>CM070772.1:34981759-37734259 GCA_036346955.1 Dipus sagitta | reverse complement strand
CCCCAAAATTTCCAGTGCTAATCAGCTTTCCTGCTGTTGTTGTCCACTGATGCTGGCCAGGAGGTGACGTCCAACCTCTGTTCATGCCATGCTTTCCCCCAGACTGGAATTCAAAATTAAAATTATTTTTTTTAAAAAAAAAAAACAACTTTCCCTCCCATCAGCTGCTTTGGGTCAGGTGCTTTGTCTCAGCAACAAGAAGGTAACTATACAGCATTAGTAATTATTATTAGGGATACAACAACATGTAGGGACACAACAGTTTAGCAATATTTAACATCTAGTCTAACCAGTGTCTATGAGAGGCTGGCTATTCCTTTTACTTGCCTTTAATCAATGTAATATTCTATTAGGATACCATCCTTTCAAGTGGCCTGTAATGACTTTCTTTAAGATACTTCTGAGTGTAAGGTTTATGAACATAAACTACTCTGGGGTCAGGTTGCCTAGTCAGACCAGCATATACCTCAGAAAAGTTACTTAATCTGTATACATCAGTTTTCTCTTTCATAATACAGACAGATGTTTTATAATAATATTACATACCCTCATAAGATTTTATAAGTGTTAAATGATTTAATACCCATAAAATTCTTAGGACACCTACCTAGCACATGATAATCACCCAGTTACTATTATGTTTCAGTTAATTTTTTCTAACACATTAAGAGTTTAACATAAGAAACTTAACTTGATGTGTTTGCTTACACAATAGAATACATTGTTCCAAAATAAAAAGTATTGCCAACAATAGCTAGAAATCCAAGGAAGTTGTATTAGTCAGGGTTCTCTAGAGGAACAGAACTGCTAGAATGAATTATTTTAAAAGGGGATTTATTGGAGCAGCTTACAGTAGTCCAATAGCAGTTGCAGGCCCGAGAATCACTGAACCTGGTAGTTGGTCAGTCCTCGTGGCCAGATGCCTCAGCAGTCCCGACCCGGCACTGCAGATGGTGCTGGAAAGCCTGGAGGCTTCCTGAGGCGCCGCTGGGTTTCAATCCACAGGGGGTCTTCAGTTGATGCTGGTCTTTCATCCGCACTGGTCTTCAATCCACACTGGAAGGTAGCAAGCAGCTCCGGCAGCCAAAATGGAAGGAAGACAGGAAGGAAGGAAGGGACTCTTTTTTCCCAGAGCTCCCTTGTATCAAGTCCCCCTCTGGGCGGGACCGCCCATTCTGGGGGAAGGGCTCAACCTTGGGGAAAGACTTCCTCCTTTAGTTGATCCTTCCTAGAAGCAACCTATGGATTACTAAACAGATCAAGTTGACAACACCTTAACTATCACAGAAGTCCATAAATGTCCTTTTGCCCTTGATGGGGTTGAGATATTAATTATTCCTTCTATCTCTAAAATTTCTGACTTTTTGCTAAATTCTGAAAAGCAACTATAAAGTCAGTAGTGGGATTACTGGTATCACTGCTGGCCTTAGGGAACGCCAAGGAGTATTCCCACAGGTGGGAGCTGTGAGGGGGCTACATGACTCCAACAGAGAGTGGGAATACCCTTTCCTTTCACTTTGAAGAGCACTTAATTCCAAGGCTCCAAAGACGTCAGCTGCAAAGAAAGATTCCCAGCTGCAATATGTTTTTGTACAATATTTACCAACTTAAATACACTTTACTAAACTGTGTGTCAGCATTATAGTTCTCAAGAAAAGTTGAGAACCAAATTGCCCATCGAGAATTATTTCCCATTTATGGATAAAAGAGTAATAATTGTGGGAGAAGCATGTTTCCTCTGATGGCAACACAAATCTTGTATTATTGGGGACTGGGGAAATAGCATAGTGAATAAAATGCTTTGCCTTGTATTTTATCTGAGCTTGATCCCCAGTATCCAACTGGAGACAGTGAGGCATGTGACTGTAATCCCAACACTGAGGAGCTGTTAATAAAAGAATCTCTGGGGAATTCTGGCCAGCCAATGTAGCCTAGCTGATGAATTCCAGACAAGAAGAGTCCCTGTCTCAGAAAACATGGATTTAAAGGTTGTCCTCTGGCTTCTACATGCACACACATGTACACACATAAATGTATGCACATACATATGCACTTACCAAGAAGAAAAGAGAGTCTGTGGAGTTGGGTCAGTTGGTAAAGTGCTTGCCTCACAAGCAATGGGACCTGAGTTCAGATCCCCAGTACGCATAGTGGAACATGCCAGGAATCCCAGTGCTGGGGAGGCAGAGACAAAAGGATCTCTGGGGCTTATTCTAGTCTAGCTGAATGGGTGAACTCCAGGTTCAGTGAGACTCTATCTCAAAAAATAAGGTGGAGGACTGGAGAGATGGCTTAGCACTTACGGCCCTTGCTATGAAGCCTAAGGACCCATGTTCAATTCTCCAGGTTCCACGTAGGCCAGACACACAAGGTGACATAAGCGTACATGCGCACAGATGGCACATGCGTCTGGAGTTCAATTTCAGTGGCTGGAGGTCCTGGAGTGCCAATTCTCGCTCGCTCTCTCTCTCTCTCATAAAAACATAAATAAATAAGGTGGGGAGCAATTGAGAAACACACTTGATGTCAACCTCTGCCTCTACATGTACACATATGCACACATGTGTGGCCGCACACATACAAACATGGATACACATCCCACATATGCACACATAAAGACATATGGACGCCCACACACATGCATACACATACCCATGCACATAAGAAGTAAAAAGGAAGGAAAAATTAAAAAAATAGTATTATAAATTGAAAGGGGGAAAAAGGGCAAGTCCTACAAGCTTCTGTGTTTGTCACTCTGCCTTCAGCAGAGGTTCTGTTGGTGACACTTTTGTCTTCTCTATTTCTCTCCAGTGTTTTGAGGGCCGAGCTGGACAGAGCAAACACAATGCAGACTGGAGAAGAGAATGGACCTTAGCACATGCTGGTTTTATTGTTCTACTTGTGCTATTTTTGTGCATCTTGCTTCGTGGGTCCTGGGGAATGGAACCTGGGTCCTTTGGCTTTACAGGCAAGCTCCTTAACCGCTAAGCCATCACTCCAGCCTAACTTGGGGTATTTTTAAAATCAAACATCTATGAATACAGCCAACTTGCTCTCCAGTCTTGTTTGAAGAACTGACTCCAAACACACTTCCGTGATCCCTCCAAACTAGGAACGTGTTCACCCCCATTGTAGCAATTCCACACTGATTTGGAATAACTTGTTAGTCTCGATTAGGGTGTGACCTCCTCAAGGGCAGACAAAATATGCCACTCATCTGTGCATCCATAGTGCCAGATGCCATGCTTTGCATGTCAGAGGAACTCAGTAAATACTAGTTCAGTGGAAGAACAAAACCAGGAACTTCAAGGGGTGGAACAGTGCCAGGCCTTTTCCTTCTTACTCCTCGTTTTGAGTGTAGCCAGATTTCTAGTCTTTTAGAATAGAGTGGCACTAATTGTGAGGTCCAGAAGAAAAACACTCAAAAAGCTGGCTTCTAAAAGCCACCTGTGGTCCAAGCTTTAAAGAGCACCTTACATTTCTATGGTACCCAGGCAAATTGACAGAATCAGGAAATTAGAACTGTCCAAGAAAAATCCTTAATGGGAAAAGGGCTGGTATCCAGTAAAATAATGCCTTCATTGTGACATTAAGGAATACAAGCAGAGAGTTAGGTACATGCCATGGATTGAATGGCTGTGTCCCCCAAATGTATGTGTTGAAGCCCTAACCCCAATGGGATGGCAGTGGAAGTGGGCCCCTGGTGTAGGATCAGGTTCTGAGAGTGAACCTCATGAACACAATCAGTGCCCCTGCACATGGTCCCAGAGAGCACCCTCACCCCTGCTATGTGAGTCACTGGTCTTCAACCCAGAGAGGAATGTGGTCATGGTGTTGCATGCTATGGTGGTTTGATTCAGGTATCCCCCATACACTTAGGTGTTCTGAATGGTAGGTTCCCAGCTGACGAAGATTTGGGAATTAACACCTCCTGGAGGGAGTGTATTATTGGGGGCAGGCTTATGGGTGTTATAGCTAGTTTCCCCTTGCCAGTGTTTGGCACACTCTCCTGTTGCCATGGTCCACCTGATGTTGGTCAGGGGGTGATATCTACCCTCTGCTCATGCCATCGTTTCCCCTGCAATCATGGAGCTTCCCCCTCAAGCCTGTAAGTCAAAATAAACCTCTTTTTCCCAAAAGTGGCTCTTGGTCTGGTGATTTCTACCAACAATGCAGACCTGAGTGCAACAGTAAAGTTGTACCGAGGAGTGGGATTGCTGCTAGACACCTGACTGTGTGGCTTTCGCCTTTTGAAGCTGATTTTCAAGAGGAATGTGGGAGGATTTGAAACCTTGGCCTAACAGATGCCTGGCAGTGCTGTAAGTACAGCTTGGTGGACTATTCTAGTCAGAATTGAAGGATCTGAATGCAGTAAGAACCATGGACTGTGAGGTTTGGCTCATGAGGGTGAGAAAGAGCTTTGCTTGGACTGGGCTAGCAGTTTGTGTGGGAAGCTTGCTGTTGTGCCTGTGTCCTGAGAAGTTGTGCAGGGTTGCATTGCGTAGAAATGAACTGGTGTGAGCAGAGGGATATGACATAGGAAGAAAAATCTTTGGGTGAACTGCTGCCCATTTAGCTGCAATTGATAGATTACAACCTTTGAGATTGGGCCAGCTGACCTCCACTGGGGCAACAGGAAGAATGTAGACTCTTTTAAAGGGGACTGAGTGATCAAGGAGTGTCTTGTTCTTCAAAGTCTGCTTTATTCCCCCCCTGGATTAACAAATTGGCACCCTACCTGGTATTGTGGAGTATAAGAAATGCAGGAAAGAGAGGGTCATTGAGTTTGCAACATGGTCTTGTGTTTTGGAAATGGCCTTGGGCAGTGTGAAGCAGGTTTGCTGGATGCCTGCATGGAGACCCCATAGGGCTGTGAGGATGAACCATGGACTACAGTGGAGACCCAGTGGAGATGCCAGGACCATGAGATGGCTGCTAAGGAAAGCTGCCAGCCCCAATGAGGTTTTCCAGGACTGTGAGTAGTCTAGCTGGAGGGGTGGAATTGGAATGCCAGAGGCTTATGGCTGGTTAGAATTATTGGACTTGGAGATTTGTCACTGGCTAGAGTTGTTGTACTTGAAACTACAGAGTTTGATGTTTGCCCTGGTTGTTTTAAATCTTGTATTGGTTGAATATTTCTTTGCTATGCCCAATGTTATCTTTTGCAGTGTGAATGTTTATTCTATGCCATTATGGTTTTTTTGGGGGGATATTTTTTGGTATTATGGCTCAGTTAAAAGACCTTTGAGTATAGGGATGTTTGAACATCATTAGGATTGATAAAAAAAAAAACTACAGGGACCTTTGAAGACAGACTGAATGCATTGCATTTTACATCATGGATAATTAACAGTTTATGGGGACCAGGGGTGGAATGTGGTGGTTTGATTCAGGTGTCCCCCATAAACTTAGGTGTTCTGAATGCTAGGTTTCCAGCTAGTGGAGATTTGGGAATTAAGGCCTCCTGGAGGCAGTGTATTGTTGGGGGCGGGCTTATGGGTGTTATAGCCAGTTTCCCCTTGCCAGTGTTTGGCACACTCTCCTGTTCCTGTTGTCCACCTTATCTTGGTCAGGGGGTGATGTCCACCCTCTGCTCATGCCTTCATTTTCACTGCCATCATGGAGCTTCCCCCTCAAGTGTATAAGTCAAAATAAACCTGTTTTTCCCACAAGCTGCTCTTGGTTCAGTGATTTCTACCAGCAATGTGAACCTGACTGCAACACATGTCTATAGCCCCAGCACTCAGGAGGTAAAGGCAGGAAGATCAGAAGTTCAAGGTCATCCTCAGTTACACAGCGAGTTGGAGGCCAGTCTGTCTCCGATGGTTTTTATTTACTATCAACTTGATAGAACCTAGGATCACCTTCGAGGGATTTTATAGAGTAGATTAGCCTCTGTGCATGCCTGTGAGGGATAATCCTGATGAGGTTCATTAAGGTGGGGATGACCCACGTTAACTGTGGGTGCCACCATTTCACAGGCTGTGCTTCTGGACTAGATTGAAAGCAGAGAACTGGCTGGGCAGCAGTATTTCCTCCCTGCTCATGGGACAACATGGCTACCTTCTTGCTACTGCCAAGCTTCCCTGTTAAGATGGACTCTGCCCTCTGGAACTATACGCCAAATGAAACCCTTTTCCTCCCATCAGCTGCATCTTGGTCAGGTATTCATCCCATCAATGTGCAAGTAACTGACACATGGTCTAATAAATCAATAAATATAATGAGATCAAGAAAAGAGCCTTACCTTATCTTAGCCATGCCTATTCGAAACTCATGCTTCCAGTCTCCAGCACACAAGGAGAAACGAATACCTATTGCTTACAAACCACCCAGGCTGTGATAATCTTTTTAAAAAGTGTATTTTATTTGTATTTATTTGAGAGAGAGAGAGAGGCATATAAATGGATAGAGAGAATGGATACAGCCAGGGCCTCCATCCACTGCAAACAAACTCCAGACACATGTGCCACCTTGTGCATCTGGCTTACTTGGGTCCTGGGGAATTGAATCTGAGTCCTTTGGCTTTGCAGGCAAGTGCCTTAACCACTAGGCAATTTCTCCAGCCCTGTGATAATCTTTTCTCAAGATAGCATCTCTCCTATAGGAATAAAGACCAGAATTGCAGACACTCAATTAAGCTTAAAGCTCATTTTGACAGAGGGCAGATCTGGCCTTTACTGCCGCGTTGCATGGGTATGAGCTGGAAATAAGCAAGCAAAGAGCTTTGGAGCGGAGAGGAAGCTGGGCGCTCTGGGTTAAGTCCTCTTCTTGCCTGCTAAACAGGCCATCTGTGAGACCCGTCTGTGGAAATGTGTGTGTGAAATGGTATTGAAGCTGTCCTTCCCTCATTATCATTGTTACTGTTGTTAAAAATAGCTTTAGGTCATCCAGCCTATTTATGGAAGAAGCTGGTCTCAGATTAGAGATAAGCAAATACCATTATATTCCATTTATGGAAATCAGAGCTCAGCAGTTAAATGCCACTAAAAGAGATGATTTTCTAGCTCAATAGAACGAAGGAATTTTTAGCTTTTAAATTTGGGTTTTTATCAGATGGAAGGAAGTAATATTGAAGAATGGAGAGATTAAATGTCAAGACTAAGGACATATCTACATGGAGCAATCAAACTGGCCCGAGTGGAGTGATGCCAGCCGACTTTGCAGCCCTGAGCAGTGGTCAAAGGGGCTGTGAGCTGACTCAGTCTCAGAAACTAGCTGGCCAGCTCCTGCGGTGGCCAATGGCTTTTGTTCTAATCGGAAATCGTCTTCAGTCTTCCTTCACAAGCACACACAATTCAGTTAAAATGGCCAAATCCTCTCAGAAATAGTTTAAAACCTTATTTAAACTATAATATTTCTATACATCATAGGTGCTTTCAATCAGTACTGCTTACTTAAATACATTCATTATGATGAACACTTTTGTTTTAATTATTGCTTTTTCCTATGATATAGATTTTTGTTCCTTTCTTCAAAGATATATATATATATATACATATATACATATATATATGTGTGTGTGTGTGTATATATATATATATATGTATATATATATATATATATATATATATATATATATAAAATGTTTGCCAAATTGCCCAATAAATAAGGCTTTGGGCTGAATTTTGCCTGTCTGTTTACAACATGACGTGCATGTAATCCTCACCCATAGCATAACCATAAGAGCAAATGTCCAACAACCAATAATAACATGTGGGACCATAATTATGAATTATTATGGTCTAAACAGACACAAACTATCTCTCTTCCTAGACTGAGTCTTGCTATGCAACCCAGTCTGACCTTGACTTCACAATCTGCCAGCCTGTGTCCCAAAACTGTCATGCCTGGCTTCCTCCTAAACCCTTCGTATGCAGTTACAAGTAAACCCATCTTACTACCTCTTCTGTTGATCCGGAAGGTCTTCTCTAGTCCACATCATCTTGTTTACCTCTGTCTGCACTTCCATATATATATGTGCAATGGATCTGAGAGCTGCCCTCCAGGAACTGCATCCTTTTTTGTTGGGGGGGGGTGGTCCAAGGTAGAGTCACCCTTTAACCCAGGCTGACCTGGATCTTACACTGTAGTCCCAGGATGGCCTGGAACTCGCAGTGATCCTCCTACCTTTGCCTCCCAAGTGCTGGGATTAAAGCTTTTCGTTATATATTATATCTTTCTCTAAAGAGATGCACATTGAGATTAAGCTCTAGGCTCATGCTCACACAAGTAGGGTGCTGACATGACTTGTCAGCAAACATGTGCTCCCCTTCCCATTGTGTACCCAGTAGCCTTTCCTAACTTCTTTTTTTGTAGATTTTTTTTTTTTTTAATTTTAGAGAGAGTGAGCAAGAAAGAGAGAGACAGGATTGGCTCACCAGGGCCTCAGCCACTGCGATTGAACTCCAGATGCTTGTGCCACCTAGTGGGCATGTACGATCATGAGCTTGCCTTACCTTTGTGCGTCTGGCTTACGTGGGATCTGGAAAGTCAAACATGGGCCATTGGGCTTCACAGGCAAGCACCTTAACTGCTAAGCCAACCTCCAGACCTCTTTCCTGACTTCTTGATATTGAACTTTTACTCACTCCACAAAATGTTCACTGATAGGGCCTGAGCAGCGACCTTAAATGCGTTCCATGAATCTGGCTTATCTCTTGCATTCTGGTCATTTGTCATGAGAAGAACATGGATGTTAGAGCTTCAGCAGGAACCACATGACCACAGGGGGAAAAATCTATCTTATAAGTCCCAGGAATATCAAGACAAAGTGTCACCTAAGAAACAATTTACAAACCTGTGAACAAAATATTAATCATAGCTGGGCATGGAGGCGCATGCCTTTAATCCCAGCACTCACGAAGGCAGAGGTAGGAGGAGCACAGTGAGTTTTAGGCCACCCTGAGACTACATAGTGAATTCTAGGTCAGCCTGAGCTAGAGGGAGAACCCCACCTCAAGAAACTAAAAAAAAAAAAAAAAAAAAAATCAATCATTATTGGCCTTTTTTGTTATTATTTGAGGGTATTTTGTTGTTTTATATTGAATGTTTGTGTTGCCACCACTTCTCAAGTTTATATACTGATGCTCTAATCCTCCATGGAATGGTGATGATGATATTAGGACATCATTGGATCACAAGGGTGGGTCCCTCATGAATGGGGTTAATGCACTTAAAAGGAGACACAAGGGCTAGAGAGATGTCTCAGTGATTAAGGCACATACCTGCAAAGCCTGATGACCTAGGTTTGATTCCCTAATACCCATGTAAAGCCAGATGTATAAAGTAGTGCATGTATCTGGAGTTCATGTGCAGCAGCTAGAGGCCCAGGCATGCCCTCTTTCTTTCTTTCTTCCTTTCTTTCTTTTTTTCTTTCTTTCTTTCTTTCTTTCTTTCTTTCTTTCTTTCTTCCTTCCTTCTCTCTCTCTCTCTCTCTCTTCTCTCTCTCTTCCCCTCTCTCTTTCTCTTTCCTTGCAAATAAATGAATAATTTTTTTAAAAAAGAGACACAAGATAAATGCATATTTTCATGTTCTGTCCTCCATACAAGCAGAAGTATTCACTTGCCAACCTTCTTGATCTTGTAATTCCTAGCCTTCAGAATTGTGAGAAATAAATTTCTGCAGTTTAACCCAGCCAGTACGTGGCATTTTGTTATAGCGGCCTATACTGATTAAAACGTCTGTTGTTCATCCTTATTGTGGCATGATTACAGCCTGTAGACATCAAGCTGCAGAGATGGGATTTGAACCTATGTCTATGGGGGCTGGAATAAGATTGTTCAATTCTTTTTTTTTTATTTTTTTATTTTTTAGATTGTTCAATTCTTAACGCTGCCTGCCTGTGATTAATGGAATGTGGCACTGAAAACAAGATGTATAGCTCCAAGCCAGAGGATGATACCTTACTTGGCTTTTAAGGCTGAGAAAAGGAAAGCAGAAACAAAGAAGAGGTGAGATGTCAGCCTCAGAAGCACATGGGGAAAGGTCATTCATGTGGCCAGAAGCCTATATGCACACCTTCCTCCCCCATGAAGACAGAGCCAGCAAACATGCCAGAGCAGGAAAACAAAGTTGCCCAGAGAAGATCAGAAGTAGCTGATTTACATGTGTCATCTCTCACCTTTCACGTAAAAGACTAGAGAGCACTACATGTAGTCCTACTGCTTTCAAAGATCCAGAAAACCACTTACAAGTCAACATTTAACAAATGCTCAGATAGAAGTGGTTTTTTTTAAATCTATCAATATGACTTTCTGAAGGGAGAGGAGCCCAGAAATTCACAGCAGTAGATTTCATTAGAGCATCCCTGACACTTTTTATGGAAAAAGTTATTAGCACTTGTCTTTTGGCAAAATTCCAAGTCAAGCAATTAAATCATACCTGTTCATGCTCCTCCCATGATTTCAGATGTCGTTCTTCTTGCTTTCTTCCTGGAAACAATATGATGTTTCTGTGAGTGCCTAATTCAATTCCAAAAGCCAGTGAGCCATGGTCTCTCTTTTCTTAACCCCAGGGCTTTCGGAGTTTTAATTAACTAGTCATTATAAAGCAATTGTATGGAAGGAAATATGGTATTTGTAACACTTGGTATCAAGTGATATTATAATACTTAATGTCAATAAGATCATTAAGAGAGATAAATTAGAAACTTTCAAGCTGTCATCTAATCTCAGTACAGATGATATTTTAGGAAGCTTTGCCAGAATTGAGTGTCCTTCTCTTTATGCCTCCCTGTGTTTTTTTAAACTCTGTGTGGGCATGTTCCTTGTGTTTGTGTGGGCACATGTATGACGCTGCATTGGGGTGGCAGTCAGAGGGCCATCTTGGGTGACAGTCCTTGTGAGTTAGAGTCTCTTATAGTTTGCCAATGCATTCACCAGGCTAGTTAACCTGAGCTCTGCCAGGGATTCTCTTTTCTCTGCTCCTCATCCCACCATAGATGTACTGAGATTACAGAAATGTGCTACCACATCTAGCTTTATGTGAATTCTGGGGATCAAAACTCAGGTATTCACGCATAGGGTGGCAAGTGCTTGATCCACTGAGCTGTCTCACCAGGCCTATCTACACAACTCTTTTCAATAAATCTATATTTAAGGTTGGCTTGACAAAAGATAGAACAACTTCATGCGAATGAGTGTGGCCAGACTTTATTTTGCTTTGAGATTTTAAATATATTAAACTATAAAACTATGATTTATTCAAAATATCTCAAATGATATCACCCTTCAGGTTGAAAATACTTATCTAAGTGTGTGTGTGTGTGTGTGTGTGTGTGTGTGTGTGTGTATAGACGGGGAGGACAGACAAAGTGTAAGAATTGTCTCAGGGAATCATAGGAGAGTCCGAATTGCTCAGGTCAAGCAGACAGGCTGCAAATGCTGGCAGGAGCTTGTGTTGAAGTCTTCAATCTGGTGGCGCTGGGGAGAAAGAATACTATTCCTGTGTGGGAAGTAGAGTCTTTTCCCTTAACCTTTCTCTCTGATTGAATGGAGCCCTTTCACACAGAGGGTCACGTACTTCACTCAAAACCTGGCTTAAGCATTAATCACTTTATTAGAAAAACCATCATCGCAACATCTGGACTGGTGTTTCACAGAGTTACTAATCCAGCCTAGGTGAGAAACAATAAGATTAACCATTAGTCTTATTGACCATCCGGGAGGTGCTCTGGACAATCAAAAAGTACATGGAAAGAGAAAGATATTCCTTTTTCTAAAACAAATTAGTGTGTGTGTGTGTGTGTGTGTGTGTGATTGCGCGTGCATGCCAGGGTCCCTTGCCACAGCAAACAAATGCCTGTCCAGCTTTATGTGCGTGGCTAGGTTGAACCCAGACCAGCAGGCTTTACAATCAAGCACCTTTAACTGCTGAGCCATCTCCCCAACCCCTACATTTACTTTAAAATGTCATGTGCACATGTGGCTGGCAGAGAGCAACTTTTTAGTCCACATTCACTGTCCATCTCAGGTGAGGCAGGGTTTCTCTCCATCTCACTCTGTTGTTTTTAGCTGTGCTTATACAGAGCTTCTGGGAAATTTTTCTGTCTCCACCTCTCATTTTACTCTCAGCATACTGGGGTTACAGAAGCCTGCCATGGCTTCTGGCCTTTTACTTAGGGTGGGAGGATCAAATTCGGGCACTCTTGAGTAATGAGTATTTTATCCACTGAGCCATCTCCCCAACCCTGCATTGACTTTGTAAGTCAGGCACACAGGAATAACTGGATGTTCCATGCCCAGTCAAGTTGCCACATAAAATTAATCATCACACATGGCAAAAAAAAAATAGTTCATATGTGATCAAGATAAAAATTTTGAGCTGGGAAGGTAGCCTAGATGATCTGGATGAGTCTAGTGTAAGCATCATTTGTTATAAAAGAGACATAGGGGCCTAAGGAGATGGCTCAGTAATAAAGTACTTGCCTCTCAAGCATGAGGACCTGAATTTGGATTCCCAGCACCCACATGGAAACGTCAATTGTCAAAAATCAACTGCAAATGGATCAGAGACATCAATTTAAGACTGGAAACTCTGAAACTGTTTAATGAAAAATTAGGAACAACACTAAAGGGTATAGGCATAGGTAAGAACTTTCTGAAAAGTACTGCAGTTCTTCAGGAAATAGAATCAACAATTGACAAACAGCATGAAACTAAAAAGGTTCTGTACAGCAAAGGAAGTGGTCAAAGTAGTGAAGAATGGGAGAAAACCTTTGCCAACTATACATCTGATCGATGATTAATATCTAAAATATACAAAGAACTCAAAGAACTAACCATCAAGAAATCAAACCACCCCATCAGTACAAACACAGGCTATGAATCTAAGCAGAGAGATCGCAAAAGGCTAATAGAATTTTTAAACGTTTTCAACATTTTTAGCCATCAGGGAAGTGAAAATTAAAACTGCTTTGACATTCCATCTCACTCTGGTCAGAATGGCTAGCATCAAGAAAACAAACGAAGGTGTGGGCAGAGAGGGAACCTTATTCACTGTTGAGTAGAAGTGTAAACTGGTCAGCAAGTGTGGGAATCAGTGTGAAGGATCCTACAAGCTAACATAGAACTACCATATGACCCAGCTATACCACTCCTGGGCATATAAAGACTCTACACTTTACTATAAAGATACTTGGATGGGCCATATTTATTGCTGCTCTATTCACAATAGAGGCAATGGAATCAGCCTAAATGCTCATGAACTGATGAATGGATAATGAAGATGTTGTCCTTGGAAACAATGATGTTTTATTTAGCTATAAATAAATAAAATATGTAAGAAATGGATGGAAGTGGAAAGATCATACTGACTGAGGTAACACAGGTTCATCAAGCACAAAGAGCCGCATGATTACTTTCATACAAGGATCCTAAGTTCTAATTTCTACATTTGTGGGTATATGTTAGAATGAGTGTCTGCTGAGATCAAGAAGCTAGAGGCCATGGAGGAGGCAGAAAAATATTTTGTGCTGCAGTAACAGAATACATGTGTAAAAATTTAACGCCAGGGCCCTTTTGAGGAATGATGGGGTGGCTCTCTCCTTAGGGTCTACATCTATCTGAAAAAGAGAAGCAGATTCTCCAACGGAGAGTGAGTTAGCAGAGAGCCAGAGCCTCAGAGGCCCTCAACACCTCATCACTGAAGCAGACCAAAAATGAACCCAACATGGCTCAGGGAAATTTTGCGGAAGAGGGGGCAGAAAGAATGTCAGAGTCACATGTTGGGTCATGATATGCAGAGACATTTAGCTTACCCATAACTGTGGGCTAACTCCACAATGCATGACCCGTATACCTCAACAAGGAGGGGCCAAGGGGAGGGGGTAGGTCACGGATGAGCCTAATAATGGTACCAAACTGACTGTATTTGCTGAATACAGAACTGACTAATAAAAAAAAAAAAAATTTAACGCCAAAGCCGTCCTTAGTGGCGCACGCCTTTAATCCCAGCACTTGGGAGGCAGAGGTAGGAGGATCGCCATCAGTTTGAGGCTACCCTGAGACTACATAGTTAATTCCAGGTCAGCCCGGGCCCGAGTGAGACCCTACCTCAAAAAAAAAAAAAAAAAAAAAGTAACACCAGGTAAAATGGGAAGGAAAGATTTCCATAGGAATGGGGCAGGGAGTGGGGGAGAAAGCAGAGGGTAGTGGGAGGATGAGCCAAAACTAAGGAATATGGTTAAACCACATGGAAACCCACTACCTAATGAGCCATTTATACTTATGTTTAAAGTGTTTGAATGAAGGTCTTCTATATAAGTGGATAAATCTACTCCTAGAAGCCATTACTTAAAATTCCAGTGCCAGAGATGCATTGCCTCCCAAAGAGATGTTGGACAGACCCTTGGTGGTTTGAATGGATATCCTCCAGTTGATTCAACAGTATTAAAACTTGTAATTTTGCTCTCCAGTCACCTGTCTGGAGCAGGTGTCAATGTGGGCAGATCCTAGGGTCCAGTTCTAAGATGTGGAGACAGATTTGGAATTCGAGTCTAAAGGAATGCAGAGCGTCTGAGCTTTGTCTGGAGTTTCTGGAAGTCTTTATGTGTTGGTAGTGGCTTTTCTCTCTTCTTGGACCTGTAAAAGTGGGCCAACTTCTGCCATTATAGAACTCCCCCTCTATCTGTAAACTTCAGTAAATAGACTTCAATAAAAAATAAAAGAGGGGCTGGAGAGATGGCTTAGCTGGTTAAGCAGCTTGCCTGTGAAGCCTAAGGACTCGGGTTCGAGGCTCGATTCCCCAGGACCCATGTTAGCCAGATGCACAAGGGGCGCATGCGTCTGGAGTTCGTTTGCAGTGGCTGGAGGCCCTGGTGCACCCATTCTCTCTCTCTCTACCTGCCTCTTTCTCTCTCTGTCTGTCGCTTTCAAATAAATAAATAAAATAATATTTAAAAGATAAACAAAAAAATAAGGGAGGAATGGCATTTAGTTCCTCCCTTACACTGTGCCTCATTTAAAAGTTCATCCCAGCTGGGCGTGGTGGTGCACACCTTTAATCCCAGCACTCAGGGAGGCAGAGGTAGGAGGATCGCTGTGAGTTCGAGGCCACCCTGAGACTACATAGTTAATTCTAGGTCAGCCTGGGGCCAGAGTGAGACCCTCCCTCAGACCCCCCCGCAAAAAATGAAAAGGTTCATCCCAGTGACTCAAAGCTACAGACCCTTAAAACAATATAGACTATTCTCATGGCTCCTGATTTCCCACCCAAACTAGATGATCGTAATAATGCCCTATTGCTGGAGATAATACATGCTGTAGTTGTGTGGCATAGATAAATCACACTGGAAGTGGAATGGAAGCTTCTTCCCTGGCGGCTAGCTCTCTTCATGCCAGAAGCTCCTACGCAAGCTGGTGAGGGAGAAGAGTTATCAATACTCAGCTCTGGACCCTGTGAATTCCACCACTGACCTGCCAGGCAAGATGTGCCCACCAGCACAATAGTGGCACAACTGTGATGGAAGTAAGCAACAACTACTTTCTGATTGAAGCGAAGCCAGCTCGACAGGAAGGAACTCATGCCTGGCCAAAAGCCTATGGCTGGGAACAGGGGCCTTATGAGGGAACCTACTACTGTTGCTGTGTTAAACAAGCAAGTTGTCAAACTGCCTTCTGATGATTTACATCTGTTCTCGTAGATTAGGGCTGCTCCCAGCCTCAGTCACAGGAAGTTTCTTGCTACAATGGGCAGGCATAAGTTAATGCAATGGTGCGTAACTGCCAAAGTAGTAAGCGACTATTGTGTGCTTGGTCCTAAGCAAGACATCTAAACCACCCCAAACAAGGCTTGGGGAACCTCTCAGAAGAGGAGGCAGAAAGCATGTAAGAGCAAGAGCATAGAGAAGAGGGGCTACAGAAACCTGTCCCTGGATATGACATAGTGAATGACACTCATGAGCTCCTAATAGCTGTGGTTGCCTGCATAACAGTGAGCCTGTCGGTTTCATTATGGATGGAAGAAGGGCTCATAAGATCTCACTACTCCCAGAGTAGCTATTGGCAGTTAATGGTTGCTGGGGGAGGGAGGCTCCTCACTACTGTAGCCACTGGTAATTTGCCCAAACTCGAATAAATAACCTCCCACCCATGCTCATGCAACCGTATTTTAACTCAACGGGTCAAAAGAAATAAACCAAGGCATGCAAGTGGGGTGGGGATAATTTGGGAAGAAGAAAGACTTTGGAGGGAGAGGGAGAGGACGACAAAGGGAAACTGGAAGGTGAACAAATCTAAATACATTGTGTGTGTACATGTATGAAAGTGTCAAAAACAAAAAAAAG
Organism: Dipus sagitta; assembly: GCA_036346955.1. NCBI lineage: Eukaryota > Metazoa > Chordata > Mammalia > Rodentia > Dipodidae > Dipus > Dipus sagitta. The sequence goes on along the minus strand of CM070772.1, from coordinate 37,717,973 downwards.
TAAAAACAAAACTGTTAGGCCTAGCGGTTCATGCTTTTGATCCCAGCACTCAGAAAGCAGAAGTGGGAGGATTGCTGTGAGTTTGAGGCTACCCTGGGACTACAGAGTGAGTTCCAGGTCGGCCTGGCCTAGAATGAGACCTTATCTCAAAAAAAGTAAAAATTGGATTGGAGAGCTAGCTTAGACTGTTAAGGCACTTGTCTGTGAAGCCTAAGCACCCAGGTTCGATTCCCCAGGACCCACGTAAGCCAGTTGCACGAGGTGGCACATGCATCTGGAGTTCATTTGCAATGACTAGAGGCCCTCTCTCTCTCAACTGCCTTTCTCTCTTGCATCAATAAATAAGTAAACAAAATATTTTTTTTAAAAAAAAGAAAAGAACCAGGCATGGTGGCACATGCCTTTAATCCCAGGACTTGGGAGGCAAAGGTAGGAGGATCACTGCAAGTTTGAGGCCACCTTGAGACTACATAGTGTATTCCATATCAGCCTGGGCTACAGCAAGACCCTACGAGAAAGCAAAAAATAAATAAATAAATAAAAATTTTAAAAAGGAAAAAATAAAAATAAAGCATGTGCAACAGTGTATGCCTATGATCCTAGCACTGGAGAGACAGGGGATCCCTGAGGTTGGCTCACTAGCTGTTCTAGGAGCACCAGTCAGTTCCGTGCAAGACTTTGTCTCAAAAACTAAGATGGCGAGTGGGGAAAACACTAAGATTGACCTCCGCAAGCACATGCACCCCCCCCCACACACACAAGTAAACCCATACATATGCAAGCACACATGCACACGTGCAAAAAAAAAAAACAGAGAGAGACACAGGAGGAGTCAGAGATGGAAGAGAGGACATGGCAACAAAGGCAGAAATCAGAGTGACGTGACCTCCTTTGAGGGTCAGGAAGAGGCCACACACTAAGGAATACAAATGGCTTCTGGCAGCTGGAAAAGGCCAGCACCTTGATTTCTGTCCGGGGAGATGAGATGGGCAATTGCAAAATTAATCTGTTAACAATAGAAATGGTAGAATTTCCCTATTACATTTCAATGAAATCCCTGCATCATTGTAAAAGGGAATTTTTTTTTTGAGGCAAGCCCAACAGACTGGACTTTTTTTATTTTTATGAAAGAGAGAGAATTAGCAAGCCAGGGCCTCTAGCCACTTCAATCAAATTCCAGACAAGTGTGCCACTTTGTGCACGCGTACAACTTTGCATGCTTGCATCACCTAGTGCATCTGGATTACATGGGACCTGGAGAGTCAAACATGGGTCCTTAGGCTTTGCAGGCAAGTGCCTTAACTGCTAAGCCATCTCTCCAGCCCTTAAAAGGGAATTTAAAAATCTAATATTTTTTTGTTTTTTAAGGCAGGGCCTCCCTCTAGCCCAGGCAGACTTGGAATTCACTATATAGTCACTATATAGGGCAGCCTTGAACTCGGTGATCCTCCTATCTGCCTCCCAAAGATTGAGATAACAAGCATGTGCCACCACACCCAGATTCCTAATCATTATTTTAAATAAGCACTGTATGTCTACAATTACAAACTAGTGTCTGTGAGTCATTTCACCCATGGCAGCCTGTTAAATCATACATTGGGAAAAATAACCCTTAGATCTACGTATTTGTAATATTTAACTGCAAAGGAGTGTCAATAATAATGTTATATATTCATTCACAGAGAGAGCCCAAGATGCCACAAAATACCTGCTGATCACCCAGGTTTGATGGTGTCCCTCTAAGTAGCTCCTCAGTCAGGAAGCACTGGGGAAAGGCAGGTCCTCAGAGACCCTGCAGCCTTGGAAACATGAGGTGGGAACAGAGAGGAGTGAATGCTCAGGGACAGTGCTCAGTCTGCACATCATTTCCACGTAACGTGCAGATTATTAGCCCTGAGCCAGGCATGGTGGCCCACACCTTTAATCCCAGTACTTGGGAGGCAGAGGTAGGAGGATCATCATGAGTTCGAGGCCACCCTGAGACTACATAGTGAATTTCAGGTCAGCCTGGGCTACAGTGAAACCCCACCTTGAAAAAACAAACAAACAAAAAAAGATTGTTAGCCCTGTACTACAGTCAGGTTTGCATTGCTGGTAGAAATCACCTAACCAAGAGCAGCTTGTGGGAAAAAGAGGTTTATTTTGGCTTACAGGCTCAAGGGGAAGCTCCACGATGGCAGGGGAAATGATGGCATGAGCAGAGGGTGGACATCACTCCCTGGCCTACATAAGGTAGACAACAGGAACAGGAGAGTGTGCCAAACACTGGCATGGGGAAGCTGGCTATAATACCCATAAGCCCGCCCCCAACAATAAACTCCCTCCAGGAGGCATTAATTCCCAAATCTCCATCAGCTGGGAACCTAGCATTCAGAACACCTAAGCTTATGGGGACACCTGAATCAAACCACCACACCCTGGATTCCAGTGGTCCAGCCTGTGTATGTAGGTATCTGTGGGGAGCAGGCAGATGATGATGATGCCAAGGTGACCTGTGAAAGAGAAGACAGAAGCAAACCAGCTTCCTTAGTTCCCCCAAATCCATACACAGCTGTTAATAACTTCCCTCTGGCTAAGGATTTCTGGACTAGGAGTACAGCTCAGTTGGTAGAGTGTTTGCCTAGAATGCCTGAGATCCTGGGATCCATCCTTGCCACAAAAAGAAAGAAGGGGGCTGGAGAGATGGCTTAGTGATTAAGGCACTTACCTGGACCCAGGTTCAATTTCCCAGTACCCATGTAATGCCAGATGCATAAAGTGGCACATGCACCTGGAGTTTGTTTGCAGTGGCTAGAGGCCCTAGTACACCCATTCTCTCTCACTTTCTTCCTCCCTCCGTCCCTCCCTTGTCCACTCCCTCCCTCCTTCCCTCTTTCTCAAGTAAGTAAATAAATAAATAAACATTAAAAAAAAAAAAAGAAATCTGTTCTCTCGGTTCTATCTTTTCTTCTTCCAGGATCCAATAGTAAATTGCATGCCCATTCCTTATAGCGCTCCATCTTTACAACACCTCCCAGCTTTACCTGCTACCTTTTAACCACCCTGATCTTTCCTCAGCATCCTTCACGCCTGGAAGCAGTCTCCAATGTCAAAGATCATACAAAAAATGTTAGCAATTTAGTAAAAAAATTTAAAAGATACTGTTTCTCATTTTATTCCAAATTTCTCATTAAGTATGAATGGGATTCAGGAATCTGTATTTTCAACACATCTTTTGTTGCTGTGGCTCCCAACCTAAACTCTTCCACTCAGGGAAGATTATTTCTCCAATTTTATCCATGTCCCCCCTCCTTTGGCTTCTATTACAATGGATGCAAATTTTACATCTGTTGGTTTACTTTCCATCAGCCCTCTGAACCTGGTCTTTTCAACCAATTCTTAACTTTCCTGTCTCTCACTTCCAAGGGTCACAATAGTGTGTTGTCACTAACTTCCTCCAAATCTGTTTCTAGTCCAGCTTGTCTTAACTTTTGCTAATCGCGTTTTTTTTTTCCAATTACATGAGCCCAAAATACTTCAGCAAACCTGTCTCAGTCAAGTTCGTATTGACCCAAGTGTGAGCTCATAACTCTCCTCTCCTTTGTGTTCACCAGAAAGCTGAAAGCAACCTTCACCTTGACCTTGCTAGCAGCCTGTCTTCACTGGCCTTTTTCTCCCTCCAATCTTTGACACTGCTGTCTCATGCACTTCCCCTTAAACACAATCCTGATTCTAGAAAACACTGGTGTCTTTTTCATCAAATTCAATCCAAACATGTTAACTTGCAGTCAGCGTTATCTGTTTACACTATAAGTTTTTCCTCCTACTTTCCACAGAACAGCATCGTCTCCCCAAGTGTCCCGGAGGCAGTATCCCAACACTCTGCCAACCACAGACGTGGCAAGTAAGCTTTCCGTTGTCCGTGCAGCCTACAGGTTTTTAGGGCTTGATGCTTTTTGTGGTGGTTCGAATGTAAAATGGACTGGACAGCCTCGTGTGTTTGAGATTAAGCCTTGCATTTAATCCAGAGTTGATGAAACCTTACTGGAGGAGGCGTGTCATGGAGGGGGTGGGGCTTGGGGTGTCACAGCCCAGCCCAGCTTGCCCCGCTCAGTTCCCCCTCTACTTCCTTCTCGAGGAGGTGTGGTGGTATGAAACCCAGCTGTCTGCTCTTGCTGTGTTTTCCACCCGTGATGAAAGTTCTCTGTAAACTGGATATAAACCCTTTCCTTTCATATACTGCTTCTGGATGGGTGCTTTGTCCCACCTTGCTGTAATTTTTGTGTGTCACTTTGAGATGTGTTACCTTGTTTGATATTGTTCCTGTTATCTTTTTTATAACTTAGTCTGCAAACTCCATAAGATAATGTTATCTTCTTTGTAGATGTAATGAACTGAACTATTATGACTAGTGGCATGTATGGTCCTTGTTTCATCCCTGTGAGGTAGGTACTACTAAGAGAACTCTTATACAGATATGAAAACTAAAGTAATGGGCTGGAGAGATGGATCAATGGTTAAGGCGCTTGCCTGCAAAGCCTAAGGACCCATGTTTGACTCTCCAGATCCCACATTAGCCAGATGCACAAAGGTGAGGTAAGCGCAAGGTAGCACATGCCCACTAGGTGGCGCAAGCATCTGGAGTTCCATTGCAGTGGCTGAGGCCCTGGGCCAATTCTCTCTCCTCTCTCTTTTATTCTCTCTCTAAGGTCACCAAACTGGTCATCCAATAAGGTCACCCAACTAGTAATCCTGGTGGAGTCATGACTAAACTTTGACTCCAGAAAACAGGCTCCAGGGCACTATCATGTGGCTCTCACATATTTGGAACAAGAGACTTAACAGGTATTGGTTAAGGAAGTGAAATTTAATATACATACAAGGCTACTATTTCAAGTCATGCACACTTTCTCAGAAGGCCATGAAACAGTTTAAGAAGATCCAAGAAATGAGCAGGCAATGGTAATATGGACTGCCAAAGCAAAAGAAACCATGCACGCTGTGAGGATCCTCAATGAGTCCCCACACTCCTGGTTGGCTAAAAGGGGAATTTTTAAAAATAGTTTATTTTTATATATTTATTTCAGAGAGAGAGAGAGAATGGGCACACCAGGGCCTCCAGCCACTAAAGATGAACTCCAGATACATGTGCCACCTTGTGCATCTGGCTTACGTGGGTACTGGGGACTCCATCTGTGGTCCTTTGGCTTTGCAGGCAAATGCCTTAACAGCTAAGCCATTTCTCCAGCCCCTAAAGAAGGAAATTTTATATGATGAATGGGAGAGTCCACGCGCGCACACACACACACACACACACACACACACACACACACACACACACGGAATCCAACCCAGTGGGCAGTTTTCCATGTCTTTATGGCAGTATTTTGTAACAATTTCTTTGGCAACTGACAGCAGGCATTTAAATCAGCTATTTCCTCCTCAGAATTCCTCTCTGAAGAATAATAATGGCCTCTGCATCTCTGGAGGAAATGTAGCCCTGATTCGATACAGTCTTATCTGGGAAATCGCCGTGGCATTCGTCACAGCTGTCACCGAGCTGAACCCATTAGAGGGGTGCTGAGTTCAGCCCCACAGTGTGGGTGCTCTCAGCAAGACAGCCACTCTCCAAGGTGCGTACAGAGTCTACTCAGAATTGCGTCAGCTAAAGAGAGCGATCCTTGCAGCATAAGGAAGTCACTCGGGTTGGAGATCTCTGACGATGCCTGCGATGATACCAGTGAAAAGGCAGAACCCAAGAAAGTTTAAAGAAAGCAAATGTCCAGGTCTTTACTTGAAGAGCAAAAGAAAAAAGCTGAAAGCTGGGGAGACACAGCAGTCCCCAAAGTGCTTTCCTCACAAGATGACAACCAGACTCCAACCCCTGTACCCAAGTACCCAGGCATGGTAGCACAAGCCCGCAATCCCAGAGCTGAGGAGGCAGAAGCAGAAGGTTCTCCAAAGCCCTTCAGTCGAGCCTAATGGGTGAGCTCCAGGTCAGCAAGGCACCCTGTATCAAAAAAAGTTGGATGGCATTCTTGAAGATGTCACTTGAGATTGTCCTCTGGATTCTACATCCGCATGCACACACATGCATGCAGCCCCCACACATACACAAGTGCACCTGCACACACACACACACACACGCACACACACGAGAGAGAGAGAGAGACAAGCATTTTAAAACAGAGAAAGATCTGGGACTGAAGAGATGTCTCAGTGGTTATAGGCACTTATTTGCAAAGCCTGATGGCTAAAGGTCGATTCACCAGTACCCAGATAAAGCCAGATGCATAAAGTGGTGAATGCATCTGGAGTTCATTTGCAGTGACAAGAGGTCCTGGTATATCCATTTCTCTCTCTCTTTCTCTGCTTGCAAATAAATAAAAATATGCTTTTAGGGCTGGAGAGATGGCTTAGTGGTTAAGGCATTTGCCTGTGAAGCCAAAGGACTTCACAGGTTTGATTCCCCAGGACCCACGTAAGCCAGATGCACAAGGGGCACATGCATCTGGAGTTCGTTTGCAGTGGCTACAGGCCCTGGCCTGCCCATTCTCTCTCTGTGTGTCTTCCCTCTCTCTCTCTCTCTCTCTCTCTGTCTCTCTCTCTCTCTGTCTCTCTCTCCTTGCAAATAAATAAATAAATACTTTAAAAATGTGTTTTTAAAAGAAGAGCTGAAGAGGGCTGGGTGCTCTAGCTCAGTCATGGTGCATTTGCCTAGCGTGCAGGAGAGCCTGAGTTCCACCCCAGTACTGAAGATAAGAGAACAGGAGATCAAAGGAGTTTGGAGACACTGTTGGCATGGGACCTTGGACCAGCGTTCTGTTATGTTTGTGAACTGCTACCATCTCGATATGCTAATGCTGGAGCTCTAACTTCCGTATGGCATGTAACCTCAGAAAACGGGATCCAGAGATGTAAAGTGACTGACCAGAGTCCTACATTCCACAGACAGCAGGACTTGAAGTGCTTGAAAAAGAGCCAGTGTCTCTTTCCAAAATGTGACTGTGAGGGAATGCTCCTGAAAATCCAATGTGAAGTTTCTTGATTCAATAAAAAAACAAGTACCTCGGAACAGTTTCCCTTTTTGTCTCCTGGGATTTTCACCCACATTTGCCTTTGACAAAAGAAAAGAATAGAAAAATAGTCTTCTGGGGAAAAAAAAGTCTTCTGTCAATATTCCACAGAAGAGAATTTACTCAGGAATCACATTGTCCTGGAAACTAATTTACTCTTCCATGTGAACGGATTATTCCCTAGAAGTTGTTGATTCACCTTGATTCCTAACATGATCTCACAGCTTTGCTATACATAACCTACAGCTAGAAACCCTGGGAGTGTGGATAACTTGCTTCACACAGATAGCCAAGCCACCAGCGGGTCACTGCAGACATAACGGCCACCTCCACTCCTCTCATTGCACCAGAAGACCCTCTTACATTCCTGAAATTGGAGGCATTACTAGCCTGTTCTAAAGTTTTGCTTAGGCTATGTTGGGCAAGAGGCTAGCAGCCAAAGCTGGGTGAGGAGAGAGTTCAGAAAACAGTATCATGTGACCACTATTAGGTAATTTTTTTTCAATTTTTGTACCTCTTCCCTTTTGCTCACCCAAATCTCCGCCACTCTATTGCACTCTCCTCTTGTGAGAGGGAATCGTGTCTTCATTCCCACCCACCATTGCCTGACCTGGAACAAATTCTCAAATGTTCATAGGCTGCACAAGTGATTGGATGCCAGTCACCTCCAAGTCATCATCTCCCACTTTTCCTCATCTCTCTTGTTTGTTCTTCCTCTTCTGCTAATAGTTCACTCTTCAACTTCCTAAAAGTCACTTCTAAGATAAACAGTAACAAAAACAATGGTTAAAATAGGGACCTTTCAAGGGGCTTTTATCATTTGACATTTCACCATCAAATTATATTGGTGTTTCCTGCCTAACACTTTCTCTTTGGATAGCTCAGTTTTAACCATTCTGGTCTTTGCAGATCCATGACACAATTTTTTCTTTGGTTGAAAGTCAACCACAGCAAGGGTAAAAATGTCTATGCAATCAAGTGTTCAGTAAAGCAAGACCCACACTAATGGCAACATAACACGAAAATTCAGGGTTAAAATCAGTATTGTTAGCGTGTAAGAAAAATATACACTTAATTTTTGTGTTATATTTTAGAGCATATATACTTATTATTCCTTTTATTTTTTAATTTTTATTTTTATTTATTTGAGAGTGACAGACAGAGAAAGAGGCACAGAGAGAGAGAGAGAGAGAGAGAGAGAGAGAGAGAGAATGGGCACACCAGGGCCTCCAGCCACTACAAACGAACTCCAGATGCATACACCATCTTGTGCATCTGGCTTATGTGGGTACTGGGGAATTGAGCCTCGAACCAGGGTCCCTAGGCTTCACAGGCAAGTGCTTAACTGCTAAGCCATCTTTCCAGCCCTCCTTGTATTTTTTTAAAGCAAGCTTTAATCCCAACATTCAGGAGGCTGTTGGAGGATCACTGTAAGTTTGAGGCCAGCCTGGGCTACAGAGTGTGTTCTATGTCAGCTTAGTCTGGAGTAAGACCCTGACTCACAAAAAAAACAAATTTTTTTTTAAAAATCTCATTTTGAGTTTATAACCTATTTTTCACCACTCTTTATGTTATTATTACCTATTATATATATTTTATATATCTATATATAAAAATTAGTTATATTATATATATATAATTTAAATATTAATACCTACATATTCTTACCCATGTATTATACAAGTACCTATGTACTTATATATTATATTTACCAGTAGCTTAATTGTATAACTCATTATGTCCATGTATAACATGAAAATGTTTCTGAATTAATTTAAAACCCCATCGAGTACTATTACATTTTATTTAAAGATATACATTGAAAGAGAACATGTGAGTGTCCTAAAGTCAATGAAATTCTTTTACTGAAATCTCAGTTGAGATGCGTACATGTACACAAGTATATAAACAGACTGAAGTTTTTCTCTTTAATTTTAAGCTTAATGTGATTAAGTTGGATATAGAATAATCAATTGTCTTATAATCATATTCTACTGTTCAAACTGAAATGAAATATTCCTCTCTTTATTAAAACTGTAAGCAGAATTAAGGAGGTGACAATGTAATTTCTATTACAAGAGGTTTTTCTGCCATCTAGTGGAAAAAAATGAAATCTGAAAGAATTCATCATTTATATATTAAAATTATATTGCCTCGATGTATTTAGCAAAGGCTTATTTGAAATGTCAAGGAAATTGAATAGTGTCTTATCTCCCTCATTCTCAATTGTTCTGTTGGTAGACCAGATGTATGTATATGGTAACTATTCTCTTCATTGGAAAAGGGACCACATATTGAAAAATGGAGAAGACACTTCTAGAAGGCTTTCTCTAAAAATCACCCAAGCCATCGATTCCCCAGCAAGGTACTTTTGCTCATTGTTTTACATAATTAGGTTCTTATTTGTTGTCACAGTGATGAAACAGGCTTCAAGTCTCACCTCCTTTCTAGTCCTGTGGCTGCTCTAACACTGTAAGCTGGAGGCTGAAGGGCTTGGATGAGGGATGTGACCCGTTGGACCCTTTCTAGAACATAGGCTTTCAAAGTTTGAAAAGTGCAGCTCAACCAGGCCTGGTGGTACTGGCTAGCATTCCCAGCTACTCAGGAGACTGAGGCAGGAAGATAATAAATTCAATGCCTGCCTGAGTTATAGAGTGGGTTCAAGACCAGTCGGTGCAACTTAGTGAGATCCTATCTGAGAATAAAAAGTAAGAATAGGACCAGGGATATAGTTCAGTGTAGGCTGATGCCTGTCTAGCATGAGGAGGCTGCTAGGGACAATCCTGGGATTGTAAAACATGGGAAGGGGAAAGGAAAAGGAGGAAGGAAAAAGAAGAGATGCAGATGAAGAGGAGCAGGGAGAGGAAAGAGAAAAGGGAGAAGAAAGAAGACATGTTTGTATGTGAGCGGGAGTTTGTATCAGAAAACAAACTTCCACAAAGGAATCATCGTTAGATGAGCAGTCATTTTATTGTACATTCTGTCCTCCTTTTGTTCTATTCCACTTCTTTGGTATTATTTTACAGCATTTCTCATTGCCTGCACAGCCTTAAATCTTGACAAACTCTGGTAAAAGTGTTCCCTAAGTAAAATACATGCTGAGGAGTCTGAAATTATAACATTATATGCATAATAAGCATGTGCTAAAAAGATGTATTACAAGGTTGCTTAATTTAGGCAAAACCTTGGAGGCATTGTCAGTGAAGGGGGGTCACTTGGGGAAGGCACGCTGATCTTAGTGGCGTCATTCCATCCACAGAACAAACGGGTCGGAGCCATCTTCACAAGCGTCACTCGTACTGAGTCAGCCATGGAGTTCTCTGGATCCTGTCCTCACCGCGTCTCTTGTCTTTGTTCTTTTTCGTCTCCATCTCTGGTTGACCCCAACTTCTCCCCTGGCAGATCACGGTAGTGTCCACTTTGCTATCCCTGATTCTGTCTCTCTACTTTGTATTTACTTTCTTTAAAAACAAAAATATTTATTTATTTGAGAGAGAGACAGAGTAAATATGGGCATGTCAGAGCCTTCTGCCTCTGAAAACAAACCCCGGACACGTGCATCACTTTGTGCATGTGGCTTTTGTGGATACTGGAGAATCAAACTCAAACTATCAGGCTTTGTAAGAAACCACCTTCAAGCACTCAGCAAGCTTTGCAGCCCGGTCTCCCCCCTTTCGTCTATCCTTCACGCAGCTGCTAAGCCTCACCCTCCTGCACCAAGGTCAGGCTGCATCTTTCATCACATCCTCTGTCTAAAGATAGAGCCCATGCCCACTAGGGTGGCATGCAAGGGCCTGCTTGCTTGGTGCTTTGTTGGGTTACTATTTAAAATCAGAGGATCACTCTTCCTTTCAGGCTGTGAGCAGCAAGAACTGTTTGTTTCTTTTTAATATACTCTATCTGCCCCAGCAGGTGTTTCATACTTTTGGAGGGCATTGCATGAAAATTTTTTCAGGGCTGGAGCGATGGCTTAGTGGTTAAGTGCTTGCCTGCGAAGTCTAAGGACCCTGGTTCAAAGCTCGATTCCTCAGTACCCATGTAAGCCAGATGTACAAGGTGACACATGCATCTGGAGTTCGTTTGCAGTGGCCGGGAGCCCTCATGTGTCCATTCTCTCTCTCTCTCTGCCTCTTTCTCTCTGTCTGTCACTCTCAAATTAATTAATTAATTAATTAATTTAAAAAAAAAAACTTCTTTCGGCTGTCAGCTCCTGGCCATGCTTCGTGCCCTGTATTCCTGTACTTTCATTACTTAATTAACTCATTACTTTGTTTATTTTTTTAAAAATATGCATTTGCTCAATTTTTTTTTCCTGGGCTTTTTTTTAAAACCTATTTTTAGCCTGAAGAAATCTTACGTGTACTAGCTTAAAATGCAATTCCCATGTAAGAAATGCCCTTGGTGTCTAGTGATATGAACTCCCACGCTTTGGTAACTGGTCCTCCAATTTCTAGTCAATACTTATACCATCCTTCTCAGATTAAAGCTGCATTTCAACACGTCTCACTTGGCTGAGAGCCTCATGAGGGTAGAGAACATGCGTGGGACATTTTGCTAGCCCATAGTATCCAATGTATCGAATATATGCTCTTTTGTGTGAACAACCTTGTTGACTACATCTTTTTATATGCATAGAATTGGAGTTTACTGGGCTGGAGAGATAGCTTAGCAGTTAAAACACTTGCCTGCAAAGCTTAAGGACCCAGGTTTGATGCTCCAGGTGCCACACATGGTGGCACATGCGTCTGGAGTTTGTCTGCAGTGACTAGAGGCACACCTATTCTCTGTCTCTCATATACATAAATAAATAAATGAGTGAATGAATAAAATCTTTAAAAAGGAACTGAAGTTTACTAACAATTATTTGTAACAGGGACCAGGTAAGTCTTAGACAGCTGTCATGGAGTGTGTGCAGAAGTTGCAGAGCTGGGATTCAAGCAAGCATTCTGATTTGTATTATCAATCCACCCGAGTCACTTTATTGCAGTAGCTACTGGGCACTATATGCTGCTGAAGATGCCAAAAAGTAGCAAACCTCGTACACTGAAGACCTAATGGTGACGCTTCTCCATCCCCATGGAAGTCTGTACTTGCTTCCACTACCGTATTCCCCCACTCAGCCCCACGTATCGCTCTTTATGATCTCCCTGAGGGTAGAAAGCACTTCTTACTACAATACACTCGGCAATTAAGACACGGTCAGCATTCAGCAGGTTTAAGTAAACGTTTGCTGAATAGTCATGAAAAATACAAAGAATTTTAAGGGATCGAAAAGAAGTGTTAGATATTATGCCACACTTAAGAAGTTTATGCACCATTTAAGGAAGTAATTGCATAAATATTCTGACTGTAATGTCCTATACTTAATAGACATTGAATACATTTTGTTGAAGTAATGAAATCAGAGCCAATTTCTATTTCCAGGAAAAATGTTAAATGTTTATAAAGTAATGCAAATAACTTCCTGTCCCCCAGGGGAATACAGTCAAGTGTGAAGCAATGAAAATGTTCACAAATACATTATTCAGGGGACCATTTCCTGCTAAATGTTTTAAACATACCTCATATGCATGTATAGAAATGCCATAATGAAAAACCCCTTGTACTATCGGTATCCTAATAAACAAGTATAAAAATCCAACTTAGATCCCCAGAATCCATGTAAAAATGACATGCATGGTGGCTCTAGCTTATAATCCTAGCACAGTGAGCAGAGACAGGCAGATAGTTGAGACTTGCTGGCCAGCCAGCCTAGCAGATTTGGTGAGTTCCAGGCTACTGAGAAACTCTCTCTTTCTGTGTCTCTCTCTCTCTCTCCATATATATATATATATATATATATATATATATATATATATATATATATATATGGCATGATGTCTGAAGGAGTGACACCTGAAGTTGCCCTCTGGCATCCATATGTACAAATACCTGAACACACATACACACACACACACACACAATGAAAAGGGTTTCCAAAGGTATAAGGTCTCTGTTAAAAACTGAAAACTCAGCCAGGCATAGTGGTGCACGCCTTTAATCCCAGCACTCGGGCAGAGGTAGTAGGATTGCAGTGAGTTCAAGGCCATCCTGAAACAACGTAGTGAATTCCAGGTCAGCCTGGGCTAGGGTGAGACCTTATCTCGAAAAAAAAAAAAAAAAAAAATTGAAAACTCGTCGGACATGGTGGTGCATGCTTTTCATCCAAGCACTCAGGAGGCAGAGGTAGGAGGATCAACATGAGTTCAAGGCCACTCTGAGACTACATAGTGAATTCCAGGTGAGCCTGGGCTACAGTGAGACCCTACCTTGAAAAACAAAACAAAACAAACAAACAAACAAGAAACCCTGAAAACTCTGAGGTTTTTGTCCTACTTACAAGCTGAAGGGTTTATCAGCTACACTGTCACAGATACTAAGAGAGAAAGCAAGACTCCTGGATAGGAGACAAGGAACATTATGACAATACAACATTTTGTTCTCTTAGTCTTCAAGCCCAACAGAAGTTATTTAAAGCAGTTTGTGAAGTTTTAAACACACCATTGGACTGAATCATAACAGAGGAACCCAAACTATGGAAGACAGAGTTCTGTGAAGGGGGCTTCTAGGAAAACTGTTCAGTCCTTGTCCTGAGGGAGATCTTATCCTTACTAGCCTTCTCAAAAGAAAACTATGCCCCATGCTAGAGTGGGAGTCTCTGCTCTAAGGATGATCGCTACACAAATAACAAGAAAATGACTGTAGCAGTTCCTTGCTCATTGCTGGAACAAAGTATCTATGGTTGTTTGAATGTGTGTTGCCCATAGACTCAGGTATTTTTGATTAAGGTCAATCTTTCTACTTAAGTCTCTAGTAGGCAGAGCTCTGCTACAGGTGTGTCCTGAGTCCAGCACTGCTAGGTGTATTGAGAGTTAGCTTGAGCTCTGGCTGTTTGTACTTGTTTCTCTCTCTCTCTCTCTCTCTCTCTCTCTCTCTCTCTCTCCTCTCCCCTCACCCCCCATGGATGTATGATGGAGTGAGCCAGCTTCCTCCTGCATGATGAAGCTTCCCCTGAAATCAGTAATCTGGAAATAAAAACTTTCCTCCCATAATCTGCTTCTGTTTGGTTGTTTGTCCCAGTCACAAGAAGGTGATACAGCAGGAAAATTGGTGCAGAGAAGTGGGGTTGTTACTGTGATGAATCTGACCATGAGGGTTTTTGGTCTTTTAGAATTTGTTTGTAAGAGGAAAGTGGAAGGAATTGGTATTTTAGACTGAAGAAGCCTTGCAGTATTATAAGCAGAGCTTGATGGACTATTCTGGTAAGAGTTTTAAAATGCTAAATATAAAGAGAACTGTGGACTGTTATGGCTTGGCTTATAAACTTTCAAAAGGGGAGAAGAGAACTTTGTTGGAACTTGGACACTGGCAGAAAGGCTGGCTGTTGTTCTTCTGCCTATGCCTTGAAGATTTGAACAAGGTGAACTTAAAAGTAATAAATTGTTAAGTCAATTACCACCATTAGGGTAGGCCAACTGCTTTGCATTGAGACAATGGAAAATATGCCCCAGGGTGAAACCCACACATGGCAGGCTTAAGCTAGCAATAATGCAAATGCTTTTGAAAGGAGATGACTTGAAGGTCAAGCTTTTTTCTCCCCTGGATTTCCAAAGTTGTCCATGATACCCACCTGTTACTGCTTTGGGGAGCCTAAAACATGCAGGGAAAGAGGGTCATGAAGTGCTCTTGGTTCTAGGAGCTGCTGAAATATGGCACTGTAAAGCAGGGTTGTAATCCCTGTATGGAGACCTAGTAAGGCCATATATCAAGAACTTGTTCCAGGCACTGCTGAGATGTGGCAATGTGAAGTAGAGTTGAAATTCCTGTGTAGAGGCCAACTAAGGCCCTTATATGTTTGCAGTGTATACCTGAAGATGTTTTGGATATGCCAGGATTGTGGAACAGCTATCATGGAGAGCTGATGGCTCACAATGGAATTTTCTGCAGGCTGTGAGCAACCCAGCCATAGGGGTAGAATTGGAAACACAGAAAATTGGATGTCAGAATTGGTGTTGACATGCTGGTTGTTGATTTTTGCATTGCTTCAGTCTCTCCTTGCTATGCCATCTTGCAATGGAAATGTTTACTCTGGCATTATGTGATGGAAATGTGCAATTTGTGTTTTGATTTTACAGGGCTTTACATCTTAACTGTCTCTTACTATACTAGACAGAGCTCTGCTAGAGATGTGTCATTGGTGGTCAATCTTTAGTCCAGGCTTACTAAGTGTGTTGAAAGTTAGTCTAATCTCTGACAGTGTGTGCTGGTGTTGGTTCTCTCTCTCTCTCTCTCTCTCTCTCTCTCTCTCTCTCGTGTGATGGAATAAGCCAAATTCTTTCACATGATGATGCTTCTTCAGGAATCAGTAAGCCTGAAATAAATAAACCCTTTCTTCCCATAAGCTGCTTCTGGTTGGATATTGTCCCCAGTAATGAGAAGCCAACAACAATATCCAACCAGAAGCAGCTTATAGAAGGACAGGATTTATTTCAGATTACAGTTTCAAGGGGAAAGTCTGTCAGGGCAGGGAAAGTATGGCAGGAACAGACAGCTGCCATCATAACTTCATATTAGCGAGGAGGAAATAGAAAGCATGAACTGTCAAGTGGATCTGGATTATAAAAGCTCAAGACCCACCCCTAGTGTCACATGTTCTCCAGCAAGACTCCACAACATCCCCAAGCAACACCACTGTGATAGCTTGAATGTGAAATTTTTTCTTACAAGCCAATACATTTTATTTGTGCTTAAGCCTCAAACTTAATCCCTAGCTGGGGAAAATTTGAGAGGTGAAGTGTTGCTGGAGTAGGTATGTTGCTTGGGATGGGACTTGGTATGTTATAACCCAAGCCCCCTTGCCAGAGCTAGCTCACTTGGAATAATTCCTTCTCCCACTGTCTTGCCCATGCTATGATTTCCTTGCCATGATACAGCTTCCCCACTGAGAGTGTAAGTCAAAATAAACCCCGTCCTTCCATGTGCTGCACTGGTCAGGTGTTGTGCCAGCAGGGAGAAGGTAACTACAACAGAACATTGGTGCCAAGAAGTGGAGTAATTAATACCATAAACCCTGACAATGTGGCTTTCGTTCCTTTGGAAATGATTCATGGAAGAAATATGGGAGGACTTGGACTGTTTGACTAGAGAAAACTTGTAGTGCTGTAAGCAAAACTTAATGGACCATTCTGGTAAGAGTTTGAAAGCTGCAAATGCAGAGAGAAGTGTGGACTGTGGAATCTCAGCCTATGACATTTGTAGCAGACAGCTTCAGGTTTGCTGAGATGAACTTCCAGGCCAGGCATGGTTATGGATGAAAGGATATTTATTGAAGCTTACAGATCCAGGGGAACTTCCATAATGGCAGAAGAAGCTGGCCTGCTTTTACAGGACCAAACACACACACACACACACACACACAGACAGAGAGAGAGAGAGAGAGAGAGAGAGAGAGAGAGAGACCCCAAGCCAAAAGTTACACAGCACACTTCAGGAACTCCAGCTAGGCACTTTTCATATCTTTGGATTGGAATCTCAAATCCACCACCACACCTTAGGGCCGGACCGCCCAGTGACACCTCCTCCAGCCAGGCGGCTGCAGGTCCAAACTACAAACTAATAAAATGCTGAATATATTGGGGGCCATCTGTTCAAACTACCACAACATTTCAGAAAGGAAAGAAAGGACTTTGTCAGAACTGGGCTAGAAGGAGTTTGTGTGAGAGAATGGTTGCTCTTCCCATGTCTTTAGAACTTAAACAAGGTTTAACTTAAAATAATGGAAGGGCACCTTGACAGTATGGAATAGGGTTATAGTCCCTGAATAGAGGCCATGGCATGGAGCCATGAAGATGAACCATGAATTGCAATGGAGATGCCAGGATTTTGAAGATGCCAGAGAATGGGACTAATACATACTGTTGCAGTCTGGTTCGCCTTGCTGGTAGAAATCACCCAACTAAGAGCAGCTTGTGAGAAAAAGAGGTTTATTTTGGCCTACAGGTTTGAGGGGAAGCTCCACGATGGCAGGGGAAAATAATGGCATGAGCTGCTGGTGGATATCACCCCCTGGCCAACATAAGGTGGGCCATAGCAAAAGGAGAATGTGCCAAACACTGGCAAGGGGAAACTGGCTATAACACCCATAAGCCCACCCCCAACAATACACTCCCTCCAGGAGGCATTAATTCCCAAATCTCCATCAGGTGGGAACCTAGCATTCAAAACACCTAAGTTTATGGGGGACACCTGAGTCACACCACCACACATACTTCACAAGAGAAGAAAACTACACTATGAAAACGATGAAAGAATGTGTGTATGCCATTCAACTGGTGCCTAGCATGTATCAGGCCCTAAATAGTTCCTTCCATTTCGCCTTGAACATGGTGAAAGTGCCTTACTGAATGTCCTGATATAAAGAAAAGGAGGACATAAGAGGTGTTAAATTCACTTACACTTTTTTAATGAATAATTACTATGAGTCACCTAAATACCAACCTTCCCTTTTGCAAATTATTATCAACTTAAAGGGTCACATAAAGGAGGGTAGAGTTATCTTGCACCCACCACATAAACTTATAAAGTATGCACATAAAATATTCCAGGAGAATTCCATGTGACTGGGAAGCTAAGAAATTATGGAGACATAAATGGCATATACATACAATATGACCTACAACAACATATCTCTCTAGATCATACTGAAGAAAGGATATCAATGATGACAGCAGGAAAATGTCATGTGAATATGCTTGCCACCTACTTATGATTGCTAATCATACATTTGAGTATTGATTACATGTTGTATTGAAAATTTTGAATCTGTGAGGTGTCACCCATACTGGTGGCCTTTTTGGTCATCCATGCTCCTGTAAGCAGCCCCTTACACTGCTCTACGTCATCTCAGTCAACTCACTGGTTCACTAAGACTGGTTTTTGTGCAACTGTGGTCTGGACCCTATCTGGGGTAAGCAGTCATGTGCCCACATCTCCTCAAGGGGTGGGGGGGGGGGGAAGCTTCGCACCTTATTTCCTGTGCAAATTATTTGTTTAGAATTTACCTATTGGGCAACACTGTGAAAAATGACACAGGGTGCATGAAGGGGGGTTGAAGCAGAAACTGAATTAATAACATTTGAAATGGGAAGAGGACAAGGGCATGCAATCCCAAGGAGTGCTCCAAAAGCTGGGCATAGTGGTGCACACCTTTGATCCTAGCACTTGGCTGAGGTAGGAGAATTGCTGTGAGTTTGAGGCCAGCTTACAACTACGTAGCAAATTTCAGGTTAGCCAGGGATAGAGTGAAACCCTACCTTGGGAAAAAAAAAAAAAAAAAAGAGTGCTCCATCTCAATCTTATTATTATTTTTTTTTTCAAGGTAGGGTCTCACTCTAGCTCAGGCTGACCTGGAATGCACTATGTAGTCTCACGGTGGCCTTGAACTCACAGGCCTCCTCCTACCTCTGCCTCCCAAGTTCTGGGATTAAAGGCATGTGCCACCATGCCTGGCTTTCAATCTTATTTTGATGGTGTAAAGGGAGAGCAGAAACCAGAGATGGGTCCTCCATATACAACCTGTCCTTTCCCTGAATTGAACAAAGGTTTGGATGCTCTGGAGGGAAAAGTCAGTAGACTCAGAAGTGCAGTGAAAACAGAAGTAACAGAATTTATTGCAAGCAAAAAGCTCCCTTCAGCTGGGCGTGGTGGCGCACACCTTTAATCCTAGCATTTGGGAGGCAGAGGTAGGAGGATTGCCATGAGTTCAAGGCCACCCTGAGACTACATAATAAATTCTAGGTCACACTGAGCTAGAGTGAAACCCTACCTTGAAAAACAAAACAAAACAACACAAAAAGCTCCCTTCAGGATGGGAGGGTTCCCAGAGCTGGGACTCCATCTGAATGGCCTCTGAGACAGGGTCTGGTTAGCGTTACATCATTTCCCCATTTGTTAATGAGGGATTAATGTACATCTTAACTCATTTGTCCTTTGGGATGTATAGAGTTTCTGGCCTTTAAAAGGCACCTCAGAGCACTTCCTTCTCTGGCAACTGTTTACCCTTATTACTCTGCCTTTGGGTGACTATATCGGTGGTCATCATTTTGGGGGCAGCACCTCTCTTCCTCCATGGCCTGGTCCTCTATGCTCAGCTTTGTCTGGTAGGAAGGGGCAGTGTGGCCAAAGGAATCCTCCCAGCCCCAAAAGAACAAAGTGGGACAGTGCAACCTTACCTGGGGCCCACTGGGAACAATTGCCCTGCCTCGTCCTCCTCAGCAAACAGGACTGGAGGCATGGGAGTTGCAGCAATGGCGGGGGGAGGGGGGTGGCCCATCCTGACTCCCCTGATCTTGAGAGACCAAGGAGAAGTAACATGGTGCATCTGGCTTCTGTGACCTCACTTAGTGGCTGGACAGCGGTGCTGCCATTTTAAATCAGACAGCCATTTTGAGTAAATAAAGAGCCCAGGCCCTGCTCAGATGAGGAACTAGCTGACTAATGTACTATTTTTGCTTCTGTATCTGTGCTTGCTTAGCTATAGCCCCCCCGCCCCTCCCCCACCCAATTCCTGGGAAGCCTCTACCTAGCCACGGCCGGGCCTTTTGCAAAAGATAAATTCTGCAAACAGCTCTTACAAAAAGGTTCTGCAAACAAGTTACTACCTAAGATAAGTAGGCTGGAGGTCCCACGCACGCCCTCTCTGAAATTCCCGCACGCACCCTCTTACAACCAATCATTTTAAAAGTCGCAATATGATGTAACCTTTCCTTTATAAACCCTTTCCCTCTGAGGGTCTGGGCTCTCTCCCTCACTACCGCTGTGCCGGACTGTGTGGACGGAGCCCAGGCCTAGGCTTGCAATAAAGAAACCTGTTGCTTTTACATTTGAGTGTCTCGGCTTCTGTGGCGGTTCTCTGGGTGACTCCTGGGTGACCGGGGGTCTTGGCTCCTGGTCAGGGGTCTTGGCACAACACCTTTACCCTATCTGCCTATGTCTGACTAACTCCTATCAGTGGTTATATGGACTATGAACTTGACAGAACCTGGAATCACATGTCAGGGAGTATGTAGACTAGGCTAGCCTCTGTGCATGCCTCTGAGGGATTACCTTGATTAGGTTCATTAAAGTGGGAATATCCCCCCTATTTGTGGGTGATACCATTCACATGTCAGGGTCCTGGACTATAAAAAGGAGACAGCTGGTTAAGCAGGGCATTCATCCTCCCCTGTGACAAGTCTGACCAGCTGCCTCGAGCTTCTGCCAGTGTGCTTTCCCCACTTGGAACTGTAAACCAAAATAAACCCTTTCTCTCTTAAGCTGATTTTTGTCACATGTTTTATTTCAGCAACAAGAGAATAACCGATTCACTATAATTCATGGATCATGAGATGGGTTTTATCTGATGTGAAGAGCCGACCTTAGACCGCATGCTTGGTGGAGTGCTGGGTCCAGCAGCCAAGTGATGCTAGAGGAATAAAATTACTCGACTCCCACGCACCCCAACCCTCCCCCCCCAAACTCGCTTGTGCTGCTAGATGGCTGTGCTCTTTCTATGGTGTCTGTAGGACTTGCTTTTCCCAGAAGAGAGGAGAATGGATGGGTAGAAACATCATCATGTGGACGACCTGGTCTGGTCAGTGTGAAACAAGAAAGCTTGGCACAAAATGCTACAAGTGAGAGGCCAGGGCCTGAGACACTCCAGAGGTGATAACATCTTCTCTCTTCCACAAGTCCTCACCTAGGGGCTGCCTGGTTAACCACATTTTACTGGTAAAATGCCAGGTAATTCTCTAAGTCCTCCACACTGATTAAAGTGGCAGGTTAGAGGATCATAATAATTCATCAACAGCTCTTTTGTATGGAAGTCATGCTAGTGGCTGCTGTCTTGACAAGTCAGACACCGGCTTTTCCTAAGAAGATGGGACCCCCCAGGAGGTCCCTGTACAAGAGCATTTCTGTGTAAAAGCAGCTCTTTCTTTCCTTATATTCCATATAAAATCAATCTCCTTCCTCTCTTGCTCTCACCTCTCTCCCTCTCTTCCTTTCTTCTCTTGCTGTCACTTTCTGAACTTGGCTTTGCTTGATAAAAACCTTTCCATTTCTATTAGGTAAGGCTGGCGAAAGCAGAGATGATGTTTACCCAGGGCTTAAATTAAGCCTTACAGAGCTCTTCCCCCCATGGCTGCCCTCCTCCCACATGACATTCTATCACTAGACTTCCAAGGAAGCTTTCATTTAGCCAGCTGTTAGCTCCTCTTTTTACATGATGGTTCTCAGTGTTCAGCAGGAACAAAGATCACTGATATTCCCATTGGGTATAGCAGAAGCAACTGAGAACAATGAGCTCTTTTTATGCTGAAAATAGAGTTATAAAATTTATTCATAATCTTTACTTTTTCTCCCAACACATTCTCATCCCCAGTGGGCTTCTTTCTCTAGCTATACAAGTCTTGACATGAAAAGTTAGCTATATAATCTTTTGTTTTTATTAGTATGGTGTCTTGATCTTTCTTCTCATACAAACACAGCAATACGCGTGTATTTACATACATTTTAATATAAATTCCTTTAAAAAAGCAGGGGTTTCTGAAAACAGGTCTGATTGCATTGAAGGAAAAAGTGCATTTGGAATATGTCACCGAATCATTAGGGTTCTCTTGAAATGAAGTTGCTAGATAAGTTCATACAATTCATAAAAAACATATAGCTAAATGTTTTCTTAGTTTCTTTTATGTGCCACGTGACATGCTATGATTGAATACCACCTGTGATAGTTAAGATGATGTCAACTTGATCTGTTTAGTAATCCACAGAAATCCCTTTTGGGAGGGTGTTGGAGGTTGCTTCCAGGAAGGATCAACTAAAGGAGGAAGTCCTTCCCCCAGAGTGAGCCCTTCCCACAGAGTGGGCGGCCCCGCTCAGAGGGGGACTTCTTACAAGGAAGCTCTGGGGGAAAAGAGCCCCTTCCTTCCTTCCTTCCACTTGGCTGTGGAGCTGCTTGCTGCCTTTTGCCTTCCAGCATGAATTGAAGACCAGCACGGACTGAAGACCAGCATCAACTGAAGACCCATGTGGATTGAAACCCAGCGGCTCTTCAGGAAGCCTCCAGGCCTTCCGGCGCCATCTGCGGTGCCTGGTCGGGACTGCTGAGGCATCTGGCCACGTGGACTGAGCAGCTACCAGGTTCCATGATTCTCGGGCCTGCAACTGCTATTGGACTACCGGAAGCTAACCCAATAAATTCCCTTTTAAAAATAATTCATTCTAAGCAGGCATGGTGATGCACGCCTTTAATCCCAGCACTTGGGAGGCAGAGGTAGGAGGATCACTGTAAGTTCGAGGCCACCCTGAGACTACATAGAGAATTGCAGGTCAGCCTGAGCTAAAGTGAGACCCTACCTCAAAAAACCAAAAAAATAAAAATAAAAATAAATAAAAATAATTCATTCTAGCAGCTCTGTTCCTCTAGAGAACCCTGACTAATACAGATTTTGGTACCAGAAGTAGTTCTAGAGAAACATAATTGTAAGGATGGATCTCTCTATTGGGCTTGGTGCTATCTGGGGTTGGCTCTCCAACTTCAATGCTACTAAAGGCCCTATTGGTGATAAGGAGAGTGCTTTTACTGGAAATAAGGAGGGCACTAATAATCCATGGTGTGCACTGTTTAAAGAACTCCATGAGATAGATGTATTTGGTGATCCTGAACCATGTCTTGTGAAGAGTGAGGAATTTAGTGACTCTGTATTTAAAACCTTTGAATATTTGTAGAAAAGTAAGACTGATGATGAAGCTGGTTGGTTGCTTTTAGCATCTCTGGACAAACTAGTGAGGGAACAGCAGAAGCTCAAAAAGGAAAATTCTAAGCCTAAGGCGCACATACATGATCTCAAGGTTTCTAAGGGAGCCCTAGAGGAGAGTCTCCTCTCTAGCCAGAACAGGGCTCAGATTGCAGAAAACCAAACCCAAGCTCTCATTGTGAGATTGGCTAGCTTGCAACATCAACTCAAGTCCCAGCCTCACCAGCTATCAGAAATTAAAGTGAGGGCACTGACTGGAAAAGAGTGGGATCTTATGACTTGGGATGGTGATGTGTGGGAAGACCTTGAAGAACCTGGGGACATCAAAGTGTCAGATTCTTAAGATGTTTTGGATGAAAATATGACCTGCCCTCCCTTAGCAGCAGTTGTATCCCCACCTCCACATCCTGAAGTATAACCCTCCCCACCCTTGCCTGAGGGAATTCATCCCTCTTTGCCTGAGGATTCAGCAGGAGGTGCTGGTGCTTCTCAGTTCCCACCCATCTTTGCCTCTAGGCCTATAACCAGACAGAAGGCTAGGCAGGCCCCTAAAGGTGAGATAGAAAGTGTGACACAAGAGTTGGTGAGGTACACCCCTAAAGAACTTCAAGAGTTTTCTAACTTGTACAGGTGGAAGCATGGGGAATATGTGTGGGAATGGATTTTAAGCATGTGGGATGATGGAGAAAGGAACATAAGATTCGATCAGGCTGAATTTACTGAAACAGGCCCATTGAGCAGAGATTTTAGATTTAACACTGCAGCTCATGCAGTTGGAAGGGGTGCTAAGAATTTATTTGATTGGTTGGCTGAAGTATATGGATCCAAAGATGGCCTACTGTGAGTGAGCTTGAGCTGCCCAATATCCCTTGGCTTAATGTTGATGAAGGGATTAAAAAGCTCAGAGAACTTGAATGCTGGAGGGGATTTGCCATGTAAGCTCATCTTTGCCCCCACAGTGGGAGTGTCCAGAAGATGTGCCCTTAACTAAGACTATAAGAAACAGATTTGTGAAGGGAGGCCCTGCATACTTAAAGTCCCCTATCATTGGTCTTTTATGTAAAGAAGACCTCACAGTGGGAGCTGCAGTTGCTGCATTAGGTGATTTAGATGCAATGGGTATAACTGGATCTCGGGGTAACAAGGGCCAGTGGCAGCACTGAATTGCCAAAGGGGGGGGGGTGAATGTGTTTTTCGTAATAGACAGCATAGCCAAAATTATGCACATAAAGGCATGACTTGTATGGACCTTTGGAATTGGCTGATTAATCATGGTGTTCCCAGAAGTCAAATAGATAAGAAGCCTACTGAGTTTCTACTTGATCTGTATAAGCAGAAAAGTTCCAGAGCAAGGGAACATAAAGCCACTTTGAATTCTAGCAACAGAGAATCAAGACCTCTTAATCAGTTTCCATACTTGAGCCAGTTTACAGATCCTGAGTTGATTGAAGGGGTGGCCAGGTCCCCTCGAAGAAGGACCCTCCTACAACTGCCAAAAGTTTCAATATTAAGCTTACATCTATCCTTCCTCAGAGGGACCTGCAGCATTTTGCTAGGGTAACTGTACACTGGGGGAAAGGAAATAATCAGACCTTTTGGGGCCTACTAGACACTGGCTCTGAATTGACATTGATTCCAGGAGACCCCAAAAAGCACCATGGCCCTCTAGTTAAAGTGGTGCTTACGGAAGTCAGGTGATCAATGGAGTTTTGGCAAATGTTAGACTGACAGTGGGTCCAGTGGGTCCCTGAACTCACCCTATGGTTATTTCCCCAGTCCCCAAATGCATAATTGGGATAGATATACTTAGGAGTTGGCAGAACCCCCACATTGGTTCCCTGACCTGTGGACTGAGGGCTATTATGGTTGGAAAGGCCAAATGGAAGCCATTGAGGCTGTCACCACCAGGGAAAATCAAAAACAGTATCACATTACTGGGAAGATTTCAGAAATTAGTGCCACTATAAAGGACTTGAAGGATGCAGGGGCAGTGGTTCCCACCACATCTCCCTTTAACTCGCCTATTTGGCCTGTTCAGAAGACAGAAGGATCCTGGAGAATGACAGTTGATTATCGGAAACTTAATCAGGTGGTGACTCCAATTGCAGCTTCTATATCAGATGTGGTTTCTTTACTTGAGCAGATTAATACATCTCCTGGTACCTGGTATGCAGCTATTAATCTTACAAATGCTTTCTTCTCCATACCGGTCCATAAGGACCACCAGAAGCAATTTACCTTCAGCTGGCAAGGTCAATAGTACACCTTTACTGTTTTACCTTCAGGTTATATTAACTCTCCAGCCCTGTGTCATAGCTTAGTTTGCAGGGACCTTGATCGCCTGTTCCTTCCACAGGGTGTCACGTTGGTCCATTATATTGATGACATAATGCTAACTGGGTCAAATGAGTAGGAGGTGGCAACCACTCTGGAGTTGGTGGTATAGCATATGTGCATCAGGGGATGGGAAATAAATCCATCCACCTCAGTGAAATTTCTAGGAATTCAGTGGTGTGGGGCATGCAGAGATATTACTTCTAAGGTGAAGGATACATTGTTGCACCTGGCCCCTCCTACCACTAAGAAAGAAGCACAAAGTCTACTGGGCCTATTTGGATTTTGGAGACAGTACATTCCTCACTTGGGTGTCTTACTCTGTCCCATATGCCAAGTGACTCGGAAAGCTACTAGTTTTCAGTGGGGCCCAGAGCAAGAAAAGGCTCTTCAACAGGTCCAGGCTGCTCTGCCCCTTGGGCCATATGATCCAGCAGATCCGATGGTACTTGATGTTTCAGTGGCAGACAGGGATGCTGTTTGGAGCCTTTGGCAGGCCCCCATTGGTGAATCACAGCGAGGCCCTTGGGATTTTGGAGCAAGGCCCTGCCATCATCTGCAGACAATTATTCTCCATTTGAGAGACAGCTCTTGGCCTGCTATTGGGCCTTAGTGGAAACTAAACATTTGACAACGGGTCATCAAGTTACTATGCGACCCGAGCTGCCCATTATGAGCTGGGTGTTATCTGACCCACCAGGCCATAAAGTTGGATGTGCACAGCAACAGTCCATCATTAAGTGGAAGTGGTATATATGTGATGGGGCTTGAGCAGGCCCTGAAGGTATGAGAAAGTTACATGAGGAAGTTGCCCAAATGCCTATGGTTGCCACTCCTGTTGCAATGCCTTCTGTCCCCAAGCATGAACCTATGGCATCATGGGGTGTGCCCTATGATCAATTGACTGCAGAGGAGAGGACTAGGGTGTGGTTATGCAGGCACCGCCCAAAAGTGGACAGCTGCAGCGTTACAGCCCCTTTCTGGGACAACTCTGAAGGACTGTGGTGAAGGGAAGTCTTCACAATGGGCAGAACTTCAGGCAGTGCACATGGTTGTACATTTTGCTTGGAAAGAAAAATGGCCAGATGTGCGGTTATACACTGATTCATGGGCTGTGGCCAATGTTTTGGCTGGATGGTCTGGGACTTGGAAGGAGCACAATTGGAAAATTGGTGAAAAGGACATTTGGGGAAGGTGTATGTGGATAGAACTCTCTGAATGGGCAAAGGATATAAAGATATTTGTGTCCCATGTTAATGCTTATCAGAAGGTGATCTCATTGGAGGATGACTTTAATAATCAAGTAGATAAGCTGACCTGTTCTGTGGATAGTGGTCAACCTCTTTCCTCTACCACCTCTGTCATTGCCCAATGGGCCCATGAACAAAGTGGCCATGGTGGCAGAGATGCAGGCTATGCATGGGCCCAACAACATGAACTTCCACTACTAAGGCTGACCTGGATACAGCTACTGCTGAGTGCCAAATTTGCCAGCAGCAGAGACCAACTCTGAGCCCCCCAATATGGTAATATTCCTCAGGGTGACCAGCCAGCAACCTGGTGGCAGGTTGACTACATTGGACCACTTCCAACATGGAAAGGGCAGCATTTTGTCCTTACTGGAATAGACACTTATTCTGGGTATGCATTTGCCTTTCTTGCACGTAGTGCTTCTGCCAAAACTACCATCCATGGGCTTACAGAATACATGATCCACCATCATGGTATTCCACACAGCATTGCTTCTGACCAAGGAACTCACTTCACTGCCAAAGAAGTACGGCAGTGGGCTCATGATCATGGAATTCACTGGTCTTACCATGTGCTCCACCATCCTAAAGCAGCTGGCTTGATAGAACGGTGGAATGGCCTTTTGAAGAAACAGCTACAGTGCCAACTAGGTGGCAATAGCTTGGAGGGCTGGGGGAGTGTCCTCCAGCAGGCTGTATATGCTCTGAATCAGCATCCTATATATGGTACTGTTTCACCTATAGCTTGGATTCACAGGTCCAGAAATCAAGGGGTGGAAATGGGAATGGTCCTACTTTCCATCACCCTGAGTGGCCCATTAGCTAAATTTTTGCTTCCTGTTCCTGCAACCTTACACTTTGCTGTTCTACAAGTCTTGGTCCCAGAGGGGCGAGTGCTTTTGCCAGGAGACACGAAGAACATTCCATTGAACTGGAAGCTAAGACTTCCCCCTGGCCACTTTGGGCTCCTAGTGTCCTTGAGTGAACAGGCTGAGAAAGGAGTTACAGTGATAGCAGGGGTGATTGATCCAGACTACCAGGGGGAAATTGAACTACTTCTCCACAATGGAGGTAAGGAAAGAGTATGTCTGGAGTTCAGGAGATCCTTTAGGGCAACTCTTAGTGTTACAGTGTCCTGTTGCCAAAGTCAGTGGACGACTGCAACAACCCAATAGAGGTAGTGTTATAAATGGCCCAGATCCTTCAGGAATGAAGGTATGGGTCACCCCTTCAGGTAAAGAACCAAGACCTGCTGAGTTGCTTGCTGAAGATGGAGGAAATACAGAATGTGTAGTAGTAAAAGGCAGTTACAAATATCAGCTAAGGCCACGTAACCAGTTACAGAAACGAGGACTGTAATTGCAATGTTTCTGTCCTATCTTAATACAGAGTGTTTGTACATACCTACACCAATTAAGATTATATCACTAGCTAACTGTTGAATTTATATTAGGCCTGTTATATTAGAGACTAAGCTTTGTGTTGGGGGAAGATTTTGCGGTTCCAGTTGTATGTAGGATAGTTATACCATGTTAGGTGGAATTATGAGCTTGTTACTGTTTTCATTTGGAAATTAAGTATGACGTAAGGAAATATGATTTGGTGCCAGGTTGACAAGGGGTGGACTTGTGATAGTTAAGGTGTTGTCAACTTGATCTGTTTAGTAATCCACAGAAATCCCTTTTGGGTGGGTCTCAGAAGTTGCTTCCAGGATGGATCAACTAAAGGAGGAAGTCCTTCCCCCAGAGTGATCCTTTCCCCTAGAGCAGGTGGCCCTGCTCAGAGGGGGACTTCTTATAAGGAAGCTCTGGGGGAAAAGAGCCCCTTCCTTCCTTCCCTCCACTTGGCTGCCTGGAGCTGCTTGCTGCCTTCCAGCATGGATTGAAGACCAGCACGGACTAAAGACCAGCATCAACTGAAGACCCGCTTGGATCAAAACCCAGGGGCTCCTCAGGAAGCCTCCACACCTTCCGGGACCATCTGCAGTGCCGGGTCAGGGACTGCTGAGACATCTGGCCACGTGGACTGAGCAGCTACCAGGTTCCGTGATTCTCAGACCTGCAACTGCTATTGGACTACCTATAAGCTAATCCAATACATCCCTTTTTTAAAATAATTCATTCTAGCAGTTCTGTTCTTCTAGAGAACCCTGACTAATACACCACCCATCATCTCCACTTAATCTTCATCACATTGAGTTGTATGCTATCTTCATTCTACAAGATGGTAAGGGCTTGGGAAGATGTTAAAGCCAGAGCTTTCTAGTAAACCTAGAGACCATCTATGAGGTTCACCAAAATGTAGGATAGGCACACAAAAAAGTAGAGCATGGAATGTTGTGTTTCAAAGGCAAGAAATGTCACCCAGGAGATACTGATTTCACATCAATTCTCTTCTTGTCCTTCATGTCATTACAGAGGAAAGCCCTGGCTCTGCATTTCTCATCTATCCAAGAAAAAGTAGGCCAGTAGAGGAATGTATGTATGTATGTATGCATGTATGTATGTATGTATGTATGTATGTATGTATGTATGTATGTATGTAACAAAGCTTTATTAAACAGGCTTCAGAGATACCATAAAGACAGAAACAGTAGGCTTACAAGCAAGACAGCAGCCATTAACATGAACAAGAGCCCTGTGGTAGTTTGCATGGATGTCCTTCAATAGATTCAGGAGTTTTTGTTTTTTTTTTTTTTTTTTGAGGTAGGGTCTCCCTCTAGTCCAGGCTGACCTGGAATGAACTCTGTAGTCTCAGGGTGGCCTTGAACTCACAGTGATCCTCCTACCTCCACCTCCCAAGTGCTGGCATTGAAGGCGTGCACCACCATGCCTGGCTCAAGATTCAGTTTTGCCACTGTGGGTGGATCCTAGGGTGTAGCCCTAAGGTTTGGGGATGGATCTGGAATTCCAGTCTAAAGATATGCAGATTGTCAGAGCCCTGTTTGGGATTCCTGGAGTGTACTCACTTAAGATGTTGGTGGTGGTTGGCTTTTCTCTCTGCTTGGACATGTGAAAGAGGGCCATCTTTTTCTGCCATGATGGAACTTCCCCTGGATTGGTAAGCTTCAAGTACATTCCCTTCCTTCCATACTGTGTCTAGTCTGGAGGTTCATCCCAGAAATATGAAGTTGATTGTGACAGACTTGGGACCACAGTGGGATGTACAATGAATTGGACATATGAATTTTGATTTTTTGGAACTTTTGTTTTAGAGAAAATGGGCATGGACTTGGCACTTGCAACTGAAGACATATTCCAGAGTGATAAGCCAAGTTTTATGGGCTATTCTGGTGGCTTGAAAATGCTAAGTGCAGAGAGAACTGTATTTGGAGGCTTTGCTTATGAACTTTCTAAGGGGAAGGAAAGACCTGCAGAAAGCTGTTGGAAATGGGCTACTGGCATAAAAGCTGGCTGTGTTCTGCTGTCCATGCCTAGAGATTGATCAAGGTTAAATTTGTAATGGAATGATGTGCTTGGCAAAAAACATAGAACTGAAAAATTTAAGATTAAAAGTTGGCAAAACTCAAGCAAGTTCAAAATTACTGGCACTGCGGCTGGTTGCTAAAGCTGCTTTTGTTAAGGAGATGTTACCATGATTAAAGACAGCCCAAATGCTTTACATTGAAACAATGAAAGGATACCCAGAGGAAAGACTGAATGGTAGAAATGCAAACTCTTGTGAAAGAAGTTGACTAAAAGGAAGGAACTGCTTTTCAAAGTCACAACTTATTTCGCCCCTGAATTAAGGCGATGTCTGTGTTCGACACACCCGGTATTGGTTTTGGAAGCGTGAGAAGATGCGTGGGGTGGGTCAAGATGTACGTGTGGTTCTAGGAGCTGCTGCTGAGACATGGCATGGGGCTGGGCATAATAAACCCACACGCCAATGGTGCCATTGGAAGATGGACGTCGGTTTGCATAGAGACCAGATTGAGTGTGCAAGGACTACCATGGAACACTGCTAGCTCAGAATGGAAGTTTTTCCTGGCTATTTGGCCCAGCTGGAGGGCAGAATTGGAAAATTTGGAGATTCTCAGTTACTAGTTATGATATCAGACTTGAAGTACAGATGCTTGCTTGATAGCTGAGTTTATACTGGTCCAGTCTCTCCTTGTTATGCTTTATAGCAGTTAGAAATGTTTACTCTGTGCCTTTACATGTTGAAAGTAACTGTTTTGATTTTACAGGACTCACTGCTAAGAGGCACTCTTAAATCTCAGAGGATTTTATAACTATCTTAAGTTCATAAAGACTATGAGGACTTTGAAGTTGGACTGAATACAACTTACATTGTGTGATGGTTATAAAGCTATTGGGGACCATGGGCAGAATGTGGTAGCTTTATTGGATGTCCCCCAATAGATTCGGTAGTTTTATTCAAGCTTGTAACTTGGTATCACTGTGGCTGAATACTAGCATCCAGCCTTAAGGTGTGGGGGTGGATCTGGAATTCCAGTCTAAAGATATGCGGAGTATCTGAGCTCTACCTGGGTTCTGGGAGTGAGCTTGCTTATGGTGTTGGTGATAGCTACTTTTCTCTCTGCATGGACCTGTGAAAGAGGCCCAGCTTCTTTTGCCACGAGGAAACTTCCCCTGGATCTGTAAGCATCAAATAAATTCCCTTCCCCCCATGACTGTGTCTGGTCTGGAAGTTCATCCCAGCAACATGAAGCTGACTGTGACAAGCCCCAGCATGGGGACTTCACTCAGGGCTAAACTCAGGGGGTTTAAGGATGCTGAGGCTATCTCTGTGCATAATTGAAAGTACTGGTTGTTTTTCCTTAGTAGTAACCAAAATAAATTTAAAAAATAAAAACAGGGCTGGAGAGATGGCTTAACAGTTAAGGCACTTCCCTGCAAAGCCAAAGGACCCAGGTTCAATTCCCCAGAATACATGTAAACCAGATGCACAAGGGGGCACATGCATTTGGAGTTTGTTTGCAGTGGCTGGAGGCCCTGGCATATCCATTCTCTCTCTCTTAAATAAATAAATAAATAAATAAATAAATTAAAAACAACAAGAAAACCCCAAATAGCCAAACTTTTGTATTGAAAAAATGGGGAAGCCAGTCACAGCCAGCCAACAGTGACCTGCTTTGGCCACTTTTCTGGCTGAACTCCCAGAGGCCTAGCTGTTCTTAACTAACTATATAGTTCCTAGAAGGGAGGGGAGAGGGGATTCTCCCTCAATACTAGAAGATACAATTCTATATTTAATTTTAATTACTTTTTATAGCCATGTAAAATAATGTTACTTTTCCATTAAGATAGCCATATACATGTCAGCTTTTTGAAAAATTATTCTGAGATCTTTTAAGTTGGCCTAGAGGAAAATGCTTGTAAGTAACAATTGAGTAGTATGCAGATGTGAAAAAAAGCTAACGTGAATATGCTATAGGAAACGTGGACTGTGGAGGAACAGATGTGGAGACACCAAGCGAAAACGCCACACACAATGCAAGTGAAGATGCTGGGGTCGGGAGTAGTTAAATGCTCATGTTCAAGTTTCCTGAATTGCTGAAGGTAGTCACCTACCTTTCAAAATGTCCTGTGATCTCCTCACCAACAAGACCGTATCCCCTACTGACCTCATTTTCCTGGAGGTCCATCAGACAGCTTTTGATGAACAAATGCAGTTTAGAACCAAGGAAACTTGAAACACTGGTCCATTACAGAGCAGTTACGTGGTTCATTTCTTTTCAGTGAAGTAGGTGGCACTTTAGACTGGTTTGATAAACTGGTGTTTATTTGGCTTTTGTTTATATACAATTTATTTAATGACTCAATGTAGTCAATAAATTCAAGCATAAGCCTTAACTTTTAAGAAGGTCATTTTCTGGTAGAAGAGTGGGTAGACATGCCTCTAAAATACTCTAACCTGGTATTTATATATACAACACCAGGGCTGGAGAGAAGACTTAGCAGTTAAGGCACTTGCCTGAGAAGCCTAAGGATCCATGCTCGACTCCCCAGATCCCATGTAAGCCAGATGCACAAAGGTGACACAAGTGTAAGGTCACACATGGCCACTAGGTGGCACAAGCATATGGAGTTCAGTTGCAGTAGCTGAGGCCCTGGAGCAACTCTCTCTCTCTAGGCATCTGTCTCTCACTCTATAATTAATATATATACACAACACTAAATTTTGATTTTTTTTCCCCATTTTGATTAGCACTGGATTCCCAATTATAGAACTTGTGGAAAATGGCTTTAATCCGTTTTTTATTTCTCTCTCTCTCTGTAGTAGTCAGGATTCTCTAGAGGAACAGAACTGATAGACTGAATTGTATTAAAAGGGAATTTATTGGAATAGCAGTCTGCAGGCCTGAAGCTGCTCAGTCCTCAAGGCTGGATGCCTCAGCAGTGCAGGTCTGACACTGAAGGCCTGGAGGCATCCTGGAGAGCTGCTGGTCTTCTGTCCACACTGAAAGCAGCAAGTAGCACAGGCATCCAGGTGGGAGGGGATACTTTCCTTCCCAGAGCTTCCTTAGATAAAGCCCCCCTCTGGGGAAGGGCTTCTTTAATCCTTCCTGAAGGCAACCTCAGCGACCCACTTATGAGGAATGTCTGTGGATTCCTAAACATACCAAGTTGACACAAAATGTAACCATCACACCCTCCCTCCCCCTTTCTTCCTATTTTGGTGGCAGTGCTGGGGTTTGAACCTACTTTCACATGTACTAGACAAATGCTCTACCAGATATATTGCCAGTCCTTTTACTTTCTTTTTTCTCCTTCCCCCAACCCTTCCCCTGGGCTGGTCTGGAACTTGTTCAGTAGCCCAAGCAGGCCTTTAAGTTGCCATGTCCTAATTAAAAAGTAGTAATAGGGCTGGAGAGATAACTCACTGGTTAAAGACACTTGCTTGCAAAGCCTGACTGCCCAGGTTTGATTCTCCAGTACCCATGTAAGTCAGATACACAAGGGGGTGCATGGATCTGGAGTTTATTTGCAGTGGCTAGAGGCCCTGGTGCACTCATTCTTTCTGCCTCTTCCTCTCTGAATAAATAATATTAAAAACTAGACATGGAAAGGGTATTTGGAGGGCAGGCAAGGGTTAAATAAATGTTAGTACTATATTCCATGCATCTTTATTTTCTTGGATCCAGGACTTTATTGTAATGGGGAAACAAGATTAGGGACACAAGAGAGAGAGAGTGAGAAAAAAAAAAAAAAAAAAAAAAGGGAGCAGGGGATGTTACCTAGAGCAGGACAGCTTAAAGAGGTGCACATCTTTTCTTAAAAAAAAAAAATTTATTTTGGGGGGGAGGAGGAGACAGGCATGCCAGAGCCTTTAGCAAACAAACTACAGATGTATGTGCCACCTTGTGCATCTGGCTTACGTGTGTACTAGGGAATTGAACCTGGGTCCTTAGGCTTCACAGGCAAATGCCTTAACTGCTAAGCAATCACTCCAGCTCCCTTCCGCCTCCCCCCCCCCCCCCCCCCGCCTGACTTTCACACTTGCTAAGGCCTAGGAAACATTACAGAGGAAATGGATTAAATATTGACTGCTGCTCTGTAAGCTTGAGAACCTCCTCCTGGGAAATACAGTAGACACTGAGACTTATAAACTTACCAAAGCAGAAAAATCAGGATGCTGAGAGCCCAACACTCAAAGAGGCTGATAACATGCTCTCCAACGCTCAGGGGCCATTGCCACAGGAAGAGGTGGAATGAATGTAAGTGCCACAGGGCTGGAAAGTGGCATTATTCCCCAACCCCCATGCAAGACTGTCTGGTTCATTCAGAAC
Source organism: Dipus sagitta (assembly GCA_036346955.1). Taxonomy (NCBI): domain Eukaryota; kingdom Metazoa; phylum Chordata; class Mammalia; order Rodentia; family Dipodidae; genus Dipus; species Dipus sagitta. Next base: position 37,683,742 of record CM070772.1, on the reverse strand, counting down.
CCCAGAGAACACGATAACCCTGTGGAGGGCCCTCAGTGGAAGGGAAGGGGGAGGGACAGACAGAGCATGAGTCTAACCTGATGGGAATATGACTATTATGCAACATTTTCACCCAGTAAAGTTCTCAATAAAAATAAAATACGGCTCAAGATGGCTTAGCAGTTAAGGTGTCTGCCTGCGAAGCTTCATTCCTATTAGAATCTCCAGGTCCCACATAAGCCAGATGCACAGTGATGCAAGCCTACATGCCTACAAGGGGATGCATGCATAAAATTTGCTTGCAGCAGCCGAAGATTCTGTTGCACCCGTTCTTTCTTTTGCTCTCTCTCAAAATAAAAAATGAGGGTTGGAAAGATGGCTTAGAAATTAAGGCGCTTTTCTGTGAAGCCTATGGACCCACGGTTCCATTCCCCAGGACTCATATAAGCCAGATGCACAAAGTGGTGCATGCATCTGGAGTTCATTTACAGTGGCTGGAGGCCCCAGAGCGCCATTCTCTCTCTCCCTCTCTCTCAGAATAAGTAAATAAAGACTTATATATTATAAAAAAGTAAATTTAGATTTCCTTTTACTACTAATCATACTTTAGTTATTCAAGTTTAGAAAATCAGTCATCTTAATTTCTTTTGTTTCCCTAGAACCCTTCATTAAATCCCTTAATTTTTGGTAACATTTCTAGGATCCACCCTGATTTGACCACTTAGGTCCAAGTTGCTGTCATAGCACCCTCCCTAGTTTCTCCTCATTCATCTATCCTCCATTTCTGGCATATGCGTAAGTGAACTGAAAGAAAGGAGGTGAACAGATACTTGCACACCAATGTTCACAGCAGCTTCACTCATAACCACCCAGTCACTGGTGGATGGGCAAAGAAAATGCAGTATAGAATACAATACATTTTCCCGAGTGTTGAAAAAATTGACATGTGCTATGAAAGGGATGAATGTGGAAGACATTATGCTGTGAAACAAGATACGACAAAGGACAGATACATGACTGAACATAAGAGGTTCCCAATATAATTAAATTCATGGCTAGAAGGAAGAAAAATATTTGACAGGGACTCAAGGGATGAGGAGTTTTTATTTCTAAATATGTTGTTGCAGTTTGGGTTGATGAGAATGTTCTAAAGATGGGATGGTGAGGTTTACAAAAATCTTCATGCCATTAAACTGCCCAACTTAATTATAATGACAAACTTTATGTTATATTTCACCACAATAAAAAGTGGTCAATGAGACTGAGAAACTGAGTTTTTAATCTTAATTATATGTTTGAAGATTGGTATTTGATCTAGTCATTAGGAAACTTTATCATATAGTTGGAACATGTAAATAAGTTTCATAATGACCCACTAAGAAGCTCTTCTCTGAAGTACAGAAAAATATACTATATTAACTCTTGAATTGCCAATTTTGTGTTAAAGCCTTGGCCAACATTATTATAGCTATCTCCTCTCACTACCAGGGAGAATAAGTCCATGTCTATACTTCAAGCTTAATGCCTAAGTTGTAAGTTGCATAACCTGTTTTTAAAGTCATAAACATAATAAGTACCTTAATAAACTACCCATAGAAACACCACTGAATTCACAGAAGCATTTAATAAATCAAACATGCATGCATGCCAGTAACACCAACTGGTTTTATTTTTGTCAATGACAACATGCGTGCCACTGTATCATTGCTTGCTTAAAATGCATTAAAATATGTTTACAATTAAGAAATGTGGCACATTAAAGAAGTCCTCTGTAAACACAACCCATTGTTAATATATTTTTCCACTTTGTTTCATACATAAATAACTTAATCTACAAAATCATAAATAGAACTATAAATCTTCATGGCCTAGAAATATAAGTAAATCTGAGTAAAGGTAAGTCTGAGACAAGGACTCTCAAGGACTCTCTGGTTTTCACCATGCCTTACATGCAGTAATTACTACTGAACCCTTACATCACTGTTTCCTAACTTGTTCTGCCAATAATAGACATTTCAGTTGAACTGGTAAACATGACAGGCATTTAAAAAATCAAAATGGCCAAAAGCCACGATTTTTTTGTTTGGTCTTTTGAAGCAGGGCCTCCCTGTATTGTTTCTGTACTCCAAGCTGTCCTCAGACTTGTGATTCTTTTGCCTTAACCCCCTAAGCAACTCAGATTGCAGGCATACAGCACTGTGCCTGATCAAGAGCTGAGATCTGCTGAAAAGGAGAGAAGATGGCTACTTACTACTACTAAATGTTATTAAAACCACTTTAGCTTGTCTAATAGAAAATACTACCGAAGAGTACATGTTTCTTGTACTATCATTTTGAAGTGATGTCAACACAAGTTAAAAGTTTAAAAACCAGTAAAATCAGATTAAATCCATATTAGTGTTACAAAAAAGAAATAAGACTCCACTGAGATTCTGTAATTAGAGCAGAACCAATCCTCATAAATTTTCTAGAATTTATTTTCAAGCCATCACTTTGATGACTTAAAACTTTAAGGGGTAAAAAGAATGACATGCAAAATTAGTTTTGGAAAACGATACTTAAAATTCTTGATATACATCTCACTAGTTTTTGTTTAATGAGTGGAAATCCTTACTTCTTCAGAAAACATATGTAATCTGTCGAAACACATTAACAATGCAGTGATTAAGTGATCATTCAAGATCTATTAGGTTTACTTTTATATAATAAAAGTAAAAAAGAATTTTGCATGTTGGCCTTTATTCACTTTATATACTCTTTTTTTTTTTTTCCTTTTGTTTTTTTGAGGTAGGGTCTCACTCTAGTTCAGGCTGACCTGAAACTCACTATGTAGTCTCAGGGCGGCCTTGAACTCACAGTGATCCTCCTACCTCTGCCTCCCAAGTGCTGGGATTAAAGGTGCACACCGCCACGCCCAGCACTTTATATACTCTTATAAAAATGTTCTCAACTAATATTTTGATTGGATGTAAACAGCTTTACATGTGATCTATGGATTCCAAAAATTCCCACACTTGTGAAGCAAGTGCTTTATCCAGTGAACCATCTCCCGAGCCCTACAATCTAAGCTTCTAGACAGTCATTTTTGAGTCAATAAACAAATGATCTGGCTCAAATATTTAAAAAACTGAACAGATTAGAAGAAATGTTTTCTAATGTTCCTATTTTAAAAACCAAGACTGTGAAAGAGGGGGACTCTAAATCAAAAATTTGCAAATGGTAGCTGAAATGCTGTCAGCTCTCAGACCAATGCAACATAAATGCAGTTATTATATATAAACAACTCAAAATTAAAGTTTGTAATAGAAATGTCAACTAGTCATAACTACTAGACATCACTGCTGATGGGTTCCACTAACTTCAACCAGGCACAGCAGACACGCATATCTGACAGCCAGAATGCTTAGAAAAGTAAAGCTATGGGCACTATAAATAAGGAATACGTAAATAAGAAGCTAGCAGTGCCAGAGCACTGAGATCATTAAAAAACAAAAGTCAGATGTAAATACATCTCATCCGCTAGTTCCCTCTGTAAACCACTCTCCACCAATTTCTGAAGCTATGGTTTTGTAGCTCTTCTAAGAAGGAACCATTTTCTATACGTTGTGTGGAGTCATTTCACTGCACATTCTTGACAACAACGCAATCTTCAGTGTCTTGCAAAGCTTGGCACCTCATCAGCACTTCTCCAGGAAGTTAGCTTGTCATGTTTTCAGCAGCCTAGATCAAGAAACTAAGATTCATTATTTTACATAAAACCATACAAAGAAAAACACACCGTGGAGATGAATTTGTCAATACTATATTTTGTTTAACAACTACTTGTGTGACGTAATTGAGTTACTTTTACCAAGCCCACGTAAAGCTGGACAGGCATTATTTGCAGTGGCAAGAGATCCTAGCACATCCACACACACATATATTTGCAAATAAATAATAAAAAAAAATAAGGAATGAGAAAGCCCTTTTATGCCACAAGGAGAGCAAGAGCAAAGAGGAATAGCAGATATTTGGCTAATCTCATTTCACCAGAAATTCCCAGACGGCAGATCACTCATACATAAATGTTTTGATATGTTGTGGTAGTTTGAATGTATGTATGTCCCCCAATAGACTCAGGTGTTAACTTGGATTTCTAGTTGCCTGGCGGACAGATCTGACTTGTAGCCCAAAGGCATGCAGAGCAGTCTGGAGTTCTGCCTGGGTCCCTGTTGTCTGCTGTCCTTTTGTGACTGCTTTCGGTGTGTGCTGGCTGGTAATGGTTTCTCTCCCGTTGTGTCTATGAAAGGCGGCCAGGCTCTTCCACCATTATGGAACTTCCCCTGGATCTCTAAGACTGAAATAAATCCTGTTCCTCCCATAAACTCCCTGGTTTAGAAATTCATTCCAGCAACGTAGAGCTGACTACAACATATATGTTTCTGTAAAGACTTATTTATTTGTACTTCCCAATTAAAACTTCCTTTGAGTATAGCCTAAGGCAGTACAAAGTCCAACAAAAATTCTGCAAAATACTGGTAAAATTATAAACAAGAGAATCTGAAATGCTACTAACCGCCCCCCCCCCCCATTTTTTTTGCAGCTAATAGAACTACTTCTTTTTTCTTAGTATAATCAATTCACAGACATATTCTGAATTGGCCTTTCTCTCCTCTGGATTTACCACACCAGAGAATCAGAACATAATTTAAATAATACATAATTTGGAGAAGTCTTAAAATCACACACAGGGATGAGGAGATGGCTCAGTAGGTAAAGGTGCTCGTGTGAAACATCCGCGGGCCTGGGTGTGGTCACCCGCTGCGCATGTACAGGCAGTGCGCAGAGTAGCACACGCCTGCAGTTTGTTTGCTGAGGCAGGAAGCCCTGGCACACCCAGACTTTCTCTCTCCTCACAAATACATAAAACACACACACACACATTTTTCGTTTTAGCCCAAAATACCTAGTGCTATTTGCTTTGTTCCATCCCCTTTTTATGTTGATTGTAAAGGTTCTACAATATATGGACAATAAAACAAGCAATACCTTATTGTTCCTATCATATAAAAGCAGACCTTTCTATCTGAAAGGGTAGCAAATAACATCCTAGAGATCTTTCAGTTACCTCATTGCCACTAAACATTTCAAAGAATCAGTCCTGAGAAAAATCAAAGTTTAGTGGTTCTCTTCCAAACTTCCCTGTTTGGTACCAGGGTTTTACTCCCTCATAGGGCATGAGACTGACTTAATCCGCTATGCTTCTCTAACTCAACATGCTCTGCTAGCTTCTTTCACCTACCTTCATTGGCCATTTCTAGACACAACATTCCTATTTATAACACACTCATAGATGAACCTAACCTTCAGTGCTTCAGTAGCCTTGCGAAGTTCCTTAATGACCGATGATAGAGCTTCTGGGTTAATTCCTTGTTCACAAAGCCGGACACAGATAGACAGGGTTTCCATATCTAAACCAGTATTCAAAATCCTTGAAATCTCAAGTAGAACTGAAAAAAAAAAGAAACCCTTTAAAAGCTTACATTTAGACATACGCATGTAGCAATTGTTTTTGATTTCATTACTGCACAGTATCAGAGAATAGACACAGCTCAGGATTTAGAATCAACATGCAATGGTTGGTGTCTTTCCTCTTACTTTAACCACAAACCTGACTTTTATACCTGGGTATATATCCTATCACTCATCTACTGTTAGGATTATTCTCAGCACTTCCTTAGTCATTGATAATGTTACTTAACCGGTTGCAAAACATAGCTTTTTATGAAAACACTTAACTACTCTACTACTTCAAGTTGCTTTTATGCTTCTCCCATTAAAAGAACATTGTGCCAAGTATCTGTATATACTAACTTAATTTTCTTTCAAGACAAATTTCTAAAAGACTTTCTCACTCAGTAACAGTCATTAAAAGCCTTGGAAGCTTTTATAACAACTTGGCAGAGTAACCAAATATGCTGACTCCAATAATAAAAATGAGAACTTGTATCTAACTTCCCTTTATATTATATTTTATTGTAGTTTAGGCAAGTATGTCTTTGATATGAGAAGCAGTGGCATAGAGAATCGATTCCAGGATGTTAGGACAATGATTCCATTGGGCTTTGTTTCTCCGAATGTGATTAGAATTTAAGTCAGCTGTCAACATGCTATCTGTTATATCCTGTATCATTTCCCTCTTGTACTGTTTTATTTCCCCTTCACATAAAAATTTAAATATTTAACACCCTGGGGTCTGGGCAGAAGAAAGGCTTTAATTTTTTTTCTCCCAGGAATAAGTCAGTTGCCACAACATATTGAAAAATCCTTTTGTCACTCAGCAGCAATTGCCACCTTTATCCCATAGCATTCTCAGAGATCTGCTGCCATGTTTATGTCAGAGCCAACTTAATACAGCACATAGTAGGTCAATGATTACTCTCTCACCTTCCACACTTAAATGCCTTTTTATCCAATAGATGAAGATGGAGCTTTTTAATCAATTTTCAAAACAACTTTGGATTATCCTTTGAATTGCATAAAACCAGATTATTCTGGAATGGACATGTTAACAATATTTAACTACATCCCCTCATTTAACTGTCTTTAAAAATTCATTAGGACTCTAAGTCATTAAAAATGCATGTGGACACCACACTTTTCCCACTTCCAGTTTGGTATGAGTGTCATGAACTATGATTTCCTGCTGAGCATGGCAGCACATGCCTTTAAGCCTAACACTCAGGAGGTCAAGGTAGGAGGATCACTTTGAGTTCAAGGCCAGCATGAAACTACGTAGCGAATTCCAGGTCAGCCTGGGCTAGAGCAAGACCTTACCTTGAAAATCAATCAATCAATCAATCAATCAATCAAACAAACACTATGATTTCCTAAACTGGGTGTAGTGGTGCAGGCTTGGAATCCCAGGCTCCAGGCTAATGAGAGCCCCTATTTTGGTAATAATAATAATAATGATAAAGGAAGAGGAGGAAGAGGAGAAGGAGAAAGGGAGAAGCAACAGCAGCAGACCTGAGAACCTACAGGTGTCCTCTGGCCTCCACATGCATGTGCACCCACATACTCACAAGCTCAAATATTCCATGCCCCTATTAAGCTTTATGAACATACAGCATACAATTCCAATGCTCCTGTTTAATTAGAATATCTACGTAACTTTTTTGAAGAGTCGGAATTATGACATTTTAACACATCCAAACAGTTGGCAAATAGAAAGAAGCATTTAAGAAAATGAGTTTATACACCTGTATGAATTTTGGTGACTTATGAAGTCACGGCTTGAAGGACTGCAGAGAAACTTAAACAAGATCAGATGGAGGTGCACTGGACAGCATTTCAGCTGGTAAGGTCAAACCAGGGGTCACAAAGGCTGCTCAAAACCTATCATGCCTCTGCTGGAAATAAAAGTTTACAGGTCTTGTTTGTGATATTCCTACAAAACTTCAGGTTTACATCTGGGAAAGGAGTAAGGCCACACCCAAAGGTCATATGTGTAGGCTTTAAGTATCATTTATTGATATTTAACAATTCAATACCAATTCTTACAGCTGCACAGAAGTACTACTGTTTGTATACAGGTGGCCCTTGGGGCAAATGCTGACCATTGTTCTTCAAGCAGACTCCAGAATGCAGGACTTCTTTAGATCTTGCCTTATGCTAGTCATAGGTCATCTCTCCACCCTCAGATCTCCTCAAATCTCCCCCCTCCTCCATCAGAACCCCTCCAAATCTCCTCTTCCCTCAGACCACTTTCTCCCACTTCCCCCCACGATCCGCAGTGTCAAGCAGATACTGCCAACACCCCTTCTGAGCTCCAGTGCATTTTCAGAAGACATGCTTCTCACCCATGTCAATGATTTGATCTTGCTGATTTGCCATAGCTGGGTGTGGTGACACATTCCTGCAAGCCCAATACTTGGGAGGCTGAGGCAGGTGGCTGGCTCACTGTGAGTTCAAGATGCCTAGGGCTTCACACTGGAAAATGTTCCCAGCAACCTCCTTGTGGACAATTCTTCCCACAGCAGCGTATCACAGGGTAACAGGGCCCTTGCAAACAGAGCCAGAGCATGGCCACAGATCTAACATCTATGTCATTTTTACGTCTGTGAGTGGATAGAATTGTCCTCATTTTGAGTCACATTTTCCTGTCTTTTACTAACACTATTTTAAAAGCAGAACTAGAGGCCGAGTCTTAGTGTTTTCATCAATTACTGAAATAATCAAGGAGCTTTTCTCATCTGACCTACTGGGCTGATACAATATACTGACAGACTTCCTAAATGAGCGAAAGAACACAGGTTGGGAAATCTCTATTTTCACAGAAAACACACCTGCAAGTTAGCTGGGAGTAGATGGCACCTCAGTTCTCACTGTTGCTTGTTGTTCACATACCCCTAAGAAACAGCTAAGCAAGCACTACACGTGTGGCCTTGCATTCCTGGCTTACAGATGCAGAATGTGATTACCCACTCAGGAGCCATGATGGACTTCATCTCAACAGTGACACTCTAGCTTCCCATGTAAGCCTGGAAAAGTCAATGCCTGAAAAAGGCTCCCTCTTGAGACACTCTCCCTTTAAACCCAGCTACCAAGTGTGTTCCTGTGTTCAGACAGGCCTCTGCTAAGGGCCCAGCTGACAGCCATGTATGTAGCACATTGTTCAGTGGGAGGTTTTGAGATGACTTGACTAACTGGGACACGAGAGGGGCCCACCACATGAGCACCACCACAGTGAGCCTATCAATCCCTACCTAGAACTTCAAGTCATTTTCTGTGGTTTGTTATTCACAACAGAGAATCCAGCACCTAAGTTCAGACCCTATTTCCAATCTATCACCACCACTAACTGTCCCCGACAATGTCTACTATCCAGTTTGTTCTCTGCATGTAGGCCCTCCCCTATAACTGCAATGCTCATTTCTTATTTCACAACTTTGTTCACTTTGCTCCTCTGCCCTTTCTCTTCCCGTCATATAATTCCACGCAGTCTTCTAGGCCCACCAAAAGCACCTCAATTCTAGAATTTCTTCTATCTTCTTTAAAAACTGACATTGATATTTACATGGTATCTTCATGAACTGTAACCCATAAGCATTTCCTTGAACTCTGCTCCATAACTGGTAGCTATATATGTTGTGGCTGTCAGTCAGTCCTGGAAAGGTGACTGACCCAAGTTCCCAGAGACATAACAGTCTAGATATCAAAGTAACTGACTGCTAAGGAGCAAATACGTTCCTCAAAGTAAATGTTTTTTTTTTTATTTTTAATTTTTGGTTTTTCAAGGTAGGGTCCCACTCTAGTCCAGGCTGATCTGGAATCACTATGTAGTCTCAGGGTGGCCTGGAACTCACGGCAATCCTCCTACCTCTGCCTCCCAAGTGCTGGGATTAAAGGCGTGCGCCACCACGCCCGGCTCAAAGTAAATGTTTTAAATATAACCCTCAAAGCAACAAGGTTGAGAATTGAGACACTTAAGAAGTAATTAGGGGGACTGGAGAGATGGCTTAGTAGTCAAGGAACTTGCCTGCAAAGAAAGCCAAAGTACCCACGTTTGATTCCCCAGGACCCATGTAATCCAGATGCATAAGGAGGAGCATGCATCTGGAGTTCCTTCGCAGTGGCTGGTGGCCTTGGTGCACCCATTCTCTCTTTCTCTCTACCTGCCTGTTTCTCTCTCTCAAATACATAAATAAAAATATTTTTAAAAATATATAAAAGAAGTAATGAGGCCATAAGAGATCTGCCCTTATGAATGGATTAATACCATTATGGGGGGGGGGTGTTGAGACATTAGTCATCCCTCTGAAGTGGGCTCCTGTCACTAGGATGAATTTGTTCCTCTATCTCCTTCCTTCCTAATGCAAGTGTGCTCTAGTCCATTCACCATTTACCAGGAGATAATACAAAATAAATTTCTGCTGTCTATAACTAAGTCTCAGGTATTCTGTGATAACAATACAAAACACTCCAAGATTCCTTCACATTCTAAGCCGAATAAAGGAAAAGAATAGCATACTTCTGAAACAAATTACAATGGCATATTAACACCTTAGAAAGGACATGGCGTTTGAGAAAGACTTGTTTGGGGGCTGGAGAAATGGCTTAGTGCTAAGGCATTTGCCTGCAAAGCCAAAGGATCCTGGTTCAACTCTCAAAGTCCCATGTATGCCAGATGCATAAGGGGGCATATGCATCTGGAATTCATGTGCAGTGGGTGCAGGCCCTGGCATGCCTATCCTCTCTCCCCCCCTTTCTCTATAATAAATAAAAAAAATATTTAAAAAATTGTTTGGAAGAAGTGACAATCTTGGACTTCAAGTATGATCAGAAACCAACCCCAAGCAGGAGGAGAGAGGGTCAAAATCAGTATGTGTAGCGGTTCCTAGACTTGAGGCAACTTGGTATTCATGTGAGCAGCTAGTGTGAATCCAATGTTAAGGGAGTGAGTGAGTATAAAAGAAGAAATAGGGAGAAATATAAAATCATTAAGGCCCTATTAAAAGATTTTAGAACTCCAGCTATTGGAAGATATAAACAGGAGTTTGTATTTGCAAGTTGATGAATATGTTTTGGATTTTGAAAAAGGCTAGAGCATTTGTGATGTGGAATGTACCCTATGTTAGTACAATCTTAACACAAGACTGATGGATGCCATATCCAGAGGAAATTTAAACGTGGTCAAATATGAAATGAGTGAAGAATTTTGAGGACTTTATGAGTAGGAGGAGAGGTTTAAGAAACGGTAGGCTGACTCCCAGGGTTCCTTCTCACATGAACAACTTGACTGGTCCTGGTAACATAGACTACCCATTTGCTCCACCAGCTATTCATAGAGCTCTCAACTTTTTTCTCTGTGATGCTTTTTGCAAGCCAATTTCCTGACTGCCAGGAAGGATAAAGATGAGGAGCAGCACACCATATCTTCAAGGATGGTGGAAAAAAAAAAAAAAAAAAAAAAGAAAGGAAAAAAAAAGAGAAATGGGCCCCCATAAGCCTTAAAACTTCATGTTGACTCTCATGGATTGACTTAAATAAAATGACATATTTATTTTCCTACAATTTTTGTTTAAAAAAAAAACACAACAAAACACCCTCTTGGTCTCAGAGGATGGCTCAGTCATTGAAAGCACTTGTAGGCACTTGCTTGCAAAGCCTGCCAGCCCAGTTTCAATTTCCTAGCCACCCATGTACAGCTGGGTAGGTAGCCATTCATTTTCAGCAGCAAGAGAACCTGGTGCACATATATATACACACACATACACATACACTATATATGCATACACACACATGCAACAAGTAAATAAGAGAAAAATATAAAAAAAATCCTTTTGGTCCTCTCTTTTTTTATAACCTTATGCTCTTGATAATCTTCATTTCATACCAAGTTCACTCAGAAAAGATGGCGGTGATGTGATGCAAATCCCCAATTTTCATGTGTGTATCAGCAGTCCCACCAGGCCTAAGAATGTGCCATTCAATTGGGATCTTAGGGTGATATTTAGACGATGAGCAAAGATAACATAGGAAAATTTATTGAAGTATTATGTTACCCAACCGGCTCAAAAACATCACACTGGCACCCACTGGTAAATCCAGCACTCTGGAGGCAGAAGGATCAGGAGTTTGAGGCCAGCCTGGGCTATTACAGCAAGATCTTGCCTCAAAACAGTAACCCCCAAAACAAGACATAAAAACACAACAATACTGGTATTGAAGGAAAGATGGAAGACCATATTGTTATATACATGTAAACATCTTGTGTACACAAATCCACTGTTCCAAATAAAAATCAGAATCAGTCAAGCATCAAGAAGGAGAAAACAGGCTGTATACAATGTTAAGGACATAAATCTCAGAACAGCAGCTAAATAAACAAACACTAGTTGGGTGGAAAAAAAATGCTGTAAAGGCTCCAACACTATCATTCTTTAAAAAGGAAAGAAGTGGAGAGCGCAGAAAATTCCAGAAACTTCTATATCGAGGGGGCAATATGGAAAGCAGAGTCTTGAGTGAAGGGGACACAGGACAGAATGTTGACACATCCTGGCGAAAATTCCATTGGGTTACATTTTAAGAGCACGCGGAGGCTGGATGGGGGAACCAACAAGACAGACTGCAAATGCCAACATATAAATCGTTTATACATGGAGACCAGTGAAATAAAGACCGAGAAAGGTTACCTGCCAACGAGACGACATCTGATGCAACAGGCAAGAAACGTGATCACCTTTTGCTATTCTTTTCTCGGGTTGTCTTCACATTCCCAATAACCATCGGGGCTATGGCTTCTTCTTACAAAGATGCCCCGGGAGGAATTTAGTGGCCGAATGGACATTGGAGGGCAAGGGAGAAGGTAACTGCGAGAACACTTCATCCACCCCAGTGCTTAGGCCACAGACACGTGCCTGGGGCAGAGGACCCGCTAGTGGGGTGACGCGGTGCGCGGGAACCTGGGGCGGTGGGGAAAGGGAGCTGTCATAGACGGGATACTGACGCGCCTGGCTGGGAGCAGGGACCGAGCGGGGCGCGAGCCTGAAGGCGCACGGTCGCCTAGGCTTCGGTGTCGCGGGCATCCCGCGCGGGCTGTGGGGTCCGAGCCGTGCAACCGGCCGCCGCGAGGCCCGAACGATGCGCGGGACTCCCTCCGCCGGAGCTCAGCCCCGGCCCGCCGGCTCTGCGACCCCCGGCGGGTCCGTTGCCCCGGTGCGTCTGCGATGCCGTCGGGGAGCACACGGGGAAGCGGAGTTCCCTCCGACATCCGGGGCTCCGGGAAGCCCAGAGAGCGGTCCACGCAGCGCCACGGGCACTCACCGTCCATGGTCTCCCTCACCGCGTTCAGGTTCGCCGCCGCCGCCGCAGCTCCGCCGCCGCCGCCGCCGCCGCCGCCGCCGCTCGCCATGACGGAGGCCGAAGAGGCGGGAGAACAGCCTGACCCGGAACTAGGAGCGCCCACCGCTCTGCCCGGGCACACGCACCGCGCGCCCGCGCTTGCACCGCCCAGGCCCCGCCCCTCGCGCCCTGCGCCTGCGTGGGGCGGCGTTGATTTGAATTTGGAGCCTCGGTCCACGGCGAACGTCGAGCGAGGAGCGGGCGTTCGAATCGCCTCGGACGCCTCGACGCGATTGGATGATTCGCGGACGGCGGTGACACGCGATTGGTCAGTCGCCTCGGCGTGCTCTGGTTGGCCCAAGACAAGCGAGGAAGCGGGGAGTTAAAGAGTCAGCTTGTCGTGCGACCTGGCTCGGCCCCCCGGGGGGCTCTCTGCAGGCGACCTTTCTGGGGGGGGCGTCCCCTTTACCGCGGAGCAGGTACGTCCTTGGTGGCTCCTTGGTCCTCCTTCCCGTTTCCACGTGGAGATCTCGGCTTTCCCGGCCCAGACCGCCCGGAGTGGATGGGAGCTGCCGGGCGCCGCGGAAGGAGAGGGCGCCCACACCACCATCGCCGGGGTTGGAGGTGACACTTCTCTGCTGTTCTTGGGCTTTTCAGTAGTCCCTTTCTCTCTGGCTGTACCCGCTCATGAAAGTGGTGCCGGCTAGCTTTCTATACTGGGGACGAGGGAGCATTATTTTTTTTTGGGGGGGGGGGCAGTGGGATGTTTGCGACCAAAAGCGGTAAATGTCCTGAGCCCCGTCAATCATGCTGGTCAAGTGAGGGCTTGCGTGCACTCTGGCTCAAGTCTCCCGACTTCCCTTAGAACTGTTTAACTTAGATCAAATCTAGAGTTTAATACGAAGCTACAAGTAGAACTTGTACCTAGTGTAACACTCATTTGCCTGAAGGGTGGCCTGAACCATTCATAGTTGGTTGGCTGCTCTGTGTGTGTGTCAGGCGCTTCTGAGTTTATTCTTTCGAAAGATGATAGTACCAAATATCTTACTTTTCGAACTTTCAAGGTTATCTTAAGGATCACCTGCAAAGATGTGTATGATGCTTTATTACAATCTGCACAATAACTCTAAAAAGATTAGGTTTTGGGTTAACCTTTTTTTGTTTTTTTGTTTTTTGTTTCTCGAGGTAGGGTCTCCCTCTGGTCCAGGCTGACCTGGAATCTGCTGGGATTAAAGGCGTGCACCACTACTCCCGGTTTGGGATAACTTTTTTTGTTGTTGTTTATTCGAGGTAGTGTCTCTAGTTCACCCTGACCTGGAATTAACTTTGTAGTCTCAGGGTGGCCTCCAACTCACAGCGAACTTCCTACCTCTGCCTCCGCCTCCCCAGTGCTGAGATTAAAGGCGTCTGCCACCATAGTTAACTCTTTGCAGAACGTTTGTTGAATACATGTTTATCATCAGGATTAACACCTATGAAATTTAGTATTTTTTATATGTATGTATATTTAATATTTATTTATTTGTTAGCACAGAGAGAGAAACAGAAACAGGAGATGAGAGAGAATGGGTGCACTAGGGCCTCCAGCCATTGCAAATGCACTCCAGATGCATGTGCCATCTTGTGCATCTGGCTTACGTGGGTCCAGGGGAATCAAACCTGGGTCCTTTGGCTTTGTGGGCAAATGCCTTAACCATTAAGCCATCTCTCCAGCCCAATACTTAGTATTTTTAATGTGTATGCTTCTCATTTTTTTCTTTTAGTTTGCTTTCTGGGCTATGGGAGATGTAAACGAATTAAAAATGCAAATAACACCAGAAACTCCAGGAAGGATCTCCGTTTTAAATCCTTTTGAAAGCCCTAGTGATTATTCTAATCTCCATGAACAGACTCTTGCCAGTCCTTCTGTTTTCAAATCCACAAAACTACCAGTAAGTTACTCTTCACTAATATTTACAAGAGATTTTAAATGGAAGTCCATTGCAAATAAGTTTAGATGTAAGTATCTTTTATAGCATAAGAGACAGTACGTCATGGAACACATCAATGTAGTTTTACACACACACACACACACACACACACAGGCTGCCCTCTTAACTCCACATGTAGCCAAGGATGTTCTTGAACTTCTGAGCCTCCTACCTTCAACTCCTGAGTGCTGGGATTACAACTGTGTGCCATCATTCCTGATTTATGCCATGCTGAGGATTGAACCTGGCTATTGTACATGCTAGGCAAGGCACTCTACCAACTGACATTCATACCCAGCCCAGTAACATGCTTTTTAAATTGTAGTGTTTGTTATACTCAGTTGTTTGGCTGGTAATAGGTTGATAAAGGTTTTATTACCAGACGTGGTGGCATATGCCTTTAATCCCCGCACTTGGGTGCTGAGATAATGAGGAATGCCTTAAGTTCAAGGTGGGTCTGGGCTACAGAGTGAGTTCCATGTCAGCTTGGACTAGAGTGAGATTTTCCTTCAATACAAAACAAAACAAAACAAAAAAAGGTTTTGTTATTTATGTGCTTCTTTTGAGGTAAGACCTCATTCTACCTAAGGATGACCTAGAACTCTGTAGCTCAGGCTGGCCTCAAAGTCATTTCACTTCTCCTACCTCAGCCTCCTTTCCTGAGTGCTAATATTATAGGCCTGGTTTAGAGGTTTAGGGAAAGGTTATTTTGTTCTTGTTTTTTTTTTTTTTTTTTTTTTCCTTTTCAAGGTAGTCTCTAGCCCAGGCTATCCTGGAACTGACTGTAGTCCCAGGCTGGCCTCAAACTCACAGCCATCCACCTACCTCTGCCTCCTGAGGGCTGAATTAAAGTTGTGTGCCACCATGTGTGGCCATTTTTTCTTTTTTTGTAAAGTGTATAATTTTAAAAAATTGCTCAGTTGCAACGTTTTTTTTTTTTTTTTCTTTCTGGTTTTTCTCAAGGTAGGGTCTCCTTCTAACCCATGCTGACCTCGGATTCACTATGTAGTCTCAGGCTGGCCTTGAACTCACAATAGTCCACCTACCTCTGTCTCCCAAGTGCAGGGATTAAAGGTGTGTGCCACCATACCCAGCTTCAGTTGGACATTTTTAATTTTTTTTTTTTTTTTTTCGAGGTAGGGTCTTACTCTGACCCAGGCTGACCTGAGATTCACTGTGTAGTCTCAGGCTGGCCTCAAACTCATGGCGATCCTCCTACCTCTGCCTCCCGAGCGCTGGGATTAAAGGCATGTGCCACCATGCCCGTCGCTTTTAATTTTTTTATGCGTGTGTGGTAGGAAGCCAGAGGACTACCTTGTTTTATTTTTATTTTCATTTTTAGACAGGATCTTTTATTGGCCTGGAGCTTGACAATTTGGCTATGCTGGCTGTCAAGGGATCCTCCTATCTCTGCCTCCCTAGCACTTGGATTACAAGTGTATATCAACACACCCAACACTTATGCGAGTATTAGGCATCAAACTTAGATCCTTAGGCTTTATGCTTGCCAGGCAAGCACTTAACTGACTGAGCTATCTCCCCAACCTACAATTTTTATATTTAAAGAGGTAAAGTGAAATAAACTGACTTAGTGTGATTTGATTTCCATTTACCATTTAACTTAGTAATATACTCAAATTTGAAAATAAAAGTTTTAATATGTCCTTTACATCATCCACATTTTTGAAGGTATGACATTAGGTAGTGTTTTGATGAACTATTTAAATTTGCTTTTACTTATAAGTTTGCTTTCTTTTGTTAAGACTCCGGGGGAATTTAGATGGTCTATTGATCAGCTAGCCGCAATCAATCCTGTAGAAATAGATCCAGAAGAGATTCATCGCCAAGCTTCATACTTAAGTCATTCTCAGTAAGTTTTCCTTGGTTGCACTTGTGTAATATGCTGTTAGGTAAAGGGAGAACAGAAATGCTAAAAGCCGAGCATTTCTGTATGTGAAGATACCATGAAGGAGGAATTTTTGATGTGGATTTTTGCTTGTCTATGTGAGTGAGTTCAAAGAACTGTGGAAAGATTCCCTGGCTTACAGTTCCGAATCTGGATTGACACCTGTCAAATGAAGCACTTCATTTTTGTTGCTTAAAGGACAAACTTTGTTCAAATTATATTGTTGGTACTTTAAATATATCAGTGGGAGCCTTTTAAAAGAAAGCTTTACTCCATTCAAACTTTAAATGGAAAAGAGGTATATAAGCTTAATAGTGGATTGGTGAGTGTCAGAATTGTGCCATTAACTAAATGTAAGATACCAATTTTTCTTTTAAAAAGAGATTAACATTTACCAGTCTTCAGTGAAGGGAGATTACTTCTGTGGACCATTATTATTTTAAATGTTCAATAAGCTGAAGTAATGGCCTGGTTGTTTTTCTTCTTTATCTCTATATAGAATCGATAAAGATGTGGAAGACAAAAGACAGAAGGCCATTGAAGAGGTAACTCCACACTGACTGATTACCGAGCCAGTTAAGCATTAATTCTGCATATGTGTCACCTCTCCCAGGAAGCCATGTTTGAGGTCCTTCACTGTCCCACCTCCCCTCCAGTCATCAGTCCCTCCCAACCCCCACCTGCTTAGGCTCTCTTCTGTGAGACTGGTCGCTGTCAGCATCCCCATACCTGTCATGCTCGTTTCTGTTGCAGTGATTGTCTTAGTGCGTCTCTGCCTGCACTCAGTACGCCTTCACCGACAGTGTTCATCGTTCCATTCTTGGGCTGGCGGGCTAACGTGGTCTGTGCTTTTGGATCTGAGTTTATGTAAGGGCAGCTGTAGCAGTTACCTTCTCCCTGCTGGGACAAAACGCCTGACCAGAAACAGCTCATGGGAGGGAAGGTTTATTTCAGCTTAGAATTTTGAAGGGCAGTTTCACCGTGGCAGGGAAAGCATGACAGGTTGCCTAGGTAACATCTCCCCATCAGTGGGAAGGAAGCCTGAGTATTGGGCTTGGCGCTGTGCTGTATTACCCCCAAAGCCTACTCCATTACACCCCTCCCCCAGCAAGGCTCTACCTTCCAAAAGCCCCACCATTTTCCCAAAATGCCACCAGCTGGGGACCACGTATTCAAAGCACATGAGCCAATGGGGGACATTTCTCTCAAACGACTACAGAAACTAAATACTTTCAGGCTTTCACAGTCTGGAGTACCATAGGCACTTGCCTCATAAGCACAGTAGGCAGTGTCAGCCTCCTACAGTGGCATAGGCAGTGGTTTTGTGTTTTGTTAACATTTAAGGATTTCGGGTCTGGAGAGATGGCTCAGCAGCTAAAGGCGTTTGCTTGCAAAGCCTGATGGCCTGGGTTCCATTCCCCAGTACTCACCCAAAACCAGATGCACAAAGTAGTGCATACAACCAGAGTTCGTTTGCAGTGGCTGGAGGCCCTGGGGCACCCATTCTGTCTCTGGGTCCTTAGGCTTTGCCTACAAGTGCCTTAACCACTAAGCCCTCTCTCTGTCCATTCCCCACATTTGGATTTTCCTCTTTTAGTTCCAGTGTGATCATTGTACCCTGTTGATGGATGGTCGAGTTCTGCTCATTGACTCCTTGTCACAGTGCTGTGGCTTGTCCATGTGTGGTCTTGCGGTGAACTTTGCCCAAGGCTTTGTGCACATTCACTTTTGGTAGATTTTGCCATATTGCTGTCCTAAAAGGATGCACCGTTTTATTGTACGATACTTGTTCCTTGTGTGTTTTTTTTTTTTTTCCTTCTGATCACCAACACTGATTATTTTCTCACTTTGTAAAATTTGTGCTACACTTGCTAGTTTATTTTATTTTTTGGTTTTCAAGTAGGGTCTCACTGTAGCCCAGGCTGACCTGGAATTCACCATGGAGTCTCAGGGTGGCCTCGAACTCACGGCAATCCTCCTACCTCTGCCTCTCAAGAACTGGGATTAAAGGCATGCATCAACATGCCCGGCTTTACACTTGCTAGTTTAAATGACATCTTACGTGGGTTTCTATTTCATTTTGGGTAACTTGCATGTGATGTCCTAAGTTAATAGGGCCTTTAGAGTTTTCTTTTTTTTTTCCCATTCCTTTGTTTTCGCATCTTTTCTTCATTGATTCATAGGTACTTTTATTAAAGACATTAACTCTTTTGCCTTTTTTTTTTTTTTCTGGAAAATTAAATGTTTTGCCCCAAAAGCATAAGAAAAGGAGAAGAGCTGCATTAGTACAAAAGAAGGAACTGTATCAGAATGTTCTGTCTCCTTTTGAGTATAAGTGTAGTGACTTGCTTGTAAATTGAATTCTTGCTCTCTCTCTCTCTTTTTTTTTAAGTCTGTGGCTTTTATTAACTCATGCACAATTATTTTTCTTCTGGCTTGTTGAAGCAGTAAGTCAGACAACACTTGCCACAGAAATGTCTGCCAAGGTGGCAGGCCATAGGAACTGCAGCATCACACTCATCAGAAGGGCACTCTCAATGAAGGTGACTAATTTTACCATTTTCATCCACCTTTTAGTATTTCAGGACAGCCAACTTAACCTTCGTTCTCTTGCACTTATTTTTCTTGGGAGTGGTATAAGACTTCTTCCTTCTTTTAGTACCGTCATGAAATCTCATCACAAGATGAAGGGTGGACTCCTTCGGAATGTTATAGTCAGAGTACACCCGTCTTCCACTTGCTTACCAGTGACGATCGGCCTTTGCTGGTCAGGAGGAATTTTACATTTTCTAGAGTGTCCGAGGGTTCAACCTTGAGCATGATGGTCTTCCCTGTAAGGGTTTTCATGAAAATCTGCATCTTGGCGGCCGCCCTACAGCAAATGGCAGATCGGAAAAGACCTGGCTCTCTTTTTAAATATCGGTTAGAGTGACTGCTGCTATCCGTAGCGTGATTAAACTTGTATCATCAGTTTCAAGCTAAAATGTATCACTGAATGGGAAAAGTGCAGGGTGTGTTGGAAATCCACCACATATACCCACAAGGTGCAAATAATCTCAAAGGCATAGATATTGGTAAATGTGATAAGCTAATTAGCAGGTAATGAGTTTTGACTATTTTAATGTAATTTATTTAGTTGTAAGTTTACTTAATTTTATTTTAGTGTTGGTTTTAAGAAATGGCATCCAAATTCCTGAAAATTTACTAAGCAGATCTTCAGAGTATAGACTAGGTCCAGTGCACTATTTATTCTGGGTTGATTGTGCATTTTTATCTGTAATTACTCCCTCTTACTCCCTTTGTCACCCTCCTCCCCCTGCAGATTGGCAAAGAAATTATGAATAATTTCTCTATGACTCTATGATTGAGGCCCTTAGCTTCATATAAAAGGTTGAAGTTGAGGTGGTTGATTTTAAAGTATTAAGATTTCTCTTTGTGTACTTTAAATTTTTTCTATTTTACCTTTGGTCAGTTTTTTTTTTTTTTTTTTTTTTTTTGTGGTTTTTCAAGGTAGGGTCTCACTCTGGTCCAGGCTGACCTGGAATTCACTATGTAGTCTCAGGGTGTCCTTGAGCTCTCAGTGATCCTCGTAGCCTCTGCCTCCCAAGTGCTGGGATTAAAGGCATGTGCCACTACACTCGGCTTTTTTTTTTTTTTTTTAAGTATTAAGAATTATGAGTAGGGCTGGAGAGATGGCTTAGGGGTTAAGGCGCATGCCTGTGAAGCCAAAGGACCCCTGTTCGATTCCCCAGGTCCCATGTTAGCCAGAGGCACAAGGGGGCGCGTGTGTCTGGAGTTCATTTGCAGTGGCTAGAGGCACTGGCATGCCCATTTTCTCTCCCCCCCCGTCTCAAATAAGTAAATAAAAATAAAATCTTATAAAAAATTATAAGTAACTATAAAGTTAGTATATATGAAATACTTGATGGGTATTTGAAAATGATGCCAGTTATCTTTTCCATTTTGGGGGATTTATGCCTAACTTTAGCTTTACTTTTCCTAGTTTTTCACTAAAGATGTCATCGTACCCTCTCCTTGGACTGATCATGATGGGAAACAGCCGTCAGAGCACCCTGCCAATAAATGTAAGTGTGCAAGAAACTTCCATTATGAGTAAGAAATGATGTAACGGTTGTAGAATTAGAAAGTCTTAAAGAGCAGTGAATGTAAAGCAACGTAGCAAAATTTCAGTTTATATGCTTTGATAATGATTTTGCTAACAATTAAATTTATGAATTAAAACAACTTTTCTTAGGGTAAAGTTTAAAACTTAACTAAAATATGCTATAGTGCTTTTTGTCATGCAATTTCTTCATCATGAATATTGTGAATAGGAGTTTCAGTGATGCTTAGAAAGGTACAGATAGTTGATTTTTGAATATGGAGCTGAATTATTAATGATGTTTGCAATGATTTTGAAGGCTAGTATTGAGTGTGCTTTTAGTATGAGTGTGTGTTCGTTACATTTTTTTACCAAGACAACAGCAATCATAGGTAAAGTGGATGGAGCACTTTTAAAAAAATATTCTATTTATTTTGAGAGATGAGATGCAGACAGAGAGGGCGAATGGATGTTCCAGGGTCTCTAGCCACTGCAAACAGTATACACCACCATGTACATCTGGCTTACGTGGTTACTGGGGAATCAAACCTGGGTCCTTAGGCTTCATAGGCAAGTGCCTTAACTGCTAAGCCATCTCTGTAGCCCAGGAGCACTTCCTTTGCCAGGGCAGTACTCTTAAGTGCTGTCAGTAATTCTTTACAACTGCTCCAGCATCCACTGGGGCCATCCCATAAAGCCTTGGGATCTGGGATACAGAAGGAACTGACATGATCATTATGCTCATGCTGCCTGCCTTACTAAGAATAAAGGTCTTCGTCTTTTGCCAGTGTCCACAGACTTTTGACACATTTATTTGTTAAGCTAATTCACTGCCAGTGCTAGATTGCACGCCAGAATGTCTATGTGATAGGCAAGGTCACCAACAGTGCCAAGAGGTCTTAGGTCTGGAGATGTCTGTAAACACTCAGCTGTATCTAGCTTTTGAATTTGCCATTCTTTTTTTGGTTTTTTGAGGTAGGGTCTCACTCTAGCCCAGGCTGACCTGGAATTCACTATGTAGTCTCAGGGTGGCCTTGAGCTCACGGCGATCCTCCTACCTCTGCCTCCCAAGTGCTGGGATTAAAGGCGTGCACAATTCTTGTAGGTTATTTGGCCTTCTAGGTGACAGTTGATTCATCTTCATGTACTAATGCCTGCCTTGACTACCTCTCCTAAAAAGCTCACTGGTCATAATCCTGTTGGGAGTTTCTGTTGTTTTTCTCTATTAATTTCTAAGATACCTAATATATCTCAGTGGTAAAGCATTTACCTAACATGAGCAAGGATTTGGGTTCAATCTGAAGTACTGAAAAAAATTCTGATAGACTTGTTATATTGTGGTTGTATTGATTTCAACATTTCAGCCATCATCTTTGCTGTTTTTTCTTGATGTCCTTGGAGGCATAGACATCTGATCCATTTTTTTTTTTCATGTCTTGTTTGAATTTTTTTTTTTTGAGTATAACTTTATTTTCGTTGATGTGTCCAAATTTTGGCATGCCTTTTGCTGTTCTTACCTGCTGTACAATTCTTCACCTTAGCTCGAGTGGACCACTGTTTTGAAACAGCACCCCTAAAGTGATTTAAAAATTCTTTTTAAATATTTTATTTCTTTATTTATTTGAGAGAGAGAAAGAGGAGGGAGGGAGGGGAGAGAGAGAGAGCGAGCGAGAGCGAGCACGCCAGGGCCTCCAGCCACTGCAAACAAACTCCAGATGCATGCATCCC
Organism: Dipus sagitta; assembly: GCA_036346955.1. NCBI lineage: Eukaryota > Metazoa > Chordata > Mammalia > Rodentia > Dipodidae > Dipus > Dipus sagitta. Next base: position 37,661,232 of record CM070772.1, on the reverse strand, counting down.
CTTGTGCATCTGGCTTACATGGGTCCTAGAGAATCGAACCAGGATCCTTTGGCTTTGCAGGCAAATGCATTAACTGCTAAGCCATCTCTCTAGCCCCGCAATTTTTTATTATTTTTTTTATTTGGTTTTTCAGGGAAGGGTTTCATTCCTGCCCTGGCTGGCCTAGAATTCACTATGCAGTCTTAGGGTGACCTCAAACTCATGACAGTCCTCGTACTTCTGCCTCCCCAGTGCTGGGCTTAAATGCATGCGCCACCACCCCTGGCTTGATTGTTGTTTTACAGCTTAAGAAATACTGTGATAATGTTGCTAGGTGTTTGCTTTGAGGAGGGCTGGGAGGCATGCTGGTGGTTAGTAGACTCCACATGACAGAGAAAAGGCACGGAGGTAAGGCTGAGGCAGTAGTGGAGGTGAGAGAGGTACTATTTTCTCAGAATTTACATAAATGATGCTGAGATCGGGGTGTGCTTGGAATATGCATTATCACCCACAGACTCATGTATTAGAATAATTGACTCCCAGCGGGGATTCTCCAGGCTAGTTTTGGAGATTCTGGAAACTTTAGGAAGTATAGGATCTAGGAGATGAGTGGGGCAAGTGCTTGTGGGTGTCTCATCCTTGGCCCCTTCCTGTCTTTATCTGCTTCCTGTCCTGCCATGAGGGGAGCTGCTCCATTCTGTGATGTCCTCCCTGTCATGATGGGGACACATGGCCTTTGAATGTGAGCTGACTCTTTCCTCCCTTACATGGCTTCAGTGTTTTGATCAAAGCATGAGAACAGAAAGGGAAATATATGTCAGTCATGCTACAGAAGTCAACAGAAGCTAAAGTGTTAGGATTTCTTCCTAAAATTATGGGGTTATATACTGTCTGTATATATAACCTATCCGTCATCTTGCTTTTCCTTCTTCTCTTCCCCTTTACCTTGCTTATATTGTTGGTTTTATCATTGCTTGTATAGTTGTGTCTGGTGATATTCACATTACAAAACCTGAGATTAAAAAACTGCACATATATTCTTGACTAATGAATAAACCCAGGCCTAATTTTATGGTCAGATTTCAGGTTTCGTCAGAGTAACTTAATATTTTAATCTGGTTTATGTAAACTAACTGGAGGAAAACTGAGTGACAGAGGATCTTGGCAGTGAGTGGAGTGGCTAAAATGTACTATTACCCTTTAAGGTGAACACCATGGGCAGTAACGATACTCCGTTTATTTTTGGGGGGCTGGAGAGATTGCTCAGTGGTTAAGGCATTTGCCTGCAAAGACTAATGACCTAGGTTTGATTCCCCAGTGCCCACCTAAAGCCAGATGCACAGGGTGGCGCATGTATCTGGAGTTCATTTTCAGTGGCTGGAGGCCCAGGCGTACCTATTCTCTCTGCTTACAAATAAATAATTATTATTTTTGTATTTTAAAAATCTTTATTTATTTATTTATTTATTAGAGAGAGAGAGGAAGAGAGAGACAGAAAATAGGTGCACCAGGGCCTCTAGCCACTGCAAACCAATTCCAGACACATGTACTACCATGTGCAACTGGTTTACGTGGGATCTGGATAGTCAAACCTGGGTCCTTAGGCTTCATAAGCAAGTGTCTTAACAACTAAGTCATCTCTCCAGCCCTTTGTATTTTTTTAATAGTGGGGAGAGCATTGGCGCACCAGGGCCTCCAGTCACTGTAGTTGAACTCCAGATGCATGCGCCATCTTGTGCGTACGTGCGACCTTGTGTACTTGCATCACTGACTGCTTCTGGCTTAAGTGGGATTTGAAGAGTCGAACATGAATTCTTAGGCTTCGCGGGCAAACGAAGTTTGTTTTTTTTGGGGGGGCCTTAAATAATCTTACTTCTATGCATATGTAAATATATGTGAGATATATATATATATATATATTGAAATCAATATATCAGTATATCTGCATTCTCTTGTTCATTACAGTAATGGTATACTCTTCACTCTTCAAAAAGGAAGGAAATTCTGTCATTTGAGACAACATGAATGGATCTCAGGGACACATACTAAGTGAAATAAGCCAGACAGAAAGGCAGATACAACATGATCTAGATTATGTATGGAATCTACCAAAGTAAACACATAGAAAACAGAATAGGTTGCCGGGTGTGGCGCATGCTTTAATCCCAGCACTGCGGAGGCAGAGATAGGCTCACTGTGAGTTCAAGGTCACCCTGAGACTACATAATGAATCCCAAATCAGCCTGGACTACAGTGAGACCCTACCTTGGGGGAAAAATGTAGATTAGGGGAAGGGATGATACTGGGGACAAGGTGATCAAAGGGCATCCAGTTTCAGACAGGAATAAATTATGGTGGTCTATGCATAGTAAGATAACTGTAATTAAGGTATATTTCAGAATTGCTAAAAATGGATTTTAAATATTCTCACAAAAGAATATGTGAATGATAGATAAATTGGACCCTGTTTTGCTCATTCAACAATGTATCTACATATTAAAATACCACATGTGTACCAATAAAATACAATTATTATTTGTCATATCAAAAAATTTTAAAAATAATTACGTGTTCAAACCTACTTATTTGTTGTTGTAATGCTTTAATTTTATGCTTGTCATCCCTGCAAGTTAAATAACCTAACACAAATATGCCAAAACTATAAATATAGATATTTTGTCCTAAAATTTTATTAACACTTTCAGAAAAAAACTAACACCAAAGAAAACAAATGTAACATGTCTGATTTTCCACTTGAAATGTTTTACAGGCATTAATGCCAATAGGGACTCTCCTGTTGGCAAAAAGGTGACCATTCATTCTGAGAAATGTAGTGGTAAGTAGCTGAAAGAAATCATATTTTGTAGTAAGCAACATTTGACTTAATCTCAGTTCATATCCCAGTAGAATTGAAATTATTTTCTTTTGTGAATGAGCTGTGTAACTCTCGCAGAGCTGACTTCCTGAAGCAGGTTTATTGACAGACACATCCAGCCCTGTTTTAGAAAAAGCAGTAGGGGATCATTTTCTTGTCCAAAGTATGTGAATTGATTTCTGGTTTTGGAAGACATCTTTTAAAGATCTGTTAATATGGAACATCTTTTCTTCTCCTCCCCCCCCCCACCGCCCCGTCCTCCCTCAAACTTGGCCTGGGTTCCTTTTCAGTTGCTAAGTTTTATCATTAACAAATTTCAGTCCACCTGGAAGGTGTGGGAAAGCACATGGAGGAAGGTGGCATGGTGGGTAATAGAACTCACGAGTGGGATACTTCAGTTTTCTTGGGTATGCTGGGGAGGTCGTTCCTTGGGAAGCGCTTGATAAATTCCATGTCCTGATTTCATTGATTTCTGCATGTTTTTATTTCTTATTTCTTCTGTATTTGTTTGTTTCCAGTTGGTTGCCAGACTTTGCTGTCTCTTCCTGTGGATTTTAATTTAGAAAGTATATTAGGTAAATATTATAGTGCTTAAACATTTAATCAAAGATTTTATTTTGTTGTGTTTTTGTGAATGGGAATTTGTGGCACTGCCTCTTTGTTTAAGCAGGGAAACTGACCTGAGCTTTTCTTTTTCTTGAACATGCCCTTAATTAATGTTTTTATTATGATGAACTTACTGTGGGCATAAACTCCAAACATCTTACTGGTATCAACATATGGCTAGTAATGAACAGGTGTGGAGGTACGCTCTGTACTTGTGGCACTCAGGAGGCTGAGAAAGGTTTACTGTAAATGTTGAGGCCAGAACGGGCTAACAAAGACCCTGACTTAAAACAAAACAAAACCTAGTAATGAAGCAGTCTAAAGCTAAGACGCAGTGTAAGATTTTAAATAGCACATGTACATGTATTGAAAAGCAAGCACATGGTACATGATTTTCTTCAATCTCAAGTAGCAGCAACACTGCCACTTATCAAAATGATTAGCTTTCTCCTTCTTCTGCCCTTATTGAATATAGGGGACTATTTTAAAACTGACGAATTTGCAGAACAATCTCCTGGAAACCTCAGTTCTTCATCTCTCAGAAGAAAGCTGTTCTTAGACGGAAATGGTAGCATCTCTGACTCCTTACCTTCAACTTCTCCTGCAAGTCCTCAAGGCAGTGCTCAGGCATCCCCCGAGGTACGCTTGTCCTCTGTGTGGTGTGGGGGCACCGCACAGCGTTCCCGAAGAAGTGTATTAGCAAGAGGCTTTTAGTGTCATGTAGATGTACTTGGATCGGGCCCCCAGATCTTATCAGTATAGTTGTCTTTGGGGTACTGAGTGCTTGCTGACTATTCACCCAGTTCATAGGCATGATTTCAGTCAGACTTTCCAGTTTTGTATAGAAAGGTTTATAGGGTGACACACCTATATGTCTCTGGGGATTTCAGTGCAGGCTGTAGTATACCATCTGAATTAGCAATAATGGAGTAAATTATTAGTTTAAAGAAATTTTATAGACAGCTGCTTGGTGTGAAGCCTTATATATAGTTTTCCTTGTATTTTTTTTTTTCCCCCTGAGGTAGGGTTTCACTCTAGCTCAGGCTGACCTGGAATTTACAGTGTATTCTCAGGGTGGCCTCGAACTCACAGTAATCCTCCTACTTCTGCCTCCCAAGTGGTGGGATTAGAGGTGTGCACCACCACGCCTGTCTTCATTTGTATTTTAACTAACATTATGTTTGAAATTTTTTTTTTTTTTTTTTGCGGTAGGGTCTCACTCTAGCCCAGGCTGACCTGGAATTCACTATGGAGTCTCCGGGTGGCCTCGAACTCACGGCAATCCTCCTACCTCTGCCTCCCGAGTGCTGGGATTAAAGGTGTGCGCCACCACTCCCGGCTTTGTTTGAAAATTTTTGCACTGGTCTTAGCTGTCTTTGTTCCAAGATGCCTTTTATTGGTTCTTACAAACCGTTCCTCGTTATTACACATGTTGGGAAGATGAAGCAAACACCAGTGTAACAGAGTAGAGGAAGAGCCTATGCTTATTACTTGTCTGTTTATGTTATCACAGGAGCTGTTTTCTTCTAGTCCTATTCAGAGTAATGCAAAAAAATACAGTTTGGGGAGCATAACCAGTCCTTCCCCTATCTCATCACCTACTTTCTCTCCTGTTGTGCTTCACATAGGAAAGACGCCACTCTCAGGTATGACTCATACTTACCTAAAATGCTTATATTGTGTCAGTATTTTTGTTGTTGTTGTTGTTTGTTTGTTTTGTTTTTCGAGGTAGGGTCTCACTCTAGCTCAGGCTGACGTGGAATTCACTATGTAGTCTCAGGGTGGCCTCAAACTCACGGTGATCCTCCTACCTCTGGCTTCGGAGTGCTGGGATTAAAGGCGTGCGCCACCACGCCTGGCTTAGTATTTTTTTTTTTTAAGGCTCTTTTGCTTTGTTTTTCAACGTAAGGTCTCACTCTAGCCCAGGCTGACCTGGAATTCACTATGTAGTCTTAGGTTGCCCTCAAACTCAATAGTGATCCTTCTACCTCTGCCTCCCACCATGCCTGGCCAAAAAAAAAAAAAAAAAAACCTCTTTTAGCAGAGTTTTAAATGAACACTTTATTCTTGACAATGTAGAAACTTTTCATTTTAACAAAAGGACTGTGATGCCTGTAATTCCAGAACTTGGAAGACAAAGGCAGGAGGATAGCAAAAGTAAAAACAAAAGGATGGAGATACAGCTCAGTGGTTGAGCATTTGCCTATGGTGTGTAAAGCCCTGGATTTGCTCTTTAGTGTCACAAAAACCAAGGGACCAATTTACCTTCAGAGACTGGAATTCTCAAGCACTTTGTACTCTTGATTAGCAATATTTATTTCACTCCATCAAAGACAGATGGCAGCTTGATAGAGAGGCTGATTTTTTTTTTTAATTTTTTTTTATAATTTTATTTATTTATTTATTTGAGAGCAACAGACAGAGAGAGAAAGAGGCAGATAGAGAGAGGGAGAGAGAATGGGCGCGCCAGGGCCTCCAGCCACTGCAAACGAATTCCAGACGCGTGCGCCCCCCTGTGCATCTGGCTAACGTGGGTCCTGGGGAGTCGAGGAGAGGCTGATTTTTGTGTGCCTCCTGACTTGCAGGCATTGAATGACAAGGGCGGAGGCGATAGTTAGAATGGTGCTCGCCTTGTAAGCATGAGACCTGAGTTTGATCCCTAGCTCCCACATGAAGTGGCAGACGTGGTGGTGACGCAGTGTCAGTGCTGAGGAGGTGGAGGTGGAACGTACCTGGGGTTGCTGGCTAGGGAAAGAGCCAGGCAGACTTTTGAACCTTTACCTGCTTATTGAGGCATATTAACTTGTGCTGTTCTTTCTCACACCCAAACCCCACTTCAGCAATTGCGACTGTTAACAAAAATCTCGCTTTTCTGGTACAAAATGTGATTACATACTGTCTAGCTGTGCCTTTCTCAGCTTCGTATTTTTATGATGCGACTTTTCCCTCCAATCCTGCAGAACAGAGGAAGTTTGCTTTTCATTCTCCCGATGCTTCTTCTGGAACAAATTCTAACGGGATCACTAATCCGAGCATCAGAAGTCCTTACATAGATGGCTGCTCTCCAATAAAGAACTGGTCTCCTATGAACCTGGGAGGTGGGGCTCAGTACCGGACTCCCCTGATAAGGATACCGTTTACTCTTGAGACTCACAGTGAGGATGAAGAAGACAAGGACCGTCCCACCGCCGACGCCTCCCCATCTGCCGTGGGTGCTACGGGGGCGCACCTTCGGCAGGCAGGCAGCGACGCGTCGTCGTGTGGCGCGCACTTAGTTGTCACTGCCATGACCATTACCCACAGTCAGTGCAGCGCTTCTGAGAAGGAACCAGCACTGGCCGAGGATACGGAAAGCGAGGAGAACAACACGGTGGATATGGTCGATACTGCAGAGACAGCAGATGAGAGCACTTGGATTAAGGAGCCAGTTGATAATGGGATTTCTTCACCCATGAACGATTTTGTGAATGGAATTGCCTTCAGCATTGAGAATTCTCATATGTGCATGTCCCCTCTCGCGGAAAGCAGCGTTCTCCCTTGTGAAAGCAGTAACATCCAGGTAAGGCACTTGAGTAGTCTTTCACACTGGGTGGTGCAGTGTCAGAAGGATCATGGGCTGTAGCATGGTGTATTTATTGTTTTATAATACCAACAGTGATACCAAGAGGACTATTTTCTTGTTATTTATTAGAACTAATTTTTCTTTCTTTTTTTTTGATTTTTTGAGGTAGGGTCTTACTCAAGCCTAGGCTGACCTGGAATTCACTATGTAGTCTCAGAGTGGCTTTGACCTCACAGTGATCCTACCTCTGCCTCCCAAGTGCTGGGATTAAAGGCGTGTGCCCCCATGCCTGGCTAGAACTAATTTTTTATATTTATTATTCAACACTAACCAGTCTTCCTTGGAGTAGAAAAGATAACTGCAGAAAAGGAATCAAACTGTTTTTGCAGACTGCTAGTTAGGCAACCTCTTGGGTCAGCTGTCTTGTGTAATTCTAGTGACAAAAATGTCGTTTATGGTGTAGTGTTTGTCTTCTAAAAAGGGAATCATTATTTGGTTTTACTGTATTGAATTTAGGGAACAAGAATAGAATTTAGACTACTTTCATGCCTAACATTTTAGACTTTAAAAAATGTGACACAGCAGATTTTTTTGTGTAATCACAAATTTCCAATGTTCTAAGATCTGGCAACATGAAATCTTGAAAATATATATCAGCATTTACCTTTGACAGACTTTTTTTCATCAATTACAGTATTATTTGAGCAAAAGAAAATTGGAAGCACTTCACAGTAATCACAAGGGGAATTCTTAGTTGCCATCTGTAGTGACAACATCTAAGACGTACGAGTAGGTACTATTGCATGTTAAGACCCTTAATCTTGACTAGATGAACAACTGCGCTTTTTTAAAGATGGGCAAACTGAGGGCCAGGGTAAAAGTAGTTAGTGGTACAAGTCGTATTCCGTCCTAGCGCTCGAGTGGAGTCCCTGTTCTTTGCCCCAGGTCTGTGCTAGCTGCAGGTAGCAGCTCATTCTTCCGAGGACACTGCTCCAGACGCGGCGTAGATGTTCATCTGATTCTCACAACCTCCCTGGAGGCTTTCAGGCTGTCAGTGTCAGCATGTTGGAGTTGAGGACACAGACGGTCTTAGTGATTCAAAATTAAATATGACCTTGTGCTCACATTTGCTTTTTCTTAATTTTTTAGGTTAGCACACAAAGTAATGCGTTTCATCATGACGTCTTCATCCATGTTTGCTCATATTCATGTTTATTCTGCCTCTCTTGCTGTCTACATTCCTTGCCCAGAAAAGATTACAGTAAATTTTTTTTTTTGTTTGTTTGTTTTGTTTTTTTTGTTTTTCCAAGGTAGGATCTCACTCCAGCTCAGGCTGACCTGGAACTCATTATGTAGTCCCAGGGTGGTCTCAAACTCAGGGCGATCCTCCTACCTCTGCCTCCCATGTGCTGGGATTAAAGGCGTGCGTCACCACGCCCAGCTTATAGTAAGTTTTTTTAAGTATTATGTTAGTTTCTGTATTGGTATCCAAAGTACAAAAATCACAGCTAGTCAAATTTGGTTGTTTTTCTCTCTTCTTTTCCCTTTGGCAGAGCATTATAATCATAAAATGCTTCTGTTGAAGTATACCTGAATAATCACGCAGTCTAGTTGCCCACTGGAAGTGATCTTTTCCTATAGTTGCGGTCACTAACTCGTCATTTATTTATATTTAGGTACCAGCAGGGGTAGTGAGTGCACTTCACTTTCAAAGTGAAAGTGCGCTTCTGTGTGTGATGTCAGCCAGGTATCTCAGTTTGATCCTGCGGCCCGTATCTCATCCTCCTTGTGTGGAGGTTATTGCGTTTCAAAGTGTGCTGCACACTGGTATTTTCCTAGCACAGAGGCAGCCCTCTAAGCATTGGGATATAACCACGTTTTCCCAGAGCCTTTTCCCTTCATCATGGCTGGCTGGATTAGTCTCCATGTGTGGCACACAACTGTCATACTACACTGTCCTTTTGTTGTCATCTTGGGAATTCCCCTGACCTCTCCTGTTTTCCCTATTCTGGTCTGTTTCCTAGCTTACTTCTCATTTAGCTTTCTAAGTAAGAGTGTGTCTTTCAAGGCATTGCATGTCTGCTGATGTGATCAGTGTCTTCTCACATTTGAATATAGACATGATTTGAAGACATTGTTACAGTGTTTCAGTATTGCTATTATAAGACCTGGAACTTTCAGTGTTTGATCTTCTGCAAACAATTCCCCGCCTAACCGTAAGGACTGGTGGTGCATGGGACCTTTTCCTGGTAGACAGTGGTTCTGACATTTCACGGACAGTCTTGTCTGTAGCTACCTTTCACCCACTGTCCTGGGCACTCAGAATGCTCCATGGTCTGAAAACTGGTGCCCCCTTGCAAAGGTTCTCTTGAGATCTCCTGTGTGGTTTGCACTGTTCCCTCTGTAGCTTCTTGTGGTTCTTCTGTTTAAAGAAATCCTTTTCTGCATTGTCTCCTGTTGTTTTAATTTCTGCAGTTCACCTTGGTTTATTAACTGTGTTTTTTTATAATGTTAGCAAGCCTTGCATAGCCTTTCATTGGCCTTATCTCCACCTTAGTTTTGTTTCTGTCCCACTGGCTTCTGAAAAGTTTGCGTACCCAAGTTCCTGTTTATTGTGAGCCTTCTCACTTGCTGCGGATTTCTTTTATCTGGCTTTACTTAGTTAACTCCTTTATTGAAAATTTACAGTTACTTGGTGACATCCACAGAGCTTTCTTTGATCCCACTGAGCATGGCAGACTTCGTTTTGTATTCTCCCAAGTAGATAAATCAATTTTAATTTTGCAATACTGCGGGTTGAACCCAGGGTCTGGCAAACACTACAGCTGAGCTACACCTGTCGCCCAGATGCATTTAATATGCTAATGCCTTAAGCGGCCACACACATGCAGAAAAAGAAACCCACATGTAATAGCTACTCATTAGATATTTGTGTAATGAGAAACAAAATGAATACATTAAGTTCAAGTAGAGATTTTTTTTTTTTAAATGAGAACAGTGGGCTAAAATTTGAACTCGTGAGGAAAAGGTGAGCATTTAGATAAAGGAAATAGAAACGGCGAAGGAAAGCAGGCATGCTGGGAAAGAAAGCCTCATTTCATAGAGTGTTGTAAGCAGGGAAGGATAGTATTGTCAAGGTAACAGCAAGGAACATGTTATTTGAAAAGTGGCCTGGAGGGATAACAGAGGCAGTCGGTAATTGCATAGCCTCCGGGTTAGAAAGTAAGTGAATGGAAGGAAAGCTAAGGCAGGTGAAGTGACTGGACTGTATAAATAACTCTTTGAAGCAGCTTAGCTGTGTAGGGAAAGAAGTGATAGCCAGTGGCAGCTTAGGAGTAGAGTGCTTGTCTAGTATGCCCAAGACTCTGAGTTCAGTTCTCTGAACGTTAAAAAGAGAAAAGCTTACTAGAGAATACTAGTCTAGTTTAATCTAGTAGTGACTTCGGATGGAGTAAGCAACATTTAAAAATGTTAAGTGGGGGCTGGAGAGATGGTTCCATTAAGGCACTTGCCTGCAAAGCCTAAGGACCTGAGTTTGATTCCCCAGGACCCACGTGAAGCCAGAGCACAAGGTGGCTCATTTGCAGTGGCTGGAGGCCCTGGCATGCCTATCCTCATTCTCTCTCTAGTAAATAAAATTTTTTTAAATCTTAATTTTAAAAGATTTTCTGGGCTGGAGAGTTGGCTCAGCAGTTGAAGGCACTTGCAGTTCAATTCTCTGGTACTTACATAAAGCCAGATGCACAAAGTGGCACGTGCATCTGGCGTTCGTTTGCAGTGGTAGGAACTCATACTCTCTGTCTCTTCTCCCTCCCTCTGTCAAATAAATAAAAATAATTTGTTAGAAAAGAAATAAGTAAAAATATTTTAAGATTTTCTTTTAAAACTAGAAATTGAGCAGGATTTGCAAAGTTTATAGGAAGGATGTCATGGGGTGTGTGCAAGTGTTTGTAGTTTAGGTGTGGTGTTGCATAGTAAAAGACTATGAGGCCGAGGGGCACACTCTTTTAATCCCAGCACTCAGGAGGTAGGAGAATCACTGTGAGTTCGAAGCCAGACTGAGACTATATAGCAAATTTCATGTCTGCTTGGGATAGATCAAGGCCTTACCTTGAAACCCATTCCCCGCCTTCCCTCCCCCCGCCCCCAAAAAAGAATGTGAACTTGGTAAACATAACAGATTCCTGTTTAGAGCACTGTTCTGTGAGCTTTATAAATTTCAGAAGGTGACAACTTTCACCTTGTTGCCTCTACTTTTAAATAAGGCTAATAGGATTATGGCATTATGATACAGCCACATGGTGGGGTAATGCCAATAATCGAGATTTCTGAACACTTGGCTTTCAGTGGGTAGCAATGGAAACAAGGTCCTCAGAATGGCAAGGCAGTAAGGGGGCTGAGAACAGTGAAAGAGCCACATTCAAGGAATGCCTTTAGAAGGCACAGCTCTTGACAGCTGGTTTAGATGTTATTTAAAGACCGTGCCATGCATATGGTAGAAAAACACTTTTAGTAAAAAGTATATGCAGGGCTGGAGAGATGGCTTAGCAGTTAAGTGCTTGCCTGTGAAGCCTAACAACCCCGGTTCGAGGCTCGATTCCCCACGACCCATGTTAGCTGGGCGCATGTGTCTGGAGTTCATTTGCAGTGGCTGGAGGCCCTGGCGCAGCCATTCTCTCTCTTTCTCTGCCTCTTTCTCTCTCTGTCGCTGTCAAATTAAAAAAAAAAATGTATATGCAGAGTGACAACAGAAACATTTAGAAGCTCCTGCAAGACTATGCATGATGTTTTATTTCCAGACTCTTTCATACTTTTAACATTTCATTCTTTCCTGCCACAAAATGCTGCAGATGCCCACCTCAGTGACTGTGGAGTGTCAAGGTGTCTCCTCAGTGCATGTGCAAAGTATAAAGGTAGTCTGTGCTGTCTGGTTGGCACAGAGTAGACCTGACATTGGTTGTTTAGAGAACACAGTGAGGTCAGACACCGTTTGAATAGGGCTCCCAGTAATCACCTTCATCCTGTGCGACTCTTGATACAGTCAGTTGTGTATCAGCATTGAGTTATGGGCCACTTATTTGGCAGTGATGAATATTAGAAGGGAGTGTAATTGACAGATCCTCTGGAAGCAATCTCATATTCACATTTTTATCAAATATCTATCGAATGGTAGCAAAACAAGGCGTTTCCCTTGAGGTCTAATGCTAGACTCTATTTTACGTGTCAGAAGGCTTTGGCTCTAATGAAACATGACTCCCTGTATAGTAAGCAAATAGTTCAAGTTAAAAGCCAGAAATATTGTTCTTAGGGTTATGAGTGATAGAATGTACCCTCTGGCTATTTTACATGTTCACAAGGGGCGCGAAAAAACACAGACTTCCTTCTGCTCCTCTGCTTCAAATATGTAAGGAAGGGTTAAATGCTAGGTAAATCCCTGGTGTGTTGGGAGGTTGCTTAGCTTGGGACTCAGCAACATGCAAGTAAATGTAGCATAGTAGCATGAAAAGAACCCAGGCTTTGTAGCCCGGAATCTTCCTCGCCTCATTACCATATGAACAGCATTAGAACTAGGTGGAAAGGGGAGGGGTAGGGGATGGGAAAGCAGGGAGAAAAGTGATTATGTACATATGTCATCTAGGAAGGAGCTAGCATTTTCATTCAGTGTTGCTTAGGCACACTGAGGGAGTTCCCCTTTAACTGCAGTTTTGTTTCTCATGGTTGTGTTATTTTCCCTGTTGCTATGACAGAGTCCCTGACTAGAAGCAACTCAAGGGAGGGCTTGTCTCAGCTTACAGTTCAAGGGCATACAGTCCATTGCACTGGAGGTAGGAGCATGACAGCACTGATCACGTTCAGTCCAGTCAGGAAGCAGACAGTATAAATGCTGGTGCTCAGCTATCTACTAAGATCCCAGCGGGTCGTCCCACCTCAACCCATTCTAGAAACTACCTCAGAGATTTGCCCTCCCAGGTGATTGTAGATCCTGCAAAGTCAATCTTAACCATCACACCTGTGGTCCAACTTTATTAAATGGAAAATTGAAGGCAGTCTGTTTTAAACTGCATGGTATTCTGAAGAGCATGGTAAAATCTTGCACTGTCATTCAACAGGGGGATGTCAAACACTGCCTAGCATTCTCACACTGTGTGCACTATACATCTTAGTCATGAATAACTACTACAGGTATCAGATGGACTGCGCTGGTACTAGTGATTGTGCTCATGAGGCCTAGTTTCACTTAAAAATGGCTCCAAAGCACAAAAGTAGTGATTCTATCTGTTTGGATATCCAGAGAGAAGCCATATGGTATTTTTGTGAAGTGAAAAGTACAGTAAGGGGCTGGAGAGATGGCTTAGCGGTTAAGCACTTGCCTGTGAAGCCTAAGGACCCCGGTTCGAGGCTCAACTCCCCAGGACCCACGTTAGCCAGATGCACAAAGGGGCATACACATCTGGAGTTCGTTTGCAGTGGCTGGAGGCCCTGGTGTGCCCATTCTCTATATATCTGTATCTGTCACACTCAAATAAATAAACAATTAAAAAAAGTACAGTAAGGTATTTTGAGATCATATTCAGAGAACCTTTATAGAAATAGTTTTAAGTTGAACATGGTGACAAATGCCTATAAAGCCAGCACTGAGTTTGAGGCCAGCCTGGGCTAGAGACACTGCCTTAAAAAAAACAACACAAAGCCAGGCATAGTGGCGCATGCCTTTAATCCCAGCACTCGGAGGCACAGGTAGGAGGATCGCCATGAGTTCAAGGCCACCCTGAGACTACATAGTGAATTCCAGGTCAGCCTGGGCTAGAGTGAGACCCTACCTCGAAAAAACAAACAAACAAACACACACACACACACACAAAGCCAGGCATGGTGGCACACACCTTTAATCCTAACACTCAGGAGGCAGAGGTTGGAGAACTGCTGTGAGTTTGAGGCCAGACTGGGACCACAGTGAGAATCTACCTTGAAAACAACAAAAACAAATAAAAAATAATTAAAAAAACAACCCAGAAACAAAAGCCACAATTGTGCTATTTTCATTGTTTTCCTACTATGTCTAATTCATAAATTCTCACAAGTATTTAGGTGAAAACCACAGTATATATACTAACTCCAGTTTCAGGCATTTGCTGGGGTCTTGGAAGGTATCCTCCATCATGATAATGTGTGTACCAGATTACAAGTACAACCAACCTTTGCTATTTTGGAGTCTTAAAATGTAGCAGTCCTTATTAAAAATGTAGTATTAGTATGGACAACAGGATGTGGGTGTTGTCTAGCCCACCTTTTAAGAAAAAATGTCCATTATTTTTGAATATATTTAAAAGTATCATGCTGTTTAGGTAAATTTTATTTAGCTATATATGCAAGGCATTTTCGAAACAAGCTTGGAAAAGTGACTTGGAAGGTGAAGTTGATGGTAATATTAATTTTCATTTATTGTGATCCCAGAATCACAGAAAAGCATGCTCTTGGTATTTTGTTCACTGATTATAAAGGAAACTACAAGAGCTATATTTTATTGGAAGGAATTATAATTAGTGAAAAACAGTTCCATTATGAGTAGACCTCATAATTATGTATTCAATTTTATTCACGCTGATCATTAAATACATGTATCATACTAGTGACTCAGTCTTTTTTTAGTGTTTTGTGTAAAGTATAAATGAATTCGTTTGCAGTTTTATTCTTAAGCATTTTTTCCCTCATTCCTTGTAGATGGACAGTGGCTACAATACACAGAGTTGTGGAAGCAATATCATGGATACTGTTGGGGCAGAAAGCTACCTCAAAGAAAGTGATACGCAGTCCTTTGAAGTGGATGTTAAATCTCAGGCTTGTGATACAAAGGTATGGAGAAAACAGGAATGTGAGTAAAATGAGACTTTAATCTGTCCTCCTCCATTTTGTATAAAGCTGTTAATTTATCTGTTTGCGCCCAGAAAAAGATTGAAGAGGGAGCTCTAGCTCCACTCACAGTAGCAAGAAATCAGATACTTAAAGGGAAGTAGGAGAGGCAGAAAACTTTGCCTTTAAAGTTGATATTGTGGTCTTTGAAGTATTTCAAGCATCTCAAAGGTAAACATGAAAATTACTTTTTTTGTTACAGTGAAGTAGTACAATAAAGAGGGCTGGAGAAATGGCTTAGCAGTTAAGACGCAGGCCTGGGAAGCCTAAGGACCCAGGTTCAATTCTCCAGGTCCCATGTAAGCCAGATGCACATAGTGGCGCATCGGTCTGGAGTTCATTTGCAGTGGCTAGAAGCCACTGGTGTGCCCATTTTCACTTTTGCTCTCTAACTGTAATAAATAAATAAAAATAAAATCTTAAAAGAGAGTATTGATCAGATTAAGACAATGATTTTTTTTTGGTGTCTCATTACTCAAAGTATTAGATTTCACTGTATCTGTTTTCACATGTTGATCATATATGCTCGTACCCCATTACCCTCTGTTGAAGGGCTGGTTTCTTAATTCAATATCTTTTTAAGATTTTGGTTGCTCTGAGTAAGAGAGTGTTTTAGATATAACAAGGTGTTTTTACAAAGATAGTATACTTTTGATTTAGACATTTATTGAACCTTGATATGCTTTTAACTATGCATTCATATTTGAAAACCGTAATTTTAGTCTCTAGTCTCTGATTTTATGTACCTCTTTATTATTACACAGTATGTACATATCTATAATTGGAGTTTAATAGGAAATCCATTTCATTTTCCCTTGCTATATGTAGTGTCAAAACAAACCTCTTCTGAGTTTACATTCAACAAAGTTTATGACCATCTAGCCTACTTCAGTTACCCATCTAACCCTAAAGGAAGGATGCTTCTTCAAACATAAATGTTCACATACAAGTATCTTTAGAACCAGGCTGTACCTCTGGGAGAGCATTTGCTCCATGGCCCACAGTCCTAGGTTTAACTCCCAGAATTAAATGACAGCTATCTTTCCATCCCTTTCGGCTCAGCAAGTCCATTCTGAGTTTGGGTTAATGTGTCCTTGAATGGTCCCAAACTGAAAACACAGTTCTTTGTTCTTTTTCACAGCAAGGCCACTCAACGCGGAAGTGTTGGATGAAAGCAGCAAGTCCACAGTGCAGTACTCCATAGAACCCCTCATGAGGACCAAAGATTGATTCACTGTGCAGCTTCTGACATGTCTCTGGGCTTGTGATGCTGATTGGGAAACTGTGTAAGCAACAGGCTTAGCTTTTCCCCCTTACCTCAATGTGAACAACCAACCAGAAACAAGTGATGTAAATCAGCCACACAGGAGCAAAAGAAAAGCTCCAAGTCAGAGTTACACCTTTATTTTTTAATCAATAAATATTTTTCTATTTGCTTTGAGTGACGTTTTGAACAACGAAAGATCGTGACAGAGCTGATGCTTTTCCCAGCCTCCAGGGTCAGTGAACCACCTGCCTGTTAGACCTTGATGGTACTGAGCTGAGCGGTACTCTCAGAACCCGAGACAGTGTGAAACCTGAAGGCACTGTATATTCTTTGGTGCATCCATAAACAGTATGAAAGAAATCTTATTGAGAGATGAAACTTACTGAAGAGGTGGAAAGGAAGTTAAAAGGACTCTCCTAAAATTCTAATTCCCTTTTAAAAAAATTTTAAGTATTTTATTCATTTATTTGTGAGAATGAGAATGGGCATGCCAGGGCCTCTAGCCACCTCAAACAAACTCCAGATGCCTGGGCCACCTGTGCATCTGGCTTACTTGGGTCCTGGGAAATCAGACCTGGGTCTGTAGGCTTCGCAGGGCAAGCTCCTTAACTGCTAAGATCTCCTCAGCCCTAATTCTTAAAACTTTCTACACTTTAGTGTGGGAAATTTCTTAGTTCCAGCATGAAGTGCTTTAGTTAATACTTAACAGAATGTTAATACTAAAAAGATGATACAGCATCTAGAGTGAATGTGGGATACCAAGCTTGCGTCCTTTCTAGCTGAAACCTAACCAGGAAGAGCAGAACGTGAACTGGGGGACATGCTTCTTGGGTTTAGAACTATGAATTAACAGTTGAGCATACATGGAAGTAGAATAAAACTAAAAATCTAAATTGTAGATGGGTACAATATTTAAATTTTTTTTGTCTTTTTCAGGTAGAGTCTCACTCTAGCTCAGGCTGACCTGGAATTCACTATGATAGTCTCAGGGTGGCCTTGAATTCATGGTGATCCTCCTACCCCTGCCTCCCACCATGTCTGGCTAAAGATTATGTTTTGTATTTACATATCTTAAAAAGTAAAAGGAGGGCTGGGGGGATGGCTCAGTGGTTAAGGCATTTGCCTGCAAAGCCAAAGGACCCAGGTTTGATTCCCCAGGACCCACGTTGGCCAGATGCACAAGGCGGCACACGTGTCTGGAGTTTGTGTGCAGTGGCCAGAGGCCCTGGCATACCCATTTTCTCTCTCTCTCCCTCTGTCAAATAAATGAATGAATAAAAAATTTTAAAAAAGTAAAAGGTTAAGAGTAATCCTACAAAATAAAGATATATTTACATAGTCTACCATTTTCACCCTTATTCTATGTTTATGGCTAATTGACCCAAAAGAAGAAAAAAGTCCTGGTCCACCTGCTTTACCACCACACTAGCTGTGAAAGCCGTCAGCCTTTGGCCCATTGATAACAGACATTGGGAAGCTGGTCAACTGTTTATCTGAAAAAGTTCCCAGTCTTTCCGTTAAGAGCTTTCTTGGCTACCTGCCACTCTGTAATAATATAAAAGAACATTACTGGGGCTGGGAGGATGGCTCAACTGTTAACAATACTTGCTTGCAAAGCCTGCCAGCTTGGGTTCAATTCCCAAGCCATCCCAGAACCCAAGCTCAGAAAGTAAAACCAGTGTGTTTGTTTAGTAGCAAAAGGCCATGTGGCATCCCCTCACAAAAGAGGAAAACATATACGTGTGCATGCGTACATGCAAATATTTCATTTTCTTTAAAAAACAAAACCCAGTAGTGATTATGGCCTAGATACAAATGACCCATCTCATACTTTATAGATTTCTCTTCAATGTGTTAAGTAGGAACAAGACAGTTTCAGAGACTGGTTCCTGCTACGTAGCCTAGGCTAGCCTTGCACTCGTGGTGGTCCGGCTTCAGCCTCTGGAGTGGCAGGGTTGCAGGTGGGCACTGCCACAGCGAGCTCACCCTCAGCATCCTCCCCAACCCTGCCATGGGTGTGAAAATCAGCAGATGCTAATGTCTGGCAAAGTGACATAGTCTTTGCACATCTTCCTGTGTACTTATCATTCTCTGCATAATTTAAAATACCTAGTGTGAGTGTTATGCAGATAGTCACACTATAGATACTGAGAAGAAAGAAGTTAGTGTTAGGCACAGATGAAAATTGTTTTTCTGAATATTTTCATGCAAAGCCTAGATACTGGAGGCCAAGTATGCTTCTTATAATCTTCCTTGGCTTACGACATGGCACCGGAGGACTGGGGAAATGGCTTGGAGGATGAGTACCTGACACAGAAGCTTGAGGGCACAAGGTGGCTAGTTTGGTCCCCAGCATCCAGACATGGCCAAGTCATGTTCACCTATAACTCCAGTTCTGTGCGGGAGGCAGGGCCAGGAAGATTGTTGGGGTTCAGTGGTCAGCCAGTCTGACCAAGTTTGGCAGCTCCGGGTTCAGTTAGAGAATTTCAAAGTAACATGGAGACGAAAACACCCAACAATTTCCGCTGACTTCTGCAAGTGTGTGCATGAGGCATACGCTATTCAGACACCACATAAACCACACACTAGAAAAAAAAAAATTTTTAGATGGCTAAGGAAGAGGCTTTGGATAAAATAACGTTTTTCGTTTGATTATTTGGGTAGGGTCTCTAACCCATGACAATCTGGAATTCACTATATAGTCTCAGGCTAGCCTCAAACTCACAGAGATCCTCTTACCTTGGCCTTCTAGGAGTGCTGGGATTAAAAGCATACACCACCATGGCCAGCTAAAATGAAGTTTTCGATCAATTTGAGAATAATTCCTTCTCTCTGCAGTACTGGGATCTAACTCTGGCACATGCTAGGGAAGCACTTTACCACGGAGCTACATTGCTAGCCAAACCGCAAGTCATTCAATAGTTGGTAGAGAAAAAACAAATGACTTTGTCTACTTGGGCACCACAGTTGTTACATCTAATAAAACCAACACTGGCCCTTCCTAGAAAAGGTTTGCTGACGGCTGCTGGTGTCCCTCACCAATCCATTGTCTTTGGACACTGTTAAAAACTGTCTTCCTACAACAGAAACAAGTTTGGCTTCAGTATAACAATGTTTTCTTTAGTAACAGGGACCTGGGAGCATTCAGCAGTTAGTGCCTGCATGACTGGATATGTATTTATCCACAGTATACTTACTATACCTGCTGATTTGTCAACTTTGCCCACCACTATTCTGCAAATTCCTTAAAGGTAGAAACAGTCAGCTTGAGCGGATACCATAAATAATTTAGAAACTGAGTAAGCAAAGTTGAATGTTTCAAGATAACCTTTTTCCAAAATGCTCTTGAATATACCAATGTAAGTAATCAGTAGTCAATCTGGCACTTCAAATAAGACTTAAGTCTGTTCCTTTACAAATGTCTTTAATATAATTCTCCGTCCCTTTTATAATTGGTTACATTGCAATATAAAAGCCATTATGTATGAAGATGTGGTACATATATACAACGGACTTCTACTCACTGGTAAGGAAAAATGAAAATGAATTCTTCAGGAAAATGAAGCAAGGTT
Organism: Dipus sagitta; assembly: GCA_036346955.1. NCBI lineage: Eukaryota > Metazoa > Chordata > Mammalia > Rodentia > Dipodidae > Dipus > Dipus sagitta. The sequence goes on along the minus strand of CM070772.1, from coordinate 37,641,460 downwards.
ACAGGTTCAGAAAAACAAATGTCACATGTTCTCTCTCATGTGGATCCTAACATGGAATAGTTTGATTTGTTCATAACTGGAAAGAGAGCCAGAGTGAGTCTTGGAGAAAGAAGCAGGAAGGGAGAGGAAGGGATACCAGACAGCAAGCAGGACAGAACACAGTGGGTGAAGACTCTAAAAGGTACTGGGGAAAGGAGGAGATACAATAAACTGATGGTATGAATCAACACCACAGAAATCTTTTTCTGTTAGCTCATTAGAAATTTAACTCTTGGAAGCTGGGCGTGGTGGCGCACGCCTTTAATCCCAGCACTCGGGAGGCAGAGGTAGGATTGCCGTGAGTTCAAGGCCACCCTGAGACTCCATAGTGAATTCCAGGTCAGCCTGGACTAGAGTGAGACCCTACCTCGAAAAACCAAAAAAAAAAAAAAAAAAAAGATTTAACTCTTGGGCTGGAGGGCTTGTCTATGAAGCTTAAAGACGCAGGGTGGATTCCCTAGAACCCATGTAACCCATTCTCAGATAAATAAAAACACATTAAAAATGTAAGAGGAGTGTAGTTTGGGCAGAAGCACTCTGTAGGGGTGAGAAAGTGTTACCTTAAAACTACAGGCTCTTACTGGCAGATCCCAGTCCCAGAACTGGGTAATCTTCAACAGTGAAGTGTTAATTAACTGTTAGAGAGGCCCGGGTGGCCCCCCAAAACAATGCAGGCCATAGTCAAAGCAGATCTAAACAATAAGATCCTATTGCTGAAGATACCATAGGCTGAAGTGATAGGACATTGAGAGATTCTGCTGGAACTCAGATTGGAAGCCGTGCTATGCAAGCTGTTGGGGGAAATGGTCACCCACAGTGTGAGCAATCTTACAAGGGACATCAGCCAGCCAGGCAAAATATACACATCTGTGTAATGGTGGCACACAGCCTACAGAGGTTATCAAATGCTCTCTGATTGGATGTGAGGCCCACTCAGTGGGAACGAATTCATACTTTGTACTGACAACCAAGTCAGAAGCCTAAGGCTTGAAGTCATAGACCCTAGAGGAAAGCTCCCACTGTTCTTTAGCTAAATGTCTGTATTTATTCCCTTTGACCCATGCTACTGTCACTCTTGGCTACAGAATCTGCTTTTAACAGATGGCAGTGAAAAACAGAGACACAGACCCATCTGTACAGCAAAAAGCAGACATCCTAGTATGAAACAAGTCTTCTCTATATTTGCCAGGGCCTAGGAAATATGACAGAGGAAATGGCTGATTAAATATTGAGTGTGGCTCTTACTGCTAGCCTGAGAATCTCCTCCAGAGAGATGACCATAGACACTCATCTAGGAGGAGACTCAGTACTCATCACAGCAGAAAATCAGAGGCTGCTCAGAGCCCACAAATAAAGGGGACATACAACATACCCTCCAAGGCTTGGGGAACACTGCAGTAGAAAGAAAGTAAGGGCCACAGGGTGGGAAGGTATATTCCGAGGCACTGTCCACCCAACAGAGACTGACTGGTGCATTCGTGATCCCACACTGAGGAGGCCCCTCAGTGGAAAGGGGTCAGGGGATAAGGGGCCTGATAGTATAACCTGAGAGGAATATGATAAAAGTGCAATATATTCATGAAATAAAGTTATCAATAGAAATAACACCATTATATCTGTTTTTAAAAAATACACAGATGAAGACATTTAAAATGTCATCTCTATTTTATGCTTCATTTTGGGGAGACATTGGAGCTGATCAAAGACCATGGCTGCATTTATCACCTGGTAACAAGTAACTGTTTTCCTAGTCAGGTCAAAATAGGCTTTCTTGTTTTCCTACTAATTCTCTAACACTCAGAACTAGTGGTTTGAAGACCACTAGTAAAATATGGGAGGCTTCTTTATATAAATGTGAACACAATGTACGTAAGTTAAATTGGGAAAGGGAATAACATATCAAACTCTGACATCTAAATATTTAGAAAGGATTATTCTTCTAAAAGTGTTCTCCTTTTCCTTAGAAAATGACAGTTTTTGTTTTCTACCAAAATTAAATAATCAAGTACTCATGCAAGATTAATCTGCTCTTCAATGAGCAGGTGAGTGCTCCATTTAAATGATCTTTACAGATCACTGAAGTTGTTATCCTTTCACCACTTAGGTGATGGATAGTCAATTGAATTTTTCTGCATAAATGGTTCTGCTTTAACCAGAAACCCAGTTGTGTAAGACAGGCCCAGTCAACAGTTCAATAAAAATGCAAATTTTGAAAATTATTAAAATACACTTAAAAGCAACAAGCACACATGAAATTAGAAGTATTTAACAAAATTTTTTTTTAAAGGAAACCAATCTTTCAAGGTTTTGTTGTTGCTGTTGTTCAATGCAGCTACTTTTCAAGTTTCCTCTTCTTTCCCCCTGGTCCATTAAGGGCTGTGTCTGAAACATCAGCAGGAATGTTTATCCCTGGGATCTAGAGTAATGCAAATGGAAAAATGAGGTGCTTAGTTAGAAGCATAAAATAAGAGGTGATTCTCACCAACATCTTCCCCCCACCACTTTCAGTTGTAAACACATGTACCAACTGAAAGGGACAGTGATTTGTAACAGCTTTACATGCAAGGTGTACATATTTTACACATGGAGTTAGTAGCTTAGAAATGAGAACGCAGTTACGGCGTGCTCACAACCCCAGCACTTGGAGTGCAGAGGCCCCGGGACTGCTGCAAGTCTGAGGCCAGCGTGGGGTGCAGAGCGAGACAGAGTGGTCACCTGGGCAGTGTTGTCCACAGTGAGTTTACGTTCCAATAGCCAGCATTCACCAGGGGCCTGGGGTGCTTGGGGCAGGATAAAGGTTAAGAACCAGTATCTTGGTGGAACACCTACATTTGATTCACAGACTGCAAAGCTGGAATAAATAACTAAGCATAACTATGAGTTTTGATTTGGTATCAAGGACCTGAGAAGATTCTCTAATGTCTGCGATTCCATGGCCATAGGAAATCAATGAGAAAAAAGATTTGCTTGGCAAGTATCTGGAAAACTTAGAATGAATTCTAACACTGAATAGAAACAACCGGATCCCTCTCATGAAATCTGTGCTGGTACACTGAACCTAAGTATGCTCTCACCTGTGGCTCTATGAGGGCCATCCGGATTTTCTGATGCTGAAGATTCGATGAATCCAACATGATTCTCACTTTAACCTTATCAAACATGTGGAACACTGTGCCTTCTATTGTGAGTGAAGGTGTCTGAAAATGGAAGCCAACAGTTTCTTACATATGAACATTTCATTCTTTCTAGTTCACCTTCCATAGAAACTTAAAAGTGTGAAGGAACTACTCCTATCAACCATCTGGTGTTCAATACAAAACAAAAAAACAAAACACAACATACTAACTCAGTAGTCACAGATAGGACCTAACTATAGGCCTATGCCCTCTTTCCTCTCATTAAGGTAGTCCCAATATGCATTCATACTCTTAGGATTCTATTCAGATCCCACTAAGTAGCACATTGCTGGCGATAGTAGAGGAGCACAATGCGCCTGGTTGGACCACTCTTTACATATTTATTCTCTTAGAGGTGTAATCCCAGTAAGTTTAGAGAGGCAGAGAATAAGAGATCATACAAATATCCCTTCCCTGAGCTGTATATAGCCCTTCATTCCTTTATCTACCTAGGATAAATATATCTACAGGGTATAAAAGAAATAAAAGGCATTTGCATGTGGGAAGATAAAATCAGGTCATGTTCTATGAGTGAAACCACAGTTTAGATTAAATGTAAGCTTGCTTCCTAGCATGTAGTTTAAGATTTAGGATAAAATTCTTTTTTTTTTTTTTCCCAAGACAGAGTTTCATTAGCCCAGAATGACCTGGAATTCACTATGTAGTCCCGAGGTGGCCTCGAACTCACGGCGATCCTCCTACCTCTGCCTCCCAGGTGCAGGGATTAAAGGCATGCACCACCACTCTCAGCTTAGGACAAAATTCTTTAGGGTACCAAAAACAGTTTCAATGATGTACACCTATGCACCCCCCTCCTGTGAACTGTCAAGAAAAAAGGTGCCCTTCTCTTCAAAGAACAAACAAGTACTGTACCTCATCGTCATAAGTAAGCTGTGGCTTTGGCTTGTCTTTTTCTTCAAAGAAAACAGTTCCTTCTAAGCCATACTTAGGAATTAGCACCACGATTGCGTTTTTTCTTACAAACAGAATATAGGCTTCTTCACTTACTATTCCTTTGCTTTTGAAAAACAGCTATAAAATAGCATACAATCTTATTAGTCTTTCTTTGAAATTTGGAAAAATGATTTTGAAGTTAAATACAGAACAGTATTTGTCTTCTCTAAGATGAGAGACAGAAGACAGATACCTGAGTATGAAAAGCAACTGATGCTCGCTGAGCATATTGAGCCATTTTGTGCCGGAAGTTGAGATTTTTACATATGTCTGCAAGCTTGTGTTTGTCAGTCAATTCAGGGTAAGTACAATCTGCCCCAATAGCAACAGCCAACAGCCGATGAACAATTATATCTGCGTATCTACATAAACAACGGAAAAATAAGACTATGGCAAGTTATTAACATTTATATTAAAAATTAACCATTCCTTGCCTCTAGCCACCGCAAACCAACTCCAGACCTATGTACCACCTTGAGCATCTGGCTTTATGTGAGTACTAGGGTATTGAGTCTGGGTCCTTTGCCTTTGCAGGCAAGCACCTTAACCACTAAGCCACCTCTCCAGCCCCAAATTAAACATTTTCTAGCTCCTTTAGTTTTACATGAATAAAATACCTTCTGATAGGAGAAGTAAAATGTGTGTATATTGGGGACGCTAAGCCATAGTGATGAAAATCATTATCCATTCCCGAACAAAAGTACACAGCTTGCATCATACAGCGTGTGGCCAGTATCCTTAACAGAGTGTTTAGATATGGGAATGCAGCAGATTCGGCCTGGTCCAAAGAGTCAGCCAAAGACTTGGCTGTATCAGTCTTAATTTCCAAATTCTGTGAAGGAAAGGGAGAGGAGAGGCACCTCATGAGTCATTTCTAAGCCGGTCGTATCATCTCTTCAAAAGATAACCAAACTGAATGAACAGTTTTTGGTTAGATAATCTGCATTCACACCCTTAATCTCTTTTAGCTAGAAAGCCTAAATATAAATATAACTTCATGGATCAAGACTGGGAAGAAAATCCAAGGGGGAGAACAGACACAGAAGCAGTGTCATCTCTCACAGTTCAGCTGTTGTTCTTGCTAATGCTTGAAGGGGAGGGGGAGGAATCAAAGCACATCTAGACACTCTAGCCTTTTGGGCTTCTTTTCTTACAGACACTTTCCTTCCACTCAAGAGTAGTCTGAAAAGCTAGAAACAAGCTGGTCAGGGAAGTTCAGTAAGAACGATATTCTGATACATCAAATTTAGCTCCATTTAACCTACCCTCGAGATTTAAAAACTTAAATTCTTCTTCTTTGGCCTCATGTCTTAGTAAGGAAAACAAGACAACCAGAGAAAAATCACCTAACATGCAGGAATCCTTATAGCTGAATCAGTTCTGATGGCTATGGCTGGGAAGGCACACTATGAACTGAGAAACCAATGCCATCCCAGTAGCACAGCATCCTCAAAAGCCAAGCCTACTCTTTACATGTTCTCTTCTCAGCAGTAAAGATGGGGGTCTCCTCATGTTCCCAAAACAATCAAAGTGGGGTACTACAGTCACCCCCAAGGATAGGCATGTTGAAAGTAAAGTCTACTAACCAGACAAAAATTACATGAAAGGCTAAAAAAGTACTATTCCCTTCAATGTTTCGCCTCTTTTCCTTACATGTAATGTATGTCTTTTTAAAAAAAATTTTGTTTATTTATTTGAGAGCAACAGACAGAGAGAAAGGCACATAGATAGAAAGAGAGAGAGAGAGAGAGAGAGAATGGGCGTGCCAGGGCCTCCAGCCACTGCAAACGAACTCCAGATGCATGCGCCCCCTAGTACATCTGGCTAACGTGGGTCCTGGGGAATCGAGCCTCAAACCGTGGTCCTTACGCTTCACATGCAAGCGCTTAACCGCTAAGCCACCTCTCCAGCCCATGTATGTCTTTCTTTCTAGGCATGAAACAGAGGGCTTAATGGAGCCGAAGTACAGAGAAGCAAAACAAATTATCCGTCCACTGCAGCCATGGACAAGGGATATAGAAGGGCACAGCATGTGTAGGATTCTGAAAATAACAGTCTAAAATGTCTAGCTTAGCTCCTTCAAGCCCGTAAAGAATTTTGTTAAGCAGTTGGTGTTAATGTCAATGTGGAAAAAGAGGACCATATCTAAAACAGATTTATTTTTTTCATCAAAGGAACTACAGCATATTCTTGAATCAATAAACAAAACTTTTATGAAGATGTGAATGCAAATTCTCTAGTGCAATGGAAATTCACAATACAAATGTAGGTAGCCTTTCACAGGGTAGGGCTGTACCTTGGACTTAGCTGCCTTAACAAGAATTTCGTAATTTGATGGTGGAGGAGCAGGGTGTTTTCGAAGCAAAGCATGTTCAGAAAATTCTTCATGAATTTTTTTTGCAACAGAAATATTAGCAAGTAACATAAATTCTTCCACCATGGAATTTGTTTCTCTGTCAATGGGAAAAGCATACGAAAAGGAGGCTGAGACTTCTATATTACAATTATTCACGAGTTAACTTTTCTACTGATGAGATCATGGAAGAATTTCCCACAGAAGCATTCATACACGTGCATAATTACATCTACTAATTTACAGTTGTTTCATTTCTCAGCACTTTTACTGAGTGAAATTTACAAGCTACATGCTCTGTACACTGAACCTTTATGCAATTTGTTAGCACAGAATCAAAAATAGAAGCATTTTCATGTCCTTTGAGAGGACATGCATCCAAAAAGATTGTTGTTTAACCATAGAGCTATTCAAATAAAATTTACTAGGAAGAATTAAAATCTATTTAAGTCACACCATTTGGCTAAACAATCAATTAACTTTACCAATTTATCAATAAAATAAAATATCTAGCATGGACTATTTGCATGCTAGGCATTGTGCTGTAAGTAAATGTATGTATGTATGCATAAACACACTCCTTTTTTTGGGGGTGAGAAAATAGAGGATGTGCAACATTATTCTGTTGCTGAAAAAAATGAGAGCTATCAGAAAAAACATGAATCCGCAAGCTACAACTGTTTTCATTCTATACAGATTTATTCCATACAAGTTCTAAACTAGTTTAGCAAAGACAATTTAAATATAAACATTTAATAGTATACCACCACATACATAGCAGACATACATTTAAAAATCACATTAACAACTATTTATAAAAACTAGTATACCTTAGTTCCTTGGTCTGTAGATCTATGGGATCATGAGTCTCACTGTCCATGTGGAATCGAACTTCTGGAGAAGAGAGAGTCAGAGCCCTGAGTAGAAATTCAAGAGGGAAATCAGTCAAATGAGCCATTAAAAGAGACAGAATTCTAAGTGATTCTTTTTAAACAAAACAAGTGCCTCAAGTAAGAGTTACTCTTCTGAAGGACACCTTCATCGCCAGCTTTTAAGTTTTATTTTCACTTATGGCTCAGTATTGTGCTCGTGAGGATTTGACTATCTTCTATACTCACAACTAAGTTGTTATTGAGCTAAATTTTGCTACCACTTTTACAAATAAAAGTAACTGGGAGTATTTACTGTGGAAAACAGTACATTAAGGGGAGGTGAAAACAGAGAGGGGCATGGAATACTGCCATGTTAGGTTAGTATTTTACGGTATCTCCACTCAGCAGGGGAGACTGAGAAATTACTTCTATTGACCTGTCAAAAGGACCGATAACTTGTTTATATTAGAGTGCTGTGTGTCTCTCAGATTTTTACATGCAGACTTCACTTAATGCTTTGACAAGTTCACCTTTGCAAAGTCTCTCATGAGACTCTATAGGTCTAACATTTCCTCACATCCAATGCTTCTTTCAAGTTGGTTCCAAATCAATCTGAGACTCTCTCGTAAGGCCTGGCAATCTCAGCCAAGTGAAAAAGAGAGGACAACCCAAGACGAGGCCTAGCTGGCAAGTGAAATGACTCAATCTTTCTCCTCCTCTCTTCCCCCCTCAGCAGAAGGGTTACTAGAAAGGGAATCTTGACAAGCATCCCTTCTCAGACATGGAGTACTTACAATGTTCTACATCTGATCTGATCTGTACTACTAAAATATCATTTCAGAAAGTGAAGCACACTAATCACACTTTGATCATTTTATTCATATTACAAGGTGAAAAAACGTAATTTTTTGAAGACTGTTTTCAAAATTTTCCCTACAACTGTGAGTATTCAGACCTTTTTTTTTAAACTGTAGATAAGTGCCTGGGGGGGGGGGGAGGAGAATGCTTTTAAGGAGTTAAACATCACTCCTAGGTTATATTTTACAAATGCAAATTCATATCTTATTTTAAAACTGCTAAGATACATATGGCTTCAAATGGTGATTTATTTACTTTGTTATTTATTGTTTTAGGTGCTAGGGATGGAACCCAAAGCCTCACATATGTTGTAAGTATACATTCCACTTTGTTTTCAAGCATATACACAGCCCTTAAACAGACTCAACTGTTATGATCATTAAAATATAGCAGTCACTAGTCACACTGGCTACTGAACATCAAGTGTGATCGGTAAAAGGAAACTGACAGGTTAATTTTGTTTAATTTTAAGGAACTCTAATTTAAGTAGGCCTATTTTATGAAATAGTCTAGCCAGAGTTTGTATTATCCCCCAAAACATTTTCAGCATTTGCTGGTGATACTGCTCTAGGTGGGCCTGAGTCCCCGAGAACAAAGATGAAAGGCTCTGTACCTGCTTTCCACTGAGAGCAATCTTGCCAAAGTCTAACTTTGCACTTCCGACAAGTCTGAGTTACTACTTCTCTTCTGCCTCTCGTCATTAGGCAGATGTCATTAGGCAAGGGCTAAAAGACTCATCTGCCACTAGCTACCAAGTCTTCGGGAAGAATGCAAATGTAGCTTTTAATTATTTAAAAAAGGAGCTGGGTTAAGTAAGCTGTATAATGTCTTTTATCTTTAAAGTACATCTACATTTATTCCAACAACTTTCATCCCACGGGGAAACATTTCTAATTAAAATTAAGAACAGTCCATAGAAGTCTTAAAGAGTTCTTGAATGCCTACATTTTTTTTTCAAGATCTTGAACTCAAACAATTAGCACAACTCCTGAACAAACAGTAATCCAATACCAAGCCACTACTATGTAAGGTAGCTACAAGAAGTGGCCCATTAACTAGTTAAAAAACACCGTCTATAACAAAATACTCTAAATGAGCCTAAAGGTATCTCAATACCATAATAAATGAATTAAAGCATGCCTTAACAGGTATTTTTGAAACACACCCCTTTTCAATCCTTCCTCTTTTTAGAATTTTAGCCAGTTTATTCAGTCCACGGAGACTAGTGGTAATATCATCACTCAGGGTTGCGGAATCAATTCTCATCTGTGCTTCAGCATATGTAAGAGATGCCTAGGAAAGAAACCGTATGTTAACAGTGGGGCATCGTTAAGGAATCTAGAGATCATACTCCATGAGAAAGTAACTAAATACCAAATCTCAAGTAGCTGAAAATGACAATCTTGTTAGAAAAAGCATAAAGTAATCCCTAACAACAGATAATCTAAATATGCAAATATAGCTTCTGTCCCCATTTCTATCCTACAAGAAAACTAGTATTTTTTTCATTAAAAAATATCCTTATAAAATTCACAAGTAGTATAAAAAAGTTAATTCAGGTTACATCAAATTTTTGAGAGAAGCAATTTATCTACTAGGAATTTAGAATTAACCTTTTAAAAGATGTTTTAGATGTTCAGTAATTTTTAATTTTAATTCATGTAATAAAGTGTTATGCTAACCAGGCCTGGGAGAACTATTACCTAACTGTAATCTAAAACTATAAACCTATAAAAGCTAAAGTAATTTCCACAATATTTTCCAGTCCAACAAGTACTTTCCTACTACTAGTTTATCAGAACACAATGATACTAAATTGGAGAAAAAAGTAAGTTAAGTTTGGAAAACAGATTGTTACTCTGAAGGACTATTTAGGACATAGAATTTAAGAATAATATGAGGGCTGGAGAGATGGCTTAGTGGTTAAGCGCTTGCCTGTGAAGCCTAAGGACCCCGGTTCGAGGCTCAACTCCCCAGGACCCACGTTAGCCAGGTGCACAAGGGGGCACACGCGTCTGGAGTTCGTTTGCAGTGGTTGGAGGCCCTGGCGCGCCCATTCTCACTGTGTCTCTCTCTCTGCCTCTTTCTCTCTCTGTCTGTTACTCTCAAATAAATAAATAAATAAATAAATAAAAAGAATAATATACGAGAATGTGGAAAATAGTTTAAAAAAAAAGAATAAGAAAAAATTTTATTGCTCCAGGAGCTGAAGAGATGGCTCAGTAGTTAAGGCACTTGCCTGCAAAGCTGTAGGATGTGGGTTCGATTCCGTAGTATGTATGTAAAGCCAGATGCAAAAGGTGGTTCATGCATCTGGAGTTCATCTGCAATGGCTAGAGATCATGGCTTGCTCATTCTCTCTCTCTCTCTTTTAAATAAATAAAATACTAATGAAATGATTGAAATAGTAATCTTGCTCCATCCTGTCTGGGCATTAACTTGGCTCATTTTATTGAAATCCAAGTATGACTGGTACCTTCATTTCTATGAGAAAATGTGAACAAAAAGATGTATATGCTGACTTCAAATACCAACCATTTCTACGCAGGAACAACCTCAATTGCCGGGTTCCTATGTGGAGCATGAAACCATTAATTTAGTCTGATAAGGTGCAAAGGCTTCCAGCTTCTGAATATAGGACAACTACCACAGTAGTAAAATTCTGAGTAATATCAAGAATTAAGCCAATTCTTAATTGTGAAACTAGACTGCTGCAACACTGGGGAAAAAAATTAAGCTTATAAACCTAACTTTAAAAATGAATTAAGGGCCAGGCATGGTGGCACATGCCTTTAACCCCAACATTAAGGAGGCAGAGAGAGGTAAGAGGACTGTTGACAGTTCAAGGCCAGTCTTGAGCTAGAGTGAGAACATGCCTCAAAACCAAACCAAACCAAACCAAACCAACCAACCAAACAACAACAACAACAACAACAAAACAAAGACTCTAAGAACCTGTTAAAAGTACCAATAACTTTAAACCTTAAGAGAAGAACCAGGAAACTAACCTTTGAATTGATGACACTTTTGGTAAATCTTGTTTTCAAGATTTCAGCATTGTGATTCATTTCCCAAATACATGAAAATGCGAGCCTGTAGAGGAAAAGACAGAATTTATTCATGGGTGTCAGTTAATACAGCAAGCATAGCATTCTTATGGAAAAAGCATGCATAAATACCTGTCAACATTAGATCTTAAGGAGCACAAGTTGGAGCTGAGCAACTCTGGAACCATGTCAATTCTCTGCAAAAGATGACAACAGCATCTCAGCTACAATCACAGCCTTTAGGTCCTACTCTTGAATATCATAAACTGTGCAGGAAACAGAAAAAAAAAAAAAATGGAAATGGTGGCATATACCCTTAGCCTCACCACTCAGGAGGCAGAGGTAGGAGGATCTATTGCTGTGAGTTTGAGGCCACCTTGAGAAGAAATAGTGAATTCCAGGCCAGCCTAGGCTAGGGTGAAACCATACCTGGACAAACCAAAAACCAAAACAAAGAAACAAAAAAACCTCTCATCTTTTTGACTTAAAAAATTAAGAAATGCCAAGTAAAAAGTCTGTAGAGGGCTAGAGATGGATCAGTGGTTAAAAGTATTTGCTTGCAAAGATTGATGGCCTAGGTTCAATTCCCCAATAACCATGTAAAGCCAGCTAGATGCACGAAGTGACACATGCATCTTGAGTTTGTTTACATTGGCAGGAGGCCCTGGCATGCCCAAGCTCACTCTTTCTCTCCCAAATAAATAAAAATATTTTTTACAAACCCCAAGTCGGTAGAAAAGGACTTACTAAAAGGACTTAGCTGTTCTGTGGAAGTCTGAGATCTCTGGTCTTTATGAGCTGGCACTTGCTAAATGCCTCAAGCCTTATCAACATGAGTGAACCTTTTCCCAGCACTTAAAATAACTACATGTTTTAAAAACATGTAGAAGCTGGGTATGGTGCCACACTTAGGAGACAGGTAGGAGGATTGAGGCCAGCCTGAGACTACAGAAAGAGTTCCACGTTAGCCTGGGATAGAGTGAAATGCTACCTAGAAAATCAACCAACCAACCAACAACAACAACAAAAAACAAACAACAAAACCAAACAAAGCAACACATAGAGAAGGAACAAGTTCGATTTTTATTGGAAAAAGTGATGTGATGAATGAACTTTGAGCATTGTAACAGAATGATTTTCTCCCCTTTCTTCCTCAATTGGTCTATGTAACCTTAGGAAAACAATACTTAAAGAATAATCAATTACATCTAAATATTATTTCAATCAATAAATAACAAAACAAAATGCCCATTTCCTATGAATTATGCAAGTATTTTAAAGTATGGCTGCTCATGTGCAATTAAGTATACTTATAATTCCCGCCTCCCTGAAGGTGTGGCAGGATGATTAGGAGTTTGGAACCAGCCTGGGACACAGAGTGAGACTCTGTCACCAATAAAACAAAACAAAATTTGAAAGTGCTATACACATTAAGAGATTTAAAGCTGCGCGTGGTGGCGCACACCTTTAATCCCAGCACTTGAGAGGCAGAGGTAAGAGGATCACCATGACTTTGAGGCAAGCCTGACACTACATAGTGAATTCCAGGTCAGCCTGAGCTAGAGTGAGACCCTACGTTGAAAAGCGAAAAAAAAAAAAAAAAAAAAAAAAAAAGGGTGTAAAATTCAACTCATTTACCTTTTCACAAAGATAAACAGTTGTTCCTCTTCTGGCTGATTCTTGATCCAAGGCATTTCCTGGCCTAATAAAATGGCTAACATCAGCAATATGAACACCAACCTTAAAAAGATTAAAAAGATATCAATTTTCATTATTATTTATATAAATAATATATATTATTATTTATAAACTGACCTTGGTAAATAGAAATGAACACAAGAAGAGAATTACATTTAACCATGAAAGTCACAACATACATACCTCCAAATTCCCATTACTGAGTTCTCTGCAGTGTAGAGCATCATCTATGTCAGTACACCCCGGAGGGTCCACACTACAGACACACAGATGCCTCAGATCTTCCCGGTTTTTCATGTCCTATCACACAGCAGAAGAAAATAAAGTAATACTGGTAGTACAACTGCGACACAGCGCTTATGAAATCAACCTATTTCTAAACTTTTTTTTTAACTTGTATGTGTTTTGTTTGCACATGTATGTGCCCTTATGGTGGGCCACAGGTTTGCCTACAGCAGGGGTTGCTTGCTGCCTTGGCTGGAGTGGAATGATGCTACTCTTCTGCTGGGTCCTGACTTTGAGCTGGACTCTCTCCTTCTACTGTTTGAGCTTGTAGGGCTCAGATAATTCTCAGGTCTCTGCTCCCTTGTGGGACTGGGGTTGCACAGGTACATGTGCACATGCCTAGCTATTTAATTTATTTATTTGGTTTTTCAAGGTACAGTCTCACTAGCTCAGGCTGACCTGGAATTCACTATGTAGTCTCAGCGTGGCCTTGAACTCACTGCGATCTTCCTACCTCTGCCTCCTGAGTGCTGGCATTAAAGGCGTGTGACACCATGCTAGGCTGCCTAGCTATTTTATGTGAGATCAAGAAACAGAATCTCAGGCAACGTAAGGGCACTCATGCTTGCACAGGAAGCCTACTGCTGAGCCATCTCTTCAGCCACCACATGAAATTTTTTTAAACATGTTTGAGAGAACGGGCACACCAGAGCCTCTAGTTGCTGCAAATGAACACTAGATGCATGCATCCCTTTGCGTATCTGGCGCTGTGCATCTAAGTATGGGGACAGTTAACCAAGGCTGTGAGGCTTTACAAGCAAGCATCTTTGACCACTGAGCCATCTCTCCAGCTCACATGTAATTTAAAAAAAAAAATTTTATTTTTATTCATTTATTTGGCAGGGGGTGGGGGAATTGGTGCACCAGGGCCTCTAGCCACAGCAAATGAAATCCAGACATATGCGTTTCCACATGCATCTGACTTACCACATGTAGTTTTAAAATAAATATTTTATTTATTTACTTGGGGGTGGTGGTGGAATGGGCACACCAGGGCCTCCAGCCACTGCAAATAAACTCCAGAGACATGCGCCACCTTGTGCATCTGGCTTACATGGGTACTGGGGAGTTGAACCTGGGTCCTTAGGCTTTGCAGGCAAATGCCTTAACTACTAACCCATCTCTCCAGCCCATCATATATGATTTTTAAGGACTGATTTTCAGCCAGGAGTGGTGGCACACACCTTTAATCCCAGCACTCAGGAGGCAGAGGTAGGATCACTGTGAGTTTGAGGACACCCCAAGACTACACAGTGAAATTAAACTTCAGGCTGGGCTAGAGTATGACTCTACCTACACACACACACACACACACACACAAAATAGCAGTGATTTTCACATTTCAAAAATATTGGACATATTCTTCTGCCTGGGGCTTAGAAGATTATCTTTCAGTGAGAAAACAAATGACATTTATATTACCTAACAGTGCTGTTACTTAATATGGGAAAGCGTAACCACAGTGTGTACATATTTTCAAATACATATGAGAATTAAAATTAACTGCCAGGCCTAGTGGTGCTAGCTTGAAATCCTACTGAGGAGGGAGTACTACAAGTTCAAGTCCTATCTGGGCAATTTAAATGAGACCCTGACTCAAAACAAAAACCAAAATGCAAAAATGTAAAAAAGGGTAGGGATATAGTGGAGAGATGGCTTAGTGGTTAAGCTATGGACCCAATTCCCCAGTACCCATGTAAGACAGATGCACCAGGTGGCGCTTGAGTCAGAGTTCATCTGTAGTGGCTAGAGGCCCTGGCAAACCCATTCCCTCTTTTGCCTCTTTCTCTGCCTCTCAAATAAACAAAGTATTAAAAAAGAAACAGTCAAGATGTGCTATTTTGTAAGTCCAAGTGAATTAGTTTCAACTGACCTTTTCGGTAATGCTCCAGGGCATCTTTGGCAGGAAGCTCAGGACTGCCTGGGAGAAGGGCTGGTGAGGAACGTCATGCTCAAGCAGCAGAACTTCTGTTTCAGTGTCTTTCTCTCCAACATCGCCTAAATTTCTTACAAAGTGTCCCTAAAACCAAAATGAAATATTAGAAAGGCTTATTTTCTACTTTAATGCACTCAATTCTTCAGCACTTTATGTATCATCTCAGTACTTCTAGCTGTTCCACTAACAATTTCTTATAAACAAGACTCTGGTCAATTTAAGCTCAAGAAGACAAGAGGGACTTTTGGGGTCAGGTTACACCATAAAACATTCACTTCCTGTTTACCTTCAAGTTAAAATTTGCTGATTAGAGTTTATTCACAACTCAAACACTATTTAAACAGTAAATACTGTTTAGAAATTTGGGTAAAATTAACAATATGATTTACATTGCAGTTACATAAAATTAATTTTGAAATTAGATATGATACTTATCAAGTAACTGTTAAGCACCTACTTCTATACAAATCCTATAAAAATTATATTTTCACTGAAACCAATGTTAACTAAATATCCTGAGATAAAATTAATGTTCTTTTAAAAAATTTTATTTCTATGAGAGGGAAGGAGGGAGGGAGAGAGAGAGAGAGAGAATGGGATACCAGGGCCTCTAGCCACTGTAAACAAACTACAAACACATGTGCCACCTTGTGAATCTGGCTTACGTTGGTACTGGGGAATTGAACCGGGGTCCTTAGGCTTTGCATTTAAACACCTTAACCACTAAGCAATCTCTCCAGTCCTAAAATTAATGTTTTAAGCTTACATTTGGATATCTGGAATTTTTTGGCCAACCGTCAATAGCAACAATAATTCTCCGTCCTTCCAATGCAGAAGCTTGTCTGGTTTCTATCCGAATTCGTGGGATTCTTTTATCAGCAGGTGTGAAGAGATGTCTTCTTGACTATAGAAAATTAAGAAAAAGAATTTTTTATAGCACAGAGCCTTGCCCATGTGCTAGGTAAGTACTCTACCAGTGAGCTATATACCCTCCTCCCAGGAAAAATGACTGCATACACACCAGATCTTGGAATAGGGCCACAGGGACAGTCAATGATCATCACTATTCATCAAGAGAAGCTTGTTCTTTTCTTACCTCCTTAATGTCAGACTTGGAAAGCATGCCACAATAGGGTCTCCAGTTTCTTTTTATTATTCCGACAACTCTACCAGTAGGCTTCAACATCTTGTCGCTTACACCAGTCTTAAGCTGTAATATAAAAACAAAAATGTTTAATTTTTCTCCATGTATAATGAGTAATTTCTTTCCCAAATTTGAATTATATACATGGATGCTAATGTACTCATGTAGCTAATTATGACACAAAATTTAGAATCTATGCCTCAAAGTTCTAGACAAGCCACATGTAGTGGCGCATGCCTTTAATCTCAGAATTCGGGAGGCACAGGTAGAAGGATCACTATGAATTTGATGACAGCTCAAGACTCCAGACTCCGTACTGAATCCCAGGTCAGCCTGGGCTACACCAAGACCCTACCTCAAAAAAAAAAAAAAAAAAAAAAAGTTCTAGACAAGAGAATGCTAGTCACAACACTATAAATATTAAATAATGATAAAAGCCGGGCGTGGTGGCGCACGCCTTTAATCCCAGTACTCGGTAGGCAGAGGTAGGTGGATCTCCTTGAGTTCGAGGCCACCCTGAGATTACATAGTGAATTCCAGGTCAGCCTGGGCTGGAATGAGACCCTACCTCGAAAAAAAAAAAAAAAAAAAGATAAAAGCATTACAAAATGAATAGTCAAAAATGAGTCAGAACTTCCTCTTTCATATTTTAATGTAAGAATCTACTGAATAAAACACAAACAAAAAGTTCAAATAATGTGCACCATTAAAAACATCACATAGTATTTCACCTCTAAGTTAGCACTCTCAAAAGGCCTGGATTTTGCATTGATAATAGTAAGACTCCAAACAGCTAAAAATAACTAATGTAGAAGAGCTACAAATGTTGCATGCAGTTCAGCTATATTATTCCTATTATTATAAAATAGGTAGCTAGGTTGTTTTAAATAGACTTTAGCACATAAGAATAGTAAAACCACCTCTCCATAATCAATATGGTAGTGGAGATGGAATAATTAAGCATGCCAAAATACAAAAGCCCAGAAGATTGATTTTAATGTTACACAAAAACATTTCAGCAGCTTTCACATTTCTATTCACTTAACCTCATTAATTCAGACCACATAATTGAATGTCATAGACTTCCAGCTTGATACTAAATTAATTTTGTACTAACGTATTAAGAGTAAACTGACAACAGCTGTATACTCAGACCAGAAATCCCTGATGGGCACAACATGAACTAAACCTCCAGAACTGTAATTTCCTTCATTAAATCTGAAAATGATACATTAAATAGCATGATACCTACACAGACAAAAAATTAAGCTTGCTTGGTTTCATACCATGTGTTCTCTTTCCTCCTCTTTCTCCACATCATCTTCATTTTGACCTTCATCAAGTAGAACCACAGAAGATGGGGCTACCCACTG
This sequence comes from Dipus sagitta, assembly GCA_036346955.1. NCBI lineage: Eukaryota > Metazoa > Chordata > Mammalia > Rodentia > Dipodidae > Dipus > Dipus sagitta. The sequence goes on along the minus strand of CM070772.1, from coordinate 37,623,725 downwards.
ACTCTTCGGGAGAAGCTCCACAGCCACAATATCTTCATGAATAGCTCGGTTTAAATGTTTAAGTCCTTGTAAGATTATCTGTTTCAAACAACCATGACATATGTTTAAAAACTTTTACTAGCAATAATGGGAAAGTTACCTAACAGAAATTTATGTACATCCTAGTATCTCTATTTAATCTTTATTTTTCCTTTGGTAGTATTCCTTTGTTAGTGTTAAATTTTAAGTCAAAACAAGTATTAGACAACATGATGGTTCTGCCATAACTTATAACAATACCAAGAAACCTCACAAAAGTAAAACTATAGACCTCAGGGCTTTGACTGATAAAAATGAAAACCTATCTCTTTCATAGGGTGAGCACCAGGGTTGAGTGGAAGACCCTACTTCAAAACTAAGGTGGCTCTGACTGAGGAGTACACCTGATACTAACCTCTGGCCTCCAGAGGCACACATGCACATACTACCTGCACACACGTGCACTTACATAACCACATGCACACATGCACATTAACAAAGTGGGGGCATGCTGTGCTTGTAATCTCATCCCTGGGGAGGCGGAAACATGCCAATCCCTGGGGCTCGTGGGCCTGTGAGTGCCTAATTAGGAGAACTCCAAGACAGTGACAGACCTGGTCTCAAAAAAGGTGGACAGTGGGCTCAAGCAGTTAGGGTGCTTGCCTGCAAAACCTAATAACCTGGATTTAATTTCCCAGTACCCACATAAAGCCAGATGCACCAAGTGGCACAAGTATCTGGTATTTGCTTATAGTGGCAAGAGCTCCTGGAGTGACCATTTTCTCTTTCTCCTTTCAAATAAATAAAATTAAATTTAAAAAATGTGGACGGTGACGGAGAGATGGCCAAGCGGTTAAGGCACATGCCTGCGAAGCCTAAGAACCCAGGGTTAATTCTCCAGGTCCCATGTAAGCCAGATGCACATGGTGGTGTATGATCTGGAGTTCATTTGCAGTGGCTAGAGGGCCTAGCACGCCCACACCCATTCTCACTCACTCTCTCTGTCTCTAAAAAAAAAAAAAAAAGTAGATGGTGCCTGAGGAACCGAGGTTGGACTTGGGCCTATACACACACATATACACTGACTCTCTCAATGTGTTAGTAGTAAATTCTTATCTTCAATAGCCAATTTCATAAAAGCGATTTGAGTTTAGCAGTAGACTTTCCACAATCTTAGAAACTAGAAAGGCAAGGCAAATTTAAATTCTTATGTAATACTTTGTGAAAAAATAAACTTATCAAAGTTTACTGAGGAAGAAAGTGAGCACAAGGTACTTTATTTTACACACTTGCCTCTTTGTTTTCTTCAGTGTCTCCATGAATCCATACTGTAGCTTCTAAGTAGTTTTCCCGGCTAGCTCGGAATGTTCCTTGAAGGTATGAACCAGATTTTATGCCTTGTTGCAGCTTGCTTAAGGGAAGATGCTCTGAAAATATTACTTTTCCACTTTCTATTTCGTTCTAAGAAATAAGCAAAACAAAAGTTTTCTCTTTACGTAATGAGCTATTATTATTATTACTACGCAAGTTTAAAGAATCTACATTACAGAAAATATAACTGAATTTAAAACACAGTATTTCTTCTAGACCATTGTTATCTAAAACAACACACTACAAGGAAGAAAATCTTTCTTTGTGATGTCCTCGATGTTGGCCACTAGGTACAAATTCCTCTTGAATAGCTGAAAGGTGACGGTATACCCCAGACACTGATTTTTTTTTTTTTTGTTTGTTTTCAACGTAGGGTCTCACTCTAGCTCAGGCTGACCTGGAATGTACTATGTAGGGTCAGGTGGCCTCAAACTCATGGTGATCCTCCTGTCTCTGCCTCCCAAGTGCTGGGATTAAAGGTGTGCGCCACCATGCCCAGCTCAGAAACTGAAGTTTTAAATTAAAATTACATTTAACCATCCATGGGCAACTAGTAACTGTGTATTAGACAGATCAGTCCTAAAATTGTGTTACAAAAATCAAGTCCAGCTTTCAGCTTTTCACTTCCTTTAAGTTTTATAAAGTAGCTGATACAAGACATACAGGAGAAATATTATAAAGACTAGGTATATGTATAATGTCATAGTAAATAAAGATATTTTTGTAACGTCATCAATCATTTGCTTTAAAAAAATTTATTTATTTCAGAGAAAGAAGCAGATAGAAACAGAAAATGGGAATGCTAGAGCCTCCGCAAACAAACTCCAGATGCATGCGCTACCTTGTGCATCTAGCTTACGTGGGTACTGGGGAATCAAACCTGAGTCCTTAGGCTTCACATGCAAGTGCTTAACCACTAAGCCATCTCCCCACTCACCATTTACTTTTAAAACAGCTATAAGTATGTCAGGCAATGAGAGAAAAATGTTATTAATGCTTTGAATATTACTCATTCTTCATAACAATGCTATAATCATTACTGTAAAATACATATACATACATATGTATGTATATAAAATGACAGTTATCTGTCTCTGATCCTGCCATTAATGAAGTACATTAGTCTTCATAAGGACATTAGTGGTTTTCCACATCAATACCATTTCTAATCATTCTCACCCACTCTCATTACTGTTTCTCTTAACTTGCCATATAAGGTAGATAGGGAAGAATCCTATCTGTTATCATCTCTTCATAGAGCTCTTTAGGGAGATTTTTTAGATACCTTCGTAAATTTGCTGACCTACAAGATGAATTTTAGCCGCCATAGCCTCTTTACTATTATTCAATATTTTCTTATGACTCCCTTCCACCTTCCCTTAGGCTGTACGTTGTATGCATTACTGGCCACTTTCTATTTCTCCACTGCTACCTATTCATAAATCAGTCCTGGATTGCATTACATGTTGTCATCAAATAGGGGTACCATACGTCAACTCCTTTAACAATGGCATTTAATAAGGTTCTTAGAGCCATTTTTGTTTATAACTAAACTCTATTCCTATTCTAGCTAACTGGTGTTCCTTTTTTTTTTTTTTTTTTTTTTAAATTTGGTGGGTTGGAGAGATTGTTCAGTGGTTAAAGGCACTTGCTTACAAAACTTGATGTTCCAAATTCAGTTCCCCAGTACCCACATAAAGCCAGATTCACAAAGTGGCACATGCATTTGGAGTCTGTTTGCAGTGGCATGTGGCCCTGGTGCACCCATTCCCTTTCTTTCTCTCTCTCTGACTGCAAGTACATAATAAAATTTTTAAAAAAGTAAAATATGAAAACTGTAAGCCTTATAATCAAAGCCCATTTTAATATTTTCTTTCCACAAACAAGACATACCCCTTCTTCAGACAGACAAGCAAGACGATCTACAAGTTCAGGGTTCGCAGTCAGGCTCTTCACATATTCTTCACCTGAAAAATAAGTTCAAAGATTTTTGTTTTTTAAATTCACATTCTTATTTTATGTAGAAATAAAAGAACATCATGGATTATCGTGCTTTGACAATACATCTGACTTTTTTTCTTTCAGTGTAAGTCCTCACTCTAGCCCAGGCTGACCTTGAACTCAGTGATCTTCCTCCATGTGTTGAGATTAAAGGTATATGCCACCATGCCCTCCCTACCTGCCTGTTTTTTAAGTGAAAACAAAAACAAATCATCTAAGAAGCAGCAATGAGTACAGTATATGCAGTAGTTTCATTGCTAAGACAACTGCAAATGGTGAGGAAAATAAACATTGAGTGCAATTTACTTAAGCTTAATTATTAGCTAATTACTAATTAAGAAATAACGAAATGTAAGTGATCACATGAAATTACACAGGGCAATGAAAATACTGCATGGTCAAGTGACTACCTAACCAGAGGTTGGTTTATAATTCCTCTGTGTTGGCAAACATGCAGTAATAGCTTTTACACTTTAACTTACATGTGAAAGCTGGTATTCCTTCTTCTACTGCTTTTTCTTTGTTTTTCCTGTCATTTGTTATGAAGATGACTTGTAGCTGGTTTTCTGCTGACAGTTTCTTCAAATGTTCATTGTACCATTTTGCTGCAACTCGAATGGCTCTGTCGTTTCTGTCATTAGCGTTTTCTCCTTGCTCCTGTTCTACATAGGTTTCTCTAAATGTAAAGAAGACAGAAACATGAAATAAATACCCCAAATCCACTAAGATCAAAAACTCTGCTTGTTCTTAACCTGCATTTATAGATTCACACCTAAGTGAAAAATTCTACAAGATCCTTATAGGTAAGTTTCTCACCCTATAATCTGTAGTCCTGGACTGGCCTTGAACTAACAGCTATCTTCCCACGTTTGCCTCCTAAGTGCTGGGATTAAAAGTGTGTGCTACCACGTCCAGTGTTTATAAGTAAGTTTTTAAGATGATTTGCTTCGGAAATAAGAAAATAATGTCAGACTGCAGAGATGGCTCAGTGGTTAAGGTAAGGTGCTTGTTTGCAATGCCTGACAGCCAGTGTTTGACTACCCAGCACTCAGGTAAAGCCAGATGCACAAAATGGCACATGCATGTGGAGTTCGCAGGAGCTAGAGGCCCTGGCAAACCTATTCTCTCTCTCCCTATCTTTTTGTCTGTTTGCAAATAAATAATAAATAGAAAAGTCATCAATGAAACTATACTAATGATTAGTTTTATTTCACAAAAGGAAAAAATTAAAATTAAGACAAGAATTTATACTTTAGGTTGGGTCATTAATTACAAGTTTCTTAAACCCAGGCGATTCCCATTTCCAAGAGTCTACCATATAGCTCTTTTTTTTTTTTTGGAATACAAGTTCAATCACAGGCTGAGTCTGTCAATGGAGGTTTTAAGTGTGATCTCACAAATACACAGGTGACTTTCATGAATCCTATCTCATATTATCTTCCACACAGCATAGGAAACTACAGCGTGTCTTTGACAACGTCACAAATTGTTCCCGGGACTTTTCTCTTAAAATTAGCTAGGTGGTGTACTGTATCGTCCTTACTTGTGGTGCTCATTAGTGAAGGTGTAGAAATGCTTCTCCTGGTTATTTGTCACATCCCGGATTCGCTTATATATGGGCGCACTGCGATTTCTCACTTCCTGGAGGACTGTTTGCAGCACAATCACATTCCTGATGACAGGGTCTTCAAGAACATCAATCTTTCAAAAAAAGAAAAGAAAAATTAATCTTTATATTCATTTATAAATTCTGTCAAACAAATTCCTGTCACATTTTTAAAAATGAAAACTGTCCATCAGGTGAAAGAGTTTATTTTCCTTTGGAGAAAGTGACAATAGTCACTCAACCCTACATGCTTACGAAGAGTACCTGTAAATGGACCAATGACAAAACTTCGTGGATTTAAAACTATTAATATAAGTAAATATGCTGGCCCACATTTTTTGTTTTGCTCCTAGGCACTTACAAGCTGCCTGGGGGTCGCAATCTGGAGACCACAGAGGCCCAGGTCCCCGGCTTCCAGAAATTTATAATCTAAGGTAAAAGAGACACCAGGTGTTAGAAAATTAACGTGCCTAAAAAACACTGCATGAACTGAAAAACAAAAAAAGCCGGGCTTGGTGGAGCATGCCTTTACTCCCAGCCCTCTGGACGAAGAGGTAGGGGATCTCGATGAGTTCAAGGCCAGCCTGTGACTACATAGTGAATTCCAGGTCAGCCTGGCTAGAGTGGGACCCAAACCTGGGAGAAAAAAAAAAGAAGAAAAAAAAAAAAGCAAACAACCTAACAGAAATAGCATAGGGCAACGATCCTATGCCTAAGGGAAACAGGCTGTATGGGTCGCGATGGGGGCGGCCTCTCCCAAGCAGCATATCCTCCCAAGGACCCTCCCGGGACCTCAGTCTCCCCTCGTGCCACGCCCCCGCGACATGCCAGGGCCGCAGAGTCCGCGTTCTCCCCGGCAGCCCACGCACCTGGTGCAGGAGCACGTTGGTGTCCGGCAGCAGGTAGTGCGGCCCCGGCCAGAGGCTGCTGGCCTGGTGCTGGGGCTGCGGCTCGAGCGCCGGGCCCCCGTGTGCCCCGCCGCACGCCGCGCAGCCCGGCGCCCCGCAGCCGATGTCATCGCGCAGGTAGTGCTCGCGCACGATCTTCATCACGCCGCCTGCACGCGTCTTCTTTAGGAACGTCTTGGACTTGAGCATCTTGTCTGGTGGGGTGGAACGGCGGCCCCGGGCTGGAATCCCGACCGCTTCAGAGTTCTCGAGGAGAAAACACGGCGGGGGGGAGGGGGAGATCCAGAAGGGGGAGTCTCACTAATTTGCCTCTCCCGAGAAACTCACTTTTCCTCCTCCGGGGTGCGAACACACACATCTCGCGGGAAGAGTCGACTGAGAAGCTAGTTGGCTCTCTGACGGCAGCGCGGATTGGTTCCCAGAGCCCAGGCGCGAAATTTCCGTTTCCGCTCACAGGCAGTCTGGGCGGGGCTTGCTTCTGGACTACAATTCCCAGCATGCATCGCTCCCCGGGCCTCCGACCGTGAGAGCCGACTGGCTTCCGGGGAGGGCGGGGCGCGGGCATGTGCTCACCGCCGCTTCTTCTGCTTTCCCGAGGGTGCCTGAGCGGTTGTCTTGGTGACCGTTCCTAACGGTTCAGGGTCCCGGGTCCCTTGGTGAGGGTTTGCAGCCCGAGAGGCCGATCGGAATCGCTGTCGGTTCCTCCTCGCCCTGTGTGAGGCGGGCTTCGCGGTCGCTGGCGCCTGGGAGGTAGATTTCAGCCGTCCGTGTTCCCTTCCCGCTCGCGACAGAGAACGGTAACTGACATGCAACCGCCGGGCGCGGACCGCCAGGGTCCCGGTCTGTGATCTCACCTGTCTTCACCCTCTTCCCTTCAAAATGAAGGAAGAAGAGACAAAGGAGGCCTGTCTTAACTATCCTTCCAGTCCCCTCCACACACCCTCTTCCCTCACCATTCTGCGCAGAAAATCTAAATGTGCAAACACCAGTGATGTTTTGTTGTACCGTGAAGTATTTAAACGAGGGAGTGATAAAAATTCCAGTGAGAAGCTACGACGTTCGATTTAGGGCATAGGCGAGTTTCTCTTCTCCCTTCTTTGTTTTCATTCTGTGATCTACCTAGTTATTAAAAAATAGTTTTGGGGGGTTGGAGAAATGGCTTAGTGGTTAAGGCGCTTGCCTGCAAAGCCAAAGGACCAAGATTCGATTCCCCAGGACCCATGTAAATCAGATGCTCAAGGAGGCGCATGCATCTGGAGTTTGTCTGAAGATCTGAAGGTCCTGACGCGCTAATTTCCTCTCTCTCAAATAAATAATAACAACAACAACAAAAATTCGCTTCATTGTTAAAACATTTAAAAGATCTTCAACGATGCCTCATTGTCTGAAGAATAATCTAAACACATGACATACGCAGTTTCACTGTTTAAAGGTGTGCATAGGTGCGTGCATTGTACACTATGGGAGTGAGTAGGGAGAGGGGTCCCCAGCTTCACAGAGGTTTCTTTTACAGCTAGACTGACAGCCTCTTCTGTTCTTGTCTTATGTCTCCTCCACCTCCACACAAACACTAATAATACCTACATCGTTTCCTTTTCACCACGTCTGTTCAAATCCTTAACCCTGACCAAATCAGCAGTCATTTTCTCACTGCGTTTGTGTTTGTTAGTTTTATTATATGCCGTCTTGAGTACTAATGGGCTTTAAACCTTGATCTTGTACATTTTTTTGTTTCCGTCAGAAAGATTCCTGCCCCCAAATTTATATTTTTACTTCATTCAACACCTAAGTTTGTACTAGAATTAAATGAAGGTGTATTTGATTTTGAACAATAATGTGCTGTACTAATTTGGCTTAGATTTGAGGTCCTCCAGGTTACTTAAGTGTGTAGCACATCTCTACTACCTCATTACTATACTCTGTTCTTTGTAGTAGTGTTTCACCGTATGTAAGCTGGGTGTTTCTTTCTGATCTACAGAAGATTGACCCATAAAAACAAATGATGTCTCGAAAAATTCCTAAGGAGTCAAAAAAAGCAAACTTCTCTAGTTCTCTGGAATCTGAAGATATTAGCTTAGAGACAACCATTCATACTGATGATATTTCCTCATCAGAAGAGCGCGATGGTAAAGTCAAAATCACCAGGCAGTTAATTGAACGAAAAGAACTACTTCATAATATTCAATTACTCAAAATAGAGCTTTCCCAGAAAAATATGCTGATTGACAATTTGAAAATGGATTATCTTACAAAGGTAAGATTGGGCATATGTTTCTTTGTTTAACATGCTTTATTGTTTTAAAACTGTGGATAATAAGAAACTGAAACATGTTTTCTGCACTTAAGTGATACACTCACATTCCTTGTTCTGGGCAGCCTGTTGATTGAATATTGAAAGGTGGGGTAACTTACATGTGAGCAGGAATGAGCTAACTTCAGTTAAAAAATTATTTATTTATGTGTGTGTTTATGAGAGGGACAGAGAATGGACGCGGTAGGGCCTGTGGCCACTCCAGATGCATGTACCACCTTATGCATCTGACTTACATGGGTCCTGGTGAATAGAACCTGGTTCCTTCTGCTTTGGACACCAGCGCCTTAACCACTAAGCCATCTCTTTAGCCCCTGTAGGCTCATTTTTTTAGACTTTAGCATTAATATGATTACCTAAGGGTAATTTCTAGCTCAGTTGTTTTCTGTTTCACTGACCTGAATGTGACTGACTAGTTTATTTGGGAGAATCAAGATCATAATTAGATTACTAAATCTATTTTTTTCCCTAGAAATGTGATTTCTGTGCTACCTTCCTACTCGCTAGTCACTATGTATCTGATAGTTACTGTATCACAGTATGAGTCAAACTTAAGCAACATTGTCTTTAACAAGTGGTGTTTATCACATGAAAAAGGATGTCCTAGTCCTTGTATTTCTGTCCTGTGTGGTTAATTAATTACAGGTACAGAGTCTTTTATGTAAGACCGGGTAGATATTTCTCTAGCCCTCAGAAATATACAGTGATTTCAGCAGGCAATGCTTTTTAATGCCATTACTTCTGTTCCTAAGAGAATAATTTCTCCAATGATGAACTTTCCACCTTTATACTTGGTCCAGTTCTTCCTGCTCCCCTCCCAAGCACCATGTTTAAGTTATACCTTCTCTTGTTAAGTTAGTCTTCTGTTTTATTTCATACATATGTGTAGTAAGTTAATTCAGAGGCCTACTAGAAAAAAAAAAATTCTTGGGCTGGAGAGATGGCTTAGTGATTAAGGGTCTTAACCTGCAAAGCCAAAGGACCCAGGTTTCATTCCCTAGTATCCACATAAAGCCGGACCACAAGGTGGCATGTACATCTGGAGTTCATATACATTCTCTCTTTCTCTGTCTGTCTCTATCTGCCTCTTTCTCTCTATCCTCTTTCTTTCTCTCTCTTTTTCAAATAAATGAATTAAATATTAGCCCCCCATCCCCGGAGCGCTGGTGATCAAATCAAGGGCCTTGAGCTAGGGAACTGTCTACCACAAACAAATTTCTTGACTTTGCCTTCATAGAAAAATAAGGTGTCTTGGGCTGGGGAGATGGTTCAGCTGATAAAGATGCTTGCTTGCAAAGCCTCCACAGCACCCACATATAGCCAGGGGCATAGTGTGGCACGTTTGTGGAATTTATTTGTAGCCCTGTTATTCCTCTCTCTCTCAAATAGAATGTATATAAAACAAGGCAGGGCATGGTGGCACACACCTTTAATCCCAGTCCTTGGTAGGCAGAGTAGGAGGATCACTGTGAGCTCAAAGCCATTCTCCGACTACAGAGTGCATTCTAGGTCACCCTGGGCTAGAGTGAGACCCTACCTGGAAGAAAAAAAAAAAAAAAAAAAAAAAACAAGAATTGCTTTGTTTGAAAGGGAAGGCCAGAGAATTCACTAAGTAGACCAAGAACAAAAATATGTGTGTGAAGTTTAAGACAAAGCACAGCATAGTGGGGCTGCAAGTGTTTATTTGGGCTAGAACAGCGTTTTATTTTAAAAGCTGGTGACATAAAGTAGTCATTGGCAGGAGTCAGTTTAAAAATAGTGTCTTGGGGCTGGAGAGATGGTTTAGCGGTTAAGCGCTTGCCTGTGAAGCCTAAGGACCCCGGTTCGAGGCTCGATTCTCCAGGACCCACGTTAGCCAGTTGCACAAGGGGATGCACGTGTCTGGAGTTCGTTTGCAGTGGCTGGAAGCCCTGGTGCGCCCATTCTCTCTCTCTCTCTCTCTCCCCCTCTTTCTCTCTCTCTGTTACTCTCAAATAAATAAATTAAAATGAACAAAAAAAATTAAAAAAAAATAGTGTCTTGGGCTGGAGAGATGGCTTTAGCTGTTAAGGTACTTGCCTGTGAAGCCTAAGTACTCATGCTTGATTCCCCAGTACTCATGTAGGCTTGGTGCATAAGGGAGTGCATGAATTTGGAGTTCGTTTGCAGTGGCTGGAGGCCCTGGTGCACCCATTCTTTCTTTCTCTCTATCTTCCCCCTCTTCTTCTCTTTCTCAGATAAATACATAAAGTACTTTTTTTTGTTGTTTGTTTGTTTTTTGTTTTTTTCGAGGTAGGGTTTCACTCTAGGGCAGGCTGACCTGGAATTCACTATGTAATCTTGGAGTGGCCTCGAACTCATGGCAGTCCTCCTACCTCTGCCTCCCAAGTGCTGGGATTAAAGGTGTGTGCCACCATGCTTGGCATAAAATACTTTTTAAAAAAACTAGTATCAGGCTGTAGAGATGGCTTAGCGGTTAAGGCACTTGCCTGCAAAGCCAAAGGACCCAGGTTTTATTCCCCAGGCCCCATGTAAGCCAGATGCACAAGGTGGCACATGCATTTGGAATTTGTTTGCAGTGGCTGGAGGCCCTGATGTGCCTACTCTCTCTAAAAACAACAACAACAACAACAAACTAGTGTCTTAAACAAGCATTTAGAATTTTTAAACAAAACAGTGACTTAGAAGCATTTTTATTTATTTATTTATTTATTTTGGTTTTTTGAGGTAAGGTCTCCAGGCTGACTGGATTTCACTATGCAGTCTCAGGGTGGTCTCAAACTCTACCTCTGTCTTCCGAGTGCAGGGATTAAAGGCGTGCGCCACCATTCCCGGCTTGAAAGCATTTTTTTAAAAGAGAAAAAAGATGTAGAGGCTTATAAAACTTTAGACAGAGAAACTAGTGAGCAAACTATTGTGCAAGCATGCATGTCAAACGACTCAGATTTTTTTTTTTTCCTTCTGCAAATGCAGGATTAGGTAAATTCAGCAGTTACACATTTTGTTTTAAATGTGTTTAGCATTGCCTGTGTGGTAGTCAGTAGAAGATGTGTAGTCTCAGATAAATGGATCCCCGGGGGCTGGGGAGATGGCTCAGTACCCATGCAGAGCCAGATGCACAAAGTGGTGTATGTATCTGAAGCTTGTTTGCGGTGGCAAGAGTCTCTGGCATGCCCATTCTCTCTCTCTCTCTCTCTCTCTCTCCCCCTTCAAATAAGTAAATAAAACTATATAAAACAAAATAGATCTGCAATACAAAATGCTTGGTCTGGCCTGAAAATAAATATGTGGGAAAGCCACCAACATGAAACCTCAATTGTCAGTAAGCTTTGAAGAGTGTGGATTAAGGGGAAAAATCATCTTAATATAGCCTGGTAAGAAATATCCATGAGACAGTTGTTTCAAACTGTATTTCAAGCAGACTTTGTAGTTTAAGAATGCCATTACAAGAGTAAGCCTGTCTGGTTTTCTCTGTTTCCTCTAGTGGTTTTGTAAAGATATTTTTAACTAAAGGTCTTTCCTTGTGATAAACTTAGAAATGAAATTCAAACTTAGAGTTTACCTTACTCTCTCTTAAGATTGAAGAGTTGGAGGAAAAGCTTAATGATGCACTTCACCAGAAGCAGCTCCTAACTCTGAGATTAGACAACCAGCTGACTGTTCAACAGAAGGATGCCAAGTAAGAAAGAGTTTTCTTAATGCCCAAAATCCATTCAGCTGTTAAATGTAATTTCATTTCATGTTTATGCCACTGTAAGCTAGATTTAGATGACATCAAAGCATATGTTGGGCATGGTGGCACATGCTTGTACTCACAGCACTCGAGAGGCTGAGGCAGGTGGATCACAAGCTAGAGGTCAGCTTGCCCCATATAGAATAACCCTGTCTAAGAAGACAAAGCATGCTCCACTGTTTTTACTGATGTTCTAAAAAGTTCTCTGACCAATTATTACCTTTTAGCTTATGAGATCATGGATCTAAAACTTTATTTAGCATGAGTGCCAACACCTGGAGGACTTGTTAAAAAATCAGATGAGTAGCATCAGCCCCCAGTTCTTAGCTTTGCATTTCTTCCAGGTTCACTGGTGATGCTGATACCATTGGGACAGCCCTTGGGCAGAGCTTTCTCAGATCCAGTGCCACTGGTGTGGGAGGAGGAGAGTTGGGAGGCCATTGCGGTGCTGGCAGTGAAAAAAAGTTGGTGGACTTCTGAATATGTGTATATACGCATATCTTTACATGTGTCTGTGTGCACAGCTTTTCTGTGGTTGTTGGGGGGTCTAAACTCAGGTCTTCATGCTTGCATGCCAAGCAGCTTCCCAACCGACCAGCTCCCAAGCCCTCTGAGCATAATATTATGGTCAGCCTGACAAAAGGGTCTGATGGACTAAATGAGGGATTTAAGAGAAAATAAAGAGTCAAAGATTGCATTACATTGTTTGCCTGACTAAATAAAAAGAGTTGTCAACTAAGACTAGAGACTACAGTGGAATAGGAATAGGCATGGAAGTAAAGAGCAGGAATTTCATTTGGGACGTGTTCAGTTAGTGTTGTCTTGTTTAAGTACAGTGGAAGGTATTATGGTATATGAAATCTGCTCCAGATGTATAAATGTGGGGTCATTGTGACAGTAGCCAACATTGAAGTCATGAGACTGGATAGATCCCCTTAGGAAGTGTATATAAGCATAGAGGGCGTGAGGAGGTTGAGAATAAGCTGGAGTGAAAGGAGAACGGTGGAGGAGTGTGGCATCTTGGAGGCCAGGCCAAGAAGGTGTATCGAGGTAGGAAAGCAAATGTGTCATGTGCTATGAGAAGGACTAAGACTGGTTTGGTAGCAACCTGGATGTCATTGGTGACCTTGACTTAAGCAGGGAGGTTCAAAACCTGATGAGCATCAGTTTAACTGGAAAAGAATGGAAGACAGTGCAGACAATGTTTGAACAGTTTCGCTCATACAAAGCAAACCAAGGGGGCAGTGGAGTGGGGTCTGGGGTTGTGTTTTCATTGGCTCATTTTCTGAAAGACAGGAAGCCTAGCAGCATGTTTGCCTGAGTAGGACTGGCATAGTAGGGAGGGCTCAAATCAAATTGTTCCTTCTTGCTTGAAGTCTTTGGGTAGGCAACCAGCAATAATTATTTTAGAATCTAGCTTACACATTTTCTGAGAATGATATGTTCATATTAATTTCATTTGTTGGATGGATCTTTAACTGGGGTTCAGTGTTGCTGTTGTAAAGAGATAGTCTTTGGCATGCCAGGATGAGAGAGAAAACCTACTTTGATAAGAAGGATCCAAAGCACTGAATAAGAAAAAGCTGGGCACGGTGATGCACATCTTTAATCTTAGCACCTGGGAGGCAGAGGTAGGAGGATCATTGAGTTCAAGGCCAGTCTGGGACTGCAGAGTAAGTTCCAGGTCAACCTGGCCTAGAGTGAGACCGTACCTTGGGAAAAGAAAAACAAAACAAAAGACTTCAACATAACCAGAATAAATGTGTAACTTGAATTTTAAAAATATTTCTTTTTTTAAAATATATTTATATATATATGTATTTATTTATTTGAGAGGGAAAAAGAAGCAGAGGGGGAGAGAGAGAGAGAGAGAGGGAGAGAGAGAATGGACATGCCAGGGCTTCCAGCCACTGTAAACGAACTCTAGATGCATGTGCCCCATTGTGCATCTGGCTTACATGGATCCTGGAGTGTCAAACCCGGATCCTCTGGCTTTGCAGGCAAATGCCTTAACGGCTAAGCCATCTCTGCAGCCCTTAACATTTTTTTTTTTTTTTGTTTTTATTGACAACATCTGTGGTGGTTTGCTTCAAGTGTATCCCATAAACTTAGGTGATCTGAATGCTAGGTTCCCAGCTGATGGAGATTTGACAATTAACGCCTTCTAGAGGCAGTGTATTGTTGGGGGCGGGCTTATGGCTGTTGTAGCCAGTTTCCTCTTGCCAGTGTTTGGCTCACACTCCTGTTCCTGTTGTCCACCTTATGTGGGCCAGGGGTGATGTCCACCCTCTGCTCATGCTATTGTTTCCCCTGCCATCATGGAGCTTCCCCTTGAGCCTGTAAGCCAAAATAAACATCTTTTTTCCCACAAGCTGCTCTTGGTTGGGTGATTTCTACCAGCAATGCAGACCTGACTGCAACAGTAAAGTGGTACCGAGGAGTGGGATTGATGCTAGACACCTGACCGTGTGGCTTTGGCCTTTTGGAGCCGATTTTCAAGAAGTGTGGAGGGATTTTAAACCTTGGCCTAAGAGATGCCTTGCAGTACTGTAAGTACAGGTTGATGGGCTATTCTGGTGAGAGTTGAAAGACCTGAATGCAGTAAGAACTATGGACTGTGAGGTTTGGCTTATGAAGGTGAGAAAGAGCTTTGCTTGGACTGGGCTAGCAGTTTGTGTGAGAAGCTTGCTCTTATGCCCATGTCCTGAGAAGTTGTGCAGGGTTGCTTTGTGTAGAAATGAACTAGTGTGAGCAGAGGGATGTGGCACAGAAAAAAAAAAAAAATGAAATCTTTGGGCCTAAACTGCTGCCTGTTCACCTGCAAATTGTTTGAGAGATTACAACCTTTGAGATTGGGCCAGCTGACCTGCATTGGGGCAACAGGAAGAATGTAGATTCTTTGGAAGGGGACTGAGTGCTCAAGGAGTATCCTGTTCTTCAAAGTCTGCCTTATTCCCCCCCGGATTAACAAATTGGCACTCTACTGGTGTTGTGGAGTATAAGAAATGCAGGAAAGAGAGGGACATTGAGTTTGCAACATGGTCTTGTGTTTTGGAAATGGCCTTGGGCACTGTGAAGCAGGTTTGCTGGATGCCTGCATGGAGACCCCATGGGGCCATGAGGATGAACAGTGGATTGCAGTGGAGACCCAGTGGAGATGCTGGGACCATGAGATGACTGCCAAGGAAAGCTGCCAGCCCAGGTTGAAGTTTTCCAGGACTGAGTAGCCTAGCTGGAGGGGCAGAATTGGAACTCCAGAGACTTGTTGCTGGTTAGAATTCTTGGAGTTGGAGATTTGTTACTGGCTAGAGTTGTTGGATTTGAAGCTACAGAGTTGGATGTTGGCTCTGGTTGTTTTAAATCTTATATTGGATGAATATTTCTTTGCTATGCCCAATGCCATCTTTTATAGTGTCAATGTGCCATTATAGGTTTTGGGGGGATTTTTTGGTATTATGGCTCAGTTAAAAGATCTTGGGCTAGAGGGATGTATGAGCATCATTGGAATTAATAAAAATTATGGGGACTTTTAAAGTTGGATGAATGTGTTGCATTTTACATCGTGTATGGTTATCAGTTTATGGGGGCCAAGGGTGGAATGTGGTGGTTTGATTCTGGTGTCCCCCATAAACTTAGGTGCTCTGAATGCTAGGTTCCCAGCTGATGGAGATTTGACAATTAACGCCTTCTGGAGGCAGTGTATTGTTGAGGGCAGGCTTATGGGTGTTATAGCCAGTTTCCTCTTGCCAGTGTTTGGCACACTCCCCTGTTCCTGTTCACCTTATGTTGGCCAGGGGGTGATGTCCACCCTCTGCTCATGGCATCGTTTTCCCTTCCATCTTGGAGCTTCCCCTCGAGCCTGTAAGCCAAAATAAACCTTTGTTTTCCCACCAGCTGCTCTTGGTTGGGTGATTTCTACCAGCAATACAAACCTGACTGCAACATCTATACTTACAGACTATATAAACCATGATAATTCCCTTCCCTCCCCCACTTTCCCCTTTATGGCTCCACTGTCCATCATATCCCCTCCTTCTCTCCATTAGTCTCTCTCTCATTTTGGTGTCATAATCTTTCTCTCTTATTATGAGGGTCTTGTGAAGGTATTACTAGGAACTGCGAGGTTATGGACATCAAGGCCATTTTCTGTGTGGACAGTTGTATGTAAGGAGTGGTCCTCTTCCTTTAGCTCTTATATTCTTTCTGCCACCTCTTTGCAGTGGACCCTGAGCCTTGGAGGGTGTGACAGAGATATTTCAGTGTTAGACACTCCTCTATCACTTCTTTTCAGCACTATGTTGCCTTTTGGGTCATCCCAATGGTCACCACCATCTGAAAAGAGAAGCTTCTCTAACCAAAGTAAGAGTGCCACTAATACATGAATTTGAACATAAGTGTAATGCTTGCAGGGCAATTTGTTGGGAATAATATATGCATTTAGCCAGACAAGAGCATGTTGTATACACCTAAGGCTCATGACCTTTGTCATAGGCCTTTGGTTAGGTTTTCAGTACCAGGCGTGTATTTTCTCCCTGTAGTCCAATTAGAGAGCAGTTGGTTTCCTCCACAGCAGACATGCCACTATTGCACCCGTTTGGTCATTTGGCCTATCTGGCCAGACTTGAGGCTTCCAGTTTTCACTGCTGATGACTTCTGTTTCCTATAGGACTGCATGCAGTGCAGCTTTTTCCAGCTTTCAGTTGGCTATTCTATAGGGTGAAAGTTTTCAGCTCAGCCCCAGCTTGATTTCTCAGTGACCTTGCCACCCAGGCATGTGAAATCTTCAGCAATACAATCTTATCATCTGTTATTTGTGGGAAACCAAGGGCCTTGGCAATAACCTGTAAGGTTTTGGAGGGAACAGGGACCTCCCTGGCCAACAACTTACTGGAAGGTGTCCCATCCCTGGCATTGAGAATTTTCTAGTAGCAATCTATGGCTTCTAGATGTGCCAATGTACAAAAAAGTAGGCTTTCATATGTCTTATTCAGAATATCTTGAATTTTGATTGACCCTCCCCCACCCTTCTCTTAATGTCTTCCCCTAGCCTCATTTAGGCTATTCCACTCCCTGTAATCTGTTCTTCTACTTACATGTATACAATATCATCCCCTAAAGTCCTTCCTTATAGCCTTTTTCTAGCTTACTGGCCTCTGCTACCAATTTCTAGTTCCAGCTCACACATAAGTCTGTGCATTTGTAGCTAGGATACACATATAAGAGAACATGCGGCGTTTGGCTTTCTGGGCCTGGGTTACCTCACTTAGTATAATTCTTTCCAGATCCATCCATTTCCCTGCAAATTTCATAATTTTATTTTTCTTACTGCTGAATAGAACTCGATTGTGTAAATGTAGCACGTCTTTATTATCCATTCACCTGTTGAGGCTGGTTCCATTTCATAGCTATTATGAGTAGAGCAGCAATAAACATGCTTGAGCAAGTATCTCTAAGGTAGTGAGAAGATTAGGATATATGCCTATGAGTGGCTGTAGCTGGATCATATTGTATAGCTGTCTCAAGAACCTCCACACTGATTTCCCCAATGGTTGTACCAGACTACCTTCCCACCAACAGTATAGTAGGGTTCCTCTTTTTCTGCATCCTTGCCAACATTTATTGTCATTTGTTTTTTTCTTTTTTTTTCCTAAGAAGTGGGGCATGATGGCTCACACCTTTATTTTTTAAATTTTCTAAAAAGATTCTGTTTTGTTTATTAGAGACAGACAAAGAGGGAGGGAGGGAGGGGGGGAGAGAGAGAGAGAGAGAATGGGCATGCCAGGGCCTCTAGCCACTGCAGATGAATGTGCCGCCTTGTGCATCTGGCTTAGTGGACCTGGAGAATCGAACCTGGGTTCTTTGGCTTTCCAGGCAAGCACCTTAACCACTAAGCCATCTCTCCAGCCCTCATTGTTTTCTTGATGGTAGCCATTCTGACAGGAGGGAGATGGAATCTTAAAGTAGTTTTTAAAAATATTTATTTTTATTTATTTATTTGAGACAGACAGAGAGAGAGAGGGAGGGAGAGAGAAAGAGGGAGAGCACGTGCGTGTACCAGGGCCTCTAGCCACTGCAAATGAACTCCAGATGTATGTGCCACCTTGTGCATCTGGCTTACATGGGACCTGAAGAATCAAAGCTGGATCCTTAGGCTTCGCAGGCAAGCACCTTAACAGCTAAGCCAGCTCTTCAGCCCTCAAAGTAGTTTTAATTTGCATTTCCCTGATTGCCAAGGACATAGAACATTTTTTTTAGATGTTTATATGTCATCTATTCTTTTTTGAGAACTCTCTATTTAGTTACATAGCCCAGTTTTTAATGTTTTATTTTTTTATTGGGAGGTGGGATGGGCATGCCAGGGCCTCCAGCCACTGCAAACAAACTCAAGATTGTGCGCCCCCTCATACATCTGATTTACATGGGACCTGGGTAATTAAATCTGGGTCCTTTGGCTTTGCAGGCAAGTGCCTTAACTGCTAAGCCATATCTCCAGCCCCCACAGCTCAGTTTTTAATTGGGATGTTTGATTTCTTATTGATTTTTTTTGAGTTCTTTGTATATTCTGGATATTAATCCTTTGTCAGATGTATAGCTGGCAAAGATTTTCTCCCATTTTGTAGGTTACCTCTTTACTCTATTCACAATGTCCTTTTCTGTACAAAAGCTTTATAATTTCATGAGAGTCCAATGATTCGTGGTTTCATTTCCTGAGCAATTGGGGTTATATTCAGAAAGTCATTGCTTATGGAAATATGTTGAAGGGTTTCCCCTACCTTTTCCTCTAGCAATTTTAGAGTTTCAGGTCTGATATTAAGGTTCCTGATCCATTTAGACTTAATTTTTGTGCTTGGAGAAAGATAAGGATCTATTTTCATTCTTCTACATATAGATATTTTCCCAGCACCTCTTGTTGAAGAGGCTGTCTTTCCTCCAATGAATATTTTTGGCATTTTTGTCAAAAATCAGATGGCTATAGCTACCTGGATTAACATCTGGGTCCTCTATTCTGTTTCATTGATCTATGTGTCTGTCTTTGTGCCAGTACCATGCTGTTTTTGTTATTATGGCTTTGTAATATAACTTAAAATCGGGTATGGTGGTACCAACAGCCTTATTTTTGTTGCTCAAAATTGTTTTGGCTATTCGAGGTTTTTTTGTGCTTCCAAATGAATTTGTGGATTGTTTTTTCTATTTCTGTGAATTTTAATGAGGATTACATTAAATGTTTAGATTGCTTTTGGTAATTTTGACATTTTTACAATATTGATTCTTCCAATCCAAGAACATGGGATGTCTTTCCATTTCCTTGTGTCTTCTGCAATTTCTCACTTGAGTGTTTTAAAGTTCTCATTGTAGAGATCCTTCACTTCCTTGGTTAGATTTATTCCAAGGTACTTTATTTTATTTATTTATTTATTTATTTATTTATTTATTTTTGAGATAGTTGTGAATGGGAGAGATTCACTGACTTCATGTTCTGCATATTTGTTGTTAGTATATAGGAAAGCAACTGATTTCTGTGTGTTCATTTTGTATCCTGCTATGATGCAAAAAGTTATTTGCTCTAACAGTTTGTTGGTAGTCTTTAGGGTCCTTTATATATAGAATCATGTCATCTGCAAACAATGATAATTTGATCTCTTCCTTTGCAATCTATATCCCTTTATGAGTGTCTCTTGCCTTATTGCTATAGCTAGAACTTCCAGTATTATATTAAATAAAGGTCGGGCAGTGGACACTGTCTTGTTCCTGAATTTAGTGGAAAAGCTTCAAGTTTTCCCCCTTTTAGTCTTATGTTGGCTGTAGGTTTGTCATAAATAGCTTTTATTATGTTGATATATGTTCCTTCTATTCCCAGTTTCTGCAGGACTTTTACCATGAAGGGATGTTGTATTTTGTCGAATGCCTTTTCTGCATCTACTGAGATGATCATGTGATTTTTGTCCTTCAGTCCATTTATACAGTGTATTACATTTCTCGATTTGCATGTATTGAACTGTCCTTCCATCCCTGGGATAAAGCCTGTTTGGTCAGGGTGAATAATCTTTCTGATATATTCTTATATTCTGTTTGTCAATATTTTGTTGAAAATTTTTGCATCTATCATCTATGTTTATGAGGGAGATTCATCTGTAATTTTCTTTCTTTCCTTTTTTTTGTTCTGTCTTTGTCTGGTTTTGGTATCAGGGTGATGCTGGCTTCGTAGAAGGAGTTCAGTAGAATTCCTTCCTTTTCTATCTTATGGAAAATTTGAGAAGCAGTGGTATTAATTCTTTCATGAAGGTTGGATAAAGTTCACCTGTGAATCCATCTGGGCCTGGACTTTTTTTTAGGTAGGAGACTTTTTATAACTGCTTGGATCTCCGTAGTTGTTATAGGTCTATTTAAATGGTTTATCTCATCTTGATTTAATTGTTGTAGATCATGTGAATCAAGGAAATCATCCATTTCTTTCAGATCTTCAAATTTAGAGGCATATATGTTCTTAAAGTATGTCCTTATGATTTTCCGAATTTCTTCGATGTCTGTTGTAATGGTGTCTTTTTCATCTCTAATTTTATTAATTTTTGTCTCTTCTTTCTTCTCATCAGATTTTCTAAGGGTTTATCAATCTTGTGTATCCTTTCAAAGAACCAAATCTTTGTTTCATTGATTCTTTGGATTTTTTTTTTTTTGGGTTTCTATTTCATTAATTTCTGCCCTAATCTTTATTATTTCTTCCTGTCTACTGATTTTTTGTTTGCCTTGTTCTTCTTTTTTCAAAGGCCTTAAGGTGAATCTGTAAATTGTTTACTTTTGAACTCTGTAATTTCTTAGTATAGGCACTTAAAGCTATAATTTTCCTCTTAAGACTGCCTTCATTGTGTCCCAAAGGTTTTGATATGTTGTATTTTCATCATCATTTGATTCTATGAATTTATTGATTTCCTTTTTGATTTCTTCAATGATCCATTCATCATTCAATAGTGTAATGTTTAGTCTCCATGAATTTCTGTATGCTCTGTAGTTATTCTTGTTGCTGATTTGTAGTTTAATCCCATTGTGGTCAGATAGAGTACAGGGATTATTTCAGTTTTCCTATATTTGTTAAGATTTGCTTTGCGTCATAATATATGGTATATTTTGGAGAATGTCCCATGTGCTGCTGGGAAAAATGTATATTCTGCAGCATTTGGATGGAATGTTCTGTATATATCTATTAGGTTCATTTGTTCCATGACGTCATTTAGTCCAGATTTCTCTCTGCTTATTTTTTGCTGGGATGATCTGTCAGTTGATGAGAGTGGGGTGTTGAAGTCACCCACTACAATTGTGTTTGATGTTATCTGTGACCTTAAGTCTAATAGTGTTTGTTTGATGAAATTGGGAGCCCCCATGTTAGGTGCATGTACATTTAGGATTGTAATGTCCTCCTGTTGGAATGTTCCTTTAATCAGTATGAAGTGACCTTCTTTATCTTTCCTCACTAATGTTGGTTTGAAGTCTATCCTGTCAGATATTAGGATATCAACCCCTGCTTGTTTCCTAGGCCTGTTTGCTTGAAATACTGTTTTTCATCCTTTCACCCTAAGACAGTGTCTGTCTATTATTGAGAGATGAGTTTCCTGGAGGCAACAAACAGGAGGATTCTGCCTTTTAATTCAGTCTGCAATCCTGTGTTGTTTGGTTGGGGCATAGAGGCCAATGATCTTAAGAGTTATTATTGAAAGGTATGTGTTTATTCTTGCCATTCTTCTTGTTTTGTAGTGCTTCCTGTTTCCCTTTACTCTCTTGTTTTAGCTGTTATTTGTGTATAGGTTTCTTTTTCCTGTTTCCTCATGTGTGTGCTTTGCTTTCTCTTCAGCATGACGTATTCCTTCAAGTATTTTCTGTAGTGCTATCTTCGTTGTCATAAATTCCTTTAGCCTCTTTTTGTTGTGGAATGTCCTTATTTCTCCATCAACTTGGGTAGATAGCTTTGCAAGATAAAGTATTCTTGGTTGACAGTTGTTATCTTTCAGAATTTGGAATACATCATTCCAAGCCCTTCTGGCTTTTAAAGTTTATGTTGAGTAATCTGCTGTGATCCTGATGGGCTTTACTTTATAGGTGACTTGCTTTTTCTCTCTAACTGCTTTCGAAATGTTTTCTTTGCTTTGCATGTGTGGTAGTTTAATTATAACATGGCAAGAAAGATTCTTTCCAGGTTTGTCTGTTTGGTGTTCTGAAAGCTTCTTGTATACACATTGGCATTTCTTTCCCAATCTGGGGAAATTTTTCTTCTATGATTTTGTTGAAAACACCTACTAAGCCTCTGGATTGAAATTCTTCTCCTTCTACTATACCCTGTATTCTGTTCTTTTCTTTTCTTATATTTATTTGAGAGAGAGAGAATATGGGTAGCCCAGGGCTTTCAGCCACTGCAAACTAACTCCAGATGTATGCACCGTTTTGCTCATCTGGTTTATGTGGGTCCTGGACAATTGAACCTGGGTCCTTTGGCTTTACAGGCAAGCGCCTTAAACACTAAGTCATTTCTCCAGCCCTGCCCTGAATTCTTATGTTTGATCTTTTCTTAGTGTCCCAGATATCTTGAAATTCCCATTCATACCTTCCTATTAGCTTGTCTTTCTCTTTGTTGGACTGCAGTAGATCTACCACCTGGTCTTCTAGTTTAGATATTATGTTCTCTCCTTCATCCATTTTACTGGTGAGACTTTCCACAGAGTTTTTTTATTTGACTGTTTTTCAGTGCTAGAATTCCTACCTTGTTTTTCTTCAGCATTTCTATTTCCTTACTGATGTCTAGTAATGACCTCCTTATTTCATTAAGCTGGCTTCCTGTGTTCTCTTGGAATTCCATCAGGAGTTTGTTTTCTTCTTCAATTCCTTTGATTTCTTTGAGTATAGATAAAATCTTTTTTTTTGAAATCTTTGTCAGGCATTTCATCTAAAACAGTCTCTCATTGGGGGGCATTTCTGATGGATTTATAATTTTTGTTGGGATTATATCGTCTTGATTCTTTGTGTTTCTTGTATTGTTGCGATTTTTGCATCCTGAGTTGATTTGATGCTTGGGTTTTCTAATAATCTGCAGTGTGTTTATATTTGGGAATCCAACTTTATGTACCTTCAGAGTAGGAATTTAAGGTGCCAAGTGTAGCTCTTGTACTCCATTCAAACCGCAGAAGTAATCCTAGGTGTTGAGTTTGCCTGCTATTCAAGTATTCTTGTGGGCTGGGTGGAGCAGTTTACTGGCAAATTCTAAAATTCAACTGAACCGTATACACAGTTAATAAAAACCAGCACAGAGTATGCAAATGTGGGGATTGAAACAAGCAGACAGCCTTATAAATCCGTAATCCCTAAGGGTGTGTGTTGTTCTACATCCTTAATCCTGTTAGCTGGGAGGTTGAGATTTTGTCCTGAAATGGGTTCCAGGTGAGCCTGAGTCTGAATTAGACCGTGCCCCAGTAATGACAGAAGAAAAAGACAAAGGCCCTAAGAATCTGAAAGCATTAAAGTCAACAGTAGTCAACTCCCAAATATGGCTTAATTGAGAATGGTAAAGCCAACAAGAATATGTAATCTGTAGCCTCCCCTGACATAGAAAGAGAGATTAGCACTTCCAGTGCAGGCCTATGTACCTGCTTTTTTGTCAGTCCACCTTGTTACCTTTTGGGGTGGCTTCCAATCTCACCAATGCTGAGTGCCCACCTCCATCCCTCCATGTTGTGCTGTGGATCTGTGGCTCTGTGGCTCTGATCAGCTGTGCTGGATGCCCTGCCTCTGGGAGCTGAATATGTTCTTAGGAGGTTCGCGGTTCTGATGGTTGGTGAATGGGAGAGTACAGGAAGCCTGGAGTTGTACTGGAACTGCTCAGGTGGTCCTGCCCTGTGTCCTGCTGTCTCCTCTTCAGATTTCTTGACTTTGCAAGGAGGCTGGTGAGGTTGGAAAATCCCCTTGTTTCGGCCCTGCTCTTGCAGCTGGGCGTTGGGTGGGCATGCAGGTCTGCGAGGGTACAGGTCCAAAAGCTCCTCGGTGGGATTCTGGCTGATTTCCTCCTTTCTGATAGATCTTAGTTTTGCCTGCATTCCCACTGTGGTGGATAAAAACCTATATACCTTCACTTTTCGGATGAAGAGTTTATTTTGCTGTGGTTTTGCTCAAATCCTTCCCTAGGCTAGATTGGCGTGGTTCCTATGCAGCCATTTTACCTGGAAGTCCCATTTTCTCTTGCTTTTTTTTTTTTTTTTTTGGAGGTACGGTTTCACTGTAGTCCCAAACTGGCCTCAAACTCATAGTGATCCTGTTACCTCTGCCTCTTGAATGCTGGGATTAAAGGTGTGCGCCACCACACTGGGCTTAAATTATTTCTTAATACCAATTCTCTAGTAGTTTTTAACTACACATTTACTTATCTGCATGGAATTGTTATTTTCTGTTTAACTAGTTAAGTAAATAAGTACCAGTGAGCCAAGAATACCACTGGGTTTCTTGGTTCTGAAATTTTATGCTGGTATAAATATAGAACACTGAGAAAATTAAATCTCTAAGGTTGCCTTAAATTCTCTCTTCACATAGAAAATATCAAGAACTAATGAAACAAGAAATGGAAACCATTTTATTAAGACAGAAACAATTAGAAGAGACAAATCATCAGCTAAGGGAGAAAGCTGGTGATGTGCGTCGAAACCTGCGTGACTTGGAACTGACTGAAGAGCAGTATTCAAAGTTGAAATCTTTCCCTGAAGATCAGCTTTCTATTCCAGAATATGTATCTGTAAGTGTCTTGCATCATTTTTTTAAAACATCAAAGCTGGCCATGATGACACACATGATATACTAACACCCAGGACATTTAATTTTGTAGATGTTGTATTTCATTACTGAAAATAGCCATGGGGAAGATATTCCAGAATCCCCAGTGGAAGCTCACACTATGGTGCTGAATCCTTTGCAGCATGTTTGTTTTTTCCCTATGCGTGCATGATTAAGATTAATATGTACTACTGGTTGTTGATAACAATGACCAATAGTAAGATCAACACAACAATATACCTTAATGACATGATTTTTTGGGGGAATTTTCCACTTATATTGAGACTACAGTTGAAGGAGAGTAAGTAACACCACAGAAAGCATGAATAAGACAAAGTTGAATTGTAATTTTGATGTCAAATGTACACATTGATTGGAGTTTTTTTGTTTTAAGATTCGGTTCTATGAACTAGTGAGTCCATTAAGGAAGGAGATCTGCGCGCTACAAGTGAGAAGGAGCAGCCTCGCAGAGGAATTAAGTGCCAAGGAAGAGCAGCTGAAACAACTGACAGAGGTTCGTAGACTTTTTGCCTCTGCTGGGAAGAAGCAGTAGCTTCTTCATGAGGGGTGGTCCAAGATCCGTGATAAGGAAGGAAAGAGTGATAGGCAAATGGTCTAAGGCCTGTGACTACTGCCATTCTTCATGAATACTAAGCAGGAGGTGAACTTGGGGGTCACCATCTCAAAAGTTGGCAACAGGACAGGAGAGATATCTCAGTGGTTAAGGTCCTTGCCTGCAAAACCTAACAACCCAGGTTTGATTACCTAGTACTCCCGTCGGCCAGATGCACAAAGTGGCACGTGCATCTGGAGTTTGTTTTCAGTGGCTGATGGCCCTGACATGCCTGTTCTCTTTCTCTCTCTCTTTTGTCTCTCTCTCTCTGCATTAATTAATTAATTAAAACAGTTGGCAAGATACGTCTGTGGTTTGACCTATAACCTGTAGTTTAGCATTTGTTACTGTAACTCATTTTCATAACCAGTTGCTTTGGAAATCACAAAATGAGCTCTATCTGGACATTCCTGTGTAATAGGTAAAGTATATGCACACAAGGTTTAATTTAACAAATTCCCTACCAGGACTCAGATAGGAAATGAGAAGTGTAGGTCAGCATATACAAGAGGTAGAATGCCAGATAATGTCTTGACATTCTCATTCACTCTGTGACCTTGAAGAAAGGTCATGTAACATTTTGTTTCAAACAAAGAAGTTAGTGTTATTTGTTCCCTCATCTCATTGAATCACCTATTTTTCTCTTTGGAAGTAAAAACATTTTAGCAAAGGTATATACAAATATTTATTTGATGTCCTCTTTTAAGACACTTTTTACCAATGATCTGTTATTCAGAAGTAAGTCTTATTTTATTTACATTTTTAGTGCTGTGTTTTGGTGCATTACTAGTACTATGCAGAGAGAGAGAGAGAGGGAGCGAGAGAATGAAAATGAAATGAGCTCACCAGGGCCTCTAGCCAGATACATGCACCACTTTGTGCATCTGGCTTTACGTGGCTACTGGGGACTCAAACCCAGGCTGTCATGCTTTGCAAGCAAGTGCCTTAACCACTGAGCAATCATTCTAGCCCTGCAAGTTTGTTTCTTAAAGATCTTTTACCTCTGAGCTGAAAGTGAAATCCTGTCTTAAACTCCTTTCTAAATTTAATATTATGAACAAAGGGCTAAATCACAATCAGAAAAAAAAGCAATGTCACACATTTAATAAAAGGTATTAGAAATTCAGAGAATGTAACAGATACAATAGCATTACTTTTAATGCCATGCCCTCCTAGTTTGGCTCTTATATTTCTATTCTGCAAACTGATTTTTTTTTTGGTGGGGGAAGTTTCAAGTTAGGGTCTTATTCTAGCTCAGGCTGACCTGGAATTCACTATGTAATCTCAGGGTGGCCTTGAACTCACAGTGATCCTCCTACCTCTACCTCCCGAGTGCTGCAATTAAAGGTGTGCACCACCATGCCCGGCTTTTTTGCAAACTGAAATTTAAAAAAAATTATTTATTTATTCATTTGCAAGGGGAGACAGAGGGAGGGAGGGAGGGAGAAGGGCATGCCAGGGCCTCCAGACACTGCAAATGAATTCAAGATGCATGTGCCACTGTGTGCATCTGGCTTCACATGGGCACTGGGGAATTGAACCGGGGTTGTTAGGCTTTGCAGGCAAGCACCTTGTCTGCTAAGCCATCTCTCCAGCCCTGAAAAACCAGCAGTAAAGCGAGCATTGTTAAACTTTTATGTAAGGATTTATTGAACAATACATATTAATTTAATATTAATATGTTTGATTATATATGTGGAGGTTTATTTTTATAGTTCATCAAATTACCGCTATAGTGTTATTTGAGGATTCAAACATACTAATTTGAGTTCCGTCTCAGCAACTAGACAATAATGTGATAGTCTTGAAGGCAGAGTCAGTCTGCAGTGTACTGGGGATGTAGTTCTGGTAAAGCTCTTACCTCATGAGCACAAGGACTTTGGTTTGATCCTGGGCACTACAGAAACAGAGAAACAGAGCCTTTAATCCAGTGCTCGGTAGGAGGATTGCTATGAGTTCATAGGCCAGCCTGCGACAACTTAGTAAATTCCACATCAAACTGGGTAGACCAAGACCCTGCCTCAAAAAACCAAAAAACAGAAAAAAGAAAAAAGTCCCTCTTTATTCTCCGTCTTACGACTTTCCCATCTTTAAAGTAAGGGTAATAATATATATTGTCTACTACTCTACGTGGCCATTACTATATAAAAAAAGAAATTACCCTGAAATATGTGCAGTGTGTATCTACTATGTGACAGACATTGTTCTGGGTGCTTGGCATAGCTTATTGATTAAAACAGCAGTCCTTGCCCTCATGATTTGTGTTTTAAAAGGTTCTGTTAGACATATCATTGAAAAAGTGAAATAAACAGTAAACATTCTATAACCAAATCATACAAGCAATACTGAGAGGTGATAATCACAATGAAAAAAGGAAAAACAGACCCAAGTCAAGTAAATGGAGGGCTGCATAGAAAGTAGAGAAGGGAAGAAAGCATGTTGTATAGAGGTGGCGGGCAGGACTTACTGAGTAATGACATATTTGCAAACACTCGAGGAGGTGAGGGAAACAACACAGTTCTCAAGAGAGGGCTTCTGGCAGAGGGCAACGTCAGTGGCAGTCAGGGGTGATCTCTGGTATTTATGGGCCAGTATGACTCCTCTGGTTGAAAGGAAAAGAAGGACATTTGGAAATAAGATGAAAGAGGGAATGGAAGCCCTATGATTTTCACCCTGGTGAAATCAAGTATTGTTGTCTATAGCCACAGTATTTTGAACACTCATTATCTTGTGCAAAATGAAGCATTTTAGAAGTGTGA
Organism: Dipus sagitta; assembly: GCA_036346955.1. Lineage (NCBI taxonomy): Eukaryota > Metazoa > Chordata > Mammalia > Rodentia > Dipodidae > Dipus > Dipus sagitta. Next base: position 37,595,625 of record CM070772.1, on the reverse strand, counting down.
TGTGACCTAACATTAAAATTATTATTGTGGCTGGTGCTTAGTAGACCATCAATAAATATTTGTTGATTGAATTACTTCTGATGAGTCATGAAGATTATTAAGGTCCTTGATAATGTTTGTAAGGAAAATTTCTGGTTTTTTGTTGTTGATAACTTGAAGTAATCTTATTTTGGTGCTTTTGTGGGATTACATGTTTGTCTCCTCCTTACTGCTGGCCAAAGATAGGCAGTAAAAACACAGAAGTGCCCAAGAAATCCAAATGAAAGAACAAAAGATTTAAATTTTCCAATAATGTGATTAATTTTAAGTTTTTTGATCCCTAAAAGTAAATGTCCCTTTTTACTATTATGAGACAATATTTCAATTTCTTCCCTAAGTGGTCTAGAAAAGAAAGGGTAATGCTCATCTACTTCAAGGGTTGAGAGCTCTATAACATAAGGCAGGTTAACAAAAGAAAAACAACAAACATTAATATGTTTACAACACACAAGCCTTCAGAAATGAAGAGCCAGTGACCCAGGGGAAACTGCACGTGTGGGCAGCACTGCAGAAGTGCTAGTGGATGAGGGCTGTGGTCTAATGGAAATGCCTTGTGGGAAATCCAAGACCTGCTTGTTCAGGGGGTGTGTGTGTGTATGTATGTATATATATATATATGTATATATATAGTGTGATATGCCTTCCCTTTACATGTAGTGCAGCACGCGGGACACATGAGAATCTTCGAAGGAAGATTGAAGGGGAAAGTCAGAGTGACCTTTCCTGGGTCTGATGGTCTGCTTCAGGGAAAAGGAATAGAGACTTTCAGTTTCTGTGCCCTGCTTCAAGACAGAGGGTGCAGGAGGAGACCAGAGACCTTACAACTTCTGTACTCTGCTTCAGATTAGGTCATTCGCCATGTCAAGGCACACCATATTTCGGGGTATTTACTGTGCTCTGAGCCAACAGGACAGGAAATGTTTTACTTTGTAGTGACCAAATTGAACATGCATCCAGTGAAAGTGGTGGTCACTGATAGTAAGGTTTTATGAACTCGACAGTAGAAAAATATATTGCTGTGGTAGGTCTTGAGACACAGGGGTGCTGTTAATGGCTGCAACCACTATAAAACTACTGATTTTTAGTTAAGACATGACTCAGAAATTTCATGCTGTGTACTTGAATTGTTTCTTCATATAGTAATTTAACAAGTAACAAGTGATTTAGTTTTTGACTTAGATATACTGAAATATTGAAAGTTGGATATATTAAGGGGAATGAAGTGGCTTTTATAATGACTTTATGTAACTTGAAAATTCAATATAAAACATGAGTTTTGAGAAGTAAAATGATTACATGACCCTCATCTAAGCATTTTAAGGGGCCTCTGTGAGCCTAGTATTGAAGCCCATGTGGAATCTTGTTATAAAATACAGCTCTCAGGGTAGGTGTACCTGTGAGCCGGCTAGGGTCTTCAAGAATTATAAACTGAGAAAACAAACCTGTCCTGATAGAACTTTTTTTACCCTCCTAGCAAGAGTAAATCTACGGTAAGTTGTATAAGCAAATACGTATGTTATGTCACTTCAGTGATAATTTTCTGTGTGTAAAGTAAGGAAGTATGTGGAGAAACTTTTAAAGCCATGGACAAGATTCTTTATTTTTTGTTTGGCTTTTTGAGGTAGGGTCATACTCCATCCCAGGCTGACCTGGAATTCACAATTTAGTCTCAGGTTGGCCTCAAACTCTCCTACTTCTGCCTCACAAGTACTGGTATTAAAGGTGTGTACAACCACACCTGGCTAAATTTTTGTATAAAAATTGACAAGGATTTTTTGGTAAAGGTACACACCACATTAATCTTGCATGCTGTGGTGGTTTGAATAGAATAGATGGCCCCCAATATATTCAGTTTATTTGTTTGTTGTTTGCATCTTTAGCCACCTGGCTGGAGGCAGTGTCACTGGGTGGATCTTAAGGTGTGGTGGTGGGTTTCAGATTTCAATCTAAAGATATGCAAAGTGTGCCTAGCTGGAATTCCTGAAGTGTGCTGTGGCTTTTGGCTTTTAGGCTTGTGCTTCTCTCTCTCTGTCTCTCTCTGCTTGGGCCTGTGAAGGCAGGCCAGCTTCTTCTGCCATTATGGAACTTCCCCTGGATCTGTAAGCTTCAATAAATACCCCTTCCTCCATAACTGTGCCTGGTCTGGAAGTTCATCTCAGCAAACCTGAAGCTGTCTGCTCCAGAACCTGGTACCAAGGAGTGGGCTGAGATGAACCTGACTATGTGGATGTTGATCTTTTGGAACCTTTGTTTTGGAGGAATAGGCATGGACTTGGTGCTGAAGATGTCTTCTGGAGTGGTAAGCCAAGTTTTATGGACTATTCTGATGAGAGTCTGAGAATGCTAAGTGCAGACCGCATTGAACTTCGAGGCTTGGCTTATGAGCTTTCTAAGAGGAAGCAAAGACTGCAGAGGACTTTGTTGGAACTGGCATAAGGGCTGGCTGCATCCTGCTGCCCAGGCCCAGAGAGTTTGATCAAGGTTAAATTTGTAATGGACTGATGTTCTTGGCTAAAGATACTGGACTGAGAGATTTAAGATTTTAAGCTGGAAAACCTCAAACAAGTTAAAATTACACTGTTGGCCTCAGATGGAAGTGCTCCCTGGCTACTCTGCCCAGCTGGAGGGGCAGAATTGGAAAATCTGGAGACTGTCAGTCTTTGGTTGTATTGGACTTGAACTGCAGAAGTTTGATGTTTGTTTGATGGTGGTTGAGTTTGCATTGTTTTAGTCTCTCCTTGCTGTGCCTTATTAGTTGAAAATGTTTACTCTGTACCTTTGTATGCTAGAAATGTTTAACTTGTTTGATTGAAGATATTAAGACCACCAGGTCTTAATATCTTAAATTGGTCAAGACTGTGGGGACCTTTGAAATTGAACTGAGTACAATTTACAATGTGTGATGGTTATAAATCTATTGGGGACCAGGGGTGGAATGTGGTGGTTTGAATAGAATATATGGCCCCCAATATATTCAGTTGTTTATTTGTTTGTTGTTTGCATATTCAGCCACCTGGCTGGAGGCAGTGTCACTGGGTGGATCTTAAGGTGTGGTGGTGGGTTTCAGATTTCAATCTAAAGATATGCAAAGTGTGCCTAGCTGGAGTTCCTGAAGTGTGCTGTGCCTTTTGGCTTTTAGGCTTGTGCTTCTCTCTCTCTCTGCTTGGTCCTTTGAAGGTAGGCCAGCTTCTTCTGCCATTACGGAACTTCCCCTGGATCTATAAGCTTCAATAAATACCCCTTCCTCCATAACTGTGCCTGGTCTGGAAGTTCATCTCAGCGAACCTGAAGCTGTCTGCTACACATGCTAACCTTGTGGAAGTGTTAATTTGTATTCAATATCTTCACAATGTTGTGAAACATATCTTCCGAAAGTTTTTATCTTGCAACTGAAGCTCTGTGCCCATCTGACAGTGACACATCTCCCCTCTTCTCACCCCTGGTAACTATTCTTTTATTTTTTATTTCTCTGATGTTGAATATTTTGGAAATGTACATGAGTTGAATTAATTGAATTTATTTTGTAATTATCTTATTCTCATGGTATAATGACCTGGAGTTTCATCTATGTTATATAACACAGTAGCATTTCCTTCTTTTAGAAGTGGCATAATAAATTGTGTATATATACCACATTGCTTTATTCATCCAGCAGTAGACATCTAGGTTGATTATACCTCTTCATAAAAATTGGTACACTCTTCAGAATTGTTATCTTGATGGACTGCAGAGATGGCTCAGCAGTTAATGGAGCTTGCTTGCAAAGCCTAATGGCTCAGGTTTGATTCCCTAGTACTCATGTAATGCTGGATGCACACAAAGTGGTGCTTGCCTTTGAATTTCATTGTAATGGTAAGAGGCCCTGGCACTTGTTCTCTCTCTGTTTATAAATAAGTTAACAAAAAACTTTTTGAGTTGTTATTGCTTTTCCATTGTAAAGAATTGTTTTTGTTGGGTTTTTTTTTTGTTGTTGTTGTTTTGTTTTGTTTTTTTTTTGAGGTAGGGTCTCACTCTAGCTCAGGCTGACCTGGAATTCACTGTGTAGTCTTACGGTGGCCTCAAACTCATGGTGATTCTCCTACCTCTGCCTCCCAAGTGCTGGGATTAAAGGCGTGCGCCACCACGCCCGGCCGTTTTTTTGAGTTCTCTGGAAATTACTGTTTCTGTAATACTTAAGGATGAGAACTAAAAGGTAGATTGGAAAGGAAACTTAATGAAAATAGAAGTATTTTCTAGCAATAACTAGTAAATCGAATTTTATTCAGTATGTAGTATTGTCTTTTGTAATTTTTTTGGTGCTTGTGATAGAAGCCTAGGCCTTAGCATGATAAGTGTGTACTGTATCACAGAGCTACATTCCCAGACCTTGTTTTTTTGAAATAGAGTCTTGCTATGTAACCCAGACTGGTCTTGAATTCTTTTTTCTTTAATTTTAAATATTTTTTATTGACAATTTCCAAAATTATAGACAATAAACCATTATAATTCCCTCTCCCTCTTTCCCCCTCACAAATCCACTCTTCATCATATCCCCTCCCCCTGTCAGTCTCTCTTTTATTTTGATGTCATCATCTTTTCCTCCTATTATGAGGGTCTTGTGTAGGTAGTACCAGGCATTGCAAGGTCATGGATATCCAGGCCATTTTGTATCTGGAAATTGCATTGTAAGCAGTCCTGCCCTTTCTTTGGCTTTTACATTGTTTCTACCACATCTTCCACAATGAACCCTGAGCCTTGGAAGGTGTGATAGAGCTGTTTCAGTGCTGAACACTCCTCTGTCAATTCTTCTCAGCACTGTGGTGCCTTTTGAGTCATACTAGAGGTCACCACCATCTGAAAAGAGAAGCTTCTCTAACCAAAAGTGAGAGTAGCATTAATATATGGGTATGAACATTAAGAGAAGTGCTTACTAGGCAGTTTGGTGAACATAATATATGCATTTAGTCAGACGCCAGCAGGCATTACACCTCTAGGGCTCATGACTTCTTCTGTCATAGGTTTTTAGTATCAGGCATGTGTTCCTTCCCATGGAGCAGGCCTCCAGTCCGATTAGAGAGCGATTGGTTTCCCCCATAACAGACATGCCACTGTTGCACCTGTTGGCACATTTGGCTTAGCTGGCTCAACTTAAGACTTATAGTTTCCACTGTTTATCTTTACTGATGATTTCCCTCTCCCTATGCAGCAAAGCTTTTTCCAGCTTTCTGTCAGCTGATCTACAGGGAGGAGTTTTGAAGCTCAGCTCCAGCTTAGTTTTTCAGAGACCTTGGAGTCAAAACATGTGGATTCTTCTGCAATAGGGTCTTATTATCTATTTATGTTGGGAAAACCAAGAGCCTTGGCAATGGCCTGTAATGTTTTGGTGGCATCAGGGACCTCCCTGGCCGGCAACTCACTGGAAGGTATCCCATCCCTGGCACTGAAATTTTTCTGGTAACAATCTATGGCTTCTGGGTGCACCATTGTCCAAAAAAGTAGGTTTCCATACGGCTTATTCATACCCTCTTAAATTTTTTTTTTTTTTTTTTTTTTTTTGGTTTTTTCAAGGTAGGGTCTCACTCTAGCTCAGGCTGACCTGGAATTCACTATGGAGTATCAGGGTGGCCTCGAACTCACGGCAATCCTCCTACCTCTGCCTCCCGAGTGCTGGGATTAAAGGCGTGCGCCACCACGCCCGGCTATCTCTTAAATTTTTTTTATCCTCCCCTCCCCCCCATTCTTCCTTTACTTAATCTCTTCCTCTGACCTCACTTGGGCCATTCCACCCCTAGTAATCTGTTCATCTACTTACATATATACAATACCATCCCCTTAAGTCCTCCCCTTTTCTACCTTCCTTATAGCCCCTTTCTAGCTTACTGGCCTTTGCTACCAATTTGAATGCTTTTTTAAAAAATTATTTGCAAGCAGAGAGAGAGAGAGAGAGAGACAGACAGACAGACAACAAATGTACCAGGCCTCCTACCACTGCAAATGAATTCCAGATGGATGTGCCACCTTGTTCATGTGGCTTTATGTTGGCATTGGGGAATTGAGCCCAGGCTGTCATGCTTTGCAAGCAAGCCCCTTTAACTGCTGAGCCATCCTCCAGCCCATGGCTTTGAATTCTTTATCCTTCTACTTCTGCCTCCCTAGTGCTAATATTACAAGCATGCCAACCCTGTCTGGTTCCATAATCAGTATCTTAATCCATTATATTAGCAAGGGAGAACAAGAAAAATGTAGTTGTACATAAGGTTTTTCTGAGAGGTAGAATACCAAACTAGTAAGGCAAATTAAGGAATAATTTCAGAAGATGAGCAGACATTATAATTTCTGTGTTGCCTTTTTTATAACCTGCCATTTATATTCCCCAAATTAGCACATGTAAAATTGATCACCAGCCCCAGTCATTATAATTTTTTCATTTTTTAAAACATAGATGACTGCGTTAGTCACGTTGCTATAACAGATTCTTGACATGGTCACCTTACACAGAGAAAGTTTTCCTTGGCTCACAGATTTGGAGGTTTCAGTCCATGGTTGATTGGTCATGTTGTTTGAGGCTGGAATGAGAAAGTGTATCTTGGTATAAATGCGTGGCAAAGCAGAAAAGCTCAGTTCACAAAAGAGAGTGAGACCCGGGTCCCGTAGTCCCCTTTATGTACATGCCACCAGTGACCTATAGTCCTGGTACTAGGTTCCACCTTGTAAAGGTTTCCATCACCTCCTAATAGTGCTAAGCTGGGTTGCACACAGTCTGCTAACTACATGGGCCTTTGGGGCTCACCCAGGAAAACACCAAAAACACCAGTATATCCATGACATAATTTCTGCCACTTAACACTTACTTATAATCATCTATCTGTCCAGTCATTTAATTCTTTGAGGTAGTTCCAGACCCTTTTTACGTGTTTCTTCCCTTTTTTGATGAATATATTCCATTGTGTGGCTATGTGCGTGTATTAATTCGTGGACATTTCAGTTGCTTTCATTGTAGAAACTTTAACAATAAAGTTGTTATATTTACTTGAGTATAGACTTGTGTGTACATATATGTTTTTGTTTCCTTTGGATAAATTGTTACAATTTTGCTTCTAAAATTTTCATTTGATAATATATTAAAATTTTATTTGTTTTTAAAATTTATATTATTTTTATGATAGAGAGAGAGAATATGGGTTTGCCAGGGCCTCTAGCCACTGCAAACGCACTCCAGATACAAACCTACTTTGTTCATCTGGCTTATGTGGGTTCTGGGGAGTCGAAACTGGGTCCTTAGGCTTTGCAGGCAAATGCATTAACTGCTAAGCCACATTTCCAGCCCTAAAGGTTTTATTTTTTAGACTTTATCGTGAGAATACTTTTCTTTATGTTACTGGAAAAAGTTAAAATATTTGTTTAAAATTGTGCCTTCTAATTCCAAGGCCCAGGTTACCTCAGAGTCATGTGTCTGCTGTTTGTGTTTTAAAAATATGTCCCATGGTCCTGTTTCTTCAGGTGTCAGCTAATGTCAAAGACTGAATTTAAGCCAGGTATGATGGCATTTGTGAAGAAGCTGAAGTAGGAGGGTCACCATGTCAGAGCTGGCCTGGGCCAGAGTGCGACCTAGCCCTGGAGATAAAAAAAAAACACAGAAACAAACAAAAAAGGGATGTAGTTTTGACTAAAATTCTTATGGCTGGAGGGTCCATAAAGAGTCAACTGAGGTAAACTATGTGACTTCTATGGAGAGGAGGCTGTGCATTCTGGACAGTACTGGTGTTTTTATTTTATAAGGTTAGCTTCATTGCACCCAAACTGCATATTTTGTCTGCTGGGCAGCAACCCAAATTTCAGTTGAGATATTTGGGACTTAGTAGATGACATAGAGCCTATCTTACACATTATCGATCATAAGGCAGCCAGAGATTTGGGCGAGGATAAAATGCAAATTCAGTCTCTGCTGTCTCTGGCATTCCTGCCTCACTGTACCAGAGCTGCAGCTGCCCCCAGCTGTCTTCTGGTTACTCTAGCCTGAGAAACTAAGGACCTGCGCCTGTGTGCATGCAGCATGACGCAGGGTGGCTTGCTGCCGACACCACTGAGAAACCCTGTCCGAGTGGTGCTCTCTACTTGCTCTTACCCCTCCTCAGGCGTCTGCCCCACTTTGGTCTTTTTCCTGGGCACTGTGGGTAGTTGTTCTGTTTTGCTCAGGATTCATAGTTAGTTTTCAGCAGGACTGGTCGGGTGGTGCTGGTAACCTACCTGGAAGATGAATTCATGACAAACACAAAGTGTTGCCACTGTTGGGTGTAGTTCATAGAGCTAGGAGTAAAGAGATTGGTGCACTTATTTATTTGCAAGCCAAGACAGAGAGACAGTGGTCACTCGAGGGCCTCTAGCTGCTGCAGATGAACTCCAGATGTATGTGCCACTTTGTGTGTCTGCCTTTACGTGGGTACTAGGGAATCAAACCACGGTCATTAGGGTTTATAGGCAAGTGCCTTGTCTGCTAAGCCTTCTGTCCAGCCCCAATTTGTGATTTCTTGGCACTCATGTGTATGGAGTGCATTTTGATCACAGTCCCCTGACTACTCTTTTGTACCCTACCCCCACTGAAATCCTTCTTCCTGTTTAATCTCCATGATGCTTGTATCTTTTGTTTTTACTTCTACTTTTAAAAATATTTATTTATTTATTTGCAAGCAAAAGAGACAGACAAGAGAGAAAGAGAGAGAAAGAGTGCAAGAGCGAGAGAGGGAGGGAGGGAGAGAATGGGTATATCAGGGCATTGAGTCTGCATTTTGAAAATGGCAATTAGGAAACTTTCTGCTTATAATAAAACTATTTGGTTTGCCTCATTCAAAATGATCATTTTTTTTTACCACATGGTGGCAGTATATACCCATCTATCTTTTGGGGATGATTTAGAAGATCTTGCATTTGACCTAGAAGCTGAAGGATTCCATTAAACTATGTTAACTTTAGTTTTTATTTATTTCCTATCATCTTCTTATAGCTAGTTAAGTACTATTTTAAGGCAGTTTAGTAGCTCTGTAATATTTATGTTATATAACATATATCATTCAGATCAAGGATTCCTCATTTATTAATAAAGAGATTAAGATTTATGAGGAAATGGTGAGAAGTATTTCTCTTATGAGAGATTTAGTAACTAGGAAGACAAGAGTATTTTGTTCAGCATAACTTCCTTGTTTAGAAACAGTTACCTTTCATGAGAAAACCTTATAAGATTACCTGGAAGTGAGTCATTTGTATGAAAATGATGTTTCATTGGTGATCCATACTTGTTCAGTTTTTATATTTTAGGAAGCACAAATTTTTCTGAAATTTTTTCTGCTGTCCAATTTATAAGCTTAAAATTTCTTTGTAGGATATCTGTTTATGCTACCCGCAGATATAATTCTCCTAGAATGTTGAACATACACATCAGTAAACAATAATAAATTTGCCCATATATATTATATAAGCATGCTTAAGCTTCAAATTCATAGACATATGTGTGAATTCCGATTTTAGTCTGAGAAGAAACTAAGAATCTCAGTTGTTAGCAAAACAGGATTCTAATGTGACAGGTATATGAACCATGAATGTTGTTTGAAAATGAAAAAGGTGGGCTGGAGAGATGGTTTAGCGGTTAAGCACTTGCCTGTGAAGCCTAAGGACCCCGGTTCTAGGCTCGATTCCCCAGGACCCATGTTAGCCAGATGCACAAGGGGCCACACGTGTATGGAGTTCGTTTGCCGTGGCTGGAAGCCCTGGCGTGCCCATTCTCTCTCTCGCTCTCTGTTCTCTGCCTGTCTGCCTCTCTCTCTCTTTCACTCGAATAAATAAATAAAAATAAACAAAAAAAAAAAAGAAAATGAAAAAGGTATTATTTTCACTTAATTGAGGTTTTAAAAAAATCTTTGCATCTTAATCAAATTTTATTGTTTTACTTTTTTATTTGAATGCCGTTCCTTGTGTACAACCTAAAAGTAACATATTTTAAAGTACTGTTTTAATATTATTTTAGTATTTAAAATATCTGAGAATAGAATTAGATTCATACTATCTGTAGCATTGGAGCTTATTATTAATTAGCCCCTGTTTTTTTGCCTATTACTTTTTCATAGATCTGTTGAAGTTTTACAAATTCAGTGACTTACGGATAACAGTACTGGGTGGGGAGTTTGTGGAAAAGTTGTAATGATGTCAGTTTTATCTATGTCATCCTTAGAAACTTCATTTAGCTGATTATTATCCATATGTGCTGTGTGAGGAAATCTAGAGTAATATACCTTTAAAAAACTGCTTCTACATTTATGCTGTTCACTTGATTTTTAATGTCTGGGACAGGTACTGAGTAGTTTGATATTGATGTGAAATTTTGAATCCATTGGCCAATAGGGTGTATCTTCATGATATGGCCTGGGAAACCCTTTCATGAAGGACATTATAAAAGACTATGGCGGCGGGTGGGGCAAGGCTGGAGAGATAGCTTAGCTGTTGAGGTGCCTGTGAAGCCTTAGGACCCAGGTTTGATTCCCTAGTACCCATGTTAGCCAGATACACAAGGTGGCACATGCTTCTGGAGTTCATTTTCAGTGGCTAGAGGCCAGGGTGCGGTGATTTTGTCTCTGTTTCTCTTTCTCAAATACTAAATAAATAAATAAAATATTTTTAATACCTTGGATTAGCTAGAGATAATGATCACTTCTATCTCTTACTGTTAAAATTCTCATATTGTTCAGTAGCCTGTCTTAGTATAATTAGCTGGATTCAGCTGTTTTTGTAGAAATCAACTGTGAACCTTACAGTAACCTGATCAGTGGTGGTATGCCTTTACTCACCTTTGTGACCTTTTTTATCAAGCAGAGAGAGACTGTGAGAGGTGAGAGAAGAGAGAGAGAGAGAGAGAGAGAATATGGGTGTGTCCGGACCTCTAGCAACAATAAACTCCAGATACATGTACCACTTTGTGTATCTGGCTTTAAATGCCTACTGGGGAATTGAACCCAGGTCATTTTGCTTTGCAGCCAAGTGTCTTAACCACTAAGCCATCTCCCTAGCCATTTTTGTAACATTTCTATGCTAATTCTATTCAAATTTGTATTTATATAAATTTACAAACTCCCTTTTCTTTCACATGAAATACATGTTTCTTAGGCTGGTAGTGGTGGTCACACCTTGAATCCTAGCATTTGGAAGGCAGAGGTATTAGGATCACTATGAGTTTAAGGCCAGCCTGAGACTATAGAGTGAGTTCCAAGTCAGCATGGGCTAGAGTGAGATCCTACCTGGAAAAAAAAACAAAAAAACAAAAAAAACACATGTTTCTTAATCCAGAATTTGAAGACATAGTTTTAGGTCTCTAAGAATTCCCTTTCATCATTTTCAATTTTATGATTTAATTTCTTTAATGAATTTGGAAATTAATAGTTGTATATGTTAAGCATTCTGGGTGAATTAGTTTATAATAGAGTACTGTTACTCTTAGATATGTGTCCAGAGCGAGGCAGAAAGATAGTACGTTTGAGGCCAGTCTATGCTACAGAGTGAAAACATGTCTAAAAAAACCCTCAAAATAATAAAAAATAAACAAACAAAAAGAGATATGCTTAATGTGAACTGATAAGGAAAGATTGAAAAGGGGATAGGCTAAGGAATATGAAAGGCAGCAAGAAGGTATTACTATCAGATAAAGTAGAATTTAAAATTACAACCACAAAACAGGGTAAAATTAGTAACAGAAGGTGATGTTATAGTGATAAGCTTTTACATCTTGAATAATAAAGTAATTTATAAAATAAAAATACAAGAACTTGATAAAATGTAATAAGGTTTGGGAAGTTTAATATATTTCTTTGAAAATTGGATAGATGTGATAGATAAAAAATAAATAAGCACTAGAAAAACTAATTTTGAGATATTTTGTTGTAGTTGCCATGAAGAAAGCCTAACATTCCTTGACCAGAGAATGTCAGTGTAAAGTTCGCAAAACTATCACGTGTCTACTTGCACTGATACATTTTTAAGTATAGGTTTTATAGTTCCTGCTTTTATCATAACTTAGTAAAATCAGAGACAAACTTGCTTGGCAGTTAATTTAAACACATCTTTTGAGATTAAAAATTAGAAAATTAAAGTAATTAAAATTAGAATATTTTATGTCAAAATTCTTGAGGAATATTTAAAATTGTGCCAGAAGAGAAACCTGTGCCCCTATTACTAAACAGACCACGTGAATACTAAGATGTATTATTACTCATCTTAAAAGCGCAGAAGAGCTGGGCATGGCTGGGGAATGTCTATAATCTCAGGACTGCATCAGTTAAAGCTAGGGGAATCAGAAGTTTGAGGCCAGCCTGGGACTTGGTAGGACTCTCCAAAACAAAACAAAAGCCAAAACCAAAACAACAGTATAGATATATTTTTAATATTTATTTATTTGACAGCGAGCAAGAAAGAAAGAGGCACATAGAAAGAGAGCATGGGCACACCAGGGCCTTCATCTTCTGCACATGAACTCCAGACATATGCATCACCTTGTGCATCTGGCTTATGTGAGTCCTGGGGAATCAAACCTGGGTCCTTTGGCTTTCAGACAAATGCCTTAACTGCTAAGCCCCATAGCATAAAATAATGAATTAGAAGTTAATTGATAACTACATTTTAAGATTTTTATTATTATTTGCAAGCAGAGAGAGAGAGGAGAGGGAGGGAAAGAATGGGTTCTCTACGGCCTTTTGCCATGGCAGATAAACACCAGGTGCATGTACCTCTTTGTGTATCTGGCTTCATGTGGGTACTGGAGATTCAAACCTGAGCTTTCAGGCTTGGAAGCAACAGCAGTAACCACTAAACCATCTCTCCAACCCCAGAACTACACTTAACTCTGTGGCAAGAAGCTTGAAAACTGACAGTGAAACATGAGACAGAATGTAGCATGTAAATTGATAGAAGTGAGCAGCTACCATGAGAAGTTACAGTGGTGAGTGAAGTGGTTCCACTGACCAGGCTTTCCTACCAGGTTCGTAGAAGGACTATTCCAGATGAATTTACAGTTGGTTCCTATAAAAACAGCTGACTCCAATTAATTACACCAAATCCAACTATTGAGAAAGGTAGATAGTAGAAAAGCAAAACATAACAAATCCATAAAGCTGTTTTACTTTCACTACAGATTAAACCTTCAAAATAAAATATTCACAACTGAATTCTGCCATCAAGTCAAAAGAATAATTCTTTATGATTAATTAAGATATATCCCATTTACTGCCACTCCCCACTAAGCCACAACCCCATGGAGAATACCTGTGTGGTGGTTTGATTCAGATGTCCCCCATAAACTTAGGTGTTCTGAATGCTAGGTTCCCACCTGATGGAGATTTGGGAAGTAACTCCTCCTGGAGGCAGTGTAATGTTGGGGGCGGGCTTATGGGTGCTATAGCCAGTGTCCCCTTGCCAGTGTTTGGCACACTCTCCTGTTGTCCACCTGATGTTGATCAGGAAGTGATGTCCACCCTCTGCTCATGCCATTATTTTCGCTTGCCATCATGGAGCTAACCCCTCCAGTCTGTAAGCCAAAATAAACTTTTTCCCCCTCAAGCTGCTCTTGGTTGGATGATTTCTGCCAGCAATGCGAACCTGACTGCAACAACCTGCAACCCCACTGAGGAGTGTCCCCAACAGAATGGCAGCAGGAACAGGGAAAAAGAGGGTACCAACACATGATGTATCCATACAAAATATGTTGTTAATAATAATAATAATCATAGAGGTATCTCAGGCCAAGTGTGGTGGCACATGCCTTTAATCCCAGCACTGGGGAGGCAGAGGTAGGAGGATCGCCATGAGTTCGTGGCCACCCTGAGACTACATAGTGAACTCCAGGTCTGCCTGGACTAGAGCAACACCCTGCCTCAAAAAAACAAAAATAAAAATAAATAGAAAAGTAAAATATATCACAGGGCTGGAAAGGTGGCTCAGAAGTTAAAGGCACTTGCTTGTAAAGCCTGACAGCCTGGGTTTGGTTCCCCTGTGCCCATGTAAAGCCAGATGCACAAAATGGTGTATACATCTGGAGTTTATTTGCAATGGCAGGAGGTTCTGGTGCACCCATTATCTCTCTCAAATCAATAAATAAAAATATTTAAATCTTTTTTCCAGAAGGTAAGAAATAACCTATCATCAAATTGAAAGAGAATAACTGAATATGTCAGTAGATGCAGTAGCAACTAAGGGTTAGTGCTCAGCACTAAGCTTTTACAGTTTTCTTACATGAGTCCACAACATTCCTGGTAATGAAATTTTTGCCCTGTATCCATCTCTAGCAATGAAAGTAATGAATGCATCTGAAGAAAACTATAAAGCTTGGTGTTCAATATGGAAATACCATATTTTAGAAAGCACACAAGATCGTCAAATATGCTTCCATGATTAACATATTAATCTAGTGCAGTTAAGTTATATTCAGTATTTTTCTTGATCATTTGGGAGGTTTAGAGGGAAGAGATACAAATAGTGAAGAATTAGATGGGGGAAAGTGATTTTAGTTTATGTGAAAAACAGATCACCAATATTTGCCAAGCAACTCATGTAAAAGAAGGTGAGATGTGCTAGACCGAGCAAGAACTCAGTGTAGTTGAGCTGGTGCAGTGCATTCTGTCATTGCTTTTCTGTTAGGACTGCTGCCACTGCCTGTGGCGAGAACCAGCTGCTACTGTCTCCAAGGTCTTGGGGCCTGTGGGGCCTAGGGCGGGTGGGAGTCCAGAGGAGCCAAGCCCTCTTCATGCCCAGAGCCTGCGGGGCTCCCTGAGGCAGAGAGCATGGCAAGATGGCAGCCATGCCACTGCCTTAAAAAAAAAAAAAGTACTCAGGATAAACTTCAAAACGTATGGACAACTCAGTGTACTATTGGCATAGAAGCAGGCAGACAGACACCTGTGGATCAAAATGGAGACAGACCTGTACCACAGTGGTGATAGTTCAGGACAGTTAGAAGGGATTCATTATAAAGGTCCTTGCAGAAGTAAATATCCATCTGTTAAAAAATGACCTCACAGTTTACATGATATGTAATACTAATTCCATGTAAGTTAGAAATTTTAGGAGAAAATCACACAATAAACGTTAACAGACATTTTTTTTTTATTTAACAGATTTTCCGAGTATCAGAAAGAGATTGTGTCCACTTCAACTGAATTTTAGCATTTCTGTCATTGCTAAATATGAGAACAAACTGTAGTATGGTCACCAATCCTGTGACCATCACCGTTTGGAATCTGATGTTCTTATAGTGTAGTTGCTGTTGATAAACATTAAGAATTTGTGTATGCAGTATGTGAAATATTTTGATAATTTTATTTTCTTTATAATTCTGTGTGTTGTAATTTGAGCTTTTAGAAACAGTACTCTCAAAAGGGATTCACAGACTGCCAATAGAATACATTGCACAAAAATACTATTAAGAATCCTTAATAAAAAGAAAGAAGAAAGGAAGAAAGAAAGGAAGGAAGGAAGGAAGGAAGGAAGGAAGGAAGGAAGCAAGCAAGAAAGAAAGAAAGTTAAAAGGGGGCTGGAGAGATGGCGTAGTGGTTAAGGCGTTTGCCTGCAAAGCCAAAGGATCCCGGTTCAAGTTCAATTCCTCAGGACCCACGTAAGCCAGGTGCACAAGGGGGCACATGTGTCTGGAGTTCTTTGCAGTGGCTGGAGGCCCAGGTGTGCCCATTCATTCTCTCTCTCTCTCTCTGCCTCTTTCTCTCAAATAAGTAAATAAAATTAAAAAAAATCCTTAATGGTATGCAGTTACTATGAAAGTATCTTGAACTTTAGTGCAGAGCATATGCAGATCTTGTTGACCCAATGACTGGGCATATGCTTTGGGGGTGGGAGCTGCGATTGCTTCTTTTCAGCACAGTCTCAGACATTGGTGTTCCCACTGTGCCAGTCCGCGGACCACGCTGTGAGCACTCCAGTTGTAGAACTCAGCTGTCGCAGCCACCGGTGGCTATTTAGATTTAATTAAAATTCAGTTTGTTAGTCTCACCAACCAGCTGTGGTTAGTGACTCATGTCTTAGATGTGCAAATGTAGAACATTTCCATCATTGTAGAAAGTTTTATTGAATATAGTATTATCTTAGAGTTCAGAGTAATCCTTTTAGCCAACACATGAGAATCCAAAAGTTTTAAGAGGGAAGGGCATAAAAGATACCACATACAAAGTTTTAATATTTAAAGTAACATTTGAGAGGGCAATTAGAATGTAGATGATAAAATTTAATGCCAATGCTATTTAGAGTTCTTATAGAGACTACCAAACAAAATGGGTAAAGATTATAGACGATTCACAAATAAACTCTAAAATGGCCAGATGCTCAAACTTGCTAGCATTTGGAGAAATACAGTAAAATAACAGTGAGAGCTGAGGTTGCTACAGTGGAACTGGTCTAGTATCTTACTAGTTAAAAAGATACACAAGGTCGGGGAGATCGCTCAGTGGAAAGAGCCCTGGGAATACAAGCATGAGGACCTGAGTTTGGACCCCAGGACCCAGATAAAAAGCCAGATGCTGTAACAGGTGTCTGTAAGCCCAGCATGCCTGAGATGGGAAACAGATGGGGGAATCCCCTCAAATCTTGCAGACTACTTAGCTTGGCAAACACATGAGTGAACAAGTGACCCTGCCTGAAATAAGGTGGAAGATGAGGCTTGACATATAAAGTTCTCTAACCCACACACACGTTCACCACATGTGCAGACATGCACACAAAGACAGACATTTCTTCTTATTTTTAAATATTTTTTTTCAAGTGTGTGTGTACGTGCACATATGCATGGGTATCTCAGGGTCTCTTGCCACTACAGAAATCAAACACAAGTACCACTGATGCATCTGACTTTATGTGGGTGGTAGAGAATTGAAACTGGGGCATCAGGCTTTGCAAGCAGGTACCTTTAACCATTGTTAGTGTCATGATTCTGACAGGAATGTAGCTGCTGCAAGCTACTGGGGAAATATTCAACAACATTGATGAAAATGGGAAATAAGCATCCTTGAAAAGAGCAACCCCGTTGTTAGGTCTATAAAGTACTAGCTTATAGCAGGACGCGTACAAGGCAATTTACTGTAGCATCACTTACAGGAGGTTAGGAAGACAGTTTAGAGACAAAGTGAATGCCCAGTAATACAGCAGCAAGGAAATGGTTTCATAAGCTTTAGTACAATCCACACCATAGAGTCTTGTGGAGCCATTTACGTGAATAAACTAGAGAACATGTTTATCTAGGATTTCCACATGGAAGAACAGAAAACCTGGCTGCAGAAGTTCTTGTGCTTCATTTTGTGTGTGTGGTGGTTTTTGTTGTTGTTAGGGGTAGGAAAATAATCACCCTCCACCCTTATATGTTTGTGTGTGTGTATGTACAAGTATATCAGCTTGTCAGCCCATGCTGACCTGGAACTCTGTAGCCCCAGGCTTGCTTTGAACTCATAGTGATCCTCCTACTTCAGCCTCAGGAACGCTGGGTGTGCCACCATGCCCAGCTACTTCAGGCTATTTACAAGAACCCAGGTTAAGCTGGGTGTGGTGGTGCAGCCTTTAATCCCAGCACTCAGGAGGCAGAGGTAGGAGGATTGCCGTAAGATTGAGGCCAGCCTCAGACCGCATAGTGAATTCTATGTCAGTTTGGGCTAGGGAGACCCCCACCTCAAAAATAAAAATAAAATTTAAAAAAAGAATCTAAGGTAGTGTCTGGTGGTTAAAGGACAATCTGTAACAACCTAAGGTGAACCAGGTCCCTTGTTCTTAACAATAATTAGTTGCTTGGTGAATATTGATACTGTGAAACTTGTTGGAATACTGAGGAATGAACTCTCACTTTCCCAGGACACTAAACCAAACCATATTAGTTTCCAGCATAAACTACTTCTGATTGGAGTCACTGGCCTGAGGTAAATGTCACGATACCGTTTTTCCAGTTTCATTAGTTGCTCTGTCTTCCCACAGTCAGGGGATCACTTTTTATTTTTAATGATTTATCTTGACACATAGGTCGCCACTTTCTTCTCAGTATACATGATGTGAAAGACAGATTTGCCTAGATGCTTAGAAATTCATTATATCCAAACAAACTGTCTTTTGGTTACATAGCTATTTAGAATATGCCTATTTAATTCAATCTTTGCCTTCTTTTATACTTCTCATAGAAACATTTAGAGTTCTTGTTACTTGTCAAATTATTTAGTTTTGTTTTATTCTGTTTCAGTCTGTTTGTAAAACAAGATCTCTCTCTCAATCTAGGCTGGTCTTGAACTCATTCCTTCTGCCACACCCTTTCACGCATAGGGAGATGGAGAGACTACATCACAGAGGCACACACACCTGCATTGGAAAACAAACCCTAAGGACCAAAAGATCCTCTTCACATAAAGACCAGAGAAGAAGAAATAGTGAAGGACGCAGGTCAACGAAAAATCATATATGCCATCAAAGTGAGAAAATACCCTCGAGTGTGACACAAGTAGAAGGTAGATAATTACCCAGGCCCAGAAAAGTATCAGACTTACACACATGTGCTCAGGCGAGGTCACAGGAATTAAGAGTGGCACCTGTGTGATCACCCTCCTTTACATGGACCAGACATCCAGTTAGTGTGAGCCGCCTTATCAGACTCAGGCGTGTAAGGAGAGACCTGATTAGTTTGTGGACTCAAGGTGCTGACCTAGGAGGGTCCAAGACCTGTTAGCTTTGTAGACTCAGGCGGAGAGATGGTTTAACCCAGAGAAGCTGAGCTGAAGAAGAACCAGGAAGTTTTTTTGGGAGGCAGACAGGATGTTATCTCCTTGCCCCTCTTTGAACTTCTTTCCCTAGCTAACTACCTGTAAAACGCTACTTCACGCTTGTTTCCCCTTCAGTATGTAACTCAGATTGGATTTGAATAGTAAACAATAATATTAAATGTTCTGCTCATTGGTTTTTATAGCTCCCACAGAATAAATTCTTCAAAAAAAAATCAAAAACTTGAAATTTAGAAAAAAGGAAACTATGTATGATTTCAAGAGCATAGCTTATAGCTCTGGAATCCTAGATAAATTATTTAAACCTCTTTTTGCATTGAGCTCCTTCTCATCAGCATCTGTCCATTCTGATGCTGTTCTATATTTTAAGGCCCTCATTGTTCCTCACGAAGTTTGCTGCACTCTTAGATTTAAACCGTAGAAAGAATTGTGTGCAGCTTGGTGGCTGACAGACTTATATTGGAGTGCTCTACTACTTACGAGCTGAGAGACTTGGCTCTCCAACTCTCAGTTTACTCACTTGTAACAGAGAGGATAACCTTTTTTTTTTTTTTTTCTTCTGTTTTTGGTTTTTTGAGATAAGGTCTCGCTTTCTAGCCCAGGCTGACCTGGAATTCACTACGTAGTCTCAGGGTTGCCTCAAACTCACAGAGATCCTCCTACCTTTGCTTCCTGAGTGCTGGGATTAACTGTATACGCCACCACACCCGGCTTGAGGATAATCTTTTTTTAAAATATTTTATTTTTATTTATTTATTTGACAGAGAAAGGGGGGGAGGAGAAAGAGAGAGAGAGAGAATGGGCACGCCAGGGCCTCCAGCCACTGCAAACAAACTCCAGATGCATGCGCCCCCTTGTGCATCTAGCTAATGTGGGTCCTGGGGAATTGAACTTGGGTCCTTTGGCTTTGCAGGTAAACACCTTAACCTCTAAGCCATCCCTCCAGCCCTGAGGATAATCTTTATACACAGGCAGACAATAAAGTGCCACAAAGTAAGGACATCCTGAGCATTTTGATACATTTGCCTTACTCTGTAGCTCTCTACTTTCTGTCCTTCCCCTTGTACGTTTTTTGCTATCTTCTCAGAGCACTTGGTACTCACTCCTGCTCCTTTCGTGTTCTCTCTTGCCTTGTCCCTGACACCACTGGCTTGCCCTCTGCTGCCTTGAACTCCTTTGGGCTCCTGGAGCTGGTTTTCTTTTGCTCATCCTTTAAATGCTTGTATTGCTGTGTTTGTTTTCGTGTCAATTAGGTGACAGTCTTTGTGCAGTTACTAAACTACCAGTTTTCCTGTGATCTCTCTGCAAGCCAGGGGTATATTGTAAACAATTCAGTCTGAAAACTGAATTCTAGAGCTTGCCTTTCAATTATAACACTTCTCTCCCCCAAACAGTTACATGACTAATAATGTTTACAAGGATGAAGCATTCTTCAGGAGAGCTAAGACTTCTTTTGGGACTTAGGCCTGAAGTGGTGTGCATGAAGGTCCTCTGGGAAATAACAGAGCATTTGCAGTTCTAATCCCATAACGCGTGCCATAGGAGCATGCCATTCTCATAAAGAGCCACTAGGTGCTAAGCAAGGCACACCAAGTTCAGATGTTCCATAATTAGATTGTTCATCACCCCTCTCCCCCCTGTTTTTGAGGCATGGTTTCACTCCAACCCATGCTGACCAGGAACTCACTCTGTAGCTCTAGGCTGGCCTCAAACTCATGATGATCCTCCTACCTCAACCTCCCAGTACTGGATTTAAAGGAGAATACCACTCTTTAAACAGACACCCTTTGATAGAAATATAGAAGTGAAGTGAACATTTCAATGCTATATTTAATGGTTTGAAGAAGAAAAAATGTCTTATACACTTTTTTTTCTTGATGTGTGTGCACACACACACAGGTAAATCAAGACAACTTCAGGTCAGTCCTCACCTTCTGTGTGTTTGAAGCAAGATCTCCTGCTCAGTGTCTTGCATTGGCCAGGCTAGCTAGGCTGTGAGCTTCTGAGATTTTCCTGTCTTTACCTCCCTTCTCACTGTTGCTACGCTGGGATTCCAGGTGCTATTGCTATAGTGCCTTGCTTTCTGTGGCCTCTAGGGATCTAAGCTCAGGTACTCCCATTGTGCAGCAAGTGCTTTATCCAGTGTGCTGTGTCTTAGCCCTGGTTCATCTTCATATGTACAGTGTCTAGCATAGTCCATGACTAATCACATAGAAATAGTTTGGTCAGAGGGTGGGAAGATGGCTTAGTGGTTAAGGCGCTTGCTTGCAAAGCTGAAGGACCCAGGTTTGATTTACCAGTACCCATGTAAAAGCTGGATGCACAAGGTGGTGCATGCGTCTGGAGTTCCTTTGCAGTGGTTGAACGTCCTGGTGTGCGTTTTCTCTCTCTCTCTCTCTCAATAAATAAATAAATAAATAAATAGTTTAATCAGTATCTGTATAGTGAATGTAATCATTCTTAGCTGGTAAACTTTTTAAAAAATATTTTTATTTATTTGAGACAGAGAGAGAGACACACACAGATACAGAAAGAGAGACTGGGAGCACTAGGGCCTCTAGCCACTGCAAATGAACTCCAGATGCATGTACCACCTTGTTCATCTGGCTTATGTAGGTCCTGGGGAATTAAACATGGGTCCTTTGCCTTTGCAGGCAAGCACCTTAACCGCTAAGCCATTTTTCCAGCCGTCTGGTAACATTTAACATTAGTAGTCTATTCCACAAAGCATAGTTGTAATATTTGTTTTGTTAAGCAGTTTGGTTTAAACAGGTAAGTTTATAAAGCACTTTGTGAATTTAAGATGATCTTTCTTTGAGTTATTAAATACTATAGCAAGATAGAGCACTTTTGGTTTAATTATGAGAGCATTTCATAGCTTGACAGAATTCAATACAGAATTTGACTAACAGTTTACTTTGAGACATTTTATTGTTCCCTTGATTTATAGACATATGAGGAAGATCGAAGAAGCTACTCTGAACTTCAAAATAGATGTCAACGTTTGGCCTTAGAACTAGCCGATACAAAACAGTTAATTCAGCAAGGTGACTACCGTCAAGAGAACTTTGATAAAGTCAAGAGGTAAATAGTTAAGGGTGGCTGCCATAGTTTTCTTTAAGGTCATCTGAATTACTACTCTTCATATTGCATTTCTACTTTCCTGATTCTTCATTACATAAAAGCATGTGGTTGTTAGTTATAAACTGTGTTTCTACATTGGTTGTTTTATTTTATTTAGATGTTGCTCTCATCTTTTAAAATGTCAAATAAGGAATCCAGTAAAATCCCACACATGCAAATGTTTATTAGATGTTATTTGATAACTGCTTTATATAGTAAAGTTAATTTAAGTACTTTTCCCAGATTTTCCCGGGATTTTTCAGCTCTTCCTTTCTAACAAAAGACACTCACTCTTTCAAAAAATAGCATTTTGTGGCCAGGAATGGTGGCATACACCTTTAATCCCAGCACTCAGGAGGCAGAGGTAGGAGGCTCGCCCTGAGTTCGAGGCCACTCTGAGACTGCATAATGAATTCCAGGTCAGCCTGGGCTAAAGTGAGACACTACCTCAGAAACCCCCCCCTCCCCAAACAACAACAACAACAACAAAACATGTGTTTAATGAACTACTCTTTGCTTATATGTTTCATAGTAAATCTTTTTATATCTGAGTTTGTTTTGTTATCTAAGATCAAATAAAGGACTACTTATAAAAGTTTGGAAGTATATATCTGTGCAGATAGTGTGATTTATTCTCTTATTACTTATTTGTTTGTTTATTTTGAGAACGACAGGGGGAGAGAGGGAGAGAGAGATTGAGAATGGGTGTGCGAGGACCTCCAGCCACTGCAAACGAACTCCAGATGCATGCGCCCCCTTGTGCATCTGGCTTACGTGGGTCCTGAGGAATCGAGCCTTGAACCTGGGTCCTTAGGCTTCACAGGCAAGCACTTAACCACTAAGCCATCTCTCCAGACCCTCTTATTACAGATTATTATTGTTTATTTGCAAGTAGAGAGGAAAAGTGGGAGAGAGACTAGGCATTTAAGGGCCTTTTGCCACTGCAAATGAACTCAGATGCATGTGCCATGCTGTGCATCTGACTTCATGTGAGTATTGGAGAATCGAACCTGGGCCATCAGACTTTGCAAGCAAGTATCTCAGCCTCTGAGCCAACTCTCCAACTGATGTAAATTTATCTTAATTGTTCACTGTTACAGCTACTGCAGCTGAAACTCTTAAAATATAGTTGTCACTCAATGATTTTCTTGAATGGTTGTTTTAAATTATATAATTTAAATTAAAAATTATGTAATACTGTAAGTAAATTTGCAGAGATTTGGGGAAACACTTAGTATTACAATTCCTACCCTTGACTGACTTATAAAATGTCTGTTTTGATGCTAAAATATGGTAATTACTAGAGCTTGAAATCTATAAGAGATATGCTCATTTGCCTTCTGAATTAAACTAAATTTTAAAAGAAGCATTTAAAAATGAAGTAGATTGTGATGCTAAGATGATACATCCAATTCGTATTTTTTAATATTTTGTTTTTATTTACTTATTATTAGAGAGAGGGGAGAAGAGAGAGAGAATGGGCACATGAGGGCCTCCAGCCACTTGAACTCCGGATGCATGTACCACCATGTACATCTGGCCTATGTGGATTCTGGGGAATCAAGCCTGGGTCCTTAGGCTTCATAGCCAAGTGCCTTGACCACTAAGCCATCTCTCCAGCCCATAATTAGTATTTTGCTATCCATTTTCACACTATAAATCTACAACAATTGTAAATAAAATATAAGAAGAATTCTAATGGTAGAGTGGTCCAGAAGGGCCACACTTCATTCATGGGGAAATAGAACAAGCTGAGTATGCTGAGAATTATTCCAAGCTGTTTTGCATTATATCTTTATTTTAAATTTTGTTTTTTTAATTTTTATTTATTTATTTGAGAGAGACAGACAAAGAACGAGGCAGAGAGGGAGAGAGAATGGGTGCACCAGGGCCTCCAGCCACTACAAATGAACTCCAGATGCATGTGCCACCTTGTGCATCCGGCTTACGTGGGTACTAGGGAATCGAGCCTCGAACTGGGGTCGTTAGGCTTCACAGGCAAGTGCTTAACCACCAGTCCATCTCTCCAACTCTATATCTTTATTTTTATCTGCCTTCATTTTCTATAATAAAAAGTTAAGAAATAGAATCTTGATAAAAAAACATGATAGGCATTCATATGCTAACAATAGAACAGAAAAACCAGAAGGGCTCAAACTGTAAACCTTTGGCTTCACTCTATTAGAGTGAATGGGCTAAAAACCACGGACAGGTTGTGCGTGGTGGCAGCAAGCCTGAAATCCTAGCACTTGGGAGACAGAAGTAGGAAGATTATGTTTTTGAGTCTAGCCAAGGTTATATAGGGAAACCTTGTCTAAAACCTTAATTTGAGGGTGTATGGCTCAGTGATAGAGTATTTCCTTAATATAAAAACCTTGGTTTTTATCACCAACACTGCAAGAAAAAAGATAAAAAGGACAATTCACAAAAATGTAAGGTAACCTGGGGATATGCCTTGATAAATTCTCAAAAATATGCAAAAAGTTAACAGATATTTAGATATTAAATACATCATCAGTAGAATTCATGTGCTTCTGAGTAACAGAATAGAAAACTATGATTTATTTCTTCATATATTTCTGTGTGGTAGTTATATTTGCTTTTTTTTTTTAAAGAAATTCTGTACCTTTTGGCATAACATAATATGCCTTGTTTTATTTTGTATTTTAATTGCTTTAGTCTTTTTTTCTAAGAAGTCCTGGTGTCTTTTATTGGGAAACGCTGTTTACAAATTCAAATTAGGGTGCTATGGTCATTACTAGATAGGTAATTTCTTGACCCTTTCAGTGAATATGGCGCACCAGAAATCAGTAGACAGACAGTAGAAGAGGAAGAAGGAGGAGACATGACACCTCAGAAATATAGTGAATATTTATGTAGTTCAACCCCAATCGTCAGTTCTAGAGCTTCCAAGGAGCTAAGTACACTACAGTACAGCCTGAATATCCATCGATTTATAGCCATGAGTGGAGTAAGACTATGAGGATGTACTAATAATAAATAGCAAAAGAGGATCTATGAAATACAGTCTCAGCCAGTAAATAAATGTACATGCATTTTAACGTGACTGTTTTGGGAATGGAGAGATTGCTCAGTGGTCAAGGCACTTACCTGCAAAGCCTAACTACCTGGGTTTGATTTCCAGTACCTACATAAGGCCAGATGCGCAAAGTGGCACACGTATCTGGAGTTTGTTTTTAGCTGCGGAGGCACAGCATGCTCATTTTCTCTGCCTCTCTCTCTCTCTCTCTCTCTGCTTGCAAAATAGATAAATATAGTATTTTTTTAAAAGATGACTCTTTTGTAGCCACACTAAATATTTGATTCAGAATCATCAGTCTAAAAGCCACAGGTCAATTATATTAGGAAATGGAATATTTGTACTGACTGGTAGATTGAAAAGCTGGTGAAAACAACCCTAACCTCCATGCAGTACCAGAGGGTCACTGAAGTAGAGTACAAAGACTTCACTATTTGGAAAGGAGAACTTCAGAGCAAACTTAGTTCTCTGCTCCATTTTATTTTGGTAGTTTGTTTTGAGGCAGAGTCCCACTCTAAACTCAGGAACCTGGTACTTACTGTACAGTGCAGGCTGGCCTCAAACTCACAGCTGTCCTCCTACTTCAGCCTCCCGAGCTTTGGGATTAAAGGCATGCGCACCATACTGTTTTCTCTGCTCAATTTTAAAGATGCCTATTGTAGGTTTGGGTCCAATTGTTAGTTTTACTGTTCTCTTTCTCTTTTTATTTATTTGTAAGGGAAGAGAGAGAGCGTGGGAGAGAATATGAATGAGGAGTATGAGAATGGGTGCATCAGGGGTCTAGTGCCACTGCAAATGAGCTGCAGACACATGAGCCACTTTGTGTATCTGCCTTTGTGTGGCTACTAAGGAATTGAACTCAGGCTGTCAGGCTTTGAAAGCAGGTGCCTTTAATCATGCTAGTGAAAGTTAGTTTCAAATAGGAAATTAAAATAGCTGGGTAATCATAAGCAATTTGTGAATAAAATAGTCCAAGGAATGCCTGGCAGCATATCTTTTTGGCCCTAATTGAACTATTTTTAAAGCTTTGGCTCTGGCTGAGGAGAGGGCTCAGTAGGAGTGCTTGCTATATAAGCATGGTGTTCAGACCACCAGAACCCACATAAATCCAGACAGAGATGTGGGTATCTAATCCCAACCCTCCTCCTAGGAGATGAGTCCCGAGGAAGAATTGCTCAAGTTCTTGTGACACCTCTCTAGGTTTTCCCAGTGGTGAACAGTGAGAGAGCTCAAGGTAGAAAGCAAGGACTGACATTGTCCTTCAACCTCCCAGTATCCACTGCCCCGGCATGCCCGTGTCCCTCTCCAGGCACACACTTGAGATTTCTCTTTAAAAAGCCATGGCTTCAAGACAAGATTGAACATGAGCATGGTGGCACATGCCTGTAATCCCAACATAGGTAGGCTAAGTCAGAAGGATTGCCTTAAGTTTACACCAGCCTGGACTACATAGTGAGTTCCAGGCCAGCTTGAGGTAACAAGTGAGACCATATCTAAAAAAGAGAAAACTGGGCTGGAGAGATGGCTTAGCAGGTTAAGCGCTTGCCTGTGAAGCCTCAGGACCCTGGTTTGAGGCTCGATTCCCCAGGACCCATGTTAGCCAGATGCACCAGGGGGCGCACGCGTCTGGAGTTTGTTTGCAGTGGCTGGAGGCCCTGGCTTGCCCATTCTCTCCTCTCTCTGCCTCTTTCTCTCTGTCGCTCTCAAATAAATAAATAAAACAAAAAAATATTAAAAAAGAGAAAACTGAAGATGATAAGTGAAATAAAACCCTTATCTTAGAAGGTATTATTTACTTACTAGTTAGAATACTTTACATATCTATGCTTTAAATTTAATACTAATATATATATATACACACACATATATATGTATGCACACACACACACAAGATATTGTATACAAGATATTGAACAGAATCCCTTTTAAATTTGAAAAGTAAGTATGTTGTAGTTCATGAAGGCACCAGAGCCCCACTGCCTATTGATGTGCCATCAACCCTTTTAAACTATAAAAGAGGAAGTAATATTTGCTTGTGTATTTGGCTTTTATTTCATAGTGAGCGTGATGCTCTTGAACAGGAAGTACTTGAATATAGGAGGAAGCATGAACTACTAGAAGCCTCCCACATAACTCAAGCTAAAGAAAGAAATGAATTATCTAAAGAGGTAAGCTTATAAATCGCAACACTTAGATTTTGTCGTACAACCGCGGGAAGTAGCCCAAGGTAAAACAGGAGAGACTTTTTTTTTATATAGTTGTCAGGAAAAAAAAGGAAACTTTTTGTATAAACAATTATGAGGTAAGAACTATTCCTTTTTAGAAGGAATAGTCTGTGTGGGAAGCCCAGTGCAAGGTTCCTGACGTCAGTGGACACCTTGTTCGTGCTGTCTGCAGGTCACCACCTTACAGCAGACCGTTAGCCTGCTGCAGAAGGACAAGGAGTACCTCAATCGGCAAAACATGGAGCTCAGCGTGCGCTGCGCCCACGAAGAGGATCGCCTTGAAAGACTCCAAGCTCAACTGGAAGACACCAAAAAGGCCAGAGAAGAGATGTATGAAAAATATGTGTCATCCAGGCAAGATTTCCATTATTTTCTTCATAATCAAGTACATCAACCCCTTTTATTTGAGGGAGCTCTTGGTTTGCTTGGCTTGGAGGAGCATGAGGTCTATAGGATGACATGGAGATAATGATTCGGCAGTGGTTCTGTTATGTAGTGGTGAGCACTCTGGACTCTGATAATACTTCATTTTTGCCTCATTATGAGATACTATTTTCTAGTTGATTTTTCTTTTTTTTTTATTAAGTTTTTTCAAGGTAGGGACTCACTCTAGCTCAGGCTGACCTAGAATTCACTATGTAGTGTCAGGGTGGCCTTGAACTCATGGAGATCCTCCTACCTCTGCCCCTGCTGAATGCTGGGGTTAAAGGAATGCACCACTACAACCAGATTCTAGTTGATTTTTCAAAAACATTGTGTTTTTTAAGAATAGAAAAAAAAAAAAAAACTTTTTTTGTTTGGCTTACAGTAAAATTTTTTATGTAGAGCTGGGGAAATGGTTCAGAGATTAAGAGCATTTGCCACCTAAGCCTCAGAGTGCCTGCAACCCTTTGAGTTTGATTCCCACAGTACCCACTTAAAATGCTGGGTGTGAGTAGTCAGACACATCTGTAACTCCGGTCTGCAGTGGCAGACACTGAGGAATGGCCGGGGCTTGCTGACCTAAAATTGCAGCTCCAGGTTGAGGGAGAGACTCCATCTCAAGGAAGTACGAGGTTGAGTGACGGAGAAGAGCAGCTGGAGTTCTGGCCGGCGCAGGCACTGCGCAGAGCCTGCATCAGCACAC
The DNA here is from genome assembly GCA_036346955.1 of Dipus sagitta. Taxonomy (NCBI): domain Eukaryota; kingdom Metazoa; phylum Chordata; class Mammalia; order Rodentia; family Dipodidae; genus Dipus; species Dipus sagitta. The sequence goes on along the minus strand of CM070772.1, from coordinate 37,567,308 downwards.
ACATGTTCAAACACCACTCATAGCACATCATACCAGACATGCAAAGCACACTTATCATGTATTCATTATTACACAAAATGGTAGATTCATGACACCTTCATGTGCATATATATGTCATGTATTTTGTACATATTTACCTCCTCATTACTCTTCTGTACACCTTCCTTCTCATTCCCTCTCTCCAAATAGTGACACTTCGAACCCAGTCCACCAGGCTTTGCAAGCAAGTACCTTCAACCACTGAACCATCTCTCCAGCCCTCTCTCTTTTATTCCTCATGAATAAAACCCCATTGTATATATGTGCCACATTTTCTTTATCCATTCATTTGTTGGTGGACACCTAGACAAATTACATATTTTGGCTCTTAGGATTAGTGCTACCGAACCATGGCTGTGCAGTCATCTCTGTAGTATACCTAGAGTTCTGGTTGTAATCTAAGAGAGATATAAGTGGGTCATATGTTTTAGGTGGTCTCACCTCCATATTAATTTCCATAGTAGCTATATAAATTCACACTTCTATCAGTAGTGTCCACCCTTCTCACTCTCCAGTCCAGTGTTGAATTTTTTTTTCTTCAGTGATAGCCAGTCTGACTGGGGTGAGGTGAAATTTTAGTGTAGGTTCAATTTGCATTTCCTTTATGGCTAGGGGAGTTAAAGTAAAAGAAAAGTTTTTCTTTTACTTTTTTGCTCATTTTTATTTTTTTTGAGAACTATCTATTCAATTGATCTTTTGATTAGATTTATTCTGGTGTTTAAATTTTGCAGTTCTTGTCAGTTGTTGGTATTCTCTATCAGCTTTATATGATTGGCAAAGATTTTCTCCCCTTCTGTAGGCTGCTAATTGTTCACTTTGCTGAGTGAAGCTTTTGAATTTAATGCCATTTCATTCGTCAATTTTTTTTTTTTTTTTTTTTTTGGTTTTTTGAGGTAGGGTCTCACTCTAGCCCAGGCTGACCTGGAATTCACTATGGAGTCTCAGGGTGGCCTTGAACTCACAGCGATCCTCCTACCTCTGCCTCCCGAGTGCTGAATTAAAGGCGTGCGCCACCACGCCCAGCTTTCATTCGTCAATTTTAAAAAAATATTTTATTTATTTATTTATTTATTTATTTATTTATTTGAGAGAGAGAGAGAGAATAGCATGCCAAGGCCTCTAGCCATTGCAAATTAACTCCAGACATATGTGCCATCTTGTGCATCTGGCTTTACATGGGTACTGAGGAATCAAACCCGGATCCTAGCTTTGTAGGCGAGTGCCTTAATGCTGAGCCATCTCTCCAACCCACATTTATCAAGTCTTGTCCTTATTTTCTGAAAATCATTGTGTCTTCTTGTGTCTTGAGGGTTTTTCCTCTGTGTTTTTTCTCTGGCAGTTTTACATTAAGGTCTTTGATCCATCTTCAGTTGATTTTTTTTTTTTTTTTTTGGTGCAATGTGGGAGATAGGTATCTAGTTTCACTCATCTACACGCGAATAGCTAATTTCCTCAGCATCATTTGTTGAAGAGCCCATTTCTTTTAGGTGGGAAGATACATACTATGGCATATATTCTTAAAACAGTATCATTTTAGGAGCTAGGGATATAGCTTAGTAGTTAAGAGTACTTGCTACACAAGCACGAGGACCGGAGATTACCTGAGTTTAATCCCCAGTACCCACATAAAAAAAGCTGAGCCTATCCTTGCATAGCTATAACCACAGTCCTGGTGGGCATGGGCCAGAGACAGAAAATCTCTGCCTGGGGCTTCCTGGTCAGCTAGTTTGACAGAAACAGCAGCTCCAGGTTCTGTGAAAGACTCTGTCTTAAGAAGATGAAGTGGGCTCTGGGGAGATGGCTCAGCAATTAAAGCCCTTGCTTGCAAAATAGGACCTAGGTTTAGTTTCGTAATACCCATGTAAAAAGTCATATGCACAAAGAGGAATATGTCTGGAGTTTGTTTGCATCAGCAAAATGCATCTTTCCTCCTCATAAATAAATATATTTAACCAAGAAAAGAAAAGAAAGCAGAAGAACCGAAGAACCATAAGTGAAGGACGCCTGCTCTTTCCCTCTGACTTCCTTATTCATGTGTGCGTGAGGCACGCACATCTGCCCACGTACATGCATGCACCACGTACACCAAAAACAAACAAACAAACAAAAACCATATGAACAGTATCTTTTTACTTCCTTGGCCTGGGTTGGGAGTATTTTTCAGCCCACACAAGGCCCTGGATTCAGTGTCCAGTACTGGAAAAAGCTTCCCAGTGATGCTATGACCAAGATTCTCATAAGTGCTTTGAAAGAAAGTGCATAGCTATCTCTATCAAAATATCATTTTGAAGAAAATCTACATAGTGCATGCTATGTAAGTTTCAGGCCTTGAAATCAGATTGCCTTCCTTTCAACCAGCCTCCTTTTACTAGATGCATATTGTTGCAGTGAGGTTTGCATTGCTGGCAGAAATCACCCAACCAAGAGCAGCTTGTGGGAAAAAAAAAGGCTCATTTTTGCTTTCAGACTCAAGGGGACATTCCACAGTGGCAGGGAAAACAATGGCATGAGCAGAGGGTGGACATTACCCCCTGGCCCATATAAGGAGGACAACAGAACAGGAGGGTGTGCCAAACACTGGCAAAGAGAAACTGGCTATAACACCCATAAGCCCGCCTCCAACAATACACTGCCTTCAGGAGGCCTTAATTCCCAAATCTCCATCAGCTGGGAACCTAGCATTCAGAATGCCTAAGTTTATAGGGGGACACCTGAAGCAAACCACCACAAATATAAACCATAACATTCCTTTATATGAATAGCACTAGTAATCCTTGAGTTGTTTCTTTTTATTAGCATGTCAAAAACTGAAAAATAGTCAAGTCTTCTTTAACAATCCACACATTTGTGACTTCCCTACCCTAAATGCTTTTTGACTGTGGGGAGAAAATCACATTGTGGCTCTGGTTGCGCTCAGGAGAAAATGTTTTGTAAGCTCAGTGATCTTGTTTTTTGTTGATATTACTTATGCTTCAGTATGTACCACACTGGATTTTTTTTTGTTTGTTTTTTGGTTGTTGTTTTGCTTTTTGTTTGTTTGTTTGTTTGTTTTGAGGTATGTTCTCACTCTAGCCTAGACAAATCTGGAACTTGGCAATCCTCCTATCCACTGCCTTTTTATTTATTTATTTCCAGAGAGAGAGAAATGAGAATGGGTGCACGAGGGCCAGGGCATATAGCCACTGCAAATGAACTCCAGATGCATGCACCACTTTGTGCATCTGGCCCTACATGGGCATTGGGAAATTAAACCTGGGGCATTAGGCCTTGCAAGCAAGCACCTTAACTGCTAAGCCATCTCTTCGGTACCCATACTACATTAAGAATGAGGGACATTCTGTGTATCTTAGTCCTAACACCTCAACCCTTTGCATTAAAAACTACTTTGCAGATGTGTATTCACCATAGATTGCCAGCTTCTCATATAGTAATTAAGCCTATGGAGCAGAAGTTAGACATGTTGAGATCTTAGGTAAAGCCAGGCGTGGTGGCCTACACCTTTAGTCCTAGTACTTGGGAGGCAGAGGTAGGAAGATCGCCTTGAGTTTGAGGCCACTCTGAGACTACATAATGAATTCCAGGTCAGCTTGGGCTAGAGTGAAACCCTACCTCAAAAAGCAAAAAAACAAACAAAAAAGAAATCTTAGGTAGAACTAGTTTAGAACAGTATTTTTAGTAAACCCTGAAAATTTATAAACTTTATACTAAAATTGTTACATTTTCCAGACATACCATAGCTCATACCTTTAATGCAAGATACGTAAATCTTTCTTGTAGGACAAATACCTGCATTTTTCATAAAAGCATTTCATGGATACATGTTTTGTCTTTGCAGAGACCATTATAAAACTGAATATGAAAATAAACTACATGATGAACTGGAACAAATCAAACTGAAAACTAATCAGGAAATTGATCAGCTTCGATGTGCCTCTAGGGAAATGTATGAACGAGAGAACAGGTAAAGAAAGAAAAAGAAAAAGAAAAAAGAAAAAAAGGAAATTAAAAAGCTTGTGTGATGGTCTTTTTCTGCTTTGGAGGTTATAGGAATTTTACTGAAGTTAAATGCCATTTCTGAGGTTGTTTTTTAACATAGCAAAGAAAGCTAGCTGTAAACTTAAATAAAATGGGACTGTTAAAATCCAAAATCTTTGATTTATTTGGATTATAACAGGGTTTAGCAGACTTGAGGTCTTTTTACTCTGGTAACCTGTCTGTCTGTCTTTACCTCCGCTCAGTGAAGACATGAAAGGGAAGTTAGGAAGTACTAAGGCAGCAGTTGTTCTTCCTGTAGCCGACCAACTTTTCCTGCTGAATACTTGCTAAAATTGAAACAGTAATATGAAATAGTACATACACTTTATTTATTGTTGATCCTGAAAGATGTTATGTTTGATAATGTTGAAGAGTATTTTATTCACAGCTATTTTTGATGTTTTGTGTTAGGTTTCACTTTGTAGTGATTGGCAGCATTATAGGAAAATAAATGCTACTTATTTCAGTTGTTTTTGTATATTGACTTTACAGTTAATGTAACTTTTTTTTTCTTTTTTTTTTTTTCGAGGTAGGGTCTCACTGTAGCCCAGGCTGACCTGGAATTCACTATGTAGTCTCAGGGTGGCCTTGAGCTCACAGTGATCCTCCTACCTCTGCCTCCCGAGTGCTGGGATTAAAGGTGTGCACCACCACGCCCAGCTTAATGTAACTTTTGAAAGTTTATTATTATTTATTTGTGTGTGGCGGGGAGGCATTTGTGTGTGCCATAGAATACATCTAGAGGTCAGAGGACAACCTCAAGACGTCTGTCCTCACCTTCCATCTTCTTTGAGACATGGTCTATCTTGTTTTGTTGCTGTGTATTTCAGACTAGCTGACTGGTGCTCTTTCAGATTTGACAAGTTTCCAGATTCTCTTGGTTGAGCATTCCATTATCATAGTATTATGGTCACAGATGTATGCACTACTTTGTATCTGGCTTTACATGGCTACTGGGGAATTGAACAAACTTCAGATGCTGAGAAATGAACAGCCCAGGAACTGGAAAAGGCCCACCACAAGCCTCATGAGCATCCAGGTTTTTTATTTTGGGTCCAGAGCTGATTCTGGAAGAAGTCAGCACATGTGGGTGCAGCGTCCAGAAGGGGCTGGGGTTGAAGGCACGCACGTGAGTAATTCAGCTCAGCAGCAGCCGCTGCAGATAGCAGGGCAAGTGTGTGCGGTAACGTCCTCTCAGTGGGACTAGGCAGCTGTGTGCCAGCATGCCCAGCAGAATGCTGGGATTTTGTTGTTGTTTCATTTTGTTTTTTGTTACTTTGGGGTAGGGTTTCACTGTAGCCCAGGCTGACTTGGGATTCTCTTGTGTAGTCTTAGGGTGGCCTTGAACTCACTGCGATCCTCCTACCTCTGCCTCCTGAGTACTGGGACTAAAAGCATGCACCACCACACCTGGCTAGGATGCTAGGATTTTACTCTTGGGTTCCTTTGGAAAAAATATTTATGGTGATGAGGGAGTAGATATGCAATTTACAACAAAAACGTTAGAATGTTTATTTTGTATGAATTGGTACTTATGTTAAATGAAAAGTCAAGTAATTATTTTCATAAATTTAGAATGCATAGGTTATATATACCTGTTTTGTATTTTTTTGTATTTGTATTTTTTTTATTTTTTTTAAATATATTTTTTTAATTTTTTGTTTTTATTTTTATTTATTTCTTTGAAAGCGACAGAGAGAAGGAGGGAGAGAGAGAGAGAGAGAAAGAATGGGCGCGCCAGGGCTTCCAGCCACTGCAAACGAACTCCAGATGCGTGCGTGCGCCCCCTTGAGCATCTGGCTAACGTGGGTCCTGGGGAACTGAGCCTCGAACCGGGGTCCTTAGGCTTCACGGGCAAGCGCTTAACCGCTAAGCCATCTCTCCAGCCCATGTATTTGTATTTTTTAAAAGGTCTACATAGAAGTATATACTCAAGGAAAATTATATAAACTTTAAACAATGAACAAAATAAGTTACTGGTTTTTGGCATTTAACAAATTTGGTAATGGTTCCCTTATTATTCTCTTTTGTTCTATCTTTTACCTGGTTTTCAAAAGATCATATTAATAATTTAGAATTATATTTACAATGTAGAAGGGGCCCTGAAGTTCTCCTCTAGCCCTGGCACACTTGTGCGCAACATGCATTTATCCACACCCAATACACCACATAACTCCTGCATGCAGAAGAATTCTAAGTGGTCATTCATTGTTGTAGTAAAGATAACCCGACGAAATATATGATTCGGACACCCGTAGAGTAGGACAGGAAAGAAATAATTTTTTTTTTTTTTTTTTTTTTTTTTTTGGTTTTTCAAGGAAGGGTCTTGCTCTAGGCCAGGCTGACCCTGGCATTCACTATGTAGTCTCAGGCTGGCCTCAGATCACAGCAAGCCTCACCTCTGTCTCCCAAGTGCTGGGATTAAAGGCGTGCACCACCAAGGTCAGCTAATACATATATTTTTGAAAAAAAAAAAAGTTGCCATGTTCCACTAAATAAGAAATATAAGGTGGATGTGGTAGCACACACCTTTAATCCTAGCACCAAGGAGACAGAGGCAGAAGGATTGCCTTGAGGTCAAGGTCAGCCTAGGACTAGGAGATCCAAGTGAGCCTGGGCTAGAATAAGACCTTACCTTGAAAAACCAATAAATAAATAAATAAATAAAGGAAAGGAAAAGAAAAGAAAGAAAAGAAATGTCAGTGTCTGGACCTGGTGGCTCTTGCCTGTAATCATAGCCCCAGTACTTGGGAACAAAGGCCAGTGGATCTCAGTTTGATGCCAGCTTAAGCTGTTAAGTGAGACCCTGCCTTAAAACAAGTGTTTTCATCTTGAAAAATAGAAAAACACTTCGTAGTTTCCCTTCACTTGTGTTTATATTTTAGTATTTGAACTTTTCAACTTCCAATTGTATTAGCAATCTTATCTGTGATTAAGTCCTCGGAAATCCTGACCTGACTTTCCTTTATATTTTGAATCCTAAGATGGTACTTTGAAATCATTTGAAAAAATTTTAAACAATTTAAATCGTGTTATTCTTATGTTTAGTTACTATGTCATGAATATTTTATTTTTTCCTTCTTGACTTGTATATAGTTACATATGTGTTTGTGTATGTAATATATAGTAGATGCTCAGGAAAAAAAAATGTTTTTGAGACAGGATCTCCCTAGCTTAGGCTGAAACTCACTCTGTAGTCTAGGCTGGCCTTGAACGCCTCATACTTCAGCCTCCTGAGTGCTGCGATCATAACCAGGAGCTACCATGCTTGGCTTTAGAAAAAAATTAAAATGGCGCTGGAGAGATGGCTTAGCGGTTAAGGCAATTGCCTGCAAAGCCAAAGGACCCAGGTTTGACTCCCCAGAACCCACTTGTGCCAGATGCACAAGTGGGCGCACACATCTGTAGTTCATTTGCAGTGGCTGGAGGCCCTGACACACTCTCTGTCTCTCTCTTATCTCTCTCTCTGTACCTGCCTATTTCTGTATCTCTCTCTCTCAAATAAATAAAAATAGTTAAAAAAGAAAAAAAATGTACATTTAACAAATAACTTTTAGATAATCCTTTTAATTACTATCCAAGTCAAGTAAAAAGAAAGCAATACAGAGATACCCACGAGACCCTTCCTGCTAATATTCTAATGCTTCTGCTAATTACTTCTTTGTTTTTCTTTACTTTCATTGATAGTGTTGTAGACATGGAAACATGCTGTATATGTACATTTTGGCTCATTTACATAACCTCATAATCTTAATATCCATTTGCTGTTGCACTCATTTGTGTCTTTGTGTTCATAAAAGAAGTAGGCCATTTTTGTGAATGTGCACGTTTGACAGCAGGGTCATCAGGAGGAGAAAGGTGATGCAGACAAGGAGTTAAAAGAGTTCAAGCAGTCTTCATCTTTCGTAGGCTTAGCCCTGTCCTGGTCTAGATTAGGAAGCAAGCAGCCTGTGCCGTGGGGTCACTTGCTCTTAAGATTCAAAATGAAGAGCAAAAAAAGAGCTATCGTCCTGTTATGTGCTCAGATTTACACTAGAAACTTCACGGTTATGGCCCCTCAGAGTAAAAAGTGTGCTCATTTAGCAAATATATCTTTCGACCTACCATGTCCCAGCTCCATGTTAGCTGCCATAAAGGGGTAGTTGACCCTTGTGTCACCCAGCCGGAGAGTGGTGGGTGACCTTTAGACACAGCTGGATGTTTTATGGAAGATAAAAGCAAATAAAGAAGCAATTATAATAAGTATGATGATAATAAAAAAATGATACAGAAGATGAGAGTACTTATGTATCTAACTCAGCCTTAGCCAGGATGTACACGCTGACATCTGTGTCTTGACTGAGAGTAAGGTGACAAGGAAGGGAAGGGACTGGAAGAATAAATGTAGTGGTGTCTCAGAGCCTGGGGCCTGGCTTGGGAAAGATGGTGCAGCTGAGAAAGATGCTTGCTTACAAAGCCTGTCGGCCAGGGTTCCATTTCCCAGCTCCCCTCGTAAAGCCACAGTGCGTGATCATCTGCAGTGGCAAGAGACCCCGGCACACCCACACAAACACATGCAGACGTGGAAATAAATACATACTGTTTTAAAACCTGGAGATAAGATGAAGTGAAAGATGTTGAACAAACTGAAAGTAATGTATTATGGCTGGAGCACAGCAGTTAAAAGACATGAGACAGAAGAGGGAAATAAGGCCCAGTCATGCCACTGTAGAAGGCCTTATGAGGAATGATTGAGTCTCAGAAAAGGCACAGTATGTTATGATTTTATATCAGAAGATCATTCAGTGTAGGGAATAGATTGACTTGTCTCCAGATTATTTGGTCCCACAGCCACATAACCAGGACATTGCTGGCATTGGGGCCACCCTGGATGCTCCCTCCAGCCCTAGGACCTAGAATTAATCCTATGGATAGTAAGTAACACTGGAGTGGACAGTTGCCACCAGGTGGAGCCAGACTTCACCCCAAGCCTGTGGCAGCACAGGGACACTTAGGCAGCTAGTTGTGCATGCTTGCCTTATTGTTTCTACCTCACAGTGGTATGACCCTGCATATTATGTGTAGCTGAACCTTTTTAGTTGAACGTAGTTTCTGCATTATAACAATTCTGAACTGTAGTTGTAGCAGTACATTCTTTTGAAATTTGCCAACTTAAAGTGAGAAAAGGGTTTTATTCTTTACAAAAATAAAATTCAGAACAAATTTACATATTTGTTTTCTTTGTGTGTCTGGGCAAATTAATTTTTCTTGCCTTGGTCTTAGATATGTAATTGTGTCAGTTATATTGTAGGAAGTGCTTACACTTACGTACTTATAACTGCTTTTTCTTTCCCCAACAAACATTTTTGGTAGACAGTAAGATGGTAAGATTCGAGGAATGTGTTTTCCTTTAGTTTGCTTTCTATACAGTGGGGGATTCTATAAGAGAGACTTGGATTTTCTTCTTTTGAATGTGGAAAAGACAGCTGGAACTCTACTTGTTTTTATTTAGTATATACTTTGTATGACACATCATGTGTTGGTACCATCATTTTCCTCCTCCCTATCCCTATTCCATGGAGGACCCTCCTCAGTGGGATTGCTGGTATTCCCCATGGGGTTGTGGGTTATGAGCTGTGAGAACAGCAGTCAGTCATGCGGGGGGTTGGGGGGCAATGCCTGTGGATATTCCCTTCCAACCTGTGGCGCTTACAGTCTTTTTGTCCCCTCTTCTGCAAAATTCCCTGAGCTGTGGTGGGAGTGTTTTAAGGCTACTTCAGTGTTGAGTTCTCAGGAGCTTCTGGCTTTCTGTTTTGGTATGTTTTAAGTATCCTCAATATCTGTCTCCTTCACCCTGGCACTGATTGTCAGGTTTGCCATAGAAGCAGCACTGTTGCTATTTCCCCAATTCCTCTGTGGTTTCACCTGGGCCCTGGCTGGTGTGCAAGTGGTGGTTATCTCCTCGGTTCTTGCTACATTTTATAAAAGGAAAACAGATTCTCCAATAGAGAAAGAGGTCAGCCTAGGTTAAATGGGATAAAGCATTGTTAATTTAGAGAGATTTTGATGGATGTGGCCCCCCTTTGGGCCAAAGACTAATGGGAGCTTGTCAATGGAGACCATATTAGGACTCTTACCTGGTTCCCAGTTCCAGCTATGGATTCCTTTCCACTGAGTAGATCTCTTAGCCCATCAGAAAGCCATTGGTTACCCACAAAACTGTGTCCACCATTGCCCAGGTGTATACATCTTGTCAGGCTGGTTGCTTTTGAATAGCAGTGACCCTTGCTTGCTCACAAGTGTTGGCCACTTTCCCCCGCAGCTCACGTTGCGCCTTCCAGCATTATAAGGGCTAACTATCTGGGGACTGGCTCTCTTGCAGTTTCCAGCGGGATCACTCCATGTTCTGTGTCAGCAGCATGTGGTGTCTTCAGCAATAGGGTCTTACCTTTTACCTCAGGCAGGTAATCAAGTACTTTGACATAAGCCTGTCTTGTTTTGGGGACCTTGTAGATCTCTCCGATCAACAGCTTATCGTGGTTATTATCCACATTCTGGTACTGGGAGTTACAGGCCAGAGCCAAATGTTTTAAGGTTAGGCTTCATCCCACCCTCTCCAGAGCCCTTCTTACCAGACGATCCTCCCCATAGTCCTGTTGAGGATCATATTAAATCTTTTAGTCTACTATCCAGGAGAAAGGTTTCTGTGGTACCAATTACCACATTTTGGGTTTAGTTTTGTGTCTATCTCCCCCCCAATTTCCCATTCCCTCCCACCAAACCTTTCAAACCCGTAATGTCTGGACTTCAAGTTGACTGTCAGGTAGGCCAGCAACTCAAGTTGTTCCAGGTTAGGAACCACAGATGAGGGAGATCATGAGGCGTTTGTCTTTCTGTGTTTGTGTGAGTTCGTTGAGTATGATCTGTTCCAAGTCTGTCCATTTTCCTACAGATTTCATCATACCATTTTTTTCTTAATGCTGAGTAGAATTCCATTGTGTAAATGTACCACATCTTCATTATCCATTCGTCCAATGATGGGCACCTGAGTGGATTCCAGTTCTTAGCTGTTATGAATTGAGCAGCCTATAAACATGATTGAGCAAATCTCTCTGCAGTTAAGCACGGAGCCTTTGGGGTAGATGCCTAGTAGAAGAACTGGAATTCTTGCTGTCTAACTTTGGCACTTGTCTCTGTAGTAAGCCTAGTAATTTTTAAAGTTTTGTGAAAGTAGAAGAGTTTAGATGATATAGTCCATCTTTTGTTTATATCTTGCCAGATAATCAACGTATTTCTGGCTTTTGTGGAAAAAATTAGGAATATTCTTTTACTTCAAAGTATATGATTTTGTAGATAACTCAGTATTTTAACTTTTCTAATAATTGTTAGTGGATTTTCATTGTAACTGTCCTGTTATTAACTATGCTCTACATACAGATAGGTTCTTCATTAATAACATTTTATTATTCTGAGATATATAGGGTGTTTAACATATGAAGCCAGGTGAATTCAGGTTGTGCAAGAGTTTAAATAAACCTGCGTTACATAGTTCTCTGGGTAGTGAGGAAGGCTTGGAAATTAGAATTTGGCCAGATTTTTTTGCTTTTGTTTTTCAAGGTAGGGTTTCATTCTAGGCCAGCCTGACCTGGAATTCATTATGTAATCTCAGGGTATCCTCGAGCTCATGGTGATCCTCCTACCTTTGCCTCTCAAGTGCTGGGATTAAAGGCATGTGCCACCACACTTGGCCTTGGCCAGATTTTTGAAAGTCATGCTGTCAGTGAAGAATTCATGCAGTTTTATTGAAGGACAGTGATAGAATATGGAGTAGATTACAGTTGAAGTGGGCTTCAAGGAAGAGAAATTGGTTAGTAACTATTGGGGAAGTTAAGTGAATGGGAGACGTGGATAGAGAATACCAGTTGAATGTAAAGAATGGGTTATAGAAATTGGCAAGACCTAGTGGTTGACCAGAGTGGACATCAAGATGACTGACCCTAGCTTTCTGCTTCAGTTCTCTAAGAATGGCAACAGATGATAAGAGATCACTTGCAACTCCAGGTTGCATACAAGATTCAAAACGGAAGATAACGATCACCTCCCTAATCTTTACACATGTGTGGCAGCCCTGGCCAAGCCTGAGAGGCTTACCTGAGATCCCATAGTTTGTTACTGGAGTTGTTTCTCTGCTGTGCCTCAGGTATGACTCCCTGCATGCAGCACTCCACGTACCAAGGGACTGGAAAAGCGCTCTTCATTTTCCCCAAAGTACTCATAAATGCTATCATTTTCCTTCTTTGCCGTAGAAATTGTTAGGTAGCATTATCATACTTATCATTTTTGAATGAACACCACCATGTTATGTAGCAGTAGGTGCAAGTTATTATCTATTGTTCATCAAGTATTGTCCTTAACACTACTTATAGAGAGAAGGAAACAAATTCTGAGAGGTTGTAGGGGTTAATAGTCCCATTTTATAAATAAGGGAACAGATACAGAGAAGTATGTTTTCCTTACAAACATTTTGTTGCTACAGTTATATAAGCTTGGCTTTGCAGTGTAATGCCGATTGCTGTTTATCTGATCAGGATGATGAAAATTGAACAAAGATTTCTTTTTCTCAAAAATCTTTCTTTTCAAATTTTTATTAACAACTTCCATGATTATAAAAAATATCCCATGGTGCCGGGCGTGGTGGCGCATGCCTTTAATCCCAGCACTCGGGAGGAAGAGGTAGGGGGATCACCATGAGTTCAAGGCCACCCTGAGACTACATAGTGAATTCCAGGTCAGCCTGAGCTAGAGTGAGACCCTACCTCGAAAAACCAAAAAAACCCAAAAAAACAACAAAAAAAAAATATCCCATGGTAATACCCTGCCTCCCCCCACTTTCCCCTTTGAAATTCCATTCTCCATCATATCCCCTCCCCCTCTCAATCAGTCTCTTATTTTGATGTCATGATCTTTTCCTCCTCTTCAAAAATCTTTTTATTGACAATTTCTATAGAAATTGATCACAGCCCCCTCCCACTACTCACTCCTCCCCCAAATCCTTCCTCCACTGAATCTGTTCTTTCCAACTAGTCTCTCTTCTGTTTTGGTGTCATCACTTGTTTTCTTTTTCCTCTGATTATTCAAGTCTTGTATAGGTAGCCACTGTGAGGTCATGAATATCTAGGCTATTTTGTGCCTGGAAGACAGTATTGTAAGCACTCCTCCTTTTCCTTTGGCTCTTACATTCTTTCTACCACCTCTTCTACAATGGTCTCTGAGCCTTGGAAGGTGTGGTAGAGATGTCTCATTAAATGCTGAACACTCCACTGTCACTTCTCAGCACTTTGGTGAGTTTTGAGTCACCCCTTTGGTTACTGCCATCTGAAAAGAGAAGCTTCTTTAAAAGTGAGAGTAGCATTAACATAAGGACATAAACATAAGTCTTTAGAGGAGCGTTTGGTTGGCATAATGTATCCATTTAGCCAGAAAACAGTAGTTTCCCTACTAGGGCTTTGACTTCCCCAGCCATAGGCTTTTGTCTAGGATTTCAATTCCGGGCACGAATTCCTTGTCGTGGAGCGGACCCTGAGTCCAATCACAGAGCAGTTATTTTCCCCCATAGCAGCCGCACCATTATTGCCAGTTAGTACATTTGGCCTGGCTGACCAGCCGTAAAGCTTACAGAGTCCAGAGTCCACTACGGGCTAGCACTGTTGATGACTTTTCTCCCCGAACAGGCTGTCTAGCTCTTTCCAGCATCATGACAACTAGTCAATAGGGAGCAAGCAGGTTTCCAGTTCAGCTCCAGCTTCATTTCTCAGTGTCCTGCAGCCCAAGCATGTGGAGCTTTCAGCAATAAAGTCTTACCATCTAGTTTTGGTGGGCAACCCAGAGCCTTGGCAATAGCCTATAATTTTGGGGGCACATTAGGGACCTCCCTGGTCAGTAACTCTTTGGAAGGTATCCCACTCCTGGCACTGAAATTTTTCTTTTAAGAAACTGTGTCTTCTGGGTACATTATGCACCTTCACAAGATACTTTTGCCCATACATACACATACACACACACACACACACACACACACACACACAATGTATATACACACTCTCTTTTGTGTGTGTGTGTATGTATGTGTGTATATAATTGCTAGTGAAGAAGTAAGTTTCCATATGGCTCATTCATATTGACCAAAGATTTCTTAATAAAAAATGTACTTTGGGCCAGGAGTGGTGGCACATGCCTTTAATCCCAGCAGAGTAAGAGGATCACTTTGAGTCTGAGGCCACTCTGAGACTACATGTGAATTGCAGGTCAACCTAGACTAGAGCAAGACTCTACCTGGAAACCCCCCCGCCCAAAATAAAATAGGGCTGGAGAGGTGGCATAGCGGTTAAGGTGCTTGCCTGCAAAGCCAAAGGACCCACTCCCCAGGACCCACGTAAGCCAGATGCACAAAGGGGGCACACGCATGTGGAGTTGGTTTGCAGTGTCTAGAGGCCCTGGCATGCCCATATTCTGTCTCTCTCTATCAGCCTGTTTCTGTATCTCTTTCTGTCTTAAAAAATATATATATTAAAAAAACAAAAAAAAATGTACATTTAGAAGGAATTTTATTTATTTTGATGAGAAATTTGTCTGCAAAAATACGCAGTTCATACTCCTTAATAATATATATTATACAAAATAATATCATTTTAATATTTTCATACTTGATCACACTCACCCCATTACCCTCATCTCTCGCCCTGACCTCCTCCTTTCCATGCAGTCTCCTGCTGCTTTCATGTCGTGTTTTAACCCTTGAGTCTGCATATGACAGAAAGCAAGATGATTGTCTTTCTGAGTTTGCCTTAATAACTTGAGGTGATGATTTTCAGTTTCATCCATTTTCTCCAAGTAACATAAATTTTGTTCTTTATGGCGTAATAAAGTTCCACTGTGTAGATGCACCACATTTTCATTATCCAGTCATCTGCTGATGGCCACCTAGGCTGATTCTATAGCTTGGTTATTGTGAATAGAGCCACAATAAACATGGGTGTGCAAGTATCTGCTGTTTGCTGTCAGTGATTCCTTCAGGATCCACCCAGCCACACTCTACTCCTCAGGGCTGTGTAGGAATCACTAGAACTTTGTCTGAGCTGGGGAGATAGCTCAGTGGCTAATGGTACTTGCTTGCAAAGCCTGACAGCCTTGGTTCAATTCTCTAGTACCCACATAAAGCCAGTGCAAAGTGGCTCATGCATCTGGAGTTTGATTTTCTTGGCAAGAGGCCCTGGTGTGCCTATTCTGTCCCCTTCCCTCAGTTCACACTCTTTTCCTCTATCTTTTAGCTTGTAAATGAATTAAAATATGCAAAAAAGAACTTTATTAAAGCATTGATTATTTTGACACTAGAAAAGAGGAGCTTAGTTTTTGATAAAACTGTGTGATTTTTTATTTTTTATTTTTTATTTTTCGAGGTAGGGTCTCACTCTGGTCCAGGCTGACCCGGAATTAACTATGTAGTCTCAGGGTGGCCTCGAACTCACAGTGATCCTCGTACCTCTGCCTCCGAGTGCTGGGATTAAAGGCATATGCCACCATGCCCAGCTTAAAACTGTATGATTTTTAATAGAGTCTTTCCTAAGGTCCAAACTCTGTTTTGTTTTATTTTGATTTTTTTTGTCTATGATAGTTTCATACATGTATATAATATATTTGGACCATATTCACCTACCTCTTTTTCCAATCCCTCTAACCACTTTCTTCCCAACTAGTACCTTCCCTACTTTTATGTCTTTTTTATGTATGACTCATTAATTAAATTAAGTTTGCTTGCATGGACATGGCTGGGAGATTATTCACTAACATATAGGCAGCTTATGAGTACCTACATCACTGAAGAAAATGTCTCCCTGTCCCTCAGCAACCATGACCTGCAGTACCTACTCTGAAAGAAGTAGATTTTTGGGAGTCCCGTCTCCCATGTTCACAGGCTCAGTCTCCCAGCTCTGGTTTTTACTAGATCCCACCCCTCCCTTTTCCTGCTCAAAGACATAACTAGAAGTTCTCCCCCTTGTTCCCTATGTGGTCAAGTTTTCTACTTGCTACCAGCTAGTTCATCGCTGTACAGACCTTTTCCTTCTTCTTGGTTTTTCAAGGTAGGGTCTCACTCTAGCCCAGACTGACCTAGAATTCACTATTTAGTCTTGGGGTGGCCTTTAACTCACAGTGATCCTTCTGCCCCTGTCTGTCTCCTGAGTTCCTGAGTGCTGTGATTAAAGGTGTGCACCACCAAAGCTAGTTTCATTTTGGGCCCAAGGAATGGCTGCTCATGAGAAGTTCTTATTTCTTTTTTTTTTTTTTTTTTTGAGGTAGGGTCTCACTCTAGCCCAGGCTGACCTGGAATTCACTATGGAGTCTCAGGGTGGCCTCAAACTCACGGCAATCCTCCTACCTCTGCCTCCCGAGTGCTGGGATTAAAGGTGTGCGCCACCACACCCGGCGAAGTTCTTATTTCTTAAACATTATAGTACAACAAAAACTTCTGTAACATTTGCATTGTATTTATATTGTTTTGGGTATTCTGAGTAATGTAGGTACAAAGTATATAAGGGAACATGTTGTAGATCATATGCAAATAGTATGTCATTTTATATAGAGAACTTTGAGTATCTGTGGGTCCTGTTATACTGACAGGTGGGGCTGGCAGATATGGGAGGGTTAGAGCATGTCCTGGAATTGAGCTCCAGCAGGTAATGAGGACTGTGGATTTTTATATTTTAAAGCATGTATTACTGTACAGGTCAACTCCCAACATCTTTCTCTGTTATTATAATCATATTTTGTTATATTCAGTTTGAAGTTTTAAAACTGACCTTCATTATCTGTGTACACTACAGATAGCTTCTGTGAATCTTGCAAGTTTATCCTTTGAGGAACTCTTGAATTCCTGCTCTTGTTCTATACTTGTGTTTCTATTACATTGTCTGATGTACTTATTAACATTTGGAAATGGATTATTTATTAATTATATGAAAGTTATTGTTTTATCTGTAGGAGGAATGCAGTCCATCTGGTATTTGTCAAACCAGTCTAATTCTGAAAGAGCACGTTATACACTGTGGTTCATAAAAGCAAATGTATAATGTTATCACAGTTATTTTAAAGCACCTATGAGAGGCACATAGTGTTGTTTCAGAGCACAGTCTGAATACGGACTAGGTTTACACTCGGTCTCTGCAGTGGACCTTACTGTGTGGCCTTAAGTTGATGTTAGCCTGTTGGTGGCATAGTTGTCTCTTTTGTGAAATGGAAGTAATGATAATGAGGTTGCCATGACAAGTGAAATGTTATATGTCAAGTACTAGGAAGAGCTCCTGACGTGAGGTAAACATTCTATATGGTCACTATTACTATTTTTGTCAATGGAAAAAAATATTCAGCTTATATCTCACAGGCTTAGGTTGAAACATGACTAGTGATAATATTAAGTGAACTTCAAAATATACAAGGTGTAGACTAGAATTAGAAGGGTGGCAATGGAGAAAGAGAACAAATTTACATAAAAATCTTACCCATAGGCACCTATAAAAGGACGAATTGATAGAAACCTCAGCTTCTAGAAGTTTTCCTCTATGTATTTTGATATTTTCTTTCTGAATTGCCTTATCTGTTTATCCTTTAATGTTTCTTATATATCTGTAATTTTTTAAAGTGTCTTTTCATTCCCTTAGGTCACTGCAGTTAAAAAACATGATCTTCTCTTTGTGCCCACAGAATTGTGTCATTGCCTTAGCATAGCACTTACATTTAGCTCGATTATAGATTATGGCAGGCTGTGTTGTACTATTTCCCTCTAATCATACCTCTTACAAAGCCTTAATGTTAGCTTGTTCTGAGTTTTATTTAATTTTTTGTGACTTGATTTTACTTGTAATGCTCATTGCTGCTAGAAGGAGATACAGTTAGGCACTGAGGCGTCTCCACTTGCCTGCTAAGTACTCGTGTTTAGTTGGTACTACAAGTGTGACCTACTTAGAATCCTCCTATGGAAGCCACTTATAAAATCATGAGGCCTTGTTTAGAAATGAGAACTGAAACAATTTGTGATTTACTAACTAAAATACTTAGGTCATCTAGGAATGAAAAATATATACCTCAGTATACCTCGAGAATTTTATTCTCTCTACAGCTCATTTTTCTTATTTCATTTGGTTTAAAATAGAATTTTTAAAGGTCATTGCAATCAGGGTGACATCACAAAAGAATAATATGCAGTTTTGGAATGGACTTAAAAATTCACCTCTTAGATAATAACATACAAAAATTGTTTTGTTTTTTAGCAAGGGTGACCTTTACTCCAATTTCTTACACCATTTCATTTCTGGCTCATGAACCTTGACGGATGAATCTCTAATGGTTGTCATGTTTTACATTTTAAATCTGTTGCTAACATCACCATGCAAAAGATGACATTGAGTGCTGGCATAACAAGTATGGCCACTAAGCTTTAACCCAGTTTTTATCAGGTCGATTGATCTAAACCAGATGGGCTTTCCTGACTTCCCACTGGTATTCTCTATGGATAATTTTTTTTAAAAAGCAAATTCAGGTATCTAGGCCAATTGTTTATAAGAGTTAGATAGAATGGCATGATATAAAAAGCTCAGGCTTTGGCATAAGTCCTAACTAGATAGACTATTGGCTTTGTACACCTGGGCTGTGTGACCTGGGCTACTTGTGCAAACTCTCTGCACTTCAGCTTACTGAGCTATGCCAGGTTAGAAGATACAACACGACAGACTTGTAAAGATTGTGTGAGCAAATTCATTTATGGTGTGCTTATATTTCTCTACAACTATCAAGCAAGGATTTTTTTTTCAAAGTTAAATGAATATCTGAAAGAAGTTGTTCTTTTTTGTAAATTTAATTTATTTGAGAGAGAGAGAGAGAGAGAGAGAGGCAGATACAGAGAAAAAAAAAATGGGTGCACCAGGGCCTTTAGCCATTGCAAACAAACTCCAGATCCATGTGCCGCTTTTTGCTTCTGACTTATGTGGGTCCTGGGGAATCAAACCTTGGTCCTTAGCCTTTGTGGTTTCAGCTTTTCTCCAGTATCTCAAATTTTATTCCCATCTTGATTCTTGTGACCTCCATTGATTCATTGTTAACTTCAGTATTTTGTAGCACATTCATTAACTGCTTTAAACACCAGTTTTCTTATGTATGTGAGCAATTCCACATACCTCATTAAAGTGTGCTTAGAATTAAATGAGACATATTATATACACACAATCTCTTTAGCCTCCATGTTTACATATGAGGAGAAAAGTTATGAAGAAACTTTTCAAACTGACCTCTCATCATTTCCTTCTGGCACTCTCCATGAATAATTAAAAAGAAAACTGAATCTCGGGTCAGAGAGATGGCTCAACAGTTAAGGTGCTTGACTGCAAAACCTAAGGACCCAGTTTCCCAGTACCCACATAAAGCCAGATGAACAGAATGGTGTATGTGTCTGGAGTTTGTTTGCAGTGGCTGGAGGCCCTGGAGCACCCATTCTCTCTTTATATCTGCCCCCCCCCCGTAATTAATAAATAATAAGGGGCTGGAGAGATGGCTCAGCATTTAAAATGCTTATTTGTAAAAGCCTGATGGCCTGGGTTTGATTTCCTGGTACCCGCATAAAGCCAAAGGCACAAAATGGAACATACATCTGGAGGCCCCGTGCACTCTCCCTCTTCCTGTCTCTCCTTGCAAATAAGTAAATAAAATAAAGAATAAATAAATAAAACATTTTAAATTTTATTTTTATTAGTTATGGACATACTTAGTATGTAAATATCACATGTTGGTACCATCCTTTCCCTCATCCCTACCCCTTTTCCAAAGAGACCCTCCTCGTTGGGGATGCAGGTCATCCCCATGGGGATTGTGGGTCATGTATTGTTGGGGCAGCAGTCAGTTATGGGGAAGAGGCAGTGACTGTGTATAATGTCCAAACTTGTGGCTCTAACAATCTTTCTTCCCCCTCTTCTGCAAAATTCCCTGAGCCATATTGGGTGTGTTTTAAGTCACTTCAGTGATGGGCTCTTAGGAACCTCTGATCTCTGCTTTGGTAGGTGCTCAGTGTCCTCAGGGTCTGTCTCCTTCACCCTTGTGCTGATACCAAGTTCACCGAGAAAGCAGCATGCCTGCTCATCTCCCCAGTTCCTCTGTGGTTTCAGCTGGGGCTGGGCTGCGTTGAGATAGGTTGTTTTTCTCCTCAGGTCCCACTCCTATCTGAAAAAGAGGAGCAGGTTCTCCTTTGAAGACTGAAGTCAGCACAGGTTAAATGGAATATGCATTATTAATTTAGAAATAATTTGATGGGTGTAGTCCCTCTTATAGTCCAAGATTAGTAGGAGCTTGATATTGGAGAGCAAAATCATTCTCTGGATATGATTCAGACTTCTTTCAGTTCCAGATATGGGTTCCTTTCTACTGAGTGGATCTGTTAGCCAATCCAAGAGCAGTTGGTCACCCACCATGGTTGTGTGCCACTATTGCATTTGTTTGAGCATCATGTCAGGTTGTTTGCTTTGAGTAGCTTAGCCCTCAAGTTTCTTGGACAGATGTTGGCCACTTTCCCCCAGTAGCTTATGTAGCACGTTCCAGCACTAGACGGGCTAACTATTTGGGGACTGGCTGTCTTCCAGATTTCAGGCAGGTATCTCCTTGTTCCATGCTGACAGCATATGTTGTCTTCAGCAGTAGGGTCTTACCATTAACCTCTGGTAGGTAATCAAGTTCTGTGACAGAAGTCTCTTGTTTTGGGAGACCTTGTAGGTCTCTCTGATCAACAGCTCATTGTGTGTGTTAACCATATATTGGTACTGGGAGTTAACAGGCTAGTGCCAAGGGAGAAGAAAAGGAAAAAAAAGAAGTAGGAGAAATTTAAGGTTAGGCTTCATCTCACCCTTTCCAGTCCCTTCTTTTCAGTACAGGTTAAATGGGATACTCATTATTAATTTAGAGAGAATTTGATGGGTATATTCCCTCTTATAGCCCAAGACTAGTAGGAGCTTGATATTGGAGAGCAAAATCATTCTCTGGATATGATTCCGACTTGTTTCCCAGTTCCAGATATGGGTTCCTTTCTACTGAGTGTGTCCTGTTGAGGGTTCGCCCTTTTAGTTTATCTTCCAGGATTTAGGTTTCTGTGGTACCAGTTCAATTTGGGTTCAGTTTTGTGTTCCCCCTGTCTTCCCCTCCCCCTAAGTCCTACTCTTCCTATTGTCCAGGCCTCAAGATGCCATTCAGATATGTCAGCAACTTGGGCTGATCCAGGTTAGAAACCACAGATGAGTGAGACCATGCCACGGTTGTCTTTCTTTGATTGTGTTCCAAGTTCGACCATTTTCTACAAATTTTGTGCCTTTTTTTTTTTTTTTTTAACTGCGGAGTAGTATTCTATTGTGTAGATAGACCACATCTTGGTTATCCATTCATCCAATGAGGGGCACCTGGATTGATTTCAGTTCTTAGCTATGAATTGAGCAGCTACAAACATTGTTGAGCAAATCTCTCTGTACTGAGGCAGGGAGCTTTTAGGGGTAAATGCCCAGTAAGGGAATAACTGGGTCTGTTGGTAACTCTGTATTCATCCTTTTCAGGGGTCTCCATGTTGATTTCCATAGTGGTTGTACCAGCTTACATTCCCACCAACAGTGAATGAGGGTTCCTATTTCTCCACATCCTTTCCAACATTTGTTTTTATTTGATTTTGTTTGTTTGTTTTTTTAAAGTAGAGTCTCACTCTAGCCCAGGCTGACCTGGAATTCGCTATATAATCTCAGCATGGCCTTAAACTCATTGTGATCCTTCTACCTTTGCCCCTTGAGTGCTGGGATTAAAGGTGTGCACCACCACTTGGCTTAATATGATTTTTTAATGATTGCTGTCTTTACTGGGGTAAGGTGGAACCTCATAGTAGTTTTAATTTGCATTTCTCTGATGGTTAGGGATGTTGGACACTTTCTTAAGTGTGTGTTTGCCATTTGTATTTCTTCCTCTGAGAACTCCCTATTCAGTTCTCTGCCCCATTTTGTGAGTGGTTGTGTGTAGCCAGCAAAACTTTTCTCCCATTCTGTGGGAAATCTATTGGCTTTGATGTACTTGTCTGTGCAAAAACTTTTATTTTTTTAATTTTTTTTGTTATTTTTTTTTCATTTTTATTTTTTATTTTATTTTTTTTTACAGTTAGTTTGGTACCATTATTAGGTTCATCCATGATGCAAAAACTTTTAAAAAATAAATTCTATTATCCAGCCCAGCCTGAAAATTTAGAAATTGAATTGTTTCCACCAACCTTGTTTCATGTGTTAGAATACTCATAAAGCCAGATACATGTAGTGTACAATCAGGGTCACCACCCTCTAGTGAGTCCTTAAGGTTGTCATCTAGTATAAATAGCTCTGAGCCAACAAATTTATGAATCTTTAAAAGATAGATGTTTATGCATTTAAATAACCAGGTTATATTTCTGAACTTCAGACACCTCCGAGAAGCAAGGGATAATGCTCTGGCTGAAAAGGACCGAGCAGTGATGGCGGAGAAGGATGCTATAGAAAAACACGATCAGCTCCTAGACAGGTAAGGAGCCTGAAAAAGGAAATGTGGGACAGTTTGTTCCTGTTACTTTTTCTTTTAAAAATATGTTTATAAACAAGGCATGATTATTCATGGTATAATCTCAGCACTTGGAAGGCTGAGGCGAGAGGATTGTCAGAAGTTGGAGGCCCCACCTGGGCTGCATTACAAGTTCCAGGTCGACCAGAGCTACTTAACAGTATTCCGTGTCAAACAACAGAGTGTGTGTGTGTGTGTGTGTGTGTGTGTGTGTGTGTACACGTATTTCACTTGTGTTACAATTTGTGCAATGTGTAACTATTACATATGTTGAAAACATGATACAGAGTAGTTCAGCCACTGTTCAGTTTCTTTATACCCTTCCAACCTATCTCAAGTACTGTCCCCCAGGAGGCAACAACTTCCGGTCATTGTGATGCAATTTTGTTCTTCTTGGGCTAAGAGTAAATACAATCATTTAGTATGCATTCTTGTTTGCATCTTGCTTCACTGATTCAGCATTGTGCGTTTTCCTCCATTCTGTTACTGCTCATTTTTTATTATTGCTGAGTATGAATACACTAGTTTATAGTCCACTGCTGATAGACATTGTGGTTGTTTCTATTTTGGAGCTACTATAAATAAAGCTGCTGTGAATATTCTTGTATAAGTGTTTTTGTGCACATATTTCTGTTTCTTTTAGGTTAATACCTAGCAGTAGAATTGCCAATCACACAGTATAAATATTTCAGTTTAACAAATATTATTATTTATTTATTTGTGAGCAAGAGATAGGGATTATGAATGTGCCAGGGCCTCTGGCCACTGCAAATGAGCTCTAGATAAATGCACCACTTTGAACATTTGACTTTATGTGGGTACTGGGTAATCAAACCCTAAGGCAGGAGGCTTTGGAAGCAAGCACCTCCAATTGCTGAACCATCTTACCAGCCCTAAATATGTTAGTTTAAATGAACCTGTGAAATTTGCTCCAAAATAGTTGTACCAATGTATGTTTCACAGATTGTTTCTCAAAACATATATGTGGTAGACAGGAGATGTAGCTCAGTTGATAGATACCTTAGTCAGTATACATGAAACCCTGGGTTTGATCCCCATTACCTTCTAAACTGGACATGATGGTATACTCCTATAACTAAGGAGGTGGGGGGGGGAGGGAGATCAGGATGAAGGCCAGGTTGGACTACATAAGACTAAATAAAAATAAAAAAAATCTCTATATTTTAATGTGTGTGTATTTGTAGGAAGGGCTAGAGAAGAATGTTTTGTCTTCAATTTAACAGTACAGATGGGCTGGGTGTGGTGGCACAATCCTTTAATCGCAGCACTCGGGAGGCAGAGGTGGAAGGATCCCCATGAGTTCAAGGCCACCCCAAGACTATGTCATGAATTCCAGGTCAGCCTGGGCTAGAGCAAGACCCTACCTCGAAAAAACTGAAAACAAAAAAAAGGGGGGGGGGCATCTATTTCTAATAGTCTTGTTGCAAGGAATCTCGATGATGAACATCAATTTGTCATTAGTTCATTAAGACATTCCAAATCTTAAATGGTTTGAATACATTCCTTAATAGGAATAAATGTAAGAAGCCCATGTTTTAGGCTTGACTTACTGAATTAAAAGTGAAATATGAAAATGGTATTAAAGGCTTCGATATGGAGATAATAGAAGTCAATTGTAGAATGTCGTCCGTGATTTCCTTTCCTTCAGCCTCATGCTAGAATCTAGGCACCTAAGTGTGAAACCAAACCTCAAAGTATGTGTTCTTTATTTATTAATTATGGACATACTTAGATTGGATATATCATGAGTTGATGACATCCTTTCTTTTATCCCTGCACCCCTTTTACTGCGGGTCCTCCTAGTGGGGATGCAGGTATTCCCCATGGGGTTGTGGGTTATGCATTGTAGGAGCAGCTGTCAGTTGGGGAAGGCAGTGCCTCTTGGCATGGTGTCCCAACCTGTGGCTGTTATAGTCTTTCCACCTTTTCTTCCCCAAAATTCCCTGAGCCATGGTGGGTGAGTTTTAAGTCTACTTCAGTGATGAGCTCTTAGGAGCATCTGGATCTCTGCTTTGATGGGTGTTGAGTATCCTCAGAATCTGTCTTCTTCACCCTGGCACTGATTGTCTGGCTCACCATGGAAGCTGCATTCTTGCTCATCTTTCCAATTGCTCTGTGGTTTCAGCTGGGGCTTGGCTGAAGTGTAAGGGGTAAATTATCTTCTTGGGTCTCGCTACCTTCTGAAAGAGAAAAGACAGCTGCTCCAACAGAGAGTGAAGTCAGCACAGGTTAAATGGGATAAGACTTATTAATTTAGAGAGAGTTTGGTGGATGGATACAGTTCCTCTTTTAGCTGAAGACTAGTGGGAGCTTGACACTGGAGAGCATGATCTTTTTGATCTCTTCCACTACCCATTTATTGTTTAAAAGTGTGTTGTTCACTCTCCAGGAGATGGGAATTCCTGAAGCATCTCTTGTTGTTAATTTCTAGCTGTACAGCACTTTGATCTGATATGATGTAGGAAATTATGTTAATTTTCCTGAATTTATGGAGGCAGGATTTATGGCCTAATATATGATCTGTTTTGGAGAAGGTTCAATAGGCTGCTGAGAAGAATGTGTATTCTGTAGAATTTGGGTAGAATGTTCTGTAGATGTCTGTTAGATTTAGTTGATCTATGGTGTTGTTGAGCTTTCTTATTTTCCTCTTTATTTTCTGTTTGGATGATCTGTCAGTTGATGATGGCGGAGTAATAAAGACTTCTTCTTGTAGGCTCTTGAGATTGGTTGTTTGTTTTTTGTGGAGAATTCCCTGAAGTATTTTCTGTAGGTTTGGCTTTATGTTCATATAATCATTAAGCTGGCTTTTATTGTAGAAAGTTTTTCTTTCATCATCTATTATGAGGGATGCTTTTGCTGGGTAAAGTAGTTTGGGTTGGAAGCCATAGTTTTTTTAGACTCTGGAGTTCTCTATTTCAGGCCCTTCTGGCTTTCAGGGTTTCCAGTGAGAAATCTGAGGTAATTCTGATGGAGTTGCTTTTGTATGTAATGTGTTGTTTCTCTCTTGCTGCTTACACTCTCTTTGTTTTTGTTGTTTAGAGTTTTAATGATGATGTGCCTTGGAGAGTTTCTTCTTTGGTCCAGTCTCTTTGGAGTTCTGTTATCTTCTTGTATCTTTTTGGGACTGTCTTTTGAAAGGGTGGGAAAGTTGTCTTCAATAATTTTGTTGAATAAGTTTTCCATGCCATTGGTCTGAATTTCTTCCCCTTCTGGTATACCCCTGATCCAAATGTCAGGGCATTTTAGGGTATCCCACAGTTCCCTCATGTTCTGTTCACAAGAATTTTTTTTAACTTATTAAAGTGTTTGAACTCCTGAACTGTTTCTTCTGTTTTGTCTTCCAGCTCTGAGGTTCTGTCCTCCACATGATTAACTGTTCTGAGGGTTTCTAGAGAGGTTTTCACTAGTTAAATTTGGTATGTATTTTGTATTGCCTTTTTGTGTTAAATATCTAGCCCTTTGTTGAGTTTCAATATCAAGTCAGTTTTTGATTTTCTTAATGCTTCTTAGAATTCCTTCTTGCATTTTTTTTGTCTTCATTAAGCTTAACCAGCTGGTTATTGAGATCCTCTAGTTTTTGGCTCACATTCAGTTCACTTAACTCTCTTTTGAGGTTTCTCTGGGTTTTGTCTATTAGGTCCAGCCTAGTGGAGATTTGCTGCCAGTTGTGCCATTTGCTTGATCAGGGACATATATCTTTTGTCTTCATTGTGGGGCTCTATTCCTCTTGTCTCCTCTATGTTCTCATTGGCGACTTCCATTGTGGGACTAGGCAACCTTGTCGGAGGTCCCTCCATTTGACGTTTCATGTTGTTTCTTTTGTGTTGTGGTCTGCCCATGACAGTGTGGGAATCTTAATTAAGGAGGAGGCAAGAGTTTTCCCTTGTAGTGTCTTCAATGTTCCATTTTGTGTTTGAATAGAACAGGCTAATGAAGACTGTGTTTTGGGATGTGCAGGTTGTGAAGAATGTAAGTGCCTCAGCCTCTGTGGGTTGATACATAATACCACAGGTGGGATTGGAGGTCTGGGATTCCTTTGACCTGGTCTCAGCTGTGTCTTCCCTGTGGCTGTGGGGCTGTAGCACTTGCCCTGGTTCTCCTATTGAACCCAGATGGGCAGATTATAGAGGACTCACTGGTTCCCCCAGGCAGGTAATTGCCTGGATTTCCATTCTGGGGCTGATATGATGCTCTAAATAGTCACTGGGAGTGGTGTGGGGCATTGGAGAGGTGATGGTGGTTGCTGGGTTCCACAGACCAGGTCAAGTCAGAAGTTGGCTAGTGTGGGGTAAACAGTGGCACTGGTCAAAGGATGCACACAAAGGCACCTGTAGTCAGCACAGGGTATTGAAGATGTACAGTCCAGAGGAGTGGAGGCAGCCTTCAGGCCAGCCCAAGGGCAGACAGGGGGCAGGAGCACAGGTGGGCTGTGGCCTCAGGAGGAGCAGCCGGCTGGAGCCAGACTTAGGCCAGAGGCAATGAAGAAGAGGGGCAAAGAGCATGGAAGGCCAACAGGGAGGAGCGAGGGAGGGCATAGTCACCAATGGAACTAATGGGGGGTGCTGGGGGAAGAGAGAGGGACCCCACAGTCCCCAGTATGCAGATCCTGCTGGTAGGGCAGCAGAGAACCTGGGGTGGGTGGGTGGGTAGAGGGACTGGAGAGTATAGTATAGATTCCCTACTGTGCCCCTCAGTGCCTGCCCACTGGAGGTATGCTAAGTCCTACTCACACTAGAGCCCCACAGAACTTGCTTGATATTATCCTGGGAGCTGAAGCATGGCTAGGCAGACACCATCTTTCCTCAAGTAATTTTCTGTCAGAGGGTTCAGGCGTAAGTTGGCTGAGCGTTCAGTCAAAATGTACTAATAAGAAATGAGGCATCAAGTGGGTGGCTTGATGAATTTGAAGTACCTTTTTATCCAGATGTAATCTGTGATAACTGCTTACATAGCTTATTTAGGTTAAGTTACCATGAAAAAGAAATGATGAACCTAAGCAAATTTTGAGGATGCTACTTTGTATTCTCTTTTCATATATGTTTTTAGAAATAAAAAATCCTAGAATTTGTAATTATTATTGAAGAACATTCTTTGTAAATATATGTGGTCTTAGGATGTAGCTCAGTGATAGAGCTTGGTTTTGTCATTCATAAGACCCTGGATTTAATTCCAGCACATTTATCAATAAATTAGTAATTTAATTATTCAATATATGTATTGTGTACATGTATGTATGTGTGTGTGTATATACACTTGTTACTAAATTTTTTAGAAACTTTTTATATATTTTAATGGAAAGAGAGAATGTGTATGCATGTGTGTGTGTGTGTATGAGGAGAGAGAGAGAGAGAATAGGCATACAAGGGTCTCTTGCCACTGCAAATGAACTCCAGATGCATGTGGCACCTTGTGCATCTGGTGTTACGTGGGTACTGGGGAATCAAACCCAGGCCATCAGGGTTTATGATATAAATACTTTAGCCACTGAGCCATTTGTCCAGCCCTAAAATTTGCTTATTTTCCTATAAGTATCTTTTTTAAATTTTTTATTTATTTATTTTTTATTGACAACTTCCATAATTGTAGACAATATCCCACAGTAGTAATTCCCTCCCTCCCCCCACTTTTCCTTTTGAAGCACCACTCTCCATCATATCCTCTCCCCCTCTCAATCAGTCTCTCTCTTATTTTGTTGTCATGATCTTTTCCTCCTATTATGATGGTCTGTGTAGTAGTGTCAGGCACTGAGAAGTCATGGACATCCAGGCCATTTTGTGTCTGGAGGAGCGCATTGTCCTGCCCTTCCTTTCACTCGTACATTTTTTCTGCCGCTTCTTCTGCAATGGACCCTGAGCCATGGAAGTTGTAATTGAGATATTTCAGTGCTGAGCACTCCTCTGTCACTTCTCAGCACCCTTGTGCCTTCTGAGTCATCCCAAGGTCACTGCCATCTAAAAAGAGAAGCTTTTCTAATCAAAAGTGAGAGTAGCATCAATATATGGGTATGAACATTAAGAGGAGTGCTCACTGGGCAGTTTGGTGAGCATAGTATATACATTTAGCCAGACAGCAGCAGGCATTATACCTCTAGGGCTCATGACCACCCCTCTTGTAGGTTTTCAGTATCAAGGATGTATTCCCTCCCATGGAGTGGGCCTTCAGTCCAATTAGAGCCTGAATTATTTTAGTATAGATTTACTAAGTTTGAACTCATATATTTTTCAGTTTTAGGTTTATGTGTTATTTTGTGGCACTGGTAGATTAAACTCAGGTGATCACACATACCAAGCAGTGATTGCCAGTGAGAGAGTACTAGTTTCTTAAACATTTTTGGAATGTCATAAGCATTTTTATACATATTTTAAAAACAGGGAAGAACATTTTTTGTTGGTTTATTTTTCCAAGGTTGAAATTTTAATATTCAAATATATAATTATGGCTTCCTTTATATCAAAATCAGGATAAACAAATGTGTTTTAATCTTTACATGGCATGTAATTCTACTGAATCATGTTTAGGTAGAGCCTTTTCCATGCTTAGACACAATTTTTCAATTAAGTATAATTAGTGTCATCTTTTCCTTTTATGTTAGAAGTTACTCTTTATCAAATGCCTTATTTTCTGATTAAACAGCCTATATTATTATAGTGTTAGGAAACTGTGCCATTTTCAAACATGAATGAAAAAGGCTTTTTACTCAGGGACTTTAATTTTCTACAAAGGACTTTTCTTAAGGATACAAAAGACCTGTGTATGTCTCAATTCCTAGTTCTATAAACTCTCCAAAAATATGTAACAAATATCCTGCTTTCATGAACATGAACAGAACATTACCTCATATTCTGTTTTGTTGAATTTCTCTATACACTGTGAGAATTCTTCCTGCCAGAAAGAGGAAGTTTTCAAACTCAATCAGAGTGAGTGGTGGAATACATTGAATATACTGTCACAACTTTGGTGTCCTTCATAAAAGACCTGGATTTGAATCTACCATGTAAGGTAGCAATTCAGAATTAGTTTTCATTGTAACTCTTTCCAGCTACAGTTTATTTTGTTTTAAATGTATATTCTGACCAAGCATGGTAACTCACACCTATAATCCTAGCACTTAGGAAGTAGAAGCAAGAGGACCAGAAGTTCAAGGTTATCCTCAACTATATAGCAAGTTTGAGGCTGGCCCGGGATACATAAAATCCTGTCTCAAACAGACAAACTGTAAATATTTTTTCCTTGTGCTTTTGCTATATATCTTTTAAAGTTTTTATTTTTTTATTTGAGAGAGAGCAAAGAAGAAAGAGGCACACAGAGCGAGACAGAGAGTGAGAGAATGGGCATGCAGAGCCTCTAGCCACTGCAAGTGAACTCCAGATGCATATACCATTTTGTGCATCTAGCTTTACGTGGGTAATGGGGAATTGAACCGGGGTCATTAGGCTTTGCAGGCAAGTGCCTTAACTGCCTCTGAGCCCTCTCTCTAGCCCTGCCTAAAACATTTTTAAGGGACTATTTTTTGGTATGTTTTCAGTCCCCCAAACCTCTCTGGTAATGGTAGCATTTTTGTCCCAACTTCTACTACTTGAAGATAAAAGTAAGAAGGTGGAAGTGAGTAGAGTGATTTTTATATTTTAGTTTTTCTGAGGTAGGGGCTCACTCTACCCCAAGCTAACCTGGATCTCACTCTGTAGTTCCAGGCTAGCATCTAACTAGTGGCGATCCTCCTACCTCTGCCTCCTGAGTGCTGGTATTAAAGACTTGCACCACAGTGCCCAGCTTAAAGTGATTTTTTTTTTAAATTTATTTGCGAGTGGGAAGAGATTGAGTATGGGTATGCCAGGCCCTCTTGCCACTTCAAACTCTAGATTATGTACCATTCTGTGCGTCTGACTTTACATGGGTACTGGGGAATCAAACTGGGCCCACAGGCTTTGCAAGCAAGTGCCTTTAACTGCAGCACCATCTCCCTTTGAGTGATTTTTAATATTTTTTAAATTTTTATTTGTTATTTGAGAGAGAGAAAGATGGGGGGAGAGAGAATGGGTGCGCCAGGGCCTCCAGTCACTGCAAATGAACTCCAGATGCCTGTGCCACCTTGTGCATCTGGCTTATGTGGGTCCTGGGGAATCAAACCAGGGTCCTTTGGCTTTGCAGGTAAACACCTTAACTGCTAAGCCATCTCTCTAGCCCCCTAGAGTGATTTTTTTATATTTTACTGAACTAGTTTAAAAATTAGTATAGCCATGTGTGACAAGTCATACCTGCAATGCTAGCACTTGGGAGGCTGAAGAGGATTGTGAGTTTGAGACCAGCATGGGCCATATATATTGAGTTTTATTGCCTGAGGCAATAAAATGAGACCCTGTCTCAAAAACAAAACAAAACAAAAGTTGGTATAGAGACCAACTAACTGTCACAAGTTTCACAAGAGGAAAGTGTTTCAGTTTACTTAGGTTCTACCTCTTTACCTCTTTCTGCATACTGTGTTTATGCATCTTTTCGTCTGCTGGAAATAATGTACATTGAGATTTGAAATGAAAGCAATAGTAGGATATCCAAATTTTGCTTTGTAGAAAATTTAATATATTATTTATTAATTAGTAATTTTCATCGTTATAACAAATTAATTCAGAGCTGCAGGGATGGCTTAGTGGTTAAGGTGTTTGTCTTCAAAGCCAAAGGACCCTGGTTCGATTCCCCAGGACTCACCTTAGCCAGATGCACAAGGGGGTGCACACCTCTGGAGTTCGTTTACAGTGGCTAGAGGCCCTGGCGCACCCATTCTGTCTCTCTCTCTTTCTCTTCCTCTCTCCCTGCCAAATAAATAAATAAATAAAACTAAAATATTCTTTAAAATTGCATTTGTTTTGGGTACAGAAAATCCTATTTCCCAGTTCTATACTGTTATTTTTTGTCATGTTCTTTATAAATGAGACAATATATGCTTGTACTATATCAAATGATGTTTTAATATCTGAAATTTTCGTTTTATATTTTTAAAATACTCTCATTCCTGGGTCATTTTAATCACTTGCTCAGATTTTTATAAAATTTATTTATTTATTTATTTATTTATTTATCTCTCCTGTATATTTGTTTTGCCTGTACTAAAATGGACTTTTTCAGGAGACTAGCCCCATATTTTTTTGGAAGTTTCTTCTTTTCAACTGCTGCTCCATCTGGCAAATTCACCCTTTGCCACATTCATTTGGATTATGTTCCTAGTTAGATTCATTACTTCCTAAGTTACCACAAGTGATTTGATTTCTTCTCTGGTGGTTTTTGAATCAGTGGTAATAGAGTAAATATGAAAGCATTAAGAAAAACAATGCTGAGAAGAAAAATACCTGTTCCTTTTCAGCCTGGACATAAGGCTGTGGAAGGAGCTGATAAGAAACTCCTATGTTCAGATTAGTGTGTAGTTTCATTTTCATGCCACTCTAACTGTCTTCCTTTCCTCTTATTATCAGATGGCTGAGAGGTTAAAGGCACTTGCTTGCAAATCCTGGCAGCCTGCATCTAGAGTTTTATTTGCAGTGGCAAGAGACCCTGGTGTGCCTATTTCCTCTCTCATTTACTGTCTCTCCATGCAAATAAATAACAAAATATGTTTCAAAAAAGAACATAATCTCCAACATTTTATGTAGGAGGTCAAAGTTCACGTATGTGCACAGCAATCTGATGTTCTCTTTTTCTTAAAGAAGCACCAGGAGGGTTGTGTGCCACACAGTAGTGTATCTGGGATAGAAATCCATGTTGCTAACCTGAAATTCTGTGAGATAGAACACCTTTATGCAGAAATAAATGATCTACAGTTATCAGCGTATTTTGTTGTCTACATAGAATAATTGGTGTAGGAAAGTGTTTCCATAGCATTTGACATAAACTTTCTACAATCCAGAATAACTGGACATCTGCCACTCTGAAGGGTTGAATTCACTTGTTACCTTACAAAATCAGGCCTATGCTGTAGCATTCTATTTTTGTCCATATTTTTTTTTTCTTTTTTAAAATTTTTTTGCTTATTTTTATTTATTTACTTCAAAGTGAGAGACAGAGAAAGAAGGAGAGAGAGAGAGAGAGTGAGAGATAGAATGGGCGCGCCAGGTCCTCCAGCCACTGCAAACGAATTTTGTCCATATTTTTAAAAATTATTTGAGATAATTTCACATGGGCACAAATGTTATAAAAATGATACCAATACACCACATTTTTTTAAAAAATTGTGTTTATTATTTTTATTTATTTATTTGAGAGTGAAAGAGAGAGGAAGAGGCAGAGAGAAAGAGAAAGAGAATGGCCGTGCCAGGGCCTCCAGCCACTGCAAACAAAGTCCAGATGTGTGCGCCCCCTTGCGCATCTGGCTAATGTGGGTCCTGGGGAATCAAGCCTCAAACCAGGGTCCTTAGGCTTCACAGGCAAGTGCTTAACCGCTAAGCCATCTCTCCACTCCCACATTTTTAATATACGTTTACTCCTTTTTGATATGTTACTGCATTTAATTTTTCTGTGCTCTGTCCTTCTGTCCTTCCTTCTTTTTTGTTTTTTTGTTTTTGTTTTTGTTTTTGTTTTTGTTTTTGTTTTTCGAGGTAGGGTCTCACTTTAGCCCAGGCTGACCTGGAATTCACTCTGTAGTCTCAGGTTGGCCTTGATCTCTTGGTGATCCTCCTACCTCTGCCTCCCGAGTGCTGGGATTAAAGGCATGTGCCACCACACCCAGCCTGTCCTTCCTTCTTGAAACACCCATGCATGCACTCATACAAACATGTATCTGTGTTCTTATCTGAAATTTTTTCAATGATTCAGTAATAGGCTACATCATATGGTTCTTCAGGGGTAAAAAGAATGTTCTCATATATAACTGCACTGTATTTTTAAAATATTTTTATTCATTTGCAAGGAGAGAGAGAGAGAGCAAGAGCGAGCAAGAGAGTGCCAGAGCCTCAGCCTCCAACAGCTACAAATGAACTCCAGATGCATGTGCCACTTTATGGATCTGGCTTTATGTGGCTACTGGGAAATCAAATCCAAGTTGTTAGGCTTTGCAGGCAAGTGCTGTAACTGCTGAGCCATGTCTCCAGCCCCACTGTATAGTTTCAATTCAATACAAGATTGGTAGCAATACCTTTACCCATTTTTGTCAGTTATCTGAATAACTTCCTTTCATAGTGGTTTTTTTTGTGGCCTAGGATCCAGCCTAGAATCACATATTTCTTTAAATGCCTTCTTGGTCTGCTTTACTCTAGAGATCTTTAATTTGGTTCTTCACTTTGTTTTCATGACATTTGATTCTGTTTCTTTTCTCTTTTCTCTTTTCTCTTTTCTCCTCTTCTCTTCTCTTCTCTTCTCTTTTTCTCTTCTTCTCTTTCCTTTTCTTTTCTTTTCTTTTCTTTGGTTTTTCCAAGATAGGGTCTCACTCTAGCTCATCCTGACCTGAAAATCACTATGTAGTCTAAGAGTGGCCTCCAACTCTTGGTGATCCCCTCTACCTCTGCCTCTGAGTGCTGGGATTAAAGGCGTGTGCCACCACGCCCGGCTTGATTTTGTTTCTTTTAACCCTATAAGTATTGTTACAATCTTGTCATAGATTCATTTTTAGCTAATACTGTAGGATACACTTCCAGTGTTGAAAACTCAAATGATAACTTGTGTCTCACAACCTCTGACGTCTAGCTGCACAGCAAGCATCTTTTCTGGATGCTTATCTGGAACATTAAGCTCAGAATATCTGAAGCTTCCTCCCATGTTCATCCCTCCCAAAACAAACCTTCGTCCAGTTGACTTAATAACTATAAATCACTCTGCTTCTTACACTTGGCTCTTAAGAAGAGTTTTGCTCTTTGTTCCTACCCTTGCGTACCTCTCAAATCCTCTTAACTCCTGGGGCCGTGATCTTGAGCAGCCTGCCATTGCTGGCTGGCTGGCCTCAGGTTGTAATGGTATGCATTTTCATCTTGATTGCTGCATCCTTCCCATTCAGTATTCTCTTGTTTAGACCTGTTCTTCCTCTCAGAGTTTTGCGTTCTACTACCCTTGTTTGCCCTAGCACCTGGAGAAGAAAGCTCACCTTCTTTCTCATCCACTAAACCAGCGCATTATTGATGCCTTCCACCATGTGCCCGGGGCTGCGCTGCACTGACGCGTACTAAGGGACACATTAGTAAATGAGTTGGACATTTCTCCTGCTGAGAATGAATTGAGGGATACAAAGAACTTGACTGTGACTAGGTGTTTGGGTTAGTTATTTTGAACCAGGATGTGTCAGGACAAATAATGGCAGGGGACGGGGATACCATTGGTAGGATGATAAAGGAGATCCTCTCTAATACCTAAATTTAGCCCATGTCATATTAATTCCAATTTTAAATAGATTTTATCATTTCTCTCCTCTTAGTCCCAGGTGCCACTGCTTTAGTCTACCCTTTGTTTTCTCTTTGCTGAATGACTATAGTAGTCTCTTAGATGTTTCCTAGGAGTAACCTTTTCCCTTGTTCACATATCAATCCATTTATCTACTAGCTAGGTGTTTTTATTATCACTGAGCTCAATGATTATATCTTCTGTGAATCCTTATCTTCCTGCCGAAATATTTAATAGTTTGGGGGGACTAGGAAGACGTCTCAGTAGCTAAAAGTGCTTGCTTATAGAGAGAGAGAAAGATAGAGAGAGATGCAAATAAATAAAGATACATTTTAAAAAGAGTACTTAAGGGGTTTTCTTTATGGTTTTTAACATTTTAGCATAACTATTACTTATAAGCTTTTCCCTTTGAATTACTCTGAGATCATATATTTTCTATTTATTCATTTTTCATTTGTATATTTGTTTATTTTTGAGAGAGCCTATCCTCAAACTCATAATCCTCCTGCCTCAGGCTACCAAGTACTGGTCTTATAGGCATGGGCCACTGAGGCTTTAGTACTGTAGATTTGGAAAGAACTTTGAGCAGTGATTGCAAGGACATGTTGGTTGGTTAACCTGTTCAAACATTTTTTATCAGAACAAGGGCCAGGAGTCTAGATCCATGCAGGCACACATATCCTTACTGTCTGAAATGTTGTAGAAGACTGAATCCAGAACCAATATCTCATAAACCAGAATGCAGCCCCCACCTAAACACATCCTAAAACACATTGTAGTAAGCATTTAGAAAAGGAAATGGTAAAAAAACAGAGGCCACCTTAATTAAGTCTTGATGAACAACTTTCATTTTTCTTTTTTGAGGTATGTACCATGATCCATAAAAGAAAATGTTTTAATCTCAATTTAAGTTGGATTTTGTGTAAAATCATTGGCTAGGAAACTAAGATAGTTTATAAGCATTTTTTTTTTCTTTTGCAAACACTGAAATACTAAGTTCTGTTAATAAGGGACATCTAGAAATGATTTTGTAAGGATAATTTTATGGTATTCTCTCCATGTCCACATTATATGACAAGATAACAATTGAGGAAGACATTTTACTCCTTTGGAAACTAAGGAAAGCCCTAATATAGAGCAATCACAATAACTGGTATCAAAATGAGAGAATAGAGAGTAATAGTCTAAAATTCAGCTGAGTAATACTGAGAGTGTGGTGGTTAACTGTGTCAACTTGACCACATCTAGAATTATGAATGGGATAAATGTCAGGGTATGCCTGTGAGGAAGTTTCCAGATGACATTACTTGAGGTGAAAAGGTCCATCCTAATGATGGGCAGCACCACTCTAGGGGTGGAGTCCCACACTGACTAGATTAAAGAGAGTGTATACTTTGCATATAACCAAAAGGGAAAGAAAAAACGGTACCACAGACTTAGTAATAAAAGACAGATAATAAAGCAAATGGCAAAGAAGTGAAAGCCAGAGAACAAAAATAATGATAGAAAGCAACTGAGCATATCTTCACCAACAGTGCTAAATGTGACACACTCACTAGGTATATAAGGAAAAAACATAACTTGAGTAAAAAGTCTGTTCTTTACGTATCAGTGAATGAGTCAAGATAATTATAAATGAATCAGCAAAAAGACAAAAAATGCAGGATATATAAAATTCAGGCTATAAATCTATTTTAAAATTATTAATGATTGTCCAGGTGTGGTGGTTGGTACATGCATACCTTTAATCCCAGCACTAGGGAGGCCCAGGCAGGAGGATCTCTGTGAGTTTGAGGCCAACCTGAGAATACATAGTATATTCCAGGTCAGCCTGAGCTAGAACAAGAACCTACCTCAAATAAATAAATAAATAAATAAACACAAAAAATATTACTAATGGTTGTTTTAAAATCACAGTTCTGATTTTTGAGAATCCCTTACTAATGACAGTGTGTTATGTAATGCTTGGGGTTGGAGCTCAGTGTTGAGAATTTGCTTACCATGTAAGAGACCATGGGTTCAATCCCCAGCTCTTTCAAAACACTGGCAGGTGTGTTGGGGGCATTATGTGTAAAATATCCAAGAGGGAATATGCTTGGTGTGTCAGCTTGGGCCACAGGCCTATACCCTGACAACTCACTCATTGCAGAGGAGATGGTCACATTTGAAACCCGTGGTTTGGAGCTGGTCATGTTGGCACAAGTGCCTGTCACTCAGAAAGCTGAGACAGGAAGATGGCAAGTTCATGGGTAGCCTGGGCTATATAGCAAGGCCCTGTCTGTGGGAAGAAAAAAAAACACCCAGAAATCGTTTCAGGCAGACATTAGCTAAGGGAGTACTGACCTCAATGAGTAGTTTTTACCACAGCACCTGCTCAGTACAAAAGCATGAAGCCAGGAAGAGTAACTAGGAAATTGACAAAACGTAGGTTCATGCTTTAAATGAGCACTTATTGATTGCATCCAGCGTAAGAATACATTAAACTTAAAACTGTAGATTCATGTTTAAGTGTATGTTTCATCACTTTGAAAAAAAAAAAAAAGGGTTTCATAGTTAAGACCCAGATTTAGGGTTTATTCACCTCTTAGTCCTCTTTTGGGTGGTGGAAGCATGTTTCAGTCTTTTTTAAGTCTAGCCAGCCTCTTTAAACATATCTAAGTTTAAGTCATAAGTGGAGAAGATAGGTTGAATCAGTAAAAATATGTAAATACTAGGCAAGACGTGGTGGCATACACCTTTCACTCTAGTACTGGGGAGGCTGAGGGAGGTGGACCTCTGTGAGTTCGAGGCCAGCCTGAGCTACAGAGTGAATTCCAAGTTAGCCTGGGCTAGAGTGAAACCCTGCCTCGAATGAATCATCCCCCTGCCAAAAAGAAAAAAAAAAAACACAAAAAATGTAAACACACCAAGGAAAAGAACTTCAGTACACGCTCTTTTGACTTATCAATAGTAAAATAGTAATACCATGTTTGAAAATGAACAACACAGGGTTGTGTATGCACATTCAGAAATCTACCATCATAGCTGTTCATTGTGCATGTGAACCAAACAAGAGAGGAGGGAGGGAAGCAGATAGATAGAGTCACAAGGGGAGGAGGAAGAGAGGAGGAGAGATTTCTTTATAGGCTACTGCTCTGTTGCTTAGGAGAAAATTTACATGCATTTTCATTTGGTAAATGCACAAATATCCAGAAAAAGGTGTGTAAAAGTTGAAATGCCAGCTAACTATATCAACTCTTAAAAAACTAAAGTTAAAAGTAAGATATTTTCCAGGATTATTTTAAAATACGATACTTACTGGAAGGAAAGTCTAGAGAGTTACCACAGATGAAGTGTGAGCATACTTCTCCCACTGGCAAATGAGCTCCTATTTCCTACAGTGTATATTCTGGTCCACAATGAGTCATTTTCAACATGTTTCATTTGACTCCTAATACGTTTTTAAACTTGGCAGGCATATTTAGATGAATATTACTTCCAGTTTTAGAGACTGCTTTTAAATTACACTTCAGTTTCACAGCCATCATGAAAGGATCTTTTAGTAAAAAGGAAACAGGATTGATTGGAAGTTTATATTTGGAGAAGAAAAAGTTCCCATTTTTAAATGTTTTATGTTACTACCTAAACCATCAATGTTATCTTAAAAGGCTGCAACTGTCAGCTTCTTTCTAAGTAATAGAAGAAAATCAAAAGATTATATATAATTTATCTTGGATAATATTTATTAAATTTCTACTATGCCTAGTACTGTTTAGGTGTTCTGTCTATTATTTTTTGTAATCCTGACATTATAGGTAATGTTTTGTTTTTCTTCAGACTATGTGTGGGATTACAGAACATACAGCTTGACACTGTAAAGCAGGGAGCTACGTAAGGGTAAAACCTAATGACAGCATGGAGAAGTTTTTTATATGTCTAACTCAGTATGTATGTGTATATATATATATATATATATATATATATATATATATATAGTAATTACACCATCCTATGAATCTTCCAACACATTTCATTTCAACTTATCTACTGTTACTTTTTTATATTTTTCATTTTTGTTACTGTGACTTCTACACTTTGCTTTATTATTTTCAGTATTTTTAAAGTTCACAAAATTTTAAAGTTGGAAAAGAAACTTAAGTATTCTTATAAAAAACATTCTACTCTTTTGAAAATGAGGAAACAAACCTAAATGAGGTTACATGACTTGTCCTTGCTCATTCGGGTGCAGTATTGTGTCATGCTTATATAAATATACCTGTAACTCCCAAACTCAGGAGGCTGAAGCAGGAGGACACTGAGCTTCAGTCCACTTTCAGATACATAGACAGTTTGAGCTGCATAGCAAGAGCCTTGTTAAAACGTTAATTAGTGTATTATAGAGAAAGGAAGAAACAGAAAGAATGTATGATTTCTGTACTTCTAAATAGATCTAGTAAAACTATCTCATGCAGCTGGGTAACCTGCACTGTTACAAAGCTTTCAAAAGACAAGTGAGACAAGTTTCTTTGTTGACATTTACTGCATATTCTGTTAGCAATTTATACTGTTGGGCTTTTTGTTGCAGCTTTTATCTTTAAAAATATATCCATGTGTTTTAAAATTATTTTATTTTTACTTAAAGGCAATGTAATTTCGTTTTACAAATGGAATGTCAATATCTTATTTGCAAAAAGTAGAAAATGAGTTCATGTACTTGCAAGCAGCAAAGCTTATGTGACATCCATATAGTTATTATTAGAATTCAGATGTTTTCTTTTAATTCACTAGGCCCTCAAGTGTGAATTTCCATTAGCTAGATTATTCATAGATTTTCTGAATGCAGTGGTGCCTATCATGTCTAAAATTCTTTTTGTCTAAAGTCACTGAGACTAAAAGTTCTCCAAGGAATACATCTCTTGATTCCAGGCCAGAGTACATTCAGATCATTCTGATTAGATAGGCTGTTTGTGTATAAACCTATAAAAGAACTCATATACCTGTAAGTCACGATGAAATGTTAGCCTTGAGATAGCTTATAGAAGTGGTTCGCCAGAAAGCCAAGGTATGGTAAATAGCTTGTCGCTTATAAGGATGGAATGTAGTGCCATAAAACATTTTCACTCTTTTTGCTATTGGTTAAATTAACTGAATCTACAAGTAAGTAAACAGATGTTAAATGTGGAATATATGTTGTAAAATTCACCAATTTGTATACTGTAAAGAGAATTTTTGAGCCCACAGAAATAGTACTTACAAAACATAAATTCTTCAACAAAAACATGATGTTTTAATTTTTGAAACTTAAAACTATGAACCAAATGCTTTTTATAGGAAAAAATTTGTCAGCCAATTTTCCATATTGCTAGTTGCTGTGTACTAAAACTTGGATCCAGATTAGCCAATAATACCTCTTTTATTTGTAGAAACTATTCACTGTTGTTTTCTATAGCCTACTTAAATATTAAGCATTCCACTTATAAGAATATTTCTAGTCTTTATTGCCGGTTTTTATTTCTCAAATTTTAGTCAGTACAGAATTTATAAATTATAACTTATTCCAAACTATACCTAAAGGTTATAGCTTCTTAACCATGTGTCTTTAATGATACAAAGCATTAGAGCAGTATTGAACTTAATGAGCCAAAGGTTTATAAACTTTCAGTGAAATAATTATTATACTCATTGTTTGAACTCATTCAGATAGAATTAAGAAAAAGTAATGGATTATGAAAAAATTATTCTGACATTTTTATTAATTTTATTTATAAAAATTATAATTTAATTTATAAACACTCATGAATTATTTACAGATACCATATCTCATGTCTAATAATCTTTTCTAATGTTAACAACCAATCTAATAAAATGCTATATTTCTATGTAATTGTATATGAAGTGGAATTTCATGTAATTAAAACTCATTTTCATTACCATTTTTAAGAGCACTTCTTTTTACTTGGATGGTTTGTTGATTTATTTGTTTGTTTGTTTTGGGTTGGGAATTGAACAGAAAGTCATATACATGCTAGGCAAACACTCTACCCTTGAGTCTCATACCCAGTATCCTTTACTGTTGTATAACAGAACACAGTGGCAAAATTAATCACCAGGCTGTCTATTCCTCATGAGAAATGGATTTTTGTTTTCCAACTCTAAACTGTTCCCTAGTTCTTTATTATCCCATAAATTCCAAATGTGTACATTGCTTTCCTTGTCTCCTCTTATTTTAAATGAGAGTTAATATTATGAACTCTGTACTTTTTTAAGCACATCAAAAGACAAAAAAGAAACAACCTTCTCTTTATGGTTTCAGAGGAGAATGTAGGGAAAAATACGTATCTTTTGGTCAGGTTTCTCATGGTTGGAGTTTAGACAATGGAAAGAACAATAAAGAATTAAAACTGGCCGGGCGTGGTGGCGCATGCCTTTAATCCCAGCACTCGGGAGGCAGAGGTAGGAGGATCGCCGTGAGTTTGAGGCCACCCTGAGACTACATAGTGAATTCCAGGTCAGCCTGAGCTCCAGTGAGACCCTACCTCAAAAAAAAAAAAAAAAAAAATTAAAACTGGTGTGTAAACTTCTACTGTGATGGGTGAGAAATTCTTAACTTAATATTCATTGATACATTGTGCATCATATAATAGAGAATAAAAATGATTTTCATTTCTGAGGTCAAAGAGCTGAAATACCATGTGTATACATGTGGTAGTTTGACTAGATGGCTGCAAATATATTCAGTATTTCATAAGTTTGTAGTTTGAATCTGCAGCTGCCTGGCTAGAGAAGGTGTCACTGGGTGGATCTTAAGGTGTGGTAGTGGGTTTGCAATTCCCACCTAAAGATATGCCAAGTGCCTGCTTCCACCTAGAGTTCCTAAAGTGTGCTGTGTGGTGTGGCTTTTGGCTTGTGGTTTTTCTCTCTCTTTGGACCAGTGAAAGCAAGACCAGTTTCTTCTGCCATCGTGGACCTTCCCCTGGATCTGCAAGCTTCAGTAAATCCCTTCCTTCCGTAACTGTGCCTGGTCTGGAAGTTCATCTCAGTGATCCTGAAGCTGTCTGTTATAATACATTTTAATAATTTAAAGCAAAATGTTTTTGAAGTAACAAATTTAAGGATTGCCTACAAAAAGTAACAGATCAATCATTGAACTAATTCAGAATATACAAGTAATTAAGAGAAAAGTGAGGCAGTTTTGTTTTTGGTGGTCCTGGAATATCAGGGTAAACATTTTATATTTACTTCAGT
This sequence comes from Dipus sagitta, assembly GCA_036346955.1. Classification (NCBI taxonomy): domain Eukaryota; kingdom Metazoa; phylum Chordata; class Mammalia; order Rodentia; family Dipodidae; genus Dipus; species Dipus sagitta. Next base: position 37,525,008 of record CM070772.1, on the reverse strand, counting down.
AAACAGTGAAAGGTTGACCTGATTAAAATTACTTTTGAAGCCAGGCGTGGTGGCGCACGCTTTTAATCCCAGCACTTGACAGCCAGAGGTAGGAGGATCGCTGAGAGTTCGAGGCCACCCTGAAACTACATAGTGAATTCCAGGTCAACCTGAGCCAGAGTGAGACGCTACCTCAAAAAACAAAAACAAAAAATTACTTTTGAGAGAATTCACTTTGCCATAAAAAATATGAGTATATTTGGGATAACTCAAGATGTCCTGAATAATAGGAATACCTGACAGACAGGTGATAGTTAATAAGGAATATATAACATATGATAATAAGGAATATCAAGGAGAAGACTGATTTTAAAAATCAGTTGGGGGGTAGGCTTCGGATAGATCTCAATTGGTAGAGTGCTTGCCTAGCATGAACAAAGCCCTGTGTTCTATTCCCAACACTAGAAATACAGGGCATAGTGGTTCCTGTATTCCTAGCGCTAAAGAGGTAGAGACAGGGGCATCAGAAGTTCAAGGTCTAGTTTGAGGCCAACCTGGACTATATAACATTCTGTCTCATATTGAAGTGTTCAGCACTAAGTAAGATATCTCACACCCTCCACAGCTCATGGACCATTGCAAAAGAGGAGGTGTAAAGAATGTAAGAGCCAAAGAAAGGGAAGGAATGTTTACAGTGCTGTCTCTCAGACACAGAATGGCCTTGATATTCATGACTTCACAGTGACTGATGCTACTACCTACAGAAGACCAGTATAATGGAAGGGGATGAGAAGAAGCCAGGCATGGTGGTGCATGCCTTTAATCCCAGACTTGTTAGGCAGAGGTAGTTCAAGGCTAGCCTGAAACTACATACTGAATTCCAGGTTAGCCTGGGCTAAAGCAAGACCGTATCTCTCTCTCTCTCTCTCTCTCTCTCTCTCTCTCTCTCTATATATATATATATATATATATATATATATATGCAAGCAGTAAGAGAAATAGAGAGAATGGATATGCCAAGGCCTCTAGTTAGTGCAAACAAACTCCAGATGCATACGCCACCTTGTGCATCTGGCTTTATGTGGGTACTGGGGAGTTGAACCCTGGCTGTTAGGTTTTGCAAGCAAGTGTCTTAACCTCTGAGCCATCTCTCTAGACCCTGTAATCGTTCTTTTTAATTCATTTATAGAATTCTTTCTGAATCACTGTCATTGGAGGCCATTGCTATAGGGCTGTTAATATTTGGAGAAGACCTGTTGCCTTGCTTTTGCATGGTTCTATGTTTGTGCAGTGGGACTTGCAGTCTTGGGTCAGGTCATGGGTTCAATTTTCTTTTTTTAAACTTAAGTCACCTTTATTGTTTTAGTGGAAGTGTTACACTGTTCAAGAGGGTCTAGTTTGTTGTAGGGTTAAGGTATGGTTTCCTCATTAGAGTGGTGTTCAGGACTCTGGGCTTAATCCCCAGTACTTCCCTGAGAGCAGATACTGTCTACAAAGACAATCACTATCAAGAGGTAGGCTTGCAATGAAAATGCACTAGTAGTCACTCCTTCAGCACCAACCATTTGAGGAACTCCAAGGGCACTGACAGTACTATGTGCACTAATGTATTCACACTGTGTTTATGTATAGAGGCAATAAAAAGCAGCAGCAAGACTAGTATTAACATTGGGTTGATGTAAAGTAGAGGAGAGAAACAATGGGTAAGGGGAATGGTAGGAACAGAAGTAATAGGATGACACAATTTTTCCTAAAGTTAGAGTAGAAATAGAGCCATAAAGAAATACGATTTGATAATATGGAACGATCTGAGCTTTTAGATACAGAGACCTCACAAACCAGGCCAGTTTATGTTCTTTGGGAGAGGGAGAGGAAAAAGGAAGGAGAGTGGGGGTGGGGAGAATAGGTTTAGGTTGGACGTAGTGGTGTACCCCTTTAATCACAGTACTCTGGATACTGGTAGAAGGATCATTGTGAGTTGGAGGCCAGCCTGGGACTACAGAGTGATTTCCAGGTCAGACTGAGCTAGAGTAAGACCCTACCGCAAACCCTCCCCCCTCCAACAATATAGGTATAGGACAAGAACAGAGCAGCACTGAGCTTGTCTGGAAAAATGACTTTGTATATTAAACCAAGGACAAATAACTGTGAAGGCCAGAGAACTGGATGGGGATATAGCATATGAATGCTATCTTACCTGAATGCTAGGTTCAGCCTCAGGTGTGTGGGTATTGCTTCCCTGACTCCCAAAAACCTAGTCTCATCAGTGTGTTTCATTTATGATGTTGGGTCTCAGATGCTGGTCTCACCCCTGGGCAGCAGGCTCCCCAAACAGTCCCTCTGGGAAGAATTCTAGACTTCCTCTCATGCTCTGTAAAAGTCCCTGTTTTATTTTGCTACTGAAGCAGAAATATTTGGATGTCATCCACCTCTTCTGATAGCTATTCCCCAGCTTTCTCCAGTTTATTTCCTGGAGAATTGTGATGGGAAAAGCATGGCACAGGAAGACAATAGAACATTACATCTCCACAACCAAAGGGAGGGAGGAGAGAGAGAGAGCATTAGGGACACTGAGTGGGACTGGGTTAATAAGCCCTAAGGCCCACCTTCAGTAAGCTCCTCCAGCAAGGCTTTCCCTGCTGGAGATTGGGTATGAGACGTAATCACAAATACATGAGGTTGTAAGGGACAGCCCACGTTCAAGCTACTGTACCTAGAACCACAGGTTACTAAAACTAGTAAGTGGCTTCAGAAAGATTAAATAATGCAAGGTAATTTTGAAAAAAACTTAATTATAAAACCATTTGTATTTTTAGATATTAGCAATAAAGAGCTAAAACTTGAAAGTTAGATGGGAAAATATTTGCAAAATACATAGATAATAAAGAGCTTACAGCTTAAGACCATGGTAAATTTCCCTGTTCCAAATTTTTAAATTTGGCCAAAGGATTTAAGCAGACATTTTTAAAATAAAATGCAGATGTTCATGGCAATATAAACTGAGATAGCCACTGGGAAAATTATTGTGGAGTTTCCTCAAAAACTGCAAAGTTGAACTACTGTATGAACCAGCTTTACTACTCTTGGGTATATGCCTGATGCTCACTAAGTCAACATACCACAGAGATACTTGCACACCCATGTTTATTGATGTACGATTCACAGTAGCCAAGAAATGGAACCAGCCTAGATATGCACAGATAATGAATAATAAAGAAAATGTTCTATATCCATAAATGTACTGTTATGAAGCCATAAACAAAAATGAAATTATGACATTCATGGTAAACAGATGGAACTGGAAAACATGTTATTTGAAATAAGCCAGAGTCAGAAAAAGAAATATCACATTTTCTTTTATATGAGAAACCTAGATCTAAAAGTGTGTGGGGTGTGTGTGTGTGTGTTTGTACACGCACATATGTGTATAGGTGACAAAACCTTGTAAAAGATCTTGGGAGAAGAAGAAATCTTAAAACAGTAGGTAGGAAAGAGAGGGTAGTGGAATACATATGATACAGCATGTAGTTGAATCTTGTGCTTTGATCCACTCTGACAGTCTGACTCCTAGTTGACCTGTTTAGACCTATATGTTCCAAGTGGTAATTTATAGACATGGATTATTAACTGCCATATCTGGTTTCTATTTGCTCTACTTGTTTTTTGTTCTTTTTATTGTTTTGTTTTGTTTTTTGGAGGTAGGGTCTCACTCTAGCTCAGGCTTACCTGGAATTTACTCTGTAGTCTCAGGGTGGCCTTGAATTCACGGTGATCCTCCCACCTCTGCCTCCCAAGTACTGAGATTAAAGGTGTGTGCCACCATGCCCGAGTTTTTGTTCTTCTTTTTGTCTTCCATTCTTTTCCTGTCTTATGTGGGGTTTTTGTGGTGTGGGGAAAGGTTGTTTTGATCAGCCCAGGCTGATCTTGAACTCACTCTGTCGCCCCAGTCTGGCCTGGAACTCATGGCCATCCTCCTACATGTCTAATCCCAGTGTGCCTATGCAAGAGGGGAAACGGAGATAGCTGAATTGCCTGGAATTTCACAGGCCCGCTTGCCTGGGGAATGCAGCAGTAAACAACAAAATGCGATCCTGACTCACATGAAGTAGAAGGCAGGCAAGAACTGACATCCAAAATTGCCCTCTGACCTTCACACAATTCATGATGTGCTGTGTATGTATGTTCTTACAGTCATACATTGTATACGTGCATACATGACATACACATGCAAAAGTAAATAAGTACAAATAAAAGAAAGTAGAATAAGTTAGTCCTGCTCCTTATAATGTTCATTTTAGCATTAAACTGAAGGTGCTAGCTTTGGTGTGATAAAACAAAGGATAGTGGTATTAAGGAGTGCAATTGAAAACACACCTCCTGGGGTTGGAGAGGTGACTCAGTGGTTAAGGCACTTACCTGCAAAGCCTAATGACCTGGGTTCAATTCCCCAGCACCCATGTAAATCCAAATGTACAAAGTGGCACATGCATCTGGAGGTCATTAACAGCTGCTGAAGGCCCTGGTGACCCATTATGTCTCTCTTACTTGCTATCACTCTTTCTCTTTCTGCTTATAAATATAGATAAGTAAATAATTTTTGAAAAATAAAAGACATCTCTAGTTAATGGTAGTGTGATTTTTTTTTTTAACATGTTACAAAGGAAGCAACAGGGACTGGGGAGATGATCAGTAGTGAAAGGTGCTTGCTTGCAAAGTCTGCTAGCCTGGGATCAACTCCCCAGCCACCCATGTAAAGCCTGATGCAAAAAGTGGTGCAGGAATCTCACATTCCAGTTGCAATAGCAAGAGACCCTAGCAAGCTTCTTCCCCACACACAGCTTAGTAAGTAAATAAATATTAAAGAAATAAGTAGATTCCTTTGAAAACATGGGGGATAATTTTAGAAAATGTAAAAGAAGGTCATTTTATAATGAACATGTAGAGAATGCCCCAGTCTAATAGAGCTGAATCAAGTTATTCCAAGGAGCAATAAGAGCCAGGACATGCACTTGGTCAGCATGTTGTTACCTCATGTCCCTAAGATTCTCTTAATTTAAATTAGAGCTTGACACACTATGGTCTGCCGGTCAAACCCAGATCATCTCTTTTTGTATATCCTGCAAGCCAACAATGACATTATATTTTTTAGTTATTGGAGAAAAAAATTAAAAGAACAACAAATCATTCCAATACATGAAAAGTAAACACTAGTGTCAATAAATGAAGTTGTATTGAGACAGTCATATTTGTTTTTATGGTACAACCACACACAGCACAGTTGAGTTGTCTCACTGTTGACACTTTATGACCTAAAACATTTATTCTTGGCCTTTTACAGCAGTGTACAGACCCTGCCTAAAGCATTTGTGGCAGCTGCTCAGCAGCCCCAAAGCAGTGACCATGATTCTTGTCTATCTTCTCTGAGCCAGTCATGAGTCTGAGTGGGTAGATGACCATTGGTAGATGCTCCCTGAAGATCAGCACTTCTTTTCCCAATACAGATCCTTAGCTAAGTAAATTGAAAAGTCTGACTTTGAACATGATATAGCTCTATTTATCAATAAGGAAAAGCTTTTGCATTCACTGGCTAGAAGAAAAACCAAGCTGTGTACTCCTAAAACTTCTGTATTTTAATATTTTATTTAGTTATTTGAAAAGGAGGAGAGAAAACAAGGCAGAGCGAAAGACTGGGCAGGCCAGGTCCTCTAGCTACTGCAAACAAACTCCAGATATATGTGCCACCTTGTGCATCTGGCTTACATAGGTCCTGGGGAATTGAATGGGGGTCCTTTGGCTTTGCAGGCAAGTGCCTTAATGCCAAGCTATCTATCTCTGCAGCCCAAACTTCTGTATTTTAAATAATTTGGACACCTCAGTGATCATAGGAAGAAAGCATATCATAAGATGAGACATCTTGGTCAGTCTGTAACTTGGAATTAGGGCTGGCAAGATGGCTTAAGAGGGGAAGAGTTTATGCTGTGCAAGCACAAGGACCTGAGTTTGGCCTCATCACCCACATAAAAGTCCACATGGCCACATATGCCTTGACCCCAGCACAGAGGAGAGCAGAGATAGGAAGGTGACAGGGGCTATCTGGTCATCCAATCTGACTTAAGATAGGGCCACTTCAGGTTCTGTGAGAGACACTACCTCAGGGAAATTAAGGTGCCAGGGCTAGAGAGATGGCTCAGTGGTTAAAGGTACTTGCTTGCAAGCCTGCCATTCCAGGTTCAGGTCTCCTGAACCTATGTAAAGCCAGATATACACAAAGTGGCTCATGCACCTGGAGTTCACTTGCAGTGGCAAGAGGCTCTGACACCCACTCTCTGTCTGTCTGTCTATCTCTGTCTCTCAAATAAATAAAAATTAAGCAGTAGAGGGCTAGAGAACACTTGAAGTCCTCTAGCCTCTGGACATATACACAAGGAGCTTGCACACATACACGCAACAAAAAAGAGAAGGAAGAAAAGAAGCAGGAAACAAACTTGGTAGCCATGAAAACATGCAAGGTTACCTTTCCCTTTTCCTGTGGTAGGTTTCTCTTTTAATATGGTATTTATTTGTTTATTTATTTGAGAGAGAGAGAGAGGCAGATAGAGACAGAATGGGCATGCTAGGGCCTCTGCCCACTGCAAATCAACTCCAAATGCATGTACCACCTTGTACATCTGGTGTCACATGAGTACTGGGAAATTCTTGTGCTTTGCAGGCAAGCACCTTAACTGCTAAGCCATCTCTCCAAGCCCAGGGTTTTTGTTTGTTTTTATTAAAGGTGTTGGCAAGTGTATATTCAATTTTATTTGATAGTCTCTTCTAAAGAAAGTATTTACTTTGCTAACAGTTTTTAATCATTTTGCCAATGTTAACCTAGTGATCTTGTCATTATTACATTCTCATAAATATAGAATAAGAGGCACTGTTGCAGTTACCTTGTTGCTGAGACAAACACCTGACTAGAAGCAGTGTGTGGGAGGAAAGGGTTCATTTCAGGTTTGCAGATTCCAGCGGACACTTCATCGTGGCAGAAGAAGTTAGCTCACTTCATCATACATCTGTAGCAGAGAGACAGGACAAACAGCCCCAACCCAAGAAGGCTTTCAACACACTTCTTGCCTGGACTCCTATATCTAACCCCAGTAACACACCTCTTCCAGCAGAGTAGAGACTTAAGTAGGAAGCTTAATCTTAATCCAGGTACCTGAGGTTATGGGGAATATTTGCATTGAAACCACTACAAACTCAAAGTAAAGGGCAGGTATATAATTTGTACTCAGTCTTGCCTTGGAGTGACTGCTTAATATAGTAGCATATAAATATTTTATTTTACATAAAAAATATTTTAGCCATGGTGGTACACACCTTTAATCCCAGCACTTGAAACAGACGTAGGAGGATCACCATGTGTTCAAGGCCACCCTGAGACTATAGAGTGATTTCTAGGTCAGCCTGGGCTAGAGCAAGACCCTACTCAGAAAAACAAAATAAAAATAAAATAAAGAATATTTCAGTGTCATGAATCTTCAAAAAATCAATCACTTGAGACTTTTTTCTGGAATTGTTTGTTTCCTATAACACATCATCTTTACTGTGTTTTATTGTGATTGTTTACTGTTTGAATCTCTATTTGGTACTTTGAATTTTAATGTTTATTCAAAAATACACATTCAAAAACTCTTTTTCATTTTTTAACTTTTTTATTAACAACTTTCATCATAATTTCGACAATAAACCATGATCATTCCCTCCCCTCCCCCACTTTCTCCTTCACAAATCCACCCTCCGTCAGCTCCAGCTTGCTTTCTAGTGACTTTGCAGCCCAAACATGTGGAGTATTCAGGAATAGGGTCTTACCATCTATTTCTGGTGGGAAACTAAGATCCTTGGCAATGACCTATAATGTTTTGGGTACATCAGGGTCCTCCCTGGCCAACAACTCACTGGAAGGTATCCCATCCCTGGCACTGAAATTTTTTTAGTAATAACCTATGGCTTCTGGGTATGCCATTATCTGAAAAAGCAGCCATATGGAAAATATGGCCTATTCCTAACGTCTTAGATTTTGATTAATACTTCTCCTACCCTCCCTTTATTCAGTTCCCTTCCCTGAGCTCACTTAGGCCATTGCACCCCCTCTAATATATTTTTTTTATTTTTATGGTATGTTTGAAACTTCAAAATGTAACTACTTACATTTCTTTTAAAAATCTTTAAAACTTACTTTCAGCTCTGGGCGTGGTGGCGCACGCCTTTAATCCCAGCACTCGGGAGGCAGAGGTAGGAGGATCGCTGTGAGTTTGAGGCCACCCTGAGACTCCATAGTGAATCCCAGGTCAGCCTGGGCTAGAGTGAAACCCTACCTCCAAAACCAAAAAAAAAAAAAAAAACCCAAAACTTACTTTCAGTGTCATTGCAAGAGTTTGTTTTAGAACTAAGTATTGAATCCATGTTAAATATCATTGCTTCCATTTTGAATGATCACTTGAAGTGAACATTATCAGTATTCAAAATTTGTGGTGCTTGTCATCTTGGCATTCAGTTTGTCTCCCCTAATCTGTATTTTGTCTTTTTATTTATTTATTTATTTTGTTTATTTTTATCTATTTATTTGAGAGTGACAGACAGGCAGAGAGAAAGAGGCAGAGAGAGAGAAAATGGGTACACCGGGGCCTCCAGCCACTGCAAACAAACTCCAGATACTTGTGCCCCCTTGTGCATCTGGCTAACATGGGTCCTGGGGAACCGAGCCTCGAACTGGGGTCCTTAGGCTTCACCGGCAAGCACTCAACCGCTAAGCCATCTCTCCAGCCCTGTATTTTGTCTTTTAAAATAGTAAGTGGGTACTTGATGGGACTATGAAGACACCAATAAAAGGTAACATATGCCCTTTTAGTTTTAAGGGCAATTTAGGGGAAAGGCCTTTCTCTTATTCATGCACAGACTTGTGAGTGTTGGTAAAGTATGGAACCAAAGCAAGGAAAAGTTCTCTGTAGAGTTCCATTCCCCACTCAGATGATCTGTATCTTAAACCCCTGACCCAAAACAAAGGTCTTCATCTCTGCATGGAGAGCACCATGTGCTCCGTTCCTTCTGTGTTCTTTCATCCTCTGGTCGTCTACTTTGTCACTGACTTCCTGCTTTAGTACCTCTGCCCACACTTAATGTGTCTGCAGTTGTGCTCCATGCTTTTTCTTTGTGTTTTTAATATTTCTTTTCTCTAACAGGCATCATGCCATTTCAAATTTCATGTTAGTAAATTAGGCTTTTGGAGTTCATCACTGGCTTGTTTACAGCAAACACGTCATAGCTCACCTGAACCATGGGAGAAGAATAGCCAGGGAAAGAGGGGAAGAGAATTAATACACCAATTTCCCCCTACCCTAGAGGAAATGAACATTGTGAGTGAGAACAGAGGAAGCTCCAAGGGGCGCTGGGCGGGGGCGGGGGGGGGTCGCAGGCCTGTAATCCCAGCTTTTGGGAAGCAGTGAGCCTGGGATACAAACAAAAACCATGTCTCAAAAAAAATTTAAAAAAGGTTTAGGGGCTGGAGAGATGGCTCAGTGGTTAAGGTGCATGCCTGAAAAGCCTAACAAGCTGGGTTCAATTTCCCAGGACCCATATGATGCCAGATGCACAAAGTGGTACATGCATCTGGAGTTCATTTGCAGTGGCAGGGAGCCCTGCTGTGCTATGCTTTCTCTCAAATAAATAAATTTTTTTAATGTGTAGAGAAAACTGTACTTCCCCCAAAATTATTTGTGAAATTGTTTCTTCAAAATAATGAAATGAGGTAGCTAAAATGTTTTTTTTTCCAATACTTTTTATCTCTCTGATATTAGGTGCTTTATTACTTCATTTTTATTCTGATGATAAATGGGTGGGTAAATAGATATCTAAGCATATAAACATTTTCTGGAATGTTATAAGCTGTCTCATTTGATGAGTAGCTGTAGAAAATAGAAATATGATCATAACATGATATGTGTTTACTGAATGTATAATTGAATAATATATTTAATATCGGCTCATTTGAAAGTCCCAAGGTAGTACTTTGCAGGTAAACTAATAAGTAGTTGCTTATTCCATCAAGTTTAATGAGAGAAATTAAGAGATGAAGAGGTTGACCTAACAACGTTATTTAGCTCGTCTTGTCATTATATTTTTCATCTTCACTCCTATTTTGCATGTTCTTGTGATAAAATTCATTATGCTGTTTTGGATAGACCAATGATTCATACTTAGTGTCCTAAAATTGTATAATAAGTTTTGTAATAATGTGACCGCCTCAAAATTTGGATTCTGTTATATCACATTGCTCTCTCTTGTATTTTTATTTTTAAAATGTTTCTAGAATGTTGTCATGTCTCCTTCTACTACCTTAGTCATTATCTAAACTGTTCATTTTTAGAAATTTTAATCTTTCTTGTAACTCACTCATGCCTAGCCTGTAATTATTTTGGTTTCTCTTTTCTTCTTTCCCTATAATTTGTTTTCATCTTACACTAACACCTAACCCTGGAAATGATTTTTCTTTTTTTAAGCAGGGTCTCATTGTAAGCCTAGACTGACCTGGAACTCACTCTGTAGTCAAGGCTTGCTACGAATTAATAGCAATCCTCCTACCTCAGCCTCCTCATTGCTGGGATCAAAGGCATGCATGTGTACTGCCAAACCTGACTGAAATAATAATCTTAACCCATAGGTTTTGTCATTCTGAAGAAGAGATTGCCCCTCATCAGATTAGTTTCTGATACTTTGTTTTCTATCCACTGTGCCTGCTTAGCAATTTAAATTTCATAACACCAAAAAAACTCACAGTTAAGATGACTGTTCATTCAGTAATGATTCATTATTAATTTAAAGTATGCAGGCTAATATATTAGATGCTAGGGATCCAGATATGAATTAGACAAGGTTTCCACACTCAAGTTCCATATTTTACAAGCAAGTGCTTTTAATTGTTGATCCATGTCCCCAGCCCTCAAGTACCATATTTTAATTGCACAAATCAATGTTATAAGCATTTTATTTTCACCCAGAATGCAATACTATTTTACCCTAGAGTTTCTGGGGTTTTATTTTTGATTTTTTTTTCAAAATTTTTTTATTAACAACTTCCATGATTATAAAAAATATCTCATGATAATGCCCCCCTTCCCCCCACTTTCCCCTTTGAAACTCCATTCTCCATCATATCCCCTCCCCATCTCAATCAGTCTCTCTTTTATTTTGATGTCATGATCTTTTCCTCCTATTATGATGGTCTTGTGTAGGTAGTGTCAGGTACTGTGAGGTCATGGATATCCAGGCCATTTTGTGTCTGGGGGGAGCATGTTGTAAGGAGTCCTACCCTACCCTTGGCTCTTACATTCTTTCCACCACCTCTTCCGCAATAGACCCTGAGCCTTGGAAGGTGTGATAAAGATATTGCAGTGCTGAGCACTCCTGTCACTTCTTTCCAGGACCATGATGCCTTCTGAGTCACCCCAAGGTCACTGCCATCTGAAAAGGGAAGATTCTCTACCGAAAGTGAGAGTAGCATTAATGTAAGGGTATGAACATTAAGAGAGTGCTTCCTGGGCAGTTTGATAAGCATAGTATGTACATTTAGCCAGATAGCAGCAGACGTTACAACCCTAGGGCTCATGACTATCCCTGTTTTAAGTTTTCAGTATCAGGGATATATTCCCTCCCATGGAACAGGCCTCCAATCCAATTGGAGGGCAGTTGGTTTCCACCATGACAGACATGCACCTGTTAGCTCATTTGGCCTGGCTGGCCAAATATAAGGCTTGCAGTGTCCACTGTTGAGTATCTTCACTGGTGATTTATCTTTCTCCCATTGAACTGCATGCAGAATGGCTTCTTCCAGCTTTCTGTCAGCTGGTCTACATGGAGGAGGTTATCAGCTCAGTTCCAGCTGGATTTCTCAGTAGACTTGCAGCCCAAGTATGTGGAGTCTTCAGCAATAGGATCTTACCATCTCTTCCTGGTGGGAAACTGAGGGCCTTGGCAATGGCCTATAATGTTATAGGGGATCAAGGACCTCCCGGGCCAACAACTCTCTCAAAATTATTATATATAACAATATATGTATTATATATTATTATTTACGTATTATATATTATATATATTAATATGCTAACATATATTAATATATATAATATTTATAATAATTTTATTTACTTATTTGAGAGGCAGAGAGAAAGAGGCAGAGAGAGAGAAAGAAAGAATAGGTGTACCAGGGTCTCCTGCCACTGCAAACACAGTCCAGATGCATGTGCATCTGGCTTTATGTAGGCACTAGGGCATTGAACCCAGGTCATCAGGCTTTGCAGACAAGTGCCTTAACTGTTGATCCTCTCTCTACTCCTGAGTTTCTATTTTATTTGAAGTTTCCCAAGAGGTCCTGATTGGCATCCCTGGGTAGGTTGGATAAAACCAAACCCAAAAGCCATTTGCAATTTGAGAAGAAAACAGTCTTATGAAAGATCCAGGCCTACTACCAAACCCACAGCTGTGGTTCTGGATCTCCATTCAGGAGTTCCCTATAGTTCCGTCACAAAATTCTGAAACTGGATGGTTAAGATTCATAGGGGTGGTCTGTTACTCAGAAGTTAATTATAAGTATCAGTGGTTTCCATACTCTTTTATATTTTACAATACTTTCTATTTGATGATAATAATTGATTTCCTTTGTGGAGCTTCCATATGAAAAATAAGAGAAATCCATGATTAGCCTCCATTTTACTACTGTTAATACTAAATACTATTCTTAAATTCATGGCCTCCCCAAAAATGCTATTTTTCTTTCTTTTTGTGGTGAGACTAATAGTAAAGATTAAGCATAAAACATAGGACATTGTGTATGCTAGGCAAGCAACTACCACGCTTTTTAGTTTTTGTTTTTGCATTGTGTTGTTTTGTTTTATGACCCAAGGTCTCACTAACTTGCCTGAGCTGGCTTACAACCTGGAGACCTCCCTGTAATTGTGATAGCTGGGCCTATAGACATATGCTGCCACGCCTAGCCAAAAAAAGTGCATTTTGTAATGACCCCCATATTTGGCCTTAATGACTTTTTTAAAGATACAGTTTTTAGGGTTTGGAGAGGGATTGCTCAGTGGTTAAAGGCCCTTTCTTACAGAGCCTACCTGCCCAAGTTTGATTCCCCAGCACCCACATAAAGCTTAAAGCGAGTGGCATGGTACATGCATCTGTGATCACAACAGACCAGCTAGATTGGCATTTGTTCATAGCAGCAAGAGACCTCTTCTCAAAAAGGAAGATACATCTGGGTGTAGTGGCGCACACCTTTAATCCCAGCATTTGAGAGGCAAAGGTAGGAGGATCGCCATGAGTTCAAGGCCACCCTGAGACTACATAGTGAATTCCAGGTCAGCTTGAGCTAGAGTGAGGCCCTACCTCGAAAAACAAAACAAAAAAAGGAAGATAGAAGAGCACAGACACCTTAAGGTTATCCTCTGACCTCTACACATGCACCATGGCACCCGTGCGAATGCGTGCATACATACATCTTGTTATTTTAGAGAGTTGGTTTATGTATTCTCGATTTTTCTTCATGTAGCTCAGTGTTCAGATATGTAGTCACGGGAGCATGGGGCAGAGTTGTGAGTGCCATGGAGCACTGATATAGCAAATACTCTTACTTCAGAAGGTGATTCAACCTGAATTTTAAGTATTTGTTTTAAGTACTTTTATATTGCCACAAAAGAAGAAACATTCAAACACTGTTATAAAGTGTCTTACTCTAAAATTTTATGTCATACATGCTTCTATTTATTTTAAGGCAGCATTCCTTTTATTGTATTTGTGTCACTGAAGTACTTTTATCTTTGCATAACTTCTATTTTTTTTTTGCCTTTGTAAAGCAGCTAAATATTACTACATGGTGTTTATTTTATTAATGACCTTATAATTTTATTTAATCATGATATGGTAGATGCATGGAGTTACTCTAAGTGCATGCTTGAAATTCTTATAAATCCATGGTACAGTTGTTAAACATACTCAGCGTTTTTAACTCAGCAAAAAAAGATCTCTGACATTCATTTAAGAATTAGCTTGTAAGCCAAAAATGACAGATGTAGTGTTACAACTGAGAAGTGAGCTGGTTGAGGAAATCATCTAAATGGCAGAAACGTTTGGACAAATAACCAACTGCTTTTGAATTCTTTTCTCATTGCTTGTGATACCTTTGTTGCGGTATTAACAGTAGTTTTATAAGTTTTCCTTACCTGCTTTTCCATTTGGAAGCAAGTGCCATTAACCCTGAGCCATCTCCACAGCCCATGATTTTCAGTGTGGAAAAATCCCACAAAAGAAAAGGAAAGACCAGAATTATTAGAACTTTCTCTGTAATTTTATATGTATACTTTTAAGCTTCTGTAATTGCTATTGGACTTTTTATTTAAAATAATTTTGATTATTAGTTATGTATTTTAAATTTTTTTAAGTATAGAAATAATTAAAAGAAAACCATAAATAACTATTGATGAAAAAGTAATATCTGAAATAGTAATTTATTTTAATGTCAACATGAAAGGACAGAATTTGTAAATGTGTTCACTACTATATAGTACTTAGTCTTTTGTGTTAGCTTGGTTTTGGTTTGGCTAGTGTTTTTGTTTGTTTGTTTGGTTGGTTGGTTTTTTGTTTTTCCACAGGGTCTCACTGCAGCCCAGGCTGACCGGTAACTTACTGTGTAGCTCCAGGCTGGCCTTGAACTCATGGCAATCCTCCTACCTCAGCTCCCCAAGTACTGGGACTAAAGACATACACCACCATAGCCAGCTGGGTTTGTTTTCTGAGATAGGGTCTTATTTAGCCCAGGCTGGCCACAAACTCACTACATAGCTGAGGGAGACACAGAAGTCCTGACCTTCCTGCCCTTGCCACCACACATGGCTACTAATACACAGTCATTATTCTTAACAGGATTTCTGCCTTGAAAAGTTTCTTGTATGGAATATGATTACTTCTCTCATTACATATAGTCATCCTCGATAAGAGCACAAAAACTCACCATTTGAGAGTATATTATACTATATCAAATTTAAGGCTTGAGGTTAGCTCAGTGGTAGAATGTGTACTTAGTATACATGAAGTCTTGGGTTTGATACCTAGCACTGAAAAATTAACATAGAAATTACTTATACAATATGTCAAGGTATATTTAATCTGAACAACAGGACATCATCTATCTTTCTTGCCAACTCACACATAAATTTATGTAATTTAAGAAAGTGGCTATCATACTTTAGGTACTAAATTCATATGAAAATTTATTTTGAAATCAATATATGTTGATTTTCACAGCTTTCAAAATTCAGTTGTTATTTCTAGCATTAATCCATATAAACATGTAATTTGACATATATAAAATAAAATAATAGAGATGCATTTTGTTTAAATAAAATATTAGAACTTTAGGCATTGTATGGTAGGCTGCTTATTGTTGGATTCTGGGATACTTCATTTGTTTTTAGGCTATATATATGTAGCCAGGTGTGGTGTCACACACTTTCAGTCCCAGCACTGGGAGGCTGAGGTAGGAAGATTGCCATGAGTTTGAGGCTAGCTTGGGCTATAGAGTGTGTTCCAGTTCCAGGTCAGCCTGGGCTAAAGTGAGACCCTGCTTAAAAATAACAACAACAATACCCACATATGCAAAGAATTATACGAAATACTGATAAAGTTGTTTCATGTTTTCTGAACTAAGTACTTCATCCCATATGAGAAGTGAAAGATATATCTCAACCATTTGGAAAGGAGAGTATCAGATTATATGGAAATGAATGGGAATATTCTCTAACATGAGAACTGTCAGGACCCATAAACTTTGAACAGTGCTAGTACTGCTACTGTTCAATAATTATTTTACAAAATAGCCAAATAGCCCTTGGAACACATTCTTTCTTAAAAAGTTGTATTTTGCTTCTGGAAATTCCAAGTGAAGCTCATGGGAGTGAGTAGGTGAACAAACTGGAACTTTGGTCAGAAAGATGAGGTAAGACTAACTGTAGAGCAATTACTGAGAATGGGAAATGACACAAATGAAAATGCTCATAAAGACTGATTAATAACATTAAAAGGTAGGTTTCCTTTGTTTTTGTTTTTTGTTTGTTTGTTTGTTTTTTGCTTTGTTTTCTTGTTTTTATGGTCCTGGAGAATGAGTACATGCTAGACAAGTGTTCTACTGCTAAGTTTGTCCCCAACATATAGGACGGTTTTAGTTACATTAAGGGAAAAATAGTTTTGTGTGAAGATATAATTCATATGATGTACATGGCAGACGTTTTTATAGATAATGCAGATATTATTAAGGAAATGGAGAAACCACATTTCATGTACTTCAGTAGTGTGTTATACTGATACAGCCATCTCAGGAGGAAATTGAACAGGTATCAAAGTTTAAATCTGTGACGCAGCAATTCTGCTTCATAATGGAAACATTCACTTGGGTTTGGGAGGCAAATATTTGGATAATCTTTGAAGCATTGTGAATAATACTTTTAATACATTTTAAGACACTCCCCAAATGGTTATCAGCTTAGAATTAATTAAATGGATTGGAATTAATGGTATGATTATATTCACATTGTAAACTACTATGTAGGGGAAAGGCTTTATAGTTGTAAAACAATTCCAAGACATCAGAAGTGAAGAAAGGAAGTTGTAGAAAAACAGTGATGGTAATGGTGCTGTCTGTTTAAAAAAAGAAGACTGCCTCAGGGACAGCTTGGGCAGCCAGAGGGAGCAGGGCAGGGTGTATCTCAGTGGAAGAGCACTACTCCCACCACAAACACACAACACCCCCCCCAAAAAAAAAAACAGGAGGTGAGGCAGGAGGACCAGGAGTCCAAGGTCATTCTGAGCTACATAGTGAGTTCCAGGCCAGCCTGAGCTACATGAGACCCTGTTTCAAAACAGAAAGTGGTGTTGGAGAAATGGCTTAGTGGTTAAGGCACTTGCCTATGAAGCCTAAGAACACAGGTTTCATTCTCCATGTCCCACGTAGCCAGATGCACAGTGATAAAAGCATGCAATGTTGCACATGTGCACAAGGGGGCGCATGCATCTAGAGTTTGTTCACAGCAGCTGAAAGGACCTGGCATGCCCATTCTCTCTCTCTCTGCTTCTTTCTCTCTCTCTCTCAAATAAATAAATAAAAATATATTTTAAAAGCTTGTTTTCATCCAATATATATAGTAGGATACAAACATATTAAAATTTTTTCTTAAAAAGAATTGCAATCCAAGACCAGAGCATCAGGTTTAGAGAGACTTTATTAGATTAGGAGAAGGAAGTTCAGAGTGCTCCCGTCATGTGTAAAGCCCATGCAGGTGCTTTCCAGAGAAATTGAAAAAGGGGTGAAACACACACACACACACAGTGAAAGGATGTAAGCCTTTCCTCTTCACATTAGGAAAAAGCCTAAAAGGTCTGTTAGTAAGGGTCCCATAGCCCCTTTGGGGTCAGCCAGGCCGAAGTGGGCAAAGATAGGAGCCTGGGTGGTTAGGTGTCAGGAGAGATGAACAGTTAAGAAGATCTTGTCCACCTGGTAAGCCCCTCTTTATAGCTTATTGGGGGTGGGTTTTACCCTCAGGCTCAGGTGAGTTCTGAGAGAAAGAGAACTGATTGGTTTGCACTCAGGAGGCATACCTGAGTAGAGGGCTTTGTCCCTGAAGGATGACAATGAACTAGACTAGTTGCTGAATTCTCTTTGGGTTCATTCTTAGCTAGCTACCTAAGAGTAAAACTACCTGGTTATTTCTCCCCCGGGACTTTCTGTTATTTCATTTTAAAGTAGCATGTGATTGTGTAGGTAGATCTCATAAAAACTAAAAACCTAGTTCCACATAAATCATGAAGACAAATGTCATCAGATTATCAGGCTTAAAACAAGATACTTGTGGGAATGGATGGAGATTTTGATTAAACTTAATAAGAAATTTGACCATTTAAGGTTACTGTGCTTAATTAGAATGTCAAACATGAAATTGTTAATGTGCGGAAAATAATGACTTAGTTCAGATACATGTTCACATTGAGAAGGTGAGATGAGAGGTCTGAGTCCACAGAGTGAACTGTGACAGGTTATGTTAGTAAAACAAGTTCAGTGGGAGTTCCCTGAAACTGCCCGGCTGAGCTCTGCTGGGTCGACAGTTCCTCACTGCCAGACCTGATCTTGTAACTATGTTTGATCAACATTTCATAGTTCAACTTAAGTTAAGCTACAGAAAACTAGTACAAAGGCATAATGATTTCAGGTAAAGTCTTTGGCTGTAAACAACATGAAAATAAATTCGTTCTTGAGAATTATTGTTGTATTTTATAGAACTTTCAGTTTACTCAACTTAATATACTTGGCTTAGTAGGGAACAGTTGTCATCTCCTAGCTAATAGTTTAATTTGGTCAATTATGTATATTCTAAATGTCTGAACTATTGTCTAGTGTTTAATGTTTTAATATAGGGAAAGAATGCTGGCACTAAAGTTATCTTTCAGGTACCATTAGAATAAGAACAGTTATGTTAAATGCTGAATCTTTACTGAACTATAATGATATATCCAAAATTTATTTTGATAATGTAGTCTATACATGTCCCATAGTTTAGAATACAAGAAAATATTAATTTTACATGTTTGTTTTGGGGAGTTTTTTGGACAGCAGGTTGAGATGAAGTCTCATGTAGCCCAGGCTGTCTCAGACATGTCAAGGATGAATTTAAACTCATGGCCTTCATGCCTTTACCTCCTGAATGCTTGAATTGCACATGTGCACTAATATACCTGGCTTTTTTTACATGTTTTCATACACGTACACGCACACATATGTTCTCAGTAAAATGTTGAATTAATAAATGTTTTGAACAAGATCAAGTTTTATCACTTCATACCCATTAGGATAACTATAATAAATAAGGCAGGCAGTGGTAAGTATTGGTAAGAAATGTGGAGAAACTGGCAGCCTTATTATTGCTAGTAGGCATGTAAAATGGAAACTCTACTGGAAAAGCTTTTGGCAGCTCCTCAGGTGGTTAATAGATTTCAATTTGGTATATGAATTCTGTTCTATTGGGTATATAACCAAAAGAAATGAAATATATTTACCCAACAACTTGCACACAAATGTTGATGGTGGCACCAGTAACAGTCAAAGAGCAGAAAGAACTCAACTGTCCAACTGCTGGATGGATAAGGAAATAATGGCATATTCATACAGGGGTATATTATTGAGCCTTCAAAAGGAATAAAGTATTGATTCATACTACAAAATGAAAGAATCATGAAAACATCAAAACACCACGAATTATGATTCCATTTATATGCAAGCCAATCCACAGGAAAGAAGATTAATACTTGTTAGACGCAGGAGCAGAAGGGAATGGAGAGTGATTGCTGCTGGACAAGAAGTGTTTTCAGGATGACTGTTTTTTAAATATTTTACTTTTGTTTATCTGATTGAGAGAAAGAGAAAGAGATAGTGAGTGTGCCAAGGCCTGTAGCCAGTGCATATGAGCTCCAGATGCATGCACCACCATGTGCATGTGCATCTGGTTTACATGAGTTCTGGGGAATCGAACCTGGGTTCTTTGCAGGCAAGTGCCTTAGCCATGAAGCTATCTCTCTACCCCCACAAATAATTTTTCAATATTTTTATTTATTTGCAAATAGATATAGAAGAGAAACCAACAGAGGGAATAGGCATGCCAGGGCTTCCAGCCACCACATGCAGAGATGCATGTGCCACTTTGTGCATCTGCTTTTATGCTGGTACTGGGGAATTGAACTTGGGATGTTAGGTTGTGCAGGCAAGTACCTTAACTGCTGAGCCATCTCTCCAGCCCAACCAAAATAATTTTAATTCAGTACCAACAATACAGAACTTTGTGAATTTGTTAAATATCCCTGAAATGCCCACTTTATAATGGTAGATTTTATTGTATTTGAATTGTGTCTCAATATAAAATTTTACAAGTGTCTTTGCATATAAAAAGAATTTAATGAAATTGTAAGAATTTATTATTAATGCTGACATTATAAAAATAGTTAAGCATTAAACTTACTCCTTTAAGTCTTGCTGTCTATTAAGCTATATGTGCTACTCATTGTATGGAATGTTCTCCAGTCTAAATATGAGATACTTTTACAAAAGAGTACCACAAGTGAAGTAGCATTTAGCACATATATAAGGCCTGTGTTCTTTCTATTGGCATTTACTGGTATGAAATTACCTTTAAAAATATTTTAGAGCTGGGCTTGGTGGCACACCCCTTTAATCCCAGCACTTGGGAGGCAGAGGTAGGAGGATCCTCCTGAGTTCAGGTCATCTTGGGCTGGAGCTAGACCCTACCTTGAAAAACAAAGCAAAACAAAATATTTTAGGGGTGGGGAAGTTGGTTTAGCAGTTAGTTAAAGATGCTTGCAAAGCTTACTGGTCCAAGTTCACTATGTAGTCTCAGGCTGGCCTCATACTCACAGCGATCCTCCTACCTTGGCTTCCCGAGTGCTGGGATTAAAGGTGTATACCACCATGCCAGGCCCCAGATTTAATTTCTTAGCGCCCAGGTAAAGCTAGATGCAAAAAGTGGTGAATGCATCTGGCATTTGTTTGCAGAGGCAAAAGACCCTGGCACACCCATTTCCACACAAGCATGTGTGCATCAGCAAGTAAAACTTTAACATGATTGGAACTTCATCTTGCCTCGTAAGTATCACACAGCATGAGACGGCTCGCTGAGGGGTGCACTGCTGCAGTCCCCACGTGAGGAGGCCGAGTGAGGCAGGCCACGACAGATTTGGAGGCTGAGGGAAACCCTGTCTCAAACACCAATAAGAACTAGATTTTCTGCTCAACCTGAAGTTGAGCAGCAGCTTGTTCTTGTCACAGCAGTTATGTGCCTTCCCTGAGCCTCTGCTTCCTCCTCCGCAAAATACAGAATGTGGCATAGTAAGGATCAGAGATGCCATGGACAAAACACGTTACATGCTTGCTTCCTGCCCTGCACGAGCTGCCGCTTCTCCCCATGCCCTCACGCCACCTTTCTGATGGACACTCATGCACAGCCCGCACCACGTTAGGCCTCTGTGCCCTGTGTTTCCATTGAACCTGGAGATTACCCTATTGAAGCACTTCCCACACTCTATTGAATTTTCATGCGCATTCCCGTCTTCCCCCAGAAAACTGTAAGTTTCTTAGTAGGAATAATAAAAGACAATCATTTTTGTAATGTTTTTCTTATTACCTCTCATAGTGACTGCCTTAAGAAATACTTGAATAAATGAATTTCAGTAACATACTAACATTTTAGTGAGTTAACAGCTCTGTGAAAAGGTAAAAGTATATCATCAGTCTGTTTTGTGTTAGAACATAATCAAGAGCCAGGCAGGGTGGCGCACGCCTTTAATCCCAGCACTCGGGAGGCAGAGGTAGGAGGATCACCATGAGTTTGAGGCCATGCTGAGACTACATAGTGAATTCCAGGTCAGCCTGGACTAGAGTGAGACCCTACCTCGAGAAACAGAAGAAGGAGAAGGAGAAGAACATAATCAACTTGTAATATTTTCAAATTTATAATAGGTTTCTATGTTAAATAAAAATGTTTGTATTGCTAGTTATGCTTATAGAATGAAGAAAAGGCTCCTGTCTTATACAGTTTGTAGTTTTACATTGGTCTTGACAATTGGAACATTATTATTTTGAAATATCCTAAGAGATATTTTCACTAATTTAAAGTTTTGCTTTAAAGTGTCTCTTGCATTTGCAGTATAATAGGCCCATTTTACGCCATTGTTTCCCCACCTGACTTGACTCAGATTTTGTGTGTGTGTGTGTGTGTGTGTGTGTGTGTGGTCTTTCGAGGTAGGGTCTCACTCTAGCTCAGGCTGACCTGAAATTCACTATGTAATCTCAGGGTGGCCTCGAACTCATGGTGATCCACCTACCTCTGCCTCCCAAGTGCTGGGATTAAAGGCATGCACCACCATGCCCAGCTGTTTACTCAGACTTAAATTGAAATAGAAAGCTTGAACACACTGATAAAAATTTAAGAAAGACTATAAAAAATACAGAAATTAAATCCTTTTCTGAATTTTACTTTTTGCTTGTTTGCTTGTTTGTTTGTTTCAAAGTAGGGTTTCATTGTAGCCTGGACTGACCTGGAACTCAGTCTGTATCATCTGGGTGACCTCGAACTCACAGCAATCCTCCTACCTCTGCCTCCCAAGTACTGGGATTACAGGTATGTGCCACCATGCCCAGCTACTTTATTTTATTTTAAGGAGTGAAAGAAGGTATAATATAGAAGTTACTTCATGTGTTCTTTCTATATTATTTGTAGAAAGCGTTGCACGATAAATAGAAGTTATTAGCTGCATGGCACAAGGATGTAGAGGTGGAGATGAGGCTTGTGTTTACATGGGTCGCTGTGACGACTGGTAGCAGCCTGTGACCAGCCGTTCTCCTCCTTTCAGGTACAGAGAGCTGCAAGTTAGCACCGAAAGTAGAGCAGCAGAGTTTCTCCACCAAAGTAAGCTGAAGTCCTTTGAGAGCGAGCGGCTTCAGCTGTTCCAAGAGGAGACATCAAGAACTCTCTCCCAGTGCCAGATGGAGTGTGAGAAATACCAGAAAAAGTTGGAGGTATCTGTACTCAGTCTTCCTTTGTCATCAGCAAAGCACGGAGAGTTCCTAAGTAGAGTGCTTACGGTTGGTTGTAGCAGAACTTTGTTCCTCCTGCCCGAACTCAGTGTCCTCGCCAGAAAGTAAGGAAGTAAAGACAGGAGTGGCGATTCATGCCTGTAATTCCAGCCATTCAAGAGAATGAGACAGGAGGATCGCCTCAAGTTGAGCCTTGTCTGCATAGCAAGTTCCATGTCAGTCAAGCAGGTCTACGTAGTGAAACCCTGTCTCAGGAAAAAAAAAAAAAAAAATTAGGAGAGAAAAGCAAAGAAATATCTGAATATTCATGTCAAAGTGACTAGAACTTTTAAAGGAGCAGAAGATTGAGGAAAGGTTTCATTCACAAAAACAACTTGGAATACTTTTAATAAGAACAATGCAATCTTTACGGAAAAAAACTATCTATTGAATCCTACTGACATATAAGAAGAAACAAAGCCGGGCATGGTGGCGCACGCCTTTAATCCCACCACTCGGGAGGCAGAGGTAGGAGGATTGCCATGAGTTCGAGGCCACCCTGAGACTCCATGGTGAATTCCAGGTCAGCCTGGGCTAGAGTGAGACCCTACCTTGAAAAACCAAAAAAAAAAAAGAAACATACCGCTGGGCATGGTGGTGCACGCCTTTAATCCTAGCACTCAGGAGGCAGAGGTAGGAGGATCGCCGTGAGTTCCAGGCCACCCTGAGACGCCATAGTGAATTCCAGGTCAGCCTGGGCTAGAGTGAGACCCTATCTCGAAAAACCAAAAAAAAGAAAAGAAAAAGAAAAAAAGAAACACACCATCTTTCTGGAAGGGAATATTAGTAGTTTTTATATGTTCCAGTTTTCGTTAAGGAATAACATAAATTTCTAATCCAATTCTAGCATGCTTTTCTTTTTTAAAAATTTGAGCTGGGAGTGGTGGTACATGCCTTTAATCCCAGCACTCAGGAGGCAGAGGCAGGAGACTGCTGTGAATTCAAGGCATGACTTCCAGGTCAGCCTGGGCTAGAGTGACACCCTACCTCAAAAAAACAAGCAAACAAACAAACAAAAAGTATGTCTATATATATGTATATATATTTGAGAGAGAGAGAGAGAGAATGGGTTCACCAGAGCCTCTAGCCGCTGCAGACAATGCAAGCACCACCTTGTGCATATGGTTTTATGTGGGTTCTGGGGAATTGAACTGGGGTTCTTTGGCTTTGCAGGCAAGTACCTTAACCACTGAGGCCAACTCTCCAGCCCCTAGCATGCTTTTCTAACCCAAGAAAAGAATTCTGTTGTGCAACTAGGAGAAAACATAGAGGCTAGTCAATATTTTGGTTTTTTTTTTTTTTTTTTTTTGGAAGCAGTATCTCACTATAACCAAGGCTGACCTGGAACTTACTTTGTAGCTCAAGTGGGCCTCCAGTTCTTGGTGATCCTCCTGTCTCAACCTCCCAGGAGCTGGGATTAAAGGCATGAGCCACCACACCTAGCTCAAGAACAGTCAGGATTTTTAAAGATGTTTCAAAGAAACAAAAGAATTATTAATTAAAAATATATGACTTGGAATACCAGCTAAAGTAAGCACTTTACATTTTCATTCTCTATTTCTGCATATGAATGATTTTAGTTATGAAAATATATAATTATCAACAAATAGTTATTCAACAAAAGCTGGAAGATGGAGACTAAAAATTAGTCAATGCAAATCCTTTCCCAGGCTCCAAGCTCTCCTCAGTTGTGGAGCTCCTGCCTAACATGCACTAACTAGCACCACAAAATACTTTCCCTGGTGAGAAGTATATTAAAGCACCTGCATTAGAGGGTTTGTTTGTGATTTGGAAATCTGTGTTCTTTTCTAACTATTTTAGTTCAGATCTCCCCTCTGGAAACTGCTTTAAAATGACCTGTACATTCTAAATGAGCTTTGTTGCAGTGACTTTGAAGTTGCTGGAACAAAGCACCTGACATTTTCAAGCAGCTGATGGGTACAAGTTATTTATTTTGGCTTACAGTCTTGAGGGGAAGCTCCATGATGGCAGGGGAAAGCATGACATGAACAGAGGCTAGACATCACTTTGTTGCTACAGGAGGTGGACAACAGCAACAGGAGAGTGAGCCAAACTCTAGCAAGGGGAACTGGCTATAACCCCACTAAGCCCACCCCCAACAACACACCTCCTCCGTCAATGCTCCACCTCCGAAGTTGCCATCAGCTAGGAACCAAGCATTCAGAACATGTGAATTTATGGGGGACATCTGATTCAAACCACCACAAACCTATTATTATCTTCAAGAAACATTTAGGTAGTTGGAATTTGTAATGCTGTGTAATAAATATAAAAAGTTTTATGGGCTGGAGAAATGACTTAGCGGTTAAGGCATTTGCCTGCTATGCCTAAGGACCTATGATCAACTCTCCAGATCCCACATAAGCCAGACACACACAGGGGATGTAAGTACAAGGTCACATATGCCCACTAGGTGGGACAAGTGTCTGGAGTTCAATTGTAATGGCTGAAGCCCTGGTGCTCCAATATTCTCTCTGTGTGTCTCTAAAATTAAAAAAAAAAAAATTTAAAGCTTTATGCACAGATATTCTTTGCAGCATTATCTATAATTATGAAAAAACTAAAAGTTACACAATTTCATCATGATCACACTAAAAATGATTGCATGCATATATTGCAGTTAGTCTTGAGTGTTTTTCTGTTTTCATTGTATAGGTCTTTCACATCCTTGGTTAATGTTGTTATTTAAGTTATTTTTGTTGTTGTTGCTATTGAAAATGGGACAGTGTCACTAATTTCTTTCTCTGTATCTTTGTCTTTTGCATATAGAAAGGCTACTGATTTTTGTGCATTGATTTTGTATCCTGCTACTTTGCTGAAGGAGCTAATCACTTTGAAGAGTTTTGAAATGGAGGTTCTCGAGTCTCTTATGTATAGAATCATGTCATCTGAGAATAGGGCTAACTTAATTTCTTCCTTTCCAATTTGTATCCCTTTTATTTCTTTCTCCTGTCTTATTGCTTGAGCTAGGACTTCCAGTACTATGTTGAAGAGCAGAGGTGAGAGTGGACACCCTTGGATTGTTCCGGATCTCAATGGGAATTCCTTCAGTCTCTCCCCATTAAGTATTATTTGGGCTTTAGGAGCTTTATATATAGCCTTTATTATGTTGAGATATAAACCATCCATGCCTATTCTCTCCAATGTTTTGATCATGAAGTGATGTTATATTTTGTCAGAGGCCTTTTCTGTATCTATGGAAATGATTATGTTCTTTTTGTGTTTAAGCTTATTTATGTGATTGTATTACATTGACAGATTTCTGTATGTTGAACCACCCATGCATTGCTGGGATGAAGCCTACTTGATCAAGGTGGATAATGCTTTTGATATGTTTGTGAGGATTTTGTTAAGGATCTTTGCTTCTAAGTTCATCTGGTAAACAGGCATATAGTTTTCTTTTCCTGTGACATCTCTGCCTGTTTTTTGGCATTAGGGTGATACTAGCTTCATAGAAGGAGTTGGGGAGCTTTCCCTGTTCTCCAATTATGTGGCACAGTTTGAGAAAGATTGGGTTCTGTCCTTCCATGAAGGTTTGATAAATTTCAGCTGAGAAACCATCTGGTCCTGGACTCTTCTTTTTGGAGAGGTTTTTGATTACCTTTTCAATCTCAATTATGATAGGTTTGTTTAGGAAGTTGATCTGCTCTGAGTTTAGCTTTGGTAGGTGGTATGTGTCCAGGAATTCGTCTATTTCCTCCATATTATCCTGTCTTGTGGAGTAGAGGTTTTTGAAATAAGTCCTGATGATTCTCCCCATTTCACTTGTGTCTCTTGTGATATCTCCTTTTTCATTTCTAATTTTGTTAATTTGAAGCGTCTCTTTGTTTTCACTTGACCAGACTGGCCAGGGGTTTATTGGTCTTGTTTATTTTTTCAAAGAATCAGCTCTTTGTTTCATCAATTTTCTTAATTGTTTTCTTAGTTTATAATTCATTAATTTCTGCTCTCATATTATTTCTTTCATATGGAGTTTTTTGGGTTGGATTTTTCTTACTTTTCCAGTGCCTTTAGGTGGATGGTTAGGTTATTGATTTGGGATCTCTCTGTCTTTGTTATGAAGGCATTTTGTGCTATGAGTTTTCCCCTAAGGACCGCCTTCATTGTGTCCCATAAGTTTTGTTACAGTGTGTTCTCATTGTCATTCATTTCTAGAAATTTCACAATTTCATTTTTTATTTTGTCCACTACCCATTTATTGTTTAAAAGTGTGTTGTTGTTCAGTTTTTAGGAGTTGGTGGGATTCCTGGCGCATCTTTGGTTGCTAATTTCTAACAATACAGCATTGTGATCTGATATCATGCAGGAAATTATGTCGATCTTCCTAAATGTATGGAGGCAGGCTTTATGTTCCAGTATATGATCTTTTTTAGAGAAGGTTTCAGGTGCTTCTGAGAAGAATATATAATCTGTGGATTTGGGGTAGAATGTTCTAAAGATGTTCATTAGGTCTAATTGATCTATGACTTTGTTGATTTCTCTCACTTCCTTGTTAATTTTCTGTTTGGTTCATCTCTCTATTGCTGATAATAGAGTATTGAAGTCCCTGACTATGATGGTGTTGGTGGTTATTTCTGTTTGGTTGTCAAGTAGATTTTGTTTTATGAAATGTGTTGCAGCTGTGTTTGGTGCATAAAGATTGATGATTGTGATAACCTCTTTTTGGATCATACCCTTGATGAGTAAGAAGTGGTCTTTCTTTTTTTTTTTCTTAATTTTTATTAACATTTTCCATGATTATAAAATATATCCCATCGTGCTACCCTCCCTCCCCCCACTTTCCCCTTTTAACTTCCATTCTCCATCATATTCCCTCCCCATCTCAATCAGTGTCTCTTTCATTTTGATGTCATGATCTTTTCCTCCTCTTATGATGGTCTTGTGTAGATAGTGTCAGGCACTATGAAGTCATGGATATCCAGGCCATTTTATGTCTGGAGGGAGGACGTTGTAAGGAGTCCTACCCTTCCTTTGGCTCTTACATTCTTTCCGCCACCTAGAAGTGGTCTTTCTTATTCATCTTTTTTGATTACTTTTGGTTTAAACTCTATTTTATCAGATATTAGTATAGCTACACCTGCTTTTTTCTTATTTCCATTTGATTGGAATATCATTTTCCACCCTTTCACCCTGAGGAGTTCTCTGTCTTTAGTGGTGAGGTGGGTTTCTTGAAGACAGCAGATTGAGGGGTCTAATTTTCTGATCCACCCTGTTAGCTTATGTCTCTTGATGGGTGAATTAAGGCCATTAATGCTTAGGATAATAACTATGAGGTTTGATTTAATCCCTGCCATTTTGTGGTGGTTTTTGTGGTTTGGTGTTTTCTTGGACTTTGTATTTTTTTGTGCCTTCTCTGAGTTTGGTTATTGTGATCTGCTTCTTATAGGCATTTGAGGTTGATTATTTGATTCTTCTGTGTGGAGAATTCCCTGAAATACTCTCTGTAGGTTTGGTTTGTGTTCATGTAGTTGTAAAGCTGAGTTTTATCATGGAAAGTTTTTCTTTCACCATCTATTATGAGGGATACTTTTGCTGGGCAGAGTAGTTTGGGTTGCAAGCCATAGGTTCTTAGACTTTGCAGTGTTTCATTCCAGGCCCTTCTGGCTTTCAAGGTTTCCATTGAGAAGTCTGAAGTAATTCTGATGGGGTTAACTTTATATGTAATGTGTTGTTTGTCCCTAGCCGCTTTTAGGACTTTCTCTTTGTTATCATTGTTGAGGGTCTTAATGATAATATGCCTTGGAGAATTTCTCCTTTGGTCCAGTGTGTTTGGAGTTCTGTTAGCTTCTTGTAACTTGATGGGACTTTCTTTTGAAAGGGTAGGAAAGTTTTCTTCGATAATTTTGTTGAGTAAGTTCTCCATGCCTTTGTCCTGTATTTCTTCCCTTTCTGGTATTCCCATGATCCAAATGTTGGGACATTTAAGGGTATCCCATAGTTCCCTCACATTCTGTTCACAAAAAAAAAAAAAAAAAAAATTGAACTTATTGAAGCTTTGGCATACTCACAAACCGTTTCTTCTGTTTTATCTTCCAGTTCTGAGTTTCTGTCCTCCACATGGCTGACTCTGTTCTTGAGAGCTTCTATAGAGTTTTGGACTTGTTCAGTTTGGTTTGTATTTTCTTTTTATGTACAGTTTCCATCCTTCTGTCGAGTTCCCTTTTCATGTCATTTTTTGATTTTCTTAATGCTTCTTGGAATTCATCCTTGCTTTTGTTTATGTCTTCATTGAGCTTAGCCAGCTGATTTTTGAGGTCCTCTTTTTTTCCATTCTCCGACAGATCATTTAACTGGCTTTGGAACCCTTCCTGGTTCTTTTCTATTAGGTCTAATCTAGCGAGGACAGAATACATACAATTATTGGCCCTTTGTTGATTTTCTGCAAGTTCTGCTAATTGCTTGGTCAGGGTTGCATAGCTTGTATCGTCAATTTGGGATTCTGATCCTATTATCTCTTCCATGGTTTGATTAGAGACATCCATTGTGGGACTGGGCAAGCTTTTTGGATTTACTTGCATTTGATTTTTCATGTTATTCTTTTTGTGCTGTGGTCTGTCCATCACACTGTAGGAATCTTATTTAATTTGGGAGGAAGCTGTAGTTTACCCTTGAAGTGCCTTCAGTGTTACTCCCTTTTATGTTTGCTTCAGTTAGACTTCTTAAGGCAGCGGGGTCTGTCTGCCCAGAGGGAAGATGCCCATGAGGCTCTGGTGGGGGGCCTGAGGACTTGATCAAGGGGCTTGTTGGTTGGTGGTTCAAGTTATGGGACTGCATGGTCAGGTGGCCCAAGGGGACCAGTGGTAGGGAGGAATGGGACAAAGCAGACTGGTGTTGCTGCTGGCCTGTAGAGGGGGAAAAGATGGGATTGTGTGGTGGTTCTGGATGCTGAGGGCTACGGAGATGGAACAGTCATGGATGTGACTGCTGGGTCCTGTGACAAGGCGGGGTGGGAATATGGGACTGCTGCAGGTCAGGTGATGGGGGCTGGGGTGGGCAGAGGTCCCTGTGGGATGAGGGGAATGAGGAGGGAGGGGTGAACTGTAACCTGCTGGTCTGGGTCCAAGTAGCCTACAGGAAGTACAGTTAAGACCTGGTCCACACACTACCCGGGCAGGTGGGAAGGAAGTAGCACATGAAGGTCCCTGGTATCTGGAAAACCAAAGGACAGAGGGAAGGGGAATGCTAGCCTGCTGGCCTGAGTCCGTGCATGGAGCGTCAGGGGGTGGGATAGTGGCGGTTGTATCTGGATGTCCCTGGTAGCGGGAAACCTGAAGGAGGTAGGGAAGGGGAACTCTAGCCTGTTGCTCTTGCTCCCCGCACTTAGTGGTGGTTGGTGAGTCAGCAATTGCACCTGCAGTTTCCCAGTGGCGGGAAAGCCTCAGGAGAGGGGACCCTAGCCTGCCGACCTGGTCCATTTAGCCTGCAGTTAGTGCAGTAGGAAGCTGGTGGCCCACGGCTGGGACAGCTGCTTGAGGGGGTTGGGGGATTGGTGGGCTGCCCGAGAGCATGGGAATCAGCAGATTCCCTACTTACTCCTCCGCGCCCTCCCGCTGAAGGTCTACTAGGATCTGCAAGCCTCTAAAAATCACAAAGATCTTGCCTTTGCTTTCCCGTGAGGTGAGACGTGGTTAAGCGGACATCATCTTGACGGGGAGTTGCAGACCATATTCTTTTTTTTTTTTTTTAATATTTTTATTTATTTATTTATTTGAAAGAGGAAGAGGGAGAGAGAGAGAGAATGGGCACACCAGGGCCTCCAGCCACTGTAAACGAACTCCAGACACATGCTCCCCCCTGTGCATCTGGCTAACATGGGTCCTGGGGAATCGAACCAGGGTCCTTTGGCTTTGCCGTCAAATGCCTTAACCACTAAGCCATCCTTCCAGACCCCAGTCCATATTCTTAACCGTAATATTCCGCTGCCATTCAGGAAACAGCACATATTATCTATGCTGTGTTAGGGAGAGCATGCAAGAATTTGTCGGTCCTGATAAGTAAACCTTCTAGATGATTGGAATTGAAGCACTCAGACATTCCTGTGCGACTGAAACAGTCTTCTTTTTCAGCTAATCCAGCAGGGATTCACATTCACCTTTTCATTTGCTGCTTTGGACTTATGACTTAGAAAACCAAAATGGGTGAGTGATGGCTCAGCAGTGCAAGGCATTTGCTTGCAAAGTTGCCTGCCCAGGTTCAGTTCACTGTCACTGAAATAAAGCCATTTGAAAAATGCAACACACACACACATGCACAATACAAACAAAACAAATTTTAAATTATGTGGAAAAGATAGATTAAATAAACTCAAATGGAAAACTGAAGGACTCGTTATATTGCTTTTATACACAATTTAGTAAGCCTTTCTCAAAGAGAAGTAATTGCCAGATAAATGGCCTCCAGGTAAGTTTGACATTATTCATATTTTCAGTTATAGCAAACAAATACTAATCCCCCCATCCCCCAAGGTGGGTCTTGCTCTAGCCCAGGCTGACCTGGAATTCACTATATAGTCTCAGGCTGGCCTCAAACTCACAGCAATCCTCCTACCTCTGCCTCCCAAGTGTTGGGATTAAAGGCAGGCGCCACCACACGCAGCCCAAATGCTAATCTTACTCTAGTAAATATTCCTAAATTATAAGCATAAATGGTAAAGGGCTTCATAATGCTTAATTTAAAACAACTGAATTATCTGTCTTAGAATCAGTATATTTTGTTTTTCCATTAGTTCTCTCAGCTGAGCTACTTCAAAAAAAAAAAACTTTTTTTGTTTATTTTTATTTATTTATTTGAGAGCAACAGACAGAGAGAGAAAGAGGCAGAGAGAGAGAGAGAGAGAGAGAGAGAGAGAGAGAGAGAGAATGGCCACGCCAGGGCCTCCAGCCACTGCAAACAAACTCCAGACGCGTGCACCTCCTCATGCATCTGGCTGCCATGGGTCCTGGGGAATCGAGCCTCTAACTGGAGTCCTCAGGCTTCACAGGCAAGTGTTTAACAACTAAGCCACCTCTCCAGCCCTGAGCTACTTTTTCTTAATATTTAAGTTATTTGTAGAAAGAGAAAAGGCTTAAATATATCTGCATACCATGTTTTATCTTAACTGTGAACCTTTGTACTTCTTGTGTTCCACTATTAGGTTTTAACTAAAGAATTTTATAGTCTCCAAGCCTCTTCTGAGAAACGTATTGCTGAACTTCAAGCACAGAATTCTGAGCATCAGACAAGGCTAAACATTTACGAAAAATTGGAAAAGGAGCTTGATGAAATAATCATGCAAACAGCAGAAAGTAAGTGCCCCCAGCCTTGCTCTGCACTTGTACTGGTGTACAGTCTTTCGTGGTAGCCCAGGATGGCCTTGAACTCACTCTGTAACCCAGGCTGTCCTCATACACAGCAATCCTCCCTTGCCCTCCCTAGTGCTGGGATTACAATAGTGAGCCACCATACCTGGCTCTATGTTTCTTTACCAGAATGGAAATAACTGCATTTTCAAATTACAAGCCAACTACAAAAGCTAGTGAATAAACTTATCAGTAAGGCTACTGGACCAAAAAAAAAAAAAAATTAGAAGCAAACAATTGCAAAAACAAGTATATAATCAATTTCATTTACAACAGAGTCAAAAAAAAAACCACAAAATACTTACTAAACTTACCAAAAATAAATATCCAGAGTATTTCTAAGAGAAATGAAAGAACTCCTTCCCAATAGTCAAAAAAGTATATTGTGAATTCTACTACTTTGATTGGTTTTTATCCCAGTCAGAGTGGCAACCATGTCTTTTGTTATTTCAGTTATAAAATCAAAGAACCTAGAATATCCAAAGCAAATTGAGAAAAAGGACCAAGTTCTGGAATTACACTGCCTTACTTTAGCCATTAATTAATATGAAGCTAGTGTCAGGCTAGCAAGGAGCACTTACAAAGAAACATAGTTCCAACAGTGAAGCAGGAACAGAACTCAGAACTTTGTGTAAAGAAGTATTTGGTTTTCAGTAAGAGTAACTGTCCAATAAATGGTACTAAAATATTGAACATCTTTATATAGATAAACCTCAACATACCAACATCAGTATGTAAATGTAGCAGCTGAAATATAAACCTATGAGAATTTGAAAATACACTATTGGCTTTGAACCTGGGTTAAGGAAGTTGGGGATGTAGCTCAGTTAGGAAAGTGCTTGCTTTTTTTGAGTTCCAAGTTCCTCTATGTAAAACTGGGCATGGGAGTGACCACCTCTTGTCCCAGCAGCTGGGAAATGGAAGCAGAAAGACTGGAAGGTCAGAATCATCTTTAGGCATTTTATTGAATTGAAGACCCACCAGATTGAGAGATCCTATCTTAAGAAGGAAAGAAAGAGAAGCGAGGAGGAAAGGAGAAAGGAAAAGACTTTGTTAGATATATGTTAGAAATGTATGTTAGATCGATAAGATATATTAGGTAGAACTCTGCAACTATAAGAAAAAAATTAGTCCAATTAAAAACCTGGGTAAAGATGTTATTCACTTGACAAAGAATGTGTCTGGGCTAATAAACACTACAAAATATTAAACTTTATTCAAGAGAGAAATTCAGATTTAAAAGATACCTTACATACCCACCAGAATGGCTAAAATTAGAAATACTGTCTATTCAGAATTTTGGTTAGAATGTGGAACAGCTGGCAGATAAATCACCAGATATCCTGTCCTATGACCCAGCAGCTCTATACCTGTTACTAATTAAAGAGAAAAGAAGATTTCATATCCATAGGAGCTGTGTTCATAATGGGCAAAACTGGGTAAGAGCCCAGGAAAATGGTTAAACAAAGCCTCACATATCCACATAGTAGATTGCTACTCAGTAGAAAGAAATGAACAGCTGGTTCACTCAACAATGTGGATTACTCTGAAAAACATTATGCCTGGTCCAAGAAAACTTTCTTTTTTAAAAAAGCTCATACTGTATGAGTTAATTTATATAAAGTTCAAGGACAGTTAAAATTCATCCATGATGAAAACATTCACTGGGCTGGAGAGATGGCTTAGCGGTCAAGCACTTGCCTGTGAAGCCGAAGGACCCCGGTTCAAGGCTCCATTCCCCAGAACCCACGTTAGCCAGATGCACAAAGGGGCGCACGCATCTGGAGTTCGTTTGCAGTGGCTGGAGGCCCTGGCACACCCATTCTTCTCTCTGTCTGTCTGTCTCCTCTATCTCTTTCTCTCTGTGTGCTTGCAAATAAATAAAATAAATTTAAAAAAATTCATCCATGATGAAAACAATCACAATTGTGATGTTTCTAGATAAATGGTTATCACCAAGAATTAACCAGGAAAACAGACATGTAGGAATTTCTAGCATTTTGAATACTAAGTGTATCTTGATAAGATTTGTGTTTTTCATGTGTGTGTCTGTGTGTGTGTATGTATGTATATGCATAAATTAAGACCTTTTTACATTTCAAAACCAGTTGAGGGCTGGAGAGGTGGCTTGGCAATTAAGGTGTTTGCGTGCAAAGACAAAGGACCCAGGTTCAGTTCCCTAGTAACCGCATAAAGCCAGATGTACAAAGTGGTGCATTCATCTGGAGTTTGTTTGTAGTGGCTAGAAACCCTAGCATTCTCATTCTCTCTCTCTCTGTCTCTCTCCTGCCTCTTTCTCTCTTCCATAAATAAATAAATGTTAAAAAATTGAATAGTAGCCCTAAGATATGTTTGTTCCTTTTGTAATGTATAAATTTTATTTTATTTTTTATTTTTTTAATTTAATTTTATTTTTTAAAATATATTTTATTTGTTTATTTGAGAGAGAGAAAGAGGCAGAGAGGGAGAGAGAGACAGAGAGAGAGAAAGAGGCAGAGAGGGAGAGAGAGACAGAGAGAGAGAGAGAGAATGGGCACACCAGGGCCTCCAGCCACTGCAAACTAACTTCAGATGCACGCGCCCCCTAGTGCATTTGGCTTATGTGGGTCCTAGGGAATCGAACCAAGGTCATTTGGCTTTGTAAGCAAACGCCTTAACTGCTAAGCCATCCCTCCAGCCCTAAATTTTCTTTTATAAAAACTAAATATGTAATTATAACTGATGAATTGCATGTTGAAGTGTCAAGAGGTAAAGTCTATATGTCTGTTTAACTTTGAAGTTCATAAAAATGAACTAAGCCTTTCTCTGCCATTAACACA
Source organism: Dipus sagitta (assembly GCA_036346955.1). NCBI lineage: Eukaryota > Metazoa > Chordata > Mammalia > Rodentia > Dipodidae > Dipus > Dipus sagitta. The sequence continues at coordinate 37,490,131 of CM070772.1, read as the reverse complement.
CACCAGGCAAAATCCAGCCACTTTCCTCACAATTATTAAAACTTGGCATACTTCACAAGTATATACCTTTGCAAATAAAATCCCCTCCTGTTCCTTCTCTGAATTTCAGGCTTCCTAATGACTTCTAGTAAGGGAAACAGTGACTTTCAGATGTGATTTTTCTGTGCTGTGCTGCTAAGACTTGATATTCAGATCTCTCTCTTTTTTTTTTTTTTTTGTAAATTTTTGTTTGTTTATTTATTTATTTGAGAGCGACAGAGAGAAGGAGGGAGGGAGGGAGGGAGGGAGAGAGAGAGAGAGAGAGAGAATGGGCGTGTCAGAGCTTCCAGCCTCTGTAAACGAACTCCAGATGTGTGCGCCCCCTTGTGCATCTGGCTAACGTGGGTCCTGGGGAATTGAGCCTCAAACCGGGGTCCTTAGGCTTCACAGGCAAGCGCTTAACCGCTGAGCCATTTCTCCAGCCCTATTCAGATCTCTTTAGTAACACTTCCTATTGTACAGTATATGGCATTTTAATTTTAAATAAATAAATCCCTAGAATAGTTATCTCATGAGCCAATTGAATATTAAAGTGAGATTTAACATTCACATCAATATCTAACTCATTTCTAAATTTACCTACTCAGGCTAGAGAAATGGATCATTTGGGAAAATGCTTGCCATAAAGGAAGACCTGAGTTCAGATTCCTGGCACCCACAGGAAATCTAGGCATGGTGGTACACACCTGGAATTTCAGCACTGGGAAGGCAGAGACAGAAAGATCTCATGGACCGGTTGCCTAGCTAGTATGACCACATTGGTGAGCTCCAGATTCAGTTAGAGACTTACCTCAAGAAGTAAGAAGGAGAGCAATTAAGAAAGACATCTAGCTGGGCACGGTGACACATGCCTTTAATTCCAGCACTTGGGAGACAGAGGTAGGAGGATTGCTGTGAGTTCAAGGCTACCCTGAGACTGCCTATTGAATTCCAGGTTGGCCTGAGCTAAAGTGAGACCCAAAGAAAAACTCAAAGAAAAAGAAAAAGCTTCTAAGTTCTGGGCTGGAGAATTGGCTTAGTGGTTAAAGTATTTGCCTGCAAAGTATAAGGATCCAGGCTTCATTCCCCAGTACCCACACAGGCCAGATGCACAAGGTGCTGCATACATCTGGAGTTCATTTTCAGTAGCTAGAGGCCCTGATGTGCCCATTCTCTCTCTCTCTCTCTCTCTCGTAAATAAATAAAACTTTTTAAAAAATGGGCTGGGGCTGGAAAGATGGCTTAGCAGTTAAGGCACTTACCTGTGAAGCCCTAAGGACACAGGTTCAATTCCCCAGTACCCATGTAAGCCAGATGCACAAGGTGGCACATGCATCTGGAGTTCGTTTGCAGTGGCTAAAGGCCCTGGAGCCCTTATTCTGTATCTGCCTCTTTCTCTGCCTCTGTCAAATAAATAAATAAAATATTTTTTTTTTAAATCTGGGCTGGATAGATGACTTAGTGGTTAAGATGCTTGCCTGCAAAAGTAAAGAAACTAGGTCTGATTCTCCAAGACCCAAGTAAGCCAGATGCACAAGGTGGCACATGCATCTGGAGTTCTTTAACAGAGGCTTGAAGCCCTGGAACACCCATTCTCTCCCTCCTTCCTTCTCTCTCTCTCTCTCTCTCTCTGTCTCTGCCTCCCCTTGTTTCTCTCTCTCAAATAAGTAAAACAACTAAATAAATAAAACTTTAAAGAAAAAAAGGAAAGACACCTACTATTAACCTCTGACCTCCACCCATGTACACATATACACAGGTCCACACACATATACAAACACTCATATGTGCACACAAAACATACATACATATGGAAAATAAATAAATTTATTTCTCTCCATTCTGAATTTAGAGCTGTTTAAAAGGGATAAGTATCAGGGCTGGAGAGATGGCTTAGCAGTTAAGGCGCTTGCCTGCAAAGCCTAAGGGTCCAGGATAGATTCTCCAGAAGCCATATAAGCCAGATGCACAAGGCGGTGCATGTGTCTGGAGTTCATTAGCAGTGGTTAGAGGCCCTGGTGCATATTCTCTCTCTCTCTGTCTCTCTCATAATAAAATAAAATGTTAACAAAATAGATAAGAATCAGATATACATACATATATATATATATATATATATATATATATATCACACATATATATACACCTATACATATATAGAGATATATACATAGATATGTATATATATATATGCACATATATAGATATGTACACATACATGCATTCGTGAAATGATAGTGCTACTTCTGGTAGCATCAGTCAGTGATCATCTTGAGTCAGGAGGTATTTGATAGCTGATAACAGTATCGGCAGTTGGGACTGGGGAGAGAGCTCAGTGGGTAAAGTGTTTCCCATACAAGCCTGGCACCCAGTTAAATGGTGGCTGAGTGTGGCAGCTCATTTTTAATCCCAGGATTCCAGAGGTAGAGACAAACGATCCTCGGGGCAAACTGGAAAGCTAGGGCAGCTGAATTGATGAGCCTTGGGGTCAGGTGAGACATCCTGCCTCAGTAAGCAAGGTGCAGAGCAGCTGAGAAAGACACACATAAATCTCCAGCCTCCACATACACACACAAAAATAGCATTGAGGGCTGGAGGGATGGCTTAGTGGTTATGGTGTTTGCCTGCAAAGCAAAAGGACCCAGGTTCGATTCCCCAAGACCCACATTAGCCAGATACACAAGAGGGCACACACACCTGGAGTTTGTTTGCAGTGGCTTCTCTCTCTCTCTCTCTCCTCCCCTCCCCCTCCCTCTTTCTCTGTTAAATAAATAAATAAATAAAAATAAAATATTTATTCCCAACTAATAACCCTGCCTATAAAAGCTTACTCTGGTTCACCATGAAAAACAAGAACAAATAAAAAGGAAAACAGCTATAGATATCTTGAAAATGTTTACTACACAAGTACTAATCAGCAGTTATGTTCATTAAGAAAGGGTTAGTGCAGGGTCAGGAGATGGCTCACTCTAAGAAGTGATGGCTGTGCAGGTATGAGCACCTGAGTTTGGATGCCCAGGCCCCATGTGAAAGCTGTACGCCTTGGCAGCCTTCTGTAATCACAGCATGCCTATAGGGAAATGAGGTTGAGACCAGAGGATCTCCTAGAAGCACTCGGACCAGCTAGCCTGTCAAAGACAATGGTGAGCAATGAGAGAACTTGCCTCAAACAAAGTGAAAAGCAAGAAATGACACCCAAAAGTTGCCCTCTGACCTACACACACAGAGTTACTATATATACCCACACACACCCACTTGAACATGCACTCAAACACATAACACACACACCAAAAATAAAAAGGGACTAATAATCTCAGACAACCCATTTGCAAGCAGAAGCACATTTCTTTGAAAACATATCCTTGCTTAAATTTGTTTAATTTACACTGATAGTCATACACATAGTCAAGTCTCACTTATAATGTACAGTACTTGATTTTTCTTTAAATCTAAAGTACACATGAATGTAGATAATGTGTTTTTTGTTTTGTTTTGGTTTTTTGAGGTAGGGTCTCACTCTCGCTCAGGCTGTCCTGGTATTCACTATGTAGTTTCAGGGTGGCCTTGAACTCACAGTGATCCTCCTACGTCTGCCTCCCAAGTGTTGGGATTAAAGGCATGCGCCACTACACCTGGCTAGATAATGTTTTTTTTTTTTTTTTGGTTTTTTTATTAACATTTTTTAAGTATAGTGAGATACTACTAGGTTTTGAATTTTTTTTATTTTTTTTTAATTTTTTTGTTTTTATTTATTTATTTGAGAGTGACAGACAGAGAGAGGAAGAGGCAGATAGAGACAGAGAGAGAATGGGTGCGCCAGGGCTTCCAGCCACTGCATACGAACTCCAGACACGTGCGCCCCCTTGTGCATCTGGCTAACGTGGGTCCTGGGGAATCGAGCCTCAAACCAGGGTCCTTAGGCTTCACAGGCAAGCGCTTAACCGCCAAGCCATCTCTCCAGCCCCTTTTTGGTTTATTTTTATTTATTTATTTGAGAGGGATAGACAGAGAGAGAAAGAGGCAGAGAGAGAGGGAAAGACAGAGCGAATGGGCATGCCAGGGCCTCCAGCCACTGTAAACGAACTCCACTGCATGTGCCACCTTGTGCTTCTGGCTTACGTGGGTCCAGGGGAATGAAACCTCGAACCGGGGTCCTTAGGCTTCACAGGCAAGTGCTTAAATTCTAAGCCATCTCTCCAGCCCATAGATACTGTTTTTTAAGATTAAAATAATAGTTACTTGGAGATAATGCTATAAACATAATTTTGCATATCTCTAGCTGCTTTAATGCAAGTGAGTACAACTAATTTTTATGGCCTTTAATGAAAAAGCTTTTATCCAAATGTGCAGTAAGATGCCATTCCATTTAAATTTTTTACTGTAACTTTTCCTCAGATAACTCTATTTAAGTGCCTACTTTCACTGTTTCAAATTAAAACAAACAAGATGATATAGAAGAGTGATGACACATCTTTACAACCAGCTGTCAGGAGATGGAGGCAAGAAGTTCAAGGTCATGTTCATCTATCTATGAGTCTAAGGCCAGCCTCGGCTACATGAGGACCCTGTCTCAAAAATTAAAATAAAGGGGGCTGGAGGAATGGCTTAGTAGTTAAGGTGCTTGCCTGTGAAGCCTAAGGACCCAGGTTTGATTCTGCAGTACCCACATAAGCCATATGCACAACGTGGCACATGCATCTGGAGTTTATTTGCTGTGGTTGGAGGCCCTGGCGTGCCCATTCTCACTCTCTCTCTCTCAAATAAATAAATAAAATATTTTCAATTAAAATAAGATAAAATCTTCCCAATTAAAAAGTCATTTCTTGGGCTGGGTGCAGTGATGCAGGTAATCCCAGCACTTGGTGATTGGAGGTGAAAACAGGAAGACAGGAATTCAAGGTCACCCGTGACTATACAGTGAGTTTGTGGGAAGTCCGAGTACATGAGACCTTGTCTCAAAACAACAAAACGAAAGTTACTTCTTTCATCAAGAAGAGAATTAGGGCTAGAGGGATGTCTTAGCAGTTAAGGTGTTTGCCTGCAAAGCCAAAGGACCCTGGTTTGATTCCCCAGAACCCATGTTAGCCAGATGCACAAGGGGTGCACGCGTCTGGGGTTCCTTTGCAGTAGCCAGAGGCCCTGGCACGCACATTCTCTCTCTCTCTCTCTCTCCCCCTTTCTCTGTCAAATAAATAAATAAAAATAAAAATATATTTAAAAAAAGAAAGAAAGAAGGCATACCACTCTCCACACTCATGGCAAGGGCTGGTGACCCCAAAACTATGAGCTGAAAGAAAACGCTTTACAATTTTAGTAAAGCATTTGAAAAATAGGATTAATGAATTGTTATGATCATTTATCATATTTTAAAATATACATTCCATGTTAAAAAGCCTTTGAATCCTTCAGATTATTGCATCTATGATATTATGTTCTGTAACAAGAAGCTTAAAACTTACATTATATAATTCAGCCCCTTCCCATCTTCTCAAAGTAGATCAACCCAGAAAGGTTGTACTTGAAGACATAGGCTTCTACTTGCAAACAAGCTGTTGGTGATTGTGCATTAGCGTTTTCATGTGCTTGTACTTCCTACTCCATTATCATCACCTTCTACTTGCACTTCTGCCATGCTTTGTGAGGGGAAAAGTTAGGTCACGTCACACATTTTAATATTTTTCAGTCGAAAATGAAGATGAGGCTGAGAGGATTCTTTATTCCTATGGCTATGGTGCTAATGTTCCCACAACAGCTAAAAGACGACTAAAGCAAAGGTAAGTATATATATCATCTCCATCACACTTATCTACTCAAGCCAAGTGTAATGACGTAGTGCACTTGAATGTACTCAATTGAATGATAGCTATTTTATTCTTGGTATTCATAAATATTAACTTGCTGAAAAAATAAAACATGGCAATAATCATGCACTTCATGTATATTGAAGTAAATTTAATATATAATAGAAGTGTACATTAGAACATTCACAGAATTGAAATCAGTGATAAAAGCCATTTTATTCATTAACTTCAGCTAAGTACAAATGCTTTCTAGCAATAAATTTCTGATTGGGACTAATTAATTATGCTTCATTTTGTTTATTTAATCTCATTTTTTATTCATCTGTGTGCATTCCATGATCCATACTTTAGGAAGAGTTATATGGAAACTATATATATATGGACACACACACATATATATATATATATGGATCAAAACTATATGACTAAAAGTGTTTATCAACTCTAGCAGTTTGCTAGTAGACTCTGTAAGGTCCTTTATGTATAGAATCATATCATCTGCAAATAATGATACTTTGATCTCTTCCTTTCCAATTTGTATCCCTTTTATGTGTGTCTCTTGCCTTATTGCTATAGCTAAGACTTCCAGTCCTGTACTAAATAAAAGTGGGGACAGTGGACCACCCTTGTCTTGTTCCTGATTTTAGTGGAAAAGCTTCAAGTTTTTCTCCATTTAGTATTATGTTGGCTGTAGGTTTGTCATAAGTAGCCTTTCTTATGCTGAGGTATGTTTCTTCTATTCCCAATCTCTGTAAGACTTTAATCATGAAGGGATGTTGAATTTTATCAAATGCTTTTTCTGCATCTAATGAGATGATCATGTGATTTTTGTCCTTCAGTCCATTCATATAATATATTACATTTATCGATTTGTGTAAGTTGAACCATCCTGTATCTCTGGGATGCAGCCTACTTGGTTGGAATGAGTGATCTTTCTGATATATTCGTGTATTCTGTTTGCCAGTATTTTGTTGAGAATTTTTGCATCTATGTTCATGAGGGAGATTTGCCTGTAATTTTCTTTTTTTGTTCTATCTTTGTCTGGTATTGGTATCAGGATGAGGCTGGTTTTGTAGAAGGAGTTCAATGGCATTCCTTCCTTTTCAATTTTATGGAAAAACTTGAGAAGCAATGGTATTAGTTCTTACATGAAGTTCTGGTAAAATTTGTGAATCTGTCTGCGCCTAAACATTTTAGTTGGGAGATTTTTTTGTTGTTGTTTATTTATTTATTTGAGAGCGACGGAGAGAAGGAGGCAGAGAGAGAGAGAGAGAGAATGGGCCGCCAGAGCTTCCAGCCTCTGTAAACGAACTCCAGATGCATGCGCCCCCTTGTGCATCTGGCTAACGTGGGTCCTGGGGAATTGAGCCTCGAACCGGGGTCCTTAGGCTTCACAGGCAAGCACTTAACTGCTAAGCCATCTCTCCAGCCCTAGTTGGGAGATTTTTTATAACTGCTTGGATCTCCATACTTGTTATAGGTCTACTTATGTGGTAATCTCATCTTGATTTAATTTTTTTTAGGTCATATAAGTCAAGGAAATCATAAATTTCTCTCAGATTTTCAAACAATGGAGTATATGGTATTACAGTTTGTCCTTATGATTTTTTAATTTCTCTGGTATCTGTTGTGATGGTGCTTTTTTCATCTCTAACTTTAATATTTTTTGTCTCTTCTCACTTTCTTCTGGTCAGATTTGCTAAGGATTTATCAATATTGTTTATTCTTTGAAAGAGCCAACTTTGTTTCATTGATACTTTGGATTTTTTTTGTTGTTGTTTCTATTTCATTAATTTCTGCCCTAATCTTTGTTATTTCTTCCCCTCTACTGATTTTTGGTTTCCCTTGTTGTTCTTTTTCTAAGGCCTTAAGGTGAAGCATCAAGGTGTTTACATGCAAACTCTCTAATTTCTTAATATAAGCACTTAAAGCTATAAATTTCCTTCTTAGGACTGCTTTCATTGTGTCCCAAAGGTTTTGGTATGTTGTGTTCTCATTATCATTTGATTCTATGAATTTTTTTATTTCCTTCTTGATTTCTACATTGATCCATTCATCATTTAGTAGTGTATTATTTAGTTTCCATGATTTTGTGTATGCTGTATAGCTTTTCTTGCTATTGGTTTGTAGTTTGATCCATTGTGATCAGATAGAGTACAAGGAATTATTTGAACTTTCCTGTATTTGTTAAGATTTGCTTTGTGTCCTAATATATGGTCTATTTTAGAGAATGTGCTGCTGAAAAGAATGTGTATTTGGCAGCATTTTGGGTGAAATGTCCTACAGATATCTGTTAGGTCCATTTTTCTATGATCCCATTTAATCCAGATGCCTCTCTGTTTATTTTTTGCTGGGATGACCTGTCAATTGATGAGAGTGGGGTGTTGAAGTCATCCACTACAACTGTGTTTGGTGTTATCTGTGACCTTAGTTCCAATAGTGTTTGTTTGATGAAATTGAGAGCCCCCATGTTAGGTCTTAAGTGCATATATGTTTAGGATTGTAATGTCCTCCTGTTGGAGTGTTTCTTTAATCAATATAAAGTGACTTTCCTTACCTTTCCTAACTAATGTCGGCCTGAAGTCTACTCTGTCAGATATTACAAGAGCAACCCCTGCTTGTTTTCTAGGCCCATTTGTTTGAAACACAGTTTTCCTACCTTTCGCTCTAAGATAGTGTCCATCTTTTGTAGAAAGGTGAGTTTCTTGGAGGCAACAAATTGAAGCAGCCTGCTTTCTAACACAGTTGCTAACCTGTGTTTTTTGGTTGGGGCATTGAGGCCATTGATATTAATAGTTATTATTGAAAGGTGTATATTTATTTTTGCCATTTTTCTTGTTTTGTAGTTCTTCCAGTTTTATCTGGTATTTGAGTATTGTTTGTTTTTTTCCAGGCTCCTTATATGTGTGCTTTTCTTTCTCTTCAGCATGGAGGATCCTTTCAAGTATTTTCTTTAGAGCTGGTTTTATCTTCAAATATTCCTTTAGCCTGCTTTTGTTATGGAATGTCCTTATTTCTCTGTCTATTTAAATGATAGCTTTGCAGAATAAAGTAACAGTGTTTGACAGTTGTTATCTTTCAGAACTTGGAATACATCATTCTAAACCTTCTGGCTTTTAAAGTTTGTGTTGAGTAATCTGCTGTTATCCTTTTTATGTGACTTGATTTTTCTCTCTAACTGCTTTCAATATATTTTCTTTGGTTGTGTGTGTGTGGTGGCAAGGAGAGGTTCTTTCCAGGTTTTGTCTGTTTGGTGTTCTAAAGGCTTCCTGTATCTGCATTGGCTTCTCTTTCCCAATTTGGGGGGAATTGTCTTCTGTGATTTTGTTGAAAACACCTACTATGCCTTTGGAGTGAAATTCTTCTCCTTCTTCTATACCCTGAATTATGTTTGATCTTTACGTAGTGTCCTGAATATCTTGAAATTCCCATTCTTACCTTCCTATTACTTTGTCTTTCTCTTTGTTAGACTGTATTAGATCTGCCACCTGGTCTTCTAGTGTAGATATTCTGTTCTCTCCTTCATCCATTCTACTGGTGAGACTTCCTACAGAGCTTTATATTTGACTGACTGTGCTTTTCATTGCTAGTGTTTCTGACTGGTTTTTCTTTATTATTTCTATTTCCTTATTCATGTCTTATATTGACCTCCTTATTTTATTAAATTTGTTTCCTGTGTCTTCTTTGATTCCTTTGACTTCTTTCATTTCTTTGAGCATATTTATAATCATTCTTTTGAAATCTTTCTCAGGCTTTTCCTCTAAATCAGTCCCACTGGAGGTCATTTCTGATGGATTTATAATTTTTGAAATTTATATTGTCTTGAGTTTTTGCATTTCTTGTATTATAAAGTAGATATTTTTGCATCTTGAATTAACTTAATGCTTGGGTTTTCTAAGTATCTGTAGTATTATTAGGTGTATCAATCAGTTTGATATTATATATCTTCAGGGTTGGAGCTTAGGGTGGTAGATATGGCTCTTACCAGACTCTCAGAGTAATGAAAAAACTGACCCTAGGTGTTGGGTTTGCCTTCTATGAGAGCATTCTAGTAGGCAGGGTGGAACAAAATGCAGGCAAATACTAAAATTTAACTGAACAGTATACACATTCAATGAAAACCAGCACAGAGTATTTATATAACAGTAGGTATTATGACAAACAAATCCTCTAGCAAAGTCACAGTTCTTAAGGATGTGTGTTACCCCCCACACCCTTAATCCTGTCAACTGGGAAGCTAAAATTTCTGGTCTGTAGAGGGTTCAAAGGTCAGTTTGTGACCTAGTGAGACCCTGCCCCAACGAATGACAGAAGAGGAGACAAAGGCATTATAAATCAGGAAGCCACCAATGACAAGCCTAAAATATAGCTTATTTAAGAATGTCAAATCTGACCGCCCATCAGATTTAACATATAATTTTTGCTCATATGGAAGGTGATATTAGCACTTCCAGTGCAAGTCTACATACCAGGCTTTTTTGGCGGGAACTGACCTGGTGTAATCCCAGTTACCTTTTGGGATAGCTTTGGTCTCAGTTATGCTGTGCTCCTGCTTAGGTCCCTTTCTGTTGTGCTGTGGGCTCAGGTAGGCTGGCTGGTTAGGTGGGTCACTGCTCTGGTTGCCTGGTTGGGTGCTGTATAGGTTGAGTTCTCTTCCCCAGGTTTCTGGTGCTTGCTAGCAGTTGTGCTGGGAGTGGGGGGAGGGCAAGCTGTGGATGGTGACTGAAGTTCTCCCTCTGGTCCTCTTGATCTCTCCTTCACAAGCCACTTTGCTTGCCCCTGCTGTCTTCCCCTTAACGTTTCTTGAGTTTGCAAGGCAGCTGCTATGAATGGAAAATCCCCTCACTTGGCTTTTCCTGAGGCTCAGGCTGAGGCTGGTGGCTACAGCCATGCAGACCTGGTGCTGCTGCTGCTGGAGCCACTTCTGTCTCTAGGTGCTCTGGATTTCTCCTGCTTCTCTGCTGTGGTTGATAATTTCTTATACACCTTCACTTTTTACTAGATGAGTATATTTTGCTAGGGTTTTTCTTTTTTTCCTTGAGGCTTCTTCGGTGTGGTTCCTATTCTGCCATCTTAACTGGATGTTCACATAAAGTAGTTTTAAACACTTCTAGCCTTTTGGTAGTTTTAGTTATGGCCACTAGACTTTGGCAACAGAGCTGATATATACTTCCAAGCCTTATGGTTTTTCTTCAGACACAACAGGAAAAAACTGGATTTAATGTTTGAAACCTAATAAAGATTCTTAGGAAGTTTCAGAATGCCATAATTTCTTAATATAGGCATTTAAAGCCATTAATTCCCCTCTTAAATCTGCCTTCATTGTTTCCCAAAGGTTTTGGTATGTTGTGTTCTCGTTGTCATTTGATTCTATGATTTTTTAATTTCTTTCTTGATTTCTTCATTTACTCATTCATCATTTATTAGTGTATTGTTTAGTTTCCATGATTTTGTGTATGCTGTATATCTTTTCTTGCTGTTGATTTGTTTTTTAATCCCATTGTGATCAGATAGAGTACAAAGAATTATTTCAGTTTTCCTGTATTAAGATTTGTTTTGTGTCATTATAATATGTGATCTGTTTTAGAGAATCTTCCATGTGCTGCTGAAGAGCATGTGCATTCTACAGCATTTGGATGAAATGTTTTATAGATATCTGTTAGGTCCATTTGTTCTATGACTACATTTAGTCCAGATGCATCTCTATTTTTTGCTCAGATGACTTGTCAGTTGATGAGAGTAGGGTATTGAAGTCAACCACTACAACTGTGTTTGGTGTTATCTGTGACCTTAATTCTATTAGTGTTTGTTTGATGAAATTGGAAGCCTTCATGTTAGGTGTATGTTTAGAATTGTAATGTCCTCCTGTTGAAGTGTTCCTTTAAAACAAAAAGTGACCTTTCTTATTTTTTCTAACTAATGCTGGTTTGAAGTCTATACTGTCAAATAGTAGGATAGCAACACCTGCTTTTTTCCTAGGCTCATTTGCTTGGAATACCATTTTCAACCTTTCACCCTAAAATAGTGTCTGTCTTTATTGGAAAGGTGAATTTCTTGGAGGCAACAAATAGAAGGATCCTCTTTTTTAACCCAGTCTGAAAACCTGTGTCTTTTGATTGGGACATTGAGGCTGTTGATATTAAAAGTTATTATTGAGGGCTAGAGAGACAACCTAGCAGTTAAAGTGCTTGCCTGCAAAGCCAAAGGAACCTGGTTTGATTCTCTGGTACCCACATAAGCCAGATGCACAAGGTGGTTGGTGCATGCATCTGGAGTTTGTTTGCAGTGGCTGGAAGCCCTGCATATCCATACTCACTCTCTCTCTCTCTCTCTCTCTCTCTCTCTCTCAAAAATGAATACATAAATAAAAATATATATTTAACAAAAGGAATTGTTATTGAAAGATGTGTATTTATTCTTGCCATTCTTTTTTTAAATTTTTAATTTTTTTATTAATTAGTTTTGTATTCAGCAAATACAGTCTGTATGGTACCATTATTAGGCTCATCTGTGACCTACCCCCTCCCCTTGGCCCCTCCTTGTTGAGGTATATGGGTCATGCATTGTGAAGTTAGCCCACAGTTATAGGTAGGATAAATGTCTCTGCATATCCTGACCCAACATGTGGCTCTGACATTCTTTCCACCCCCTCTTCCACAAAATTTCCCTGAGCCATGTTGGGTTCATTTTTGGTCTGCTTCAGTGATGAGGTGTTGGGGGCCTCTGGGTCTCCGGATCTCTGATTTGGTAGGAGTTGATTTTTCTCTGTGTTGATCTCCTTCACCCTTGTGCTGGTACCCAGTTCACCAAGAAAACAGCACCCTTGCTTGTTTCGCTAATTTTTCTTAGTTTCAGCCGGGGCCCTTTTGAGGTATGATGGGGTGGCTCTCTTCTTTGGATCTACATCTATCCAAAAAAGAGAAGCAGATTCTCCAATGTTGCCATTCTTCTTGTTTTGTAGTTTTTCTGGTTTTTCCTTTACCCTCTTGTATTAACTCTTATTTGAATATTGTTTATTTTTTCCTATTTCCCTATGTGTGCGCTATTCTTTCACTTCAGCATGGAGGATTGTTTCAAGTATTTTCTGTAGAGCTGGTTTATTGTTCATATATTCCTTAGGTCTGTTTTTGTTGTGGAATAACCTTATTTCTCCATCAATTTGGATGGATAGCTTTGCTGTATAAAGTAATCTTGGTTGACAGTTGTTATCTTTCAGAACTTCATTCCAAGCCCTTCTGGCTTTTAATATTTGTGTTGAGCAATCTGCTATTATCCTGATGGGCTTGCCTTTATATGTGACTTGATTTTTCTGTCTAAGTGCTTTCATTATTTTCTTTGGTTTGTGTGTTTTGTAGTTTAATTAAAATATGGTGGTGAGTGATTCTTTCCTGATTTTGTCTGTTTGGCATTCTAAAGGCTTCCTGCATCTGTATTGGCATCACGTTCCCTATTTCGGGGAAATTTTCTTTTAATATTTTGTTGAAAATACCTACTATCCCTTTGGAGTGAACTTCTACTATGCCCTGAAGTCTTATGGTTGATCTCCCCATAGTGTTCCTTATGTCTTGAAATTCTCATTCATGCCTTCCTATTAGTTTGTCTTCTCTTTGTTGGACTATATTAGATCTGCCACCTAGTCTTCCACTTTAGATAATTCTGTCCTCTCCTTCATCCAGTCTACTGGTAAGACTTTCTACAGAGCTTTCTATTTGACATGTCTAGTATTTCTGATTTTTTTCAATATTATTTCCTTATTCAATGTCTTGTATTGACATTCCTTATTTCATTAAGTTGGTTTCCTGTGTTCACTTGGGATTCCTTCAGGAGTTTGTTTTCTTCTTTGATATTTTTTGAGCATAATCATGTTTTTGAAATCTTTTTCAGGCATACCATCTAAAACAGTCTCACTGGAGGTCATTTCAGATAGATTTATAATTTTTGTTGGAGTTGTAATTTTTTGATTTTTGTGATTCTTGTATTATAATGTAGATACTTTTGCATTTTGAGTTAATATGATGCTTGGTTTTTCTAATTATCTGCATTGTTCTTAGCCTTGTAAATCTTCAGGGTATGAGTTTATGCTGCCAGATGTAGCTCTTATACTCCCAGAGTAACAGCAGAAGTGACCCTAGGTGTTGAATTTGCCTTCTATTCAATTATTCTAGTAGGCTGGGTGGAGCAATTTGCTGGCAAATTCTAAAATTCAACTGAGCAATATATACATTCAATCAAAACCAGCACACAGCATTTATGCAAGAGTAGGAATTAAAACAGACAATCTAATAAAGCCAAAATCCCTAAGGGTGTGTGTTGCCCCACACCCCTACATCTGACATCTGGGAGGCTTAGATTTCTGGTCTGAAATGGGTTCCAGGTCAGTCATCACCATCTGAGAAGAGAAGCTTCTCTGACCAAATGTTAGAGTAGCATTCATATATGGGCATAAATATACATATTTAGAGGGCAATTTGGTGGGCATTAATATATCCATTTGGCCAAACATTAGTAGCATACCCCTAGGGCTTATGACCTTAGCCATATGCATTTGACCAGGTTTTCAATATTAGGCATAAATTCCCTCTCATGGAGTGGGCCTCAAGTCTGATCAGAGTTGGTTTCCACCTTAACAAACATGCCACCATTATATCAGTTGCCATATTTGCCTGGCTGGGCAGCCATATACCTTGATTGTCCACTGCTAGTTAAAATTTTGATGACTCTTCTACCTCAGCAGCCTGCATAGCTCTTTCTAGTACTATGATAGCTAATCCACAGAAAGAGGCTTCCAGCTGAATTCCAGCTTGATGTTTCAGTGTCCTACAGCTGGTTCAGTAGTAGTGTCTTACCATCTCAATCATTGTGCAGTCAAGTGGCTTGGCAATAGTCTGTACACTTCGGGGGGAGGCATCAGATGCCTCCCTGATCAACAGCTTACTAGGAGGTATCCCACCTCCAGCACCAAAACTTTTCTCTAACAATATATGGCTTCTGGGCACAACATTATCTATGCACCCCCACAGATACACAAGTTCTATTTTTCAACATATAGTTTTGAGCTCACAATGAAATAGGACTCTTTATGGTTTATTCATGACCTCCTTAATTTTAATTAATATTTCTCTTACTCCTTCTCCATCCCTCTGCTCTGACCTCACTTACATTATTTCACCTACCCCCAGTGTCCTGCCCCTCTGTTTAAATAATCTACTATCTCTCCCCTTAAGACCTCCCCTCTCCTCCCTCCTTCATGACCCCTTTCTAGCTTCCTGGCCTCTGCTACTAACTATTACTCCAATTCATATACAAATCTGAACATTTGAAACTAGGATCCACATGTGAGAGAGAACATGTGGCATTTGATGTTCTGATCCTGGGTTACCTCAGTATAATCTTTTCCAGATCCATCTATTTCCTGCAAATTGCTTTGAGTCCAGTGTTGCTTAGGGAAAACTGGAAATTCATGGGTAAGAGACTTCTGTATCAGTGGGAAATGACTGGTAAAGTACTCAAAATTGAATTCTAATGCGAAAATTCCATTTTCTAATTGTAACACCTGAATTTACTAGAAGAATCTTAGTTGCAGGCAGAAAGAATTTTGTTGTGTAAGCTTGTTTTCTGTAGCCCCAGTTTTTGAGTTCTTTAGAAATTAAAAGGAATTTTTAAAGAATTTCCAAAAAATAGAAGTTGGCTTCTTGAGACTTAAATATTTAAAGAACCTCAAGTGATTCATATTCTAAATGATCTTAACTGTTCAGATATTTCTGAAGAGTCTACCACTGATCTATCTGTGTGCCTTGAACAAGTGCCTAATGTGTGTGCTATTAATACTCTGGCCAGCTGGTGCCAGGCATTCTCCTCATGGTGAGCCAGAGAGTTATTTTGAGGAAGTACTTCTCAGGTCATCTAAACTGAGGGAAGAGATCACAAATCTTCTTGTTCAACAATGACATGAAAATGTTCCTACACCAGCTCATCTAACAATGGTGTGAATATGTCTCTATACCCACTCATTCAACAATGATGGGAATATGTCCCTATACCTATTCATTCAACAATGACTTGAATATGTCTCTATACCCACTCATCCAACAATGAGATGAATATGTTCTATACCTGCTCATCCAACAATAATGTGAATATATATCCCTATACCTGTTCATCCAACAATGACATGAATATGTCCCTACACCCACTCATCCAACAATGGCATGAATATGTCCCTATACCAACTCATCCAACAATGACATGAATATGTCTCTACACCCACTCATCCAACAATGACATGAATATGTTCTACACCCACTCATCCAACAATGACATGAATATGTTCTACACCCACTCATCCAACAATGACATGAATATGTTCTACACCCACTCATCCAACAATGACACGAATATGTTCTACACCCACTCATCCAACAATGACACGAATATGTTCTACACCCACTCATCCAACAATGACACGAATATGTTCTACACCCACTCATCCAACAATGACATGAATATGTCTCTACCCACTCATCCAACAATGACATGAATATGTCCCTACACCCGCTCATCCAACAATGACATGAATATGTCCCTACACCCACTCATCCAACAATGACATGAATATGTCCCTACACCCGCTCATCCAACAATGACATGAATATGTCCCTACACCCACTCATCCAACAATGACATGAATATGTCCCTACACCCACTCATCCAACAATGACACGAATATGTTCTACACCCACTCATCCAACAATGACATGAATATGTCTCTACACCCACTCATCCAACAATGACACGAATATGTTCTACACCCACTCATCCAACAATGACATGAATATGTCCCTACACCCACTCATCCAACAATGACATGAATATGTTCTACACCCACTCATCCAACAATGACACGAATATGTTCTACACCCACTCATCCAACAATGACACGAATATGTCTCTACACCCACTCATCCAACAATGACACGAATATGTTCTACACCCACTCATCCACCAATGACACGAATATGTCTCTACACCCACTCATCCAACAATGACACGAATATGTCTCTACACCCACTCATCCAACAATGACACGAATATGTTCTACACCCACTCATCCAACAATGACATGAATATGTCTCTACATCCACTCATCCAACAATGACATGAATATGTTCTACACCCACTCATCCAACAATGACACGAATATGTTCTACACCCACTCATCCAACAATGACACGAATATGTTCTACACCCACTCATCCAACAATGACACGAATATGTTCTACACCCACTCATCCAACAATGACACGAATATGTCCCTACACCCACTCATCCAACAATGACACGAATATGTTCTACACCCACTCATCCAACAATGACACGAATATGTCTCTACACCCACTCATCCAACAATGACATGAATATGTTCTACACCCACTCATCCAACAATGACATGAATATGTCTCTACACCCACTCATTCAATAAATGACATGAATATGTTCTATACCCACTCATTCCGCTATGACAAGTCTGTGATCCTACACCCATTCACTCAACAACCTATATAAGTTCTTATACCAATTCATTTAGCAGTTTTTATTGAGTGCCTACTGTGGTGTTTTGATTCAGGTGTTCCCCATAAACTTAGGTGTTCTGAAAGCTAGATTCCCTTCTGGTGGAGATTTGAGGATTAATGCCTCCTGGAGGGAGTGTATTGTTGGGGTGGGGGGCTTGTGGGTGTTATAGCCAGTTTCCCCTTGCCAGTGTTTGGCACACTCCCCTGTTGCTATTTTCCACCTTATGTTGGCCAGGGGTGATGTCCGCCCTCTGCTCATGCTTTCATTTCCCCTGCCATCGTGGAACTTTCCCTCGAGCCTATAAGCCAAAATAAACCTCTTTTTTTCCCACAAGCTGTTATTGGTTGGGTGATTTCTACCAGCAGTGCAAACCTGACTACAACAGTAAAGTGGTACCAAGGAGTAGGATTGCTGCTAGACACTTGGCTATGTGGCTTTGGCCTTTTGAAGCTGATTTTCAAGAGGAATGTGGAAAGACTTGAAACCTTGGCCTAAGAGATGCCTTGCAGTACTGTAAGTACAGCTTGATGGACTATTCTGGTCAGAGTTGGAAGACCTGAATGCAGTAAGAACTATGGACTTTGAGGTTTGCCTTATAAGGGTGAGAAAGAGCTTTGCTTCGACTGGGCTAGCAGTTTGTGTGAAAAGCTTGCTGTTATGTCCGTGTCCTGAGAAGTTGTACAGGGTTGCTTTGTGTAAAATTGAACTGGTATGAGCAGAGGAATACGGCACAGGGAGAAAAATCTTTGGGTGAACTGCTGCCCATTCAGCTGCAATTGAGAGATTACAACCTTTGAGGTAGATTGGGCAAGTTGACCTATACTGGGGCATCAGGAAGAATATAGACTCTCTTGAAGGAGCCTGAGTGTTCAAGGAGTGTCTTGTTCTTCAAAATCTGCTTTATTCCCCCTGGATTAACGAATTGGCACCCTATCTGGTATTGTGGAGTATAAGAAATGCAGGAAAGAGAGGGTCATTGAGTTTGCAACACGGTCTTGTGTTTTGGAAATGGCTATAGGCAGTGTGCTACAGGTTTGCTGGATGTGTGCATGGAGACCCCTTGGGACCATGAGGATGAACCATGGATTGCGTTGGGGACCAAGTGGAATTTCTGGGACCATGAGATGGCTGCTAAGGAAAGCTGCTGGTCCCAGACGACGTTTTTCAAGACTGTGAGTAGCCTAGTTGGAGGGGCAGAATTGGAATGCCAAAGACTTATTGATGGTTAGAATTATCGAACTTGGAAGTTTGTTACTAGCTAGAGTTGTTGGACTTGAAGCTACAGAGTTTGATGTTTGCCCAGGTTGTTTTAAATCTTGTATTGGTTGAATACTTCTTTGCTATGCCCAATGTCATCTTTTGCAGTGTGAATGTTTATTCTGTGCTATTATGGATTTGGGGGGGAGGATTATTTAGTATGATGGCTCAGTTAAAAGATCTTGGATTATGGGGATGTTTGAACATCATTAGGATTGATAAAAATAATGGGGCCTTTTAATGATGGACTGAATGTATTGCATTTTACATCATGGATGGTTAACAGTTTATGGGGGCCAGGGGCAGAATGTGGTGGTTTGATGCAGGTGTCCCCCATAAACTTACATGTTCTGAATGCTAGGTTCCCAGCTGATGGAGATTTGGGAATTAATGCTTCCTAGAGGGAGTGTATTGTTGGGGGCGGGCTTATGGGTGTTACAGCCAGTTTCCCCTTGCCAGTATTTGGCACATTCCCCTGTTGCTATTGTCCACCTTATGTTGGTCAGGGGGTGATGTCCACCCTCTGCTCATGCCATTGTTTTCCCCTGCCATCATGGAGCTTCCCCTTGAGCCTGTAAGCCAAAATAAACCTCTTTTCCCACAAACTGCTCTTGGTTAGGTGATTTCTACTAGCAATATGAACCTGACTGCAAAACCTACTATATGCACAATTTGAATAGTAAGTTGGACATGTCAGTTTAGGTTCTGATGCATTTCTGAAGTGGGAAAAGCCCATGTTTGGTTTCTTAAGGGATGTATATAAAGAAGCCAGTTACTTTGTTTGCTCTTAAATTTATTTAAGACACAAGCTGTGTAGCCTTTGAGCAAATCTACTTACTAGTCATTCACAATGGAAATTCAAGTAATGGAAATATAATTTTATTTATATAATAGCTCAGAACAGTAAGCACTGCTTGTGTGCTGAAGATTCCATTATATATCAGACTATACAAACGTATATTAAAATTTCAAAGGAACTGATTTCTCAACTATTATATAATATCTTCTTTTCATACTAAATTTGATTTAAGATCTCATATGTTCAACAGTTAAGATTAGATATTTTAGGTGACAGTTGGATGGAGATTTCTGATTACAAATGTATCTTTATTTTATTTTCTAAAAAATTGGGAAAATTGCTGGTAATCCCATTACCAAAATAACTATTCAGAAATTTATTATAAGTAAGTATGTTCCCTTGCATATTTTGAATATTATGTGTTTTTAGCAGTTTGTCTTGAATATTTGCTAATCAATGAATATTCATCAAAGAGGATCAAAATTGGTAACTGGGGTGGGGGTGGTCCTAGTTGGAGCAGGCTCTAGGAAGGGCAGGAATGAAGAACAAAATATACTGACATGTGTGCAGGAAGATGCCATGATGAAACCCATTACTTAGTATGTTAACCTTAAAAAATTAATTTTAAAAAAATAGTAAAAAAGTCATTTTAATGACCATCCAAAACTTTTATTTTTAGGACTTTTCTTTTTGAGCACCATGTTTCCATTAATTAATAGGATAACCAATGAAAATCTAATAAATACTTCATGTTACCAAAGGAATATTATGAAACTAAATTGACAAAATGGATGTGAAGTTCACTTCACAGTGCTTGACAATAAAAGCCAATTGGTCATATAAAGTCATAGGTTCTTAAAGTGAGAAAAAGTAGGGTTCCAAACCCTTTCACTATTTACAGTGTGCAACAATTTATTTGAAACAATTTTATTTTAAAATTTTAACTCATTATATTTGAGTTCTCTTATAATAAAAGAAACATGGACATGAAATTAGAGATTTTTATTGTTGTTGTTGGGTTGGTTGGTTTGGGTTTTTTATTTTGTTTTGTTTTGTTTTTTTATTTTTTTTTCCTTTATTAGTTAGTTTTGTATTCAACAAATACAGTCAGTTTGGTACAATTATTAGGCTCATCCGTGACCTACCCCCTCCCCTTGGCCCCTCCTTGTTGAGGTATACGGGTCATGCATTGTGGAGTTAGCCCACAGTTATGGGTAGGATAAATGTCTCTGCATATCCTGACCCAACATGTGGCTCTGACATTCTTTCCGCCCCCTCTTCCACAAAATTTCCCTGAGCCATGTTGGGTTCATTTTTGGTCTGCTTCAGTGATGAGGTGTTGGGGGCCTCTGAGGCTCTGGCTCTCTGATTTGGTAGGAGTTGATTTTTCTCTGTGTTGATCTCCTTCCCCCTTGTGCTGGTATCCGGTTCATCAGGAAAACAGCGCCCTTGCTTGTTTCTCCAATTTTTCTTAGTTTCAGCCGGGGCCCTTTTGAGGTATGATGGGGTGGCTCTCTCCTTAGGATCTACATCTATCTGAAAAAGAGAAGCAGATTCTCCAACGGAGAGTAAGTTAGCACCAGGACAAATGAGATAACCCTTACTTTTTTTTTAATAGAGAATTTAATAGGTGTAGGCCCTCTTGTAGCCCACAATTGATGGTAGCTTGATATTGGAGAGTGGGCTTATGTTTGGATATGGTTGTGACTTGTTTCCCAGCTCCAGCTATGGGTCCCATACCAGTGAGGGGATCAGTTAGCCAACCTGAGAGCAGTTGGTTCCCCACCATGGCTGTGTGCCACCACTGCACTTGTGTGGGCATCAAACAAGTTATTTGCTGCTAAGTAGGTTAGACCATGCGTTGCTTTGACAGATATTGGTCATTTTCCCCCAGTCGCCCATGTAGCACCTTCTGGCACTAGACGCGCTGACTGGGAACTGACTCTCTTCCAACTTCCAGCCATGCCATTCTAATTTGCATGTCAATCACATAAGGTGTCTTCAGCAGTAGGGTCTTACCACTAACCTTTGGTGGGTCATCAAGTGCTCTGACAGAAATCTGTCTGTCTTTTAGGAAACCTTGTAGGTCTCTCTGATCAAAAGCTCATTGTGGATGATAGCCCCATGCTGGTTCTGGGAGTTACAGGTCAGTGCCCACTAAGAAATGGAGGAAAAAGATAACTAATATACAAGAGTTAGAGATAAGAGAGAGAGAGAGAGAGAGAGAGGGAGAGGGGAAGTGAGGGAGGGAAGATGCAGAAGATTAAGGTTAGTCTTGATCTTACCCTCTCCAGTGTCTTGTGGTTCAAGTGTTCCCTGTAAGGGCCTGGTGAAGGATCAGCCATTTGGTCTGTCTTTTAGTACATAGAAAATCATGGTACCTTTACCATTTGGGTCTAGATTTGTGTTTCCCACCCCTTTGATGCCCTCCCCTCCCTCCCTTTCCATCCTAGTGTCTAGTCTAGGAGATGCTTGCTGGGTATGTAAGGTATCTTGGGTAGATTCAGGTTAGGTGCTGTAGATGAGTGAGACTATGTGGCGATTTTTTTTCTGTGATTGGGTAAGTTCACTGAGAATGATCTGTTCCAGGTTCAACCATTTTTCCTCAAATTTCATTGTGTCATTTTTTCTTACTGCTGTATAGAATCCCATTGTGTAGATATACCACATCTTAGTTATCCATTCTTCTAGTGATGGACATCTGGGTTGATTCCAGCACTTAGCTATTACAAATTGAGCCGCTATAAACATGGTTGAGCAAATCTCTCTAGCCTGTGGTTTGAAGGTTTTAGGGTAGATGCCCAGTAAGGGAATAACTGGGTCTGTTGGTATCTCTATACTCAGCTTTTTCAGAAGTCTCCATATTGCCTTCCAAAGTGGTTGTACCATCCTACATTCCCACCAACAGTGGATGAGTATTCCTACTTCTCCACATCCTCTCCAGCATTTATTTTTATTTGATTTTTTGATGTTTGCTATCCTTATTGGGGTAAGGTGGAATCTCATAGTTGTTTTAATTTGCATTTCTCTGATGATTAGGGATGATGAACATTTTCTTAAGTGTATGTTTGCCATTTCCATTTCCTCCTCTGTGTGCTGCCTGTTCAGCTCTTTGCCCCATTTTGTGAGTGGGGTGTTTGACTTCTTACTGTTTAGATTTTTGAGTCTTTGTAGATTCTAGAGCTTAGTCCTCTATCAGTTGGATAACCCGCAAATATTTTCTCCCATTCTGTGGGTAATCTATTGGCTTTGCTTATTGTATGCTTGTCTGTAAAGAAACTCTTCAGTTTCATGTGATCCCATTGGTTGAGTGACGGTTTAAGTTCATGAGCTACTGGGGTTTTGTTCAGGAAGTCTTTTTCCATTCCTATATCATGGAAAGTACTTCCTAAATTTTCTTCCAGTAGTATTCAAGTTTCTTGTCTTATATTGAGATCTTTGATCCATTTGGACTTGAGTGTAGTGCATGGTGAAATGTGTGGATCAAGTTTCAGTTTCCTGCATATGGTTGTCCAGTTTGTCCAGCACCATTTGTTGAAGATGCTGTCTTTTTTCCAGTCTATATTGTTTGGGCCTTTATTGAATATCAAGTAGCTATAGTTGCTTGACCCAAAATCCAGGTCCTCGATTCTATTCCATTGGTCTATACTCCTGTTTTTATGCCAGTACCATGCTGTTTTTATTACTATGGCTTTGTAATATAGCTTTAGATCAGGTATGGTGATGCCTCCAGAGGTATTTCTTTTGCTGAGGATATGTTTGGAAATGCGAGGCCTTCTACCTTTCCATATGAAATTTGAGATCATTTTTTCTATCTCTGTGAAGAACAGTGTTGGGATTTTAATTGGAATTGCATTAAATCTGTATATTGCCTTTGGTAGGATTGTCATCTTCACAATGTTAATTCTGCCTATCCAGGAACATGGGAGGTCTTACCATTTTCTCAAGTCCTTCTCAATTTCTTTTTTGAGTCTTTTTATGTTTTCGTTGTATAGATCTTTCACTTCCTTGGTTAACGTTATTCCAAGGTATTTTTGTTGTTGTTGTTGCTATTGAAAATGGGACTGTGTCCCTTATTTCTTTCTTTGTATCTTTGTCATTTGCATATAGAAAGGCTACTGATTTTTGTGCATTGATTTTGTATCCTGCTACTTTGCTAAAGGAGTTAATCACCTTCAAGAGTTTTGGGATGGAGTTTCTCAGGTCTCTTCCATATAGAATCATGTCCTCTGCGAATAGAGCTAACTTAACTTCTTCCTTTCCAAATTGTATCCCTTTTAATTCTTTCTCCTGTCTTATTGCTTGAGCTAGGACTCCCAGTACTATATTGAAGAGCAGAGGTGAGAGTGGACACCCCTGTCTTGTTCTTGATCTCAGTGGGAATTCCTTCAGTCTTTCCCATACATGTGCATACATAAACACAACAAATAATATTGTTTAAAAAGAAATGTCAGACTGGAGAGATGACTCAGTGGTTAAAGGCACTTGCTTACAAAGCCGGATGGCCTTGGTTCAATTTCCCAGCAACCCACATAAAGCCAGAGGCACAAAGTGGCACATACATCTGGAGTTCATTTGCAGTGTCAAGAGCCCTGGTACATGCCTCTCTCTTCCCTCTTCTTCTCTTTCTGTCTTTCCTAGAACTCATTCTGTAGTCCCAGGCTGGCCTTGAATCCTTGAATCCTCCTACCTCTGCCTCCCAAGTTCTAGGATTAAAGGCATGCACCACCAGGCCCAGCTAAAAACTGGGGCAGGGGCTGGAGAGATGGCTTAGCCATTAAGTGCTTGCCTGTGAAGCCTAAGGACCCCATTTCGAGGCTCGATTCTCCAGGACCCACATAAGCCATATGCACAAGGGGGCGTATGTGTCTGGAGTTCGTTTGCAGTGGCTGGAGGCCCTGGTGCGCCCATTCTCTCCGTTTCTCTCTCTCTCTTTCTCTCTCTCCCTCTGCCTCTTTCTCTCTCTGTTGCACCTGAGACTCCATAGTAAATTCCAGGTCAGCCTGGGCTAGAGTGAGACCCTACCTCAAAAAAACAAATAAATAAATAAATAAATAAATAAGAATAAACAACAAAAAAATTTAAAAAAATACTGGGGCAGTTCTTGCTAAGAAGCAGTCCTTGTGTTAGCACTGAAGCACAGGCATACAAAGAATTTCATGAGTCCATTTTATGCCATATACTATTCATTGTTTCCATATCTCCCTCTTCCCTTTCTCTGTCTGCCTGTCTCTCTCTCTTTCTCTCTCAGAATAAATAAATAAATAAATAAATAAATAAATAAATAATAATGAAGTACAGAGAGACTCTTTGGAATAAGATGATTTACCAACATTATTACCAGCTCTTTAAAGAATTATGCATGTTTTCTTTCTTCCAGTCAATGGAAAAGCATGGTTTCTTCAATTTTTGTTTGTTTGTTTGTTTGTTTGTTATTTTTCAAGATAGGGTCTCACTATATCCCAGCTCAAAAAAAAAAATTTTTTTTAAGTGGAACTGGGTGTACTGTAGACCTATAATCCCAAATCTGAAGAGGTGGAGGCCAGAGGATCAGGAGATTGAGTGAAACCCTGTCTCAAAACAAGAGATATATAAATCATTAGAAAAATGAATTTTAGTTCAGAATCTTGACCTGTACTAAGACATTATTCATTTTTAAGAAACTTTTTATTGACAACCTCCATACATATAGACAATATGCCATGCTCATAATCCCCTCCCACCATTACCACTTCCCCTCCCAGATTTCACTCCACCGAATCCTGTATTCCTTCCAGCAAGTCTCTCTTCTAGTTTGACATCATTTTTCCCTAGTATTATACAGGTCTTGTGTAGTTAGAAGCAGCCCCTGTGAGGTTGTAAGTGCCACAGTCACTTGTGAGTGCCATGGCCGCTTTGTGTTCAAGTTTTATACATCTCTTCCATCTCCACTTTGAATAAAAAACCTATTTAGTTGTGTCTTATATTACAAAGTGCATTATGTTGTGTGAGGTAATGCTAGTGGTTGTCAAAGCATATGCTTATTGTTGTGCATAATATTTAAATAAATCTCCTGATTCATTTGTAATTGTGAAATTTTTATAGACAAGAGAACGCTCACATTGCTCTTTATGTCCATGTCATAATATAATGCTACTGTGATAGGAATTTCTAGAAACCATTTTTTTGCTGTAATCAGTGTATCAGTTGTTTTATGAAAATGTTAATGTTCCCTTCAGAATTCTGAGTTGATGAAGTATTGATCTTCCACTATTTGTTACTTCACTTCATAGTTTTTGTATTATTTATGTTTTATTAGGAAATGATAAGTTAATTTTCTAGAAAGCATAAAATACATTATGTGCATCATCTATGGAATTCTTCTGTTGTACATATTGATTTTTTTCATATTATTCATCTAGTGTTCACTTGGCAAGAAGAGTACTTCAGTTAGAAAAACAAAATTCGCTGATTCTAAAAGATCTGGAACATCAAAAGAACCATGTATCCCAGCTTTCACAAGAGGTAAATAACACAGAAGAAACATATGGCAAAACACTATATTCACTGTAATTCTTTATAACTTACATTTATTTTCTGAGCAATTTTAAAATAAGCTGTTTGTGAGTACAAAATTGATGATGCTCCCTGAATAGTAAGGCTTTGTAAAACAACTTACAGTGGATTGCAAACAGAACAAAGGGGAGATTTAAAAAAAATTTTTTTTTTATTTATTTGAGTGGGGAGGGAAAGAGAGCAAATGTGGGCCTGCCAGGACCTCTTGCAGTGGCAAACAAACACCATATACATATGCCAGTTTGTGTATCTAGCTTTACATGGGCACTGGGGTATTGAACCCAAGTTGACAGCTGGACTGACAGTCTTTGCAAGCAAACACCTTTAACTGCTGAGTCATTGGGATATATAATGACCATTCTAAGTATAAATGCATGGTAAACAGACATACTTTTGATTCCTGGCAAAACAAGTTTAGCAAATTTTGGGACATTCTAATTTTTTTAATAATGCCTCATTTTTAAAAGTTTAATTTTGTCATTTATTTTGATATTTGATGAAAAAAATCTATTAATCATACTTTATTTTACCCTTAGACTACCAGGTTCATAATTGCTATTTTCTTTCCACTAGTATTTAAAGAATATATGTAAATCTTATATAGCATTTTTAATTCCCTTATTTTAAGACATCGAAATATGTCCTGTAGTATTGAACCTGGAATCAGAAAATATTTAAAGCTAAAGTAGACACATCTCTAGTGTCTCTTTTACTTCCTGAATTACAACATGACAATTTTTTGTGTTGATATACAAAATTTTAAAGCTACTTATAATAAAGGGATTTATAAAGATACTCTAATTGCTGATAATATATACCACGATTTCCTGGACTGAAGGAAGGGTAGAAAGAAAGCCGAACAGCTAAGCAGCAGCAGTCATTGCTCTCTGCTTCCTCGCTGTGATTGAATGCGAGCGGCTTGCACCAGCATCGCTGTTCACAAGGACAAATTGTTACTGACTCTTGTCACTCTGTCTCTTGTTTTGTTGAGGCTGCTCTGATATGGAATTATGTACAAAGTAATAATTGTTTTACTAATAGTGAGCACATACTTAATTATCTTCCATGTGGATGGCCAGTGTGTTACATGGACAAATCATTTTCCAACATTGTAATTACAGGTTTGTGTCTAATATTGTGAAATATTTAAACCAAGAACTCTTCAGACAGACATGGTGAATATAATCCCAGTGCTCAGGAACTGAAGCAGGAGGATCTTAAGTTTGTAGATAACCTGACCTGCATAACAAGATGCCATCTCAATAAATAATAAACAAGTGCTATAGCTCATTCTGGAAATAGCAGTTGTCATGAAATATTAGATGTTGTGTTAAAATTTGATTGTTTTAAAGTATTTAATTTATTTGAGATAGAGAGAGAATACAGGTGCACCAGGGCCTATAGCCATTGCAAACAAACTCCAAATGCATGTGCCACAGTGTGCATCTGGCTTACGTGGGTACCAGGGAATTGAACCTGGGTCCTTAGGCTTTGCATGCAAGTGCCTTAACTGCTAAGCCATCTCTCCAGCCCTAAAATTTGATTTTTATGTGTGCTTTGGGTTTATTTTGTTTCTGAGATAGAGTGCCCCTGTGCTGTCCAAACCATTCTCAAATTTGGGGTCCCTTGTGCCAGCCTTCCAAGACCTGGCATTACACACCTGTATCTCATACTGAGCTTAGAATTTTTCTTTAAGTGGTGCTTTTGTAATTTTAAATACTAGGGCGCGCGCGTGCGCGCGCGTGTGTGTGTGTGTGTGTGTTTTCTGCTTGTCCTAATGCAAATTACCACTGAAGTAGGGAAAAATTATTTATAAATTATATTCTCTTTACATATCAAATAATGTAATTGTTTAATATTTTGCAGAACTGGTTGCACCTAAGTAAGTTATGATTGTGTAGAAATTTTTCCTTTTAAAAGCTATGTTCAGGGCTACATATGTTGCTCAGTGGTAGCATACTTGCCTATCATGTGCAAGTTCAGTCAATCCTTACCCTAAAGAACAGCATAAATAAATGAAAGCGCTCTTTGCAAGTCACCATGCGTGCTCTTCACACACACTCATCATCACTTGTTATACTGGCAAACACCTTTTGAAATTAGTTTCTCAGGAGTAGTTTTGAAAGGGAAGGAAATTCCTAGTACTTGAACTGCAAAATTATGTGAGGACTCCAAGCTACTGTCCTTCCAGGTTTGCCAGAGCTTTTATTATGTGTGTACTGTATTTGGACACATCATGAGGCACAGAATTAGAAATATATTTGTATCCTTCCAATCTGCCAAGCCCCTCCTGGGTCACTTTTGCTCTTACCCAACCGTAGTCCTTATCACCCACCTGAGAACTGTAGTTCTCCAGCATTCTAGAGTTTTTGATGCCAGACATATCAATCAGGCACTTTTTAACAATTCCTGACTCTAGCATATCTGTTACAGTCTGGTAGTACTCTGTTAAGAGAGGTGGGGAAAAAGAGGGAGAGGGAGAGAGAGGTGGGAGAGAGAGGGAGGGAGAAAAAGAGAGAACATGAGAACACCTTTCGGTTTTTGGAAATGTGCTGAAAATGTCTTGAGGAATCTGTTGGATGCATTCCAA
Organism: Dipus sagitta; assembly: GCA_036346955.1. Classification (NCBI taxonomy): domain Eukaryota; kingdom Metazoa; phylum Chordata; class Mammalia; order Rodentia; family Dipodidae; genus Dipus; species Dipus sagitta. The sequence continues at coordinate 37,461,540 of CM070772.1, read as the reverse complement.
GTGGACATTGTGGAGCATGGCCAGGCCCTCACTCCTCTGTGCTGTCACCAGTGTTCTCACTTTCCATGTCTGCCTTGCTTCTCACCTGTTTGCATTGCTGATAACATGCCCTCCCAGAACTACGTCATGTGTCTCAGTTATGCCCACAACTCAACTGCCCCTGAAGCTGATTTATTTTCCTTGAACTTTTTTTTGTTGTTGTTGTTCTGTTTTGTTTTCCGATGTAGGGTCTCATTCTAGCTCAGGCTGACCTGTAATTCACTATGTAGTCTCAGGGTGCCCTCGAACTCACAGCAATCCTCCTACCTCTGCCTCCCAAGTTCTGGGATTAAAGGCGTGCGCCACCAGCCACCATGCCCTGCTTCCTTGAACTCTTTTTTTTTATTATTTTCTTCTAGTCCAGGCTGACCTGGAATTCACTCTATATTCTCAGGAGGGTGGCCTTGAACTCATGGCGATCCTCCTACCTCTTTGAAGGCTGGGATTAAAGGCATGTGCCACCACAGCCCGCTACTAATAACTTCTTAATTGGCAGTGTTCTGTCACTGCCCATCCATCCAGTTAGCTCTTCCTGTACATGGTATAGATATTTCAGAAATCTTTTCTTTTTGCCCTATAAAGAGGCTGTCCTGTGATCCAACTCAGATGGCTCAACAGTCTACTTAGGTGAGAACTGCATCTTCTACCCCCAAAATGCCTAGCTCCTGTTTGCCCTTTTCTCTGCTCGTGTACCTCAGGAATGATCCTAAAATACGGGTGAAGCCACCTGTAAGTCCAGTGTTCTGGAGGCTGAGGCAGGCAGGTCACCTTGAGTTTGAGGCTAGCCTGGGTTACTGCATGACTTCCAAGCCAAACTGGGCTTCATAGTGAGAACCTGCATAAATAAATGGATGAATGGATACACAGCTGAGAGAGAAAGCTGGATGGATGATACACAGACGTGATGAAGTTTTCCAGATCTGACCCATAGAGGTTGTGATCAGGCAGGTATAGAACAAAACCTAGACTGTGCATTTGGTTTGGTTTATTTTTAAACATCTTTCTCTCGTGAACCGTTCCCTCTTACTTGGCCCAAACTTTGAGAATTTCAGAACAAGCCACATATGGCAATGTAAAACTAACCCCAATGTTTGGGAGGTAGAAGCAGAAAAATGCACAAAAACTACAAAGACTACACAGAAACAAACAAAAGCTCAGGAAGGGGCAACAGAGAGAGGGGAGTCTGGGATGATATCTCAGCAGTTAAAGGCACTTTCTTACAAAGACTGCCGGCCAAGGTCATTTATTATGCTGCCCACCCTACATAAAACAGACATAAAAACTGGCACCTGCTTCTGCTGTTTATTTGCAGTGGCAAGAAACCCTGGCACACCCACATACACACAAAGTGCAAATAAATTTAAAAAAAAAAAAAAACAAAAAGATGTGGGCATGGTGGCATAACCTGTGAGGCTAAGATAGGATTGCTGTGAGTTGAGGTCAGTCTGGCACTACAGGGTGAGTTTCAGGTCCACCTGGGGTAGAGTGAGACACTATGTCTGGAAAGAATCTCAGGAGCAGAAACAGGGCTAATAATCAATTAAATACACTTGCTTTTCATTATTGAAATAATGAATGACCAGCCATTGGTGTATAGCTGCTGCCCTCAGTCCCAACTGTCATTCTGCTACCACAAGACTGTCCATATCAGTCCCTCTCCTGAGACCCTCTGTAAGGACCTGCAGTCCAGCATCCACAAGGTCACACCCGGCAAAAATTTCTTCAGACCCTGTCAGGTAAACCTTAGCCTTGGTAGAGCTGAAGATGTCATTAACCAAAAAATAACTGGGAAACAGGACTGTTTGAAGGAGGACTAGAGTAAGGTCACTACATATGTAAGATGGTTTACAACAGAAATAGTGAGTAACAGGGATGTTACTGTAGGCCACTCCCCAAATCTTTCTGATTATTTGAATCAGAATTTAACTAGGACCGGTGTGAGAGTCAAATCACGGTTTTTTAACATTTTCCCAAGTGATTGAGAACAGAGAAGTAATACTAGAACTTTTACTCATGAAAAAGACCAAGTAGGCATTTCACATTCAAGCGCAATCGCAAAGATGAAGCAACAGTGTGCGGGGGGTTCTGTGGGACTTACCTCCACTGTGAAAACTTACCACATGTGGACGTCTTCTACACAGCTGTCAACTCCCCGCTAAATTCCATTCAACACAGTGCAATTTGTCCTGACAAGAAGGAGCCCCACTTCTAGGAGCTTCTATGAGAAGAGACTACACAAGAAAAAAATGTTCATATTTAGGACAGATTCCACACTGAGCACAACAAAATGTGGTCACCCTTTTTTTTTAAGAGAAAATATAATTTCAATTATCATCCAGGTATAATTTAAATTAGTACTTGAATCAAAATATATAATTATGTTTTAAATCAGGTACTACTTTCCTCTGAATCATATGTACAAGTTATTGAAGCAAAGGAGAAATAACAATTCTATAAAATGTTGTGTCATAGGTTTAATCCCGAGTCGTTTCTTGTGTATATGATTTGTGAGTCAGTAATTACTAAGGGCTTCCTATAAGGAAAAGATTACTAACAATAGGCAAAGTACGGGGTTGGGAGATGTTCTGATTATTAATTAATATAGCTGTTGAAAGACTTTTTAAAATAATACTGGATTTTTTTAAACTCATATCCGAAAAGTTGAATTAAATTCTGTTCAGTATACTCTTTTCTTTTTCTTAAGTTTTATTTACTTATTGGAATGCACATACCGCTTTGTGCATCTGGTTTTATGTGGATTCTTGGTCTTTGCAAGCAAGTGCCTTTAACCACTGACCCATTTCCCCAGCCCCATTTTTTTTTTCTACAAAAAGAAAATATGACCACTTTTTATTGACAAATGTGTTCTTTTCTCCCAGGGATTGAGGTGGGTTGTAGCTCAGTGGCAGAGCACTTGCCTAATAATACACAGGGCCCTAGATTGTATTCCCAGCAAAAGAGATGGAATAGGAGAAGAAAAGGAGAAGAGGAAGGGAAGGAGGAGCAAAGGGAAGGAAGAAGACGGAGGGAAGGGAGAGGAAGCGAAGGGAAGAAAGGCAAAGAGATTCGGGGGATTTGGCAACCTATAGATAAGTTCATAAAGAAATACATCCTCCAGCCGGGCGAGGGGGTGGGGGGGCTGCGCCTTTACTCCCAGCACTCGGGAGGCACAGGTGGGATGATTGCCGTGAGTTCGAGGCCACCCTGAGACTACAGAGTGAATTCCAGGTCAGCCTGGACTAGAGACCCTACCTTGAAAAAAAAAATCCTCCAAACTAGCAGTATGATTATAATTTTCATCATTACCCAGAAAGCAAGGCTGTCTAAGCACAAGTATTTTATACCTGAAAGGAAGGCTTTAGGCCTTTAATGTTATATTAAAACCAAATATATGTAATTGCTGTCATGATAAAAATGAGCTAGGGGCTGGAGAGATGGCTTAGTGGTTAAGCACTTGCCTGTGAAGCCTAAGGACCCCAGTTCGAGCCTCAATTCCCCAGGACCCACGTAAGCCAGATGCACAAGGTGGCACATGCGTCTGGAGTTCGTTTGCAGTGGCTGGAGGCCCTGGCGTGCCCATTCTCTCTCTCTCTCTTTCTCTCTCTCTCTCTCTCTGTTGCTATCAAATAAATAAATAAAAATAAACAAAAGAAAATGAGCTAGAATCTCTAAGGCTAGGTGCTGTTAGCATATGTTGTTTGTGTAACTGAAATCAAGTTTATTAAGTTTTAAAACTGTTCCTTCTCAACCAGAGTGAAGTATAATTTCTACATGCTTATACTGTTTCCCTGCCACCCCTGTCCCCTTCCCCACCTCCTGTGCACACATAGACTGCTCTGCACTTTGAAACACAAAGCCACTTGTCAGTTCAGTTTACTCAGCTAGGGTCAGTTCTGTGAAAACAGAGTCAAGGCAATTGTTTGATTTAATTGACTAGAGAAACTGGTTATACAGGTTAGTAGAACTTAGTCCAGCTGCATACTTGAATGTTCATAAAGCTAGTTAGAATAATAAGATTCCAGTGACATCACAGTAGATTTTACAGAATGAGTGCCAAAGCGAAAGAACAAAAACCCAAACTGAAGGAACTATTGGGTTTTTTTCTTCTTCTGTTTGTTCTGTAATGAGTTGTGTCTTCTCAAAAGTCATTTCCTTAGATAACTTTAATAGGACTTTATTTTTCTCATGTGATTTCTAAAATTTTTAAGTACTTTTATAAAATAGTGCCCTAACTGCAAGCAGACTTGGTGATCCATCAGGCACCAGCTGGCCCTCCCCGTTCTGTCACTACTGCCCTTGAGTCTTTCGTCCTGTCCACTGCCACTGTGCCCTCACTCACTCACCTCACTGCTCTCTGCTCTCTGCGCCTTCAGCTCCTAGGCTACTGCTCATGACTGTTTTCTCATAATGAATGGAAACAAGCAAAGAAAGAAAAGCTAAAGTAAACTATACATGCACACATCTCATGAATAATGTGAGAGAAGAAATACAAACCTGGTATACATACCTGTAATCTGTAATCCCAACACTGAAGCGACTGAGGCAGGAGAATTGTGAGTTTATGGCTATGGGCTACCTAGAGAGATCCTGACATGGAAAACAGAGGGAGTGGTCTAAGACTACAGCCACACACCAAAAAATATTTGCAAATTACATACTTAATGAAGGTTTATTGCCGGGTGTGGTGGTACACATCTTTAGTCCCAGCACTTGGAAGGCTGAAGTAGGAGGATCGCTGTGAGTGAGTTCAAGGCCATCCTGAGACTACTGAGTGAATCTGGGTCAGCCTGGACTAGAGCAAGATCCTACCTCGACAAAAAAATAAATAAATAAAGTAACAGCAAAGGTTTATTATCTATAATATATTTTTTAAAACTCCTACAGCTCCATAGTAACAAAAAATAACATAAATATGAAAAAAGACTTGAGTACATAATTTTCTTGTAGGGGATGAAAATACATTGGAGTGAGTTGTAGCTCAGGGGCAGAGCACTTAGGTGCCCATATGTGCCTTGTTAACAGGAATATAAAATGGCATAGCTGCTGTGTAAACAGTTAGCTGTTCCTTGGAAATTTACATACATGATTAGCACATGACCCAGCATTTCCACCCCACTCATAGGTGGGTATTCAAAAGACTTGGAAGAGCCTCCATCAAGCACTTGTGCACCAGGTTCATAGAGCACTATTCAAGATAACAGATAATGGAGGCATCCAAATGTACGAAGAGGTAAAATAGTAAGTCATGTGTGCTATAAACCTACAATGTAGTAGTATGAAGCCTTATAAAGAAATGAAGTTCTGATACATGTTATATACCTTGGATGAGCCCAGAAAGCATTATGGTAAGTGAAATATACAGACACAAGTGGACAAGTACCACATAATCCACTTAAATGAGGGCACTAGAAGAGGCAAATCCATAGAGGCAAAAAGTAAAGAGGTGTCAGAATCCGATGCCTTTGTTTAATGGACAGTTTCTATTTGGGCTGATGACAATACCTTCTGAATATACATAATATAGGGCTAACGTGTAACTCAGCAGTAAAGCCCTAAGATCGTCCCCTGACATGGGAGAGAGCCAGGGCATAGTGGCTCACACTTACAATCCCAACACTTGGGAGGCTGAGGTAGGTGAATTACAGTAAGTTCAAGGCCAGTGCGAACTACAGAGTAAGACCTTGACTCAAAAAAAGTAAGGAGCAACTTCTTTAGGGTTAGGAACATAACTAAGTGGTTAGAATACATGGTTTTCATGCATGTGGTCATGAGTTCAATTCTCAACACCAAAATAAAGATACCTGTGATTGTTATACCACATTTTGAACATACTGAATGGCATTTAATCGTATACATGTAAGTGTTTAAATGATAAATTTTACAGAATTTGTATTTTAACCACATTTGTTAATTTTTAATCATATATCGATCCAGATATATGATTTATATATTTTATTTTATTTTTCAAGGTAGGGTCTCACTGTAGCTCAGGGTGACCATGAACTCATGGCGATCCTCCTACCTCTGCCTCCCAAGTGCTGGGATTAAAGGCATGTGCCACCACACCTGGCTAATTTATATATTTTAAAGAACAAAAGGGAATATAAAGATTGAAAAAAATATTAAATTATCATGATCATATATTTTAGTAGATATAAACATTAAAATATTTTCATTTTTCACTAATGAATTTTCATTTAAAATAAAGATATTTAACATCACATAATTACTCAGATCAACAAATGGAAGAGATGGGTGACTAGTTCCCAGAATTGATATCTAGAGCTGGGGAGATCACTCAGCCAGTAAAGTGTTTGCTATGCAAGCATGAGATCTGAGTTTGGATCTTCAATACCCACGTGAAAATTAATAACACTGGTAATCTCAGTGCTGTTGAGTCAGGAGGCTCTCTGGGGCTCACTGGCTATCTTGTGTAACCAGATCAGTGAGTTCTAGGTTGAGTGAGAGACCATTTCTCAAAAGGTGAGGTGGAGGTGCTGGAGAGATGGCTTAGCAGTTAAAGTACTTGCCTACAAAGCCCAAGGACCCAGGTTCAGTTCCCCTGTGCCCATGTAAGCCAGATGCACTTGGTGAAACATGTGTCTGGAATTCCTTTGCAGTGGCTGGAGCCCTGGTGTGCCCATTTTCTCTCTTATCTGCCTCTCTCTCTCTCTTTCTCAAACAAAAATAAAAAGTAACGTAGAGAACAATTGAGAAAGATTTTTGGTATCAAACTTGGGTCTACACACTTGCACGCACACACACACTAACATGCATATACATGTGCTCACCTTACCCACATAAATACCCAATAATTGAAACCTGCTGACGTTTTTCTTTTCTTTCTTGGTTACATTCATTATTACTATTATTTGTAGTAGCAATATTGATTAGTCATATTTCAAACCTCCAAATTTACACAAATTTATGTAGCTCCTCATACTAATTCACACAGAGAGTTCGGTGTCCATGGGGTTGGTATAGCTCGGTGCTGTATGTAGTTTGGTGTACCAGAGGTTGGGGAAAGCTCTGTGCTTGCATAGACAGCATAAAAAGAAAACCCCTCAGGGTTTGATGCGCTGTGCTGATGCTTGAGTGTTTTGGATGCTTTAATCCAATGTGTCCTTCTTTAGCTTGACAGGGCCAATTCACTGCTGCAGCAGACTCAGCAACCGTACAGCTACCTCATTGAATCAGTGCGGCAGAGAGATTCCAAGATTGACGCGCTGATGAAGTCCACAGCCCAACTTGAGAATGATATCAGGTGAACGTCCGCAAACCATGCAGTTGAATAGTAAAAACATTGTATACATAATGCTGTTCTAGATTAACCTGGATTGAAGAAAATAATAATAAATTGAACAAAAATAATAATCATGGTCATACATAAAATAAGGATTTGAGCCAGGTGGAGTCGCGCACACTTTTGTTGTGTTGTTTTGTTTTTTTGAGGTAGGGTCTCACTCTGGTCCAGGGTGACCAGGAATTAACTATGTAACTATGTAGTCTCAGGGTGGCCTCGAACTCACTGAGGTCCTCCTACCTCTGCCTCCTGAGTGCCGGGATTAAAGACGTGCGCCACCACACCCAGCTTTAGTTCATACCTTTAATCCCGGCACAGATAGGGGGATTGCTATGAGTTCGAGGTCAGCCTAGGACTGTAGAGTAAATTCCAGGTCAGCCTGGGCTAGGAAAAAGGAAGGGAAAGGAAAGAAAAGGAAAGGATTCAACTTCTCGTAGAAAAACTAGGTCTCATCACATTAGGTGTTCCTATTTCACCTTGTGATCAGAAGGCGTAGCGTGAGGATAAAGGCTAACAAAACACTGTGTCCACCCTAGGGGATACAGGATCTAGCTTGTCCTTGTGCTTCTAGAATTCTTTAGTGGCTGCAGAATGGCCTATAATGAGTACCATTTGTGGAGTTCAAATGACTTTTTAAACAGGTTAAGTTTACACATTTACTTACATTCGTGTTGACTTTGCCAAGGAATTTTTAGGTTTATCTGCCCCTGACCCTTTACATGAAGCAACCCATGAATTACCTCAATGTCAATAGATAAATTCCTTTCATTTCCTTTGTTTAGAATGGTTGTTTTCTAAATTAAGAAAATGTTCTCCAAAAGACTTGCTTCATTTATTAGTCATTTCACTTTGTAACCTGTTCATCTATAGGAACATTTTAGTCCTCTAAACCGAAATTAAAGACTGCTGAGCCATGTTAACAGCAAGATTTTAACTCATGTGTACTTATTAGATCTTAATATTACAAGAATTTAAATTCTTGGGTAAATTGTTAAACCATCAGAAACTTAGAATCAAAAATATAGGTAAGAACTGAATTTTAAATTAAGAAATTAGAAAACAGAGCTGGGAAGATGTCCCAGAGGTTTTAGGTGCTAGTTTGCAAAGTCTGTCAGCCTAGGTTCGATTCTAAAGTACCCAGGTATAGTCATATGCAAAAGGTGATTTTTGCGTGTATCTAACATTTGTTTGCAGTGACAAGAGACTGGTGTGCGCATTCTCATTCTCTCTCTCTCTCTCCCCCCCCCCCCACACACACACACCTACAAATAAAATTCTTTTAAAAATTAGAAAACAGCCAGATGTGGTGACTCATGCCTTGAACACAGCACTCAAGAGGCTGCAGTAGGAGGATAGCTGTGAGTTCAAATTAGCTTAGGGCTGCAGAGTGATTTCCAGGTTGGCTTAGACCCTGCAGTGAGGTCCTGCCTTGAAGAAAACAACAAAAAGAAAAATTGGAAAACCATATGGAGAAGGGCAATTACTAAATTCAGATTTTCTAAGATGTACAACCAAAAAATTAAACTATTAATTATTAACTCCAATGTATAAGTGTTCTTTGATGAGTCATAATAATTTTTATCACATTTCTACTCCACCAGAATAATTGGTCCAGAACTTTAGTCATAGTCTTAATTTTTTAATAATGATAAAACAATTTAAAATCACACGTATGCTTTAAACATCAAAATAAATAACAATTCATTTCTAACTTCATTGTAAAGTTAAAAATGTGCTTATTGGGCCAGAGGGATGGCTTAGCAGTTAAGGTGTTTGTCTGCAAAGCCAAAGGACCCAGGTTTCATTCCCCAGGACCCACGTAAGCCAGATGCACAAGGGGGCACATGCATCTGGAGTTTGTTTGCAGTGGCTGGAAGCCCTGGATCACCCATTCTTTCTCCCCCCCTCCCTTTCTCTGTCAAATAAATAAATAATATTTTTAAAATATATTTTACATATACAAAACTACCAATAACAAATTGATTGTACTATACATATTGTAAGCAGTAGCCATTATATCATTTATCATCCTCTAGATACTTCGTTATTTTAGGGAAACTGAGGAAGAAATAGCAGAAAAAATTTTTCTTATGTTATATATTTACTATATTAGAACTTTCTATGATAATCTTGTCTTTTATCTTTATAATCTTGGAGAGAAGATAAATTATAAAGAAAAACCTGGGGAAGTTACCTCTTTATAGTTGCTTTCTGATAAATTTAGTTTTAAATACTTTGTTAAAATCTAATCCCAGCACTCAGGAGGCTGAGGTAGGAAGAGCATCATGAGTTCAAAGCCAGCCTAAGCTACAGAGTGAGTTCCAGGTCAGCCTGGGCTAAGGTAAGACCCTGCAAAACAAAACAAAACAAAAAAAAAAACCTGCTACTAATATAATTATTATTAAGATGGCTGGAAATATTTAATATAGAGAAAATAATACCTACAATAGAAAATCATATAAATAAATGAATTCAACCCTATAGAAATCAAGCAACTTTCCCCTAAGAACAGCTTGGTAGTAGAGCCAGAATTTGAATCTCTATCTTTCCACTCATAATTCTGTAACCTTAACCCTTATGTTATACTGCCTCCCTATGTTCTACTCTGAGTAATGGATAACTTTTCTTTAAGTGATGTAGTTAAGGAAGAGAAGCAAAAACTACTATAAAATATTGGTTAAAAGTAGGGCTTTAAGCTAGTTATGGTAGCTCCTGTCTTTAATCCCAGTGTTTGAGATGCTGAGGATCACCATAAGTTCAAGGCCAGTCTGGGCTACAGAGTGAATTCCATGTCAGTGACAGATACATGGGTGCTATATATTCCTCACTCTTTTAACACAGTCTTAATAAATTTATTTGACATTTAAAAAAGTGAAAAGCCTTTATAAATAGGTTGCATGAGCTCAAGTCTATCCCCAACACTTAGTTTTGTATTGGGATAAGTCAGCAAAACTCTCTAAAATACTGTCATTCTATCAGACTTGGTGTAATGATAAAATCATTGCATATCTACACTGTGCAGTATGGTAACCACTTGGTACATGTTGCAGGTGTTCTTTGAATTGTGGCTCGTGTTACTGAAAAACTAAAGTTTCCCCCCCCCCTCTGGTTTTTCGAGGTAGGGTCTCACTCTGGTCCAGGCTGACCTGGAATTCACTATGTAGTCTCAGGGTGGCCTTGAACTCATGGTGATCCTCCTATGTCTGCCTCCCAAATGCTGGGATTAAAGGTTTGTGCCACCATGCCTGGCTACTTTACTTAAATTGAATTAATTTTTACTTTAGTTGCCATAGGAGCTAGTGGTTTTTGTATGAACTTACTTGTTCAGTGAGTGGTATTAATATACCTAATCCATATGGTTCTTCTCAGGATTCAGTGACAGAATTTTTATAAAATACATAGCATAGTACCTAAACATTAAAAGTAGTCAGTAATGTTAGCTGTTATTAGTACTTGTCTTTCCCTCAATAAATTTGTATGTTGATAAGTATCTTAAAAATAAGAAATAATGCTTCTGAAAATATGTTATATTCATTTATTGTCAAAATATTTATTTATTTATTTATGAGAAAGAGAGAATGAATGAATGGGCACATTAGAGCCTCCTGCCAGTGTACACAAACTCAATATGCATATGCCGCCTTGTGCATCTGGCTTCATGTGGGTACTAGGGAATCGGACCAAGGCCATCAGACTTTGCAAGCATGTGCCTCTGAACCATCCCTCCAGCCCTAACATCTGAGTCTGTTAATTCTGTTTCATAAATTAATTGATAAATAAATTTAACATTAATAATAATTACTTTTAGTAGATTTTAAACTGATCTTTCATAGTACTTGAAATCTTGTTTGTCTTCCAGTATGAAAACTTCAAGTACATTTGTGGCACATGAGAATATGAGTGTGTGCCGTGACGTGATGTTGTGATGCCATTTAAAATTAAGCTGCTTTGAGCCAAAAGGGAATTTCAGAGGCTGTGCTAGAAATATCTTTGGTTTTGGGAATTCTTCAACCTATTTTCCTTTGTTACTTTTCTCACTATAAGTCTATCAGTGCAATTGTGAAAATTTCATAAAGAAATGTGTATAAAGCTTCTATCATGTCAGTGAAAGTTATTTTTCTCTTCCCCTTTTCCTTTATGTATTCAGAATATAAATATTAAGGCTGGAGATATAGCTTAGTGGTTAAGCTGCTTGCCTGCAAAGCAAAAGCACCCAGGTTCAATTCCCCATGACCCACTTAAGCTAGATGCATAAGGTGGTGCATGCACCTGGAGTTAGATTATAGTGGCTAGAGGCCCTGGTGCACCCATTCCCTCTCTGTGTGTGGTTCTGTCTCTGTCTCTCTCTCTTTCTCCGTGTGTGTGTGTGTGTCTCAAATAAATAAATAAAAATATTTCAAAAAAATTTAGGACTGGAGCTGGGCATGGTAGCACACACCTTTAATCCCAGCACTTGGGAGGCAGAGGTAGGAGGATCACCATGAGTTCGAGGCTACCCTGAGACTACATAGTGAATTCTAGCTCAGCGTGGGCTAGAGTGAGACCCTCCCTCAAAAAAAAAAAAAAAAAAATTAGGGCTGCAGAGATTGCTTAGCAGTTAAGGTACTTGCCTGTAAATCCAGAGGACCCAGGTTCTATTTCCCAGGACCCATATAAGCTGGATGCACAAGGTGACACATGCATCTGGAGTTCGTTTGTGTGCCCATTCTTTCTATCTGTGTCTCTTTCTCTCTCAAATAAATAAATAAAAATATGTTTAAATTTTTTTTAATTTAAATGTTAGGTGGCTCATTGATTTTCTTTTAATTTTTTTTGTTTGTTTATTCGTATTTATTGGAGAGCGACAGACAGAGAGAGAAAGAATGGGCGCGCCAGGGCTTCCAGCCACTGCAAACGAACTCCAGACGCGTGCGCCCCCTTGTGCATCTGGCTAACGTTGGTCCTGGAGAATCGAGCCTCGAACCGGGGTCCTTAGCCTTCACAGGCAAGCGCTTAACCACTAAGCCATCTCTCCAGCTCCCAGGCTCATTGATTTTAATTGTAAAGAATATATCAACTGATTATAAAAATAATTCTCCAACGTATGCAATAAGAATTTTTTAAAGAACTGAATTGGAGAGATTGTACAGTTCTTAAAAGCTCTTCCTTGCAAAGTCTGATGCCCTAGGTTCCATTCTCTGGTACCCATGTAATAGCAGATGCAAAAAATTGCACATATGTCTAGAGTTTGCCATGGCAAGAGGCCCTGGATTACCTATCCTTTCTCTCTTCCTCTCTTTCTCAAATAAGTATATAAACAAAAAAATTTGCGAAAATAATGGAATCAGGGCTGGGGATGTAGCCCAGTTCGTAGAGTGTTAGCCTAGGATGCACAGAGGGCAGGTACACAAACTGGGCATGGTGGACCACACCTGTAATCCTAGCACTTGGGCAAAAGAGGCAAAGGATCAGAAGATGAAGGTCATTCTCAAGTTGGAGTCTGAGGCCAAGCTTGAGTGCATGAGAACCTGTCTCAACAATAACAAAATAAGACCTAAGTAATTTTGTAATTTTCCTAGAAAATTAAATAATACCATTACACCACTTGTAAGTTTAACTTTTTATGTATTATGTTTGGCTTGCACTTCACACTGAGCCACACCCCTATCTCCACTTATGTATACATTCAGTATCTGTAAAGGTTAGGATAAAAATGTACTGGAGTAAAACCATTAGAAGCAATCTTAAAGCTTACATTTAAGATGCCACTAGCAATAGCATTAAATTCTCCTACTGTTAAAGTAATAGTCCATTCTAAAAGTAGTTCTCTAGGCCAGGCATGGTGGTGCATGTCTTTAATCCCAGCACTCGGGAGGCAGAGGTAGGAGGATTGCTGAGAGTTCGAGGCCACCCTGAGGCTACATAGTGCATTCCAGGTCAGCCTGGGCCAGAGTGAGACCCTACCTCGAAAAACCAAAAATAAAAAAATAAAAGTAGTACTCTAACCCCACGGAACCACAAGAGTCTGCACAGTGCACTGTGAGCTCTGCTTTGTGCTGAAGGAGGCATAAAAAGAGAATAATTGGCATAAGTTTTCTTTCTTTCTTTCTTGTCAATTCTTAGTTTATTCTTAACTAGTAGTTAGAGAAGAAAGACTACGTTGTCTACTTCTCTTGCAAGGCCAAGCCAGAGTATACTGATCCAGGAAGTTAAGGAACAATATATCAGGAATATGTTTTCATATACCAGATGAAACAGAGCCATAAACATGAACTTCTAAGTAATAATTAACAGTGAATTGAACAATTACAGGTGTAATATACCGTTCAAGATAGACGGACTTACAAGAAGGTTTTGGTTCTGTAATTCTCTGTGAGTCACACATGGAAGGTTTATATTTTTAAAGGGAAGTTTCCACTGCTATGAAATATGTCCTGAAAAGACAAAATTTTTATTGAGCAATTCCATACATATCAGGGCTAATTATAATCATTTTAAGTTTTAGAGACCCACATGTTGAAGGTGGTCTGTCTCCCTCCTATTTTGAGTGTGTTATAGCCAAAACTAAGACTGAGAATAATATGCACATATGGTCTAGTCCCAGAAACATCTGAAAAAGACATAATATTCATGACACACTAATATCCTTTCAGATACAATACAGTCACTCTGTAATCCAATTTATCCAGCTACCTTACATTTCTATATTATGTAGCTATTTTCCTATTTAAATGTGGGATATTTGCTTTCCTCTTGAAAAGTTAAACACTATCTACAAAGTATTTCTAAAGAATATCCAGTTAAAATCCTTTAATTACTCCAACATTCCATTCCTATTACACTACTTTTTATTTAATGGGTCTATTGGTATTTGAGATAGACATAGTGTGGATGTATATGCATTACAAGCGAACAAATGTTTGTATATTGTGTATATGTGTGAACTTATATAGGAACATAAATAGTTAACAATTCCTTGAAAACTGGTCCTGTCTACTGGGTTTTGCTTTAATTTTAGAGAATATTTTATCATCAAAGTAGTCTAGCTCCAGAGAGATAAGAATTTGAGTGTTTCAGAAGTCCTTACTTACCATGCCTGGCAGACTGGCAGAGCATGGCAGCTCCCTTGCCCCATTTTGTTCTTTGCAGCTCCTCGGCTTAGGAGGATCTCTGGCGCCTAACTCTGCCAGTCAGTTTGTTTTTCTGCTGGACTGCTTTCCTTTATTGGCATTTAATTACTGTTTTCCTCTGATGCCTGTTTTTCATCTACGTTAGTAATAGTGTATGGCATTTATGTAACGTCTTATGTGTTCAGCGCTTTATGTAATCATTCACTAGATAACTCACTTATACCTTTGACACACATGAGTAGTTTACACTTTTACAGATGTGAGCAGTGAGCTTCAGAGGAGTGCCATGCGTTTGCTCTGCGTCGTGCAGCTGAGGCAGTGGCCCAGCAGGAAGAAGTCCGAATTGCCTCTGTTCTCTCCTCTAGAGGACAAAGGGATGCTCCCTGGCGAGTTCTCAGTGGTTAGCAGGGAGGAGGAGGATGAACGAGGAGGGCTTTTCCTTCTTCAGATCTTCCAGAATGCATACTACTCTTCTCTGAGTTCAAAAACTTCTGCCTATTTTTGTAAAGATGCCATTTTCTCAAAGTATAACGTAAAGATGTGTTACAACAAAACATCCTCATTAATTTCACCCTCACACATTTTGTCTCAACATTTGAAGAACTATGCTGTTTTAACTTATTATTGCTTTTCTTAATTCTTATGATCATGCTGGTTGAATAGACTGATTCTAGTGGCATTAAAGTATTTCATCTATGAGGGCTAGAGAGATTGCTCAGTAGTTAAGGCACTTGCCTGCAAAGCCTACTGGCCCGGGTTTGATTCCCCATTACTCACAAATCCAGACGCACGGGGTGGTGCATGTATCTGGAGTTCATTTGCAGTGGCTAGAGGCCCGGGTTCACATGCTTGCTCGCTCTCTAGATCTCTCTGTTTGCAAATAAATAAAACAAAAAAAAAATATCTTGTTTAATTTTTATTAATTTCTGTGCATTGAACGGTAAGTAAAGTTATGGATAATATAAAGCAGTCACCAAATATTTCTCCTTAGAATATTAATACATGCTTATAATCAGGCTTACATGATAGTATTCCCATTCTCAAACTGGTCCACTTACCTAACTAGATTATATGACTCATAATTTAGCATGTGACAAATTATACAATACTATCAGTTTTAGTAATAAATATTTTAATTTGACTTCTAATATCTTTTTAAAATATTTTTCCGGGCTGGAGAGATGGATTAGCGGTTAAGCGCTTGCCTGTGAAGCCTAAGGACCCTGGTTCAAGGCTCAATTTCCCAGGACCCATGTTAGCCAGATGCACAAGGGGGCGCACGCATCTGGAGTTCTTTTGCAGTGGCTGGAGGCCCTGCTGTGCCCATTCTCTATCTACCTCTTTCTCTCTCTGTTGCTCTTAAATAAATAAATAAAAATAAACAACAAAAAAAAATTAAAAAATTTCCCATATGTACTTTCTTTTTGCCTCTTGTGTATTTCATCTTTCTTTTTTCATTATAGGGGTAAGTTGTCAACTTTAAGACACAGACCGGGCATGGTGGCACATACCTTTAATCTCAGCACTTGGGAGGCAGAGGTAGGGAGGTAGAAGAATCACTATGATTTCGAGGCCAGCCTGAGACTACATAGTGAATTCCAGGACAGCCTGGGCTAGTGTGAGACCTCACCTCAAAAAACCAAAAACAACACTTAAGTTTTCACTAGTAGTGAGCGGGTTAATTACATAGTCTTCTAACACAATACCTAGACCACCCATTGCACATTACAGTGTTGGCCCTAGTATGTATATTCATCAGCTATGAAATCAACTGATCCTTAATCACACCATCAGACAAATGTTTGCTCTTTTGTTATTTATTATCTACTAATAAATTTAAACTAACATGATCACCTTTTGAAACTTGGGTTTTTAACAGCACTTTAAATAAAGAAAAGTCGGCTCTACTACAGACGAAGAACCAGATGGCATCCGACTTGGAGCAGCTTCTAAACCATCGCGAGGTACTACTTTGCTTGTTACCCGTGGGGCGTTTTCAGGATTGGTATGGGCTGTGCTCACAAATGGTTTCTCATGCCTTGTCTCGCTGTCATATGTCCCTTTACTAACCTGTGATATGCTTTAAGTAGTCTGAGAGTTCACTCTTATTTCTGGAATGTCCCTTTTTGTCGTCCAGTATTAGATTATATCTCTGCCATTGAATTTCACATTCTGTGATCCTTACCTGTTTTATCTGTTTTTGCCATGAGACAGTTTCTTCAGTGAGCTTCTGCCTTAGCTGTCATTGTATACTCAGTGCCTATTGTACATCTGTATTGAGCTCTAAAGTTCATAAAGTGCTGTTTGTTGTTGTGGTGGTGGTTTTGAGACAGGATCTCCTGTAGCCCAAACTTGTCTCAAATTTACTAGGTAGCCAAGGATGACCTTGAGCTCTTATCATTCTACCTCTATGTCCTAAGTGCCTGGTTACAGGCATGTGCTACCATGCCTGGCTTCATCAAGTTCTTCCTTTTTTTTTTTAAATTTGTTCCTCACCAAAAAAAATCTTTTAGAGTAAATATAATCCTCATTTTATAGAAGTAAAATTAATTTTAAATGTCTTGCCAAAGGCTCATTACTAACCAAGAGACAAATTCCACTTTGTTTTGCTTTTTAAATCAGATTTATTTTGTTATATAGAGCCTGCCATTGTGGTGCATGCCTTTAATCCTTAGCACTCAGGAGGCAGAGATAGGAAGATCACTGTGAATTCCAATGCCAGCCAACGTCTTCAGAGTGTATTCGAGGTCAGCCTAGGCTAAAGTGAGACCCTATCTCAAAACAAAAAAAAATGTTGTGCAAACAATAAGAATCAACCTTTTGGGCATCCATTTCTTTACTTTTGATAAATGAGCATAGTTTGAACCACTACCACATCAATATGTAGAATAACATATACCCCCAGAAAGCCCTCCTGCCCCCAATGTAGTTGACTCTTCTCCTAGCCCCTGCCCTAAAGATGTTTGACTCATTTTTTACACTTCTGGTTTTATCTTTTTAGAATGTCATATAAATTACATTATCAATATGAAGCCTCTTGAGCCTGGCTTTTTTTCATTTATTCATTATGCCACACTATATGTCTGTAGCAGTTGGTTAATCCATTTACCAGCTGATAGCTATTTTAGTCATTGCTGACTCTGTACATCTATAAAAAATGTAAAATGATATCTTAATATTAACTTGCTATTATATTAATATTTCAACATAATGTATTTATAGATATGTATTTACATTTATAATTATATATACATCATATGTTTATTTGTTGAATTTTTAAAATTTTATTTATTTGCCCATGTATGTGTTGTGTATATGTGTATGGGCACACCAGGGTCTTTTACCACTGCAAATTATGCCTGTCTGGCTTGGCATGGGTGGTTAGGGAATTGAACCTGGCCTAGGAGGCTTTGCAAGCAAGTACCTTTAGCCACTGAGCCATTTCTGTGGTTTATTTTATTTAAAGAAATAAATTATCAAATCTATAAATAGAGACTGGTAAGATTTCTCAGTGGTTAAAGGTGCTTGCTTGCAAGGCCTTCTGTCCAAGGTTCAATTCCCCAGCCACCTATCTAAAGCCAGACAAAGTAGTGTATGCATCTAGAGTCTCTCCTTGCAGTGGCACAAGGCCCTGGTGTGCCAATACTCTCTCTCTCTCTCTCTCTCTCTCTCTCACACACACACACACACACACACACACACACACACACACATAAATAGTATAGTTTTTTAATGTATATATAAAACCACTGTAGCCAGTTGTAGGCAGATGTTTATATAAAACAGATTTTCAAGGCTGCATACTAGAGCACAGATGCAGGGTTGCATGGTGGGCACATGTTGTTGACTATAAAGCTTTTGAGGGTGAGTGTACTCTGCATTTTACATGCAGTAATAGTTCCATTTTTTCCACTGAACTATCTTACTGCCTCATTTAAGCTATGCTTTTGCCACCTTATTATTCTTTAAAATATTTTAAATAAAATATTTAACATATTAACTTATTTATTTACGTGCACAGAGAGAAGAGAGAGAGAATGAGTACATCAGGGCCTCTAGCCACTGCAAATGAACTCCAGACGCATGTGCCACTTTGTGCATCTG
The DNA here is from genome assembly GCA_036346955.1 of Dipus sagitta. Lineage (NCBI taxonomy): Eukaryota > Metazoa > Chordata > Mammalia > Rodentia > Dipodidae > Dipus > Dipus sagitta. The sequence goes on along the minus strand of CM070772.1, from coordinate 37,442,985 downwards.
GCTTTACATCATGGGTACTGGTTATTTAGCTTTGCGGGCAGGCACCTTAACTGCTGAGCCATCTCTCTAGCCCCCACCTTATTCTAAAATAGAAATGTTTGAAACAAATCAATGTGCCTGAGAGATGGCTTAGCAGTTAAAGTGCTTGCCTGCAAAGCCAAAGGACCCAGGTTCAATTTCCCAGAACCCACATAAGTCAGATGCAGAAAGTGGTGCATGCATCTAGAGTTCATTTGTAGTGGCTGGAAGCCCTGGTGTACCATTCTGTGTCTCTCTCCCTTTTCTCTCTCTCTTAAATATATATATGTATGCATATATATATATACATATATATGCATATATATATGTTTAAATTATCAATTTATGAGTAACCTAGTAATATTGTTTTCCTGTCTAGAAAAAGGATATAAGCAATTTGGGAAGAAATCACTTTAAGAATATTATTGAGAGAGAAAACTGGGGCCCATTACTAGAAGCAGCTCAAGGAAATGGTGGGGTTTGAGGAATTGAGGAATTGTCTTCAGCTTAGAAATAGCTTTGGGAGTAAGTTCTCATGAATGTGCCTTCTGTGTGATGGATAAAAGATACAAGGGTTGGACATGGTGTCTCATACCTGTGATCCCACCACTCTAAAAGCTAAAGCAGGGGCTGGAGAGATGGCTTAGCGGTTAAGCGCTTGCCTGTGAAGCCTAGGGACCCCGGTTCAAGGCTCGATTCCCCAAGACCCACGTTAGCCAGATGCACAAGGGGGCTCACGCGTCTGGAGTTCGTTTGCAGTGGCTGGAGGCCCTGGCGCGCCCATTCTCTCTGTCTCTATCTGCCTCTTTCTCTGTCACTTTCGAATAAATAAATAAAAATAATTAAAAATAAATAAATAAATAAATAAAAGCTAAAGCAGGAGGCTAGAAAGTTTGAGGTAGCCTAAGCTTTGTGAGGCCCTGTCTCAAAAAATAAACACAAAGAGAAAAGTGAGAGATCAGAAGCTATCATTGAACTGAATTTTTGAAATGACCATTTGAAGCTGGGGAGATGGCTTTGAGGTTAAAGGCACTTGCTTGCAAAACCCGCTGGCCCAGATTCCATTCCCTAGTACCCACATAAAGCCAGGTACACAAAGTGCGCATGTGTCTGGAGCTCCTTTGCTGTGGCAAGGGGTCTTGATGCACCCATTCTCTCTCTCTCTCTCTCGTGTCTCTTTTTCCCCTCAAAAATGAATAAAAACATTTTCTTAAAAAAACGACTGTTTGGTAGATGAGTCAGTCTAACAACAAAGCTGGAAAAGCGTCTTTGAAGATGCTTGTTCTTCCTTCAGGCTTCTAACATTCTAGCTCTTCTCCTTCATCACAGCTACCACTGTGGCTTAGGATTCTGCCCTCCGTGTCGTCTTCAGTGTAGAGGCCTGATCTGTTCACTAGATGAAGTTTTCACAGACGTGTGGGACTTCAGTAAGAGACAGTAACCAACAATGTCTACTGAGGCATGTCGGCTTCCTAAGAAACGCTTGTTTTCAGTGACCAGCCTCATCTGATTTTACAGGATTATGCTAGACTCTGAAAATGCATAGGCAATTTTAATTTATACATTTTGCACATCTTACTTGATGTCACATCACTGATTGCTCTGAATGACAACTAGCCAACTTTGTTTAGTGACTTTAGAAGATGTGTTTATGCCAGAAAATTGAATGCTAGCAAGATGAATCTTAATTGTATAGATTGCGTACTACTACCTGGCATCAATCAGATTTGTATAGAGGGACATCTAGTTAAATAATTGTAAGTTAATTGTATTCATTTGGCAGTAGATCTTCAGTTAGACCATTAAAGTTTATTTAGTCATTTATTGATTTATTCAATAAATGGGGGTGTTTCACATTTTTGCCAGACATCTAAAGAAAGCCAGCTTTTTTTTCTTTTCAAAGTAAAATACTGGGTGGGCTGGCACACACCTGTAATCTCAGCATTGGGAGGCTCAAGCAGGAGGATCTCAAGGTCATCTTAGGCAACAGACTGAGTTCAAGGCCAGTTTGGGCTAATAGAGACCCTATTGCAAATAAACCCCAAACCCTCTGATAACTATCTTTTGAAAGTGAAAGTTGTTCTAGAAGTAAATTGCAAGGATGCCCTTCTCAGGGTGATCAAAGGTAGGTTGGCTCCAGAGAACCACTGCCTCCATCCAGTTACAGTTTAGAGAAGTGGCCCCAAAGTCTCAGGTGGCGAGGATTCAGCTACGGTTTTGTTGACAACTGATAGGCTTTAGAAGTGATTGCATGGTGAGTGGATGAACCCATTGATAGATTCGTGGTTAGATGGTCCTAGGGGCTGCTGGAAACTAGGAGAGAAGCCTAGATGGAGCATCCTTTGGAGGGAACAGCTTTTCCTGGCCCTTTCTCTCTTCTCCCTGGCTGCCATGCCATGAGGAGTTTTGCTGTGGCATCCCTCTATGCCATAGGGTTCTGTCTCAATGCAAGTGCATACTGAGGGGGCAGGTGATGATGGACTGAAGTCTCTAGAACAGTGACCCAAACACATCCTGTCTTGCTTACACTGCCTTCTCAGGGAATTTTTCAGTGACAAAGACCTGACTAACACAGGGCCCAAAGCTACAGGCTTACTGCACACAAGTCAAGGCCCTGGGGAGATTATTTAATATAAGTCATGGTTTTAATCAGCTCGGTTTCAACAGCAGTTACTTAATTCTGATGGAGCTACTGTATGTTTGTGTAATGTGTATGAAATCACCAACACACATGCTTACAGAGTGCATGTTAAATGGAAAAGAAACCAAGTAGGACAATTGTAGATTGACATTTCTAAAACACTTGGAACCTAGCCACAAAAAGTTTATATTTTCTAAGCTAGGAATAGCTCAGCACTTGGCCTGCAAAGCCTAAGGACACAGGTTCAGTTCCTCAGTACCCACATAATTGAGATGCACAAGGTGGTGCATGTGTCTGGAGTTCATTTAGAACGGAAAAAAAAAAGTGTATGTTCTAGCCAGGCATGGTATCTCACGCCTTTAATCCCAACACTTGAGAGGCTAAGACAGAAGGATCATCGTGAGTTCAAGGCTAGTCTGGACTAGAGTAAAACTGCCTCAAAAAAAAAAAAAAAAGAAAAGAAAAGAAAAGAAAAGAAAAGAAAAAAGTGTTCTAAGCGGTCACAGTGGCTCATTATTGTAGTACTTGGGAGGTGGAAACAAGAGGATCAAGAATGTAAGCTCATCATTGGTATGGAGCAAATTCTAGGCCAACCTGCGCCATATGAGATTCTGACTCAAAAAATAACAACAAAAGTATCTCTTCCTCTCAGATCATTTAGTTGTGGTCAAAAATAGGGCTGGAGAGAGAGCTTAGCAGTCAGCACTTGCCCTTAAAGCCTAATGACCAGATTTCAATTTCCCAGTAGCCACATAAAGCCATTATCTCTCTCTTTCTCTCTGCCAGGCATGGTGGCACATGCCTTTAATCCCAGCACTTGGGAGGCTGAGGTAGGAAAATAGCTGTGAGTTTGAGGCCAGCCTGAGACTACATAGTGAATTCCAGGACAGCCTCAGCTAGAGCAAGACCCTACCTCATGAGCCGGGCGTTGTGGCACCCTTCTAATCCTAGCACTTGGGAGGCAGAGATAGGAGGATTGCTATAAGTTCAAGGCCACCCTGAGACTACATAAGAAATTCTAGGTCAATCTGGGCTAGAGACCCTACCTTGAAAAAACAAATTAAATAAATCATAAAAATATACAAAAATTTATATTGGCCTCTTAGTGTATCAAGTTTTAGTATTTAAACATTCAGAAATTCTGTGTCTTAAAAAAAATCCGTGTCTTCTTTTTTTTGTTATTTTTTTTTTCAAGGTAGGGTCTCGCTCTAGCCCAAGCTGACCTGGAATTCACCATGTAGTCTCAGGGTAGCCTCTAACTCACAGCAATCCTCCTACCTCTGCCTCCCTAGTGTTGGAATTAAAAGCGTGTGCCACCACCCCTGGCTGTGTGTCTTTTCTGTTTATGAGTGGTGTAGTAGGTTATTTTTAGTGTCAGCTGAGAAAATATATTAATTTTTTTAGTTTTGAGTTTTTCTGTGAACTCAACCTAGAACATCAAGCATGTTAAGTATGTGTTCTTCCACTCCTCCCTGACTGATAATTTTTAAGTGATATAAATATATGAAGAAACTGGGTGTGGTGGTGCTATGCCTTTAATCCCAGCACTTAAGAGGGGAGGTAGGAGGATCACCTGAGTTCAAGGCCAGCCTAGGACTACAGAGTGAGTTCAAGTGGCTAGAGTGAGACCCTACCTTGAAAAACTAAAATTAAAAAAATTGTTTTCATTTTTAAAATTAAAATGTGGGGCTAGAGAGATGGCTTAGTGGTTAAGGCATTTGCCTGCGAAGCTAAAGGACCCCAGTTCAATTCCCCAGGACCCGTGTAAGCCAGATGCTCAAGAGGACGCATGTGTCTGGAATTCGTTTGCAGTGGCTAAAGACTCTGGCGTGCCCATTCTCTCTCTCTCCCCTTTCTCATTAACAAATAAAATATATTTAAAAAACAAACTGTGCAGAGAAGATGGATATGGAGAACAAGGTATGTGTTTGATTGACTTTTCAGGCTACAAAGTCCAACTATGTTAAATATGCTAAGTTAAAGTATCTGCAAAACAAACACTAACCAAAAATTAATTGAATTGAGATCACATATCTATCTGTTCAAATCTCTTCATTGGGAATTCTCCAAGTTTTGTGTTTGTATTCATTGAAACTGTAAGTGGATTGAAGAGAAAAGACAAGATGTCTTTCACAAAATCCCTTCCATTAAGGAAAAATGTATTATGCTCTCAGCTTTTATAAAAAGATCAAAACAAAGTTGGATACTATTTTTTAAAATGACTTAAGGCTACTAAGTACTTCCACAGTAAATTAATCTTTACTGAAGTCCCCTGGTAAATATCACTGTCCCCTTATAACAGATGAAACTGATAAGAGCTAAGCAACTCAACCTTGATTACATACTGTTAAAATTAAATCATTTTTTCCTCATAAAAAATTAGATTCTTTCTCCTTATTTCTATCTAGAAAAAAAAAAAAACTTGCATTAGTTCCAGGAAAGTTTTTGCCTTGGCAAATAAAGTTATATATTTATTTTTTGTCAGAAAATGAAAACTTTATAATTTAGTGTGATCTTTTTTGCCTAGTTTCCAAGAAAATTAGAGCTGAATGTCTTATATAAGGTGTTAAACTTTTAACCCCTTTTACTTTTAATGCCTTAAAATAACTTTGTCTGTTTCCTTCAGGTAGGTTATACTTGGATTAAGACCTACTGAGATGAGGCCAGGCATGATGGCACACACCTTTAATCCCAGCATTTGGGAGGCTGAGGCAAGAGAATCACTGTGAGTTCAAGGCCAGACTGAGACTACATAGTGAATTCCAGGTCATCCTGGGCTAGAGAGAGACCCTACCAAGAAAAAAAAAAAAAAAAGAGGAAAAAAGACCCACTGTGAATATATAGGTATAAATAAAACATAAACTTCAAATAATTAGGAAAAGGAGATTTTAAAAAAAGATTAGCTGATGTAACATCAACTTTTAGATAAGAGTAGCAGTGGGATGGAGGGATGGCTTAGCATTTAAGCACTTGCCTACAAAGCCAATGGACCCAGGTTTGATTTCCCCAGGACCCACTTAAGTCAGATGCACAAGGTGGTGCATGCATCTGGAGTTATTTACAGTGGCTGGAGGCCCTGGCACACTCATCTATTCTCTCTCTCTCTCAAATAAATTTAAAAAAATATTATTAAAAATGATATGTGATCTTTGAACTTATCCCTCAGGAGTCCTCATGAGGTGCTTAATTCTCACCCACACTTTCCTTCCTTCTTGAAAATATAATGATCATATCTAAAAATTCTAGTTTCTTCCTGATTTTGGATGGGAGATGGTTCGGTGTGCTACTGAGGATGCAATGCAGGTCCTCACACACATTAGGCAAGTACTTCATAGACCTGGCTTTCATTCTAGCATGAACTTTTTCAAAGGAGATATGTATAAATGTGTATTTACCCCAGATAAGGCACCACTGACAGAAACCAAGAAATGATTCCACTCAAATTTAGCTAGGTGAACCATTTATTTTAATTTGGGATACTCAGGAGCATGGGTGCGACCTTATGTACAAGTGCATGAGGAACTAACGGGTAGCCATGCCACTGACGTATTATGTCCCACATGCTCCAGTAACTGTTAATTGTACATATCCCTGGGGAGGGATGTGGACTCATGAATCCCTCCCCCAGTAACCTCTAACTTCCTATCAATTGGAGGGACTTAGGACTCCCTCTCCCTTAACAACTGTTAACTTTCTTTAAAATCCTAGGACTTTGTAAGCTCCTCCTCACAGCAAGTTAACTTTGTAAACCCATGGGGAAGGGCCTTATGAGACCTTACCCCCCAATAACCATTAACTGTCGAAATCCTTAGGGAGGAGTAGAACCTTGTGACCCTTCTTCACTAGTAACTAATAACTGTAAAACCTTGGAGAAGGGTAGGGTGGGGACTCCTGAGCCCCTTCCCCTAATAACCACTGTCTGTCCATAAATCTTTGGCATGTGCCCTTGTCAGCCCTCCCCCTGTGTGATGGAAAGCTAACAGGCTAAATCTTTTTTCTTTTTTTTTTTTTTTACTGACAGCTTCCCTAATTATAGATAGTAAACCATGGTAATTTCCTCCCTCCTCCCACTTTCCCCTTTACCATTCCACTCTCCATCATATGTTTTTTCCCTCTCAATCAGTCTCTTTTTTATTTTGATGTCATGATCTTTTCCTTCTATTATGATGGCCTTGTGTAGGTAGTGTCAGGCACTGTGAGGTCAGGGATATCCAGGCCATTTTGTGTCTGGAGGAGCATGTTGTAAGGAGTCCTACCCTTCATTTGGCTCCTACATTCTTTCCGCCACCTCTTCCGCATTGGACCCCGAGCCTGGGAAGGTGTGATAGAGACGTTTCAGTGCTGAACACTCCTCTGTCACTTCTCAGCACCATGGTACCTTCTGAGTTCCCAGTGTCACCACCATCTGAAAAGAGAAGTTTCTGTAACCAAAAGTAAGAGTAGCATTAATGTATGGTTATGAACATTAAGAGAAGTGCTTACTGGACAGTTTGGTGAGCATAGTATATACATTTAGCCAGACAGCAGCAGATGTTACAACCCCTAGGGCTCATGACTACCGCTGTCGTAGGTTTTCAGTATCAAGCATGTATTCCCTCCCATGGAGCGGGCCTCCAGTCCAATTAGGGAGCCATTGGTTTCCTCTATAATAGACATGCCACTATTGCACCCGTTAGCGCGGTTGGCCTGACTGGGCCAAATTTGTACAAGTCTCCTTCAAGTAATCACAGCTGCTGACCGTGTTATGCCTGGAAGACAGTTGCACAGCAACTGCAGAAGTGTCTCTCTCTCCTTCTTTCCTTTCCTCTTCCCCTCTCCTTTTCCCTATTCTCCCTGCTCTCTCCTTTCTGTATCTGTTTAATCCTGCCCAAGCTTAGGAAGCAGATGCAAAGGCCCTGTTCTCCTGGCTTGTGGCATTGCACCTAGAACAGTGGTAAGATCTCTATAGAAAACTATTCCAGGAACTAGACTGATGATGATGTGAACCAAAAATGGATCCATTTGAAAGCTGTTTGAGAAGCAGAATCACAGGACATGGTGAGTGAATTTAGAGACTGATGAAGAGAGGAGAAATAAGAATTGATGTCATAGCTTTTGCCTTATATCTTGGGTCTGCGTCAGTGGAAGGAGGAAGCTGCTTTGAGGAAGAAAAGCAAATAAGAGGATATATCCAGCTCGGAGTTAAAGATGAAATTTCTTGAACCCAAGAAAGAACTCATGTAGAGAAAGAATGGAAGATTCATAACATAAAGGTGGCATTTTTTTACATAGACATTGATGAACTAGTAAGAGTATGTAGAGTGGGAACAAAACCTGTGGTGGAATTTTGAAAAATACTAACATTTAGAGGATAAGCTTAGAAAAAGATGCTTGCACAAAGAATAGTGAAGAGTAGCCAGAGATGGGAAGAGGATGGAGGGGAAAGGCCTAGAAAAGCCATTCCTGGAGTAGGGTGTCGTCTAGCAAGCAGGCAGGCTAGGCTGCATTCTGCTCTCTGTCCACAATATCCTTTCCACCCTGAGAGACTGAAACTTCTGAATGGCTCTCCATTAATCAGTGTGCCATAACAGGGTGTTACCTGGGCATAGTAACGCACACCTGTAATGTTAGCAGTCCAGAATCTGAAGCAGGAGGACGGGAGAATTCAACACCAGCCTGGACTACATAGATCTCAGAATCTCTATTCTCTTCCTGAGACAGGATATAGACAAACAAACAAAACTAAAGAAAAAAATTAAATCAAAATTCAAGTTTACATTGAGCCAGTGGAAGTAATAGCCACAAAGGCCTCCAGATGGTGTTAATGAGAGAATGTCAGATGCAACAAGCGGATGACAGCAACCCACAGCACTAGACTATAGTCAGCATTAAAAATCAGCCACGAAAGACTCATGAGCCCACTAACATGTCCACAGGTAAGGACGGCTCCCTCAAAAACAGTGAGGCCTGTACAGAGACTGGCTGTGAGCCGTTATACAGCTCTGACACCTGTCAAGAACGGCGTTGCAGGTTTGACACTGACGTTCGTGTTCTGACAGCCAACCAAGATAATCAATGGAGCCAAGCTGGAGCAAAAACCTCCAGCTATAAAGTACAGGGCATACAAGCCATCTAAACCACTTGGAAGTCCTCCAGCCAAAGTAGAACTGCAGCCCAAAGCGTCCTCCCCTGATCAGCTGCTTCCCTATCCCTCCTCTTCCCGCACCCTGGGCAGCTCAGGCTCCCGCCCTCCACACTGTGCGTTCCCTTCCTGAGGGCAGGGCCACTGGAACCATTTAGAAGCACTAGGACAAAGTAGTCCTTCACAACATGAGTTCTCTTTATTTATGTTTGCATTTTTGGCTTTTTTTTTTTTTAAAGAGTCTCACTCTGTAGCCTAGGCTGGCCTCAAACTTGTAGTGATTGTCCTGCCTCAGTATCCCAAGGGCTGGAATTACAAGGATTGCTTCTTAATACTTTCAATCTCAGGATCCCTTATAGGTTCCTAACATTTTTGAGGACCCTAAGGAGCTTTTGCTTCTGTGGGTTATATCTATTCTTTTTTTGTTTTGTTTTGGTTTTCATTTTTATTTATTTATTTTTGAGAGCAACAGACAGAGAGAGAAAGAGGCAGATAGAGAGCGAATGGGCGCGCCAGGGCCTCCAGCCACTGCAAATGAATTCCAGATGTGTGCGCCTCCTTGTGCATCTGGCTAACATGGGTCCAGGGGAATCGAGCCTTGAACCAGTGTCTTTAGGCTTCACAGGCAAGTGCTTAACCGCTAAGCCATCTCTCCAGCCCAGGGTTATATCTATTCTTATTTACCATAATCAACATTAAAACCGAGAAATGGTTTAGAAATATTCACTAACAATTGAAGAACTGGGGGCTTAACTCAGTTGTAGAGGACTTTGCCTAGCATGTGCAAGCCATGAGTTCTATCCCTAGAACCACCCAAAATAAATAAGTAAGCAAATAAACTTTTAGATAGGTATGGTGTTACATGCCTATTATCTTAGTACTCAACAGGCTAAGACAAAAAGATCACAAGTTCAAGATGAATCTGAGCAACATAGTGAGTACATCAAGCTTGCTTGGGTTACATAGCAAAATCTCTCTCCAAAAACCTGGGTTCAATTTCCCAGTACCTATGTAGAGCCAGATACACAAGATGTTGCATGTATCTGGAGTTTGTTTGCAGAGGCTGGAAGCCCTGGCACACCCACTCATTCTCATTCTCTCTTTTTCTCTCCTTATAAATAAATAAAGTATTTTTAAAGAACATTAAAAAGATCAGGCCAATACTCTGAGGCACAGTCCCCCGTTACCCCACAGAGACTGGTTGAAGCCTTCATGATCCCACAGTGAACACCATAACCCCAACTGAGGAGGTCCCCATGGAAGTGGGAGCAGGGGTGAGATCAGAGTATAACCTGTCATAATATATGTATAAAACAAAATTTTAGAAAATCACTGAAATATGAAAAGCATGGAAAATGTGTTCTTATGGTATACATTTTCTTAAAATATGTATGTTGGGGGGGGGTGTTTTTCTTTTTTGAGACATGGTCTCCTATATCCCAGGCTAGATTCAACTTCATTATATGGCCATGTATGCTAACCTTAAATTCACTGTATGGCTAAAGATGATCTTGAATTTCTGATCCTTCTGCCTCTACCTTCAGAGTGCTGGGATTACAGGTATGGGCCACCATGCCTGGTTTTATGTGGTGCTAGGAATTGAACTCAGGGCTTCATGCAGGCTAAGCAAGCACTTTACCAACTGAGCTACAATCCAGCCCTGTTCCTCTACTTATTTGTTTGCTTGCTTGCTTGCTTTTTCTACATGTTAGGATGGTTTGGGGTACTTTTTTTAACTTATTTTTTATAATTCTTTTTGTTCCCTCTCTCCCACTCCCATTCTAAGGGCCCTCTGGCTAGCAGTGAAAATGGACTCATACTGAATTTGCATCTTCCTCTGTAGTGTTTCCTGGGCCCTGGCAGAGGTGATAGAGATGACTGTACAGGGACTTTGAGGCCAGCCTGGGCTATATGAGATCCTGTCTTAAAATAAAACTCTAAGATTGCTGTTATATTTTTTTATGTCACCAGGCATGGTAATGCATACCTTTAATCCCAGCACTTGGGAGGCTGAGGAAGGAGGATTGCTGTCAGTTTGAGACCAGCCTGGGGCTACAGAGTTCCAGATCAGCCTGGGCTAGTGTGAGACCCTACCTCAAAAAAAAAAAAAAATGACTTCTTATATCACCTACATTTTGAACTATTGTGGAAACTGCTAGCACTCTGATGAGTTCAAGTCAGTCTTCCAAGCGAAAGCAAAAAAGATCACTAGTCTTTACTAGGCTACCTAGTAAAACCCTGCCTCAGAAATGTAGCTGGGAATACAAGAACTATTACCATGACAGAAAAGAAAGGTCACTGCCTAGCATGAGACAAGTTATCTCTGTCACATCTACAAGAAGCTAGAAAACATTTTAGAGGAGGTGGTGGATTAATAGGAGCACTGCCCTCACTGCTAGCCTGAGAACCTCCTAGCCACTGAGGAGACTCAAAAGTCATCAAAGCTGAAAATCAGGCTGCTAAGAAAGCAACACTAAGGGAGACTTGAAACAAACCTGCCAAGGCTTAGGAAAGGCTGTGGAGGAGAGAGGCAGAAAGACGGTAACAGCCCCGTGGTGGAAGGTGGATTCTGAGGCATAGTCCCCACCACAGAGAATGACTGGTGCATGCATGACCCCACCATGACCACAGATAACCTCTCTGAGGAGGTGCCTCAGGGGAATGGTGGTGGGAGAAAGGGAACATAAGAGTATAGCCCAATGGGACTATGTCCAATATGCAATGTGTTCATATTATGAAGTTTTTTTAAAAAAATTCTAGCCAGTTTTATGATAGCATAGTGAAAGCAAGAGGATTTTTTGAGGCCAGTCTAGACCTTTTAAGGGTAAAGAAATGGCTCAATAGTTAGAAAGCACTTCCTGTGGAAGCATGAGGGCTGGTGGGTACCCGAGTCTGCCAAATTTTATTCCCCAACCATGTGCATCTGTAACCCAGTCCTGCAAGGAGCAGAGACCTGAGAGAATCTCTGGGGCTCACAAAACCGCCACAGCTCCAGAATCCATGAAGAGACTCCACCTCAGGGAAACAAGTAGATGAGCGATACAGATACCACACATGTGCACAAGGAAAAATCAAAAGGGAAACAACACTAAACTAAAATTAATATTTTGGTTCATGGGGCTGGGACATGGCTCAGCGGTTAAAGATGCTTGCTTTTAAAGCCTGACACCCAGGTTCAACTTCCCAGTGTCCATGTGAGCCAGATGCACAAAGTGGCACATGTGTCTGAAGTTTGTTTGCAATGGCCAGAGGCTCTGGTGCCCCCTCCCTTTCCCCATCCTTTCTCTTTCTCTTCCCTTCCTATATCCTCCCCTTCCCTTCCCCCTCCTCTTCTTCCTCCTTTCCCTCTCTCTGCTTGCAAATAAATTAACTAATTTCTTAAAAAAAGATTTTGGTTCATACCTCAGCTATGCTATTTGATAGCTGTGGGTTTTTGAGATAATGAGTTCATCCCTTTATATTGTTTCCTTACCTATTTTTAAAAAATATATCAGCTTTGGGGGCTGGAGAGATGGCTTAGCAGTTAAGGTGCTTGCATTCAAAGCCAAAGGAACGTGGTTCGATTCCCCAGTACCCACGTAGGCCAGATGCACAAGGTGGAGCATGCATCTAGAGTTCGTTTGCAGTGGCTGGAAGCCCTGGCATGCCCCTCCTCTCTCTCTCTCCCTCCCTCCCTCCCTCCCTCCCTCTCCCTCTTTCCCTCTCTCAAATAAATTAATAAAAATAAAATATTTAAACATATATATATATATATATATATATATATATATATATATATATATATCAGCTTTGAAGGGTTATATGAGGATAAAGATACTCCTCTTTTCTTTCAAGGGTCATTTTATGTTATCTTTTCTTTGAAGCCCAATCGTCCTTAACAAAGAAAAACTTAGCTTTTTTTTGTTTTTGTTTTCCTTTTGGAGACAAGGTCTAATTACATACATACATCCTCCTGCCCTCATCCTCCCTGGTGCTGGAAGTGTAGGCATATAGTACACCCAGCAAAACTGCCTTCTACCAGTATGTCTATTGATGCCTATCACTATATATCACAACTATGCACCTGTCTTGCCCAACAGAGTGCCAAATTCCTCTTTCTATCTCAGCCATTAGCACAGTATTTAGCACATAATAACTACTCATTTGAATGTTTATTAAACTAATTATAGTTCCTTCCTGTTACTAGTAGTGATTGTACTACAAGCTATGTACTAGAAAGCTTTAGAAACTGGCACTTAATAGATCTCTTTCCCTCCCTTCAAACACTGTTTCTGTCTGATAACTGATACTGTTTTAACTGGAAAAAGTACAAAAACTGCCTTTCATCCAAGAATAGTTTCAAAGAACTATCTGGAGGTAGCCAATAGAAAGTCATGTCTGGAAGGTTTGTCTAGAACAGAGCTTCTCCTAAAGCCCAAGACACGATAATTACAGCCACAGCAGCCTCTGCTTATCAAGCCTCTAAGGGGCAACACGCACGTCTGTTCCTGAGACCTAACAGATCCTCTGTCCCGTCAGCGGTTCTGCCAGTAACGTCTTCCAGGGACCGCAGTCCTTTCAGTTAGCGTTTAACCAGAATCATCCACCACTTCTGACTGAGTACCTAGAATGTGCAAAGCCCCACACTTGCTTGAGTGCCGGACTAACTCCCATCAGCCCAGATAACTTGCTTCTTACGGCAGCCAGTGTGTCACTTAACGAAAAGAAAACAAACCCTGCAGTTAGCCAGGTTGCTTAAAAGTGAAGTCACAGTATAATTATCGTTCTTTTATGGTATGTTTATGTTCCCGGATTCTAACTCATATGTTCTTTGTGATTTCTCGGAAGATTTCAGGGACATTTCAGCATCCCAAGTGCCCCTTAGGCAATCCACTTCATAAAGGGCTCCAACAAGTTGCATATTTCTATATGTATGTCATTCTTTCTGGTTCATACTTAACTGTTTTGAAAGTTTCTTAAGAATACCTTTTTACATTTTTTTCTTATACACCTATTCAGTTACCTTTTAGAGTCAGCATGACTAAAAAGGAAAAAAAAAAAAAACACTGAATAGGTAAGCTAATATTTCCTTAAATGAAAATATAATTGTTTTCCAAGTTCATACATTTCTCTCAACAGTGGTCCTCTTTAAGCTAAGTCTTTCTCAGCTTGGGGTATAATTCAGTGGTAGAGTACGTACTTAGCAAGCAGAAGGCCCTGGGTCTAATTTTCAGCACCCACAAACATTAAAAATTAAATAGAAAATAGAAATATTTTTGATTTGCTGAATATAAATGAGTGTCTTGGTGGCTCATGCTTGTGATCCCAGCACTCAGGAGGCTGAGGTAGGAGCACCATCGTGGCTTTGAAGTTTGAAGCCAGCCTGGGCTATAGAGTAAGTTCTAGGTCAGCCTGGGCTATGTGAGACCCCACTTTAAAAAGCAAAATGTAAAGGAAAGAAGGGAGGAAGGAAAGCACTGTGGCAAAGCCCCCTAAAATACACACAGTACAACATTAATAATATTTTTTCCCTATAAAGTTATCTTGGGTTTCTTTGTTTGGTTTTTCAGTTCTAGGTCTCCAACCCAGCATGCTAGATAAGCACTCTACCACTTATCTACACCCCAACCTCTATAAGGACTTAGACTGCTCTCTTTTGTTATATTGGTATTCATAAATTTAGGACTAAGGAAATTCAAGGAATAAAGAAATCTGGATTTTTTTAATAAGTTCTGTCTTCTAAACTGTCTTATCCTACTTTTCTCAGGGAGCAGTTGATCATTGCTGTCAACAAAGTACACCTGGGAGTAGGACGTAGCCTTGTGTTTATTCCTTCTGGTGTGTAAGAGACGGGAGGCTTCTTGACAGAGCAGGTCTGTAATCCCAGCTACTTGAGATTGAGACCGGAGAGTTACAAGTTAAAGGCTTGCCTGAACTAGTGTGAGTTCAAGGCCAGCATGAGCAAGTTAGTAAGACTCTCTTAAAAAGCAAAAGGAGGGCTGAGGATATAGCACAGTGGCAAAGTACTTGCCTTGTATACATGAGACCCTGGGTTCAACTCCCAGCACTACATAATTTTTTTTTAAGATTAAACTTCTCCCCCAAAATATCTGTTACTAACTAATAATACTAGAGTGTCTTTTGTTAGTTTATTTTATTTTATATTATTTATTTATTTTGGTTTTTTGAGGTAGGGTATTGTTCTAGCCCAGGCTTACCTGGAATTACTCTCAAGCTGGCCTCAAGCTCACAGTGATCCTCCTATCTCAGTCTCCCAAGTGCTAGAATTAAAGTCGTATGCCACCACGCCTGGTGTATTTTGGTTTTTTTGAAGTAGGGTCTCATTGTAACCCAGGCTGACCTGGAATTCACTCTGTAACCCCAGGCTGGCCTTGAACTCACAGCAATCCTCCTTAACCTCTGCCTCCCAAGTGCTGGGATTAAAGGCGTGCGCTTCCATGTCCAGTTTGGAATACAGTCTGCATTCATGTACCTCACTTATGCCCCACAAGAGCCATACATCTCAGCAATTCACATTCTTGATTATACACTATATGGGATGCTGATGCCTAAGTTTTTTAAAGTTTTTGTTTATTTATTTATTTATTTGAGGGGGGTGGGAAGGCAGATAGCGAGAGAAAAAGAAAATGGGCATACCAGGTCCTCCAGCTGCTGCAAACAAACTACAGATCCATGCACCACTTCCTGCATCTGGCTTTATGTGGGTACTGGGGAATTGAACCTGGGTTCCTTGGCTTTGCTGGCAAGCGCCTTAACCACTAAGTCATCTCTCTAGTCCCTTCCTAAGTTTTTGAGTTGAATAAAGGACACTTGAACTTCTGTTTGTGGCATGATCTCACTATGTGTCTCAAAGTAGCTTCAAACTCCCCATCCTCTAGCCTCAGCCTTGTACGTGCTAAGATTACAGGCATGTACCACCATGCCCAGCAGAGAGCATATACCAACCTGACGGCTGCTTGGATAGGAAAGCAGGGCACATGGTTAAGAGGCCATGATCCAAAGCCAGGCATAATGGCCTTTAATCCCAAGACTGGGGAGGCTAAAGTAAGAGGATCACAGTGAGTTCAAGACCAGCTTGGGGCTCCAGAGTTAGTTCCAGGTCAGTTTGTGCTAGAGAGAGAGACCCTACTTGAAAAATAACAACATAGGCCTGGAGGAATGGCATAGTGGATAAGGCGATTGCCTGCAAAGCCAAAGGACCCAGGTTAGATTCCCCAGGACCCACGTTAGTCAGATACACAAGGGGGCACACGTGTCTGGAGCTCATTTGCAGTGCTGGAGCCCCTGGTGTGCCCATTCTCTCTCTCAAATAAATAAATAAAAATAAAATATTTTTAAAAAGAAAAATAAATAACATAAAAAGTCATGATCCAGGAGACATGAATCCCAGAAAACAAGGAAGGACAAATCATCAGCAACCACGTTGCAGTTCACTAATGAGCTGAACTAAAGGGTCTAGGCAAGGCAGTGTAAGTCAGCAATGGCAGAGCATGTCAACTCAGGCGCCCGCTTCAGGGCCTCCATTGCTCCACCCTCCTCTACCAGCATCCCTGTTGAAAGCGGCCCGAGATCATATCCACGCCTCAGAGAACGCTTCGGGTGGTTGGTTAGGTTCCCCAAGGCTGCAGCAGCACAGGTGTCTCACTTGCTTCTACTCATGTAACACAGGAGCTCTCACTACGCTTTCCTTCATTAAGTCAGGAGTGCATCCAGACACCTTCGCTATCTCCGCCCTAGCCAGACTTCTCCACTGTGTCCTAGGGAAAGACTGTTACTAGGACACAATCTAAGGAAAACAATCAGGATGATGAAATAATTCTTTTCACTTCTAAGAGAGATGAATGAACAGAGATAAGACAGGAAGATAAGGAATTCAAAGGAAAGTAGCTGCCTTCCATGTTATTTTATTTTGCCTTATGTTGTTTTGGTTGGGGTTTGTTCTTGTATTTCAGTACAGAAAAGCTACAGTGATAGCTGATTTGTCTTTATTTTCAGTTCTGAGTTAGGTGGCTGTTGCAGTCAGGTTTGCATTGCTGTTAGAAATCACCTGACCAACAGCAGCTTGTGGGAAAAAGAGGTTTATTTTGGCTTACAGACTCGAAGGGAAGCTCCACAGTGGCAGCGGAAAATGATGACATGAGCAGAGGGTGGACATCACCCCTGGCCAACATAAGGTGGACAATAGCAACAAGAGAGTGTGCCAAACACTGGCATGGGGACACTGGCTATAACACCCATAAGCCCACCCTCAACAATACACTGCCTCCTAGAGGTGTTAATTCCCAAATCTCCATCAGCTGGGAACCCAGCATTTAGCATACCTAAGTTTATGGAGGACACCTGAATCAAACCACCAATTCCACCCCTGGCCCCCATAAACAGATAACCATACATGATGTAAAATATAATACATTCATCCACCTTTAGAAGTCCCCATAGTTTTTATCAATCCCAATGATGTTCATACATCCCCATAATCTAAGGTCTGTTAACTGAGCCATAATACCAAAAAATAACCTCAAAAAAACCATTATACACAGAATAAACATTCACAGTACAAAAGATAGCAAAGAAATATTCAACCAATACAAGATTTAAATAGGGCAAACATCAAACTGTGTAGCTCCAAGTCCAACAACTCCAGTCAATGACAAATCTCTTAAGTCTGATAGTTCTAACCAGCAACAAGTCTCTGATATTCCAATTCCACCCCTCCAGCTAGGCTACTCACAGTCCTGGAAAACTTCATTGGTGCTGGCAGCTTTCCTTGGCAGCCATCTCTAGGTCCCAGCATCTCCACTGGGTCTCCACTGCAATCCACAGTTCATCCTCACGGCTCTATCGGGTCCCATGCAGGCATCTAGCAAACCTGCTTCACACTGCCCATGGCCATTTCCAAAACACAAGACCATGTTGCAAACTCAATGACCCTCTCTTCCCTGAATTTCTTATACTCCACAGTACCAGGTAGGGTGCCAATTTGTTAATCCAGGGGGGAATAAAGCAGACTTTGAAGAACAGGACACTCCTTGAGTACTCAGGCCCCTCAAAAGAGTCTACATTCTTCCTGTTGCCCCAGTGCAGGTCAGCTAACCCAGTCTCAAAGGTTGTAATCTCTCAATTGCAGCTGAATGGGCAGCAGTTCACCCAAAGATTTTTCTTCCTGTGCCGTATCCCTCTGCTCACTCCAGTTCATTTCTACACAAAGCAACCTTGCACAACTTCTCAGGACACGGGCAAAAAAGCAAGCTTTTCACACAAACTGCTAGCACAGTCCAAGCAAAGCTCCTTTTCACCCTCATAAGCCAAATCTCACAGTCCATAGTTCTTACTGCATTCAGGTCTTCCAACTCTGACCAGAATAGTCAGTCAAGCTGTACTTACAGTACTGCAAGACATCTCTTAGGCAACGTTTCAAATCCTTCCACCTTTCCTCTTGAAAATCAGCTCCAAAGGCCAAAGCCACACAGTCAGGTATCTAGCAGCAGTCCCACTCCTCGGTACCACTTTACTGTTGCAGTCAGGTTCGCATTGCTAGCAGAAATCACCCGACCAAGAGCAGTTTGTGGGAAAAGAGGTTTATTTTGACTTATAGGCTGAAGAAGAAGCTCCACGATGGCAGGGAAAACGATGGCATGAGCAGAGAGTGGACATCACCCCCTGGCCAACATAAGGTGGACAATAGCAACAGGGGAATATGCCAAACACTGGCAAGGGGACACTGGCTATAATACCCATAAGCCCGCCCCCAACAATACACTGCTTCCTGGAGGTGTTAATTCCCAAATCTCCATCAGCTGTGAACCTAGCATTAAGAACACCTAAGTTTATGGGGGACACCTGCATCAAACCACCACAGTGGCCATAGAGGAGATGTCTTTTTTCCTTTATTATTATTATTATTGATGCATAATAGTTGTCCATGTTTGGGGCATAGTGTACTAACTTGATATATGTAAACAGTGTATACAGAGGGAATATTTTAATTGTCTATGGATCTGGGCCAAGTAACTTGAAGAAGCTTTCCAAACCTAAAATTGTCTATCAGAGGTCTTGACAGAAAGCATGTGCCTTGGCGCATGCCTTTAATCCCAGCACTCGGGAGGCAGAGGTAGGATCACCGTGAGTTCAAGGCCGCCCTGAGACTACATAGTGAATTCCAGGTCAGCCTGGGCTAGAGTGAAACCCTACTAGAAAAAAAAAAAAAAGAAAAAAAGAAAAAAGAAAGCATGTGCCATACTTTGTACATAATTACAGCTTTGAGCCCAGAAATGCCTGCATTTGAATGCTGGCTTCACTTAATAAGTAAATGAATTTGACTAAGTTCTTCAGCCTGTAAAAAAGCCTGTTTCTTTATTTTTGAAAGTGAAATGCTAGAGATAATTAAATGTGTGTACAGTATATTTCAGTGAAGCCTGGCCCTTGTAAATATTCAGTGAACATTAATCTCACCGCCCTCCGCCGTCTCCTGCCTTCCTCGAGACCTGGAGTCCTTGTATGCTTCCCCTGAGGCAGAGACAGTACTCACAAGAGGTTGGCCTACAAATGCTAGTACATAGTCAGAGGGGGCTACGAGTTCTGGAAAACAGTTTGCAGTTGCAAATATTAATATGGTTTTCTAACACTTCTACCATACAAATGTTTTGTTCATTGTTTGCTTTGATAAATTACAATTTTTACTGTGTTTGAAATGGATGGCTTTACCTCCCATCTCCTGAGGCAGATGATGGAAGACAATGTCTTGAACATGCACCTGCTTGTCAAGCAACACTGAACGATACCCCCACTATTATTAGTCTACCTTTGTTCTGAGGCAGGATCTCATCTAGCCCAGGCTAAGCTGGAATTCACTCTGTAGCCCAGGCTCGTCTCCAACTCATAGTAATCCTCAGACCTCAGTTTTCTGAGTGCTGGGATTTTAGGCATGAGCCACCTTGCCCAGCTTCATTACCCTAGCTTTAAGTGTGTTAGACATGATAGTGACATATTTCCCTTTTATTGTTTATCTGTAAAAAATCCCATTGGGGGCTGGAGAGATGGCTTAGTGATTAAGGCACTTGCCTACGAAGCCCAAGGACCCAAGTTCGATTCTCCAGGAGTTCGTTTGCAGTGGCTAGAGGCCCTGCTGTGCCCATTCTCTCTCTTTCTACCTGCCTCTTTCTCTCTCTCTCAAAATAAATTAAATAAGTTTTTAAAAATCCCTTTGGGCCAAGAGTAGTAGTGCATGCCTTTAACCCCTGCACTCAGGAGGCCAAGGTAGGAGGATCGCTACAAGTTCAAGGCCAACCTGAGACTACATAGTGAATTCCAGGTTATCCTAGGCTAGAGGGACCCCACCTCAAAAGACAAAAAAATCCCACTGAAACCCAAGGATGGTGGGTGTGGTGGTTTGATTCAGGTGTCCCCCATAAACTTAGGCGTTCTGAATGTTAGGTTCCCAGCTGATGAAGATTTGGAAATTAACGCCTCCTGGAGGCAGTGTCTTGTTAGAGGCGGGCTTATGGGTATGATAGCGTTTCCCCTTGACAGTGTTTGGCACACTCTCCTGTTGTTCCTGTCCATCTAATGTTGGCCAGGAGGTGGTGTCCACCCTCTGCTCATGCCATCATTTTCTCCTGCCATCATGAAGCTTCCCCTGGAGTCTGTAAGCCAAAATAAACCTTTTTTTCCCACAAGCTGTTCTTGGTCAGGTGACTTCTACCAGCAATGTGAACCTGACTGCAAAAGTAAAGTTGGTACAAAGAGTGGTATTGTTGCTGCTTGAAACCTGATTATGTGGCTTTGGCCTATTGGAGCTAATTTTCAAGAAGAATGTGGAAGGATTTGAAACCTTGGCCTAAGACACACCTTGCAGTGCTGTAAGTACAGCTTGTTGGACTATTCTGGTCAGAGTTGAAAGACCTGAATGCAGTAAGAACTATGGACTGTGAGGTTTGTCTTGTGAGGGTGAGAAAGAACTTTGCTTGGACTGGGCTAGAAGCAGTTTGTGTGAGAGGATTGCTGTTATGCCCATGTCCTTAGAATTTGTGCAGGGTTGCATTGCATAGAAATGGACTGGTGTGAGCAGAGGGAGATGGCACAGAAGAAATGAAATCTTTGTGCCAAAACTGCTGCCCATTCAGCTGCAGTTGTCTGAGAGATTACAACCTTTGAGATAGGGGCAGCTAACCTGCACTGGGGCAACAGAAAGAACATAATCTTTTTAAGCGGCCTAAATGCTGAAGGAGTATCCTGTTCTTCAAAGTCTGCTTTATTCCTGCCTGGATTAACAAATTGGCACCCCGCCTGGTATTATGGAGTAGAGAAATGCAAGAAAGAGAGGGTCATTGAATTTGCAAAAAGGTCTTGTGTTTTGGAAACAGCCCATGGGCAGTTTGTTAGCTGGTTTGCCTGCATGGAAACCCAATGGAGATGCCGGGACCATGAGAGGGCTTCTAAGGAATGCTGCTAGCCCCAGATGAAGTTTTCCAGGACTGTGAGTAGCCTAGCTGGAGGGACAGAATTGGAACACCACAGACTTGTTGCTGGTTAAAATTATTGGACTTGAGGCCAGACATGGTGGCACACACCTTTAATCCCAGCACTTGGGAAGTAAACATGGGAGGATTGCCATGAGTTTGAGGCTACCCTGTGACTACATAGTGAATTCCAGCTCACTCTGGGCTAGAATGAGACCCTACATTGAAAAAAATAATAATAATTGGACTTGGAGATTTGTCACTGACTAGAGTTGTTGGGCTTGGAGCTACAGAGTTTGATGTTTGTCCTGTTTAAGTCTTGTATTGGTTGAATATTTCCTTGTTATGCCCAATGCCATCTTTTGCAATGTGTTTATTCTATGCCATTATGGGTTTTTTTGGGGGGGGGTCGTATTATAGCTCAGTTAAAAAATCTCAGACTATGGAAATGTTTGAACATCATTACAATTAATTAAAAAATTATGGGGACTTTTAAAGTTGGATGAATGCATTGCATTTTACATTGTGGATGGTTATCAGTTTATGGGGGCCAGGGGTGGAATATGGTGGTTTGAGTCAGGTGTCCCCCATAAACTTAGGTGTTCTGAATGCTAGGTTCCCAGCTGATGGAGATTTGGGAATTAATGCCTCCTGAGGCAGTGTATTGTTGCAGGTGGGCTTATGAGTATTTTAGCCAGTTTCCCCCTTGCCAGTGTTTGGCACACTCTCCTGTTCCTATTGTCCATCTTATGTTGGCCAGAGGGTGATGTCCCCGCTCTGCTCATGCCATCATTTTCCCTGCCATCATGGAGCTTCCGCTTGAGTCAGCAAGCCAAAATAAACCTTTTTTCTCACAAGCTGCTTTTGGGCGGGTGATTTCTGCCAGCAGGGTGAACCTGACTGCAATAGTGGGTCACACCTGTCATCCTGGCACTCAGGGCACTGAGGATTGTAGTGAGTTCAAAGCCAACGTGGGACTATGTAGCAAGACCCTGTCTCAAAAAACAAGAAGGCTGGGGAGATGACTTGGCAGCTGAAGGTGCTTGCTTGCAAAGCCTGCCTGCTCAGGTCCAACTCCACAGTACCCCACAGAGCCAGATACATAAAGTACTATATACATCTGGAGGTCACTTGCAGGGTCAAGAGGCACTGGTGCACACACATACTCTTCTCTCCTCACAAATAAGTAATTTTTAAAATAACTGAAAACAGAAAATCTCTATTTAAGCTATTGAAAAATTATTTAGCAATGTAATCATCAAGGTCCTGGGACCTAGAAGATGCTTTAAAACTTCTCAGATGGAAAAAAATAATAATAATGTTGACAGCCAAATGTGATGGCACAAACCAGTAATTTCACGGAGACAAAAAGATTGTAAATTTTAGGCCAGCCTGACCTACACAGTAAGTCACTATCTGAAAAAAAAAAAAAAAGTAAGTAAACAAACACAAAGAAAGCAATATTCGTGAAGCAGCACTGTTAGCGTGCAGAGTTTCCTGTGTCTCAGCAGATCCATGCCCAGGAACATGCTCAAGAACAGTTAAAACATGTTAAATTAGAACATGAAAGCTTACATATTTTTTTTTTTTTGAGGTAGGTTCTCTAGTTCAGGCTGACCTGGAATTTACTATGTAATCTCAGGGTGGCCTCGAATTCACAGCGATCCCCCTACCTCTGCCTCCCAAGTGCTGGGATTAAAGGCGTGCGCCACCACACCCAGCCATAAATATTTTTAGCAGTGTTGTTTCTTATAACCAAAAGGTGGAAATAACCGATCACCTAACTGATAAACAGATAAGCAAAATGTAGTACATTCATGCAATAGAATATTATTCTGCTATAAAAGAAACAAAGGACTGAGCATAGTACAACATAGATGAATCTTGTTGTTTTTGTTGCAGGATCTAACTTTATCCCAGGCTGATCTGTATCCCCAGGCTGACTCGGGGTAATCTTCATAGCTCTACCTCCTTAGTGCTGGGACTAAAGGCATGTGCCACCATGCTTGTCCTCTTTTTTTTTTTTTTTTTTTTTTTGTTTGTTTGTTTTTGTTTTTTTTTTTTGTTTTTTGAGATAGGGTCTCATTCTAGCCCAGGCTGATCTGGAATTCACTCTGTATTCTCAGAGTGGCCTCAAACTCATGGCGATTTTCCAACCTCTGCCTCCTGAGTGCTGGGCTTAAAGTCGTGTGCCTCCACACCCGGCTATTTTTCCTTTTGAGGAAGCTTCTCATGTGGGAAGGCTAGCCTTTGACTGCTAATCCTCCAGCCTTTCCAACATAGGTACCTGCCCAGCCAGTCGTCAGGTATATTCTAATGTGACAGAAGTGTTTCTATATTGACTGTGATGTCTGTAAGCACAGATACTCCTGTACTTAAGGTGGGGTTACATGCTAATAAACCCAGCATACAATGAAAATAATACTAACTTATCAAATATAACCTAGCCTAGCCACCTTAAATGTGCTACATTTACATTACATTAACCTGCAGTTGTGTCAAATCATCAAGCATAGAGCCTTTCTGACATAAAGGGCCAGTTATTTCTTGTAATTTATTGCACATTGTACGGAAAGTATAGAGCAAATGGCTCTGTGTGCTCATGTGAACAGACGTGACTGAAAACACTTTGAGAAACGTCTCATCACACCCCCTAGCTGTGTAGCTGACTGGACGCGGTAGCTCCCTGGTGGAGCCCAGTGTCATCAAAAACTAGTGTGCAGTCACCAGGCACAGTGACGCCTGTGCTTAATCTCAGCGTGTGGGAGGGAGCAGCAGTGGTGGCAGCAGGATTAGGAGTTCAAGGCCAGCCTGGGTTATATAACTAATTCCAGGCTACCCTGAACTAAATAGTGTTACCTTGTCTCAAATGTATATATACTGAATATCAGCTTAAGAATTAAAGTATAATTTCCACTGAATTCATATGAGGCCTACACTATTGTCTTTATACTGAAAACTGTTGAGCACATTAAATGGATGAACTATAAAGATATGTGAATTCTATCTCAATGTTTCTTAGAAATACCATTGAAAGGGCTGGAGGGATGGCTTAGCGGTTAAGGCGTTTGCCTGCAAGCCAAAGGACCCAGGTTCAATTCCCCAGGACCCATGTTAGCCAGATGCACGAGGGACGCATGTATCTGGAGTTCGTCTGAAGTGGCTGGAGGCCCTGGCATGCCCATTCTCTCTCTCTCTAATAAATAAGTAAATAAATAAAATATTTTTTAAAATACCATTGAAAGCTGGGTATGATGGAAGGGTCTCACTGTAGCCCTTGAGCTCATGGCAGTCCTCCTACCTCAGTCTCCCAAGTGCTGGGATTGTAGACGTGAGCCACCATACCCAGCTTCCACTTAAAAAAAATTATTTACTTTCAAGGAGAGAGAGAATATGATATGGATGAGCATGCCAGGGACTTTTGCCACTGCAAATGAACTCTAGATGCATCTGGCTTTACATGGGTACTGGGGATTTGAATCCAGACAATCAAGCTAAAGCAAATGAGCCATCTCTCCAGCCCTCCATTTTTATTTTTGAAATTTTTTATAACAAAATGCTGTTTTAAAATACCTTTCTTGGGCTGGTAAATGGCTTAGTGGTTAAAGATGCTCATGGTTAAAAATAGTCTTCCAGTCAGGCATGGTGGTGCACGCGTTTAATCCTGGAATTTAGAGTCTGAGGCAGGAGGATTGCCACAAGTTTGAGGCCAGCCTGGGTTACATTGTGAGTTCAAAACTAGTCAGGATTACCTACCATGACCTTATTTATTTATTTATTTATTTGAGAAATAGAGGAAGAGAAAGAGAATGGGCACATCAGGGCCTCCAGCCACTACAAACGAACTCCAGACACATGCACCACCTTGTGCATCTGGCTTACGTGTGTACTGAGGAGCCAAACTTGGGTCCTTTGTCTTTGTAGGCAAATGCCTTAACTGCTGAGCCATCTCTCCAGCCCAAGGCCCTTTCTGAAAAAAACAATTTTCAATACCCTTCTAAATGAAGTTGATCTAAAATAAGTATTTTCTTCACTTAAAATAAGATTTTTTATTTTTACCTTGTGTTACCTTAAGCAAAAGATACTGAGAAAGAACTGTGTTGTTATTCCTATATAAAAAACACTTCCATCTAGCCTCCAGTGGAGCACATAGTTTGCATTATGCTTGTCAGAGCTATTTTCATCAAGAAATGCTATCTATGTGTCCCCTTGCCAACATCTTTGCAGAGTTTACAACTTTGAGCAATTTATTGGCACCAGCTCTGCAGTACTGTTAAGCAGCTGCTCTGCCGAGCTGTTTTAATGTGCCATCCCTCTATGCAGACAGTTAATGTGAAATGGCCATGATGTGTGCTTTGGGATTCAAGAGAGCAGTTGCTCTCGTAGGGAGTGTTTATGCAGTAGCAATTATCATCAGTAATTTCCTAAGAATGTCTTTTCCTTTCATTCTTCCATTCTGAAAACTAATTGTGCAGCAATATTATTTGTTTGTGAGACGGGTCTTGCTTGATAAGCTCAAGCTGGCCTTTGAGCTCTCAATCCTTAGTTTTTTTTTTATTTAACATAGATTTTTGTTGTTGTTGTTAGCTTTTGTTGTTGTCTTTTTTGGTTTTTTATTAGCCTGAATTTTATTTGTACAATCAGATACATTTCCTCAGCTATTACTTTTAATGAATGATCCATTCATTCTCATAATTATGATCATTTTCTTAGGCTTTTGATACACTAGAAAGACATGTGATTGTTTGTAATTTATGGAAATGATTTCCTAAATTAATGATATGCCAAGAATAAGCTTGAATTATGCAAAATGATAGGGCTACAGATGAAGACACTACACATCCTGTCATTTGGGGAAACGAGTGTGCATTCTGCCTGATGTCCCTCAAGTGAAGCCTGCAGACAGATTATTTTATGCACATATTACAGGGATTATAGTCACCTGTCATTCAGATGAGCTATGGAACTCAGATGAATCCGGTCTTTCTGGTAAATGGCCTGTAACAGAGGAGAAAGCCTGTAAACTGTGCCTTCATTCATCTATTAGAAAATACATCAACAACAAACCTAGATGAAACCAAAAGAAAATAACACAGAGGGAAAAAAATACAGAGACCAGTGAAATTAACCCTATTCTCACTGGGGAAAAAAAAAAATCTAGAACAGAAAAGGAGACTCCTATTATTTTAGAAAGCAACATTTTCATAACGTAGTGATCAACAAAACTTTGTGATGTTCTTAAAAATCACTAAAACAGGGCTGGGGAGATGGCTCAGTGGTCAAAGTCACTTACTTGCAAAGTCTGATGGCCTGTGTTCAATTCCCAATACCCACATAAAGCCAGATGCACAGAGTGTTGCATGCATCTGGAGTTCATTTGCAGAGGCAAAAGCCCTGGTGCTCCCAAACTCATTCTGGCAGTCATTTCTCTGTCTCTGTCTGTCTCTCACAAATCAATAAATAAAAATATTTTTGAGATTGCTAAAGCAGAACCCTGCAATTTGTCTGTCATCCCACCATGCAAAAGACTGAAGCAGGAACATCTGGAATTTGAGGACAATCTGAGCTACATAGTGTGATTCTGCCTCAAAAAAAAAAAAAAAATCAAAGTCATGGAAGTAGTTTGAAGTAAAAATGCCATTAGAAAGATGTAGGAGAAACTGGGCGTGGTGGCACACTCCTTTAATCCCAGCACCTTTAATCCCAGCACTTGGGAGGCAGAAGTAGGAGGATTGCGGAGAGTTCAAGGCCACCCTGAGACTACATAGTGAATTCCAGGTCAGCCTGAGTTAAAGTGAGACCCTACCTCGAAAAATAAAAAAAAAAAAAAGATGTAGAAGAGGGCTGAAGAGATGGCCCAGTGGTTAAGGCACTTACCCGCAAAGCCTAACAACCCAGGTTTGATTCCCCAGTACCCACATAAAGCAAGATACACAAAGTGGCACATGCGTCTGGAGTTCATTTTCAGTGCCCAAGGCCCTGGCATGCCCATTCTCGTTCATTCATTCATCCTGTCTCTCTCTTTCTCTCTCTCTGTGTCTCTCTCAGCTTACAAATAAATAATAAAATATTTTACAAAAGGAAGATGTAGGAGAAGTGAAGGAACCTTCCTAAAGCTTTGAAAAAGATAAAAAATAATAATGGAAATAATCAGGAAAAGGCTCAATGATGACATGGTTCCAGAGTGAAAGAAAGTACAAGTAATCAGATGCGTCATCACCCTCAGAAATTTTTGTTGTTGTTGTTCATTTTTATTTATTTACTTGAGAGCAACAGACAGAGAAAGAGGCAGATAGAGAGAGAGAGAGAATGGGCACGCCAGGGCCTCCAGCCACTGTAAACGAACTCCAGAAGCGTGCGCCCCTTTGTGCATCTGGCTAACGTGGGTCCTGGGGAATTGAGCTTCTAACCGGGTCCTTAGGCTTCACAGGCAAGCACTTAACCACAAAGCCATCTCTCCATCCCCACCCTCAAAAATTTGATTTTAGAAGACAAGGAAGTTCTAGTACTGTCTGAGCAAGTCGACAACATAACAAAATACAGGTGCACACACATGTAATCCCAGCATTAGGAGGCCGAAATGGGGTGTATCTAGTGTTCAAGACTACCCTGAACTACAGAGTTCAAGGCCAGTCTAGGCTATATAGAAAGGTCTAAGAAGAAAGAAGGAGGGAGGGGGTGAAAAAGAGGAAAGAAGGAAAGGGAAGGAAGATGACTGACAAATGAGCATGGATATTATTCAATAACAAGAAGAAAGGGTTATAGGAAAAAAAAACTAGAACTTGCCCAGGTGCACTAAAAAGAAGTGTCCGAATAACAGCCGTGCATCGGTATTAAAAGCAGTCAGTAGAAAATCGGCTGTGGTGGGAAGACCTAGAAGCCCAGCACTGAAGAGACAGAGGCAGGAGGGTCCTGGGGCTCATTGGGGTTGTGCAGTACATCCTGGTCCGTCATAGACATGGCAAGACCCTGCTTCAAAAAGAGAAAGAAAAAAAGGAAGAAAGAAAAACGAATCCCGACAAACAGCATGGTTAAGAACCTAGGTAGAGAGGGCCAGGGAAATGACTCAATCAGTAGATAAAGCTCTTGCCACACATGCATGAGGGTCATAGTTCAGATTCCCAAGTAAATGTTGGGCTGGCATGACAGTCCACCTGTTATCCCAGCACTTAGGAGACAGATGCAGGTGAATTTGTACAAGTTCAAGGCCAGCATGGTCTACATAGTGAGTTCCAGGACAACGAGTGCTAATAAATAGTGAAACCACGTCTCAAAAAAACAAAAGAAAACTGACGTTAAGTGGTCTGACAAGGTTTTGAGCATTAATTGAGTATAAGAAAGAGAATTCAGATGAACTTGATGCTTGAAACTGCTTCTTTGAGCATGCTAAGTTCCTTTTCTGCATCGACGCTCACTCTGCTCTGTGCATGCATTTGTAAAGCATTAGGCAGTACTACAAAGAGGCTTATATGCCAATCAGAAAAGTACAATTATAGAAGAGAAAAGCAGCATTAAAGGAAATGAAAAGGTAGAGAGTCAAATGCAGAATTCAAGACCAAGCAGTAAAAACAGAATTGTAAGGAGAGGAGGAAGTCAGAAACCAAACTCAAGGTAAAAACCAAGTCAGGTTAAGAACGATCCAGAAATTTCAAGATCATTACCTCTTACCAGAGAATCCTTATTAGTTGGTTTTTGAGACAGGATCTGGTTATGTACTCCAGGGTGGCCTTGAATTTGGGATTCTTTTGCCTCAGGATCCTGAGTGCTAAAATTATCATATTCCTTTCTTTTAAATATATATTTTATTTATTTATTTATTTATTTATTTATTTTGAGAGAGAGAAGGAGAGAGAGAGAGAGAATGGGTGTGCCAGGGCCACCAGCCACTGCAAATGAACTCCAGATGCATGCGCCCCTTTGTGCATCTGGCTTACTTGGGTTCTGGAGAATCAAACTGAGATCCTTTGGCTTTGTAGGCAAACGCCTTAACTGCTAAGCCATCTCTCCAGCCCCAGATTCCATTTTATAGGACAAATCTGTTGTGTTGAATTACTTGATTGGTGTGTGTTCTATTAGTCTGTGAACTGGGATCTCCTAAGCAGTAGTGGTGCCACTGTAATAGTTACATCAAAGACGAGAGGACTGTTTTACCCATATGAGATATGTCAAAATACTCTCCTGAGTAGAGATACTCAACATCGCCAGGCATGGTGGCCCACACCTTTAATCCCAACACTTGGGAGGCAGAGGTAGGAGAATAAGCTGAGTTCAAGGCCAGCCTGAAACTACACAGTGAATTCCAGGTCAGCCTAGGCTAGAGTAAGAAGACCCTACCTCAAAAAAGCAAAAATAACAAATAAATAAATAAATAAATAAAGGCTCAATATCATAAAGAATTCAGTTCTTTTTTGTTTTTGTTCTTTTTTGTTTTATGATCTAAATATTTGAACAAAATACTTAAAGAGGATGAGAAAGGGGAGGAAAAGACCATAAAAGAAAAGGTTGTGGCATATTCACAATTAGAAGTTTTGCATAGCACTAATAAAAAATGCGTAAACCAAAAGTAAGTCAAATAAAAGAAAAATAAGCAGAAAAACTCTGCCATGCATATGGAAGACAGAAAACTAATTTTCCTAACCTACTAAAAGTTCAAAAAGATGTGTAAGACAGAGGCTAGGGATACATCTCTCTCTGTTGCAGCTTCCTTCACATTGCTGACACAAAGTACCTGACCAAAAGCCGCTTGTGGGAAGAAAGGGTTTATTTTGGCTTACGGTCTTGAGGGGAAGCTCCACCATGGCAGGGGAAAGTTCGATGGTATGAGCAGAAGCTGGATATCACCTCCTGGTCCACCCCAGGTGGACAACAGCAGCAGGAGAGTGTGACAAACACTAGTAAGGAGAGCTGGCTATTAACACCTAAAAGCCTGGCCCCTGCAACACACCTCCTACAGTGAGAATCCAATTACCTAATTGCCGTCAGCTTGAGACCTAGCATTCAGAACACAGAGTTGACAGGGAGTCAACTTCTTCAACTCACCACAAGCTCCATTGGTAAAAGTGCAGGCATGAAAGTCTGGGTTCCATCCCTAGCACCACATAAAACTTGGGAGTGGTAGCACATGACTAGAATTCCAGTACTGGGAAGGTTGAGGCAGAAGAATCAGAAGTTAATGGTCATCCTTGACTGTATAACTAATTTGTGGTCAGCCTTGACTACATGAAACACTTTCTCAAAAAAGAAAACAGATGAATAAATAAAAATATATATAATCACTGTATACCCAGTAAGAAAATGGATCATGGGTGCGTAAAACAATGAAATATGTAAAGCTGCTGAATTTTACAATTGAAACAAGTGCTGAATTCACCCAAACCCTTAATGATATGACAGAAATCCAAAAAGGGAACACAAAATGTATATCAATCAGAAAGCTGTAGCCCATTGAATAAGAAGGCTGCCTAAATTTACACAATTAATAGTGTCAAGAATAGCCGGGCGTGGTGGTGCACACCTTTAATCCCAGCACTCGGGAGGCAGAGGTAGGAGGATCTCTGTGAATTTGAGGCCACCCTCAGACTCCATAGTGAATTCCAGGTCAGCCTGGACTAGAGTGAGACCCTACCTCGAAAAACCAAAAAAAAAAAAAAAAAAAAAAAAAAAAATAGTGTCAAGAATAGACATATTTTTTACTTCTTGCCTAATATTAAAATTTTGTGCTACGTGTGTTTGACCCTTGATGTGCTCAATAGGTGATGCTCTTATACATACTTTTGATGTAGAAGGGGAAATTCTTTGTTCATATTTACCATTGAGCGAAGAGTGGTGGTGCATGCCTATGAGCCCTATGTTCAGGAGGCAGAGGCAGGAGGAGCTCATGGTCAAGCCCAGTTTTGGTTACGTACCAAGACACTATCTCAACATTCCGAGAAAAAAAAAAATCACTAATATAAAAGGGATTATTGCTGGATATAGTGGTGCATGCCTTTAATCCCAGCACTCGGGAGGCAGAGGTAGGAGGATCACTATGAGTTTGAGGCTAGCCTGAGACTACATAGTGAATTCCAGGTCATCCTGGGTTAGAGTTCCCCTACTCCCAAAAATAAAAAATAAAAATGTCTCTTTGGGCTGGAAAGATGGCTCAGTGGTTAAGGCGTGTACCTGCAAAGCCTAACAGCCTGGTTCCCATTCCCCAGCACCCACCTAAAGACAGATACACAAAGTGGTACATGTATCTAGAGTTTGTTTGCAGTGGCTGGAGGCCGTGGCGTGCCCATTCTCTCTTTCTTTCTGTCTCCTATCTCTCTGCTTACAAATAAATATTTTTTAAAAGGGATTATCATAAGCCAGTCATTACAAAACTGAAAAATATGTTCTAAATATTATTCTGGAATAACAAATCCACACACCCCTCCCAAAAAACAAGTGAACAAATAAATATTTAAATAAATGAATAAATGTTATTTTTGTATGCACTATATTTTATGATCCTAATAGGAATTTAACAGATTGTTGTTGAAGTGTTTTTTAAAGTACCTGAACTATTTGAGATCTTGTCTCAGAAAAGTCAGGTACAGGGTCTGGGACTGGAGTTGTAGCTCGATGGATAGATCGCCTGAGGTTCAGTCCTCAGCACTGCATAAACCCAGTGTGGTGGTGCGGGCCTGCAGCGCCAGTATCTGGGAGGTAGAGGCAGAAGAAGCAGAAGTTTTAGGTCATCCTTGGCTGCATAACAAGCTGGAGGACAGACTTGTCTACATGAGATACTGTCTGGAGAAAAAAAAAAAAAGGAGATTTACTGAGAAAACAGTAAAAAGGCTCAGAGCATCAGCAAAAACATGCTTAGGATTTTGGCCAGCATCCAAAGAGAAAGAGACATTATGCTGTTGAGTTAGAACTAGAAAAGTGGGCAGGCTCACGGTGTAGCTCTCCAAGCAACTGCCTAAAAAATAAATTATTGATAAATAAGTAGCATCAACTGTAAGACTAGGTATGTTTAACATTAAATTGTGCTTACAGGGGCTAGGACAATGATTTAGTGGTTAAAGCGTATTTGCTTTCAAAGCCTGCCAGCCCAGGTTTGGTTCCTCACTATCCAAATAAGCCAAAAGCACAAAGTAGTGCATGTGTCTGCCGTTCATTTGTAGCAGCAGGAGGCCCTGATACACATATTCTCTCCTTCAATCTCTCTTTCTCCCTCCCTCTCTCCCTCTCTCTCCCTCTCTCTCTCTCTCTCTCTCTCTCTCTCTCTCACACACACACACACACACACACACACACACTTATATTCACTCTTGCTCTCTCTGTATCTCAAATAATAAAAATATTAAAATTAAATAAATAAGTAGTGGTCTGTTCATTAAGAACACAGTCTTAAAAGCAAATGGGTCCCGTAAGGCCCAAATAGTATATCTGACGAATACTATGCGAAGTCATATTCGTTCTTGCGTGCTTTGGCCAAGCCCTGCAAACAGGGGATAAGATTTTGGCACCATGCTTTCCAGCTACTCTCCTGGCCCTAAAGTCTCTTAATGATCCAAGGTTTAAACTCCCTGCAGCTCTGTTTTAAAATACCTACTAGATGTTTCTAAATAGAACTAAGGACAGCCAGAAAAGAAAGGCCTGTAGAAACTTGCTCTGACACAGAGCTGATGTCTATAAACAGATTAGTAGCAGGGAGCAGAGTATCTTTTCTGTTGCCTTAAGTTTTATGTCTTAGATGGAGATGAAACGAAATAATAGGGGGAAATTACCTAGTACATAACCTGCCACTGAGCCACAAGTAAAAACGCTTGGGCTGCTGTCTCCCTTTTCCTTATGTTGGATGAGTTCATTTAGTACAAAAATCATAAATATCCACCAAGTTCCAGGAGGTGGTCTGTGGGGAAAAAACAACAGACAAAATAGAAGAAATGGTTGAAATTTTTATCTGAATTCTTCAAAAATATAGGATAGTTAATTTTTCACTCAAAAGACAACTGAAAGTCGGGTGACACACATCTGTAACCCCAGCATTCAGGAGGCTAAGGTAGAATTGTCTTGAGTTGGTTGCTCTCGGCAGCATAGAGAATGCCAGGCCAGCCATGGATACTTATAAGGCACTGCCAGAAAATAAATGAGTAAAATCAAAATAAATAAATTCAATCCCCAGCCATGGAAAAATTTTAAAAGGCTGCTGAAGCCAATTTCATTTCTCATTTGTAAAAGGATAACGGGGTGATACAGCAAAAGAAATGGAGCGATATTCAACTTACTGTTAGAACTAAACCATCCTTAGTAGCCATGAAGAAACAACGTGGGTTCTATTTCTCTACCATCTTCATGTAAAACTTCATAAGGAAATGTGGTCATTTGAAAGGGAGAAAAATAATGTCACGCTGGGAATACTGACCATGCCCAAGGCCCTGGGTTTGATTCCCAGCACTGGAAAGAAAAGAAAAAAAAAAAACCACTAAGTGACCTACTCAATAAATAATGTGTAGAAGACTACAGTAAAAACCCCAGGCTGCAGTCCACATTGATTATGTCACAATCTCTGGGTGTGACACATGGGTATCATTGTGTATTTTTTGAAGATTCATAGGTGACTACAACATACAGGAAAAAAAATTGGCACAGTAGAGTATAGAATGTCAATTATCATACTAAAAGGAATAACATACTTACGATTTTGAGACTCATGTGCATGGTAATTGTATATCAATATTTTGTTATTGTCACAACTTTCCTTATATGTGTAGTATAATTGCTTCAAGTATCTCCTATACTTAAAGGAAAATGGTTTAACATTAATCACTATCAGTCTGCTTGCCAAAATCATATTCGCTGTTTTCTTGTTTCCCTATGTCAACAGGAATTGGCAGCAATGAAACAGATTCTCATTAACATGTGCAGTAAACATCCGGAGAACAACTTACTTCTTACCAAACCAGAATCAAAAATTATGACAGAAAATCAGTCTTCAAAAACTTTAAACATGCCTAGAGAACATGAAGGCAATATATTTATACCCAAACCAACACTCTTTGTAAGTACAATCAAAAATATGTAGGACTTTATCTCATGTTTGCATTAATTATGTTTGTTTCTTTCATTTATATTTATTATAAATTGATTTTAATAGTTTTGTGCAAAAGCTTTGGGAGATGTGTGTAATCCCTTTTCTGAATGTGTATATTAGCTGTCTTACAGGTAATAACTAGAGTTTATGTTTCTAGTTAGCATGTGAAACTTGCTCAGAAGTTATCATAAATCTAGACCTTTCCATTTCCCAACTTCCAGGGTCTAACTACAGGGGAATCAGAAATGCATTCTATAGTGTTTTAATTTACACAATAATAAAATGAAAAATAGTACCTTCTCCTCATCTACAAAATAGTATATTATGTTCAAAGTCCTTTATAAAATATAAATGTAACTTATATTAACATAAACTGAAGCCATGTATGATGGTGTATGCCTGTGGTCCTAGCCACTTCAGAGATTTAGGCAGGAAGATCGAAGTTCGAGGCCAACATGGGCAACTTAGTGAGAGCCTGTCTCAAAATAAAGTTTATAACAGGGTATATTCAAGGTGAGTTCAACCCCCAGAACTAGGGATAGGAGAATGAAATGCATGTAGATGGTAGAAGTATATGGGCTTTGTAGTGAAACACTACCAGGGCGGGAGGGAGGAAGGGAGTGTGGAAGAAATATAGCGAAAATACATTAAGAAAGGTTAAATTATACACTGAAATTAGATACTGAAAACAATATACATTTTAGCAAGTACCCTGAATGAAGATTACAAGGCCACAGAATCAGAGTAAGAAGAATATCAGTAAAGGTCCTCCTCCAAAGCCACCATGAGAGTGCCTACCTTCAATCCCAGAACTCAGGGCATACAGTGGTTCCAGGTCAGCCTGGGCTAGAGAGAGACCTACTTGTATATGGAGTACCAAAGGAAATGTCTTTTTTACTCTAAGACATAAGAGACTGAAAACCAGAAAGATTTGCTCTGAATTCTGACTCAGAGAGTCCACAAATTTTAATTTCTTTTTAAATCGCCCAGACAATTACCGTGACCAGTGAGGTATGGGAAGTTCTGACCAAGCCTTGTCACTGTGCATGCAGAGGGGCCTCCTTGGGTTGATTATATAATCAAACCTGGTTTTGTTTACTATGCTAGGGATTGAACCCGGGCCCTTGCATATGCTGAGCAAATACTCTACCATTGAGCTACAGTCCCAGCTCTTGCTTACTTTGAAACAAGCTCTCATTCGATAGCCACCAAACCCAGCTCAGCCTCTTTTTTTTTTTTTTTTTTTTTTTCATTTGGTTGCATGGGGAGAGAGAGAGAAAGAGAGAATAAATGGGCCCACACACCAGGGCCTCTAGCTGCAACAGATGAACTCCAGATATATGCACCACCTTGTGCATCTGGCTTCATGTGAGCACTAGGGAATGGAACCCAGATTGCTAGGCCTTTGCAGGCAAACGCCTTAACTGCTAAGCCATCTCCTCAGCCCCCAGCCTCCTTGTTAACAAGTGACAGAAACCACCCTCAAAACCAAACAAAGGAAAAGTGTTGCAAGCATGCATGTGGCAGTAGTGGAGACAAGGTGAGAGGAAAGAAAAGCAACTGGAAGCCTCGGTGGAGCAGTCCACACGCACACAGGCGACTCCAGGAGCTTCCGCCCACGCCCGTGGATGGGTCTCCGATAGCCCCTCAGCTGCGCTGGGCTCCTGACTCTGCTGACTCATGGTTTCCTTCCTCATTAACCTGCTCACGGCCCTTTGTCTTGAGACAGGTTTCTGTGTGTCTACTGTCTCGATAAATATTTGCTGAGGGTGAGAAAGCAGTTGTCTCCCTAATTTGGTTATTTCCTTAGCTCTTAAAACCGTACACCCAGAGCTGGAGAGATGGCTTAGCAGTTAAGCGTTTGCCTGTGAAGCCTAAGGACCCTGGTTCAAGGCCCGATTCCCCAGGACCCACAGTAGCCAGTTGTACAAGGGGGCGCACGCATCTGGAATTCTTTCACAGTGGCTGGAGGCCCTGGTGCGCCCATTCTCTCTCTCTCTCTCTCTCTATCTGCCTCTTTCTCTCTCTGTGTGTCGCTCTCAAATAAATAAATAAAAATTAAAAAAAAAAAAACCATACACCCAGCTAGGGGCCCTCTGTGTAGAACTCAGCTATGGAGACTGGAAGAGGCAGCGCCCCACGCCATAGGAGGGTTAGCAGTACCTCTGCCGCCTCATACTTTCACTCAGAAACACCCAGGACCTGGGCACGCCTCACACCAGTAATCCCTGCACTCGGGAGGCTGAGGCAGGAGGATTGCCACTGCTTAGAGGCCAGTCTGACTATAGAAGGAAACCCTGTTTCAGGGAAAAGGAAACAAGCAACAAGCAAACAAAAAAAACAGCCAGTTCATTCCTATTAATTATCTACTTTCTGTCTCAATATAGCTGTTAGCTGTGCTAGCCTTGTGGCCAAGCCCTGCCTATGTCCTTTGTTGAAAACTCTGGCAACAACTTGCTTTCGTCTTTCCTGAGCTCTGGTACCGTCCTCTGTTAGCCTTCCACTGCCATTCTATTCCGAAACACCATTTATACCAAAATTCACATCACTGCCACGATGTTCTTAATACCTCCGAAAAGCAGATCCTAGCAGCCCTGTCCTTAGTCCTTTCTTCACGTTGATCGTCAGTGTTAAAATACAGAGACCCCCAGGAATGGTAGCACGTGCCTTTACTCAGCACTTGGGAAGCACTGGTGGGAGGAGCACTGTGAGTTCAAGGCCAGTTTGAGACTACACAGTGAATCCTAGGTCAGCTTGGGATGGAGTGAGACCCTTCCTTGAAGAAAAAATTACAAAGGTCTTTGGCCCCAAGTAACATAGGAAATATACTAAGCCAGTGCAGCACCAATGATAATGTATGGAATATCTAAGTTACAGTGTCTTAATGGCAGAGTTCAAGGGTTTTTTATTGTATTTATTTTGTTTATTTGAGAGAAGGAAACATATAGAATGGGTATGCATGGCCCTTCAAGCCGCCATAAATGAACTCTAGACACATGAGCCATCTTGTGCGTCTGGCTTATGTGGGTCCTGGGGAATTGAGCTTGGGTCATTTGACTTTGCAGGCAAACGCCATTTTTCCATCCCAGAGTTCAAGTTTTATCTTGTGGCTGGGTAGCTCATTGCTTAGCACATATGGGAGAGGAGTAAATTAAGCTTGTGTAATTTATACATAAGTGGCTATTTGAACCACATGATTCTCTAGAAGTGCTTTAGACAGGCTACATGTGGTCATCTGTGAGAAATAAAATATTTAACTGCAGTTCAGTTCAAGTGTGTGTAGTTACTCAGAGATAAGAGCTTTCCCTAGCTGTTATAGATTATCTGTTCATCAGGTTGGGTCAGCTTTGCACTTGGAAGACAGAGATAGTAAAATTAGGAGTACTAGACTGGCCCAGGCTAGACACCAATAAAATGCTTTTTCAAAAAAACAACAAACAGGCTGGGAGATGGTTCACTGGGTAAGAGCATTGCTATACTAGCATGAGACCTGAGGACCTGTGCCCCAGTGCCCATGTAGCAAACTGGGCATAGCCACACATGCCTGATGCCCTAGCCCTTAAATGGGTAGGGCAGAGATCAGAAGATAGCTAGGCTCTCTGGCCAAACAATCTAATTGAAAAATAAGGAGCTCCAGGCTCAGTGAGAGACATGATTTCAGGAAAATATGGCAGAAGAGTGAAAAAGGAAGACACAAAACATCTTCATCTGCAGTCACACCGCGCACCTGGATCTGCACATGCACGTGCGTACACCATACACACACAAGTTAGAAAACGAAACCAACCTGAGTGAGACTAGGCTGAGTGTGGCGACACATCTGCCATCCCAAGAGGCAGGTAGGAGGATCACCACTGGTCAAGGGCCACCTGGTCTCCAGAGTGACTTCAGGCTAGCCAGGCTTACATGGTGAAACCCTGTCCCAAACAGGGGAGCGGAGCTGGGTGTGGTGGTACAAGCCTTTAATCCCAGTGCTGTGTGAGCTTGAGGCCACCCTGAAACTACATAGTGAATTCCAGGTCAGCCTAGGCTAAAGTGAGAGACCCTACCTTGAACAACCAAAAAAAAAAAAAAAAAAAAAAAAACAAGAGGTGGGGAGTGCCATCCAGTCAGCTTTGACAATTCTGCTTTACTCCAATCAAGGATCATAAACAGATACCAGCAGTCTAAGATGAACTGAGTCGCCCTTGCTCTAGAGGAACTACAAAGTGTTAGGGAACAACACAGCCACACATGAGAGGACATGCCTTTGATTCCAGCAGTTGGGAGGCTGAGGTAGGAAGATAACAAATTCAAGACCAGCCTAGACCACATAATGAGGCCCTGTCTGAAAGAAATAATTGAACTGCTGTCAAAAGGTGTTTTTTTTTTTTTTTTTAATAGTCTTTCTTTGTTTTTTGTTTTGTTTTATTTTGTTTTGTTCTGTTTTCGGGGTGGGTGGGGAGTTGAAGCAGGGTCTCACTCTAGCCCATTCTGACCTGAAACTCACTCTGTAGTCCAGGCTGTCCTGGGACTCACAGTGATCCTTCTGCCTCAGCTTCCCAGTGCTAGGATTAAAGGCATGTGGCACTATACCCAGCCTTCATTAGTTGCTCATAAGAGAAGTTTACAAATTCATCAAGAATGGAACTTAGCCATTCCAGTAAAACAATAATCTAATGAGTACGGTTGGGTGTGTTAGGACAAGTGGCCCATATGCTTCACGGGGTAGCACTATCACAAGGTAGTACCATAACCCTGGGCCTTGCACCGTTTTTCATATCATCATGCACAGAATAGTTGTTGGTATACCAGTGTAAGTAACTTTTGCCGGCAGAAGAAAGGGGCTTGTACCTGTTCCAGGTACCAGAAGCTGAGGAGGACTATAGCCCAACATAAATCGTGGCACATTTCCTTGTCACATTTGTGTTTGTAACCCAGACATCTCACTAAAACCATGACCAAACCTCAAGGTATCTAAATATCTAAACTTTAAATTTGCAGGCCAGGCATGACGATACTCCTAAACCCCTGAAGTCAGCGTGGGCTAATAATGAGCTTCAGGCCAGCCTGGACTACAGAATAAGCCCCTGTCTGAAAACATGTAGACAGCAGTTCTATGTGCAACTTCTAGAGTTGGCTACTACTTGCAACCACTTCCTGATGTAATTTAGCTAATCAACTCTTGGAAGTTTCTAAGCAAGCATGGAGTTAGGGTTGTGAGGGCTGAGAGATCTCATGCCATCTCACACTTAGTTGACAGAACCCCAGATCAGCCACCCTAAGCCTGCTGAAGCTGGGCGCTGCCAGTGAGGACCCCGAATTATTTGTTGGGGTCCGTTTTATAACTTCTTTGGCAAAAAGGTAGTTAGAGCTGCTTCCCGGTCTTCTGAGAACGGTGCTGTTTTACACTGCGGAGTCCTAATCTGCAGCCCCCTTCTAGATTCCAGGAGTAAGCCACCAGCTTATCAGTCATCGTCCTTTCTAATTTTAACCAACTTTCTCAATATGTTCTAATCCCCAAGTTACATATTAATGTTGTAGTTGGTTACTTCTGGATGACACAAAGGTACATGTCTTATCAGCTAATTGTATCCGAAATCACCTTGTAACATAATGAGTTACTTCTGGTGGGTTCCAGTTAATCTAGTCATTTGTTTCTGCAACTCTTTCTCAACTCTTTCCTGAATCTGAAACAGTTTACTTTGTGAGCTGTGAACACTAAAATACCAATTAAAGGCTTTTACTAATTTGTGCTATTTCTCTATAAAATTATAAATATAATTAGCTTAAATCAGCATATAATAATTAAGGCAGTGTTCACAATATGAAAGGTTATTTCTAAGTATTTTATGTGTCTAATATAATGTTCCATACGTATATTTATAAATTTATACATAAAAATAGCTTCATAAAAAAGAACCTATGAGCCAAGCATGGTGGCACTCAGGAGGCAGAAGTAGAAGTATTGCTATGAGTTTGAAGCTACTCTTAAACTACATAGTGAATTCCAGGTCAGCCTGGGCTTTAGAGAGACCCCCCCCCCTCAAAAAACAGAAAGAAGGGCTGGAGAGATGGCTTAGCGATTAAGGCATCTGCCTTCAAAGCCAAAGGATCCCAGTTCGATTCTCCAGGACCCACAAGCCACATGCACAAGGGGGCACATGCATCTGGAGTTCGCTTGCCGTGGTTAGAGGCCCTGGAGTGCCTCCATCTCTCTCTCTCTCTCTCTCTCTCTCTCTCTTATCTCTCTCTCTCTCTTTCTCTCTGCCTCTTACTCTCTCTCTCTCAAGTAAATAAATAAGTAAAATATTTTTTAAATGGAAAGAAGGAAAAAGAGAGCCTATGAAAGTTAAATCCTTATTTAAAAGATTAATTCAGTTAATAAATGAAAAAGCATATCAAACGCAGTTATGCACAGTACCACTGTATGAGTTAAAGTTAGGTAAATAACTTTAATAAGACAGTAGAATAAAAGAAATAGGGGCTGGAGAGATGGCTTAGAGGTTCAGGCGCTTGACTGCAAAGCCAAAGGTCACAGGTTCAATTCCCCAAGACCCACGTAAGTCAGATGCACAAGGGGGCACACGCATCTGGAGTTCGTTTGCAGTGGCTGGAGGCCCTATTCTGTCTCTCTCTCTTTCTCTCTCTCTCCTCTCTCCCTGCCGATTTCTCTCTCAAATAAATATAAATAAAAATAAAATATTTTGGGCTGGAGAGATGGCTTAGTGGTTAAGCGCTTGCCTGTGAAGCCTAAGGACCCTGGTTCAAGGCTCGATTCCCCAGGACCCACGTTAGCCAGATGCACAAGGGGGCGCCTGCGCCTGGAGTTCATTTGCAGTGGCTGGAGGCCCTGGCGCGCCCATTCTCTCTGTTTCTCTGCCTCTTTCTCTCTCTGTCTGTCGCTCTCAAATAAATAAAAATAAAAAATATTTTAAAATAAATAAATAAAAAATAAAAATAAAATATTTTAAAAAAGAAATAACACTCTTCAAATATCTCCAGGTGGAATTATCAAAATACAGAGTAACACATATCTCAATTATTTTATTGTGTCTGCTATGTCCATCATCTTTTAGGAATTAAAAGTCTTTTTGTCAGGGTCAAACAGTATATAATTTAGGTTTTGTGAGCCACATACAGTTTCTATTGCATTTTGTTTGTTTGTTGTTACATTTCTTTAAAAATATCTAAACCATTCTTAGCTGGCAGCCTATATATAAAGAGGTCAAGGACATAAGCTTGTTGTTCTGTGACCTATGTTATGCTAATTACTCCATGTTAATCAGGAGTTAGTAAAGGTTTAGAAACTTACAGTGTCCAGAACTTAGGGCTGTTCCCAACATGACAGTAATAAACAACGTATCATGGACTAAACTATCTAGAAATGAATTTTGCATTTCATAAGAATCAGAAGCTAACCTTCCAAAATTACTGTTATTTAATTGGAATTGGTTCAAACTTTGTTTGAAATGAGACTTAGATACTAATCATAATGTAATGAAAAGCATTGTAAATTTAATCAGTATATGACCTGGGACAGAAAGCAGCTCACCCATAGCCAGGCCTTGTGATGCACACCTGTACTCCTAGCATATGCTCCTGATTACAAGTTAAAGAATAGCTTTGGCTACATAGCAAAACTCTGTCAAGGGGCTGGAGAGATAGCATAGCATAGTTAAGGCATTTGCCTGCAAAGCCAAAGGACCCAGGTTCAGTTCCCCAGGACCCATGTTAGTCAGATGCACAAAGTGGCGCATGCATCTGGAGTTCGTTTGCAGTGGCTGGAGGCCCTGGCATGCCCATTCTCTCTGTGTCTCTGTGTGTGTCAAATAAGTAAATAAGCTA
This sequence comes from Dipus sagitta, assembly GCA_036346955.1. Lineage (NCBI taxonomy): Eukaryota > Metazoa > Chordata > Mammalia > Rodentia > Dipodidae > Dipus > Dipus sagitta. Next base: position 37,400,860 of record CM070772.1, on the reverse strand, counting down.
TCAAAAACAATGTTCACCAATAGAGAGACTAAACTAAATATATATCTTTGAATGATAAAAATGAGTTTGATGGCTGGAGAAATGGCTTAGTGGCTAAGACATTTACCTGCAAAGCCAAAGAACCCAGGTTTGATTCCCCAGGACCCACGTAAGCCAGATGCACAAGAGGCACATGTATCTGGAGATAGTTTTCAGTGGCTACAGGCCCTGGCGTGCCCATTCTCTCTCTGTTTCTCTATCTCTCCCTCTCTCTGCTTGCAAATAAATAATTTTTTTTTAATGAGTTTAAGTTGGTCCTGGTGGTACAACACTCAAGAGACAAATCCAAGAGGATTGCCAGAAGTTCAAGGCCAGCCTTGTTCCCATAACCAGTTCCAGGCCAAGTAGTATTACCTACTGAGACCACTTACAAAAAAGTCTGGGTTTCATTTCATAAGCAGAATATGATATTTCTGTACATTGCTAGTTATCATTTCTACTCAATAATTGGGTTGTCCTCAAATTGTAAATACTACTCAACATATTTGTAAAGAATGATACTGCCTGATTCATTAGAGCAGTGTTCTTATTGAACTGGCATTTTATTTCACATTGCTTAGAGATGACTCTCATGAACTTTATATCCAGACTTGGCTAGGACTAAGCAGGTACTGTCATGGCAGACCTAGCCCATATTCATTTATTCAGCATGTGCTTATTGAGTAAGTACTTACTTTGTGCCAAGTAACATTCTAGGCAGTTAAGATATAATAATTCCTATCCCTTTGAAATTTACATGGAATTTACATTTTTTAAATATTTTTTATATTTATTTGAGAGAGACATAAAGAAGCAGAGAAAGAAAGAGAGAGGGAGAGAGAATGAGCATGCCAGAGCCACTAGTCACTACAAATGAACTCCAGGTGCATGTGCCACCTTATACATCTGGCTTACGTGGCTTAGTGATTGACTGCAACCACTGGGTACTGGAGAATTGAACCTGGGTCCTTAGTCTTCACAGCCAAGGTCCTCAACTGCTAAGCTATCTCTCTAGCCCCCTAATTTATACTTTTTGGAGATAATCTAGAAACCAACAACAAAACATTAATTGTAGCTTTCCTTTTTTTCCACCAAATCAATATTTGCCTGGCATGGAGGTTCATGCCTTTAATGGCATTAGAAGGCTGAGGTTGAAGGATCATCATGAGGACCAGGCCAACCCAGGGTACAGAGTGAATTCCAGGTCAGCTTGGGTAGAGTAAGATCCTGACTCGAAAGAAGGGAAAGGAAGGGGAAGGGAGGGGAGAAGGAAGAGAGAAGGGAAGGGAAAAAGTATTTGAAGAGATTTACTCTGATGTAGACATCAGTGAATGGTAATACTGAAACATCACACAGTACCTCCATTTATAGGTGCAGTTTCTATGTATCAGTTAAATAGTAGGGGTGAGAGTGGAGCTCAGTGGCCGAGCACTAGCAAAACCCTGGGCTTGCTCCCTAGCACCACAAAAAAAGAAGAAAAAGAAACATGGCGGCCTGAGGAGCTGAACATGATATGGTACCACATGCCTGTAACCCCAGCACTCGGGAAGCTGAGGCAGGAGGCTTGACAGTTCAAGGCCAGTCCAAGCTATATCACGAGATACTGTCTGTAAAGCAGACAGACGATAAAGTGTACATAGAGGATAAGGTCTGGAGAGCTAGCTTAGTTGACAAAGTACTTGCCTCTCACGCATGAGGACCCGAGTTCTGATCCTTAGGACTCATGTAAAATGACGGCATGGTGGTGTGCTGGGGAGGCCGAGACAGGGGAGCCCTGGAGCTCACTGGCCACCCCTCTAGCCTCACTGATGAGCCCGGTGTCAGGAAGTGGACAGTGCTCCTGAGCTCGCCCCTGGCCTCCACATACAACCACATGCACAAAATTAAAAACCGTATAGGATATGAAAACATGGCAAATTCTATGGAGAAACACAAAATAGCAAGGGAGATGAGAAGGGACAGCCTCTCTGAAGAAGTAACACTTGGGGCCTAAGGAAACAGCTCGCCTGTAGACCTCGTGTGCCGCCGGCTTCTCTAGATCCCGCTGCCCTGTGCTAGGATATGAAGAAGCTGAGGCAGGCCTTTGTGCTTTGTTCAAAAACAATTAAGTTATGTATTTATAATCAGAGAGAGAAGAGAGAGAGAGACAATATGGGTGCGCCAGGGCCTCTTGCCACTACAAACTCCAGGTACACGTTCCACTTTGTGCATCTGGCTTTACGTGGGTCCTAAGGAATTGAACCTGGGCTGTCAGGCTTTGCAAGCAAGCTCCTTGAACCAATGAGCCATCCCTCCAGCCTCTGTGTTTTTTTTTGTTTGTTTGTTTGTTTGTTCGTTTGTTTGTTTATTTTTGCTTTTTTTCTTTTTTGAAGTAGGGTGTCATTCTAGCCCAGGCTGACCTGGAATTCCCTATGTAGTCTCAGGGTGGCCTTGAACTCACAGTGATCCTCCTACCTCTGCCTCCCAAGTGCTGGGATAAAAGGCGTACACCACCGTGCCAAGCTCTGGGTTTGCTTTTTTTAAGGTGGAATCTCACTTCAGAGCCCAGGCTGGCCTCAGACTTTCAGGGATCCTCCTACTTCAGCCTTTGGAGTGCTGGAATCACAGCAGTCAGTTACTGCATCCAGCTTTAAGGAGAATCACAGCAGTCAGTTACTACATCCAGCTTTGAGTTCGAGCTGGCAGGTAAAACTAGACTGTGATGGAAAGCTGCTTTCCTATTACATGCATGAGATTATGCAAGGTTTTTTTTTTTTCATTTTTTCCTATTTATTATAAAATATAAAATCATGAAACTTTTCTGTATTTTCTGTATTTCTCATGATAAATGCGTATCTGTCAGTACTTGTCCAGAGCCGTAGCATTTCCACTCAGGGAATGCTCCCTAGTGTAAGCTACTGGCCTTGAGTGACAGCTGTGTCAGTACAGTTCTGCAGTGTCACCAGGTGTACCACGGTGGGAAGGGGGTGGATAATGGAAGAGTCTAGATACATGCCAGGGCCAAGTACCTTCCCTGTCTCAAGGAAACCAGGCTGCCATTCCAGTACTTAGTAGGCTGAAGTAGGAGGAATGCCATAAGTTCAAGACTAGCCTGGGTGGGCTTCACTATGAGAACATGGACATTCAAGATGCATGGCAAGACCCTGTCTCAATTAAAAAAAAAAAAGTAAAAGAATATTTCAGTAAAAGTTAAGAGACTTACTAGAGTGGATTATCAGATAAAAGGCAGAGGAAACCTAAGAGGAACCTGGCAGTTTTGATTTAGTTGAGAGTCCACGCACCTCTGGCTGGGGGCGTAGCACTCAGATGAGGGATAGAGGGGCAACTGATGCTGCACATCCATAGGAAAGGTTAGGTCAGATTTGATATTACTTCCATGTAATACACGCAACAGTCTAAAAGATAAAAGTAGGGCAGAGGATGCACTTTCTTAAAATGGGCAAGGCCCTGGGTTGCTCCCCAGCATTTCAAAATAAAGGGGGTATGGCTAGGGAGATGGGTCTGTGGTTAAACGTACTTGCTTAAAAAGTCTGCTGTCCTCAGTTCAGCTCCCCAGTACACATGTAAAGCCATACACAAAAAAATATTGCATGTGACTGGCTTCAGCGGTAGCAAGAGACCCTGCTACACACACACACACACACACACACACACACACACCCCTAAATAAACAACCTTTCTTTAAAAATTTTTTTGTTTTATTTTTATTTAGTTATTTGGAGCAAGAGACAGAAGGAGGGAAAGAGAGAGAGAGAAAGAGAATGGACACACCGGGGCTTCCAGCCACTGCAAACAAACTCCAGATGCATGCGCCCCCTTGTGCATCTAGCTAACGTGGGTCCTGGGGAATCAAGCCTCGAACCCAGGTCCTTAGGCTTCACAGGCAAACGCTTAGGCTTCACAGGCAAACACTTAACCGCTAAGCCATCTCTCCAGCCCAACAACCTTTTTAAAAAGTATAAATAGTCCCATTTAACTATTTGCCTATGTGCATGTGTATTTGGAAATAAGTTCTTTGTAATTTTCAGAAGACATAAGTAGTAAATGAGTAAGCTGTGTCTTTAATATAGTAAATTACATAAAGTAGGAATTTTTCAGGGAGAGAAGGGTTAAGGCAAAATCTCATGTAGCTAAGACTGCCCTTGGCCTCCATATATAGTCCGGTATGACTGTGAGCCCCTAATCCTCCTGCCTCCACCTCTCAAGTGCTAGGATTACAGGTATTCACCACCACACCAGCTTAAAATACAATGTGTGATTGCAATCTTTGACTTAGAAATGCTTACTATTTTAGGGGCTGGAGAGATGGCTTAGCAATTAAGGTACTTGCTTGCAAAGCCAAAGGACCCAGGTTCAATTCCCCAGTACCCATGTACCAGGTAGTGCACATGTCTGGAGTTCTTTGGCAGTGGCTAGAGGCCCTAGTGTGCCCATTCATTCCCTCTCTCTCTTTCTTTCTCTCTCTCTCTCACAAATAAATAAAATATTTTTTTTTAAAAAAAAAGAAATGTTGCCAGGCATGGTGGTGCATACCTTTAATCCCAGCACTCGGGAGGCAGAGGTAGGAGGATCGCCTTGAGTTCGAGGCCACCCTGAGACTCTATAGTGAATTGCAGGTCAGCCTGGGCTAGAGTGAGACCCCACCCCAAAAAACCAAAAACAAAAAAAGAAAAGGAAATGTTTACTATTTTATTCTGTAACAGTTCCCCCTTCCTGTGTTTTTCTTGGTATTCTGTATAGCCTCTTCTTGCACTGAAATAATTAAACAGTGAAACCAAGAACTAAAGTAGGCATGATGTCCCTACCTGTAGTTCCAGCACTCAGACAGAAGGCTAAGGCAAGAGCATCATCACAAGTTCAAAGCCTTCCAAGAGTGAGACCCTGCCTGCAAAAAAGTAAACAAATAATAAATAAGTTAACCGTATACAAACTCAAGAGTACTCTCATACATGCTTAATAATTCAGATAATATAAACACAACAAGTTGGATATAGTCATTTTTCAATAAATACCCATTAAGTGAATGAATATCTACATCTGAAGAAATGAGATAATTTAAAAGAAGTTGTATCCTTGATTTCTTTATAAATCTCCATAGAAATCAAATAAATTGTGCTGGAGTGATGGCTTAGCAGCTAAGCTGCTTGCCTGCAAAGCCAAAGAACCCAGGTTCAATTCCCCAGGACCCACCTAAGCCAGATGCACAAGGTGGCACATTCATCTGGAGTTTGTTTGCAGTGGATGGAGGCCCTGGCATGCCCATTCTCTATCTGCCTCTCTCTCCCTCTCTCTCTCTCTCAAATAAATAAATAATTTTTAAAACGTAGAACCAATTTATAAAAGTCACTTCCGTAGATGATGTCAGAAACAAGCTTTGACCCAGAAAAGACAGGTGTGGTCTTCTTTTATATCTACCAGGTGGGAGTGTGTTTCTAATGAAGGACAAAAGTGTGCTTTCAGTAGTTTACACAGAATGCCCTTGTGTAGATACCTAGTTCTATGAATTGTCTCTGTCTTTTTCTCCTTGTAAGCATTTTATTTGTGTTCTTGTTTTTCTTTTTCAGACGAAAAAGGAAGTACCCGAATGGTCTAAAAAACAAAAGATGAAGACCTAGTGTTCTGTGGTGCTAGACTTAGAGATTGTGGTGCTGGACTCCAAGTCACAGCCTCGTGTTCCATGAGAGCATTCTACCCTGCGCTGCATCGCCTCCAGGACCCAGTGCTTTGGATTACTGTGACATCATTCACTTGAAGTTCTTTTCCCAATGGAAAAGAAAATTTACTTTAATCATGTACTTGACATTTTCAATGTTAGTAATTTAGTGTTTATTTTAACTAATGTTAAATCCACAAATTTCAGTGTAATCAAAAATGTATAAAGCATAAACAATACTATATTTTATTTTGATCTTACTTATTTTATTACAAAATAAATATCTTCTGTCCCTATGATGTAGATTTTAGAGTTTTCATCAATACACAGTACATTTATGGCTTTGACTTATAAGTATTTTCTGAGTAAGTTTTTGGGACTACATAAATCCTAAGATTCTGTATTATACAAACAGCAAGGCACCTTGCATTTTCAAAACCTAAGGATCCTTTGTGACGTCTTCCAGGGGGTATTTCCAGTGTCCTATACTGGTGGTCAGATGCCATATGTGTGCATTCTTGGGGCTTAGGGTGTTCTTTTTTTCTCTTATATTTCAGTAACTAATAAAATCTGGCAGAAAGTCCTCTGTTCTGTTGGTGAAGTAAGAATTTGAAATAAAGTCTGTTGCAACCTTGATAATAACATTGCTGGTCAACATGCCTTATCAACCAGATGTGTGCACACGTACAGCAAACTTACTTTAAAACATTTGTTTCGTTTTGGTGCTGGGGAATCAAACTCAGCCTTGTTCATGCCAGGCAAGCATTCTACCAAATTACATCCCTGGCCCTAGTTTAAAGATCTTAATTGACTATAGTTTTGATTCTAGAGTTGGACCACACTTAAAATGTTCCAGTGAGCTGAAGAGAAAAGGCTGCTTTGATAGGCAGGAAGGATGAGGAAAGCAGAAACAAAAACAAAAAGCAAGTCAGGCTTGTGGGCACACACTTGCAATCCCAGCATTTGGGAGATGAGGGCAGAAGGATTGGGCATTGGCTCCAAAAAAAATAAATAAATAAATGAAAATCAAACAAAGCAGATTCGTCTTTTTTTTTTTTTTTTCCAAAACTAAATTTGGGGATGGAGTATAGCTCAGTGGCACATTGTGAGGCCCTGGATTTATTTCCAGTACCAAAGTAATAATAACCAGATGGTCAACATCAGTTTATTTGTCTTATAAGGAGACTATATTTTCATGCATAAGGAAGCTAGCCTGTTAAAGAAATTTTTTAAAAATATATTCTATTTATTTATTTACAAGCAGAGAAGATACAGAGAGAAACTGAGGATGGGCATGCCAGGGCCTCTAGCCGCTGCGAACTCCAGTTGCATGCAGCACTTTGTGCATCTGGCTTATGTGGGTACTAGGGAATCAAACCCTGGGTTGTTAAGCTTTGCAGGCAAAAGCCTTAACCTCTCCAGCCCAGGAAATTTTTCTTATCTCTCTTCATTTCTTGGAAGGCTAGATAACACAGCTTCAGGTCCTGCGTCTTCATCTCCTAACTTCTGGGGCTACGGATGTGCACCTGCCACACCCACGTTCTACTGTGCTGAGATGGGACCCCGGGCTTCCCGCGCGCCAGGCGAGCGCTACCAGCTGAGCTACATGCCTGGCCCACGCACCACTTCTCTGTTTGGTTTGATGGCGTTTAGTGAAGGAGCTTAATCCAAAGCAATAACTTCCTTTTCTTTTTATTTAAGAATGCATGGGGAGGCTAGAAAGATGGATCAGTGGTTAAGGCACTTGTCTGCAAAGCCAAAGTACCCATGTTCAGTTCCCTAGTACCCACGTAAAGCCAGATGCACAAAGTGATGCATGTATCTGGAGTTGGTTTGCAGTGGCAAGAGGCCCTGGAGTGCCCATTCTCATTTATTCTCTCTCTCTCTCTCTCTCCTTGCAAATATAAATATGTATGTATGTATATTAAAAGAAAAGAATGCAGGTAGGCATGGTGGCGCACGCCTTTAATCCCAGCACTTGGGAGGCAGAGGTAGGAGGATCACCATGAGTTCGAGGCCACCCTGAGACTACATAGTGACTTCTAGCCTGAGCTAGAGTGAAACCCTACTTTGACAAACCAAAAAAAAAAAAAAGAATGTATCAAATTTTCTCAAGCATTCCTGCCATTTTGGCTGGACAATTCTCTCTTGGTGGTGGTAATGAGAAGCAGCTCCATGCATTATGTGATGTTCAGCATCATTCCTGGCCTGCACCATGCACGCCAGCAGCACCCCCGCTACACCTCCAGATCTGACAACCCGAACATGTCCTCAGCTGACAATTAGGTTGGGTATTGTGACAGTCTCCTCACTTCTTAACCCCTACTTCATCCTCTCCTGGCCATGTCATTATATTACTGGATATAAATTAAAATCAGGCACATATTCTGTGGGTTTCCTGTCAACGTTTTATAAACTATCGCTGATGGAGGACGGGTGAAGATGAGTTGGTAGAGTGCTTTCCTGGTATGCATGCAGCCCTGGGTTCAGTCGTGAGCACCACATAATCTAGGCACTGTGTGGTGCATGCCTTGTAATCTCAGTATTCCTTGGAGAAGTTGAGTAGAAAAATCAGAAGCTCAAGATCGAAATGAGTTTGAAGCATGGGGGGGGGGGCAGTGCTTGGAAAATCATAAATTCTAAATGGTGATTTCCACACAACTTTTTGTTTATTCCTTCCTTCATTTTGTGGTGCTGACGACTGCACCCAGGGCCTGGAGCATGGGAGGCATGCCCTCTGCCATGACTAATTACCAGCTCATCATGTAGTTTTTAATGAGTATGGTTTTCTGTGCTCCTGAGACCCTGAGACAGAGCTTCTATATAACCCTTTACTGTACCTTCATTACCGGACCCCCAGGTCACTTAGGCTCAACAAAGGTAAGAATTCCTACTTAATTCTTGAAAAAAAAACCCTACTTAATTCTTGGGAAAAAAAAAACATTAAAAATACTACTGTTCTGAAGCTTTCAGCAGTATTAAAACTACTATCTTGGAGCTATTATGCCTTGTATGCATAAGGTCCTGAGTTAAATCCCCAGCCAGCACCAGGTACATGCATGCATGGATGGATGGACGGATGGAGAAATAACTAGTACTGTTTAAAATATTGCTATTGTGTGTGTCTTTAGTCCCAGCAATTTGAATTCAAGAGTTCATAGCTAGACTGGGCAACATAGCAAGTCCCTGTCTCTTTTATTTTTATTTATTTATTAGAGACAGAGCGGGGGAGAGAGAGAGTGTGTGTGTGTGAATGGGCATACCAGGGCCTCTAGCCACTGCAAACAAACTCCAGACACATGTGCCACTATGTGCAGCTGGCTTATGTTGAACATGGAGAATCGAACTGGGGTCCTTAGGCTTCACAGGCATACGCCTTAACCGTTAAGCCATCTCTCCAGCACTCCCAGTCTCTTAATAAAAAGAAAAAGCAGGGCTTGAGAAATGACTTAGCAGTTAAGGCACTTGCCTGCAAAGCCTAAGGACCCACGTTTTAGTCCCCAGTGCCCACATAAGCCAGATAATACGAGGTGGCACATGCTTCTGGAGTTCATTTACAGTGGCTGGAGTCCCTGGCATGCCCATTCTCATTCATTCTCCCTCTCTCTTTCCTTCTCTCTCTCAAGTAAGTAAATATACACAATTTTATTGTTTATTTTATTTTATTTATTTGTAAGCAAAGTGGCGGGGTGAGGGAGACAGAAAGAGAGAATGGGCATGCCAGGGCCTCTAGCCGCTACAAATGAACTGCAGGTACACATACTCCTTGTGCATCTGGCTTCGTGGGTCCTGGGGAATCGAAGCAGGGTCCTTTGGCTTTGCAGGCAAACACTTAACTGCTGAGCCATCTCTCCAGCCCAAATAAATACAATATTTTTAATTTATTTATCTGAGAGAGAAAGAGGCAAAGAGAGAGAATGGACACACCAGAGCCTCAATCCACTGCAAATAAATCGCAGATGGATGTGCTACCTTGTGCATCTTACATGCATACTGGGGAATCCAAGCTGGGTCCTTTGGCTTTGCCGGCAAGCATCTCAACCACTAAGCAATCTCTCCAGCCCAAATAAAGTATTTTAAAATATTTTCAATTTTTATTCATTTATTTGAGAGAGAGAATGTTTGTGCCAGGGCCTTCAGCCACTGCAAACTCCAGATACATGCGCCACCTTGTGTATTTGGTTTACATGGGTCCTGGGGAGTCAAACCCGGATCCTTTGGCTTTGTAGGCAAGTACTTTAACTGCTAAGCCATCTCTCCAGCCCCAAATAATTTTGTTTTGAAAGAAAAGGCTACGGAGCTAGCCCACTGAGTTTGTGTCCCCAGAACGCATGCAGAGCTGGACAGATGCCATGGTGCATGTGCACACACACACACCACCTGCATTCACATATGCACACAAAGGTTACCAAGAAAATGCCAGGCTTAGATCCACACTTCTATAAGCACAATCACTCTGAAGACAGAGGCAGGAAGATCTCTGCAAGTTCAAAATCAGTCTGGGCTACATAAGCAAGTTCCAGAGTAAGCAGAGCTGTATGGTGGTACTGTTTCAAAAGAGAAAAACAAAACAAGCAAAAAGAAGCTCGTTGAGGGTCTGGGGAGGTGGCTCTGCACTTAAAGGAGCTTGCTAGCAAAGCCTGTTGGCCTAGGTTCAATTTCCCAGCTATCCATGTAAAGCTAGAGTCTGCAGTGCAAGAGAGTCCATCACACCCATGTATGGGTACACACACACACACGCATGCACGCACACACAACTTTTAAAAAATGTTTTAAAACTCATGTGTGTAGTGCCTAAGAGTTTATTTCACCTCATCTTGTCTTACAGGGTAAAAATCTGTTACTCAGGAAGCTGAGACTAGAGGGTAAATCTAAGCTCAAGCTAAGTCTAGACAACACAGCAAGACAAAAAAAGGAGTTATTGTAAGATAGAATTGCCGGGCTCCGCCGGCGGGGGCAGGTAGTGCCGAGGGAAGGACCAGGCCCGCTGGTTCCTCCCGAGGGGCTGAGGAGGAGATGAGCGTCCGACGACTCAGACCTCTCCTGGCCACCGGAGAAAAACCACACTGAGTCGGGAGTCTTGTAGAAGCAGGAACTCGATTTATTGCTATGAACAGTTGCCTATATAATGTTGGGGGTGAAGGCGGGGATTGTAGGATGGTGGGGAAAGGTAAGGGCCAATAGTAAACTGTGACTATTGAAATGATAATTCTAACTCCCATGTGGAGGTAGCAGGTAAGAAGCCATTAGGCGTCTTGCTGAGTCACGTCTGGCCAGAGGCAGATCACCAAACTTTAGCTAGGCTCAGGAAGTTCCACTAGGCCTCACACCTGGGCCTTTAGAGGCCAGCATAGAATGATATACAAAACTCTTTTTTTATTTGGTCAATATTATAAATGCTTCAAAGAAAGGTTTCCTAAGGATTAGATCTCATCAGACTAGCTACCTGGAATCCTCACTTGGTATCTATGTTGGTATGACAGAGTCCATAGTCCAGTCCTCCACTTTAAAGTCCAGTAATTTGGGGCTGGAGTGATGGCTCAGTGGTAAAAGGCACTTACTTGCAAAGCCCGATGGCTTGGGTTCAATTCCCCGGTACTCACGAAAAGCCGGATGCACAAAGTGGGACATGCATCCAGAGTTTGTAGTGGCAGGAGGCCCTCACTCTCTGCCTCTTTCTCTCCCTCTCAAATAAATAAATAAAATATTAAGTATTAAAATAAATGCTCAATAATTTAACTTTCTTAGCTGGGCTTAGTGGCACAAGCCCTTAATCCCATCACTTGGGAGGCAGAGGTAGGAGGACCTCTATGAGTTGGAGGCCAGCCTGAGACTACATAGTAAATTCCAGGTCAGCCTGGGCTAGAGCGAGACTCTGCCTTAAAAAAAAAAATTGTTTTCTTTCTCTCTCTCTCTCTCTCTCTCTCTCTCTCTCTCTCTCTCTCTCTCTCTCTGTGTGTGTGTGTGTGTGTGTGTGTGTGTGTATGTGCGTATTTCTTTGTTAGACTGCCTCATTATCTGGTCCTGGCTGACCTGGAACTCTGTGGAGATCAGGCTGGCCTTAAACTTGCAGTGCTGCATCCACTGCCTCTACCTACTCAATAGTGGGATTACAGGCATGTGCCACCACACCTGACTGGAAATTTAATTTTCTTGTTTAGTATTTTTATTCATTTATTTATGAGAAAGAGGCAAATAAAAGAGAATGGACACACCAGGACTTCTAGCCACTGCAAAGGAGCTCCAGACACATTCACCACCTTGTGCATCTGCTTTACATAGGTACCGGGGAATCCAACGTGGGTCCTTAGGCTTTGTAGACAAGGTCTTTAACCACCAAGCTATCTCTCCCACCCCTGGAAATTTAATTTCCTTAACGCACTGAAAATGACATATTTCAAGAACATTCCACATTTTCTGTCACTTGAGTCAAAATACTACATATCCTTTTTGTTTTTAATTTTTGGTGCTGGTGAGCATACCAAATGCAGGGTCACATAGATGCTAGGGCTCATCCTGACTGAGCTCTACTGCAGCCCAGTATTACTTTTTGTTTGTTTGTTTGTTTGGTTGGTTTTCGAGGTAGGGTTTCACTGTAGCCGAAGTTGACCTGGAACTCACTCACTCTGTAGTCTCAGGGTGGCCTCGAACTCACGGTGATCCTCCTACCTCTGCCTCCCAAATGCTGGGATTAAAGGTGTGCGCCACCAGGCCTGGCTCAATATTTTTAAGAGAAAGAAAAATTACTATACCAACATGATGATTGGATCAGCATACCTGGTACTTGTAGGTAGAAAAATCAGGAGTCCATGGTCATTACTGGCTACAGAGCAAATTCAAGACCAGCTTGGGCTTTGTAAGGCCCTTTCTCAAAATGAAATAATAATAATACTAATAATAATGATTGTAATCTAGGGCTGGAGAGATGGCTTAGTGGTTAAGGCACCTGCTTGCAAAGCCTAAGAACCGATGTTCAATTCCATGGTACTCACATAAGGCAGATGCACAAGGTGGTGCATACATCTGGAACATTTGCAGTGGCTGGAGGCCCTGGCACACACATTCTCTCCCTCCCTTCCCTCCCTCCCTCTTTATCTGCCTCTTTCTCTCTCTTAAATAAAAATAATTTTAAAAATAAAATTACTTACAAAAAAAAACAATCTAGCTGAAAGACAGCATGAGGAAGCAGCTGAGTAAATCTAGAATGTGGAAAACTCTGGACTCTGATAATGTTGTTTTCTAGGACCTTCTTATTTTCAAGCCTTTGCATCAAGAACTATGAAATAACTTGAGGGGTGGTTTTTAATTATGGGAGAAAATCATGTGTTCTTACTAGAATAAACAACTCTAACATGAAATTAAAAGTGGAGCAGGGGGCAGGGAGGAGGGAAGTGATGGTACCAACATATGTGTCTATAAAAGTTTGTACTTAATAATAAAATAAAATTTTAAAAATTCTCAGATATCCTATGTATGTTTTATTCCCTGCATGTGAGTTTCTATCTCCACCTCAGTTGAAGCTGTCATATCTTCTTCCTTAAATCACTGTGACAAAATACCGGAGCAAATGCATTTAAAGAAAGAACAGTTTATTTGGTCTCACTGTTCCAGAGGTTTCAGTCTATGAAGGTTGACTCCAGGTTTCTGTGGCCTGTGGTGAGGATAAGCATCACGTGACCTGCAGCAAGGCCAAGCATGATGGCGGAGAGCTCGTGGGGAGACAGCCGTCAAGACGGGGAGCACATGGTGAGCAATGTTACTCCTGGTGTGACAGCCAGGAGGCAGAGAGAGAAGGGGCCAAAGTCCCAGTACCCCTTCAAAGGTGCAGTGACCTAACTTCTTTCCACCAGGCCCCACCTCTGAAGGTCCCACTATCCTCCAAGGTGCCACAGCCTTTAACACATGACATTTGGGAACTTTTTTTTCCTTAATTTTTATTAACATTTTCCATGATTATAAAAAATATCCCATGGTAATACCCTCCCTCCCCCACTTTGCCCTTTGAAATTCCATTCTCCATCATATCCCCTCCCCATCTCAATCAGTCTCTCTTTCATTTTGATGTCATGATCTTTTCCTCCTCTTATGATGGTCTTGTGTACGTAGTGTCAGGCACTATGAGGTCATGGATATCCAGGCCATTTTATGTCTGGAGGGAGGATATTGTAAGGAGTCCTACCCTTCCTTTGGCTCTTACATTCTTTCCGCCACCTCATTTGGGAACTTCTAAAATTTAAGTCATAAATATTTTCTTATCTCTTTAGAGCTACACATGTCTTCCTGGAAGCCATTCTCTGCAGCCAGTAACATTGCTTCTTATCCTTGTTTTAGCCAAAGATTTTTATTGAGAAGTTAATCTCAGTTTATCCAGGCTTCTTCTTTTCTTTTTTTTTTAACATTTTATTTTACTTGTTATTCGAGAGAAAGAGAGAGAGGCAGATAGAGAACAGGTGTGACAGGGCCTCCAGCCACTACAAATGAACTCGATACATGTCCAAAAATGTGCATCTGGCTTACATGGGTCATGGGGAATCAAACCTGAGTCCTTTGCAGGCAAGTGCCTTAACTGCTAAGTCATCTCTCCAGCCCCTCAAAATATTTAATTTTTATGTATTTATTTATTACAAAGAGAAAGACAGGGGATGGGTGTGACAAGGCTTCTAGCCACTGCAATCTAACCGCAGATGCATGCGCTACCATGTGCTTCTGGGTTACATAGTTTCTGGGGAATAGAACCTGGGTCCTTAGTCTTCACATGAAAGTGCCGCAGCAGCTAAGCATCCAGAATATTTCTAAAATGAACTTGATAAAAGAGAACAAACTACAATGCTGTACATGGTGCATGCATGTATTCCATGAAGAGGGAAGTGGGCGCAGGAGGATCAGGAGTTTAAGGCCAGCACTGGCCCCATAGCTCAGCACTGCAAAATCATTGTGGGTGTGTGTGTGTGGGTGTGTGTGTTTGAGGTAGGGTCTCAATCATTTTAAAAATAATAAGAGTTCAAGGCCACCCTGGACTGCACTAGACCTTGTCTCATTAAAAGAAAGTAAAAATGGCTGGGCATGGTGGGGCAAGTCTATAAATCCCAGCACTCCTGAGGCACAGGTAGGAGGAGCACAATGAGTTCGAGGCCACATAGTGAATTCCAGGACAGCCTGGGCTACAGCAAGATCCTGCCTTGAAAAATAAAATGAAAGAAGGAAAAAGAAATGAGATTCCAAGCCGGGTGTGGTGGCGCACGCCTTTAATCCCAGCACTCAGGAGGCAGAGGTAGGAGGATCGCCGTGAGTTCAAGGCCACTCTGAGACTCCATAGTGAATTCCAGATCAGCGTGGGCTAGAGTGAGACCCTACCTCGTAAAACCAAAAAAAAAAGAAATGAGATTCCATTATAAGCTAAGAGCATAGTGTATCATGTTTTGTTTTAGTAATTAATATTCAAAAGTTGAACCAGGTGTGGTGACCCGTACCCCTAACTCCAGCACTCAGTGACTAGAAGTGAAAGGACCATGAGTTCAAGACCAACCTGGGCTACACAGTAAGAACTCCAAAAAAATCTTCTTTTTAATGACCATATAGATGGTTTACTCATTTCCCTGTGAAGTAGAGATACTTTTATTTTTATTTTAGCGTAATTGCAGCAATTTTATCACAAAATTGTGTATCAGTGGAAAAATTTTGCTTTCTTTGTTTTGGTTTCTCGAGGTAGTGTTTTAGGCCAGGCTGACCTGGAATTCACAATGAAGTCTCAGGGTGGCCTTGAACTCACAGAAATCCTCCTACTTCTGCCTCCCAAGTGCTGAGATTAAAGGTGTGTGCCACCACGCCCAGCTGAAAATTTTTGATTATTTAAGCACAAGTATTTTTCCTCAGAAAAGTATTTTACTTACTACCCTCACACACTAGAAAGGCAGAATTGCCTTACAGGCTACAGGGCTGGCATAATATTGTCTCTCGATGTACATTAGAAACACATTTAAGAGCTGGAGAGATGGCTTAGCAGGGGCTAGCAGCCCTGGTGCGCCCATTCTTTCCCTCTCTCTCTCTCTCTCTCTCTCTCGTTCTCTCCCTCTCTCTGTCTCTAATAAAAAAAATAAAAATAAATCTTTAAAAAAAAAAACACATTTAAGAAGCTGGGCATGCTGGGCGTGGTGGCGCACGCCTTTAATCCTAGCACTTGGGAGGCAGAGAGGTAGGAGGATCGCCGTGAGTTCGAGGCCACTCTGAGACTACGTAGTGAATTCCAGGTCAGCCTGAGCTAGAGTGAGACCCTACCTCGAAAAAAAACCAAACAAACAAAAAAAGAAGCTGGGCATGGTGGCTCACATCTTTAGTCCCAGCACTCAAGAGGCTGAGGTAGGAGAATTTTCATGATTTCAAGGCCAGCATGGAGCTACAGTGAGTTCAGGTCAGCCTGGGCTAGAGTAAGACCCTACATTGATAAAATACAAATTAAAAAAAAAAAAAAAACCCTCATGTTTCAAGTCAGCCATGGTGCGATGCACCTGTAATCCCAGCTCTGGGAAGTAGAAACAGAAGGCTTACTGGGAACTTGAGGCCAGTCTGGTTTGTACAGTGAATTCTCGTGCCAGCACTGGGCTGCATAGCTTAGATCCTGTCTCAGAAAGCCAGAAGGATTAAAAAAAAAAAAATACGTGTGCCTTCTCATCCAATAACTACGGATGCTGCCTGGTTCTTTTCCAGTGTGTCCTGTTGGCGTTGCACCTCGTTTTATTGCCAATTCCCATTCGGATCCATCTGGGGGCAGGGTAGTGTCGCGTTTCTTGACCAGGGATGGGCTAGTCCTGAAAGTCGTGTGAGAAGAAGTGCACACCCTACAGAGAAAAGCACAGGGCCTCAAATACATCTTTTTTTGTACACGTGTGTGTGTGTGCATTCATGCATATGTGTGTGCATGCGTGTACATGTGTGTGCGTATGCCTCTTGCCACTGCTGAAGATATTTTGCCAGACACATGAACCATTTTTTGTGTCCAGCTCCACATGAAAACTGGGGAGTTGAAGGCAGGCCAGCAGGCTTTGTATCCAACCCCTGAGCCATCTCCTGCGCACCCTTGGATAGACCATGAATGTGCCCAGGGAGTAAATTATAACTTACCCTTCTGCTCTTACTCACGCCCTGTTGTGTTAATTATAGTGAACTTGTTTTGGCTGGAGATTATGATTACCAAAAAAAATTTAGGCACTTTCTTCAGCCTCATCAATATATTTTAAAAATATTTTACTTATTTATTTGAGAGAGAAAGAGAGAGAATGGGCATGTCAACTCCAGACACATCCTCACCTTGTGCATTTGGCTTACGTGGGCCCTGGGGAATCAAACCTGGGTCCTTTGGCTTCATAGGCAAGTGCCTTAACTGCTAAGCCATCTCTTTAGTCCTAATGTTATTTTTTAATGGAAGGGTCCCAATGCCAGGCACGGTGGCATGCACTTGGTAGGCTAACGCAGGAGGATCAATGTGAGGTCTAGACCAGCCTGGGCTACACGGTGAGTTCCAGGGTAACTAGAGTGAGACCCTGCTTTTAAAAGTGGGGTGGAGTGGACAGGGCCTGGAAGATGGGTCAGCAGTTAAAGACTGCCAACTTAGGTTCAGTTCCCAAACCACCTACATAAGCCAGACACACACACACTAAATAAATGAATAGATAAATAATTAAAAATTTTAAAATAAATTGGAGCAAAAAAAGGCTTCAATGTTCCTTTTGAAGCTGCATTTTAAAAGCCTTTTTAATGTGGGGGCTCTTCTTTTGTTTATTTGCAAGCAGAGAGAGATAAAAGAGAGACGCACAGAGAGAATGAGCTCTTTTAGAAGGAAACTGGAGCTGGGCGTGGTGGCGCACACCTTTAATCCCAGCACGCGGGAGGCAGAGGTAGAGAGAGGATCGCCAAGAGTTCGAGGCCACCCTGAGACTACATAGTGAATTCCAGGTCACCTTGAGCCAGTGTGAGACTCTACCTCGAAAAACCAAAAAAAAAAAAAAAAAAAAGGAAACTGAGAGCGTAGTGTTTGCTTTTTGGTGGTGACAGTTTCTATCGCTTGAGCCCTAGAGGAACATGGGTCAAATCCGGAGCCGTGGCGTAAACCCAGCATGTGCTTGTGATTGGATAAGTGTCAGCTCCCAAGACAGCAGGTAGCGGACAGGCCCCAGGCATTCAGGACGCAGCACAATAAACAGCACCACAGTGGCTGGCATGCTGCCATCAAGATGTAGTTGAGAGCTGATGCGCCCACCCTGCTCCAGCCAGCCGCCCCAGGAGACAACCCTGGCCTGCTATTTCAAACTCCGATTCCCTTTGAACTACTCAACACTGCTCAGTCCCTAAACTTCCACTTTTCATTGGCCTCCTGGCAAGAACACTGCATCTTCCCTCCCCTGGCAAACACCCCCATTCTCTAGGTCTGGGGCTAACACTGCACACACATGCGAGAACCAAGATTGCAATACAAAATGCATATCTGATTACAGTTCATGGCGCACGAGGGTACATCCCAGCACTTGGAAGATGGGGGGAAGAGGAACAAGGGTTCAAGGACATCCTTGGCTATATAGTGAATTCAAAGAAAGCCTGGGCTACATGAGACTCTGTCTCACATAAACCTCCCTCCCCCACAAAAAAAAAAAAATCTTGTAAAGTCACTGCCCCAGACAATACTGGGAAGTGCATTGCTATGCCAACTCCCATCTTATGGGATTCAGGTAGACAATCAGGCTCCCAGCTCGCTGTGTCATCACCAGACAGACTTGCTTTCCTTTTTTTGTTGTTTGTTTGTTTATTTTTATTTATTTGAGAGTGACAGAGAGAAGGAGGCAGAGAGAGAGAGAGAGAGAATGGGTGCACCAGGGCTTCCAGCCACTGCAAATGAACTCCAGATGCGTGTGCCCCCTTGTGCATCTGGCTAACGTGGGTCCTGGGGAATCGAGCCTCGAACAGGAGTCCTTAGGCTTCACTGGCAAGCGCTTAACCACTAAGCCATCTCTCCCAGCCCTGCAGATGCTTTTCTATGAGGTGACCTGTGCTCTGCTCCAGGAAATAGTGACTTAACACTTGCACTCATTTCCCCCGCGTTCTTGAAGCACATCACACACACACACTACTGACAGGCTCCTCGCTACAGCTACACAGCTTACGTGTCGTTTCACTTATTTCCACAACTGTTATTGTCATGAGTTTTGGAGTCACTGCCCAGATTGCTCATGTTATTAACACCTCTCTTTAAAACAGACACCATACTATGCTGGAGAGATGGCTGGGCAGTTCGGTGGGCTTCCTGCATAAGCATGAGGGCCTGAAGGGTCCTGAGACCACCTGAGTTTGAATCTCCATGACCCACATTAAACCCAGTCCCATAGGGGAGCAGAGACTAGGGGATCACAGACAGCAGGCTCCAGCCTTAGGAAGAGACTTTAGCTCAAACAAGAGCACTCAAAAGTACAAGGGAGTGGAACACGTCACATTTGCTCTAGCCCCCACAGGCAAGCACATGGGGCATGGAAAGACACATGCATGTGCATGTTCCATACCACACATGCACACCATGTTACACAAGCAAAAATATAAAAGGATGAGTAGTGCATGGTGGCTCACGCCTTTAATTCCAGCACCTGGGAGGCACAGGTAGGATCTCTGTGAGTTTGAGATCACACTGAGACTACATAGTGAATTCTAGGTCAGCCTGGGCAAGAGTGACACTCTCCCTCAAAAAAATAAAACAAAACAAAAAAAGAATGTGCTTGCCACACATGGTGGCACATACGTGTAATCCTACCACCTAGTAAGCCAAAGCATGAGTTTGAGGCCAGCATCTGCTACATAGTGAATTCAAGGCCAGCTTGGGGCTGCAGATATTGCTCAGTTGGTAAAGTGCTTGTCTAGCATGCATGAAGCCCTGGGTTAGAGCTCCAGCACACAGCACAAACCCAGTGGTGCCTGACACACTTGTAATCTAACACTTTGGTAGCAGAGGCAGAGGGACAAGGAATTCAAGGCCATGCTCAGCTATCTAGATGACAATTGGAATAGAGACCCACCCTCAAAAATAAAAATATAAAAAGGGTGTGTGTGATCATATGACCATCCTGAGATACACAATCAAATCACACTTCAAAAAATGTACTTTATGGGCTGGAGAGATGGCCTAGCAGTTAAGCGCTTGCCTGTGAAGCCTAAGGACCCCAGTTTGAGGCTCGATTCTCCAGGACCCATGTTAGCCAGATGCACAAGGGGGTGTACGCGTCTGGAGTTCATTTGCAGTGGCTAGAGGCCCTGGCATGTCCATTCTCTCTCTCTCTTTATCTGCCTCTTTCTGTCTCTGTCTGTCATTCTCAAATAAATAAAACAACAAAAAATGAAAAATATATATTTTTTAAAAACATACTTTATACTCAGGAGGCAGAGGTAGGAGGATCATTGTGAATTTGAGACCACCCTGAGACTACAAAGTGAATTCCAGGTCAACCTGGGCTAGCGAGAGTCTACCTCGAAAAACCAAAAAAAAAAAAAAAAAAAAAAAAACAAAGTGCTATAATATACATTATATTAAGCCAGGTGTGGTGGCGCACGCCTTTAATCCTAGCACTTGGGAGGCAGAGGTAGGAAGATTGCTATGTATTCAAGGACAGCCTGAGACTACAGAGTGAGTTCCAAGTCAGTCTGGGCTAGAGTGAGACCCTACCTTGCAAAAACAAACTACACACACATACACACACACACTATATCTTGCCTGCATCACTTAAATTTGCAAAGACCAGGGATGCGCTTAGTAGTGGAGTGTCTAGCATGCAGGAAATCCCAAGTTCTTTATCCCGCATGGCAAAAATAAATACCAGTTCTCTCTCTCTCTCTCTCTCCCCCTCTCTCTTTTTTCCACTGAGGTAGGGTCTTGCTCTAGCCCAGGCTACCCTGGAATTCACTCTGTAGTCTCAGGCTGGCCTTGAACTTGTGGTAACCCTACTACCTCTGTCTCACAGGTGTTGAGATGAAAGGCATGCCCCACCACACCTAGTGGTTTTCTCTTTGGGGATTTTTGGCTTTTGGAAGTGCTGGGGATGGAATTCAGGGCCTCAGGCATGCTAGTCAGCTACCACTAGAGTTATATCCCTATCCCCCAAACCAATAAAGAAAATAAGTACATTTGTAATGTACAAGTTACTTTAAACACTATACACATATTGTCTTAACTCATAGGATTAATGATCCAGAGCAAATGACTCAAGTCTGTAATCCTAGCGTTTGGAAGACAGAGGCAGGAGGATCAGTGCATGTTCAAAGCCAGCCTGGTCTACATAGTAAGACTGTCTCAGAAAGCAACACTGGTATGCCACTCTATCTGCCTCTCTTTCTATCTCTCTCTCAAATAAATAAATAAAATATTTTAAATATGGATTAAAAGGATGTATTTATACCACTTGTATTTGTATAAGCATGCTTTTCAGGAAAGTCTCAAAGCCAATACATTTTAGGTCTCCTTTTCCCTCCCATCTTGGTCCCCTCTCCTCATGTCTCCTATCTCTCCATCCCTTCCTCTCCCTCTTTGCCTTAGTATGTTTCAAAAACTTTCTCATTTAGTTTGATTAATAAATGGTTGCAAGGTACACAGGGATGGTTCGACATATGAAAATCTGCCAATGTAGTACACCACATAAATAAGCTTAAACACGAAAACCGCATGATCATCTCAATAGATGCAGGAAAGGCCTTTGAGAAAATAGAACATCACTTGATCAAAACATTGGAGAGAATAGGCATGTAGAGTTTATATCTCAACATAACAAAGGTTTTAAATAAAGCTCCTAAAGCCCAAATAATAATGGGGAGAGACTAAAGGAACTTGCATTGAGATCAAGAATAAGACAGGGGTGTCCACTCTCACCTCTGCTCTTCAACATTGTACTGGAAGTCCTAGCTCAAGCAATAAGACAGGAGAAAGAAATAAAAGGGATACAAACTGGAAAGGAAGAAGTTAAGTTAGCCCTATTTGCAGATGACATGATTCTATACATAAGTGACCTGAGAACCTCCATCTCAAAACTCTTAAAAGTGATTAGCTCCTTCAGTAAAGTAGCAGGATACAAAATCAATGCACAAAAGTCAGTAGCCTTTCTACGTGCAAAGGACAAAGATACAGAGAAAGAAATTAGCAACATTGACCCATTTTCAATAACATCAACAAAATAAAATACCTTGGAATAACAATTACCAAGGAGGTGAAAGACCTTTACGATGAAAATATAAAAACACGCAAGAAGGAAATTAAGGAGGACTTGAGAAAATGGAAAGACCTCCCATGCTCCTGGATAGGAAGAATTATCATTGTGAAAATGGCAATCTTACCAAAAGTAATATATAGATTTAATGCAATACCAATAAAAATCCCAACATCTTTCTTTACAGAGATAGAAAAAAATGCTCTCAAAATTAATATGGAATGGCAGAAGGCCTTGGATATCCAAGCATATCCTCAGCAAAAGAAACACCTCTGGAGGCATCACCATACCTGATCTAAAGCTAAACTACAAAGCCATAGTAATAAAAACAACATGGTACTGGCATAAAAACAGGAACATAGACCAATGGAACAGAATCAAGGACCCTAGACTTTGGGTCACGTAACTACAGCTACTTGATATTTGACAAAAGCCCTAACAATGTAGACTGGAAAAGAGACAGCATCTTCAACAAATGGTGCTGGACAAACTGGATAACCATATGCAGAAAAATGAAACTCGATCCACACATTTCAGCACGCACAAAAATGAAGTCCAAATGGATCAAGACCTCAATATAAGACCTGAAACTCTGCTACTACTGGGAGAAAAAATAGGAGGGACTTTCCATGATATAGGAGTGGGGAAAGACTTCCTGAACAAAACCCCAGTAACCCAGGAACTTAAACAATCACTCAACCATTGGGATCTCAGGAAGCTGAAAAGCTTTTCTACAGACAAACAATAAGCAGAGCCAATAGATTACCCACAGAATGGGAGAAAATCTTTGCTGGCTACATATCGGGCAGAGGCCTAATTTCTAGAATCTACAAAGAACTCAAAAACCTAAAAAAGCCGGACGTGGCGGCACACTTCTTTAATCCCAGCACTTGGGAGGCAGAGGTAGGTGGATCACCGTGAGTTCGAGGCCACCCTGAGATTACACAGTGAATTCCAGGTCAGCTTGGGCTAGAGTGAGACTCTACCTTGAAAAACCAAAAAAAAAAAAAAAAAAAACCTAAACAATAAAAAGTCAAACAACCCACTCACAAAACTGCATAGGGAGTTCTCAGAGGAAGAAATACAAATGGCTAACACTCACTTAAGAAAATGTTCAACATCCCTAACCATCAGGGAAATGGAAATTAAAACAACTATGAGATTCCACCTTATCCCAGTAAGGATAGCAAACATTAAAAATCTAATGACAACAATTGCTGGTGAGGTTGTGGAGAAATAGGAACCCTCATCCACTGTTGGTGGGAATGCAAGCTGGTACAACCACTATGGAAAGAAATACGACACTCCTAAAAAGGTTGACTATGGAGGTAACAATAGACCCAGTTATTCCCTTACTGGGAATTTACCCTAAAAGCTCCAAACCTCAGCTCAGAGAGATTTGCTCAACCATGTTTATAGCTGCTCAATTCATAATAGCCAAGAGCTGGAATCAACCCAGATGTCCATCATTAGATGAATATATAACTAAGATGTGGTATATCTACACAATGGAATTCTATGTAGCAGTAAGAAAAAAAATGACACAATGAAATTTGAAGAAAAATGGTCAAACTTGGAACAGATCATTCTTGGCTAGCTCACCTAATCACAGAAAAATAATCGTCACATGATCTCACTCATCTATGGCTCCTAACCTGAATCTGCCCGTGATGCTGACATACCTAATAAACATCTCAAGGACTGGACAATAGGGACGGTGAGGCGGGAGGGGAGGCTAAGGGTGGGGGAGGGGCAAAAAACTGGACCCAAATGGAAATGGTACCATAAAATCTTACACCCTAAAAGACATACTAAAGAGTCGAACCTTCATCAGGTGCTTAGAGAGAATACCTCACTCACAGGGGCCTGGAGAGGGTATGATAAAGACTATCCTCAATCTTCTCCTGTTTCTCTCTCTTTTCTCTCTTTCTATTTTATGTTACCTATATTTTTCTTCCTTCTTCTCCCTTGGCACTGACCCATAACTTCCAGTACCAGCATGTGGGTAACATCTGCAATGAGCTGTTGATCAGAGAGTCCTACAAGGTTTCCCAAAAGAAGAAAGAATTCTGTCAGAGTACTTGATGACCCTACTGCTGAAGACACCATATGCTGTTGATACGGAACATGGAGTGACCTAGCTGGAATCTGGAATAGAGTCAGTCACCAGACAGTTAACTCATCTAATGCCAGAAGGTGTTACATGAGTGACTGGGGGAAAATGACCAACATCTGTCTAAGCAACTCATTGTCTAAGCTACTCAACAGCAATCAACCTGACATGATGCTCATACAAGTGCAATAGTGGCGCACAGCCATGGTGGGTTACCAACTGCTCTTGATTTGGCTAACAGATCCTCTCAGTGGAATGGAACCCATACCTGGAATGGGGAAACAAGTCAGAGCCATATCCAAAATGAGCCTTCTCTCCAATATCAAGCTCCCACCAATAGTGGGCTACAAGAGAGCCTACACCTATTAAGTTCTCTCTAATATAATAATTGGTATCCATGTATCTTGCACTGACCTCACTCTCTGTTGGAGAATTTGCTTCTCTTTTTCAGATGGACACAGAACCTGAGGAGACAGTCAGCCCATCGCACCCCACCTGGGCACCAGCTGAAGCCGTGGAGTTAGTGGGGTAATGAGC
The DNA here is from genome assembly GCA_036346955.1 of Dipus sagitta. NCBI lineage: Eukaryota > Metazoa > Chordata > Mammalia > Rodentia > Dipodidae > Dipus > Dipus sagitta. The sequence goes on along the minus strand of CM070772.1, from coordinate 37,376,313 downwards.
AAGAGCTGCTTTCTCAGTGAACTTGGTAGCAGCACAAGGGTGAAGGAGACAGGCACAGAGAACACTCAACTCCTACCAAATCAGATATCCAGAGACACAGAGGCTCCCAAGACCTCCTCACTGAAATAGACCTAAAATGAACCCAGCATGGCTCAGGGAACTTCACAGAAGAGAGGGCAGGAAGATTATTAGAGACACAAGTTGGGTCATTATACACAAAGACATTGCCTCTTCCCTATAACTGAAGGCCACCCCCACAATGCAAGTCACAGTCCATGGGGGGATGACAGGGAGAAGGCAAACGATGGTATCATCATGGCTGTATACACACTATATACATGACTAATAAAAAATAAATGGTTACATTAATGAAAATAGTGGAATTCCTTTGACTTCTCCCTTAATTTGTACCTTTGTGTCACATATTTATTGAATATAGATTTTCTGTCTTTACTCATGTTTTATCCACTTTTGTTTTCAGACAAGGCCTCCCATCCAGCTCACACTGGGCACACACTGGCTACATAGCTGAGGCTGGCTGGAAACTCCTAGTGCCCTGCCTCCGCCTCCCAAGCGTGCCAGGATTGCAGGCACGTGCCACCCCACCTGGCATAATTTACCCTCTTTGACAACTAACGAACAATCCCAATATTTACTGAGAAGCTAAAATTAAATTCCTTTCTGCCAAACTTTCAAAGTTCAGAGCACATTTGACTTCCTGGATGCCATCTGTTCGTGCTTTATTAGGCAAGTTGTTAATGTTATGGAGCAAATGAAAAATTGTGCCCAGGGCTGGAGCTGTAGCCCAGTGGTAGTGCACAAGCTTAATCTGTGTGAGGTGCTTGGTTGCTAAATTCCATTCCCAACATCAAAAAAAAAAAAAAAAACAAGTTCCTGCCAGGCGTGGTGGTGCACGCCTTTAATCCCAGCCCTTGGGAGGCAGAGGTAGGAGGATCGCTGTGAGTTCGTGGCCACCCTGAGACTCCATAGTGAATTCCAGGTCAGCCTGGGCTAGAGTGAGACCCTACCCTGAAAAACCAAAATAATAATAATAATAACAACAATAATAATAATAAAGTTCCTGCCGGTGTGGTGGCACACGCCTTTAATCCCAGCACTCGGGAAGCAGAGGTAGGAGGATCACCACTGGTCAAGGGCCACCTGGTCTCCAGAGTAATTTCAGGTTAGCCAGGCTTACATAGTGAAATACTGTCTCAAACAAGGGCGCGGAGCTGGTGCAGTGGTACAAGCCTTTAATCTCAGCGCTCCGTGAGCTCGAGGCCACTCTGAGACTACATAGTGAATTCCAGGTCAGCCTGGGTTAGAGTGAGACTCTTACTTTGAAAAAAAAAGTTCCAAAAATGTGTAGACATTCTGAAACACTTATGATTCATTTCTTTCATATTCTTGCTTGTTTATAATATGTCAATCATTCATACATCTGTTTCTTTGGCCTTTAGTCCCTCCCTTTATTTCTGGCATGACCCTCATAATTGACTGTTATCAGTATGATTGGATTATTACAAGTTAGTGATGAAGTGGAGGGTACTAGTCTATAATTCTACAATGTATGTGTTTTCTTTCTTCTTGGGAGACTGGGCAGTTGACAGCAGGATTTCGCTATACAGCCCAGGCTGGCTTGGAACAAACTAGGTAACGCAAGCTGAACTTGACACCTCAGTCCTGTCTTCACATCCCAAGTGCTGGGGCGACAGACATCCACCCCCACACCCGACTTCCTGCCTTCTTTCTGGCAACTGCTTTCTTCTGGCATTTTCTAAATTTATATCCTTATTTTTTAAATATTTTATTTGCAGGCTGGGCGTGGTGGCACACGCCTTTAATCCCAGTACTCGGGAGGCAGAGGTAGGAGGATCGCCATGAGTTCGAGGCCACCCTGAGACTCCACAGTGAATTTCAGGTCAGCCTGGGCTAGAGTGAGACCCTACCTCAATAAACCAAAAAATAAAAAAAATAAAAAAAAATATTTTATTTGCAAGTTGAGAGATAATGGGCACACGGGGCCTCTTGCCACTGTAAACAAACTCCAGATGCACATGCCACTTTGTGCATCTAGCACTATGTGGCTACTGAGGAATCGAACCTGAACCATCAGGCTTTGCAAGCAAGTGCCTTTAACTGCTGATCCATCTCTCCAGCCCTCCTTATTGTTAGAAATAGAACTATACAACCGGGCATGGTGGCACATGCCTTTAATCCCAGCACTTGGGAGGTAAAGGTAGGAGGATTGTCATGAATTTGAGGCTACCCTGAGACTACATAGTGAATTCCAGGTCAGCCTGGGCTAGAGTGAGACCCTACCTTGAAATAAAGGGGAAAACTGAGAAAAAAAAAGCAATAGAACTATACATCACATAGCATGGGCCCTGGCTTCAAGCCTCCACACGACATGTAAGAAAATAAGTAACAATAATATATTCATGCATATTAAAGCTTATAGAGTTAGACATGCTGACACATCTCAACACTAGGAGGGTGAGAGAGGAAGATTGCATGATCAAGGCCAGCCTAGGCTACATAATGATTTTAAGCCAGACTGGGTTACATAGTAAGATGCTGTCTCAAAAAATATTCTTGGGCTGGAGAGATGGCTTAGCTGTTAAGGCACTTGCCTGTGAAGCCTAAGGACCCAGGTTCGATTCCCTAGTGCCCATGTTAGTCAGACAGACATGGTGGCACATGCATCTGCAGTTCCTTTGCAGTGGCTGTAGGTCCTGGCATGCCCATTCTCTCTCTCTCTCTCTCTCTCTCTCTCTGTGTGTGTGTGTGTGTGTGTGTGTCTTGCTTGCTCAAGTAAATAAATAAAAATAAAATATTTTTTTAAATAGTCTTTAAAAAACTTATAAATCCCATCACTCAGGAAGCAGAGGCAGGAGGATCAGTATAAGTTCAAGGCCAGCCTGGTCTACATAGCAATTTCCAGGCCAGCCAAAGAAACAAAGGGAGACCCAGTTTCAAAAATAAATAAAGCTAAAATAAATAAATAAATAAAGCTTATATAGGTGCGTATGTTGGTACATTCATGCAGGCACTTGGCAGACTAGAAGTTCAGGATTTCAAGGACAGCCTGAGCTTTATGAGATCTTGTCTGAAACAAAAATAGTAAGACAGAGCCGGGTGTGGTGGCACACGCCTTTAATCCTAGGATGTTGGAGGCAGAAGTAGAAGGATCGCTGTGAATTCGAGGACACCCTGAGACTACATAGTGAATTCCAGGTCAGCCTGGGCTAGGCTAGAGCGAGACCCTACCTTGAAAAACAAAAAAAAAAAACAAAAAAAAATTAAAACATATATAATGTATGTGTAGAGATATATTCAAACTGCTTTTGCCAGAAACAAGATCAAACCTCTGATCCTAGAGATGTAGAATAAAGCATTAAACATGCATTTTCTTTTTTTCAGGGTAGAGTCATTCTCTAGCACAGGCTGACCTGGAATTCACTATGTAGTCTCAGGCTGGCCTCGAGCTCATAGCGATCCTCTGACCTCAGCCTCCTGTGTGCTGGGATTAAAGCATGCGCCACCTTGCCTAGCTAAATCATAAAACATTTGTATAATTCCTATTGCCTTTAATGTCCATTAAGTGAAACTCTAGGAGGGCAGAGAGCATGTCTGTTCATTGCTGGGACCCTCAGAGCTTAGAACAAATGACAGGCGTTGTAGGATGGTGGAGTCATGGGATCCATATAGGCAGGAACTGTGGCCCTGTCTGTCAAATGGCACTTGTATAGCACTCACGCCCTCGGCATGCATTTGATTCGTAGAGCAGCGCTCCGGGAGAGAGTGTGTGTTCCATCCCCACCAGCACACACACACACACACACACACACACACACACACACACACACAAATTCACTGATATATTCACCCAGCTGATCAAAATCAGTTATATGACCAAATATATCAGAAAATGTTAGTCATTTAGGATCCCTAGTCACAGGTTTTTTTTTTTTTTTTTATTAACCTGTTGCTTTAAAACAGATAAGATAAAATTTGATCTGTGGTTGCTGTTGCAAATATTTATGCAAACAGGTGGGTTGAAGAGTTTAATGCTTGTGTGTTTGGTGGTCTTGTGTGTGTGTGTGTGTGTGTGTGTGTGTGTGTGTGTGTGCCTGTGTGTGGTTTTTGAAGATAAGAGCCAGGGGTTTGCTTGGAAGTATCCAGAATACACAGAATTACAGAATGTTTGCATGATTTTTCTGGGTCACCGTAGTCTTAAATTAGAATACCTGTTTTATTTTAATTTTTTTGTTTATTTTTATTTATTTATTTGAGAGCCACAGACAGAGAAAGGAAGAGGGAGAGAGAGAGAGAGAGAGAGAATGGGCGTGCCAGGGCCTCCAGCCATTGCAAACGAACTCCAGATGCATGCGCCCCCTTGTGCATCTGGCTTACATGGGTCCTGGGGAATCGAGTCTCGAACCGGGGTCCTTAGGCTTCACACGCAACTGCTTAACTGCTAAGCCATTTCTCCAGCCCCAGTTTTACTTATTTATTTTTTTATGATAATGCCCAAACTTCTCTTTCTTTTTCCTTATGTTTAGAGAAACTTTTTATTAGATTAAGAGAAGGGGAGGAGGAAGTACAGACAGTTCCCGCCACCAGGAAGGTGAGAGGGTGTGAAGCCTCCCCCTCCGTTCTTTTCATTTGCTCATTGCCTATGCCTCTAAAACCCAGCCTGAATTCCAGTAAAGCAACCAGCCTACTTGTCCACCCCTAACACCAGGGAAACCAAAACACCAGCGAAGAGTGAGGTCAAGTGCCTGCAGCACCCGCCGCAGACGGGTTCTCCGCTCTTCCTCCACAAATACTCTTGTTCAGCCGTGGGAAGAAGAGAAGGAAAGTGGCATTTGCTTTCTGATAGTTTTCATATTGAATATTCACTGGGAATGTGTTTAAATAACTAATTAGATAAACTTTTCTTCCACATTTCCCAAAAAGTAAGGGGCGGAAGCCATTTTCTATCTCCTCATTGCTAGATACACAGATATCTATGCCATTTGACATCTTTTCTCTGTGTTCTAAATAAAATAAAATAAAATAAAACAAAATAAAACAAAATAAAATAAAATAAAATAAAATAAAATAAAATAAGGTGTCCCTGCCAGGCATGGTGATACACGCCCATAATCCCAGCACTTAGGAGGCGGAGGCAGGAGCATAGTTCTAAGTTCAAGGCCTGTGGTGACCTACATTCCAGGCCATTCAGGGTTTGATATGGAGACGCTGTCTCAAAGAACAAAACCCAGGCAAAGAGGGATTTTCCCCTTGAGAGATTTCCTTGAGGGCACGTGTGAGGCTTCCCATTGAGATCCTCAGGTGGGTGAGGGCGAGATGGTTAAGGAAAAATGTGGTGAGAAACGCAGATGACCCGTGTTTAAGGAAAGGAAAAGGATTGAAGAGGACGGACAAGCCTTTCACTGTCACTTACAGCGTCACCATGCGGACACTGCTACCTCCCCAGGGAAGCTCCGCTACCTCTCTTTGAACTCTTATGCCTTGAAATTCTCTCCTCTCTGCAGCCTGTTCGTGTTCAGCAGCGAGCCCGTTTTGGTCAGCTATCTATCTGCTCTTCTTTCGGATTAGAAAGGGCGAGAAGGAAGGAATCATTATCATTATCCGATTGGTATACTCAATGCATGAACGTTTTCTTCATTTTCCTGCCTTGAACCATCCAACAAGCCCCACGTGTCAGCACATGCTGATTGTCCCGGCACTGGGGAGGAGGCCTAGGCAGGAGGATTCCAAGTTTGAGGTCAGCCTCGACTACATAGTGAGACCCTGTCAAGAGAGAGAGAAAGAGACAGAGAGAGAGAGAGAGTTTAAAAAATAACCTGCCTATTCTATCCTGGGACACATCCTCACTCCTGTTCCCAGTCTTACTCATCACCTTGTGACTAGGTGGGTGAGTCTGGGACACTGGGGGGGGGGGGGGAGAGGAGCAGAGCTGATTAAGGTCCACCTGACCTTCACACAAAACTATGTCCTCCAACATAGCATTTTTTTTTTTTACTAAGAAAGGAGGAATTTAAATCAGCTGCCACTTTTACCTCCCTTATCTATGTGCTCAGACCCTGCTTTGGAAGCTAGATAAGCACATAGCATTTATTGAGCCCCTTGCATCTCATCTCTGCCACGGTCAGCTCTGTCTTCTTTTTACAAAAACGAGATTTCTATCCTTGAATCTTGATATATTATAAAAATGCCATTGTCATCTCTCCAGTTGCTGAGATTCCTTCCCAGCCCTTGTTCAAACGTATGGAACTGCTCCTCTTGGGAGACTGTGGACACCAGTTTATCTATTTGCCCAAAAAGTCCTCCTCACCCTGAGGAGTAAAAAAACCCCAAAAAACAGGTACCAGTAAGCTCTAAAGCACAACTGTATATACATATATATGTATGTATATATATATAAAAAAACACCATATATATGTGTGTGTGTATATATATATATACATATATATATATATATATATATACACACACACATATATGGTGTTTTTTTTTTTTTTTTTTTTTTTTGTTTTTCGAGGTAGGGTCTCACTCTATCCCAGGCTGACCTGGAATTCACTATGTAGTCTCAGGGTGGCCTTGAACTCACGGTGATCCTCCTACCTCTGCCTCCCGAGTGCTGGGATTAAAGGTGTGATCCACCACACCCAGCTATATGTATATATTTTAAAGTTCAAGTAATAAAATGTGTTTTTCTGAAGTAATGGATGAAAGAGAGATATCCACCAGTTACTTATTGTTGTTGTTTTGGTGTTTTTGAGATAGGCTCTCAGGTAGCCTGAGCTGATCTCCAACTTGCTGTGTAGCAGAGGATGGCTTTGAACTCCTGACCCTCATGCCAAATGCAACTGGATTACATGAGCGTGCTATTGTACCTGGCCTGCTTTCTTTCTATTTTTCTTTCTTTCTTTCTTCCTGTTTTTTTTATTTTTTATTTTTTATTTATTTATTTTTTTATTTTGGTTTTTCGAGGTAGGGTCTCACTCTGGTCCAGGCTGACCTGGAATTAACTCTGTCGTCTCAGGGTGGCCTTGAACTCATGGCGATCCTCCTACCTCTGCCTTCTCAACGCTGGAATTATAGGGTGTGTGCCACCACACCCAGCTTTCCCCCAGGTACTTGTGCCCATCTCCAGGTATGACTTTTAACATTTTCTCTCTAGCACATTTAATCCTTAAAGTGTGTCTGCCTGCAATCCCATGTTTCCAGTTATCTACCAAATATTTTCTTGTTTGTTTTTATTGCCCTACATATTTTAAAATTCCTTTTTGTTGTTTTTTCAAAACTCTTTAAGTCTTGATTTCATTAATTTTTTTATTCAAAAGACTATTTATTTATTATTTGAGAGAAAGACACACACAGAGAAAGAGAGAGAGAGAGAAAGAGCAAGAGAATGGGCACACCAGGGCCTCCAGCCACTGCAAACAAACTCCAGGCGCAGGAACCACCATGTATATCTGACTTACGTGGGTCCTGGGGAATCAAACTTTGGTCCTTTAGCTTTGCAAGCAACCACCTTAACCACTAATTCATCTCTCCAGCCCCAAGACTTTATATTTAAAAAAATAGATTATTTATTTAGTTATGAGAGGGCAAGGAGAGAACGGGCATGCCAGGGCCTCTAGCCCCTGTAAATGAACTCCAGATCCATGCACCACTTTGTGCATCTGGCTTTACATGGGTACTGGGAAATTGAACCTGAGTCCTTAGACTTCGTAGGCAAGCACCTTAACTGCTGAATGATCCCTCTCCCGCAAAAAAACTTTATTTTGATGTAACTCCACATTTACAGAAAAGCTGAAAGACTAATACAAGCCATTCCCATCGCCTGTTACCCGGAATTCTTCCCCCCAATGTCAGCATCTTATCACATTTGCTTTATCCATTGCCTGTCCCTGGTTTGCTTTGTTTTTTCCTGAACTTTGCAGGTTATCATTTCCTTCACTGCTCAGAGTTTCAGTGAACATTTCCCACGTGGACATTCTCATGCGCATCGGCACAATGATGTATGGTACAATGATGGCAATCAGGACATTAGCATCGGTACAATGCGATTATCTAATCAAGATGTTGTTCGGATTTCACCAATTGTCCTAATCATGCCATCTGTTGTGGAAGAAAACCCCGGATTATTCGTTGCATCCACCTGCCACATCCCTTCACTTACCTTTAATCTAGAATAGTTCTCCAATCTTCCTTATCTTCCCTGTCATGCTTTGCCGAGTACAGATCAGCTATTTTGTAAACTGTCCCCAGCCATTCCTTTGATCCCACATCTCCCAGCATGCACTTATTATCTCTTTCAGCTATGGCGAACAAAAGCAATCCCTTTCTCATGTCCTGCTCTTCCAGCTTCACCCCCCCCCCACTACCTCTTAGTCAGTGTGCATGCTGAGCCTCTCTGAGCCCTAGTTCTTCACCCTTAAATTGGCATAATTATACCTCCATAATAGGCTGTGCAGGATGAAAGGAAGAGACATATTTAAAGAGGAATTTACCTAACGCAAGGTACAGTCGTTTGCTTTTCCCTGGCTTCAGTCTCTCAACTTTACGACTGGGGCACCCTTACGTAAGGGATGCTAGCCCAGGGGTCTCTGAAGAATGAGGTTTGAGAACTGCACTCAATTCACCTAAGTAATTGCCAGTGTCATCAAACTACTACTGTAGCTGTGGTCGGTAAAGGTAGCTGACACTCTTCCAGGAGAAATCACTCAGTGGTAGAGTGCTTGCCTTATAGGCATGAAGGAGTGCCTTCGTTCAATCCCGAGCACAAAAGATCTAACAGTTTTTATTCTTTCAAAAAAAAAATATTTGGGGGCTAGAGTGAGGGCTCAGTGGCTAAAGGCACTTGCTTGCAAAGCCTGAAAGCCCGAGTTCAATTCCCTATTTCCCACTTAAAGCCAGATGCACGAAGTGACACATGCATCTGGGATTTGTTTGCAGCATCAGGATGCCCGGACACTCCCATACATGCACACACACACGCACGCACGCTCTCTTCTCTCTCCCTCTCTCAAAATCAATAAATAAAATATAAAATTACATAAATATTTGTTTGAGAGGGAGAGAAGTGAAAATGAGTGAGAGAGAGGGAATGCATGGCCACACTAGGGCTTCTTGCTGCTGAAAATGAACTCCAGATGCATGTCCCACTTTGTGCATCTAACTAACATTATGTCATGAGTACTGGGGAATCAAACCTGGGCTGGTAGGCTTTGCGAGCAAGTGCCTTTAACCACTGAGCCATCTCTCCAGCCCAGGTTTTTCTAAATAACCTTTTCACCATTATCATCACCGTCACTATTATTACTTTACTGTGCTGTATGACTTGTTGATCTGGCCATCAGTATAAACCAGACACAACCTGAGTACTCACTAAAATGGGCCTTTTACATTATAGAACTCTCCCAGCTCCATGAAGTAATTACTGCCTGCATTGTCTCTCTTTGTTAGAATCATCTGCATTTCCACATTCAGAAAGCAGGGTCAGAGCAGTCACATCTGTAGTCTTATAAAAGTGAAAAAGCTGAAGTCTCAAATTGATTTTCTAGAACATTAGTAAAAAAAAAAAAAGAATCCTCTTTTCTCTCATTATGTTTCATTTCTGCTCAGCATTCTAGCCTATCAGAACACTTTTGTAGTTGTTGTTCTGGTTTGAGGAACAGTCTCCCTCCAGCCCAGGCCGGCCTCAGGTCCCAACTTCTCTCCTAAGTCAGCTTCCTGAGAGCTGAGAGGACAGGCATGAGCCACCGTGCTGGCTCTGACTCCTGGCTTTGCCACCCCAATGCATTAGCTTTTCCTCCCAAGTTGATCTTTGCACGAAGCCAGGGATGGTGGCACATGCCTGTAATTGTAGCACTTGGGAGATGGAGGCAGGAGTATCCCTCAGAACCTCAAGGCCAGCCTGAGCCACATAGCAAGTTCAGGATTAGTCTTGGCTTCATAAGACCCTGTCTCTAAAAAAGTCAAAAAATAAATTAATTTAAAAAAATATTTTATTTTTATTTATTGAGAAAGAAGGCAAAGAGAGTGAGACAGAGAAAAAGAGAGAGAGAGAGAAAGAGAGAGAAAATGGACGCGCCAGGGCCTCTAGCCACTGCCAGCAAACTCCAGACGCATGTACCACCTTGTGCATCTGGCTCACGTGGGCACTAGATAATTGAACCTAGGTTCTTCGGCTTTTTATTCAAGTGCCTTAACCGCTAAGCCATCTCTCCATCCCTAAATTAATTTCTAAAGTAATAATAAATGAACTTTTGGTGGTTCCCGTTTCTAAGAATATCACTTGAGGGAGGACTGACGAGATGTCTCAGTGGTGAAAGGTGCTTGCTTGAAAAGCCTGCCAGCCCAGGATCAGTTCCCTAGTCATCCATGTGAAGCTAGACCTGAAAAGAGGCACAAGTGTGTGGTGTTTGGTTTGCAGTGGCCAGAGGCCCTGACACACCCCCCCCCCACATACACACAAATACACACAAATAAATACATCGTTTATCTTTTTTTTAAAAAGTATTGGGGATGGGTGTGGTGGCACATTCCTTTAATCCCAGCACTGGGGAGGCAGAGGTAGGAGGATTACCATGAATTTGAGGCCACCCTGAGACTACATAGTGAATTCCAATTCAGCAAGACCCTACCTCAAAAACAAAAAGCAAAACAAAAAAAGTATTGGGCAGGGAGGGGCTGGAGACACGGCTTAGCAGTTAAGGCATTTGCCTATGAGGCCCAAGGACCCACGTTTGATCCCCCAATGCCCATGTAAGCCAGATGCACAAGGGGTGCATGCATCTGGAGTTTGTTTGCAGTGGATGAAGACCCTGGCGGCCCATTTTCTCTCTCTCTTTTTTCTCTCTCTCCCTCAAATAAATAAATAAATAAAATATATTTAAAAAATTACTGAGCTGGACAGGTGGCTTAGTGGTTAAGGCACTTGCCTTGGAAGCCTAAGGACCCAGGTTCAATTCCCTAGGACCCACGTAAGTCAGACACACAAGTTGGCACATGTGTCTGGAATTCATTTGCAGTGGCTAGAGGCCTTGGCATGCCCATTTTCTCTCTTTACCTGCCTCTTTCTCTCTCTCTCAAATAATTAAATAAGTAAAATATTTTTTTTTTTAGGGTCTCACTCTAGCAAAGGCTGACCTGGAATTCACTAGGCAGACTTAGGGTGGTCTTGAACTCACTTGAATTCACTATGTAGTCTCAGGGTGGCCTTGAGTTCACAGTGATCCTCCTACCTCAGCTCCCTGAGTGCTGGGATTAAAGGCATGCACCACCATGCCTGGCTAAAATACTTTTTTTTAAAAAAAGTATTAATGGGGGCTGGGGAAATTGCTCAGTGGCTAAAGGTACCTGCTTACAAAGTCTGGAAACCTGGGTTCAATTTCCCAGTACCCACATAAAGCCAGATGCACAAAGTAGTGCATGCATCTGGAGTTCTTATACAGCAGCAGGAGGCCCTGGTGCTCCTATTCTCTCTCTCTCTCTCTTTCTCTCTCCTGTCTCCCTGTCTCTTTCTGTCTGTTTCCCTCTCTCTCTCTTTCTCTCTCTCAAATAAATAAAAAAATATTGTTTTCAAGTACCAATTAAGCTGGGCATGGTGGCTCACACCTTTAATCCCAATACTCAGGAGGCAGGTGTAGGAGAATCACTATGACCTCAAGGCCACCCTGAGACTAGAGTGAATTCCAGGTCAGCCTGGACTAGAGTGAGACACTACCTCACAAAAGAAAAAGAAAAAGAAAAAGAAAAAGAAAAAGAAAAAGAAAAAGAAAAAGAAAAAGAAAATAAGTACCAATGGAGAGTGAGACTGGTGGGGTGGGTGAATTCAATCACTATCTGAGGACAGTTTTTCCAGACTTCTGTAGACCTATCACTATCTTATCCACAAGAGTAACCGAAGGCATTGTTTTCTCATGCCTCTGGCATCCCCTTGGGCTGCCTATCTAATAGCAGCATTCAAAAAAAAAGAGGGGCTTAATTCAGCTCCTAATTCCCACTGAAATAACATTGGTCCCAAGTATGTATTATTTTTCTATTTATTTGTTGATAATTTTCATACATGTATATAATGTATGTTGATCATAATCACCTCCCATTACCTTCTCTTTTCCCCCTGCTCCTCCCACTGAACTGTTTTTTCCTTGTGACTGGTCTTATTTCTACTTTGATATCTTTTCCCTCTTCCACGGTGTTTAATCAGGGCTGTCTGCACAAGCATGGGAAGGGGGCGCGGGGGCACAGGGAGGTGCCATTTGTTTACCAGAGCAACAACTTACCAATGCTTATACCACTGAAGGAGATGTCTCCTCCTCCCCCAGGAACCATTAACTGCCAGTAACTCCTGAGGGCTGGGGGCCTCATGATTTCTCCCACCATTCATGATGGAACGGGGGGTGACTAATACTGTGCAGGTCTTTTGCAGGTAGCCACAGATGCTGTGAGGTCCTGAATGCAATGACCATGTCATGTCCAGAAGACAGCAGTCCACAGCACTCCCCCCGCTCCTCTGGCTCTTCCATCTCCTCTTCTTCAATGTTCCCTGAGCCCTGAAGAGCTATAGATGGCTCATTGAGTGTTGAGCACTCAACACTCACTTATTCTCAGCACTTCGACAAGTTCTGAGTCCGCCCCCTCGCCCCCGTAGTCACCGTCAACTGCAAAAAGAAGTTTTCCCTGACCAAAGCTGAGAGTAGCATATGGATCCATAGGTATGAAGATAAATACTTAGAGAGTAATTTTTCTAAGTTTTATTTATTTGCAAGGAAAAGAGAGAGAGAGAGACAGAGAGAGAGAGAGAGAGAGAGAGAGAGAGAGAATGGGAGTGCCAGGGCCTCCAGCCACTGCAAATAAACGTAAGATATATACACCACTCAGTGCATCTGGCTTTACATGGGCACTGGAGTATCTAACCCAGGTCATTAGGCTTTGCAGGCAAGTGTCTTAACCCTTGAGCCATCTCTCCAGCCCTAGACAGTACTATGATGTGGGTAATATGCCCACTTAGCCAAACAACGGTAGCAGCTTCCCTCCTAGGGTCTATGATCATCCCAGCTGTAGGTTTTGGACTAGGTTTTAGGAACCAGGCATTCCCTCACATGGAGCAGGCCTCAGTTCTACTCAGGTAACCCCCAGAATAGTCATGCCACTCCTGCACCAGTGGGCACATCTTGCCTGACTAGTGAGACTGTTGATGACTTTTGTACCCAAGCAGCCTGCACAATGCCTTCTAGCACTGTGACAGCTAGCCAGCAGGCAGGAGGTCCTATGACCCAAACACATGCCATGTTCAGCAACTGGGCCTTACCACCTAGTCATGGTGGGCCACCAAGAATTTACTACTTTTCTTCTTACAAACTAACTCTTTTTTTAAAAAAAAATTATTTATTTACTTGAGACAAAGATAGAGATAGAAAGAGGCAGATAGAGAATGGGCACACCAGGGCCTCTAGCCACTGAAAACAAACTCCAGACGCATGGACCACCTTGTACATCTGACTTATGTGGGTCGTGGGGAATCGAACCTGGGTCCTTAGGCTTTACAAACAAGCATTTTAACCACTAAGCCATCTCGCCAGCCCACAAATTAACTCTTTATGCAAGGTGCATAGCTCAGTGGCAGATCACTTGCATATTGTATACAATTTTGAAGCTCAGGTTTCAATCCAAATAACCACATAAAGGCTGGCTGCAGGGTCATGTGCCTAGAATCCCAGCACTGGGGAGGCAGAGACAGGAGGATTCCTAAGGCTGGCTGGATAGCTTTGTCTAGCTGAATTGCTGAGCTCTAGTTTCAGCTAGAATCCCTGTCTCAAAGAGCAAGGTGGAGAATACAAATACACTGTTACAAACATGCAACACACACACACACACACACACACACACACAACTTCAAAGAAGAGGAGAAAAAGATTGAAATCCTTAACCAAAGCCATGCATGTGCATGATGTAAGCAGTAAACTGTTAACCCTATAGTCTCTATGAGGCCCGTTTTGCAAGTTCCTTATGCAGTAACTTATTTTAGAGCACTCTAATGCCATCACCTGTTCATTTATACCAATAGTATGAATGAAAAAGTAGTAGACTGGCTTGGGCTGGAGTGATGGCTCAGAAGTTAAAGGCACTTGCTTGCAAAGCCTGGTGACCTGAATTTGATTTCCCAGTACATATGTAAAGCCAGATTGCACAAAGTGGCCCGTGTCGGGAGTTCATGCAGAGTGGCACAGGCCCTAGTGCACCCATTCTTCCTCTCTCTGTGTCTCTCCAGTTCTCAAAAGAAAGAAAGAAAGAGAGAGAGAGAGGAAGGAAGGAAGGAAAGAAGGGAAGAAGGGAAGGAAGAAAGAATGAATACTGGTTTGAGGATCCAAGTGTCTTTCCCCTACCAGAAGGCAGGTAGCAGTTCCCAAAGTGTTTCCAATAGCCTCAGGGCACAGCATTTCTGCTGTCAGATGTCTGACACACGTTTCATACTATGGAGTGAGTCTCTCAGAGATTCAAAGGGCATAAAAAAAATCTTTCTGGGGAGGAAAACTTGTTTAACTTTATAGAACCACAAAGCTAGTTTCATGATGCATACTTGGCATAAGCCATAAAAGGTTAAAGGTTTTATTTATTTGTTTGTTTGTTTTTGCTCTTTGGCCCTCAAGGATGTTTGTCTAAAGATACAATAAGGTATAAAAACCTACATGCTAATTTAAGTTCACATACCTCATAACTGGGTAATGTTTTGGCATTTACAAAGTTTCCCCTGTCCTGGCATGTCATTTGGAGGTTCTATTGTCTTATATATTTCAAAATCTACAATTGTTGGGAATTTACTCAATGTCTTACAATGTGATTCAAAATTAAACATTCAGATTTTCTTAAACCTAATTCTATCCTTTTTCATGTCTTTTGGGTTTGGCCTTTGATCATTTTTAAAAGCATGTTGATATTTTCAAAACAAGCAACTTTGAGAGACGAACACGATCATATTAAAAATATAAGTTGGTCTCTGTAATACAACACTTTGACTACTAAGAACCCTATTTGGAATTTTTCCCTTTTCCAAAAGTGGTTCCCTTCCCATTAGCCCTGTGGGGTTTAGAATGGCAAGCGGGGCGCGTACCCTACCAGATTTGAGCCCTGTGGGCAAGGCATCAGGTCCTAGGAGCAGCAAATGGGCCCACAGCTACCTGTTTACACAGTCACTGTGTGTTTGTTCTGTTTGAAGATACTTCAAAAATAACAATTGTAAAAGAGATTGCTGCTTTGATCAGCAAATCTGAATCCCCTTTGTTTGGCCATGAATAATTGGTCTTTGTAATGCCAATGCTTCTTTTCAGGAATATCACGTCTGCTAATGCACCCTAATTACAGGCAAGCCGTTTTGGAGGGAACCTGTGAGAGCATTTTATTGAAAGTCTTCTTCAGTTCTCCTTTAAATCTAATTATAGCAGAAAGATTATTTTAGATCAAGCAGAAAAAAAAACCCTATAATTATTACTGTTGTCAGTAATGTTCACATAGGTCAAAAAAGTTATCTTATTCAAGAACAGGATTTAAATCTTTAAGATGTCTTTGCTCTGCTGTAACACAGAACAGAAAAGGCAGGTTTCACTGGGAAGGGTGCTGTAATCTGCTCCTGGTAATTGCCTCGGAAGTCTTTCCCCCAAACTTGACATTTGAAGCGCCACAGGGAAATCCATAATTTAAACAGTCCTGGATTTGGTTTTGCATTTGAAACCAACTGCCTGTTCCAATTGGAGTGTATGGACACGGAACATCCAGAGGGATTTGCACAAGCCCCTCTATCTGAGTTTTGCTATGAAGCTGAGTTTTGTTGTTGCTGCGGTGCGTGTGAGTATAGAGAGCTGGAAGTTGCTGTAGATGTGAGGAAATGCGATTGCTACATGCCAGAGAGGGTGGTTTGGTTAGATATGAGGAAGAGTTTCTCAACAGTGTGAAACCTCCTGCGATGGAGGCGACTCTGAAAGTTGCAGATTTTATGAAATGCTGTGTGGCAAAAGCCTGAGTGCAGAGCGAGACCTCCTCTAACTGATCCTGTTTCTTCCCTTTTACCTTTGAAGCTCTCAGGGGGATTTGCTCCTCAAGGGAGCAAGAATGCTCACGGCCGCCTTGCTGGTCCTCACAGCTTCCACACCTGACAGGCTCTCCTTCAAGAGTGCGTTAACACTGACACGCATCATTCAAAAGCTATGGATGACAGGGAAATGATGTCTCTGAGGTTTTTTTTTGTTTTGTTTTGTTTTGTTTTTTGTTTTTGCCCATACTGAGTTAACCCAGCCCCAGTTATTTCAGTGTGTGTGCGTGTTTCCTAATTTTGGTGGCAAGTATCTGGCTTTCATTCCAAGCAGCAGGGATGGAGGACGGGACAATGATCCTGTTTACCTGAAGCTGTAGAGAGTGTACCTAGCTTTGTTCTCTCCACAGCTTAATCTAAACGTCCCTACTAGGTGTCACCCCACACAATAGTGTGACTGAGCATCTCCCAGGGACCCTCCCTCACTGGGTTAATTCAGTTGTCACTGAAAAGCTCTACAAGGTCAAGGAAAAACAGGCATTTCAAACTTAATAAGGCAGCACATTGTATGAACATTTATTTGAAAGACAGAGTCCTTTGACATATGACTACTTTTTAAAAAGTAGTTAGTTTAATCTGTTATCATCATCCCAGAGAAAATAGAACTCCTTTAGTTTACTCTCGACAATTAACCAAACAGAAAGGTGGCTGTTGTCAATGGCTCTTTTGCAGTAATGGAGAAAAGTATATTATGAAATGCGCAAGTTATTTACGTTGGAAAATGAACTGCATCTCACACTGGGAAATTAGGTTACAAGCAATTTTGCATTACAGCATGAACATGTCATTAGTTTTAATTTTCCACAACAAAGATTTCAGGGTAATTTGCTTTCATTAGAATAGAGTAGTTTCTCTTTTACCACATTATCATTCAACACTTCTCACCATTACAGGGTTTTTTTTTTTAAACCCTCTTTCCTTAATTTGTAAGAATAGCCTTGATTTTCCTAAGAATGTAAGCATTATGGGATTTTTTTTTTTCAAAGAGCAAGAACTGAAAAGTAGGTGAACTCCAGGCAGAGGCACCAGAGCTCCACACAACCTAAACACCCTGATCTGTGGAAGTATACTACTTGCTTAGGACACAACTTGGTGTTTTAGGGTGCTAAGTGTAATCTCCTCTATTGTAAGATGTGGTTCCTCTCTAGGAGGAACAGTAATCAGTTACACATTAACCATAAAAAGGTCATTTCTTGGAGCAAACGCAAGGTCTATTGATCAAGTAATACTTATTGGTAGAAATGAGTGTCGGTGTTGAGTGGAGCCCCTGAAAGAAACCTTTATGTGACACCATGAGTGTGACAGTCACCCATGAACTTAGTACGGTTGAAACATCACCTGTGTCCTCATTCTTCATGGAATTCCCTGACTTTTTCACTGATTAGTCCCTGAAGCTGCATTCCTTTGTTAACTCTGCTGTAATTCAAACATGGATTAACCAGTCCCCTAATGTCAACTATGAGACAAGAAAAATATTAAAAGAAAATGGATGACGTAGGTACTTGGGTTACAAAGTTGTCTATAAACTAGTTTCCCAGCATGATCTGAGGTTTATTTTCAAACTTAAATAACTTTTCTATGTAACTTTATCTTCTGGATACTTCCTGTAAATTTCATATATTATGCAATCAAACCCATAAATATAGGTAGAAGTTAACTAGAGTGGTTCAAGCAGACTTAACCACACACATGTAGTTAAGACTTTATCACCATTTCTGTCATAAACCTCTCCCTTTTCTTTAAGAGATTGACCATGCTATCATAAAAACGTATTATTGCTTGTATCTTTACGAAACCTGAGCTTCTAAGAAGTGACTTGCCTCCTTAAACATACTGGACTTTGGCCTAGAGTCCCTAACAGGGCAGTGTCTATGCTGCTACTCATAAGGGTGGCCACTGTGTTTGAATGCCAAGTGTTACAACGTACAGACAGCACCACTATCAATTAAGCCATCTCTTTTCTTTTTTAATCTTATTTTTGTTTATTTGCAAGGAGAGAGAGAGGAGAAACAGAAAGAGAGAGAGACAGAGAGAGAGAATGGGCACGGCAGGGCCTCAAGCTACTGCAAATGAACTCTAGATGCATGTGCCACTTTGTGTATCTATCTGGCTTTACATGGGTATTGGTGAATCAATCAAACCCTGGTTGTTAGATTTTGCAGGCAAGCACCTTAACTACTGAGCAAACTCTCCAGCAATCTCTCCAGCCTACCTTTTCCTTATTTGTTTATTTTATTTGAGACAGGTTCTGGCATAGCCTAGGCTGGCCTTGAGCTCACTACCTAGCCAGGGTAGCAGGATGGCTGGACTGTTGATCCCCTGTCTCCACCTCCCAACCACTGGAATTACATGTGTGCCAAACCATGAACACCCAGCATCCTCATCTTTATAATTCTGAAAACGTAACACTGTATAACTTTAAAGATAACCTAAGCTGGGCTTGGTGGTGCACACCTTGAATCCCAGCACTCCAGAGACAGAGGTAGGAAAATCACTGTCAGTTAGAGGCCAGCCTGGGACTACAGAGTGAGTTCCAGGTCAGCCTAGGCTAGAGTGAGACCTTACCTTAAAAAAACCAAAAAAAAATTTTTTTTAAATATTAAAACCTATTACTTGAGGTGACAAATATACCTACAAACTTAAAATATGGCTGGAGGGATGGCTCACAGTTAAAGGTTCTCTCCTGCAAAGCTTGATGACCTGGGTTCCATTCCCTAGTACTCACACACAGAAGCACAAAATGATGCATATATCTATCTATAGTTTTTAGTGGTAGGATGTCCTGGCACATCCATACTCTCTCTCTTGCTCTCTCATTCTGCCTCTTTCTTTCAAATAAATAAAATAATATTTTTTAAAAAGTTAAAATAAGTAAGGAAAAGTGAAAAAATGCTTATGAGAAAGAAATTATTCTTTTTTTTTTTTTTTTTTTTGGAGGCAAGGTCTTACTCTAGCCCAGGCTGACCTGGAATTCGCTATGTAGTTTTAAGCTGGCCTTGAATTTGTGATGATCTTCCTACCTCGGTCTCCCAGGGGCTGGGACTAAAGGCAATGGCAGAGCCAGGCATGGTGGCACATGTCTTTAATCCCTGCATTTGGGAGGCAGAGGTAGGAGGATCGCTGTAAGTTCAAGGCCATCCTGAAACTACATAGTGAATTTCAGGTTAGCCTGGGCTAGAATGAGACCCTACATCGAAAAACAAAACAAAACAAAACAAAAAAAGGAAAGAAAAGAAATAGGTTCTGCTGGGCTTTCTTGGAACTGTGTGTAATGATGTTACTCTATAATATTTTCTTTCTGATGATGGGGAAACTTTATAAAACAAAAACAAAAAATAAACAACTGGTGACAGGCACTATAATGGCAACAGAACTGGGCTGTTTTCTGGGATTTTGTTTTCTTACATTTTTTAAAATGAGCATGCTGGATGACTCTACATTTTAAAAAATATCTTCTTTTAAATTTTACTTATTTATTTATTTGAGAGAATGAGAGAAAAAGAGAGAGAGAGAGAGAGAGAGAGAGAGAGAGAATGGGCATGCCAGGGTCTCCAGCCACTGCAAACGAACTCCAGACACATGTGCCACCTTGTGCATCTGGCTTGTGTGGGTCCTGGGGAATTGAACTGAGGTCCTTTGGCTTTGCAGGCAAATGCCTTAACTGGTATGCTATCTCTCCAGCCTTTTTATAAAAAAAATAGACTGTACAATTTTGTCCAGACAACTGCAATACCTGGAAAGGCTGATGCTACTATTGATGCATAACAGAGTGCTATTATTAGTCTTTTACGTAAATAGTAATATATTTATACAAAACACACATATACATATAAATAATTTGAATTTTTGGAAACTGTTTACCATGTTGAGTTGGCATTGTACAGAAATTAACAGCCATATTGGTCTAGAAATTTTAAACTTATAATTTTTTATTTTATTTATATTTTTATTTATTTGCAAGCAGAAAGAGATAGAGAGAAGAGAGACAGACAGAGAGAATGGACACATCAGGGCCACCATCTGCTGCAAACAGACTCCAGATGTATGTGTTGTGGAGACAGAGGGATCAGAAGTTTGAGAACATCTTTGGAAACATAGTCAGTCTCAGGCCAGCCTGGGATACATGAAATCCTGTCTCAAAAAGAAAAAAATAAGAGTGTGTATGTGTGTGTGTGTGTGGGGGGGGGCTTGGTGCCGGGAGGTAGCCCAGTGGGAAAAGTTCTGCTGCACAAGCCCAAGGATCTGAATTTGAATCCCAGTCCCAGTAAAAGTAGGATGTGGACACATGCATGCACCTGTACTCCCGGTGCTGGGGAGGCCGACACAGGAGGATCCAGGTCTAGTTGAATCAGTGAGCTCTGGGCTTAGGGAGTGTCAACAAATAAGGTGGAAGAACAAGTGAAGATGCTGACCTCTGACCTCCACATGAATGCATGTGCACGTGTGTGCACACATAGGAGTACTCATACAGCTATATTGCACCACGTATGTATACAAGAAAATAGACAAGAAAAAAATAAATTCAGTCATTGTGAGTTTCATATATATATATATATATATATATATATATATATATATATATGTTGGTTTTTCAAGGCAGGGTCTCACTCTGGTCCAGGCTGACCTGGAATTCACTATGTAGTCTCAGGGGAGACTCGAACTCATGGCGATCCTCCTACATCTGCCTCCCGAGTGCTGGGATTAAAGGCATGCGCCACCACGCCTGACTTCTAATATTTTTAATATTTTAAATTTTAGTTATTGATTTATTTGAGAGAGAGAGAGAGAGAATGGGCATGCCAGGGCCTTCAGCCACTGTAAACAAACTCCAGATGCATGCGTACCTTATGCATCTGGTTTTATGTGGGTCCCGGGGACTCAAACCTGGGTCTTTGTCTTCGCAGGCAAACGCATTCACTACTAACCCATCTCTCCAGCCCATATATATAGTTTGTTTGTTTTGTTTTTTTGAGGTAGGGTCTTGCTCTAGCCCAGGCTGACTTGGAATTCACTATGTAGTCTCAGGATGGCCTCGAACTCATGGTGATCCTCCTACCTCTGACTTCCGAGTTCTGGGATTAAAGACGTGCGCCACCATGTCCAGCCCTCTAATATTTTTTAAATGGTTAGACTCAAAGCCTTTTTTGTATAGATAACTTCCCTTCAGATATATGGTTCAATCCCCTAGTACCCATGTAAAGCCAGGTATACAAGGGGACACATGCATCTGGAGTTTGTTTGCAGAGGCAATAGGTCCTAATACACCCATGCTCTCTTTCTATCTGACTCTTTCTCTCTTTCAAACAAACAAACTGAAAAGAGTCCAGTCATAATTCATGAATCTTTGACTCTTTAGGAAAAATTCTTGTATGTGTGTGTTTATTTTTATTTATTTACTTGAGAGAGGGGGTGGGGAAGAGAGAGTGAGAGAGAGAATGGGTGCACCAGGGCCTCTAGCCACTGCAAACAAACTCCAGTCACATGTGCCTCCGTATGCATCTGGCTTATGTGGGTTCTGGGGAATCAAACCTGGGTCCTTAGACTTCCAAGACAAGCACCATAACTACTAAGCCAGCTCTCCAGCCTGTTTTTGGTGTACTTTGGGACAGTGTCTCACACTATAGTTAGACGGCCTTAGACCTCTCCATATAGCCGAGGTTGGCCTCAAATTTATTATGTAGCCATGGCTGGCCTTAAACTCCTTACCCATCTGTTTCCACATCCAAAGTTGTGGTATTACAAGAATGTCCTACCATGCCAGGCTACAAATATTTATATCTTTATTACTCATGGAACATAGGTTATAGTCTCCCCCCTTTTTGCCATCCATACCCCTCTAATGGTTCTCTCCTTCCTACAGGCAAACTGTTAACAATGATATACTATCCATTTTTGACAATATCCTTCACATACATTTTGTATGTGTATGTATACATATGACATGTGTGTGTTCATATGTGTGAGTGTAGGTGTATATGTGCCATAGGAAGTATCTAGAGATCAGAGGACAACTCGGGTCAGTCCTGACCTTCTATTTTTCTCGTTCTCATTGTTGTTCAGTGCTGTGCTCCTCTGTCTTACTGATCCTCAGACTCCTAGAAAATTCTCCTGCCTGCCTCCCACCTCACCATCGGCATGCTGGGATTATGGAAATCTACGACAGCTTCAGCCTTTTACATGGGTGCTGGGGATTTGAACTCAGCTACTCCAGCTTGAATGGCAAGTACTTCATCCACTGAGCTATCTCACTAGCCTTTTTTTTGAAACAGGTCTCATGTAGCCTAGGCTGTCTTTGAACTTGCTATGTAGCCAAGAATGACTGTGAGCTTCTGATCCTCTTGCCTCTAACTCCCAAGTGCTAGGATTAGACGTGTCATTGCAGTCAGGTTCACATTGCTGGCAGAAAACACCAGACCAAGAGCAACTTGTGGGGAAAAACAGAGTCGAGGGGAAGCTCCATGATGGCAGGGGGAAATGATGGCGTGAGCAGAGGGTGGACATCACCTCCTGGCTAACATCAGGTAGACAACAGGAACAGGAGAGTGGGCCAAACACTGCTGAGAAGCAGCTGGCTATAACACCCTTAAGCCCACCCCCAACAATACACTGTCTCCAGGAGGCTTTAATTTCCAAATTGCCATCAGCTGGGGACATGGCATTCAGAACACGTAAGTTTATGGGGGACACCTGACTCAAACCACCACATGTGTGCCACTGAGCTAGACTTTTCTTCTTTTTTTTTGTTTTTATTTTTATTTATTTATTCAAGAGCAACAGACAGAGACAGAAAGAGACAGAGAGAGAGCGAGAATGGGCACGCCAGGGCCACCAGCCACTGCAAACCAACTCCAGATGTGTGCGCCCCCTTGTGCATCTGGCTAACGTGGGTCCTGGGGAATCGAGCCTTGAACTGGGGTCCTTAGGCTTCATAGGCAAGCGCTTAAACACTAAGACATCTCTCCAGCCTGACTTTTCTTTCTTTTTCTTTTAAGACAGTGTCTTTCTATGTGGCCCAGGCTGGCCTTGAACTCGGGATCCTCCTATCTCAACCTTCAGAGTGCTGGGACCACAGGAATATGCTTCCATGCATAACTAAATACATATAATTGTTTAAAGTATAAAAACTTGTTGGGTTTGGTGGTACAGGATTATAATCCCAAAATTGCTCAGGAGGGCATAGGGAGACGGCTCAGTGGACAAAGAGCTTACCTTGCAAGCGCAAGTACCTGAATTCAGACTCCAGACCCCATGGAAAGCTGGGCATAACAGCATGTGTGACTGTAATCCCAGAACACGTACGGCAGTGAGAAAAGAAACAGAGGCAGGAGACTCTCAAAGCTCAGGGGCCATGAACCCAGCTACTGCAGTGGTGAACAAGAGAGAACCTGCCGGAAAGCAAGTGGTAGGTGAGAACCGACACTCAGGACTGTCCTCCAACCTCCACACGTGTGCTGAGGCCCCCACATACCCACATTCCCACACGTACACATGAACAACAACAAACAAAAGATTACTCAGGAGGCTGAGGCCAGGGGATGGAGAGTTCCAGGCCAGCCTGGGCTACTCCATCTTTAAAAAAAATTGTTTTGGGGCTGCAGAGATTTCTTAGTGGTTAAGACACTTGCCTGCAAAGCCAAAGGACTCAGGTTTGATTCCCCAAGACTCAATGACAGATGCACAAGATGGTGCATGCATGTGGAGCTTGTTTGCGAGTGTTAGAGGCCCTGACATGCCCATTCTCTCTCTCTCTCTGCTTCTTTCTTTCTCTCTGTCAAATAAATAAAAATAAAATATTTTAGAAAATTATTTTTTATAGAATACTGCAGAAGGGCTGGAGAGATGGCTTAGTGGTTAAGTGCTTGCCTGTGAAGCCTAAGGACCCTGGTTCGAGGCTTGATTTCCCAGGACCCACGTTAGCCAGATGCACAAGGGGGTGCATATCTGGAGTTCGTTTGCAGTGGCTGAAAGCCCTGGCGCACCCATTCTCTCTCTCTCTCTCTCTGCCTCTTTCTCTCTCTGTCTGTGACTCTCAAATAAATAAATAAAAATAAACAAAAAAATTTTAAAAAGAAGAATACTGCAGAAAATCCACTGCCCTTCCTCAAGGTTTTGCTAATACTAACTTGCTCCGTAACTGTAAGGAAATGGTTTAAACCAGGAAAATAACATAGGTACAATAGTATTAACCAGCCTGCAACCATATCTGAATTTTCCCCCATCCCATAAATGACCTTTTTGTTTAGTTTGGTTTGGGTTTTGTGAGACAGGGGCAGGGTCTCTCTCTAGCCCAGCCCAGGCTGACCTGGAACTCACTCTGGAGCCCAGGCTGGCCCCAACCTCATAGTGATCCTCCTTCCTCAGCCTTCAGAGTGGTAGCGTCATAGGCGTGAGCCACCACTCCGGGCTTTTCACCGATGACTATTCTGCCCCAGTGTCCGCTTGAGTTTCCCAGGCTGGTTTCAGTTGCTTTGTCTCTTCCAGGCATGCACAGCCTGCAGCCCAAGGGCCCCCATGTGGCTAAGGATGCCGCCCCACAGAATCGTATGAGATGTGTTTATTTTGTTTCTAACTCACTTGCATGGGTCTTGCACAGGAGCTATGTACATGTCAACATTGTTTCACAATGTCAGGAGCTCCCACACACCTGCAGCTCTTGTCTTCTGTCACCTTGGCACTTCTGATGGGTGCTGCCGGGTTGTTTCATAGAAATATACCTCCACTGACTTATGTCTCACGTTATCTCACGATTACCTGATATTGTGCATTTTAATACTTTGTTTATTGATTGACTTGCAAGCAGAGAGAGAGAGAGAGAGAGAGAGAAAGAAAACAGACAGAGAGAATGGTCATGCCAGGGCCTCTAGCTGCTGCAAACAAACTCCAGAGGCATGCACCACTTTGTGCATCTGGCTTTACATGGGTACTAGGGAATCAAAGCAAACCAGGTTTGTTAGGCTTTGCAGGCAAATGCCTTAACCACGGAGAGATCTCTCCAGCCACTAGATGATGATCTTACTGATTTTTTTTTTTTTTTTTTTTTTTGCTAAACTACAGAAGTGATGCTATACTTTTCTCAGTTCATCATCTCAGGAGATACATGATATTGATGTCGTATTTTAATGATGTTAACTTTGATCCCTTACTTAAAGTACTTAATGCCTGCTATGTATCTTCTATAGGACCTTACTATTTCTCCATTTGTAGTAAATATAAGTGTGTGAGGAGACATTTTGAGACCATGAGCTTGGTCCACTGTCGTGTTAGGCTTATGGCCGCTTCCAACTAAGCCAACAGGGTTCTGCATTGGCTATTGGTGCCAAACCCTACAGAAGACCGTTTCTTGTCATTTGGGTATATATTTGTGCAGGGCACTTTGGTGACATCTGAGGTGCTGTATGAGTGTCTCTAAGTCCCTTGTTCCTGTGCTATAGATCTTAAATGTCCCCCAAAGCTAGACTGCCAGCTCATGGCCCTTCTGGGCAGTGGTAGAAACTTTGGGAAGTGGGGCTTTGTTGGAGAAAGTAGCTCATTAGGGGTTTGAAGGGTTTACTGTGATGACCCCAGCCTCTTCTCTTTATTCTTCCCCTGGCTGTCATACGTTGAGGGCCTCTTCTACCACAGGCTTCTGCTGCTGTGGCGTTCTACCTCATTAAAGGCCCCTTAGCCTCTTGCCAACCACGGACTGAAAAACCTCATCTTTTTTTTTTTTTTTTTTTGGTTCTTCGAGGTAGGGTCTCACTCTGGTCCAGGCTGACTGACCTGACCTGGAATTAACTACTTGGTCTCAGGGTGGCCTTGAACTCACGGTGATCCTCCTACCTCTGCCTCCCTAGTGCTGGGATTAAAGGCGTGCGCCACCACGCCCGGCTGAAACCTCATCTTTTTGCTTTTTGTTTTTGAGCCAGTGCGGCGGAACAACAGGGAGAGGGCAACACCATGATCCACATATTAGGGTTAGGGAGATAGCTCAGAGGATAAAGACACTTGCTTGCAAAACCTGTGGGCCTGGAGTGCAATTCGCCTCCACCCACATAAAGCTGGACCAGCATTTGTTTGTGGTGCCAACAGATCCTGGTACACACACACACACACACATGAAATTTTTTTTTAAATATAAACATATGAAAGGAGGTGATGGAAACTGGAAGCCTGGAAACCAACACAGCATGTGTGGAAAAAGCCTATTTTCTACACATGCTGGAAAGATGCGTCCCATAAACGACTTGTAAAGGGCCATGACACTAGAGACCCAGTGCTTTTGAGTGTGTCTTTTCCAGCTCACTAGCTCACTTCCCCTCTCCAGGGGAAGCCTTTCCTCTCCTTCTTCTCTTCCTTTTGTTTATTATTACTTTTTTTTTTAAGTATGGTCTCAGTGCAGCCCCGGCTGACCTGGCACTCACTCTGCAGTCTCAGGGTGGCCTTGAACTCACTGTGATCCTTCTATCCTTGCCTCCCGAGTGCTGGGGTTAAAGGTGTGCACCACCACATCTGACACCTTCTTCCTTCTTAACAAGCTATGTCTATTTCTAAGACCTTAGTATGTGTGTGGTACCACTCTATCCCACTCCTTGTCCTGGGACACAAGAAGCTGGAAATTTCAGCGGCTTCCCCATGGGACTCTACCTTGACAGACAGCAGCAGGGTCTCACTCTGTAGCCCTGGATGGCCTGGAGCTCAGTGTATATACCGGGGGTGGCCTTGATCTTGTGGTGACCCGCTGGCCACTGCCTCCCGAGTGCAGGATTGCAGGTGTGTGCCACCGCTCCTGGCTCTGAAACCTCTTAATCTGTGAGCTACACTAAACCTTTTCCTCTTACAGGCTGTTGACCTGGGGTGTTTTGTCACACCCATAGCTATTTTCAATTGTAGTTCCCTGGTACCAGGGAAGCGGGGAAGGTTTTCATATGCCTGTTGAACACTTGTTTGTCTTCCTTTGTAAATTGCCAGGTTTTCACCATTATTTCCCATCTCTTCCCATCCTCTTTCTCTTGCCACGGGAACATAGTAATGGTACATATTTATGGGGATCATTTTTTCCACTTATGGTGATGGTGATACAACCCAGAGCTTCGTGCCTGCTAGACAGGTGCTCTACCACTGAGATACCCACCCCTGGTTCTCTTTTAATTTTAATTTTTTTTAATTTTTACTTATTTATTTGAGAGAGAGAGAGAGAGAGAAAGAGGCAGAAAGAAGGAGAGAGAGAGAGAGAGAACAGGTGAGCCAGGGCATCCAGCCACAGCAGATGAACTTCAGACACATGTGTCACCTTGTGCATGTGGCTTACATGGGTCCTGGGGAATTGAACCTGGGTCCTTGGGCTTCGCAGGCAAGTGCCTTAACTGCTAAGCCATCCCTCCAGCCCTTTTATTTTTTTAAGTAATTTATTTGCAAGCAGAAGAGAGAGGTTGTAAGAGAGAGAGTGAGAGAGAGAGAGAGAGAGAGTCAGAAAGAGAGAGAGAAAAAGAAGAGAGAGAGAGAGAGAGAGAGAGAGAGAGAGAGAGAGAATGAATATGGGCATGTCAGGACCTCTTGATACTTCAAATGAACTACACCACTTTGGCTTTATGTGGGTACTAAGGAGTTGGGCTAGCAGGCATTGCAAGCAAGTACCTTTAATGGTGGAGCCACACTGGTTCTTTTTAAAAATTATTTTTACGTTTTTATTTATTTATTTTTAAATTTTATCCATCTATTTTAGAGAAACAGGCAGACACAGAGAGAGTGAGTACGGGTGCACCAGGGCTTCCTGCCACTGCAAACGAACTCCAGATGCATGTGCCACTTAGTGCATCTGGCTTTGTGTGGGTACTGGGGAAGTGAACCTGAGTCCGTAGGTGCCACAGGCAAGTGCCTTAACCACTGAGTCATCTGTCCACGTCTATTTATTTTTATTTTTAACATTGTTATTGAAAACTTGCATAGATATAAACAAACATATACCATGATCGTAACCCCCTCCCATCATCCTCATTTTTCTCCCTCCCGAATCCCCCTCCATTGAATTCCTTCTTTTCTCCAACTAATCTCTCTTCTGTTCTGATGCCATCATAAAAATGATTTTTAAAGGCAAACATGGTGTCACACATCTATAATCTAACACTTGGGAAATGGAGGTAGGAGACTCGGGAGTTTAAGGCCCATCTGGACTACATGAGACCTGGTCTCTTAAAAACAAAAACAAAAACAAAAACAAAGCCTGTATTATGGCGCACGCCTTTAATCCCAGCACTCAGGAGGTAGAGGACGGAGGATCGCCATGAGTTCGAGGCCACCTTGAAACTCCATAGTGAATTCCAGGTCAGCCTGGGCTAGAGTGAGACCCTACCTCGAAAAACCAAAAAAAAAAAAAAAAAGATATGATTTTCTAGCTGGACATGGTGGCTCACACCTGTCATCTCCCCTATTCACCATGGCTGAGGCCAGGCTGGGATACATAGTGAGGCCCTGTCTCAAACGAGAAGAAACCAGCTTGACTGCACCACCATGTCTAAAGAGGACTTATTTATTTACAGCTGCCCTTGTGTGTAGCTAAGAATGGCCTTGAACTCCTGGTCCTCCTGCCTTCACTTCCCAAGTGCTGGTATAACAGTCATGGCCACCACACCTGTGTGGAACTTTCAGCTATGTTTGCGTGTTCATATGTGTGTGGGTTCACAGGTCTGCACGGGCCAAAAGCCGGCATTAGGTGTTTTCCCCAGGCTTTTTCTAGTTTATTCTTTTACCTTTTTTTAATTTTTAGTTTGTTTATTATTTATTTGGGGAAGAGAGCAAAGCAGATGCAGAGAGAACAGGCATGCCAGGGCCTCTAGGCACTGTAAACAACCTACAGACGCATGTGCCAACATGTGCATCTGGCTTACATGAGTACTGGGGGATTGAACCTGGGTCCTTTGGCTTCGCAGGCAAGTGCCTTAACTGTTGAGCCATCTCTCCATCCTCTTCTTTTTGTTAGTTTTGAAGCAGGGTCTCACTCTTTAGCCCAGGTTGGCCTCAAGTTCATGTCAATCCTCCTGCCTTCGCCTCGTGAGTTCTGGGATTTAAGATATACACCACCACCATACCCATCTCTCTATCGTACTATTTCCTTTTAAACTTTTAATAATATATTTTTATTTTTATTTATTTATTTGAGAGAGAGAGAAAGAGAGGCTGATAGAGAGAGGGAGAGAGAGAGAGAGAGAGAGAGAGAGAGAGAAAGAAAGAATATGGGCAGGCCAGGGTCCAGCCACTGCAAATAAACTCCAAATGCATGTGCCACCTTGTGCATGTGGCTTACATAGGTCCTGGGGAATTGAACCTTGGTCCTTTGGCTTTACAGGTAAGTGCCTTAACTTCTAAACCATTTCTCCAGCCCTCTATCTTACTTTTCGAGGTAAAGTATTTCACTGAACTGAAAATTCACCAATTCACTTAGACTAGCTAGCCAGTTTGCCCTAGGGATTCTCCTAGCTCCACCTCCCCAGCACTGGGATTACTGGTACGGGCCTCTGCTCTTGGCTTTTATGAGGGATCTAGGGATTCAAATTCAGGTCATCATACGTGCATGTCAAGCACTTTATCCCAGCCCTAAGAGCCTGTATTTTTTAAGTTACAAACATAGTCAGAATGACCTCTAATGTGCTTATTACCACCTTCCCTTTATTTTAAACAATTTTATTTATTTTTAATTTACTTACTTGAGAGTGACAGAGAGAAAGAGGCAGATATATATAGAGAGAATGGGCGCACCATGGTCTCCAACCACTGTAGACGAACTCCAGACGCGTGCACCCTCTTGTGCATCTGGCTAACGTGGGTCCTGGCGAATTGAGCTTCGAACCGGGGTCCTCAGGCTTCACAGGCAAGTGCTTAATCACTAAGCCATCTCTCCAGCCCCACCACCTTCCCTTTTATTAACTCACAGCCAATCTAATTTCCTTCATACTGTCCTTCCATGCTCACACTCTCTGATATTGGATTCATTTATATTTAAATATTTCCTAACTTCAAAAGACAGGAGTGCCACAATGTCCTTTTGGGGATATTCTTTATACCTTTTGGAGTCTGTGTGTGTGTGCATGTGTATGTGTGTGTGCATGTGTGTATGTGTGTGTGTGTGCATGTGTGTATGTGTGTGTATGTGTGTGTGTGTGTGCATGTGTGCATGTGTGCATGTGTGTATGTGTGGGTGTGTGTACGTCTTCATTCAGGCGTGTGTTCGACTCATTTTCCTTGTCTCCGTGGCAGAGGCTGAGCTGGGAGAGCAAAGCTGACTGAAACATCCGGGATAATGAACATGAGGTTGTCCGGTGTGCTGAAGATGCTGGTGGCACCCAGCATACGAGGGCCATCCTGATAGGCACACAAAGGCACTCCCATGCCAGCGGAGGGCAGGGATACGCTGTAACTGAGATGCAGCTGCTTGGATGGGTTGATGACAGCTCCTCTTTACTTGAACTCAGTCTTCCACAGCACACTTGTGAAAACCAGTCCCACACATGAGCTGACCTTTGAAGTAAGTCAAACAGTCCTCCCCCCTCCCACCCAACTTTTAGCTACCTGGTTGTTTCTTTTTTTTAATTTTTTAAAATTTATTTGTAAGGACAGACAGACAGACAGACAGAGAATATATGGGCGCAGCAGGTCCTCTCGCAGCTGGAATCAAACTCCACATGCATGCACCACTTTGTGCACCTGGTTTTATGTGGGCACTAGAGAATCGAACCCAGCCATCAGGCTTTGCAAGCAAGCCGCTTAACTGCTGAGCCATCTCTTCAGCCTTGATTGTTTCTTTTTAATTCAAGATTATTTCAAACCTACAGGAAAAAAGTTCCAAGAACGATGCAAAGAATTCACATATACTTTTTCATCTCAACTCACCAATCAGTAACATTTTACCACTGTTTCTCTGTCAACACAAGTGTATACATACACATACTTGCATGCATGCAGATACATACACACACATACACACACACACACACACCCCTGCCTTTACTGCCTATTTAATCTGGAAGCTAGTTGAAGATGCCATAACTCTTTGCCTGTAATTATTCAGTGTATATCCTAATATAAAGGAGACTGACAGCTGGGGGTGATGACTCACATCTGTAATCCCACATTTGGGAGGCTCAGAGAGGAAGATGTCCATGAGTTTGGGGCCAGTCTGGGCTAGAGAGGTAGTTCCGGGTCTCCCTACACTAGAGTGAGACTCTGACCAAAAAAAAAAAAAGCAGACAACAACAAAAATCAGGAAAAACGAAAGGAAAAGGAGCCAGGCATGGTTGCGCATGCCTTTAATCCCAGCACTCAGGAGGCAGAGGTAGGAGAATCACTGTGAGTTCGAGGCCAGCCTGAGACTATATAGTAAATTGCAGGTCAGCCTGAGCTAGACTGAGACCCTACCTTAAAAAAAAAAAAAAAAAAAAAAAAAAGGAAAAGGCAAAGGAAAGAAAGGAAGAGAGTAAAAGTTAGCAACTTTAAGCATGTAACTTTGCTGTGCAATGTAATATACTCAAATTACAATTGTTCCCTCAATAATATCCATTGTGCCCTTATATCTAAACCAAACCCAAGACTTTCTTTTTCTTTTTCTTTTTTTTGTTAGTTATTTGGTTTCTTTCTTTCTTTCTTTTTCCGAGGTAGGGTCTCATTTTTGGCTCAGGCTAACCTGGAATTAACTGTGTAGTCTCAGGGTGGCCTCAAACTCATGGCGATCCTCCTACCTCTGCCTCCCAAGTGCTGGGATTAAAGGCGTGCGCCACCACGCCCGGCTTAGTTATTTATTTGTATGTGTGCATGTGTGCCGGAGTATTTTGCTGCTGCAAAGGCTTTATATGTGGGTGGGTGGCTGGGGAAATTTAACCCAGGCTGGCAGGCTTTGCAAGCAAGTACCTTTACCCTCCGAGCCATTGCCCTAGCCTCCACTATTCTTTTAAAAAGGAACATTGTGAGCCATACTTCGTCTTTTATGACATTTGCATTTTTTCTTTCTCCTCCTTTCTGTGTATGTACATGTTTGTATATGATTTATATGCCTATGTCTGGGTAGGCATGAGCCATGGTGTGCATGTGGAGATCAGGGGACAATCTCTGGGTGTCAGTCTCTCCTTTCATCTGATTTCAGCCAGGGTCTCACTTGTGGGCTTCTGAGAGTGCCAGACTATCTGGTCCATGAGTTCTCATTCTCCCGCCCATTGTCATAGGCATGTTAGAATTACAGACTTGTACACTACTGGTGTCTGACTTGATGTGGGTTCTTGCATCTGAACTTGGGTCATGAGGCAAGCACTCTTAACCACTGAGCCATCTCCCTGACATGAACAGTTTTGAAGGCAGCAGGCCAGTTGATTGTAGCATGTCCCAGTGTTGCTTCTCAACACTTAGATGGTTTCAGTCATGATCTTCCATGTGAAGATACTATTTTACCATTGTAATTACTAACCTAATTCATAGGGAAATAACCTTGAGATTATGCAGGTACACTGTTCCTATTCAGGGTGCTAATCATTCTAGCATCCATTGGCTGTTGCCTCAATCCATTAATACTATGATGGTCGCAAAATGATGATTTGGTAACTCTGTTATTTCCTCTACATTTTGTGTGGCACATTAACCCAGATTATGTTGCTATAACAAAAATATCTCACTGGGTAACAAAGGAGCTCAGAGTGTAACTCAGTGGTACACATCCTTAGCAAGTGTGAAGCTTTAACCTCAGAAAAGAAAATAATCAGGGATGCTGGAACATGCCTTTAATTCCAGCACTTAGGAGGCAGCAGCAGGAGGGTCAATGTGAGTTCAATGCCACCCTAACAGTATATAGTGAATTTCAGATCGGCCTGGGCTAAAGTGAGACACTACCTTGAAAAACCAAAAAATAGAGAAGTATATGTAGAGATGCCATTCTATAGCAGCTGCTGGGAAGTGAACAAACCAGGGGAAGATGCTCCCACTCTTGGCTGGAGGATCTGTTTTATTTTACAGGTGGCAGAGAAAATGTAGGAGAGCCAAGATCTACTGATAAGACAAAAAGATAGCTGACTGCCCACCGTGAAATGTGCCACCTCTACCACATCTGCCATGGCACAGGAAAAATTGCAGAGGAAGTGGAGACATGAACACTGCTCTTACTGCTAGCCTGACAACCAGCTCCAGGGTGATGGTGACAGACATGGTGATCAATCAAAATGTATCAAAGCAGAAATCCAGAGACTGCAGAAATCTTAACACTGAATCAGACTGCCAACAGGCCTGGCATGGCTCTGGGAACATTCCAGAAGAGGGGGTAGAAGAAAGATTGTAATAGAGTGGAAAGGAATACCCCGAGGCATAGTCCCCACCTTCCCCACCCCTCTGGGACTGACTGAAACCTTCATGACCCCACAGTGAATACCATAACCCCACTGAGGAGGGCCCCAGAGAAACTGGAGCAGGGGCAAGGGGATAAAAGAGTACAACTTGCTATAATATATATATATATATATATATATATATATATATATATATATATATATACAAAATTAAATTAAAAAAAGAGCTATATGTAACTCACAGTTCTGGAGAAGAAGAGAAGGAGGGAAGAAGAGAAGGAGGATGGAAAGAGGGAGGGAGAGATAAAGAGAGAGTGATGAGAGCAAGATTCAGAGGTCTGACTCACTCTTTCATGGGGAAACTAACCAAAGTCCCAAAAGAACTACAATAATCCTTCTGAGGATAGCACCACCAATGACCTATGACCTAATAACCTTCCATTAGGTCCCTCCACTTAAAGGACCTGCCACCTCTCAACATTGCCACTGTGGTGACCAAGTTACCAGCCCAGTGATCCTTTGGGGCACACTCAAGCTGGAGAGATCCAGAGAGTCCAGAGGCCACAGAAGCAGGCAGAAGCAGCTACAGCAGCAGCAGCAGCAGCAGGTCTCTGTGGCCAGGCTCGGCCTGGGCCACAGGAAAAGCCAGGTGAAGGGATTTTCTACTCATACTAGCCTCCTTGCAAACTCAAGAAATGTGAAGGGGAAGACAGCAGGCACCATCTAGAGAGGCTCAAGAAGAAGAGGATCTGAGGACCAGCAGGAGAACCTCAGTCAACATCCACAGCCCGCTCTCCCCCCACTACCAGCGCAAGTGCCAGCAAGCACCAGAGACCAGGGGAAGGGAACTCACCTATACAGCACCTAGCACAGGTGATCAGAGCAGTGACCCACCAACCCAGCCAGCCTACCTGAGCCCACAGGGCAGCAAAGAGGGACCCAAGCAGGCAAGCAGCATAACTGAGACCAAAGCCATCCCCAAAAGTAACTGGGGTTACACCACATCAGTATCCTCCAAAAAAGCCTGGTATATAGGCTTGCATCAGAAGTGCTAATTGCACCTTCCATGTGAGGGTAAATTATGTGTTAAATTTGATGAATGATCATTTTTAAATAAGCTATATTTTTGGGATTGTCATTTGTTGTTTCCTGATTTATAGCACCTTTGTCTCCTCTTCTGCCATTTGTTAGGTCAGGGTCTCATTTGGTCACAAGCTGACCTTGGAATCCTCTACAGACTAGAAATCTCAGCCTCCCAGTTGACGGAATTAAGGGTGTGGGGTAACACACATCCTTAGGGACTGTGACTTTGTTACAGGATCCGTTTGTCATAGTACCTACTCTTGCATAAATACTCTGCTGGTTTCCATTGGATATACATATTGTTCAGTTAAATTTTAGAATTCGTCTGCATTTTCCTCCAACCAGCCTACTAGAATACTCTCATAGCAGGCGAACCCAACGCCTAGGGTCACTTTTGTGGTTACTCTGAGAGTCTTAAGAGCCACATCTAGTACCTTAAACTCCTAACCTGGAGATATATAATGTCAGATTGAATGATACATCTAATAATACTGCAGATAATTAGAAAAAACAAGCATTAAATTAACCCGAGATACAAAAACTCTACATTATAATACAAGAAACACAGAAAACAAGACAATATAAATCCACCAAAAATTATAAATCCATCAGAAATGACCTCCAGTGAGGCTGATTTAGAGGAAATGCCTGAGAAAGATTTCAAAAGAATGATCATAGCTGGGTGTAGTGGCACATGCCTTTAATCCCAGCACTCAGGAGGCAGAGGAAGGAGGAACACCATGAGTTTGAGGCCATCCTGAGACTATATAATAAATTCCAGGTCATGTAGTGGATTCCAGGTCAGCCTGAGCTACAGTGAAACCCTACCTCAAAAAAAAAAAAAAAAAGTTCAAAGAAATCAAAGAGGAAATCAAAGTAATCAAAGAAGACAAAGGAAACCAATTTAATGACATAAGGAGATCAATACAAGACATGAATAAGGAAATAAAATAAAGAAAAAACAGTCAGAAATACTAGTAATGAAAAACACAGTAAGTCAAATAAAAAACTCTGTAGAAAATCTCACCAATAGAATGGATGAGGGAGAGAACAGAATATCTAAACTAGAAGAGCAGGTGACAGATCTAATACAGTCTAACAAAGAGAAAGACAAACTAATAGCAAGGTATGAATGGGAATTTCAAGATATTTAGGACACTATGAAAAGATCAAACATAAGAATTCAGAGTATAGTAGAAAGAGAATAATTTCACTCCAAAGGCATATTTGGTATTTTCAACAAAATTATATAAGAAAACTCCCCCCAAATTGGGAAAGAGATGCCAATACAATACAGAAAGCCTTTAGAACACCAAACACAAAACTTGGAAAGAACCTCTCCTCACCATATTATAATTAAACTACCAAACACACAAACCAAAGAAACATACTAAATATTTTATAAATATGATATAATATATTAAGATATAGTAAATATATTAAATATATGTTATATTTAAATATATGTAAAATATATTTATTAAAAATATATTTAGTTAGAGAGAAAAATCAAGTCACATACAAAAGCAAGCCCACCAGGGTAACAGCAGATTACTCAACACAAACTTTAAAAGGCAGAAGGGCTTGGTTCTGAAAGATAACAACTGTCAACCAAGGTTACTTTGTCATGCAAAGTTATTCATTCAAATAGAGAAATAAGGACATCCCACAACAAGGCTAAGGAATATTAGAAGACAAAACCAGATCTACAGAAAATACTTGAAAGGGTCCTTCATGCTGAAAAGAAAGAAAAGCACACATATAAGGAACCTGGAAAAAAATGAACCTTACTCAAATACTAGATAATACAAGAGAGCAAAGGAAAAAATGAAAGAACTAAAAAACAAGAAAAGTGGCAAAAATAAATACACACCTTTCAGTAATAACAATTAATATCAACGGCCTCAATGCCCCAACCAAAAGACATAGGTTTGCAGATTGGGTTAGAAAGCAGGATCCTTCAATTTGTTGTCTCCCAAAAACTCCCCTTTCTACAAAGGATGGACACTGTCTTAGGGTAAAAGCCAGGAATACGGGGTTCCAAGAAAATGGGCCTAGAGAACAAGCAGGGGTTGCTATCCTAATGTCTGACAGTGTAGACTTCAGACCAACATTAGTTAGGAATATCACTTTATACTGATTAAAGGAATACTCTAACAGGAGGACATTACAATCCTAAACATATACGCACCTAACATGGGGGCTCCCAACTTCATCAAACAAAGGCTATTAGAACTAAGGTCACAGATAACACCAAACACAGTTGTAGTGGGTGACTTCAATACCCCACTTTCATCAATTGACTGGTCATCCTGGCAAAAACTAAACAGAGATGTATCTGGATTAAATGAGGTCATAGAACAATGGACCTAACAGATATATACAGGACATTTCATCCAAATGCTATAGAATACACATTCTTTTCAGCAGCACATGGAACATTCTCTGAAAATAGGCCATATATTAGTACTCAAAGCAAATCTTAACAAATACAGGAAAATTGAAATAGTTCCTTGAACTCTATCTGATCACAATGGGATCAAACTACAAATCAATAGCAAGAAAAGCTATAGAGCATACACAAAATCATGGAAACTAAACAATACACTACTAAATGATGAATGGGTCAATCAAGAAGGAAATCAAAAAATTCACAGAATCATGGGCTGGAGAGGTGGCTTAGCGGTTAAGCGCTTGCCTGTGAAGCCTAAGGACCCCGGTTCGAGGCTCGATTCCCCATGACCCACGTTAGCCAGATGCACAAGGGGGTGCACGCATCTGGAGTTCGTTTGCAGTGGCTGGAAGCCCTGGCACGCCCATTCTCTCTCCCTCTCTCTCTCGCTCTCTCTGCCTCTTTCTCTCTCTGTATGTCACTCTCAAATAAATAAATAA
The DNA here is from genome assembly GCA_036346955.1 of Dipus sagitta. Taxonomy (NCBI): domain Eukaryota; kingdom Metazoa; phylum Chordata; class Mammalia; order Rodentia; family Dipodidae; genus Dipus; species Dipus sagitta. Next base: position 37,338,933 of record CM070772.1, on the reverse strand, counting down.
AAATAACAAAAAAAAAATTCACAGAATCAAATGATAATGAGAACACAACATATCAAAACCCTTGGGACACATTGAAGGCAGTCCTAAGAGAGAAATTTATAGCTTTAAGTGCCTATATTAAGAAATTAGAAAGGTTGCAAGTAAAGAACTTAATGTTTCACTGTAAGGCCTTAGAAAAAGAAGAACAAGGCGAACCCAAATTCAGTAGACAGGAAGAAGTAATGAAGATTAGGCAGAAATTAATGAAATAGAAAACAAAAACAAAACAAAACCAAACAAAAAAATCCAAAGAATCAATGAAACAAAGAGTTGGTTCTTTGAAAGGATAAAAAAGATTGATAAACCCTTAGCAAATCTGACCAAAAGAAAGAGAGAAGAGACACAAATTAATAAAATTAGAAATTAAAAAAGCACCATTACAACAGATACCAGAGAAATTTAAAAAATGTCAGAGCCAAAAGAAGAGTAGGACTCCTTACAACATGCTCCTCCAGACATAAAATGGCCTGGATATCCATGACCTTGCAGTGCCTGACACTACCTACACAAGACCATTATAACAGGAGGAAATTTTGGGTTATTGTCTACAACTATGGAAGTTGTCAATAAAACAATCAATTTAAAACTAAACAAAAGAAAAGAAAATGTTTATTTAGGACTACAGGGATGGATTAGGGGTTAAGGCACTTGTCTGTGAAGCCTAAGGACCCATGTTCGACTTCCCAGATTCTAGTAAGCTAGATGCACAAGGTGACACATGTGCTAGGTCACACATGTGCACAAGGGGGTACACGCATCTGGAGTTAGATTACAGTGGCTGGAGGCCTGGTGTGCCAATCTTCTCTTGCTCTCACTCTTTTATATATATTTTATATATTATTATATATAATATATATAATATAATTATATATATTATATATATAACATTATATATAAATTATATAAATATATATAATATTTAATAATATATATTATATATTATATATATTATATATATAGACCAGTATATAAAAACAGGCCAGTCTGTTGGGCTTGCCTCAAAAAAAAAACCTACACACACACACACACACACACACACACACACACACATATGTTTGGAGAGAGGAGAGAGAGAGATAAAATGGGCACTGCAGAGCCTTCTGCTACTGCAAATGAAACCCAGACACATGGGCCACTTTGTGCATCTGGCTTTCCATGGGTACTGGGGAATTGAACCTAGGCCATCAGGCTTTGCAAACAAATGGCTTTAACCACTGAATCATCTCTCCAGCCCTGCTGGGGATGTATTCTAAGATTCCTAGCGACCACCTGAAACTGCAAGCAGTACTGAACCCTAAATAGACTATGCTTTTTCCTATCTGTGTTTAACTTTAATAATGTTTACGTTATAAATAGGCGCAGTAAAGAATTAATAATTACTCATAATAAAAATGAACAATTATGACAGTATACTATAATAAGGTGTATTATATAGTCTATCTGAAATTCTGCATCTTTTTCAGTATTACCACTGTGGTGGTACCAGCACAATGATAGTTTGGGGGACACACTCAAATCGTGCCCAATAATGGAAGTTCACACACAGGCATATCTATACATCTGTTGTTTTTTGAGACATATGTTGTTGTTTGGTTTCAATATAATATACAGGGTGTCTCTCAATATATATGTATATATACATATATACATATCTATGTATACATATATGTACATATCTCACACACACATATACACGTTTGTCATATTTTTATTCTTTTTTAAATTTTTTTTTATTTGAGAGCAACAGACAGACAGAGAAAGAGGCAGATAGATAGAGAATGGGTGCGCCAGGGCCTCCAGCCACTGCAAACGAACTCCAGATGCATGCGCCGCCCTGTGCATCTGGCTAATGTGGGTCCTAGGGAATAGAGCCTCGAACCAGGGTCCTTAGGCTTCATAGGTAAGCGCTTAACCACTAAGCCATCTCTCCAGCCCTTTTTTTTTTTTTTTTTGGAGAGAGAGAGAGAGTCTGGTGTAGCTCAGGCTGGCCTCAAACCTGACATGTACCTGAGGATGACCTTAAACTCCTTATCCTTCTGCTGCCATCTCCCAAGCACTGGCATTACCTGGCTTCTATCTGAAAGCATTTAATTATTCTTAAATATTCTCACCTAGAGAAATCCCTTCCCTGCTCCTCTTTGGCGTATCTGAGTTGCCAACATCACAACCATTGTTAAGTAAAATCAGAGCTGAATGAGAGCAGCTGTGACAGTGAATCTCAAAATAGAGACATCTAGTGAGTGACTAACGGTTAGGTAGCATATCCAACATGAGTATGTTGGATGAAGGAATAATTCATATCCTGGGCAGGGTGGAGGTATATTGTGTACCATTTCATCATGCTGCTAAGAATAGTGAATGATTTGAAAGTTATGAATTGTTTATTTTTGGAATTTTTCATTTAATATTTTTGGACCATAGTCGATGGTGGAGAGCTGAAACGGCAGAAAACCATACCAGAGATAGGAAGAATACTCTAGATGAGGCCAGTGAGAGGAGGAGAGTGGGGAAAACACCAGGGGCTTCAGGGGAAGCCCCAGCCATCGCTGTGGAGCCAGAGGCTCAGGAGGCCAGAGGAGACGTGGTTGAGATGCAAGCTGGTGGGATAATCCAGGACAGCACAAAATCCCTGCCTGGGGAGCTTGATTTTCATTCCACACACTGACGGAAGCCAGGAAGCATTGGTACACAGGGTTATATCCTAGAGGAGACTTGGGGATCATTTTATTCACTTATAGCATTTGTTTCTGGGTCTTTAAAAAAATATTTCCTTCTACATAATCTGTTTGGGATGTGGGGTGTGTGTGTGTGTGTGTGTGTTTTAATGATTTTAATCACCAGGTACATGCCTTTAATTCCAGCACCTGGGAGACAGAAGTAGGAGTATCACAGTAAGTTCGAGGCCACCCTGAGACTACAGAGTGAATTCCAGATCAGCCCGGGCTAGAGTGAGACCCTACTTCGAAAAACAAAGCAAACAAACTAAAAATGATTTTAATCTATTTTTTTTGTTTGTTTGTTTTTGTTTTTCGAGGTAGGGTCTCACTCTAGCCCAGGCTGACCTGGAATTCACTCTGTAGTCTCAGGGTGGCCTCGAGCTCACAGTGATACTCCTACCTCTGTCTCCCAGGTGCTGGAATTAAAGGTGTGCACCACCACTCCCGGCTCAAGATTTTAATCTATTTTTAAACTTTTTTTTTTTTTTTTGAGGTAGGGTCTCACTCTAGCCCAGGGCTGACCTGGAATTCACTCTATAGTCTCAGGCTGGCCTCAGACTCATGGTGATTCTCCAACCTCAGCCTCCTGAATGCTGCCGTTAAAGGTGTGAGACACCAGGCCCAGTCCTAAACTTAAAAAAAATTTTTTTAAAATTTATTTGAGAGTGAAAGACAGAGAGAAGGTAGGAGAGAGAGAGAGAGAATGGGCACGCCAGGGCCTCCAGCCAGTGCAAATGAACTCCAAACGCGTGTGCCCCTTGTGCATCTGGCTAACATGGGTCCTGGGGAATCAAGTCTCGAACTGGGGTCCTTAGGCTTCACAGGCAAGCGCTTAACCGCTAAGCCATCTCCCAAGCCGGTAAACTTTTTATTTATTTATTGTTTTTAACAGATTATACTCTTTTATTCCCTCTCCCCTGCTCCCGTTTCCCTAGGGTCCTTCTCAGTGGGTTATTCACAAACTACATTCATGTACCCAATGTACCATGATCATAATATCCTGCTACCACCCTCTTTTGTCCTCTCTCCTGGATCCTCCCTTCACTGAACCTCTTCTTCTTTCCAACTAGTCCCTCTTCTATTTTGATATCATCCCTTTTTTGTCCTCTTAGTATGCAGGTCTTGTGTAGGTAGTGTCAGCCACTATGCGGTCATGAATGCAACGTGGTCATGGCCATCTGAAAGAGAAGCTTCTCTAAACCAAAAGTGAGATATATATTTTTAAATTTACTTATTTGAGTGTGTGTGTGTGTGTGTGTGTGTGTATGCTGATGTCCAGGGTCTCTTATTGCTGCAAAGTAATATCAGATGCATGCACCACTATTTTTGGGTCTGGCTTTACATGAGTGCTGGGGACTAGAACTCAGGCCACCAGGCTTTGCAAGCAAGTGCTTTTAACTGCTGAGCCATCTCCTCAGCCCCTTCTGGGTCTTTTTTAAAAATTTTTTTGTTTATTTTTATTTATTTATTTGACAGCGACAGACAGAGAGAGAGAAAGAAACAGAGAGAGGGAGAATGGGCGTGCCAGGGCCTCCAGCCACTGCAAATGAACTCCAGACGCGTGCGCCCCCTCGTGCATCTGGCTAACGTGGGTCCTAGGGAATTGAGCCTCGAACCAGGGTCCTTAGGCTTCACAGGCAAGCGCTTAACTGCTAAGCCATCTCTCCAGCCCGCTTCTGGGTTTGTTTTAAAAAAAATTTTTTTTTCTTCTTTTTCTTTTGGTTTTTGTTTGGTCTAAGTGAGGGAGTTATCTGGACACCAAAATGTCTGGCTCATCTTTGTATTTTTAAGACTTGTGAAATAGTTTGAAGTCAGAATGGCTCCCAGAAGTACAGGCATCCCTATCTTCTGGGGAGGTGGCATCATTAGAAGGTGGGGCCTAGTAGGATGGAGTTAGCTCATGGGAGGTGTGTCCTTGAAGGGGCTTATTGTGACTCCAGTCCCCACCCCTTTCCTTCTCTCTTTGCTTGCCAGTGGCCATAGAGTCACATGCTCCTGCTACCACAGGCCCAGAGCGCTAGGACCAGGCACATGGGCTGATACCTCTGAAATCATGAGCCAAAGTAGTTCTGTCCGCCTTGTAAGTTGATTCAGTATTTTGCCAGCGTGATGGAAAGCAGCAACCACGCCTTAGCATATAGAGGATGCTCAGCAAATGTTTGCAGGAACCAGTCTGTTAGGTTACTTACAATAAAGACCGCAAGTGTGTGCTTTCTGTGTGAGCTGAGGTCATGTGGTGGAGGGTGCGTCTTCAGAAAGCAGTTTCCTATGAAATTTTTATAGAAAATGTAAATATTCAGCCTCTAGAACACTTAACTCCCACCACAGCCATCCGCACTGGATTCAACTGGGAATAACTTTTGAGCATTTTTAGGTGCTAGCAAAGAGAACAAGGAAACTGCAATTATTCCATTAACAGCTGTTTCATACCTCATCTTCTTTGTGACTTTTAATTTATTTTTATTTTTTTTCCCTCTCTCTCTCTCCTTTTTTTTTTTTCTTTTTTTTTTTTTTGGTTTTTGGATTTTTCGAGGTAGGATCTCACTCTAGCCCAGGCTGACCTGGAATTCACTATGTAGTCTCAGGGTGGCTTCGAACTCACGGCAATCCTCCTACCTCTGCCTCCCGAGTGCTGGGATTAAAGGCGTGCGCCACCACGCCCGGCTCTCTCTTTTTTTTAAACTCCAGACACAGGTGCTACATTGTACATCTGGCTTACATGGATCCTGGGGAATCGAACCTAGGTCCTTTGACTTTGTAGGCAAATGCCTTAACCGTCAAGCCATGCCTCTAGCCCTTTGCGACTATTTTAAAATTTAACATACGTAAGCCGGGCGTGGTGGCTCACGCCTTTAATCCCAGCACTCGGGAGGCAGAGGTAGGAGGATCACCGTGAGTTCTAGGCCACCCTGAGACTCCATAGTGAATTCCAGGTCAGCCTGGGCTAGAGTGAGACCCTACCTCGAAAAACCAAAAAAAAAAAAAAAAAAAAAAAATAACATACGTAGCTCATTGAAGATGCATTTAGACTTTATCCAGCTTTAAGAGCCTATGCCTTTTGTCAAAATCCTGGTTTGTGTGTGTGAGTGTAATGTGAGTGGTGTGCTATGTTTTTGTATTGTATATACATGTGTGCGAATGCAGATGTGTGTCCCCAGTGTGCATGCAAGTGGAGGCCAGAGCAGAACTTCGAGTGTCCTCCTCTGTCACGCTTCTGTCTTTTATTTCTTTGAAATGGAGTCTTGCCTTGAACTTGGAGCTTTTATGGTGAGACTGAGCCCCAGCAATTCTCTGATCTCTGCTCCCCATAGGACTAGGGTTGCAGGCCATGCCCAGGCCATGCCCAGGTGCCAAGGATTGAACTCGGGCCCTTTCAGATCCTCTCAGGCCCTTGAGCTTGTGCAGCAAGCATTCTTGACAAATGCTCTTAATGGCTGAGCTATCTCCTCAGCCAAGTTGTTTTGTTTTGGTTTCTTTTGTTTGTTTTTGAGGTAGGGTCTCACTCTAGCCCAGGCTGACCTGGAATTCACTATGTAGTCTCAGGTTGGTCTTGAACTCATAGCCATCCACCTACCTCTGCCTTCCTAGTGCTGGGATTAAAGGTGTGCGCCACCATGTCTGGCTTTGTTTTTTTATCTATGTTATGCTGACCTCAGATTCATTATATAGCTGAGTATAAACTTAAACTCCCCATCTTTGTGCCTCTACCTCACAAGTGCTGGGATTACAGATGTGTGCCACCATGCCCAGTTGCAAAACACTCACATAAACTGATAAAACAATAAAATAAAATAAGATGCCCCAAGTAATTCTAAGTGAAAAGTAAATGTTCAGAAATCCTTGCTGACCGCTTAGGGAATAAAACAAAGCATGCTTATATTTACATTTAAAACATTTCCAGGTTGCTTCTTTGTAATTTCAAATTCCCCTTCCTCACATTTCATGGGTTTCTTTAGTCTGTAGTAAATCCTGAAAAATCTAGCAGCTTGGTTAAGAAAGGGTGTTGGCAAGCTGTGGCCGTCTTTGCTGGTTTCAAAAGAAAATCATTTGATCACTACCTACAGTTCTAATGAACCCTGAGCTATATAAAGGTAATACTTATGTTTATTTACTTATTAGAGGGGGGAGAGGGAGAGAGAGAGAGAATGGGCGCACCAGGGCTTTTAGTGGCTGCAAACAAACTCTACACACATGCGCCACCTTGTGCAGCTGGCTTACGTGGGTCCTGGGAAATTGAACCAGGGTCCTTTGGCTTTGCAGGCAAGTGGCTAAGCCATAGTCCATCCCGATACTTGCTTTCATTTAAAATATCTATTCTGATTACAAGTGGAACATATCCCAACTGTAGAAAATTGAACAAAAAAAAAATTTTTTTTTTTTTGAGACAGGGTCACATGTATTCCAGGCTGGTCTTGAACTCAATATGTAGCCTAGGATGGCCTTGAATTTCTAATCCTGTTGCTTCTACTTCCTAAGTGCTAGAATTAAAAGTGTGTGCCACCATGCCTGAATCTTTGTGAATGCCTGTTTATAAAATCTCTTTTTACCCCCACTCAAAAGTCTTTTTTTAAATTAATATACCATGAGTGGTTCCTTTTTTTTTTTAATCTCCTCTCTCTTTATTTCCTTTTTCTTTTTCTTTTTCTTTCTCTGTCTCTCTCTCTCTCTTTGTGGGGAACAGTGGTAGCTTAGGCCAGCCTTGAACACCAGATCTTCCTCTGGAATTATAGGCATGCCCCACCACACTCTGCTAGCCATGTGAACTTTGAAGCTTCTCCCCTATTATTGGACACCTGCTACTATATGTAAATATATTTATACTACATATTTCCTAAGAGGAGAACTATCTATATGTGTTTTTAGACAGGGTCTTGCTGTGTAGCTCTAGGTAGACTGGAACGCCCCATGTGAATGAGGTTGCTTTCAAATTTATAGCTATCCTCTTGTCTCTGCCTCTGGAGTGCTGAGATTAATAAGGGAGTGCCACCATGCCTGCCTTATCTATTTTTGTTGTTGTTGTTGTTTTGAGGCAGGGTTTCACTTTGGTCCAGGCCAATTTGGAACTTGCTTTATAGCCCCAGGCTGGTCTTAAACTCAGACCTATTCTCCTCACTCAGCCTTCTAAATGCTGTCATTATAGGTGTGAGCCCCCACATCTACCTTTATGTGTCATTTCTTAGGTTGTTTATATTTTTCACCTTCTTCACATTGTGGTCAAGCTGTCCTCTGTAAAAGCTGTCATGTTTCCATGTATGGAGTCAAGGTATGAAGGCCTGACGTTGGTCGTGGCACTATTTTTGCACATTTTTTTTAGAAATCAATGCTGACAAGGGTGTGTCCCTGTGGGCCACACACAGGCCATGTGAGCATTCCTGCCTGTGCCCCATAGCTTGCTTGGTACCATTGCTGCTTCTGTCATAACATGGACAGCAGTGGCTCATTGTGATGCTGATGATGTGGCCTCCCCGATGTTCTAGAAGATTGTTTGGTATAACTGTTTCAGCTCAGCATTTTTTCTCAGCCTTATCCTATTTAGAGTCTCAATTCCAATACTGTACAGTTTAAATTGCCATATGCCTGGCTTGTAACTTGGTTGAAGGCATTTCAATTTGTCGTCTTCATCAGCTTACTATACTAACAAGGTGGAAAAAGAAATCCTAGTCCCAGGCTGGAGAGATGGCTTAGCGGTTAAGGCGCTTGCCTGTGAAGTCTAAGGACCCAGGTTCAATTCTCCAGGTCCCAGGTAAGCCACATGCACAAGGTGGTGCATGTGTCTGGAGTTTGTTTGCAGTAGCTAGAGGTCCTGGCATGCCCATTCTCTCTCTCTCTCTCTCTCTTTTTCTCTCTCCCTCTGTCTGTTTCAAATAAAAATAAATAAATAAAAATTAAAAACAAAACAAAAAAGGAAACTCCAGGCTCTCCAACAGGTAAAACCTTACTGTTGGTTGTTTTTTATTTCTGTATATTAGTAATGTTTTAACATTAGTCTGTATAAATTGCAGTATATTTAGCAGTAAGTGCACAATGGGAACTTTGTAAAATAATCCATGAAGAATGCCTTTAAATCCAAAATTAAATATAAAATTTATTTCTTATGAACAAAATGATAGGATATAGTACAAAAGTAGGATGTCAAGTTGTTTTCTTATGACAATGACATTATTTTAATTTATGCAAAAATGAAGCATTTAAATATTTCACTTACTTTTCATCACAAAAGAAGTGAACAGAATTATCTATTCTCTCTTAATCTTTTGAATCAAAATGGTTTGAATTCAGAGTAATCTGAATTGAACCTACTGACTATGCTATTTTTGCAATAACTTTTTTTTTTTTTTTTTGGTTTTCCGGGGTAGGGTCTTACTCTAGCCCAGGCTGACCTGGAATTTACTATGGAGTCTCAGGATGGTCTCAAACTCATGGCAATCCTCCTACCTCTGCCTCCCGAGTGCTGGGATTAAAGGTGTGCACCACCATGCTCGGCTTGCAATAACTTTTTTTGTGTGTGTGTGTGACCATAAGAAGTTATTAATGAAAAAATAAAAGGACTAAAGGTATGAGTTGTTCTAGAGAACAATAATTATCTTCTATGTTTCCATGAGCTCAACCTAACAGGGTGGACAGTCAATAGAAAAGTCACTTTTAATTAAATAATAGTGTCCTAGGGACATGTCTAAAATTATTTTCATTCATTCTTGTACTTTTTCTGTGACCCAGTATCCCTTAGCAATGTTACTCTGAGTGTACAGAAACACGGCACACTCGTGGATGTCCTCCCAGTCAACTGAAAGAGATTTAGGTGGCCGTGAGGTCATCTTTGTCTTTTGCCTGTGAAGCTCTCTGTAATTGACAAGCAACTGACTATAGATACTTCTGTTGCTGCCTCTGCATGTGCCCATTGCCCTGGCGATAGCGCCGTACTTCCCTCATCTCATCATTCAGAAGCTATTTATCTATTTTTTCCCCCACTGCCTCCTTCAAGCCCTCGCCCCCGTTGCTGAATGCCGGGCTCGGCCCCCACACATTCAGGCATATTTATTCCCGTAAAGATAGTGACACTTAGGGTTTATTCTAAGACTGAATCTGTGCTGCCCAGTGACTAAGGGCTTAAGCATGCACAGTGCTTCTATGCTTACACTTGGAGCTAGCTTGACTATACTTAACACTTTTATTTCTTTCTCTCAGAATCCCCTGTTTTGGCACACTTCAGTTAACACACCACTTGCCAGGCCACTAATTGATTTCTGAAACCTGACATTTGTTTTTTGTTTTCTCTCATCTTCCCTAATGGTACAGCACTACTAAGCAGGAAGGAATGCAAAGAACTAGAAAGTTCAAAGTAATTGAGGATCTCTCCATTCACACTGTCTGGCTCCATGCCAGTGTAGAACCTGGAACATTTGAAAAATATTTGTCAAGTTTTAACCCTTTTTTTAATCGCGTGGATGAAACAGGTTTGCAGCCGTAGCACTTGTCCTGGTTGAACATGTTCTTTATATGTTTAGAACTGCATGGCAAACATCTCCGAAAAGGATTACTTTCCAATTTCCGTACCATTGTACACAGCTAAGCTAGTTATTTTCTGGGAGACTGCAGATCTGGGGATGTCAGAGAAACCATTACTTAAAAGTAAAAACCCTAGTTCATGAATCTGTAGGCCAGAAATTAAATTTTTTTAAATGCTACTATTTTTGAGCCAAAAATACACGTATTCAGATTTCATTTTTATTTTTAAATTGTGAATGCATTAGCTATGTGAATCTACCTGAAGCCAGGTTTGTATCTGTATTCATTAAGAAAGGTGGAGGAATGGACAAGCCTATCATCAAAATATGTGATTAAAAGCTTGCCATAGTTGCATGGGCTTTTGTTTGGTTGTAATGGAGAGCTTCTGTAAATGAAAGCATGTGGAAAGCTAGGGTGAGACTTAGAAGCATTTCCAGTAAACTAAATAGATCTTCTTGCAGTCAAAACTTGGGTGGAAATTACAGGCCACTGAAGCGCTGGCGAACAGAAACACACAAGGAAAAGTCCAGTTAGATTTAAATGCAAATTAAAATCCAGATAAGTCCCAAGTTGTATTAATTCTAAACTGGATTTAGATTAATGTTCACAGACCACAGAAGTTCTGCTAAGAGTTATCTCCGTCACATGACCAGGTTTGATGATATTATTTACATGAAGTATGTAAAAATCTGTCAAAGATCAATTATTATTTTAAAAAAAAACAATACATTAAATCCCATGCCTGTCTCTAAGGTACTTTTGCATACATGACTGGGTTTAATTTTAGAGAAAATCAGGCCAGGTTTTTAAAGATGAAGGTGCACAGCGTGGGGACTGTGCACTTAGAAACAGATATGCAAAAAAACACTTATTAAATAATACTTCGGCCACGTGAAAGTAATCATCAGCCACTTTCTGAAAGCAGCGAACACAGCCATAAAAATGAATCATGCATTAACAGAAAGGGAAGGAAAGGTAGAAAAATATCTAGTTAGTACCATACTTCTATCTTTGCTAAAATAAAAACATTTAATACATTTGTGCATATTCATCTACCCACACATTGACCATAAGATTCCCAGCTTTGATATCCTCTGTGAAGTGAACTTTAATCAAAGAACTTTTGCAAAGCTGTTGTTTTACTAAGAAGTGGAAAGTAAGTAGGCTCTTCTCCCTGTACAGCAGTATAATGTGGTGTCAACGTATGTACACATACAAAAATATTATAGGCATTTTATTACGGTTTATTGTTCCGGCTCCCCAATAAGCCAGATAAAATCATGTTCAAGAACATTAAGGATTAAGGGAAGTGATTTCTTTTGGTGATTGCTGGCAAAAACACTCTGCTGTTAAAACAACATAGTAGATGGACAGTAATATGTTTGGCTATTACTTGCCTACAAATCTGGATTCTCAGTTTCAGAGCTGTTGAGTGTCTCTGACTTTCCGTGGCTTGTTTGGCTGGTTCTCTTTTCGTTGGAAAAGGTGTCTAAGGTAGGTTGGGCTGTTTCTCTTCTGAAAATATTAAAGCCCAGTTTTCATCCTGAGCCTACAAGTGCTAGTAAAAATAAGCCAAGGATGTAATGTCTATTTAAATACCCATCTGAGTTAGTTAGCTGTTAGTGCTGAAATTAGATTTCAAGTACCGGCTCGTAGAATCAACATGGTTTAAATATTAAAAACTTCAAAATTCACATGGCCCACCTCCTTCTTCCTCACACACAGTTATTACAGAAGGTAGAACTACGTGTAAAAACTTCGAGCTAGTTAAATACTGAAGGGAGAGGGAAAAAAAAAAATGCCCAGGTTGGTATGCAAGGACTTAAAAAAAAGTTCCTGACATTAAAGCTTTTATTCAGCACCTACGGAATTTGTTAAGTGGATAGAGATAGCAGCCCTGCTCAAGGTGCACAGAGTGCAGCTGTTTTAATATATACATATATTTAATATATACATATATATATATATATATATATATTTATCGTCCCGCCTCTAGTCTTCCTCTAAGGTACATTTTGTATATTTAAAAATACGCACTCATTAAACAAGGGGCTCCCCCACCTAGCTAGCCTTCTGGGTTTCAGCATGTGAGTTTCAGGTCCTTGCACAATACCTACGACGTGCAATACTTTTTTCTTTTTTTTTTTTTCCTTTTCTTTTTTCTTTTTTTCCCTCCCTCATCCTGGCGGAGCTCAGTCTCGAAGCAATCTCCCTCCGCGTCTCCACCCTCATTCCCCCTCTTCCTAGATTCCACCCGCTCGTCCCGTCTTCTTTCCCTTCCTTCCTCCCTCCCTCCGCAGCCCAATCTATCAGCGAACTTGTGTACAAACTGCGCCGCGGCCCTGCGCGCGAAGCTCGTGGCCCGAGGGGTGCGGTCGGCTCCCCCCCCCCCCAACACTCGCGGCGCGGGGGAGGGGGGCGTGGCTCCGCGTGAGCTTCCGTCTTCCTATTGGCTAGCTTCCTCAGTCGGGCCGGCCCTGCGGTCTCGCGATTGGCTGCGGCTGTGCCAGTCGCGCGGGTCGGTCCCTCCTGCCCGGAGTTGGGTAAAATAGAGGCGGGCGTCAAGTGTCAGTAGTCGCGGGGCAGGTACGCGCGCTCGCGGCTCTCGCAGCCGGAGGTCGGTGCACGGGTGGCGGCCGCTGCAGCAGCGGGAAGGGACGAGCGAGCGCGGCGCGGCGGGGCGGGGCGCGGCGGGAGAAAGTGGTCGCTCGGACGAGGACCCCGGCGGCGTTCACGCGCGGCTCAGCCGGGGAGCTTGGCTTTGCCGTGCGCGCCTTCGAAAACTGCTCTCCGGTGACCGTGGGAGGTCTGCCCGGAGCCCCTCCACCATCACCCCAAGTTCGCCGTTCCCCCCCCTTTTTTTTTTCCTCCCCCGGAGCCAGCGTGGGCGACGTGGGAAGTGCGCCTGAACCGCGCCCGGTTGCCCGGAGCCGCCGCCTCCTCCTCCTCCTCCTCGGCCGCCGCCGTCCCCCACCCCGCCCCCGCCGCCAGTGCCCATGGCTACGCGGGTGCTGAGCCTGAGCGCCCGCCTGGGAGCCGTACCCCAGCCGCCGGCCGCCCAGGACGAGCCGGTGTTCGCGCAGCTCAAGCCCGTGCTGGGCGCCGCCGCGAACCCGGCCCGCGACGCGGCGCTCTTCCCGGGAGAGGAGCTGAAGCACGCGCATCACCACCCGCAGGCGCAGCCCGCGCCCCCGCCGCCGCCGCCGCCGCCGCCCTCCGCGGGCCCGCGGCTGCCCGCCGACGAGCTGGTCCAGGTAGGCGAGAGCGCACCGCCCGGCGGCCCGTCCTCCTTCCCGGGGCTCGGGTGTGTCCCGTCCGCCGCTGCGGGGCGCGGGCGGCAGGGGCCGCTCCAGGCTGGGGCGCGCGCGCGCCGGGGCGCAGAGGGGTGACGGGGCAAGCCGGCGGGGAGGGGGGAGGAACAGCGCTACCCTGTCCTGCTCGCCGGGACACCGCGTCCCGCCAAGCATTTTGGAGGACCGGGAGGGTCGCCTAGCACAGCCAGTGGGCCGGGAGGTTGTGCGGGGGGGCGGGGGTGTTCCTGCCTAGAAGTGGTTCGAGACTGCTGCGCTCAGGCGCACCTCGGTGGTTTTCTTGCGTGGTGGCTAAACCTTGGACCCAAGCTCAACTGGACTTCGGGGACTGCCTGCGCCTTTCCTCTCGCGCTCCCTCCCAGGGCCTTGGCCTTGGAGGTCCTGGAGTGCAGACTGAGGTGCTGGGGAAAGGGTTTCCTATAGGCGATCCTGGGGCCCCTTTGGGGAAACGAGTCAGGAGAGCCCAAGTTGTGTTGAAGCGCCTCTTTTTCTTTAAAGAGCCCCCTCTGACCACCCCCCCCAGGCCAGGGGTGTTGTTTTCTTGGTGTGCACGTAAATTTCCTCCCAGAGTCGCGTGGAAAGCTGGCAGTTGGCTTTTACACTTGCCCAGCAGCCGAATTAGAGCAGCCGCCTGTTTCTCTCGCCCACGCATGGGAGTCATATAGCCCAGAAAAAACTTCCCGGGACTTTTAGCTTGTCCCAAGGAGAGGGGAGGAAAAAAAAAAAAAAAAAACTGGAAACAGACCCACATGCAAACAGCTGGAAGAGCTAAAATCAGAAACCACTAACCGCCACGGGAGCGCAGTGCACGAAAGGGTTTTAGTTCGGTTTATTTCAAGAAGCCTCATTTAATAGCCTCTTGGGGTATTGTGTGTTTGTACCCAGCGCCTACTCTGTGGGGTCTGCCAGTGTGGCGGTACTTTGAGAGGACAGTGACATTTGTCAGAGATGTGACTCACACGACTACATTAATCTTTATTTTTAAAATCGTGTGTATTGGGGAAATCCAGTCCTCATCCACACTGAAGGGTTTGAATGATCTGAGGTCGGAGTGGAACTGCTTTTTGAAATTTAGGCTGTGCCTCCTATTTACTGATTAAGGTGTCCTGGTTAATAGTTACATGAACAATTTCATTCAGTTGCGTCTTGTTCTATTTGGAATTTCCCTTTCAATGTGAAAAATTAAGCCTGTCTTAGACTAGGAGAGAAGATAGCTGGGGAAAGGCAGAGGCGACTTGTTATGAGATGGGATTATGTCTTTAATCACCGTCTGGGAACTGTTGAATTATTTCATTTTGTCAGTTTGCTCTTAGGAGACAACAAGAAGAGGGGGTAAGGATGAGCGAGCTTTTTTACAGAGTGAGGGGGAATGTAGCATTGGCCTACTGAGGAGGACATGAGAAATGTTTTGCTCATGACTGTGCTGGCGAGCCAACAGCTCTCCCCACCCACGGGCATCTTAACACCAGTCTACCAAGGGAGTGATTTTCCCCTAGGTAATTAAAGATCTGTTTTAGATAGGGATATGAATAGGAACATTTTATTATTATATTAACCAATTACCAAATCTGCTGGTTAAAATCAGCATTTAGATCAAATGTTGCATGTGAAATTGTTTTGTTTCAGTGGATACTATTTTCCCAAAACATCTTAACTACTTTTATTGAATTATAATAAAAAGACACCAAGATAGCCAAAGAACGTTTCACATTAGGTAGTTCAGAAATAATGTAGCCTCAGGTCCCTCTCCTAGAAGCCCTTTGGTACATTGTTTTAAAGATCTGCATAGTTTTTAGTGTTAGAATAAAGCAGGTTCGAAGTCACTGACATGAACAGATCTGAGACATTGTGGCAGTGTCTGAGAGGACACTGTCAGTGCACACTACTGAGATGCGGGACCTGATTGTACCGGAGATACATTATTGCATCAGAAGGGACTGTGTTTTGTGTTCACTTCCTTTTTTTTTTTTTTTTTTTTTTTTCTTGTTTGCCTTTCACTTTTTGTCTAAGGTTGATCTGGGAAGTGATTTTACTAAAGATATGTTATACAGCCTTTCGTAAGCTTTTGGTGAACCAATAGTTACACAATTGACAGAATCAACCCCCATGTGTATGAGCAGTACTTAGTTATTTTCCTTAGTACTTCTTACCACAGGGGTCCAAGGGCCTGTTAAGGAAGCCCTGTTGTTTGTCCTTCCTGCGGTGAAGCAGGTGGTTACTTGAGTCTGTGTCCATTCTTTCGTAGACGAGATGTGAAATGGAGAAATATCTGACGCCTCAGCTGCCTCCGGTCCCGATAACCCCAGAGCACAAAAAGTACAGACGAGACAGTGCCTCAGTTGTCGACCAGTTCTTCACCGACAGTGAAGGCTTACCTTACAGCATCAACATGAACGTCTTCCTCCCTGACATCACTCACCTGAGAACTGGCCTCTACAAATCCCAGAGACCATGCGTAACCCAGATCAAGACAGAACCTGTCACCATCTTCAGCCACCAGAGTGAGACGACTGCTCCTCCTCCAGCCCCGACCCAGGCCCTCCCTGAGTTCACCAGTATATTCAGCTCCCACCAGACCACAGCTCCAGAGGTGAACAATATTTTCATCAAACAAGAACTTCCTACTCCAGATCTTCATCTCTCTGTCCCTTCCCAGCAGGGCCACCTATACCAGCTTCTGAATGCCCCGGATCTAGACATGCCCACTTCTACAAACCAGACAGCAGTAATGGACACCCTTAATGTCTCCATGTCGGCCGCCATGGCAGGCCTTAACACACACACCTCCGCTGTTCCGCAGACTACCATGAAACAGTTCCAGGGCATGTCCCCTTGCACATACGCCATGCCAAGCCAGTTTCTTTCACAGCAGGCCACTTACTTTCCCCCGTCACCACCCAGCTCAGAGCCCGGAAGTCCCGATAGACAAGCAGAGATGCTTCAGAATTTGACCCCACCTCCATCCTATGCTGCTACCATTGCTTCTAAACTGGCAATTCACAACCCAAATTTACCTGCCACTCTGCCAGTTAGTACGCCAAGCATCCAACCTGTCAGATACAATAGAAGAAGTAACCCGGACCTGGAAAAGAGACGGATCCACTACTGCGATTATCCTGGTATGTAGTATTCATGGGTAATGTGTGTGTGTGTGCGCGCACACACACACACACACACATGCATATGTATTTTCATAGAGCTTCTTTTCAGCCTTGCACATTGAATTTACGTAGGAAAGTTTTATGTAGCTAAAAATAAGTCATCTACTTTTGTTCTTTGTGCATTGCACCTGTACTTTACCCTGAAATATCACCAGTGTGGTGCTAATTTTATGTATTTAAAAAATGGCTAGCATGACATGGTGGCTGATGCTGATAACTGGGTTCAGGGAAGCTGAGGGCGAATGATCACAAATTCAAGGTCAGTGTCTGCAAAAGAAAACTTTGTTAAAAATCCCCAAATATATATATATATATATATATTTTTTTTTAGAAAGTGACTAGACCATTCTGGGAAAATATTACCTTAAACGTATTTCTCTTTACTAGTAAAGAAAATTTGAATTTTATTCAGTCTTATAAAATACATCACTAAATCCTAAATTAAGTCTTCTTGAGATTATGTAGGGTAGGAGGAAATAATGTGTGGTAATGAAGTAGGATTTTTAGATGCCTGGCTTATTGGTAGGTATAAGACTGTTCATAGGATAGATTTAAGAATTGTTCCATTAGAATATACTCATTCTTGAGTGAGATACCTGACCCCAAATTATAAATGGATGACAGTAATGAAAATATCTCCCAGTTGCTGGCATAAGCTAGTTTATGATTAATACAGGGCATAATTTATTGACTATGGTACAGGATATGGCATGACATGTGCAGACAATTATAGTCATCTTGGATAATGGTTTAGCACTGTCAGCTCTACAGCCATTAAATTTTTTAAAAAACATACTGTGGGGCTGGAAAGATGGCTTAGCGGTTAAGGCACTTGTCTGTGAAGCCTAAGGACCCGGGTTCCATTCCCCTGAACCTGTGTAAGCCAGATGTACATGGTGGCTCATACATCTGGAGTTCATTTATAGTAGCTAGAAGCCCATTCTCTCTCTCTCTCTCTCTCTCCCTCTCTGTCATAAATAAATAAAAGCAAAATATTAAAACACATACTATTATATATGGTGTTAAGTCACTGAAGTGTGTCTTCAAGTAGAAAGCACCCACTGGAATCTAAACACAAAATTCCCATTGGTCGCTGGACTCCACCACCTGTGGTCTTCCCTACCACAGCGATACATGAAACATCACCCTGTGCCTTTCATAAGTAGTGGGGGCAGGCTCTTTAAGACTTTTAAAACCAAAGCTTCAGATATTACATGTAGCCTCTCAGAGATTTCGTCTTTAAAGCCAGATTTTAAACACTGAATCATCAAATGTAAAGATTTCAAAAGGGTCTGGACATGACAAGCTGTTCTCTCTTTGCCCCTTTATTTTAGGTTGCACAAAAGTTTATACAAAGTCTTCTCATTTAAAAGCTCACCTGAGGACTCATACCGGTATGTAATTTTCTTGTTAATTCTGCGAGTTGTGTAAATAGTGTTAAGTGGTATTCATCCTTTTAAAAGGCAGCACGTGTTTGATCTCTTCTTTCTTCTGTCAACCTTTATTTTTTAATGACCTACCTTTTCAGTACTGGCTTGGCTCAAAATTCAGTTCCCTGGGAAAGTCTGGTTCCAGGAAGACTGATGTTCCTCGCCCTGTCACCTCATGTAGAATTAATGACCCCCCAAAACGTAAACAAAAATGTTTACTAATGGATTCTAAAACATTTCATGGCACTGCTATTCTTGTCTTGAAAGAAGGAAAAATTTCTTCTCGGCAAATGGTTTTGCTTCAATAAAGTCCTTTTAAGTTAAAAACTTTTCCACCTCACATGCATAGAATCACTGCCTCACACTGTATCTTTAATTTCATCAGTGGCTTCAAATATCTATGATTAGCGTGCCTGCCGTGCTTGGTGAAAGGTAGGCCTGAAACTGTAGAGCAGTAAAATCAGGTGCTCAAAGCAGGGTTCTGGTTTGAGAACCACCGCACACCCTCTCCCAGCCTGCATTTATTATTTCTGAGTGGTCTCATCTTTGGTCTGCCTTTGGCCTGGCACCCTTGTCTAAATCATGGTTTTATGTTTCATCTCTTTAATTTGGTAATTCTTTGTTTTGTTACATCTATAGAAAACCCTTTCAGGAGCTTTTTAATTTTAGAATTTTATGTCAGAACCCGTTTTAAGATGAAATTAGGTGGTATCCTTTATTAAAGGGCTCCACATACTCATAATATTTTCAAATATATAGAAGGTTACTGTTTGTAATTTTCTTAAAAGAGTAGCCCTAAAGGGGGGAAAAAACAGATATAAAGTGATTGTATTTTTTTCCCTCAATAAATACAGCCTTACCTAAAGTTCAAAGAATAACTTCGCTAATAAAAGCAGTGACCTAGCAAAATGTATTATTCCATCATTGCTATGGAAACCAAAGTATTCAACAGTTCCTTTGAATGGGTTGTTGGATTAGTGTGAGGACTTGAATCTCCCCAGGCTAGATGTTACTATGGAAATTGAGTTTTGATAAATGAAGTAGTTATCTCTAACTGCTGCATTAAAAAGTAAAAGCTTTTGAACAAAGGTCAGTGCTGAGATAGAGGCCCCGGAGAGGACTGTGGTTGCAGACATTTTGTACGTCTGTTGGGAAGTACTGCTTGATACCTGACGGATAAACACCACTTACTAAAACCCAGAGTAGTGGCAGGTGCCAGGGCCTTTTGAGAAACTGCTTGTAAAGAAAAGACATCCTCTGCAGTTATCTATGATGTGACTTGGGCCTGACATTTTGGCTATAGATTGACTATGTAAAAAGCTCCTACATCAGCATCAACGTGGAAATTAGGTTTGCAGCTAAGCGCCCTCAGAGGAGTTCAGCATATGATAAAAACTTCAGTCAGCTACAGTTTTTGAAATACAAATGGCAAGTGCAAGGAGATACCATGTATGGAAATACTAAAATGTCCTTTTGCCAGACTGCGTACTGCAGTAGGGAAACATTGAACTTGGATTTTACCAGAATTTTTGATCAAGGAGAAATGGAAATAACTTCGAAATATTTGCACTTTTTTTTCCCCTCTACTCTCCTGGCAGTCCTTGAAACTGAAGATAGGAAGGGGGGGGTGCATTTTTATGAGGTTAAAGTCTGCTAATAAAAAAAGCACAATTGCATATAAGGATGCAATCAACTGCTTATTGCAGGGGTATAGTCAGGCCATATCTAAATAGCCTTTCAACCCCTGTCAGGGGTTAGTGTTCTGAATGCTTGTACCTGGGATTCTGGAACTTGACCTGCTGGCAAAGAAATTTAATAGTGGGCTGCCTTAACAATGCCTTCACTAATCAAAGCAAACTGAAAAGAGGACCTAGGCCTAGTTTGGGTCCCATACCTTGACTTTTCCACCTGATCATAAATACTGTGGCCTTCAATGTCTAATGAGTGAGACCATGTAATCCAGTTTAATAAAGTTTTGTTTGATAGTCTTTCAAATGCCTTGGGGAGGGTTTGTACCAGACTCGCTCATCTGGCTAAACCCGTTCTTAGGTAATCATAGAGCATTGGGGCTCTTTTCTCCTCATTTCTAGTTTCTAGACAATGCCTTTTAAAATTACCTGTGCGCTCTCACTGCATCCTCCCCACCCCGCTCAGTGAATGCTAGGGAAGCCAGCAAGAGCTTGTGGGGTTTGCTGGTTTTTCTTAAAAGCCCCAGGTAGATGAAACAGTTTTTGTGAATAACTTCTCTGATTTAATAGCTTGTTTTGCTCTCTATTTTTTCTGTTTCCTCCCACTTGGACAACTTATTAGAGAACTAAAAAAAAAAAAAAAAAAAAAAAAAAACTCTGTGGAATTGTTGATCTTGTATTTGATGACATAAAAGAAATTACTCTTTGAATGATTGTTGTTTTGCTGGCAGAATATGACACACCCTGGCATTTCTTTGGAAAATAATTGTAATTGCTTTAAAATGTCAGGTTGCCATATGTCTTAAAAATGATTTAGGCAATTAAAACAACCTACATCTGGGTTGTTTCATTCCTTATTCTAGATTCTAGGAGTAATTACTTATTTCAGATTGTAAATGATTCTTTAACTTGGGTTACGGATTGAATCTAATCAGATAGTCTCTCTGATGCAGAACTGGTTTTTCCTAATTTGGGACAAATGAGTAAAAGATAAATCAGTGTTTTCAATCCCAAGTATCACAGCATTCAGATTTTCTAAGTTCATACCTTTGTCTGTCTCCTGAGGACGGTCAGAGAGAAGGGCTGAAACACCCTGCTGTATTTCATTGGTGTTGGCGTAGATATACACATGCGTCCACGACAGCATACTTAAGGTTTATGTGGACACCCTTTATGTGGGTGCATTTGTGTGTGCTGCTTGTGACATGTGTATGTTCATATTTAGTATGCTTCTGGCTAGAAATAGTTATGCTGTTTCTAGGCAACAGTGTCAATAAGTAGTCTATTTCCAAATAAAAATATTTGTTCTTTTAATAGCATATAAACGAACACTTCGTTGACATTCTTATGCCCTACGATGAGCACAAAGGTGCATGCGCTTTGCCATCCTACAGTCTCTCCCCAGCACCTTTAAAAAACATAGTTCCACCCTCATAAATCAACATGACTGATAAACTATCTTCTGCAAACAGCTCATAGTTTTTGTGCTTTGCAATCTTTCCCGTCATTTTTTTTTTCTTTTCTTTTTGTGTGTGCTGGAAATCAAACCCAGAACCATGCACCTGCTGGGCAAATGCCTTCGTCCTGAGCCACAACCCCAGATCCTTTTCCTTAATTCATGCTAGTTCTAGATCAGTTTTTCAGCCTCAGCTTTCTGGAGCAAGGCAGAAATAGTGGTTGTACAAAGAAGTCTTTGAGGAGCACATGCACTTGGTCCAAGCTTCTCAGACAGAGTCTGCTCCATACTTTGATCTGCTTACCACAGGTTGAGAAAAGGAAATTTGGAGCACTCCCACAAAAGAAAGTAAAAACATATAAATAGCACAGGAACAAACATAGACTTTGAGTAAAGACTGTATTTGTGATTCTCTGAGAACGATTTCTGTATTGTTTTAAGTCTTCTAAGGAGTTCGATCCTCACCCAATTTTCTGCCTCACTTGTTTATATGAACTACGTTATTTTCTAGAGATACTTATAAACTGTTACTACGTATACTTTTAGATACATAATACCTAAATTTTTGGTCCAGTTTTTTGCTCTAAGCTCAATTTCCATTGATTGTATTAGACATAGTTTTAAAATATGTTTTAAATTTTATTATTTGTGTGTGGGAGGACAGACACACACACACACACACATACACAGAGAGAGAGAGAGGAGAGGAGAGGAGGGAATGGGCATACCAGGGCTTCCTGCCACTGCAAACTCCAGATGCACGTGTCACTTAGTGCATCTAGATTTATGTGGGTACTGGGGAACTGAACTCAGATCCTTAGGTTTTGCAAGCAAACACCTTAACTGCTGAGCCATCTCCCCAGCCCCAGGCATAGGTTTTGATGTTAAAGTCTTAATAATGTTGACAGCAAAGATGTTTTCATTCTAAGCACTTCCATACTGGAAGGAACATTTAAAGTATTTTGAACATCGTACTTCTTTTTATGGAACTGTGGAAAGGATAAAAGCTTTAAAAAATAGAGAACTGGGAGGGCTTTCACTTCAGACTACCATGGATGGAGATCACATGATTTGGATCCAGAATAGATCAATACTGGTTAAATATATTAACCTGTTTTATTGGGACAAATAACACAGGGGAAATACTTTGTGTAGGGTAAGGCTTAGTGATTTTCTTCTATAAAAACAGTGCAGGAAAAAGTATTATGTTTAGCCTTTAGTGATATTAGTAGTCAGACGTTCCTTATTTTCAATATTTTATCCTTACTTGTAGCTTTGAAATTTATTTTCTTTAAAAAATACTTCCATCTCTCTGTGCTTGCAAATATATAAATAAAAGAGAGACAGAGAGAATGGGCACACCAGGGCCTGCAGGCACTGTAAACAAACTCCAGATGCCTGCACCACTTTGTGCATCTGGATTTATGTGGGCACTGGGGAATCAAACTTGAGTCTTTAGGCATTGCAGGCAAGAGCCTTAACCACTATGCTATCTCTCCCGAAACTTACTTTCTGTATTGACTACTTCAGGCATATGTTTAAAAAAGAAAAAGAGTGGCTTAGAGGCATGCTGGTTCTGACCCCAGGAAAGGTATTTCTGAGCATGAAAGCTCAGAACCATTTCTTTTTAATGACTCACTGGGAAGATTAAACTTTGCTTCTGGGACTTGTTCCTTCATCTGAAAAACATTTACATAGGAAATTGATTAAACATTGTTTTGAGATGATAAAGCTTATCAAAGGTTAAGAACTGTAATTTGATTCAGCAAACATTTTTGACTGGTTTCGAGGAGAATCCAAAGAATAATCCCTTCTCACCCCTTTGTTTTGAAGCAAGGTGGGAGGAGATCATTCATTCGTGGATTAAATAGAATTGCTGAAACTGAGCTCCAGGCAATCAGCTGTGATGGTTGAAGGAATATTTTAAAGTATTTTAATTACCCATGAATTTTACACTGGCACGTATCTTTGATTGTATAGAATGTCATGGATGTTCACTTGACGACCTATGTCTCTTCTGTTGAACGAGTGGAAACAAAGTGACATCTTACTTGAGTACAAGCATCTGGGACCATTCCTCTCTCATGGGCCTGTATTACTGACACTCAAGGGCCTCTAAGGGGTCAGGGACAAGGTACTGTTTTAGAAGTGCACAGTAGCCGGGCGTGGTGGCGCACGCCTTTAATCCCAGCACTCAGGAGGCAGAGGTAGGAGGGTCATCATGAGTTCAAGGCCACCCTGAGACTCCATAGTGAATTCCAGGTCAGCCTGGGCTAGAGTGAGACCCTACCTCGAAAAACCAAAAAAAATAAAAATAAAAATAAAATAAATAAATAGAAGTGCACAGTAAGTCATTACTTAAAAACAACTGTGCGGGCTGGAGAGATGGCTTAGCGGTTAAGCGCTTGCCTGTCAAGACTAAGGACCCCGGTTCGAGGCTCGATTCCCCAGGACCCACGTTAGCCAGATGCACAAGGGGCGCACATGTCTGGAGGTCCTTTGCAGTGGCTAGAGGCCCTGGCGTGCCCATTCTCTATCTATCTATCTGCCTCTTTCTCTCTCTGTCTGTCGCTCTCAAATAAATAAATAAATAAATAAATAAATAAACCAGCTGTGCATGACAATGCATTGCCCTTTGACTACTGTATGAACAGGCAGACTTAATCAGGGTGGCTACATAAAGGAAAGGACAGCCTCATTCACGGCTGGACTAAGTGAAAACAGGATTGTTCTGGTCTGCTTTAAAAGGAAAGTGTATGATACTTTACTTTTTTCCGTTTGTTTTTAAGTTTTTTTTTTTTTTTCTTGGTTTTTCAAGGTAGTGTCTCACTCTCGCTCAGGCTGATGTGGAATTCACTATGTAGTCTCAGGGTGGCCTTGAACTCACAGCAATCCTCCTACCTCTGCCTCCTCCCTCCCAAGTGTTGGGATTAAAGGCGTGCACCACCACACCCAGCAAGCTTGGGTTCTTACAAAGAAAATAAATCTGAGTGGCATTGTTTTGTCAGGAGACTGAAGAATTGGTGTTTCCTGTCATTGGCCTTCTTAATGAGGAGAGCCGGAAGTGCTAGAGAGGCACTCCCGCTCTTCTGAGCCCTGTCAGCTTGGTCAGGCCCTACAGATGGTGCTCCCTGGTCCCCAGCAGAAGTCCCTTTGCTGCCTTTGACCAGCACTTTGAGCTTCAGAACTTCTTTTCCACAAGTCTTGTCCAGTTCTGTGAACAAGAAAAACTGTACAACTTCAGGACATATGATAAGTGATTCTAGTATTTTCTCTTAAAGAGGCTCAAAGTAGGATTCTCATCCACATTCAGTCAGATCTACCCTGCTGGGCCCATGTGATCCCAAGCCTCACACTAGCCTCCTGTCCCAGCCTTTCGGCCTCATTATGAACATCCCCAGGCTGGGGTCTCCTTATGGTGCTTTGAGTGCGGCACTAGATGAAGAGCAGTGCATCCTGGGTGTAGGAAGAGAAGGCGGCCTTTGCCTCTTTGGAAATTAAAAGGCTAGCAAGGACAAAAGACAGCTATTTGAAGCCCTCATTAAGATGTGTGTACAAGTACAGATCATTGGTGAAATGATCCCAGGGACTGAACCCACCACTCTGGGCATGCCAAGCACATGCTCCACCTTTGTCAATCCCCAGGCCTGTGCAAAAGAGATTTAATGGCTGAGGAGATGGTCCAATGGATAAAAGCACTTGCTTACACAGCCTGCTGGTCCAGGTTCGATTCCTCAGCTCCTCATGTAAAGTCAGGTGCACAAAGCGGTGCATTGCCTGGAGTTGATTTGCAGCAGCAAGAGGCTCTGTTGCATTTTCTCTCTATTTCTCTCTCATTCTCGCTCTCTGAAATAAATAAGTAAAAATTTTTAATTGTAAAAAAAAAGATTTAGCTGGGTATGGTGGTGCCCACCTTTAATTCTAGCACTTGGGAGGCAGAGGGAAGAGGATCACTGTGAGTTTGAGGCCAATCTGGGACTACAGAGTGAATTCCAGGTCAGTCTGGGCTGAAGTAAAACTTTACTTTGCAAAAAACAAAATAAATAAATAAAATAAAATAAAATAAATATATAAACTTAAAAAAAAGAGAGATGTAGGAAAAATGATCTGTCATGGTCTGTCAGGTTTTCTAGGAGGGTTAAGATGATCAGATAACCCTGATCCATGCAGGGAAGAGGGGATGTTAACATGTCTTTTTGTAGTCTCCCCAAAGTGGACCATATTGAGGGGGTGTAACTAGTGTTAGATTAATCTTTTTTAGTATATATATGTATATTTTAATTTACAATGAGAGAGAGAGAGAGGGAAAGAGAAAGGGCACACCAGGGCCTCCTGAAAATGCATATGAAGCCCAGACACATGTGGCACTTTGTGCCTCTGGCTTTTTAGGTGTGTACTGGGAAGTTGAACCTGGGTCGTGAGGCTTTGTAAGAAAGTGCCTTTAATTGCTGAGACATCTCCCCAGCTTTAAAGATTCATCTTTAAAGTGAACCTATCTCAGCTATGAGCATGGGAGATCTGCTATAAGGAACTCTAATAAAATTTTAGTGGAAAATTACTAACACTGATGTATAAAATATGAATTAGTGAGTCAAAATCATTATTTCACCCTACCAATTTTTCTCATCCTTCCCATGGACATTTTAATGTGTGTGTTTTCTTTTTCTTTTGATTTTCAGACGCAAATGCAATTTTGAGCCTATTTCAGAGGCTAAATTCCCTAAGACTTTGATGGTGAGGGGGTAAAAAAAAATCCATTATTTAAGTTATTTGAGGCCAGAGAAAGTCTTGTTTTGGCAAAACACTTGATATAGGCTACGCCCTCTTCAGTAAGCACTGACCTTAATTCTGATCATTTAGTGCTCTATCTTCATCAGATATTGATTAGATTGTCTTTTAGAATCTGGGAGGAACCATGTAAATTTGTTATAATGAACTTTTTTCTAATAAACTTTTTGAAAGATGTCTAACGTGACTATGCTCAGAGAAAAAGTACCTCTGTGTGTTTTTTTTTCTCTTTTATTAGAAGACTCTATGTAGAACTTTCTAGAGAAAGGCCTTAGTATGAGTCTATTGAATATGTTCAGCAGAGCAGAGGAATGTCCTATTCCATTGTAGTAAGTTCAAAAGTCATTTTTTCTTTTTTTCTTTCTTCCTTTTTTTTTTTTTTTTTTTTTTTTTTTGATTTTTCAAGGTAAGGTCTCACTGTCGTCCAGGCTGACCTGGAATTCACTAAGTAGCCTCAGGCTGACCTTGAACTCACAGAGATCCTCCTACTTCAGCCTCCCGAGTGTTGGGATTAAAGGCTTGTGCTCCCACACCTGGCTCAAAAGTCATTTTTTAAACTCTGTTCATCAGAGAAGACAAAAACAAAGTTGTAGTTTCTTGATATCAATTCTTTGAATACTTTGCAAACATTTTGCTAACCCAGTTAAATTCTGGGTGAAAGTAACTCTCAGTAGGGTGACATTTGAGGGCTGCCAGTGGCAGCATGAAGCTGTTTTCAGACCCTGAAATGTAGGTCCCCATAAAGAGATGGCTCAGCCACAGTGGGCCCTGGGCTTCGCACAGCCTGGGGCTTAAGGGCTGTTGAGAGGCCATTACCTGCCCTTACCCTTCACCCATGGCTTTAGAATGTCAGGAAATTTGAAGAGTATGTATGTGTTCCTTGAATCGTTCAAAGAGAGTGTAATGATAGTGTTTGCTAATGGAAGACTTAAGTGAGGCATTAAAGAAAAGTGGCAGGCCAGGACTCTTAATGTGGAGGGCAGTGTGGTTCGCTTCTAACTCTTGGGGTTCCTGTCAGGAGTGTGTGGGATGTGCCCAGCACTAGAATGTGCATGGTCGAGGCTCCTGCGTACTCCTCTCCTTCTCCAGGTAATGTTTCTGCTTAACATTTCTACAAAGTGTGTTAATAGCTTTATCGGTGTGGGTCGTATGTATGTTTAAATTGGACATTTTTTTCAGAGATTAGAGATTATTCCAAACATCCCTATGATTTTTAAGGTAGAGTAAAGTAAGAAAACGCATGCTTTGAGATAAAGTTGGATGTTTTTCATGCTGTGCACATTTGTCACTCTTTTTTTTTCCCCCTCTTTGCCTTTGGAAAGTTTCACATTAATAGCATGAGAACTTAAAAATACAGTTGATGTTGAAAGAGCTTAACTAAATATTTTAAATTGGTGATACTGGAAAGAGATTCTGTAAAAATCCAATTAGACTTTTGAAAGCTCTGTCCTGCTGAAACATAACGTGGAGGAAGTGAGTTTGGTTTCCCAAAGCACTGTGCGTAGTGTTTCTGGCGCAGGGATAAAGGCTCGAGTCTGCTCTTTGGCCAGAATCGGGCACCAGTTTCCTCTGTGAGGTTTCACTTGAGCAGTGCTGACACGTGACAAATTTCCAAACTGCCCCAAGTGCGGGTAGTTGTCCTTGCTTTTATAGAAAAGCTTGGCCTGGAGGACTGCCCTTCCAGACACTGGCACTATTCTTGGCTGAATAACCTATAGATATATGAAAATTGAGAGCAAACCCCAAGAGTTTTAGGAACCTTAATGGCTACTGTATTTCAACCAATCAGTAAATTCAACTTTAAAAACATTGGTGCAGTTTATTGCCTTGTAGCCAATAAAAACAGTGAACAAAAAGTCTAGTGTCCCGTTTCTAAAGTAAACTGAAAATCTAGTATTCCTGCTACTTGATTATTAAATTCAAAAGACTAGAATGATTCTTTTAAAATTGGAACTCTTGAGGAAGTTTTTTTTTTCCCCTTCCTTAGACATCAGAAATAGCCTTTCCTCATTGAATGCCAGTAAAGCATTTAGCTAATATGCTTGTTTTTATGGTTTATTTTTATAAGCAACAAAACCAAATACTTGGTTGAAAAATTATTCGGTTCGATTTACACTTGCAAACAGGTTACATTTACTTTTAAAATGTTCTATGTATCAAACAGATGCATGTGAATGTAAGTAAAAGAAAAATGATATTTCTCTAATCATTTAAAATGCCTTATAGCTATCAAGCTAGAATTTGCTTTGAGGGGGTTAGGCATAGGTCTGTAATCTCAGCATTTGCAAGGCTGGGGCAGGAGGATTGTTGAAAGTCAAGGCCAGCCTTGCTACATAATGAGACCCTCACTCAAACAAAAACAAGAAAAATACTAGGGGGAGAACCCAGAGTTGAGATGTGCATTTTATTTTATTTTTTGAGATACCATCTTGCTGTATAGCTCAGGCTAGCTTCAAACTCATGACCCTCCCACCTCAGCCTCTTGAGTGCTAGATTTCCGTATCAGGCTGAAACGTGCATTTGAAAATGGTGTGATAGGAACCGGAAAGGAAATTACAAAGTGTGCCTTAGGTCAGAGCCAGAAGAGGGGCACAGAGAGATGATTGGGGATGCCTGTCATAGGGAGGCGGGTGAAATCTCATGGTATTGGAAATAGTCAGGGCCAGTTTCAGGTGGTCTGGTCTGACCTTTTCTTTGTCTTATGAAATTGGAGTGGTCACCATCAGGACCGTAATGAGTGTGTTAACCACAAGCTGTGGAAACTGAGCTGTTGCAGACACTCTCAGGTAAATAGTCCTGAAACTTCTGGAAAACGATACTGCTCAGTCAGACCAGAAAGGTGGTTGACTTTCATTGTTCAAAGCAACTCAGAGGTTCTTCCTTTTCAGAAGAAAACTTTGTTTGTTTGTTTAGGCTCAGGCTGGTCTTGAATTCGAACCCTCCTGCCTCAGCTGGGTCAGAAAACTCCATTCTTAAAGGAATTCAGGGGAAGTTGTTCATGCAAACCCCAGTTGGAACCATTGGCATTCACAGGAAATTATAACAAAGTGAATCATGACTGTAGGAATTACTAGTCAGTGCTCAGTGAAAGACTTGTTTGCTATGCACATAGCAGAACACAACTGTAAATAAAATTGATTCCAAAACAGTGAATTAAAACTGCATTCTAAATATTAAGTAGTTCTGAAAGTTCAGCAACTAGTAAACTTGGGAGGACATTGAGAATCATACACATTATGGGGTGGGAGGGGCTCAAATGTCAATTCACTGTCAGGTGTTGAGGACTGGAAAGAGGAAGATTGGGTTGGGGGTTTTAAATCTCACATGTGTACACCCCATGAGGCCAGGCCTCTTTGCTTTCATTGTGTCCGTGCGTGTTACTGTGTGTGGAGAAGCAAACTGGGCAGGTTGTCTATGGGATGCATATTGATAACCTTCGTGGAGCAGCACCTGACAAAAGTATTAAATGCACACAGCAGCCCGTGTGAGAAGTGTGTGTGGACTTGAACACAGATCAGTGGTAGAGGCCTTACCCTAGCACACTGGAGGCTGTAGGTTCATTCCTCAGCACTATAGAAAAATAAAAAGAAAAATACAGTTGTTTTACGGTCTGTCTCTTTACCAGTGTGAATTTATCAGTACCACAGGTTGTGGCCCAGCGAAGGGATCTATCAAATGATACCAAATGCGTAAAGCTGTGAACGTTTGCCAGCTTGGTCTTGCTTTGATCTGTAAAGTGTGATTGTGTGTCCTGGTGTAAACTTAGAGTAGGATGAGACTGGGATCCACAGTCCGCTGGCCATGGTTGTGGGCTGGAAGTCACAAGTTAGGATCAGTTTCAGGTTAAGCAGTGGTGGTCTTCGAATGTCACGAACGTGATTTCAGCAGTTCCTTAGCAAGTGTAGCCATTGAGTTGCAGTAATTTCCTTTAGGTTAGTGAAAAACTGCGTTTGCATCCTGGAAGGCCAGCCCGATTACACCTCATCCCTCAGAGTTGCTTGTGCAGGGTTGTATAAAACTAGGAGGCAGAGGTAGGAGGTGAAAAACTACCTTGAATAAAGTGGGGGGGGGGGTGACCAACAGTGGCACCAGTGATTTTGCCTAGGATTGCCATTCTTCAGTTTTCTTTTTGTAATTTGAGATAGGGTTTGGTGGCTCAGGCTGGCCTTGCACTTGCTATGTATGTCGCAGAGGCTGGCAACAAACTCCTGATCCACTTCCCAAGTATTGGGATTACAGGCCCAGTACCCCCCCACCCCCCATTGGGGTTCATTCTTTAGTTTCCAAAGGCACACCAGTGCCTTTTTGCTCCGCATGACTAGAAGTGGAAGTCTCATTGTACGGGATGACTCGATGGCTTTGAGGGTCTGATGTGCGCATGTCTGGGAGCGGGCTGCCTCACCACGTTTGTTTGTTCCTCGTGGCAGGCGAGAAGCCGTACAAGTGCACCTGGGAGGGCTGCGACTGGAGGTTCGCGCGCTCCGACGAGCTGACCCGCCACTACCGCAAGCACACGGGCGCCAAGCCCTTCCAGTGCGGCGTGTGCAACCGCAGCTTCTCGCGCTCCGACCACCTGGCCCTGCACATGAAGCGCCACCAGAACTGAGCGCCCCGCCCCCGCCGACCTGACTGCCCCTCGGACGCACCCCGCGCACCGAAGAACTGGAAATGTATATTTTGTATATGTGAGACCACAGGGAATACATTGTATCAATACCAAAGTGTTGGGTCCTTTTCCGAAGCTGCTCCCTCAAGACAGGCAGCCGCATCTCAGCTCAGAAAGGCGGGGCCCCGGGGTGCGCGCAAAGTGCTGGCTTCTCCCAGTCCGCATACGTGCAGTGCACCTGCTCGGTGACAGTGGCTAGGCGACACCGCAGCTGGCAGGCACCCGAGGGCATGGATTGTCAGGATTTTACTTGACATGGACTAGTTTTTTCTCAATATAGATAATTCCTTAGCCGTACTCAGTGTACCTGGCAATTCACAGATAGCCATTGAACAAATGTGTTTTTTGTTTTGTTTTGTTTTGTTTTTTATATATGAGTTGCCTATATTTGCTACTCAAATTTTGTAAATATGCAAATCAGCTTTATAGGTTTATTACAAGTTTTTTAAAGATTCTTTTGGGAAAATCATACTTCTTTTGAAAATAACAATACATTTACAGTTAGAATTTGTGGTAAGATACCTCTCAAAAACATTACCAAATTCATTTCTTTGGGGCGGGGAGGGAAGAAATAATCATTCAAATAAACTTTAAAAAGCAAATTTCATGCACTGATTGAAATAGGATTGTTTATTTTAAATATGAAAGATATTTTATATGAATTTAAACTGAAGAGCTTAAAGATAGTTACAATATAAAAAAGTTAAACCTCTTACAATAAGCTAAACAGTATCACTTTTCAAAAAGAAGGACCTGTGTAGGTTTCACATATGTCTACATTGAACCTAGGATACAGTTTTCATGTATGGAAACGTTGAACTTATGATGCAGTTTTCATATACTGAGATGTTTGCTTGTGCAGTACTGTTGGTTAAATGACAATTTATGTGGATTTTGCATGTAATATACAGTGAGACACAGTAATTTTATCTAAATTACAGTGCAGTATAGTTAATCTATTGTTAATACTGACTCAGTGTCTGCCTTTAATATCCGTGATAAGTTGGAAACGTAAGGAAACAAGTGCTACATATATGCAATATCAAACAGTAATGTGATGCTGACGCTGTTAACCAAAGGGCAGAATCAAGCAAAATGCCAAAAGCGGTCTTAATTGAAATGAAAATTTAATTTTGTTTTAAAAATATTGTTTATCATTATTTATTTTGTGGTAATATAGTAAGTTTTTTTAGAAAACAATTTTCATAACTTGATAAATTATAGTTTTGTTTGTTAGAAAAGTTGCTCTTAAAACATGTAAATAGATGACAAGTGGTGTAAATAATTTTGTAAGAGGCTTCAAGATGTTTATACGTGGAAACATACCTACATAAAAGCATAAATCGGTTGCTGTTGTGCTTCTTTTCCCTTCTTATTTTTGTATTGTGGTCATTTCCTATGCAAATATTGGAGCAAACAGCTGTATAGTTGTAGAATTTTTTGAGAGAATGAGATGTTTATATATTAACGACAATTTTTTTTGGAAAATAAAAAGTGCCTAAAAGAGTCATGCTGTGCCTGTCTTCTTTACCTATCCTAGCCAAGATCATGAGCAAATTCCATTCCTAAAACAAACTGCTTGAAAGTGTCTGATCAGGGCCATTAATGAAAAGCCAGCTCTGGGGCAGTTGGGAGAAAAAGCATTAGCTGGTATGTGCTTGTGATCCCAGTACTCAGATCAGGAGACTGAGTTCAGGGCCAGTGTGAACAACAGTGAGATCCTGTCTCAAAAGAGAAACCACACTGAACCAACACACCTTTAAGACATAGAACAGTTTATTAACAAAATAAAATTAGGACTGGGCATGTAGCTCAGTTGGTAGAATGCTTGTTACCATGTAGGATGTCTGGGTTTGATCATAAAGCCAGAGGTGGTGGTGTGGATCCACAATACCAGCACTCAGGAGGTAGCGGAACAGGTTCAAGTTTATTTCTGTCTACGTACTGAGTTCAGGGCCAGTCTGGGCTACGTGAGATTGTCAGAAAATAATTAGAAGAATAAAGTATAATTGATAAATACACATATATTTTTAAAATGCTTTCATTTTGCAATCAGAGATAGAACACACACACACACACACACACACACACACACACACACACACACAGAATGGGTGCACAAAGGCCTACAGCTGCTGCACACAAACTCCAGGTGCATGTGTCACCATTTATCTGGCTGTATGTAGGTACTGGGGAATCAAACCTGGGTCATTAGGCTTTGCAGGCAAACATCTTAACACTGAGCCATATCTCCCGTCCAATGCACATCTCTCTGACTACCTCACATGTTACATCTACCCTTTAACATTGCTTCAAGTTAGTTGTGCATGTTTGGAGATCTTACTGTCAGAGTCAAATGGGTTTTTAAAATTGTAACTTGTTTGTTGGATTCTCAGTGCTGAGGGATCAAACCAGAGCTTTGTGCATGCCACCCCATCCCTCCTCTGAAGGTTGCTTGTACCTATGTCTCGGCTTTTGCTGTTCTCCAATGAGAGCACCTGAGACTGCTTAGAGAAATGATTGAATTAGGCCTGGGATGGGAAGTAGCCAGAGACTCCTGAAACATCTAATATCTGAAAGTGGGGAAGTGACAGAAAGGAAAGCCCTACCAGGCCCATGTCGTCAAGAAAGCAAGATCGGCTGGGTGTGGTGGCGCATACCTTTAATCCCAGCACTCAGGAGGCAGAGGTAGGAGGATCGTGGTGAGTTCGAGGCCAGCCTGAGAATACAGAGTGAGTTGCAGGTCATCCTGGGCTAGAGTGAGACCCTACTCCAACCTCCCCCCACCAAAAAAGTAAGATTGTGTTATAACATGAGATGTAAAATATCCCTGGTAGAAAAGTAGATGAAGAGAAGACACAAGTTGACAGAATAATGCCAAATGATTTTTGACGTGACTCTGGTCTCCAGAATGGGAGCCAACGTTCTCTCCTCAAGTGTGGTTCACAGTAGTGACTTCCTCCAAAGCAGGCTGTGAGGAAAGGAGGCCGGGAGGATGTCTACAGTGCAGAGCTCAGGCCATACCGCCCCGGCCAGGGGACCAAGGTCCACATCAACAGCGATAAGTCATGCTGATAATATGTACCCTTGATATGAGGTGATGAAAAGGGAACTTTGCCTTTGTGGTCTTCCCCAGAACACTACCTCAGTGTGATCACGAGAAAGCAGACATTGCACCTGAGGCGCCCTAAGAAAGACCAGTACTCAACACGGGTCAAGGTCAGGCAAAGCAAACCTCCGAAGTTCTTAGACTCAAGGGAAACATACAGGGACATGAGAACTAAATACAATTTAGGAGTTAAAAAAAAAAAAAAAAAAAGGAAGTTTCCCACTAGATATATGAAGGAAAAAATAAGACCTTATGATTAAGGGGCTGACAAATCTTTATAGACGATTCATGATGCATGATAGAAAGATGAAAGCTCGGAGAAGTTCTTCAATAAATGAACAACTTTAACTTCCTACCCCACCCCTAAAAAGGTTGTTACCATTTTGATAAAGAAGCTACTAGTCTCATTTCCCTAGGTGGGTAATTGAACCCCAGACTATGGAATCCACTCTGTAGAGGGCTGGGAGACACCCACCCCCACCTACCATGGCAAATGGGTTCAGGGGGGGCCCTGGGTGGCACCTGCATGAGTTTGTCTGATTGAGACCCAGAGAGGTGAAGCCACTTGTCCTGGGAAACACAGGAAATCAGTAACATGCTGACCTAGGTGTACGGGACTCCAGAATATTCCCTCATTTGTACCCTGCCCCCTTTTCCTGTACTGTAATTCATACCTGTTTCTCAGACATTCACGTACAAGTAGTATTAAACTCATGGGGTTCTGTCAAATAAAGGGGGGCTAGAGAAATGTCTTAGCAGATGCCTGCAAAGCCTAAAGACCGGTTTGGTTCCCCAGAACCCATGTAAGCCAGATGCACAAGGTGGTGCATGCATCTGGGGTTCATTTTCAGTGGCTGGAGGCCCTGGCATGCCCATTCTCTCTCTCTCCCTTCTGCCTCTTTCTCACTGTCTTACAAATAAATAAAAATAAAATATTAGAAGGTTTTAAAATACAAAAAAAGAAGCTACTGATTTCTTTATCCTCCAGACAAGAGGGTAGAAGAGTCTAGAATGGACCATCCCAAGGGAAAACTCTAAATCTGTTCAAAATTCCAGCCAGGTCCCTCACAGAAAACCCCAGACAGTAGGGTATTGTGGTGCACACTTGTAATCTCAGCACTGAGGAGGCTGAGACAGGAGGATTGAGAGTTCCAGACCTGCCTAGGTATGTCTCAAAAAGAGAAGTAGGAGGAGAAGGGAGGAAGGAAGGAAGGAAGGAAAAGAAGTGAAGTATAGAAATTAGTTAATGTGTCAATATTGGCTCATTCCTTGTGACAAATGTATCATACTTGGTGTATACGGTTAATAATTAGGGAAGTGGGCAGGGTTACAGGAATGTCATATCTTTGTTACCAGAATTCTGTAAATTTAAAACTTTTGGGGGGTGGGGGTGGACACCGCCTCCCCATGTAGATGAGGATGGAACCCAGAGTATGCATGCTAAGCAAGCACTCTACAAATTGAGATTGTATCCCTAGCCCACAATGGGGATGAACAGGAGCTGGGGGTGGTAGCTCATTTGTGTAAGGCCAGCATTCTGGAGGCTAAGGTAGGATTGCCATATGTTGGAGGCCACCCTGGGCTACAGGGTGATTCTAAGTTAACCTGGGCTAGACTGAGATCTTGTCACAAAACAAAAACAAAAAGCCAGTTGGACAAGGTGGTGCACACCTTTAATCCTAGCACTGGGGGCAGGGGTAGGAGGATTGCCATGAGTTTGAAGACAACCTGAGAGACTATATAGTGAATTCCAGGTCAGCCTGGGCTAGAGTGAGACCCTACTTTGAAAAAACAAAAAAAACCAAAGCCAAATAAATATACAGGACAAATGAAACACAAATATCACTATCACTATGTATTACGTTCACCCTAAATGGTTGTTGGGGTTGATGTGCTCAGAGCTGAAGTGGAAATCAAAGTTATGTAACTCACTTTTTACTTGGTTCTTTGCTCTTTCCAGCCTTCCAAGTAAGATCTAACTCAATAATAATTGTTCCTTACAGATTTTTATTCTCTCTCTCTCTCTCTTTTCGAGGTAGGGTCTCACTCTCCAGCTCAGGCTGGCCTGGAATTCACTATAATAGTTTCAGGCTGGCCTTGAACACACAGTGATCCTCCTACGTCTACCTCCCGAGTGCTGAGATTAAAGGCATGTGCTACTATGCCTGGCAGATTTCGTATTCTTTCATGGGCAAAAAACATAATTACTTTGGCCTAAATTTACTTCTAGAGATTAATTATTTTTTCTAAAAATATGAGACCACAGGCTTCTTGAAGCAAAGACATGTGAGTCAGGGGTCTATCCATTTTCAGTTGTCATTGATAATTATATGATTAGTCACTACCTTATGACCATAAACCCTCACTCTCGCTTTGGTTTCCAGAAATTGCATTGAGCTTACTAACACAACACCATTTAACCTGAGATAGCAAAGCGCAGATGTTTCCAGTTCTTTCTGTCACATAAGTACTCCTTTCTTCCCCTTAGAGGCTGCCCTTGAGCTCCTGACGCCCCCTGCATCCAGGGATCATAGACATGCGCCATCACACAGGCTCTTTCTCCCCTCTTGCAAGATACCTGTTTAAATCCTTGTTGGCCACAATCTCAGTTCTGACCCTCAGCTGTCATTAGCCACTGAACCAGTATTTGGTATTGGGAGGCATAGGAATGGCACTTTTCTCATTTGAATAATTTCTCTAATTTTTATTGGAAGTCAAATAGGTTTTGCTTCTTCAGATTGTCAATTCCTTGGAAGAGACTATTATCACTTCCTTGGAAGTGTTTATGCCTTATTAGAGTGCCTTTTCATTACTGCTCTCATTGGTTAACAAAGGACGTGCTTTTAAAAGTTATATTCCAGTGCTGTGTGAATTGGCTTCAACCACTACAGCCAATTGAATAAATCTGACGTTGGCCAAATTTCCTCTTTGTGTTGTGATGTTGATACAGCCGTGGTGTTGGGTTTTTGATAAGATGTGGGAAGGTGAGCCGGGCGTGGTGGCGTACGCCTTTAATCCCAGCACTCGGGAGGCAGAGGTAGGAGGATCGCCGTGAGTTCGAGGCCACCCTGAGATTACATAGTGAGTTCCAGGTCAGCCTGGGCTAGAGTGAGACCCTACCTCGAAAAAAAAAAAAAAAAAAAAAAAAAAGATGTGGGAAGGTGAAACTGGGATTATAATGCAAGGCTGTGTATTTGTGCTTGTATTATTGTTAGTCTTTTAAGGAAAGCAATTTGCAAAAGACAACTTTGACTAACAGACTTTTTTTTTTTTTTTTGAAGCTGCAAATAATTTGATTGCTGATCATTGTTAGGTCTGCTAAATGATTATCCGGGCTCAAACCTATTCTGGCTGTTTCTTTGTAAACAAGCCACAGCAATTAGACACAACTTGAGCAATCCACCAGGTTCCAGTTGGCCGGAATGCAATTATGTGACAATGGCAAATACGTGCAGCTCAGAGATTTAACTGTCTGCAGTTCATTTTTCCTCCCTTAAAGCCAAGTTCTCTTGCTTTATTTTGGTCGGTTATTTTGGTTTACATGAAGCACGTCACCCCATGGCATTGGATTAGAGGCTCCTTCCACACATAGGTCGGGCCCGGCTGGCCTGCGTACAAATGATTTGTAAATTCCTGCCAGATGCCTTTTCCTATCTACAGCTAAACCACCAGACATTTTGGGATTAACTCGGGGGTTATAGCATAACAAAAAAGGGCTTTTATTCTCCATAACCGAGTCTAGTCTGAACTTTGAAGTTAACCAGATTCCATCTGTAGTTAGTGTAAAAACCATCCAGTGGGAAACTTTCCCCTACCTTGTCAATTACGTGGAGTTCTATGTGGCAGAACCTGGAAATTATTTAGTAAGTGTTTTAACTACCGAGAAAAATGAGGGGCCAGGCGTGGAGGCACACGGCTGCACTCTCTCACAGAAGCAGAGGCAGGAGGGTACTACTGCAAGTTCTAGGCCAGTTAGGGCAACATAGCGAGTCTAAAAATCAAAGTTAGATAAAGGGCTGGGAGAGACCTCGGGGAAATACTTGTTGCGATGACGGACAGGATTGAGAATCACCATAGAAACAAATCTCTGATCATGTCTGTGAGGGATTTTCTAGATTAGATTAGCTGAGGTGGGAGGACCCACATAACTGTGGGTGCCACCATTGCATGCACTGGGGACACTGGGCTGTATAGAAAGGAGGAAGCTAGCTGAACGCCAGGACTCACTGCTGTCTGCTTCAGCACCGTGCACCGAATGTGACAATGTGGTACTGCTTTCCTGCTCCAGCCATGATGGACTCTTCCCGTGAGAACTATAAGCCAAAAATCAACCCTTTCCTTCCATGAGCTACCATGGTCAAATATTTTGTCTAGCAGTGAGAAAGGATCTGATACATTAGTATAGCATGTGCAAGGCCCTATGTTCAATCCTCATTACTTAAAAAAAAAAGTCCATGAGAGTTAAATGCTATTGAACAGGTTGTTACATGAAAACAGAATTGTCATTTTTTTTCTGTAAGCCAGCAACTTTCATTTTATGTATCGGGATCTCTTAGGGAGAAAGTATTCAGGTTATAGGAATGGTAATATTCTTGAATGTGAAATATGGGTCTTTGGCAACTAAAGATGTGTGTGCAGCATGATTGTATTCTGGTCAAATGGAAATTGGTATATTGCTCAATTTTAGTATACTTACAAAGAAACGTGCGCGTGCACGTGCGGCTGCCTTTGTTGAGTAGTAAACTAAGAAGGTCACAAGACTTCTACCACAAGGTGACAGACTGCACATATCTGGTACTGTGGCCTCCTAAAACCCAAATAAGTTGAACTTTTTCTTTATCCAAGACATGTTCTGCTGAGGGAAACAGGACAGGAGAAGTAACAGCCAACTTGTGGGTGCAGGAAAAACCTAGCTGCAATGGTAGAAATCTATGCAGAAGTAAAAACATCTAACTTGTACTAGTGGAGAAAGCCATGGGCTGAAGTAATTCTAACCCCTGAAATCTCAAAAGGTCTCAGAAATTAGTGACATTAGGAACTTCCAGCCAGACTTGGTGGTTCATGTCTGTCCTCAGCACTCAGGAGGCTGAAGCAGGAGGATTGCCAAAATTTCAAGGCCAACTTGAGCTTCGTATTAGAGCTCCAGTTCAGCCTAGGACTACAGTGTGACACCATATCTCAATAAAATGAATGAATGAATAAATAAATAAATGAAATAAAATGAAAATCACAGGTACTGAGAAAGAGAGAAAGAGCATCTGTAAATGGATCCAAAAAGACTGGTCACTCCCTCACATGAAGACCTGGATCAGAATGCTGGTCTCCCACACGGAACCTGCCAGACACCTTGGTCTCAAACTCCCAGCATTCACGACCAGTCAACAGCTTCTTTGAGGCAGCTACCGATCTTCAGGCCCCTTGTCTCCCAGGCAGCATGAACGTACCCAGGATCCAGTGCAGGTCAGGGGCAATGGCTGTGTTCAAGTCCTTGTTCCTGTTCTGGAACCTCCAGAGCTCTCCAGGGAGCCAAGTGGTGGCTCCTCTTCCCACAAGAAGCCTTAGTCCTTATCGTTCTTCAAACATCCATGTGGAGTCATCTCCAAGTGAATTCGCTGGAGTGTTCTTCCCTTGAGACACAGACAGCAAAAAGGCCTTGTGGGCTGACAAATCTATTAAAGTTTCACAACACATGATAGAATAATCAAGTCACACATTCCTCAATAGGTGAGCAGGTTTAACTCCCCACCCCATCCTCAAAAGGTTTTTAGAAATTTGAAGCTACTGATTCTTTTATCCTCCAGGAAAGAGACGACTGGAACAGTCTTTAGAGACCAACCCAAGGGAAAGAGCTAATTGTATCAAAGATTCTAGCCAGATCCCTCACAGAAAAACCCTAGACAGCTGGGCATGGTGATGTAACCCTATGATAGCAGCAATGATGATGGTTGAGGCAGGAGGATCTGGAATTGCAGGCCATCCTGAGCTATACACTGAGACTAGGTATCAAAACAAAATCAGGGCTGGAGAGATGGCTTAATGGTTAATGCGCTTGTCACAGAAGCCTAAGGAACTAGGTTCAACTCCCCAGAACCCAGAGATGTAAACACATGGTGGTGCATGCATCTGGAGTTCATTTGCAGTGGTTGGTGGCCCTGGTGCTCCCATTCTCTCTCTCTCTCTGTAGTAAATCAATTAAAAATTTATAAAAACTAAGAACAAATAAACAAGCCCCAGACAACTGGATTTAGACATAGCTTTAGAGCTTCCAACCAACCTTTTTTGTTTATTTTATTTAAAAAAATATTTATTTTGTTTACTTTTTAGAGAGAGAGAAAGAGGTAGATAAAGAAAGAGTGTGCGCCGGGCGTGGTGGCGCACGCCTTTAATCCCAGCACTCGGGAGGCAGAGGTAGGAGGATCACCGTGAGTTCGAGGCCACCCTGAAACTCCATAGTGAATTCCAGGTCAGCCTGGGCTAGAGTGAGACCCTACCTCGAAAAACCAAAAAAAAAAAAAAAAAAAAAAAAAAAAAAGAAAGAGTGTGCATGCCAAGGCCTCTACCACTGTAAACAAACTCCAGAAGGGTGCGCCACCTTCTGTATCTGGCACTGGGGAATCAAACCTGGGTCCTTAGGCTTTGCAGGAAAGCGCCTTAACTACTAAGACATCTTTCCAGTCCTGATTTTGTTTTAATTATTTATTTTTTTTGAGACAGTGTCACATGTAACAAAGGCTGGCTTGAACTTACTACATACCTGTGGATGGTCTTGAATTCCTGCTCTTCATGAAACTACTAGGGTTTACAGGCATGAGTCATCTTTTCTGGCCCAATCGACTTTTCATTTCTTCACCATTACATACTAATAGACAACCACAAGAATTGTATATGCGGGGAAATCATCTAAAAATACACTAATAAAAAAGGAAAAGAATAACCGTGAGAAAATACTATAAATGTGTAAAACATTATAAAGAAAAAGCTATTACTAATTTCCTCACAGATATAAGAAGGTATAACTATGAAACCAACAGAATCTTCAAGAATATGCAAAGGACAAAAAATTAAAGCAAAAATATTACAGCATAAGTAACACAATGAAAAACAAGCCACCGCCGGGCGTGGTGGCGAACGCCTTTAATCCCAGCACTCGGGAGGCAGAGGTAGGAGGATCGCCGTG
This sequence comes from Dipus sagitta, assembly GCA_036346955.1. NCBI lineage: Eukaryota > Metazoa > Chordata > Mammalia > Rodentia > Dipodidae > Dipus > Dipus sagitta. The sequence continues at coordinate 37,297,885 of CM070772.1, read as the reverse complement.
AGTTTGAGGCCACCCTGAGACTCCATAGTGAATTCCAGGTCAGCCTAGGGTAGAGTGAGACCCTACCTCGAAAAACCAAAACAAAAGGACATAAACTGAAGACTGAGAGACTCCTTCAGTGCTGTATATCTATAAAATAGATGTGCAGCAGTGTGAAATTCCAGCCCCCAACTAAGAAGTTTCTACACTTCCCAGAGTGAAAAACAAGGAGCTGAATTGCTTCAGGCTTTTCATCTTGGACACTGGAATTTAGAATACAATGAAGAAATGCCTTTAATTATTCTGAACACACACACACAGACACACACACACACCCTGACAGTGTGTGTTTCAATCTAGAATTGTATACCCAACTACATTATTGATCAAATTATCAAATGGAGAGAGAGAGAGATTTTTCTTGCTTTTGGACATGCAATATCTCAAAAAATGTATTGGGCATATCCCTGTAACCTTACCACTTGCAAAGTGGGGGCAGGAGGCTCAGGAATTGAACAACTTCCTTGCCTATATATGGAGTTCCAGGCCAACCTGAACTACCTGTAGACCCTGTTTCAAAAATAAGTAAATACAATACAATCAAAATTTAGGGTTGGAGAGATTACTCTGTGGTTAAAGACGCTGGATTGTGAAAGTCTGACAGCCGGATTCAACTCTCCAGTACCCACGTAAAGCCAGATACACAATGTGGAGCATGCATCTGGAGTTCATTTGCAGTGGCAAGAGGCCTTGGCATGCCCATTCTCTCTCTTTCTCTCTCTCTCCTCTCGCAAATAAATACTAAATAAAAAATAACTGGTACACTACCACTTAAAGTTCAAATCCAACCCAAGACTTCACTTTATCCTATCTATAGTTTTTCTTTCTTTCTTTTTTTCTTTTTGTTTTTGGTTTATCGAGGGTAGGGTCTTGCTCTAGCCCAGGCTGACCTGGAATTCACAGTGTAATCTTAGGGTGGCCTTGAACTAACGGAGATCCTCCTACCTCTGCCTCCCAACTGCTGAGATTAAATGTGTGCACCACCATGCCCAGCTTTTTCTTGTTTGGAGAGGTAAGGTCTCAGTAGCCCAAGCGGACTTGGAACTCGCTCTTTAGGCCCTGGCTGGCCCTGCACTCTCAGAGGTCCTCTTTCCTCGGCCTACCAGAGTGCTGGGATCAAAGGTGTGCACTACCATGCTTGGCAGAAAAAATTTTAACGGGTTGGCAAAAGCAAACAAACATAACAATATGCAACAGAAACTCTATGTGGCTCACAAACACATCATATTTAAATCTATCTCTTATATAGAAAAAAAATTTGCTGACCTCTAATTTGAGAACTGGTGGAGATTTGGAGGTTGAACTGAAGATCTGTGTACAGGAAAATCAACCAACCAACCAGCCATAACAATACCCCACATGAACAAGGTAAAACAAAAAGTTGCACAAGAAAGGAAAAATCAGTATGTTTATTATTCTACTGGGCTCCAAGCAGTGTCTACACAGTCATTATAATGAAGTCCTATGACAAGTCACATTGGAGCTCCAACAGGAAGATAAGAATGGTGCATTCATGTCCGTGGGGAAGGAGTACAATTTGTGTGCTACATCAAGGAGACCCAGCAGGTTGTAAATGGATAAATAAAAGTGCTGCCAGGCTGGCCTGTTGCACAGGAATTTGGAGGTGAATGATGAAGATGGGAGGTGGGGTCCTGGCAGAAGGAAAGAAGGTAGTACAGTTAGTTATTCACCGAGTGTCCTGTAAATCTAGTTAGCTTCTAAAACAATATGTGCTAATAATTTTCCTTTGGGTTTTACAGGCTAGTTCTACTCTACCTGGTGCATGCATAATTTTGATAAAGTACTAAACAAAAACAGAAAGAAGAGAGGAAGATGGCAGATAAGCCTGTAAGAAGTGTAAAATCCAGGTTGGGTACTATAGATCAGTCGTATAACACTTAAATAACATAAGGAGACCCTGGGTTAAATCGAAAGAGAGAGAGATTGAAATTAAACATGAGATTAAGCAAATAAAATAGCATTTTACCTAAGAAAAATTTATGTAAGAAGTTATCATTCTTTCTTTATTTTTTTTCAAGGCAGGGCTCACTCTAGGCCAGGTTGACCTGGAACTCACTCTGTAGCCCTAGGCTGGACTCGAACTCTTGGAGATCTCAGCCCTTTCTGAGTGCTGGGACTAAAGGCAATCACAACCATGCCTAGCAAGAAGTTATAATTTAAAAACAAATCCAAGCAACCATTTATTAGCAGCGTATATGGTGAGTTAGATTACCATCTTGTCTCCATGGCAACTTTGGGAGACATTCGCCTGAAGAAAGAAGTGAAGCATTGCTGATTTTCTGTGTGGCTGAGGGATATGGGGCTTTTTCTTTTCCTTTAATTATTTATTATTTATTTGAGAGAGAGAGAGAGAGGGAGGGAGAGGAAGAGGCGGATAGAGAATGGGCATGCCAGGGCCTCCAGCCACTGCAACTGAACTCCAGATACATGTGCCACCTTGTGCATCTCGAATTATGTGGCTACTGGGGAATGGAACCCACGTTGTTAGGCTTTGCAGGCAAGTGCCTTAATCATTAAGCCATCTTGCCATCTCTCCAGCCCAGAGCTTTGCTTGCTTGCTTTCTTTTCTTTCTTTCTTTCTTTCTTTCTTTCTTTCTTTCTTTCTTTCTTTCTTTCTTTCTTTCTTTCTTTTCTTTTCTTTTTTTGAGGTAGGGTCTCGCTGTAGCCCAGGCTAACCTGGAATTCACTATGTAGTCTCAAGCTGGCCTCAAACTCACAACAGTCCTGCTATATCTATCTGCCTCCCAAGTGCTGGAATTAAAGGCATGGGCCATCACAGTGTGCTGGTTTTTAAAAAAATATTTATTTAAGAGTGAGAGAAAAACAGTGAAAAATAGTGCATATATGCATGCCAGGACCTCCTGCTACTGCCAACAAATTCCAGATACATGTGCCACTTTGTGCATCTGGCTCTATGTGGGTACTGGGGAATCAAACCTGGGCTGTCAGACTTTGCATGTAAGCACCTTTATCGCTGAGCCATCTCTCCATCCCTTGGAACTTTGCCCTTTCTCTCTCTCTTCTCTCTCCCTTTCTCTCTGTCTCTTTCTGCTTGCAAATAAATAAATAAGCATTATTTAAAAAAAATCTATTTGAAACCAATAGCGGCTTGTGCCTGTAATTCCAGCACTCAGATGCCCGGTGTGGTGGTGCACGCCTTTGATCCCAGCACTTGGGAGGCAGAGGTAGGAGGATTGCCATGAATTCAAGGCTGCCCTGAGGCTATGTAGTGAATTCCAGGTCGGCCTGAGCTAGAGTGAGACCCTACCTTGAAAAGCAAAAACAAAAACAAAAAAGTGTACATCATCATTTCTTAGCCTTTAATCTCAGGAGGCAGAGGTAGGTGGATCGCCATGAGTTCAAGGCCACCCTTAGACTACATAGTGAATTCCCGGTCAGCCTGAGCTAGAATGAAACCCTACCTCAAAAAACAAAACAAAACAAAAAAAAAAAAACACAAACAAACAACAACAAAACAACACTCAGAAGGCAGAGGCAGGAAGACCTGTAGGAGTTCACAGCCAGCTAGGGCTTCATAGTAAAGACTTTGTTTCAAAAATAACCCAAAATAGCTGGGCGTGGTGGTGCATGCCTTTAATCCCAGCACTTGGGAGGCAGAGGTAGGAGGATTTCCATGAGTTCGAGGCCATCCTGAGACTCCATAGTGAATTCCAGGTCAGCCTGGGCTAGAGTGAGACCCTACCTCGAAAAAACCAAAAAAAAAAAAAAAAAAAAAAAAAAAAAAAATCAAAAATAACCCAAAACAAAACAAAGAAAAGAATTACTATGGACTGGGTATTGCGCGCACACCTATAATCCCCACATTTGGGAGGCTGAGGTGAAAGGGTCACGAACTCGATTGAGGCCAGCCTGTGCTTCATAGAGAATACACACAAAGGGCTGGGGATGGAGCTATGTCAGTGTGGTGTTAGCTTGGCATGCACAAAGCCCTGGGTTTGCCCCTCAGCCCCACATAAACCAGGCATCGTGGTCCACACTCAGGAGTTTGAGGTTAATTTGAGGCCAGCCCGGGCTACGTTGCGAGACCCTAGCCTTTCCCCCTTAGTCCCAGGAGGTGGAACTATAAGAGATCAGGTGTCCTAGCCAGTTCCTTTCTTGGCCTCTTCAGCCAGGCCTGGAAGAGGGGCTGGGGAACCAAAGACATCGCAGCACTGCGGCACCAAACCACCCCTGTCACGGCTGTAATAGGCGGTGGAAAGTAGTTACTGCCTCAGCCTGTTTTCCAGAATATTTCAAACAATCTGCACTTATACAGATAGATGTTGTTTTAGTTGGGTAGTTTTTCAATAGTAGCACCCTTGCAGATCTATTCAGGCTATCTTGAATGCTCTCTTGATTGTTGTAAAAGCATATTTTTATACAAGTGGAAGGGCCAATGGGACTTTGAAGATTATCCCCCATCAGAATGTGAGCTATTCTTTGCTGGAGACGTAATTTTCTGCCTTGACATTGTGACTGCTATGAAGTTACCGGCAAAGCGAATGTTTTGCCCAAAAGTGAAACAAATGGAGAGATTTTATGTTTTGTTTTGTGTTTCTCTCTTTTTAAGCTGCTTATAATCCTGGAATGGGATCAGATAAGCTAGGTCTCAAAGACTAAAAATTAAAAATAATAAAAGTGAAGCCAGTTACTTGGGGGTAATAAGAAGGAAAGGCATATTGTGATTTGTTCCAAATAAAGTGCTCAGATGGCCAGGCATTTACTAAGAATGCTTTCCTTTGAGAATATTAGAGATGTTTTTCCAGTGGTTTTTTTTTTTTTTTTTGTCCTTGCTAATTTCTTTAATATTTCTGAGTGTGTAAAGCAAAAAATGGCAACAGAATCTTGTGGACTTTTTGTTCTGAAAAAAATTTTTTTGAGAGACAGGCTCTTTTTTATTTTTCTTTTCTCAATTTCTTTTTCTTTTTTTTTTTTTTTTTTGAGGTAGGGTCTCGCTATAGCCCAGGCTGACTCAGAATTCACTATGTAGTCTCAGAGTGGCCTCGAATGCAGGACAATCCTCCTACCTCTGCCTCCTGAGCGTTGGGATTAAAGGCATGCGCCACCACACCCGACAAGACAGGCTCTTTGAGTATAGAGTTTACCAATTCAGCTAGAAAAACTGACGCCCATGTAAACTGGACACAAAAAGCAGCTCAAACATCTGGTGTTTGTTTGTAGCAAGAGGCCTGATACCCTAGCATTACAATAAAACAAAATAAAGCAAAATAACCCCAAACAGACAAACAAAACCCAGCTAAAAACCAACAGAAAATTTAAATAGAATTAAAAAAAAATAGAATTTGGTATGGTGGTATGGTAGCACATATCTTTAATCCAGGTACTCAGGAGGCTGAAGTAGGAAGATCACTGTGAGTTTGGGGCCAACATAGGGCTACAGCATGAATTTTAGGTTAGCCTGGGCTAGAGTGAGGCCAAAGGACCCAGGTTCGATTCCCCATTACCCACATAAGATAGATGCTCAAGGTGGCACATGGCGTCTGGAGCTCATTTACAGTGGCTGGATGCCCTGGTGTGTCCATTCTCTCTCTCCCCCTCTGTCTGCCTCTTTCTCTCTCTCATAAATAAGTAAATAAAAATTTAAAAAATGAATTCATAGAATCCAAAAGAAGTCAGAAAGTGGGCTGGATGTGATAGCTCCATTTATAAGGGCTGGTTAGCACTCATTAGGCTCTTTGTTCGATCCCCAGCCCCACATAAACGGGGAATGGTAGCACGTGCTTGTAATCTAGCAATTTGGGTGGTGGAAGCAGAGGATCAGAAGTTCAAGGTCATCCTCTACTACATGGCTATATAGTGAGTTTGAGGGCAGCCTGGAATACATGAGACTTTATCTCAAAAAAAAAAAGCTGGAGTGTTGAAGAGATGGCTTAGCGGTTAAGGCGTTTGCCTGCAAAGCCAAAGGATCCCAGTTTGATTCCCCAGGACCCACGTAAGCCAGATGCACAAGGGGGCGCATGCACCTAGAGTTCCTTTGCAACGAATGGCTGGAGGCTCTGCTGTGCCCATTCTCTCTCTCTCCTTGCAAATAAAAAATAATAATAATAACATAAAATAAAAACAACCCCCCCCCCCAAAAAAAAAAAGGAAAAGGAAAGAAAGCAGGAAATTTGGAACAAAGATACAGGGAACAGTGGGGACAAACAGAAAACAAATAGTAAAAGATGGTCCTAAGTCTTATCACTCTAGTCACTGCAGTAAGTGGTAATGGGCAAACCCCCTTAAATATGAAAAAGACTTGGCTTTTTGAAGCTGACTGTTCCTTGTCTTTTGGGAGAAAAGCCCTTTGAAAGGTACACTTACTTACACGGATGTAATGCAAAGATATGTCCATGGTCTGGAAATAGATTTTGGATAATGTCATTACTGCTAAGTTGACCCAGGTCCAGTGACAACGGTCTTAGTCCCAGAACATGCATACACACACGAGGAAGCAAATAGGAGAAGCTGGAATGTGGTAGCACCCGGCATCTTTTTCTCAGATCTTCTTGGACTGAAGGCAAATCGAGATCAAGGTGATAGCATCTCTGTGGAAAAAAACAGCCTGCTTCCCGTAACTATGTCTCTGTAAGTACTTTATGAGGCATAGTCAACATACCAGGGCTATTGGCAACAGTGTCATCAAAGATTACACGGTAAACAGTGACCTGACAAATGCGAAGTGTTAAAACTAACATGGTGGCGCACTCAGGCAGCAGAGGCACGAGGATCGGAAGTTCAAGGTTGTCTTCAGCTACGTAGAGTGAAGCAAACCTGTGCAACATGAGACTTTGTCTCAGAAACCAGCTAGAGGCTGGGGAGATGGCTCAGTGAGTGGAATGGTTGCTGCTCAGGCATGAGGATCTGAGTTCAGATCTCCAACACCCACATAAAAGTGTTGGAGGTCCCAGCAGTGCCTGTAATCCCAGTTCTGGAAAGGCAAAACAGGAGGATCCCGAGGCCTCACTGGCAGCTAGTCTAGCTGGATTGATGAGTTCTAGGTTCAGCCTAGAGACCCTGGCCCACCAAATGATGTGGGAAGTGATTAAGGAAAACACTCAATGTCAGCTTGCTCACACATGTGCATATAAAAAAAATTAATCAGGCTGGAGATATGGCTTAGTGGTTAAGTGCTTGCCTTTGAAGCCTGAGGACCCTGGTTCGAGCCTCAATTCCCCAGGACCCACGTAAGCCAGATGCACAAGGTAGCACCTACATCTGGAGTTCTTTTGCAGTGGCTGGAGGCCCTGGCATGCCCATTCTCTTTCTCTCTCTCTGTCTCCCCCTCTTTCTTTCTGTTGCTCTCAAATAAATCAATAAAAATAAACCAAAAAAAATTTAAAAAATTAAACAACCAAACAAACAAAACTAAGAGAAAGGGACCATTTTGGCAAAACACAAATCAAAATGAATTTGAGATGAGACATGAGAAAACTGGTGACTGTGGCCAATGTATTTGCAAACCATGAGGTTTTTCAGGCAAAAGTAACACAAACTATGTGCTAGGTCACACACTTGGTTATTTAACACACATTTCGTATCTTCCCACAATGTAACCATGTGTTTATTACTACAGTGTTGCCGATTTTATTTTATTTTGTTTGTTATTTGTCTCCTGTAGCCAAGGCTGGCCTTGAACTTCTGATCTTCCTGCCACTACCTCCCAAGTGCTGGGATTACTAGCATGAGCTACCATGCCCAACTATGATTATTTCTCAAGAAATACATATCCCAAGCTGGGCTTGAATTTAGAATCATCCTGCCTCGGTCTGCAGTGGGCTGGGATCACAGGCTGCACCACCAACACCTTATTATGTGCTCATTATTATATCATTTTAAAAATATATTTTCTTTTCTATTTGTTTGTTTTTTTTTTTTAGTTTTATTTATTTGACAGAGAAAGAGGGAGGGAGAGAGAGAGTGAGGGAATGGGTGTGACAGGGCCTCCAGCCACTGCAAATGAACTCCAGACATGTGCACCCCCTTGTGCATCTGGCTAAGGAGGGTCCTGGGGAATCAAACCTGGGTCCCTTTGGCTTTGCAGGCAAACGCCTTAACTGCAACTGCTAAGCCATCCCTCCAGCCCTATTATATCATTTTTTTAAAGATTTATTTTTATTTATTAGAGACAAAGAGGAAGAGAGATTGAGAGGGAATAGGCACACAAGAGCCTCTAGCTACTGCAAATGAACTCCAGACTCATGTGCCACCATGTGCATCTGGCTTAGTGGAACCTGGACAATCGAACCTGGGTCCTTAGGCTTTGCAGACATGCACCTTAACCACTAAGCCAACTCTCCAGCCCGTTTATATCATTTTTTTTATAGAGGGGAGAAATAGTGCTGAGGAAGATGAAGTGACTGGCGTTTCCTCGTGGAAAAGGTAAGATGCTTTCACATCCTGACGGGGCTCTTTCCGCAGCGGCGCGTGCGTGTTTCGTGCGCCCGGCATTCCCCTGGGAGCAAGGCAGCCCATCCCAGCTGAGGAACCCGCAGAGATGGCAAATCTCAGTGTACCCAGAAGCTTTCCCCGGCTCTTAGGGGTGCATTTGTTTCAGGGAGGAGGAGCAGGTGAGCTCTGAGAAGGTGAAGGAGAGTGGCTCTCTCCACTTGGACAAGGACACTCAAGCTCCCGAGGTCTCTAGAGAAGCCATGGGGGGACAGAAGGGGTGGGGGAGACCAGAGCTGCCACCCAGGAACAGGCTCCAGGGCTCGGGAGGGCTTCAAGGAGGTGTTTTGTCCTCAAAGAAAAGCCACTCTGGGAACAGAATGACAAGGACCAAGGACGTTCCTGAGGTCCATACCGGGAGAAAAGGCATGAATCACGGGAAAGAGAGAGATGTGCCCAGGTCTTTGGTGTGCTTTTACCTGCCACGGGCACTAGCACCCTGCCACGGGTGACTTTCTGGGGCAGGAAGTGGTGACATCACCCTGGATTTGTCAGCACTCTTTGGGTCTGACTCCTCAGGATTGTAGGCACACTTATCCCTTCGGTTTTCAAGTAGATCATTGACCCCTCCTTTAGACGCCACTGTCCCTCAATAAAGCCACACTTCCATTCAGGTTGCGATTTCCTCTTGGAATGTCTTCCAGGGTCCTTGTACGTAGTCCCTTCCCAGGCTTATCAACATTATCCCGCGCTGACTAGCTTTATGTTGACAGTGGCAAAGTCATAAGGACAGTTGAATGAGGTACGGTTAATTCTATTTCCTCAGTGTTCTCATGCACATGACTTCCAACTATTTGCTCTTCCAATATCGTAAAAAGAAAGCTTCATTCTACTCCAAGAATGCGAATGGGACTGAGGGTTTCACATTTACCATCTTTACGTATTTAAAACTTTGTATTAAGGAAAATTGCAAACAAAGATAAAAGTAGACCAGAACACAATGAACTCACCCTCTTCATCCGGCTTTCACAGTGATCAAGTCACAGCCAACTTAAATGTACCTGTTCTCCCACCTGCTCCCCTCGTCCTGCTTCTTTATTCTTTGAACACAAATCTCAGACACCATATTATTTCATTTGTAAATAACTCAGGAGATATAACAAAAATTACTTAAAAATGCAACTACACATTGCACCTTAAAATAGTTGTGTGTGTGTGTGTGTGTGTGTGTGTGTGTGTGTGTATTAGGGCACAGCAAAGTCTCTTGTAGCTGTGAACACATTTCACACACAGGTGCCCATCTTTTTTTTTTTTTTTAATGTGTTAAGGAATTGAACCTAGGCCAACAGGCTTTGCAAGCAAGTTGCACTTAACCACTAAGCCATCTCCTTAGCCCCAAAGTGTTGACTTCTTAAGCAGGGCATGGTGATGTCATTCCATTACTCAGAGAGAAGGAGACAGGAGAATTGCAAGTTTGAGGCTAGCTTGGACTATACAGTGAGACGCTGTTTCAAACAAATAGAAAGTAACCCTCTTTATATCATCCAGATACATCGCTTTTGATTTGAATCGGCTCTCAAAATACCTACTCATTTGCCCTTTCTTCAACAAACAGAGTTGCTCTTGAGGATTCTGGAGACAGGTGAAGTTAAGGGAAGGGCTTTGCACCGCCCAGGCTGACATGGAAAGGCAAGGAGAAAAGGCCTAGGTAAGAGAGGAAAGTGAGCTCCCAGCGGCCCACAGGCTCGCACACATCTAACCCCCTACGCTACAGTCCTGATGGCAGACGACTTCAAAAGGCAGCTGTGTTCCTCTCAGAATAAAACAGCTGAGCCAGACAACCAAAACCAAACAGCTGTACTGCCTTTGGACTTAGTGTTACATTAAAATTAGATATTTCTTTCCTCAGTCTTTTTTTTTCTTTTAATTTGGCAGAAAAAAAAAATTGGAGAGTTTTATTTCACCCATAAATGTGGTGCTCGAATCATTTGCACACAGCCTGCAGTAACATGCTAATTATGGAAACTCAACTGATAACATTGTCACTTGGAAGGAGAGACCTTCTATTGTCTTCATTATTCAAAACTACTTAATTATTTAGAATTTGCCTATGTGCTGTGAATACCATGTATGATTCAGAAAGGGAAGTTCTGTTATAAATTTTCAGATATTTTATTGTTAAAAAATAAAAAAAAAAATGAAAACAAGCCAGGCATGGTGGGTCATGCCTATAATCCCAGCACTCAGGGGACTGAGATAGGAGGACCCTTGTGAGTTCAAGGCCAGCCTGGGCTACAGAGTGAGTTCTGGGTCACAGGCTAGAGTGAGACTTTGCCTCAAAAAAATTCAACAAGCCAGGCATGGTGGTGCATGCCTTTAATCCCAGCACTTGGGAGGCAGAGGTAGAAGGATCGCTGAGAGTTCAAGGCCACCCTGAGACTACATAGTGAATTCCAGGTCAGCCTGAGCTACAGTGAGACCTTACCTCAAAAAAAAAAAAAAAAAAAAAAAAAGCCAAAACAAACAAAATAACAAAGAAAACCCATTCCCCACCCCTTGGTGTTGAGAATTGAATCAAGGCATCCAAGCAAGCTAGGCAAGTGCCCTACCACTGAGCTATACCCCCATTCCCTTTCAAATTTTACTTTATTTTGAGCCAGAGCCTTGCTAAGTTGGCCAGGCTGGCCTCCAAATTCAGATCCTACTGTTTTATCTACAGAATAGTAGCTGAGATTAAAGGTGTGCACCACTACACCTGTCTGGTATATCCTTCTTATAGAGAGTTGTAGGCTTATCATAAATAATTAAGATTATTTTTTTTCTCTTTTTAAATTTATTTTTATTAGATATGGACATATTTTGTATGTAAACATCACATGTTGGTACCATCCTTTCCCTCTTCCCTGCCCCTTTTCTGAAGAGGCCTTCCTCCTTGGGGATGCAGGTCAACCCCATGGGGATTGTGGGTCATGCATTGTGTGTGTGTGGGGGAGGGGCAATGTCTCTGTGCAAAATGTCCTAACTTGTGGTTCTAACAATCTTTCCGCCCCCTCTTCCACAAAATTTCCTAAGCCATGCTGGGAGCATTTTAAGTCTATTTAAGTGATGGGCACTTAGGAGCCACTGGATCTCTGGTTTGGTAGGTGTTGAGTGTCCTCAGTATCTTTCTCCATCACCCTTGTGCTGATATCAGATCCACTGAGAAAGCAGTACTCTTGCTCACTTTGCCAATTCCTCTGTGGTTTCAGCTGGGGCTAGGATGGAGTGCGCTGGGCCATTTATCTCCTCAGGTCCAGTTCCCGTATGAAAAAAAGAAGCAGATTCTCCAACAGAGAGTGAAGTCAGCACCCGCTAAGTGGGATAACCCTTATTAATTTAGAGAGAATTAAAAGGGTTTAGACACTCTTATAGTCTAAGGTTAGTGGGAGCTTGACATTGGAAAGCAAAATCGTTGTCTGGTTGTGATTCTGACTTGTTTCCCAGTTCCAGATATGGTTTCCTTTCCACTCAGTGGATCTGTTAGCCAATCCAAGAGCAGTAGATTACCCACCATGGCTGTGTGCCACTATTGAACTTATGTGAGCATCACTTCAGGTTGTTTGCTTCTGATTTGCTTAGACTTTGAGTTGCTTGGACAGACGTTGGTCACTTTCATCTGGTAGCTCATGTAGCCCCTTCCAGCACTAGATAGGCTAGTTGTCTGGGTACTGGCTCTCCTCTGGATTCCAGCCATGTTTCTCCATGGTCCGTGCCAATGGCATTTGGTGTCTTCAGCAGTAGGGTCTTACCATTAACCTCTGGTGGGTAATCAAGTGCTCTGACAGAAGTCTGTCTTATTTGTTGTGGGAGATCTAGTAGGTCTCTCTGATCAACAGCTCATTGTGGATGTAGACCACAGCCTGGTATAGGGAATTACAGGCCAGTGCCAAGGGAAAAGAAGAAAGAAAAAGCCAGAGAAGAAAGAGAAACAGGAGAAATTTGAGGTTAGGTTTTGTCTCATTCTCTCCAGGGCCCTTCCATTCAGGTGCTCCCTCTAAGGTCCTCTTAAAGGTTCCACCTATTAGTCTGACTTTCAGGGTATAGGATTCTATGGTACCAGTTCAATTTGGGTTCAGTTTTGTGTCCCCCCCACCCTCACCCTTTCCCCAAGCCCTACCTTCCTTGTTATCCAAGCCTCAAGATGCTATTCAGTTATGTCAACAACTTGGGCTGATACAGGTTAGGAACTGCAGATGAGTGAGATCATGCGATGCTTGTCTTTCTATGATTGTGTGAGTTCACTTAGAAAGATCTGTTCCAAGTTTGACCATTTTTCTATAAATTTCAATGTGTCATTTTTTTTTCTTACAGCTGAGTAGAATTCCATCTTGTAGATATACCACATCTTAGTTATCCATTCATCCAGTGATGGGCACCTGGGTTGATTCCAGTTTTTAGCTATTATGAACCTATAAACATAGTTGAGAAAATATTTCTGAACTGAGATGTGGAGCTTTGAGGGTAAATGTCCAGTAAGGGGATAACAGGATCTGTTTGTAATTCTATATTCATCCTTCTCAGGAGTCTCCAAATTGATTTCCACAGTGGTTGTACCAGCTTACATTCCCACCAACAGTGAATGAGTGTTCCCATTTCTCCAAAGCCTCACCAACATTTATTTTCATTTGATTTTTTAATGTTTGCTATCGTTACTGGGGTAAGGTAGAATCTCATAGCTGTTTTAATTTGCATTTCCTTGATGGTTAGGGATGTTGAACATTTTCTTAAGTGTGTGTTAGCCATTTGTAATTCTTCCTCTGAGAACTCCCTAGTTAGCTCTGTGACCCACTTTTGGAGTGGGTTGTTTGATTTTTTTATTCTTTAGTTTTTTGAATTCCTTGTAGATTCTAGATATTTGGTTTCTGTCAGTGGTACAGCTGACAAAGATTTTCTCTCATTCAGTGAGTAATCTATTGACTTGGCTTATGGCGTGTTTGTCTGTGCAAAAGGTTTTTAGCTACATGAGATACCATTGTTTGAGTGCTTGTTTAAGTTCCTTGCCTACTGGGGTTTTGTTCAGGAAGTCTTTTTCTTTTTTTTTTTTTTTTTTTTTTGGGGGGGGGAAATCAATTTATTTTTCTTAATTCTGTCATATAAATATATTCATAAAGACCAAATAAGGAAAGGAAGCTTGGGATGATGAGGAGAGGGGAGTGTGGGACCCTCCCAATTCTACCTGACCAAAAAACATGGAAGAAATGAACTTCATGGGGGAAGAAGAGATAAAAAATGAGAGAAGAGGATGGGAAGGGTGGGGAGCACAGGGGAACCAACCAGGGAAAGAGGGGAGCCATGGCAAGGGAGTAGGAAGGAGTCCAATGCCAGTGTGAGAATCCATCTGCTTCTCTTCAGCCTTAGTGTCTTAGGCTCCAGTTTGGCTTGTCTCCTTACTGCCTCTGTCCCGTCTGACTGGCCTTGACTCCCTCCTCCCTGACCCTCAATCCCTATGGTGCTGGTCCCTTCCTCTCCTCCATTTACTGGGAGCTGGCTCGCTCCAGGACCCTCAGGTCATAGTTCTTTTTGGCCACTCGAAGTTTGAAGCGACTCACAGAGTTGTTGAGGCGAAGGGAGGCATTCTGGGCGGCCAGAGGGCTGGGGAACACAGCCACGATGGTATACAAGGCAGCAAGGTCCGAGTGGCGGCCATTCTCAGCAGTCCCACTGTTGTCCCCCCCACCCACGCCAGGCAGCCCCTGAGCATCCTTGAGCCACTGAATCTTGGCACCAGACATGGCGAGTTGAGTGAAGAGTTTGTCCGCTTCTGTGCGGGTGATTCCCTCAGGGAGATCTGTCACTTCCAGCACCCGGCCCAGCACAACGTCTGCTGTCCCCAGGTCAGTGGAGGCAGACTTGAGTGCTTGTCTCTTGCTCCGGTTTCCATGCTTCAATCCACTCTGTCCCTGGTGCACCGTGTAAGTTGACTGGCCATGGAGCAAGGGAGGGCAGATAGACAGATTGTATTGTAATGGCTGACCCAAGAGGGAGTAGCGCCCATCACCCTGTGCAGGACCCCCGGGTCGGGGGTACTGTGTGAGGACAGGCAAAGGACTGAGTCCTGTGCAGATGCTGCTGAGGCTGGTGACAGGAGAAGGTGCTGGAGACTGGGTAGGAGACGAAACAGGGCTACTGCTCATGTGTGTGTTGGCCTGGGGACTACTGTCAGGGTTGTATAGGTCTCCAGGCTTCTGACCCCTCTGGTCCACACTGTAATATTTGCAGTGATTCCACTGGACCATGGAAGGGTTCTGGGCGGGCTGGGGTCCATTAGGGACATTCAGCTGCATGACTACCACACCTGGTCCAGAAGGTGACACTCCTGAGTACTGCTGTGGCATCTGTGGTGGGCTGCAGGGAGAGGGAGACTGAGGCATCTGGTACTGCTCCGAGCCAGGAAGCTGCAGAAACCCCACAGAAGGACTCGTACCGTTCTGCTGAGCTGGTGGGATCATGCTGTAGTACACAGGTACACCCCCTGCTGGGAGGCCTCCTTGCACAGACTGGCTCGCAGGGACCAGCATGGGTTGCTGGAAAGGCGGCTGGACCACATTTTGTGAGTCACTGCCCACTGAGACTTGGTAAGAAGGCAGTGGAGTGTACTGAACCACCAGGCCTTGCATCTGGCCCCCCATGCTGCTCCTCTGGTTGCTAAGCAGGCCCTGGTTCTGAGGCTGCTGAACCCCAATCATGCCTTGGTAAGCCGCCTGCTGCTGGTTAGGCATCATGGGCTGTAAACCAGGCTGCTGGGATGGCTGAGGCAGCTGTTGACCACGCTGGGGGCTATAGGCCACCGGGTGAGAAAGAGGTCGATATTGCTGGTTGGAGTTAGGATACTGTCCAGGGGGATAGTAAGAAACCTGGATCTGTTGAGGGGGCTGCATGTAGCCCTGGGGTGGCAGGACTTGCTGAGTAGGTGGTGCATGGCTAGAGGTGGAATAGTTGGAAGTGGGAAGGGGCTGGCCTGTGGAAGCCATGATGAAGCTTGTCTGCTGAGGATGCTGGGAAATCAGTGGGGGCTGGAACAGAGCGGAGGACGGGTCAGCTGCTTCAGTAGAACCTTGGCGGCTAAGGCTCATTTGTCCAAAGGGGTTGTTGAGGTCATCTGCCTGTGAGATCATGTGATTACTCAGGGTTGGTTGGTGCTGAGGAGAGGGCTGGAGAGCAGGAAGCTGCTGCTGCTGCTGCTGCGCAGTGCCAGGGAGAAGACCCCGGACAGACGGGGGTGAGGTGACCTGGTTGCACACTTCTGGGGCACCTAGTGCCATACCTGGCCTGGAGATCCTTCCTGCGCTGCCACCTTTACTGCTGCCAATGCTGTCACCTCGGGTGAGGATAGAGATCCCACTGAAGCTGCTGGCTTTGGTGACAGGGGGTCGCATGCTCCGGACAGAGCCATCTGAGTCTGTGCTGCTCCAAGGACGTGGCTCCAGGGATTTGAGTTCGCTGTCTGTGCTACTCTGGCGGCTGCTCGAGGTGCGGCTCAGCCCTTCACGGTTCCCCCTGATGTCATTTAGATATCCGTTCTGGCCAGTCTCTCGGGCAAATATTCTCTCTCGGACCCTTTGATATTCCTCCTCTCTCTCTTCTATTGACTTGCTCCTCCTTCCATCCTGCAATGGAACTCTGATCTGGTTGTCATCCCGGTCCATGCTGGCATCATCTCTCTTGAGAATGAATCTCTGTTGAAACTCTGTATTCTTCTCATCCTTTATATGTTCTGAGAACCTCTGTTCAGGGATTCTTGTGTTGCTCGTTTTGTTGATGATGACAGCCTTTCCAGTTTGATCAACATTGTGGTCCATCCCAAAATAAGCAGCTACCCGGTGTAACAGCATCCGGTGATAGGAGGTCATCTGAGGGAACTTCTTGAATTGGTTATTGTTGTCATTAATAAATTCCAGAATCTCCTGTTCTAATTTTAGCAGCATCATTCTGTCCCTTGGGTTCTTTTTCAGTGTATTTACAAGAAACTCATGCAGGTCTATTCCAGTGGAGTCTGTATATTCTTGGCTGGAGTCTCTGGACAGCATCTTCCTTGGACCCTTTTCTTTGCTTTTGTCCTTGTCTTCCTTTTCAGAGACATCCTTTGTAGACTTTTCTTCCTCCTTGTCAGAGGGGCAGCTGACATGCAATTGAATTATATCCTGGGTTTCTAGTGGCCCATCAGCAAATGGGGTGGAGGATTCCTCACATACTGCCAGACTACGGACCAACTTCAGCTTGGAATTAGACTTGGCTCTTTTCCTGGCATGACCATGGTTGGACGTTCGTCTCTGTGTCTCCTGACGCAAACCTGTATCTTCCCCCTCTTTCTCAACTTCTTCTTTATTTGGAGTCTTAGATATAAGTTTGTTTTTGTTTACAGATTCTTCTACCAGTTTTTTTTCTGATTCTTTCATTATTTCCAGGATCTCCTGAGTAGTGTTACTGTTAGACATGTTCTTCAGTAGAATACAGTAGCTTCTATGGATTCCTGAATAAATGGCTCAGCCTCCATGAGTCCAGTGCTGTTATGGCATCTCATATAAGAGACAAGTTTAACCTGGTCTCTAGTACAGAGGTGTTGCCTCATCCATCCAGGTGAAGTATTAAGAACTATACAGGTCAAGTGTAACTTGGAGAGACACTCAGCAAAGGACAGTGGGTAGCCTCTGGCAATTCACCTCGCGAGGGCCGGAGCGGGGAGGGCGCCCGCGTCTCCGCCCGCCGCCCGGGCCCACGGCCGCTCGGCTGCGGCTCGGCCCCGACGGCCGGCGGCGGCGCGCTCCTGGGGCCTTTTTCCCAGTCCTATATCATGGAGAGTGCTTCCTATTTTTTTCTTCCAGTATTTGAAGAGTTTCAGGTCTTATATTGAGATCTTTAATCCATTTGAACTTGATTTTTGTGTATGGTGACCTGAGTGGGTCTAATTTCATTTTTCTACATATGATCTTCCAATTTGTCCAAGACCATTGTTGAAGATGCTGCCTTTGCTCCAGTCTACATTATTGGTGATGTTGTCAAAGATCAAGCAGCTATGGTTGCTTGCCCTAAGGTCTGGGTCTTCAATTCTGTTCCATTGGTCTATGTTTCTGTTTTTATTCCAGTACCATGCTGTTTTTGTCACTGTGGCTTTGTAATATAGCTTTAGATTAAGATTGGTGATACCTCCAGAGGTGTTTCTTTTGCTGAGGATATGTTTGGATATCCAAGGCCTTCTGTCATTTCATACGAATTTTGAGATCACTTTTTAAAATTTCTGTGAAGAATGATGCTGGTGTATTTATTGGTATTGCGTTAAATCTGTATATTGCTTTTGGTAGAATTGCCATTTTCACAATATTAATTCTACCTATCCAGGAGCATGGCAGGTCTTTCCATCTTCTCAAGTCCTCCTCTATTTCTTTCTTGAATGTTTTTATGTTTCATTATATAGCTCTTTCACATCATTTGTTAGTATTATTCCAAGGTATTTAACTTTTTTTGTTGCTATTAAAAATGGGTCACTCTGTTTGCCTCTCTTCCATCTCTCTCTCACACTCTGTTTTCAAATAAATAATTAAAATTTTAAAAGGTGGGGGGAGAGCTGGAGAAATGGCTTAGTGGTTAAAGTGTTTGCCTGTGAAGCGAAAGGACCCAGGTTTGATTCTCCAGGACCCATGTAAGCCAGATGCACAAGGGCACATGCATATGTAGTTCATTTGCAGTGGCTAGAGGCCCTGGCATGCCCATTCTCTTTCTGTCTGCCTCTTTTCTAACTTTCTCTCTCTCTGTTTGCAAATAAATAAATAAAAATTTAAAAAATGGGACAGCCTCATTGATATTTGTCCTTTGCATATAGAAAAGCTACTGATTTTGGGGCATTGATTTTGCATCCTGCCACTTTGCTGAAAGAATTTATCACCTTTAGAAGTTTGGGATGTAGATTTTTGGGTCACTTATATATAGGATCATGTCATCTGCAAATAGGGCTAACTTGACTTCTTCCTTTCCAATTTGAATCCCTTTTATTTCTTTCTCCTGTTTTATTGCCTGGGTTAGTACTTCTAGTACTATGTTGAAGAACAGTGGTGAGAGTGGACACCCCTGTCTTTTTCCTGATCTCAGTGAGAACTCCTTGAGTTTTTCCCCATTAAGTATTATTTGAGCTTTAAGAGCTTTATATATAGCCTTTATGTGTTGAAATATAAACCCTCCATGCCTATTCTTTCCAGTGTTTTGATCATGGAATGGTGTTGTATTTTGTCAAAGGCCTTCTCTGCATCAGTTGAGATGATCATGTGGTTCTTATGGTTCAGTTTATTTATGTGGTATATTATGTTGGCTGATTTCCGTATGATAAACCATTCCTGCATCCCTGGGATGAAGCATACTTGATCAACGTGGATAATGCTTTTGATGTGTTGTTGAATTTGGTTTGCAAGGATTTTGTTCAGGATCTTTGCATCTAAATTCATTAGGGAAAAAGGTCTATAATCTTTCTTTGTTGCATCTCTGTCTGGTTTTGGTATTAGGGTGATGCTAGCTTCATAAGAGGAGTTGGGGAGGATTCCCTGGTCTCCAATTATGTGGAATAGTTTGAGCAAAATTGGCTTCAGTTTTTCTATGAAGCTTTGATAGAATTCAGCTGAGAAGCCATTTGGTCCTGGACTTTTCTTTTGGGGAGGTTTTTGATTACCTTTTCAATCTCCATGGATGTGATAGGCCTGTTTAACCTGATTTGAGTTTAGTTTTGGGAGGTGGTATGTGTCTAGGAATTCATCCATTTCTTCAGATTATTTAATTTTGTGGAGTAGAGATTTTGGAAGTATGCCCTGATGATTCTTCCAATTTCATTGATGTCTGTAGTGCTCTCTCCTTTTTCATTTCTGAGTTTGTTAATTTGACATTTCTCTCTCTCTCTCTCTCTTTTTTTTAGTTGATCAAATTGGCCAAGGGTTTGTCAATCTTGTTTATATTTTCAAAGACCCAGCTCTTCATTCTATCAACTTTTTAAATTGTTTTCTTAGTTTCCAATTCATTAATTTCTGCTCTGATTTTGATTATTTCTTTCCATCTGGAGCTATATGGGTTGGACTGTTTTTCCAGTGCCTTTAGGTGGACAGTCAGGTTATTAATTTGTAATCTCTCTGTCTTTATAATGAAGGAATTTAGGGCTATGAATTTTCCCCTCATGACTGCTTCATTGAGTCCCATAAGTTTTGGTATGTTGTGTTTTCATTATCATTCAATTCTAGGAATTTTACAGTTTCTTTTTTGTCTTCTTCCACAACCCATTCATTGATTAAAAGAGTGTTGTTTAGTCTCCAGGAGTTGGTGTAGATCGTGATGTGTCTCTTGCTGTTAATTTCTAGCTTTAAAGCATTGTGATCTGACATGATGTAGGAAGTTACTTCAATTTTCCTGATTTTATGAAGGCATGCTTTATGGCCTAATATATGGTCAGTTTTAGAGCAGGTTCCATGGGCTTGCTGAGAAGAATGGGTATTCTATAGAGTTGGGGTGGAAAGTTCTGTAGATGTCCATTAGATCTAGTTGATCTATGATGTTGTTGAACTCTATTATTTCCCTGTTTATTTTCTTCTTGGATGATCTGTCTATTGATGATAGTGAGTATTGAAGTCTCTGACTATGATGGTGTTGGCATTTATTTCTGTTTTATTGTTGAGTTGATTTTGTTTTATAAAGTGTGATATTCCTGTGTTTGGTGCATATATATTTATGATTGTGATGTGCTCATGCTGGATCATTCCTTTGGTGAGGAAGAAGTAGTCTTCTTTGTCCTTTTTGATTACTTTTGGCTTGAAGTCTCTTTTATCAGACATTAATATAGCAACACCCACTTGTTTTTTTATTTCCATTTGCTCGGAATATCATTTTCCAACCTTTCACCCTGAGGATGTGTCTATCTTTAGTGGTGAGGTGGGTTTCTTGAAGAAAGCAGATAGAGGGGTCTAGTTTTTTTTTTTTTTTTTTTTTTTTTTGAGAGAGAGAGAGTGAAAGAAGTAGAGAGAGAGAGAGGGAGACAGATAGAGGATAGGCACACCAGGGCCTCCAGTCACTGTAAACGAACTCCAGATGCATGTGCCACCTTGTGCATCTGGCTTATGTGGGTCCTGGGAATCGAACCTAGGTCCTTTGGCTTTGCAGGCACATCCCTTATCCGCTAAGCCATCTCTCCAGGCCCAGGTCTAGGTTTTTGATCCATCCTGATAACCTGTATCTTTTAATGGGTGAGTTAAGACCATTAATATTTAAGGCCATTACTGTGAGGTTTGAATTAATCCCTGCCATGATGAGGTGTTTTATGGGGTTTGGTGCTTTATTGTGTTATGCCTGGTTTGTTTTGGTTATTGTGATCTTCTTCTTGTTGGCCCTTGAGATTGTTTGACTGTTCTGTATGGAGTATTCCCTCCAGTATTTTCTGTAGGTTTGGCTTTGTGTTTATATAATTGTAGAGTTGACTTTTTCATGAAAAGTTTTTCTTTCATCATCTATTATGAAAGATACTTTTGCTGGGTAAAGTAGCTTGGGTTGGAAGCCATGTTTTTTCAGACTTTGAAGTGTTCACTGCAGGCCCTTCTGGCTTCCAGGGTTTCCATTGAGAAATCTGACATAATTTTGATGGGATTGCCTTTGTATGTTGTGAATTGCTTCTCTCTTGCTGCTTTTAACACTCTCTCTTTGTTTTCATTGTTAAGAGCTTTAACTATGATGTGTTTTGGAGAGTTTCTTCTTTGGTCCTGTCTGTTTGGTGTTCTGTGGGCTTCTTGAATCTGGATGGGCCTCTCTTTTGCAAGATTTGGAAAATTTTCTTCAATAGTTTTGTTGAGTGTGTTCTCTATGCCTCTGGTCTGTATTTCCTCTCCTTCTGGTATACCCATAATCCAGACGTTTGGTAATTTTAGGGTGTCCCACAGTTCCCTCATATTCTGTTCACTTGATTTTTTGAACTTAGCAAAGTTTTTGGCCTCCCAATCAATTTCCTCTGTCTTATCTTCCATGTCAGAGGTTCCGTCTTCCACAAGAGTAACTCTGTTGGTGAGTGGTTCTAGAGAGGCTTTTATAATTTCTATTTGATTTTTGTTTTCTGTTGTGTTATTTTATATCATGTCCATCTCTTTTTTGAGATACAATTTTAATTCAAGTTCTGATTTTCTTGATGCTTCCTAGAATTCATTCTTGCATTTGATCAATTCTTCATTAAGCTTAATTTACTGTTTGACGTACCTTCAATTTATTCATATCTCTTTGGAGGGTTCTAACATTTTCTTCAATCAAGTTAAGCTACTGTCAAAGGCTGAACACTCTAGGAGATGATTCTGTTCAATTTCACTGATGTGATTGTTGGTTCTTTGACAGTTTGCTTCAAGTTCAGTGAGTTTTTTAAAATCAGGGTCTCATTCATTGGTTATTGTGTCTTCCTTTTGGGAATGGATTTCTGTTGATTTTTCTATGATTTCATTGGAGGCTTCTGTAGTAGGACTAAACATCCTTGGTGGAGATCTCTCAGTTTTCTGACTTTTGTTGCCTTTTTTTGCATTGTTGTCTGCCCATTTTAGGAAGACTCTTTATTTTCTTGAGGAGGAAGCAAGTTTTTGTCTTTTGGACCATGCACCCTCTGGCTCAGGTGAACAGGGATGTTGGTACCTAGTGGCCAGTCAGGATACCAGAGCAAAAGGTCTGATTCCACAGATCACACAGGGACCAGGCCTCCCCAAGCAAGGCACAATGGGACCTACCAGGACCAGGGGACTAGGAGGAGCAAGGGAACAGGGATCTGGCCTACTTCATGCTGAACCTTCAGGACACAAACCACTGCTGGCAACTCAGACTGGGGAGATAGGAGGAGCCCAGATACAGGGGTCTGGCCTACTCACTCCAGCCTGCCATGCCTGCACACCCTGACCTTGCAAGGCACTCAGACACTGGATGTGGGAGGAGCCCAGAAATGGGTCTGGCCTACTCACTCCAGACCACAGTGCATGCCCACACACTGACCATGCAAGGAACTCCATTTTGTTCTTTTTTAATGTATTTTTTTTGGGGGGGGGGGTTAGAGGTAGGGTCTCTCTCTAGCTCAGGCTGACCTGGAATTCATTATGTAGTCTCAGGGTGGCCTCGAACTCATGGCGATCCTCCTACCTCTTCCTCCCAAGTGCTGGAATTAAAGGCGTGCACCACCACGCCTGGCTTTTTTGAGACAGGGTCTCCTTCCATGGCCCAGGCTCACCTTGAACTATCCTCTCTGAGGATAATCTTGATTGAGACCCTGTGTCAAAATCAAAATAAGTGAGTAAATAAATCATTAAATGAGAGAGAAATGCTCATTTTGTTCTTTGCCTACATTGTTTCATTCGGTTAGGCTTATAAAATAATTATTTGAGCTGGGCGTGGTAGTGCATGCCTTTAATCTCAGCACTCTGGAGGCAGAGATAGGTGGATTATTATGAGTTCAAGGCCACCCTGAGACTACATAGTGAATGCCAGGTCAGCCTGGGCTAGAAAGCGAGACCCTACCTGGAAAAACTTAAAAAAAAGAATTATTATTATTATTATTTGGGTGGGGAGATGGCTCGTCACTTAAAGGCACTTATTTGCAAAGCCTTCCAGCCTGGATTCCATTCCACAGTACCCATGTACATCCAGATGTACAAAGTGGTGCATGTATCTGGAGTTTACAGTGACAACAGACCATAGTGCATCCTATCTCTCTCCCTTCCTCTTTCCATCTCTTTGATTCTCTCTCTTTACTTGAAAATAAAGCTAGTTATAAAAACAATAATTATTACATTTTGCTTGTTTTGTGGTTTGGAGGACCTCATGTGTGCCAGACAAGGCTTCCTCCACTGAGCTATCCCCAATCCTACTTGTAATATATATGTATATTTGGAGCCGGGTGTGGTGGCGCACAGCCTTTAATCCCAGCACTCGGGAGGCAGAGGTAGGAGGATCACTATGAGTTTGAGGCCACCCTGAGACTACATAGTGAATTCCAGGTCAGCCTGGGCTAGAGTGAGACCATACCTGGGAAAACCAATATATATATCCAGATGCCCTAGCACACCCATCCTCTTTCTCTCACTTTCTGCTTATCTCTCTCTCTCTCTCAAATAAATAATAGATAACTATTTTAAAAACACAAATAAAAGTTATTCCAGGCATGGTAGTGCATGCCTTTAATACCAGCACTTGAGAGGCAGAGGTAGGAGGATTGCCATGAGTTAGAGGCCACCCTGAGACTACATAGTGAATTCCAGGTCAGCCTGGACCTGAGTGAAAACCTACCTCGAAAAACTAAAAAAAAAGGAAGTTTTGCTACATAGCCCTAGCTGGCCCGATCCTAGCTTTATAGCCCAGGTTAGCCCCCAATTTGTGATGATCCTCCCAGATCAGCCTTCCAATTACTGAGATTATAGGTGTGTGCCACCATGCATAGTTTACTTACTTATTCTTTATTTATTTAAATTTGAGACAGCCTTTCACTAAGTTGCCCTGGCTGGCCTTGAGCTTGGGATCCTCCTGCGTCCACCTCCAGAGTAGTTGCGATTAAGAGTGATTTTCTCATAGAAATGGTAACGACTTAGTGGGGTGTGCTAGTGCACATCTATAACCCTAAATACTGGAGGTGGAGGAGGAGGAAGAGAAGGAAGACAAGAAGGATGGGGTGGGGATGGAGAATCTTGAGGAATTTAAGGCCAGTTTGACCAATTTACTCTGTCTCAAAAAAAAAAAAAGAAATATAGGCTAGCCTTTAATCCCAACACTTGGGAGGCTGAGGAAGGAGGATCACCAAGGGTTCCAGGCTAGCCTGAAGACTACAGAGTGAATTCCAGGTTCAGCCTGGGCTAGAGTGAGACCCTACCTCAAAGAACAAAACAAAACAAACAAACAACAACAACAAAAAAAAAAAACAAAGAAGAGGTTATGGTGTGTGCTAATGTTATTTTGTTTAACAAGCTCACTGCAGAAGTTATCATTTGTCTGAATAAATATAAGAAGATTTCTAGCCAGGTGTGGTGGTGCACACCTTTAATCCCAGCACTCGGGAGGCAGAGGTAGGAGGATTGCCTTGAGTTCCAGGCCACCCTGAGACTACACAGTGAATTCCAGGTCAGCCTGAACTAGAGTGAGACCCTACCTCGGAAAACAAACAAACAAAAAAAGATTTCTGTGGTTTCACAACTTAGTATTTAATTAATTAATTCATTAATTTACTTAAGAGAGAGATAGAGAAAAATAATGGGTACTCCAAGGTCTCCAGCCAGTGCAAACGAACTCTAGATGCATGCTCTACCTTGTGCATCTGGCTTATGTGGGTACTGGCCAAGTGAACCTGGGTCCTTAGGTTTCACAGGCAGGTGCTTTAACTGTTAAGCCATTTCTCAAGCCCACAACTTAGTTTTTATTTATTTTACTTTATTTTTTGTTTTTAAAATATATTTTATTTTTATTTATTTATTTGAGAGAGAGAGAACAGAGAGAGACAGAGAATGGGCACACTCCAGAAGCATGTGCCACCATGTGCATCTGGCGAATAGAACCTGGGTCTTTAGGCTTCTCAGGCAAGTGCCTTAACTGCTAAGCCATCTCTCCAGCCCCCCTTTTTGTTTTCAAGGTAGGGTCTCACTCTAGCCCAGGCTGACCTGGAACTAACTATGAAGTCTCAGGGTGGCCTTGAACTCACATTGATCCTCCCACCTCTTTCTCCCAAGTGTTGGGATTAAAGGCATGCACCAGTATGCCTGGCCCCCAATTTAAGTTTTAGACATCCACCTGCAAGTCTTTGCTAGGTGCCTGAAGAGAAAACCTCTATCCATGCTCTACTCAGAAGACCTTCTTGCAAAATCAAGACTATTCCAGGCGTTATCTTCCTTAATCTGTTATATTTCCCACATAACATCTGGATAATTTCCCCCATTATTAAATACATACATATTTAATTAAAATTTATTTATTTATTTTCAAGAAGAAAGAGACAAAGTACAGACACACCATGGCCTCTTGCCACTGCAAATAAACTCCAGATGCATGCACCACTTTGTTTTTTTTTTAAATTAATTTTTTTTTACTAATTAGTTTTGTATTCAGAAAATACAGTCAGTTTGGTACCATTATTAGACTCATCCGTGACCTACCCCCTCCCCTTGACCCCTCCTTGTTGAGGTATATGGGTCATGCATTCTGGAGTTAGCCCACAGTTATAGGTAGGATAAATGTCTCTGCATATCATGATCCAACATGTGGCTCTGACATTCTTTCTGCCCCCTCTTCTGCAAAATTTCCCTGAGCCATGTTGGGTTCATTTTTGGTCTGCTTCAGTGATGAGGAGTTGGGGGCCTCTGGGTCTCTGGCTCTCTGATTTGGTAGGAGTTGATTTTTCTCTGTGTTGATCTCCTTCCCCCTTGTGCTGGTATCCGGTTCACCAGGAAAACAGCACCCTTGCTTGTTTTGCCAATTTTTCTTAGTTTCAGCCAGGGCCCTTTTGAGGTATGATGGGGTGGCTCTCTCCTTAGGATCTACATCTATCTGAAAAAGAGAAGCAGATTCTCCAATGGAGAGTAAGTTAGCACCAGGACAAATGAGATAAACCTTACTTTTTTTATAGAGAATTTAACAGGTGTAGGCCCTCTTGTAGCCCACGATTGATGGTAGCTTGATAATGGAGAGCAGGCTTATGTTTGGATATGGTTCTGACTTGTTTCCCAGCTCCAGCTATGGGTCCCGTACCACTGAGGGGATCAGTTAGCAAATCAAGAGCAGTTGGTTCCCCACCATGGCTATGTGCCACTATTGCACTTGTGTGGGCATCACAACAGGTTATTTGCTGCTAAGTAGGTGAGACTATGAGTTGCTTGGACAGATATTGGTCATTTTCCCCCAGTCGCCCATGTAGCACCTTCTGGCCCTAGACGTGTTGACTGTCTGGGGACTGACTCTCTTCCAGCTTCCAGCCATGCCATTCCATTTTACGTGTCAACCACATAAGGTGTCTTTAGCAGTAGGGTCTTACCACTAACCTTTGGTGGGTCATCAAGTACTCTGACAGAAATCTGTCTTTCTTTTAGGAAACCTTGTAGGTCTCTCTGATCAAAAGCTCATTGTGGATGATAGCCACATGCTGGTACTGGGAGTTACAGGTCAGTGCCCACTAAGAAAAGGAAGAAAAAAATAACTAATATAAAAGAGTTAGAGAGAAGAGAGAGAGAGAGAGAGAGAGGAGGGAGGGAAGCTGTAGAAGATTAAGATCAGTCTTCATCATACCCTCTCCAGGGTCCTGTGGTTCAGGTGTTCCCTCTAAGGGCCTGGTGAAGGTTCAGGCATTTGGTCTGCCTTTTAGGAAGTAGAATTTTATGGTACTATTGCCGTTTGGGTCTAGATTTGTGTTTCCCACCCCCTCCGTTGCCCTCCTCTCCCTGTCCACCCATCCTATTGTCTAGTCCACGAGATGCTTGCTGGGTATGTAAGGCATCTTGGGTAGATTCAGGTTAGGTGCTGTAGATGAAGATGTAGAGACTATGTGGCGATTTTTTTTTTCTGTGATTGGTTAAGTTCACTGAGAATGATCTGTTCCAGGTTCAACCATTTTTCCTCAAATTTTGTTGTGTCATTTTTTTCCTTACAGCTGTATAGAATTCCGTTGTGTAGATATACCACTTTGTGCATCTGGCTTTACATGGGTACTGGGGAATTGAACTCTAGTTGTTAGGCTTTGCAGGCAAGCATCTTAACTGCTGAGCCATCTCTCTAGCCCCTAAATCTTTTTATTTTGATTTTTTTTCATGACATAGGGTTTTGCTCTATATCCCAGGTTGGCCTTGAACTCAAAATCCTCTTGCTTCTTACTCCCGAATGCTGGGATTCCAGGTGTGTGCCACCACAGCCAGCTTCATTCAGTGTTTGTATGATATAATTCAATGTGGTTCCACAAAAGGGTTTTAGCCTCTTTTCTCTTCTCAACATAAGCACATTTTAGGTCATGAGAAGCCAGAAAAGGGAGAAATGTGAGATGAATCTTCTCCAATTATCTGTGATTAAAAAAAATAAAATCAGTTTTCAGGGTGGAAGGATGGCTCAGCAGTTAAGGTGCTTGTCTGCAAAGCCAAAGGACCCAGGTTTGGTTCCTCAGGACCCACATAAGCCAGATGCACAAGGTGGCACATGCGTCTGGAGTTTGTTTGCAGTGGCTGGAGGCCCTGGTGCCCCCATTCTTTACCCCGCCCCCACCCCGTCTCTCTATTTCTCTGCTTCTTTCTCTCTCTCAAATAAATAAATGAAAGGAATTTTAAAAAATCAGTTCTCAAAATTTCCAATATATTGTGAACTGATGTTTTTTTTTTTTAAGGCAAAATAAGAAAAATGAGCTTGGTATAGTGACTCATGTCTTTGATCCCAGAACTGGGAGGGAGAGGTAGGAGATCACTGTGAGTTCGAGGCTACCTTGAGACGAAACAGTGAATTGCAGGTCAGCCTGGCTTACAGTGAGACCCTACCTCAAAAAACAAACAAACAAAAAGAACAGTGAAAGAAGAGAAATCTTTTCAATAAAATATCAAATATTTCACAGAAATGTGCAAGTGTGCAAAGCTCTAAATGCACCTTTTCTATTTATTACCAGAAGCAGGTCACCTTGCGGGATTGCTATATCAATTTCTAAGTATTTATTCTCAATTGGAATTATTCCATGCCAGACACTCGATTCTATCGCTCAAGACTTCATCCAGACATTAGACTTTTCTCTACATGGGCAGGCACTAGTGGAAAGGTTAAACAGAAAATTTAACTTGCTATTGGAGATTAGAGCCAACAATCTTCACCTGTCCCTGGTCTTCCATACACAAGAAGGTCCAGAAGGGACCCTGGGACGACTGTGGTAGAAAGATATGGGTGTGCCATTCCGTGGGGTTACCTTTCCAGTGATCTTGGCCCCACATTCCTGAAATACCGTATGTAAGAATGCTATCTTAAAAAAAGAGAAAAGAATGCTATCTTTCTACCTCTCCTCACCAGTTTCTTTCAAGAACGAGTCACATGTTTTTCTGTCACTAGGATCAGTTCTTTCAAGCAGTTTAAAGCATCCTTGAAGCAGGGTTTGGTGGTCAATAAGCTAGAAGCAGAGTCTCATGGTAAATCCCAGGAGGTCAGCCTGGTCTACACATAAAGTTCAAGGCCAGGGCAGCCAGCTGTGCAGAGAGACACTGTATCAAGTGAAACAAAACACACACAAAACCAAGCATAATCGGGATATGAGAAACCACACGTATTTAAAAACATACAGTTTGCTGAACACTGGGGTTTTGGAATCCCAGGTGTTTTGCATCAAGCCCAATTTAGAGAAACCACTGGCACATCTCCCCTTCGAACTTCCTTCTCTGCTGGTCCTCTTCCTTCCCTTCTCCTGGGTTACCAGGGATGTGTTTGATTACTTTCTTTCTTTTCTTTCTTTCTTTCTTTCTTTCTTTCTTTCTTTCTTTCTTTCTTCCTTTCTTTCTTTCTTTTTTTTTTCAAGGTTGGGTCTCATTCTATCCCAGGCTGACCTGGAATTCACTGTGAACTCTCAGGCTGGCCTTGAACTCATGGCAATCCTCCTACCACAGACTCCTGAGTGCTGGGATTAAAGGCATGTGCCACCACACCTGGCTGGTTGTTTTTTGTATAATTTACATTTCATCTTAGAAGAGTTAATATCAATGAAATCACACTGTACAGACTGTTTTTCTTCAGCTTCTTGCAATCATTTTGAATATTAGGTAATTACTTTTGGCATGATCTGTACTGCCTGACTCGGTACACGGCATCCTATTCCGTCTATACTAGTTTGTTTTTCCATCCACCTACTCATAGGGTATTTGCTTTGTCCTAGCTCCGTGCTCTCACACACAAAGCTGCTATGAATGCTTGCATGGAAGCTGTTATGTCAGAGCAAACTTTGGTTTCTCTTGGTTAAATACCCAGGAATAAAATGGCTATTGTATGAGAGATTCATGTCAGGCTTTTAAGAAAACTCAAAGTGGTTATGTCATTTTATCTCCTGGACAGTAGTATGTGAATCCCAGTAACAGTTCTTGCTTCTAGTTACCCCATGAGGTGTGAGAGGGCCTCTCATGGTGGACTGAACGTGTGCTTCTCTAATGACCGAGCAGTGCTGAGCTCCTTTTGGACCCTTACGTGCCAATATCAGTATTTCTTCTTTGGTAAAGAAGCTAGTTAAAATTTTTTGCCCATTTAAAAATAAAGTTTTGGGGCTAGGGATGTGGAGCAGGGTTAAAGGTGCTTGCTTGCAAAGTCTACTGGTTGGGGTTCAATTCCCTGTCTACTCACATAAAGCCAGATGGGTATTCATTTACTGTGGCAAGAGAACCTAGCACCACACACACACATACCCACATCAGTAACTTTTGTTTTTCAAATAATTTAGCTTACACCTGTAATCCCAGTACTAGAGAGGCTGAGACAAGAGGATCACCTCAAGTTCAAAACCATTCTAGGTCTACATGTTGAGTTCCAGGCCAGTCTGAGCTACACAGTGAGGTCCTATAAAGTGTAAATGAAAATGAAACAGAGCCGGACGTCGTGGCACACACCTTTAATTCCAGCACTTGGGAAGCAGAGGTAGGAGGATCGTCATGAGTTCGAGGCCACCCTGGTACTACAGAGTGAATTCCAGGTCAGCCTGAGCTAGAGTGAGACCCTACCTCAAAAAACCAAAAAATAAATAAATAAATAAATAAAATAAAATAAAATAAAATAAAATTTTTTAAAAAAAGCTATTATAGTTCTTTTTTTTTTTTTTTGGTTTTTAGAGGTAGAGTCTCACTTTAGCTGAGGCTGACCTGGAAATTACTCTGTAGTCTCAGGCTGGCCTCGAACTCATGGCTATCCTCCTAACTCTGCCTCCTGAGTGCTGAAATTAAAGGCATGCACCACCACGCCCAGTGTGAGTTCTTTTTAAAAAATATTTATTTTTATTTATTTATTTGAAAGACAGAGAGAGAGAGAGAGAGAAAGAAGGAGAGAGAAAGAGGTAGATAGAGAATGGGCACTCAGGGCCCCCAGCCACTGCAAACAAACTCCAGGTGCATGTGCCCCCTTGTGTATCTGGCTTATGTGGATCCTGGGGGTTTGAGCCTGGGTCTTTTGGCTTGGCAGGC
Organism: Dipus sagitta; assembly: GCA_036346955.1. Classification (NCBI taxonomy): domain Eukaryota; kingdom Metazoa; phylum Chordata; class Mammalia; order Rodentia; family Dipodidae; genus Dipus; species Dipus sagitta. Next base: position 37,267,271 of record CM070772.1, on the reverse strand, counting down.
AAACGCCTTAACCACTAAGCCATCTCTCCAGCTGGTGAGTTCTTTTTTTAAAAAAACATATTTTTATTTTTTATTTATTTATTTGCAAGGAGAGAGAGAGAGAGAGAGAGACACTGAGAGAGAGAGAGAATGGACATGCCAGGGCCTCCAGCTACTGCAAATGAACTCCAGATGCATGCACCACTTAGGGCATTCGCTCTACCTGGGTACTGGGAAATCAAACTTGGGTTGTTTAGCTCTGCAGACAAGTGCCTTAACTTCTGAGCCATCTCCAGCCCATGAGTTCTTGTTTTTTTTTTTTTTTTTAATTTATTTTTATTTGAGAGAGAGAGAGAGGAAAAGAGGGAGGGAGGGAGAGATAGATAGATAGAGAGAGAGAGAGAGAGAGAATGGGCATGCCAGGGCCTTCAGCCGTGACAAACTCCATATGCATGTGCCAACTTGTGCATCTGGCTTACATGGGTCCTGGGGAATGGAACGTGTGTCATTTGGCTTCGCAGGCAAACACCTTAACCACTAAGCCATTTCTCCAGCCCCAGCCCATGAGTTCTTAATATATCTTAGATGAAAGTCCTTTATCAAGAATTTAAGCTTTTCTCCCAGCAAATGACTCCCCACCACTCATATTTCTAACATGTCTTTCAAAAAGAGTGGAAATTGTTAATTTTAATGATGGGTTTCGTCTTCTTCTTCTTCTTTTTTTTTTTTTAAAGCAGCATCTCACTCTAGCCCAGATTGATCTGGAACTCACTCTGTAGCTCAGGCTGGCTTTGAACTCATGGCTACCCTCCTTTCCTCAGCCTCCCGAGTGCTTGGATTACAAACATGAGCCAGCAGATGTGGCTCACGATTGGATTTTGTGATTGGTTGTGGATGGCCAGCCGCAGTGAGAAGCTGGGGTCGTGAAGGAGGGAAGTTGAAAGCGCGGTTTCTCCTGGACGGACATAGGGAGGTGAAGGTGGAGCAGGTGGTTTTTATTGAAGATCCTATCTGAACAATTCCAGGCCAGAGACTCTGCCCCCACCCTTCTCAGCTATCTTATAAAGTTGGTAGTGACCTCTGAAGATAACAGAATGTAGATAATGGATCTGTGTAAGCAGCAGTTTAGACCAACAGAACTCATAAAGTACTCTACACTTGGTTTATATGATTAAGGAGGACAGTGGAAAAGAAAAGTCGCTGTTACATTCGTTTGTCCCAGATGCCTCATCAAAGCTCCACCAGCCTAGAGGCTTAGAAATTAGATGCTACTGCTTCATGGTCTTGGAAGCTTAAGGCATTGGTCTCTCTCCTTGGCTTATAGATGGCTTTCTTCATTCTCAAGATCTCCCTTGGGTGTCTGAGTCCTAATCCCTACCCCCTGTTGTGTGGTCCTGTGATCCAACCTGAGTTCTTGTACATTCGTGTGTTAGACCGATGCTGTTCTGAGCTGAACTCCATCTCTAGCCTGGTCTTTTTCTTATAAGCACATCAGTCGTGACAAGTTAGGGCTCAGCCTCGTGATCTTCTTTAAGTGAAATCATCTTTTTAAAGACTATTGCCAGGCTGGATGTGGAGGTACACACTCGTGATCCCAACACTTGGGGAGCTGAGGTAGGAAGATGGGATGATCATCACGTAGAAGCTAGCCTGGGCTACATAGCTAGTCACTATGGCAAACAGATGATAGATGATTGATAGACAATAAACTATCTCCAAATACACTCACATTCTGAGGAAATGGGGGTTAGGATTTTAACACATGACTTTTGGGAAACACAGTTCAGTCCTTAACATAACAGCCACTTGAATGAAATGCTCAACACTGAGAAGGGCTTGATTTCTGATCCATTCAATGCCAACGTAGCATTAAAGTGAGGTGGCTTCCTGGAAGAGCCTAAGCATGAGACAGCCTGTTGGCATGTAAGTTAACAGTTTGGGCTGGAGTGATGGCTTAGCAGTCAAGATGCTTGTTTGCAAAGCCTGAGTTTCCAGGTTCAATTCCCCAGTACCTATGTAAGCCAGATGCACCAGGTGATCTCTCTGTCTCTCTCTCTCTTAAATAAATAAATAAGGTATAAACAGTTTATTAGTAATTTGTTCTCCCTCGTCAACTCTAAGGGGTCCACACTTTCCCAGGCAACTGAATAGCAGAGTATGTGAACTCCTTTCTGGAACAAGCCACCTTTGCCTCACCAGTGTCTCTACCTTGGCACTCTTGACCCATTGGGCAAGACAGGTCTTTGTTGGGAGAGCCTTTCTGTACACTGTAGGAGACTTTCACAGCATCACTGACTTCTACCCAGAAGAAACTAGTATCTGGACCCCCAAATGAATACTCTTGGTCTATGTAATTTGTTCTAGTTTTCAAAAAATGAGCTAGGTATGGTGATGCACACTTGTGATCCCAGCACTTGGGAGACAGAGACAGGAGGATCAGGAGTTCAAGGTCATCCTTGGATACATAGCTCGTTGGAAGCCAGCATGGGCTACATAGCTACATGGAACCCTAAGGGGGGAAAATAACCAGAGAGAGAGAGAGGAGAGAGAGAAAAAGAAAGTAATAGAAAGTTAATGCATATGAACTGAAAGAGGAATGTCTATTTCCCATGCCCTCACTGTTTACTGGACTCTATTTCCATCAAGTCTTGGGTATATAAAGACTAACTGGATGTCCTTTCTGTCCTGGCTCTTCCTCCACATGTCCCTTTTCTTTAGGACCTATCCGTCTGGATCAGCTGCCTGAATCTGCTGATTAGGAAAAACTGGACTAGAGAGATGGCTCAGTGTTTAAAGGTGCTTGCTTGCAAAGTCTGACTTCCTGGGTTCGATTCCCCAGTACCCTCATAAAGCCAGATGTACAAGTAGCACATGCATCTGGAGTTTATTTGTAGTGGCAAGAAGCCCTAGTGTGCCCATGCTCTCTTGCTCTCTCTCTCTCTCTCTCCAAATAATTAATAAAATAAAAATAAATAAAAAAGAACTGATCTGAGCCTTTTGAAAAGGCCTAGAGAAGCAATGTGACAAGAATTATTGATGATATGCTTAGGTTGTGGGTCACTGAGAAATCAAGCTGGAACTGAGCTGAAAACCTCCTCCTCCCTGTGGACCAGCTGACAGAAACCTTGAAAAAGCTACATTGCATGCAGCCCTGTGGAGCAGAGAAGTCATCAAGGGTGGTAAATAGTAGTGGACATTGCAAGTCTTAAGATTGGTTAACCAGGCCAAATGTGCCAACTGGTGCAACAGTGTGGCATGTCTGTTATGGGTGAAACCAATTGCTCTCTAATTGGACTGGAGGCCAGCCCCATGGGAGGGAATACATGCCTGGTGCTGAAGACCTAATCCAAAGCCGATGGTGGGGAAGATCAATAACCCTAGGGGAGTAACACCAGCTATTGTCTGGCTAAATGCATATATTATACCCACCAAACTGCCTTGTAAGCACTTTTCTTAATGTTAATACCCATGTATTAATGCTACTCTCACTTTTGGTTAGAGAAGCTTCTCTTTTCAGATAGTAGTGACCACTGGGGTGACTCAAAAAGTCATGATAGTACTGAGAAGAAGTGACAGAGAAGTGTTCTACACTGAGACATCTCTGTTACACCCTCCAAGGCTCAGGGTCCATTGCAGAAGAGGGGGCAGAAAGAATGTAAGAACCAAAGGAAGGGGAGGATTACTTGCAATGCTGTCTTCCTGGCACAAAATGGCCTGGATATCCATGACCTCACAGTGCCTGGCACTACCTACACAAAACCATCATAAGAGGAAAAGATGTTCACATCAAAATAAAAGCGAGGGCTGGGAAGATTCCTCAGTGGTTAAAGCACTTGCTTGCAATGCCTAATGGCCTGGATTTGATTCCCCAGTACTCATGTAAAGCCAGATATGTAAAGTGGTGTGTGCATCTGGTGTTTGTTTGCAGTGGCTGAAGGTCCTGGCACACCCATTCTCATTCTTTCCCCTCTCTGTCTCCTTGCAAATAAGTAAATAAAATAGTTTAAAAAATTAGAGAGAGACTAATTGAAAGGGGGGAGGAGATATGATAGAGGGTGGATTTGTGAGGGGAAAGGTGGGGTTGGGGAGGGAATTATCATAGTTTATTGTCTGTAATTTTGGAAGTTGTCAAAAAAAAAGTTAAAAAAAGAGTGATTGACGATAAAGTTGATTAGAATTGCTTGGTTCAGCTTCACATTGTGCTGGTGCCTTGTAAAGGGGGAGGGGAGGTTTTTAGTAACTCACTGAATGATTCTTTAAGAGAACTTTGTTTAAAAAATTTATTTTTATTTATTTTATAGGGACAGACAGAGAGAGAAAGAGGCAGATATATATATATATATATATATATATATATATATGCATAGTATATACATATATATGTATGTATAATATATGTATGTATGTATGTATGTATATATATATATACATATTGGAGAGAGAGAATGGGTATGCCAGGTCCTCCAGCCATGGCAAATGAACTCCAGATGCATGAGCTCCCATGTGCATCTGGCTAATGTGGGTTCTGGGGAATCGAGCCTCAAACCCGGGTCCCTAGGCTTCACAGGAAAGCGCTTAACTGCTAAGCCATCTCTCCAGCCCCAATCTTTAAGAAAACTTTAAGCAATGCTGAGATGTTAAAATTAATATTTGTCGAATGTAGATTTTTCTCCTCAGTGATTGAATCGAACAGTGTTGCTCACAGTCTGCTTCACCATTGGGTAAACTGGCCCGGGAAGAAACCCTTTTGTGAACTGTAAGTTCATTCCCTTCTTCTGTTAGCTGGTGAGCATTGAAGAAGATAAGCAACACCCTGACACCCTGGCAGATGTAAAATGAAGGCAGCAACAGTCCTTGCCTTTTGGGGTCATTGAGAGGATTCAAAGAGATGTCTCGCATGGAGCATTGAGAGCAGGGTGCAGCACCGAGCAGGGGCTCAGTCACCCGAGTGTTGCTATTCATTCATGAGTTATGAACTGAGTTCTGGCATTGCAGGAAGCACTGCTCCAGGTGATGTGGCTGTCAGAGGCAAACCAGTTCTGCATACAGTATCACCAGAGTTAATATATTATTGATATTCACAGCTTCTGTCTAGTGAGGACCTCTTTTTCAGCTTCTGTTAGGGGCCTTGTCTTTATTTTACCTGTCACTCAAAAAGATCTTGCAGAGCTGGAGAGATGGCTTAGCGTTAAGACATTTGCCTGCCAAGCCAAAGGACCCAGGTTCATTTCCCCAGGACCCACGTAAGCCAGACGCACAAGGTGGCGCATGCATCTGGACGTCAAGTTCATTTACAGAGGCTGAAGGCCCTGGAACACCCATTCTCCCTCTATCTGCCTCCCTACCTCCCCCCTCTCTCTTTCTCTCTCTTAAATAAATTAAAAAATCTTGCAAAACAGACCATTTTATAGATGAAAACACAGATGCCTGCTGGGGTAAGTAGGATCGACCTACTCATGGGTCCTGGATGCGAGATGTCACGTGCCCAGCCGCTTCTCTGTGGGTCACCAGCAGGGAACAGCAGGGAACAGATAAGGCACAGGCGTGCAGGAGTATTCTGCCAAAGGGAAAATTCTATATGCCTTAGGAGAGACCCTGACCAAATGCTCCAGGGCTTAGAGCTGGAAGGCATTTTCCTCTCTGGGGTTTTCAGAAAGCGCCCAGAGGAGAGGCGTCAGGGAGCTGGGTGTGAGTGTGTGGAGCGGGTTGGGAGTCAGCTGGGGGCTCGTTCACAGGCATAAGAACATTACTGCTGTTCTTTCTGTTTTTTAAAGTACTGGGCCTGGTGTACTCCAGGCAAGAGCTCTGCCACTGAGCTTTATTCGCAGGCCTCTTGTGCATTGTATTTTGAGACAGGGCTTCCCTAAGGTGCTCAGGCTGGCCTTGAACTCATCAGTATCCAGGCTGGTTCTGAATTGCAACTTGACATGATGGATCTCCTGCCTCAGTCCCCTGAGAAGCTGATATCACAGACCTCTGTCACCTGGCCTGGCATGGTGGTTGCTCAGTGAAGAGCGAGAGCAGGCCTAGTTTGATGGAATTATAAAGGAGAGCTCATTAGATCTAGGTTGAGCTATTGCTCCATGGTCTCCTCTATGTTACTTTTAGTTGTATGTTACCATCTGTCTCACTCTTCTGCTGGCTTGGTACCTCATATATTGTCCACCTAGTATATTGTCCACATGACAGGTGATGACCCTTCCAAATCTGATAAATTTCCATGCACAAAAATCCTTAGTGGGGTTGGAGAGGTGTCATTTGCCTGTGAAGACTAAGACCCTGGTTCAATTCCCCAGGACTCAAGTAAGCCAAATGTACAAGGTGTTGCATGTGTCTGGTGTTCATTTGCAGTGGCTGGAGGCCCTGGCATGCCCATTCTCTCTATTTGACCCCTCTCTCTCTCAAATAAATACAAATATAAAAAATCCTTGGTGTCTCCCCATCACTAATACACGTGGAACATCCCTAATCCCTAAGTCCAAAGTATTTTAAGCATTGATATGAAGACATCATATTTTTGTTTCAGTAATGAAATTAAATACTAAAAATATTGTATAAAACCACCTCAGGCTATGTGTATGAGGTATATATGAAGCCAAAATAAATTTTAATTTTAGACTTTGGTCCTCCTCTCAAGATAGCTAATTATGTAAATACAAATACTCCAAAATCTGGGGGCAAGGGGGGAACCTTAGAATCACATCTGAATTTCTTCTTTTCTATTCTTTTATTTTTTTTTTTTCGAGGGAAGGTCTCACTCTATTCCAGGCTGACTTGAAACTCACTCTGTAGCCCAGGCTGGCCTTGAACTCACACCTTCTGAGCGCTGAGATGAAGATGAGAGCCACTACTCTCGACAAACTCTGACTCTCCCTTAATCTGAGACATTTCACATTAGAGGTCCTCCAAGCCTGTGAGACACGGCTGAACTTCACACGTTCTCGTTGCGACTCCTACCCTGTCATGTCCCCTTTAGATTTTCCTTGTTCTGTCTTCTATCCTATAGTATTGGTTCCTCCCACCTCTTGTTGACATACTCGACCAGATTCCTCATGCTGCCCTGGTCTTTTTCTGTTGTTTTTTTTTTTCTTTTTCTTTTTCTTTTTCTTTCTTTCTTTTTTTTTTTTTTTTTTTTTTTTTTGGTGATGGTACTGGGGATCGAATCCAGGGCCTCGTGCATGTTAGGCAAGTGCTCTGCCACAGAGCCATGTCCTCAGCCCTTGCCCCAGACTTCACACATGCTTTTCCTTCTCTTTTGCCCACTTGGGAAGCCCCACCTTATATTTTAGTTTCAGCCTGGAACTTGCATTCCTTGGAGATGTCCCAGTATCCTCCATCCCCAGCCGCAGGCCTGCACCGTCCTTTTCTATACACAGTATGTTAGGGTCACTGCGTGATGATTACGTTACTTACGTGCATTTCCAGTTCTTGTCTTTTATAAGGTAGGAACTGTGCCTTGTTTATTCCTTCTGACCTCATGGCGAGAGCCAATGCATATCATTCATTGCTTGTTTTGGTGGCCCCGGGGGTAGAAACCTAGGCCTTGTGCCTATTATGCAAGCATTCCGCATGCCACCCTCTCAGTGTCCTAAATGTCTCTTGAGTAAGTGAATGAATGCATGAAAGAACATTGCGACTGCCTGGACAGGTATCACTGAGGCTAGATTTCTGGATATCTAAGAGGTGAGTTTGAGTAAACCTGGTATCTATGCTGTTTTGTCTTAGCGATCCAGGGGATATTTCTTAACTCAAGCAGCTAGTGGTGAATTAGCGCGGGAGGCTGACAGAATGGGTCCAAGTGGAGGAGACCAAGAGGCTATTATAAATAAGGAGAAAGGAAGCCACACACTGAGGGGTTGGGGAGATTCCTCAGTGGTTGAATGTGCTTGATTGCAGAGTCTGTCAGCCCGAGGTTCTAGTCCCCAACCTCTCGTGTAAAGCCAGATGAGCATTCATTTGCAGTGGCCAGGGACCCTGGAATGACACCCCCACACACACACACCAATGAATAAATACAAATTAAGAAAGGGAAAACCACATGTGGTGGCACACACTTTTAATCTCAGCACTCAGGAGGCAGAGGTAGGAAGATCGCTGTGAGTTTGAGGCCAGCCTGAGACGACAGAGTGAATTCCAGGTCAGCCTGGGCTAGAGTGAGACCAAATATAAAAAGAAACAAATTCGATCATATCCCAATTGAAATGGCTATTTTCAAGAAAGCAAGTACTTGCAAGGATGTGGGGAAGAAGAAACCCTTGTTCATCGAGGGTTGGAGTGTAAACTGATGCAGCCACTATGGAATTCAGTGTGAAGCTTTCTCAAAAATTAATCGAACCGTCTTGGGTTGGGGGAAAGTTTCTGCAGTTAAAGGAGCTAGCTTTCAAAACCTTGGGTTCAGGTTCAATTCCTCAAGACCTACATGAGGCCAGACTCAAGGTAGCACATATATCTTGAATGTTTTGGGGCAGGCAAGAGACCTTGGCTTGCCTGTAAACACACATACACGCACAGATTTTAAAAAATCTTTAAAACCAGAACTACCATATGATTTAGCTAATCCACTTCAGTATATATCCCCAAAGGACTATGTCCTACTACAGAGATGCTTGAACATCCATGTCTCTTGCTGCCCTATTCACAATAGCAAGGAAATGGAATCAGTCTAGATATCCATCATCAGATAGTTGGATAATGAAAATGTTACACATGTGCGTAAAGGAATTTTGTTTAGCTGTAAAGAAAACTGAGGGCTGGGGAGATAACCTGGTCAAGTGTTTCCCTTGCAAGCCTGAAGAGCCCAGGTCATTTTTACCCATGTAAAAGTGCTGGGTGTGGTGCACACCTCTAATAGCAGTGCTGGGGAGGCAGAGACAAACGGATTCCTAGAGCTAACTGACCGTCAGTCCATTCTAATTTGTGAGCTCCTAGCCAGTGAGAATCCTGTCTCCAAAAAAAAAAAAAAAAAAAGGCAAATGAACTCCAGAAGCATGAGCCACTATGTGTATCTGGCTTATATGGGTTCTGGGGAGTCAAACATGGGTCCTTAGGTTTTGTAGGCAAGTGCCTTACTGATAAGCTATCTCTCCAACCCCAGTCCTGGTTTATTTATTTTATTATTATTATTATTATTTTTAGTTTTGAGGTAGGCTAGCCTAGAATTCAGTATGTAGTCTCAGGGTGGTCTCAAACTCAAACTCAGTGCAATCCTCCTACCTCTGCCTCCCAAGTGCTGGGATTAAAGGCGTGCACTACCACACCCAGTTAAGTCCTGTTTTTTTTTTTTTTTTTTTTTTTTGTTTTGTTTTTTTGTGGTAGGGTCTCACTCTAGCCCAGGCTGACCTGGAATTCACTATGGAGTCTCAGGGTGGCCTTGAACTCACGACAATCCTCCTACCTCTGCCTCCCGAGTGCTGGGATTAAAGGTGTGCACCACAACGCCGGGCTTGTCTTCTGTTTTTGAGATAAGGGCTTGATCAGTAGCCGAGGTCAGCCTTGAATTCACTATGGCACCCAGGCTAGCCTCAAACTACCAGCAGTACCTTGGCACAATTTTATTTAAAAATACAGGAGTGCCGGGCGTGGCACGCCTTTAATCCCAGCACTCGGGAGGCAGAGGTAGGATTGCCGTGAGTTCAAGGCCACCCTGAGACTCCATAGTGAATTCCAGGTCAGCCTGGGCTAGAGTGAGACCCTACCACGAAAAACCAAAAAAAAAAAAAGAAGACAAAAACAGCTAAGACCTCCATGCTGTGAGGCAGGAGGATTGTTGCTAGTTTGAGGCCAGCCTGGATTCCATAATGAATTCCAGGCAATCGTGGTCAACAGTGGGAGACTCTGGCCGGGGCGTCATCATTAGGGGAAGGAGTGAAACACGTACACACCTGGCCCCATTCCAGTCTCACTCACTTGGAACTTGGGGTGTGTAGTACCCCAAGGCCCACTTCATGTGGTCCAAGGGTTTGCAATTTCCCCAGCTTTCTAAGTGATTCGGACTCCAAGATGGGGAGTCAAAACTCTTGGTGTAACTTCTTAGCAATTCCGGTGGAGACTGGAGGCCACCGCCATGTGCTCAGTAAGTCTGGCCTTCAGCCTTATTTACGCAATTTTACGCCTATCTAGAGACTTGGAGGGTTACTCTTGGATTAACTTGCTCTTTCTTTCGTCTCAAAAACAAGAGCTTCCCAGAAAACCCATTTGAATTCTTTTATCTCACAATCCTGGAATTGTTAACAATCTTGGAGGCTATTCCGTGGGCTATGTAAGAGTTGGAGGTAAAGGACAAGCAATGACATCAAGATTAGCCCGGTGGCCAGGGGATCCTGAGGGCTTTCTACTCCACCTGCGGAAGAGAGGGCTGAAGGGGGCAGATCCCGGGGAGGAGCCCGCTGACAGCTGACGGAGGGCAATGGGGGGGGGGGAGAACTGGGAAGGTGGGGAGGAGAGCCTCACAGTGCGCTCAGAGACGGAGGGCATCCATCACTAAGCCTCTGTGAATCTTCCACGTGGAGCCCAGTGGGATACTTACTGCAGCCCCGCCCTGAGAGCGCCTCAATCTAGAGCCATGGACAATATTGGGGATACATCTGACAGTGGAGAAGAGTTGCTTCAACCTTTGTTCTTTGAGACAGGGTTCCGTGCAGCCCAGGCTAGCCTCAAACTCACTCTGTAGCCAAGGATGACTTCCTTTTAATTTAAAATATTTTACTTATTTATTTATTTAAGAGAGAGAGAAATGGGGGTGCCAGGGCCTCCAGTCACTACAACCAAACTCCAGATGCGTGAACCATCTTGTACATCTGGCTTATGAGGGTACTGGGGAATTGAACTCCTGCCCTTAGGCTTCTCAGGCAATGTCTTATCTGCTAAGCCATCTTTTCAGCCCCAAGGATGACTTTGAACTTCTTTTTCTCCTGCCTCCGCCTCCCCAGTGCTGATTACAGGCATGCACCACCATGCTGTTTGTGGTGCTGGGTATTGAACCCAGGGATTCACTGCACGTTAGGCAAGCACTCTACTAACTGAGCTACATCCCAAGCCCCGTGGATAACTTTAGAATATGCTACAATTCACCAGCACCAACCAATATCCACCTATAATTATCCAAGGGTTTGTGCAGCCCACATACTTTTGTTTATTTGTAGCATAAGATATAAACTAAAAATTAAGATACACATGCAAACAGAAAGATGATCATATCCAGTTATTTTTAGAATATTAAAAATTTAAGTGTTAACTAGAACACTGTTAGTAAAAAGAAAACATGATTATTATTATTATTAAGCAGAAACAGATGTTTTTAAGAAGTGGTTGTGGTGAATATATAGAAACTAACAGAGAAGTCAGGCAGGGTGGTGCCCACCGGTAATCTCAGCACTTGAGAGGTAGAGACAGGAGGATCAGGAGTTCAAAGCAATTCTCTTGATTACTAAGCAAGTCCAAGACCAACCTGGGCTACATGATACCATGTTTCACTGACCCTACCACCTACAAAAAAAAAAAAAAAAAAAAAAAAAAAAAACCATAAATTTTCTGTTTAAGGACAAGTCTTACATGAGCTGATTAGATGAGTATATGTGAATCAAAATGCCATACTGCACTCAATCTGCATAATTATTCCAACTCAAATGTTATTAATATCTAAGGAAAGATAAATATTAAATTCTTTGCTTTGATCATTTCATACTACATATGTTTACTGAGTATTGGTAGTGTGTCTCATAAAACTGTACACGTAAAAAAATAACTTTTAGGGCTTGGGAGATGGCTTAGCAGTTAAGGCGGTTGCCTGTGAAGCCTAAGGACCCAGGTTCAATTCCCAGGTCTCACGTAAGCCAGATACACAAGGTGGCACATGCATCTAGAGTTCATTTGTAGGGGCTAGAGGCCCTGGTGCACCCATTCTCTCTCTCTCTCTCTCTCTGTCTCAATTAAAAATAAATTAATTGAGCTGGAGAGATGGCTTAGTGGTTAAGACCAGAGGATCCCCGTTCGACTCTCCAGGACCCATATAAGCCAGATGTACAAGGGGGCACATGCATCTGGAGTTCTTTTAGAGTGGAGGCCCTGGCATGCCCTCTCTCTCTCTGCTTCTTTCTCACTCTCAAATAAATAAATAAAAAATATATTAAAAATAATGTTGTTTTTAAAAAAATTAATTAATTAAAATATATAAAAATTTTTAAAAGAATTGCATTTATGAGGGATAGCTGGGTGTGATCACTAATGCCTGTCATGCCAACATTTGGGAGTTCCAGGCAGAAAGCTCACTGCAAGTTTGAGAGTTTGAGACCATCCTGAGGTACACAGTGATACCTTCATTCAAAAAAAAAAAAAAAAAAAGCCAGAGCTGGACATGACGGTGCATGCCTTTAATCCCAACACTCCACTCGTGAGGCAGAGGTAGGAGGACTGCCGAGAGTTAGAGGCCACCCTGAGACCACATAGTGAATTCCAGGTCAGCCTGGGCCAGAGCGAGACCCTACCTTGAACCCCCTTGCAAAAAAAAAAAAAAAAAAAAAAAAAAAAAAAAAAACATAAGGACACATAATATCTTTTAAAAATTACCCAGTGCTAAAATGAAAACCAGTTAGATTCTTCCCTCCCTCTTTTCTTCCCTCCATCCTTTCCTTCCTCCCTCCCTCCTTCCTTTCTTCCCTCCCTCCCTTTCAAGGATCCTTCCTTCATGTTTATTTGTTATTTGAGACAGGATCTCATATAGCCCATGCTGACCTTGATTTCACTACATTGCTGAGGATGACCTTGAACTCCTAATCCTCTTGCTTCTACTACACCAGTGTTGGGTTTACAGGCGTGTAATACCCTCAGTTTGTTCAGTGCTGGGGATTGGAACCTCGGCCTTCATGCATGCCAAGCAAGGGCTGTAACAACTGAACCGCATGCCCAACCCGCAGATTACTTTCTTTCTTTCTTTCCTTTATTTATTTATTTTGGCTTCTGTAAAGATAGAAGTCTCACTCTATAATCCAGCCTGGTTTTGAAGTCTGCCTCAGGCTTTCTCAAGTGGTGGGATTACATGAGTGAGTCACCATACCTGGTTGTTACTATCCTTTTAAAAATCGCTAATTGTGTGTGTGTGTTTTAGATATGAGTGTTTCTCTTTGCGATGATGTGTGGCTATGACACTCCTAGTTTTATCCCTAAGTCACTTGTGATTGCAAAGGTGTGGCTGGATCCCATGGACCAGGGGTGGGTGTCTCATTGCTCTCATAGGAAACTGGGAACATAGACTTTAAAATATCTTGAATGGCTTGAAAAAAAAAAAAAAACCAAACAAACAAACAAAAAAAACAAGCTGCACTTGGTGTTTTCTTTACCTGTTATCCAGCACCTGGGAGCCTGAGGCAGGAGAATCATGAGTTTGAGGCCTGCTTGGGCTATTTAGTGAGATGCTGTCTCAAAAATAGAAACAAATAAATAATAACAATATCAAACTAAACAGAAAATATCAACAGGTTGAATGTGTCTCAGAATGGTATCAGGGTACATATGTTCAGATTAAAGGAAGAAGGAATTGATTGGTGTGTGAAAAAGAAAAGAATTTCTAAGCAAGGCAATAGTGCAGTTATACACTGCCAGGAAGCATTGGTTAACCTACCTAGACGAGGGGCATTCAGCGTACCCAGATGAGTGACGGAGGCATGTTATATTTTCATAATGTACTTTTCTAATAGTTGTTTGATTCATGAAGAATGAAGCCAATTTATGTAGTTTGATAATAAAATTCACCTGGATTATAGCCAATGCTTAAAAGTATTATATTTCAGATAGGTGGAGATGCTGACTATATACTTGGCTTCAAAGAAAAATTCAACAATAGACCTTTTTTTATTCTGACCAACATTACATAATATTCTTATTGCGGTAGAACCCTAAGTTGTTTCATGTATTTTTCACTGCTTTTTTAAAAAATATATTATTTTAGAAGTGGGGGGGATAAGACAGGGTCTCAGTAGCCAAGGCTGGGCTTGAGCTCCTGATTCTCCTGTCTCCACCTCCCGAATGCTGGAATTACAGGCCTGTGCCACCATGCCTACCTTTATAGCTTTTCACTTCTAACAACTAGGTTGTGTCTGTATTATACAGATTTAATTATGAATAGTTACTTTATAATTGAGGTTTCTATGAGACCAACCCTTCTCTCTTCTCTTTTTCTGTTTTTAGCAAGCTAGACACACTAAGCATTCAGAAGGTGTTTAGAGACAGATGGAAATTATGATTACTGGATATGCAGAATCTGCATTTACAAATTTTAAAATAGTTTTATTTATTTATTAGAGCGAGTGAGAGAAAAGAGTGTATGGGTACACCAGGTTCTCCTGCCGCTGCCGATGAACTCCAGACGCATGCTCCATTTTGTTCATCTGGCTTTGCACCGGTACTGGGGAATCAAACCCAAGCCATCAGGCTTTACAAGCAAGCACCTTTAACCGCTGAGCCATCTCTCCAGGCCAGACTTTATGATTTTGATGTTTTATACAAAATAATCTAAAAATTGACTCAATAATTCATAGCTGCTGGCTACTGTGTTTTACCTGTGTAATTCCAGTAGTTTAGGAGACGGACGTAGGAGAGTCATTGTGAGTATAAGGCCAGTCTGGGCTATGGAGTGAGTTCCAGGTCAGCCTGGGCTAGAGTGAGACCCCTGCCTCAAAAACCAACAAAAATTCAGAGCTATTTCAATTCGTAATTAGTTTTCTTAGAATCAGGAAATATCTTCTGGACATATTGTCTCCAGTAACGTCAAGATCTACTTTCAAACTTACTCAGCGTTAGGCCCTACAGTTAGGAGGATGCGTGTGGACTGTTAGGCCCAGAGCAGAATACGGCCTGTGGTTCTCCCAGGGCCTCCCTGGCGCTGGGGTGAGCGAGCCGTGGCTCTTCAGTGAGGCCGCCTTGGCATGGGCCCACTTGGGAGCTAGGACTCTTTTGCATGCAAAAAGGTGAGGAAGCTGAGAATTCAATTGCAGGTGTATTTGCAAATTGGATTTTGAGGGGGAAGTTTAAGCAAATCCTTTTGAAAGTGAATCCCTCCAAGGAGTGAGAACTAAAGAAACAAGAAGAAAGGTGACAATCAAAAACCTATTAAGACCTGGTTTCCAAAAGAGCTGACAGTCTAAATGACATTTATGCTGTCATAGCAAGGCATTGAACATCATTTTGTGTCAGTTGCTTCCTTTATAAATGTCACATGGCAATTTTTCAGTTCTTTCTACTCCTGAGATCCTAATCCCAACCACCTTGTTTTTCAAATTTATTTTTTTGACAATTTTATATATGTATATAATGCATTTTCATCATATTCACTCCATTACCTTCACTTGTCCCCACTCCTGCTGAACCCCTTCTTTTCTTCTTCACAACTAATTCTACTTCTACTGTAATGTCTTTTAAAAAAAATGTTTATTTTTATTTATTGATTTGAGAGTGACAGACAGGGAAAGAGAGAGAGAGAGAAAGAGAACGGGCGCGCCAGGGCCTCCAGCCACTGCAAACGAACTCCAGACATGTGCGCCCCCTCGTGCATCTGGCTAACGTGGGTCCTGGGGAATCGAGCCTCGAGCCGGGATCCTTAGGCTTCACAGGCAAGCACTTAACTGCTAAGCCATCTCTCCAGCCCTGTAATATCTTTTTGAAGGAAAATATTTATTTGGGGGAGAGAGAGAGAGAAAGAAAGAGAGAGAGAGAGAGTGAGAGAGAGAGAGAGGGAGAGAGAGAGAGAGAGAGAACGAGAGAGAGCGAGAGAGCATGCATGTACCATGGTGGAGTAGGTGTGAAGGTCAGATGACAACCGCCAGGTCAGCCCTCACCTTCCACCTCATCTGAGCCAGGGGGCAGGGTCTCTTCATTTGACAGCTTAGGGAACCTTTCCTGTCTCCACCCCCCTTCCTATAAGTACACTAGCATTAGAGAAACTTGATACAGCTTCCCACTTTCAGGTGGGGTCTGGGGCTCTGAACTCAGCTACTCAGAATTTCACAGCAGGCCAGTGTTTATTCACTGAGCTGTCTCCTCAGCCCCACTTTTTGTGACCCACTGAGTTTAATTAGGGTTGCCTGCATGAGCGTGGGTTTGGGGTGTTATTTACCAGAGCATGGAGAACTAACAGTTGCTATACCACTGAAGAAAATGTTTCTTCCTTCCCTAATCCTGATGATTCTTTTTAAATATATGTTTTATTTACTTTTCAATTTTAATTTTAAAAATATTTTTATTTATTTATTTGCAAGCAGAGAGAGGAGAGACAGACTGAGAGAACCGGTGTGCTAGGACTTCTAGTCGCAAACGAACTCCAGATGCATGGGCCACTTTGTGCATGTGGCTTTATGTGGGTACTGGGGAATTGAACTCTGGTCATTAGGCTTTGCAGGCAAGCACGTTAACTGCTGAGCCCTCTCTCCAGCCCCAAATAAGTTTTTCTTCTGGTTTTTTTTTTCAAGGTAGGGTTTCACTCTAGCCCAGGCTGACCTGGAACTTCATTCAGTAGTCCCAGGCTGGACTCGATCTTGCAGAGATCCTCCTACCTCTGCTGCTCTAGTCCTGGGATTAAAATTGTGGACCACTACACCCCCCTGACCATTCTTAAAGGCTTGAAGCCAGCAGGTGGTACAGCGGGCAGAAAATGGAGATGCTCTTTGCTCCTCTGAATTTCTCTGTAGTAACCTGCAAGGATAGCCCTCAGTCAGTGGCAGGTGAAGTCCATCACTGTCATTCGTCCAGTTTATTCATGCCACTTATCTTTTATTCAGTCTTCAGGCCTTAGACATTGGGGTCTCAATGAAATTATGTATCTAAAAAACAGGATGAAATTACCCTCACCTGATTCACTTTAGTTCACATTTCTACATACCTTCCTAATTTTCTGGTTTTGTTAATTCTGCTGCCTTCCCTCAGTATTAAAAAATATATATATTATATTTACTTGCAAGCAGAGAGAGACAGAGAGAGAGAGAGAGAGAGAGAGAGAGAGAGAATATGGGTGCGCCAGGGCCTCCAGCCACTGCAAATGAACTCCAGATGCATGCGCCACTTTGTGCATCTGGTTTTACATGGGTCCTGGAGATTTGAAGCCAGGTTACTAGGTGCTTTGCAGGCAAGCACTTTGAGGGATACACCACCTCTCCAGCCTCTCCCCAAAGATTTTAATCCTAATGGTTTTATTTTGTTCTTGACTGTCCCTCTCGCCTGGCGTTCACTGGGACAAGCAAGAGAAACGAGCAGCGGAAATGGAGAGGCTGGAGGAACAGAGACTGCATCATCGGCTGTAGTGAGATTATGAGTGTGTGTGGAGCACAACCAGTGAGCTTTCTGTCCTTTCCTCGCTCTCCAGCTGACCTTGGTATGTGGATCTGGAGCGCGGCTGCGGCAGATAACCCGCTCAGAATCCAGGTACCTTGCTCTCTTCTCCTCTCTGGTTTAGGAAAGAAAAGCAAAACAAAACAACAAAAAAAGTAAGTTTGATTGAGAAGAGACGAAATTACCCAATTCCAACTGGTTTACAAAATAATCTGGAGTTGTCTAGTATGAATGTGTTTGCAAAGTGGGATTAGAATTTTACTTGATCTCTTTTGGATTCTATGAACTGTGGTAACTGAGTCTGTTAAACATAAATGCCATAGAGAGATATATTTTCTGAATGCACCGCATAATGTTTACAAAACTTGCAGGCTCCTCGGTTTCTGATTGGGAGCGTATATGCAGTCCTGTCCTATGTAAATACACACATTCTAAATTTGCCCGAGTGCTTTAAGCAGCTCTTAACATCAAATGACAAGAACATTTGTTAATCAGAAAAATTACAGCCTATTCATACTTATTGTTTGATTATTTCTCCACTGACCACTGGGGTCCCATTGTTGACTGAACTGTTTGTAGTAACGTGTGTTTATTTTAGCAACCAGCTATTGTGAATGCAAACCTTTCTTATCACTGGATGATTGATTGGCACATTCAGAAGTTGTTCAGCAGGTTGCTTGAAGAAATGCTTAAATCCTGGTAGGTGACTTTTTTTTTTTTTAACTTATTTTATTAGCAAAGAGTGGGAAGTAGGCCCGATAATCACACAGTAACAAAAATGCTCCTTTCAAAGTACAATATTTTCATTCCTTTAAGTGTGATTCTGCCTAAAACAATAGATCCTATCAGTACTTATTATTTTATTTTATTTTTTGGATGTAAATGTATTTTGGGCCCTTGATGCTTTCTTGGTGTTGACCAGAGAAGGTGCACCGTGAGGACTCCTGTCAAGCAGCCGAAGGTGAGAAGGTGATAAAATATCTTCTGGAATGACTCAGCTGGATCTCTCCCCCCCCCCTCCTGTTTTGTTTTCTTTTTACATAAGCCGTTCATTTTATTTTATTTATTTATTTTTGTTTTTTCAAGGTAGGGTCCCACTGTAGCTCAGGCTGACCTGGAGTTCACTATGTTGTCTCAGGGTGGCCTTGAACTCTCAGTGATCCTCCTACCTCTGCCTCCCAAGTGCTGGCTGGGATTAAAGGCTTGCGCCACCACGCCTGGCTAAGGCGCCCATTTTATAAGGGCTCGCAGGCTCATGGAATACATTAGCCCAGCAAATACAATTTTTTCTACTGTGTAAGTATTGTTTTGACTCTTAAAAACAATGGACGCACAAGCCTAGTAATGTAAGCTGTGCACGCCTCTTGGGTAACTGAGTGACAGGGTTAAAAGCTTCGTGTTTGCTGCACGTGGTGGCGCACGCCTTCAATCCTAGCACTGGGGAGGCAGGGGTAGGAGGATCGCGGAGAGTTTGAGGACACCCTGAGACTACATGCAGACTGAATTCCAGGTCAGACTGGGCTAGAGTGAGACCTTACCACAAACCACCCCCCCCCAAAAAAAAAAGAAGCTTCATTTTTTTTTTTTTATTTATTTATTTGAGAGCAATAGACAGAGAGAGAAAGAGGCAGAGAGAGAGAGAGAGAGAGAGAGAGAGAGAGAGAGAGAGAGAGAGAGAGAATGGGCACATCAGGGCCTCCAGTCATTGCAAAAGAACTCCAGATGCATGCACTACCTTATGCATCTGGCTTACGTGGGTTCTGGGAATTGAGCCTCGAACAGGGGTCCTTAGGCTTCACAGGGAAGCGCTTAATGGCTAAATCATCTCTCCAGCCCGAAGCTTCATTTTGTTTTGTTTTATTTTGTTTTGTTTTGTTTTTCGAGGTAGGGTCCAGGCTGACCTGGCATTCACTATGTAGTTTTAGTGTGGCCTTGAACTCACTCACGGTGATCCTCCTACCTCTGCCTCCCGAGTGCTGGGATTAAAGGTGTGCGCCACCACGCCCGGCTGCAAAGCTTCGTTTTTAATCTAGGTTTGGTACACAGGCCCATGAGGGCTTCTCAGTTAGATAGGCTGCCATCTCATCATAATGTTTCTTCCTGAGTATATAGACATTGCCAAAGGCGCTGAGAAAAGTCTATATATGGCCACAATGAGTGAGTTGAAAACAAATGACTGAAAACGTCTTGAAAGGAAGCTGAACAACATTTCTAGAAAAATCTGTTGTGTACTGCGTCAGTTTCTAAAACATCTCCAGGTATTGCAAAGGACCTCAATTACTGAGAGTGACACTTTTTATATAGACTCTATCCCCCTGCCTCCGCCTCCCAAGTGATGGAATTACAAGGGTGCACCACCTGTACCTGGCTTCTACAGAGAACCACACCATCTTACACACATCGTATGACGGCAAGCACCGAAGGACAATAGTAGTAAGGCATTTTTGAAATAAAAGTTATCAAAGGAGTATGGGGAGTGGTGACTCTGAGATCCTGAGGATGTGAGAGGTTGTAACTGCCCTAGAGACTTCTGGGCTCTGCTGTGCTTGTAAGCTGGTGTCTATGGGCTCACTGATGGGTGATGTGAACAGTGACACAGGTACTGTCTAACCATCCATCAAGTCCCAGGCTCGTCACCCTGTCTCTCCAACATCTGCTTCCTTAGAGAGAATTCCTTGTCAATTTTTTGTGAATTACATTAATATTAAACTACAAGCTTGAGTCAGGAAGAATGCAAAGTATTTGGAGAGTAATATTTATATCTTCCATGTGACATTTTCATCATGTGGATAAATGTCTAAAAGGTTCTTGAGAACACAGAAAAATAAGGAAACAGTTCAAAAAAATAAAGTGTAGAACTTGTTAGACTAGTTTCTGTTTAAAACTTGGTGGATTACACCTCTTTGTTTTAAACCATCAGAATAGCAATGATTCAATATCAGATTCTTTTGAGTCCCTAGTTCCTGCTGGAAGGTTCAATGAAAGCACTACATTTATGAAATGTTCTTTCCACACGTCTTTCCTTCAAGATGTTGTTTTTCCCATGTCTACTGTTTTATTACCTGACAGTTATTGAAAGGTTAGATGTCATTGGCTTTCCCAAGGTTTATTTTTATATATCGTAAATCATTCCTCCCCCCTCACACCTTAGCACATCACTAGGAGTAAGAAGCAGTGTGGTCTGTTCAAAGCGAGTGTCAGGAGACGTGGGTTCTGTTTCTGACTCCGACATGTGACTTTGGATAAGTCAATGAATTCATGTGTCTCAGTCTCCCCAGCTGCATAATGGGGATAATAATATCTCTCTGCCACCTACTTCACAGGGTGGTGGGTTTTCCTTTAATTTTAAAGGACTAATTAGTTAATGTTTGCAAACCTCTCAGAGTTCCTTTGATAAAATACAAAGCACCATTATTTACGACAGTAATAATAGTGTTTTGGACGTGTAGGTTTCCTTTTATCCAAAGATCCCAAAGCACTTTACCACTGGGATTGTAAGTTTACAGTGTGGTGGCTGGCTCTCCTAGAAGAAGCACATGTCTGGGTTTTCACCAGAGAGTAATTAAGGCTGTTCTCCACTGATTTCTTGCATCATTTGCATAGACTTTGTAAGACAGAAGAGCAGTTCCCAAAAGACAGCTGGGAAAACTGAGCAGGGCTCCGTCCATATCCCTCTTCACTACTTCTAAGTCAGCACCAGGGATTTGGAATTTGTAATACCAATGCTTTCAACCCTCCTCCCCACCCAGTATCAGTTGCCTTTTTGTTGCTTGGGCAAAATAAGTAGCAAGAAACAATCTAAGGAAGAAAAGAGTTTATTTCAGCTTATAATGCCAGGGAAAGCATGGCAGGATCAGGGAGCTGGTGTCACATGGTCACATCATCAGGGAGAAAGAAGAGACAGAGAACAGCAAGGTGGGGATGGGCTCTAACACCCCAAGACCTGCCCCCAGTGATACACATTATTCCAGCAAAACTCCTCCTCCTCAACAGTCCGCAACTTTCCCAAAGAGAGCCATTTTGCTAGAGATCAACTTTTTGGACACACTAGACTATGAGGGGAATTACATTCAAAGCACCATGCTCCCAGAGCAAGTCCCAGGGTAATTTTCAACTTGGAATGCCAGTGTTTTCAATCCTCCAATCTACTCACAGAGAACTGCTTAAGGCTGAGGTTACTAGACAACAGGTAAGTTAGCTTCAATGCAGCATGTCTGTACCAAGCGGGGAGTTACCTGAATGTACCTATTATGGGTAAGTTCTGTGATCGCCCATGGCAGTCTGGTTAGACTTTTCAGTTCTCTGATAATGCTGAACATGTGCCTGCCTCACGTGCTTGTCTAGAGTAGTAAGATGGAAAGTCCCTCAAATTGTTTACAGCCAGCCTATTTGAAAAGATGAAGCTTTTAAGATCCAATGAGTGGGAGACGGATGACAGCAAATAAATAAAGATACATTCTGAGCAGACCACAGGACATTGAAAGAAGAGACTCATGACTGTGGATCCTCACAGTTCAAGAATGCTTCACCAAAGAGGAGGATGCAAGGAGCCTCCTGTAAGGACGTCTGTGTAGGTGCAGAGGGCCAGCATGCTGGTGTTGGGATACAGGTGAAGAAAACTTCACAGTAAGAGGGAGCTCTGGTGGCGAGGCAGGTGGGGTGATGTGGGAGTGTGCGCAGATACATGTGGAGGGTAGAGGAGACCTCTGGGCATCCTTATCTGTCTTTGGCTTGATTTCCTTAGACAGAATCTCACTGAAACTTGACTTGCCATGTTTTTTATTTTCCTGGTCACACTGTCTCTGCTTCCCGCAGGGTTGGAGTTACAGGTCTGTTTACATGGGTTCTGGGGAATGGAACTCAAGGCGAGCCAGGCCCTCGTGTTTGCACAGCAAACACTCTTACCTGCTGAGCCATCTCTCCAGCCCCTTGATTTACTTTTTCTAATTATTAAGACAGGCTGGAGAGATGGCTCAGTGGTTCAAATCACTTCCTATGCAAGGATGAGGGCCTGAGAGATGACTCACAGTCGATTCTCCAGCCCCATATAAACAGCTAGAGGTATGGCTACATGCGTTTGAACCCTGGTCTCACAGGGGAGCAGAGACCCAAGAATCGGCTGGAGCTTGCAGGGTGGCAGAAGGTGGAGAAAAGCTGTAAGCTCTAGGATCAGAAAGAGACTGCCTGAAAAAAAAAAAAACTTGGGCAAGGGCTGGAGGGATGGCTTAGTGGTTAAGGCCTACTTGCCTGCAAAGCCAAAGGACCCAGGTTCGATTCCCCAGGATCCACATAAGCTCTGGCCCATGTGTCTGGAGTTAGTTTGCAGTGGCTGGAGGCCCTGGTGTGCCCATTTTCTCTCTCCTGCTCTCTCTCTCTCTCTCTCAGTCTTTCTTACTCTCTCTGACTCTGTCTCTTTCAAATAAATAAAAATAAAATAAAAGAATTGGGTAGACTTAAAAAGAAAACTTGAGCAAGAGGAAGAGTGATGGAGCCAGATATATGGCATGCTCCAGCCACTTCAGATGAGTACTCCTGCAGCAGCCGAGCACGTGGGGCCACACAAGCATGTGCATATAACATGCACACACATGCATAAGCACAAAAAATAAAACATAAGACTGAAAACCCAGGACACGATGAAAGCAGAACTATAGGATTTTTATTTTTATTTTTTTGGCAACTGGGTGCAGAATCACTGGAGCAGGATGAAGGCCTAAAGCCAGGAAGATGGCTGGAATTGATTCCGTCGTAGAGGGGAGTTCTCTCCAGGAGGATTATGGTGAAAGTGGACAGAAATAAGTAAAACCTGGGCTATTTTTTTGGAGGGGGGAGGGAGGCTGGAGAGATGGCTTAACAGTTAAGGCACTTGCCTTCAAATCCTAAGGACCCAGGTTCGATTCCCCAGTATCCAGATAAGCCAGATGCACAAGGTGGCTTGTGTGTTTGGAGTTCATTAGCACTGGCTAGAGACCCTGGCACACCCATTCTCTCTATCTGCCTCTTTCTCTCACAAACAAACAAACTGCTTTTTAGTAAGATCTTATCATATGGTGGGAATGCATTTTATTCTCAGAGACCCAAACTGATACCATTCTTACCTTGTGTGAGCACTGATTTCCCAATATGCCAGCTGGCTGAGGTCACTGAGTTTCTTGGCCAAAGTCGCACAGACAGAACATGTTAGAGCCATATGAGGAGTCTGAGCAATATGAGGAGTCTCGCTTATAGCCCAGCCTGGTGCTAGTCCAGAATACACTACCCTCCTGCCTTAGATTCTTTGTTTTTTTATTTATTATTGACAACTTCCATCATTATAGACAATAAACCAATGATAATTCTTTCCACCCCCCCTCACTTTCCACTTCGCAACTCCACTCTCCAACATATCCCCTTCCCCTCTCAATCAGTCTTTTATTTTGACACCATCATCTTTTCCTCCTATTATGATGGTCTTGTGTAGGTAATGTCAGGTACTGTGAGGTCATGGATATCCAGGCCATTTTGTGTCTGGAGGAGCATGTTGTAAGGAGTCCTACCCTTCCTTTGGCTCTTACATTCTTTCTGCCACCTCTTCTGCAATGGACCCTGAGCCTTGGAAGGTATGATAGAGATGTTTCAGTGCTGAGCACTCCTCTGTGACTTCTTCTCAGTGTCATGGTGCCTTGTGAGTCATCCCAAGGTCACTGCTATCTGAAAAGAGAAGCTTATCTAACCAAAAGTGAGAGGAGCATTAATATATGGGTATGAACATTAAGAGAAGTGCTTACTGCCTGCCTTAGATTCTTTGTTTTTCAAGTTAGTGTCTCACTGTAGCCCAGGCTGACCTGGAATTCACTATGGAGTCTCAGGGTGGCCTCAAACTCACAGCAATCCTCCTACCTCTGCCTCCCGAGTGCTGGGATTAAAGGCGTGCGCCACCACGCCCAGCCTGCCTTAGATTCTTAAGTGCTAGAATTTTGACTGTGCAACATCAGAATCCAGGGGAAGTTTTTTTTTTTTTTTCACAAGCTAATTCTTTCCAGACAGGGTCTCATGTAGCCCAGAATAGCCTCAAACTCACTATGTACTTTAAACTGCGGATCTTTTTGCCTCTATCTCTCAAGTGCTGGGATTATAGGCCTGTTCTGCCACCCACAGAAAGATCTGAGAGTATGGGAGATGTGGTCATCTTTATCAAAATAACAGCCACCCCATCTGTTTAGGATGATGCCAATTTTCTTCCTTTTATTCCCGTAAGACACTCTCAAGCCATCCCGTGCCACTGCGTACCATGAACCTGCAGGAGAATACAGTGTGAGGAGCACATGCTTACACTAGGGTGGCACAAGAAACCTTTGTAAAACCTTGTTAGGACCTTTGTTTTTCACCACTGAGCTTCAGGACTGGGTAGGCCTGGGCATCTGATCAGGGAGGCATGTGTGCTCCAATTGCTAACAGATACCGGGAATTTAGGGTTGGAATTAAGCGAGGGCAGGAAATAAGAGACAAGGTGCACGGGAGACTGCCAAACTGGGTTTAGGGATGGGGGAATCCAAACTGGGACGGTTTCAGGTCATAGGTAAATGAGTTACGGAGAGCAGCTAGCACCTGGAAGTCCCCTCCCTGTTGGCCCCGAGCCAGATCTTCCTCTGACCTACCTGGTTGGACTCTGCCAGATCAGCTTGTCTCCACTTGAGATTTGCAAAATGTCAAGACTGAACCAGGCATGGCGCTGAATGTCTGTCGCCCCGGTTCTTGGGATGCTGGAGGCAGTAGGATTATTGCAAAATTGAGGCTAGCTTAGACTACAGGGCTATATGGTGAGTTTCAGGCACCCGAGCCGTAGAATGAAATGAAACCATGCCACAAATAAACACACACACACACACTCAAGTGAGGATAGGGAGACTTGGTTCAGAAGGTAAGAGCACTTTCTCTGCAAACACGAGGACTTGGGTTTGATCTCAGCACACATATGAGAAGCTGGGCATGGGTACACATGCGTACACCCCCAGTGCTGAGGGGAGCAGAGATAGGAGGGCTCTTGGTACTCACTGGTCAGCTAGTGTAACCAAAAAAATAGGGAGCCCCGTTCAGTGAGGGACTCTGTTTCCGGGAAATGGGCAGGAAAGTGATAGGAAAGGACACCTGATGTCCTTCTAGCGTCAGCACTCCTGTGCACCAGGTGCACGTGTCTGCAGACACATGCAGATATGATACGCGTGCACCACACACACACACACAAATGTGCCTTCAAGACTGGCCAGCTGGCGCTCTTGATGTGGATTTAAAGACATAGGCAGATTTTTTTTCTGTTTGGAAAAGGTGTTATAGAATTCTCAACTGGAGTGGATTCCATTGGTATTCTGGAAGTTCAGGACTGTAAAATTTTACCCAGACTCAAGTGACTTCGGGAGATTCGAATGAGGAAAGAAGGGACTTGCAGAAGGTTCTTGCCACTCATTTCTGAGGTTTTTTTTTTTTTTTTTTAAGAGGGGCAAAAGATTGCAGCAAAACTCCAGCTGAATTTAAAACCCAGGGCTCCTTAAATGTTGCCTTAAAAACTGCCTGCACGAGATGAGAGCATTCAGCATCATTTCTCAAGCTTGCAATTTGACTTACAATTCTACATACTGATTACATTTTGGATATAGTTGGCAGCCAAAATAGAGCAGGAAATCATTATTGGATAATAAGGGCCACACAGGAGGAAGTTTTTATTGGCAAATATCAACTTATGCACTCACAGAATCCTGTCATCATAGTACTAGAAGGAATCTAACCCTTGCCTCACTCAGGCCTCTGCTAAAAGGTGTCCAAAAAGATAAGTCTTTTTTTTTTTTTTTTTTAATGGCCTGTCCCCTTTCCAGCTCTCCAAAATGTGTTCCAACCTCCAACGCCACCATCTTATTAGTTTAAATCCCTTTTGGGGGGTTATCTCCTCTATGAGTACAGAAAACAGTTATCATCTTTTTCTTTCAAAACCTTTCTATAGTCTAGAAGGCTATAATTACTTTTCCCTCAATTTTCTCAGCTTTAGATGGATTCATATACATGTGTCTTTCTTTTTTTATAAAAATATTTTATTTATTTATTTATTTGAGAGAAAGAGGCACAGAGAGAGAGAGAGAGAGAGAGAGAGAGAGAGAGAGAGAGGGAGAGAGTGATAAAATGGGCACCCCAGGGCCTTTAGCCACTGCAAATGAACTCCAGATGCATGCACCACCTTGTGCATTTGGCTTACGTGGGTGCTGGGTAATCAACCCTGGGTCCTTTAGCTTTGTAGTCAAGTGCCTTAACCACTCAACCATCTTTGCAGCTGTATTTTATTTTCATTTTTTGACAGGGT
Organism: Dipus sagitta; assembly: GCA_036346955.1. NCBI lineage: Eukaryota > Metazoa > Chordata > Mammalia > Rodentia > Dipodidae > Dipus > Dipus sagitta. The sequence continues at coordinate 37,240,651 of CM070772.1, read as the reverse complement.
CTTACACTGCAGCTCAAACTAGCCAAGTTAGCTTCATGTTCATGGCAATTCTCCTCTTTCAGCTTCCCAAGTTTACAGGTAAGAGCTACCACACGAAGCTCTCATCCTTTATTTTTAGTACCACTTTCCTTCTTCCTCAGTGCAATTTCTTTTTTTTTTCTTTGTTTTTCTCAATTTTTATTAATATTTTCCATGATTATAAAAAATATCCCATGGTAATACACCCCCCAATTTCCCCTTTGAAATTCCATTCTCCATCATATCCCCTCCCCATTTCAATCTTTCTACTTACATATATACAATACCAAACCAATAAAAGCCCTCCTCCCTTTCTTTCTATTCCCTTTCTATCTCCTTTTTTAACTTACTGGCCTCTGCTACTGAGTTTTTTCCTTCTCGCACAGCATCAGTGCAATTTCTGCCACATAGTGGCTTTTAATGATCTCTCTCTTCCTTCCTTACCCTCCCTGACCTTCCTCTTCTCTCCCCTCCTTTCCTCTCCTCTCCTTTTCTCTTGTCCCTCATGAGACAGCATCGAAATATATATCTCCGAGCCCTTGAACTCATGATCCTTGAGCCTCAGCCTCCTTAGTGCTGGGATTACAGGTGTGCCTACTACATTAGGCACCATTATCCTTTCTCAATGTCTGGGGGGCAAGTATGGGGGAATAATTCACTTATTATATGAGATATATGAGATACTTTGGTTGTTTAGAACATTGTTTCTAGAGGAGGGAGTAAATTTTGTATTATCTGGCAAACACTATGACACCAAGCTAAATTCCAACCCATTACATTTTATAATATTATGTGAGATTTTTGACTTAACTGTATTTTTTCTCTTATTACGTAATCACAGAGGCATAGGGAAATGTCACAAAGGTATTCTATGATAATTTTGGGGCCTCTTTTCTCCCTTTCCCTTTTCTTGCTCACTAAACTCCCTAACAGATATCTGAGCCTAGATATTTCATAGAATTAATGTGCGGGCTATTGAGAATTAAACCACAGTGTAGAACCTGGAGATGTAGCTCAGTTGGTAGACTGCTAGCTTAGAATACATGAGGCCCTAAATGCAGTCCCCAGAATAGCACACACTGTGTGTGATGGCACATGACTATGACCCTGGCACTCGGGGGGGTGGGGAGTGGGCAGGAGATCACAAGTTCAAGGTTGTTGGCATGGTAGCACACGCTTTTAATCCTAGCACTCAAGAAGCCGAGGTAGGGGGATCACTGTGAGTTCAAGGCAACCCTGAAATTACATAGTGAATTTCAGGTCAGCCTGTGGTAGAGTGAGACCCTTACCTTGAAAAACCAAAAAACCAAAACAAACAAACAAACAACAACAAAAAAAAGGGAAAGCAGGTCAAAGTCATCCTCTGCTACTCAATTCACAGTGGGTTCTGGGCCAGCTTGAGTTACATTAGACCCTGTCTCAAAAATAAAATATAAAATGAAATAAAACACGGCACAGGGATGACCACTGTGATACTGCATGGTTCTATGAAGAGCCTGCATGTCTGAGCGGGTATCTTGGAGGGAGTGTCTTTTTCTCTCGTTGAACCTGATTTATGAGGAAGTGGAGAAGAGTGGCTCAGAACACACGCACGGCCACGTAGACTCGAGTTCAGTCCATTTGCTAAGGTGACTGCCTTGCACAAGGCACTTAATCTTCACAGGCTCCCGCCGAGTAGGGGAAGTGATGCCTGCCCTGCAGGTTATTGTAAAGATGAAATGCGATAACGTATGGAAAACACCGAGAACAGTGACTGGCCCGAGGACGCTGTTCCTGTCAGTGGTTGGTATTTACAATGTCTCTTTCTCTCTTTCAACGTGAAACAATCTATCATCTGCATTCCAGAAATTCAAGTATTCTCTAGCTACTGACGTTGGACGACAGAAGACCTTTGAGTCACACCTGTAGTAAATATTTGGCCGCACTTAGAAGGTTCACTGGTGACATAGGCCCTTTCATTCTGCCTTTGGTTTTTCTGAGACAAGACCTCACTCTGTAGACCAGGCTGCCATTGAATCTTATAGTGTAGCCCAGGTTGATCTCACACTTGGGACAATCCTCCTGCTCAGTCTTCCAAGGTTGGGGTTACAGTCTGAGCCACCACAACTGTTACAGACATTTTAATTTATTTATTTATTTTTTATTTTTCGAGGTAGGGTCTCACTCTAGTCCAGGCTGACCTGGAACTCACTATGCAGTCTCCGGTTGGCCTTGAACTCACAGTGATCCACCTACCTCTGCCTCCCGAGTGCTGGGATGCGCCCAGCTCTGTTACAGACATTTGAAAATCTTACAAAGCATGCGTTCCTCCTTCCCCTGCCCCATAATCTCCTGAACCTTTAAAATAAATAGTAGCACTTGGGGGGTGGAGGCAGGAGGACCAGAAGTTCAAGGTCATCCTCAGCTACATAAACTTTGAGGCCACTCTGGGCTACACAAGACACTGTTTTAAAAACAAAACAAAACAAAACAAACAAACAAAAGCAAAACCAGAAAAATGGGCTGAAGAGATGGCTCAGAGGTTAAGGTGCTTGCCTGCAAAGCCTAATGACCAGGGTTCAATTTCCCAGTACCCATGTAAAGTCAGATGCACAAAGTGGCACATACATCTGGAGTTCCTTTGCAGTGGTTAGGGGTCCTGATGTGACCATTCTCTCCCTCTTTTTCCTTAAAAATAAATTAATGAAGTTAAAAAAAGTGGGGTGAGAAAATTTCTATCAATTGTTCTTTATGAAGCCAATTAATATAAATATGTTGAAACAGACTTTAAAAAATAAATTGGCCGGGTGTGGTGGCGCACGCCTTTAATCCCAGCACTCGGGAGGCAGAGGTAGGAGGATCGCTGTGAGTTCAAAGCCACCCTGAGACTCCATAGTGAATTCCAGGTCAGCCTGAGCTAGAGTGAGACCCTACCTCGAAAAACCCAATAAATAAATAATAAATAAATAAATAAATAAATAAATAAATAAATTGGAGTGATGGCTCATGCCGAAATCTCAACATTTTGGAGGCTAAGGTAGGAGGATTTCTGTGTTTGAGGCCAGCCTGGGCTGCGAGTGAGTTCTAAGTCAGCCGTGGCTACAGGACGACCTTGCCTCAAAATGAACAAACAGACCGTCAATAAACAACTTCTTAGTTCAGTGTGCTAGAGCAAATCTAAGGTTTGTGCTATAGCTTCTCAGATCAACTTCAATATTCAAGTGCTTGTCTGGTGTGTTTATTTTTGTGAACCATCACATGCTAAAACATTGAGCAGGTGCTGGAATAGATATAAATATACATGCTGGCAAATTTTTAAGACAGAAGAGTGGTGGGTAGAATTCCATTACTTTATGTTTCTCTCTTTGTTTTCTTCTTCCATTTTTTCCTTCCAAATGGGATGGGGTGCAAGGCCTTAAAAGACTAAATTAGTGAGACAGAAGTGCCATGCTGGCCTTCTTTCTCGTCACCTCCCTCTATGACTCCCCTGTGCCACGAGGACCTAGAAATACCTGTCCTGTTACTGACCTGTAATTCCAAACAGCTTCCAGTGGTTTATTGGGATTTAATCACTCCATCTCTCCCTTTGTCAGCAGCTGAATACACACTCACTATCATGGTTTCTTATCGATGTGGGACACCCATAAACACTCTTGAGTCCTCAGTGTTTGGGAAACTCTTGGTGATTGTGTCCTGTTGCCCGAGGATTGAGTCCACAGCTTGCATTCTTTTTGTACACTTCCTTGAAGCAACATTTGCTCACTGATGTCACTTGCTCTAAGTCTGATGTTAGGAACCTTACGCGGCCATCAGATCTAGTCATCTGGCCAGCAAGAGCTGTAAAGACGGTGATGTGGGCCTTACAGCAAGCTCAAGTCTCTGCCAGGAAAGCACCATTCCGAAGTAAAGATCCTCTTTGTCCTTCTCGGTCTTCTCCTGGTCCGAGATCGAACCACAGGAGGGACTGATGAATAGGTCGGAGAGAGCCCTTTTCTTTCATCTTGGGCCTGCATGGTAATTTGGCTCTGGAACATCAATTTCTGCATCCATCTAGGATAAACTATGATTTCCTAAAAGCAAAAGGCCAAGAATATAAAATATAAATTTCTATGTTTTTTTTTTTTCCTTTGACAGACAGAGAAGGAAGCAGAGACATTTAGTATTATGCATGTTTCTGGCTAAAAGTAAAATGATATGGAATCAACAAAAATTTAAATGTGTGTGCATGCGTCTGTGTGTGTGTAAGTGCACCTGGATAAGGAAACATTGTTTTGAAAGAGAGACTTTTCATTCCACTGGCTCATCACTGCGCTCTGTCTCCTAACTTTATTGTTTTCCTGGAGTGTTGGTGCATAGAGAGCAGTTTCTTCTTATTTTTTTTTTCTTTTAAATCACAATTCATAAGATTCAAACTCTGACCCCTGATTCAAACCTCCTGCTTTGATTCCTTCCACTTCCAAAAGTCTTGCAGGGCCTGGGGACCTGGCCTTTCCCTGGCAGCTGTTCTCAGAGCCAGCAGTTTCTTACATCTCAGGATTTAATTTGGGGACTGTCAGGACAACTCAGTACCCCAGTTTAGAAATTGGATGCTACCTTCTAGTCACGGTCCATTCTTTCTCTCATGTTCCCTCCCTGAACTCTCTCATGACATCAAAAGAAGTCCTGTGTCGAGGGGACAGAAATCACACTCAAAGGACATTTTGTCTCAGTGTTTCAAGTTTAAATTGTGATTCTGTTTTTATAAGACCCTGTCTTATTTTCTGTTTTTCCTAGAACCTAGCCCATTACTGAATTGCAAGCAGAACAGAAAATGCTAAGAATAATTCATTAACGATTAACACCAGAAAAATGCTCAGAAAAGATTGGGCAATTATTTCCATTGTGGCCGCTGCTTTGTTTAATGTCACTGTATTGTTTTGATATTATTACTCTTTAAAAAATTCTCAGAATTTACAGTATATATGAAACAGAAAAAGTATCATTCTAAAAATCCAGGAATGACTAGATTACTGTTAGTAATTAGCATTATTCTTTATTTCTGGGTTGAAAGCATTTTTTAGGCTCACATTTCAAGCAACAAATGGGAAACAAACATCTAGATAAACATGTTCTGGCTGAACCCGTAGTCAGTCAGTGAAAAGAGTATGTCAAAAATGTTCACTTTCAGTGAAAGCAGTGGGTAAGGCAAACAGTGGGGACAATGGAGAGGCGTCACGACAGATCTGGGAGTGTGTGGAGGCAATGGTGAGCTCTTCTATTGTCACCTCTCTGCATGTTAGTGTGCTAAGCAGGAATGTAGAGAATTAAGTTACTTCTCTCTCTTTTTTCTTGAGGCAGGTTCTCACTGTAGTCCAGGCTCTCTTGGAACTCACTCTATAGTCCAGGATGACCTTTAGTAAAGTAGCCATCCGCCTACTTTAGCCCCCTGAGTACTGAGATTAAGGGGTGACCCATCATACCTGGCAAGAACTAAGTTCTTGCCCTAGTCATGTATGTGACAAGTTGCACCTATCTACTCAGGAAACAGTTTTGTCCCTGTAGTTAACAAGTTTTTTTTTTTTTTTAATCCATCCTGTAAATAAGAGGCGAATTACCTATCCATCTCATCTCCTTTTTTCTTTCGCAAGTGCATATATGTGTGTAGTGTGCATGTGTGTTCATGTCTGTGCAGTGTGTGTGTGTGTGTGTGTGTGTGTGTGTGTGTGTGTGCCAGAGGTCAATGTTACTGGATCTTTCTCAGTGGCTCTCCACTTTACCCTTTGAGCCAAGGTCAACTGCTGAACCTAGAACTCACTCCCTTGGCTAGACTAGCTAGCCTGTGGGTCTCGGGTTTCCCATCTCCAGTTCTCCGTGCTGGGGTTACAAGTGTGTGTTACCACACCCAGATTTTACATGGATGTGGGGGGATCTGAACTATGATCTTCATGCTTATGCAGTCCTCACTTTATCCACCGAGCCATCTCCCTGGTCCCCTGTCTCTTCCCAAGTCATCTCTTCACACTCATTTTTGGAAGGATTACAAAGGAAGTATATTAAGCATTAATTTCAGCCCATGTTTTTGTGTTCCTGTTCTTGGACCATTGGTTGGTTTCTTTGGAGATGATTTCTGACTGTTATGCCAATTATTACAAAGTTGTGGATATCAAATCACAACCTATAGTTAATATTCAGCATTATTAGAATATTTTTAAGCAAAGTCTCAGATCCAAGCTGTGGTGACAGCATGTGACATTGCCTCTCTACTTATAGTCCTGCAATAAAATTTGGTTTTCTGGAGCTAAAAATTAAAGTTCACAATTAATGATGGTGCTGTACACTATAGTCACTGCTTGGAGGAGGAGAATTCTCTAGAATTACAAACTTAGAGGAGGGATGGGTTCAGTTACAAAGTATTTGTCTAGAATGTGTGAGGCCTTAGTTTCAATTTCCAGTACCAAAACAAACAGAAAAAATAAGTAAAAATAAAATAGAAAAATTTTAAATTGAGCCAGAAGTGGTGGTGCATACCTTTAATCCCAGCTCCCAGGAGGCAGAGGTGAAAGGATTGTCATGAGTTTGAGGCCAGCCTGGGACTACAGAGTGAGTTTCAGATCAGCCTGGGTGAGAGTGAGACACTACCTTAGAAAAATAAATAAATACAAAATTTAAATTTGAATAAAACAAATGAATAAATATAAGAAATATACTAGCATTTGAGAGATGGATATGTTTGTAAAATAGTAGTGTAAACCATTACAGAGTCATTTTATTAAAAAAAACTTTGAATGGGATTGTTATATAAATATTGTTTTTAAAATTGAGTTTGTTCTGTTTGAAAAGTGTATTTTGCTTTCCTTTCAATATGATGGTATATAGAGACATCTTTTTACTTTAAAAATTTTTTATTTATTTATGAGACAGAGACAGAGACAGAGAGAGAGAGAGAGAGAGAGAGAGGGAGGGGATGGGCACGACAGGGTCTCTAGCCACTGCAAATGAACTCCAGATGCATGTGCCCCTTTGTGTATCTGGCTAATGTGGGTCCTGGGGAATTGAACCTGGGTCCTTTGGCTTTGCAAGCAAACACCTTAACTGCTAAGCCATCCCTCTGGCCCATTTTGTACTGTTTTTGAGACACAGATGGTGTCTCATAATATGCCTATAATAACAACGTTGGGGGAACTGGGGTAGGAAGGAGGGTCACAACTTCCAGGCTAGCCTGGGCTACATGGCAAGACTCTGTCTATTTATGTGTTACTGAACTCTGAGTGTGTTTAGTTCATTAGGGGAAATGTTTGAAATGAAAAAAAAAGTGCTTTTGAATTTAGTTCCTAAATATTTTATTTTTTAAATTTATTTGAGAGAGAGAGAGAGAGAGGCAGAGAGAAAAAGAGAGAGAATAGATGGGCCAGGGCCTCAAGCTCCTGCAAATGATTTTGACTTCTTAACATTGTCTTAAACTTTTTGTTTCTTTCTTTTTTAAAAATAATTATTTAATTAATTTGTTTATTTGAGAGAAAGAGGCAGATTATATACATGTATATAAAGAGATAGAGAGAACATGGGTGTGCCAAGGCCTTCAACCACTGCAAACAAACTCCACATGTATGCACCACCTTGTGCATCTGGCTTACATGGGTCCTGGGGGCATCAAACCTTGGTCTTTTGGCTTTGCAGACAAGCACCCTAACGGCTAAGCCATCTCTCCAGACCCATGAATTTAGTTTCTAATAAAAATATACAAAATTTTGATTTATTTATTTCACTGTAGAAATTACTATAAAGATGGGAAATAGGAGTTATCTGGAGATAATACCAGAGACTTGACTTTCTTGGTAGTCTCTGCTGATTTTCAAAGTTTGGGCAACGAGGGTTTTCTGTACTTTGTTGACTTCTGTGTGACTAGCTCTGTGTGTGCTAATGCTCCATACATCTGTGGGTGCTGACAGCATGCATATTTTTCTTCTGAAAACACTTCTTTATGTTTTTTTGTACAATGATTAGAGATCATTATGGACTAAAATTATTTGAGCCATTTCTTCTGCTCTGTATATCTTATTGCAACTTTTTGCATTAATAATGATTTATACCATAAGCTAATATTACTTAGTCTCTCACTCTCATTTAAAAAGTGTTTTCAGTGATTAAAAAAGTGCAGGTGCTCCTTGAATGACATTAGGGTTATTAGGTTATAAGTGGAAAATATGGTGAGTCAAAAATGCCAAATATGTGCTTAAGGCCTGAGAATATGTGACTCAGTGGTAAAGTACTTGTGTAGCATTCAGGCCTAGTAACACACACACACACACCATACTCACTTAATATTGAACCTACCAAGGATCATAGCTTAGTTATGAGTGCGTGCATGCATGTGTGTGTGTGTCTGTAGGCCAGACATTGATATAGGGCATCTCCTTCAATTGCTCTTCACCTTTCTTTCTTTCTTTCTTTCTTTTTTTTTTTTTATCTTTCATAACCCAGAGCTCATCAGTTCTCAGCTAGCTTAGCTAGCCAGCTTGTTCCAAGGGTCCCCACCTGTTTCTGCCTCCTGAGGGCTGGGATTACAGGCAACAGCTCAGGCCCTCGTGCTTGCCTGGCAAGTGACTGAAGCATTGCCCCAGCCCCTTAGCATTGCCTGCCTTAAACATGCTCAAAACCCTGGCTTTGGCCTGCTGGGCATGAGGACAGAGTGTACCACACTTCACATCACGAAAGCAGGAACAGATAAAAGTCTAAAGTTCAATGTATGGTTTTCTCTGGATATAAATCACTTTTCTAATTATTAGAGTTGAAAAAAGTGCAAGTTGAGTCATTCATTATAAGTTGGGAATTGTCTGTATTTCCAAATATAGGGTCAAGTAGGATGCACCTATTCCAGACTCCAAATGACTGGCCGCATATCCACATTTGAGCACTTGAATTGGTTGCCTTAACGACCAGGACAGCTTTGTTTCCGTGAGACTCAGAAGGTGACATGTGACATGCAGTCAAATTAACTATATGGAAAGAATATAACAACTGGCCTTTGTAATTACTAGATGATAAGTAATCATTGTGCAAGGGTCGATCATTTAGTTAACCTCTGACAGCCTGTAGCTAAAGGGCACTGCTGGGCTAATTTCATGATGTCTTTTTTAAGAGATACGCTGGACTTGAAATAGCTATGGCTTAGAGACATGGAAATGGAGTTTCTTGACAACAGGTTTATAAGATGCTCGTGTGTTTAGACAGAAGGCACACAGCATTCGACTGTTAGCGTTTCGCTTCCAGAATGCTTGCTGATTTTCTGCTTATCGAATCATCTGCTTGGGCATCGTCACAAACCAGAGAGCCATATTCGCCCTGGTGTGGAGCATTCTCTCCTCGCTTCCCACGTGCATCGCCACGTGATTGGAGAATTCAGCTGACTTGATGGTGCAGCCATAGCGTTCTTCCGCGACCGTGCTCAGCCTGTCCCTGCTCCCTCCTCAGTCTCACGATGGAGATTTTACACACGCAGCTGCACAGAGGTGGGATTTCTCATGGAACTTCAGCCAGTTTCGCTTGAGCAATCTTACCATTTGAAAAGACAGGATGCCAACTTTAGCCAGATGGTAACTGTAGAGTTACTTTAGTTAAACTCAACTTAATGCCAAGTTTTACATACATCTAACAACTAATTAAGTTTAAGGTGCTCCAAGAGACTGCACAAAAACATACCCACTTGGCATTAATAATATGAGGTGGGGAAATTAAAAATGATCACTGTTGTGACCTTTTATACCTGTTCTGGAAAAAAATTGGTTGCTACAAGTTTAGTTCTTGCTTTTCAATTGCCTCATGTTTTTCATGTACTTAATTTTTCACGCAAAAATAAAAATAAATTCTTCCTGTAAACTTCAACTTATAAAATAGTTTAACACACACACACACGAAACTTTTTTCTAAAATGTCATCCCTGCCCTGACCCAAATCTCACTTCCTTCCCTAGAAATAACCACTGATAAGACATGGCTATATAGTTTGCTTGACTTTTTTTTCTGTGAAAAAATATGGGCAATTCTGTTTTTTAAATATTTTATTTATTTATTTATTTTCAAGGAGATCTCTCTCTGAGAAGGAGAGAGAGAGAGAGAGAGAGAGAGAGAGAGAGAGAATGAATGTGGGTGTGCCAAGGTCTCTCCCACCACTGCAAACAAACTCCAGATGCATGCACCTCTTTGTGCATCTGGTTTATATGGGTATTGGGGAATTGAACCCAGGCCATCAGACTTTGCAAAGAAGCGCTTTTATCAGCCGAGCCATCTCCAAGGCCCTTCTGTGTGTTTTAATGTTCTTCAGAGATCACATCAATATTATAACATTTAATGTTCTTAATTGGAGCTTTCCTTATCAGTGCACAGAAATCCAAATTGCTGCTTATGTAGTTCTTGTGGTACTGGGGTTTGAACTCAGGGCCTTGCACACACGAAGCAGGCACCTGCCCTGAGCTACACCCCCAGCCCTCAGCTGACTGGCTTTGAATGCCGCAGAGGAAGGAGTCCTTAGCATACTACTTAACGCACTTCTGGTGGTTTTACCAATCCTCTATGAAGTGCTCTTTTACGTTCATCACCTCCTCAGAACTTCAGTTGTAACAGAGCGCTTATTCCATGTTTCTTTCAAGTGCCTCCATTTCTCCTCACAAATTGCCTCCAATGCATCAGGTATGAACCCCAAAGGTTGACATATTTGGTGCTAAGGTGTCACTGGACTTTTTTTTTTTTTAAGTTTTACAGCAGAATCTAGGCGAAGCAGTGATCATAGTTGAACTTTAACTCCTCTCTCCACCGAGATTCGCCAGGAACTTGAGAGGCAGAGACAAGGCAGTATTGATAGAAAACTTGAATATCCACCCCCTGACTACCTTATCTTCAGAATCAACACAGCCCACCTCAACCCTACATAGTTTTATAGCCTCTTGCTTATCTTGGTCACACTATCAAACTTGGCTAGAGAGGAGTCTCTTCTTCACATGCCCACTTCCCATTCATTTCTCTACTCCTGCAGTGTGGGCTGAGCCCCACCATAGCTACCAGTTTAGAAACGGCCCCTTCAAGGCCTTTCTGGTTAGCTCAGCTTTTGGATGCATTTCAGGCCCTTCATCACCCTGTCTCAGGCGCCACTGAGCATGCTTCACTTCCCGCTGCCTCTCTCACCTCCCCTGGTTTCAGTGGTCCCGTAGACCAGCAAGCTCTGCGCAGGAAGAGAGAAATAGGCTCACGTGAATGGAAACCTAGAGCGAGTGTCGGGCTGGCGCTAGCTCCCCATGTCTGTGGTTCTCCCGGCTCGGCTTGGCTTTCTTCCCTGTCCCAATTGGCAAGAAGAGAGGGCTGCTGGAGCCTTAGTATTTACCTAGGATGCCCTCCGGCAGGAAGGCACAGGAGCATTTCTAAGAGTTCTAAGCTGATGGAGAAGGATTTGTCTCGCCTCCCCATCTTTTCTTGACTCTCATGGGGGTCTGCTCGTTGCAGTCGCCAGCCAAGGAGGTGGGTGAGATCAAGTCAACTCTTGGAACTGGAGATATTCTGTCTCTTTAGATGCCCATGCCCACCATGCCGGGGCAGGATTGTCTGAAGAAGGGGAGCAGGAATTGATACTTTAAGAAGCCAACATTAGCCACTACCACATTCCTCTGTTTGGGGGTTATTTTATTTTGGTGATCTCTGGTGGTTTTCTTTTTTTCTTTTTCTTTTTAAAAATTTTTATTTATTTATCTGAAAGATAGAAGAGAGAGGGACAGAGAGAATGGGCATGCCAGGGCATCCATCCACTGTTAATGAACTGCAGATGCATGTGCCACTTTGTGCATCTGGCTTTCTGTGAGTACTGGGGAACTGAACCAGGTTGTTAGGCTTTGCAGACAAGTGCCTTAACCTCTAAGCCATCTCTCCAGTCCTCTAGTGGTTTTGCTTATCCCATTCCCCACCCTGGTTGTCTCCCTTTTCCTCTTAGTGTTTCGGTGGGCATGAGCTTCCTATTTCCACTTTTGCATTCTTCTCTCCCGAGTGTTCACGCTATCGTGAGGCAACGCTTTCACTCGTAAACCTGTAAATGCTTTCCACTGTGGATTATACAAGTTCACGTCCTTGACGTCCCTTCCCAGACCTCTTTCATCCGTCCCATACCGAGCATCTCCACTCAACCTTGCCACATGTGTCACAGTTTTCATGACCCAAAGCGGACCACCAACAGTGAGAAGGCCTACACGTCTCTTCGTACTCCCATTCTCAATAAATGGTACTATTAGATATTATCTTCTAAGCCATAGTAGAATGTTTTCCATCTTTGACATTGAAGCAGTCATGAAGCCATGTTAATTTAGTCATTAAAATTTTACTCAGGGCCACAGTCCCTGAGAAATCTTTCCTATCTTACTCTCTCCCTCCAGCCTGGGATCTGTTCTTTTGTCATCTGATGATGCACCCTAGGTATATCTATAAGACAATTTCTGCTATTCCTAGTCTTGATGACTGTTTGGTCTTGTCTGACTCTCTCTCTCTCTCTCTCTCTCTCTCTCTCTATATATATATATATATATACATATATATATATATATATATATATATATATTTTAATCTCATTTTTCAGTAGAGGAGCTTAAACTCAGTAAGTGTTCATGACATGTTAGATGACTGTTGAGTGACTATGGCCCTAGAGACTAAACACCTGTTAAGCCAGTGCTATTTCCAGATACTTTCCCAAGCTCTAAGGTCTAATGCTCTTCCTTGATAGACTTGGTCTGCAGTTGGGGTGGGTGGAGTCAGTGGGAAAATGCCAGAAATTGTGCCCTAAGGTGATGAGTGCCGGGTCAGGGCCAGTGTAAACAATCTGAAACCAGGTCAGAAATCCAAACAGGACCGGGTGAGTCGAGGAAGCTAAGGCATGATGCCAGCTGCTCTGGTGTGTGTGTTTGTAAAGAGACTGTTGGGATAAAATCTTAGGGTTAACCCCAAATCTATGAGGGATAACTACTGGGTTTGCCCAGTCCACATGAAGTGCTGGGTTAAATTCCTAAGCACTTGAAGGAAAAATAAAATAAAACCAAAAAACTATGGATGCAGAACTGACGTCATGATTTCTAACACAGTAGGAGCTCATGGTTTGTGGCAGAGCAGATGTATAATGGGAATTCATGCTTCGATGCAGTGAAGGAGTAAAGCAAATGCAGACAGCATAGTTTTGGGGCTAAATTGTGATGTCTCTGAGAACACTCAAATTTGGCATTATGCCTCCAAGGAGATCCTCAGGGCAAACTACTCCCTTAGATATATGGATGAAACAAAGACAAATGTTGGCTTGTTCTGTTCCAAAGATTTCCACATATTATTATTTTTCCCAAGGCTGGTAAGGACTGACACTCTGGAAATCTTTTTAGTAACTCAGTGCTTAACACTATAAATATATGGTTTTTTTTTTTCCTTTGAGGCTCATCTTTATACAGAGAAAATATTGTTTTGAATTTACTTTAGATACCAACTCATGTTTAACATACTGAAACTGAATTTATAAGCTATACAATTAAGGTATAAGTTATCACTTCCTGGTTTTGCTTTAAACTTTTAAGTTTAACTTCTAAATCTTAGATTCCACTTATAAGGAATTTTTTTTTCCCCCCTTTGGTACAGGGGATTGAACTCAAGGTCTTACACACACTAGACAAGCACTTGACCTCTTAGCTATATTTCCAATACTCTTAAATCACTATATAGGGCTAGAGTGATGGCTTAGCAGCTAAGGTGCTTGCCTGCAAAGCTGAAGGACCCAGGTTTGATTCACTAGGACCCACGTGAGCCATATGCATGAGATGGCACATGCATCTGGAATTCATTTGCAGTGGCTGGAGGCCCTGGAATATCTACTCTCTCTCTTTCTCCCTTTCTCTCAAACCAATCAGTCAATCAGTCAATCAATCAATCAATCAATCAATCGCTGTATAGCCCCAGCATCCCTTGAGCTTGCAATCCTTCTGCCTCAGGTTCCCAAGTAGCTAGGATTACGGATAACAGGCCTACACCAACACAACTGGCTCTTGTCAAGTAAATTTTCATGGAAATATAGACAATGTTAATTGAAGACCTTTAAATATGTTTTCATTTATTTTTATCATATATTAATGGCACAAGATAGTGTGCTTCCTTATACAATTTTCTCTTTCAAGTGCCTTTTCTTTCTTTTTTTTTTTTTTTTTGTTTTTCAAGGTAGGGTTTTCCTCTAGCCCAGGCTGACCTGGAATTACTATGTAGTCTCAGGCTGGCCTTGAACTCACTGTGATCCTCCTACCTCAGCCTCTCGAGTGCTGGGATTAAAGGTGTGCACCACCACACCCAGCTTAAAACAATTTTCATATACATATATAATGCACTTCAGTCATAATCTCTCCTCATTAGTTTCTTTTATTCCTCCTTCTTCCCCTCTCTGGTCTCCTTTCTATTTCCAAATACTAACCCCGTCTGCTTTCATGTCTTTTTTTTTTATAATAAGTCTAAATTTTGCATATGAGGAAAATAATGTGATATTTATCTGAGTCTTTCATTTTGCTTAACATGATGATATTCAGTTCTCTCCATTTTCTGCAAATGATTATAATTTTGTTGTCTATCTATGGCTAAATAAAATACATATTTCGCATTTTCCTTATGTATTCCTCTTGTGCCATAACTTGGCTCTTGTAACAGCACAGCATTAAGCCCGGATGTGAACGCATCTCTGGCATGCTGACTTCGATTGCTCTGCACACACACCTAGGAACAGTATAACTGGATCATGTGGAAGATTTTGTTTGTAGTTTTCTGAGTAACCATCATACTGATTTCCACAGTGCCTGGGCTGACTTACTCTCCCACCAACAATGTCATCTACCCAGCACACATTTGTTTGTTTTCTTGACGATAGCCACTCTGGTTAACAGGAGATGGAATCTCAAAGTGATTTTGACTTGTATGTTGCTGTCAGAAGAATTAAACATTCAAAAATGAATTTATTAACTATTTAAACAGGCTTAAAAATTTTTTTTGTTTATTTTTTATTTATTTGAGAGCGACAGAGAGAGAGAGAGAGAGAGAGAAAGAGAGAGAATGGGCACGTTAGGGCTTCCAGCCATTGCAAATGAACTCCAGACGCGTGCGCCCCCTTGTGCATCTGGGTAACGTGGGTCCTGGGGAACTGAGCCTCGACCCGTAGTCCTTAGGCTTCACAGGCAAGTGCTTAACCGCTAAGCCATCTCTCCAGCCCTAAACATGTTTTTTTTTTTATTTTTATTTTTATTTTTTAGCAGTGTTGCCATGTAGCTTTGGCTAGACTGGAACTTCCTATATAGCTCAGTCTGGCCTCAAACGTATAGAGATCTTCCTGCTTCTGCCTCCTAAGTACTGGAATTATAGATGTGTGCCACCATACCAAACTCAAACATCTTCTTTTGGAAACTAACTGCCCATTCTTGGCTCATTTATTGATTGAACTTTCAATTAATTCATTTATTAGGGAGATAATGGGCATGGCAGGACCTCCAACTACTGTAAATGCACTCCAGATGCATTTGTCACCATGTGCATCTGGTTTACGTGGGTTCTGGGGAATCAAAGCTGGATCCTTAGGCTATGCAAGCAAGTGCCTTAACTTCTAAGCCATCTTTACAGTCCTGGACTTTTTTTTTTTTTTTTTTTTTTTTTTTTCTTGAGATAGAGCCTCAATATGTAGGCCAGGCTGGCTTTGAACTTGTATTCCTCCTGCTTCAGGAACTTGTACTCCACCATGCATAGCTTTTGCTATTTGGGTTTTTGGACATCTTTCTATATTCTAGACAGCAATCCCTTGCTGGATGAATACTTGGCAAAGGGTAGCCTGTTGTATAGGCTGGTCCCTTGGCTGAGCAGAAGTGCTTCAGTGTGATGCAATCCCAGTGGTGGAGTCTTGCTGTTATTTCCTAAGATGTTGGAGTTTATTCAGAAGCTCATTGCCTATGCTTGGGCCTTGAAATGTTTCATTTTAGTGGTTTCAAAACTCAGGTCTTACATTCAGGTTTTTGATCCATTTTGAAATGATTTTTATCTTTTCTCCAATGTATGTTCTTGGCACCTTTGATGAAAATCAGGTGCTATTTGTAGGTTTATTTCTGGGCCCTTTATTCTACTTTCTTGCTCTACACATGTGCTGTTTCTATTTTTGTTACTGTGGCTCTGTATTGTAACTTGAAGTTTGGCATCACGGTGCATCCAATTTCGTATTTCAATATGAATTTTATGATTATTTTCTACTTCTGTGAAGAATAGCATTGGAATTTGATGGGGATTGCAGTGAGTCTACAGATTGTTTCTAATCTAGCTTGTCTTTCTGAGTCTGTCTCATTTTGCTTAACATGATCTCCAGTTCTCTCCATTTTCACAATATTAAACTTACCAATTCATGAACACGGAAGGTCTTTCCATGTCTAGAACAGAGAGGTCTATAACCTTCCGACATGACATGATATTGTCATCAACAAAGTTCATTCTTGAGAACCATGCAATTGAGTTACCAAAAACAAACAAACAAACAAACAAAAAACAGACAAAAATAAACAACCCCCCAAACCAAAACACAAAAACAAAAGAAAGCAAAAAGCAACTTCATGTTTTAGGTAAGTTTATGACTTTGTGCTATGTCACAGTCATAGCTATCCCAGATGAGTGCTGACCCGTGGGCATTCCTGTAGGGCCTTCCTCAATTTCTTCTGTTCAATGTCTTTCAGTTTTCATGGTATAGCAGATCTTTAAACATTTAGAACTGCCCTAACCTAGTGGTCTTTCCTGTTAAATGTTACTGTTGTATGACCTAAAAAGAGAATATTCTTACTATGTTCTTAAATAACTTTTCCAAATCGAATAACTGTGGAATCGACATGTAGCCAAGTAAGCATTCTAACATATATAAAGTTAGATTTAACTAGCCTAAAAACCTTTGTACAATTATGCATTTTAAATTTGCAAAGTTGATTGTTTTTACTATTATAGGTCAAATGTTCTTTCACATTCTAAACACTTAAAATAACCACTTATGTTCTTTATTTTATTTATTATTATTATTATTTTTGGTTTTTCGAGGTAGGGTCTCACTCTAGTCCAGGCTGACCTGGAACTCACTATGTAGTCTCAGGGTGGCCTCAAACT
Source organism: Dipus sagitta (assembly GCA_036346955.1). Taxonomy (NCBI): domain Eukaryota; kingdom Metazoa; phylum Chordata; class Mammalia; order Rodentia; family Dipodidae; genus Dipus; species Dipus sagitta. The sequence goes on along the minus strand of CM070772.1, from coordinate 37,223,510 downwards.
CACGGTGATCCACCTACCTCTGCCTCCCGAGTGCTGGGATTAAAGACGTGCACCACCACATCCGGCTTATTTTATTTATTTTTATTTGAGCCAGAGAAAAAGGGAGAAGGAGAGAGAGAGAGAAAGACAGAGACAGAGAGAGAGAGAGAGAGAGAGAGAGAGAGGGAGAGAGAGAGAATGGGTGCGCCAGGGCCTCTAGACACTACAAATGAACTTCAGAAGCATGCAGTACTTTGTGTATCTGGCTGGACCTGGAGAATCAAACCTAGGTCCTTAAGCTTCATAAACAAGCGTCTTAACCACTAAGCAGTCTTTCCAGCCCTAGTTATGTTCTTTTAAAACACAGAAATATTATTGTCAGAGTCCGTGTATCTTTCTTGTTCCTTTATTTATTTGGAAACTTTTCCAGGACTGGGAAAAGCGTACCCTCTGTGGACAAGATTTTCTCTCTCTCTTGTCTCAACAATTATGGCTTCATATAGTTGACTGCATTTATGAAGACTTTGGGACATTCTAAGTCTGTTTGTCCTTGAAATGGATGTGAATTCCTAAACTCTGGATTCAAGAGACTTCTTTCTTTCTTTCTTTCTTTCTTTCTTTCTTTCTTTTTTTTTTTTTTTTTCGAGGTAGGGTTAGGGTTTCATTCAAGCTCAGGCTGACCTGGAATTTACTATGTAATCTCAGGGTGGCCTCAAACTCACAGTGATCCTCCTACCTCTTCTGCCTCCCAAGTGCTGGGATTAAAGGCATACACCACCATGCCCGGATTAAGAGACTTACTTCTTAATTCTACTACTCACATGTCTGTAACTCCTACCCTGCCTGATTTCATCACTTGATTGAATTTTGCATTTTTAAAAAATTTAGGGCTGGAGAGATGCTTTTGCGGTTAAAGCGCTTGACTGCAAAGCCAAAGGACCCATGTTCGATTCCCCAGGTCCCATGTAAGCCAGATGCACATGGTGGTGCATGCATCTGGAGTTTGCAGAGGCTGGAGGCCCTGACATGCTCATTCTCTCTTTCTCTCTCTCTCTCAATCTCTCTCTAGCTGTTTCTTTATCTCTCTCTCTCAGATAAATAAAATATAAAAAAATCTTTTAAAATTATGTATTTTTTTAAGGGGTTGAGAGGGAGGTAAGAGAGAGAGAGAGAATGAATATGGGTGCACCAGGGCCTCTGGCCACTGCGATGAAACTCTAGCTGCTTGTTCCGCTTTAATGTATTTAGCTTTATATTGGTTTTGGGGAATCAAAGCCCAGCCAGCGGGCTTTGTAAGCACGCATCTTTACCACCAAGCCATCTCCCCAGCCTGCATTAAAATATTTAAATGTTATCCGGGTGTGGTGGTGCACACCTTTAATCCCAGCACTCGGGAGGCAGAGGTAGGAGGATCGCCGTGAGTTTGAGACCACCCTGTGACTCCATAGTGAATCCCAGGTCAGCCTGGGCTAGAGTGAGACCCTACCTCGAACAACAACAACAACAACAACAACAACAACAAAAATCCCCCAAAAGATATTTAAATGTTTATTCTGTACTGGACGTGAAGAGTATTGTATTTTATTGGTCATTGCATTCGATTTCTGTTTTCATCTTTTTTAAAAAAATATTTTACTTTTATTTATTTGACAGAGAAAGAGGGAGGGGGAGAGAGAGAGAGAGAGAGAAAGAAAGAAAGAAAGAAAGAGAGAAAGAAAGAAAGAAAGAAAGAAAGAAAGAAAGAAAGAAAGAAAGAGCGCACCAGGCCTCTAGCCACTGCAAATGAACTCCAGATGCATGCGCCCCCTTATGCATCTGGCTAACGTGGGTCCTGGAGAATTGAAGCTGGGTCCTTTGGCTTTGCAGGTAAACACCTTAACCACTAAGCCATCCCTCCAGCCCAAATTTCTCTTCTCTTCTCTTCTCTTCTCTTCTCTTCTCTTCTCTTCTCTTCTCTTCTCTTCTCTTCTCTCCTCTCCTCTCCTCTCCTCTCCTCTCCTCTCCTCTCCTCTCCTCTCCTCTCCTCTCCTCTCCTCTCCCCTCCCCTCCCCTCCCCTCCTCTCCTTTTCCTTCCTTCCTTCCTTTCTTCCTTCCTTTCTTTCTTTCTTTCTTTCTTTCTTTCTTTCTTTCTTTCTTTCTTTCTTTCTTTCTTTCCTTTTCTCCTTTCTTTCTTTGCTGTCTGTTAGGACTACAGTAGTCCCCATAATCCAAGGTCAACCCATGAAGATCTAGTTACCTCTCAAGGCTGCATCACCATTTTGAAGGTAGTTTGGAGGCTTAAACTAGCCAGGTTCTTTCACACTCTAGTCAACAGGTGATTTCTCTGGTTGGCTCTTTTTTATATTTTAGGTCTTAGCTTGAATGAACAATCTCAAAGTGTCCCCTCTGGTTGCCTTTGTAATGGCTCTTTTGTTCTTTCATATCAAGGTGGATTTTAAAAGTAGCCCTTCAAGCCGGGCATGGTGGCACACGCCTTTACTCCCAGCACTCGGGGGGCAGAGGTAGGAGGATCGCTGTGAGTTCAAGGCCACCCTGAGACTACAGAGTGAATTCCAGGTCAGCCTGGGCTAGAGTGAAACTCTACCTCGAAAAACAAAAACAAAAACAAAACAAAAAAAATTGCCCTTCAAATCCAGCACTTTGGAGGCAAAGGCCAGAGGAGGATTGCTACAAGCTGCTGGTCATCTGGGTTACATAGTGAGTTCCAGACTACCTGAGCTACAGAGTGAGAGAACCTATCCCACCCCACCCCCACACCCCACACGACAAAAGAGAGTTATTCAGATCACATAAAAAAAATCTGTCACAATGGATGATTTTATGAGTCTATTGGTTAGTTGTTTTGCTCTCCTGCCAGAGTACAGTGCAGGCTTCATGAGAATGAAGGCTACTATTTTAATGCTTAAATACCTCATTTTGAATCGACTTCAAGGCTGTTGCTGTTGGTATGCATCTGTGATTCCAGCTACTAAGGAGCCTGAGGCTAGAAGATGCTGAGCTCCAGACAGCTGAACTCTGTTTCAAAGAAAGAAACAGGGCTGGAGAGATGGTGTTGTGGTTACGGAGCTTGCCTGCAAAGCCAAAGAACCCAGGTTCAATTCCCCAGGACCAATGTAAGCCGGATGTACAAACTGGTGCATGTGTCTGGAGTTTGTTTGAGCAGCTGAAGGCCCTGACACACCTATTTGCTCTCTCTTTCTCTCTCTCTATCTGTACCTCTGCCTCTCTCTCTCCAATAAATAAAATAATTATTTAAAGAAGAAAGAAAAAAGTTTAAGAAAGTCTTAAGAAGTCAGAATCAAACAAATAAAAAAAGTAAAAAAGATAGTAGAAAGATCTTTTACCCATATTTTTATTAAATTGTTTTTTGTTGTTGTTGTTGTTAAATTTCCCCAAAGAGCAGCATTTTTACATAACTATAGTACCTCATGGAACCCAGTAAAATGTCGTTGATACAGTATCATTGTCTAGACTTACAGGGCCTTATTGGCGTTTCACCAGTTTATACATACTGGGTGCACGTACAGGTCCGTGCGTAGTTCTATGCCCTTCTGTGCCATGAGAAAATCCCCGATAATACGCTGTTTTGTTAAGCAGGTTTTTTCCTATAGCTGCCTCTGCATACATTTTAAGTTTGTCCTAATGTGTTTTCCATACACAATGCATTCTAAGACACCTATGAACACACTGTTGTAACTTACTCTTACACCAAGCCCCCAAGACTCAGCCAATCATAGCAGCCCAGTTTCATTCCTTCACAGATAGCCAACTGTCTAATTTGGGTTGTGGGAGGTAAATTCCAGCCAGGATTTCTCTCTAGCCCATGTTAACCTGGCACTCACTAGGTAGTCCAGGCTGCACTTGAACTCATGGTGACTCTCCTAGCTCAGCCAATGCTGAGGTTATAGGCATGAGCCACCACGTCCAACCAATGCCAGACTTTATCCAACCCAGATGCCTCTGTACCTTACCTTTTCTGTGTGTCACTTCCTTTTCTTGGGCTACAAATCTATACTGCACATATGATCGGTGGAGCATCCTGAATGATTAGAAGGATAAAGCCAATTAGATCTACAAAGGTACACTTGTAATTTCCCCATTACAAAAAAATTGTTTTAAAATATTTTATTTTTATTTATTTGAGAGAGAGAAGCAGGAAGAGGGAGGGAGGAGGGAGGGGGTAGAGAGAGAGCGAGAGCGAGAGAGAGAGAGAGAGAGAGAGAGAGAGAGAGAGAGAGAGAATGGGTGCACCAAGGCTTTCAGCTACTGCAAATGAACTTGAGACACATCTGGCTTATGTGGGTCCTTTGGCTTTGCAGACAGGGGCCTTGAACACTAAGCCATCTCTCCAACTGCTGTTTTTTTTTTTTTAAATAAGCATTAATTTTTTTATTTGTTTGAGAGAGAGGGAAAGAGGAAGAGAGAGAGAGAGAGAGACAGGGAGAGGGGGAGAGTGGGCACACCAGGGCCTCTAGACACTGCAAATGAACTTCAGACTCATGTGTCACCTTGTGCATCTGGCTTATGTGGGTCGTGGAGAACTGAACCTGGGTCCTTAGGCTTCACAGGCAAGTGCCTTAACCACTAAGCAATCTCTCCAGCCCTCCCCCTGTTTTAACACTGTCACAACTAGGACACAGGACTGTTCTGTCACAACAAAGACACTCACTTTGCTTTCTCTCTTTGAACACTGATCTGTTCTGTTCACTTTGCCCTCTGGTGACCAGGTACCAGCTAAGTATTTGCCGAATGTGCCAAATATAACTGGAGGAATTTGTCCAATTTGTTTGGAGACAGGAGTATTATTCTGTTTACTGGACTTTAGTTACTAAGAGGATATTTGAGGAGAATTATGTCATCCAATTCTACCTCATAATGACTGATTTGCACAGAATGCAAAAACTTCTCAGCTACCAAATCTCATAGGTGGTGCATCCTGAAATAATCCAAATCTTAAAATTGAACATTTGTCAGTGTGCAAACCTTAAAAATCTTAAGGCTATGGGTTGGAGAGATTGCTTAGTGGTTTAGGCACTTGCCTGTGAAGCCTAAGGACACAGGTTGGATTCCCCAGTACCCACATAAGCCAGATGCACATGGTGGCACATGGGTCTGGAGTTTGTTTGCAGTGGCTAGGAGCTCTGGTGTGCCCATTCTCTCTCTTTTTCTCTCTCTGTCTGTCTCTTTCTTTGTCCCTCTCTCTCTCCAAATAAAAAAAATTTATAAAAAATTTAAAGGCTTAGTAGATCCGTGTGTGTGTATGTGTGTGTGTGTACATATGAATATTTCAGATTTTGTATGTGAAATGGCATTTCCACATCCTTGGAAACTGAACTGGCCAATTGATGGAGAATGCTGCACTGCCCAGAACAGCCAGGCTTGCTTCCTCCTGGTTCCGATTACTAAAACTGTCCCACAGTAAACAGTAACATGACCCTTCATTAACTTGCTTTACACTGACTACAATAAAAGCTCCCCTAATGGTACCAGGGGGAAATCGACTACTCCTGAAAGATATTTGCACATTGTTGGAGTTTCTTGACCTTAAGATATCTTTCTGGAAACATTTAAAGAACTAAAGAAAGAAATTGCCCTTTAAGTAGACCTCGTGACAGAAGTAGGTGGGAAAGTAATTACAGCGCATTCCAGACCTTACCTTTGCACGGGATAACTTCATGACAAATGCAAAAGCAAACACGCTGTAAGGACACCGTAATATTCATTCAGCTCCTTTCCGATAAGAAAGGCTTATGAATTTTTATATCTTGAAAACCCTTTGTTTTGCAGGGTTTGCTTTAGCAAGTTGTTTCTTACTGTGTATATGGAGACAGAATCATTTTAGAATCCATTTTCCTGAGGCCTAGCGTTTGGTGTATTTTGTGTTAGAAAACACAGGTAGGACCTGTTTCTGTAAATGATTTATTTCCATGGATCTGTTCCTTTAATTGATTTGATATTTACTTAAGAAAGTTCTTTCTTTGCTTGCCTTGTCATGTCCTCTGAGAGCTGTGTGAGGCCCCATCATAAATTGGCTGATTCTTTCCACGACCAGGTAGGTCTCAGGTTATATGTCTTTGCAGGAATGTAGGCATCATTTCATAAGCATCTTCATTTATTTTCGATGGTGGTGGCATGTGAGCTCGAACCCAGGGCCTTGTACATAGGAGGCAAGGACTTCACCTCCCAGCTACATTCTCATACCAAGAAGTTGCCTTTCTGTTTTCATATCTGGATATAGGCTGTGGCCTAGGAAAGCTTTAGCCCGTACCCAGTCAGCTGTCCATCCCCACAGCCATCACACCCAGGCTAGGACTCACCAACCCAGAAGACAGATGCGTTCTCAACCTTACATGTGGGAAATAGAAGCACCTTTAGGAAGCTTTGCTAGTTTCAGTGATTGAAAAAGTTCCATCTAAATGAAAACTGTGAGTGTATGAAAACTGACTTGCCTCTTTCGTCCCTTCTGAAGTGATCTCTGGATAGCAAATCTGTGGCAGAAAGTCTCTTAAGCGGAAGGCCAGGAGAGACTGACTACGTGCCCCACTCTCCTCCACTGGGAAGCAGGCCTTTCAAGGTCTTAAAGTGATTTGGGTTTCTTCTCAGTTCAGTCAGGGACAGCGAGGCAGGGGCACAGCATGCTCTTTGGGGTGGAACTTCACCTCCATGGAGAAGCCGAGACCCTGCATTGGAACCTGGAGAGAGGAAGTCTCCTTGACATCTCTTCCTCAATGCACCCGGAAGCTGTTCTGACCCTTCATGCCATCCTTTCTTTTCCTATGAATAATAGAAAAAAAAAAAAAAAAAGCTCTCTTTGTGTGAAACAACACTTCAGAGCCTCTTAGGCTATTTGGCTCAAATTCCTTTCAAAGGAAACCTCATTTTTGTATGGAGAGGAAAACCAAAACCCAGGCCAGAAGAGAGCCGAGGAAGAAAGCTAGCCTCCATTTGCAGCCAGAGTTCACGGTGCAAGCAATCCCAGCTCAGAGCCCGCCTGGCTTCGTCTCCCAGTTAGCCCAGACAGCTAAAGGGAATCGTGGGATGGAAAAGCCACGCAGCAGTGTCCAGGGGACTTCCACAACTTGACCCCGTGAGGTGTACTTTCCAGAATCCTGTTGCATTTTGCACTTATCAACCCGAATATTTGCCCTGAGACTGCTTTTCCCTGGCCTTCGAAGGGGAAAGTATTATGAGTGGGGAGAGCAGGGTTAGGACAGAGAAGGACTCATTTTCCTGCATCATGGAAAAATATGGGATGCAGGAAGCCTACGCTTTCAACTGCTTAATCCTTCCAGGCAGCCTCATTTCAATGCGCCCCATTGTCCTCAGCCCTTATTGGAGCCCGATAAAAATAGAACACTTAGCAGGCTATGTCTATAGAACCCGAGTGAAATGGAGAGTTGAGGCAATTGTCCAGATAATCCAAGCAAAAACAAAACCAAACAAAATAAAACCACCCACCGTTGAGGGGGGAAAAAAAGTGTTAGGTGCCTGTATGATCCAGTCTGTTTTTCTCTACATTGTTTGAATTCACCAGCTCAGCATTTATGTTTACTTTTTCTACAGACTGAGCCTAACTCGTTGAAGAGTTTTTGTTTTCCTCCAATATTATCTCAAGTACTACCTCAAAAGAAAAAAAAAAAAAGCTTTTGCTTTAAATATCCCTCGCTGCCCTATGTCTCAGCAGGAAAGTAAATCTCACCATCGATTTAAGCATCTTTGCATGCAAGACAGACAGGTGTGTCAAGAAGAGATGGCTGGGAAGTGCGGGGAGGCTGCTCTGTCGTTTGGCTCTGTGAGCGCACTCCCTGTAGCAGGGAGCTAAGGACTGGAGATGGTTTACCGACACACTCACATGTTTTAAACCTGGTGCTTCATGCTTGGTTGAGTGCCTGTCATGTGTGTTGGTTGCCAGTACAACAGCTTGGCTCATTTAGAAAGGTAAGGAACCCAATCTCCTTTGAGATAGCAGCTGGTAATATTCCACTGGGTGCCGGTAAGACACTTCCTAACTTGGAGGTATTGTCTTGGCCAGGGTCCTCCACCGACTGGCTTCTGGTGTTGGAATCATGACGCGTCTTCTAGATGAAGCTCCTTGATCTTATATTTTCTTTATTTTTTCACATGTGCATGTGTGTGTGTATATACATACATACATATTTATATCCCAAAATACACACATACATATATTTGCAGCCAGGTTTGTATGGCTGGCAGAAAACACCTGACCAAGAGCAGCTTGTGGGAAAACATGTATTTTGGCTTACGGACTCGAGGGGGAAGCTCCATGATGGCAGGGGAAATCGATGGCATGAGCAGAGGGTAGACATCACCTCCTGGCCAACATCAGATGGCAATATCAGCAGGAGAGTGTGCCACACACTGGCAAGAGGAAGCTGGCTATAACACCCATAAGTCTGCCCCCAACAATACACTGCCTCCAGGAGGTGTTAATTCCTAAATTGCCATCAGCTGGGGACATGGCATTCAGAACACATAACTTTATGGGGGACATCGGAATCAAACCACCCTATTTATTTATTTTTTTTTTTGAAGTAGGGTCTTACTCTAGCTCAGGCTGGCCTGGAATTGACTATGTAGTCTTAGACTGGCCTTGAACTCACAGCGATCCTCCTACCTCTGCCTCCTGAGTGCTGGGATCAAGGATGTGCACTACTATGCTTGGCTCCACCTTATTTTATTTTTTTATGATTATAAAAAATACCCCATGGTAATACCCTCCCTCCCCCCACTTTCCCCTTTGAAACTCCATTCTCCATCATATCCCTTCCCCATCTCAATCAGTGTCTCTTTTAATTTTTGATGTCATGATCTTTTCCTCCTCTTATGATGGTCTTGTGCAGGTAGTGTCAGGCACTGTGAGGCCATGGATATCCAGGACATTTTGTGTCTGGAGGGAGCATGTTGTATGGAGCCCTACCCTTCCTTTGGCTCTTACATTCTTTCTGCCACCTCTTCCACATTAGACCCTGAGCCTTGGAAGGTGTGATAGAGATATTGCAGTACTGAGCACTGCGGTCACTTCTTTCCAGCACCATGATACTTTCTGAGTTGTCCCAAAGTCACTGCCATCTGAAAAGAGAAGATTTTCTACCAAAAGTGAGAGTAGCATTAATATAAGGGTATGAACATTAACAGAAGTGCTTACTGGGCAGTTTGATAAGCATAGTATATACATTTAGCCAGACAACAATAGATGTTACACCCCTAGGGCTCATGACTACCCTTGTTTTAAGTTTTCAGTATCAGGGATATATTCCCTCCCATAGAGCAGGCCTCCAGTCCAATTAGAGGGCAGTTGGTTTCTCCCATAACAGACGTGCCACTATTGCACCCGTTGGCTCATTTGGCCTGGCTGGCCAAATATAAGGCTTGCAGTGTCCACTGTTGAGTATTCTCACTTCACCTTATTTTTTGAGAGAGAATCTCTTACTGAATCCAAAGCTAGGTAAACGACTTTTCAAGTCCCAGGGACCCTCCCATCTCTACCTCCTCAGCACTGGGATTAAAAGTGCATGCTGCTAGCTTGGCATTTTCTGTGGGTAGAGGGAATCTGAACTGAGGTCCTCATGCTTGTGCAGCAAGCACTTTATCCCAGCTCTAGCTTTTTTTTTTTTTAATTTTAAGAGAGGGGGTTCACTGTGTAGCTGACCTATCCTCAAACTCATTATGTAGCCAAGCCTGGTCTTGAACTTGTGATCTTCCAGCCACAGTCTCCCCTGTACTGAGATTACAGGTATATACTACCATGTTTAGTGACCCAGTTACCAATTCATGTGAATTTTTCTTTTCTAGTTCTTAATTCTAGTCCCTATTTTTTCCCATTCTTCAAGTTTGAGCTCTTTTTTTAAACTTATTTATTTAAGAGAGAGAGAGAGAGAGAGAGAGAGAGAGAGAATGAATGGGTATACCAGGGCCTCCAGCCACTGCAAACGAACTCCAGACACAAGCATCCCCTTACGCATCTGGCTTACGTGGGTCCTGGGGAATCAAACTGGGGAGTGTGGCTTTTCAGACAAATGCTTTAACCATTAAGCCATCTCTCCAGCCCTGAGCTCTTATTTTCTTATCCCTCCTACTAATCCCCTGTCTTTTTCAGTCTCCTCCATTTCTAAACTATCCTAAGTCAACACCAGTATAATCTTCTCTGAGCTTTGCTTAATTGAATTGCATTTCTTTGTGCAAATATCTTCAATAACTCTGTGTTCCCAAAGATTCTGCTCAAATTCCACATACTGGCAGTCGAAAGCTTTCTACAGTTTGGTTCTGGAAACCTCCTAGCTCGTGGCAGTAGTCAGCTTCAGGAAGACAAGCCTGTCCCCTCACTAGTAAATGTCCTTTCTCCACTTGCTCTCCTCCATAGCCCCAACTGTCTTCTAAGGTTAGATCAGACATTCCTCTTCTTCCAAGAACACTGTTTTGAACCATCCTAGAAAGAAAGAGACCCATCTTTGAACTGGAGTCACAGAATCTCTGAGTTAAAAGGGAGATGCCAAGTCCAACTTTACCCCCTGTAACAAACCTTTGAGCTCTGCTTGCCCAGATCCAAGAAGGGAGTACACATCAGTTCATTGCATTTTGGACACTTATTACTGACAAAAACCCTCAGCTCCACCTCTCTCTCTCTCTCTGACTCTTGAGATAATTTTTGTCTCTTCTATTATAGTCTTTGATCTGTCTTTATTTATTTATTTATTTTTGAGGTAGGGTGTTGCTCTAGCCTAGGCTGGCTTGGAATTCACTATGGAGTCTCAGGTTGTCCTCAAATTCATAGCAATCCTCTACTTTAGCCTCCTGTGGTAGTTTGATTCAAGTGGCCCCCATAACCATAGGTATTCTGAATGCTTAGGTCCCCAGCTGGTGGCAATTTGACAAGTGAAGCCTCCTGGAGGCAGTGTATTGTTTGGGGCAGTCTTATTGGTATTATACCCAGCTTCTTGTTACCAGAGTTTGGCATACTCTCTTATTGCTGTTGTCCATCTGATGTTGGCCAGGAGGTGATGTCCATTCTCTGCTCATGCCATCATTTTTTTCCTGCCATCCTGGTGCTTCCCCTCATGTCTGTAAGCCAAAATAAACCCTTTTCTCCCACAAGCTTCTCTTGGTTGGGTTTTCTGCCAGCAATGTGAACCTGACTGCAACAGTAAGATTGGTACTGAGAGTGGGGTCATTGCTGCTATAAACCTGACTGTGTGGCTTTGTCTTGTGGAACTGATTTGTGGGAGGAGTGTGTATGAACTTGAAATCTTGGCCTAAGGGACACCTTGCAGTGCTGTAAGTACAGCTTGATGGACTATTTTGGTCAGTGTTGAAAAACTTGAATGCAGTAAGAATGCTGGACTGTGAGGTTTGATTAATGAGGATGAGAAAGAGCTTTGCCTGAACTGGGCTGAAGCAGTTTGTATGAGAGGCTTTCTGTTATGGCTGTGTTCTGAGAACTTGTGTGGGGTTGTGTTGTGAAGAAATAGAGTGGTGTGAGCAGTGGGATATGGCACAGAAATTAAATCTTTGGGCTGAAACTTATGCCTGTTCAGCTGCAATTGTATGAGAGAATGCAACCTTTGAGATTGGGCCAGCTGACCTGCATTGGGACAGAAAGAAGAAAGTAGACTCTTTTGAAGGGGTCTGAATGCTGAAGGAGTGCCCTGTTCTTCAAAGTCTGCTTTATTCCCCCTGGATTAACACATTGGTACCAATCTGGTATTATGGAGTATAACAAATGCAGGAAAGAGAGGGTCATTGAATTCATAACACAGTTTTGTATTTTGGAAAAGGCCATGGGCAGTGTGAAGCAGGCTTATTGAATTACCTGCGGGGAGTCCAATGGAGCCATGAATGTGTAGCGAGCACATGTGTGCATTCATGTTCATGTGTGCGAGTGCACATGTGCAGGTGTGCAAATGTGTGTGTGTGTGTTTGTGTGTGTGTAGGCTGACACTGGGTATCCTCCTTAATAGTTGGCCACCTTATTTACTGAGGAATGGCCTCTCACTTGAACGTGGAGCTCGCAGATTTGGCTAGTCTAGCTAGCCAGCTCAGCCCAGAGTTCCTCCCTCTCATTCTTCTGAGAGCTGGGCTTGCAGGTGGGCCATCATGCCCACCTGGCATTGACATGGATGGACAGGGATTGGAACTCAGTTTCCCACACTTGTGTAGCAAGTGCTTTCTACACTGAGATATCTCCCTATCTCACCTCATTAAACTTTAAATTGCACTGTGGTATTAACCAAATACCAAGAACATGAAATGGACATAGAAAATTAATCAATGATGTAATATCTACCAAGCTTCTGTTATGGACAAACTCTGTTCTAGGGTCTATATGTCATGATCCGATCTCCCTACTTGCTGAGGGCAGACCTGGTTTGCACACATTCTGATATGTTCTGGTCTGGGCAGCAGTGAGTAAATAATCAACTTCTTCTGGAAGACGCAAAGCATTCCAATTCCACTCAAGAAAGAAGGTTGCTCAGATGCTGGTTTGGATGTAAGTCAGTCACTGGCCACGCATGAACTAAACTGGTTATGGTGGGGGAATTCCCCTGAGAACACTGCTGAGAAAGACAAGCCAAGTATAAACCTTGAGCAGAGATTCAAGAGGTTTCTAAAGAGGGAGACCTGGTGACTGATGTGGCATCATCTTCAAGATGTTGTCATCACATCTCAGTATTGGACTGTACAACTCATTCTTTGGAACCACGAGCAGTGGTGCTCAAGGTGTAATTCTAACACTAAGGAGGCTGGTGCAGGAGGATTACGAGTTTGACACCAGCCTGGGCTACACACACACACACACACGCACACATCATTCCTTGGGTTTCTACAAACCAGCGGTAGGGAGGAAATGAGTTCTAGCTATTGAGTAGATGGAGGCTACCCTCATCTTGGAAAGCTTTCTCTCAAGGGCTCATGTGCTGAGTTTTCAGGTTGCATGGACAGAGGAGGAGGCAGCAGTTCTGTAGAAGGTGGGTGAAAACTGATAGTATGTAGAACATAGTAGGGGCCTAGGAAGGACAGCCTGGGCTGTGAGATACTGCGTGGGAGGTGGCCATGAGAACATGATAGAACATGTCAGAGTCTAATGACATGGAGAATGTTCCTACATGAGAAATCCAAGGCAGCTGCTACTCAGGACCACGTAGAGAGGCACCTACGATGACTGGGAGGCAGTGTCTTGCAGGAGTAGGTGCCTCTCTCAGAGGAGCATGGGGCATGGGGGTGGGGGTGGGTTTTTCCCAGGGGGGGCGGCTGAGAGGCAGACCAAGGGGGAAAGGGCTGGAAGAGGACTTCTGACAATATCTGTAAAATCACCTTTCCTGAGTTATGGGGGTTTCTCAGGCATTCCTCATTTCAAAAAATAGGGAGCCTGGCAAATGCTCAGAGAACTCCATGATGTGATTAATGAAGTACAGGTTATTAAAGCATGGCTGAACTCACAATAACACACATGCACACGCACATACACACACACTGTCACACGCATAGATAAGAGAGAGTTTTGTGTATGAGTGTGAGGCACAGTCCGTAAAGGTTTTGGTAGTATTTGGGTGGGGTGATACATGCCTGTAATCCACATCAGGAGGATCTCAGATTCAATGTCAGCTGGACCTACACAGTAAGATTCTATCGCAATTTAACAAAAGTTTCAGAAGCAGAAGAGTGGGGAACACAGGTCTAGGGACAGCCTCGAAAAACCAAAAAAAAACAAAAACCCATCTCTCCAATGCCCCCCCCACCAAAAATCACTGCATTTTTTTTCAGGTAGTGTCTTGCTCTAGCCCAGGCTGACCTGGAATACACCATGTAGTCTCAGGGTGGCCTTGAACTCACAGCGATCCTCCTACCTCTGCCTCCCAAGTGCTGGGATTAAAGGCGTGCACCACCCACCAAGCTTCAGCTAGATTTTGGTTGTCACTTGCTTCCTGGGACCAATGGGACCAGTTTCTTTGTACAGTGCAGAAACTGTTCTGGTATCTCTGAGGCTCTGGCATCTCTCTACCATCATCGAGTGACTTTTTGTCTCTGGCTCTAGGTTTCTTCAACGTGGAGAACAGAATCTTGCATCAGGGATCAGGATACCTGGGTGGGAGTCTCCCCTGCCTCTTAGTCACAATGTGACTTTGAAGAAATCCCCAGTCTCTGTAAGTCCTAATTTTCTGGCTTGGAGTGGAGGCACGTTCTGGATTGAAGAAGAGTAGCTACGATTGTGTCATGAAAAGCCAGGGATTCCAGATCTTTCAGTTCCATGAAGGGGTTCGCTTTTAACGGCCTCCATCTTCCTCTCCCTATTGCTGATCAGTCAATCTCTCTGCATTTTCATTTTGCTCTATTTGTCAAATGGAAATAATAAGAGATGCCTTAGAGGGATTCAGGAGGATAAACTAATTAATGGTCATAAAGTCCCAGTGGCCGCGTGCCTGCTAAGTGGTCATGATTCTAAACAGATCTTTATAGCTCCTCAGCTGCTCCCTGCCTGAGCATCAGACAGCACCATTTATAACATGATGTTCTTTTTTATCAAATAAGGCACATGGAGGCACTGGGAGGAGGCAGTTCAGCAGCAGTGGTCAGAATACCAGCTGGAAAGTGGCTGGAGAAGGGACTTGAGGTGTGAGTTGAGGGTGGAGGCAGTTGGTGAGGAAGAGACTACTGTGGAGGGAAGATCTTTAAGTGGCAAGGTCCAAGGAGGTTTCTTGGGCTGGGGAGAGTCTGGGGTACACACAAGGTTGGCCTGAGATTTGTCTCTGTGCTCATTCTGGTGCTCCTGATTGGGGGGGGGGGTATCCATGTCTTTTCTCTTTACTTAAGTGTGGGAGAGTAAGACAAGAAGGAACTTATCAGGGAGGGTAGATTGTCTTTCCTTATGTGTTCATGCAGTGACAATGACCCGCCCAGCTGCTCATCCCAAACACTTGTTGATCTGCCTTGTGCTCTGGACAAGTTGACATTTTTGACACTCCAGAACATATTTTAGAATAAAGCAGAAGTGTGTGCCCCTTTCCATTTCTAACTTTTGACTCATGTGTGTGTGTGTGTGTGTATCTTATATTCATATGCATTTGGGCACACATGTGTACACACAGAGGTCTGAGGTTGACATCCAGGGTGTGTTCTGGGCATCCAAACTCAGGGCACACAAGCCCTCATGCTGTGTGGCAAGCTCTGTGCCCACTGAGCCATCTCCCTTGCCCTGCATTTGATCCTGTAGTTTTTGATTCTTCCTTGAAGCCTTTTCCTTTTTGGTGGAAGTTGGTTCCCTCTTTCTCATATTTCTGTAAGGCCTTTTGGACTGTCCTGCATTAGACACATGGAACCTTCTAGGCTCATCAGTAGAAGGGGCCCTACTGTTTGTAGAGCAGGACGTTATCCAGTGGAGTTTGTCCAGGGTGAGGGTGTCCTGGGAGACCTGGCTCAGCTGCCATCCAGTGCTTGGAGCTGGGTCTGCATTCTGAGGAAGGAATGGGGATCCTTGTGGCCTGGGTGCTCCTCCAAGGCGGCCAGGTCTTAGCTCCCTACTCACCATCTTGGTAGTACCTTGGCATGATATACCCAAACATAATTGCTGGCAGCTGCTCACGTAGCAGTTGTGAGTTTGTGTGTATATGTGTGAGGGCTTGGGTTCAGATCATAGATTCAGTGGGGTTCCTATGGGGTCCCCACTGGGATGTCTGGTGCCCCTTTGCTTGGGACCCTGCCTTCCCTTACTCCCACTGGGGGCCCTGTGCCTATGACAGCACTGTCCCCTCCAGGAAGCTTCTGGGGGCAGTTGTAGCTGCAGAACCAGTGTAGCCTGGTATCCCCAGACTGTGGGTGTCCACCACTTGGCCTCCCAGGGGCATGCTCCACAGTAGGCCAAGTTCTTTGGGGGCAGAAAACATATACTGTTCATGTGCAACCTCATGCAGTGTCTAAATACTACTTAAAACCTGAATTATATTATGTCACACGAAGAAAGCATATGAATTAATTGAAAGGCAGAATTTCAGATTAAAAAAATTCTTGTAGGCCAGGCGTGGTGGTGCACGCCTTTAATCTCACCACTCAGGAGGCAGAGGTAGGAGGATCGCTGCGAGTTCAAGGCCAGCCTGAGATTACATAGTGAATTCCAGGTCAGCCTGGGCTAGAGTGAGACCCTACCTCCAAAAAAAAAAAAAAAAAAAAAAAAAAAAAAAAAAAAAAAAAAAAACCAAACCCAAAAAACAAACAAACAAAGAGAAAACAATAAAAAATTCTCCTGCACTTATCATCCTTGGAAATCTTACTGTTTATTTTATTATGCTAACCAAATCTATAGGGCTGGAATTTTCCTTTTGACATAAAAGTATGGGGTTAGTTTATTTGGTAATTGAGTTATGTCTAACTTTGGAAAGCAGATGGCAGTGACAGAGGGGGTAAATGAAATGAAGTGAATTTTGCTTTGTAGAGGGGTGGGTGGGGATATTGAGATGGAAGTTGATGGATAACGTGACAGAGGCAGCAGAAAAATTTGCTGTACGAGTTGACCCTTGGACAGATTTGATTTTGTTATGTAACCTTTCACTTAGATGGGCCCTCTGTGAATTCCTTGATAGGAACAGTTGAAGCCTTTGGCTGTCTTATGTTACCTACAGCATTAAATAAAGCAAACAGTGATTCTGTCTTATGATTTAGCTGAACTTTGGCTGAGGATGCATGTTCTCAGCAGATCCTTCTGTTGCAATTCTTGCCATATAACTTGCTGAGGAATATTTCCCTTGGCAGTCCATGTTTCCAGATAGCAGGGACATAAGACTGGACCTTGCTGCTCTTTATGGGCCAAAGGAAAAGTGCACTGACCCCCTCCAACTTAGGTCGTGTCTTCATTGTAAAGTTACATAAAATCAAAGAACTAAAGTGTTCTAAACCTGTCTTCAAAAAGTTGTCCGCTCTTCTCAGCATATGCATTAGGATACAGGAGCTAGGGAGCTTGCATAATATGTCAAGACAGAGTGTCCCTGTTAGCTCATTCAGGCCTTGAACTCTCCATTCTCCTGCCTCAGCCTCCAAAGTGAGTGGGAATACAGTTGTGGGCCACCACACCTGACGTAAAGCGACCATTTTTGCTTCAACTTTGATTTTGCTTCTTCTGGTGTATCGGATGTATTTGATAAAAATGAACTTCATCTCCATTGATCCAGCATGGACTAATTACCAGTATTTATCCCCACACATCACTGGGGTCATTATAGTAAAGGCATTGGGTTCTTCCTATGTGAGAACCCAGAGGGTTGATCTTGGCTGATTTAAAAGCTAGCAAAGGATTTGCTGGGATGATTGAACCCAAAATATGTAATACAACCCATTTCTTGTTCCTATTATTTCTTTTTTTAAAATTAATTTATTTTTTAAAAGATTTAATTTTTATTATTTATTTATTAGAGACAGAGAGACGGAGGGAGAGAGAGAGAGAGAGAACATGAGAATGGGTGCACCAAGGCCTCTAGCCACTGCAAACGAACTCCAGATACATGCGCCATCATGTGCATCAGGCTTACGTGGGACCTGGAGAATCAAACCTGGGTCCTTAGTCTTTGCAGGCAAGTGCCTTAACTGCTAAGCCATCTCTCCAGCCCACTATTATTTCTTGATACTATTATATCAGAGAGGAATATTTTGTGCTGTATGTATGCTAACTAAGTGGCTTGAGCAATAAAGACATCCAATGGTCTCACATACAAGTGGGTGAGCAGTGTAGCTTTTTAAAGAAAAATCTCTATGTTCCATTCAAAAGAAGTAAGCCAGGCATGGTGGCGCATGCCTTTAATCCCAGCACTCAGGAGGCACAGGTAGGAGAATCGCCATGAGTTCAAGGCCACCCTGAGACTACATAGTGAGTTCCAGGTCAGCCTGAGCTAGAGTAAAACCCTACCTCGGAAAAAACAAAAAGTATACTGGACATAAATAGCAAGTTAGGGACAGGGAAGATGGCTCAGCAGTCACAGGCACTTGCTTAAAGGAAGCAAGGACTGGCAGCTTGGGTTCAATTCCCTGCTATCTATGTAAAGCCAGATGCACAGGGTGGCACATGTATCTGGAGTTCATGTTTACAGTGTTAGGAAGCTCTGGTGCACCAATTCCCTACACTTTCCCTTAAATAAATAAATATTAAAAATAGAAAATAAGTGAAGCTTCAATATAATGTTGTACAGGAATCCATATCCCTGTCTATCTATCTATCTATCTATCTATCTATCTATCTATCTATCTATCCATCCATCCATCACTGATCAGCCATCAATGTTTTTCTATTCCAACGTGAAATGCAGCTTCCTGGTGTAGTCCATTTCCCCTAATGAAGTCAGCATGTAGGCTTCTCTAGATAGAGTTCAAAGAATTCCCTGAGGGTAGAACATGCACTCAAGCTGAGGGACAGCAAAGAAAGAGTAAAGAGGCAATAGGCTGGTTGTGATGAAGACGAATTAACATGGCTCATTAAGGAGGAGAAAGTAGGCAGAGAGGCTAAAGTTATGAGCTCTGGAGCCAGATTGTTTTAGCTTTAATATTCCTCACTACGTAACTTTACCAAGTTACGTAACGTCTCTCCACCTGTTTCCTCGTGGGTTAATGAGGATAATAGCACTTTGTTCATTGGGTTGTTGTGAGGAGCTATATTTGAAAGTGCCCGAGCTTAGTCTCTAGCTCATAGTAAACATTCAAGATCATCATCATTGCCATCACCATGGTCGTCATCAATATAGGAGGTATTTCAAGTATAAACTGCAAATTGGGGAGTAGCATATAGGAAAATGAGCACCCGAGGGGTGAAAGTAGGTTCATTGGGAAAATAAGAGAAGGAGTTAGGCAATGCATATTGCTGCTGGGAGGGTGGGTTACCTCCATTAAAAAGACTATCTGCTGCCATATAGCATGCATGACTCATGACTGGAGGACTACCTCTTTACCCGTGGCTTAAGCATGTCTCCTGGAAGGAGCGTATTGATCCCAGGGCATGGGATGGGATGGTGGAGAGAAATGCTGGTCACAGGTTTGTGGAGGGGATGGATAGGCGAGGGTTCTTCTCGTCGTGGGTCTCCTGCTAGGAGTCCTGCAGGCCTATGAGAACCACTCATTATAAAAGCCCACAGAGTGCTAGCTTCTCCCTTTGATCTTCCTTGACCTGCTTGGATTGAGTGTGTGGGGTGGTGTGTGGATAGGTAGCTGCGTGTGTTCTCTGAGTCACTGGCGATGCCCATTAGCAGCGCCCATTGATATGTCAGCAGCTGTAGGTAAGGTGGGCATTAGGTTCACTGAATGCAATGCAGTTCTCATGCTGTGTTAGTCCAGGGTTGATTTAAGATGTGGCAGAACTGTGACACAAAATTGAGGGTTTTTTTTTTTCCATACCCACTCTGGGGCTGAACATCTAGCAAATAGATGACATTCAGTATTCAACCACTGGGGACTGTGGCTCCCTCTTTCCTCAGAGATTTGATGGGATGGTGACTTCCACCACATAGGGCAGATGCGGCTACTCAGGTTAACCAAGACGAATCCCCAAAATGGCCCTGTGAGGAAGGATACAATGACAGTCCCCATTCTCATGCATGAGGAGTCAGGAGTCAGGGTGATTGCTATGTTGGCAGGAAGTGGGTTGGCCTAAACTTCTGTGTCTGGATTTATTGCATGACTTAGATTTCAGAGAAGCTAGGATAATTAGATCTGGGATTATATTTTTAAGTATCTTTTAAACTATTTTATTTTATTTATTTATTTATTTGAGAGTTAGGAAAAGGGAGATAGATAGATAGATAGAGAGAGAGAGAGAATGTGCACACCAGGGCCTCCAGCCACTGCAAATGAATTCCAGATGCATACGCCTCCTTGTGCATCTGGCTTACATGGGTTCTGAGGAATTGAACCTGGGTCCTTTGGCTTTGCAAGCAAGTGCCTTAACCACTAAGCAATCTCTCCAGCTCAAAGTTATTTTTATAGATTGTTTCATTCAAGCATTTTGTTTGTTTCGTTTGTTTCAAGGTAGGGTCCCACTCTAGCCCAGCTGACCTGGAGCTCACTCTATAGTTCCAGGCTGGCCTCCAACTCACAGTGATCCTCCTACTGCTGCCTCCCAAGAGCTGGGAGGTGTGCACCACCACACTTGGCTCATTCAAACTTTGTGTGAAGTGGAGTTGAAGCCAAACCCTTTGTCCTGAGACAGAGACAGGAAGAAAAGATGAATCACATCCACGCTTCCCCCAACACCTGTTAGCCAATGATTTCTGCAAGGCTCTCTGCTCAGACCACACACTCACATAATAAGGTGATTGGCAGAATGGTCAATTTTCCCTGTGGTTTGTAGAATGTCATATTTCAAAAGTTCAGTCTTGATGGAGAAGTGTGAAACGAGGGAAGCTTGCTGAGGAAAAGGTTGGAAAGATTGGGTGTGATCTTAGAAAGGATTGTCGGAAAGAAAATTCCTCTAACTGCCAACAATGAGCATGTCAGTTTGAGTAAAATATAGGGCAGAGAGGGGAAAGGTAGAGACTACTGGAGACTACCTGCCAGGCCAAGGAGCAGGGATTAGACTCACTGGCAGATGAGGACATCATGGGGTATGGATTTCAGTTATACTGGGGAAACTTGAAGTTGTCAGACCGTGGCTCCTGACTCAGGTTATGGCCGGATGTTTGGTCCCGAACTATGTATCAAAAATCATGACTATGGCCAGGAGCTGGTATGTAAGAGTGGAAGAAATATAGAACTAAGCTTTATGCTTTCTGACTCTGAAGTCAGCTGGTTCATTTGAGAAATGTATTTGAGCATTCCTTTAGGTATCATAGAAATAGCCAGTAATGAGCAGTTTTAAGAAAAAGTGATTATCCTCAAATTTAATTCACATCACTTAATTTACTACATTGCACATATATATATTATACACACACACACACACTCACACACATATACTTGAGACAGTTTTCCTGTGTAGCTTACGCTGACATTGAACTCTTGATTCTCCTGCCTCACACTTATAAGTGTGAGGATTTACAAGTGCGTGCTATCTACCATACTTGGCTTCTACTGTATATCTCATTGGCTCAATGTTTAACTTCTTTTATCCATTTTTACCTCTTTATAATGCCCCTTGTAATACTCTGGGTATGAGCCGCCTGACCTCTTACTCCTGCAGAGTGTCTTAGCTGGGCTCCCAGCTTTCGTTTGTGGGGCTCTCTATATCACCCCATGGGCAAGAGGGCACCAGTGAAAGCGGAAGTTCCCTCTCACCACACACCTTCATCAAACTCTTAGTTTACAGTTGAATGCCTTTCCACATCCAGGGCCCTGTATAATCCTGGCAAGATGGCTGACTTTACATCCCACCCCTCTGTCCCTGGCTCACTGTGCTCGAGTCTTCACTGGCCTCTTGTCCCTTGACCACTCATGGAGTATTCCTGCCCGGCACCTTTTACTGTTGCAGTCGCCCTCTGCTTGGACTGTCCTCTAAGATTCCAGCTTGGGGCGTCAGAATCTCTATTTGAATGTCAGCCCCCAGAGGGCCATCCTTTCACTCAGTGCCCTGTACGACCCAGATGTGAGCTCTTGTTTGTCTATTGTGCATTGTAAGCTCTGGGAGGGACGGGCTTTGCCTACTTGCCCATTGGGATGTCCCCAGCACTGTTTCTGGGCACACAATATTGCTAAACAAGTGGCGATTACCATTGAGATGTCTTTTACAGACTAGAAAGTTATTTCATTTTTCAAAAAAAAAAAGTAACTTCTATCTATCATATATCTTTCTACTTTCTTTAGTTATCTAATTTTCTCCTTTGGGCTTTCACAACTCCTGAAGAAACAACATCCATTTTAGGCACAATAATGGAATCCTGCGAGTAGTAGAGTTCATTTCTGATTTTAATTCTTTTGGCTGCTGCGAATCGTTTTTCTCTAGTTGTTAGTAATTAAAACAAACAAGCAGAAAGACTCATTCTATCTCATTGCCAAATTGGATATTGCTCAACTCAAAATTAAATGTACACACACCCATAAAACTAGCCAAACTGGCTATTACAATTCCATAAAGTTCCTGTGTTCATTAGCACTGCGGCCTTTCATGGGCTTATCCTGCTTGGCACGTACTTCAAAGTAACAGGTAAAGACTTCTACAAGAATTTGAAGCATGTAGAGGTGGAAAACAAATTTTAAGATTTTTTGTTGTTGTTGTTGTTGTTTCCAGATAAGTTGCAAGAGGTACACAACATCTGCATTGTGATAGAAAGCTTAGGATAGAGAAGAGAAAAATTCAGTATCTTCTCCAAACTCAGTACTCTTAGGTCACTGTCCCGTGTCACCTAAAAATGGAAGATAATGATTCAGCCTTGTATTGTGCATCTTGGGAATTAGTGTGCCGAATTCCAGCCTTGGTCTCTTTAGTGAATGATTCATTCTCTAACACGATTAACAATCTGAGAGCCAGCGATGTTGGCCATTAATATCTGACTTTTAGAACCTGCTTAGGTTTAATGGCTTTGTGATATGTTCATTTGTACTCAGGCAGTGGGTGCCCTAAATCAACTGCTCTTATTTTTAAGTTTTATTCTAACCACAAGAATGAACTTCTTAGGATAGATATAGCACTCCACTTTCTTACGGGTAGTTCCTCTCCCTGAGAAAAACAAAAAAATAACAGATAGATTAGGGGAATTGAGATAAAAATGAGTGAGGGACCTTCAAAAAGAAAAGACAAGACAAAGAAGAAAACCAGATCAACAGTATGTTGAGTTAAAAAAAATAGCTTTCATTCATTCATTCATTTATTGATCTGAAAGCATGACTTGGGAGATTTTTCAATATAAGCGAGTTAGAAAAATTAAGGCAGAGAGTTTAACTTATTGTTAAGCTTGTGTTAAACATGCCAGTATGTCTGTCTGTAAGGTGGACTGTGAGCTACTTGGAGGAGAACTTTTCATTTTTCTGTCGGGCTCTCTGGCTTGGGCTCTGTGTGGGTGATGAGAAACGCTATTGTGATGATAACATCGCTCAGCCTACGGTGTTCCACACATGAACCTCTTTGCATGTTACCGGGGTTCATTCTCAGAACCATCTGGTGACAGGGTAGCATTATATTTTGTGCTCATTTTATGAGGAAACGGAGACTTAGTGAAGTTGTCGGACATACCCATGGTCGTCCCGCTACTGAGCTGCTGAAACGGTCTATAATCACTTCTCTTCTTTGTTCTAGATCCATGACGTGAGGTGCTATGCTCTGTGTTAGCTTCTTGAATAAACGAGAGCGGAGCAAGCCAAGAACTACTTCCCCAGTCTCGCCCCATGACTCAGTAGCATCGGAACATGACACAAAGAAGGTCACAGTGGTGATGTCCTCGGCCTAACGAGTTTCATCAGCCAGTGAAGGGAAAAGAAAGTTTAGTGTGGGGAACAGACTAAACAATAACTTCTGGCATCACTAGATCCAGACAGAAAGCACAGTAAAGAGAAAGCTAAGCAAATAGTAGAGAACTTCTCTTTCTGAGAGAAGGCTTAAATGTCTAGAAGTTTCCGAAGTGATGCCTTTTAGACCCCATTTTTGTTGGAGTTCCTGCTTGAAGGTGCAGAGCAGAACGAAACCACAAAGGGAGAGGTCTGGACATGCCTCCCTGTGCCCAGATACCCCCTTTCATGCCCCCACAGCCCTCCGCCATGCTTTGGACACACATGGGTGGAAAGTTTTGCCTTATGCTGGCCTCCCTCACGTTCGCGCGTGGGTGTGCGTTGTGTGCCCAGCTCCGCCACGAGCAGTGCGGGTTGCTTTTCCTACTGTTGAGTCTCAACAGGGTGAGACATGTGCCTGGGGTTGCAGCCTGTCCTAGGAAAACTTGTCATACTGGATATGGAAATCGTTAAAGCAAAGTGGGAGGCGAGGCTGTCTTGTTTTCATGCTGATACTGGGTTGCTTTTCCTTGTGGAAGGCTATGGGACCACAAGGAAGTGGTCTGCATAGACCAGACCGCTCACCTGGCCACCCTGGGGACCACAGCCAAAGGCACCAGTCAGGAGACAAAGGGAATAACAGGAACTATCCCTATCAAAAACCAGACAGATATCAGTGACAGACACCCCCCCCCCCCACACACATAACCCCTCCTATCTGACTACCTTGGGTCTCAGTCCTAAGGGCTTGCCAGTTTTCTTTCTCTCTTCCTTTCTTTTTTCCTTTGCTCTTTTTCCTTCCTTCCTTCCTTCCTTCCTTCCTTCCTTCCTTCCTTCCTTCCTTCCTTTTTCTTTCCTTATTCCTTCTTCTTTTTCATTCTTTCTTTTTTTAAAAAATGGATTTCTTATATTTTATTTATTTATTTGAAAGGGGGAGGGGGGGGGAAGGCAGATAGAGAGAGGATGGGTGGGCCAGGGCCTCTAGCCATTGGTAGTGAACTCTGGACACATGTACTACTGTGTGCATCTGGCTTACGTGGGTACTGGGGAATTGAACCTGGGTCCTTAGGCTTCGCCGGCATGCACCTTAACCGCTAAGCCGTCTCTCCAGCTCTCATCCTTATTTTTTATTTTTTTTTTGAGACATGGTTTCACCATGTACCCTAGGCTGGCCCTGAGCATGGGATCCTCTGGCCTTGTCCTCCCTGGTTCTGGGATTATAGGTATGGACCACTATGCTTGGTTTGGTCCTTTTTGTTTTTACTCTATCAGGGACCACCCTCTGACTTGTATTTGATCAATGAGTTTTGAAAAACAGATTTAAGCATCAGTATGAGTGTGACACGACTCTGCTTTAGGACAAGGTAACTCACTTTCATAATGTCATCACCAATGGAAGGTGTTTTTTTTCCCTGTGATGTGATTTCGTAAGGATTAATGAGGGGGAAACATCAAATTTAAGAGGTTGAATTTGAATAAACATTATACAAGGTGTCTCCTTAATCAGAGTCCATCTGATCCTTTCTGTTTTCTTTTTTTCCTTGTGCGCGAAGTTTCCAAGAACAGGTCCTGCTGTGCTCCTTTGCCTACTTCCTTGTTCTGTGAGATAGACAGGGCCCAGAGAGAGCAGCATTCTTGGGATACTCTGATATCTTCCACTCCGGGGAAAACAGGAGATCCAGACACTTGCAGTTATAAAGCCAGATAGCAGAGCTGACTTCACACCTGCCCTCTCCCCCCAGGAAGGGTTAGCATCTCCATCTCCATTTATTCCCTTCCAGCACGTCCTCATAGCAGACAGATCATTATAGCTTTTTGTGTTCACAACCTTTACCCAGACGACAAAAATCCCAATTGGTTGCCCCATCCCCTCAAACTCCCAGGTCTTTGTGAATCCGTTTTTGGTGTCTTGACATGTGTATAAGGTAATTGTGATCCATACCTGACCTGTCTTAAGTCTATAAATCTTTGTTCGGAGGGGGTAGGGTGATCCGCAAAGACACAGCCATTGTTTTCCGGTAAGCTAGGTGATTTCTTGTTTGTGTGATAGAACCCAATGCCTGACATCTTTGTGCTAACTCCTTGGCTTCTGCATCTGCAGCAGGGTGCATCAGGCTGTACCAGGGCAAATGGGTGTTTTTGTTTTGCTTGATAATGTGCGAATTCTTTTAAAAGAGTATTTTTTTCCCTATCCGGGCAATTAAAAGAACAGCTACATTCATTTTACAGTTTCTACTTATTGTGTACCTATTTTATTCAAAACAGAAAAAAGAAAAACCCTTGTTCTAGGAGTCCATCTGTTGTTACATTTCATGAGAACTAAACACCCTGGAAAATATGGCTAAACACACTTTGTTCACATTTCCCCCACCTTTGGACTGACACCAGTCATAAAACTCCATCTCGTATAGACAAGCTGTTAAAATAAGTTACTAAGAAACCCAAACAGGTGTAAAGGTCACTCCTCATGTGAGTGGGCTCTCTTTTTGCTGGTTATAGAGCCGAACCCAAACTCACTGTGAGATGATGTTTCATAGTCGATATTTTAAACCACATTATATGACTATGGAACCACACCCAGCAGAGTCCATTTTCCTGCTTCGGAACTCCTGTGTTATGCGGCGCACATCCATGCTCCCTCCTCATGGGCTCACCCTGCTCACAGCCTCGGTATCTATAGGCAGCCTGCTCTATAGCATTTCAAACATGTCATCTCTCCCAAGGTATACTGAAAGAAATACGTGGGTAATAAAAAAGCAAGCCAAGAGCTGGGCTGTTAATCCCAGCACTTGGGAGGCAGAGGTAGGGGATTCACTATGAGTTTGAGACCAGTCTGAAACTACATAGTGAATTCCAGGTCAGCCTGGGCTAGAGTGAGACCCTACCTCAAAAACAAAACAAAGCAAAAACAAATCAAAAGGAAGCCAAAGTGTCCCGAGTATGAGAGACAGAGGACATTGTTAACAAGGTGGAAGGAGCTCTATTTCTGGAGAGCCTGAGAAAAATTTATGAAATTATAGAAAGGGTATGCAGGTTGAGGGCAAAATCAAGTTCACTTAAAGAAAGTAACTGCCGTCCTCTCTCTAGCATTTTCTGAGCACCTGCTATGCACCAGAACTTTTTTTTTTTCCTTTGGTGTTATGAGGTAGGGTCTCACTTTAGTTCAGGCTGACCTGGAATTCACTATGTAGTCTCAGGGTGGCCTCGAACTCACTGATGATCCTCCTACCTCTGCCTCCCGAGTGCTGGGATTAAAGGCGTGTGCCACCACGCCCGGCTTTATGCACCAGAATTTTTATGGTGTTTCACACACAGTTCCTCTTTTGGTCCTTGCTGGTGTGCATGGAAATAGCAAGAACATGTCCTGAGAAAAGTGACTAACTCACTCACGTCCCTTCAACAAGGAATTGATTGATGCAGAATTCTAGCCTAGTGAGGTTTGACACCCAACACAGCCTTCCTTTGAAGGCTCCTTGTCACCCATGATGCCACGAGTTTTATGTTGTGAGAACAAATGAATAGGAGCATTTGTTTTTTTCACTTGGCTTATAATTTCAATGATAAGATAATGAATGGCTGGTAACAAGGGTGAACAATTATATGTTCTTGGTTGGCTCCTCTGTATCCAGATAGGAAATACTGTGTGACTTATAGGCTAATCTGGCTTCTGTCTGATTCTGAGCAATAATGAGTTATTTGATTAAAGTCAGAACTGATCGGTCTCTTTTTCCAATGCAGAAAAATCTACTGTAGTCTTCCCCAAATCACCCATTCCTTTTAAACGAATCTGATCAGTTGCCTATATATTAAATAACACTTTTAATACTCATTTACCCAGAAGTAAGCCGGTTTCTTTTCTCCTTGAATATTCAAGGAGGCACAAAGGAAAATGATTCTTTCAGAACTGACCACGCGAAGCTGCCTTAGCCAAATTTCATCATTTCTCCATCATGGTTCTAGTTTTCTTTCATTTATAGTGATGTTTTGTTTTGTTTGTATTGTTTTCTGAAACAGAGTAGCACTTTTCTCTATTCATCTGTTCTATATGATCACATAGCTTCCAGTCGTGTAAGACTGGGAATAACTTTTAGATTCTTCTGAACTAGAAATTGGACTGAAAGAAGCCCACAGTTTAGTGGGGAATTCCATAAAGCCATATGGATTTAGTTACTGGGCTTGCAGGACACCAACGCTATCATAGGAGTATGTTTTGGTGGGGGTGGGCCAGTGGGCTGGCTCAGCACGGTGACCTGGAACAGCTAGAGTGAATGAATGCACCAACACTTGAAGTACACCTTGAAGGTGAACTTGGGTGCGCAAAAATGGGGAAAAGGAAGAAATCCTCATGCAGCAAGTACAACACAAGAGAAAATGAAGTCCAAAGACGAGACTGAATTTTGCACATGGAAGGGCCAGCAAGGAATATTGGGAAAGATGGAAGACATGCTTGCTGTACAATTACTGGGCCAGAGTTTGGTTTGTTTGTTTGTTTCCTTCTGCAGGAATGCTCTGGGCCTGCTTAGAGAAAGAACAAAATCCTGGGAAGATCTCCAGTTGGCTACCAGCAAGATATGAGAAGATGTATTTCCTTCCTCTTTTCTTACTTTCTCTGTCTTAATCAATGACAGACACAAACATTTCTTAGTGCCCCTGTTGCTCAGAAAGTCACGGGGCACATTAAGTTGCCTACGTTATACAAACGAAGTGGCTGAAATGCAGACCTCCTATAGCAAGTACGTCAAGCCAGACATATTGGCATTTTACATTGAATAATTCTTCGTTGTGGGGGTGGGGATGGTCCTATATGACACAAGGTGTTTCCCAACATCCTCGACTACCAACTGATGCCAGTAACAGCTCCCCTCCATTTGGAAGAACAAAACATTGCCCAATACTCCCCTGAGGGAGGAGAATCATCTCCAGTTGAGATCTGTTGCTTGAGAGTAGATGAGAGAATGACCTACTAACAGGCATGGTTTCTTTATGCCTGGAAAGTTGTTGTGGCAATGTAAAGATTTATGACCTGAGAAAAGGCCGGGAGCTTGAGAAAGAGTAGTGTGCCTGTCCTGAAAGGACCTCAAGGTTACAGATATGTCTCTTGTTTTAGAATCCTCTTCCTAGGGCCCCATACAGTTCCCCAAACCCAGAAAATGGTTGCGGAATGTTGCTTGAGTAAATGGGACTTTTAGTTACCGTCCCGGAGTCTGCCTTGTGCTCAGAGGAGAAGTCACCCAGATCAACAGCTGTTTGCGTGTGGCTCTGTGCCCTCATTGGCTTACTGTGTTCTATTTGAGAGTCTCCTGAGTATTGCGAAGGTAACCAAGGATACCAATATGATCACGTGCAGCAGACATATGGGAAAAAGAATAGAGCCCTGTACGTCATAAGGCCTGTTTGTCAGGTTTATTGTCAGAGTGCAGAGCGTGTAGAAGGGCCATGGCCTCCTTTATACTGGAGATTATTTATAGCACCCATCCTTGCTAACTGTTCGCAGCTCTTGCCCTTGAACTTTACATCTGGCCTGAAGCACAGGGGAAGGTTACATTTCTTCCTCTCAGGAAGCTGAGTCCTGAGGTGTAGAAACTCTGCTGCTCAGTTATTTATTTGATTTGGGACAGGCTCTCCTTTTGTAGCCCAAGCTGGGCTCCTGTTAACAATCCTCCTACTTCACCTTCCCTAGTGCTGGGATTAAAACCAGGCGTTACCACGCCTTGCCTGAGCGCCACCCCGTCTGTGTGCGTGTGTGTGTGATGTGTATCCAAATGCATGTTCATATAACGTTGGGTTTCTTCCTCAGCTGCTCTCAATATTTTTAAAATGTATTTATTTATTTATTTGAGAGAGAGAGAGAGAGAGAGAGAGAGAGAGAGAGAGAGAGAGAGAGAATGGGCACCCCAGGGCCTTCAGCAGCTGCATATGACCTCCAGATGCATGCGCCACCTTGCACCTTGTGCATCTGGCTTACATGGGTCCCGGAGAATGAAATCTGGGTCCTTTGCCTTTGCAGGCAAGCGCCTTAACTGCTAAGCCATTTCTCCAGGAACTTTCTCTGAACCTGTAGCTCACTGGCCTGACTAGAAGAGCTTGCCAGTGAGCCCTGCACATCCTCCTGTCTCTACTTTGCCAGCACTGGGGTTACAAGCATGTGCCACCATGCTTGGCTTCTATGTGGTACTGGGACCCAAACTCAGATCTTCATGCTTCTATTGCAAGCCTTTTCCTGCTGAGCCATCTCCCCAGCTCACCTCTGCTTCTGCAGTGAAGAGTTGGTAACTACAGAGATGTGATGGAGAGTGTAGGGACAGGCTGTGAGCTTTGTCTGATTGATATAGGTGGCCATTCTACTTCTGATTGCATGAAGACAAACTGAATGAAATCAGCTGACTCCATTTTTCTCCTCTCAGAACTCTTCTGTCTCCTTTATCTCTCCAGTGTTTCATATATATACATAAATAGAAATATATATGTGTGTGTGTATAAAATTTATTTATTTGACAGAGAAAGATGGAGGGAGGGGGAGAGAGAAAGAATGGGCATGCCAGGGCCTCCAGCCACTGCAAACGAACTCCAGATGCATACGCCCCCTTGTGCATCTGGCTAATGTAGGTCCTAGGGAATCAAACCTGGGTCCTGTGGCTTTGCAGGCAAACGCCTTAACCGCTAAGCCATCCTTCCAGCCCAAGTGTTTCCTTTTTGAGTAACACATTATTTTGTATTCAGCATACATTTTCTCTATGATTAATGACTATATTAAAAAATTCTAGGCTAGCCGGTTCGTGGTGGCTCACGCCTTTAATTCCAGCACTTGGGAGGCAGAGGTAGGAGGATTACTGTGAGTTCAAGGCCACCCCGAGACTCAGACTACATAGTGAATTCCAGGTCAGCCTGAGCTAGAGTGAGACCCTACCTCTAAAAACAAACAAACAAACAAACAAACAAATTCTAGGCTAAGGATTTGAAGGAATTTCTTTTTCTTTTTTTCTTTTTGTTTTCTGAGGTAGGGTCTCACTCTAGCCCAGGCTGACATGGAGTTCACTCTGGATTCTCAGGGTGGCCTCGAACTCACAGCAATCCTCCTACCTCTGCCTCCTGAGTGCTGGGATTAAAAGCATGCACCACCATGCTTGGCTTGAAGGAATTTCTGGTTGGAAAGCTTTTATGTAAAATATTCCCCTCTAAGGCAGGCAGTTTTTATTTCCCACTGGGCAGGCAGGGCCAGGGCAAGCTCCTCTTGTCCCTGCTCTGGGATACTCCAGTAACACCGTCATTTTCTGGACCCTAGACTGGTGTTCTCAATGGCCTCACTGGAATCTCCACTTGGCCATTTGGAAAACATTTGCAACATGTCACATGGCCCAAAGTCAATGATGCCCACCTCCTCTCCCCACTTGGTATTGTGTCTTTAGTGGTCTTCAGTCAGCTACACCTTCCAGAAGCTGAGATGAAACCCTCAGAGGCATCCCTGACCCCTTCCTGCGTCTTCCACCTCATCATCTGACCCCAACCAACGTGGGCTTTCTTTCAAAGTACGTCCAGGATCTAAGCATTCTTTTCCATCTGCGAGGCTTCCATGCTGGGGTGAGCTACCCAAACCTCAACAGTGTAGCTAAGGCGACAATGGAAAGTGTTAAGTTAGATCTTGCTGTGTCTTGACTCAAAACTTTCCCATGTCCCCTTATCTCATGGTCAAAAACAAATTCCTTATGTGGTTCTACAACAATCCCAAGTGCCCTCATATCTCGCTCTTATCTCCGGCTTTTCTCATCACTCTCCACAGCCCATCCTCCACTCTGTTGTTTCCTAAACACAAGAGCCATGCACTACCCATCCCTGAAGATCCGAATCCTTTCCCCCAGCTACCTATGTGATTGCATTCCGCCCTTTCAGGTCTTTGCCTAAGTATCGGCTTCTCAAGGAGCCTCACCCTGGTGGTGCTTTATGGCTTTCCACACCCACTCATACCTTTCAGATATTTGTAAGGTAGCACTTACTAATTTCCAATACTATTTAATTAATTACTAAGTTTATTTATTCATTTTTGTCTTATGTGCTAGTCTGGAAGTCTCACAAAAGCAGGGATCTTCGCTTATCTCAAGTACCTAGAACAATGTTTTGCATACCTTGGGCATGCATCAATATTCGTGCCTGAATCGAGACCTTTTTTAAAGCATGTGTTCACTGCTGCTTACTCAGCCTGCCATCTTGTTTAGCAAAGAATCAATAGATTCTTCACTGTAATGGTCAGTGCTATGCTTTTTCTTTTCTTTTATTAAAAATATCTATTTAGCCGGGCGTGGTGGCGCATGTCTTTAATCCCAGTACTTGGGAGGCAGAGGTAGGAGGGTCACCATGAGTTTGAGGCCACCCTGAGACTACATAGTGAATTCCAGGTCAGCCTGGACCAGAGTGAGACCCTACCTCGAAAAACCAAAAAATATATAAAAATAATATAAATAAAAAATAATAAAAATATCTCATATATATATATATATATTTTTTTTAATGAGATAGAGAGTGAATGGGCATACCAGGGCCTCTTATCACTGCAAACAAACTGCAGACTCAATGTGCCACTTTGTGTACCTGCCTTTCCTTGGGCTCTGGGGAATTGAACCCAGGTCATCAGGCTTTGTAAGCAAGCACTTTAGCCACGGAACCATCTCTCCAGTCCTGGTACTATATATTTTCTTTAAGTGCAATCTTGATATTAGGTTCCCACAAAACTTTGTTTGCTCCTTTATCAACTTTACAGAGTCAGGATGAGAATTAAAGAGCTAATCCAAGTGTAGAACCTAGGCAAGTGCCTGGCACACCAAGGTTAAATTTTATTTATATGTTATGTGCTTCCCTTGTCCCACTGTACTTAGATAAATGGCTGGAGCAGGGTAGAGATACCAAAGAAACATCTTTTTAAAAATTTTATTTTATTTTATTTATTTATTTTTTTGCTTTTTCGAGGTAGAGTCTCACTCTAGCTCAGGCTGACCTGGAAATCACTCTGTAGTCTCAGGGTGGCCTTGAACTCATGGCAATCCTCCTACCTCTGCCTCCTAAGTTCTGGGATTAAAGGTGGGCACCACCATGCCCATCTTAAATTTTATTTTATTTTATTTTTTTTTGGTTTTTTAAGGTAGGGTCTCATTCTGGTCCAGGCTGACCTGGAATTAACTATGTAGTCTCAGGGTGGCCTCGAACTCTCAGCAATCCTCCTACCTCTGCCTCCATTTATTTGAGAGAGAGAGAATGGGCTTGCCACGGCATGCTACACCATGTGCATCTGGCTTATATGGATCCTGGGGACTTGAACCTGAGTTCTTTGGCTTTGTAGGCAAGTATCTTAACTACTAAGCCATCCCTCTAGCCCCAAATAAACAGCTTTGCTAATAAACACATGAATGAATGGATGAATGAATGAATGAGTGAGGGAAGAAGAAAGAAGGAGTGAATGAAATTCAATGTGATAACTGTCTGTTCACATCTTCAGCTCATTAGGTTGTAGCTTCTAGGACTCACCTTTTATTCCTTCTTATAATTGATTTGTTTCTTAAGGGCTATGTCAAAAAATTTATATAAGGTTGGGAGTGGTGACATCTTTAATCCCAGCACTTGGAAGGCAAAGGTAGGAAGATGGCGGTGAATTCAAGGCCATCCTGAGTCTACATAGTGAATACCAGGTCAGCGTGGACTACAGCGAGACCCTACCACACACAAAAAGATTTATACAGAAATGTCTGCATGAAATTATTTTCATTTTATCATGTACATAACAAAATCGCATCAGAATTTCATGTTATTCCATTATACTTGAATCTAGGAATGAGATTGAAGGCCAGAGTCACTTATTTTCTCAGCAGGTCTTAACACAATATGGTACTTAAACACAAAAGCATTAAGCGTGTAAGGAGTGGGAAAGAAGTTAAAATGAGGCGTTTTCAGTGGTCCTTTTCTTATTTTCCTGTGTGCCTGTGTTGACCGTATTTGAGCTTTCCTGACGTCTTCACCTTCAGTTGAACCCTTTCCATCATACTAATTTCTTGTACCTGCCACATTTGTATTGACTGGCGAGCTAGGTAATATATTGCAAACACCTACTTGCTCTTTCTGCAGACCATAGCAGACTCTGACATAAGTCTCATAGAAAAAAAGTAGAGTCAAGGGCTTAGAAAAGAGTAGTTATATTATTCACTTATTTCCTGTTTACCTCAGAGGGGTATAATTTGGGTTCTGACTTGAGCATCTAGTGAATGGTGTTTCCACAACCTGTAGCCTGTTCCAATGTCCACAGTACCGTGTGAGGGACCCTCATCCTCTTCGTGTCTGCAACATTCTAAACTGTTGACTTTCTTCTTGGAGGAGTTTTCGGAATTTGGACTTTCAGCCAGTTTCATCCTTTTCTTCCTTCCCTGCCTGTTCTCAGCAGCCTGGCTAAGCTCTTCTTTATCCTCCATACAGATCTATTATCTCTGGCTACCTGCTTTCTTTCTTTCTTTTTCTTTGTTATTTTCAAGGTAGAGTCTCGCTCTAGCCCAGGCTGACCTGGAATCCACTATGTAGTTTCAGGGTGACCTTGAACTCATGGTGATCCTCTTACCTCTGCCTCCCAAATGCTGGGATTAAAGGAGGTCAGCCTGAGCTAGAGTGAGATCCTACCTTGAAAAGAACAAAAAATATAAATGCTGGGCATGGTGGCATATATCATTAACCCCAGCAGGGGAGACAGACTCGAGGGGATTCCTGGGACTCACTGGCCAGACAGGGTAACCTGTCTCTCCAGCCCTTGTTTGAGTTTTTCAGATGGCCACTTGCACTGTAGTCCAAGCTGGCTGAGAATGTACCAGGTAGCTCAGGCTGGCCTGAAAGTCATGGAAATCCTCCTGCCTTGGCCTAAGTGTTTGGATAATTGATATGAACAACGATTCCTGGTATTCTCTTGATTATCTTTGTGTGTGTATGTGTGTGTGTGTGTGTCTGTTTCTGGAGGCCAGAGGGGTCTTCCTCATTTGTTCTGTTTTTCCTTTGAGATGGGTTCTCTCAATGAACCTAAAGCTCTACAGTGGGCTGTCCTAGCATGGTGGTTTGAATCTGATGCCCTCCATAGACTCATGTATTTTCAACGCTCGGTCCCCCGCTGGTGGTAATCTGAGAGGTGGAGCCCTGCTGCAGGCGCGTTGCTGTGAGCGGGCTTTGGAGTGTTCGGGCCCAGCTCCCGTCTTGCCACAGCTCAGCTCGCTCTTTCTGCTTTCTGCCAGCTGCTGTGGCAAGAAGCGATGTCCAGCCTCTGCTCTGCCACCCTGTCCCTTTCATGCTGAAACTTCCCCTCAAGACTATAAGCCAAGGTAAGCCCTTGCCTACCATCAGCTGCTTTTGGTCAGTCCCCTGCCCCCCAACCCAGCGTCGTAAAGGTAACCACAACAAGTAGCTCACCTGTGAACCCTAGGGAGTTGCATGTGTCTACATCCCTAACACTGGGGTTACACGTATGTCCTATCATGCCTGGCATTTGGGTGGGTTCTGTGGACCATACTCAGCTCATCACACTTGGGCGACAAGTAACTTACCTCCTCCCCCCTCTCCCCCAGCCCAGATATGTTTTATCATATATGTACTCTGTTATTTTAGATTGAGAGCTTATGATAAAAACCCCTTAAAGATACTCACATTCGAGGGAAACGACAATGTTTGCATTCAGAGCATGCATAACAACGTATTATTGTCAGCATACCATACAGAATGTCCCCATGGGATTAGGTTCTTCTAATTCAGGTAAAGCAAAACGTGTCATGGCTGGATTGAACTTCAGACCAGCATGTAAACAAACCTCACTTACCTCTAGGGAATCCTTCAGAACACAGTTAGTTCTTCATGACAATGATGGACTTGGAAGGAAATGACACTTGGGCTTTGCCCAGCAAGTACTTTCAGATAAGGATCAGTCTCACATGAATTCTTAAGATGGACAAACTTAATTCATGAGTGAAGAACTCGATCACCGAGGGGTCAGAAGCACGTGGGGTCACACAAAGGCCACTCAACTTTATTTTATAGACACCATCTTTCTGAGAAGCCTTGTCAGGAAAGTGGGTAGAGATGCAAGTGGAAATGTGCCATACTGTAAGAAAAGCATCCTAAGTACAAATGCAAAAGCCAGGCATGGTGGCACTTACTTATAATCTTAGCACTTGGGAAGCTGAGGCAGTATTGCCTGTGAGTTCCAGGCTGGTCTGGGCTACAAAGCAGTAACCTGTTAAACAAACAACAAATGCATGCCTTCATGATGAACCAAGTCTACTTGCAGTGGCTGAAAGCCACGGTGCGCTCATTCTCTCTGCTTCTCTCTGTCATAAATAAATAAATAATTAATTAAAGAAGTAAAATTTTTGGTTAGCCCTTCCTCCACCTTTCCTTTACTCTGTCTCTTGCCCTGACCTCACTTAGGCCTATTAACCCCCCATTAATCTGTTCTTCTATTTACATATGTACAAAACCATCCTATTAAGTCCCCCTCTCTCCCTTTCTATCCCCTTTCTAGCTTACTGTAAGTCATATAGAAACCTACATTTTTGGACAATGGAACAGTCAGAAGGCATAGATTGTTACTAGAAAATTTTCAGTGCCAGGGAGGGGATAACTTCCAGTGAATTGTTGGCCAGGGAGGTCCCTGATACCCCCAAAACATTATAGGTCATTTCCAAGGCTCTTGGTTTTCCACCAGCAATAGATGGTAAGACCTTATTGCTGAAGACTTCACATACTTGGACTGCAAGGTCACTGAGAAATCCTGCTGGAGCTGAGCTGAGAACCTCCTCCATGTAGACCAGCTGACAGAAAGCTAGAAAAAGCCACACTACATGCAGTTCAGTTTGACTGAAGGTCTGCTCCATGGTAGGGAATACATCCCTGATACTGAAAACCTACAGCAGGGTTAGTCATGAGCCCTAGGGGTGTAAAGTCTGCTGGTGTTTGGCTAAACGTATATACTATGTTCACCAAACTGCTCAGTAAGCACTTCTCTTAATGATCATACTCACATATTCATGCTCCTCTCACTTTTGGTTAGAGAAACTTCTCTTTTCAGATGTCAGTGACCCTGGGATAACTCAGAAGGCACCGTGGGGCTGAGAAGAACTGAAATATCTCTATCCCATCTTCCAAGGCTCAGGGTCATTGTGGAAGAGGTGGCAGAAAGAATGTAAGAGCCTAAGGAAGGGTAGGACTCCTTACAACATGCTTCCCCCAGACACCAAATGGCCTGGATATTCATGATCTCATAGTGCCTGACACTACATACACAAAACCATCATAACAGGAGGAAAAGATGCTGACATCAAAATAAAAGACTGTTTAAGAGGGAGAGGGGATATGATGGAGAGTGGAGTGGTAGGAAAGTGGGAGGAGGGTGGGAATTACCATGGGTTATTGTCTACAACTATGGAAGTTGTCAATAAAAAATAAACTAATTAAAAAAAATATGAAATGTCAGGCTGAGGAGGTAGCTCAGAGTTAAAGGTACTTGCTTGCAAAGCATGATGCCCTGGGTTCAATTCCCCAGTACCCACATAAAACCGGTTGCACAAAGTGGTCTATGCATTTGGAGTTCATTTGCAGTGGCAATTCTCACTCATTCTCTCCCTCTCTACAATATGCAATGTCTACCATAGCCTCACGTGTTTGTGAATAAGCTTCATCCTTGATCCCCAGTTGATGGAGCCTTGGAAAAGGTAAGTTACTGGAGGAAGGCCTTGAGGCTCATTAGTCCAAACCTACTTGGTATTCATAGCTCAGCTCACTCTTGCTGCTTCCTCTCTGCTGACATGACAAGAAGTGACACCTAGTTTCTCCTCATTCCCCATCTTCGCCACCATAAAACTTCCCCCTTGAAACTTTAGGCCAAAATAATCCCTTTCCTTCTATAAAAAAACAATTAAAAAGAATGCCTTACTTTGTTTCCTATTGCCATAACAAAATACCTGCAATGGTAACTTACAATAACAGAAGGCTTTCTTTTTGTCCATGGTATTGCCCACGAGGGTGCTGGCATCTGTTTGTTATCTGGTGAGAGCATTACAATATGGTAGAAGGTACCACGCGACAAGACAAGCGTGTCCATTCAAGTCCTTCATCTCTTCCTCCTCCTTTGACATAATATCCTTATATAACCCATGTTGTCCTCAAAGTCACAATCCCCCTGCCTCCACCTTCTGAGTGCTGAGATTAAAGGTGTGTGCCACTATGTCCAGCTCTTCATCTTTTTTTTTTTTCTAAAGCTCATGTCCTCATCTAACCCTA
Organism: Dipus sagitta; assembly: GCA_036346955.1. Classification (NCBI taxonomy): domain Eukaryota; kingdom Metazoa; phylum Chordata; class Mammalia; order Rodentia; family Dipodidae; genus Dipus; species Dipus sagitta. The sequence continues at coordinate 37,185,848 of CM070772.1, read as the reverse complement.
ATTAACTCCAAACACCACTAACATGAATTTGGTATTCAACCTCCAACACAGATTTTTTTTGAGAACGTATTCAACAAAGAGTGAGTGTATACTACCCAGATACAGAGGAAGGAGAGAATGCCACTTTCAGCAGAGGCCTCTGTGGCATGGGCCCTCTCCTCCTCAAACACCTCTGCCTGCCCATTGGCTAAAGAAATCAGCAGAGGGTTGGAGAGATGGCTTAGTGGTTAAGGTGCTTGCCTGTAAAGCTGAAGGACTCAGGTTTGATTCCCCAGTACCCACATAAAGCTGGATGAATTAAGTGGTACATGCATCTGGAGTTCATTTGCAGCAGGTCTGGAGGCCCTGGCATGCCCATTCTCTCCTTCATTCTCTTTGCAAATAAATAAACTTTAAAAAATTCTAACAAAAAAAATTTTTAAAAAGAGACACAAAAAATTCTGCATTTTTTTTTTTTTAAAGAAAGCAACAGAAAACTCCCTAGAAGACACGAGGGCACAACTGAGAGCAGAGAGGACGTAGGGCATGGTGGAGCTCCTGGGAGGGACTGGAGCACAGAGCAGGAAGGTCATGTGCTGTGAGGCAAACCAGGGTGAGTGGGTGTAGATGATGGGGGTCCTTCTGTTTCACACCAAGAGGGTCTAGACCCTTCTAAGTGCAAAGGGACATAGATGGAGGGTGGGAGCAGGAGAGGAAAATGAGTATATTTGTGTTGAGGAAGCTCACACAAGTCACACAGTGAAGGATACTGGGAAAGAAGCAAGGCTTGAAATGAGGAGGCCAGTTAGCTCTGTGCAGTAACAAAGAGTCACGTGGACAGCACGGAAGTAGAGTCAACACATCAGGATGGAATGAATATTGAGGTTAAGGACAGAGAGAAGGGTGGGCATGATTTCCAGTAGGGAAGCCTGGATCAAAAGCTCATCAAGGGGCTGGGAAGATGGCTCATCAGTTAAGGCACTTGCTTGCAAGACTTAACAACCGAAGTTCTATTCCCCAGTACCCACATAAAGTCAGATGCAGGAAAGAGGTGCATGCATCTAGAGTTCGTTTGCAGCGACTAGAGGCCCTGGTGTGCTCATTCTCTCTGTATATTTCCCTGTCGGTCTCTCTCTCTCTCTCTCTGCTTGCAAATAAATAAATAAAAATATTTAAAAAAATTAGAAGCTCATCAAATATTTGGGAACTTTACTCTTGGTTCCATTCTCTTTGTCTAAGGCTATCTGGTTCCATGATGATCATAACTTCTAATTATTTTTTTATAATTAAAACATATTTTTTTATTTTTATTTCAGAGAGAAACAGAGAGAGAGAGAAAGAGAGAGAGAGAGAAAGAGAGAGAGAGAGAGAGAAAATGGCACACCAGGGCTTCCAGCCACTGCAGACAAACTCCAAATGCAAGTGCCACCTTGTGCATCTGGTTTCACATGGGTACTGGGAAATTTAAGCTAGGTTCTTTGGCTTTGCAGGCAAGGGCCTTAACCGAGCCATCTCTCCAGCCCTTTCTAAAGAGTATTTTGACACACTTTGATCATATTCACCTCCCATTATTTTCTTTTGCCCCCCATCCCTCTCTCACTGAACCCCTTCTTCTTCCCAAATAGTCCTTATTTTACTTTGATGTTGAGAGAAAGATTGAGAGAGAGAGAGAGAGAGAGAGAGAGAGGCCCACCTACTGTAACTAGGGTTGTTTGCATGATCATGGGTGGAGAGTTACTTACTGGAGTGCTGACAAGTTAGCAGTGACCACACCACTGGAAAGAAATGTCTCCCTCTCCCCTAGCAGCCATTAACTGGCAGTAACCCCTCAGGGAGCGAGGCTCATTAGCTCTTCCTCCATCCATGATGGAGTATTGCTGGGTCCCATCTTGCGCACTGCATGGCAGCTGCTGTGACATCACGAATGCAATGACCATGTCATACCGGGAAGACAGCTTTCCGTGCCATCCTCCCTTCTCCTGGCTCTTATCTTCCCATCAATGCCCTCTTCCCTACATCTCCTAAGCCTTGGAGAAGACGAATGACTCTTAAAAATCCTGTCTTCAGAAGTGAAATTAATCGTGAAGTGTGTGTGTTTGGAGTTATACCATCTGGGTGATATGGGAAATTCAACTGCCTCATTTCTCCTTTGGGAAAATATAAGCCCCTGGATCTCTGAGCTGGCATGACAGTCCATTTAAACAATGTATTAATGTACATGAAAGTCTTAATTCAGTGCCTGTTATACAGTGGGACACTTAGAACAGCATTCATTCATGTGTTGATTCACTCCTTTAATAATATTTTAAAATATTAACACTGTATCACAAATTAGAATTCATTAAGCCCTTCCAACCTGCATGGTGCAATGGTGGGTAAATAAATGCCAGATATTGTTTCAGAGCCTAAGGGTTTTCATCTTCTCATGGAAGGAGAAAAATGTAAAAACACTAAAATAGTTGAACCTGTGTTAGAGTTTAGGCAGTAGCAGAGAATGCGAGAAAAGGCCACGACAGTTGCACTGATCAAATGTATCGGTGGAGGAAGAAGGGCTCATTTCGACTGAGGGAGCTTGGAGCCGGAAGCTGGATCTGAGCTGGATTGGAAAGGTGAGCTGACGTTCACAGGGCACATCTGCTGCTGTCCTGACACCACTTGTCCTGCGAAGGGTCACTCTTACGTGGCTGCACAAAGGTTCTCAAAAGAATATTTTCTATTTGGACATAGTGACACACACTTGTAATTCCAGCACTTGAGAGATCAAAGCAACAATATTGGGAGTTCAAGGACAGGTCTGACCTACAGAGTGAGTTTGGGGCACATAAGACCGTCTCAAACCAACAAACGTGAGCATTTTCTGATATATGAAAATGATATGATATTTGGTGGCTCATGCAGTTAACCAGCTGAGATAGGACAATAACTATGAGTTCAAAGCTAGCCTAGGGTTACGGAGTGAGGTTCAGGTCGGCATGGCCTAGAGTGAGACCTTGCCTCAACTCCACTCCCCCTCCAAAAAAAAATATGAATTTCAGATTGAGCATCTGTAAATCAGTTTTTTTTTTTTATTTTGAGGCAGGGTTTCACTCAGGCTGACCTGGAACTCACTCTGTAGTCTCAGGGTGGTCTATAACTTGTGGCAATCCTCCTACCTCTGCCTCCCAAGTGCTGGGATTAAAGGAGTGTGCCACCACGCCCGGCTTGTAAATTAGTTTTACTAAGACAGCCACATTCATTCTCCCTCGGTGGCACAGAGCCTGCCTCTCTCAAACACTGACCACGTGGATTTTATGGAAAGTTTGATAAGTGCCAGTGGAAAGGAGGCAGAGAAACCTTCTTAGTATGTAAGATGCCAAGGTGGAGAACAGCTCTGTTGAAGGAAATCAAGTGATTCCAAAGGAGAAGAATGCCTACGGGCTCCCTGTGGCAGCCATGGAGTGGAGAAGAGTGTTAAACAACAGAGCATCAGGGCTGGAGGCGTAGCTCCGGTGGTAGGGTGCTTACCTAGCATGCAGAAGGCCCTGGGTTCGATCCCCAGCACCACATAAACTGAGTAGGATGGCATACACTTGTCATCTCAGGCATCTTTGACTACATAGAGAGTTTCAAAAAAAAAATGTCACCAGTGCCAATTGGTACCAAGAGAATGCAGAAACACACTTGAGTAGGATCGGAGCATCCACAGTACCCATCACCGGTAAGTTCTGACTCCTGTGGAAGACACAGAGGAGGAGGAGGAGGAGGAGCAGGGAGCAGAGAAGATTGTGAAAAATTGAACGGGATCAGGATCGCTGTAGAAGAGAAATGACTATAGAGTTGGTTTAGTAACAAATAGATAAGGATTACGCATACCTGTATGCAGAGGGAAGCGAGAATTAGAGAAGGAGGTTTTAAAGAGGTCATGTAGCCGGGCGTGGTGGTGCACGCCTTTAATCTCAGCACTTGGGAGGCAGAGGTAGGAGGATCGCTGTGAGTTCGAGGCCAGCCTGATACTACATAGTGAATTCCCAGTCAGCCTGGGCTAAAGCAAGATCCTACCTTGGAAAAAACAAACAAAAAATAAACAGAGGTCACATGAAGAAGTCAAGTCAGAGAAACAACCAGGCAATATTTTAAATTATTATTTATTTATTAAATATGTATTTAAATATTTTTATTTGTTTACTAGAGAAAAGGTGCAGAGACAGCATGGGTATGGCCTGTGAGGGTCTCTTGTCATTGCAAACAAACTCCAGACACACACACTACTTCGAGCATCTGGCTTGATGTGGGTGTTGAGAAATCAAACCTGGGCCAGCAGGCTTTGCAAACAAGCACCTTTCACAGCTGAGCCATCTCTTTAGCCCCCAGGCAATATTTCTTAATATAATTTTTTATTTGCTTTTTATTTTGAGTTTATTTTTCTCTTCTATTTTTCTTGGGTGTACATGTGTGAATGTGTATGCATGTTTGCATGTATGTGGCTACATACAATGTGTGTGCTCACATCCATGTGGAGGCCAGAGGTTGAGTTTGGATAATTTCTTCTTTCTCCACCTTATTTACTAAGTTAATTTGACTAGTCTAGCTAGCCAGCCGCTCTCTGGATACCCTGTCTCAGCCTGAGTGCTTAGACTACAGGCTATTATGCCCACCTGGCATTTATGTGGGCATTGGGGATCTGAGCTCTGTTTCTCACACTGATGCAGCAAGTGCTTTATTACTGAGACATCTTCTCATCCTTTCTTTTTCTTTGTTTTTTTGTTTTGTTTTGTTTTGTTTTGTTTTTGAGTCATTATCTTCTCAGTGGAGCTTTGAAGTTATCACACTGTGGACCAGTCCTGTGGAAGAAGCTCCTTTCTAAGGGGCTGGAGAGATGGCTTTGCAGCTAAGGCACTTGCCTGTGAAGCCTAAGGACCCAGGTTTGACTCTCCAGATCCCATGTTAACCAAACGCACAAAGGTGAGGCAAGCACAAAGTCACACATCCCCACTAGGTGGCAGAAGCACTTGGAGTTCAATTGTGGTGGTTGAGGCCCTGGCACACCAATTCTTTCTATCTCAAAAAATAAAATAAAATAAAAAGAAATAAACTTTAAAAAAAGAGGCTCCTTTCTAGTCCTCTCACATTAAGCCAGAGAAGGCAGGGCGGTCTTGAGAACCTACAGACTAGAGCCTTGGTCCCTCTCTGCTCCCTCAACTCCGTTCTTGGCCTGAGGAGAATGCTAGATGCTCCTTGCTTGACCTGCTCACCTGCAGATTCTAATACACCCACCTGAGGACTCTGGGGAAACAGTGACATGATTCTGTTTGGGAACTGTCAACTTGGCAAGGCCCTGCTGCCTAGATTTTAAATATTTTTATTTATTTATTTATTTGCAAGGGGAGAGAAAGAGAAGGAGAGAGAGAGAGAAAGAAAGAATATGGGTGCGCCAGGACCTCTAGCCACTGCAGACAAACTCCAGATACATGCACACTATGTGCATCTGGTTTTACATGGGTCCTGGGGAACTGAATCTGGGTTATTAGGCATTGCAAGCAAGCACCTTAACCACTGAGCCATCTCTCCAGCCCTGCCCAGATTTTAGTTCTAGATGCTTTCATTAATTTTTTAAGAGATAAGTGTAGTGCCTATAATCCTAGCACTGGAGGCCCAGACAAGAGACCAGCTTGGGCTGCATAGCAGCTCTGTTTTTTTTTTTTTTTTTTTTTTTTTTTTTTTTTTTCTCGAGGTAGGGTTTCACAATAGTCCAGACTGACCTGGAATTCACTATGTAGTCTCAGGCTGGCCTAGAACTCATGGTGATCCTCCTACCTCTGCCTCCTAAGTGCTGGGATTAAAGGTGTGCGCCACCATGCCTGGCCTGTAGCTTTGAAACACTGGGGAAAAAAATATGATAAACATATAAATGAGTCAACTTTGGGATGGAATGTAAGTTTCCTGACAAAGCATCTGTCTAGCGTGTCCATGGACCCTGTGTTCAAGCCCCAGCAAAGCAAGTCCATGGATCAATAGAGACTTTGTGTCAAGCAGACTACCCTTCCTAATGGGAGTGGGCTTCCTCCAGTCAGCTGACGGCTTTGAGGAGAAAGGATTGAAGTCCCCAGGGCAGAAGAAATGTCTGCCTCCAGGCTGTCTTTGGATTCAAGCTGGGTTGCCAACTTCCCAGTCTGCACCCCTACTCCTAATTTAAGACTTGTCACCCCCTTATAATCACAAACTAATTCCTTAAAACACAATTCTCTGTATATGTACATGCTATATATTGGTTTCATTTCACTGGAGAGCCCCAAGTAATGCAAATACCATCTAAATTAGACTAGAAATGATTTATATTACTGTCAAGAGACATTTGTGATCTGGTTATAAAATTAAAAATAAGAGTTAGAAATGCCTCAAAACCTATAAGATGCTAATTTTTGACAAGTCTACCCTCTTGTTTCTATTCCTGTCACAAAGAACATTTGGTATGTGGAAAAAGACAATTTTGTTTAAAAAATTCAAATTTTTTTTTTTAAATCACAAACATTTAAGAGAGAGACATTTGATCTATATCCCAGAGCTGGAGCTTACAGTTTGTGCGTGCGGCTGCTCCCATTCTCATGACTGTGGCAGACATTGCTAGTTGATCACAGTAATCTTTATGCTGAAACTACATGTGGACTCAGCATTTTTTTTTTTTTTTTGATACAGTGTTCTAGGAATGACTAATAATTCATGAGAATTGGTACTTAACTTGAGGTATTTTATGTTCTGTCTCAACTTGTATGCCGATCTCTCCAGTTGGTTCTGTGGAGTCATCCTGGGTCTTTGCCATTGGAACCAAAAGACCTTATAGTTTGGAAATCAAAATTTCATTTTGCTTTTTTTTTTTTTTTTTTTGAGGTAGGGTCTCACGCTAGCCCAAGCTGACCTGAAATTCACTCAGTAGTCTCAAGGTGGCCTTGAATTTATGGTGATCCTCCTACCTCTGCCTCCTAGGTGCTTAGGTTAAAGGTGTTTGCCACCACGCCCGACTGCGTTTTGGTTTTTGAGATAAGGTCCAGCCTGGCCCCAAACTAATGACCCTCCTGCCTCTGCCTCTGCCTCCTGAGTGCTGAGATTCCAAGTGTGTGCCACTACTCCTGCCTCTAGAAATTTCAGTTTCTTATGCCCAACATACTACCTAATAAACTCCTTTTCATTTGAAGTGAGGGCCCTATTGTCATATTTAGCCTTTAAATAATTCTTTTAAACAAGCATCTTTTAAACACAGTATTGGAAGGTAAGTGTGGTAGCACGTGGTTGTAATAACAGCGTTTCATGGCTGAGTTAGGAGGATCACCTCAAGTTCAAAGCCAGCCCGGGCTGCACCCCCTGGTTCATAAAACAAAAAGCAAAGCAAACCAAGTCAAGAAGAAAAATAGAGGACTGGGTATTTATCTCAGTGATAGAGTACTTACTTACCATGCCCCCATCTCTGGCTTCAATCCCCAGTACTATAAACAAACAAACAGACAAAACAATAAAAATTGACTTTGCAGAGTTGGAGAGATGCCTTAGCTTTTAAGCGCTTGCTTGTGAAGCCTAAGGTCCGCAGTTCAAGGCTCGATTCCCTAGTACCTACGTAAGCCAGATGCATAAGGTGGCACATGCATCTGGAGTTCATTTGCAGTGGCTGGAGACCCTGGTGTACCCATTCTCTCTCTCCCTCTCTCTCTCTGTCTTTCTGTGTCTATCGCTCTCAAATAAATAAACGAAAAAAAATTTTAAATTGCCTTTGCAATATCAAAATGATTTAGAATTTTAAAAAAGGTACAGCCATTCTCTCTGTTTCTGTTCTCTGTCTTTCTGCTTGCAAATGTATATAATAAAATATTTTTTAAAAAAACCCTTAAAATCAGCCAGGCATGGTGGTGCATGCCTTTAATCCCAGAACTTGGGAGGCAGAGGTAGGAGGATTGCCATGAGTTTAAGGCCATTCTGTGACTACATAGTGAGTTCCAGGTCAGCCTGGGCTAGAATGATACCCTACCTAACTGGAAAAACAGACAAACAAACAAACAAAAAAAGAAACTTTAAACTCCAGATGCATGTATCACTTTGTATATCTGGCTTTATGTGGGAACTGGGGAATTGAACCCTGGCTGTTAGGCTTTGCAGGCAGGTGGTTTTAACTGCTGAGCAATCTCTCCAGCCCATCTACAAGTAGTTTTAAAGACTTAGTTCTAACCCTTGGTTAAAGATTTTGGCTAGGGACTGGGGAGAAAGCTTCCTGATGATGAAGGGACTGCTGGGGATGGACCCCAGGACCTCACACATTCTAGACACAGCTCTACCCCTGAGCTCTGTCTGTGGCCAATAAAATTTCCACCAAACAGACCACTCAGTTGAATATATGTAATGCTTATTAAAATCCAATAAACACACATAATAGAAGGCTAAATTTTGTATTATCTAAACCTCTTGACAAGACGTTTACAAAGCAGGGCTCAAGAGATGGCTTAGCAGTTAAGGTGCTTGCCTGCAAAGCCTGAGGACGCAAGTTTGATTCCCCAGGACCCACATAAGCAAGATGCATAGAGTGGCTCACGTATCTGGAGTTTGTTTGTAGTGATTGGAGGCCCTGGTGCACCCATTCTCTTCTCTCTCTCTCCCTCTCTTTTTTTTCAAATAAATAAATAGAAAATTAAAGCAAAACAAAACAAAACAACAACAGCAAAAAATTCCTGTAGCCTGGTATGGTGGCACACGCCTTTAATCCCAGCAGAGGTAGGAGGATCAGTGAGAGTTCAAGGCCACCCTGAGACTACATGATGAATTCCAGGTCAGCCTGGGCTAGAGTGAGACCCTACCTTGAAAAAAAGAAAAGAAAAAAGAAAAACTAAAAAAAAAAAAAAGTTTACAAAGCAGATGGAAATTCAAATTTGGAGGGTTCTGTTACAGAAAAGTCTTGTCCATGCTGAATATGAAGAGAGTATGTGGAGCAGGTGAGCGTGATGGTAATACACTGTTTCTGTGTTACCATTTTCTCAAGTATTTCAGCATTTCTAAGATGCTATCTTTCTAGATTTCATAGCATGTTTGGAAGGAGGAAGGACACTTTGTTCTCACCTGCCAGTGAGGCTGAGGTAAGCCACTGTTGAGCGTCTTGCATAAGTCACTGATTGAACTGCAGACGTGATAGCAAACAGCGTTCTTCTATTTACTGGTCCATTGTGACCCTGCGACATTTCTTGTAAACCCATGAATCCCATTTTCTTTTTGCTGGTTAATGACTACACACTTAATTCTTGCTTATCTGCTCTGAGGGAAAAGGGAAGAACAGGGCACCGTCTCAAACGGTACATGATACAAAAATAATTTGGATTTGGCGATGGAATATGTTTTTGTACTTGCGTTGGAACCTGGGTGTGTCTGGTGTTCTAGAAATTTATAGCATTCCAATCCAACTGAAGAAAGTATGCAAGGGGACCCAGGGTGGGGGTAGTCACGTTGCACCTAGTTTTACTCTGGTTTCCCAGCCCACCTCCTGCCGAGTCAGGCCAGATGATACTGTTTCGCAAATTGGTATATCCGACCAGCTGAATCAAACCTGGCTTTTCTCTTCAAATCCATTTTGAACACTTATTATATCCCTTTCCAGAGAAACTGGTATTTTACATTAGAATGCACTAATCATCACTCCTTTTGCTTTTTCCTTTTTATTTTTGTTGTGATTGAGATTGAACCCAGGCCTTGTGTTTGCTAAGAATGTACCCTTCCATTGAACTACACCTTCAGCCCAAGCAATCGTTAACTTATTTTTGGTGTTTTGAGACAGGGTTTTGTTATGTAGTGCTAGCTGGCTCCACATTCAGGTAATTCTTCCACCTCAGTCTCACCAGTACTGGGTCACAAGAATGCTGGCATTATTGAATGCTTGTTTCTTTGAGGAAAGGGTCTCGTGGAGCTAGCCTTGAATTCCCTATGTAGCTGAGAATGAATAACTCAGAGCTCCTCTACCTCCCAATTCTGGGATTACACACTTGGTCTACCAGCACACCCAACTAACACACTCTCTCTCCCCTCCTCCCTCCATCTCGTTTCTTTCAGTGTATACAATTGAACAAGGTTCTCCCTTGCACAAATTCTAGACAAGTGCTCCACTTCTGAATTATACTCTCTCAACCCTGTTAATCGTTCCATAAAGCTTTGCTTGTTTTAAAAGATACTTGTGATGTAATAAGGATTTTTAAAACAAGATCTTCATGAACATGCAATAATAAGAAGAATGTAAGAAAGCCATAAAAGCAATATGGGACCAGATAACGATCTGTGTCAGAGATGTTATAGAAAGATGAAAATGCTATATTTGAAATTTTGTGAGGACTGAGAATAAATTCTTTTACATTTATTTGCTTGTTCATGCAAAACTCTGAACATTGCTTAATATCTACTCCATGCCAGGAACGATTTGTGACTGAGTTGATGGTAGCAACTTGCATGAGAACAAATCTGAGAAGTTGCAAGTTAAAAGATCTTAATAAAAACTGCAGAAGAAAGCCATTATTTCTGACTAAGATCCTCAAAGAAGAGGCTAAAAGTCAAAATCAAAACTCACGCTAAAGATCCACATCACCACTTTGAAATGGATCTGCTTATCTGACCTTCCCAGAAGTCAGGAATTAGAGAGGTGATAGTGAATGTCCCAAACCCCAGTTTCAATTGCTGTGATAACGAGGTTCCCTCTGCCTTAAGATAACTTGAGTTACCCTGATGTTAACCAACTGGACAGTTTTCTATTGTTCTATCTCCCTGTGCCCACCTTATAAGGGAAGAAATTTGGAAATGGCCAGCCATCTTTATTTCTAATTCTTATTTCGAAGTTGTTTTTATTAAAACCGCTTCTTGGCCCATGCTTATTTTATGAGATGAGGGGCTAAGCGATCCTTCACTCAATTAAGACATTTAAACTAAATTGCAGTAACGTTGTCATTCGACAGAAAGCTTGATGGAGGTAGGCGTGGTGATATATGCCTGTGATCCTTAGCACTTGGGGAGTTTGAGGTCAGCCTGGAAAGTCTTAAGGACAGGAAGAGAGGGAGGGAGGAAGGAAGAAAGGAAGAAGGGAAGGAGGGAGGGAGGCAAGGAGGGAGGAAGGGCCTTGGTGGTATTTCTGTAACATTCTTTAATTGATTCACTGATTAATTCATAAAGACAGTGATGGCTCCATGATTTTCCTCACAGTCTTTAGTCTTGTCTTAGCAACTAGGATCAATCTAAAATGACACTGTTCAAACTCGTTGTTTACTTTTGCTGTTTGACCAGGTCATGCACGCCATGCACAGAAGTCAGTGGTAGAAGATTTGATGGAAGTCCTCACTTTTCTTCTTCTACCCCTGACTCTTCATTCTCCATCCCACTCTTCCCTCCTCCCGTCTTCTCACTGGATCCATTTCTTCCACTTGAACTCTACTGAACAGATCCATGCAGGGTGCTGCTCACCTCTTTGTCTCTATATAATACACTTATATTTTCATCTGTTATTTCCCTTTTTCTTTTTTTGTTTATTTTTATTTATTTATTTGAGAGCGACAGACAGAGACAGAGACAGAGACAGAGAGAGAGAGAGAGAGAGAGAGACAGAGAGAGAGAGAGAAAGGAGAATGGGCATGCCAGGGCCTCCAGCCACTGCAAATGAACTCCAGATGCGTGCGCCCCGTTGTGCATCTGGCTAACGTGGGTCCTGGGGAATCGAGCCTTGAACCAGGGTCCTTAGGCTTCACAGGCAAGCGCTTAACTGCTAAGCCATGTCTCCAGCCCTCCCTTTTTCTTTTTGAGACAAGGTCTTATGTATCCTGTGTTGCCCTTGAGCTCATGATACAGCTGATGGGCACTTTGAAATCCTGATCCTCTTTTCCTGGTTTTTCCAGATGCTGGGATGCCAGGTGTGTGCCACCACACTGGGCTCTTTTCTGTCTTAATTTTAGCAATTATTTATTTAAAGATGGGGATTATCTTTTCTCACTCTTTTTACTACATTCACCCCTCCCTTTGCCCCTCCCTCCCTTTGTTCCATTCTTTCCTTCCATTTCTTCCTGCAGTATTTTGGGGTTGAACCTAGGGCCTCATGCATGCTAGGCAAGCACTCTGCCATTGAACTATAGCCTCAGTCTGTCTTTATTTTACTCTTTATTTTGAGACTGTGTGGGCCAGGCAGACCTTGAACTTGTAATTCTCCTTCTTCAGCCTTCTAAGTAGCTACAATTATAAACTTTCTTCTATGTTATTTATCTACTTACTTATTTGAGAGAGAGGCAGAGATAGAGAGAGAGAGAGATTGAGTATGGACAGGCTACCTGCCACCCAAATGAACTCCAGATGCATATGCCACCTTGTGCATCTGGCTTTATGTGGCTACTGGAAAATTGCACCTGGGCCTTTAACCTCTGAGAGATCTCTTGAGCCCCTTCTGTGTTTTAAGTAGAGTTATTATTTCAGTCAGATTAAAATGTAATCTTTATATAATTATGTTATGGTATGAGCATATTTTAACTAGTGCTTTTCCTTCCCTACATAAATTTTTGTTCCTTTCTGGGATTTCTTTAGCATCGTGTTTGCAGATTCCAGGCTTTATCTTTTATTAGTTTGTTTCCTCCTTTTGATAGCAATTCCTTCAGTTGCTTTCTGCAAATCAACAGATGACAGGTAAATGCAGTCACCTGCTCTATAAAGATGTTTCAGGTAATGACAAACATACACTGGTGGTCCCATGAGATTATAATGGAGTTGAATAATTCCTATCACCTAGTGACACATTAGCCATCCCCACATCAGAGCACAACACATTACTCACAAGTTTGCGATGTTGGTACAAACAAACCCATTACACTGCCGCTTACGTGCAGGTCATAATACTTGATCATGATGGCAAATGGTTATGTTACCGGTTTAAGTATTTACTGCACACAGATTTTAATCATTATTGTAGAGCGTGCTCTTTCTACGCCTAAAAGCGAGTTTACTGTAAAATGCTATGCCATGGTTTCACCGGCAGCAGCCCCACACGTGTGTTGGTGCAATTTAAACTATAAATGATTTCACAATGAGAAAAATAACCTAATGCATTTCTTAGGGCATATCCCCATTGTTATACCATGCACGACTGTATTCTGACACCAGCAAGTTTGAATGCATCTTTATTCTATCTCCATGGGTAGTTCGTGGCTTTCTCATGAGCACTTTTCTAGGGTAGGAATCATGTTCCTGTAAAATTTTGAATGAATTGCAATGTTTGTTTTCACATGTTCGGCCTGGTCTTGAACTCCCTCCACCTTTCCATTACTTCAGCAGTTGGGACATCAGTGTGCACTACAATGGCCAGACCTTGAATTTTTTTCTGCTTTTAATTTTCTCCCATGTTTTTACTAAGAAGCCCAGTGTCATCGCTGATCTTTGATTCTTCTGTGGGTGTGGGTGTGTACAGTGTGCACTCACGTTCATGTGTGTGTGAGAGACGCATGTGTGCACGTCTGTGTAGGGACCAGAGGTTGATGCTGGCTGTGTTTCTCAGGTGCTCAACACCTTATTTAAAAAAAATATTTTTATTTATTTATTTGAGAGAGATAGGGAGGGAGGGCGGAATAGGCAGATAGAGAGAATGGATGTGCCAGGGCTTCCAGCTGCTGCAAATGAACTACAGACATATGCGCCACCTTATGAATCTGGCTTATGTGAGTCCTGGGGAATTGAGCCTGGGTCCTTTGGCTTTGCAGTCCAGTGCCTTAACTGCTAAACCATGTCTTCAGCCCTCTACCTTATTTTTTGAGACAGTTTCTCTCATTTCATCTCTGGTGTGGCTAGACTAACTTTCCAGTTACCTGCAAGGATCTGTCTAGTCAGTGCTGGGATCTGTCTTGTCAGTGCTGGGATCTTTCTAGTCAGTGCTGGGATCTGTCTTGTCAGTGCTGGGATCATCAGCATGCATCATCACGCCTGGCATATTATGTGGGTGCTGGAGATTAGGTCACCTCCACAACAAGAGCCCACTGAGCCACTTCCCCACTCCCTGATGTTTGATTCTCTGTGAGTAATACACTTACTTCTTTCTGGAAAAATCCCAGGATCGTTTTCTAAGGTGTCAGTGTTGTGACATTCCACAGTGAAGTATTTGGTGTTGGCTGTCTTCGTCCACTGGGCTAAGGCTGAGAGCTTTATTCATCCTGGTGGTCCCATTCACAGAATTTCTCATGAATTATTTTAAGGATGATCTTACAACAGCCATTTTCTCTGTTCTTTTACTGCAGAATGTTAGTCATTTGGATGATGAAATGGTTGAAGAGCTCTTCTAATTTGAGTCTAGCGTCTTGATTATGTGTCACTGGCTCTTGCTTTTTTATCAAGGGTGTGAACTCAGTGCAATTTTCTGAACTTCTCTTGAGTTTTATGTTTGACTAGTTTATTTATTTATTTATTTTCTCAATTTTTATTAATATTTTCCATGATTATAAAAAATATCCCATGGTAGTACCCTCTCCCCCCCCCACTTTCCCCTTTGAAATTCCATTCTCCATCATATCCCCTCCCCATCTCAATCTTTCTACTTACACATATACAATACCAACCTAATAAATGCCCTCCTCCCTTTCTTTCTCTTCTCTTTCTATCTCCTTTTTAACTTACTGGCATTGACTAGTTTATTTTTGTTTCCAAAGTCTCCATACAAATTTTCTTAGTTTTTTTTTTTTTTTTTTTTTTTTTGAGACAGGGTCATAATAGCCCAAGCTGACCTGAAATTTTCTATTCCCCTGCCTCCACTTCCTAAAGGCTGTGCCAGAATACTAGGTGTGACTGGTACTTTTAAAAAATTTTTATTATTAGATATGGACATATTTAGTATGTAAATAACACATGTTGGTACCATCCTTTCCCTCTGCCCTGCCCCTTTTCTGAAGAGGCCTTCCTCATTGGGGATGTAGGTCAACCCCATGGGGATTGTGGTTTATGCATTATGGGGACAGCAGTCAGTTATGGAGGAGAAGTAATGTCTCTGTGCAAAATGTCCCAACTCGTGGCTCTAACAATCTTTCCATCCCCTCTTCCACAAAACTCCCTGAGCCATGTTGGGTGCATTTTAAGTTTACTTCAGTGATGGGCATATAGGAGCCTCTGGATCTCTGGTTGTGTGTCCTCAGTGTCCATCTCCTTCACCTTTGTGCTGATATCAGATTCACTAAAAAAAAAAGAGTACTTTTGCTCATTTCCCCAATTCTTCTGTGGTTTCAGCTGGGGCCTGGGAGAAATGTGCTGGGTTATTTATCTCCTCAGGTCCAGTTCCCATCTGAAAAAGAGAAGCAGATTCTCCAACAGAGAGTGAAGTCATCATCAGTTAGATGGGATAACCATTATTAATTAAGAGAGAACATAAAGGGTGTAGACCCTATTAGAGCTCAAGATTCATGGGAGCTGGAGAATAGAAAGCAGAATCATTATCTGGATATGATTCAGAGTTGTTTCCCAGTTCCAGATATGGTTTCCTTTCCACTCAGTGGATCTGTTAGCCAATCCAAGAGCAGTTGTTTACCAGCCATGGCTGTGTGCCACTATTGCACTTGTGTGGGCATCACGTCAGCTTGTTTGCTTCTGAGTAGCTTAGACTTTGAGTTGCTCAGACAGATGTTGGCTACTTTCCCCTGGTAGCTCATGTAGCACCTTCCAGCACTAGATGGGCTAATTGTCTGGGGACTGGCTCTCTTCTGGATTCCAACCAGTTCTCTCCATGGTCTGTTCCAAGTGCATATGGTGTCTTCAGCAGTAGGGTCTTACCATTAATCTCTGGTGGGTAATCAAGTGATCTGACAGAAGTCTGTCTTGTTTGTTTTGGGAGACCTTGTAGGTCTCTCTGATGAGCATCTCATTGTGGATGTAAACCGCATCCTGGTACAGGAAATTACAGGTCAGTGCCAAGGGAAAAGAAAAAAGAAAAAGACAAAGAAGAAAGAGAAACAGGAGAAATTTAAGGTTAGGCTTTGTCTCACCCTCTCCAGGGCCCTTTGATTCATGTACTCCCCCTAAGGTCCTCTTGAGGGTTCCACTTTTTAGTCTAACTTCCAGGATATAGGATTTTATGATACCCATTCAATTTGGATTCAGTTTTGTGTCCACCCCCTTCCCCCAAGCCATACCCTCCCTATTGTCCAAGCCTCAAGATGCCATTCAGGTATGTCAACAACTCTGGCTAATCCAGATTAGGAACCACAGATGGGTGAGACCATGTGACAATTGACTTTCTATGATTGTGTGAATTCACTTAGAATGATCTGTTCCAAGTACAACCATTTTGCTACAAATTTCACTGTGTCATTTTTTTTTTCTTACTGTTGAGTAGAATTCCATCATGTAGATATACCACATTTTGGTTATCCATTCTTGCAGTGATGGGCACCTGGGTTGATTCCAGTTCTTACCATATAGAAAAGCTACTGATTTTGGTGCATTGATTTTGTGCCTTGCCACTTTACTGAAGGAATTAGTCATCTTTAGAAGTTTTGAGATGGAGACTTTTGGGTCACTTATATATAGGATCATGTCATCTGCAAATAGAATAACTTTACTTCTTCCTTTCCAATTTGAATCCCTTTTATTTCTTTCTCCTGTCTTATTGCTTGGGCTAGTACTTCTAGCACTATGTTGAAGAACAGTGGTAAGAGTGGACACCCCTGTCTTGTTCCTGGTCTCAGTTGGAACTCCTTGAGTTTCTTCCCCATTAAGTATTATTTGGGCTTTAGGAGCTTTATATATAGCCTTTATTGTGTTGAGATATAAACCCTCCACCAGTGTTTAGATCATGAAGTGGTGTTGTATTTTGCCAACAATTGAGATGATCTGCATCAGTTGAGATGATCATGTGGTTCTTATGGTTGAATTTATTTTGTGGTGTACTGAGTTGACTGATTTCTGATTTTGTATGTTAAGCCATCGCTGCATCCCTGGGATGAAGCCTACTTGATCAAGGTGGGTAATGCTTTTGATGTGTTGTTGAATTCTGTTTTGCAAGGATTTTGTTCAGGATATTTGCATATAAGTTCATCAGGGATATAGGCCTATAATTTTCTCTCCTTGTTGCATCTCTGTCTGGTTTTGGTATTAGGGTGATGCTAGCTTCATAAAAGGAGTCATGGAGGATTCCCTGGTCTCTGATTATGTGAAACAGTCTGAGGAGAAAAACTGGTTTCAGTTCTTCAATGAAAGTTTGATAGAATTCAGCCGAGAAGCCATCCAGTCCTTTTTCTTTTTGGGGAGGTTTTTGATTAACTTTTCAATCTCCATGGGTGTGATAGGTTCATTTAGGAGATTAGCCTGCTCTGAGTTTAGTTTTGGTAGATGGTATGTGTCTAGGAATTCATCCATTTCTTCCAGATTATTCAATTTTGTGGAGTAGAGGTTTTAGACGTATGCCCTGATGATTCTTCCAATTTCATTGATGTATGTTCTGATTCCTCCTTTTTCATTTCTGATTTTGTTAATTGGAGACTTCTCTTCTTTTTTTCTTGATCAAATTGGCCAGAGGTTTGTCAATCTTGCTTATTTTTTCAAAGAACTAGCTCTTCATTTCATTGATTTTAAAAATTGTTTTCTTAATTTGGGATCTCTCTGTCTTTGTACTGAAGACATTTAGGGCTTTGAATTTTCCCCTTATGACTGCCTACCTTGTGTCCAGTAAGTTTTGGTAGGTTGTGTTTTCATTATCATTCAATTATAGGAATTTTACAATTTCTTTTTTGATTTCTTCCATGCCCCATCCATTGTTTTAATAGTGAGTTGTTTAATCTCCAGGAGCTGGTGGATTTCTCGATGTGTCTCCTATTAATTTCTAGCTTTAAAGCATTGTGATCTCGCATGATGCAGGAAGTTACTTCAATTTTCCTGACTTTATGAACACATGCTTTATGGCCTAATATATGGTGAATTTTGGAGAAGGTTCCATGGGCTACTGAGAAGAATGTGTACTCTGTAGAGTTGGGGTGGAAAGTTATGTAGATATCCATTAGGTATAGTTGATCTATGTTGTTGTTGAGCTCTATTATTTCTCTGTTGATTTTCTGCTTCGATGATCTGTATATTGATGACAGTGGGGTATTGAAACCTCTGACTATGATGGTGTTGGTGTTTCTGTTTTATTGTTGAGTAGATTTTGTTTTGTAAACTATGATGTCCCTGTGTTTGGGGCATATATATTTATGATTGTGATGTGCTCATGTTGGATCATTCCCTTGATCAGTATGAAGTGGCCTTCTTTGTCCTTTTTGATTACTTTTGGCTTGAAGTCTATTTTATCAGATATTAATATAACAACACCTGCTTGTTTTTTATTTCCATTTGCTTGGAATATCATTTTCCAACCTTTTACCCTGAGTAGGTGTCTATCTTTCATGGTGAGGTGGGTTTCTTGAAGACAGTGGATAGAAGGGTCCAGTTTTTTGATCCACCCTGATAAACTGTGTCTTTTGGTGGTCGAGTTATGACCATTAATATTTAGGGTTATTACTGTGAGGACTAAATTAATCCCTGCCATGACGAGGTATTTTATGGGGTTTGGTGCTTTCTTCTATTTTGTACTATTTTCAACCTGGTCTATTTAGGTTATTGTGATCTTCTTCTTGTTGGCTCTTGAGATTGGTTGTTTGACTCTTCTGTGTGAAGTATTCCATCAAGTATTCTCTGTAGGTTTAGCTTTGTGTTCATATAATCATAAAGTTGACTTTTTTCATGGAAAGTTTTTCTTTCACAATCAATTATGAGGGATACTTTTTCTGGGTACAGTAGCTTGAGTTGGAAGCCATAGTTTTTCAGACTTTGAAGTGTTCCATTCCAGGCCCTTCTGGATTTTAGAGTTTCCATTGAGAAATCTGATGTAATTCTGATGGGATTACCTTTGTATGTTTTGAGTTGTTTCTCTCTTGCTGCTTTTAACACTCTCTCTTGATGTTTGGTCATTTTAGGGTATCCCACAGTTTCCTCATATTCTGTTCACTTGATTTTTTGACCTTAGCAAAGTTTTTGGCCTCCTCATCAATTTCCTCTGTCTTGTCTTCCATGTCAGAGGTTCTGTCTTCCACAAGAGTACCTATGTTGGTGAGTGGTTCTAGAGAGGCTTTTATAATTTCTATTTGATTTTTCTGTTCTGTTGTGTTATTTTATATCATGTCCATGTCTTTTTTGAGGTACAGTTTCAATTCAAGTTCTGATTTTCTTGATGCTTCCTGGAATTCATTCTTGCATTTGATCAAGTCTTCATTAAGCTTAATCAACTGCTTGTTGAGATCTTTCATTTATTGACTCACCTCAATTTATTCCTATCTCTTTGGAGGGTTCTAATGTTTTCTTCAATTAAGTTAAGCCTATTGTCAAAAGCTGAATGCTCTAAAGATGATTCTGTTCAATTTCATTGATACAATTGTTGGTTCTTTGATGGTTTGCTTCTAGTTCAGTAATTTTTTGATCTGGGTCTCATTGGTTGATGTGTTTTCATTTTGGAAATTATTTTCTGCTGATTTCTCTATGATTTCACTGGAGGCTCCCATTGTAGGACTAGGCATCCTTGGTGAGATCTCTCAGTTTTCTGACTTTCATTGGCTTTTTTGTGTTGTTGTCTACCCATTTTAGGAAGACTATTTTATTTAGGAAGAAACAAGTTTTTGTCCTTTGGCCCATGTACCCTCTGGCTCAGGTGAACAGGGATGTTGGTACCCAGTGGCCAGTCAGGATACCAGAGCAAAAGGCCTGATTCTATAGCTCACACAGAGACCAGGCCTCCCCTAATCAAGTCACAGTGGGACCTACCAGGACCAGGGGACTGGGAGGAGCCAGGGAACAGGGATCTGGCCTAATCACTCCATGCTGCACCCACAGGCTGGCCCAGGGTACCTGGAGCAGGGAACTGGGAGGAGCCAGAAAACAGGGGTCTGGCCTACTCACTCCACACCACTGTACCTGCCTGCCCGCCGAATGGCACAGGGAACCTGCCTGGCACTTAAAAAATATTTTATTTATTTATTTGAGAGAGAGAAAAAGTGAAAGAGAGAGAGAGAGAAAGAGAGAAAGGGAATATGGGTGTGCCAGGGCCTTTAGCCACTGCAAAGAAACTCCATATGCATGCACCACCTTGTGCATCTGGCTTATATGAGTTTTGGGGAATTGAGCCTGGGTCCTTAGGCTTTGCAGGCAAGTGCCTTAACTATTCAGCCATCTCTCCAGCTTTCCTTTCTTTTTGGACACAGAATCTCAGTATATAGTCCAGACTGGCCTAGAACTCTCAATCATCCTCCCTCAGCCTTCTCAGTGCTTAGATAATAAGCTTGTGCCATCATGCTGAGCTCTCTGAAGACACTAACAGTACCTATTGACAAGATTTCTTCATATTGAATTGTCTCTGTTCCCTTTCTCCCCTATGTTTTTTCTCTCAGATACCTTCTCAAATATCTGCTGATCCTTGGCTGTCTCTTCATACTTACCAATGGATCCCTGAAAAGTGGTTTGGGACCTCTGCTTGCTTGGAGTTGAGCCTTTCATCATTGACACTTTCCTTGCACAGGTCAAGAATCTACACACAATTGAAAATTATGAAAAAGTATATCTAATCTTTTCAAAAAACACAGGTACTCGGGAGGTGATGGTGCATTGATGGAATGACATCACCCAGGAAGCTGAGCCAGGAGGATCCTGAGTTAAATGACACTTGGGTATATATTAAGAAACTCAGGAAAGAAAAAAAAGAAGAAGAAAAAGTAAAAGAACTCAAGAGAAACAATCCAGACAAACCAACTAACCAACCAGACAAACAAAACCAGGTAAATATTATCCCCCAGTGAGTTTAATAGGAAAAGACACCACAGAATTAACCCAGTTCTCAGGGTGGTTCTTATCAGGCCCTCACTTTGTGTACCCAGTTGTCCTCTTCAGGGTTTTGCTTCTAGAACCACATGGGCACCAAAGTCTACAGATACTCAACAGCCTTATATAAAAAGGCACGGTATATAAGCCAGGTGTGGTGGCACATGCCTTTAATCCCAGCACTCGGAAGGCAGAAGTAGGAGGATCGCCATGAGTTCGAGGCCACCCTGAGACTACGTAGTTAATTCCAGGTTAGTCTGGGCCAGAGTGAAACCCTACCTCAAAAAAAAAAAAAAAAAAAAAAAAAGGCACAGTATGTATCTATGACCCATGCCTATTTATCTCATATATATGATACTGCAGATAATGCTAATATAGTGTCAATACTATGTAAATAACTGTTGTCGTGCATTGGTTAGGCAATAATGCAAGAACAACAACAAAAAAATGTCTACATGCTTAGTCCAGACAGCAGTTTTACCCTCTGAGCATTTGAATCTACAAATGCTAAACCTCACATTAGTCACTAGATCTTTTATGTCCACTTGGTTATGGTTTTCCAAGGAAAGATGGCTCTCTCCTTCTCTCTCACCCTCATTATTCAAGACAGAAACTTGTCATGTAGGCCAGGATGGCCTCAAGATCACAGAGGTCCTCCTGTCTCTGCCTCCTCATTGCTGGGATTACAGATGTGTGCTATCATGTCTGACTGGGAATATACTTTTGATCTCTTGTCTGAGGAGCAATAAATATGGCTGTCAGAAATGTGAGAGTCTCAACCCTGCACTTTGTGTAAGTCCATTTGATCTGTTTCTAGAATCGTCTTTGTCATGGTTCGAACATGACATGTCCTCCACCGTCTTGTGTGTTGAACCTTCCATCTCTAGCTGGTAGTGCTCTGTTTGGAGATACTGGAAAGTGGGGGTTGAGGCCTCGTTGAAAGGGGGCTGAAAGTTATCCCTGGGGACCTCTTGCCTCCGTGATGTTCTGTCCAAGTGGATGGGACCAAGCAACCATAGCATTGGATGAACCCTGTGCAATGATGAACTAAAATAAACTCTTCCTCCGTTAGGTTGTTTTCTCAGGATTTTGGTCACAGCTATATTTTAGTTGTAGCTACATAAAAGCAACTAGTCCAGTCACATTGTCTTTAACTTAATACGGTGACCTCTGGGTCATAATCGTCTCTCTATTCTTTCCAGAGGGTAAACCACCAACGTTCTCTAGCAGTAACGTAGGAAGAACGGAGCTTTAATTGCTTCTTAACCACATGTTCAGACAATCCTCTGGGGTTTTAGTCCTGTTTTCACACTCAGTTTAAGAGTTACTTGATGCTACCACATCCTAAGATTTGGGGAGTTTTATGGTATAATCTGATTAGTTTTTGGCTTTCTTTGGTGTTTGTTTTCTGAGATTACTAAGTCATTTACTGCTAATCTTTCTCTTCTTTGGTTTCTAAAATTCTATTCACTTCGTTTGGGGTTTGTCCAAACATGTTATTCTACTCTTATTTTGGCAGGGTTTGAGATAATGGGGTCTTACCTATGTCTCTAGACTGTTACTAAAGCTATTGAGAACTGTAACTAAAGCTATTGAGAACTGTAACAGTGGCTATTTGTACCATGTGATTCTTCCCTAGCTCTTCGATAAGGAAAATATTACATGGAGTGTCAAAGCAATATTTGTTTATCCCGCTGGAGATGTGAGAGAAAGGCAATACAGGTGAGGTACTAAGGTGGTTCATGTGCGTGTAGTAAGAACAACTGGGCCCCCACACTTGGGTAAGAGTGGGTTTGGTTCTTTACCATTGCTCTAAGGTATATATTATGAGTCAGGAGCAATTTGAAAGCAAGGCACAACTTCTGTGTGGGCACTTGTGGATAAAAGAACTATCTTTGACATAGATAAAGGGGAAAAAAGGAAAACCTTCTAAAAAGAAGTCTTTGTTGTCCTAAATAATTCATTGTCCAGAAATATCTCTTCCCAGACAAGGTAGAAAGCAGACGTTGTATGCCCCCCTTTTTATTTTTTTGCTTATTTTTCTTTATTTATTTGAGAGAGACAGACAGAGAGAGAAAGAGGCAGAGAGAGAGAATGGGTGCACCAGGGCCTCCAGCCACTGCAAAGGAACTCCAGATCCATGCGCCACCTTGTGCATCCAGCTTACGTGGGTACTGGGGAAACTGAGCCTTGAACCATGGTGTTTAGGCATCACAGGCACATGCTTAACTGCTAAGCCATCTCTCCAGCCCTTCCTTTTTTTGAGACAGAATTTTCCCACATGTCCCAGGCTAGGTTTGAACTATATAGCTCAGACTGGCCTAGAACTTGTTATAGTTCTTCTGCCTTAGTCTTCTGAATTCTGGGATTACAGGCATATACTATAACATATATTTTCCATCAAAATCTCAGGAGAAGCCAGGTGTGGTGGCGCACACCTTTAATCCCAGCACTAGGGAGGCAGAAGTAGGAGGATCGCTGTGAGTTCGAGGCCACCCTGAGACTACATAGTGAATTCCAGGTCAGCCTGAGCTAGAGACCCTACCTCGAAAAACCAAAATAAATAAAAATAAATAAATAAATAAATAAATAAATAAATAACCGAGGAGAGACGCCATAGTAATCCAAGACTCAGGAGAGACCCAGACCCTCACTGAAAAGAAGGAATGTAACAGTCTCTGAGAGTAGCATCAGTCAGCACAGCTCCCAGAGATCACAGGCAAAAGGTCAAACATGGAATGAAGTGGCCAGTGATGTCACTGACTGAGGGTACCCTTGCTCAGAAGTGGCCAGTGAAGTTACCGACTGGGGGGCCCTTCACTCACAAGTGGCCAGTGAAGTGACTAAGGGTACCCTTATTCCGATTAAACTGGTGGCTGAGGACTATAGAAAAATCTGTGTGGCCTATGTGCCATTGTTTAACATGTTTTCTAAAAGACTTGCTTTCTAAGTATATTTTTCTATGTATTTATGTTGTAAGTCTGTGTCTTTGGGCTTTTTTTTTTTCCAAACCAGGCAATCTGTCAATATTGGGCTTGCCTTTCCATTTCAGCAAATGCTGCAACGGACAGGGTAGACATGCTCTCCATGGCCAACAATCCCTCCTCTCCTCCCGCCTCTGCCCACACTGCCCTTCTATTTGCATTACCTGGCCCACCCACAAGGGCCCTCGAGTCTGCCGCTCAACCTTTAGTGGATAGGAACATTGGCCATCATATTCCTTGGGGGTAGGCCACTAAACAGAAAGAACAGCTTTAATGGCCAGTTGCCCCGGCACTAGAAGCAGGAGTCTCAGCCTCACAGGCCTCCACTTGGTCTTCTGAGAGGAGTTGCCCAGCAGACAATATCAACATATATACATATATATGAGAAAGAGGCAGATATAAAGAGAGAATGGGCACACCAGGGCCTCCAGCCACTGAAAACAAACTCCAGATGCATGTGCCACCTTGTGCATCTGGCTTATATGGGTCCTGGGGAATCAAGCCTTGAACCAGGGTCCTTAGGCTTCACAGGCAAGCGCTTAACCGCTAAGCTATCTCTCCAGTCCAAGCAGACTGTTTTAATAGGCAGATTGATGAATACCAAGTCAGGACATGGGAGTGTTGTTCTGCGAGCCCAGTGGTGCTCCCTGAGACCAAGTCAGATCTGTTGACTTTGAGAGGACTCCACATTTATGTTATTTTACAATAAATGCATTACTTTCCTCAAGAAGAAAAGACTGACAAAAATATCTAATGTTCATGGGACAACCTTAATGTTCCTGTTCAAAATTCCTGAGGTCACCTCACTGCTATTCCCATGTAACATTTTAGAACATTCAAAGGGAGGATTTGTTGGGTTCACAAAGCGCACAAGCATCGGTTACACTGATTGAGCCTGAACAGGGGACAGTACTGTTTTGTGTATTTCCAAATAAGCCAAGTTTCACGTGCAGTCAAAGGATAAGTAGATTTGTAGATTTGGTGGATGGAAGAGCAAGGGGGAGCTCCGCTGAGGAGTCATCCCCTGGGGGGGGGGGGGTTCTCACCTCTCCCCTGGTGGGAGAATGACCCCCAGAGGCAAAAGGATTGATGGTGTGTTGGGAAAATGAAAGGGAGGAAGCTTGTGGGTTAGAACAACATTCTAAGGAATTTTGGGCTACTTGGAAGAACTTAAAAACTAGATGCCCTAGGGACTAGGGATGTAGTTCTGGGGTAGAATGCTTGCCATACAAGGGGCCCCAAGTTCAGACATCAACCCTGAAAAGCAACTCTGCATCTACAGAGAAAATGAAAGCTGACCTTAACTGGCAAGTTTAAGTGCTTCCCACTGCTCAATGTGATGAGGATTCTAGAAGACTGAAGAAGCTATTTAAGAAAAATAATTTTAGGGCTGGAGAGACAGCTTAGCAGTTAAAGGGCTTACCTGGGAAGCCCTATGGCCCAGGTTCGATTCTCCAGGTTCATGTAAGCCGGTGGCACATGTGCCTGGAGTTCATTTACAGTGTGGCTAGAGGCCCTGCTGTGCCCATTTTCTCTTCCTTTCTCTGTACTAAGTAAATAAATAATTTTTTAAAAAGAGAATCGTGTTTTTTTTAAATTTTTATTTATTTGAGACAGGGAAAGAGGCAGAAAGAGAGAGAGAGAGAGAGAAAGAGAATGGGCGCAATGGGGCCTCTAGCCACTGCAAGCGAACTTCAGATGTGTGCGCCCCCTTGTGCATCTGGCTTACGTGGGTCCTGGGGAATGGAACCGAGGTCCTTTGGCTTTGCAGGCAACCGCCTTAACTGCTAAGCCATCTCTCCAGCCCCAAGTAAATAAAATTTAAAACTAATAATTTTAGGTATTTAGTTTTTAGAGTCTCACTAGGTGGCTCAGGCTGGTCTTCATCTGGAGATCCAATTATCTCAGCCCTCCCACTGCTGGGATATCTGATGTGTGCCACCATGACAGGCCAGGATGTCAAGTTGCCCACACTAGCCGGGAACTCGCTGTGTAGTGGAGAATAACCTTGGACTTCTGACCCTCCTGCCTCTACCTTCCAAGTGCTGGGATTATCCGTTCAGCACGTATGCCTCTTTTTATTTGCGTGTGTGAATGTTCAATGACAATATTGCTGCTGATCATATTTCTGTGTTTTAGAGACAAAATTGTTCTGCTTTGCATGGGCTTGGAGACAGGCTGGGGAGCGGTGAGGTGACTCGTAAGAACACCGGCCAGCAGTCTTGTGATGACGTAGATAATAACTAATGCTGGCTTGGTGGGAAACAGCAGAAACAGCAGAGACTTGAGAACTCATAGGGGAACATTAGAAATCGGAGGCTGGAATGCTGCAGGAAGAAAAGGAAGAAGAGTAGCATTGCTCTCCACTCAGGTAACTATTCATGAAATAATCTCAATACCAGAGTTCAGAATTTAGAGGCCTCCCACTGCGACTCCCGTGTTCTATCTTAGCATTTTTAAAGAGAAACTCAGCAGGTGTGAAGCTACCTTTTTTATTTTTATTTTTTATTTTTATTGACGACTTCGATACTTACAGACAACAAGCCATGGTATTTCTCTCCCCTCCCCCGCTTTCCCCTTTGTAGCTCTGCTCTCTGTCCTATCCCCTCCCTCTCTCTATTAGTCTCTATTTTAGTTTGATGTCATCAGCTTTTTCTCCTATTATGAGGGTCTTGTGTGGGTATTGCTAGGCACTGCGAGGTCTTGGATATCGAGGCCAAATTCTGTCCAGACAGTTGTATGTAGGGAGTGGTACCCTTCCTTTGGCTCTTACATTCTTTCTGCCACCTCTTCTACAATGGACCCTGAGCCTTGAAGGGTGTGAGATGTTTCAGTTCTGGACACTGCTCCGTCCCTTCTTCTCAGCACTATGTTGCCTTTTGGGCCATCCCAGTGGTCATCACCATCTGAAAAGAGAAGCTGCTCTAACCAGAAGTGAGAGTAACATTAATATATGAGTATGAACATTAAGTGTAGTGATTTCAGGGCAATTTGGTGAGAGTAATATATGCATTTATCCAGACAAGAGCAGGCTTTATGCCCCTAAGGCTCATGACCTCTCCTGCCATAGGCTTTTGATTAGGATTTCAGTACAAGGCATGTATTTCCTCCCATAGAGTGGGCCTTTAGTCCAATTAGAGAGCAGTTGGTTTCCCCCAGAGCAGACATGCCACTATTGCACTTGTTCAGACATTTGGTCTGTCTGGCCAAACTTGAGGTTTCTAGTGTCCACTGTTTTCACTGCTGATGACTTCTGTCTCCCATGAGGATGCATAGAGTGCAGCTTTTTCCAGCTTTCAGTTTGCAGAAGGCTTTCTGCTCATCACCACCTTGATTTCTCAGTGACTTTGCTGCTCAGGCATGTGACATATTCAGCAATAGGGTCTTACCATCTCTTTCTCACAGGGAACCAAGGGCCTTGGCAATAGCCAGTAATGTTTTGGGGCAACATGGACCTCCCTGGCCATGACTCACTGGGAGGTATCCCATCCCAGGCACTGAATGTGAGTAGAAGAACCGATTACAGGGAGGGAAAAGGCCTAAGTGAGGTCAGGGGAAGAGATTGTATAAAAGAAAGATGGGGGGAGGGTCAATCAAAATCCAAGATATTCTGAATAAGACATATGAAAAATCTACTTTCTTAAATAATGGCACATCCAGAAGCCAAAGATTGTCACTAGAAGCTACCTTTTATGAAGTCAAAGAACTAAGAGGAAAAACAGGTTTGGGGATGCAGATTCTAAACTCAGTTACGGACATGTTGAGATTGGAAAATTATAGTTTTGTTTATATATACACACAAGAGCTATTTCAAATTAGGCACCACATAAATCCTCTCAATTCATTCATTGATACTTTGAAAAATATTTTATTTATTTGAAAGAAGAGACTGAGAGAAGAGAGAGAGAGAGAGAGAGAGAGAGAGAGAGAGAGAGAGAATGTAATGGGAGCACCAGGGTCTCTTGCCACTGCAAACAAAATGGGCTACTTTATACATCTGGCTTTACATGGGTACTAGTGAATCAAACCCTGGCTGGTAGGCTTTCAAACCAAGCACCTTTACTGAGTTATCTCCCTAGACCTGATTTTTCAAAAAAAATATTTCTTTTTTCCTACTTCTTTTGTTTTCTGCCACCATAATCGTGTTAAGAGATAGGAAAGTTTTAATGAGTTTATTTGAGTGTTCAGCAATTCCCAAACTGGAAATCACCAGATTAAAGGTACTTTGAGGCTATATTAGGGGTAGACAGTGGGCAAGAGAGGAAATTGATGGGGTGTTCTCAGAAGCAGACAAAGAAAGCACACTCCATTGGCCAGAGTGGAAAGCCCCTAACCAGAAGTTAATGGGTAGGTTTTCATTGGTTGAGTTTCTTTTGTTTTGCTATTAGGGTTTTATTTTTCATACATAGGAATCCAAGGCACCAGGGTTATCTCAGTCTAGGGAACTCCTAATTAAATAATTAAAAAAAAAAAACCCTTAGATTCAGATCACCTAACATCTAGAAAGTCAAACAAACTTCTGCCCTATATTTGTCCTAGTATTATTTATTCTATAGAGCATTCTCTCTCTCCTCTCCTTATATTTTATTTATTTATTTGTTTGTTAGAGGAGGGAGGAAGAGGGGGAATATGGGCACGTCAGGGCCTCTAGTCACTGCAAACAAACTCTGGACACAAGTGCCATCTTGTGCATCTGGCTTTATGTGGGTACTGGGGAATTGAACCTGGGTCCTCAGGCTTTGAAGGCAAGTACCTTAACTTCTGAGCCATCTCTCCAACCCAACTGTTTTTTTTTTTTTTTTTGAGATAGGGTCTCATGTTGTGCATGTTGGTCTCCAATTTGCTGTTGAGCCGTGGATGACCTTGAACCTCGTCTGCTTCTACTTCTCAAGTGTTGGGATTACTGGAGTGTGTCACCGTGCCTGCCACACACAGACCCACAACATTTTGGTGCCTTCCTTTTGCCAACATCATACTTTTTAAAACTGCATATTAGTTTGTTCCTGAATATTTCACCTGCATTCGTCTCTCTGCTGAGAAAGTGTCTCTGTTTGGTCAACCTAGAGCTTCAAATGCAATCACCTTTGTTTGTGGTGCCTGCTAACTCCCTACCCCATGGGACTCAGTGCTAGAGACTGAACCCAGGGGTTCACACGTGCTGAGCAGGCATTCTACCCCCCAGCTGCACATCCAGGCTCCCCTGGACTCTTTGACCTCGGAACACTAGGCCCAGCTCCCTTTACTCCTGCTCAGAATGTCTGCAGTGGCTGTAGGTGTCCCTCCCTCCCCTTGCCCTTTATTCCCACATGCATCATGCTGTTTTGCCATTACTTGCCCACTTAATCTCTGTGAGACTGAGAACAAAGATCAGGAGTCACACACTTTTCTGTTCTCACTCAGTGAGTGTTTGTTGACTTGAAATATTCAGGTACTCTTTCCTTTCCCACCAGCTTTATCTCTGCTGAGTAAATGAAGCAGATATGTGAAAGAGGCTGAGATTAAGCGCGGAAAGTGGAAGAATAAATAGGAGACGGGTTTTAAGGAAACTTTATCATATAGTATTAAACATCACAATTATCTGTGACATGTACTTCTTTTCAGATTTTAATGTGTACATATTTTTCTATACCATGATATTTTTTAAACATTCTTTTTTTACATTTATTTATTTTAGAGAGAGGGAGTGAATGGGCACGACAGGGCCTCCAGCCACTGCAAATGAACTGCAGATGCATGTGCCACCTTGTACATCTGGCTTATGTGGGTCCTGGGGAATCGAACCTGGGTCCTTTGGCTTTACCAGCAAGTGTCTTAACCGCTAAGCCATCCCTCCAGCCCTACCATGACATTTTGATTTCTAGTTCAGGACTAAAAAGATATACTAAAAGTAGAAATATTACTTCAAAAATATTTTGCAACAAATGCAAATTTATTTTCATCCAAAAGCTCATACTTTTTTCAAAGGACTTCATAACAAAATTCATTGTTTTTCATCTTGAGAGAGGGTCTTTCTATGTATCTGAGGCTGACCCTGAACCTGTGGTGATCTTCCTGTCTCAGCCTCCTGGTACTGGAAGTAAGCATAGTCACGCACCGCCACATCCGGCCAACACGCATTAGGTTTTAACCTAATTTGACACCAAATTGATTTTGAATCGGAAAAAGAAAAAGAAAAGAAAAAGAAAAAGAAAAAGAAAAAGAAAAAACACAGCTCATTTCTTTAAATGAACAATGTAAGTAGGCAATATACTTAGATCAAATTTGCTGGCAAACACAGAGATAGTTTTAGTTAATAAATTTAAGCTTACAATTAGAAAGTGCCAAGATGTGTACTAGTAAGAAATAAAAAGGGGGAAAAACACATCCAAACTATGATTCAAAGTGATATTTCCAGGTAACAGGCTCTGCTGTTTTTATTACAAAACTCTGGAGAACTCTGTCAACTTAAGTATATTTAAGTCAACAGAAACTGTTCTACGTAAATGAATTTAATCTTCATGGTCACTAACACACAATATAATCTTGTTTCTCTGGGGAGCTTTTTTTTTTTTTCTTTAAGTAACTAAGTGACTCACAAGCTCAGAAAATATTTTCAGGTACAGGTAAGTCTGAGCTTAACATGAGATGCTCTGAATACTTCTTCTCCTCTTGAGATGAGTATTTCAGCTCCTTCCTGGAAGGTGTGATTTGCTTTTCGTTAGGAATGTGTACAAACGATTGTCCCTTTGTGGAATGTATTTCAAGAAAAGCTAGAATATACTTTTTCCTTTCTCTGTCAAAATGCTACCAATTCTTTTTGGCTTAATTCAAATATCCCCTCTTTCATAAAACTTAGCTTTATTTTTAGGTGAAATTAATCACCCACTGGCTCTTTTTTTTGGGGGGGGGAGTCATATCTCTTCTAGTGTTTATTTTAATTTATCAAATAATAGTTGGTGTGTACTTTTTTGTTATACTTCAAAAGGCTGTAAGCTCTTTATGGAAGCTATAAATTATTCAGCTCGTCTCCCTTTGTGTCTTTTTATCTATCTATCATTTATTTTTTATTAATTATTTTGAGACAGGTTATCATTATGTAGCCTTAGCTAGCCTAGAACTCACGTATGTAGGCATGCCCTTGAACTCATGGTGATTCTTCTTTTTTAGGCTCCTCAGTGTTCAGATTATGCACATGAGTCACCACACTTGGCTTTGTATCTTACCATTATACCTTACATCTTGCATGTGGTAAGGGACCACTAAATGGTTACATTTCGTTCTTAACCAATCTGAATTTTTTTTATCAACATAATAATGCATAATTTTGGTTTCAAAATGTAGAAGGGTTACAACTAAAAACAATATCCCCCCTTCCCTCCTTTCTCTACTGTGAGACTTATTGACGAGAGGGGAGCATACTAGATTTTAACTGTTTTTGTCTCATGTTCTTTTAAGTTATCTGCCTTTCGCTGAGTAGTTTATTTCAAATTTTAGACATTTTCTATTGATTTCCTGCCATAGGGGATGCCTGTTATGAAAAATGAGGATTGTATTGTGTGTGGTGGGGTTGGAATTCAGGGGCCTTGTCTACCACTGAGCTACTGAGACCTGCAAATCTTTTTAAGCTAAAGTCATTCTGCACCTTTACATCAGGCTTAAATTGCTGTCTTACAGATTGTATCCCATTTCTGGAAGAAAGGGAATATTTTGAGATCCCTCCAGGAACCTGGGTTCTCCCGCCCACTGCAGTCTTGGTTTCTTCCCACTTTCTTCAAAGGCTGGCATGGGGATTCCTTTGCTTTACTCAGTTGAGCTGGCTCTTTTCTGAATTGTGTGTCTTTTTCCTTCCCGAATTTTTTTTTTTTTTTTTTTTTGAGGTAGAGTTTCACTCTAGTCCAAGCTGACCTGTAATTCACTATGTAGTCTCAGGGTGGCCTTGAACTCACAGCGATCCTCCTACCTCTGTCTCCTGATTGCTGGGATTAAAGGCGGGCGCCACCATGCCCAGCTCCTTCTGGATTTTTTAGCTACACTTTGTGGAAATACCTCCTGAGGAGACTTCATAATAAAGGAGGTGGGGGAGGGAGATATTTTCAGTCCTCCTTGATTTATACTTGTCTGATGGTTTTGCTGGAGGAAAGATACTGTGTTGAAAGTCACTTTCCCTCAGAGAACTGACAGCAATGCTCCAGGTCTCCTGTCCCACAGCTATCCCTGAGATGCCCAGCACCAGGCTACTTCCATTCCTTTGGAGATGAAAAGCTCTCTAAGATGTTCCGATCCTCCCTTTATCCTTGGGGTCTGTAAATGTCCCAGTGATATGTTTAGGAGAGGGCAGTTTTAATTCATTTACTGATGGACCCTTTCCATTGAGAAGATTTAGGATTTGGGCTCTGGATGTCACTCTACGAGATAAAATTCACACATTTCTAGTGTACAATTAAAAATAAAGTGTGCAAGTCACAGGACTGTGTGGCTGTCACAGCTTTGGACTTTAGAGTATTTATATTACCTGCAACTAGTCATTTGCCACTTCCTCCCCCCGACCCAGCTCTCTCTTCCTCCCTCTCCTCTCCCCTCCTTTGTGAGCGCTGGTAAGGGAACCCAGGGCCACAAGCATGCTCAGAAAATGCTTTACCACGGAGCTACACCTCCAGCTCTTTAGTTTTCGAATGAGAACTTCATTGCATGAACATATTGCATATTGGTCATGTTCCCATCAGATTATACTCACGTTCCCTCTTCCCCACCCCCATTCCACTGAGGTCCCTCCCCAGTAGGGTTATTGGTATTCACTGTGAGGTCATGAATGCACCAATCAGTTTCCAGCTCTTTTTAAAATTTCAATTAATTAGTTAATTAATTTTTATTTATTTGAGATAGAGAGAGAGATAGAGAGAGAATGGGTGCTCCAGGACCTCTAGCCACTGCAAGTGAACTCCAGATGCATGTGCCACCTTGGGCATCTGGCTTACATGGGTCCTGGGGAATCAAACCTTGGTCCTTTGGCTTTGCGGGCAGGTTCCTTAGCTGCTAAGCCATCTGTCCAGCCCTTAAAATTTTATTTTGAGAGAGTGTTTTGATAAATTGCTCAGCCTGGCCTCAAATGTAGAATCCTCCTGCCTCAGCCTCCTGAGTAGCAGAGATTACAAATGTGTACTGCCATGCTTAACATACTACAGTGATGTTTACAATACAAAATAGTTTCTTGTGTGGACAAACCACATTTTGCTTACATAGCCAACTGATGGAATTTGAATTGTTCCACTTTAGGGCTACTATAAAGAACACTGCTATTGTTTGTTCCTTTGTTTCTCCCTTTTCTTGCTTCCTCTCTTCCATCCTCCTCCATGCTTTTTTTTTTGGTCAGGCCTGAGGATCAACCCCAGAACCATGAGCAGTCTGGACAAATCCTCTACTGCTTAGTGACATATGAACTTACATGAATGATTGGAGGGCCTGGAAGTTGATCAGTGGTTAAGAACACTTGCTTACATACATAAATGGAATTATTGGATCGTATGGCAGACTATATCTTAATTTTTATGAATTCATTACATATTTGCTTCTTTTTTTTTTTTTTTTTTTTTACTTTTTCAAACTTTAGTTGAGAGAGAGGGAGAATGAGAGAAAGGAAAGATAGAGAATGGGCACACCAGGGCCTCTAGCCACTGCAAACAAACTCCAGATACATGCTCCACCCTTGTGCATATGGCTTACATGGGTACTGGAGAATCAAACCTGGGTCCTTAGGCTTTGCAGGCAAGTCCCTTAACCACCAAGCCATCTCTCCAGCCCCTTATGTTTTACTTTTCAGAGGAACTTGTTCTTACTGGTCCTGTTGCCCAGAAATTTGTTCATTTTTGTTCATAGGTATTCTTCCCTAATCCTATCCTCCTTGTTGTTTTGAGCTGAAACTTACACATATACTTAGCAAAATTTTATGGAGGTTTCTCCAATCCCCCATGTTGAATTTAAATCTATCAAAGCTTGTTAAATAATTTCACGACTGATTCACAAAGTCCCCACACATGGAGAAAAGTGGCTGCTCTACCAGTTGTCTGCCTGCTTTCATATGACAGGCCATGAAATATTTTATAAAATATGAACTATTAAGGAAAGGGGGCATAGCTACACGGCAGAATATGTGCCTAGTGTGTACAAAGCCCTAGATTCCATCCTTAGCATCAATAAATTATAAAAATAAAACCTAAAATATTTGAGCTGTGGAAAGTTGGCTTGATGGGGAAGCTGCCGTTATAGTAACATGTGGCATTCACATCTACGAAGTTGTGACTCTGGCCTGGGTGTGGAGCTGCATGTCTGTAATCTCAACGTCTCAACACCCAGGAGGCTGAGGTTGGAGGACGGCTGCAAGTTGGAGGCCCTCTTAGTCTATGAAGCCGAGAACCAAGCCAACTAGGGCTATACAGCAAGATCCTATGTCAAAAACCGTAAACAATAAAAGTGCTTTCTGGCTGACATGACAAGAATAGTTGTATTCTACTGTGCCCTCTGTGCTAGAATGCTGATTTTCATCTCAAGTTCAGAAACAATGGAGCCAGCCTACCCTGGCCCTAAGCCTTGAGGACCATGTTTATTGCAGGCATTTGTTTTCAGAGGTGAAAAGCTGATTCCCACACTGGGGGGGGTTGAACCCAGGTCCTTGTTCATGCGAAGCCCACCCCCAACATCTAAGCCACACCTATAATCCTTTTTTATTTGCATAGGATTTCCTATTAATTCAACCACAATTGAAGACAAGTCATTTCCATTTTTCTCTCTGTTTTCCAGGAAATATGTATCATTTCTTCAGGGTGAACTCAGTGACCACTGGGAAATATTAAACGAGCCTATTACAAATCAGTCATGTAAAATCATATTCATCTTCATGTGGAGGACGTAAGTCTGTTTCCTACTCTTCCTCACTGTCTTGTCCTCTCAGGAGAATGTGTAACTCTAGGAAAATGATTGACAGTTAAGTGGCAATCACTACTGGTTTCCACGAAGGGAACTGTATTGCTCTCGGATTTGCCCACTGATTCTTTCAGAGGTTTCATAGCTGGTGCTACAAGATTAGAGCATCGATGCGCAACTTAGGAAACTCCAACAAAGCCTTCCTTTCTTGAATAACTGATCTGGATGCCTAATACTAACGAGATCCCTTACCACTAGATGCGGTGTGCTCTTCAGGAATGTCGTAGCAGATGGGTGAACGAGGCTGACAGATGCAGGCTGATGTCCTCCCTCCAAGGTTGAGCTCCGTTTCTGTAAGCTATACTTCTACAGACTTGGAAGAGCCTCCATCCTTTCTCTCCATCCCCTCATTGACAAAGAGAGATACCGGTAATGACTCGATCAGTGAAATGAATAAACTGGAACCATAGAAATGCATGCTCCATTTGCCTGCATTTTTCAACATTACTATTCACATGACTGACACACACACACACACACACACACAGGCACTAACACACAGAGTTCCAGTGTGGGATTTCTTCCTTTGTTAGCCTGACTGTCTATCATTGCATTCTAGACTCTGTGATTTAAATTGATAATGAGTTGCAGGCTTAACGTTGCATGCTATGGAATGACTCATGATGCATAGGCCTATCATCCAAGTGGACTTCTTTTGGTTAGAGGTCCAAGGAGCTTTGAGGATTTGCCGTTCTAAACTGTAGGAGAGTAATCCTCCCCTTGGTGGGCTCTGAGTTGAAATTCACATGGTGCTTGCTGTGGTTTTCTCCAGTAAACCTCACTTTTTTCTCTCTTTCTTTTTTTCCTTCTAGATGGTGTGTTGGTTTGCTGTAGCTGGTATTTATCATTTAAACAATCTTAGACTGTAAGCTGTAATGACTTCCTGGGAGGGACCCTTCCAAAGTAGGATTTCTACATATGGAATTTATCCAGAAGTTTTGGAGAGAAATTAAACTTGGGTGTGATATTCCAAGTTTTTTTTTTTTTTTTTTTTTTTTTTTTTTTTTTTTTTTTTTTTGAGGTAGGGTCTCACTCTAGCTCAGGCTGACCTGGAATTCACTATGGAGTCTCAGGGTGGCCTCGAACTCTTGGCGATCCTCCTACCTCTGCCTCCCGAGTGCTGGGATTAAAGGCGTGCGCCACCACGCCCGGCTTGTGATATTCCAAGTTTTAAGTGTGTTCTGAAGACTAAATTTCTTGGCTATCTTACTTCCCAGACTTTCCCCCGGGTTTCACTCACAGTACTATTAACAATTATTTTCTCTCTCTGTGTGTGTACAAGTGTGTATTTGGGAGCATATATGTGTATTGTGGATGTGTGTGTGTGTGTGTGTGTGTGCCTGTGGAGGCCAGAGGGAAAGCTTAGCTGTCATTCCTTAGGTACCATTCACCTTTATTGGGACAGGGTCTCTCGTTGGCCTGGAACTTGTCAGTTAGGCTAGACTTGCTGGCCAGTGAGCCCCAGGGTCCATTACCTCCACCACCTTGGCGCTGGGATTACAAGCATGTACCACCATACCTGGGGTATTTAAATGTGTATACATATATATATTATTTATTTATTTATTGTTTTTTTTTCAAGGTAGGGTCTCACTCTAGCCCAGGCTGACCTAGAATTCACTGTGTACTCTCAGGGTGGCCTCGAACTCATGCCGATCCTCCTATGCCTGCCTCCCGAGTCCTGGGATTAAAGGCATACATCACCACATCCAGCTAGAAATATTTTTATTTATGAGAGAGAGAGGGAGGGGGGCATGCCAGAACGTCTAGTCACTGCATAGAAACTCCAGCTGCATGCGCCATCTTGTGCATCCGGCTTATGTAGGTCCTGGGGAATTGAACCTGGGTCCTTTGGCTTTGCAGACAAGTGCTTTAATGGCTAAGCCATCTCTCCAGCCCTGGATATTTTTGTTTTTGAATGTGTGTTCTGGGAGTTCAATGCAAGTCCTCATGATTGCAAGGCCAGCACTCCCCCAGCCCTAACTTTCTTCTCCCTGCCTCTACCCGTCCTATAGGTGATATCCTGTCTGTGACTTGAGACTGTATCACCTCTGCTTTTCAAAACTATATGACTTTTTTCTTTGTCTTTTTTTTTTTTATCATTTTAAGTTGAAAATAGGATCCCACTGTAGGATGAAACCTTAGACTATCTGATAACCCCTGTATCTCATGGAGTTGTGAAAAATGAAATGATTGATCTTATGAACTGGTTAGGGAAAAAGATAGCAAGATTCCCTAGTTATGTATTTGCTCATGAAAAGACTTGAGGCCTTTGGGACAAACTTGGATCCATAATTTCTCACTTAGACCTCTCCCTGAAGCTAAAAGCTACCGTGGTATGTCACCTGAAGTCTTTGGAGAATATACAGAATGTGTTGATAGTTCATATTGTATCACTCTGTAACTTGGATGCTTGGCAGGAAATCATATTTCTTTCTTTAGAAAAAAAATAATATTTACTTGATTTCCTGATAAAAAGCATAGTACAAAAGAATATTGCACAACCTTGAAGGCTTGGCAGACTTGCTGTGTGGGTGGAAAAATGTTGCTCTGAAGCCAGCTGGAATTGCTCATGAAATATAACATAAAATACATTTAAAAAGAGAGCATTGATACTAGGGAAAATATGTGTAAATATATAAAGCAAGAAAGTGTGTGGACTTTATCAGCATGCATTGAAACAATGACATAATCAGGACAGTGTGGAATGACAAAGTCTGATATTAGAGATAGCTGGAATCTCTGTATTATGCTGATTTTCACCTTTATCACATCCCCCCTGTGTTTAGATCTATGTCTATGTGGTGTTGATATGTTTATATCTTGCTCCTACCCACATTCCTCCTTAATCTCTGGCCTCGCACAAAGAGCATGGATCTCTTCTGAGACAGAAAAGGTGCTTGAAATGGCAAAATGCAGGCTGGTGTGCTCATTCATGGCTGTAATCCCAGCACTCTGGAGGTTGAGGCAGGAGGATTAGGAGTTCAGTTCAAGGCCAGTCTTAGCTATACAGCAAGTTGGAGGCCAGCCTGGGCTAACATGGGACCCTGTCTCTAAGAAGAACAAACCAAAGAAAGGGTTGGAGGATGTAGGTCAGTTGGTCAAATGTTTGCCTAACGTGTATGAAGCCCTGGGTTTGGTCTCTACCACGCTGTAAAGGAGATATAGTGGCACATGCCTGCTATACCAGATTTGGAGGTAGAGGGAGAAAAGATAAGAAGTTTAAGGTCATTCTTGGCTATGGAGCAAGTTTGAGGGCAGCTTGGAATACTGGAGACCCTCTCTGTCTCAAAAACAAAACTAAACCAAATAAAATAATAGCCTGGAAGATATGTTAGCTTTTAAAAAAAAATATATATATATATATATATTTATTTATTTATTTATTTATTTATTTATTTATTTGACAGAGAAAAGAGGGAGGGAGGAGAGAGAGAGAGAGAGAGAGAGAGAGAGAGAGAGAATGGGCACGCCAGGACCTCCAGCCACTGCAAACGCACTCCAGATGCATGCACCCCCTTGTGCATCTGGCTAACGTGGGTCCTGGGGAACTGTACCTGGCCAGGTCCTTTGGCTTTTTAGGCAAGCACCTTGACTATTAAGCCATCCCTCCAGCCCAGCTTGTTTTTATTCTTGCTGAGGTTCCAACAATTAAAAGATTGAGATATCCCAACCTCAGAAACATGATTTCTCCCTCATTCTAGCTTTTCTCTTTGCTCTTATCTGATTGCCATATGTCTCCTTTCCACCCAAATGAAACCTCATGTAAAATCTTTAGCATTGTAATGCCACGTGATGAATGTGTGAGACAAGAAGGGGAGAGGGTGAGGAGGGTTGTGAAAGGTTAGTTGGTTGAACAAAATATTTATTGTCTTCAATTGAGTTAGTTTTGGTTTTGTTCGGTTGTTAGTTGAAGGGACATGGAATTCTGTGCATTTCGGAGGCATCATTCGACAGATAGCTAACAGCCTATCTTGCCTTTCACCTGTGCTCATCTGGTCTTTCTACAGAACTTCACAAACACGAGGAAGGAAACTTGAGGAATCTCCTGTGAAGGAAAGATTGCTGGTGCCAGTTTCCAAGTTCACCCTAGTTTATAGAGCCAGGGACCATGTTTATTATTATTATTTTTTTCTTTTTGTTACATGATATATGGCCAATTTTCCTAAAATTAGAATGACTGTGTTTTGCAAATTAAGGGAGCAAATAAGATGATGTCATAGGGAAGGGACACTATAATTTACCAGGAGGATCAAGAGAAATAAATGAGCAGTGGTTAACCAATAATCAATGAGGTATTATTGAGTCCTTCCTATAGTCCCCAAAGTGAAATAGCCAGTGTGAGCATCAATGATATGGTATATTGCCTTAAAGGAAAGTTATTTATGGCCTTGTTAGCAGTGTGTATCTTGTACTTCACATGAAAACAGTGTATTTTTTAGAACTCTCCTGAAGTGCAGGATGACTCCAGAGGAGAGAGAAATCCGAAATGCAGAGAAGCAAGAATAAGTTGGAGGAAGCTCGAGATCAATCCAGAAGAATTTTAGGCAGTCCTTGAGATGACTGGCCAGAGAGAGCCTAGTTGGGCACATCTGAAGCTTGTTGAGGAGATGAGTTTTGCTGTGTAGTCATTTATGGAAAATAAATGTGGGGACTCAGATCATTGACTGGAAATATTTATTTATTTATTTATTTATTTAAGAGACAGAGAGAGAGAGACAGAGAGACAGAGAGAGACACAGAGAGAGGGAATGGGCATATCAGGGCCTCCAGCTGCTGCAAACAAACACCATCTTGTTTCTTTGCTTTTGTTTTTTTTTTTCAAGGCAGGGTCTCACTCTAGCCCAGGCTGCCCTGGAATTCACTATGGAGTCTCAAGATGGCCTAGAACTCACGGCAATCCTCCTACCTCTGCCTCCCGAGTGCTGGGATTAAAGGCATGCACCACCACGCCTTGCTGCATGCACCATCTTGTGCACCTGGCTTACATGGGTCCTGGGAAATAAAACTTGGGTCCCTTGGTTTTGCAGGCAAGTACCTTAACTGCTAAGCCATCTCTCTAGCCTAGGACTGGCATTTAAAAGAAATTATTTATTTGCAAACAGAGAGAGATAGAAGACAGATAGAGAGAATGGGCATACCAGTACCTACAGCTACCACAAACAGACTCCAGATGCATGTGCCACTTTGTGTATCTACCTTTCTGTGGGTGTTGGGGAATTGAACTCAGGTTGTTAGGCTTTTCAGGTAAGTGCCTTAACCACTGAGCCATCTTTCCAGCCCCAGAGGACTAGCAATGTTGTTGTTTTGTTTGTTTGTTTGTTTTGTTTTTTGATGTAGGGTTTCACTCTAGCCCCGGCTGACCTGAAATTCACTGTGTAGTCTCAGGTTAGACTCGAACTCAGGGCAATCCTCCTACCAATGCCTCCTCAGTGCTGGGATTAAAGGCGTGCGCCACCATGCCCATCTCAGGAATTTTTTTTTTCAAGGTAGTGTCTCACCTTAGCCCAGGCTGACCTGGAATTCACTCTGTAGTCTCAGGATGGCCTCGAACTCAAGGCGATCCTCCTACCTCTGTCTCCCGAGTGCTGGCATTAAAGGGATGTGCCACCACACCTGGAGGCAATTTTAATTGTGGTGTAAAGGGAAGTTGTAGATGCTTCCTAATAAAACTGGTAGTCAGGGAAGGTGATTCTGTCATTGGGGGATAGGGTGGAGTGATACACGGTGTGCTGGAGGCTGGTGGGCTCAAAGTCTATTTATAAGAAATGACTTATTGGGCTGAAATTCATGTAATGTAAAGTTAATGATTTTATAGTGAACAATTCGGTGGCTCTTAGTATATTCACAGTATCATACAACTGGTGTCCTTATCCACTTCCAAAACATTTCCATCATTCCAAAGGAAAACTCCACACCTATGAAAAGCATTTTCTTACCATTCTTCTCTTTCCAGCCTCTGGCTACCTCCAGTCTACATTCTGTCTCTACAGACACACAGGTTCTGGATATTTCTTATAAGTAGAATCGTATAATTTATGGCCCCTTGTGTCTGGTTTCTTTCATTTAGCATGTGTTAGGACTTCCATTTCTTTTTATGGCTGAAAAATATCCTGAAAGCCTATTTTTGCCCAAAGTGGAGGCAGGTGGCAGAGCTGGCTTATCTACACTACATTTTGATGCAGGGAGTGACTGCTAAATTCTATAATTCCATTTTGTCTATACAAAACACACATCTAAGATTTTTATTCTGACTGAATGGAGATATTACCTCACAGACAGAAATAGGATAGTTGGTCAGGTTTGGTGGTGTAGGACTGAATCTCAGCTACTCAGGAGGTTGAGGCAGGAGAATCACAAGTTCAAGACCTGCTTGGGCTATAGAGCGAGTTTAAGAGCAGCCTGGGCAATTAGGTGAGACCTTGTCTCAAAAAAAAAAAAAAAAAAAAAAAAAAAAAAAGAAATAGTAAAAAGAGGGCTGAGAAAGAGCCTGCCTGACATGTATCAAGCCTTGGATTGAATGATTTAATCTGTGCGTGTGTGTGTGCGTGTGTGTGTGCGTGTGTGTGTGTGTGTGTTTGTGTGTGAGCACACACGAAGAAGAATAGTTAAATCGAGTTTGTGAAAGTGCTTCTATTATAATGCCAGAAATAAGTGAAAGTTAAGTTCTTTGTTTTTGGTTTTTTTCAGGGTGGGTCTCACTCTAGCCCAGGCTAATCTGGAATTCATTATGTAGTCTCAAGGTGGCCTTGAACTCATGGCGATCCTCCTACCTTTGCATCCCGAGTGCTGGGATTAAAGGCTTGCACCACCACGCCCAGCTGAAAATTAAGATTGAGCAAAGGAGACAAAAAGAGAATAAAAGTAAGCCAATAGGGTGGTATGCAAATACAGTCCTAGCACCCAGGAGGGCAAACCAAGAGGATTGCAAATCCAAGGTTAACCTAAGCTACATAGCTAGGCTTTCTCTGTAGGAATTCAAACATAAGATGCCTTGAGTGAGGGGACTCCATAAAAAAGGGCCACAAATTTTACCAGATATAAATTTTGGATATTTTGTGTTTAATCAAGAGTCATCTTAGAGGAACTATGTGCAGGTCAAAGGCTGACGAGAGCTGGCGGGGAGGCCGGCATGACAGCTGTAGATGTCCGACGTTTCATGTGTGCACGCGAGTGTGGAGACCAGAGCATGTCAAGTGCTGTTCCTCAGGTGATGGTCACCCTTCTTTTTTTCAGTTTTTTTTTTTTTTTTTGGTTTTTCAAGGTAGAGTCTCCCTCTATCCCAGGCTGGCCTGGAATTCACTAAGCAGTCTTAGAGTGACCATGAACTCATGGTAACTGGCGATCCTCCTACCTTTGCCTCCCAAGTGCCGGGGCTGAAGGCATGCGCTGCCACGCCTGGCCACCCTCACCCTTTTATTTGAAGCAGAGTCTCTTATAAGGATATAAAACGTGGGCTGGGGAAGTACCTCTCAGGGGTTGAAGGTGCTTGTCTGCAGACCTGCCAACATGGGCTTGCACCCTACCTAACATCCATGTATCGCAGGACTCAAAGTGGCATGTCTGTGTGCAATCCCAACATGCCTATGGGGAGCAGAGGCAGAGCCAGGAGAATCCTGAAGCTGGCCGGTGAGCTAGAATGACCTTCCCAGCACCCCCAGGACAAAAGAGACCCTGTCTATGGAAGGAAAGGACCAACACCCAAAGGATGTGCAATGACTTCCACATGTGTGCCTAGCACACATATGCTCACAACACACACACACACACACACACACACACACACACACACACAGATATGGAAAGGGCTGGAGAGATGCCTCAGTGGTTAAGGTACTTGCCTGCAAAGCCTGAGGACCTGGGTTCAATTGCCCGGTACCCACGTAAGCCAGATGCTCAAGGAGGCACATGCGTCTGCAGTGCATTTGCAGTGGTTAGAGGCCCTGGTGTGCCCATTCTCTCTCTCACTCTTAAATAAATAATGAATAAGATATTCAAAAGATATAGAAGTCTTCATGGATTTGCATGCCATCCTTGCAGAGGATATGCTAATCTTCTATGTATCACTCCAATGTTAGTGTATATACTCCAAAGGGAGCATTCAGTGTGTGTGTGTGTGTGTGTGTGTGTGTGTGTGTGTGTGTGTGTGTGTGTGATGAATGGCTCTTATTGCTGTCAATGGCTTTTGCTGCCACATCTGCTAACAGCAAGGGCACTTAGTTCAAGTTGTTGTAAAGTAATGTGACTAAATAGGTAAGGACTTGGGGAGGCTTTTATGCTTTCTCTCTATTTTGTTTTATGTCACTGATAGCTTTATTTGTTTTTTTTTTTTAAATTTATTTTGGAGATAAGGTTTGGCTATGAGGCCCAGGCTGTCCTTAAATTCATGATCCTCTTCCCTCAGTGTCCTAAATTCTGGGATCATGGCCACTCAACAGGTTTTTAAAAAGGTATTTTATTTATTCATTTGTGAGGGGATAGAGAAAAAGAAAGATGTGTGTGTGTGAGAAAGAGAGAGAGAGAGAGAGATACCAGGCTCTCTTGCCACCGCAATCAAATTCCAGATGCATGCACCACTTTGTGCATCTGGCTTTTTGTGGGTAATGGGGAATCAATCCCAGGCCAGCAGGCTTTGTGAGCACCATTTACTGTTGAGTCATCTCCCTAGTCCCGAAGCAGATTTTGAGCCCACATATGAAGCCATCTGATGGATCATTGGTGAAAGGGGTAGGAACAGTGCAGCGCAGGCTGTTCCTTCTGAGGCTGGAGTGATTCCCAGAGGAGCTCTGTAGGGGTCAGAAAGAAGAAACTGGCATCTTTAGTAACTTCTGGGTCAACTTTACAGCTTGAAGCAAATTGCCAGTATTTGTCTTTATATCAGCAATGTGTTTGTGCTAAAATTACCAGATCTTACATATAAATAAATATGTCTATGTCTACATTTCTTTCTCTATTTCCCTTCTTTTGTTCCTTTCTAGCGTCATTGTGGTATTCCTGACAAATGAAGTTCGCATATATTTAAGGATTTCAGTATGCTTTATTTATTTAATTTTATTTATTTATTTATTTGAGAGTGACAGAGAAAGAGAGAGAGAGAGAGAGAGAGAGAGAAGCAGATAGAGATAGAGAGAGAACGGGCATGCCAGCGCCTCCAGCCACTGCAAACGAACTCCAGACGCGTGTGCCCCCTTGTG
This sequence comes from Dipus sagitta, assembly GCA_036346955.1. Lineage (NCBI taxonomy): Eukaryota > Metazoa > Chordata > Mammalia > Rodentia > Dipodidae > Dipus > Dipus sagitta. The sequence goes on along the minus strand of CM070772.1, from coordinate 37,141,903 downwards.
CATCTGGCTAACGTGGGCCCTGGGAGTCAAACCTCGAACCGGGGTCCTTAGGCTTCACTGGCAAGTGCTTAACCGCTAAGCCATCTCTCCAGCCCTCAGTGTGATTTATTTTTTGCAACAGGGTCTCACTATGTAGCCCAGGCTGTCTTCACCCTGCCAGCCTCCTGCTTCCGCTTCCAGATTGCTGTGTTAAGGGCATGTGCTGGCATACCTGGCCCAGTGTGATGTTTTGACGTGTATATCGTTGTGTAATGATTATGGCAGTCAAGCTAAATAACATCCCTGATATCTCATATTGTTGTTTCTTTTGTTGGCGGCAGTGGCACTGAGACTATCTAAGATCAGCTCACTCAGGGGGTGTCGTGTACAATGGACAGCATTATTCATTATGGCCCCCTTGTAGTACAATAAATCTCTAGAATTAATTTAACCTTCATAACTGAAACCACATCTAAAAGTTATCCTTTAAAAATATATTTCTGGGCTGGAGAGATGGCTCAGCAGTTAAGGCACTTGCCTGAAAAGCCTAAGGACCTGGGCTTTAGTCCCCAGTACCTGCATAAAGTCAGATGCACAAAGTGGTGCATGCATCTGGAATTCATTTGCAGGGGCTAGAGGCCTTGGTGTGCCCATTCTCTCTCCTCTCTCTCTCTCCTTGCAAATAAACTATATATATATATATATATATATAATATGTAATATATACATATGTTATATATAAGTATATATAAACATATATTTTATATAAATAAATATATATTACATTTATATATAAATAAACAATATATATTTTTATATAAATAAAAAACAAATATATTTACATATATAAATAAACTATATATAAAAATAAACTATATATACATATGTTTTTTAAAATGTTTTTTGTTACTTTTTTATTTATTTGAGAGCAACAGAGAGAGAAAGAAGCACTTAGAGAGAGATTGGGCACGCCAGGGCCTCCAGCCACTGCAAACGAACTCCAGATGCATGTGCCCCCTTGTGCATCTGGCTAACGTGGGTCCTGGGGAATCGGGCTTCGAACCGGGGTCCTTAGGCTTCACAGGCAAGCGCTTACCCACTAAGCCATCTCTCCAGCCCTATATATATGTTTTTAAGACAAGCATATGCACTGCATGCTGTGATTATCTGGCCTTGCCATACATCCAGAACTTAGTTCTATTCTTGTTAGCAATCAATGAAAAAGCATCACCATTATCTTATAATCATTCAGCCCTAGCTTTGTGCAGCTTTCTATATTTTAAGGCTTCAGGGTGTGTGGTGGTTTTATTCAGGTGTTCTCCATTAACTTAGGTGTTCTGAATGTTAGTCTCCCCAGCTGATGGAATTGGAAATTAAAGCCTCCTGGAGGCGGTTTATTGTTGGAGGCAGGCTTATGGATGTTATAGCCAGTTTCCCCATGCCAGTGTTTGGCACACTCCCCTGTTCCTGTTGTCCACCTGATATTGGCCAGAGGGTGATGTCTACCCTCTGCTCATGCCATTGTTTCCCCTGCCATGGTACAGCTTCCCCTAAAGTCTATAAGCCAAAATCAACTTCTTTTTTCCTCACAAGCTGCTCTTGGTTGGGTGATTTCTACCAGCAATGTGAACCTGACTGTAATAGAGTGTTTATGATTTCCCTAAAAACACACTGGGGGCATAACTAACATTATTCTACTCTCTTCATGAATAAAGAAAGACCTTTGGGGTGTCTAATTTAGCCCCGAGTTCATGTTTTGAGAAAGGGCAAAAGTAAGGCCAGAATTTTGCATTCTTGTTTTCAAGAATGAAACAGAGAAAGATATGGTGTCTAAGACTGGATCCTGGAACAGAATAAAAGAACACATTAGAGATAAAAATCAGCCAGGTGTGGTGGCGCATGCCTTTAATTCTAGCACTTGGGAGGCAGAGATAGGAAGATCTCTGTGAGTTTGAGGCCACCTTGAGACTGCGACTACATAATGATTTCTAGGTCAGTCTGGTCTAGAGTTACACCCTACCTCAAAAAAAAAAAAAAAAAAAAATCAGAATGAAATCAGGAATCTGGCAACAATAATGTAATAATGTTGGTTCTGAGTTTTAAGAAATGAACCATGATTATGATTCTAGAAACAGGAAGCCAGAATTAGTGACTCACAACGATAATCTCAATATAGTTCAAAGTTGAGGCCAGTCAGGGCTACAGAGTAAGACCCTGTCTCAAGAACAAAAGCAAGGCTGGGGAGATGGCTCAGCAGTTAAGGCACTTGCCTGTGAAGTCTAAGTACCCAGGTTCAATTCCCCAGTACCGATGTAAGCCAGATGCACAAGGTGGCACATGTGTGGAGTTCATTTGCAATGGCTAGACACCCTAACACACCCATTCTCTCTATTTTCCTCTCTCTCTCACAAATATATAAACCAATAAAAAATTAAAAAAAAAAAAAAAACAAAACAAACAACTGCCCCCCACCCAAAGTAAAAAATAAGATGGACATGGTAACATGCCCGAAATCTTGCTACTTGGGTGGTGGAGGCAGGAGAGTAAAGAGGTCAGGCCCAGCCAGGGCTGCGTGAGACCTTGTCTCATTCCTCCCTCTCCACACAAAATAAATAAATAAGAACACCAATAACAAAGAAACAAAGGGGAACATTCCGAAGAATGGGGGAGAATGTGAAAAATCACTGCTTTTGGAATAGCTGCTTCTAATTTTTTTTTTTTTAAATTTTTTAAGGTAGGGTCTCACTCTAGCCCAGGCTGACCTGGAATTCACTATGGAGTCTCAGGGTGGCCTCGAACTCAAGGCAATCCTCCTACCTCTGCCTCCCAAGTGCTGGGATTAAAGGGATGTGCCACCACGCCCGGCTCCTGGAATAGCTGCTTCTAAAGGAGGCATCATAAGGAATTTTAGAAAAGGTGCTGGTAAGGGATGAGAGGATTCTGGAGAAGAATGTCCCCTAAACTATGGTGCCAGGAAGACTGAAGGCAAGGCGATAGGTCACACTCAAGATGTAGTTATCTGTGTGTCTACATTTAAATTTCCTCCTTTCTGTTCAAATCTGCTGTCTCTGTATGGGGCACCAATGAAGTCACTAAGCCAGGGCCGCTGCTGGGAGCCCTGTATCCAGACCATCTTTATGGCTTGTGATCTTCTTCCGTGGCATGTCTTCACCTCTGTTTAGTTCCAGGTCCAGGTCACTGTCGTCGGCTCTCACACTCCCTCCATCCTTCCTCTTCTCCAGGAGCGCTCTCTCCTTGGCTCTTTCTGTTTGGAATTTTATGTCTTTTTCTTCTTCCTTCCTTTCCTTCTTTCTCTTCTGATTGTTCAAAGCTGAGGCTCACAGTGTATCCCAGGCTCGCCTGGAACTCACAGTCCCCTTCTAGGCCTTTCCAGTATTGGGATGGGATGTCCTGTGTATTACTCTGCCCTTCTCTTTCTAGAGTTATTTAATTATTTACTTGAGGGAGAGAGAGAGAGGGAGAGAGAGAAAGAGGCAGATAGAGAATGGGCAGGTTAGGGCCTCTAGCCACTGCAAACAAACTCCAGATGCATGTGTTTCCTTGTGCATCTGGCTTACATGGCTTTTGGGGAGTTGAACCTGGGTCCTTTGGCTTTGTAGGAAAACATCTTAACTGCCAAGGTATCTCTTCAGTCCAGAATTTTTAAAATTAGAAAAAAATTGAAGAGGATAAAAAGCTATCTATATTCTAATATACAGAATTAATGATTACTGACATTATTTATGTGTTATTTTTCTTGTTTATTTATTTATTTGAGATAGGGAGAGAGATAGAGAGAGAGAATGGACACCCCAGGTCCTCTAGCCACTGCAAACGAACTCCAGATGCATGTGCCCCCTTGTGCATCTGACTTATGTGGGTCCTGAAGAGTCGAAGAGGGTTCCCCTTTAGCATTGCAGGCAAATGCCTTACCCACTATGCCATCTCTCCAGCTCATTTTTCTCCAGGCTGACCTGGAACTCACTCTGTAATTCCAGGCTGTCCTTGAACTCATGGTGATCCTCCTACCTCAGCCTCCCCTAGTGTTGGGACTAAAGGTGAAGACCATTAAGCCAGGCTTTTTTTTTTTATTTAAAGAAACATCAGTTTTGTTTCTGAAATGTAAAATGCCCATCATTCCATATACATTATTTAAACAAGATAAAAATTTCAAATATAGAAGTTTATTCATCTTTGCAATGCTGGGGTTCAGACCCTGAGCCTCTTACATGCTAGGCAAGCATTCTGCTGGGGAGCTGCATCTCATCTCCAGCTCCACAAATTCTAACTTCATACTGCAAAATTGTCATCATGGAATTGCGTTGCATTGCATTGCATTGAATGATCTTTCTTTTTTTAATTTTTTCCTTTTCTATTGACAACTTCCATACTTACAAAAATAAACCATGGTAATTCCCTCCCCTTTACAAATCTACACTCTATCATATCTCCTCCCTCTCTCCATCAGTCTCTCTTTTATTTTGATGTCATCATCTTTTCCTTCTATTATGAGGGTCTTGTGAAGATGGTGCTAGGCACTGTGAGGTCATGGATATACAGGCCAATTTCTGTCTGGTCTATTGCATTGTAATCAGTCCTATCCTTCCTTTGGTTCTTACATTCTTTCCGCCAACTCTTCTGCAATGGACCCTGAGCCTTGGAAGGTGTGATAGAGATGTTTCAGTGCTGAACATTACTCTGTCACATATTCTCAGCACTATGGTACCTTTTGGGTCATCTCAGTGGTCACTGCCATCTGAAAGGAGAAGTTTCTCTAACCAAAAGTGAGAGTAGCATTGATATATGAATATGAACATTAAGTGTAGTGCTTATAGGGCAGTTTGGTGGGCATAATATATGCATTTAGCCAGAGAAGAGCAGGCATTACACTCCTAATGCTCATGACCTCCCCCACCATAGGCTTTTGATAAGGTTTTCAGTACCAGGCATGTATTCCCTCCCATAGAGTGCATCTTCAGTCCAGTTAGAGAGCAGTTGGTTTTCCCCATAATAGACATGCCACTATTGCACCCATTGGCTCATCTAGCCTGGCTGGCCAAACTTGAGGGTTGCAGTGTCCACTGATAGCGTCTGTCTTCCATAAAGCTGCATGCAATGCAGATTTTTCCAGTTTTCTGTCAGCCAGGAGAAGGTTTTCAGTTCATCCCCAGTTTGATTTCTTGGTGACCTTGTAGCTCAGCATGTGGAGTCTTCAGCAAAAGGGTCTTATCATCTATTCCTGGTAGGAAACCAAGAGTCTTGGCAATCGCCTGTGATTTTTTGGAACATCAGGGATCTCTCTGGCCAACAACTTACTGGAAGGTATCCCATCCCTGGCCCTGATCTTTTTCTAGTAATAGTCAATGGCTTCTGGGTGTGCCATTATCCAAAAAAGTGGGTTATCACATGGCTTATTCACAATATCCTGAATTTTGATTACCCCTCTTCCCACACTACTTTTACTCATTCTCTTCCCCTGACCTCACTTAGGCCATCCCACCCGCAGTAATATGTCCATCTAGTTACATATATATAGGACCATTCCCTTAAGTACATCTCTCTCCTCCCTCCTTATAGTCCATTTTAGCTTACTGGCCTCTGCTACCTATTTTTACTCCAACTCACACACAAGTCTGAACATTTGTAAGTAGGATCCACATATGAGAGAAAACATGCGATGTTTGGCTTTCTGGCCTGGGTTACCTCACTTAGTACAATCCTTTCCAGATCCATCCATTCCCCTGCAAATTTCATAATTTAATTTTTCCTTACAGCTGAATAGAGCTTCATTGTATAAATGTACCACATCTTTATTATCCGTTCATCTGTTGAGGGACATCTAGGCTGGTTCCATTTCCTAGCTATTGTGAATAGAGCAGTGATAAACATTAGTTTGTCAAAGATAGTCTATAAAGTATTTGCTACCACCCTAATGGAAGCCACCATTGTATATTATCTGAGTTACTAAAATACCTTTCTGATTAGTTTCTTTTTCACTCTGGACCCATCCATTGTGTTTTCTCCATTCAACAGCTATACTGACTTCTTAAGAGTTCAAAGTTGTTTTTCCTAAAACTTTTTACTAGGTTCTGTTTGTTCACGGAATAAAATTCCTAAGGCCCTTGAGCCTCATACCTGTGAGAGTTTAGGGGCATCATATCAATGATAATACAATAATATCTATAATAATATTTCTATATTAAACATGGTTGTGGTCTGCTATGATCATTATCACCCCATATTGTCTAATCACATCCTACTAATTGTTCAATAGTTAATTTGTAAAACTTTCCCTAACTTATCCCCACCCCCAATTTTACCTACTGGTTTCTGTTTAGTATGAGGCAGCCACATTTGCATTTCTTTAATGAGCCAGACTGCCTGGGTTTAAGTTTGCTTCTATCTTTAAGCAGCTTTAAATGTGATCACGGCCAAGTGATTTGGCTTCTATATGTCTGCTGCTCATCGGCTGTGAAGAGTTACAGAAAGTAAAGTACTTAGCCTATCACCCAGCAACAGAATAGTGTAGAGGAAGAGTGATAGCTAGGCTGTGTAATCTGTTCTGTGTCTTTGTAGCTCTGAACATTAATGTAATGGGTGTATTATATTGGTGTCTCTGGGTTTCTAGTGCCTAATTCAAATATTGGTTGAATATGTCTCCTTCCTTTGTTTGGAATGTATTTTTCATCTTTTCCCTCACCCTTTTCCATGTAGCCAGTGATGCATGTGCCTTGATTCAGTCTCAGGCCTGGTTGAGTTGTACCCAAAGCCTTTCCTGGTCATTCCACCATGCTGTCAGAAGCAGATCCCTCCTCGGGCTCCTAAGTACCCATAGCTCCATCTTCATTAGAATTACCTGTCTGACACATTAGACTACCTGCTTGGTGAGAGCTGAAATGAAAGGCGCTGTCAATGGTGTAGAATCAACCCCTGCTCACTGCATTGGCTTCTTCAGGATCTCCGTGCGGTGATGAGGATTAGCTGGTAAGTTGTCAGTAGTTTTCCCGCTGAAGAAGTCCATCTGAAGTTTCCCAAGGAAAGTGAGGGTTAAGATTCTCTGGCATAATATTGGCAGCTAACAAAGATTCAGTGATTTCAGGACTTTGCGGCACAGAAAAATGAGAATGTGTTTGAATGCTTTTTAGATAAAATGTTAACAGTGAATAGGTTGGAGAAACTTCTAAGGCATGCACTATAAGCAGCATGTATGGTGTTGCAGATGCTTTCTTGTTGCTGGGACAGACATCCAACCAGAAGCAGCTTGTGGGAGGAAAGGGTTTATTTTGGCATACGGACTCAAGGGGAAGCTTCATGATGGCAGGGGAAAGTGTAGCTTGAACAGAAGCTGGACATCACCTCCTGGCCAACAAGAGGTGGACAATAGCAGGCAGGAGAGTGTGCCAAACACTGGCAAGGAGAAGCTAGCTACACCTCCCATAACCCTGCCCACAACAACATGTCTCCTCCCACAAAGCTTCAATTTTTCAAGTTGACACCAGGTGGGACCCAGTATTCAAAACATGAATTTATGAGGGACAACTAATTCAAACCACCACAGATGGTTACAAATAAAATTATCCTATTAAGGACCTTTTTTTTTTTTCTCTATCTCAGGACAGCTTGCATGTGGTTGGTACACAATGAATGCTCAACAAATGCTTATAGATGAGCACAAATGCACACTCAGGATGATTAAAGCAAGAAAGAGCCGTAGAGACATCTGGTCCAGCTTCTTCATGATGAATCGAGTTCAGATTTAGAAGGTTTCAAAATGAAGATTTTTTTTTCATATTTCAGAGATATTGTTTCAACTTAACTATTATAAAACAAGAGGAGAGATGATTTTCTAAGCTGTTAGAACTTTAATGACAGAGGAAAAAGTCAATTTCTGGGTTTTCTCCATAAGAAGAAGCATTTTGTTCAAAAGATCTCTTCCACTGAGAATGTCTATTGCTCTGTGATGAAAAGTCATATTGAATCTTGGTGGTGAATTCACCTCTTTTCCAGCTGCAATGAATTCCCAGTAAATATCTTATGGGGCCATTAAAAAAAAAATCAATGGATGGTTCTGGACTACTGAGATTGTCCAAATGTGAACCCTCTGGACATTTTTGAAGTTACATGCTTTTTATTTTTGATTTTGTTCTACATTAGAAAATATGGGGCCAAAACAACTCAGAACCATTTTAACATGGTGGCTATATCTAGCACAGATCTAGCACAGACCACATGAATTTAGAAAACAAAACAAATAAACAAAAACCCTAAACAGGCCAAGCCAACCAACACATTTTATTACTAACCAAATTACTTACTTATAAGTGATATGAACTTGTATTTTATAATTAACTCACTCAGAAAAGAGTATATGTGAGGAAAAAAAACTTTAAAAAATATTTTTATTTATTTGCAAGCAGAGAGAGAGAGAGAGAGAAAGAGACAGACAGATAAAGAGAGAGAATGGGCATGCCAGGGCCTCTAGCCACTGCGAACAAACTGAAGATACATGTGCCCACTTTTTGCATCTGGCTTCACATGGGTACTGGGGAATGGGAACTGGGTCATTAGGTTTTGCAAGTAAGTGCCTTGGCCACTGAGCTATCTCTCCAGCCCCAAAACTTTTGAGAAACTAAAAAAATAATGCAAAACTGTATCTCATAGAAAGGCCATGTTTTCAGCATCAAAACAACTTAGGTCTTTAGGCTGGAGAGATGGGCTTTGTGGTTAAGGCACTTGGTAGCAAAGCCAAAGGATCCAGGTTCAATTACTTAGTACGCATGTAAAGCCAGATGCACAAGGTAGCACATACATCTAGAGTTCATTTGCATTGGGTGGAGGCCCTGGCATGCCCATTCTCCCTCTCTATCTACTTCTCTCTCTGTCACTCTCAAATAAACAAATTAAATTAAAAAACACACTTTGATCTTTAATTTATAAAATAGCACTGGGGAGGAACAAGTCATCAATTTATTGGAACTTTGGTTAATTTTAAAAACTCAATACGGGCATTAATGTTTATATCATACATGTCAACATAAAACATGGTGTTATCCATTCATCCATGTGATGAGCATTTGACAGAAGGTGACCTACATTAATGGGAGAGAGAATTAGGGTGTTGTGTCTGTCATTTTGCCACAAGCAGCCAACCTAATAAAGTTGCAGAGAACTTACGTTAAAGGTGAGATCAGTCTAATCACAAAAGATTATGTTACCTGGAGATTTAAAAACACTTTTCATGAAAAGAGTCTGAAATTTGAGAGTGCCAGGTCTCCCAGCAGGACAAGCAGGAGGCCATATTGAGCTTAATTTTCTTTTGAATACTTTAAATGAGAATTTGGATCAATCTAAGGGGCTTAAACCTGATTGACAAAGCCCTTGAGGTGTTCTCCTCAGCTGCAGAAACAAGAAGAGTTAATTGGGCAAGATAATGGAGTCAATTTTGTTAATTCTTCAAGTATTACAGTTTCTTTTCTTTTCCAGTCAGTTTGGGGGTAATTATAAAAGCAAGAAAAATCAGATTTACAGACTGGAGTCATTCCAAGTGATTTAAACACTGTTAGAAGGTGACTGGGCAACAGAAAGAAACCACAAGATGGAGAGCCTCTGATGATTATTGAAAAAAATATGTTTTCTTACAGATTTTTTTTTGTTTCAAAGACCTATAAATTAAGTTTCATATAGTCCTTTGTATTCTACTTCTGAACACACAGAATTGTGGAGCAAATTATCAATTGTCATTGTGGTATTTTGGTCATACGATAAACTCCAATATTGTTATTGCTTTCATTTTGATGGATGTGAGAACAAAGAAAATTGTTTCCGTGTGGTTTATAATAGCAAAGATTTTTCAAACATCATCCACGAATGGTCAATTAATATCTGGAGAGATAGCTCAGTGATTAAGTCACTTGTTTGAAAAGCCTGATGGCCTAGGTTCAATTCCCCAATACCCACATAAAGCCAGAAACATCTAGTGGCACATGCATCTGGAATTCTATTACAGTAGCAAGAGGCTCTGGTATGCCCATTTTCATCCTCTCTCTTTCTTTTCCCTTTGCTAATAAATAAATAAATAAATAAATAAATAAATAAATAAAATTTAAAAAATAGGCAGTTAATAAGACATGTGATATTCATCCATATAATTCGGTGGTATAAATATAAAATATCTACCATATATTATTCATTCAATAGGTTGTATAGTGTATCAGTCACATACTAGTCAAGATGTTAAGGACAAGGGCTATAAGCAGATATGGGGGTGGGGTTCTATGCCTATAGTCCCAGCCACTCTGAGGACTGAGGCAGGAGGATTGCTTGATCCCAAGAGTTCAAGCCCAGCCTAGGCAACAGAGCTAGACACTGCCTCTTGAATGAAATGAAAAAAGGAAAGAAAGAATAAGGAAAGAAAGAAAGAGAAGGAGAAAAGGAAAGGGAAGGGAAAGGTAGGAAAGGAAAAGGAAGGAATTCCAGAGAACAGGATGTTTAGGGGATGATTCTCATGATACTATAGAATATAGAACATATAGGATATGTAAAGGGCAAAGAGAAAATAACAAGTAAGATCATTTCAAATAGTTTTACTTTAAAAAAAGCAAAACCAAGATAACATAGTCATATAGAGTGATTCACTTAAGGCAGGCCCTGGGATTGGTGTGGCAGGAGAACTGGAGACTATTGTTCTAGGTGAACAGAGAATGCGTAAGGGCTCTTGGTGGGGTCTCCTGCCCTGGCACATGGAGAGGCCCTTGCAGCTGGCACCCCCTGAAGCTGGAGGTGCTCGGGAGTTGGATCACAAAGGACTTTGCAGGCCACAGTGAAGAGTTTACATAGATTCTACATGCACTGCCACGCAGCTGTTAGAGATTCAAGCAGGTAGTAACATAGTGGGATAGATGACCATGCTGGCAATGTGTGTTGTAAAGAGAAGAATGGAGGCAGCTACAGGTGTTTCACTGAAAGAGAGTGACCTCTTGGACAATAGTGTAGGCTGTGAGAGAGTGAGTGGGGGATTTGTTTGAATTTTCTTTTTTTTTTTTCACTTCTTTTCCTTTTTAAAATCTATGACAATTTCATGCATGTATATAATGCATTTGGGAATTCTTACCTCCACTACCCTTTTCTATTTCACTCTAAAATCCCTCTTTTTCCAAACTATTTTCCCTCTCATTTTCATGATGTGTGTGTGTGTGTGTGTATGAGAGAGAGATGCTGAATTTAATTAGGGGTGTTCATATGAGCATGTGGGGGTTATCTTCCAGAGCATGGTCAATTCACCAGGATCTAGAACATGACTTCACCCCCTCCAGCAAGCACCAGCTGCCAATAACTCCTCAGGTTGGGGGGGGGGAATCCTAGTGAGCCCCTCCCCTTTCCACGATGGGATGTGGACAGGCCTGGGCTTGCGTGGGAAACCTCAGTTGCTGTGAGTTTATAAGTGCGATGGCCGTGACACGTCAGGAAGACAGTGTTCCACAGCACTCCTCCCCATCCTCCACCTCTTACATTCTTTCCATCTCTTCCAAGATGTTCCTGGAGCCTTGGACTTTCTTTCGGAACCTGGCACTACGTAGACCTCCAAGTTTTTAGAGCTTCAAATCTCTTGACTTGGAACTAGATCTGGAGGCTTACACAAACTCGCTAAGCTCTTCTTCCTTTGAATATAGGATGGCATAATACCTGCCGTGCCGCTTCTGAGGGCAAGATTATATAAGATAAACTCTGTGAGAGATTTCAGTGACGGGAATGTGCTATGTAAATACAGGTATCCCTTGGATACCAAAAGCTGTGGCAGCTCAAGTCTCTTATATAACATGGCATAGTATTTGCATATAACCCACACACATCCTGCTGTATACTTTAAATTATCTCTAGTGTACTTATAGTACCTAATACAATGCAAATGCTATGTAAATAGTTGCTATACTGTGTTGCTTATGGACTAACGTCCAGTGAAGAAAAGCCTGAAGCTGGGGGTATCTCTCAGTGCTAGAGTGATTTATTAGCAAGGACACGGCCCAGCACTGAAAACATAAAAAGTAAAAGCTCCTTTATGTTCAGCTCAAGGGCATTTCCTCTGCTGAGGACTTCTGATCCACAGTTGGTTGAATCATGGGTGTGGTAGCTGACTGCATAATATGGATGCACTGTATAATTCAAAGAGAAAATTCAGACAGAGGATATGACCACAGTTTGAGTCTGGGCTCTCCCTATCCTCGGTGTCACTGTGGGTAGCATTAACTATTTCGGTCAAACTCTCTTAAGTCCGTTTATTTGACTCAAAGTGGATACAATGCATCTGAGTACCTCAATCAAGGAAGAGGAGTGAGGTGGAACTTGGCAGGGGACAGACTCATTAATTATAAGAGGACTGGCAAACTGCTGAGTAAATACTAAGAAGATAGCGTATTTTCTGATGTACCTGCTGCACTGATTCCTTGGAGAAATTTCATTCCCTCAGGATTCTCTCCATAGATTACTCCTGTTCATCCACCAGCCCTTCAGGGTAACTGTCTCTGTTCAGCGCGAGGGGAGAGTCTGGACGGGGCCACAAACCTGTGTTTTTAGTAACCTCCAAGTTTCTTAATTGAGAAACAGGAAATGTCTGGGTCCTTGAAGGAATATAATTCGTGCCTTTCATACTTTAAGAAACAGAACTCCAGGAAAGGAATGGGAGCATCACTTTTAGAAAATATTCTTGTGACCAAAAACACATGGTATGAGTTCAGGGTGTTAATAGAGACATCATGAATTCACTCGCATGGCTTGGATTGCCTTCAAGCAGTAGGTGTTCTGTTCATATTTTGTAATATGTACAGAGAAGGTTTGAAGTATTTTACTCCCACCCTCATATTTTGTTTTTTTTGGGGGGAGGGGGCCTGGAGACAGAACCCAGGTCCTTGTGCTTGGTAGGCAAGCATTCTACCACTGAGCTAAATCCTCACCCCACCCCACTCACATATTGTAACAATTTTATTTTATATAAATTATAACAGATTATATACTCTTTCATCCCTTTGTCCCAGTTCCCATTTCCCTGGGGGTCTTCCTCAGTGGGGTTATGGTACTCACTGCGGCATCAGTCAGTCCCTATGGGATAGTGAGGGGCCTGTGTCTCAGGGTATTCATACCCACTCTGTGGCTCTTACAACCTTTCTGCCCCCTCTTTGGCAATGTTCCCTGAGCCATGGCAGACCTGTTGGCAGTCTGATTTAGTGTCAAGTTCTTGGTAGCTTCTGAGTTTCTGCTTTGATGCGTTTTAAGTGATCACTGTGTCTATCACCATCACCCTGGAGCTTGTTGTCAAGCTATCAGGGAGAGCAGTGTTCATGTAGCCACTTCCTTTGCAATTACTCCTGGGCAGATGTGGTAGAGGTGGCACATCTCACGGTGGGCAGTCAGCTATCTTTTTGTCATATCAGTGGATCTTGGCTCTCCTCCATTTTCTCTGCTCTGTGTAAAACAAAATAGATTCTCTGACCAAGAGTGAGAACAACTTGGGTTAAAGGGGACATGCAAAGTTATTTGAGAGACTTTTTGGCATGTAAGCCCACTCTTGTTTTCCAGAGAGCAGTGAGGGCTTATCTCTGAAGACTATGCCCTCTCCCACTTTTTCCTATATGGCATACTGGAAGAGGATAGGTTTTTGTTTGTTTGTTTGTTTGTTTTTCACTTGTTCTTTGACAATTTCATACCTATCTGTCTTCAATCTATATGTGTATATACATATGTTGTATTTTGATCATATAAACCCCCTCTTACCTTCTCTCATCATCTTCCTGCAGAGCCCTTCTTCTTGCTCTCACTTACTAGTGGGTTCAGCATTGAAGAGTATGAGTCTCCGTCTCCCCAGTAACCATGAACTGCCAATGGCTTCTCAGGGAGAGTGGGCCTCATAAACTCTTTCCCCATTCATGACGGGCTCTATCTGTAGTGGCCTGCACAGGTAGCTCTGGCTGCTGGGACTTCATAAGTGCCATGGCCATGTCATATCAAAGTGGGAGAGAGCCACAGCTTCCCTCTTACCCCACTAGGGAGTTTTTAAATGAAGGACCAAATGAGGAGAATGGTAGGGAAGACAAGTATTCTTAGTAATGCTTTATTAATCCAGAGACCGCATCGTAGAGTTATTTCTTCTGTAAAAGTCTAATTGACGTCAATGGGTCTGAAGGTTTGTCCTGATTCCCTTTGAGTAAATCTTATCTTGGTTTCATCATACCACTCACCATCTCCCTTTACCTTCAAACAATGGCCTGTGAAGCCAGTTCTGAGCATGCCTGGGGCATACTTTCTTAGGGGAAAATTGGACATGACCTCACTTCCTGAAAGTGTGTCCAACAGAAACAGAATACCTGTCTATGAAGAGCAGACAGCAATATCAACACATACTGATCTGGTTGATGGCTTGCGCAATTCAAGGACCACTAAATATTTGTAGTAGTCTAAATGTGTCCACGCTGGGCATTCTCTGGGAGGCTCTTTTGTTCTCGTTTGTATTTTTAGCAAGTGAGAAATAGTGATCTTCCATACAAAACAGATGTGCGGTTTGGACAAAATTAACATGATTTGGCCTTGCTCGGCAAAATGGAAGTCGGGACAGTGTCAATGTACAGATATTTTATAGAACATGAACAGATCAAGTGAGAGGAATGTTCTCTGCAAGCAAAAATACTGATTCATCAAAAATCTTGTTGAAACAGAATTGTCCGTAAGTTATTATTGCTCTTCCCATAAAAATATTTTCTGTTTAAATTCAAAACAAACATTCCAAGGAGGAGAAGTGTCTTTTCTATGTCCCATTTAACAATAAAATAACTTTGTTTTCACAATCCCATTATCTTCCAGCTGGAAGATATATGATCTTGTTATACCAAGCCTTCTTATAGGAACGTGCTTAGGAGTTTCTGCGGAGCGCGTGAGGCATGCCTTTTGTCTGGTTACACTACCTGCTCTTCATCAGGAGCCTCCTCTTTAGAAGGATGGCACAGAATTTATTTTAATGAGGTACAAAGAGTTTGTTTAGACATTTTCACCTTTGGGTAGAAATATGGTCCTTTGTCCTTGCAGAAGAGGTGGCAGAAAGATTTTAAGGGTGAAAGGAAGGGGAGGAGTGCTAAGTGTACTGTCTTCCAGCCTCAAAGTGACCTTGACATTCATGACCTCATGGTGGCCAACACTACCTACACAAGACCTGCATAATAGGAGGAAAAAATGATGACATCAAAATAGAAGAGGGATGACTTGGAAAGAAGAAGAGATTCAATGGAGGGGGTATTTGGGATTGGGAAAAAGGAGAGTGGGGGGAGGGGATTATGATCATGGTATATTGTTTATATTTATGGAAATTGTCAATAAAAGCATCAAAATAAAAATATGGTCCTTTGTATTGTTCTGTTATGAGACTGAGACTGTTTATTTTTATTTATTTATTTGAGAGATAGAAAAAGGCAGAAAGAGAGAAAGGGAATGGGCGCACCAGGGACTCTAGCTGCTTATGTGGGTCCTGAGGAATCAAACCTAGGTACTTTGGCTTTGCAGGCAAGCACTTTAACTGCTAAGCCATCCCTACAGCCCAAGACTGAGACTGTTAATAAGCAAGACACTTAATTACATATGGTTAATAAAGAAAGTGGAAAATTCAGAATTTGTGGGTGAAGTTGTGAGAGTGTGTTTCTTTTCATGTCTTTTATTTTTTTTTTTGAGGTAGGGCCTCGCTGTAGCCCAGGCTGACCTGGAATTCACTATGTAGTCTCAGGGTGGCCTCGAATGCAGGACAATCTTCCTACCTCTGCCTCCTGAGTGCTGGGATTAAGGGTGTGCACCACTAAGCCTAGCTGAGAGTGTTTTTTAAAAAATTCAATTTTTATTCATTTAATTTATTTGTGTGTGTGTGTGTGTGTGTGTGTGAGAGAGAGAGAGAGAGAGAGAGAGAGAGAGAGAGAGGACGGGGAATGGGTGCACACATGCTATGGCACATGGGTTGATGTCAGAGGACAATCTCGAAATATCTACTTTCTTCCACTTTCTTTGAGGAAGAGTCTCTTGCCACTGCAAATGAATGTCTGATTAGCTAGTCCACAGGCTTTGGAGTCTCCTAGCCCCACCTCCATTGTCAAAGACACATTGGGATCATAGAGACGTGTGCTACTTCATGTCTGCCTTTTCATGGGTGCTGGGTGGGGGAGTCAAACTCAGGTTTACAGGCTTTGTAAGCAAGCACTTTTAACCATTGATCTATCTCTCCAGCCCCTAAAGAGTCTTTTTTTTTTTTTTTTTTTAAAGGGAATGTGTCACCAAGAGGGGGGGAGAAAAGATACTGAAGCATAAACAGGTGACCTATGCAAGGTCATGTCACACGATTCCATGGAGATATTCCCAAGACTCTATGGATATCAGAGTGTGTAAACACTCCTGACTTGATACATCTACCTCTAAGTCTTGAGATGCCCTTCTCTGTCTGGAACTCCTTTCTCTCCTGTCCTCTACCACACTCTGACCTCATCCTAGTGAAAACTTCCATCTGTCTTCGATCTCTCCTCTGAGATCTCTCCTGACCTCCCTACCCCTTCAAGCTTTCTACTTTGAACTTCCATCACAGCTTGAACTTCTTCATTTGTATTCCTTGATGTATTAGTTACTTTTCTGCTTGCTATGACCAAACACCTGATGAAAACAATTTCAGGAAAGAAGGATTTATTTTAGCTAAGTTTCATGGGGGCAAGGCACGGACACTGGGGCTCACAGCTTCTTACATTCAGCGGATGAGGAAGTAGAGACACAGGAAGTGGGGCAGGTTATAAACTGAAAAATGCATGTGTTTGAACACTTGGTCTCCAGCTAGTGGTGCTGCTTCAGGAGATTGTAGAATCTTTAGGAAGTGGGGTTTCTACAGTCTCCTGAAACAGCACCACGAGCTGGAGACCAAGTGTTCAAACACATGAGTTTGCAGGGACATCTTTCATCCAAAGCACAACACCTTGCGTGGAATTTATTACTGTTTATTGTCCTTAAATAAGGAGAAAGTCTTGGCTGTCACATTAGCATTCCCTACTGAGCTCTCACATCCAACCCAAGAGTATTAGCTAATTGAGTGAATGAAATAATCTTTATTTTGTATAAAATTCATTGTGACCCTGTGGTCACTAGTCTACGAGATATAAACTCAATGCTTGTTTCATTGGAAGATGGCTGTTTTCTTTTTAATTTTTTGTTTATTTTTATTCATTTATTTGAGAGTGAAAGAGGGAGGGAGGGAGAGAGAGAGAGAGAGAGAGAGAGGGAGTGAATGGGCACACCAGGGCCTCCAGCCACTGCAAATGAACTCCAGATGCATGTGCCATCTTGTGCATCTGGCTTATGTGGGTCCTGATGAATGGAGCCTGGAACCAAGGTCCATAGGCTTCATAGGCAAGTGCTTAACTGCTAAGCCATCTCTCCGGCCCAAGATGGTTGGTTTTTAAAAGGGGGAAGGAAGAGGAGGAGGGGAATCCTTCTGAGTTCTCTGATTAATTACCCTTAATCTTTTATTTAGTGGATATATTGTCTAAAGATTCTACTTGTAAGTAATAACTTTCCTAAAGACTCCAAGTTCTTACCTAACTGAAAAGTTCAAAGAGTGAACTTGTTTCTGGGAATGAAATGGACCCAGGAGTTCAGGTCATGCAATTATTGATCCATCTGTCCTCTCTTACTACTGTTTTCTTCTGTGTTGCCATCATTCTTAGACAATGTCTTCCCACAGAAGGGAAGATTTACCATAAGGAATATCAGTATAAAATATTTGCTCTTGCTGGAGGCGGCAGTACAAATCTATAATCCCAACATTGGGAGACTCAGGCAGGAGGATTGCCTTGAGTTTGAGCCCAGGCTAGGTAATAAAATTCCTTCTTGCCGGGTGTGGTGGCACACGCCTTTAATCCCAGCACTCAGGAGGCAGAGGTAGGAGGATCACAGTGAGTTCGAGGCCAACCTGAGACTCCACAGTGAATTCCAGGTCAGCCTGGACTAGAGTGAGACCCTACCTCGAAAAACCAAAAAAAAAAAAAAAAAAAAAAAAAAATAAAAAAATAAAAAATAAAAAAATAAAAAAATAAAAATTACTTCTTTAAAAACGAAACAAAACTGGGCTGGAGAGATTGCTCAGTGGTTAAGGCACTTGCCTGCAATTCCTAACAGGCTGGGGTTCAATTCCCCAGTAGCCACATAAAGCCAGATGTACAAAGTGATGCATGCATCTGGAGTTTGTTTTCAGTGGCTAGAAGCCCTAGCACAACTATTCTGGATCTCTCTCTTTCTTGCAAATAAATAAATAAAATAGTACAAAACAAGATGACAAAAACAAAACAAGCCAGTGTGGTGGTGCACGCCTCTAGTCCTAGCACTAGGGAAGCAGAGGTGGGAAGACTGCTACAAGTTTGAGGCCACCTTGAGACTTCATAGTGAATTCCAGGTCAGCCCGGGCTAGAGCAAGACTCTACCTACCTTGAAAAAACCAAAAAATAAACAAACAAACAAACAAACAGACAGCCAAACAGACATGACAACCAAAGTGAAATACCTGTGTCAAAGTCTAGGGCTGTAAGAACGCCCAGAGCAATGTTGGTGCAAACAGAGTGTCTTTCTCCTGCACACCCCACCAGTCTGGCCCTGTCCGTGTCACTTCAATCTTGACTTGACAGGGTCCACGTTGAGGCTACGTGTCAGAACGCTGGCTGGCCTGACATGCATACTTACCTGAGCCAGGAAAGGAAGGATTCAGCTTGTTGAGTCGGAAATGGCGGTACAGGCCAGCCATCTTGGCACTTTGGAGAAAAGGAAAAAAGAGTTTGTCCTCAGGAAAAATGGAGGCTATGTAGTGGGCAGGCAAAATATTTTGCTCCATGGCTCTCTGTCAAATGTACTACATTTCCTGGAAAGCCACTTTTGGTTTGAACAGGTCACCTTGACTCTGGTAAAATGTGTCTGGTCCAGTAGTTCCAGTCATATAGGAAAGCTGACTCCAGAGCATGTTCAACATCGCTTCTTCCCTTCCTGGCTCCTTTTGCAGAATATCTGTGCTACAGTCTACAGATGGAGCGATGACCAGGGTTTGCTCCAGTCCTTGCTCATAAATAAGGACTTTACCTTCATGAATGGAGTAGGTTAAGGGAGATAGTAAAGAGAAATAATAATAATAAGTATGGTAATTAAAAGTGACAAAAATGTCACAAGAGGGGTGGGGAGATAGCTCAGTCAGCAACACGTTTGCTTTGTAAGCATGAAGACCTGAGTGGTTCTCCATTACACACGTGTGTTTGATCCCCAGTGCCCATGGGTGTGGTAGCATGTGCCTGTAATTCCATCACTGGAAGGTGAGACAGTTGGACCTCTGGAATTCAATGTCCAGCTAGTCTAGGCCAATTGTTGAGCCCCCGAAGTGAGAACCGATGTCAAGAAGAGGTAGATGGCATTCTTGATACACCCAAGGTTGTCCTCTGTCCTCTGTCCTCCACATGTATGTGCACACACGTGAGTGCACAGCAGCACACGCGTGTTCACACACCCATGAATGTGAATGCACAAATGCGTACACACACTGTGGTGCTTTGACTCACGTGTCCTCCATAAACTTAGGTGTTCTGAATGCCAGGATCCCAGCTGATGGAGATTTGGGAGTTAACACCTCCTGGAGGCAGTGTATTGTTGGGGGTGGGCTAATGAGTGTTATAGCCACTGTCCCCTTGCCAGTGTTTGGCACACTCTCCTGTTGCTATTGCCTACCCTCTGCTCATGCCATCGTTTTCCTCTGCCATCATGGAGCTTCCCCCTTGAGCCTGTAAGTCAAAATAACCCCTGTTTTCTTCCACAAGCTGCTCTTGGTTGAGTGATTTCTACCAGCAGTGTGAATCTGACTGTAACAGTAAAGTGGTACCAGGAGTGGGATTGCTGCTAGACATCTGACTGTGTGGCTTTGGTCTTTTGGAGCTGATTTTCAAGAGGAATGTGGAAGGATTTGAAACCTTGGCCTGAGAGACATCTTGCAGTACTGTAAGTACAGCTTGATTGACTATTCTGGTTAGAGTTGAAAGACCTGAATACAGTAGAACTATGGACTATGAGGTTTGGCTTATGAGGGTGAGAAAGAGCTTTGCTTGGACTGGGCTAGCAGTTTGTGTGTGAGGCTTGCTGTTATGCCTGTGTCCTGAGAAGTTGTGCAGGGTTGCAATGTGTAGAAATGAACCGGTGTGAGCAGAGGGATACAGCACAGAAAAACAAAATCTTTGGGTGAACTGTTGCATGTTCAGCTGCAATTGAGAGATTAAAACCTTTGAGACTGGGTTAGCTGACCTGTGCTGGGGCAACAGAAATAATGTAGACTCTTTTGAAGGGGCCTGAGTGCTCAAGGAGTGTCCTGTTCTTCAAAGTCTGCTTTATTCCCCCCTGGATTAACAAATTGGCATTCACCTGGTATTGTAGAGTATAAGAAATGCAGCAAAGAGAGGGTCATTGAGTTTGCAACATGGTCTTGTATTTTGGAAATGGCCATGGACAGTGTGAAGCAGGTTTGCTGGATGCCTGTGTGGAGACCTGATGGAGCTTTGAGGATGAACCGTGGGTTGCAGCAGAGACCCAGTGGAGATGCCGGGACTACAAGATGGCTGCCAAGGAGAGCTGCTGGCCCCTGATGAAGTTTTCCAAGACTGTGAGTAGCCTAGCTGGAGGGGTGGAATTGGAACTTAAGAGACTTGTTGCTGGTTCGAATTACTGGACTTAGAGATTTGTCACTGACTAGAGTTGTTCGACTTGGAGCTAGAGAGTTTGATGTTTGCTCTGTTTAAATCTTGTACTGGTTGAACATTTCTTTGCTATGCCCAATGCCACCTTTTGCAGTGTGTTTATTCTGTGCCATTATGGGTTTTGGGGGGAGTTTTTTGGTGTTATGGGTCAGTTAAAAGACCTTGGATTATGGGGATATATGAACATCACTGGAATTGATAAAAACTATGGGGACTTTTAAAGTTGGATGAATGTATCACATTTTACATCATGTATGGTTATCAGTTTATGGGGGCCAGGGGCGGAATGTAGTGGCTTGATTCAGGTGTCTCCCACAAACAGGTATTCTGAATGCTAGTCTCCCCAGCTGATGGCAATTGGACACTAAAGCCTCCTGGAGGCAGAGTATTTTTTGGGGTATGGGCTTATGTGTTTTATAGCTGGTTTCCTCTTGGCAGTGTTTGGCACACTCTCCTGTTTCTGTTGTCCACCTTATGTGGGCCAGGGGGTGATGTCCACCCTTTGCTCATGCCATCATTTTCCCTGCCATCATGGAGCCTCCCCTTAGGTCTGTAAGCCAAAATAATGCCCCCCCCTTTTTTTCCCACAAGCTGCCTTGGTCAGGTGATTTCTGCCAGCAATGCGAACCTGACTGTAACACACACACACACACATACACAATCAGTGAGACAAATTCAGATGTAACTACCATCTCCTTTAAGTCTTTGTTTAGTGCATTCTACTCTATTCCTCCTACTTAAAGCCACAAGCTGCCCCATTTTGCTCCTGTCATTTCCCCTTCTTAATCCTCTCCCTACAGATCTTCTGACCTTATAGCATTGCCATTTCCTTAGAATTTAGAAATTACAGGCTGGAAAGATAGCTTAGCAATTAAGGTGCTTGCCTGCAAAGCCCAAGGACCCAGGTTCAATTCTCCAGGTCCCATGCTAGGCAGATGTATGTCATGGCACATACATCTGGAATTCATTTGCAGTGGCTGGAGGCCCAGGTGTGCCCATTCTCTCTCTCTCTCTCTCTAAAATAAATAAACAAAAAAAATTAAAAAAAAGAATTTAGACATTAAGCTTGTGTATTTAACTATTTTCTGGGCTGGAGAGATGGCTTAGTGGTTAAGCACTTGCCTGTAAAGCCTAAGGACCCCAGTTCGAGGCTCAGTTGCCCCAGGACCTACAATAAGCCAGATGCACAAGGTGGCACATGTGTCTGGAGTTTGCTTGCAGTGGTTGGAGGCCCTGGTTTGCCCATTCTCTCTCTCTCTCTCTCTCTCTCTCTCTCTGTGCCTCTTTCTCTCTCTGTCTGTAGTTCTCAAATAAATAAAAATAAAAAAATTAAAAAAACTATTATCTGCCATTCCCCCACCACCCCATAGACTGTAAACCCCCCAGGGCAGGCATTTCCCCCCATTTTGTCCACTGATGCATCTCTCATGATTTGGGCACAGCAAATGCTCAGTAAATTACTGAAGGAATAAGTGAAGTAGAGAACGGTGGGGCTGACACGGATGTACTCTAAACATCAAGAACAGAGACAGACTGTTCAAGGTCATGTGATTGTGAATGTGGAGAACTCAAGAAATGAGAGACCACTGGGCTACAGTGCACTGAACAGGGGGTGAAGAGCATCAAAGGATCCCTAAAGATGTTGCGGTTGGTTGATACTCTGAACTCTACCCTAGAGCCTGTGGTACAGAGCTTGGGTTTTGCTAATAGTGTAATGGAAGCCTGTTTATTAGTTTTGAGATGAGAAAACACGATGGGATACTCTTTTAATTTTTTAAAAATATTTATTTACAAGCAGAAGGGGAGAGAGAAAGAGAGAGAGAATGGACACACTAGGGCCTCTAGTCAGTGTTAATGGATTCCAGATGCATGTGCCACTTTGTGCATCTGGCTTTACATGGGTACTGGGGAACTGAACCTGGGCGGTTAGGCTTTGCAGGCAAGCGCCTTAACCACTGAGCCATCTCTCCAGTCCCTGTTTTGCTTTTTGACATGGTCTCACTGTGGTCTCACAGGCTGGCCCTCAACTCAAGATCTTTCTGCCTTAGTTTCTGTAGTGCTAGGATTACTGGCGCACACCGTCACAACTTCCTTTATGGAGCATTTCTTGACTCCATCATTCAGAGTTGGTCCCCTTGACACAGCTTCCTTCACTTGTCTCCTGAATGACGTCCTCCCTGTGCTGCTCTCCAATCCTTTCCACGCACAGCAGTGCCAGAGATCAACTCTGAAATCACTCTTTGTCTGAAACCTCCGATGGCTTTCTGCTATACCAGGACAAGGACCAAAGTCTTCCCTAGGCCTGCGAGGCTGGTGCTGCCCATTGGCTTCTGCCCTCCCTGCCCACTGTCCCTTTGCTGTCCCCCATAGCCACGCTGGCCTCTCATGACTGCTGTGACCCACTGCCACGTCACCTTCTTTGAGCCTCTCTCTGCTTCCTCTCCTGCCTCTCCATCCTAATTCATGTTTCCAATTTATTTCATGTCACTTACTCAGTAAGACCTTCCTTGCCACAACACCACCAGCCCCAGATCTTACACTGGCTCCATGCGCTCACGTCTCTTGCACTCTCTGCCCCCCCATTCACCGCTCTATGTCCTATGGTACTTGAGGAATTGTTATGGATATTTTAGCACATGCACATATGTGTACATAGTATGTGTGGTGTATGCATGTGTGTGTGTGTACAGATGCACATGAGTATGTGGAGGCCACAGGAGACCATCAGCGTGATCTTCTTGTCAGTGTTTGACATTGTTTTCTAGAGACAGAGCCTTTCACTGAACTGGGAGCTGCCATTCTGGATCAGACTGGCTGATTAGTCATCCCGGGCTACTCTTCTGTTTCTGTCCCCAATAGGACTGTGGCCACATTCAGCTTTTTTAAAAAAAATATTTATTTATTTGACAGAGAAAGAGGGAGAGAGAGAGAGAGAGAGAGAATGGGCACACCAGGGCCTCCAGCCACTGCAAACAAACTCCAGACGCACCCTTGTGCATCTGGCTAATGTGGGACCTGGGGAATCGAACCAGGATCCTTTGGCTTTGCAGGAAAATGCCTTAACCACTAAGTCATCCCTCCAGCCTCACATTCAGGTTTTAACATGGGTGTAGGTGTCAGGTACTTAGGCCTTCTTGATTACACAGCTCTCACCCACTGAGCTATCTCCCCAGTCCTGATTAATTATTTTCAAGTTGGCTTTTTACCCAACACAGTAATCGGCATAATGGCCAGGAATGTGTCTGCTGGTTCTCACTCAGCACAGAACCTGATTATCAGAGTGCTTAATGCCTACAGATGGAGAAAAACTAAAACAACTCCAGCAAAACTCAGATTAGCCTTTTCGTTAAGTCATTATTCATCTGTAGACATTGTATGACCACACTCCTGCAATCTTGTTCTTTCTTTTCCTCCTTCCTGTTAGCACCCTTCTTCTCTCTCTCTCTCTCTCTCTCTCTCTCTCTCTCTCTCTATATATATATATATATATATATATATACATATGTATATATATATATATATATATATATAGAGAGAGAGAGAGAGAGAGAGAGAGAGAGAGAGAGAGAAGAGGGAGAATGGGCATGTCAGGGCCTCCAACCACTGCAAACGAACTCCAGACGCATGCGCCCCCTTGTGCATCTGGCTTACATGGGTCCTGGAGAATCAAACCTGGATCGTTTGGCTTTGCAGGCGAACACCTTAACTGCTAAGCCATCTCTCCAACCCAATGACAATGCCATGTTCTATGGTAGCACAAGAAGTGTCAAAAGGTGACAATACTGTCCTCAGTTCTTTCTCCCTGCCTTGGCAGCAACAGTCCTTTGATAAACACATAGTCAGCCTAGTCACCCATCAGAACTGCGCAGGAACCCTCTTGTAGAATAAATGGACAGCTGTACAATGGGAAGAAAAGGGTCTCTCTTTGCAATTCAACTTTTGTTGTGTCTTGGGGCAGAGGAGTTGAACCCAGGTTCCCCCACATGCTAGGCAAACACTCTTCCACTAAGTACCTTTGCAGATTTCCATAATCAAGAGAAAAGCTTGAGTAGTTCAAGCACAGGTGGGTCTGCGTGTGAGACCTTTGTAGGGAAAGGGCCAGGCTGGAAGAAAGTGGGTCCCTGGAAGAAAGGGGTGAAGCCCTCTTATGAGAAGAATGAGTATTCCCATGCAAGCAGGTTAACAGGGGTTTGGGTGTCAGATTTAGCAACTGGGGGTGACGGGCTCTGATGCACCCACCAGCCTCCTGGTCCTTTTGCAGAATCTGGACAGGCACCTCCCCTACGAGTTGTTAGTAAGAAGCCAGCCAGTTGGGGGATTCACCTGAGGTGACCCAACTTGACTCTTCAAAATGGGACCAGGTGAGGTAGCTCAGTGGTAAAGGACTCGCCTAGCATGTGAGGTCCTGGGTTTCAGTCCTGACACAAGGAACGCATAAGAAGAACCTCCGAAGGAAGTGGCAGCCGGAGCCGGAGCTGGAGGGGTTGGGGGATACCAGCAAGATTCGGGGGACCCACGTGTTGGAAAGCCACATGTTACTCTGCCAGGCTTCGAGCTTGGTTAATTCCCGTGGGGCTCAGCGCTCAGCTTCACAACTGCCCCACTCTGCACTGGAGCCCCGGAGATGGGTCCCGTGGTCCTCCCCTAACTGCAGAGCCCCCTAAGCATGAAACCTGTGTAGCACAAAGCCGCGACTGGGTGAACCGCATTCCTCTCAGCTCTTGTTCTCCTGTGTAATGTTATTCCTCTTGTTTGGACGCGATCTCATCATTTTGCTTCTGATTGCCCAAATTAACTCAAACGCCCTTAAAATATCAAATTAGTGTTTTGCCAGTAGCGAACGTCTCATTTCAGATTTCCCCATCGGATGTACATGTGTTGCCAATAACAACAGCAAGGAGGCTATTACAATTACAGCCACCGGAAGCCTCTTGGGTTCCCTGGAGTCCCTTGGTGGTGATTCTCTTTGGTGGCTTCTCTGTGATAACAGTTGAATTCTTGAATGAAAAAGCCTTGTTGTAGAAAGAAGCCCTTACAGCGATTAAATGTTTGTTTTGAGTGTAGGATCTGAAAAGTTGACGAGGACAATCCACACTCACAGGCTATGAGATACTGCGGGGTAGAATTGTCACTGCTAACAAACTTCAGAGCACTTACTTGATTTATTAATCCGATTGTTTCCCAGCTATTCACTTGCTTATAGCCATGGGTGGAGTAGATGATCTTTCACTCGGCCTTTAATATGTGACATTTATTTAGCCAGCACTTCCGCATTCTATATTGAATGCAGGTTGAAAGCTTGGTTTGTGGTAAAGTGGAACATTTCCCCTGTGTTATTTGATATGGTGGCAGTGGTCAAAAGAGTGTAATTCTGTGCTT
The DNA here is from genome assembly GCA_036346955.1 of Dipus sagitta. Classification (NCBI taxonomy): domain Eukaryota; kingdom Metazoa; phylum Chordata; class Mammalia; order Rodentia; family Dipodidae; genus Dipus; species Dipus sagitta. The sequence goes on along the minus strand of CM070772.1, from coordinate 37,115,768 downwards.
CATTACAATAGAGGAAGGAGGTGGATGACTAACTCTCCTTATTAGGAGAACAGGAAGTGGTCTAGGATTGAGATCCAAAAAAAAAAAAAAAAAAAAAAAATCGAATTTGTTTGATGTTACCAGTAGTGACCTGCCTTGATGTGGCTTCCTTGGATGCAACTACAACCCAAAATTGTGACATCTAAAGGTGGTGGGAGAGTTTGAGGCACATTAGTCAGAACTTGTTACCTGAAATTTTAGCCTATGAAGTCATTGTTCCCAGGGTGAGTAACTGGCCGGACAGTTTATGCAATGACTACTATCTGGAGTAGATGGAGAAAACAGGTTGTCTCTGAAGACCAAGACTGAGTTTTTTCAGCACTGTGAAGGTTCTTCATGAATCTTCCTTCAGTGGTCTTTGCTTGCTGTCTTAATTCCCCAGCACATCTACGTGGAAGTTCCTCTCTCTCTACTCCTTGAGTGAATAAGAAAAGCAATGTGGGCTGAGGATGTGGCTTAGTGGGTGAAGTGCTTGATTCGTATGCATGAAGCACTGGGTTCTATTTCCAACATGACATCAACACTATGCTGTGATGTACAACTAACCCAGCACTTGGAAGGTGGAGGCAGGAGGGTCCGAAGTTCAAGGTCATCCTTAGCTACGTAGTGAGTTCAAGGCCAACCTTGGCTACAAGAGACCCTGTTTCAAAAAATTAAACAATAAAAAAGAAAGAAGAGGAAGAAGACATGAAAAAGTCATTTGGGTTACTGATGTTTGTTAGATATGCCTGATGTTTTTGTTTTGTTGGCTTTTTTGTTTTGTTTTGTTTTTGAGGTAGGGTCTCACTTCTAGCCAGTCTAATGTAGAAGTCACTCTGTAGTTAGGCAATCCTCCTACCTTTGCCTCCTGAGTTCTGGGATTAAAGGTATATGCCACATACCCTGCCTGAGTGATTATTTTTATCTAAATTAGTTTTAATGAATACTGAAGCAGATTATTTAAGATACCTGTTCTGACTATTTCTGCTTACTTAAAGAACTATTTTATTTATTTATTTATTTATTTATTAATTTTTATTGGACTATTTTAAAGACTATGACTTTGTTATTAGAAAAATTTTAGTGTCAGGGGTGTTATACCTTTCATCAAGTTGTTGGCCAGGAAGGTCCCTGATGTCCCCAAAACATAACACGGTATTGCCAAGGCTCTTGTTTGCCTACCAGAACTAGGTGGTAAGAGCCTATTGCTGGCAGTGGAGGGGGAATACGGAAGAGGGAACAAACAGGGAAAGTGGTGAGAGGGGATTATGATCATGGCATATTATTTATACTTATGGAAGTTATCAATAAAAAAAAACTTAAAAAACGAAAGAGACTGACAACTCTGGATAGCAGTAAAAAGTAATTTCGTTGTGTTTCTTCTCTTCTTGAGCCTCAGCATTCTAGAATAGTGGTTCTACATGCAGCAGTGCATTGGAATCACCCAGGAGGTCTGTTGGAAGACACATTGTCAAGCCTCCTCCTGGGAGTTCCAGAGTCAGTAGCTTTGGGGTGTACCTTGAGTTTGTATTCCTTCCAAGTTCCTATATGTTTTAGTTTATTAGGGTTGCTATGACAAATTACCACAGACTGGATGGATTAAGCAATAGAAATTTATTATCTGTTCGTTCCAGAGGCTATAGAAGTCCAAGTTCAAGGTGCTGGTGGGGTTGATTTCTACAAAGCCTCTCTCTTTGGCTGGTAGATGCCCCCTCATCATATCACCATCTCTTCTGTCACCCATACATCCCTGGTCTCTTCTATGTCCCACATTTCCTCTTTATAAGGACTCCAGCATTCAGATTAGGTGAGGGCTCATTCTGCTAACTCATTTAATTTTTTTTGTTTATTTTTATTTATTTATTTGAGAGCGACAGACAGAGAGAGAAAGAAGCAGATAGACAGAGAATGGGCACGCCAGGGCCTCCAGCCACTGCAAACGAACTCCAGATGCATGCGCTACCTTGCGCATCTGGCTTACATGGGTCCTGGGGAATAGAGCCTCGAACCAGGGTCTTTAGGCTTCACAGGCAAGCGCCCAACCACTAAGCCATCTCTCCAGCCCCTAACTGATTTTAGATTAACCTCCTGTGTAAATATTGTATCTTGAAATACAGACACAGTCTGAGGAGGCACAGAGCTTAGAATTTCCACATATAGACGCTAAGAAAGACACAGTCTCTAATATTTAGTCCATGTAATGGGGCTGGGGAGATGATTCAGCAGTTAAAGGCACTTGCTTATGAAGCCTATCAGCCCAGGCTCAATTCCTCAGCACCCACTTAAAGCCAGATGCACAAAGTGGCGCAAGTGTGTAGAATTTGCGGCAGCAAGAGGCTCTGTTATGCCCATACACTCTCTTAAATAAGTACATAAATAAATATTTTTTTAAAAAAGTGGAATCTTCTAAATAAAATAAAATAAACATACTATACAATGCCATGTCTCTAAGCTTAGGGACCACACTTTGAGAACTGCTGCTCGAGACCTGACTGGCCAGGCACAGGGACATGTCCTTTGAGCAGACATTTCTCCATGTGAATCTTTTTTTAAAAATTAATTCTTTTTTAAAACTTCCATAATTGTAGACAATATCCCATGGTAATTCCCTCCCTTCCCCCACTTTCCCTTTGAAACTCCACTCTCCCATCATATCCCCTCCCTATCTCAATCAGTCTCTCTTTTATTTCGATGTCATGATCTTTTCCTCCTATTATGATGGTCTTGTGTAGGTAATGTCAGGCACTGCGAGGTCATGGATATCCAGGCTACTTTGTGCCTGGAGGAGCACATTGTAAGGAATCCTACCCTTCCTTTGGCTCTTACATTCTTTCCACCACCTCTTTCGCAATGGACCCTGAGCCTTGGAAGGTGTGATAGAGATATCTTGACAGCTCATGGCTTCTTACTCTGTCTCCAAGCCTCCTTTCTAGTTCTCTGCTATCACTATCATTCTCCGCAAGCCATTTGCCAATCTTCAGTCTCCTTCTCTGTCCTCAGCAACTCACAATGTGTCAGAGGCCAACCTGTGTTTGCCGGAAGTCTTGCCAGCAGCTCCTGCTCGTTACAGGCAGACCCAAGCAGATTTTGGTCCATATCATCTTGTCCTTCAGGTTCTTTCCCTGTTTCCACAGTCTGTCTTAATACCTGTCAACGACCCACTGCTTCCGAGGGTCTCGTCCTTAAGCTGAGGGCCATCTCCCTTCTGTGCCTGTGGCCCCATCCCCTTCCTTCCACTTCCCGGCTTCCAGCTACCTGGGTTGCATTCACTTTTCATTCACTCTTGAGTGTTGTGATAGTCTTGTGGACAGAATCCTTTCTCTCAGGCTGTTTACTGATGCTAGAATAATCTTACTAAAGCATAATTCTAATCAACACGGATATTTTCCTACTGCTTGCTGGGTAGGCAACAGACCCAGCCTAAAAAGGTTGAGTTCCTCTTATTAGAATGGGGGGCTCGGTAGGAAACAATCTCTGCCACTTTGTCCCACTGACTCTCCATATAGTCACAGATATCTTTCATTTTATAACAGAACGCTCATCTATCCCCCCCGGAAGACACCCCAAAGCAAGCGCAGTTACAGCCTCTGGCACATGCTCAAGCAGATGCTGTACAGGGTGTGAACGGTTGCTCCGACCCCTGAGATTCCAGGGTAGATATTCATAGTTTGGGAAAAAAAAAATAACCATGATCTGCCCATCACAAGCAGTATTCCATGATGGAGTGGGGACCTAATGATGCCATGTAATGTTAATGCAGAAAGATAAAGGTCAAAGATCCCAGGCCACCACAGCTTTAGCAATGTGCTGGGCCAGGATCGGGGGCTCCAGCTCAGGTAGTGGAGTCATTACCATGGTTACTGCCCTCAGTACCTGGGATGCTCTCCGATTCCCTCTCCTCTGTGGTCTTTCCATGGAAGAGTTTACTTTTCTTGGGGCCGCATGCGCACCCCACCTCTTCTTGACACAAGTTTGAAGAGTGGATTGTTTCCAGGGTTGGACCGTCATGGTGTGAGGCTTATGTTTCATTTATAACATGACTCCCTGAGAACTGGAGGGGAGAGTTCCAATGTAGTCCCCGATGTCTCATTCCATCTGTGGATAGCCGCAGCCAGAGGGGTCGTGCTCATAGAGCTTTGAGCCCGGAAACTGGCTTATCGGAACGGGCCGCCGTGCTTCATCACCTCCTCCCCCAAGTGAGCTTGAGACCGTGTGAATAGGAGACAGGGTCTTTGTCAGAAGCCTCTGGGAGGCAGCGCTGTGCTCGTAAAAGGGAAGGGGCCGTGGCAGGCCTCCAGCGAAAGCTGCCTGGACTTAGTCCTCTGGTCATGGCCCAAGATGGCTTCGCTCTGGAGTAAAGAAGTAGCCAGCTTTCTCAGCCTCAAAAGGCTCCAAATTACTCTTTTAACTGCCTCTGATGACTGTAGATTCTCAGCCAAACTGTATTTCCACCTATCCTGTTGGCACATTGGCTAGCTCTGTCCTGGGCCCACCTCTCTAGTGTAAACTTAGGTTGGAAGCAGCAAGAATCAGCCAACATGGGGCTGGAGAGATGGCAGAGATTAAGGTACCTGCTTTCAAAGCCTGATGGCTTGGGGTTTAATTCCCCAGTACTGATGTAAAGCCAGATGCACAAAGTAGCACATGCACATGCATCTGGAGTTCATTTGCAGTGGCAAGAGGCCCTGATGGGCCCATTCTCTCCCTCTCTCTCTCTGTATGTTTCTCTCTGCTTGCAAATAAACAAAATATTTTTTGAATGTTTTATTTATTTATTTATTTATTGGTTTGTTTGTTTATTTATGAGAGACAGAGAGAGGCAGATAAAGAATGGGCATGCTAGGGCCTTTAGCCACTGTAAATGAATTCCAGATTCATGTGCCACTATGTGCACCTGGCTTACATTAGTACTGGGGAATCGAACCTGGGTCCTTAAGCTTCACATGCAAGTGCCTTAACTGCTAAGCCCTCTCCCCAGCCCAAATAAAATATTTTTAAATGCATCAGCCCACATGAACTAACATTTTGAACAAGTCCATTTTCACTTACAACCTCATCATGTGGCTTGCTAATTTGCAGAGTTCTACTAGCTGCTATTTTTTTTAAAGGTCTTCAGCTCCCCCAGCCATACTAGTTTTGTTCTTTGTTTGCTTGTTTTTTGAGACAAGGCCTTACTATGTAGCTTTAGCTGATTTGGAACTCACTATGGAAATCCTGGGTATATAGGTATATCAAATAGGTGTATAGATGAAACATTTACTGATAATCATATCGAGATTTATTTTAAAGCAATTCTTTGGTAGGCCTGTACTCTTGTCATTTAATAAAGATGAAAGAAAATTTCTACACTAATGAGATGGATGTGTTTATTTTTACATAAATAATTAAAATCTTGCCAGGCATGGTGGCACATGTCTTTAGTCCCAGCACTCAGGAGGCAAACAAAAAACAAACAAACAAACAAAAAAATAGAATTAAATCTTGGCTGAATATTTGATACTGCAAGATTGAGAGCATCTTCTACATTGTTCAGAGTTGATCAATATTTTGATTTTATAATTGTCCTTGCTTAGAATGCTTTTTGCATAAATATGCAGTGAGTCCCCTAGCTGTCTTCAGTGCCTTGGTGTTGTCCTCTGAGATGCTCTTCCGTTCCCTCTCCTCTGTGGTGTTGGGGACTGCAGTCATACGTCACCTCTTTCTGACACAAGTTTTCAGCCCTTTGTCAGAGAGCTGCAGGAGGACCAACCAATGTATGGAATGTCCAATCATCTTTATCGCTAGAAGGAGAATTTGGATTTTAAGCCTGGCTTCTTAAACTATATCAAGTGATGTAACAGAATACAAGCTTAGTAAATAATTTAATCATAATAAAAGTTTCTGAACACACAATGACCAAAAACAAATGACAAGGGGTTGGAGAGATAGCTTAGCAGTTAAGACGCTTGCCTGCAAAGCCAACGGACTTCGGTTCAATCCCCTAGGACCCATATAAGCCAGATGCACAAGGTGGCACATTCATCTGGAGTTCGTTTGCAGTGGCTGGAAGCCCTGGTGTGCCCATTCTCTCTCTCTCTCTCTGTTTCTCTCTCTTTGTCTCTCTCCTCTCTGACTCTCTCTTTCTGCCTCTTTCTCTCTCTCAAATAAATAAATAAAAATAAAAATATTAAAAAATAAATAAATGACAAGGAATGCATGCAACTAATTAAGGTATTGTCTATGTGCCAAACTTGCCAAAAAAATGAAGGCACACAGAGAAACAGAGAGAGGGAGAGAGAAAGAAAGAGAGAGAGTACTGAGCATAGTAATCTCTCTGTAGGTTTCTGAGGGTAGTGTTTATAAGGATGGTCACTTTTCTTCTCAGGCATTATTTTTCTATTAATGAAACCTATAAATTTCATTACACTTACTTTTTTAAAATGGTTTTTCAAGATAGGATTCACTATGTAGTCTCAGGGCAGCCTCGAACTCACGGCAATCCTCTGCCTCCCGAGTGCTGGGACTAAAGGCATGTGCCACCATGCCTGGCCTAATCGACTTTTTAAAAAAAATTTAACTTTTAAAAAAATTTACTTGAGACAGACAGACAGACAGACAGACAGACACACACACACACACACACACACACACACACACACAGAGAGAGAGAGAGAGAGAGAGAGAGAGAGAGAGAGAGAGAGAGAGATTGAGAATGAGCACGCCAGGGCCTCTATCCATTGCGAATGAACTCCAGATGCATGTGCTACCTGTGCATCTGGCTTACATGGGTCTTGGGAAAATTGAACCTGGGCCCTTTGGCTTTGCAGGCAAGCACCTTAACCACTAAGCCATCCCTCCAGCCTTTGCTTCAAAAAATATTTTTAAACTTTTAAAAAATTTATTTACTTGAGACAGAGAGAGAGAGAGCTAGTCGACTTTTATTAAACATATTTTTTTCACATTTGCTATACCTTGTTACCTCTGCACTCTGTTTCTACAGTTGAGTTTTCTGGATGCAAACATGGTTCTTATGTTTGTCTCCATTGAATTTAACCCATTGTTCTGGGTACTCAGATCTTGTTGATCACTGATTTTGCTATCCACTGTGATCACCATTACTTCCAGTTTCATTCACCAGCTAATATGAGAGCATGTCCTCCATGTTTATCTAGAGAACAACTGACCAGGGCAGAGGTCTGGCCACTCACTGGGACTCCTTTTCTGGCGGACACGTATTTCTCATGAAGACGTCACAGCACCTACTGACTAGGCAATGCGTTCTTACGCTCCTTTGAATGCCATGTTTGCTTTTGGGAAATTCCCTAGGTTTGTTTCATTTTTAAATTTAAAAAATATTATTTATTTTTAAGGACTGAGAGATAGAAGATGGGTATGGCAGGGCCTCTTGCCACTGCAAATGAACTCCAGATGCAAGCATCTTTGCACATCCTGCTATACTTGGGTACTGGGGACTTGAACCTAGGCCATCAAGCTCTGTAAACAAGTACCTTTAACTGCTGAACAATCTTCCCAGCCTCATTTTAAAATTTTTGATTAGGCCACTGGTTCTCAACAGGAGAGGTTTTACCCACCTGTCACTCTCTTCTCAGGAAATATGTGGCAATATCTGAAGACCCCTTTTTTGTTTTTTTTTTTTTTTCCTTTTTTAAAAAAAAACATTTAATTTATATATTTATTTGAGAGAGAGAGAGAGAGGAAGATAGAGAGAAAGAGAGAATGGGTGTGCCAAAGCCTTTAATCACTGCAAACAAACTCCAGATGCATGTGCCCCCTTGTGCATCTGACTTATGTGGGTCCTGGGGAGTTGAACCTGGGGTCCATAGGCTTTGCAGGCAAAAGCCTTAACCACTAAGCCATTCACCAGCCCTGAAGACCACTTTTATTGTCCCCAGTGGAGGAGGTGCTATAGGCCTCTATCTAGTGGACAGACATCACAAGTTCTGCTAAGCATCCTAAGATGCCCTGGACAAACTTGCACACTTTAGAATTACCCAAAATGCCAAATAGTGATGGTGTGTCGTTGTCCTGTGTTAGATGAGCAGGTGGGTACTGAGTGACTTTACAACATGCTACCCCATCTCCTTGATAATAGTGACATTTCGGTGACATCTGATTCTTCCTAGTACAAGTCACCTCTGCTGTTCAGGACAGGGCAGTTAATTAGACTTGGTTACATACTGAGAACAGATGAATGTGCGTGAGCTAGCAGGTGCCACTATGGGCATAATGAAACTGACTTCACAAACTACAACCCAAAATTAGTTTTATGAGTCTTTGGCTATGTGCCCTGTAAACATCTAGGTTTTGCCGGTGATTTATGTGTATGTTGGAGCGAGATAATAATAGCTTTCCTCCAGCTATTTCATAAGAATATTTGGAGAAAAATGAGATAGTGTAGGTGAAAGGTTTTGAACTCTCTGGATGGGAAAATTACTGTGAAAACATTCTAATGATAATTAGTAGTGGCAATCTGGTGTGTGTATATAGGAACAAAGAACTTCATGTAGAGTCCTTTATACTCCAAAGGAAAGAACCAATTAAAACAAACATGTTGCCCTGGTTCTAACTAATTTCTGTGGCCACAAGCGATTCTCGAAACTATAAATATGTCTTCCCACTCTGACCTTAGGAGACCGTAGTGGGAGTCACTCCCTGGTCCATCACGTGCCCAAGATAGTGGATGCAGAATAATAAGAAAATGTTCACCGATCCTAAAACGCACGAGTGCTTTTATTATTACTTAAAATGGAAACTCAAACTGCCCTTTGATAAGCTTAGCTCATTTTCCTGTTTTCTTGTGTAACTCTTAAGAATTTATTTTTTTTTCCTAAGGATTATGGCTTACCATTTACAAGGAGTTAAGAGCTTTCTGAACAGGGACAGTATGAGTTGTCCCAACCATGTGTCCCTTTGGTATACGACTTCTGGTCTCCTCGCTGCCCGCCTGTCTTACCTACTATTTGTCTATGTCCTCTGGCTGCTATGTGGTTGGCATCCACCTCCACACTGCCGTGCCAACGGAGTGAATGAACAATGGGATAGCCTGGCACTGGCGGGCGTTTTTAATAACTGTGGAAAATGAGGAATTTACACATGCATGATTCAAGCTCCCACTTCAAAGGTCCTCCACAGAACTCCTCCTGAAATTAGAAGCAATATGACTGAACACAATGCCACCTTTTGCATGGCTGCCCAGCATCTCCATAAATCTGTGTGTGCAGGGTTTGGGAAAGTTACATGCCTGGGAAACAGATGCCTTACTTTTATCTGAAATTTATGTTCCCCGCTCCACAGACAGCTCGTGTCTGGGAATGGGAAAGCATGGGGTAGGAAGTGATTTGCTTTACCTACGCAGGCAAGACTCAAAATGGCCCAAGTTCGCTGACCAGGGATTTAACTACATGGCTGTATCTGCCTGGACCTGAATATCGCCTGCATATCCTTCACTCTGGGCAGAGAATGTTCTCTCTCTCTCTCTCTCTCTCTCTCTTTTTCTTGGGCTGAAACTTTACCAGAAAGGAGGAGAAAGAAGAGGCCCCACTCCTGATCACCGCTGTTTCTTCATCAACTTGTTCTAGCTCCCCAGAGCCTTCATAATGCTTTCAGAAGATCCAAGTCTCCGGCCGTGGTTTCCTATTTAGACCTGTCCCCCTTAGCCGGGTCTCCACCTGCAGATCTGTCCTTCCTTTCATTGATAAGTACTCCTACTCATCCAGTGCTTATCAATACTTCAACCCTGAGAGGCAGATACGTTTTTGTCTCTATTTTGTACATAAAGGAAGAGCCTCAGAGACACAGGTTGCTGAAGTTCACACAACTAGAGTTGTAGAAATTCCAGCCTAGGTCTAAAGGCCAAACTCAACTGAGGTATGTCCCATTCTTTCAGGTCAGCAGATACTAGTTCCCATGTTGCACACATGGCGTTTGTATTTCAGTAGGGTTTGCTCAGAGAGTGCCTGAATAGAAAGGCCCAATTGTGACGGTAAGAGTTTCCCACACTCCACTGTGTGGAGGGAGGGTGGAGCCCTTTGATTGTCTATCAAGAATACTAGCCAGGCAGGGTGGCCTGCGGTTTGTTAGCCTGATTCATCCAGTTCATGTTAGAGTCGTGTCACTATTACTCCCAGACAAGATAAATTCTGGATGGTTAGCCAACGCTATCTATTATTTAAATCTTATTTATTTATTTATCTATGGTTTGGTTTTTCAAGGTATAGGGTCTCGCTTTAGTCAGGCTGTCCTGGAATTCACTATGGAGTCTCAGGGTGGCCTCAAAATCACAGCAATCTTCCTACCTCTTCCTCCCAAGTGCTGGGGATTAAAGGCGTGCACCACCACGCCTGGTTAAATTTTATTTATTTATGAGAGAAAGAGGCGGAGGAGAGAGAGAGAGAAAGAGAGAGAGAGAGGGAGGAATATGAGCAGGTATGCCAGGGCCTCTAGTCACTGCAAATGTACTCCGGACACATGTGCCACCATTTGCATCTGGCTTGCATAGGTACTGGGGAATGGAGCCTGGGTTCTTAGGTTTTGCAGGCAAGCGCCTTAACCACTAAACCATTTCTCCAGCCCTGACTATTATAATTTCTATTAATCATTTTGCTTTTGAGACAGGGTCTTGTACGTATCTAGGCTACCTTGAATTTGTAGCCATCCCATCTCTGCTGACACCTGAGTACTGTTATTACAGGAGTGTCCCACAGGCCTGGCTGGGAGAGTGCTTGTGTATCTGTGGATATTTGTTGTATAGATTCTTATTGGTCCCTCTGACTTCAAGGCTAATTAACATTTCACTTCATCCTGGTATGGTTAAGCCTTTAAGTTACTGCTAAATGTCCTGTCTTCTCTTTTGTTATCCTCTCCTCTCTTCTCTTTCTCTTCTCCCTGTCTTTCCCCTCCCTTCCTCTCATTTCCTCTCTTCTTTTCTTTAAAAATAATTTTATTTGGGCTAGAGAGATGGCTTAGCAGTTAAGGCATTTAAGGACCCAGGTTCGAGTCTCCAGATCCCACATAAGCCAGACGCACAAGGTAACGCAAGTGCAGAAGGTCGCACATGAGCACAAGATGGCACATGTGGCTCCAGCAGTGGCTGGAGGACCTGGTGTGCCAATTCTCTCTGTCTTTCTCATAAAAAATTCCAAAATAAACAATAATAATTTTATTTATTTATTTGGGGGGAGAGAGAGAGGGGGTATGTGTGGGTCAATGGGCATGCCAGGGCTTCTTGCCACTGAATATGAACTCTAGAGGCATGTACATCACTTCGTATATCTGGCTTTACATGGGTACTAGGGAATCGAACCTGGCCATCTGGCTTTCAAACAAGCGTCTTTAATTGCTGAGCCATCCCTTGAGTTACTTCTTTCTTTTTGAGACAAGGTGAAAATGCAATCAAAGCTAGTCTCAAAATTTCTATGTACCCAAGATTGACCTTGAACTCTTGACCTTTTGGCCTCTACTTCTGGAATGCTGGGATTTGCAGATATCTTCCTCCATGCCTAACCCATGTTTTGTAGACCTTGTTTTGAGACAGGGGCATTCCATGTAAGCTCTGGCTGGCCTTGAAGCAACTCTATAGCCCAGTCTGATCTCTAGTTTGTAGCAATCCTCCTGCCTCAGGCTCCTGAGTTCTGAGTTTATACGCATGAGCCATCACACCTGGCTTGGCTTCTTTGATGAGGAGTCTCTTAGACACTAGCGTCAACTAATAACCATGAGCTGAAGCTGGTGGATCCTGGGTTTTATTATTTTGGCCATCCTCGCCAGAAAGGATTTGAGAAATTTTAATTGTGAGGAAATTACATGATGAAAGTGAGTGATTTTTTTATTTCTCAAAGTCACAGGCCGCATACTGAATGTGACGTTATATTGCTGCAGCAACAGAGGCGAGGTTAGGAGTTGAGCTGTGGCCAGAGTGACACGTTTGTACAATCTCCATCAGTGGTTATGCATGGTTGACTGCTGCGCAGATTGATGGTTAAGTTAAGGATTAAAGAGATATCATTTGCCCAGTTCTCTACCCATTCGTATTGTTTTCAGAAAAGAAAAATATCCATTCTGGTTTCCCTTTTTTTCCCATGGCAAACGCCAGCCAAGAAGTCTCTGGAGTGTGACTCAGGGGGGCCAGGCCTTGTCTGTGTCACACAACTCTCTAGGAGCCAGTCACCAGGGCCACTTCTGAGTCTCACTGAGTGCAGGAGTTTCCCTGCTGGGAGCCTGCAGGGCCCTAACAAAATTCTAGAAAGTTAGTGCAAAACTTATTAACTTCTTAAAGCGTGTTTATATTTTCCCTTTCTACCTATATATGGGAAGTATTTTAAGGACATGATTTGCCTTTGAGTTTTTACTTTGAATAAAATATTCTTAGTATTTTTTATAATTTCTGATACAACTTCTACTATGTCTCAACGAGTTATTCGGGACTGTGTTTCTGAATTTCTCTCTCTCATGTGCGCACACGCACGTACACAGAGGTCAGAGCACAGCCTCATGTGTTGTTTCTCAGGCGTCATATACCTGGTTTGGAGACAGGGTCTCCCACTGGCCTGGAGTTCACCCATTAAGCTCGATTGCCTGGCCACTGAGCACCAGGGATCCACCTGTCTACCTCCTTGGTGCTGAAGTTACACAAGACCATCACACAGGCTTTTTATGTGGTTCTGAGGATTGAACTCAGGTTCTCATACTTCTGAGGCAAGCACTTTACTACTGAGCAATCTCCCTAGTCCCTGAATTTCCAGATGTATGATTTTTTTTTTTTTTCGGGTGGTGGTGAATCACATTCAGGTCCCCTTTGACGTCAGGCAAGTAGCCTGGCATCAAGCTACCATAGACCCACTCCATTCAATTGTCTGAATTTTTTTAAATTATTTATTTTTATTTATTTGAGAGCATCAGACAGAGAGAGAAAGAGGCAGATAGAGAATGGGCGCGCCAGGGCCTCCAGCCACTGCAAACGAACTCCAGATGTATGCGCCCCCTTGTGCATCTGGCTAACGTGGGTCCTGGGGAATGGAGCCTCGAACCAGGGTCCTCAGGCTTCACAGGCAAGTGCTTACCCGCTAAGCCATCTCTCCAGCCCAATCAATTGTCTGAATTTTTAAAATTTATCTTTGTGATTATTTAACTTGATTATAGTGTGGCCCAAGAACACGGCCCACACATATCAGTTCTGTGAACCACAAGGAAACTAGTCTTTAGGACATTGCCTTTTTCCATTTTTATATACTTACATGTTTTAGAAAAATGCTATTTTTTTTTAAGGTTTAAGGTTTTGCCTCTGACCATCTATTCAAGGTCATTGAAGGGATTTTTCTGTTGAGATCTGTTCTTTAAAAGTGTCCTCCCCACCCCATCTAGCTTGTGAAGAAACACGAGAGGTATATCGAAAGCTCTTTCCTCCCCCTTTCCTTTTAGGCAAGCCATGGCTTGCCTAAAATTGTGATCCTCCAGCCTCAGCATTTAGCACCCAAAGTAAGGCTACAGGTAAGTACCACCAGATTTTTGCCTTGAAAGCTCTGTAGTAATGCCTATAGTTCATCAGTTTTTGTTTTATGTTTTCAAGTTACTTTATTAGATGTGAATGAATATATATTATGCCACCCCAATTTATGTTATCAACTTATTATGTAATAGTGACCATCTTTGTCTTTAATAATGTTCTCTTCTCCAATTTTTTTTTTTTTTTTTGGTTTTTCAAGGTAGGGTCTCACTCTGGCCCAGGCTGACCTGGAATTCACTATGGAGTCTCAGGGTGGCCTCAAACTCACGGCAATCCTCCTACCTCTGCCTCCCGAGTGCTGGGATTAAAGGCGTGTGCCACCTCGCCCGGCTTCCAATTTTTTTTAATTTATTTTTTGATACAGCATTTCTAAGTGGCCCAGGCTGGCCTCTAACTTCCGGATCCTCCTGCCTGCCTGCTGCTGAGGGCTGGGCTTATGGGCAAGTGTCACCACACCCAGCTGCTTTCTTCTTTATAGCATCGTCTACATAGCTGTTCACTTTTGGTCTTTTTATATCTGCTTATTCTACAGATGGAACTCTTGTGACAAGCATGTCTTCAAACAAAACGAGCAGAGGGGTCATCTAATCTTCATCTTTTAAGTGGATCGCTGGGTCCTTTATATTTAGTATGATCTTGGACATCGTTCGGCTTGCTCCCACTCTCCTTCATGTGCAAGTGACCTTGTTTTTCATACTCACTGTTGATAACACTAGACTCTATAAGATGTTTCTATTTGCATTAAGGGATACTTTGGCACTGGGTTCATGGAGCCAAAGTGTAGCTGTAAATGTAGCAAGCAAAGACACGCGACATAAAGGGTCCCTGCACAGGGCTTTGTGACGCAGTCAGGGGGCTGCGTCTGAAGGGTGCCCACGTTCCCCAGGCGCTGCCCACTTCCCCGCGGCCTTGGCGATGGTAACACCTGCCCCGCGTGCGGGAAGCCACCTAATGGCGACACCATGACCACCGGGCTCTGCCTCACCTCCTGACCCCGACCCCCCCCCCCCCCGAGTCCCCATCCTCTGCCCCTGCTCTCGGGGAGACCAGCTCACCAAGATGACCTCGAGCATTCTCGGGAACCATGACAGCAGCTTCGACAGCCTGGATCTCACGGAGTACGCCAAGTCGCAGCCCTGGTGGCGCAAGCTGTTCGGTCAGGGTCAGGAGTGTGGACAGTCGCCGGAGAAGTACAGCGTGGCCACCCAGCTGCTCATCGGCGGTGTGACCGGCTGGTGCACGGGTTTCATCTTCCAGAAGGTTGGCAAGTTGGCCGCCACAGCTGTGGGAGGTGGCTTTTTCCTGCTGCAGTTCGCCAACCACACTGGCTACATCAAAGTGGACTGGCAGCGGGTGGAGAAGGACGTCAAGAAAGCCAGGGAGCAGCTGAGGATCCGCAAGAGCAATCAGATACCCACCGAGGTCAAGAGCAAGGCCGAGGAGGTGGTGTCCTTTGTGAAGAAGAATGTTCTAATGACCGGAGGCTTCCTGGGAGGTTTTCTGCTCGGCATGGCATCCTAGAGGGACGCATCTTCCCCTCCATCATGCTCTTTTCCCGCCAGCAGCCTCCACACTACAGCGTAGGACAATAGAGACCTGCCCCCTTCCTCCTCCTCTCCCCTGCCTTCCTCCCAATGGCCTCTAGGCATCTGCTGGGATGCGGGCCTTGCATGAGCCTGGCCTTGATGGAAGAGAATGTAGATGCTAGCTTTCCTCCCAGGACCCTCCTCGCTTGGTCAATCTGCTGTAGGTCAGCAAGAACGTTCCTTTCCGCTATGTAAGATTCTGGTCGAAAACTTGTTTTGGGAAAAGAATCACGTGTGTAAGGTAACAATAGTTGCCATAGTATGTGTTGCATGGAAAGGAGCTGAATACATTTGTCTTCAAGCATGGAAGAATTTGGTCTCAGAGTGTGTTTTCTCTTTTCATTGATTTTATTTTACTTTTTTCAAAATATTTTATTTGCTTATTTACTTATTTATGTTTTGGAGAGAGAAGGGTAAAGGGAAGGTGGGGGAGAATGGGCACCCCAGGACCTCTAGCCACCACAAATGAAATCTAGAGGCATACACCACCTTGTACATCTGGCTTATGTGGGTCCTGGGGAATCAAACCTGGGTCCTTAGGCTTCAAAAGCAAGGATCTTAACTGCCAAGCCATCTCTCCAGCCCGTTTTTTTTTTGTGGATTTTAGATTATATAGCATTACTTTACTTATACCCTGCTCCAATGGAGCATGGGAAACTAACTGAAAAGATTGACTGATGAGGTCAACTTGTCAAATGTGTTGATCTTATACCCCATGATTTTTAAAATGCTGATCTTGTACTTGATGACCTTGCTAAATTTATGTTACTAGCTTCTATGTTCTTTTTAATTTTCCTAAGTTCATCATTCTGACATCTAAAAATAATAGTTTTATTTCTTCCTTTCTATTTCCTATGCATCTTTTTCTCTAATTATACTAGCTAGGATTCCTAACACATGTTTAATATAAGTGGTCATGGTGGACATCTTTGTTTATTGTGAAGTTTCAGGTGAAACTTGATTCTTTTTTTATTTTATTTTTTTGGGGGGGGGGATGTTGAGGCAGGGTATCCCTCTATCCCTGACTGACCTGGAACTCACTCTGTAGCCCCATGTTGGCCTGGAATTCATGGAAATCTTCCTACTTCAGCCTCCCAAGTGTTGGGACTAAAGGGATGAACCACTGCATCCAACAAAGTCAAGAATGGTGTCCCAATCCCATTACACTATAGTTTGTAGTTTGTTTGATGCTAAAACCTCTTGCCATTGCAAAGGAACTTCAGATGCAGGTTCCACTTTGTGCATGTGGCTTTACGTGGGTACTGGAGAACTGAACCCTGACCAGCAGACTGTGCAAGCAAGTGCCCTTACCCACTGAGCCATCTCCACAGCCTTGAGTCTTAAGCACAGCTAAAATAGAAGTCATTTGTGGGTAATAATTGACTGATGGTCAGCTGAAATTCTCATTTTTCTTTTATGTGGTTTTTGTCTTGTGACATGCTTGTTAAGTCATAAAAAAACATTTTAACTTTTTTTTCCATAAGCTGATTTAATAACAGTAGTTTCCCCATTTTTAAAAAATACTTTTATTTATAGATTTATAGGTATGTGTGTGTGTGTGTGTGTGTGTGTGTGTGTACCAGGGTCTCTTGCTGCTGCAAACAAACACCAGGAGATGACACTTGCTCCTCTTTTTTTTTTTTTTGTCTGGTCTGGCTTTATTTGGGGAATTGAACCCTGGGCCTATAGGCTTTGCAAGCAAGTGCCTTTAACTACGGTGCCAGCTCCCTCTTTTCTTTCTTTTCTTTTTTTTTTTTTTTTTCGAGGTAGGGTCTCACTCTAGCTCAGGCTGACCTGGAATTCACTATGTAGCCTCAGGTGGCCTGGATCACTCATGGTGATCCTCCTACCTCTGCCTCCCGAGTGCTGGGACTAAAAGCATGCGCCACCACGCCCGGCTTCCCTCTTTTCTTTTGAGACATGTTCTCACTATGTTACCAGGTCTGATCCCAAACTTGTGGATTGATCCTCATGCCTGAGCCTCTTGAGCAGCTGGGGCGACAGGCATGAACCACCACATCTGATCTCTGTTGTTTTTAAAATTTCTCATTTGCAATTTTTCCATTATGATTGGATTTGTTGCTGGCTGTCTGTTGTTTAGAGACTGTAGACCTGTATGCAAGACTACAGCCCTCATTCAGTCTCTAACTTAATCAACATAGTCCCCTTGCCACGGCAATGTGATAACCATAGCAGAGTCACAACCCACAGGCTCAAGCAATTAAAAGAAGCAATTCTACCTGTACATTAAGTAAGCTTACTAAGCAAGGATAAATGAAGCTCAGAGACTTGTATGGAGGTTGAGGGTAAGAGGAATTTTTAAGCTTGATAGACATTTTCATAATCAAAAAGCGACTGATATAATTATTTTTTTCTCCCATTGCTTCAGCTGCCTATGCTCTTTGAATCCCTATTTATTTACCTGTTTTTCACATCCTACCAGTTATTCCAGGTCTGAGGAACTCTCTGGCACTGCTTATTCAAGAGTTGTTCTGTGAGGTTATGAAATAACTAAAAATTTCCATTACTCAATGAGAAACACTTTTTAGAAGATACCATAAGAATGAGAAGTTGAAAATGTAGACAGAAAAAGGAGCCCTGGGAAAAGAGATATCTTTTTAGATATTATTTATATAGCTAACAATAGTCAGAGATTAAAGAATATCTCTGAACTTGATAACTCTATCCAATACCCCTTTTCACATTAATGATACCACAATAGGTTATTCTCCTGTATTAATCAACTCTTGTGCAAAAGGACTATATGATCTATCCAGACTTTTATTTTATTTTATTTTTGTTTTTTTTTTAATTTTCTTAATTTTTTTTAACATTTTCCATGATTATAAAAAATATCCCATGGTGCTACCCTCCCTCCCCCCACTTTCCCCTTTGAAATTTCATTCTCCATCATATCCCCTCCCCATCTCAATCAGTCTCTGTTTCATTTTGATGTCATGATCTTTTCCTCCTCTTATGATGGTCTTGTGTAGGTAGTGTCAGGCACTATGAGGTCATGGATATCCAGGCCATTTTATGTCTGGAGGGAGGACGTTGTAAGGAGTCCTACCCTTCCTTTGGCTCTTACATTCTTTCTGCCACCTCTTCTGCATTAGACCCTGAGCCTTGGAAGGTGTGATTGAGATGTTACTCAGTACTCCAGTCACTTCTTTCCAGCACTATGATACCTTCTGAGTCATCCCAAGGTTACTGCCATCTGAAAAGAGAAGATTCTCTACCCAATGTGAGAGTAGTGTTAATATAAGGGTATAAATATTAAGAAAAATGCTTACTGGGCAGTTTGATAAGCATAGTATATACATTTTTCCAGACATCAGCAAATGTTACACCCCTAGGGCTCATGACTACCCCTGTTTTAAGTTTTCAGTATCAAGGATGTATTCCCCCCCATGGAGTGGGCCTCCAATCCAATTGGAAGGCAGTTGGTTTCCACTATGACAGACGTGCCACTATTGCACCCGTTGGCTCATTTGGCCTGGCTGGCCAATTATAAGGCTTGCAGTGTCCACTGTTGAGTATCTTTACTGGTGATATCTCTCTCCCATTGAACTAAATGTAGAATGGCTTCTTCCAGCTTTCTGTCAGCTGGTCTACATGGAGGAGGTTATCAGCTCAGTTCCAACAGAATTTCTCAGTGGCCTTGCCACCCAAGTATGTGGAGTCTTCAGCAATAGGGTCTTATCATCTATTCCTGGTGGGAAACCAAGGGCCTCAACAATGGCCTATAATGTTTTGGGGGCATCAGGAACCTCCCTGGCCAACAACTCACTGGAGGTATCCCATCCCTGGCACTGAAAATTTTCAAACAACGATATCCAGACTTTTTGAACTGTAGGGCCTGGTGTATCCTCAAAAAATGTAATTATCTGTTCTTAAGTACTTTATATATTTATTTATAAGGAGAGAGAGAAAGAGAGAGAGAGAGAAAGAAAGAGAGAATGGGCATAGTCATGCCAGGGCCTCTAGTTACAGCAAACGAACTCCAGATACATGTGCCACTTTGTGCATGTGGCTTTAATGCAGTCACTGGGGAATTGAACCTGGGTCATTAAGCTTTGCAGACAAATGCCTTAACTGCTGACCTGTCTCTCCAGCCCCTAATTAACTGGCTTATATGCAATCAAATAGGATATTATAGGGAAGAAAATGTGCTGTGTGGAGAGCAATTCTTCCTGCTCAGGTAAAACTATCTATGGCTGGACTGTCTCCAGTTATCCCATTACTTGTTGTTGCTTTTGGAACTCGATCCCATAGGAAATCTTTCGTAAAAAAAAAAAAAAAAAAGAAAAAGTTTTGGGAGATAAAGATCAAAATTAAATACCCAGAACAGGTGTTTGTCTACAAATGTGTGCACACACTAGCAGAAAGCTACCTGAAGTGCAGCGTGTGCCAGCTCGGAGAGCGTGGGTGGAACTTTGGGCATTAGCTTTAGAAAGTGCCTTCTCATTCATTCAAACAAACCATCATATGGCTGGGACTTTTCTATTTGAGTAATCTAGAAATGAGGGCTGAGAAATGAGTAGTTCCATGTGAGAAAAGTGGGCTCATCCTCTGCAATACCCCTTTCCAATACAGAGCTTTATAAAATATAGGTCATGCGTTATTACCTTTCTTTATAGGACAGACGGAATAAGCTTAATCTCTTATATGTAGTCAGGGCCATTATTAGAAACCTGAGAGTTGTTAGTGCAAGGATCCTGGATGCCCAGGAAGCTTTTACAGAATGCTGTGTGGCAGTGTGGCTAAGGTGTTCGGCTCTGAAGTTGGGTCTCGATTCAAATCCTTAATCCATTAGTGGGACCATGCTAAGCAATTTCTTTATTCCTTTCGACCTTTAATTTCCTCATCTATAAAGTGAGGACAATACCAGTATTCTAATATGGGGATTTGTGATGACATACTGGACATAAAGCATTTGGACACAACACATTTAGGAAGTGTAGCATGGTATGGATACTCTGTTTTCTCTCTCTATTTTACACACATACACACATTTTCCTCTCTTTAAATTCTCTCCAGTTACTGTTTTCTTAGGTCTCAGATGTGTTCCAGACAATTGTGCTAGATAGATAAGAAACAATAAGATTGTTAAGTTACATTATATTACTATTAAAATTTCTCTGGGGCTGGAGGGATGGCTTAGCAGTTAAGGCATTTGCCTGCAAAGCCAAAGGACCCAGGTTCTATTCCCCAAGACCCATGTTAGCCAGATGCACAAGGGGTGCATGCATCTAGAGTTCCTTTGCAGTGGCTGGAGGCCCTGGTGCACCCATTCCATCTCTCTCTTTCTCCCTCTTTCTCTGTCAAATAAATAAATAAAAATAAAATATTTAAAAAATTTTCTGATGGTGTTTCTATAACTCAAAACTTGGGGAGAAAACCAGTGTGCATATACTGGAAAGAAAAGTTACTGGATTGCAAAGAGCCATATTTTACCCTTTCCCCATTATCATCCTTTGTTTAGAGCCAAGCACAACTGAACACTGAAGTGCATGCTTGATAAATAATCTTTGTGAAAATTGTCATAAATCATATTTCTATAGCCTTTGGGATGAATCACCTCATCTATCTATTTGAAGGAAGAATTTTATGAAAAAGTATTTACTCAGAGAACTAAATTTTAAATATTATGGTAATTTTCATATGACTTAGTGTTTTTAACTATGTTATTGACCATATATGTGTGCATTTTACATATGTGTTTTATGTGTGTGTGTGTGATAATCTGCCCACATGCTCTTCCACTGAACCACCCCTTCTGTCCTTCCGCCAGTCCCTCTTCAATTTTAGTGACTTATATTTCCCTTCCTCCCTCCCTCCATCCCTCCCTCCCTTCTCTTTCTCTCTCGCTTTCTATTTTTTGTCTTCACTTTCCATGTGACATGTGATGGGCCCAATATTGTGCATGTCATGACAGTCACTGTGAAGTCATGAACACAACGGCCACCTGTCTTGGAATACAAGGTACTGAAGCACTCCTCCCCATTCTCTGGCTCCTGCGTTCTTTCCTCTGCATCTCCTACAATGTTGTCTGAACCCTGGTGAATATGAGAGAGGTTTCATTTAATGCTGACCAGTCAAAACTGTCATTTCTTCTCAACACTTTGACAAGTTTTGAGTTTCTTCCTAGTAGTTACTTCCATAACCAAAAACAAGTTTCTCTGATCAAAAGTGAGTGCAGCACTCCTATATGAGCATGCACATACCCAGAGGAGAATTTGATGGGTACAGCATATTCATTTAGTCAAACAACAGGAGTAGCTTCCTCCTTAGGACCTACCAAGCTGTAGGTTTTTGACTAGGTTTTCAGTAACAGGCATGTATTGCTTCCTGTGGAGTGGGCCTCAAATCTAGTAAGAGAGTCGTTGGTTACCCCCAGAACAGTTATGCTACTATTGAACCAGTGGGCACATCTTGCCTGGTTATTTAGAACAATGGAAGCACACAAAAGGTCGAGAGAACCACTTTTAATATTTATACATGGAAAATATCGCCTCCATATTCTCAGAGTAATGTGATGGATATCTAACAATCTGCCAAGGGAAGAGCACAATATATTTTTGCACAAAATGCTTACAGTTCTAAGTTTTATGATTCAGAGGCTAAAATGATAAGGTTGAGTTAGTATTGTAATTTAAATTAATTATAACCTTAAACTTCCTTCATAATTGCAATCATACTAGGCAAAGGCTCAATCTTCTTGTCACAACATATAGAACATTAATTAGAGTGAAAATTATGAACTACAGCAAGGGATTTTGCTGTAATCTAGTAACCTAATTTTAATGGAAACACATCATTATGATTTTTTTTTTTTTCTGGATAAAACAGGCTATAAGCTTCTCTGGGAGTTGGATAACCTTGACAGCTCTAGAGTTTTTACTGATAAACAGTATAGAAACTACAAAAAAAAAAAAAAATTCACTTCCCAAAGTCCAAAGCGATTGTATCTTCTGCATAGATTATGCTGTTTTACCAACACAACATTTGCCGCACCAAGTCCGCCTTAGGGTCAGGCAGCAGTTCAGCTTTCCGGGACCTTTATTCTTGGGACATCTGCATCTTGGCATTTGTGTCTCTGACCTCTGGGCACAAGAAGAACATATAGGCATCTCTGATTCTGTATGCTTCTGCTGAGAGATAGCCATTATTCTTACTTCTTCATTCACTTTCCAAAACAAGTTGGGTGGTGGTTTCATTTTACCAGGTGGGGAACAACCATGCTTTTAAATATCCAAGAATGGAAAGAGGGAAGGAAAACTTGGGTGAAACCTAGTAATGTTCTAGGAAGAAAGATCATGATTGTAAGGAATGTGTTTGACTTTTTTTTCCTTCTTGTGGGGGCAAAATGTAATTTTTGCTTACCTCTGTTGAAAATTGCATTGGACACAACTGGAATTTTGCTTCCTAAGATGATCAGTACGACTTCAAATACAGTACAACCACTGATCCAAGGATGGGATTTAGCGGGAGGTGGTTCTGTTCTGGATGCTTTCCAAGGGGTGGAGGCATTTAGCGCTGGCATTGCCAGAAGGATTGGTTACAACATCGCCTTGCTGAGAATGCAGTTCTGTGGAGGGATCCACAGCATGATGCTACAGGGAGTCTCTCTGTTAATTATCTCCCCTGGTGTGGGACCCGGAGATGAGATGCAGTTTACGAAGTAATCACAGCACCTACAGGAGACTATTACTACATCTTAGACAGTTACCAAGTGGCGTGAAATATGTATCTTTTTCTAACAACCAGCCTGCAACCATTTCTATTCCCTACAGGTTATTGCCCTGTGTGCAATCAAAAGAATATATTCACCAGGTGCAGGCCTGATAAGACTGTCTGGAAGGCATGTTCATTCTGTAATCTTGCCCCGTTTCTGAATCAGCCATGATATATTATGTACCCGCTGTCTTCCAAGCTGGATATGATCTGTCATGAGTTTTCTACTATTACACATAGCCTGTTGGTCTATGAAAACAAAGTGTCAATAACTTGAACCTTTTGGCACTTTCACTCATGTCACTAATGGACTTTGGCCAATGCTAAGACAATCTTCTTTTTAAATTTTATTTTCTATATATTGTAACAGGTTATACTCTTTTATCCCCTCCTGCAACCCTGAGGGCCCTCTTCAGTGGGGTTATGGTATTCACTGTGGGGTCATGAAGGCCTCACTCTGGACCCTGTTGGGTAAAGGGGGACCGGCCCACTAAGGCAATCTTTGGATGACAAGTCTGTGGGCCAGTGGGGTTGTCAGTATACCCTAATCAAAGCACACCGTGTGGAAATCTTACCCTTTGAGTTTCTCCATACCAAGAAAAGAATCTCCAAGTGTAACTAACATATGAACTCTCTTGGCATTCTGTTTTGGTCATATTAACTAGGAATAAACTTGTGAGCATGTGTGGGGGTTGGGGTGGCGTTGGCATTGTGTTGAAAGCCTGTGAAGAAAGTGTTTATGCGAGCAATTGCCTTTCACAGCAGGCAGCAGGCATTTAGGAAGTAATCTGCATCAGAGGAAGCTCTTGAGATTTGGTGTGTGTCCACATTTTCCATTGTTTTGTTCTTACCACATGTGCAAGTTTTTCCTAACAGCATTTTGATAGCTTGTCGCCTTCTCCATAAAGCAGGGCAGCACACAAAAGGATGTTGTCTTGCAGCAGGAATAAGAACCACGTCTGCTTATCATGTGCCCATGCGGTGCACTGATGTCAATATGGCAAGGAAGAGCAGCAGTGCCCTGGCCTGAGGGCACCGGGCACTGGTTGTTTACCAGGGTGGTGGCAACTTTCTAGGAAAGGGAAACAAAAGGAAAGTGCGTTTCAGGGAAAAGAAACTGATCATTGCAGCTAATGAGGAGACTTCACTGGATTCTTTTCTCCTGATGTTCCCTTTCAACTTCTTTCTCAATCATTGTCACCCGGTACCATGTGAACTGTTACGTTTCTTCCATCCCCTGAACGATTACAAATCGATTGTCAACCATGTGGCATGAAAAGGCTAAAGTGTTAAGGATAAAGAAGTATGATTTTTAATAATATGGGTAAGTTTTGTTTCGCCTATAATAGATGTTTATAAAAACACGACACATCAAAAAAAAATGAAGTATGATTTTAAAGTATTGCTATAACTAGGGAAAATACATAGGATTGAGCATTAGGGACAGAATAGCAATATAAAGAAAGTAATGTGGGGACCACAGAAAGCACCTTTGTTAATATCTAAGAGGAAGGGGAGACAGGAGGAAGAACACCAGATCTCGGAGTCTCAAAAGAGAGACCTAAGTGCATCAAAAGAGAGCCACTGCTTCAGGCAGAGAGAACAGTCCAGAGACATGAATGTTCAGACTTGTGGAGTGGCAGGTGACGTGGGCAGATGGAGAACCAGATGAGGAAGGATGGTGGCAGAAGGTGAGGATTATGACCAAGGGCTTGAAGCCAACCTCAGAACCTGGGACTGGTGTGATGGCAGAAAGCTTGGGGCTTGGAACATCATCCTGGAGGCGGAGGAATCCATTGGAAAATTGGAAGTCACCTGTGATGTGATTCCCATAGCAAGAAGATGGCTCTAGCAGGGGAATGGGATTTTGGCTGTCAGAGATGATGGTCAAAGTGACAATGGCCATGGCAAGATACTGGAAGAAGAGGAGCCGACTGTAAGATCAAAGCAACTTGCTCAGTGATCAGCTATGAGGAAGGGGTGGAAAGAAGAAACCAGTCATGAATTCCACATTTCCAGCCTGTGTGACTGGTGTTACGCAAGATAAAGAATATACAGGGGAACAAGTACCTTTGAAGGAAAAATGAGTTGGAGACGAGTAAAAATGGAAATGGATATGTCCGTTAATGAAATACTACGGACTGGTAGTTATTGAAGGTTCCGCACGCAGGCTTGGGGAACGGCTCAGTGGGTAACAGCATGTGCTGTGCATGCATGAGGACCTGAGATCTACGCCCAGTGCCCACATACAAAGCTGGGCATGGATATGTACATCTGAAACCTCAGCACCGAGGGCGGCAAGGGTAGGAGGACTGCTGGGGCTCCCTGGTTATCCAATCTGATAGAAAAGTAGCAAGCTCCAGGCTCAGTGAAAAACTCTATCTCATGGAAATGAGGGGGAATAGTGACAGTGGAGGACACCTGGTAGCTTCCTCTGGCCTCTGCATGGGGCACACACATCTCCACATCCATGTGCCTATATTACACACACCCCAAATTACATTTAGAAAAAGAAAAAAAAAAGTTCAGCATGTGCCAAGCACTGTTAGAAATCATATGTTTAAACTGTTTTAGTCCTCACACTCAGCCAGCAACTACAAACTATTATAAACTAAAATAAAACCATTGCCAGTTTAGTTAATCTACTCTAAGGTACCATCAAAAGTAAGACATATCCTGATGTCAAAGATGCTCAAATATATGGATTCTTTTTATTGTTGTTGCTTTTTTTTTTTTAAAAAATGATATTTATTTATTTATTTATTTGAGAGACAGAGAAAGGAAGAGGCAGATAGAGAGAGTGGGATCACTGAGGTCTTGTGGCCCAGCTCCACATCTCATCTGCTGTTTCCTGCTCTATCAAGATGTGAGAAGGTATATACACCGTGGAGCCACCTGCTGCCATGCCTTCTCCATGACAGACTTTTTCCCCGAAATGTAAGCCAGAATAGGTCCTCCTTCCCTTAAGTTACTTCTTGTCAGGCATTTTGTCACAGCAATAAGAAAGTGACTAATACAAATAAGAAAATTTTCCATGAGATGGCAGATGTAAGACAGTCTATGACACATCATCAATGAATTTTCGATAAGGTCAATTAAAACCAATATAGGGGGCTGGAGAGAGTGAGAATGGGCATGCCGGGGCCTACAGCCACTGCAAATGAACTCCAGATGCATGTGTCACCATGTGCATCTGGCTTACGTGGGACCTGGAGAATCTAACCTGGGTCCTTAGACTTCACAGGCATGTGCCTTAACCACTCAGCTATCTTTCCAGCTCGGGGCAGGGGGAGAGTTTCAAAGAAGAAACCTCTGGTTGGGAGAATACAGATTCCTAACTTCTTTAAATTTGCTGGGGTTTGATCTGGGAGGGAACTGATATGGACTATAAAAAAGTATTTATGTATTTGCAAGCAGAGAGAGAGAGGGGGGAGAAATAAAACAAGTGTGCCAGGGTATCCAACCACCAAGAAAGTCCAGATACATGTGCCACTTTGTGTATCTAGCTTTACATGGGCACTGGGCAATCAAACTTAGGTCGCTGGGCTTTGCAGGCAAGTGCTTTAACCACCGAGCAAACTCTCCACCCCCTAACTTTTTAATTTGAAGTGTTATTTATTCTACTCCAGTTCATATTATCCTCAGTAAGTTTTTTAAAAATATATTTTTTTAATTATTTGTAACCAGAGAGAGATAGAGAGAAGAGAGACAGAGAGAACGGGCATGTGAATCCTCCAGCTGCTGCAAACAAACTCCAGATGCTTGTGCCACTTTGTGCATCTGGCTTCATGTGGGAACTGGGGAATTGAACCCTGGTCATTAGGCTTTTTAGAAAAGGGCCTTATCTGCTGAACTATCTAAAGGTATGTGTGCCTGTGCGCCAGCATGGACCCCAGAGGGGAACATTGGATGTCCTTCCTCTCTGTTCATCTACCTATTCCCTTGGGAATGTAGTCTCTTTCTGAAGGTGAAGCTATGGTTTCCTAAAGGCCCGGCGATTCCCTGATCTTCACTCCCCACAACACTGGGATTACAGATGTGTGGGGCCATGCCCATCTGTTTACGTGGGTCCCTGAGAATCAAACTCAGGAGGTCTTAGCTCCTCTGAGGCCCTCATGCTGACCACCAGTACTCATACCCACTGAGCCGTCTTCCCAGACCTGCTTTTCTAATTTACCATCATCTCTTTTGACAGAGCAGTAACCCATATTAAGTAGTCAAATAAACTGGGCAGTAAACAACCTTCTGTAAGTCTTTGGAAAAGAAATAGCTGATAAGTACAATTCAGAATAAAGGCAACAAAAGTCCCCAAGCCATCTTTGAGAGCACAAGGACAATTTCTTCCTTTGCACGCACGGGGAAAACATCATTTCCCAATAAGCAGAAGTGAGTGATAGATTGTCTAGTGAGTGCATGGGTGGGAAGAAGGAACCTAGGCAGGGCTTGGAGTAAAGACATCTTAGTGTATCTGAAATTGTAGCCTGTTGCCACAGTCATAGACATCGAAACTGCTATTCATAAGACGGGCTATGCCTATCTCAAGTCTGAATGCAGGCAAACTGAGCTTCCCTTCATTCTCAGGCTCATCAAACATTTGTCGGAGCTCCAGCCATTGCATCCATGACTCACATAGACAAAAAGGAGGAGGAGGGAATAAGCAAAGGGAATCTGCTGACCAAGTTAGTTTTCCTGTTTGCCCTGAAGCTCTCTCTGCTTCATAGCACGCCTGTCTTCAAAGGGCTGAGACACAGAATCTTCAGGAGCCTTGCTTTCCTCTTCCTCCAGTTCTGCTAATAAGAGAGTAAGAGAATGGTTATTGGGTAAGGTCTAGTAGACTCGGTTACAATGGAGTGAAAAGGAGAGAAATGGATAACCAGCCCTGAAGGCAAACCGTATGTATTATTTCAGTGAGGTTGAAAAGTTCAGACATCCAAATTCAATTTTGTTTTGTTAACATAAATTAGCTCTGTAAACCACATGATCAATAGTATAAATTTGCTCTTCACTTGGGCATGTGTGGCTTATTGGGGCCAATGATTACAGAAATGTGTAGATTGCTGAGAAACTGAATATGGATACTGGCTGAACTTATTCTGTGCTTCTGAGGAAGGTTACTACTGTCAGTGCTTTGGATGGGGTTTGAAGGTGAGGAGGTGAACCCAGAGCTGGCCCCATTTCCTTCCAGCTGTTTTTAGCGAGCACTTAGGTAGCTGTCTCTGCCTCCCTGGATCCCATTTATGAGCCTTGTTTCACGCTCAGTGGCGCTAACCCAAGCGTAGACACGCTCTACAGTGACCTGATGAGCCTCAGTCCAACCAGAGCCGCCCTTTTCTTTTGCTGACAAAATGGCCCCAGGGCTTCCAGAACATTCTGAGTCTGATGTCCTTGCAGCTTTTTGGTTGGTTGTCAATGGTGTCATAAACTGCTTGGCACATTGGCGGTGGCATTTGCACTAGAGAGGAATGCAAACTCCGGGTGCCCTTGCAGCCTTCTACCTAGCAATTGCTTATCTATCCTGAATAAGCTCCTAGTGATATACACATATGCCTCACTCCCTGTGGAAAATGCATTAGAAGAAAGTTTATGCTTAAGAAAAGATGTTAACCTCCCCCACCCATGCCTCTCATAACTTGAAACCATGCTCAATCACATCAAAGGAAAGTGAGGAGGAATTGTGAGTGATGTATCCCTGCCCTGCTTCTTTCTTTATTTCTCATTTCTGAGGTCACCTATGAAGACCAAGAGTTGATTTCCTTACAGCCATTACTTCAAGTGGTCACCATGCTCTAGAACATACTCCAGAAGGTCTGCCTGGAACTAGATCACTGCTTCACTGGGCATAAAAGAAAGCACCACACTGACTGTCTTTTTCTTTTCCTGGAGCATTTTATCCACAGCCACATGCCAGTGTGAAAAACAGAACTCATTTCTGTTTCCCAAGTGGAACCAGCTCAAGAAATATGGAAGGAATAAATCCAAGTGTGTGAAAGCGTAAGGAGGCAAAAGGAAATCATTCTATGATATTTATTTTTCAACAAGGGCTTACATCTGTTTCTAATTTACACAGATTATTGACACATCTGGATGTTTGGCCCTAGGAATTGTAAGCTGCTGCAGTGGCATTTATTTTTCTGAATCGACTCTTCAGACCACCCTGGAACTCATGCAACTCTTCTGGTGAGAAGGTTGTGATACTTTAAATAAACGCACCTTCTGGTACTTCACAAGCAGTGCAAATGGGATTCTGCCATCCTGTGTTTTATAAGTTGAGGCTTTACATTCTTGACACTTGCAGGGAGGGAAGAAAAAAGAAAAAGAAGACCAAAGAATGACTTGACAATGATAAATTATCACAGCTAGATCATGCTATCAGGGGGACGCTGGAGATGGGTCTAAGGTTAGACATTCACATTAACTTAGGGAACCCAAGATTTCAGCAGAAACCAGATACTGAGGCAGTGAGGGAGGGTGAACAATCTTGCTACCATGTGAGCTGATGGGAATATGTGTTCCAGTGAGAAAAAAATAGGATTATTAAAAAGTAACAGTGATGGATACCTTACCCCTTGGACTGATTTCTTTTGTAATCCGTGGTTAACTTTCTCCCTATGTGGTCTGATTGTAGTAATTTATTCCAAGGGTATGAACAATGTGAATCCTGGAGTAGACCTTTAAGATTTTAGAAAACAAAAACATGATGAAACACTTATTTCATGGCACATATTTCTCAAAAGGAGTTGCATGATTTTATTAAAAGCAACAGAAGGCCATATATCAAAATCTTAATACAAATAAGCAAAACTAAAACAAAGTACTCCTACAGTTCTTTAGTCCAAAGGGACAATAGGAATAATTAAGTACAGAATGGGGTTTAATTAGCTTGGAGGACTAGTCTCTTTGGAATCCTCAGTCATAATTTTTTTTTTAAGTTGTCAAATTCTCTCCTGCCATAGATAAAGTTTCACTAGACTGGGTGAGATTGCACAACAGATTGACATAAGAAAAAAAAATGACATCTGGCTTTAGCATTCCTCAGAGGCAATTATTCTGCTTGGCTTTGAAATGGAAATGATCACATTTAGAGAGCATCTATCTGTCTACCATCTATCTATCTATCTATCTATCTATCTATCTATCTATCTATCTGGCGTCATCTATCTTAGAAACAAACCTATCTGTTGTGCTGTTATTCTGGCCTGAATTGTCTTGTTGCATCTTCACAAAGCAAAACCACCAAACGTACATGAGAGCCTGAGAATAATGGCGCAACATCACCACATATCCGCCTGTGTCCATCTGTAAGGTAGTGGAGCCTCGCTTTTCCCAGCTTCTTAGTCCAGGGGACAGAGAAAGAATCAGAGTGAGGAGGCCGAAACCCACAGATCTCACACTGCACGCACGGCTTACGTAATCAGCAATGTTCCTCACTTGCTCAGCACAGTCTTCTATTGTAAGAGGCCATTAGGCATCCCTTGGGATCAATTAGTGCCCACTAGGGATGGTTTCATTGCAACTCAGTAGGGTGTCATCATCATGTTATACAGTATTGGTCCAAATAATTTAAAAATGATATCACTTCTAATAGCATGTCTAGTCCTGTCATGTTCAAACCTTGAATATCACAAATACATGAGTCACAATGCTAACTTGTGAAGCTACAAACCATAGTGTCTATGTGTGTTGTGTGTGTGTGTGTGTGTGTGTGTGTGTGTATGAGTGTAGATGCACACATGTTGTGCCATTTGGAGATCAGAGGAAAAGTTTTGGCTATAAGTCTTATTCTTCCACCTCCTTTGGGGACGGTCACTGCCTTTTGCCAGGCTTGCTTCCCCCACCCCCGCACCACTCAGCTTCTGGCAGATTCTCCTGTGGCCACTTCCCTTCTTAGCTGTAAGTGTGGCTGGTATTATAAATGCCTGCCAGCGCGTAAGATACACAGGTGCTGGGGTTGCAAACTTGGTTACTGAAGCTCGCGTGGTCTATACTGTATCCACAGTTCCATCTCTCTCCACAGCCCCATGCTTAAGCACCAATGGACAGATGCCTCCACAGTGGAAAATAGGATGCCATTGCCTTTAAGGGAAGCTTCCCCTTTCCTCTAGTCGAGGTGGAGGCAAAGACGGTCCTACGATTTGCGATAGTAGACTAGCTTGGGAGGAAGTAGTTGGAGTTGGGGAAGATGAGGGCTGTTTTCCAGTGGTCCTCGTGGTAGACCTTTGGAGATGCTCACGGACGCTGGAAAACTACATAGCAGGCTTGTATAACTGTGTTCTTAAGATGCCGTGAAAGGGAGGGTGTTTGTAAGAGGAAGCATTCTTTTTTTTCCCAGAAGGATCATTTGTATGACCATAATGCCATTCCTTGCTATAATAGTAAGAATATCTGCTTCTCCTTTAATAAACCTTTCTTATTTTTTTTTATTCATTTATTTACTTACCTATTTGAGAAAAAGAGAGGAGAGAGAGGAAAGAGAGAGGATGAGAAAATGAGTGTGCCAGGGCTTCCTGCTAGTACAAATGAACTTCAGACACACGCGCCACTTTGTGCATCTGGTTTTCTGTGGTTACCAGGTATCAAACCTGGGCCATCAGGCTTTACAAGCAAGCACTTTTAACTATTGAGCCATGGTTCCAGCTCGCAATAAATCTTTGGTTGGCCTCTTTGGGGCCTCTCTCTTGGAGCTACCAATGAAAGGCTGGAAAGGGTCAGGAGTCAGAGAAGAACTGATGAAAGCCAGGTCAGAAAGCAGAGCAAAGCTGTGGTTAAGAAGCAGGGAAGTGGAGGTACAGGGCTTGCCTGAACCCTGACTTTTACAGGTTGATTTCAATGCTGTTCTCACTCAGGCCTCCCTGTCGGCCCCGCTCTAGCTTGGGACTGTCAATAGGGAGATGAAGGAATGCGGCGCTAAATCTGGAAAGGGGTCACTCCCTAAACATCCGTGTTATATAGATGAGGGGTCAAGGCCCAGAAAGGTGAACTCTCTAAGCATGACCCAGAGCCAACAAACAACTTTGTTTAGTTTCCTGGTGTCAAGTAGAAGGAAGTAATTAACCAAAATAGCCTGCACGTTGAACAAGCTCTCTGCTAGTTATTTACTGAGAACGCTCAGGGTGCTCTGCGCTGATCTAGATACGGTGGGGTTGGGGACAGCTCAGGTCCAACACATATGGTCAGCAGACAACTTGACACCCATGAAGCAGGGTTCCGCAGTGGTCTAAACAAATTTAGACACAGATGGGCACACCACGAAAGCCACTGTCTGTCATTCAAGAAATAAAAAGAGCTTTCCCCTCCAGCTTACTGGGTTAACACGTTGGATGGAATCCGCACAGGAAGCTCGTCCAGCTGTTGCCTGGGGTGAGAATTTGGTCCATCACACGCAATGGCAGAGGACAATCTCTGGATGCTTTGGTTTGAGGATATGGGGTAATTTCCAGGGTCCCTTCCAGATGGTGATTTGGAATCTGGTGGTGGTTGGTGATCTCACTTGAATCACCTGGAAGAATTTATTTCTCTTGTCCATCTTCTGTTTTCTCTGATCCCGCCGTGGCTCAGGGTTTCTAGAAGGCCTATTCTGATTTCAAAATCTCTTGTCCACAAATGTTTTCTTTCCTGTATCTACTGGCAGGATCACACTCAACTTGAATCTCTCACTGACCAGAAATTCCTATTCTTTTGACTCATCGATTTCCTTTCCCAGAAAATGCTATAAAGGTTCAATCCTCAAATGTTTTTGTTTTCTGTTTAATTTTCATTTAATATTTAATAAATAGTTCATCTTTTGTTTTGCCTGTCTAGATCAAGAGCTCAGTACCTCCTGGTTATTTTAGAAATCTACTATTATTTTTATTATTATATTAAAGGGTCTGAAATACAAAACTTTGCATTTCCAAGCATTATCTTGATAGAATATATATTTGGTGTCTAAAAGGCACTGGGGGTTACCTGCCCATTGAGTTTTGGCAGCAATAAGGATTTACATTCTCGTTCTGGTGAAGGAACCAAAAGCATTGGCATTAGCTTATACTACTTGGGGGGCTTCCTGGGCCTCCAGTGACCAACACCTCACTGGAGGGAACCCTGGCATGGGGTTTCCTGTAGCAACCTATGGCTTCTGATGCCCAGCTCTTCATGTGGGTGCTGTGGATTGATCTTGTCTTCTCCTGCTTGCTCAGCCAGCTCTTTTACCTGCTGAGCCATCTCTTCAAGCTTCTTACTCTTCTTTTTGTTTGTTTGTTTTGTTACCTTTTGTGTGTGACTGAATGCATGTGTCTATACATGTGTTCATGTATGTGAGTATGGGCACACTTATGCCACAGCACATGTGTGGAGGTCAGTGGACAACTTTGAGAGACAGTCCTTGCCCTCCACCTTGTTTGAGTCAGGGTCTCTGTTGTTTGCTGCTGTGGGTATGGCTGGGCTTTCTGGCCCATCAGCTCCTGATTCTCCTGCTCGCACCTTCCACCTCGCCATAGGAGGGATAGCATTAAGTCACTTGCTACTGTGCTTGGATGTCTATACGCTGTGGAGATCCAAACTCAAGTTGTCATGCTTGCATACCAAGCCATCTCCCCAGTCCCACTCTCACTCTTTTAAATGTCTTGTCTCATTTTACTAGATGGAAATATTTGAATATTAAATCTATCTTATTTCAAATAATTACATGAGAGAATCCTACATCTATATGCTTATAGTTGAATACAAATGGCTATAAGTGAAAGTGAAAATATTAGGTCAGCTTTCACAAAAATTGCGATGCATTATTTCACAATGCAGAGTCCTAACCATTACATGATCATGACCACAATGCATTACTTCACAAGGCAGAGTAGTACCCACTATATGATCATGAAGGATTATGCTAAGTGAGGTGACCCAGGCTGAGAAAGCCAAACATCGCATGTTCTCTCTCACATGGAGATCCTAGCTACAGATGACTGGACTTCTGTGTGAGTAGGAAGAAAACTCAGTAGCAAAGGCCAGTAAGCTAGAAAAGAGATATAAAGGTAAGAGAAAGGAAGGGAGGGGGCACTTAATAGGATGGTATTGTAAATATGTAAGTAGAATAATAGATTAATGGGGGTGAAAAGGCCCAAGTGAGGTCAGGGGAAGAGATTGAGTAAAGGAAAGGTGGAGGGAGGGATAATCAAACTCTAAGAGGATATAAATAAATCATATGCAAACCTACTTTTTTGGACAATGGAACACTCAGGAGCTATAGATTGTTGCTAGAAAATTTTCAGTGCCAGGGATGGGATACCTTCCAGTGAGTTGTTGGTCAGGGAGGTCCTGGGTGCCTCCAAAACATTATAGGCCATTCCTGAGGCCTTTGGTTTCCCACCAGGAATAGATAGTAAGACCCTATTGCTGAAGACTCCACATACTTGGGCTGCAAGGCCACTGAGAAATCCTGATGGAACTAAGCTGATAAACCTCCTCCATGTAGACCAGCTGACAGAAAGCTGGAAGAAGCCATCTGCATGCAGTTCAATGGGAGAGAGAGACATCACCAGTGAAGATACTCAACAGTGGACACTGCAAGCCTTATATTTGGCCAGCCAGGCCAAGTGAGCTAACAGGTGCAATAGTGGCACGTCTGTCATGGTGGAAACAAACTGCCCTCTAATTGGACTGGAGGCCCACTCCATGGGAGGGAATACATCCTGAATACTGAAAACTAAAAACAGGGATAGTCATGAGCCCTAGTGTAACATCTGCTGCTATCTGGATAAATGTATATACTATGCTTATCAAACTTCCCGGTAAACACTTCTCTTAATGTTCATACCCTTATATTAATGCTACTCTCACTTTTGGTAGAGAATCTTCTTTTTTCAGATGGCAGTGACCTTGGGATGACTCAGAAGACATCATGGTGCTGGAAAGAAGTGACAGGAGTGCTCAGCACTGCAATATCTCTATCCCACCTTCCAAGGCTCAGGGTCTATTGCTGAAGAGGTGGCGGAAAGAATGTAAGAGATAAAGGAAGGGTAGGACTCCTTACAACATCCTCCCCCCCAGACACAGAATAGCCTGGATCTCCATGACCTCACAGTGCCTGACACTACCTCCACAAGACCATTGTAATAGGAGGAAAAGATCATGATATCAAAATAAAATAGAGACTGATTGAGAGGGGGAGGGGATATGATGGAGAATGGAATTTCAAAGGGGAAAGTGGGGGCAGGAAGGCCATTACCATGGGACATTGTTTACAATCATGGAAGTTGTTAATAAAAAAAAATTGAAAAGAAGAAAGAAACACAACAATGTTATCCAACTTTGTTTCCCTTATCCCTTCTAGTGACTCTGCCTTCATTAATGGCGGGTAATCAAAGTTAACTGCAGGGCTCAGCAGCTGCCTTCATCAGTCCTCTTTTCCTTCCCTTGACTGCTTTACTTTGCTAGGACAGTCTGTTCCTCCGCCTGGGCCAGTTCCGCCTTCAACACCAAGAAACCGCGAGTCACATGTGATGCCCAGTCTCTACTCCTCGTGTGTTGACATTGGATCCGAGGCTTCCACAAGTCCTGAATCTGTTCCTCTGACTTCATCTGTAGCTCCCATCCGCCCTGTAGTACTGGTCAGGGTCTGTGTAGAAGACGGATATTTGGGCTTTAGTGGTGGGTAGTCAGTGGATTATAGTCAGTATCATTTTCACTGTTTCTTTTTGTCTGTTTGTGTGACAGTGTCACTATGTAGCCCAGGATGGCCTTGAACTCGCAGTTCTCCTGTCTCTGGAGGGTTACTGCTGTGATTCTACTATCTATCACCTCTTCTGCTGGTTCTTGCTAAAACCGTGAAATTCTCTAGCTACTTATTATTTTTAGGAGAAACATAGAACATAACAGTCACATGGTGAGGATATCCATGAGTTGTAGGTTTATACCTTGAGTTGGCATTTGTACGAGCATTTCTTTGATTTCCTTCACACCACATCCATGTGTGTTGAATTTTTTTCTCTTAGTAGTTTACATCTTTCTATCTCTGTTTCTCTCTGAAAGGAGATAAAGGGAGAAAAGACATGAAATATGGGACCATCATAAAGTAAATGAAGATTTGTCTCCAGGAGCCTATGTCAGAATAGGCAAGAGCTCACAGTACCCTTGGTAAGATCTGATGAGGAGCCAGGGAACATTCCTCAGTGATAAAAGAGGGATGTGAAAAAGTAGAGTTTGAATCTCCACCTCATCACCCATAACTGTGTGAACTTGATGAAGCCTCTTAATTTCTTGAATACTCGCTTCTGATTGCTTGTGACCAACCGAAAGTTTTCATTAACAGTCACACAAGAAGACAGAAAAGGACTAGAAACAATTGCCGTTGACCAGAAGCAAGACAAGCCACAAGGACGTTGGTGTCCAGTGTGGCAAATCACCACCCCTATGAAGTTAGAGAAAGACAAAAGCTAGTTGGAGAAGAAAGGGACGTTATAACATACAATGGGCAGCAAAAACTATATTGAGCCTAATATCTCCATTCTCAATTTTTTTAATATTAATTTATTTATTTGACAGAAAGAGGGAGGGAGAGAGAGAGAGAGAGAATGGGTGTGCCAAGGCCTCCAGCCACTGCAAACAAACTCCAGACACATGTGCCCCCTTGTGCATCTGGCTAACGTGGGTCCTGGGGAATTGAACCTGAGTCCTTTGGCTTTGCAAGCAAATGCCTTAACTGCTAAGCCATCCCTCCAGCCCCATTCTCAGTTTTTTTTTTAAATTTATTTATTGTTTATTTGCAAACAGGGAGAGAGAGAGAGAGAGATTTTCCAGTACTCGCATAAAGCCAGTTCATTTGCAGTGGCTGGAGGCCCTTCTGCCACTGCAAACACAATCCCGGATGCATGCATGACTTTGTGCATCTGGCTTTATGTGGGTACTGAGGAGCCAAACCCGGCCTGTCAGGCCTTGCAAGCAAGAGCCTTTAACCACTGAACCATCTCTCCAGTTCTGCTCTCTGTTTTAACAGTGGGACACAAGGTTGGCAAGAGGTCGAAAGTAAAGTCATGAGACGAGTAGGCTGGCCATCTGGGCAGCTGGTTGGTGTTTACTAGCCATGAGCAGTCCCCAAACTGTGTATATGACATTTAGTCACTGAGGCTGTGAATTTGTGACAACCAGATAGGATGTGTTCCTACCTCATTCAGTGTCTTCCATATGTCTCAAAATATTGACAGCCTGCAGAAATAACGTGAAGAACAAACAGAAGGTGAGGAAGAGTTAGATTACCCAGGGCAAACAAGTGGGATGGAGGCCAGCTGTTCTCCATTTTTCCTGAGGACAAAGAGTGCCCTCCTGGGAACAATCCTAGCACATTTTCTTCTTCCACTTAGCACCTCTTACCTCGTGTTGTGATCATTTTGTGTAAGAGGCTTATCTTTCCCACTGAACCACAAGCTGTGGGCCCTTGTCTTTGGAGCCCTTCAAGATGGACCTTGTGCTTAATAGGAACTCAGTGGCCTTACTTGAAGGGCTGACAATGGCAGCGGCAGGACGCTAAATCACACGGAGCTAAGGCTGTGTTTCTTGAGGGCTGTTGAAACAGTGAATAATTTGCTGAGGGAATGTTATCTCCTCTAGAGTTCCGTTTCTAAAAAGAAAAACACATTCTCATCAATTTGAAATGAATTAAATATGGTCTCGCGTGTGGCCAGAGGAAAGTGAGCCACTGAGCTGCCAGGACTCTGTTCAGAGCGCAGAGCACTGATTCAGTGATAAGAAACATCAGCATTAAGGCCTCAACCATTCTCTCCTCTTCACCTCTCAGTCAGCAGTGTTTGAATCCAAGGGGAGTGAGACATGAACTGTAGGAATTCTGCCTCTTGCCTTTCCTGAAAGCTTAAAAGAGAAAGCTAAGCTAGGGATCTTCCCAGAATGAGGTCCATCCCTTATCTGAGGCCATGGACGCTCTCTGTTTCTGTAGCAGTGATGGCTAAGCTTTTAGGAAGAGACCAGATGGTGGGCGGCCTCCCTCATCTGCTCCGTGCTTAAGGCGCTTGCTTGCAAAGCCTAATGACACAGGTTCGATCTCCCAGTACCCACGTAAAGCCAGTTCGTTTGCAGTGGCTGGAGGCCCTGGTGTGCCAATTCTCTGTCTGTCTGTATCTCTGCTTGCAAATCAACAAATATAAATAAATAAGTAACTGGAGGCCATACAGAATGTGAATGTTCCATTGATTTTTTTTTTTTTTGAGTTTTCCAAATAGGGATTCTAACAGTATAAAGACTTTCATAATGACTTCCAAGCTTTCTCTGATTGCCCTGGTTGTAGCTCTTTCATGCTAGCAGTCATACAATGCCTAGGTCAGGGTTGAGAATAGGGGCTTTTCTCTTTTCTTACTGTGAACCTGTGATGCCCAGTGAAAATGAGAGTTTTTTTTTTTTTTTTTTTTTTTTTTTTGTGTGGTTGTTGTTTGTTTGTTTGGCCAAGGCTTGGACGCATTCTTCTATTTGATGGTGAGATCATGTTTCTGTCCCAAAAACTTCCTTGAGAGGAACTTTGCCCCTCCCTCCCCCCAGTCTAATGTTCCAGCACTTTGGCAGTGAAGAAACATCTCATTTCTACTCGGGCTCCAGAAGTTTCTAGCTTGCAGACATTTCTTAGAATTTTCTTTAGCAACAGATCAACAAACATCATGGTAAAGGTAAGAGGCCTGGTGGTGATTGGATAAGACTGGATTCTTCAGAAAGGAACAGGATAGTTTAATATTGAACGTCAATACCTGGAGCCCCAACCTCAAGCCATGCCCTGGTATTGGAAGCTAGTTGTCACACTTGCATCTTACCACTTGGTTTGTGGTTCCACATCTCTGCTGGATGTTGAAAGTGTGCCTCTGGATAGCAAAAGTCCACCCACGGTCAGTCTCTTTGGATTACTGCAGGACAGAAGTCATATATATATATATATATATATATATATATATATATGTATAAATTTTAATTTTACTTATTTATCTGAGAGAAGCAGAGAGAAAGAGTCAGCTATACATATATATATAGAGAGTATAGCCATGCCAGGGCCTCCAGCCACTTCAAATGAACTCCAGATGCATGTGCCACCTTGTGCATCTAGCTTATGTGGGTCCTGGGGAATAGAACCTGGGTCCTTTGGCTTTGCAAGCAAGTGCCTTAACCACTAAGCAATCTCTCTATCCCTAGAAGTTTTAAGTATATAGATGTGTGTTCTCCACTACGACATCACTAATCACATGTGGCTTTTGAGCACATGAAATGTGAGTCATGGAAATGGGATGTTCTCTGTAGGTAAAATATACACTGCAGCCTCAGGTAAGGAAGGCAAAATGGTTTGATGATACTTTTATCAATTACATGTGAAGTCCTAGTAGTTTGGGTATGTTAGGTTAAATATGTACTACTAAACTCAATTTCATGGATTTCCCTCTCTTCTTTTCTTTTTCTTTCTTGAGGCAGCATCTGGCTCTAGTCCCAGGCTGACTTGGAACTCACTCTGTAGCTCAGTCTGGCCTTGAACTCAAGGTAACTATCTTACCTCAGCCTCCAAAGTCCTGGGCTGAAAAGCATGTGCCACCACATTTGGGTCTCTTTTTCTTTCTTTAAAGACATGGCATGTTGTTGAGGCTGGCCTGAACTACCTATGAACTCAAACTGACAATCCTCCTGTCTCAGCCTCATAGTACTAGGACATAGGATACGCCACCATTCCCAGCATCCTTTACTTTTCATAATGTGCCTTCTGGAACAGTTAAAATTATATGTGTAGGGTTGGCTTTGGCACAAGTAATTCCTTGTGCTGAACTTCACATTACGTAAAACTACATATGTGACACCCATTATATCTCTGTGCTGGTCTACAGAGTGCTTGGGAGGGGTGGGGACAATTTTTCTCACTGCATTTTCTCCTCCATTCTATTTCTTGCAAGCAGTGGAAATGTTATCTTGGTAATGATACTGTTTCATTTTGAAAGGCACATGTGCCCTTCTTGGTTAGTTCCTTATTCTAGTGAGAGTGTAAATTGTCGGGAGTCCTTTCAATCACTGTCAACAAGCACAATGGATGATAACTGAGTCAGGCAAAGAGCTGGATTTGAGGACTGCAGAACTAAGCAAAACCTGGTCATGGCCCTGGGAACCTTTTGTCTAGAGATACGGCAGGTAAGTGCAACTCCTGGAGAGAACAATAAGATGTGCTATGGTAGACCAAACACAGGGCCTGCATTGAGACCTGGAAAGCAATGGAATCATTTATGTCTACAATTTCTCCATCTCAACTCAAACACACACACACACACACACACACACAATTTGTTTTTTAAATATTTTAAAATATTTTATTTTTTATTTATTTAAGAGAGATGATGGATGCACCAAGGCCCTATAGACACTGCAAATAAACTCCAGCCGCATGTGCCACCTTGTGCATCTGGCTTTATGTGGGTATTGGGGAATTGAACCTTTGGCTTTGCAGGCAAGTGCCTTTACTGCTATTTATTTATTTATTTATTTATTTATTTATTTTGAGCATAAGGTCTCTCTCTAGCCCAGGCTGACCTTAAATTCACTCTATAGTCCCTCAAACTCATGGCGATCCTCCTACCTCTGCCTCCCAAGTGCTGGGATTATAGGTGCACACCCACACACCTGGTTATGTGTATGTATATTTCTTTAATCACAGAAGTAAAATAGTTATTTTTAAGAAGAAAATACATGTAATGTAGAAAGCACACAAAACTCAGAGTTGGCACTATTAGTATACAAATATAATCCTTCCTAGAACTAAGTTTGTTGTGTCTGGACAGGTGGTACATGCCTTTAATCCCAGCACTCAGGAGCCAGAGGTTGGAAGATCATTGTGAGTTTGAGGCCACCCTGAGACTACATAGTGAATTCCAGGTCAGCCTGGATTAGAGTGAAACCCTACCTCAAAAAACCAAACCAAAAAAACCCCACAAAAACAAAAACAACAACATCCCTGATGCCCCCAAAACATTATAGTCTATTACTGAGGCACTTGGTTTCCCACCAGGAATAGATAGTAAGACCCTGTTGCTGAAGACTCCACATACTTGGGCTGCAAGGCCACTGAGAAATCCTGCTGGACCTGAGCTGATAACCTCCTTCATGTAGAGCAGCTGACAGAAAGCTGGAAGAAGCCATTCTGCATGCAGTTCAATGGGAGAGAGAAATCACCAGTGAAGATACTCAACAGTGAACATTGCAAGTCTTAAATTTGGCCAGCCAGGCCAAATGAGCCAACTGGTGCAATAGTGGTAAGTCTGTCATTGTGGAAACCAACTGTCCTCTAATTAGACTGGAGGCCCACTCCATGGGAGGTAATACATCCCTGATACTGAAAACCTACAACAGGGGTGGTCATGAGCCCTAGGTGTGTAATGTCTGCTGCTGTCTGGCTAAATGTATACACTATGTTCATCAAACTGCCTGGTAAGCACTTCTCTTAATGTTCATACCCTTATATGAATGCTACTCTCACTTTTGGTAGAGAATCTTCTCTTTCCAGATAGCAGTAACCTTGGGATGACTCAGAAGGTATCATGGTGCTGGAATGAAGTGACAGGAGTGCTCAGCATTGCAATATCTCTATCATACTTCCAAGGCTCAGGGTCCATTGTGGAACAGGTGGCAGAAAGAATGTAAGAGCCAAAGGAAGGGTAGGACTCCTTACAACGTGCTCTCCCCAGACACAAAATGGCCTGGATATCCATAACCTCACAGTGCCTGACACTACCTACACAAGACCATCATAATAGGATGAAAAGATGTTGACATCAAAATAAAAGAGAGACTGACTGAGAGGGGGAGGTGATATGATGGAGAATGGAGTTTCAAAGGGGAAAGTGGGAGGAGGGAGGACATTACCATGGGATTTTGTTTACAAGCATGGAAGTTGCTAATAGACAACAACAACAAAACAAAAACAATAAAAGAAACCCAAGAAACTCAGATTAGACACAGCAGAAAAGGGTGTTTGTGTCTTTTCAATGGCTGTATCTGGAGTCTAAGAATGGCTGCCTACCTGTCCACTGCACTGTAGTCAGTCTGGGGGTGGCTTCCTTCACAGACTGGCTTCTTGCTCACTTGGAAACATGGACCTGGACCCTGGGAGTTCAGATTTGGCTAGTTCTTGAGTCTGAATCTTGTAGGGTCAGGAGGAGATAGAGGGAGCTAACTCCACTGGACCAACCACTATGTTCCTAAAGGATCAATCGAATTAATTCACGGAACAAAACCTATGGAGTGAACACAGAAAAGACCTATTCCTGTAGATAGAGAAGCAGAAAAATGTCTGTCCGTCTACTCCTATCTGTGCAAACCCATCTATTTATCTGGCATCATAAAATATTGGCAAGAATGAGGAGGATAGAAAAGTGCTTAAGGCCTATGTTAAAATGTAGGTTCAATTCAAGACCAAAGTCAGGTGACAGGATAGATATCTTTATCTCAGTTGACATTAGAAAGTGCCTTTTCCATGAATAATGTCATGGTTCCCCTTGGTGGGGCATGCTTAGTTCTTTTTAGTTGACATTTCTAGGAGGGAGATTCGGTACAACTCTTGGGGTTCTATATATTCAGTACTGCTCAGGATGGGAGGCTGCGTCTTCCCACCATTTAACGGAAGAAAGCTGCTCAGCTTTTAAATTTGGACGACGCGCATGTCTCGAGGAAAGGATCGGGATGGGGGACATCGGATACTTAAGATACATGCTGCAGTTGAAGTGGGGAGGATTTGGGGGAAGGGAGCCCTAAGGGACAGGCTGTTTACAAGATCTGAGTCCAACAGGGCTTTCTGGTGTGGCGCAGGGGACAACGACGTTTGCAAGCATTCTGGAGATGACTCTGCAGTACCTACGTTGTCCTCTAGCTTGGTGACGTCTGAAACAGGACATCCATGTCTGCCTCTATTGTGTGTGTGTATATGTGCTGGTGTTCATGCGTGGATACACGTGGAGGTCAGAGGGCAACCTCAAGTGTCTGCTTTTGTCGTCCCTCTTATTCTGAGGCAGGTTCTCTCTTGCTGTTTGCTAGGGTGGCCGGC
Organism: Dipus sagitta; assembly: GCA_036346955.1. NCBI lineage: Eukaryota > Metazoa > Chordata > Mammalia > Rodentia > Dipodidae > Dipus > Dipus sagitta. The sequence continues at coordinate 37,072,894 of CM070772.1, read as the reverse complement.
CTGCAAGTCTCTGGATTCTCTGGCTCACTCATCTTCCTTCTCTCTGTAGGTGCTCACTTGTGTTCTCGGGACACAAACTCAGGTCACTAGGCTTGTGAGCTAGTGTTGCACCCACTAAGTATTCTCTCCCCGCACCCCCCCCCCCAGCCCTGCCTTCATCCTCTGTGGACACCTGATAGAGAGTCAGTGTCAGCCCTGAGCACAAGAAAATTTACACTCATGTCAGCAATGGCCAAGAAACTCCTCCAGTCTGAGTGATGTGTCATTGCACTCATTGATCTGCCTCTCTTTTCTGATGAAAGGATTAGTGGGATAGAACTGTAGGTCAAAAAAGTTTCTGACATTTTCATGTATCGTTCATGCATTAAGTGGTCTTATTGCTGTGTGAAGATCATGGCATATGCTCCCATAAACTTAGATGGTGACAACGTCACTAGGTGACACGATCTTACGTGACACCAGTGTTTATGCAATCTGTCATTGATCTTATCATTATTATAAGAACATGGCTGTATATGATATGCTGTCGAGACATGTCAGTGCGTGTCCTTCGCCTTGCACGTCTAAGACCATTTGGTTTTCTTCCATGCTTTCATGAGAGGTAGGGTGGTTCATCCTGAGCTTGAGTTCCTCAGGTGGGGACAGAGCTCAGGTCCAGTGCTCTAGTGAACATACCTTAAAAAGACATCACTCCTTCTCTACTGCAAAATCCCTCTGCTCTTAACAGACCAAAGCCAGCACATGTAGACTGCACAAAAGTCAAAAGGACACCAACCAATAGTGGGTCCACATGTTGCATAAAGAGCAACCTTTGCTCCTAAAATTGATATACCACCTCTTAATCTGATCATGTTGAACATGATTCTTAAACCAACATAGGACATGATAAAACCTGATATACAGAACAATGTACTTTGTAAAACAGACGATTGCAAAACACTGGGAATGTGCAAAGCCTTATATGGATGCTTAATGATCATGGCAATTATTTTACAACTTAATTGTGGGAGAACTAGAAAAAATAAAGTAGCTCAACGAATTCAAAAATTTATCAGACTGTGCACTATGAGGGAGATAAAACAGGAGAGCTAGAAGCTTAATGCCACCATCTGTGACTGTCAAACCTACCACCAAAGTTCTCAGCAGTTTAAAAACCAGAAACTTAAATGTCTTTAGAATTAAAAAATGATTTGGATTATTCAGATTAACAGCTTTAAGTGAATTATATTCTGCATTCCCTGTGAATGACCTTTTGTTGTTTCTGGAGATAGGGCCTTGCCATATAGCTCTGAATGGCCTAGAACTCACTGTATAGATCGGGCTGGTCTCGAACTTGTGGTAATCCTCACGCTTCTGCCTCCCAGTGTGATGAAATTACAGATGTGTGCCACTATGCCTGGCTAAGAATAATCTTTTAAATAAATATCTTTTTTTACTTATTATCTTTCTAGATAAAGAAATATCTAAAGAAATTTTGAAGAAGTTTAAAAAAATAGGATAGTGTGGCCCATTGGTGGCCGAACTCATACATGTGGAACAGAATTGTACATTTGGGACATACCGTTTTCCAAATGGTTGGAAGTTCATGGAGAAATGGCCTAGATCCGTGCTCAGTGCTGAGCATGGCTGAAATGGGGTGGATCAGTTTTCTAACAATTAACCCTGAGGTCTGAGTGCATTTGCTAAAGGCATGAGTGCAGGTTGTACATTTTTCTTTCCTACTTTCTTTTTTGTTTGTTTGTTTTGTTTTTCAAGGTAGGGTCTCACTCTCATCCAGGCTGACCTGGATTTCACTCTGTAGTCTCAAGGTGGCCTCAAACTCATGGTGATCCTCCTACCTCTGCCTCCAAGTGCTGGGATTAAAGGTGTGCGCCACCACGCCTGGTGCATCTTGTATATTTTATGTTGAAGACGTCTGCATAGCAATCATGGGGTGTACCTGACTCTTTTGAGAGCTGCCCAAAATAAGCTGACTGTGAGAGGATGTTTGAACTCTATTATATTTGCCTGCCAAGTCTATTAAAGAAATAGCTTGCCATACCTGTTTAGTAGAAGTGCTTTTGGCCTTGGGATTTTTATACCTTTGGTCCTTGGCTGCAAACGTTTCTATATAATAAAGTGAGATTAAAGTTGTTCTCTGTCATGAGATGAATAATATTTAACATAAGGTTCAAGATATCTGCCTGGTAACCTTTGACCAAATCACTGAAATAATCAAATAATTTGATTTTTTTTTTTAAATTAGGTTTCAGCCAGCTTTGATGTGAGTTGATTCACTACCTCAAACTGAAAATTTGAAATGGGCACTCAGGCAGAAGTGGCTGTCCTAACCTACCAAGAACAAAACTTAAGCCGGGCTTGGTGTTGTAAACTTGCAAACCTAGATAGTGGGGAGGCTTGAGGCTGGAGGGAATCACAAGTTCAAAGCTACCCTAGGCTACACAGTTAATTGAAGACTAGTCTGGGAAACATATTGAGATCCTGTTTTGAAATAAAAATATGAAAAGTGCTGAGGATGTAGCTCAGTGACAGAACACTTGCCAGGTATGTAAGAGGCCTTAGGTTCAACCCTCAGTATTGTGAAAAAGATAGACAATATTCAACTATCCCTTCATATCTCATTCAGGTTTGGTCTCTCACAATCATTTTGCAACCCATCTGTACAACACTTCCTTCTTTAAGGTATAATCCCTGTAATTCATCACTTTTTCTGTACACTAAAATTAAATGGCTTAGTTCTCAGGGGATTAGTTGAGAAAACATTGGCTGTATCGGTCAATCCTCCGTAATCTACAGTTTTCTTGTCATTAAAATGTCAAATTGAAAGAGTCAAGCTGAACAACAATAAACTTCAAAGAGAATAAAATATCTTCTCTCTGGTTATTGCAATTTTTTATTGGAGTCATTGATCCTGGGCAATAAATGCATATGGCTGTGTGTTTCAGATAGTCAATGAGATTTTTGGAGGATCAATCTTAGGAATAAATGTATTAACTCAAGAGAGGATTTTTTTGCTGGCAGAAAGAGCTGGCTCTTTCAGAAAGAAAATGTTAAGGCTTGTGTTTTGAGTCTCCACACAGATTCTTTGTTTGATGATTAGCAAACATTTAAAACAACACATCTGTTTGGAAGTATGCTTGAAAAGCTAATGCCTGTGTTGAGTGGAGCAATTAACTAATTAATGAACTCACTTTCCATTTACCCTTGAATTCTAATTGTTAACTGTTGTTGGTTAATCTTACTAAAGCCTCCGGCCTTTAGGGGAAGTGCTAAGAGTACTGAGAGTGTTGGCTGCCTTAAATTTCTTCACACTCAAGCCTTGTGAAATTCAAACATACTTGTAAAATCTAGACATCTGTGAATGCCCATCAATAACCTGCAATCAAGACCTGGATCTATTAGCAAAACAAATAAGCAGCCTTTGGAATCAAAGGGTAAATATGAGAAAGCATGAATATACTAATTGTTCTTTTGTGTTACAGCTGTTAGTAAAAATTTGGCCTTCAGCAATAGAGACTCTCTCTCTCTCTCTCTCTCTCTGTGTATGTGTAACTGCAGCTGTTTAAATGTGTATGCCCAGTACACAGTATAGGTATTACCTCTATGTAGCTATAAATGGTTAAGTTCTACAAAAGAATTAAGTGGTGACAATTTTCCTTTTACCTGTAATAATCTGTTTTTAGGCAACAGTCTTTACCAACCCTTATTTGAAAAACCTCTTTCCTTATTAGTCCTTTCCATCAACATTTTCAGGGTGATAGCAATTGGTGATGCACACGCATAGAAGGACAGAACTGCCTTGAGCATGTCCTGTTGGGGACCCAGAAACAATTACCCAGATAGCCAGCCAGCAGGAGGCTCTGCGTTTCTTTTCTGTTTGACCAGACACCAGCCAGGCGACTTGGACCTGTAACAGGCTGAACTGCAAAATGCAACGGTGTCTTCAGGGGCAGCATTGCAACTATAGGACACTGGCTACCAAAAATCGATTACTTAAAAATATGAATGCAGGAGCTAGGGAAATAGCTTAGCGGTTAAGGCGTTTGCCTACAAAGCCTAAAGACCCTGGTTCGATTCCCCAGGACCCACATAAACCAGATGCACAAGGGGCACATGCATCTGGAGTTCATTTTGTGGTGGCTGGAGGCCCTGGCATGCCCATTCTCTCCCTCCTTCTCCCTCTGTCTATCTGCCTCTTTCTCTCTCAAATATATAAACAATTTTTTAAAAATTGCATCAGTACTAAGCATGGGCAGACTGTATTTCCTTGCCATCATTCCCTACACAATAGAGTGTGACAACGATTTGCATGGTAGGAGGATGTGTGCAGGTTCTATGCAAACCCACACCATTTAGGTAAGGGATTTCAGCATCTACAGGTCTCGGTGTTTGTATGTGTGTGAGGGGAAGGGATGGGAACTGGAACCAATCTTCCCTGGACACTGAGGATGACTATGTATATATGGTACACATCCTCACATGACTTTCTTACAGTTCCCTTCAAGCACAAACTGTAAGCCAGAGTAATTTTATTAGATCTAAAGCTTATGTATTTTCTTCCATCTTTAAGAAAAGCAAATTGAACATATAAAGTTAGTTACACAAATGATTGTTTTGTTGTAAATGAGAAGTGTTTTTAATCTGACAAATATCACCAAGACCATAAAATTTTAAAAAATATATTTTTACTAATTGCCTAATACTTTTAAAAGCCTATTTTTTTCTACATGATTGGACCTCATCAATCTTTTTCTGGGGCAAAGTCCTACCAGGCTGACCTGAAATACACTCTGTAGCCTAGGCTGGCCTTGGATTCATAGAAATTCTCCTGTCTCAGCTTCCCTAGTGCTAGGATTAAAGACATGACCCACCATGCCTGGCTGATTTCATATATATATATATGTTTTGTTTTGTTTTTCAAGGTCTCACTCTAGCCCAGGCTGACCTGGAATTCACTATGCAGTCTCAGGGTGATTGAACTCACAGCGATCCTCCTACCTCTACCTCCCTAGTGCTGGGATTAAAGGCGCGTGCCACCACACCCAGCTCCTGACTTCATAATTTTTAATTATCTCTTCCCATAGGATTCTTTTTATTTTTTTTTTTATTTTTTTTTTTATTTTTATTTTTTATTTTTTTTTCTTTTTGGTTTTTTGAGGTAGGGTCTCACTCTAGCCCAGGCTGACCTGGAATTCACTATGTAATCTCAGGGTGGCCTCGAACTCCCGGCGATCCACCTACCTCTGCCTCCCAAGTGCTGGGATTAAAGGCGTGCGCCACCACGCCCGGCTCAGGATTCTTTTTATACATTATCCTTTGTAAAAAGACTGGAAAGATAGTGTAGCCTTCTTTCTCATATGGTCGTGTGTGTGTGTGTGTGTGTGTGTGTGTGTGTGTGTGTGCATGCACAAATATAAGGGCATTGTAAATCAATTCCATAGAAAGTCTTCCTGGATATAGTTTGTAAGTCATTACCCTAATAAGGAGGGGGGGGGGAACCTGAACAGAAGAGCCCCATAAAAGGTGGAGAAAGCATAACCCTGAAATCATGGGCTCTGGCTGATAAATCCCAGGGCCAGAATTGGATTTCCCCTGACAGTGAGCTGTTGATCAGGGAGACATGAGGTCCCCCCAAAAATACAGGATATTGCCAAAGCACTCTGTTACCTCAAGAGCTAAAGTGTAAGTCCCTATTGCTTGAAGACATTACAGCCTGCAGCCATAAGACATCGAGTGTCCATGCTGGAACTGAGAGGGAATCCTACTCCTCCTGTCTAGCCCCCGTAGTGCTGGAAAGTCCTATGAGAGTGACTGGAGAATAACATTTGCCAACAGATTGAAAAAGCAGGAGGTCCTTCCAGTTACGAAAGAATCAGCTGAGGAAGAAGTGTACACTTGTGCAATAGTGGCACACAGCTGATGCAGGTAACCAACTGCTCACGGATTGGAGATGAGACCCGCTCAGTGGGGGTGAACCCATATCTGGCTCTGGGAACCTAAGCCAGATTCCTTTAGACAGGAAACCAATAGGCTCCAGGGAGAACCTCCACTGCTCTTCAATTAAGAAGAGTGAATATACACATAAATACATGTCTCTAATAACTAGGCTTATCCCCTTAAATTCAAACTCTTCTCACTTTGGGTTGGAGAATCTGCTTTATCTTATAGATGGTGGCAAACACTAGGGAGAACAAGGAAACATCATATGCTAAGGATAGACAGTCAACTCTCTACCAGAAAATGGATCACTTCCGTTCATTGTCTGGGCCCAGAAGTCATTACGGGGCAGTGGTGACACAGATACTGCTCTCACAGCTAGTACTGAAAACCAGTTCCAGGGAGTCAGCAACAGACACCATGGTCACTCAAACCTCATCGAAACAGAGATCTAGAGGGTGCAGAGAAAGGAAAACTAAATCAGATCCCTTTCTTGCTTGCCATGGCTTAGTGAACATTGCAGAAGAGGGGGCGGAAAGATTGTAAGAGCATCAGGGTAGGTGTGATAGCCCGAGTGGGATACTGTATCCTTCTGCTGCAGAGACTGACTGAGGCCTCTTGGTCCCCACAATGAGTACCAGTAACCCCACAGAGGAGGACCTTAGAAGATTTGGGGCAGAGATGAGGGGGACTAAGAGTATGACCTCTTTAATAAACAATAAAAATGCTTGTGTGTGTGTGTGTCTGTGTCTGTGTCTGTGTGTGTGTGTGTTGATACTGTGGCACCACATGAGGTCTATAGCCTTATCATTAGAGTTGTACTTGACTAAATGCTATGGTCACATAAAGTCATATGCTAAACCCTAGGTGCCTACTATAGGGAATTCGGAGGTGGAGCTTTTGGGCGGTGATTGGGTCATGAAGGTGTAAACCTTATAAATGGAATTTATTCCTTTGTAAAGGAGCTCCTGAAAGCTGTCTTGTGCCTCCCACCATGTGAAGTCATGAGATATGAGCCAAGCATAGGACCTCACCAGACCCTACATCTTTAAGCATCTTGATCTTTGTTTCTCATTCTCCCAGAATTGTGAGAAATAGATTTCTGTTAAGTCTTCCAGTCTGTGGTACTGTGTCATGGCAGGCTCCAAACTGACTAAGACACCTATAGATATAACAATTCTGATAAGATTTTGTGTACTTAGGCGTACGTGTGATTCCCATCTTGAACAGTTACCTTCTCACTGCTGAGACAAAACACCTGACCAGAAGTAGCTTGGAGGGGGGGAAGTAAAGGTTTTTTTTGTTTTTGTTTTTGTTTTTGTGTTTTAGTTTACAGTTTCAAGGAGAAGTCTGATCATGGTGGGGAAACCATGGCAGGTGCAGATAGCTGGACGTCACATTTTCTCAGCATCAAGGAGAAAGGAGAGAGAATGAACTAAGTACAGCATACAGAGCTGAGCTACAATACCCCAAGGCCTGTGCCCAGTGACACACCCCCTTCAGCAAGGCCCTACCTCCCACACTCACCAGCTGGGGATTAGGCATGAGGCTGAGAGGCTGAATCATAAACACATGATCAAAAAGCAAGTTCACTGAAAGTAACATCGCCGTTCTAATATTTGGGGCATATTCCTGACAAAAGACATCTTTTAATATTGACAAAACTTTCATGACATAATTTACTAACAATTTCAAATGCCAGGTAATAAGTATTTCGTAGTCTAGTGCAGTTCCCTTCTCAACCCTGCCCTTTCGCCCCTCTATACACACTTAGACCATCTCAGCATACAGTCCCACTTTGGAATAGCACAGCAATCTTTGGATTGCCTCTTTCATGTTACAATAATGGAAGTGGGTACAATGGCTGCTAGGGGTTCTTTCTACAGGAGGATAGTGACCACATGTCAGGTAAGTCCCAACAGAACACAGCCACTGCTGGCCAGCGCCCAGCCTAGTGTTTCCCAACCAGGGAGGACACTACTGACGTTCTGACCTGGGTAGTTCTCTGTTGTAGAGCCTGTCTGGTGCATTGGAAGGCATGTAGCAATCCCTTTGGCCGCTCTTTCCTGGACCATATAATCATGGCCCCCCCCCCCAGAGGTTTCCAACCAAAAAGTCTCCAGACATTGCCAAATGTCCCAGGGAGGGAAGCAAAACCTTCTTCACTGAGAATTACTGTCTTGGATAGATGCCTCAAATGCCTTTTGTATTAACAAGCATCAAACTCAATTGCATTGTGGGCATAATTAGAAAAATAAAAGTATACCCACTGACTTAAGGGTATTGTCTTCTTTCTTGTTTGCCTTGTGAAAAGAAAATCATTATTCTTGTAATTTCTCATAACTTGAACATAGCACAGGGTTAACCCAACTATAAATCCTCTCTGTCTTTTTTTTAATATTGTTTATTTATTGGAGAGAGAGATGGAGGGAGGGAATGGGCACACCAGGGTCTCTTGCCACTGCAAACAAACTGCAGATGCATGCACCACTTTGTGTATCTGCCTCTACGTGGGTACTGAGTAATTGAATCCAGGTCATTAGACTTTCCTGGCAAATGCCTTAACTGCTGAGCCATTTCCCCAGCCCTCCTCTCTTCTTATAAAGGAGAATGTTACACATTTATATTTTATGTCATTGCTTATTTCTGAGAAAAAAGTTCCACATCTACATTGTTCTCATCAGAGATGCTAAAATGTCTCCATGATGGAACTCACTAGGCCCTGCATATTTCCTTAAGCTCATGCATAATTATCTCATTCAGCAACAATTTACAATTGTGTACTATGTACTACAATGCACTAGACCCCGGGAAACAATTTATGAGCAAAACAACACATTTCCCTATCTTCCCAGTCTATAACATAGTTGAATAATACTGTATTTATTGTGGTGAACTTATACTTTATAGTCATCTTAAATGTTTTGAATTTTGAGCCATACAATAATTGTTTAGAGTCAAAAAACTTTGCCCTCCATAACTTCAGAATGAAGGACATATTGAATCAACCCCAGTACTTCAGAGTGTTCTTGTCTATTTTAGCCAGCCTCCATCTGAGACAATTACCATTTTCTTCTGGAGACAGAGTCCATCTTTGCTTAAGAGATCTTCATCCTCAAAGACCATACCATCACTGAGGAATTTTAAGTGTTCTGCTGGATACTACTTGAAGAGACACATATTTATTTCCACAGTGCACCTGTTCCTATAGTGGCCATCTTCTCCCTCCACCCAGCCTAGAGTACTACCTAGGCATGCTTCATCTCCCCTCCTTCTTTGGAATAGCAAAAAAAAAAAAAAAAAAGCTTGTGTGTACTAACAGCTTATCAAGAGCCCCAAACTGTCCTAAGCATTTCTGAGTGCATTATCTCATTTCATCCACACAGAAGCCCCATGAAATGGCCAGAAGAGAAAATTAAGGCTCAAGAGAGATGAAAGTACTTGCTCTAAGGCTAACCCATTAGGAGAGAGCAGAGCAAGACACTCGGGTCTCAGTGAATAACTTTATGATGAACAGTGTTACCTGTGTGGTTTGTGTGTGAATTGAATGCATAGGCTAGAGATATGAAGCACATCTTGAAAATTGCCCTAGGATGATCTTGATAAATTATGACCATCTTTATCAGCAGCAGTGGTTGTCTTCAACACCAATTACCCAAATGGTTCCATGATGGAATAAGATAGAGAACAGTGTATCATAGAACTACAAAACTGAGAATAATCTATTAGGCCATTTGTGTGACATGCATACATGCACAACAACCAAGTGTGTCACTGTAGCATTTCAAGGTATTTATATGTGTACATGTGTATATGCATTAGGAATATCAAAGATTCTTGGAAAATATTTTTGACTGGATGTAAATAGCATTCTTTGAAGGTGACATGGTCCTGATAAGACACTTAAATCCCACTCCAACCTTCGCATGCTATGAGACCTTTGGAGATTTGTGCATGGACGTGTGTGTGCACACTACCATAACACTAATTCTTCTCCTTGCTACTCGTGGTACTGTCCTCACAAACCTATGATTCACAACAGGAATGTGGCTTGGAACTTCTGCTATGTAAGCAGCTGCAGATACTTCAAATACCATTGTACATGTGATCCAGGACTTGCTATAAATTTGCCCCTAAAAATAAAGTAACAAGTGACTGAGCAGCAATAGGAATTAATCACTGCAGTGCGTGAATGGAATGTGCCAGCTCTATCTCAAAATCCCTTTATAAAAAGATTGATATAATTAATGCCTCAGATAAATACACAAGGGTGCTATATTTGAGTAAATACACCTTAAAAATCAGGGAAACTATTTTTTTAAAGGATATACAAAATGAAAAAGTAGTTCCACAGCTTCTATATCATTGGAAATAGGATCACATTATGATATCACTGATGAATTTATCATACAAAGGAATTTCAATTGGACTCAGTCTTGGTACACTGGGAATTTTTGAAGGCTGAGAGGATAAGCCTCTCAATCAAGCTAGCTGCTTGCTGTGGAAGGAAATAACTTCGTATCTAAAATTTCCACCACAATTTGTAGCAAAGATTACCTTGGTGAGTCAGAACTGTGAATAATTGGGTGAAAATATCACATAGCTCACGCCCTCAAAATTAGATGTGAACCAAGGAATTTGTGGAAAAGCAAAAATCCAACAAAAGGAAGAGTGAAAGAAAACTCCGAAGACTATAACTGTGAAATCTGCCTTTTCCCTACAATATTCATTTTCCATGTCCAATATCTGCTTTTCTGTGTAACATTCTTTTTTAACAGTTTATTTATTTGAGAGAGAGAGAGAGACGAGAGAGAGAGAGAGAGAGAGAGAGAGAGAGAGAGACAGATATTAGCAGATATTTACAGAGAATGGGTGCCCCAGGGCCTCTATTCACTGCAAAATGAACTCCAGTCACATGTGCCACCATGTGCACGTGGGTACTGAGGATCGTGCCTGGGTCTTTAGGCTTTGCAGGCAAGCACCTTAACTACTAAGCAAAGTCTGCAGAGCTTCTGTGTTACATTCTGAGGTGCACTTTGAAAGAAAAAAAAAAGAAAAGAAAAAGAAAGGTAGAAAAAAGCAAGAGACAAAGGAAAGAAGAGGTAGAGGGAGGGAGGGAGGGAAAACAAGAATATAAAAGAGAAAGCAGGCAAGAAAGGAGGAAGGAAACATGGAAAAAAAAGGAAGGAAGGGAGCGAGGGATGATGAGAGGGAAGGAGTGAAAGAAAACACTAACTAGATAAGAAGAAAAGAAAAAAATACTTGGTAGCACTGATAAAACAGACCTCAAGCAGTTCAGAAAGGCTTCTGAGAGAGAGAAGAGAGGTTATTTGGGAAGAGGAAGGGAACCAACAGGAGAGGAGAGGGGGGCGAGGGAGGTGATTATGAGCAAAATAAGCTATATGGAAAATACAGTGAAGGCAAATATTTTGTATAACTAATACATATTCATAAAAAAATAAAAGAAAGAACAGCTTCTTGATTCTTTGTACACCACAGGTAACAAAGTGCTTGGACCATTTGAAAGGAAATTTGATTGAAGATCAATTTTTCGACATAGGAAGAGTGAGAGAGATTTCTTAAAGCCACTTGAATTACTGGAGATGAAAGGTTAAAAGCTTTAAAGACCAAAAGCTACATTAGCAACTGAGCAGTAAATACCATCAGCAGAGAGAAAAATTAGCAAAACAAACGTTAAATCTTGAAGAGTGGAAAAAAATTCATTTCAGAAGGCAAAATATTTCCCTTTCTTTGTATTCTAAAATTCATTCTGCAGCTCTAGATGGAAGTCCTAATGGATAATTTTTATCTAATGCTTTCTAAACAAGTGCACAGATCACTCTCAGCTCCAAAGGGCAGACATCAAAGCAGGTAGGTTTCTTGGGATGGCTTTGCCACTGCTCTGCACTGTGTCAGGAGTTTTACTTCCTAAGAAAGGGTGATGCATTCTGACCTGCAGCTGGCTTAATCTCACATGAATTCACTTTTAAACCACATACCAGAAGCCTGGTTTCTGTGGTATTCTTCAGTTTCTAGAATAGCTGTGTTGCAGGGGTCAACCACTGTGATGTTGAGAAACTCAGGTGGTTATATTTTATTAATCTAATAGGAAGATGACCTTTCCAGGTAGCTAGCCATGTTCCTTTCAATAACATCATTTGTAGGAAAATAGACATAATTGGGGATCATTATGTTAAGTGAAATAAGCCAGATTCAAGGAGACAGATATTATATTCTCTCTCATGTGTAGAATCCAGATTTAAATACAGGGCTGGAAAGTTGACTGAGCAGTTAAAGGCACTAGCTTACAAAGCCTGATGGCCTGGGTTTAATTCTCCAGCACCCACATAAAGCCAGATACACAAAGTGGCACGTACCTGTTGAGTTCATTTACAGGGGCAAGAGGCCTGGTTTGTTTTCTCTCTCTCTCTCTTTCTCACTCACTCTCTCTCTCTCTCTCTCTCTCTCATTCTCTTTCTCTTTTTCTCTGTGCTGGTAAATAAATAAATAAAATATTTCTAAAAACAACTTTTAAGAAGCCCACAAAACTAAACAAACAAACAAAAAAGACAAAATAGAGAAAAACCCTTGAGATGTGAAAGGGGACTATGTAAGGTAAGGCGAATCCTAAATGGGAGTCAGAGAATGGGAGGGAAAAAAATGAAAGCCAATATTAAATGTTGTCTTTTACAGCAACTAGAAAAAAGTATATAGTATGTGAAAGCAGAAGGAGGACTGCTATTTGGGGGATGAAGAAAACCAGTGAAAAGGGGAGGAGGACAAAGGAAGGTGATGGGGAGAATATGTGCAAAATAAGATATGCAATTATAAAGATGTCACAAAGATACCCATTATTTTCTGCCTTTACTAAAAAAAAATCTTTATTGTTAGAAGCAATAGTGTCTTTTCCTGTTTCTTGCTGTCTTTTTTTTTTGTTGTTTTGGTTTTTTGAGGTAGGGTTTCACTCTAGCCCAGGCTGACCTGGAATTCACTATGGAGTCTCAGGGTGGCCTCGAACTCACGGCGATCCTCCTACCTCTGCCTCCCGAGTGCTGGGATTAAAGGCGTGCACCACCACGCCCGGCTTGTTTCTTGCTTTCTTAAAGAGGAGGATGAGTATAGTTTAACCTCTTTGTAGATTGAGGATCCCTCTTATAAAGTAATTAATTATGTAATAATAGCATGATAGTCTCATGGTTACAGTATGTTTTTATTTGATTGCTCCAGACAAAGATACTATAAGAAAATTACAAACTGATATTTCTGTTAAATACCAATGCAAAAATTCCCAATATTATACTTGTATATTGAAATCAACAACACATTAAATAAATTATATGTCATGATCACTTGGGATTTATTTCTTGGATAGAATTGGATGGCTCAATATACCAAAATCTGGCAATATAACATACCACCTTAAACAATGAAGGACAAAAATCCCCAAGTCATCTCAGTAGAGAAAAGCACTAAATAACAACTGAGGAAACCAAACCAACATAATAAAAGTGATATGTGGTAGTGCCACTGATAATATGCTTAGTGGGGGAACAACAATAACAATAACAACAACAAAGCTTTTTGTCTAAGATCAGAAGCAGAAGAGGATATCCACACTTAGCACTTCTATTCTACACACTATTAGAAATCCTATCCATAGCAATTAGGTAAGAAAAAGAAGTAAAAGATATTCAAAATGAAGATATACATTTATGTATGCTCACAGGTGACACTCTGTTATATTATAGATAGGCTGAGAGATCCCAGGAAAAAAATGCTACAACTAGTAAGAAAAATTTAGTTAAGTTTCAGGATACAAAAGCAACAACTGAGTATCAGCTGTGCCTTTATTCACTAATAGTCAACCATTCAAAAGAAAGTTAAGAAAATAATCCCATTTAAAATACCTTCATAAAGATTAAAATACTTAGGAATAAACTTAGCCAAGGAAAAAGAATATTTCTATACAAAAAAATTACAAAATATTGCTGAAAGAAATTCGAACAGGCAAATACAAAAAAATAGAAAGACACCTGCATTCACAGATTGAAAGACAATTCTGTTACACTTTCCATATAATCCAAATTAATATGTAGATTTAGTATAGTCTCACAAACCCAAAGCATTTTTGTAAAGTAGAAAAAAAGTATAAAAAGTTATATGAAATCATGGAGAGGACATCACGAAACCAAACCAATCTTGAAAAAGAACTAAGGAAGACACTTCAATGCTGTTTGATTCCAAAACTCACAAAGCCACAAACAAAACAGTATTGTACTGGCAGAATCACAGATGTGAAAAATAATGCAGAACAGAGCCCAGAGATATACCTTGCTATAGAGGGTCAATACTCTTCAAGAAAGATGGGAAAAAGGATGTCTTTTCAACAAGTAGTGTTGGGAAAACTGTAAACACACATTTAAAGGAATAGTATTATTTCTTGCATACTATCCCCCCAAAAAAGTAATTCAAAATAGATTAAAGAGCCAAACATAAGAACTGAAACTGAAATATTCCTAGAACAGCACATAAGAGAAAAGACTTAACATTGTAATGGAAAAATGAATTTTTGGATAACACACAAATAAAAAAATACAAACATAGACAAATGAGACTGTATCCAATGAGTTCATTGACAGCGGCAAGGGAAGCAATACAGTGAAAAGGTCCCCTGTGGAAGAGGAGGAAATGTTTACAATCACATGTTGAATAAGGAGTTGCCCAGCATATATGAAGGGCTACTGTAACTCCACAATGATAGCAAATAAGAAAGGAATCTCATTTAAAAAGAAGCATGTGACTTAAACAGATGCTTTTCCAAGGGAGGTATGTAAATTAACAACAGAAACCTGAGAAGTTGCTAATGTAACCAATTAAAAGGGACATGCATATTAAAAGCACAGTGATGCATTCTCTCATATCTCATATCTCAGACTGTCAAAGATTCAAAATAGGCTGGAGATTTAGCTCAGTGGTAGACATGAAGCGTTGGTGAAGATGGGGAGGCACTGGAACCTTTATGCGTCCATGGGATTTAATAGTGCAGGACAGGGTAATTTTTCCCGAGGAGAAGTGAACACACCCCAGCTAGGGTTCAGACAATAGACCAAATTACAATTCACAAAAATCAGTTCTGGTGAAACAGTGAGTTTACTGGGGTTACTTGCAGAGCAGAGAGAGGGGTTGCTTAAAGGAGCATGCTGACTCAAAGGCAGCTGTGTCGCTCAAAAGTCCATCCCAGCATAGGTGACAGGTCACAGAATCTGCATCTCTGGAGCTCACTGCACAAACTTCAGGCAGCTCAGCTGGTTGCAGAGTGTCCCGCACACTCCATGACTTGCTGCCAGCTCTTCAGTCAGGGCAGGTGGGAGAGTCTCTCCCCCAACGGTTGCTTATGATGTATATAATTTTGGGCAGAGATCATGCAACCTTTTTCTCAGACTTGTTGATCTCCTGAGTCTTCCAAAACATTCCCTCTGTCTTCTCCACCATCCCTAGGAGGGAATATTTCAATTGCTACACAACTCTGCTCCAACTCCACCCCTCAGCAGTAGTTTACCACTTCCATAACTTTGGGGAGTGGTCTGACCTCCTGAGTGTCCAGAACTTACCTCCTCCCTTTGGGAGGGAAAATTTCAATTTCTATACAGCATGCAGCCACTACAGAAGTCACTACAGTGGTGGGGTGCCTGAAGAAATTCAAAATAGAATTATTAAGAATCAGAGCAACATGGATCAGTGGGGATAACGAGAGATTTAGAAGACTTTTTGATGAGCATGACCTTTCCTTCCAGCCAAAGAACAGTGGGAGTTTCCCTCTAGAGTCTATAACTTTCCAAGCCATAAGCTTCTGACTTGGTTCTCAGTACCAATAATAAATTTTCTCCCACTGAGCAGGCTTCATATTCAATCAGAGAGCAGTCTACTACCCCCATAGCCTATGTGCCACTATTGCCTAAGTGGGTGCATTTTGCCTGGCTGGTTGATTTTGTACTTTGTAGGATCCACTTGTTGTTTACGCTGTGGTGACCCCAGAAGCTTACAGAGTACTGTGAGAGCTGACCACCAGGGAGGTGGCTTCTACTTCAGTTCCAGCATGACTTCTCAATATCCCATGACAGCAGCCTATGGGATCTACAGCAATAAGTCTTCATCATTTAGACCTGCTAGGTAGCCACGTGCTTTGGCAATGGCCTGCATTGTTTTGGGAGTCTCATGGGTCTTCCTGACCAACAGTTCACTGAGGGTGTAAAAAAATTCTGGCACTGGGATTTACCAGCAATAGGTTATGATGTTAGGGTAAATCTTTATTTACCTCTGCAGGATGTTTCTACCCACATGGCTGCCCTTCTTTTTCTTTTTTTAAGACAGTTATATCTTTTATTAGGTAACCAAGAGGAAAGTCTCTATGGTATTGATTTATGCCATCAGTAGTACCATTTTTTCATTATGAGACTCAAGAGCCATCAGAATGACAAGAAGAGAAAATCGACTGCCTTGCATGAGACGATTCATTTCTTACCATATCTGCCAGTGCCCAGAAAACATTAAAGAGGGAAAGGCTGATTAAATTTGAGTGCTGCTCTCACTGTGGCCTGAGAACCTTCTCTGGGAAGATGGCGGGTAGACACCGAGGAGACTCAAAACTCAGCAAAACAAAAAAAAATTAGAGGCTGCTAAGGGCTCAACCATAAAAGGAGACTTATAACATGCCTTCCAAGGTTTGGGAAACATTGCAGAGAAAGGAAAGCAAGAATGTAAGAGCCACAGGGTCTGAAGGAGTATTTTGGGGGCACTGTTCTACTGACATGAGTCAACTGGTGCATTTATGACTTCATGGTGATTACAGATAGACCACTGAGGAAAGTCTTATGGAATGGGGGCTGGGGAGGGGGACATACAAGTATAACCTTACAGGAATATGATCAAATGGCATTATGTTCACATAATAAAGTTCTCAGTGAAAAAGTCCCTAAAGTAATAGAATTACACATAATTTAGCAATGTATACTTCTGGGAATACACCAGAAAAAACTTATAACAGGATTTCAAAGAAACATTTGTACATCCATGTTCATCAAAGCAAGCTTTTTTTTTTTTTTTTTTTTTTTTTTTGGTTTTTCGAGGTAGGGTCTCTAGTGCAGATTGACCTGGAATTCACTATGAAGTCTCAGGGTGACCTCAACCTCATGGCGATCCTCCTACCTCTGCCTCCCGAGTGCTGGGATTAAAGGCCTGAGCCACCACGCCTGGCTCATCAGAGCATTCTTAATAGCCAAGATGTGGAAGCTACCTAACTGTTGATAAACAGAAGAATGGATAAAACCAAAGTGGTATCTACACCCAATAGAATACTATCCACCCTTAGAACTGAAATCTTGGCATAGGCTATGATAGGGCTAGAACTTTAAGACAGGATGCAAAGTGAAAGAAACCAGTCACTTAAAACTATATACTATATTATTTCACTGTATTTGATAACTAAAGTAATCAAACTCAGAAGCAGAAGGTAGAATGGTGATCTGGAAGTTGAGAAAAGGGGGAATGAGTTTTTCAGTATATGGAGTTTTGATCATTGTTTTAGAGTTTCTGGTATAGAGTTTCAGTTATTCCAATTGAAAAATTCTAGAAATATGTTGTACAGGAATAAAAGTGTAGTTACCAATACTATGTTATGCATTTATATTGTCTTATAAGGTAAAATTTATGTTATGTTATGTGTTTAGGGCCACAATTAAAATTTTTTTGACTGTCTTATTTTTCCCCAGTTCTTTTAAGTACAATTTGTTTCTTCTTAGTACTGTCAGTTATTACATTTTACTTTTGGAGCTAAAAGTAAAAGTGGTTCCAATCCTTGGAATTAATTAGCAAGCTATTTTGGGGGTAGACATCCCTGTGCTTCTTACACGTTTATGGACTATATATAGCCAATTGTTTCTCTGTGGTCAGTTTCCTCACTTGATCTTAATAAACATGTGTCTGAGAGTTGGGACTGTCCAATGTTTGGTCTTGACATCTTAATTTGGGTATTACTGAGCCTTCTACAGTTTTCTAGGAAACTGAGAGGTAGTCATTTACCAGACGATTGGGTACATATTAATTCACGTTGTCCTGTTTGAGAAGACCTTTGTCTTTGGCCTAAACAAAAATACCACCCATGGTGGTTTGAATTAGGTGTCTCCAATAAAGTCATGAGTTTTGAATGTTTGTTCCCAGCTGATGGCAATTTGAGAGGTGGATCCTTGCTGGAGGTATTGTGTTATTGGGGGCGGGCTTAGGGGTGTTATGGCCAGTTCTCTCTTGCTAGAATTGATCTCTCTCTCCTGCTGTTTTCCACCTGCTGTGGCAAGAAGGTGATGTCTGGCCTCTGCTCTGTTGTTTCCTCTACCATCATGGATCAGGGAGCATCTCCTGAAAATTGTAAGCCAAAATAAATAACTTTCCTCCCATCAGCTACTATTGGTCAGGTGCTTTGTGCCAGCAAAAAGAAGGCAACTGCAACATTACTCTCAATTCAGAACGTCGTTTCACTGTTCAGACATCTCAGCCTTTCATTTCTGGGGGGCTGGGATGACATAAGATACAGACTTTTAGCCGATGTTTTTTCCACCATGTTTGGATGGCAGTGGTCATTTCTGACTTGACTTGATTAATATTACATTCTACCAGGCTACCACTTTTGTTTGTGAGCTGGTTGAACTTCCATTTAACTTTGTTGTTATTTTTTTTCTGTTTTTACTTGTTTTTTTTTTTTTTAATACAGAGATGACATCTTTCTGTGTAATTTTGGAAGAATAACATATGTTTACTGTCATAATGAGTTTCTTTTATTCTTTTGTTATGGCAAAGGACTACACAAAAGTACAATACCCTTGCAGCTCTATTTCCCAGTGCTCCAGTTTTCCTCATCAGAGTCAACCATTGCTACAAAAAAGTCAAGATTATTGAAAATCTTGTTATATGCTTCCAGATAAGTATAACACACACACACACACACACAATATTATAAAATCATTGTGAACTTTGGATTCTTCAGTAAATACTACATGTTGGCTATATATATATATATATATATATGTATATATATATATATATATTACTTCATACTTTGATCTATCTCATTATTTTTGATGTGTGTGTGTATGTGTGTGTGTGTATTGCATTGAATCAGCCAGTCTGACCATTAAACTATGATAGCTCCAGGTTTAGTGAGATACTCTGTCTCAAGTAAATGACATGGAAGAGTGGTAGAGGACACCTGACATTATGCTCTGGCTTCCGCGCACACCTGCACACAGGTACATACACTTTATATGCACACAATAATTTTCTAGGCCCTCCCCACATGACTGGGGTTCCAGATGTGTGCCCAGGTTTTTACAGGGGTTCTGGGAATTGAACTCAAGCCTTCTCATGACCTTGTGCTTGTGTGGCCAGTGCTCTTACCCACTGAGCCAACTTCCCAGCCCTGGATCTATCTTATTATTATTTGTTTGTTTGTTTTTTTAGTTTTTTGAGGTAGGGTCTCACTCTAGCCCAGGCTGACCTGGAATTCACTATGCAGTCTCAGGGTGGCCTCAAACGCACAACAGTCCTCCTACCTCTGCTTCCTGAGTGCTGGGATTAAAGGTGTGTGCCACCACGCCCGGCCTATCTTATTTTTAATGCAACATAATGATATATTTTGAATTCTAATGCACTATCCATTGTGTCACAGAGCCTGTTGGTATAATGATATACTTAGTAGATAAACAGGATTAATTTAATTAGTGTGTCCTGTTAGTGCACATTAAGGGTTTTGTTTCCTGTTTTAGCTATCATGTACCCTAAGAATTGAATTTTTAAAACAAATTCCATCTCTAACCCAATGCATATAGCAGATTATGAAAGTAATGTCCAAGGCTACCCTAAATGTAAGTCAGATAGGTGAAAACCATTCAAATGTAAAGAATGGGTTCCTCCTCCTCCTTCTCCTCCTCTTCTTCTTCCTGCTTGACAGGGTCTTACTATGTGGCTCAGACTGATGGGACCTTACTGTGTAGCCTAAAATGACCTTGAGTTTCCAGTCCTATCCTAGCCTCCCAAGTGATGGGATTACAAGAAACTACAACCAGCTTTAGGAACTAGCTCTCCTATATTAAGAAGTTCATGAACCCATGAAACAGAGGAATTTAGATACTGGTGAATTACAGTTGTGACATCTGCACAGAATAATTGATGCAGGAGCACGGCATGAATGGACATCTGAAAGTGTGAATTGCTAAAAAAGGAACAATGAAATTAATGGTAAGTGCACAAGTACAAGTCCAAGCAGAAAAACATCAGCAAGAACTTTATTTGTAGATTTGGTGGTATAAATGAATAAGCTGGAAATAGGTACTATATTAAAAATTGGCATTTAAAAATTTTTTAACGATGAATCAATTTTTATAGTTTAGAAGGACTTATAGGAATGTTAGTTTAAAAATGAAAACTCACTTCTCAGATTGACAAAGATGAAAAAAATGATAATAAAAATAGGCAGTAACCTATTGTTTCTCAAGAATTGAGAAATAGGCATGAATCTTAGGTATATACACTTGTGACATTTATTTCCAAATAAAAATTTAAACAATATATATCCTTTAAACCATCAATTACAGGTCATGGGACTTTCTCCACACAAGTATACAAAGCACATATGTATAGTGTGATTTTCCTTATAACATTGATTATATCAAGAACAAATAGAAGCCATTAAAATGCCTAAAATTAGAATTAAGTAAATAACTTATAGTGAATATGCTTTAATATATTGCTGAATAAAAGAATGAATACATCTGTAGGTTCTAATTACAAAAGTTTCTGATATACTCAAGTAAGTGAACCAAGAAAGATGAAAAAAGTATATGTATGATTTCCATTTTTTAATAAACATTTTATTATTTGTTTTACAGAGAGAGAGAGAGAGAGAGGAGAATGAGCATGCCAGGGCCTCTAGCCACTGCAAACAAACCCCAGATACATGTGCCACCTGTGCATCTGGCTTTAAGTTGGTGCTGGGGAATTGAACCTGCTTCCTTTGGCTTTGCAGGCAAACCATTTAACCACGAAGCAATCTCTCCAGCCCCAGTATGAGTTATATTTTATGTAAAAGATTAAAAATTATATTTCTGTATGATAGATTTCAAAGCAAACATTGATAAAATTTTCTTCTGGGAGTGAGTTGGAAAATCTTAGTTGGAAATAACATTCAATCATGTTTCTTTAAACTTTTCATGGGTTTTCATGAACAGTAAATATGACTTTCATAATATACATTTAAGTCAAGCACTCACGGGTACACTATAGCACTTCCTTAAGTAGAATTTGAAAAATACCATTTTCAATGCATTCATTCTTAGAAGACAGTAGTGAGACTTCAGCAGATGCAAATACTGTTTGCTGCTCACCAGGTTATGGAAAATGGGAAGCATTCAACTACCTTGCTTTTCAACTCTGAAAGTTTTAAAATACATGGGTTTTTCAAAGATTTATTCTAACATTATCAAAGAAGATAAAAGAAGAAAGATTTTTGTTGCTCTGGAAGAACCTAAGAAGCCTGGGAATTATGGGGGTGACACACCACAGGGCAATCCCAGAAATCTTGGCTCAGGCTCAGTGGCGGAGGGATTTTGTAATGTCTTCCCCCAGACTCACCAGAACCCTATCCTGCAGGGCAACAGGTTACTCACACATGGGCAGTCTCTTCCAGATTCCCAACACCTTGTCCAAATTGTGTTCATTTTTATAGTGGAGATGGGAGGAAATTCTCTAAGGTTTTAATTAATTAATTAATTATATTTTTTAGAGAGAGAGAGAAAGAGAGAAAATTGTTGTGCCAGGGCCTCAGCCACTGCAATCAAACTCCAGATGCTTACGATGCCTAGTGGGCATGTGCAACCTTGCACTTGCCTCATTTTGTGTGTCTGACTTAAGTGGAATCTGGAGAGTCGAACATGGGTCCTTAACTTTCCCAGGCAAGAGCCTTAACCGTTAAGCCCTTGACTTTTATATGGCTATGATCATACTGGATACATAATTTCATTTCCTGTTGAGGCAGACCAAGGGCGTGCTCACTCATGATTCGTATACCATATTAAAGATTGTGGAGGGACCTGGAGTATTATTATCATTAAATACTAAAACCAGACAAAGCAGTCATAAAAGTTCTCAGGAAAATATAGTAACAGGTCATTGAAGATTGGTTTTGAGTCATACTGACTGGATCTGTGAATATAAACATGAAATTCGAGCCAAGGAAGGTATTTGGTTTAAAATACATGATGCCTTTTGAACTTCATGATGCAGGATTTTCAGTGAAGGGTGGGATTCAATTCCATAAAAATGCAGGAGATCTGAGGCCCATGGACTCCACTTGTTAGGTCCTTATCCACATTAGCAAAGAATTAAAAGCACCAACTCCAAGAAGGGTAAATCATGAATTTTAATGTTTGTTTTAGGGAGAGTTAGGATCCAGAGGGGAAGCTAGCAGCAAGCCCCAAGCCCCAAGCCAAAAAGAGATTCTCCTCTTTCCTAGCCTGGCCTGAGGGAGGATTGCTGGAGAAAGTCTGCCTTACATAGGAAAAAGTCTGGACACACATTGCACACATGCAAGTTTGCACATGGAAGGCAAAGTACCAGAGCACCAGCCACAAGGTCATCCTCTCCAAAGAGATCGGAGAGGATTAAGAGATTGTAAAGGGCTCGGAGCTTAAGGACACATCATGCATGTGACAAAGACAGCAAGCAACCCAAGAACAAAAGATATGGAGACAGCAAGCAGGAAAATGCCAGGCCAAAAAAAAAAAAAAAAATCCTGGGAGGGGGGAGTGCTTACGAATAGGGGGCAGGAAGCAAAGACCAGGAGAATGAAGAGAGACTCCACTCACACACACACATACACACACACACACACACACACACACACGTTCCAGGTCCATTTATAGCCCAATTAGAATCAGCATAGTCATCAAAGTCAGGTGTATAAGACAGAGAGAGAGAGAGAGAGAGAGTTTATGGGTTGGTAGACTCAAGAGGCTGACTCAGAAGGGGCCAACCCACTAGGTGTACTAAGCTCGCAGAAGCAGGCAGCTCCTGGTAGCAAGTGCTGCTTGTAGCTGTTTTGGCTGAGACTGGAGTAAATGTGGGTTCTAGTCCTGCCAGGGTAGGCAAGGCGGCATCTCCTTGAACCTCTGTCCCTGATCGAGTGCCCAGGTTTTTACAGGGGTTCTGGGAATTGAACTCAAGCCTTCTCATGACCTTGTGCTTGTGTGGCCAGTGCTCTTACCCACTGAGCCAACTTCCCAGCCCTGGATCTATCTTATTATTATTTGTTTGTTTGTTTTTTTAGTTTTTTGAGGTAGGGTCTCACTCTAGCCCAGGCTGACCTGGAATTCACTATGCAGTCTCAGGGTGGCCTCAAACGCACAACAGTCCTCCTACCTCTGCTTCCTGAGTGCTGGGATTAAAGGTGTGTGCCACCACGCCCGGCCTATCTTATTTTTAATGCAACATAATGATATATTTTGAATTCTAATGCACTATCCATTGTGTCACAGAGCCTGTTGGTATAATGATATACTTAGTAGATAAACAGGATTAATTTAATTAGTGTGTCCTGTTAGTGCACATTAAGGGTTTTGTTTCCTGTTTTAGCTATCATGTACCCTAAGAATTGAATTTTTAAAACAAATTCCATCTCTAACCCAATGCATATAGCAGATTATGAAAGTAATGTCCAAGGCTACCCTAAATGTAAGTCAGATAGGTGAAAACCATTCAAATGTAAAGAATGGGTTCCTCCTCCTCCTTCTCCTCCTCTTCTTCTTCCTGCTTGACAGGGTCTTACTATGTGGCTCAGACTGATGGGACCTTACTGTGTAGCCTAAAATGACCTTGAGTTTCCAGTCCTATCCTAGCCTCCCAAGTGATGGGATTACAAGAAACTACAACCAGCTTTAGGAACTAGCTCTCCTATATTAAGAAGTTCATGAACCCATGAAACAGAGGAATTTAGATACTGGTGAATTACAGTTGTGACATCTGCACAGAATAATTGATGCAGGAGCACGGCATGAATGGACATCTGAAAGTGTGAATTGCTAAAAAAGGAACAATGAAATTAATGGTAAGTGCACAAGTACAAGTCCAAGCAGAAAAACATCAGCAAGAACTTTATTTGTAGATTTGGTGGTATAAATGAATAAGCTGGAAATAGGTACTATATTAAAAATTGGCATTTAAAAATTTTTTAACGATGAATCAATTTTTATAGTTTAGAAGGACTTATAGGAATGTTAGTTTAAAAATGAAAACTCACTTCTCAGATTGACAAAGATGAAAAAAATGATAATAAAAATAGGCAGTAACCTATTGTTTCTCAAGAATTGAGAAATAGGCATGAATCTTAGGTATATACACTTGTGACATTTATTTCCAAATAAAAATTTAAACAATATATATCCTTTAAACCATCAATTACAGGTCATGGGACTTTCTCCACACAAGTATACAAAGCACATATGTATAGTGTGATTTTCCTTATAACATTGATTATATCAAGAACAAATAGAAGCCATTAAAATGCCTAAAATTAGAATTAAGTAAATAACTTATAGTGAATATGCTTTAATATATTGCTGAATAAAAGAATGAATACATCTGTAGGTTCTAATTACAAAAGTTTCTGATATACTCAAGTAAGTGAACCAAGAAAGATGAAAAAAGTATATGTATGATTTCCATTTTTTAATAAACATTTTATTATTTGTTTTACAGAGAGAGAGAGAGAGAGAGAGGAGAATGAGCATGCCAGGGCCTCTAGCCACTGCAAACAAACCCCAGATACATGTGCCACCTGTGCATCTGGCTTTAAGTTGGTGCTGGGGAATTGAACCTGCTTCCTTTGGCTTTGCAGGCAAACCATTTAACCACGAAGCAATCTCTCCAGCCCCAGTATGAGTTATATTTTATGTAAAAGATTAAAAATCATATTTCTGTATGATAGATTTCAAAGCAAACATTGATAAAATTTTCTTCTGGGAGTGAGTTGGAAAATCTTAGTTGGAAATAACATTCAATCATGTTTCTTTAAACTTTTCATGGGTTTTCATGAACAGTAAATATGACTTTCATAATATACATTTAAGTCAAGCACTCACGGGTACACTATAGCACTTCCTTAAGTAGAATTTGAAAAATACCATTTTCAATGCATTCATTCTTAGAAGACAGTAGTGAGACTTCAGCAGATGCAAATACTGTTTGCTGCTCACCAGGTTATGGAAAATGGGAAGCATTCAACTACCTTGCTTTTCAACTCTGAAAGTTTTAAAATACATGGGTTTTTCAAAGATTTATTCTAACATTATCAAAGAAGATAAAAGAAGAAAGATTTTTGTTGCTCTGGAAGAACCTAAGAAGCCTGGGAATTATGGGGGTGACACACCACAGGGCAATCCCAGAAATCTTGGCTCAGGCTCAGTGGCGGAGGGATTTTGTAATGTCTTCCCCCAGACTCACCAGAACCCTATCCTGCAGGGCAACAGGTTACTCACACATGGGCAGTCTCTTCCAGATTCCCAACACCTTGTCCAAATTGTGTTCATTTTTATAGTGGAGATGGGAGGAAATTCTCTAAGGTTTTAATTAATTAATTAATTATATTTTTTAGAGAGAGAGAGAAAGAGAGAAAATTGTTGTGCCAGGGCCTCAGCCACTGCAATCAAACTCCAGATGCTTACGATGCCTAGTGGGCATGTGCAACCTTGCACTTGCCTCATTTTGTGTGTCTGACTTAAGTGGAATCTGGAGAGTCGAACATGGGTCCTTAACTTTCCCAGGCAAGAGCCTTAACCGTTAAGCCCTTGACTTTTATATGGCTATGATCATACTGGATACATAATTTCATTTCCTGTTGAGGCAGACCAAGGGCGTGCTCACTCATGATTCGTATACCATATTAAAGATTGTGGAGGGACCTGGAGTATTATTATCATTAAATACTAAAACCAGACAAAGCAGTCATAAAAGTTCTCAGGAAAATATAGTAACAGGTCATTGAAGATTGGTTTTGAGTCATACTGACTGGATCTGTGAATATAAACATGAAATTCGAGCCAAGGAAGGTATTTGGTTTAAAATACATGATGCCTTTTGAACTTCATGATGCAGGATTTTCAGTGAAGGGTGGGATTCAATTCCATAAAAATGCAGGAGATCTGAGGCCCATGGACTCCACTTGTTAGGTCCTTATCCACATTAGCAAAGAATTAAAAGCACCAACTCCAAGAAGGGTAAATCATGAATTTTAATGTTTGTTTTAGGGAGAGTTAGGATCCAGAGGGGAAGCTAGCAGCAAGCCCCAAGCCCCAAGCCAAAAAGAGATTCTCCTCTTTCCTAGCCTGGCCTGAGGGAGGATTGCTGGAGAAAGTCTGCCTTACATAGGAAAAAGTCTGGACACACATTGCACACATGCAAGTTTGCACATGGAAGGCAAAGTACCAGAGCACCAGCCACAAGGTCATCCTCTCCAAAGAGATCGGAGAGGATTAAGAGATTGTAAAGGGCTCGGAGCTTAAGGACACATCATGCATGTGACAAAGACAGCAAGCAACCCAAGAACAAAAGATATGGAGACAGCAAGCAGGAAAATGCCAGGCCAAAAAAAAAAAAAAAATCCTGGGAGGGGGGAGTGCTTACGAATAGGGGGCAGGAAGCAAAGACCAGGAGAATGAAGAGAGACTCCACTCACACACACACATACACACACACACACACACACACACACACACGTTCCAGGTCCATTTATAGCCCAATTAGAATCAGCATAGTCATCAAAGTCAGGTGTATAAGACAGAGAGAGAGAGAGAGAGAGAGTTTATGGGTTGGTAGACTCAAGAGGCTGACTCAGAAGGGGCCAACCCACTAGGTGTACTAAGCTCGCAGAAGCAGGCAGCTCCTGGTAGCAAGTGCTGCTTGTAGCTGTTTTGGCTGAGACTGGAGTAAATGTGGGTTCTAGTCCTGCCAGGGTAGGCAAGGCGGCATCTCCTTGAACCTCTGTCCCTGGATGACTATCTATATTTAAAAAAACGCCATCTCTTGCTCCTGTCCCCTTGCATTACAAGGGAGACTGATCATTGTCTCCCTGGACATATTCTCGGCCATAGTTCTTGCGACATGGGAGAAGTCACATCAGCAGGGAGTAGGGCCTCCACTCACCTGATATGGAGGAATCAAGTCGGGAGTGTTTCGATTTCATGGGGCAGGGAACCCAGCTAATAGTCAATGAAATAAACAGAAATTTCATTTTCTCGTGTGATGGATAAAACCTCTGGGGGTCAGTTGCTGCTGGCTGCGTCAATAGATGGATGGTGGCGAGGGTAAGACTCCTGGTCTTTTTTAGCCAGTACTGTGTGCTGCTTAATGACCACTGCACTGCACCGTGACTCCTTCTGTGAGGGGACAAGTGCTTCCCTTCTTTATGAAATCAAAAGCTATTCTAGAATTCCCTGTGCTCTTATTTCTTTAATATATTTTTAAAATATTTTATTTGTTTATTATTAAAGAGAGAGAGGGAGAGAAAACGGGCACGCCAGGGTCTTCCAGCCACTGCAAACAAACTCCAGATGCATATACAGCCATGTGCATCTGGCTTACATGGGATCTGGGGAATTGAACCTGGGTCCTTGGCTTCACAGGCAAGTGCCTTAACTGTTAAGCCATCTCTCTAGCCCTGTCCTCTTATTTCTTTTCTTTTTTTTTTTTTTTTTGGTTTTTCGAGGTAGGGTCTCACTCTAGTCCAGGCTGACCTGGAATTCACTGTGGAGTCTCAGGGTGGCCTCGAACTCACTGTGATCCTCCTACCTCTGCCTCCCGAGTGCTGGGATTAAAGGCGTGCGCCACCACACCCGGCTTATTTCTTACTACCTTACATTATAGGAAAAGTGAAGAAAAAGCATTTTTAATTGGCTGAATTGTTACATCACTAAAAAGCAGGGGTTCATTTATTATGGAAGAAGTGAAGAATTGATGTATTAATATGGTTAAATCACTTGGTCTGTCATAGAGCATAGGACTATTCACTTCATATTCTTTATTTTCAATATGTGCCTAAAGTCTCTGGGTGCTGTAGGTTGATGAGAAAGGAACTTCACATTTGACAGGGACCTTGAGAACAATGAGCAGGAAAGCATGCCATTAGGGGGAAATAGATGTTGCTGTTGTCCAAGGGTCACCCAGAAAGTATTACTGACTTAAAAAAGACATGACTTCCTAGGGAAATGGTCCCCTCATGAGAACATTCAGTTCATGTCACTCCTGCACAAAAAGGCCCATCCATATTACATCAGTGGAGCTGAATTTTATCAATGTAAATGACATTGCACTTATACATAGGAGAGTGGGGAAA
Organism: Dipus sagitta; assembly: GCA_036346955.1. Lineage (NCBI taxonomy): Eukaryota > Metazoa > Chordata > Mammalia > Rodentia > Dipodidae > Dipus > Dipus sagitta. The sequence continues at coordinate 37,044,528 of CM070772.1, read as the reverse complement.
TCTGTGGAATCAGACTATCACAAAAGGTACCACCACTTGGTGCTGAACTTCTGACTCCCAATGCCTGCGAGTAACCTTATTTGGAAGTGAGGACTTAGCAAATACAATTAAGTGAACATGAGGTCAAAGTGAGTTAAGGAAGGTTCTAATCTGATATGAACAGAGTCTTTATTGAAAGAAGGAATACTGGACATAAAGGCACACAGGGAGCACTCTGTGTGAAGACAGGCAGGACTCTGTGGCTAAGGAATGCCAAGGATTCAGTCTTCTACTACACAGTAGGAAGAGGCAGGAAGGTTTGTGTCCACAGTCTTAGAAGGAACGTAACCTTGAGGACACTTTGATTGGGGCCTTTCAGAACCATAAGGAATAGTTTTCTGTTTTTTTCAGCTACCCACTTCTGCTGCCCTGTTATAGTAGCCCCAATACAGCACAAAGTAGGGAAAATTGTTTTAAATATAGACCCTTAATGATGTGAGGCTGCTTACAAAGACAATAAAATATACATCAACTTGTGTATGGAACAGATCAATGCAGTTTTTGCTTAGTTTTTTTTCTTCAATCCCTATCTCCCTTATGTTTTAACTTTTCTTGAGAATTTTCATAGATGAACGTGCTACAATTTGAACATAATCTCCTCCCATTGCTTTCTTTTGCCCCTCTCCGCCTTAGTCCACTGAGCCCCTACTTCTTTCCACTAGTCCTCTTCTATTTTGATTTTTTTTTTTTGCTAATGAATTCAATATTATGGATGTATAACAGAGGCTGATGACCACCGCAAGGTCATGTATGCAATGATCACTTCATATTGGGAGGATAGTGTCCCACAGTACACTTATCTGCCCTCCAGTTCATATTTTTAAAAATATATTTTATTCATTTATTTGAGAGAGAGAAAGAGGCAGAGGGTGAGGGAGGGAGGGAAAGAGAGAGAGAGAGAGAGAGAGAGAGGAAGAAAATGGGCACACCAGGGCCTCCAGCTACTGCAAACGAACTCCAGATGCGTGCACCCTCTTATGCATCTGGCTTATGTGGGTTCTGGAGAGTTGAACCGGGATCCTTTGGCTTTGCAAGCAAATTCCTTAACTGCTAAGCCATCTCTCCAGCCCCAGTTCATATTTTTAATGAATGACCAGCTCCATCATTCTTACCTGGTCTAAACAGGAAACATTTTTAAAATGCCTTGAACTGTTCTGCTTTGGTCTTGCTATTAGTTAAGCAGTTTGTTTTTGTGCGTATGTGTAGTGTGTACATGTATGTACTCATATGTGTGTCGGGGACACACACACCTATGTGCATGTATGTGTGTGTGTGGAGGAGGTTTCTCTCCACCTTATTTTTATTTTATTTATCCATTCCGAGAGAGAGAGAGAATGGGCACACCAGGGCATCTAGCCACTGCAAACACATTCCAGATGTGTGTGCCTACTTGTGCATCTGGCTTATGTGGGTCCTGGGGAAGTGAACCTCAGTCCTTAGGCTTTGTAGGCAAGCTCCTTATCCACTAAGCCATCTCTCCAGCTCCTTTTACACCTTGTTTATTGTGACAGGACCTCCCATTGAATCCAGAGCTCACTGATTCAGCTCATCGAGTGAGCCAGCTGCTCTGGGCACCTAGCTGCCTCTGCCTCTCCACTGCTGGGATTACAGGTGTACATCACCATGCCCAGCACTCATGTGACTGCTAAGGGTCTAAACTCAGGCCCTCATGCTTGTCCAGTGAGTGGTTCACTGACTGAGCCGTAGCCCCAGCCCCTAATTAAGCAGGTTTTACTGCACAGAACTTATTCAAGAGAAAGCACCTATCTATTGCTTCCTTAACCTCTCCCAATATTTCTTAAGTGAGAGGATTCTTAACCCTGTCTTTTCTGTGGCTCTTTTTGTACAATGAGGAAATTTTGTTCTCACAGGCTTAAAATCTCTATCCTTTTATTGCACAGTTATACTTAAGAAGCTCAGGAGAAGGTATGATCGCTTTGGTTGCCAATGGTGGTCTTATTGTGAGACTCTGGGTTGCCTTGGTAGCAAAGCTTGAAATCAGCCATTCCCCTATCCCAGCTAACTAGTAAATGCATTTGCATATCTGGACATTAGGGACGAGTCAGAGCTTCACAGTGTCTGTGTTTACATGCATTAGTTTATTTGGAGGTTCCTGGCTAACCCCTTTCCATATTTTGCAACTTGCCTCCCACGTCTTACACAACTTTAATTTTTTTCCTAAACATTTTAAATCATATTTTAGCACAACAGAACTTGGCAGTTTTAACAGGTTACCATGATTTCCTCACATCTTTTTTTTTTCTTTTCACTTTTGAGGCCACTAAATCAAATTTTAGTAAATTCCATTTGGAGTTACCCCACAAATGCTAATTTTTAGTGGAAACAATGAATTCTTAGACTGTCATAAATTTTGGGTTTTAAATATTTTTAAAAAATTGAGCATTTCATTCATTTAAAATATCCCCATAATCATATTGGAATATTTCTTCATGTTCTAATGTCTACGCCAAGTAAATATATTTGTCATTTTGAAGACGTTTCAGATATTTGTTACTGTCAGCACATTTAAGTTGGTAAGTATAAATACTACCTGTTAAAATTCCCAGTTCTTGCAAAAATTACTGTTAATATTTAACACATGAAACAGAAAAGAAATAAAGAAATTCTTACTACTAAAGTTCCACTATTAAAAAGGGCTTTAAGGTTTTCTGAACTTCATTTGAACCTTTATTTTCATTTAGCCTCCATTAAGGAATTTGAAAGGGAAGTGACAGCAGCTTTGTTTGAAATTTGTCTCTAAAACTGCTTTAACTCTTAAAATGCCAGCTCCAGGAAGCAGAGTAGCCAAGAGAAAAGGGAAAAGCATTATTCTCCAGCAATGATTCTGCCTTGAGTTTCTTCTCTTCCTGACACAGAAGTGCACCTTGAGGTGTCCAGCTTTCTTGGGGAAAACAGTGGTGAGGTTTGTCAACAGGCTAAGGAATATATAAGAAGAAAATCATGAATTATTTAAAAATATTTTTATTTATATTTATTTATTTGACAGAGAAAGAGGGGGGAGAGAGAGGAGAGAGACAATGGGTGCTCCAGGGCCTTCAGCCACTGCAAATGAACTCCAGACACATGATGCAGCCCCCCCTGTTGTGCATCTGGCTAATGTGGGTCCTGGGGAATCAAACCTGGCTCCTTTGGCCTTACAGGCAAATGCCTTGACCATTTAGCCATCCCTCCAGCCCCGCCCCGAAAATCATGAATTTTCTGTACCTCTGGCTTTTTACTTCTTTTGGTACTGAGCTCTGAATTTAGCTACTGCTCAAATCATGAGCCGGGAAGCTCTTTGAAGACTCTACATCCTGACAGACCCTGATTCCCACTCCGCTCGCTTCCCAGTGTGTTATCACTTCCTTTCCACATGTTATCTTTACCCCTCCTGCCATGGAATCCTTCACCAGGAGACTTGCAACCGATGCCTGACTGTTCTTGTGGCCCAGCATTCTCTCCCATCTGAATTTCATGCAGAAGCTGAAGAAATCTCTGATAACACTGAACAGCATCGCGTTGCATGCGTAGGTTCTCAATGCCTGTAGGCTAAGCCGCGGTTCCTAGAGTTGGACCTTGATCTTTTCCTAGCCCTAGCCTTGCCCCGTGGACACGGGAACCCTCCCTCTATCTCCAGGGCCACTGCTTGTGATATGTGCTAAGGTACTGATTGAACTATAGGTGGGCACTGTTCACAGAACTCAATGAGGCAGAGGTCACCTCTGACTGAAATGCCTCTGTTGTCGCTGCCCTAGTAAGACAAATTTTCTTTATAAATATTTCTTTTCCTTGAAACCTGAGTCTTTATTTTTTTTTCCTGAGCCAGCCCTCTGCTTAACATGTGTTTTGTTCATACACTCTACAATGCTCCAGTATCAGGTACTTATTTTCATGCTTCTCCATTTCCTTCTCTTTCCTGTCCTCTATGAAGAGCAAGTCCCCTAAGAACAGAAGCTGTTATATATGTATATATATATATATATATATATACACATGCATTTGGCTTAACAAATAGAGGTGCTTAATATTTAGCATATGAATCCATGACTGAACGAGTGAATTCAATAGAATTAAATTTGGGTTGGTGTAGGCCACTCCAGATTTATCTGTTTAAATTGTTTCCATGTGGTTCTGGTAATTGCCCTGGCCCCATCCTAATACCACCTGGCCCTTCCCATTGTTTTTCGATGGATGTAGCTTCTGTCTCTAACAGAAACTGGCCTCCTCACAGAGCAAGCGTGATCCACACTGCCCGCTATGCTATTGTATCCTAGTTCCCTTCCCTCGTCGGGAATGGACTTACCATAGCTACAGTGCAATTGGCAGCTTTCGGAATCAAAACTCATTAATGAAAAAATAAGCATGCTTCAAAAAACATTACGTTACTCCTTCAAAGTCCTTCATGAACATTATCTTATTCATCATCACAATAGCTCAGGGGAAGATAAACATTCTTGGTTATCTTACCTAGATCATATTTTGAAGGAGCTTTTTTTCTCCTCTTGTTATTGTTCAATTATGCTATGCAATCTGGATAGCAATTTTCATATTGGCTATTTGGATATAATTTGATATGCTGATGTAAAATTTCCCTGGATCTGTAAGGTGGTTTCAGTTTTTATTTTCGATGTCTCACTCGGACTCTTGTAGAATTCTTTCCAGAGAGCTGAGCAGACAAGCAAAAGCCTCAGTTTCTACCCAAGGACTTAAATTTTTCAGACAGCTTGAAGCTCATTAAACCATTGGTTAATGATGTCAAAATCCAGAGATGAATCATCTACAGGCAAAATAGGTGCCCAAATAACTGCTGAATACCTAAAAATGGTACAGTAATCTATGATCTAGATATTTGAAGGAACAGTTTAAGTAGGAGATTATTCTATTCAGGGATGCTATTAGTAACCCATATCAGATAAGTCAAAGAAAGCAATTTTACCTAACAAACTGGTTTTATTTATTTCATTACTTTTTGCTTGGGGTACTGGGGATAGAACCCACGGAAATTGATATTTGAAAACTTGTTTAGTTGTTCTATCTCTACATCTCTCATATCTTGTTTGCTCTTCTTATAACACTTATCACACATTTTAATGTGTTTGTTTACCACTTTAAATTCTCTTCTGTAGTAAGAGCCATTTATTTGTATACTTGACCCAAAATGGGGACTCGATAACTGACTTGCAAGAGTAGAGAAACTTTTTTATTAAAAAAAAAAATATATATATATAAAGGAGACCATTTGGATTAAATGTAAAATGCCCCTCAGGTACTCATGTGTTTGAACACTTGGTCCCCGGGTGGTGGTACTGCCTGGGGAGGTTGGGAAACTATGAGGAGGCGGAGCCTTGCTGGAAAAGTGCATCACTGGGATGTAAGTCTTGACGTTTCATAGCTTAGCCCCGCTTCCTGTTCGTCCTCTGCCTCTCAACCCTGAACACAACACGACTACCTGGCCTCCTATTCTTGCTGTCATGCCTTCCCCACCATAATAAAATGAGCATCCTCAAAGACGTCCGCAGTAATAGACCATGTCCTTCCTGACGTTCCTTTCCGTGAGGAATTTAGCCACAGCAGTGAGAAAGTAACTAATAGAGAAGATAGGACCAATTTCAAAATTATAGGGAAGGACTGTTACCTGTCAGGGTATCCTCAATATGCCCTATATTATTTCTTTGAAATCTCTCAGTTACTCACCAGCAAACTGTATGGCCTTCTGGAAGATTCTCTTCTTCCAAGAGATAAGCAAAAAACACTTTGCACTTTTCATGCTCAAACATAAGAGTCGCACTTTGTGGGAATTTTAGGATAGTGGGGCTCCTCGTATCTTTGGTGCTCAATAGTGTGTTGGGGTGTGGTTTACTTCCACTTTCCTTCCAGTTCAAGCAAACATTTCTGACATCAAGATGGCTGTCGACTCTGTGTCTTCCCCAATAGGACAGAATAAAAGATCACGCGGAGGTCAGGGTGTGGAAGTCATCAGGCATCTGTCTCTTCTCATCACAACAGCTTTGTGACACAGTGTGGCTCTGAATGGAAGGGCTGGGGATTTCTCTTGTCTATAGTTTTGTTTCCTGGTTGAGCCCACACAGTTTCCACTGTGCTTTTTTGTCAATCTTCTTCCTGTTACTCAAAGCAGTGCTGTGCCCAGCATACACTTTCTGGAAACTCTCTCAGCACGAAAACACTCAACCCCTTATTAAGAAAGGGTTGAGGACATGGCTCAGACGTTAAAGTCGCTTGCACTGACCGTCAGGGTTCAATTTCCCATTATCCATAAAAAGCCAAATGCACAAAGGGGTGCATGTAACTGGAGTTTGTTTGGAGCAGCAACATGCCCTGATGTGCCCATTCTCTCTAACTTTCATTTTCTTTCTCCCTTCCTTTTGTTCTCTCCCTCTCTTTCTATGCTTGCAAATAAATACAAAACATTTATTTTAAAACATTACTTATTTATTTATTATTTTAAGAGAGAAAGAGAGAGAAAAAATATGAGTGCACCAGGGCCTCCAGCCACTGCAAATGAACTCCCGACGCGTGCACCGCCTTGTGCGGAATGCCTGAAAGGAACCCATGAGTATCTATATGCCACCTTTTACAATTAGGAGACAAAGCACCTTCCATTTTTAAAAGAATCTTGTCCACTCAATCTCTTTTTCTTTTAATAAGGTAGTTGATGCTGGCATCCCTGTAGCAGAAGCATCGTGAGGGGGGCGTTAAAAGTGGTTCTAACGTTCAATCAGTAATATGTCCCTTCCCAAACTCAACAGCAGAGTGAAAAATCAGCCAATGGCATCCCAGACAAGAAAATGAGACTTGAAACCCTAAATCCAAATCCTTCCTAGGTCTAGGAAGTTCCTCAGCTTCAGCTCTGAAGTTTCACATTAGTACGCATCCCAACATCTGTTCCATTCTTTTACAAAACGGCATTGTTTTGATGAGAATCTAGACCTCAGTTGTCTATGTTTTGATAGTGTTTTTATATTATTATTATTATTATTATTATTATTATTATTATTATTTTGGTTTTTTGAGGTAGGGTCTCACTCTAGCTCAGGCTGACCTGGAATTCACTATGTAGTCTCAGGGTGGCCTTGGGCTCACATTGATCCTCCTACCTCTGCCTCCTGAGTGCTGGGATTAAAGGCGTGAGCCACCACACCTGGCTAATGGTGCTTTTAGATTGAGTATTGTGTCTATGATTACTATCTTAAGTAGTTTTTAAATTTTTTATTTATTTTTTTTTATTTTAGAGAGAGAAAGAGAGAGAGAATTGGCACGCCAGGGCATTAGCCACTGCAATCGAAGTCCAGATGTTTGTGCCACCTAGTGGGCATGTGCGACCTTGCGCTTGCCTCACCTTTGTGCATCTGGCTTACATGGGATCTGGAGAGCATATGTACTTAGTCTTTGCAGGCAAGGGCCTTAGCCGCTAAGCCATCTCTCCAGCCCCTGATTAGTCTTTTAAGCATGAACATGTCACCATAAAAACTCATCTTGGGGGTCTTTTGTGCAGCTATAGGGAATGCCGAACTCTGTGTAACTTGACAACAGTACCAAGGTTTTTCTGAAGCAATTGAGCCCTGTTTTTATAGAGTCTTTTGACGAGTTCATGGTTTGAATGAAGAAGACCAAGAAGTTTGTGCTAGGCTGTCAGGGCAATAACCCCTAACTTCTCTACACTCATTTTTAATTTCTCTAGTGAGGTAAGGAACCTGGTAATTAGGAAATCAAATGATTTCTCAGACTCCCAGAGCTCTTCTCACCTCTATTTGGAAACCACCACAGCAAAGTCCAAACTTGCTAGCCAGCACCATGCAATGAGGAGATGGTGCAGAATTCCCAAACTGCTTGCCATCCTGCTGAGGGTTAGGTACTCCCAAATCTAGAGGAAATGTGACACCCACGAAACTTGGGAAGACTGTGGTTCTGGGATATTTGGGGCTGAATTAGAGACATGAACCTTCCTACATTACTTATTTCATTTATTTGAGAGAGAGGGAGGGAGGGAGAGAATTGGTGCACCAGGTCTTCCAGCCACTGAAAACAATCTCCATACATATGCGCCACCCTGTACATCTGGCTTACATGGGTCCTAGAGAATCGAACTGAGGTCCTTTGGATTTGTAGGCAAACTTGACTGCCACCTTGACTGCCAAGCCATCTCTCCAGCCCATTCTTCCATTATTTTGAAAAGAAAAGCTTATGGCTGGATTGTGATTCTGCTCTACATCATTTGACGAATCAGAGTAATCCTGTCCCCACCAAAGCTGTAATTATAAGTTAGATCCTCTATCAATAGTCCAGTTACCTAAATGCTTAGGTAGTTTTTGAATTTCTCTTTGGTAACATAAGCAGCTATTGGCCCAACATGATCAATAAGGTCTCCTTAGTTGCTACCAATGGATGACTCTTGGGGTCTGCTCCTGCACAGCCATAGAGCTGGGTATGGGGTGCCCTGCACAGCTCCACCAACCACCATTGTTAATGTCCCGAATACCTGACCCTGGAGTTGTGCAACATCCTGGCCCTACAGGGGGTAGTTTGAGAGGTATGGCCAAATTTCACCTCAGCTTTGAAAAATCATTTTCTTTCCAGGGGCTTTGAACTGTTGCCACAAGAGACCCAAGTTTAAATATTATTCTCTGCAGTACAGTTCTTGGACAGATAATACATTAAATCATTAACAAGCCATCAGAATTGTTTTGATTTCCACCACGACAGGAAGATCCTGGAGAAGTGAGAGAGGTCTGCGTAGATGGGATGGGGAGGTGGGGGTGAGAAAAGGGACATTTTAGCCTACGCCTCTGAGCCAGAAATAACTGTTCCAGTCTGGGATCCACTTATTTTTGGGTGGCTGGGACCGAACTTCTAGCACTTGGGCCTCAGTTTCTCTATCCTGTTGCAGTATCTCCTTGTTGTGAAGAATGAATTCAGTATTGTGTAAGCATCTATTGTACAGTACTCACTAAAGAGAACTAGTACCTATTACTTCACAGCTTTAACCACAGCTCGATTTGTGATAAAATGTTCTGTCACCTGTTGGAAAACAAAGATCAGCTAGAAGTCCTGGTATTCAGGGACAAGCAGACACACCTTCCCACTGGAGGAACAACTTTTTATTTCATAATCGTTTGTGCCTGTGGCACAGTGAGACGAAGGTGCCAAGAAATGTTTGTTCTCTGATCTTCCTCACGCTCCTTCCAGTACCTCGGAGTTGTTTGGCACATGTTTTCAACTGTGAAAATGGGGACAGTGCTTTCTAAATAGCAAAATCATTATGTTAAAAGCTCATTTTATGTTCTCCCGCTTGAGCATGAACTACAATGCTAGCGATCACCTTCTGTTTTTGTTACGTAGTGTTTTTTTTTTTCCCATCTTTATTTTTTATTTGTCTTCCATTAGAAAAGTATTTTTTGATCACTTGCACAGTTTATTTTGTGGAAATAAGACTCTGTTGTTTCATCAGGGGGGAAAATGACAAACCCACCGCAATAATCATTTAGGACAAGGAGAAGGAAGGAAAGTATTTTGGAGAGAAAAAAAATAATTCCTTTCCCATATTTCTCTTAAGTTGTATATCTTGGAACTAGTTTTCCATTATAAGGACTTGTCTTTTGTTTATTAAAAAATATCTCCGAGGAGACAAAACCCATAGGATTTATCCTTTTGCTTAGCTAATTTTCAAGCATAATGCAAAACTGTCATTTAGAATCTTTGTTTCCTGTCCAGTCCAATTGAAAAATATTTCTTTAGAGGTTACAAAATATTTCAAAAACATGTCAGAGGACTCTTGTTAAAAAGTTGACTCCTCTTGGGAATCTTAAATCAGATTTTTAAAAACTTCTGAGCTACCTCTGAAATGGAATCTTCCTACCAGAGGGTGGTTTGATTTCATCTTCAGGAAGTGTGATGAAGGAGATACTAGCCTGTCAGATGGTGCCCAACTTCAGAGTTTTATGTACAACTGTTCCTATTGTTCACCATATATATTATTAAAGTCATTTGTGGAGATTATTGCCTATTTTCTACCAAGAAGGATTTGAGGGATGGAGAGATGGCTCAGTGGTTAAGGTGCTTGCCAGCAAGCCCAAAGCCCCAGGTCTGTTTCTCCAGGATCCATGTAAGCCAGATGCACAGGGTGGTGCATGCATCTGGAGTTTGTTTGCAGTGGCTAGAGGCCCTGGTGTGCCCATATTTATTCCCCCTCTCTCTTTAAATAGATAAATAAATAAAATATTTTTTGAAAATAAGGATCTGGAATGAAGCATATTTGTTTAGCTTTTTTTCTTCATTTATTTCAGGTGTGTGTTTTCCTTCAGTAAGTAGATGGTGCATACATTCTATGAACGGGAAGACTATTTGTATTTTTCATGGTCCCTTATAGCATCCTGATTAATGCCAGTTGACCATTTATTGGCTGATTATGTTAGTGTGCTGTGTAATCCACTAGCAAAAGACAAAAAAGAAGGTTGAGGTTCTGTCTTCAGCCAAACTCACAGAACAAATTGATAATATAAAATATTCTAGGGCTGGAGAGATGGCTTAGCAGTTAAGGCACTTGCCCACAAAGCCTAAGGACCCAGGTTCGATTCCCCAGTACCCATGTAAACCAGATGCAGAAGGTGACACATTTATCCGGAGTTTGTTTGCTGTGGCTAGAGGCCCTAGTGCACCCATTCTCTCTCTCTCTCTCTCTTCCTATCTATCTGCAGCTTTTTCAAATAAATAAAACATAAAAAAATATATTCTATTACTTTTCTCTCCCTGTCACATACCCTTCCCTCTTGATCAGGAACTAACTATGTGAAGAGGAAGCCAAGATGGCGGGGCTCCATGCAGAGGGATTCTGTGAATGGTGAAAAAGATAGAAGAGCTTCTCAGGTCTTCTTGAATTGGACCTGTCCATGGCAGCTTCGTGGCAGCCTCATTAGACTGGAAGGCAGATGGACATAACCGCGGAGTGCTTTTCAGCCAGGCTTCCCTCTGTTAGAAGAGATAAGCAAGCATGGCCTGTTCTCCTTGGCTCTGTTTGGTTGGACTTTTTTTTTAAAGCAGGGCTTAATCACGCATACTTATCAAGGTGAACTGGTGGCAGGCCATCTGTGATCATCCCATCAGGCTCAGCATTTTGCACAAGGAGACTGAGGGAATTCATGTGGTCGGTAAGAGCAGACACCCAGGCAGGAGTACCGACCTTCAGGTGAGATTCCTGCAGCGATTCTGCCCCACTTCTCCTTGACAGTAGGGTTCAGAAGGCAGAGTAACCATTTTCTTTTCACTATGATTAGCTTTTCCCTTTTGTTTGTGATCCACATTGCTTCCTTATTGCATGAAGACACAATGGCAAAAAGAGAGAGAGAGAGAGAGAGAGAGAGAGAGAGAGAGAGAGAGAAAAGAGTTTCCCATTTCTCCTTACCCCTTATGGAATTTATTGCTGAGAGTTAAGATAAGAAAACTAACTAGTCACTTTAGGCTACTTCGCAGAACTTTGCCACATAAAGCCCTTTTGAGGTCAAAAGGAACAAACAAACAAAAAAGGGACAATTGTGGAAAAGGGTCAAAGAATACATATTTGCTGTTATGTTTTCTCAATTCCTTGAGCTTCTATGCTCCACACTGTCTGACAATGAGCACACAATTTTAGGAGCCCCATAAGGGAGAAAGGGAGAGCTCTGATGAAACCAAATGCCACAGCTTGTTATTGTTCCCATCCCCACAGCGTGCAAGGTGTGGCAGGAGAAAGCGAACCAAGAATCTCAGATGAAACACAATATTGATCTTAAGCTTGCTCAGCTGATTTTCCACCCAAAGATGTGAAATCACTTTACCCACACTCATCATGCCTCTCCACCAGGGCCAACCCTTGGCACAGCAAAACTGAGTTGCTGGCATTGCTTGGCACCTCCGACCTCTCTTCCCTTTGATGTCCCTCAGGGTTCTAAAAAAGATGGGTCCGGGATCACCAGACAAGCCAACAAGCACTGTGAAGAAGAAGATTCCTGGGCACCAAGTGGATCCACTGAATTCGAAGGTGTGTGGACAGAGTCCAGGAATCTGCATTTTAAGTAGCTTCCACTCATCTACACTTGTGATCTGGGAGCCAAGCTTTGAAAACTACCGTGCTAGCAATGACTCGTCCAGCCTTCAGGGGATCTGTGTTCCACCTGACATGAACGACTGACGTGTACGTGAGGGATTGGGGCTGTAACTTGCCTGGCTTGCACAAAGCTTTGGGTGTCCCGGGTTCAATCCCCAGCACTCCATAGACTGGGTGACACCTGTAATCTCAGCAATTAGGAGGTGGAAGTAGGAGGATCCGAAGTTCAAGGTCAGCCTTGGTAACATAGGGAGTCTGAGGATAGCTGGGGGACAGACCCTGTGTCAAAACAAATTTAAAAATAAGTAGTGCCCATGACAGCTGTGTTTCACACGTGTGGTCACCAATCATACTTCACAAAATTTTTATTTGACTTAAGACTTTCTCTTTGATTTAAAATAATAAACCCATTTTCCTCAGATCCTTTCCTTGATTTCTTTTTTCTTTTCACTTACCCTGGCATCCTTCATTTGTTCCCTGGGTGGCAGGAGTAGAAATGTCCCCTTACCCAGAAGCCTGTGTTTGAACGACTTCAAAGATTCATTAAGCTAGAAGAAGGACATACTTCCAGGGAGTATTTTGATTAATTCTCTCATCTAGTATTTGTAAAGTACATACCATGGCCCAGATAGCAGGCCAGGTGCTAGGAATGCATTGCAGTGTAAAAGCAATCTCTATCCTCATGGGTTTACATTGTGGTGAGCATGTGTGCCAATGATCCCTTCACTACATTGGCTGGAACCGAACGCTATGGAGTTGGCCTGAGGTGGTCACAGGGCCAGCATGGGATAGGACGGAAAGTGAACCCAGTTCAGCTGGCTTCCAAAGTCCAGTCTTACAGTCTCTGAAATGCATTCTGTGGATTCAGCTTTCAATGCTTTCTGGACACACGGTGTATCCTTTGATGAAGTGTTTTTTTTTTTTTTTTTTTTTTTTTTTTTTTTTTTTTTTTTTTTAAGGAAGCTGAGAATTGGCCCAATGTGGGTAGACATCATGGAATTCCTGAGCGTTCAGATAGAACAAGAAGATAGAGGAGGGTTGGGAAGGCTTGCCTCTTTCCTGACTGAAGGAGCAGGGCCATTGGTCTTGTTCTGAATTTGGTACGGTTGGTCCTCAGGTCTTCAGATTCACACCCGGATCAACCCTCCCAGCCCTCTGATCTTCAAGTTACACCACTGGTTTCTTGGGTCTCCAACTCGGAGAAGGCAGGTCACGAAACTTCTCAGCTTCCTTAAGTACTTCAGTCAGCACCTTAGAATAAATCCACAAATCCATATATCTTGGATATATACACATACCAGTGAGGTATTTGAAAATGGTTAACAAATGCTTCATCCAATATGTGAGAACATAGACTTTTTTCCCTTGAAGTTACTTAACAAGCTTCAAATTATAATTCTCACCATAATTACTATGTTCATCTATAAATAAAAACAAATATTTTAAGTGATGACAACACACATTGAAACCTACCTTTTATTTAGATCGGCAGAAGACAACTTAATATTTACAGTGATTCATTTGTTCATTGAACAAATATTTATTTGACACCTTTCACTGGCCAAGAAGTATTTCTAAATATTGTATTACTATGTTATTACTGTTGATATAATGCTTGATCCCAAAGTGACTTTCACACACTAACTAGGAACTCATTTCAGATGCAATTGTTTAATTGTTTAAAGCTAAACTTAATATTTTTGTTGTTGGGACTTTTTTTTTTTTTTAGACGGGAACTCACTGTGCAGCCCTTTGAGTCCTGGGAGTATAGACCTGTGCCCCCACAACCAGCTCTAAATTGATTTTGAATGCAACTTGCCTGCACTAGTTGTCTATGCCAGAGATGACTATCTTAGTGAGGAGATCCAGCCACACCCCAGAGTGAGGATAAAGATTATCTTAAAGTGATAACATTTGAACCACAGAAGATGTAGAATGAATTTTTTTCCCCCTGAACTTCCTGTTATCTGACTAATCCAAGTCTCCTTAAAATACAGCTGTGATTAGGCTTTCCCCAAGGTCCCTTCAGATTTATTCAGCAAGGAGACAAACTTCCCATTGCACATGTAGCATCTAGGTGCATGACAGAACCTTCCTTCCTCTTTCTCCTGGGAGCCTAAAACCCCCTGTGTTCTACTGACAGCCTCATCTTCTACTTGGTGTTCTGTAAGTTACTCAATACAGAGTGCCTCTCGTACCCACGTGACTAAACCATGTCTTTTCCCTTAATCTGTCCATTTGCAGTTAATTTGAAGGCCTTCAAGCTTCAGGTCAAAATGGCAAAGGGAACATTTTTAGCTTATTTTGACCTTGTAGTTTACAATAGCTACAACTTTGTGTGTGGTGTGTATATGTGTATATCTGTGTCCATATGTGTGTGGGCACATGTGTGAGTGTGCCCAGGCGTGCGGGTATGTGTCTGTGGGTTCATGCAGAGCTCAGAGTTTGATGCAGGAAGTCTCCATCTTCTGCAGTCACTCACCACCTTAATTTTGAAAATATTTTTGTTTATTATTTATTTTCAAGCAGAGAGGGAGAGAGAGAGGTGGGGAGAGAGAACATCAGAGCCTCTGGCCATTGCAACTGAACTCGATGCTTGCCCCTCTCTGTGCATCTGGCTTATGTGAGTACTGGGGAAGTGAACCCTGGTCATCAGGCCTTGCAAGCAAGTGCCCTTAACTACTGAGCCATTTCTCCAACCTTCCACTCTTGAGACAGAGATTGTTATTGAAACTAGAGCTAGCCAGCAAGCCTTGGGGATCTGCTTGTTTCCACGTCCCCAGCCCTGGGATTACAGGCATGCTCTAGTACCCCTGGCTTTTCTGTGGTACTGGGGTTCGGAACTCAGGCTCTCATGCCTGGGTAGCAAGCATGTTACCCACTGAGTCATTTTCCTAGCCCTGTAACTATAAGGTTTTGACAATCCAGTACAGTAAGTAACTCCAGGTTGTACTTAAATGTTAAGGCAAACCACTTTTTCCAGTGGTCATATAGATGATAGCGCAGCCCAGGGACTAGAGGTTAAAATCACCTCATTTGAATAATTACAAACCCACTGCTATGTAACCTCATGTAAGCAAATTAATCTCTCTGAGCCTCAGTTTTCTCATCCATAAAGTGGGCATAAAATAGCCCACTAATGGTGTAACCATGAAGAACAAATGAATATACACATTAAAGCACTTACACTGTGATGTGAGTATGCTGTAAGGGCTCAGTTGCATATTATTCCAGGCTCCCCACAAGGGTAGGGTAGGGTTCTGAGACTCATCTCATATTGATGCTCTCTTAAATGCCACTTTATCCACTGGCTTCAAGTCACACTGACTTGCTTCCTGTCCTAAGACAGCATTTCTAAATTAATGTTAGTGTTGTGACATAAATGCTCCATTTCTTTGGGACACTAACCTTCACTTCTCTGTATTTTCTTTTTTGATTTTCAAAGGTAATTTATGGTTTGGAATATTTAGGACTCACTATGGAAACTTGCGAGGTTTTGAATCTTCAAAAGTAACTTAAATGCCAG
Organism: Dipus sagitta; assembly: GCA_036346955.1. NCBI lineage: Eukaryota > Metazoa > Chordata > Mammalia > Rodentia > Dipodidae > Dipus > Dipus sagitta. The sequence continues at coordinate 37,028,866 of CM070772.1, read as the reverse complement.
TCCACTTTGAAGGGACCATTAGCAACGCAAATGTGAATCTACCAGTACTATAACTAATTATAATCAAGAAGGCAATTACATCCACTAAATGGCACTTGCAGGCCACTTGGGTTTCCAGAACTTGACTTTGATGAGTTAGAAAGGCAAAAGGAAAGACACAATGCTCTGTTTCTAAGTGTACAGAATTTTATTAATCTCACTTGTCTGAAGTCAGTCAACACATTTATAGAATAGTAAACCTTATCATTGATTGATTACTTACCAAATGCCAGGTTCTTGCTGATCTCTTAGACATTATCTCATCTGCCCTTTCGTGAAATCCAGAAAGTTCAGTATTATTGTCTATGGGCAAATAAGGAACCTGAGTGTTTTGGGGTTTAAACCACATGTCTAAGTTCAGAGGTCTGCAGTAAGTGGTAAAGGGTTTAGCTGAAGCCACCCAAGAGGGTGTAGTTCTAGAATCAGTTCTTTGCACCACCAGATAACTCAGGCTGTGGGCTGATGATTCTTTCTGCAGCTACTCAGCTTTTCAAGAGCATTTGCAAATGGACTGTCTCTTAGGTCAAATTATTATCACTATCGTTATTGAGGTCATTGTTTCACTCTGCAGCCCCGGCTAGCCTGACACTCAACCTATAGACCAGGCTGGCTTTGAACTTGTAATGATCCTCTTACCTCTGCCTCCCAAGTGCTACCATGCCTGGCTGATGGAGCTTGGTTTTTCCTTGGTGCCCAGGGTAAAATCCAGGGCCTTCTGCATGGTAAGCAAAAACTCTACCACTGGGCTACTTGCCCAGCTTGGGACCACATTTTCTAGAACAAAAATATTAAAAATGGGCCAAAGGGCATATCTATGTCTGAAATATAAATATACACTAAAAATACAAAGAACTTCAGTAAAAACTCTTTACTCTGGTGAGTGCAAGAGACAACAATTGTCTTGTTCTCATTCTCCTTCCTTTCTTCATCGTTCCTTATCTAATTACTATGACTAGTGTATTTCTGCTCTTTTTTTTTTTCTTTTCCTTTTCTTCCTCCTTCACTTAACCAGTTCCCCAAAACGTACAGGAACATGGAAGAGCGAATACTGCCCTGTTTTGTGGCCCTATAGAAATCGGAGATGCTTCCAAATGCCCAACATTTCCAGGTTGTGTCTCAATAGCATGTATCTATTTAATATTTGCAAGTATCTTTCTTCTAAAGATCTCATAGAATTGTGACTCAAATATACTCAACCTGATTAACGAAGGAGTGATTAACTTGGGGGGGGGGTCCTGATTACTTGGTGCTGACTTGCTTCCCCCCCCCCACTTTGATGAACATGAGTCTGAATCATCTTGTGTGTCCCTGTCACAGGCGGGTGACCTGGCATACTTCTTTGCTGACTCAGAGGGTACTGGATGCTCACGTTTCCTTTCCTGAGTGAACACGTGATGCTCTGTCATGCGTCATTTTTATTCAGACATGCATCACGTTGCCCACAGCAGCAGAGGTTAATTCCCAGCCAATGCCAATCAGAGGCAAGAGTTGCCTATAAATTCTATTTTAATCTGTTTCACATTTAAATAATGCCCCTGGCGGGGGGCTGGAGGGGTCGAGTAGCAAATGGTATTTTGAAGATGGTTCTTTTTTTTTCTTCCTAGCAGAGGTGATTCTAAGATGCCTAGTAGAAATCATGAATGACTAATTTGGATCCTGCCTGCTACAAAAACCTTTGTGTGGCTTCTTCTTCTGATAAGGACTTTCGATTCTGAGTATTCTAGAAGATTCTGGTTTTACATATTTATGCTCACAGTAGATACTGATTTAGAGTTTATTAAGGGCAGAGCTCTGTTCTAGGCACTGGGAGAGTTGTTTCTGAAAGAAAAGACTAGAAGAAAATGACTGACACAGAGGCTTGATCCTCAGGAGGGTTATGACCCAGAGAAGCAGGCCTCTCACACTCGTAACCAGGTTGGTAAAGCAGAGTACCTCCATCGGGCTCAGCTCTACAGGCTCCATCTTCCACCCTCCCATCTGGCATGCCATGTGTGCTTTGAATATTGGCTCCTGGTACATGTGGTATTTTCAGGCCTTTCATTCCTCGCATTCATAGAAACATCACTGCTTATGCAGGATTGATACACTCCAGGTTAACTGGGACCAAGAGAAACTTTGATGAAGAATAAAACAAGGGGGGCTGGAGAGATGGCTTAGCGGTTAAGCTCTTGCCTGTGAAGCCTAAGGACCCGGGTTCGAGGCTCGACTCCCCAGGACCCATGTTAGCCAGATGCACAATGGGGCACACACGTCTGGAGTTCATTTGCAGTGGCTGGAAGCCCTGGCGCGCCCATTCTCTCTCCCTCTCTCTCTATCTGCCTCTTTCTCTCTCTGTCTGTTGCTCTCAAATAAATAAATAAAAATAACAAAAAAATGAAAAAAAGAGAATAAAACAAGGGAGCAGTCATCTCCAGACAGCCTGAAGTTACTTGTTTTATTCTCTAGGGATAGTGTTAAGTTACTATGCATTCTGTTCTGAGCAACATATCTCATCTTGCTATTTCTTTCTTTCTTTCCTCATATCTCAATCATAAAGCTACTAAGTAACTCTTTAGAAATAATCATGAATCAGGGGAATAAATAATGGAAATGAAACTAAGAGGTTTTCAGCATGAGGAGGAGGAGGGAGGAAGAAACTTTCTAGAGTCATACTAAGTACATGTTCATAGAATCATTATGTCGGGGGAAGCATAAGGCTTGAATTGAGTATTTCCCCAATAGAATTTTACTCCCGATCCCTGATAGTTCTCAAGTAGCTCTACAGTCTTCAGCTGACTTCCTCTAGGTTACTCTTTGTGGATGTTCCATTCTTGTCAGCAATTTTTTTTTTTCTCAAATGTAAACGATAGAATACCGAGTCAACATATCTTAAATAAAAGTAGGAATCTAGCCAGGCACGGTGGTACGCGTCTTTAATCCTAGCACTTGAGAGGCAGAGATAGGAGGATCTCCGTGAGTTCAAGGGCACCCTGAGACTACATAGTGGATTCCAGGTCAGTCTGGACTAGAGAGAGACCCTATCTTGAAAAAGGAAAAAAAGTAGGAATCTATTGCTTTATGTAAGTGGTAGACAGCTGAACACAGAAATTTATATCAGGTCATTAAGCTTCTTGTCTGCTTTCCTCTGAGTGGGTTTAAATTCAGGCATCTTCTTCCCCTGTTGTGGCAACGATAGCTTCCATCAGTGGTAGTGCATTATCAGTGCTAGTGCATTACCAGCCTTTCAAGCGGAGTGTGATGGGAGCCCGAGCACGTTCTTAAAATAGCTTGGGGAATCCAAAGCAACGCTGTGATTAGCCCAGTTTGTGTCACATATCCATCCTGAATGTGAGGGCTGGGTTATCCCGGGCAGCCTATGGGGAGTGGTTTGGTACCCAAACACATGCATGTCTCCACATACGTCTCACTCAGTATGTCCCAAAGGGAATTCTTTCCCCTCCTTAAGCCAGCTCTTTATTTACCACCCCTAGTTACTTCTCAGTGAATAGTTGACTCATGATGGCCAGACCAGAACACTGAAAAGAAACATCTCCTTCTTTCCTCCGCCCCATATCCAATCATTGAGTGTTCCCAATTTGGCTTTAGTGTTTCTCGAGTCCATCTGCTCTAATGTCTCCTAACTGATGTCCATTGTTCTTCATTTAAAGGGGCACACTAGACATTCTAAACTCATTCCTAACTTCCAAAGAGAATTATCTTTCTATTTTTATTTTCAACACATCATATATATGTACAACAATGCATCTTTTTAAAAAATATTTTATTTATTTATTTGAGAGGCAGAGAGAAAGAGAGAGAGAGAGAGAGAGAGAGAGATACAGAAATAGGCAGGTAGACAGAGAGAATGGGCACGCCTAGGGCTTCCAGCCACTGCAAACAAACTCCAGATGCTGTGCGCCCCCTTGTGCATCTGGTCCTGGGGAATCGAGCCTCGAACCGGGGTCCTTAGGCTTCACAGGCAAGTGCTTAACCGCTAACCCATCTCTCCAGCCCCAACAATGCATCTTGATCCCAGTCCCTCAGTGGTCCTCTGTCAACTTCCCCTTCACTAAGCCCTTCTTTTCACTTTCATGCTTGATTTTTTTTTTTTTCAATGTAGGGTCTCATACTAGCCCAGGCTGACCTAGATTTCACTGTGTAGAGTCAAGATGGCCTCAAACTCATGGTGATCCTCCTACTTCTGCTTCCCAGGGATCAAAAGCGTGTGCCATCATGCCTGGTCTGAATTTTTTTGTTGATCCACTGAGTTAAACTAGGGTCACTAGTATGATCATGGGTGGGAGGTTATTCACTGGAAAATGGACAATTCTCCAGTGACCACACCACTGAAGAAGATGACTCCCCCTCACCCAGCAGTCATCGGCTGTCACTGGCTACTCTGGGAGGTATAGGTTTTCACGAACTCTCATCCATGCATGCTGAATGATTGACAGGCTCAATCTTTTGCAGGAAAACCAGGAGTGATCTTTTCAAGTTAGTCTATTCACTTTGCAGTCCAATTTAAAAGATGTCAGTGGATTTTTGTTATTAGGATAAAGTACAAAGTTCTTTGCATGTCTCAGAAGGTCCCTCATACTTTTACCACTGTATGCACCCAGTGGCAGGGCATAAAATTTCTAGTTTGATTAGCAATTCAATTTGGTGGTAAGTTACAATGCTGCTTTTATAATAATAAATGTATATAGAGTGAAAAATCTGAATAATTCTAAGATAAATGATTAGGATAGGGCTGGAGAGATGGCTTGGCAGTTAAAGGTGCTTGCTTATAAAGCCTGATGGCCCGGGTTCAATTTCCCAGTACCCAAATAAGGCCAGATACACAAATTGGTGCATGTATCTGGAGTTCATTGCAGTGGAAAGAGACTCTGTCACACCTCTCTCTTTGTCTTTCTCTCTCTCACCCCACTGTGTCTGTCTCTCGTGTGCTTGCAAATAAATAATAAATAAAAATATTCAAAAATAATTAGGAAAGATATGTGGTGCTTGCTGGGAACATGCTCTCTTTTCTTTCTAGAAATGGTCACCCTTATTGTTTCCCAAGGTTGGATGTTTGGTTGAAGCTAGCGGTTTCTGAGTAGGTCATTTGCTGATGTGAGGCCTTCTAGATCTTGCATCCTTTAGCCAAAGCAACTTATACATTTCAGATAATGACTTCTCTGTCAGCTTGGATCTTGAGTATGGATGGCACTAAATAGATTATAATCATCATGAAACAGAAGTTGAGAGTTAGATTGCTTTAAAAATATTTAATCAAATGGTAGGATTTGCTTGTTACTACAGCATAACCTAGCCCATCCTCCCTTAGGGAGTAGATCTGTCACCTCCAGTTCTGGGAGTCTGTTCTGTCTATTCTGTTATTAGGAGTTCAGATGGCTTTGGAAAGTACTGCTAATTAACATCTAGCTTAATATAGTATATATGTGAATATATGTGTGTGTGTGTGTGTGTGTGTGTGATTTGAATCATGCTTCTAGAAGAGAAAGAGAATACATTCTATCTTGGATGGTTTAAATGCAGTCTTTTCTGAACTTAGAAGGACTTTTTTTTTTTTTTTGGTCTCATATGTCTCTGGCCTTGAACTTGCTATGTATCTAGTATGACCTTGAACTCCTGATCCTCCTGCTTCACCTCTCAAATGCTAGGATTAGAGGCATATGCCATCACACTGCTTTTTTTCCCTTTCTCTATAATGACTGTAGAGAATTAATTATTAAACTAATCAATGACCCATTTTTCTGTATTATTTTTTCACTTTGAGAAGCAAACACTAAAATATATAATCTAATTCTAACATATTCTAATACTATTTAGAAGCATATGCCGCAGTTCTTTTCAAGTTTATATTATAAATACCTGAGGTATTCTTTTTAGCACATTTGAACGTATTTTTCCCATGGTAGGAATGTAATATTGCCAACTCTGTGAGAAGGACACAAAAATGGCTGCCAGCAATCCTGTGTATTGCACATGTATTACAATGTCTGTGTTTGAAGTTAATCTTTCCCAGAACAAGTTTAAGAGAGGCTAAGTGAATGCTTGTAAACTTGAGTCAATGTTGGGGAGCAGTAAAAAAATAAGTAAGGAACGAGCAGATTTCTCCAAGATAATCCTTTATGGCTATAAAACTACTCTATGTCCACCCCACCCTAAAATGCATTGCAGTAGTCAACTGTGGGCTCATAAAGAACTAAAATCACACAATGAGCTAAAGCAGCCCTGAGATTAACAATGCCAAGACAAGTCATAAAATTCCCAGGACCAGTCAAACCCTCTCTCAATCTGAATAAAGTCTTTCCTTGTTCAGGTTGGCATATGCTTGTCCTTGAGAGTTGAATCTCTGCTGATGATTTTGCTTGCTACTTAGTGCGCATTCATCCATCGAACACCAGTTGGAGATTTTAGAGGCAGATCTTCCTGCGTCGCTTACTGCAAGCACTTCTAATGTGGAGAGTAAAAACTCTGCTAAGGGCTGGAGAGATGGCTTAGCGGTTAAGCGCTTGCCTGTGAAGCCTAAGGACCCCTGGTTCGAGGCTCAATTCCCCAGGACCCACATAAGCCAGATGCACAAGGGGGCGCACGCGTCTGGAGTTCCTTTGCAGTGCTGGAGGCCCTGGCGTTCCCGTTCTTATCTCTCTCTCTCTCTCTCTCCCTCTTTCTCTGTCTGTTGCTCTCAAATAAATAAATAAAAATAAACAACAACAAAAAAATTAAATAAAGAGAACAGGGAAGATGGAAAAGTGCTAGGATTTTAAAAACTCTGCTAAGATATTCATTTATTTTGTATGCTGTTTAAAAAAACCAGTCTTTGCACAGAATGACGTAGTTATGGATACCGTATTTAACCTCTAAATCCCACCTTTAGGCATGATATTTGTTATAGGTATGTCTTGGATCAGATTTATTCCTTCACTAGACACCTGGTTCAGGAGCAAAACACATTTTTATTATTTTATTTTATTTTTGTTTATTTATTTTTTTGCTGATTCCAAACTTCTCCAAGAAGTCCCCTCCATTTCACCATCCAGCATCAAACACTGATAAGAAGGCAAAGCCTAATGCCAGGCCTGCTCTCCACCTCGGCTCCGCCCCCTTCCTCTCCCCCATGTACGTGGAGCCTAAGTGATGGAGAGGATATGAACCTAATTGTATTAGTAGTAAATTATGTATGCACCGTTAAAAGACTCTCACATTGGTGTGTTTTCAGGAAGCTTACATGTTTTCTCAAAATATTAGAGGATGCATTTTTTTGTGGTCTACTAAACCTCTTTTATGACACACATCATCTCTTTCATCAAAATCACATTATAAAGCCCAATCAAAGCTGGCAGTAGATGTTTTTTAACTCTCAAACTATAGAATACAGAGGCTTCAAACATTGTCATAGTTGTTTTTACTACACAGATTAGAGTATTTCACTTTTTTATTGTGAAACTTGGGTGACACATAAGGCATGGATTTTAAAATTAAATTTCTATTGGTGTGAGTTCTATAAGATCTACATATTTCCACTGATCTTGAGAACATGATGTGTGCTCATGGTGTCTAGAATGTTTTCACTGTTTATTTATGAGAGAGGGAGAGAGAGAGACAGAGAGAGAGAAGTGGCACACCAGGGCCTCCAGCCACTTCCGTCAAACTCTAGATGCGTGTGCCACCTTGTGTGCATGCATAAACTTGGGTGCATGTGTCACCTTGTGCATCTGGCTTATGTGGGTTCCAGGGAGTGGATCCTGGTGGGTCCTTAGGCTTCTCAGGCAAGCACCTTAACTGCTAAGCCATCTCCCCAGTCCAGTGTCTAGAATATAATCAAGGAACCTTCCCCTTGTACAACAGGATGGGAGGGTCTGGGTGAGTGAGTGGGTCATCTTAGAGGCAGGGGATGAGGGGTTGCAATTTCTGGAAAGACTTAAAACTAACTATAAGCCAGTCTGCTTTTCTTGATGAGCAGGTGCCAGCATTCTTATGAAACATTCATGACAAAGACTCCATCTCTTTGGAATCCATGCTTCCAACAGGTTCCCACCACCCAACCTTGGTATACCAAGGCTTGCAAATATAGTTTTTTTTTCTTTTTTTTTAACATCAACATTTTTATGTTAAAAAACAGTAGACTCAGGCTGGGGAGATGGCTCTCATGTTAAAGGCATTTGCTTGCAAAGCCTGTCAGCCCAGGATTCAATTGCCCAGTACCCACATAAAGCCAGACACACAAAGTGTTGCATGCATCTGGAGTTTGTGTGCTATGGCAAGAGGCTCTGGCATGCTCATTCTCTCTCTCTCTCTCTTTCGGTTCAACATTTCCAGAGTTTTTTTCTTGGTTCTTCATCCCTGTCAGGATCTCTTCTGCTTTTCTCTAAATGGAGACAACGGCACTTGGCAATTAGAGATAAGCGAAGGTAGCTGGCTCAGATTGGGAATTTGTCTGCAAAGAACACATGCTTGAGTAATTAAGATATCAATACATCATTTTTATAGTTCTCATAATGTGTTTGCCTAGGACATTGCCACAAATTATTCACAGTATGTGATTTGGCTTCATTGAAGACATTAAGCGAGCAATCACAACACAGTTCTTTTGCTCTGACAATTACTCGATCATTTATGATGCCTTTTAATATTCTGAAAACTATGAAGACTTAAAGCAATGGAAAACAAGGAAATTGGAGTACATTTACTCTGCATTGCTTTTTTAGACAGTATTTTTTTTTATAGCCAAAAAGTTATTGATTCTAGACCCACCATGTAGTAATTCTGTGGTCACTTTCAGCAAGCTCTTTAAACCCCTCAGTCCATGTTTCCTGGTCTGAAAAAGGAAAATGAAAACAGCTAATAGAACCCTCCTGCGAGGCTGTTGTAGAGTAAGGGAAATGATGAATGTGAAATGGCTTTGAGAACTCTAACACAAGGAGTGGGTGGTGGCTCAGCGGGAAAAGTGCTTGCCATGTAAACATGAGGACCTGATCTGGGATCCCCAGAACCCAGGACAGGAGGATCCTGGGACATCACGGCTGGCTAGCTTAGCCTAATCCGTGAGCTGTGGGTTCAGTGGGAGACAAATGCTGCGGGGAAATGCTGACCAGAAGTGAAGGACTTGCGCACTGCAACGTGAGCCAGAGGCCAAACAGAGCCCCCAACCAGAAGAAACACTTCCTGTCCACTTCCTCTTCGATCTCCTGATTCACACAGGTGCCTCTTAGAGGTCCAAGACCAAAAGCAGAACAGAGCAGGGCTGGGGTGATGACTTAGCAGTTAAGGCATTTGGCTGCAAAGCCAAAGGACCCAGGTTCAATTCCCCAGGATGCACATAAGCCATATGCACAAGGTGGTCACACATCTGGAGTTCGTTTGTAGTGGCTGGAGGCTCTGATGTGCCCATTCTCTCTAACTTCCTGCCTATTTATTTCCCTCTCAAATAAATAAAAATTAAAAATAAAATATTTTAAAAAAGAAGAGCAGGAGAGGCTCGAGAGCAAAACAGAGGGTTTTTTTTTTTTTTTTTTGCCAGCATGGAGATTTAGTGATCATATTGACATTCTAAGCTGATGAGGGGAAATAGATAACACTTATTTGGGACATTTCCTCCAATATTAATCTAAATCCCTTCTGATGCCAGCTAGGTAGTACTGGTACTAGTTTCTTTTCTTTCAGGAAATGGGTACAGATCATATTCACAGACATGACTATTACATCCACAATAACTCTCTGAACAGTGGTTCATTTTATAAAATAACGGAGCACTCTGAGGGGCTTCAGTCATGGTCCACACTCTCCAGCCCAGCTGTAGGTTTCTCTACCCTTATTGTTATGCCAACACCGATTCATACATTCTTTTTTAAAAAAATATTTTACTTATTTATTTGTTTATTTGAGATAGAAAAAGAGGCAGAGAGAGAAGAGAGAGAGAGAGAGAGAGAGAAAATTAGTATACCAGGGCCTCTAGCCACCGCAAACAAATTTCAGTCACATGTTCTGCCTTGTGCATCTGGCTTCCCTGGGTACTGAGGAATTGAACCTGCGTCCTTAGACTTTGCAGGCAAATGCCTTAACTGCTAAGCCATCTCTCTAGTCTTGATCCATACATTCTTGTAATCACTTAGCTCCTGTGGAATTTTTAGCATGAAAACTCTGCTGAGAGGTTCCCCTATTTTTTTTTTTTTGCATATGTGTATGTGGTGTGTGTGTGTGTGCGTGCGCCCATATGTGCATACACCTGTTCATATGAATGTTGGTATAGGTGTGCATGTACACAGTGTGTGTTTAAACCAGAGGTCAACATACAGTGGCTTCTCAGTTGCTCCCCACCTGTTTTTCCATCCGTTGGCTGTCTCCAGGCTTTCTAAATACCACAATAAAGTCCCAGGTATTTTTTGAGACAGAGTCTATGTAGCCCAGGCAGACCATGTACTTAAGATCCTCCCACTTCAAGCTCCCAAGTACTGGGATTACAGGTATGTGTCACCACATTAATCCCATTCTTGGCTTTAATTTCTTTAAAACATATTTTATTTATTTATTCATACCATTCTTGATGTGCAGGCTATGGCTGGCATGTGTTTTATTGATAAACTCAACCACTTTTACCCCACAAGTCTGTGTTAAATTCATTAAGCGGAACACAGAAATGACTGAAATGGGCTGAGCAGATGACTCAGTGGATAAGCACTTGCTTCACAGCTCTGAGTACCTGAGTTCGTGTCCTCAGACCCCACATAAAACAGCTAAAAGTACCTACACTCACACACATGGACATGTGTGCACATATATACACATGGCAAAAAAAAAAAAAAAGTCTGGGGTTGTGTCAACCTCTAAGTCAGTCTAAGGAGAGCAGAGAGGAGGAGACAGAAAAGACAGGGGAACAATGAGAAACCTTGCCTCAAAAGAAGCCTCATACAGCTGGGAAGTGGTGTTGCATGCCTTTGATCAGGTAGGAGCAACACTGTGAGTTCAAGGCCACCCTGAGAGTACATAGCGAATCCCAGGCCAGCCTGGGCTACAGTGAGACCCTACCTGGAAAAACAAGAAAACAAACAAACAAAAAAGGGCTCTGAATCAGGTGGAAACTGAGGACCAACCAAATGCTATTCTCCGACTTCCACAAGTGCACTACTGCCCATGCCTAGAGCAAACACACACACACACACACACACACACACACACACACACACACACCAAATAAATACATTAAAAAGAGAACTGAGTGAAACAAACAATAGCAATAAATGGATGAGAATGACAAGGTCGTGTGCAAGAACAGCCTTGGGTAGAAAAGCGTAGGTGCAGTAGTATTCATGTTTGACCTCCCCCCCAAAGCTGGCATGTTGAAACTCCATCCTTGAGGTGATGATACTAAGAGGAGGAGCCATGAGGAGCTAATTGGGTCAGGAGAACTGATCCCTCAAGGAAAGAGTCAGTGCCCTTGTAAAAGACTCCAGTGGACTTTCTTACTCCTTCTGCCATGTGTTTTACTGATGAACTTGACTAAATCTCCATGCACAACACTGTGATGAACACGTGATAAATGCAACTCAAGAATGATGAGAAGAGGGGCTCGGGAGTGGACTCACAGGGTAAAGGGCATGCCATGTACACAGGAAGACCTGATTTCAGGTCCCCAGCCCCATGGAAAAGCCGGGCATGACGGCATGTGCCTGTTATCCCAGTAGTGGGTATACAGAGACAGGTAGATCCTTAGGGCTCACTGGAGAGCTAGTGCACCCAAAATGGTGAATTCTTAGCTCAGTAAGAGACTCTCAAAAAAGTAAACATGGAGAGTGACTGAATAAGACACCTGATGCTGACCTCTGGCTTCTCCAAGCATATGCACACGTGTGCATGCATAACCACCCACACATGTGAGCCTACACACATACGCTCATGCACACATATGCATACCACAGGGAGATGCATAAGAAAAATTTGTTTTGATTTTTTTAAATTTGTTTTTTAAAATATATTTTATTTATTTATTTAAGAGAGAGAAAGAGGGAGAAAGGGAAAGAGAGAGAGAGAGAGAGAGAGAGAGAGAGAATGGGCGTTGCCATGGCATCCAGCCCTGTGCAAATGAACTCCAGATGCATGCACCCCCTTGTGCATCTGGCTTATGTGGGTCCTGGAGAATCGAACCGGGATACTTTGGCTTTGCAGGCAAATGCCTTAACCTCTAAGCCATCTCTCCAGGCCCTGCTTTGATTTTTTATAAGTTCTCAGAATTGAATCCATGGCCTTGTGCATGCTAGGCAAATGCTCTATCCCTGAACTATGGGAACAGCCCACTTGCAAATAGAGAGTCAAACCTCACATTTTCCACTTTCTTATCCCCTTACTTAAGAAACAGTTAAATTATATATTTAAAACAAAAATCCATCTTATTAACAGTCTAGTCAGTTGTTTCATTTATTTCTTTTTAAATTTATTTAATTATTATTTATTTATTAGTGACAGAGAGAGAGAGAGAGAGAGAGAGAGGAGAGAGAGAGAAAGAGAGAGAGAGAGAGAGAATGGATGCACCAGGGCCTCTAGCCACTGCAAATGCACTCCAGTCACATGAACCACCTTGTGCATCTGGCTTACGTGGGACCTGGAGAATTGAACCTGGGTCCTTAAGCTTTGCAGGCAAGTGCCTTAACTGCTAAGACATCTCTCTAGCCCTCAGTTATTTTTTTATAATTCCCTTATTGCCAGTTGTATTCATGAGTTATATTTGTGAGCAAAGTCTGAAGAGCCCTTCACATGGAGTGAACAGTTTAATTTCTCTTTTGAGACAGCTACCTTAGTACTTCAGTCTCTTTCAAGTATTGATATCCTTAACCTTAAATCCATTTCCCGACAAAAATGAAACACATCCATGCTTGTGGATGGCTCAGGTTTTTAAAAAATATTTTTATCTATTTATTTACTTGACAGAAAGAAAGTCAGAGACAGAGAGAGAGAATAGGTGTGCCAGGGCAACCAGCCACTGCAAGAGAACTCCAGACACACGGACCACCTTGTGAATCTGGCTTACGTGGGTCCTGGGAATTGAACCTGGGCCCTTTGGCTTTGCAGGCAAGCACCTTAACCACTAAGCAATCCTCCAGCACAGGTTTTTTTTTTTTTTTTAAATCTCTCTCCAGTCTGTGAGGTCCCATTGCATTTGATGGCATGAGTATAGTTGCAGAAGCATCTTCCCATGGTCAAGATGGGTTTTCTTGAAAACTGAAAAGGGTGTTGGCTGTGGCACATACGTCAGCATGTGTTCCTTTCAGTCACCGGTGCTGGTATGATGTTTGCCTTTGAACAGGGGTCAGCTGAGTTGCTATACTAGCCCAGAATGCCTGTTAAGAGAAGTGTTTTTTGTTTTTGGTTTTGCTTTGTTCCATCATGAACTTGATGTTGCTTAAAGGTATATTTACTGAATGGAGTTTGGTATTGAGTAGACCAAGAGAACACGAGTTGTCTGAAGAAATTTCTGTAAAATCAAATGCTAAAGACAATCTTTGCATATTGGATCACATCTTTCTATATTTTGAGCTCATTTATTCAGTAGCTAGTGAAACAAAATTTCCAAGCTTATTACTTCGAAAGTAAACAGCAAAACTTCCAGGATGGGTTAAACACGTATGAATTTGATTGTGATGTTAATGCGCTGCTTTGGGAGAGGAGAAGGATTGTTCTTCCAAGAAACTTAATGCATTTCTGCTCTCCTTGGCCACTTCTTAACACTTGATTGGCTCATTTATCATCTCTTGTTCAAAACTTACCTAGACTTTTCTTCTTGCGCGTGCGGTGTGTGTGTGTGTGTGTGTGTGCGTGCGCATGTGCGATGTGATGTGGTATGAGGTGTATTGGTGTGGACCTGCTCGGGATGCTTGCTTCTGACAGGTTGTGCTTGCCTGCAGTGGCTGCAGGAGAAGGCTGGATTCCCCGCTTAACCACTTTTCTGCCAGTTCAGGCTTGAAAAGGAATTGCTTACCAGTCCTGCAGCTTGTCGTTTTTTTGTTTTTTTATTTTTAGGAGCTTCAAAAATTCCCCAGTCTCTGCTTCTCATGGGACTGGGGTTCTAGAGGTACATGGCCAGCCATGGCCAGCTGCTTATGTGGATCCTGGGGATTGGACTCCGGGCATCTCTCAGGCCTTCTGAGGTCTTGATACTCTCCAGCCAAGACATCTCTCCAACCCTGAATGGCTTTCTTGATCTGTAATTCTCCAAATAGCTGAAATTGACTAATTCATCTTTTTGTTGGTTTGTTTTTATTTACTTATTTGAGAGCGACAGACAGACAGAGAGACAAAGAGGCAGACAGAGAGAGAGAGAGAGAGAGAGAGAGAGAGAGAGGATGGGTGCACCAGGGCCTCCAGCTGTTGCAAACGAACTCCAGATGCATTTGCCACCTTGTGCATCTGGCTGATGTGGGTTCTGGGCAACCGAGCCTCGAACAGGGGTCCTTAGGCTTCACAGGCACACGCTTAAGTGCTAAGCCATCTCTCCAGCCCTCATCCTTTTTTTTTTTCTTCTTTATAGTAGGCTCAGATTGTCTCTCAAAACCAAAAGTGTTCAAAGTGTAGCCACCAAACGTAGTAGCAAATGCATTTCTCTATGAGGAAAGCAGCAACAGTGAGCCTCTAAGAGGCCTCCAATCTTTAAGGTTTTAGGTCTGCACGCTATTTAGGCCCAAAATAACTAACCAAGCATGGCAGGTTCTTGCCTAACTATCTTCTAGGCATTTTACTTCCATTATCTCTAATCCTCAAAACAATGTGGTAAGGTAGGTACTATGGTTCCTGTTCTACAAATGAGGTCATAAAGACTCAAGGAGGCTCATTTAATTAGTGAATTGTTTACTGGGGATACAAAATTAGGTCAGTCAGATTTCAGAGTTCATACTCCTGGCATTTATACGGGACACTGGAAAGACTCTGGGAAGTTATAAAGGCGTCAAAGTATGTTTATTAAAAGCAAAAATGCCCTGTGCCTGAGAGTGCCCTTGCTTTCACCCAGAGGCTGTGCCCAGGACTCAGTGAAGTTTCTATAGGTTAGGATGGGAGACAACTGAGCTCTTTTTTTTTAAAAAAAATTATTTATTTATTTATTTGACAGAGAAAGAGGGAGAGAGAGAGACAGAGAGAATGGGAGCACCAGGGCCTCCAGCTGCAAACAAACTCCAGACGCATGAGCCCCCTCGTGTATCTGGCTAACGTGGGTCTTGGGGAATCGAACCTTGAGTCCTTTAGCTTTGCAGGCAAATGCCTTAACCGCTAAGCCATCCCTCCAGCCTTTTTTTTTTTTTTAAAGTAATTGCCTTCTTTCAATACTTTATTTATTTATTTGCAAGCAGAGAGATACATAGAAAGAGACAGAGACACAGAGAATGGGCTTCCAGCCACTGCAAATGAACTTCAGATGTGCCACCTTGTACATCTGGGTACTGAGGAATTGAACCTGGGTCATTAGGCTTTACAGGCAAGTACCTTAACTGCTGGGCCTCTCTCCAGTACCTTTTTAAACTTTTTACTGACAACCTCCATACATAATCTTCTCCCCCCACCTCCATGACTTTCCACTGAATCCCTTCTTCTTCCAACTAGTCTGTCCTGTTTTGATGTCATCATTTACTTCCCCTTCTATTATGCAAGTTTCGTGTAGGTAGCATCAGCCACTATGAGGTCATGAATGCCACTGTCTGGAAGACAATATTTCAAAGCACCTCTTCCCTTCCTTTGGCTCTTATACTTTTTCTGCCACCTCTTCTGTAATGATCCCTAAATTTTGGTGCGTATGGCAGAAATGTCTCAGTGCTGAACAGTCCGCTGTCACTTCTCGGCACTTTGATGAGTTTTAAGTCTCCCCAGTGGTCACCACCATCTGAAAAAAGAAGTTTCTCTAATCAAAAATGAAAGTAGGGGCTGGAGAGATGGCTTAGCGGTTAGGTGCTTGCCTGTGAAGCCTAAGGACCCTAGTTTGATGCTCAATTACCCAGGACCCACATAAGCCAGGTGCACAAGGTGGTGCATGCATCTGGAGTTCGTTTGCAGTGGCTGGAAGCTCTGGCACACCCATTCTCTATCTATCTGCATCTTTCTCTCTCTGTCTGTCTGTCACTCTCAAATAAGTAAATAAAATAAACAAGAAAATCATTGTTTTAAAAAGTAAAAGTAGTATTAACATATGGGCATAAATATAGGTACTTACAGGGCAGGTTTGTGGGCATAATATAAATAACAGTAGTTCCCTCCCCCACCCAGGTCTTATGACTTCCCAGGACATTCTGATTAGGTTTTCAGCATCAGACATAAATTCCTCCCATGAAGCTGCCCTCAAATCCAATCAGAGAGCAGCTGGTTTCACCCGTGACAGACATGGCACCATTGTACCAGTTGTCACGTTTGGCACGCCTGACCAGTCATAGAACTTGCAGGGTCCACTGCAACATCTGAGTTCTAAAGTCATCTGCTTTCTAAACAGCAGCAAGTATCAAGAAGTACCCAATGTGGCCAATCAAACCTCATAAAAATAGAGATCCAGAGTCTGTAGAGAAAGCAGCACTAAATAAGATGTATATTTTCCCCACCAAGGCTCAGGGAGCACAGGAAAAGGAGGGTGAAAGGATTGTAAGACCCTCAGCGTGGGTGGAAACAGCCTGAGACACCATGTTTCCTCCACCCCTGCAGAGGCAGACTGAGGCCTCTTGGTTCCCACAATGAATACCAATAACCGAAGACCCTCAGCAGAATTGGGGTGGGAGGTCTCTGTGTGCAACCTTTTTTTCAATATCAATAAATTTAAAACATTAACATTTTTTAAAGGAGGAAATACCCAACGTACAGCCAAATGTCTATGTCTGCATAGATTCTTGAGGATAGACGGCGGTCACGGTGCCTTTTGAAAAGAAGAGAGACAATCCCATTGCGCACTTTGTCAATGAGCAAAACTCACACCCTTCTTGTCCGTATATCCAAGTCATTTCCAAATATGTCATGAGTTGTGCATGGGATTATTTCAAGTGGGATTTCCCCTGTTTTTAACCTCACCACTGGGGGTAATTGCCTCTATACATAAGTGATCACTATCACTTAAAGGTTAGGCAGACTCAAAAGAGGTCTTACTAAGCTTTAGAAAACCACAATTCCAAGGTCTTAATTATCTAATTGCACAGAATTTAGTTTACCTAAAACAAACAACAGACAAAAAAAAAAAAAAATCCCATAGATGATAGAAACATCCCATGATTTCTTTGCAAAGAAAAACATGTTTAAGCCGGGCGTGGTGGCGCACGCCTTTAATCCCAGCACTCGGGAGGCAGAGGTAGGAGGATTGCTGTAAGTTCAAGGCCACCCTGAGACTCCATAGTGACTTCCAGGTCAGCCTGGGCTAGAGTGAGACCCTACCTCAAAAAAACCAAAAAAAAAAAGAAAAACATGTTTAGGGGCTGGAGAGATGGCTTAGAGGTTAAGGTGCTTGCCTGTGAAATCTAAGGACCATGGTTTTATTCCTCAGCACCCACATAAGCCAGATGCACAAGGTGGCACATGCATCTTGAGTAGTTTGCAGTGGATGTAGGCCATGGCATGTCCATTGTCTTTCTCTCCTTTTTATTCTCTCTCTATCTCTTTATCTCTCTCCCTCCACTCTCTATTTCAAATATTTTTTAAAATTTTTTTGTTTATTTTTATTTATTTATTTGAGAGTGACAGACAGAGAAAGAGGAAGATAGAGATAGAAAGACAGAGAGAGAGAAAGAGAGGGAGAATGGGCGTGCCAGGGCCTTAGCTACTGCAAACGAACTCTAGATGCATGTGCCACCTTGTACATATGGCTAATGTGGGTCCTGGGGAATTGAGCCTCGAGCCAGGGTCCTTAGGCTTCACAAGCAAGCACTTAACCACTAAGCCAGCTCTCCAGCACCTCAAATTTTTTTTTAAATAAAAATGTGTTTATCTTTGAGCAATATGGAAACAACATACTACCTTTCAAGAAACAAAAATCCAGTCTGTAATTTATCCTCTAATTTACTGTTTTATAATCGCAGTAACTAATTTAATTTCCTTTAAAAATTTTATTTATTTATTTATTTAAGAGAGCAAATATAGGCATGCCAACGCCTCCTGCTGCTGCAAATGAACTCCAGATGCATGTACCACTTTATGCATATGGCTTTATGTGGGTATTGAGGAATTGAACCCCAGGCCTGCAGACTTTGCATCCAAGTGCCTTTGACCACTGAACCATTAATCCAGATCACAGTAAGTCATTTTATTTATTTATTTATTTATTTTTATTTACTTATTTATTTTTAATGGCAACTTCCACGATTATAAACAATATCCCATAGTAATTCCCTCCCTCCCCCCACTTTCCCCTTTGAAACTCTACTCTCCATCATATCCCCTCCACCTCTCAATCAGTCACAGTAAATCATTTTAATTCTCTGAGTCTTTGTTCTTTACCTGGTAGGTGCAGATGGTAATTTTGGCCTTCTTTGTAGTGTGAAAAAAATAAGACTTGTACATAAATTCCCTAACCCGTTGCTTGGCACTAAGACCTTGGTAAATTCTGAATTCACTCCCTTCCTCCATAATGGATCATTCTCACTTTTCTGAGAAAAGGTAATTTTATACAGTGAAAGAATCCTTTCTTTCCATTCATATAGAGGCATCAAACAATTCTTGAATTTCAAGAGTCTGCGTTGTTTATCTCGTATTAGTTTTAGAGAACAGCTTAGTTAGCTGGCCACTCAAGAAACATAATTACAGAAGGTTAATCTAGATGGTTCCATGGCTGTAGTGGGGAAGAAAAAAAAGAGAATGGACTAAAAACACAGTAAAACAAAACAAAAAAGACACAAGGAGTGTACTGTATGCATTATTTATAAGTAGGAACACTCCAGGCACCTCATTACTTTGTAAACTATATATTCTTCTCAAGTATGGGGCAGTTTAAGTTGATGACGTGATCCATTCTCCCTGCCATGGTTTATTTATGTTTTCTTCTACAGTGAAATGAATAGTCAGAAACAATGACTTGCTTATTCCGTGAAGAATAGGAAAGGGAAGCACGTTTGTGTGTTTGCATATATGTATGTGTAAATTCTCCCATGCTTTAGACTGAGGGTGATTTTATCCAACACAACCACAGGTTTATTTTTAAAACCTCTTAGTGATGTTTAGGAAACAGAGCCTAACGTTAAGGACAGTGAATGGCAACAACATCACAGAGCTATCTTCTGAGGACCAGCCCTGTTCCCCTCCTGTTTCAGTCTGATTACCTCTTGGGAATGTGCTGTTCCTTGGAACAAATCAGCCCTGAACAAAATAAGAGAGGTTGAAAAGTTTAGGACATGGAAAATATGTGGAATTTGCTCTTGAATAATGATTTGTATTTTTCTGTTGCAATAAATATGACCAATGACCCAGATAGAAGGATGGCAATTACTTAATGAATCAAGCTTCAGAAAAAAAAAAAACCCACTTCATAATAAAACATAAAGCAATAATAGTAGGAAGCCAAGCTAAGTAAACAAACATAATGCTTCAGGTATCTCTAGATGTACATTTACAAATACCAAAGCCATGACTGGCGAAGAGATTACTATTCTAGCGATACCAGCGTTCTCGGTTTCCACTGCTCATTGCATTGGTTCTCCTGAATTTGGCAATAGCAATGCTCTCTGTGGACTTCCCATGCCATCTGTAAGTCAGTTAGCTCGGTTCACCTGTGTGGAGCTGTGACTTAACAGCTCCATGGCTCTGCCAATGACTTACCTTTATGTAAGCTGCTTTTCCCCTAATAGTCTCATGTGTTTCAAAGTAAATCATTTCCGAATCTGTTACAGCTAGTGTAGAAATACTCTTCGCTCAGCTGCATGTTTGAAACCTGTATTCCTTGGTGAGTGACCATTCTCCACATGGGTGAAATGGGACAATGTTTTCAAGATTTAGAAAAGAAATTGTCTCTAACAGAGGCGGGATGAGGAGAACTCAAAGCTGTATAAGAATGAGTTGTGGCCAAGGTAGATTCTCTGGTTGCATCCTCACGGGAGTCTGCATCACAAGCTTCTTTACCTTTGAAAGGAAGGAACAGCTTATAGCTATTTGTCCTAAAGGGATACGTTGTCACCAGCTTGGGGACTTTGGGAAAGTTGTCTTTCTACAGAAGATCGAATTAGGGCTGACAAGATGGCTTAGCAGTTAAGGCACTTGCCTGTGAAGCCTAAGGCCCCGGGTTTGATCCCCCAATACCCACATAATCCAGATACACAAGGTGGTGCATGTGTCTAGGGTTCCTTTACAGTGGCTGTAGGCCCTGGTACACCCATTCTTTCTCTCTTAAATAAATAAATACATTTTTAAAATGTTGAATTAGATGCTGCTTTAAGAGCTCTTTCAGCTCTAATACACTGTGTGAAAGAAGAAAATTTCAAGCTCAAGAAAATACTTAGGGGCTGGAAAGATTGCTCAGTGGTTAAACATGCTTGCTTGCAAAGCCTGCTGGCCTGGTTTGAATGCCCTATTACCCATGTGTTGAAGTTACCTTCACACTGCCAGCTGATGGGAGGGAAAGGCTTATTTGGCTTATAGTCCTGAGTGACTTAATGACGGCAGGGAAAAGAGCAGAGTTTAGACATCACCTTCTTGCCGTAGCAGATGAAAACACCAGCAGGAGGGTGAGCTGAGCTCTGGCAAGGGGGCATTGGTTATAATACAAGCCAGCCTC
This sequence comes from Dipus sagitta, assembly GCA_036346955.1. Taxonomy (NCBI): domain Eukaryota; kingdom Metazoa; phylum Chordata; class Mammalia; order Rodentia; family Dipodidae; genus Dipus; species Dipus sagitta. Next base: position 37,008,135 of record CM070772.1, on the reverse strand, counting down.
CAACAACACACCTCCTCCAGCAAGGCTCCACCTCCAAAATTGCCATCAGCTAAGGACCAAGCATTCAAAACACATGAGTTTATGAGGAGCATATGATTCAAACCACCACAGCACATAAAGCAACATGCACAAGTGGGTCACATGTCTGGAGTTTATTTGTAGTGATAAGAGGCCCTTGTGTGTCTGCCTGCCTGCCTGCCTGCCTTCCTTCCTTCCTTCCTTCCTTCCTTCCTTCCTTCCTTCCTTCCTTCCTTCCTCTCTTTCTTCCTTTCTTTCTTTCCTTTTCTCTTTCCATTTCTCTCTTTCTCTCTGTGTAAATAAATAACTAAAATATTTTTAAAAGAAAATATTCAAGTAAGCAGAGCTATTTATTTGTTTTAAAAAGAACCACAGCATTTCTCTCACCCCCCCCACCAAGTGCCTCAGCAGCACCTTTACCTGTCTCTGTGGTCTTCGGTTAAATTGCAGTAGGCAGGGTATTACCCACAGAGGTGAGGAGTAATTTGATGGTTCTGTCTAGAGTCACACATTTCCTCTCTGCAAATATTAACATGTCTAAAGATCTGAGAAGCTTGCTAAACACGTGAACTTCCAAAGTTCACAACCCCAGAGACTCTGGTTCAGTAAAATGAGGGTGGGACTAGGAACTTGAATTTTTCTCTGTTCCTTCCTTCCGTCCTTTCTTCCTCCCTCCCTCCCTGCTTCCTTCATTCCCTTCTTCCTTTTTGCCCTCCTTCCCTGTGCCCTTCCTTCCTCTCTTCTTTCTTCCCTCCCCTCCCCCTCCCCTCATCCCTATCTGTGAAATTAAACAGATTATCCAACAAAAAGTGAGAGCAGCTTGGGTTAAAGGGGGTATATATGCAAAGTTATTTGAGAGATTTTTGGTGTGCAAGCCCATTCTTCTTTTCCAGAAAGTAGCAGGGGATTTTCTCTGAAGTATGAGTTTCTTGACCACGGGATCCTGACCAGATTTCCGGAACCAGATATGAGTTCTCTCCCACTTACCTGGCCTCGTGTCCAATCAGAGAGCAGCTGGTTATTACCTGCAAAGGCTGTGTGCCACCATTGCACAGTGTGTACTTCTTGTCCAGCTGGTAGATTTCATAGTCTGCAGGGTCCCCTGGTTATTTATGCTGTTGTTGACCATTGTCCACCAGCAGGTCAATAGGGGGTCTCCAGCACTATGAGGGCTAGCTCCAGAGGGAGCTAGTTTCCCTTTTACTTCTAGCATGGTATTCTGATGTCCTATGCCTGCAGCCTATGGTGACTTCAGCAATAGGGTCTTACCTTTTAGCCCTGGCAGGTAATCAAGTGTTTTGGCAATAGCCTACATTGTTTGGGGGACCTCATGGGTCTCCCTGGCCAGTAGCTTACTGGGGGGGGGGTAACCCAATTCTGGGACTGGGATTTATCAAAGTCCATGGTTTTAAGGTTAAGCTTTTTCCACCTTCTGTCCAGACTGTCCCCCCTCCCCCTTTATTGGTAGTTATATCTTGGCATATACCAGAAGGTATATACTATACCTTCTGGCTACATTCTTGTAACATTACATAGTTTTCTTGGTAATTGTCTAGTATCTTTTTAATAATGTAATAATAATGTATGGAATCAGTTTAGGGAAGGGGTGAACAAGGTTTTCAGATAGGGGGCCAGGGAGAAAAGAGCATTTCAAACAGAGCAGTATAGTCAAAGAGCAAAACTAGTTCAGTATCAGCGCGTGAGTGGGAACTAGGGTGGATCATAAGGGATATCATATACAAAAGAAGCCTTTTCCGCCCTAGGTCTGTATGTAAAACACAATAGACAATAGCAATGCATGCAAATGACAGTGAAGTTGTGATTAGTCAAAATTAAAGTAGTCAGGATTTGGATAAAAGTATACTAATTATTTTATTTTTAGATTATTTTACCAAGTTATGCGTTTCTTCGTGCATATGTATCGTTATATATTTTGTTCTCATTAGTTTTCCTCCTCTATTACCCTCTATACATTGATTTTCGAGAATTACTATGATACAAGGCAAAAGTTCTAATAATTGTCATACTTATTATGTTGAAAAATAATATGATAGATATTTTAGATTCAATAAAATAGATTATGAAAATAACTTCACCTATTTGCTTGTCATGTTTAATTGGTGTCGCCTTGCAAATTTAAAATTCTGCATGTAACTTGCATTGTATTTCTATGGTCCATGGCTGCTCAGGTCAGGTGTCAGCAGATGACATACAGGATGGTGTCTTGGCTCTTACAAAAAGCCTGCTGGCCTCTGCTCTACACTCTTCCTATCCCAGCCATTTTCCATGGACCTGCAAAGTTCCCAGAAACCCCTGCAAACTGGTCAGAAGTGAAGAAATTCAGGCTGTAACCTAAACCTCTCAAATATGCATTTCAACAAGATCCCCAGGTGATCTAGACACATGTTAAAGTGTGATAGGCAGTCATCTACTTAACAGAGAGTCCTCAAGTGATAGCGTAATGAGATGAGTTGTAGGCCAATTCATCTGCATGAAAACTCTAAGTCATATCACCTAAGTTCTTGGCAATATATTTGGTGAGAAAATAGAAATGTTAGATTTTTACAAACTGTGTTTATTTATTTATTTGCAAGCAGAAATAGATAGAAGAGGGACAAAGAGACAGAGAGAATGGATGTTCCAAGGCCTCTGGCTGCTGCAAATGAATTCCAGATGCATGCGCCACTGTGCATCTGGCTTTACATGGGTATTAGGGAATTGAACTCAGGTTGTTAGGGTTTGCAGGCAAATGCCTTAGCCTCTGAGCCATCTTTCCAGGCCCAAAATAGACTAGATTTTTAAAATATTAATCCTGAGACAATAATCATTTGAGTTGATGTGGTGTTTGTGATGAATTCAATTCTGTATTAAAGAAATCAATAACTAAGGGCACTGGTACAACTATAATCCCAACTCTTGAGAGGCTGAAGCAGGAGGGTCTTGAGTGCAAGGCCAGCCTAGGCTATATACAAGTATGAATAAATAAAGAAGTCAGGGTGAATGGTTTTATCTGGTTCAATGGTTTTCAAACTTTTTTTTTGAGTCATCACTGCTTTAGAGTTTATTTACCTTTCCTTTAAAGTGGAGTGCTTATTCCATTAATATTTAAAATTAATTATGGGCATGATAATTTAGATCTATCATTCTACTATTTAATTGTGACTTCTGTCCTCTGTGACTTCTCCTTATGTGTTTTCTTCTCTCTTTTTAATACTGTCTTCTACAAAAGGAAACATTATCAATGGGAGAGCTTTCTAGAAGCAGGTCCAGCATGGGGTCATTCATGAGTCCATGACTGAGGACTGGTGTGTTCATGTATGGGATGCCACTATCTGAAGCATGCTGAATAGTGGGCACTGTAGGATTGGCAGTAGGATAGACAACTGGCGAGCATACCAAGAAAAGGCCACCAAGAGTCACAGTGACGCTCCAGCCCTGCCAGAGAGGAGACAACGCAGCACTTGGTTTACACTCTGGGAACTCAGAGAAGTAATCAAGGGTGAGACCCAAAGTATACTAGCCAAAGAAAACCTACAGCAAAACCTTCTAAATCTTCCAAGAAGACAAAGATTGTAAAACACTGGCCTAGTTGGTTTTGTCAGTGAATTATACACCTCACCCCTCTGTTCTATTTGACTGGTACCTGAATAGAAGAGTGTAGGTGAGACTAACTAAATAAGCTTTTATACCCAAGGTGGAAAAAGAATGTCCAAGTGCATATTCTGTTGTTACTGCACCATTTTAATACATGAAGAATACTATTTCAGTTGGCATCCAAACTATATATCTATTTATTGCTCTTGTAGTCAAATATTTCCTAAGAGGTAGGATAGATCAACTATGCCCTAGAGATAGCTAATTTAAGAATGTTAATTCTAATCTTCATCAGTTAATGGAACAGACCATGTTTATACTATGAACCTAGTCTAAATTTCTAAAATCCCTTCTATTTTCTAATTCCCTTATATTTTAAAAACCATGTAATTGTCACATCCTTTTCTTGGCACTTAAAATACATGGATACGATTTCCCCCTTTATAAATTTAACTTTCACTGAGACAATAATTACAAAATTGCAGAAAATCTTCTCTATGCCCCCCCCCAACTTATTGATTTATTATTTTAAAACTATCTCGTGACAATTATTCAGGTTAGTTTACAAGCTATCCTTGTTAACAGAATACAGAACCCAGGAAAAAAAATCCATGCAATGCAACACAGAGGTCAAGAACACACGATAACAGACTGTTTTCAATGAAGGGAGCTGTGACAGTTGGATATCTAGCTGCAGAAGGATGAAGCTAGACGCTGATCTTTAACCACATACAAAAACCAACTCAAAATGGGCTGATGACTCCCAACCATCCAACTACTAGAAGAAAATAACCAAAATGCTTTGTGACATTGTAATGGGCAAGGATTTTTTTTTTTTTTGCCAAGATTCAAAACCACAGGCAACAACAACAACAAAATAGCCAAGTGGGATTCTATGAAACTCGATTTTGCACATCAAAGGAAGCAATGGGGAGAAAATATTTATAAATGATTTATCTTACAAGGGGTTAATATCCAGAATATATATGACTAAATGCAAAAAAAAATTGAAAATAAGCAAAAAAAATTCCTCAGGGGGAAAAATCATTATTATTATGTATTTACAGTTGAAATTTGATTGGAATGAAAACACTATCACTGTGTTAGAATATAGCTGTTATGATGATTTGTATTATTAGTAATTTGTGAGGCTAGACATTTCTAAGTGAGTTTTTCTTAATGTTTCTTAATGTAAGATGTATTCGTTTTGAAGTCTACATAAAGGTGATTTTTCCCCTAAGTCCAAAAGTAGCTCAGAATATGACTATTTCACTGATGTGTGTATCTAATACTTTCAGATTCCATGACAAGAAAGCCTATGTTTGCTATTATTGATTATTAAAGCTCTGCTTGTACAAAGGTCATTGGAAGTTGTGCTCTGTGGAAAAATTATAGACATGGGTTCTGCTGTCTTGAGCCTCACAGGGCGTATGCAGAACAGATAGGCATATAAGCTGGAAGGAGCCTTGGGAAACAACTCTTTAGCAATATAATCATTTGATATCTTTCAGACAGACTCAGCTTAATCTTACAATCAAGTATCTTAATATGTCTGAACTATGTGAAAGTGATAAGTCACCTTTTGGAAAGAGACAGAGTATGAAACTACAAGAAAACAGTTCACTGAAAAATAGTCTCAAGGGGCTGGAGAGATGGCTCAGCAGTTAAGGCGCTTGCCTGAAAAGCCTGGTGACCCGGGTTCGATTCCCCATATAAAGCCAGACACTCAAGGTGGCATATGTATCTGGAGTTTGTTTGCAGTGACTAGAGACCCTGCTGCTCCTATTCTTGATCTCTCTGTTTATTTCTCTCTCTCTGCTTGCAAATAATTGAAAGACTCAACTGTGGCCTCCGAATTTGAACTCTTCTTCATTTTTTTTTTTGTTGGCATATCCACCATGGTTCTAATTTTGGTTGGAACAATAATTTAGAATAAATGTTAACAGAGAAGATTATTATTAGAAAATTTATGATGCCATTGTATAGTAAGATACACCTGTAGTTCTAGCATTTGAGAGACAAGTGCAGGAGGGAAGCCAGCTGGGCTACATAGCATGATCCCATATCAGGAGCCTGGAAAGATCACTCAGTGGTTAAGTCCCTTGCCAATAAAACCAAAGGACCCAAGTTTGAATCCCTAGTACCCACGTAAAGTCAGATACACAAGGTGGCACATGTGTCTGGAGTTCATTCCCAGTGGCTAGAGGCCCTGGCATGCCCATTCTCTCTCTGTCTTTCTATCTGCTTTTCTCTCTGTTGCAAACAAATAAATAAGTTAAATATTTTTTAAAGATTCCATATCAAAATGAAACAAACAAACACAAATGATAAAGTTCGAAAAACCAAAAAAAAAGAAAAGTTTGCTATTGACCAACTTTCGTCTCCATATTCAGTGGATATACTTGTTACAAATTATGTGACTGTGGAAATAAATAGGAAGATGTCCTCAAGTCCCACCACATTGGTACAAAGAACTCAAGGGGAATATAAATTACTTAGATGTTGAATCTCAATTTATTTTACAGCTTTCATCCTTATGAAAAGGCTGTGGATTTGTAGCATATAAGCGAGAAGATGATTTTACTTTGTTGGAATAATTCAAACATCTGCTCTTTCCTTTTGAATAGATTCTGATTTATGTGCCTGTACCAACTTGAAATCTATAAAACCGACTAGCAATGTAATATTTTGAAATTCTATTCTCTCCTTGCTCTAGGGAGCTCCAAAACCTAGGAAGTGACTAATGATGTTGCACGAGATAGATTAACTTAAATTCTTTCATCATCAAATTTTGTTTGTGACTGCATGGTAACAACTGTAAAAATAGAGTCTAAGTTCTCATTGCTTGGTGCAATTCTGTTTTCCTGTCATACTGCAGCAAAACGTAGCCATGTTCCATAATTTAGAGAACGCCCCTATTCTCCATGAGCATCATGATGATTCAGCAATTTACTCTTATGCGATGGAAGCAAGTAGAATTATTCAAATTCTGGCTTAGTGTGGTGTGTGTGGGGGGTGGGGGAGACTTCATAACCAAGTACATTAAAGCTTTTAAACTCAATGCAGCACCTTTAGAAAGAGCTACTTGATATTTGCAGAGTGAGTTTTGACACACTCGCTGCAGTCTTAACAGTGGTAAATCTTGAGAGAAATCTGTCACGCCATCTTCTTGTCTGGTTCCCTGTATACTGTGTTCTCTAAGAAAAAGGATGTCCTTTATTTGTCTTCATATTGGGGACTTCAGTGACCTGTTTCAAAATAAATCCTTGCAAAATTTTATTCCCATTTTGTATGACCTAAAAGAAAGTGTTTTCGAGTCACTGTCTCTTTTCTCATCAAAGTCTGTTCGGATTCTTCCATCCTTCCTATGTTTCTCACCCTTTAATTCTTTGCTTTCTCATTCTGACGAGGCTCGTATGAACTTTTCTTAGTTAAGCTATAATTTAAGACTGATTTCATAAGCTTATTGCTGTGGCCAGATGACAGGAGAACCTCTCAAAAGGGCACACTTAATACAGGAAATGAGGTTAATGATTCAGTAGACGAAACTCTTACTTGTGACTCACCATACCACCTAATAAAATGCTGTGTTCACAATGGAGATTTAGTAAATGTTTGGGGACCGATTACTATACCGCTGATAAATCCTGAGTATAAGGAAAATGTCATGAAAAAAAAAAAAAAAACACTTCTTTCAGTCCTAAAGGTTGGGAAATGGAGGTGCTAAGAAATCAGATGACATGTATGATTGAGTACGTAAGGGACTTTGAAGTAGAAATATTTCTATTAAGTGGCTCTATTTTGTGTTCCTGTGTGTATAGCTTCTTTTTGCCTCCATCTATCTTACTTTTTTTCTCCTCTTTTCTTTGAGACAGAGTCTCCTTATGTTGCCTAGGCTGACATCCAACTCACAACTCTCCTGCCCGTGCCTCCTGAGTGCTGGGTTTACAGCCTGTCTTACATTTTAAAAATTTCCATTATGTCACCATATACACTTACCTTTGTGGACCATTTTAGATGGCTTTTTTTTTTTTTTTTTTTGGAACAAGGAAGTAAAAAGGAATAAATACCAAGCAGACAATAAAACTTCAGATTCAGAACTGTGTCTGTCTGTGTCTGATGTCTAAACTGACTACTTCACAAATTCAAGGGCTGGTTTCACGTAGGTGATGAGAAATGGTATGGTTATCTGCAACAGCTAGTGTGAGCTGTCAAAGACGGAGCCGAATCTGCTTTCGTGCAGTGATGTTCAGTTCTGTTGCCAATGTTAGAGCCATAGACCTCTGCGTTCCTGGATGCTGTAGGACATCACAAGAATGCTCATGTTGTATGTACAAACATGTTGCATATATTTCAATAGGTTTGTAAAATACTCCTGAATCTCTTTGTTGACTTTCCGTGCTATCATGGAGAAAACAAGAATCATCTATAAAATAATCTCTGATTTAGGGAACTAGGGTGTTCTGCGATTGCTAGTTCCATTGTCTTTAAAAAAAATTTTTTTTTGTTTATTTTTATTTATTTATTTGAGAGCAACACACACACACACACAGATGGGGGGGGGGCAGACAGACAGAGAGAAAATGGGCACGCCAGGGCTTCCAGCCACTGCAAACGAACTCCAGACGCATGTGCCCCCTTGTGCATCTGGCTAACGTGGGTCCTGGGGAATCGAGCCGTGAACCGGGGTCCTTAGGCTTCATAGGCAAGTGCTTAACCGCTAAGCCATCTCTCCAGCCCCTCTGTCTTTTGTTTATTTATTTTTGCTTGGCAGATATGCCATGTTGTCAAATCTTAACATCTACTTTACAAAATATTAGGAGGGAAGTATTTTCTTTGAAAATAGCAGATTGATAAAAAGCTGTGAGTTTCATTCTACACATGTCATTTTCCTACTGTAACTTGGAGATTTTTGTCTCACTTTGGATGTGATTCTTAACACCAGACTTCTGGAGAGTCATGGGATGATAATTGGAATTATTCACAGTTACAAAAATTAAGATTAGAGGAATCTCTAAGAACAGGGATGATTGTATCAGGAGAGGACAAACCAAGTCAAGAAGATCAAATAGGCTGATCCCTGGGATTTTGTAAATAGATTTTACTGGAGTTCCATTGCATCCATTCAGTTCTTGCCTGTGGCCAGTTTTGTGCTACACACAGGCAGAGTTAGATAATACTGACAGACTGTATGTTACCAAAGGCCTAAAATATGTATTTCCTGGCACTTTTTTTCTTTTCTTTTTGAGGTAGGGTCTTACTCTGGCCTAGGCTGACCTGGAATTAAACTCACGTTGATCCTCTTACCTCTGCCTTCTTAGTGCTGGGATTAAAGGCGTGTGCCACCACGCCCAGGTTTTTCTGACTCTTAAAGACAAATTTACTTGGAACCCTGTCCTACAACACTCTAATTCAGAATCTCTTTGCCTCAGCATTATGTTTGGGGCTTGGTAATATTTCTTGCTGGAGAGGAGCTTATCCATTATAAGATGCTGAGTGAGGGGTACACCTGGCATTTCATGCCTCATATCTCTTCCTCAACTGGATAGTTCTTTGGTAGAACATTCTTTCTTGCAGTTTACAGAGGAAGAAATAGAAATGGCAAACATACACTTAAGAAAATGTTCATCATCCCTAATCATCAGAGAAATGCAAATTAAAACAACTATGAGATTCCACCTTACCCCAATAAGGATAGCAAACATCAAAAAATCAAATAAAAATAAATGCTGGAGAGGATGTGGAGAAGTAGGAACACTCATCCACTGTTGGTGGGAATGTAGGATGGTACAACCACTTTGGAAAGCAATATGGAGACTTCTGAAAAAGCTGAGTATAGAGATACCAACAGACCCAGTTATTCCCTTACTGGGCCTCTACCCTAAAACCTTCAAACCACAGGCTAGAGAGATCTGCTCAACCATGTTTATAGCGGCTCAATTTGTAATAGCTAAGTGCTGGAATCAGCCCAGATGTCCATCACTAGAAGAATGGATAACTAAGATGTGGTATATCTACACAATGGAATTCTATACAGCAGTAAGAAAAAATGACACAATGAAATTTGAAGAAAAATGGTTGAACCTGGAACAGATCATTCTCAGTGAACTTACCCAATCACAGAAAAAAAATCGCCACATAGTCTCACTCATCTACAGCACCTAACCTGAATCTACCCAAGATACCTTACATACCCAGCAAGCATCTCCTAGACTAGACACTAGGATGGAAGGGGAGGGAGGTGAGGGCATCAAGGGGGTGGGAAACATAAATCTACACCCAAACGGCAATGGTACCATAATTTTCTATTTACTAAAAGACAGACCAAATGGCTGATCCTTCACCAGGCCCTTGCAGGGAACACCTGAACCACAAGACACTGGAGAGGATAGATGTAGATCCTAAGGAGAGAGCCACCCCATCATACCTCAAAAGGGCCCCGGCTGAAACTAAGAAAAATTGGAGAAACAAGCAAGGGGGCTGTTTTCCTGATGAACCGGATACCAGCACAAGGGGGAAGGAGATCAGCACAGAGAAAAATCAACTCCTACCAAATCAGAGAGCCAGAGCCTCAGAGGCCCCCAACACCTCATCACTGAAGCAGACCCAAAATGAACCCAACATGGCTCAGGGAAATTTTGCGGAAGAGCGGGTGGAAAGAATGTCAGAGCCACATGTTATCTTACCCATAACCCATAACTGTGGGCTAACTCCACAATGCAGGACCCGTATACCTCAACAAGGAGGGGCCAAGGGGAGGGGGTAGGTCACGGATGAGCCTAATAATGGTACCAAACTGACTGTATTTGCTGAATACAAAACTAACTAATAAAGAAAAAAAAATAAATTAAAAAAAAAAGAAAATATTTTCTACTACCATGCCAATTCATCTCCCTTTCCACTTCAAGCGCAGGTAACTTAAAACGTCTGAATTTCTACCATGGGGAAAAATTTTGCAAATATAAACTCCTATCTTACAACTCGTTACAATTCCTCCTCTAACTTGACTAAGACCAACATGTAGAACAATATTCATTAAGAAATTCAGTGACTGAGCAAGAGTTTAGCATGAGCTGAGGTCCGAGGAGCATCCTTCTCTAAGAATGTAAAGACGTTCCTTCCTAAACTCTACATTCAGCAGACTCGATTCCTCTGAATATTGTGTCAGCTACATTTACTTTTCACATTTACTTTTATTTATTTAATCATAAAGCCTGGTTCACATATGAAACCATGAAGGTCTCCTCCTTTTAATACAAAGAAATGGCTTGGAAGAGAAACTAACTATAATGAAAAAGCATTCCTCTTAAAATCGCTAACACATCAACAGAGGCAATGGGTCCCTGTCTGGGGCCACTGCTGCTGTCCACAGGGATTCCCCGGTATAAATACGCTGCGGGAGTCCGCAACCCCCAATAGCATCTTAGCGCACAGCCACAAGTTACCGCGCAGCAGCTGCGGTCCATGTACAAAGTCAGGAACCTTCAACTGTTTCCACGTGGGCCTCTGCCTCCCACCCCCAAGAGCAAAAGCAAGATTGTTGGGTGAACGGCTGTTTCCTCTTATTCAAGCCAGGCCCTCTGCTCTGCCTGGCCACATCACTGGCACGTTGTTGGAGACTGATAACTCAGAACTCCTTCGTATGCTTGAGTCTCCAGAGTCTCTCTGCTCTAAGACTGAGAAGTCCTGGCTGTACCACAAGCCCACCAAGCTCAAGAGGCTGCCCAGAAAGCAGTGAACAGGGCCACTGGGGTTCCAACTGTTTAAAATTGATCAGGGACCACGAAAAGAAACTCGTGCTTCACTGAAGAAAAAAATATCTTGGGCTGGAGAGATGGCTTAGCTGTTAAGCACTTGCCTATGAAGCTAAGGACCCTGGTTCGAGGCTCAATTCCCCAGGACCCTTGTTAGCTAGATGCACAAGGGGGCACACGCATCTGGAGTTCATTTGCAGTGGCTGGAGGCCCTGGCGCGCCCATTCTCTCTCTCTCTCTCTCTCTCTCTCTCTCTCTGTCTCTTTCTCTCTCTGCCTGTTGCTCTTAAATAAAATAAATAAAAAATATCTAAATATAGAAAAATTTAAATATTATGAAAAACATTGCAAAATGTAAAATAAATTTTAAAAAAGGAAACTTTGCACCTTATGTACTAAGCAAATGTCAGATCTAGCAAATAATGTTAGACTTAGATTACTTGATTTAAAAACAACAAAACCACAAAATGTCGTAAAATATACAATAAATTAACGTTTTATAGACCCTGGGAAAAAGAATTTTCAGCAAAGTACAAAAACTTAAAGCATTCCTTTCTTTAATTTTGTAATTCTTTACTGTGGAATAGCTCAGCATTTCAGTTTTTTTTTAAGTAACAGAATTGGTAACTGAGAAAGGAAACATAATTTGGATTATAAAATTCTTGCTTTAATTAAAATTCCTTGAATAAACAAACAAACAAAAAAAATCAGACACCCATGGACTGGGGAGATGGCTCAGCAGGTAAGGTTCTTGCTTGCAAAGTTTGCTGTTTCAAGTTCGATTCCCCAGTATTCATGTAAAGCCAGACACACAAAGTGGCACATGCTGTTCATTTTCAGTGGCAAGAGGCCTGCATGTCCATACTCATTCTCTCTCAAACAAATAATTATGTTTTAAAAAGAGCAGATATCTGTTTACTTTTAGACAGATTAACAACAGAATTATAATTTTGAATCTCATGGCATGTCTGCTCTTTGATCTAAGGAGACATTATCTTTTAATATTTATTTTAAGAGATATGAGTGAATTGGTTTTGTCTTGTGTTTTAGGCAAGAAACATTAAATTCTTCCACAGAGGGTAATCTAAGGCAGATGATGTTTCTAGCGAGAATATGAAGCTATCTCATCACCTCAGAACAATTGACATGATCTATCACCTCAGATATATTAAAACAAGAAACACAAACACTGGATTCTTGAGAAAATGAAATTTAAAGGTCAGGACTAAATTTATTATTTAGAAGAGTGAGAAGTGAGTTTAGAATAAACTCATTAACTCCTGGACTACAGCAATCTACAGTTACCCTTCCAGAATTTTACCTGATGAGGTAAATATGACCTAATGTTCTAGAGGCTCATTCTGTATGTGTGATGACTGTGACATTGCCATGGATTCGAGCAAAATATTGTTTCTTTGGCATTGCTCGTGTTATCATTACCATTATGCAATCTTAATTTTCAGAGAGTTTGAATTAGAGAACCAACCGTGTTTAGTGAAGTTCCTGTAAAACAATCCCATGAATCATTTACCTTTCTATTTCAAATTTTTGTCAGGAGCGTTATGTGCTTTCATTATTTGGATATAAGAAATCACTTTTAAAATGTCAGGAAAACAAGCATTCCTATAATGTTTTCTCCAACACCAGTGCCAAAGTGATCAAAATTCCTTATGACATAAAAGTTGGAAGCATGTAATATTTTCTTTGTTTTGTCTTTAGTGTTACAAGGTGGTCTCTTTTTTCTTTTGTTTAACAATCAAATTTCTCAAGCCGGAAACTATTACTGTTTCATGCTTGGGTTGATAGTCACTTTGACCTTTTTATACAAAGAGAAAACACACACACACACACACACACAACAGTTCAAACCCACAAACCAGTGTTTTTATTTTGAAGAAAAACAAATTTTTTGTTTCCATGAAAAGAGAAAAAAAAAAAAAAGAATGAAAAAAATGAAAGGAAACTATAGCAAACAAATGTTCTGTGATTCACAATTGCACGCTATTCACAGTTACGGTGGTTATTATCCAATTATGTGAGGTTTCTCTTGTGCCGTCTTGTCTGTATATTTTATGGGTGCGATCTTGTTTATTTTGCTTTGATTATTTTAAAATAAGCACAACATATAGTATGCCTGAGTGTGTAAGTTAATTTCAGGTCCAACAATACATCTCTCCAAACTCTTTTAGCATAAAAGTTTCCATAGATCATATGTGTTAAATGTGGTCACCTGAAGAAAATCTGAATATTTTTCTCTATTTTCTCCCAGTTGTTTCAATTATAATTATCCATTCATTTATTCATGCCACCAAAAAATGTAGATCCTCATCATGTGCCAGGGGTAGTATTTACAATTTATTTTATTATTTGTTTGATTTTGTGGTATTGACATATAGATCAGGAACCTGAGGCTCCAGACAGGGGAATTGATCTAAAATTACATAAACTAGTAAACAAAGCTCTGTGGTCTGATGATTTTTCTACAGGATGGATTTGTTTATTGATTTAGGTCTTTGTATTGGTACATGATGTGAGCAAAATTGTTTAATAAGTTAACTGTCCTATACAATCAATACATAGTGAAATAATTGGTTGTGTTTTCGCATGAGAATAAGAGCATGCATTTCTTAAATTCTTAGGTTGTGTATTTAAGACAATTACCTGAAAAGTGAAATATTTGGTCAATGATGCTTTTTTTTTTTTTTTTTTTTTTGTTTTTTGCTATGTGATATTGTTGTGGTTTTGACTAATTTTTTGAGGAATTATCTTGGCCTCACAAAGTGAACAGCCTTGGGCTGGCCTACCCCTAGCATGGAGGGGCTCACACTTCCTTTCTGTGGGCTTTCTCTGTGTAGTAGATGAGTTATGTATGTGGATTTGGCTTCCTTTTGAATAAACTTCATCACATTTCTTTAAATTTTTGAAAGACATTTGTTTTAATTTTAAAAAAATATTTTATTTTTATTTATTTATGACAGGGAAAGAAAGAGTGAGAGGAGAGAGAGACAATGAGAATGGGCATGCCAGGGCCTCCAGCCACTGCAAATGAACTCCAGATTTGTGCACCCCTTTTGCATCTGGCTAACTTGGGGTCCTGGGGAATTGAACCTGGGTCCTTTAGCTTTGCAGGCAAATGCCTTAACTGCTAAGCCATCCCTCCAACCCTGTTTTTATTGTGATAAAATAGAACATTAAATTTGTCATTTTATCCATTTTGAAGCATGCAATCTGGTGGCATCGTGTACATTCACAATACCATGTGTGCTGGTTCGAGTGTAAAATGTCCTCCATCAATTCCGGTGTTTGGTTAAGTTTCCTACTCAGTCCTTAGTGGGTGGGCCTTTGGGAGGTAGGCCCTTGCTGGAGGAGGCCGGTCACTGGGGTAGGCGTTGAGGTTTATTGGTCCAGCCCTACTAGGCATTGAGAGTAAGCTCACTCACACTACTCCTTCACTGCTGTTGGGACAAGATGTGACGCCCCAGCTGCCTGCTCTGCTATGCTTTCTCCACCATGGTGAAATTTCCCCTTCAAATTGTCATAAACCTTTTCCTCCCATAAGCTACTTGGGATGGAGTGTTTTGTCCTAGAAGAAGAAGGTAACTGCTACACGAGGCAACCGTAACCAGTACTTGTTTGCAGAATGTTTGACTCACCTCAAATACAACTTGATAGCCACCGTACAACACCTCCTCGTTCTTCTTTAGCCTCTGACAACAGCTAACGTTCATTCAATTTTATTTTAATCTCTGTGCACTTGGCTATTGTAGGCACATCACATAAGTGGACTCATGATATTTAGCCATTTTGTGTGTGCTTACTTCTTTTTTAATTTTTATTTATTTATTTATTTTTGGTTTTTCAAGGAAGGGTGTCACTCTAGCTCAGGCTGACCTGGAATTCACTATGTAGTCTCAGGGTGGCCTCAAACTCATGGAGATCCTCTTACCTCCCAAGTGCTGGGATTAGAGGTGTGTGCCACCATGCCCGGCCTATGTGTGTTTATTTCTATATTATAGCATGCAACAGAATCCCATTCATTCTTAGGGTTGAATATTATGCCCTTTATATACATAGTACATTTTATTGATGACCACTTGGGTGATTTCTACACTTTGGCTATGGTCAGCAATGATGCTATGAATATGGGTGTGCAAGTATTCTTTTTTTTTTCCCCCTTTTGTTTTTCAAGGTAGGGTTTCATTCTATCCCAGGATGACTTGGAATTCATTATTATAGTCTCAGGGTAGCCTCAAACTCACAGCGATCCTCCTACCTTTGCCTCCCAAGTGCTAGGATTAAAGATGTATGCCACAATGCCTGGCCATGAATATTGGCATGCAAGTATCCTTGAAGGCCTGGCTCTCATTACGGATGTTCTTCTGTGTCAAGAGAAAAATGACATCTGGGCGTGGTGGCACTGGAGAGGCTGAGGTAGGAGGATTGTTGAGAGTTCCAGGTCAGCTTGGTCTACATAGTGAATTTTAGGCCAGCCAGGGTTACACAGTAAGATGCTGTTCAGGGGGGGGGAGTTGGGAAAGGAAGGAAGGAAGTGAGAAAGAAAGAAAGAAAGAAAGAAAGAAAGAAAGAAAGAAAGAAAGAAAGAAAGAAAGAAAGAAGGTGGAGGAAGAGGAGGAGGGGAGGAGAGAGAGAACATCAAATATAAAGGAATGGAACAATATATGTAGGAAATTGTTAATTTAAAAAGTTTAAAAAAAAACAGAAAGAGGAGCTTGAGTTTTGGATGGAACTGGAGAGAGAGAGGAAAAGAGAGAGAGAGAGAGATTCCTAATGTTTCTCTTCCTCACAGGACCACCACAGAAAGTAAGAGGCCAGGGAGGGAATGTGCCTGTATAGGTAGCTTTCTCCTGCGAGGTGACTTTCTTTCTGGTCCCAGGGTCCTGCATGGAATTTGCAGGAGGAATTCTAATCTCTAGGTCCCCTACCACTTTCAGTGCCTTTGGGAACTTATCTACCTACCAGCTTTAGAGGAACTCAGACTCACTAGTTGGGACAGTGTCTACACATGACACATGACATACTCTCTGTTAGCAATGGGCCAGCATTCTAGTTTTCCCACAACTTATTTTCTGACATTTCCCCTTAAAATAATGGTTCTCTTAGTGGGTGTGTCCACAAATTTTTTAATAAAATATGTTCATGAATTATAATTCAAATATCCCTTCATATTGCTAGACCTATTTATCTTAAAGAATGTAATCTTCCAATGTGAATCTTTTGTTTATGTATAGTTCTAAGATCCACCCAATAGCACTTCAGTCAAATATAATCCTTGGCCCCTGAAATTAATTGACTTAGCTTATGCACACGGTTCCAATGCTGGGAAAAAAAAAACAGCAGTGATATTTGCAGGTTAAAATTCTTAGGCAAATCAAAGTCAAACTGTTGATTTTCTTTTTCAGGTGAATCACATTTTTTACCTGTGCTTAAAATATAAACCAGATATGGGAGATTTTTTAAAAAAAGCAATTAGCAATACTTGTCAAAAATTAGGCACAAATGTATGGCAAAGAATGACATCCAATCCTGCTGTCTAGGTGAATATTGAATCATTGAATAACCTCTTCAATCCTTTCTGGCCCGTGGAATTTGCTAGTGGGGAATCGAGAACACTGCTTTGGAGAAAAGAAAGTGATTTGGATAAAAAGTCCAAAACCTACAAAGTGGGCGTGGCATTCCTTATTTCACAGAGGATATTACCTGCACAACATTGGACCTGTTTACATGTTATCAGGGATGATGGTTAAATAAAAAGACATCAAATAGAAAAGGTAGAAGTTGGAAAGAAGGGGTCCAGTGGAAGAGGAATGGGGAGGAGGTAAAAAAAGAAAGTAATGGGAGGGGACTATGAACAAAATACAGGATGTACATGTACGAAATTGTCAATCAAAAGTTTTTTAATGTCCAAAGAAGATCAACTTAAAATGCTTTTTATTCTTTCTCTAATACCAAGGTTTTAGAAACTGTGCTAAGAAAAATCTTCTGGAGTCTAATATAACTCTAGTGTTTTCATCCTACTATATGCTATTTAAAAATTATTTATTTAAGAGAGAGAGAGAGAGAGGGAGAGAATGGGTGCACCATGGCTTCTAGCCATTGTAAATTAACTCCAGATACATGCACCATCTTGCTTGTGCATCTGGTTTTAGGTGGGTACTGGGAAATTGATCTTGGGTCCTTAGGCTTTGCTAGCAAGTGCAAACTGCTAAGCATTCTCTCCAGGCCCCTACTATATGTTTTAGAAAGAAGGAATTTTTTGAGCCAAATTGGGTGTGGGGGGGTATCTTTTTCATGAAAATCATGTTAAGAAACACTTCCCTAAAAGCACTGAAATGTTGGGCAGAGTGTGCTGTCATATACCTTCAGGAGGCAGAGGTAGAAGGATAGCTGTGAGTTTGAGGCCAGCCTGGGCTACAGTGAAACCCTACCTTGACCCCCCCCCCAAAGAAAAGAAAAATAGCAAAACAAGCCAGTTGTGGTGGTGCGCACCTTAATCCCAGTACTTGGGAGGCAGAGGTGGTAGGATTGCCGTGAGCTAAAGGCCACTCGGAGACTACATAGTGAATTCCAGCTCAGCTGGGCTAGAGCAAGACCCTTCCTCAAAAAAAAAAAACAAAAAAAAGTACAAACAAACAACAACAAAAAATTGCAACACAGCAGGGCCTCAGGCAGAGTTCAGACATCTCATACCGAAAATCAGATTTGCCCCCAAACACACGTTTGGGCTGGACCCTAGGATCTTCTCCCAGTGACATCTCTTCCTACAAGGTGGCTGGAAATCCAACTTACAAGCTTTATTAAAACTCCTGAATCTATTGGGGTACATTCATTCAAACTACCACAGTAGCTAAAATTGGCCTTTTACCCTGAATCTTCCTACCTCAGCCTCCTGAGTGCTGGGATTATAGATGTGTACCATCATGCTGAGCTCTTGGTCTAATTACTTGTTAAACTCCTTTGGATTGAAAGTTTTTAAATTTTCTTTAACTTTTAATCATCTTATTTTAATATTTACTGATATATCCCTGTTATTGTAATGGTCAACTAGACATTCAATGAAATTTTTAATTAATATCTGTACCATCACCAAAAGTATATTAGCGTTTTTCAAAGATTAATTCTAATTTACTATTATTGGTATTTTATGTAATGAGCATTTGTTTAATTTTTCTGACACATTTGTTAAATTAAAGTTTAGGTTAATATACAAAGTAATGGGTTTCCTTATGTCATTTACATGCATGTGTCATATATTTTCTCATTCATCCTCCTCCTTTACTACCATTCTCCATGTCCCCTGGAACCATTTGGCTGGTTCCCTTCATTTCCCAAGATAGCCCCTTTCTGTTTTCTTATCACATGTATTCTATTACCTTCTCTTTTTCCCTCCGTTAAGACCTCTTTCTCTACCCTCATGATTCCCTTTATAGTTCAATGTCTTACACATTCTATCTATCTATCTATCTATCTATCTATCTATCTATCTATCTACCTACCTACCTACCTCTATACTATCACCATAATTTTATTTTATTTTGTAACTTTTTATTGTTTATTTATGTATTTGAGAGAGGGAGAGAAAGTTGCACACACACACACACACACACACACACACACACACAGAGAGAGAGAGAGAGAGGGAATGGGCATTGCAGGCCCTCCAGTCACTGCAAATGAACTACAGACACATGCATCACCTTGTGCATCTGGCTTATATTGAGTACTGGGGAATCTAACTTGGGTTCTTAGACTTTGCAGGCAAGTGCCTTAACCACTAAGCAGTCTCTCCAACCCTATAATCATTATTTTAAATCAAAGTCCTTCATCTAGGATACAACGTGCTGCATTTGTCTTTCTGAGTCTGGCTTATTTCACTTAAAATAAGTACTTCCAGTTCCATCCAAATCTCTTGATCTCATGAGAGAATTCACCATGTATAACACAGTGAACTAGAAACTCTCAATTGTATATACATACAATACACTAATACTAGAATAAGGGAGAAAGCAAGCAACAAACAATAATGCAAGTAACCATAAAAACCATCAACAAAATCACAAGAATTTGTAGACATCAATCAATAATAACTTTAAGTGTATATGGTCTAACATCACCTACAAAGAGATATAGACTGGATGACTGGTTAATAATAATAATAATAAAACCTAGATCTAACTATGTTCTGTCTTTAAGAAATACACCTCACTGGTAAAATCACCTTAAGATTGAGAAATAAGAGATGGAAAGTTATCAAGCAGACAAAACAGAAGCCCAAAACAGGCTGACCTAAATATTTTGATATCTGATAAAGTAGACTTCAAACCAAACTTAAGGAGAAGCAATAAAGAAGGTTACTACAGACTATTAAATGGAATAACTCATCAAGAAGACTATGCATATATATGTAGGTTGAATATTCTGGCTCCAAATTTTATGAAACAAATGGAAATAGATTGATCCAAATACAGGATACAGGAGTAATATTTAAAAAAACGTTTTTAAATTTATTTGCCAAGTGGGGGAAATGGGAACCTGGGTCACCAGTCTTTGCAAGCAAGTCCCTTTAATCATTGAGCAATATCCCCAGCCAGATGATTTTAATGTCCCACTCTTATCTATATATAGGTCACCCAAACTAAAATTTCGCAAAGGAAACTTAAATTATACCATATATCAAATGGCCAAATGGACTTAATACACATACACAGAATATTCTATCCAGCAGATAAGGAATACACTTTCTTCTCAGCAGTCTATGCAACCCTTTCTAAATAGACAACATTCCAGGCTACAAATCAAGCCTCGCAAAATACAAAAAAAATTGCAATAATTTCATCTATTGTTTTAGATCATAGTACAATAGAACTATAAATCAATAGCAAGAAAAACTAAAGAAACTATACAAATACATTGAGACTGAACAACATAGTCTTTAAAAAGTATTTATTTATTTGCAGTAAATATAGAGGGAGGGAGAGAGAGAGAGAGGGGAGAGAGAGAGAGAGAAAGAGAATGATAGATGGAATGGATGTGCCAGGGCCTCCTGCCACTGCAAATGAACTCCAGATGCATGTGTCCAGTTTGTACATTTGGCTTTACATGGGTAAAATTAAACCCAGGTTGTTATGCTGTGCTTGCAAATACCTTAACCACTGGGTAATCTCTCCATCCCTGAATGACTCTTGAATGACTTGTGAGTAATTGAAGAAGTCAATGAGGACACTGAAAAATTCCTATAATCAAATGAAAATGAAAGCACAACTTGCCAGAACTGTAGGGATACAGCTAAGGGTCTAAGGGGAAAGTTGATAGCTATTAGTGCTTACATTAGAAAGCATAGAGATTTAAACACATAACCTAATGATGCACCTCAAGTCCTAGGGAAGGAAAGAATAATACAAGCCAAAAAGCAGTTGATGAAAGATCAGGGCAGAAATTAATAAAATGGATACTAAGAATACAGTATGTAGAATTCATTGAAGAGTTTGTTCTTTGGAAAAATGAAATGATTCATGTATTTTTAATGCTTTAATTACTACTTCTTGTATCTACATCTGCCTTTGGATCATTGTTTTTAATCCTCGAAGACAGCCTTGTGACTTCACGATAGCAGATTTGTTAGAGATCAATTTCCTTGTGCTTTCTGAGTCTGAAAATATCTTGAGTGTCTTAGTGGCAATTTCAGTTTAACAGTTTTAACCCAGCTTTCTTGCTTCCATTTTTTGCTTTGATAATTCAGCAGCAGTTTAAGTATTCGTTGCTTTTTGGTAGGTAATATGCCTCCTATTGTTTTTAATGATTCCTATGTCTGCTGCTCTGCTCATTGTAAGATTTGCTCAGTACTCTATATGTTTTACAGGGTAATTCTTTATTTATGTATGTATATTTGTTTCTGATGTATATTTGATTATTGGACTTCTTTTGTTGCATGTGTTTGTATGTGTAATGTGTATGCATGTGTGTGTGCATGTACATATCTGTGTAGGCTATGGAGGGCAGAAGTTCACTTTGGGTATCTTCCTTGATCATCCCCCTCCCACCTAAATTATTGGGATTGAGTCTCTCACTTGAGCCCAGCATTTGCTGATTCAGCTAATCTTGCTAGCCAGCTTGCCCCCCAGGGATCACTCGCCTCCATCACCTTAATGCTTGGATTACAGGTACACATCATGCCCATATGACATTTACATGGGTACTGGGTACGCTGGGGATCCCAACTCTGCTTCTCAAATTTGTGTGGCAAGTACTGTATCCACTGAGCCCTCTGGACTTCTCAATTCTAAAAGTTTATCTTTTTATCAGTTCTGGAAAACTTCAGCCAATATTTCTTTAAATATAGCCTTACTCATTTTTTTTGTTTTTTTGAGGTAGGGTCTCACTCTAGCCCAGGCTGACCTGGATCTCACTATGTAGTCTCAGGGTGGCCTCAAACTTAATCACATTTTTATCCCATCATAAGTATGCACAATGTTTTATCTTCAAAATACCAAAGCATGCCTACGTTCTGCTTTAAAAGCAAAGGTCATGTCATCGTTTTATTATGTGAAGGTATTTGTTGTTTACTTACTCTTGCTTATTCACTGATGAAATGCTATTATTTAGCAACACCTCAAAAGGAATATTACCCTACACTGGGTGCTGAACATATATTGTTGAATAAGAAAGAAACAGTTTCTGTACTCATAGGCGTTAACATCTAAAACACTAATAATGAAATAACATAAAAATAAAAAAATATAGTGAGCATGGTGGAACATGCCTGTAATCGCAGTGCTTCATAGGCTAGGACAGGTAGATCATGAGTTTGAGCTACATAGATCCTATCTCAAAATAATATTACCACAGATTGTATGGCTTGAGATAACTTATACACAATAGGTGCCAGCTACCATGCTAATCACTTATTTTTACAAGGCAAAACTCCAAGTGTCTCATTTAGGTTCACAAACTTTTGACATTCTTGTCTTAATCTTTTAAAACTTTTTTGGTGGTGTAGTGTGTGTGTGTGTGTGTGTGTGCATGTGTGTGCTATACACATGTGTGTGCACATGCACACATCCCATGCTGAGGATGGAGAAAGACATCTGTGCTCATTGGCATTATTTCTCTGAGACAGAGTGTCCCATTGAACCTGGAGCTGTCTGTTTTCAGTTAGACTGGCTGAATAGGGAGCACCAGTGATTCTCATGTCTCTACCCCACTCAGTGCTGGTGTTACAGGCATGTATGACTATGCCTCCAGTTGATCTTCACCTGGGTCCTGGAGATGGAACTTATATCCTCACGTTTGCATAGCAAGCACTCTTTCCTGCTGAGCCATCTCCTTAGCCCTTAGCCTTCTTTTCCAGAGCAACCATCTATATTCTAATCCACCCCTACCCCCAACCCTGAACGACTCAACTTTTCCAGAAACAACAACCTCCTCCCATGAGCCTACCTTCTATTACTTGGAAAATTCTACTGTTTCATAAATAATCCAATTTTATTTTCTTTATCAAGTATTATAAACTTCTCAGGTTGTAATTTTTTCCTTCTTTGTGACCTCATGACTATTCATTCAAATTTATACACAGTTATTCCTCCATATTTGTTGGTTTCACATCCATGGATTACACCAACTATGCATGGAAAATATTTTATCTATATTGAACAAATACAGGCTTTTCCTTTTCATTATTCCTACTGTTATTGTCTTTCAGTATTCATGGGGAATTGGTTCTAAGACTCTTAGTGAGTTCCTAAATCTATGGAACTGTGAGACAACTGTAGTAGAAATTTCTGTTTTTAATTTAAATGGAATAGTATCTATTTAGATTTAGCAAATGGTACACTTCCAAGTGAAGCAAACCCCCATCAAACTGGAAAAGCATACGAAATAGTATATTTTCGGAAACTAGGCACTAGGAAACAAAGGACAATGATTCCTGGGATATATGAGTCAATTATGTAATGCCTGTGAGTGTTCCACCTTATGCCTGGAAAGTTTTTTTTTTTTTTTTTTTGGTTTTTCAAGGTAGGGTCTCACTCCGGCTCAGGCTGACCTGGAATTCACTATGTAGTCTCAGGGTGGCCTCGAACTCTCGGCGATCCTCCTACCTCTGCCTCCGGAGTGCTGGGATTAAAGGCATGCGCCACCACACCCAGCTTCCTGGAAAGTATTTATAGGCTATTGCAAAGACAAAATGGAAGTGGAGCCCACCAAATCTCACTGAATTGAGGAGTTGAGGAACCTCAGCTGGAAGACAGGTGGCTGGAGTTCTCAAGACTAGAGCTGAGAAATCAGTATAAAAGGAGATTGTTGGAGACCTTCAAAGGTCCTCCCTTTGGTATCCAGCTGAGTACTGGCCAGGAAGCTGTTGAAAGCTTGGGAGAAAACCCGAAAGTTTTAGAAGTAGTAATGTCTGACTCCAACTTGGTTCATCCATGGAGGGTCTTGGTCATCAGTAGTGATGCCTGGATTAAACTGTACTTTTCCACTGTTTTAATCACAGGTCATAGAAACCCTAGATCATGCCCTAAGGCAGGGGTTCTTAAATTTTTTTCCACTTAAGATTCCTTTTCACCTGGGAAATTTATACATGACCTTGGGTGTATAAAATAAGCAAATAAAACATCTACTGATAAAATTTTATAAATAAATTTAATTGTTAAAAATTTTATTTTTATGCACACGTGGTATGCATGCCTATGTATGAAAGTGCATGTGTGTAGTGGTTTGACTCAGGTGTCCCCCCCCATAAACTTAGGTGTTCTGAATGCTAGGTTCACAGCTGATGGAGATTTGGGAATTAATGCCTCTTGGAGGGAGTATATTGTTGGGAGCTATAGCCAGTTTCCCCTTGCCAATGTTCAGCACACTCTCCTGTTCCACAGCTGCTCTTGGTTGGGTGATTTCTACCAGCAATGTAAACCTGACTGCAACAGTAAAGTGGTACTGAGGAATGGGGTTGCTGCTAGACACATGACTGTGTGGCTTTGGCCTTTTGGAGCTTATTTTCAAGAGGAATGTAGAAGGCTTTGAAACCTGGGCCTGAGAGATGTCTTGAAGTGCTGTAAGTACAGCTTGATGGATTATTTTGGTCAGTGTTGAAAGACCTGAATGCAGTAAGAACTATTGACTGTGAGGTTTGGCTTATGAGGATGAAAGAGCCTTGCTTGGACTGGGCTAGCAGTTTGTGTGTGCCTGGGTCCTGAGAACTTGTGCAGGGTTGCTTTGCATAGAAACGGACTGATGTGAGCAGGGCGTTATGGCACAGTAAAAAATGTTTAGGCCAAAATTGCTGAGATTGCAACCTTTAAGATTGGGCCAGCTGACCTGCACTGGGGCAATAGGAAGAATGTAGACTCTTTTGAAGGGCCTGAATGCTCAAGAAGTGTCCCGTTCTTCAAAGCCTGCTTTATTCCCCCCTCAATTAACAAATTGGCACCCTACTTGGTATTGTGGAGTATAAGAAATGCAGGAAAGAGAGGGTCACTGAGTTTGCAACACAGTCTTGTGTTTTGGAAATGGCCGTGGGCAGTGTGAAGCAGGTTTGCTGGATGAGACCCAGTGGAGCCATGAGGATGAACGATGGATTGCAGTGGAGACCCAGTGGAAATGCCGGGACCACAAGATGGCTGCCAAGGGATGCTGCTGGTCTCAATGAAGTTTTTCAGGACTGTGAGTAGCCTAGCTGGAGGGACGAATTGTAACTCCAGAGACTTGTTGCTGGTTAGTATTATCAGACTTAGAGACTTGTCACTGGCTAGAGTCATTGAACTTGGAGCTACAGAGTTTGGTGTTTGCCCTGTTTAAATCGTGTATTGCTTGAATATTTCTTTGTTATGCCCAATGCCATCTTTTGCAGTGTGAATGTTTACTCTGTGCCAATATGTTTTTTTTTTGGGGGGGGGTTGGTATTATGGCTTAGTTAAAAGATCTTGGACTATGGGTATGTATGAACATCATTGGAATTGATAAAAAAACTATGGAGACTTTTAAAGTTGTATGAATGCATTGCATTTTACATCATGCATAGTTATTAGTTTATGCGGGCCAGAGCAGAATGTTGTGATTTGACTCCAGTGTCCCCCATAAACTTAGGTGTTCTGAATTCTAGGTTACCAGCTGATGGAAATTTGGGAGTTAACGCCTCCTAGAGGCAGTGCTATATTGGGTATGGGCTTATAGGAGTTATAGCCAGTTTCCCCTGGCCAGTATTTGGCACACTCTCCTGTTGCTATTGTCCACCTTATATTGGCAAAGAGGTGATGTCCACCCTCTGCTCATGTCATCATTTTCCCTGCCATTGTGGAGCTTCCCTTTGAACCTGTAAGCCAAAATAAACCTCTTTTTTTCCCCACAAGCTGCTCTTGGTCAGGTGATTTCTACCAGCAACATGAACTTGACTGCAACAATGTGTGTTGAGGCCAGAGGTGGATGCCAGGTGACTTCCTCCATCACTGTTCACTTTATTCAGGGTGACAACATCTCTCACTTGAGCTCATAGTTAGTCTAGCTTGCCAGCCTGTCAAATGATCCCTTGTGTCTATTTCCTGAGTTCTGGGGTTACAAGTGGGCCAGCACACCTGCCCAGCATTTATGTGGGTGCTGGGGATCCTGGTCGTCATGCTTGTGTAGCATGAGCTCTTATACCCATTCAGAGTGGCCCATCACACACCTCTTTCTCAAAGTTCCTTGTTACTAGTTTCACAATCCCAAGTCCCAAATCATCCAGCCAAACCTCGGGTCACAGGCCATAAATTGGTTCCATTCACATATGACCATTTCTTCTTCCAATCAAAGTGAGAACCCCACTGCTCATCTTGAAGTTCTGTTAATTATGAAATCTGTTGAAATACACTTGAAGAGTAGGGCCACTAATTGTAACTTTAATGCTTTGGTGATGGGAGCTAGCACTGGTGCTACCAATATGGCTCAACATGCCATTTTTATTAGAGGTATTAAGGATGAGCCATTTCTTCAGTGACATTAAAAAATACATCTAAATCAAGAGATTTATATAAAGCAGCAAAATCATGGTAAAAGTGATTTTCTTTGTCCTTTGTCAATGTATCTGTGGGTTTGTCTCTCAATTCTATTCATGGATGTCCTCGTAGTGAACTCCATATATTACTTAGACATAATGCTACTTTTGGGTGGTACCTGCACCATGTTCATAACCATCTCTAAACTTGGCTTGTGTCTTCTATTTCTCTCTCAACCAATTGTACCAACTGTACACCGCCAGGGGCCACAGGTGTAGTCTAGGTGAGTGAGGGAAATGTGATGGGACTGAGGACAATGGCATTTTGAAAATGTTTTGTAACCTACTTTTGTTATTAGGGTTTTCTCAGGACTAATCAGGAATAGGCTATATATAGACTATCTTAAATGACAGAATTCATGGGCCTAGGGATTTATACATATACATATACATACATACATATATATATGCATATATATATATATATATATATATATATATATATATACATATATATATATATATGTGGTGGTAGTGGTAGGGTGTGTGTGTGTGTGTGTGTGTGTGTGCTGTATGCTCATGTATATGCACACTCACAGAGACCAGAGAAGAATACTGGGTGTCCTTCCTCTATTGCATATATTGGCATTTTCTTGAGCCAGACTCCCTCTGTAAATGTGGAACTTCAGTTTTCTTAAGCCCAAGTGATTTTCTAATCTCTGTTTCCCACAGGACCAGTGTTACAGATGTGCAAGGCCACATCTAGCTATGTATATGGGTCCTGCGGATAAAACTTATGCAGTCTCAGGTCCTCATGCTTGCAAAAGTACCCTTGCCTGCTGAGCCACCTCCCCAGCCACCAGGAATCATTTTTAATGAATTTAACCATTCATTTAAATGAGCTAAACATGTATCTTTGGGTGAAAATCAACTTACTAATACAATGTTTCTAATCATTAAAGCATTCCAAATGAAACTGAAATTATGGCAATTTCAAATTAAGGCAAACAATTGTTTGCATTTTGACATGTTGACTAAACAGTCCAGTGAACAGTGCAAAAAGGGCAACGTTTTTCTGCAGTTTTATATAAGATTTGAAAACAGATTTCAAGATTTCTCAAAAAACTATTTTGCTATATTTGCAGCTCAACTGCATTTTCTGTTGACGTAAATATGTTACCTGCCACTTTCCAAATGGAATGCATAGAGCTGAAATCTGACATCCAGCTTACAGGAAATTTTCAGCATGTCTCATTAGTCAACTTTTATAGGTCCTGCTTTCTCAGAGAAAAATATCCTTCTTTTCATGCTGACACCTTCTCCATTTCACTGCTTCTGGCAGCCCGACGTTTGTGAGCAACTTCTTTTAAGAGTGAAGCACACCTAGAGTAAAATTAGGACCAAAATATCTGATTAGCACCTTGAGAACTCACTGGGAATTGTAACTACTTCCGTGAAACCAGACACCAACACAGTTTAAGTTTCTTGACTACAATGTCAAATACCTCACTATCTTTATGTTACCTGCTCTTTTATTTTTATGACACTATTTAGCAAAATCAAGTCATATTACTTAGATATGATCATCTTCTTTATTAGTGATCACATACATGAGACTGGCTCAATGATTTATTTATTTATTTATTTGACAGAGAAAGAGGGAGAGAGAGAGAGAGAGAAAGAGAGAGAGAGAATGGGAACGCCAGGGCCTCCAGCCACTGCAAATGAACTCTAGACGCATGTGCCCCTTGTGTATCTGGCTAACATGCGTCCTGGGGAATCAAACCTGGGTCCTTTGGCTTTTCAGGCAAATGCCTTAACTGCTAAGCAATCCTTCCAGCCCTGGTTCAGTGATTTTACATAGCTCTCTAAACACAGTGCCACATGACATGAGGACTTTTTGCTTTTTTTCTCTTTTGCTGGCCAACTTTCACTAGTGTTTGTGTGGCTGTGTCCTAATGTGGCCCAGGGAAGCCGAAGCCTTGCATAATGTGTGCTAACAAAGCCAGTCTACTCAGAAACGAAAAAGGCAAAATCCAGATGTGATGCTGAGTGCAAGGTTAAACCAAAAGATTCCACAATATTTTGCCAAATATCTCATAGAATATAATGAGGGGTATAAGCACAACATTTTGTCTGTTATTCCTAGATCTTATTAGGAATGTCCTGAGTGACTTTTTTTTTTGAGTGTCACTGGAACTTTCTGCCGTGAGAGATCACTGATACATGACAGCAGAATCTTAGGTGATTCATTGGATTCGTCATTGAAAATGGTTAATCTAGAAGAAATAGCTTCTTTTCTTTAAAGGTACATGAATTATTTGGCACTGTTGTAGTCAGCTCCACATTGCTGAGATGAACATCCAACCAGACACACAGTTTATGGAGAGAAGGGATTTATTTCAGGTTACAAAGTTCAGGGGAAACTCACCAGTGGCCGACTGACTTCCATACAGCTAAGCAGAGAGAAACAACTTCAACAAGCACCGAACAGCAGCAAGCTCGGACCTCCAGAGCTCAGACTGTTCTGCATCTACCTCTGGGCTGAAATCATATCTTCCCTCAGTGACCCCCTCCCCCTGGAGAAGAATTCTGTCTGCTAAGCACTGAATGTGTGAACTCAATTTTAGTAAAACACCTGAGTTAATGGGGCCATTTCACTGTGTTCAGACTACCACAGGCATATTAGCTATTTTTCATGCTGCTGTGACATGATGCCTGACAAGAAGCAACTTAAGGGGAGAAGGGTTTCTTTTGGCTTAAAGTTTCTTAAGGCTTTTATGGTGGGAAAGGCATGATGGTAGGAGCACGAGGTTGATGGTGACCTTACTTCTGCAGTCAGGAAGCAGAGATTGGACAGAAAATGAGGCCACAAGCTATCAAATTGCAAGGGCCTACTCCCAGTGTGTCACTTCCTTCAGTAAGGGTCTACCTCTTAAAGGTTCCATACCTGCCAAAACAACAGCACTAGCTGGGGACCAAGTGTTCAAACACATCATCGATGGGGGATAGTTCGCATTCAGACCACAAATGCTTGGTATCAATCCACTTCCATATCATAGTTGTCTGTGTAATTTACATTAAATATGTCTTGAGCACTATAGTGGTTTGAGTGTAAATGTATGTTCCCCATAGACTGAGGTATTTTTGTTTAAGATTAAACTTCATGCTTAGTCTTCAACAGGTGGAGCCCTGCTGGAGGAGGTGTGTCACTGGGAGTAGGTCTTGAGCTCAGTCCTAAAGTGTGCAGAGACCCATTTTGAGCTCTGACTGCTCATGCTTGTGGGCGCTGGTGTTTTTCTCTCTGCTGTGACTGAATGGTAAGGGGAGACAGCTTTTAGTACTATTATGGAACTTCCCATGGACTCTAGAAGCCTGAAGTAAACCTTTTCCTCCCATAAACTGCTTCTGGCCAGGTGGCTATTCCAGCAATAAGAATGTAACAAGTACCTTCATGCTTGACAATTGTATAAACTGATACCGCATTCACCCAAAACAATGATGGCATCACTGGGCGTACCCTTTCATGTTCTTTTCTAGCCAACACTCTTCAGTCTACAACGACCTTCTGGTTTCTGTGATAATGGCTTTGTTTTGCCCATAGTTGCCTTTTTTTTTTCTTTTTTTGAGGCAAACCCAACAGAGCACATTTTCTATGTGTGTGTGTGAGAGAGGGAGAGAGAGAGAGAGAGACTGAGAATTGGCATACCAGGGCCTCTAGCCGCTGCAATAAACCTCCATACTCATGAGCTTCCTGTGTACATGTACAACCTTGTGCTCTTGTGTCACTGAGCTTCTGGCTTACATGGGACCTGGAGAGTTGAACATGAGTCCTTAAGCTTTGCAGTCCAGTGCCTTAACCACTAAGCAATCTGTCCAGTCCCACAGTTGGATTTTTATGTGGATGGATTCATCTATTATTCCTTTATCCTCAGCCACTGGCATTTAGTTACTCTTGAGTTTATAGAACATTTTTTTTTCCTCTGATCTCACGAAGATACTTTTACAAACAACCCTTATACATTTTGTTTTGAATTCAACATTTTCCTTGTTTACTAGTAGTCTGTAGAGAAGCTTGGGATGTGAAGACAAGACACAGTTTTCACTGGTAAATCGCATTAGATTACACTTGGTCACCCCACACTAATTAAGACACAACCATCAGGTTTCCACTTTCAACCAGACATTGGGCTACATTGACCTGAAGATAGAGTGGAGAACTAGAAAGGGCAGCTGTTTGTCTTCATGGGATTTATATTACAGCAGGAGAGATAGAAGACAGGCAATAATGGCAAATACATTCATTGAGAAGTATGACAGGGGAGGCCATAAGATCTGTGTTACACTAGCTTTGTCAGACAGTTCCAGAAAATACCCTTGAAGAATAGATATTTAAGCTAGGATGGGAGGAATAAGTGACAGTGAACCAGAGAAAGAGACAGAGAAGAAGGAAAAGAGAGAACAAAAGGGGAGAGCTGATCCAAGGAGACTGGAGCAGTGCTAGGGATGTGACAGTGTAGCAATGAAGCCACTCTGGAGAAGTGACAGGAGCTTAGTAATGACTAAAAGTGGGCTAGAAGGAAAACGACAACAATGGCAGGAACTTCTGAGCCACACAGGCATCTCTAATTCATGCTGAACTCAAAAGACACCAGCTACTGTAGAGTTTCAACACACGAAGACATCTTAGAGACCATTGCATGAACCAAGGTGATAGAGAAAGTGAAGCAATATTTTAGAGGTAATCACATAAGATTTTGGTAAATAGGAATTAGTGGTATGGAAGACAGATAACTCAAAGATTCCTCACAAGTTTCCTATTTAGGCATCTAGCAACGTGGCAGGACTACCTCCCTAGAGGAATAAGTAAGAGAAGATTATGTCACTGTGTGTGTGAGTGTGTGGAGAGATGCACAGATGGAAATATTGAGTCCAGTTTTTGAAATGGATTTTTTTTTTCCCTCAGGCTCTTGCAAGGCAGCTGGATATCCAGTGGCAGCATCCAGAGGATATATGTCTGAAGGTCAAGGGAGAAAGGACTTCACAAGTTATATAAATTTGGTCATGATAAGCAAATAAATAGCCATTGAAAAGACAGTGGATAAAAACTGTCTACAAAGAGATGTGTGATTTTCAGATATAATTAATATATAGCCTTCTAAACTGGGTTCCATGATTGGCTTGTTCTATGAAATGCTTTAAATTAAATTACTTTGTCTTTAAACAAACTTAGAAAATGCATTGAATTGAAAACACACAAGGCACAGTATTGAATTTTAAAGGTCACTACATCCACCTGTATCAAAATATGTTTTGTTTTTCATAATATAGTGTTTCTCCAATATCCCTCATCATCATATTTATTGAAAGATAATGTACAAGAAAATAGAACACATGTATCTTAGGTGCTGGTAGAGGACAGGAAAACTACATCCTATTTGTTTTCCACAATGCAGTTTCAGCTTGTAGATGACCCATCCCAGCTAAGTTGGTCCTGGACAATGGGTGTTCGGATTCACTTTCCACTAGTTGTAAGATCCTATTGTCTTGGTTTGTTGAATGCTTACCATGTTTAAAGAAGATTTCAGGTGTGATGTCCTTAACTTTTTATGCTTCTTTTCTTTTCTAACACTGCTTACATTTTTTAAAAATATTTTTTGGTTTTTCGAGGTAGGGTCTCACTGTAGCCCAGGCTGACCAGGAATTCACTATGGAGTCTCAGGGTGGCCTCGAACTCACGGCGATCCTCCTACCTCTGCCTCCCGAGTGCTGGGATTAAAGGCGTGCGCCACCACGCCCAGCACGGCTTACATTTTGATGGCAGTATTGTTAAATACCAAAATAGCTGTTATTTTCTTTTATTATAGTGTCATATAACAGAATACACGAAATCATTTAATGCTGCTTTGAAAATAGTTCAATTCCTCCTTTCTTCTCCTTTTGCCCAGTGTATTTATAGCTTTGGAAAGGTTGTGGTAGGGTGGTTACTATGCATTTTATTTTTAATGAGAGAGAGAAAGAGAGAGAATTGGCATGCTAGGGCCTCCTAGCACTGAAATTGGCTTGTGCCCCCTTGTGCACATGTGTGACATTTAGCGCTTGTGTTACTGTGCATCTGTCTTATGTGGGACCTAGAGAGTTGAACATGAGTCCTTAGGCTTTGCAGGCAAGTGTCTGAGCCACTAAGTCATCTCTCCAGTTCAGTTACTAAGTCTTTTAAATGACACAAGGAAGCTAGCATGTGAAGAAATGCGGTGTCTATTCAGTCAAACAGGGTTGCTTTAGAGTTTAAGAGATTATTTTCTGGAGTATTCTCATCGGTTCTGCGGTCTCACCCAGCACCTATGATGTTGGCTTTCCATGATGTTGAGCTTCTCAGCTGAGCACTGGGCCCATCTTTATAAATGTTTTCTCCTCTACCCAAAAGTCTGCATGCACCTCAAGCCTGGCATCCAGAATATAAATCTTGTTATCTTATGACTCTGAATGGGGATGTGGGAAAGATTGAGTTATTTCAAACCTATTTTTCCAGTCTTGCTTCAAGGAATTTATTGATTTATTCATCCAGAAAGCGCTTATTGTATATCTTCAAAAGGTCGAGTACTGCTTTATATCCGGAGGTAGAAGAAAGAATGACACAGACGAGGAGCTGTCTTCAGGGAACTTGAACTTCATTGATGCTTTCCCCAACCTAGTTGTCTAGTATCATGTTGCTAGTGCCCTTTCTTTCTTCCTTTCTTTCTCTCTCTCTCTCTCTCTCTCTTTCTTTCTTTCCTTCTTTCTTCCTTCCTTCCTTCCTTCCTTCCTTCCTTCCTTCCTTCCTTCCTTCCTTTCCTTCCTTCTTCCTTCCTTCCTTCCTTCCTTCCTTCCTTCCTTCCTTCCTTCCTTCCTTCCTTCTTTCTTTCTTTCTTTCTTTCTTTCTTTCTTTCTTTCTTTCTTTCTTTCTTTCTTTCTTTCTTGCCTCCTTTCTTCCTTTCTGTCTCTGTCTGTCTTTCTTTCTATGTCTCTCTCTCCACATATTCTCTCTCTTTGTCCTATTTTTTCACAATTTAGTTGGTTACCAACTCAATTATCCAGAAATGCTTTTACATTTCTCCACTCTAACCTCCTCTGTGATGGGCTGTCAGAGCATCAGCTCTAACTGGGGTTGTTGCAACAACTTCTTCTGTGTTTGCTGCCTCGTCACTCCTTCTTTTGGTCCTTCCCCTGCCTCCAGCCTCCTGTTGTGCTGTCTTTTATGAACAGTTATCTGACCAGCTCCTACTTTCAAATATTCTATCATTGTTGCACATATGGCAGATACATGAACTTTGAACGGATTGAAAATCCTTACCCGATTTCACATATTTTCTTGCTATCATTTTCCACTTCTTTCTACAGTCCTTTCAGAGCTTCTCCTGAAGATATTTTGAACTTGTCATTCTCTGTCCCTGGGATCCTCATCCATTCTCTATGTCTTAAAATCCTTAAAGTCCTAACCATTATCACCATTAAAAACATTCATTAAATTCAGATTTCTCCCCCTAGAAGGAATACCTTTCCTGCTGTTGCTACCACTGACATGAGGATGAGGTATGTGTGCCCCTAATTCCACTCTGGTTGACCCTCAAACACAAATATTGCCAAGCTTTTTTTCTGCAAAGGGGCCAGTAGCTCAAATGATCTCTCAACTCAGCCATCACACTGGACGCATCCATAGACCAAATATACATATGAAAAAATAGTGCTTCCACAAAGCTTATACTCACAGAAATCTAAATTTAGGATTATTTTCATGTGTTACAAATTTTTTTTGTCATTTGCTTTTCATCCAACCCTTTAAAATGTAAAAACTATTCTTAGCTTCTGGATTTTACAAACACGGGCTGTGTTCCATGGTTTGATAACTTTGTTCCAAATGGTAGAGCTATTTTATATTTATTTTCCTATATTGCTGGCAACTAACAACATACCTGGCACTAAATGAATGCCTGCTAAAATGAATTATGTGGAAACAAATATGTATCATTTTATGATATCTTCCATTACCAACTGCAATGTTATGATATAGTGAAGTTTTTTTAATTAACTGAAGATTAACTAGCCAACCATTTTGACTTTCAACTCCTTATAAACTTTCTGAAGTATGTTATTTTAATTTTCTGCCCTAGTAAGTAAAGTTTAGCTAATATATTTAATGATTATCTTGCAGTGCCCTCAGGTCATGATGAACGATAAGAATTCTCATCTTGTAGCCAGTAACATAGGTATGGACAGTATAGATAAACTCCAAATGCATATAGTCTGGAGTTACTCTAGAAATTGCTTTTTTGATGCAGAGATGAAGTCTGTGATATACATTAATTTTCCATCTATCTCCTACTTTCTCTGTAAACTGGCACATAGAAACCAAAACAAAATAAAATTACAACTAATGAATAAAATGTTTATTAGTTGGACCTCAGTTCTACTGGTCCCAGTATAGGGAACTCTGAACACTGGTGTTAGGGAGTTTTTCAATTTTTCTTTCGATCCTCTCACCCAACCGAGGGAAGATTGCAATGTTGATCAAGGAAGAAATAACGGAAATAAGCCAATTTATAACACTGACCTAAGGGGGGGGGCAGGGTGAATCACAGCCAACTATAGCATGAATGACTGGTTAACTAGCTAGTTGAAAGTCTTCTTTAAATTAGAGTACCACAGTGGATATTCAGAAGAGACACTTCTGTCAGTCTCTCCAGATGGCAACAGCACAGATGCTCGGGTATTTTCCCCCATACAAAGCTCATCCTCACATCCACGTACTAACCAGGCCCACGCCTGTTTAGTTTCTGAGATCAGATGATATCTGGCACATTCAGAGTGGTATGGCTATAGACGATGAAGTCCACGCTTTTCTACTCATACGAGAGTTCCTATTTTTCAGTATGGCACAATGGAAAAAGCACTCATATAGATCATATGGATTTGGGCCTCTGTGTTTGTTCTGTAAATCATTGTGTATATATAGATATCAATGCTCTATACCATTTCAATGAGAGTTATTACCATGAGCCTTGGGTAGGCCTGCATAGATTGTCAGTAGGACGTGCTCACACCACCCTTTGACAGAACAATAATCAGGATACTGTTTTACATTTTATATTTCTCATCACTTGAGTAAGATGGCCTTTTTGTACCCTTGCATTGTACTAGGATAAGATTTGCTTCTGTTTTTATAAACACAGTGACATGGGGTGTGGTGGTTTGATTCAGGTGTCCCCTATAAACTTAGGTGTTCTGAATGCTAGGTTCCTAGCTGATGGATATTTGGAAATTAATGCCTCCTGGAGGGAGTGTATTGTTGGGGGTGGGCCTAAGGGTGTTATAGCCAGTTTCCCCATGCCAGTGTTTTGCACACTCTCCTGTTGCTATGGTCCACCTTATGTTGGCCAGGGGGTGATGTCCACCCGCTGCTCATGCCATCGTTTTCCCCTGACATTGTGGAGCTTCCCCTCAAGCCTGTAAGCCAAAATAAATCTTTTTTTCCCAGAAGCTGCTCTTGGTTGGGTGATTTCTACCAGCAATGTGAACCAGACTGCAACAGTAAAGTGGTACCGAGGAGTGGGATTGCTGCTAGACACCTGACTATGTGGCTTTGGCCTTTTGGAGCTGATTTTCAAGAGGAATGTGGGAGGATTTGAAACCTTGGCCTAGATGATGACTTACAGTGCTGTAAGAACAGCTTGATGGACTATTATGGTCTGAGCTGCAAGACCTGAATGCAGTAAGAACTATGGACTGTGAGGTTTGGCTTATGAAGGTGAGAAAGAGCTTTGCTTGGACTGGGCTAGCAGTTTGTGTGAGAAGCTTGCTCTCATGCCCATGTCCTGAGAAGTTGTGCAGGGTTGCTTTGCGTAGAAATGAACTGGTGTGACAGAGGGATATGGCACAGAAAAAAAATCTTTGGGTGAACTGTTGCCCATTCAGCTACAACTGAGAGATTACAACCTTTGAGACTGGGCTAGCTGACCTGTGCTGGGGCAACAGGAAGAATGTCGATTCTTTTGAAGGGGTCTGAGTGCTCCAGGAGTGTCCTGTTCTTCAAAGTCTGCTTTATTCCCCCCCCCCCCCAGATTAACAAATTGGCACCTTATCTGGTATCGTGGAGTATAAGAAATGCTGGAAAGAGGGTCATTGAGTTTGCGACACGGTCTTGTGTTTTGGAAATGGCCATGGGCAGTGTGAAGCAGGTTTGCTGGATACCTGCATGGAGACCCCATGGGGCCATGAGGATGAACCCTGGTTTGCAGTGGAGACCCAGTGGAGATGCTGGGACCACAACATGGCTGCCAAGGAGAGCTGCTGGCCCAGATGAAGTTTTCCAGGACTGTGAGTAGCCTAGCTGGAGGGGTGGAATTGGAATGCCAGAGACTTGTTGCTGGTTAGAATTATCGGACTAGGAGATTTATCACTGGCTAGAGTTGTTGGACTTAAAGCTACAGAGTTTGATGTTTTCCCTGGTTGGTTTAAATCTTGTATTGGTTGAATATTTCTTTGCTATGCCCAATGCCATCTTTTGCAGTGTGAATATTTATTCTGTGCCATTATGGGTTTTTTGAGGTTATTTTTTGGTATTATGGCTCAGTTAAAAGATCTTGGACTATGGGGATGTATGAACATCATTGGAATTGATAAAAACTATGGGACTTTTTAAGTTAGATGAATGCATTGCATTTTACACCATGTATGGTTATCAGTTTATGGGGGCCAGGGGCGGAATGTGGTGGTTTGTTTCAGGTGTCCCCCATAAACTTAGGTGTTCTGAATGCGAGGTTCCTAGCTGATGGATATTTGGAAAACAATGCCTCCTGGAGGGAGTGTATTGTTGGGGGTGGGCCTAAGGGTGTTATAGCCAGTTTCCCCATGCCAGTGTTTTGCACACTCTCCTGTTGCTATGGTCCACCTTATGTTGGTCAAGGTGTGATGTCCACCCTCTGCTCATGCCATTGTTTTTCCCTGCCATCGTGGAGCTTCCCCTCGAGCCTGTAAGCCAAAATAAGTCTC
Source organism: Dipus sagitta (assembly GCA_036346955.1). Lineage (NCBI taxonomy): Eukaryota > Metazoa > Chordata > Mammalia > Rodentia > Dipodidae > Dipus > Dipus sagitta. Next base: position 36,970,759 of record CM070772.1, on the reverse strand, counting down.
TTTTTCCCAGAAGCTGCTCTTGGTTGGGTGATTTCTACCAGAAATGTGAACTGGACTGCAACATGGGGTGAAAAAGAAAACTGTGTATGGGGCCCAGTGTGGGGGCCAGTATTAAATGCCCATCAGGAGAGACTTGTTATGAATGGGAGAGATCAACTTAGCTCATGAATTCTTGAAAAAACATATACAGTTAGTGTTCGTTCTAGAAAAGGACAGGCCTAGACCCCATGGAAGTGTAAAAACTGACACTAAGATTGGTACTCAGGGAGCATGCTTTAAGATACATTCAGAAGGACCCTCTGATAAAACCCATCTTACCCCAAGTACCTCTAAGTTTGGAACTTCAGTAAAAGTATCAATCTTTTGGGTTAAGTGTGTCCTTAAATTATTTTGTTCTGTATAGTCTTTCAAGAATCCTTTGCTGAGCATTCATGATGTACAGAAGTAGTAGTATGTCCTGGAATAAAAAGAAAATAAAACTGTCTCAGTATTAAGATTTTCTCAGTCTTCTGGAGACAGAAAACTGATAACGGCAATAATGGCTGATTTTTACCATGTGTTAAATACAATGTAAAACAATTTTTAGGTATTACCTTCCCTATCATAACAAACTTATAAGACAGAGACAAATTGAAACCCCATGTTATGTCTAGAAATATAATTCTAAAGGAATAGGTAATAGTTAAGGAAAGTAGCCAGAGAAATAATAATGGAGAGGAAAGGATTCTTAAAAAGCAGCTTGGAGGGTTTCCTCCATCCTTATTGGCTGTCATTGCTTAATATTGTTTGCAGTTTCTTCTGTTCTCACCAACTTTCTGATGATGGAATATCCCAGGCTTGGTCCTTATTTTTACCCCTCTATTCTAGCTTTCTTCTTTGGTAACAATATTTAATCTTAGCTATATAAAGCATATTACTGGACTGGAGAAATGGCTCAGCAGTTAAGGTACTTGCCTGCAAAGCCTAACAACCCCGTTCAATTCCCCAGGTAAAAGCCAGCTACACAAAGTAGCACATGCATGTAGAGTTTGTTCATAGCAGCTAGAGCCCCTGGTGTGCCCATTCTCTTTCTCTCTCTCCCTCCCTCTGTCTCTCTCCTTGAAAATAAATAAATCAAATTTTTTTTTTGTTTTTTTGAGGTAGGGTCTTACTCTAGCCCAGGCTGACCTGGAATTCACTTGGTAGTCTCAGGGTGGCCTTGCACTCACAACGATCCTCCTACCTCTGCCTCCCAAGTGCTGGGATTAAAGGCATGCACCACCATGCCCAGCCTGAAATATTTTTTGAAAGGCATATATTACTTGCTGGAAAATTTCTAAATTTATTTCTCTTGCTAGACTTTTCTCCTAAAACCATAACCTACATTCAATTCCACACTGGAAACTTGCACTTGAATATCTCACATGTATTTCAATCTTAATATGTTCAAATGTGAAGAATGATCTTTCCCAAAACCTGTTATACCTATCTCAGTAGATAAATTCATCCTTCTCATAATGAAAACTCTTGCAGTCATTTTTTGACTCCTCTTACTCTCTTAGCTCTCCATATTTTAATCTGTCAAGAAATCTCAGAACTTAACAGCACTAATCAATCAAACACATTGGCATATTCTGATGAGATGCATTGAAGGCAAGTATAATATTGTTTTTATAATATTCATGCCAAAATTGCTACCCAATCATCAGAAAATATCAAATAAGACCAAAACTATAGAATGTTCTGCAAAATAACTATTCCTTGTCAAAAATATCCTGGTCAGCCAGGCGTGGTGGCACATACCTTTAATCCCAGCACTTGGGAGGCAGAGGTAGGAGGATCACCGACAGTTCAAGGCCACCCTAAGACTACATAGTTAATTCCAGGTCAGCCTGGACCAGAGTGAGATCCTACCTTGCAAAACCTATCTATCTCTCTCTGTCTCTCTCTCCTGATCAGAGGGCAAGGAAGTATGAAGGACCTGAGGACCTGTCTGTACAGACTGGAGAAAACTAAGGAGATTAAAAAGAAACGCAATTGAAATTAACATAAGAGCCTGGGAAAGGAACTGGCATAAGAAAAGAACATTAAGGGAAAACTGGGAAGGTTTATTAAGGCCTGTAACAAGTATATTTATGAACATTGTGTAATGGTTACATAAGTTAACATGGGGAAACTGTGTTTAAGATGTATGGGATTCTATATGTTTGTGCACTTTTTTGGTGGGGGGGGGGTTGAGATTGAGTCTCACTCCAGCCCAAGCTGACCTGGAATTCACTATGGAGTCTCAGGATGGCCTCGAACTCACGCAACCCAGAGTGCTGGGATTAAAGGTGTGCACCACCACGCTCAGCTTTGCACTATTTTTATAAAACTAAAACTATTTTTAAAAAATCTTGGGGCTAGAGGGATTGCTAAGTGGTTAAGGTGCTTGCTGGCAAAGTCTAGTGGCATGGGTCTGACTCTCCAGTACCCACATAAAGCCAGATATACGAAGTGGCACATGCATCTGGAATTCATTCACAGAGGCAGGAAACAAGCCCTGTTATGCATATTCTCTCACTTCTCTCCCTCTCTCTCTCTGCTTGTGAATAAACATATTTTTAAATAATAAAAAATATATAAAATCAATCTTGTTAGACCCCATGAAGAATTTATGTAGCATCTGAATATTTATAACCTCAATGAAAACTACTTTAGGTTATGCTTATAACTTCTATGATACCTTTATGGCTGAATATTATGTCTGCGTGGGATTTACCTGTATTGCTGTTTAAAATTTCACCAATTTTAGCCAGGCGTGGTGGCGCACGCCTTTAATCCCAGCACTCTGGAGGCAGAGGTAGGAGGATCACTGTGAGTTCGAGGCCACCCTGAGACTCCATAGTGAATTCCAGGTCAGCCTGGGCTAGAGTGAGACCCTACCTTAAAAAACCAAAAACAAAAACAAAAAAACCAAAAAAACCCAAAAAAAAACCAAAAAAAAAAAAAATTCACCAATTTTATCCTAATTGATATTCCTTTTCCTCCCCCTCCTCCTCCTTTCTTCCTTATCCTCCTCCTTTTTTTCCTTCTCCTCCTTCTTCATATTTCTCCATTGCACCCCTCATTTTCTAAGAAACTGTTTCCATTGCTTATTTATCATCACCATCATCATCACATCCTTACAAATGGTCTCCTAAAACTCACATGTCAACTTCAGCATGGCATGTATCTCCTTTATTTTTCTTGCTGATATATCCCTAGAGCCTTGAAAGTTTCTGGCACAGACTTGGCACTCCATGAATCGTTGCAGATTTGCTGAATACAAGGTAGAATAGGCAGGAGCCAAAAACTACTTTGGTGGTGAAAGTGAAAGGTATGGGGTGTGCCTTTGTGGCTCTGGACTTGGGCAGTGGGGAGACCATCCCACATGTAAGGCTGAAGGATTGAGTATAAACGAAGATACGGGGTGGATTGTCCTCAGAAAACTGGTTGTTACGCAGCTCTGCAACTCAGGATGCCAATGAAGGATAGAAAGAGAAATGTGAAAGTCTCTCTTGTAATCATAGGCATGAGAAGAATGGCAAATGAAGGGTTGTTTATAATTCAGATATCTGTATCATGACAGCAGAAAATGTGAGTGGCGTGAAGCTCTGGAAGGGTGGGTGTGGGTGGTGATGGAAAACAACTCGAAAATGATCAGTGGGTACCAGAGACATGCTTTATCTACACCTTGGCTGAAGGCTCACCTGTGTTTGGGTGGGGTGGGGTGGGGGGACAATTCCCTGTCAGAAAGTGGAATCAAAGGGTGGTGGGACAGAACTTCAAATGTCATCTCCCACATAAGTCAATTCAATCTTAATATAAATGCCATTTTTCTATTATACCTGAGCCAAAGTTGGTTGTAGGCATGAGTGTGTCAGTGATGAGGTTTGGAGGAGGACACTGGCCTAGCTCTGAATTCTGAGAACTCTTAAGAGTCGAGGGAACACTCAGTGATGTTTCTCTTAGCCTTTCAGACTATCACCTTGTCCCTTCCTTGGAGTCTAACTTTGTCATTAAAACATACGCTTGGCACAAATCGACTCACCAGGGAAGACAGAGCTCTGTGTTTGCACGCTTCGAGGCAGTGATGAAGTCTACTTTGGCAAGCCCCACGCGGAAAGAGAGAAAAGAAAACAAGAGCCTGAAATCATCTGGAGGCCAGAATACAGGATTAAAGATACTTGATCCATCTTAGGACAGACTTCTGCTAGCATGTGCTTATCTAATGACCACCTAGTCTCCTCAGACTCTAGTCCTTCCCACTAAGTTTAAGCAGGTGAAGTGCTATCTTCCACAAGACGATGCTGAGGGGGACAGGTGAGACTCTACACAGAACACCATGAGATCTGCTCCTTGGTGACCCTTCCAGGGTCCTTGTTTGCAATCAGTATCCAGTTTGTGAATTTCCCATTCATGTTCATATGACAGCATATCTTCAGAAATAATAAACTCTTGTAAGTCCACCCCTGCTGGTCTGTGGTAAACAGAGAATGGCATGGTTCCCATCTTATTAACCAATCTGCTTCCCCTCACATGACTGATGTAGTCATGCGTTCACAGAGTATGGGTGAAGACCAGATTTTAAGGGAACATACGCTTGAAGAGACTGAGCAATTTCAAAAATATCTGAGCTTTTAGATTTGTGTTCTCTGAAACTGAACTTTAATGAACTTGTCTTCCTTTGTAGATAGCTTAAGAACAGCTCTACACCTCATCATGAGTCAGCCCAGGTAATTATTGCCTGTTGATTTTGTAATAAAATGCAGCTGATCAGATCTATCATGTCACTCTGTACATTGCGAAGAAAGTACAATGTACATTTTCCCATTACATTTAAAAACTGAAAGGGGGATAAAAAAGAATTTGCTAAAATTTGTTCTTAAATGGAATGATACGGTGCCAAGAATTCTGAAAGGATCCAATACAGACGGCACAGTGAGCATTAGTTACTTCCAGTCGCTTTACTGGATTCTGTTGTCAGTCTCCATTTGGAAATGACGCAGTTTGAAAAAAGAAATCAATGTTTTTGAAGCCCCTGTAGCCCTTGGTGCTATAGTGTAAACGTAGCCATAGACATGATCGCGTGGCTTCTCAGGGAGATGTTTGCAATGAGAAAGTATTGACCCAGAGAGAGGAGAAAAGGAAACTAGCATTTATTTAGCTAGAGTTTCCTGTTTTAGTGTGTTTCCAGTGTAATGATGCATGTATCCAAGAACTTAGTATACTGTGAATAAATATTTGTTGGATGAATACATCAGCAAGCAGCCAATAGCAAAGTGTTCTCTTTGATTCCAGGGACAAGGGGAGCCTTTCAATGCATTTACCCATTGTTCTTGTGGTGCTGAGCTCATATGAATGGAGGAAATACTGAGCGACCTGCTGGAGACTTGCAGGCTTCTCAGCTCCAGCCTTAGGCTACGAGACTGCCCCTGTGGGCTTCCTGCACAAGACTGAAAACGTGTCATAGCCTAGGTGGAGAAGGAAAGTTAAAATATACAAGTGGGTTGTCTTTGGGGGCAACTCAACTTTCTGTCTCAGACTCTTGGTCTCATTTAACAACATTGCAGTGGAAGAGAACTCTCGAGTTTTAAATCCCCCTCCTACAGATGGTTACCAACCTAGGAGAAGTGGGAATTCAGGACCTGGGCAGATGGCTCAGTGGACAAAGTACTTTCCCTGGGAGCACAGGGACCTGAGTTTGGATCCCCAGCACCCATGTAAAAATGCTGGGCCCGTGGTGGTGCATGTCTGTGATCCCAGTGCTGGTTTGCTGGAAACAAGGCTCACCGGCTAACTAGTCTAGCTGAATTGGTGAGCTCTACATTCAGCCCAAGACCTTGTCTCAAAGTGTAAGGTGTAGAGAGATAGAGGAAGGCAATACAAGCTGACCCCTGACCTCCACATGCATGTGTACCTTCACATACACACACACACACACACACACACGCCATGCACATATGAACATGTGTATACAAAATCCTAAATTCAGATTTGCACTTCAGAGCGTCTACATTTTGAAATGTATGTGGCAAAATGGACAATATTTTACAGCCACTTTTTTTTTTTACCAGCTTACCTAACCAAAATGGCCGACATCAGAATTCTTAAAGAGCCAGGCTATCTTCTCATCACAGTACTGAAATTCTGGAATTCAGTCATTGTCTTTTTTTTTTTGCATAAGCCCCAAAGACAAAGGTTAATCTCACCGCGTAGCCTCTGCTCAAGTCATCCATGCAATGCCCTGAGAGGGTTGCCTTACTGGGATTCATGCAAGTCCCAGTAAGCTATGGAGATTTGCTGCGGGCCACGATGCTACGCTGTTGATGGTGCCGTTGATCTGTTGACTAAGCAGTGTTCCTAAGGCACACTCCATCACTTCAGGTTCAAGGGATTTGTATGAGAAATTCTTGCACCTGAAAATATAAATGGCATGCTTCATAACTGTATTTGCAAAATACAGCAGCTTTTTAAAAATTATATTTTTAAACAGTTTTTATTTATTTACTTGATCGAAAAGAGAGAGAGAGAGAGAGAAATCGGCAGATAGAGAGAAAGAGAATGGGTACACCAGGGCCTCTGGCCGCTGCAAACAAACTCCAGATACTTGTGCCACCTTGTCCACCTGGCTTATGTGGGTCCTGGGGAATAGAACCGGGGTTCTTTGGCTTTGCAGGCAAGTGCCTTAACTGCTATGTCATCTCTCCAGCCCGGAAGGAAACCTTAACTAGGCTTCAGGGAAGATTAAACTTCTGGACTATCTATGAAAAGAGCAGTGAGGAGCAATGCAGAGGATAGCTGCAAGGGTCTGGCTAGAGGTCAGGTGGAGACGGAGAAGCCACACACCCCTTTCCATGCTTGTGACAGGAGTTAGGGCTGGGGCGCCTCTGAGATAAACGAGCAGCAGCAGGACCCCTGTGCTTTCTTGTACGTAGTCAGGTTGGGGAGGTGGGGAGAAAGCCAGGAAGGTCTGCAACACAGTTTCAATAGTTGACACTCTGGAAAACTGAGACGATGAAAAGTGAGTGGTTACGGTGGTTTCGGTCAAAGCTGGAGTGAGTGTTCAACACTCGTTTTTTCTTTCTTTCTTTCTTCCCTTTTTTTTTTTTTTTTTTTTTTTGGCACAGCCAGAATTGCTCCACCCTTCCCAGGCAAAGCTTGAGGCTGAGAGATTAAGGGCCGTACGAGTCAAAGGTGAGCTGTGTCAACGTATTTATTTGGGAAAGTAGACAAAAGCCCTTGTTGACCTTGGCATGCGAAGGCTGAGCTGTCAGTCCCTCACGTTCTTGATCACATTCTCATCTCCAAATGTTTTGAGCAGTCTGGTATCCAAACCAAACCTCTGTGCCTCAGGTAGACACATGCTGCGCTGCTCAGCGCCTGTCCTTCCGTGTACACTGGCAGCTTCGCTTGGAGGATGTCTATCATGTGAGCTATTCGGTTCCTTCTATACGTTTACTTACTATTTTAGGAAAGAGGGTAATTTATTTTGAAAAAAGACCTTTTTTTAAAATAAAAGTCCTTTTTAAACATAAATTAACCTCTGAGCTTTAATCATTTCAGAGGAACTCTACTGATCTCTGAAAATACTTAGTATTTTCTAGTCGTCTCCCAGAGGGTGAGGGGCTTAACAACAAACCATTATTGTTTGCCCACTAATTCCTCTGCGAGCAGGTGAGCTGCTTTAATGATTGCTTATGCAATAACAATTCGTGATATAGTACTTACCAGGATGTGGCAACAACTGTGCTCTAAGCCAAGAAGGAGAGGGGAAAAAAAAAAAAAAAGTTAGTACCTTGTGCGTGAGAAGCTTGTAGATACCCCGAGGTGACTTCATATAATTCTAAAATAGCAGGTAGCTTCTTGTATAGCTAATCAAGGCATCAGCGCCCGGAGCAAGTGGAGGTGGCTGACAGCATGCTTTGGTTTCAGATACATTCAGCTCTTTTTGAGTGATATGAGCTTAATTCACATTCAAGTTTCTCTACTTAAAAGTTTATGCATTCTGATTTGGCACAAACAGCCTCCCCTAGAACTTGACAGCTCTGAGCTTTGATGAAGTGGTTGACCTTAACGTCTTACTTGTATTTGTTCATTCCTTGTGGTGAGAAAGTTAGAATCGTGGAAGAAAAGAACACTTGGTTTTTTGTGTGTCTTTTTTTTTTCTTAATGCATTTGAGTTCCACCCCCACCCTTCACTTCCCTTCAGTGCTGAGGTGGGGCGGGGGGTGGGGGGGGCATGGGAGGCTCACCTGAAATATTTGCAATACACACTGCAGGCAAAGCGAGAGTTTAAAAAGTCATCGTGCCTTTGTAAATTGGGCGGATAATTTCTGGAGAAAGCACTCCCCCCACCGGGTCACAGGGAAGGCCATCGTGGTTTTTCTTGTTGTGCATTGAGCTTTCTCATGGAAGTCCAACATTAGCAGACGACTTCGCGTGGTCATTTTGTTTACCCTTTCGGATTCTCTGGGGCCGTCTGCATTACTGCAGGAAAACAGTTTCCCTTACGTAGGGCCTTTTGGCTACTGGCATGAAGTAGACCTGTCTTATAAAAGAGAAGGCTGCCGAATCACATTTATTACCCCGGCGCTCAGGAATCGAGTGGAAGAACTCCATGTGCAAAGAGCCCATAATTTCCCTCCACTAGATATTTACCAGCTTACGTGAAATAACAAGGAGTGCTTTCACCCAGGCGCCATCCAGGAGGATCCGGTGGGTCTCTCACATTCCACTCCGTGAAAGGAAAAACATAATTTTTGATACTTTCCCAAGATATATGGACATTTTGGTATGCAAAGCGATACCACATAGTGCACCTTTAAAGCTGAACCAAATCTGGCTTGGCCATGGTGATTTATGACTGTCAGCATAATGCAGGCTGGCTAATCAGTTGGATTTTTCTTCTGAATCAGTTGATTAGAACTCACTCAGCCCTTGCTTCCCTGCCTGTTCCTGCTCTTGGCCCTCCGTTTTCTTGTCCTTAGCTGGGAAGCATGGTGCCAACAAATGGGAACGTCATAACTTGCCACTCCATGCGTGCTTCTCCTTGAGGTTGGGCCCAGCTCACCCATGGGTGGTTTGTACCTCCATTCAAAATTCACTGGATGAGGGGGGGCATGGCTGGAGAGATTGTTCAGTGGTTAAAGGTGCTTGCCTGCAAAGCCTAAGGACCTGGGCTCGATTCCCCAGTGTCCACATAAAGCCAGATGTACAAAATGGCTCATGTATCTGGAGTCCGTTTGCAGTGGTTGGAGGCCCTGGTACACATATTCTCTCTCTCTCTCTCTCTCTCTCTCTCTGTTTCTTGCTTATATAAATAAGTAAGTAAATAAAAATTCACTGGGTCCATGCAGAGTTTGCCATCCTCTTCCTCTAATCTCAGGCTCCTTCAAGTCAGTCTTTTGTTCCATGCCATTCAGCTACATCTCCAGCCCTCAGACTCATTTTTATTTCATTTTATGTCTTATTTACTTGCCTTTGATTTGGCACGGTGTATCCGTGTTCATGTTTGTGTGACCACATTGCATGGATGCGGAGGCTGGAGCCCGACATCGTGGGTCTCAGCTGCTCTCCATCTTTACCCTCCATGAATCTCCAGCTCACTGACTTGGCTAAAGCAGCTAGCCAGGGAAACCACGGGAAAACCTATCTCTACCTCTGTGGTGGTGGGATAACAGGTGCATGCCACCACACCTGGCATTTTATGTGGGCTCTGAAGATCTCAAGTGAGGTCCCATGATTGAGTGTCAAGCAGCTCACTTGCTGAGCCACCATCTTCTGAGCCCTTAGAGTTTTCTTTTTTATCCTTCATTGGCACATCTATTCGGTGCCCGCTGTGTGGCTAGAATGAGCTCCTGTCATGGTGACGGGATTACGATGCGCAGTTCTCCTGTCAAAGGGCTCCACCTCTGCAGCGAGCACATACAGAGGTCAAATCCAGGCTTCACACCTAGTGTATGGGTGCTGTCATCAACCACCTATAATTTGGTGATGATTAATTGGACTTTCCTCTTAAATACAACCACTCAAACAAGTAAATGGTACTTGACTGATTATCGCTTAATGACAATTACAGGTGCCCACTGGTCTTCTTGCCTCTATCTTATCTTCTCACAGTGAGTAGTTTTCCTCCTGCCAAGAATCCATCAAGCTCCTGCATTCCTCAGCCATGTCCTGCCGTCATCGCTGGTTCTGGTGGGGGAGGTCTTTGCATGCATTCCTGTTACACGTTCTGTGCTCCAGCTCTCCATCTCTGCACACTGCACCCCATCCCAGCAGACCATGGTGCTTTACAATGCACGTCTGCATCTCTCTGCCACCACTGCCTTTCTTGGTCACCTTCAACATTCTACTCATCCTTTGAGGTACTGCCCCAATGCCACCTCCCCCAGGAAGCAAGTCCTTCCTGGGTGTCTACTTAAAATTGAATTTCTTTTGACCTCAAATGTCAGTACATGTTGCGTGTGCCTCAGGTAAGACTTGCGTATTGTGTCCTGCAATAGAGCTAGTTGCTCATATCCATATCTTTCATGGGCTTCCAAACAACTTCAGGGCAAGAATTCTGGCTTCTAAAAATCCCAGTATCAGCCGGCAGAGGTAGGAGGATCACCGTAGTTCAAGACCACCCTGAGACTGCAGAATGAATTCCAGATCAGCCTGAGCTACAGTGAGATGCTACCTTGAAAAAACCAACAAAATAAAATAAGACAAAATATAAATCCCACTATCTACTTAAGTCTTTTGCTCTTAATACACAAGTAATATGTGCCTTAATATGGAATTGAAATTGAGTAATAAATGGATTGCCTTTAAATATAGGCATTGACCGGGGGCCACTATTCTGTGTACATCTATTATAGCTTAGTAAATGACTTTGGCCCTGACACTTCCCAGTCTCTCTGATCTACACAGTTGGAATGGTCTGTACTTGCCCCAGATTGTGAGATGTAAGCTGAACAGGAGTCATCTGTCACTTGGTCATACATGGAGTGGTTAGGGTTTTCTTTATCTACTAATAAAGGAGAGAGAAAGTGAGAGAGAGAAGGAGGTAGGGAGAGAGAGAGAGAGAGAGAAGGAGAATGAGGAGGAGAGGAGGGGAGGGGAGAAGGAAAATTATACTTGGTACATAGTGCCCAAATGTGGTTCTTGGCTACTTTGGAGAATTAAGGTTCATCTCTGGATTACAAGGGTTTTAAAGACTGTGCTGACATTACATAGGAAGCTGTTTCTAGCATAACTAGGGACACACTTTCTCACTGGTACACAAGCTGACTAGCTGCATAGATGGAGAAACTTCAGCACACCTATGTGGTGAGGATTCTTCTCACCCAACAAAACCACATTTTCCTTACTTCCCAAGCAAGTAATAGAATAATGGCTCAAGGCTATAGTTCCTGGGCTCTCTTGCAGCTAGATCCTCGGCAAAGCAATGTGTTTCAAGAGTGATGTTTGCAATTTCTTACTCATATCCTGGAGTCTCTGGTGTTACAACTCACTTTTCCCTCTCATCTGATTGCCTGGGATAGAAGTCCTTGAACTGACGTTGAAAGCCAGTTGTTGAAGATGACAGGTCTGCAATATTGTGGCTTGTGTGAAGGAAGACCTCCTGTTGAAATTCTAACAGTGTCAGCCACTGCTCAGCATTTGTTTTAGCAACTGTCTTTTCCTCATTATAACATCTTTCCTTTTTTTTTTTTTTCATCCATATAAAGCTAGCAGCAAACTTCCATTGTATGTTATTTATGCATTAAGCCCTGGGGAGACTAAAAAAAAAATGACTAAATGTTTGTCAGTCCCTGACCTGAAGGAATTTATAGTCAGATTGGACAGATAAACACATAACCATAAAGTGAACTGTACAAGGTAGGCTTGTCAGTCATACCTCATAGAATACACAGCAGGACAGAAAGATTCCTTTAGACTAGAGTCAGGAAGCCTCAGGAGGTTGTGAGCCTTGAAAAATGTCTCAAGGATTATCATGTTGGGAATGATGGACAAGTGGAAGCCAGTGTTTCAGGCAGGACATACAGTGTGTGCCTTGGGACTTGGGGAGTTGATAGTGAACATGACTGCTGTGGATAAATGGGGCATTTAGTTGGAATCAGCAAGTGACAGGAGTTACCTGTGTAGCTATTGGGAAATCTTGAGTATTGAGCTGCATTACTCTGCAGCAGTCAATAAGGACCCATCTGAGGCAGGATTTTTGCATCCTTTCAGTAGGACTGTAATCAGCTGAGTAACCTTTGTTTGTTTACACACCTGTTGTCTTGGCATCTGCTAGGACGCTTTGCGGAATCTGGTTCCATTTCTAAACTGCAGTTTTTCTACAAAGACCTGATCTGTATACCAAGGGCCTAAAGGCATCATCCCACAGAGCCAGCTACAGACGAGCAAACACATCGGTGGTTGCCTCACAGGCTCAACCCTTTTCTTTTCACCCCACCTTTAAAACAAACTTCCTGCCATCTTCCCGGTTTCCCATTTTCTACACTGGTGACTCCTCACTGTACCTGTCTTTGTGTAATCGCTTCTTTGAAAGAAATGCGAGTAAACTTTGCAGGTTTAATCTCATTCTTCTTACCTCACTCACTGGCATTTTATTGATTTCCTTCTGCAAGAAGTCATGTTCAGACTCGGTTCCTCTACAGTCAATCTTGTTTGTTTGTATTTATCAACCACCTAGCAACATAGCTGTTGAGGGAGCTCTCTTTAACAATTGGTACAGACATGCATTTCTGCCCATGTGGTGTAGATTTTTCCAGCGACACCAACTTCTCTCCCTTTCTGCCCAGTGGCAATGATCTCAGAAGTTGAGAAAATACCATCACCTTGTTCTCCTCAGGGAAAGTTGGGCTCATGGAAAAGTTCTTGCTAGGTGTTTTTCCTTGTCTTATCTCTTGAGTTAGACTTCTGTTGTCTTGAAAGTGCAAAAGTTGAGATGCAGGGGGAATTTGATTGCAGCTGGTAGCCTTTGAGTCATCGTTTTCAACTTGGGCGGGCTAATATTCATCTCAGTGTGTTCCCTAAACATGAGAGGTTGGAAGGCTAAGATGCCGGAACAGTTTTCTGTGACCCTTTGTCCCAGACTGACCCTTCCTGAATCACTGAATCTGATGAGTGAGAAACTAGTGTAAACATAAAGAGTCTTCTCAGGTTAAAATGTTTGAACATTACTTCTGAAAACATAATGGGAACTATTGTATAAATCTTTTTTAACATCTCAGAGAATCAGGACTGGAGACTCCCTTGGGGATATAGAAAAAAATTCTCAACTGAATCTTTGACAGCTCTGTACTTAGGTAATGAAATATTCTTTTACATTAATGAATAGAACTGTGGTCAGTAGTCTGGTAATTTGCCTTGATTTTCTCGTGTTCTGGCAAGTATTGTTTAAGTAGGTCATGATATCATGTTCGTTAAATGCTACCTTTGTGTTTTTTTTTTTTTCCATAATGAGTAGCACTATCAGTATGGGAAATGAGCCTACGTGGGGTCACTAAAGTACTGGCTGAAATGTAGATTCGTGGTCATCAACATGATTATTTACACACATCTCCTAACCCTTATGGCTTTTTCCTATCCCTTCCTACCCATTGATATTCCTTCCATTAGTTTCTTCTTTTATTCTCCCATGTTACGTTTCATACTTCCTACATACCATTGCTTTTGTTTTACAAGTTTATAGTTAGGTCAAGGGGGAGTGGGAGGTGAAAAGGTACAAGGTTTATTGATTGGGTAAGTAGAAGGTTTCTCTTGGGGGTTAATAAAAATATTCTGTACTTGGGCTGGTGAGATGGTTCAGCAGTTAAAGATGTTTGCTTGCAAATCCTGCCAACCTGGGTTCAATTCCCCAGCACCCAAATATAGCCAGATACACAAAGTGGTACATGTTTCTGAAATTCATTTGCAGCAGCAAGAGGCCCTGGCACACCTATTCTCATATTCAAATTCTTTCTCTCATTCCTTGCAAACAAATTTTAAAAAATTTAAAAGATGTTTTATAGTTGGTGGTGGTAATGTGTTAACATAATATACATTCCAATACCTGCAGTTTTATGTCCTATGACTTCAGTTGCCTGTAGTCACTCTCATTCTGAAAAATAGCATGGAAAAATGCAGAAGTAGAACTCACAGGTTTTAAGCGTGTGCTATTCTGAGATGTAGGATGAAATCTTTTGCCATTCTTTAGTGTGGCCAGGTTGTTGAACCATTCCTTCATTCAGCGGATTCATATGGTATATGTCACCCAGCCTTTTATCCAGTGTGACCATGCTATAAATGCCACTCACCCTTTGTCCAGTGTGTCTACATTGGGTATCTTACTCACCCATTTGTCTTATATTAGCCTTCTTACTGACCAGACTGAGTGTGGTAGTATCATAGTGCTTGTGTTCAAGTCACTTGTATTTGACTTAATTGTCCCCAAATGTAAGAGAAATGATGGTAGCATTCTAAATTTGCCAAAGAGAAGCTGCAGAATTCTTCTTTAAAGTGAAAAGGAGAAAGTTCTGGATTTATTTTTTTAAGCTGTATGTATATTAAGGCTGTACAATTCATAACTGTTCAACCACTACTATACTTGCTTTATAAATTAAACTTCATAATAGTTCAAAGTACATATATATATATATATATATATATATATACATATACATATATATGTGTGTGTATGTGTGTGTGTCATACACATCATATATACATACATACATTATATATAATGTCATATATATGTATGTATGTAAATAAATATATGTTGGGTACTGTCGGCAGTTTCAGGCATCCACTGGGAGTCATGGAATGTGTGCCCCATGGAAATGGGGAGACTTCCATCTAAAACAAAATGCTGAATGAACACTGTTTGAACTGTTTGGTATATAAGTTATATCTCCATAAAGCTGAAAAATGTTAAAGATTTATGGATTTTTAGGTCTTCAAATAAAAGATGGTTTTCAGAAGATAGTGTTTATTTTGTAGATCCAACTCAGACTCTCGTCACTATATATTCATGAGAAGTTCATCATGATAGCAGGCTGATATTCCCAACCACCTGCAAGTTCTGAGTGTTTCATTAGGGCCATGGCTGATGCATTCCAATGCATAAGTGATATCAATGATCTGAGGAACATTACCTACCAGCCAGAAAGGACATGGGTACCCTCAACATTCTGCAATAGTCTTTCCTAATTTAGAGTTGAATTCACCTATTGTGTTACTTTCTTTCAGTATATTTTATAAATATAACATTAGAAATCTTGGGTTTTATATTTCACCCCAACATTTGCACATATATACTACTTCTGTTATAAAAGTAACCAAGCCTGGCATATATAGCACTTACCTTCTCGTTGCTGGGACAAAACATCTGACCAGAAGCGACTTATGGAAGAAAAGGGTTTATTTCCACTTACAATCTCAAGGGGAAACTTCGTCTTGGTGGGGAAAGTATGGCAAGCCTGAGCAGGAAGCCTAGGTCACATCTCCTCAAAGTAGTAATTTGAACACTGGACTTGGAGAGTTGTATTACCTCAAAGCCTGTCCTCCAGCAAAACTCCACCTCCCAAAGGCCTCACAACTTACCTAAATTACCACCAGCTAGAGACCAAGTATTCAAAACACATGTCTGTAGGGGACATTTCATTCAAACTACCACACATGCATATTCATATTTCATCAATTGGCTATGGAAATGGCCCTTGCCGGGTGACATCGTCTTTAGCTATCCAAACACACACCTTTTACCATGTCTTGCTCAACTTTGTCCACTTCATATAACATTTGATATACTCTGTAGCCCACTTCTTTCTAGTTACTCAAAAGTCATAGCTTTCATGCGCAGATTTATTGCATTGAATTTTTTTAACTTCAACTTGTTTGACTTTATTAATATTCTGTGTGTCACATGACTAATTTTTATACAAGTAAAATAACTCCTTTGTTACCAGGATCAAATTTCCTGGGTTATATGATGACAATTCAGATTCAGTCAATACCACGATATTTAATACATCAAAGCTCTGTTTCGAGCCTTCTCCACTTCTCTCATTTCATCTTTTCTCTTTTTTAATTTTTTTGTTTTTATTTTTATTTATTTATTTGAAAGTGACAGACAGAGAAAGAGGCAGACAGAGAGAGAGAGAGAATGGGCATGCCAGGGCCTCCAGCCACTGCCAATGAACTCCAGATGCGTGTGCCCCCTTGTGCATCTGGCTAACGTGGGTCCTGGGGAATCGAGCCTCGAACCTGGGTCCTTAGGCTTCACAGGCAAGCGCTTAACTGCTAAGCCATCTCTCCAGCCCATCATCTCATCTTTTCAAAAGTAGTCAGTATTAGCAATCCAGTGAATGACCTTTTAGAGTATATGAATATGAGCAAATGTGTTAACACAGGGGTTCTGTTTTATCTTCTTCTTCACTCCTCCATTCTTCCTCTTTTTTTTTGCCTTTTTTTTTCTTTTCTTTCTTTTGATGTAGGGTATCACTCTAGCCCAGGCGGACCTGGAATTCACTATGTAGTCTCAGGATGGCCTCGAACTCACAGTGATTCCCCTATCTCAGCTTCCTGACTGGACTGCTGAGAGTAAAGGTATGTGCCACCATGCTCAGCTCATTCTTCCTTTCTTATTCCTTCCTGTTGGGGCTCAAACACAAGGCCTTGTGTATACTCAGCAAGCAATCCGCTGCTAATCCCAATCTTCCTATGTTTCCTTCAGCCATTCTTCTTAAAAGGACATTTAGGTTTTGCAGTCTGTTGCTACAAAAAATGCTGCCGCAGGGACCCTTGTGGATGCCACTTTGTAAGCATGTGGATGCGTGTCTCTGGTACAAAGATCTGAAGGTGGCATTGTTGGAGGAAGTCATATTTGTGTTGATGTTTCAGAAGACACATGTAAATGCTGCCTTCCCTTCTTCTTTCTAGTGACAAGACCGCTATTTAGGTATCATTCTCTGCAGGACCCAAAATGTATCATATTCTTCTCATTCAATTCACAGCATAAATGTGTTGTAGCATAAATTATATCGATGCTTCCGTTTGTATAGCCTTTCATGTGCACATTCCCAGGTGTGCTGCTTTGATCCCTTCAGTGGGATCAGCAAGCATCTTGGTGAGCCGCGTTCTGCTTGGGCTGTGCCAACAGTGGTAAACAAAGTCAATCAATTCCCTGACTTTAAAGGGTTGACAGTGCAATGATACAACCAAGTGCTAAATAATCTAAAACGTTATTTCACATAATAAATTCTATAAGACATGTTTAAGAGGAAATTATTGTAGTATTTATTTAAGATGTAAGCATAGCTGGGTGTGGTGGCGCATGCCTTTAATCCCAGCCCTTGGGAGGCAGAGGTAGGAGGATTGCTGTGAGTTCAAGGCCACGCTGGACTACATAGTGAATTCCAGGTCAGCCTGAGCTAGAGTGAGACCCTACCTCGAAAAAAATATATGTATGTAATCATCAGAAAAGTCTCTCATGACCTGGCTGGAATTCAGAAGAAAGCCAGTCCCCAGACAGTTAGCCTGTCTAGTGCTGGAAAGCGCTACATGAGCTACTGGGGGAAAATGGCCAACAATGGTCTGAGCAACCAGAAATCCAAGCTACTCAGAAGCAAACACGCTGACAGGATGTACATGCCAGGACACTAGTGGCACACATCCTTGGTAGGTAAGCAACAGCTTTCTGATTGGCTAAGAGATCCACTCAGTGTAAAAGGAACCCATTTCTGTTATTGGGAACGAGATCAGAATCCTATCTAGACAAAGATTATGTTCTCCAGCATCAAATTCTCTTTGACTAAAGTAGGGATTACATACATCAAATTATTCCTAAATTAATAATGCTTATCCCATTTAAGCTATGCTGACTTCACTCTCCATTGGAGAATCTGTTCTTCTTTTTCAGAAAGTAGCAAGACCAGAGGAGAGAAACTACCCCTCACACTTCAGCCAAGCCATAGCTGAATCCACAGAGGAACTGCAGATGAGCAAGAGTGCTGCTTCCATGCTATTCCTGATAAACAGTGCCAGGGTGTAGGAGACAGACCTGAGGATACTCAACACCTACCAAATCAGAGATCCAGAGACTCCTAAGAGCTCATCACTGAAGTAGACTTAAAACACACCCATCATGGCTCATGGAATTTTGCGGAAGAGGGGGTGGAAAGATTGTTAAGAGCCATAGGTTGAGATATCATCCCTAGTGGCATTCCCTCCTCCCCCCAAATAACTGATTACTGCTCCCTCAATGCATAAACCATAACCCCATGGGGAATACCTGCAACCTCACTGGGGAAGGCCCCCAATGGAGTAGGGGCAGGGATGAGGGAAAACAGGGTACCTACACATGATGTATCAATATGAAACAACTTGTTAATAATAATAAACATTAAGAAAGAAAAGAAGCCTCTCAGTAGGCACTTATATTAATGAGTGTTCTCTGGAAGAACAGAACTGATAAAATGATTATATATAATATAATATAATATAATATAATATAATATAATATAACATATATATTACAAAGGAATTTATTATATTGGCTTACATGATACTGGCTGAGTAGTCCAATAATACCTGCTTGTACACTGGGAGGCTGAGAACTCAGTAGTCGTCCAAGATGCTGGTTGCTTCAGTGTTTCCAGTCTGCCACTGAATGCGGAGATAATCCTGCAGAGCTGCGGGTCTTCAGTCCATGTGGGAAGGCTGAGGAAGGTAGTTTCTGATGTCCATGAAGGGCGGCATTAACAGTAGAAACATTCCCCATCAGGAGCGAAGGAGAGCAAGAAAAATCAACTCTGCTTTTCTGCCAGACCATTTTCACATCTGCGGTGTTGTATGAAGGGCTGTCCACTCTGGGGGGTTGGGGTGGGCGTCTTCCCTCCTCTCACTTAAACCTTTCTGAAAATGTCCTCACAGGTGGGTCCAGAGGCGCATCTCAGATGATTTCTGGTCTAATCAAGTTAACAAGCATGATTGACCATCACAGAATCATTTCAGTTAAACCTGAATAGTGAAGAAATTCCCGATATGAAGACTTAGGACAAGAAAACTTCAGGCAGAGGGAACACTCACGAGAAAGGCCCAAGGTCTCTGGAACACAGGAGGGCAGTGGTTGGATCAGGCAGGTATTACCAGAGGAAGGAGATGACATGGATTTTTAATTTAACTGCAGTGGACAGTCACTTGACTGTATTGAGCAGAGGATTTCTATAGTTTTATTACCAATTTTAAAAGACTGCAGAGGACAAACCAGGACTCCTACAGCATTTTGGGTGGAGACACTATTTGGTTTGATGATGACCAAAGCATTAAAGACATAATAGTTGATTTTGTAGGGTGAACCCCCTGTGCATTTCTTTTATATCTTCTATCCTAGTATACCATACACAGTAGATGTCTCACTGAATGAATGTTTTCAGTGGGCCATCTGGGGTGAGATATTCAAGCAACGACAAAAGCCCAGTGATATATTGATCAGTGGTGCCATGAAATATTGACTTTTGAATTTACTAATAGCTATTGAGTTCTTGGTAGATGTCACTTGGGAGTCTCTGAATTTGTGATGCCATTAGAGAAGACACAGAAGACACAGGGTAATTATTATTATTATTATTATTTTGTTTTTGTTTTTTTGAGGTAAGGTTTTACTCTAACTCAGGCTGACCTGGAATTTTATTATGCAGTCTCAGGATGGCCTTGAACTTATAGTGATCATCCTCTGCCTCCTGAGTGCTGGGATTAGAGATGTGTGCCACTATACCCAGCTGACACAGGGTAATTTCTTTATACTTCATGCTTCATTAGAAAACAAGGCTGAAAGAAAGGATCTCATCTGAGGTTAGAGATTCTGTGCAATGGGGAATCAAGAATGGTTTGACTTTGATACGTTGAAGTCTCCTATTACCTTCTTTTCTGGCCCTGGTGATATTTGTTGAGTTAAAAACATATTTTCTAGGAGCAGGAAGGATTGCTAAGTGGTTAAGGCACTTGCCTGAAAATCCTAACAACCTGGGTTCAATTCCCCAGTATCCACATATGCCAAATGCACAAAGTGGTACATGCATTTGGAGCTCTTTTGCAGTGGCTAGAGGTCCTGGTGTGCCCATATACTCTCACGTTCTCTCTATTTCTACCCATACATCTATCTGTCTGTCTATCTCTCTGCTTGAAAATAAATAAATAAAACTACTTTTAACAAAACCTCTTCTAAAAATCTACACCTAGGACCTAGAGGGTCAGCTTTGTTATAACAGTGCTTATTGGGAAACAGACGCATAAGCCACAGCGCGTGGGATCTCTCCACTCTCTGCATTTCACTACCCCAGACATAAAGACTTCATTAGACTTGGAGAGACTCAGTTTCCATACTTGGATATCTTGTTTCCTGGAAATTGATTGTGTCACAATAGGCCCACGCTTCTTTTCTGGGAAGCAGCTTGCATGGAAAGAAAAGACCGTGTCCTTTGAATGTCAGTTTATATCCTGGTTCTGCCACTATCTGACTATGAGAACTCGAACAGAGCACTGCTAGGTTCAGTGTTCTCAGCCACTGCCAGGTAGCAGTAATCTGCTTTCAAAAACAACTGCTATTAAATATTACTAATGTGTGAGACCCTTTATATGAAGAAACTGAAAGTATGCTTTTTGTGTCCTCCTCTTTTTCTTTGCTAATGGTATATGTCATTGGTATCATTTCTTCTCGTTGTTGATTATCAATATTGCTGTGTCATGAGAACATAGAGGAGCCACAGGCTCTATGCAAAAGCTTAGCATGGTGCTAAATTGGGTGCAGAATCCTGTTTTCCCTGCAGGACACTCAGGGCCAGCTAAACCAGTGAAGCATAAAGTGAGCTGATGGGCTTCTGCGATTAAGTCGGAATCTCAACTAATGCTAAATATAAATGAACCGGTAAAATGAGAAAGTCAATGACTTCTGTGGTCATAGCTAATTTGGATGAAGATGGCTGAGAAGAGAAAAGGACCGGCCCTCCATTCAGATATTCAGATGCGTGTTTGAATTGGTTACACCTTGTTTCCTCTCCAAATTGGCAGTTTATTTTCAACCCTCAGATGAAGAGCAAACACTCTATTCTGTACCGTAAAAACGACTATTGCCCTTAGGAAAAGGATTACCGAACTTTCTGTACCTAGTGTTTATGGCTTTCATAAGCTCAGTGTTTCCAAGAGAATTGAATGCCTTTTTGTACTATGATGTTTTTCTATCACTACATCTGAGTTTTGTACCTAAAGGTCTGGGAAACTTGTTTATATAAGTTCAGAGAAACCTGACAAACAGTAGGAATTTGTTCTCTGTCCTGTAGAGATGGGCAAATCCCTAAAGAGCTTTTTGACTTCATATAAACCACTTTGGTGTGAGCCAGGCACCTTGCCTTTCTAAGGAAAAGATGCGTAGAGGAATAAAAGGTTCATGGGAAATTTCAGACTCGGGCAACTGCAGATTCACTGAGCAGCACCACATATTGGAGGATCATCCATTGATACCCTAACCTTTGACTGAACTTACGCATTTTATGTGCTATTGAATTGGAAGCTCAACTAAGACAGCATAGAGGGCGAGGGCATAAGAAACCATTAGAGACATGGGCATGAGGAGGAAGTCTTTACATGGGAAGAGATGAAGCTGGAGAGCAAAGCAAGAGTCAGATGGAAGCTGGATCTCTGTCCCTACCTGCAGGCCTTAGGCTGTACTCCTAAGAACCCTCAAGAACATGAAGAAACCTTGGGAAGTTTTTAAAGTGGGAGGTCATGATTTTAAGAAATTTAATTTAGAAAGGTATCTTGTATTGCTGCTTGAAGGAAGTTTGATTTGAAAGATATAGCCTGAAGGCAGGAAGAGCAGGTGATGTTTATGAAGGAAATAAGGTGAAGAAAGAAATTTTGAATCAAGCCACCATAGTAACGGGGGGGCGGATCTGAGATTGATTAAAAATGAGTAAGTGAATGGATGAGGAACTAGCAGCAACAAAATCATGGCAAACTTACTCTTTTGGCCAATTCCCAAATAAGTCAATAGAGTACAGTGTGCTAAAAGAAACATATTTAACAAGTTTTTAATTTTTATTTACTTATTTATTGAAGAGAGAAATAGAGAAAGGGGTGGTTATATACAAGGAAAATGGACACACCAGGGCCTCTAGCTACTGCAACTGAACTCCAGATGCATGTACTACCTTATGCATCTGACTTAACGTGGGTCCTGGGGACTGGAACTGAGGTCCTGTGGCTTTGCAGGTAAGCACCTTGAGAGCTAAGCCATCTCTCCAGCCCTTTTAACAAATTTTAAATTTTTTTTAATGATTCTTTTAAACAAGATTGCACACGTAGACACCCCCTTCTCCCTCGCCCCAATTCTGCTGAGTCTTCTGAGGGGTTACTGGTATTCATTGCGGGGAACCAAGAAGCCTCCATCAGTCTCTGCGGGGATGGGGGAAAACATGGTATCTCAGGCTATCCCCACCCAGCCTGAGGTTTGGGGGAACATTTATCAGCAGTATTTAGTTCAGATGTGGAGATTCTGCAGAACCTAAGCAAAGCTGGTTTTCTACTCACCTTCCAAGCCCTGTCCTAGAGCAGCATGATGTGAACGCCAGTACTCACAGAACTCAGGGATGGCAATCAGGAGGATCATAACTTGGAGGCCAGATTGGGCTATGTAGTGAGATCTTGTGTTAGAAAATAAAACAGAACAAAAGACGTAGCTCTATGATCAATCATATTCTCTTATCAAAATGTCAGATTTTTAAAAACAACCAAAGGGAAATTAAAAAAGAGGTATAATATTATAATTTTAATTTACTTTTTCCTTTGGATTCTTTCAATGTCTACCACACCTCTTTTTAGCCACTATAAGTTTTTAATGTCTGCCAATGGTTCATTTCATTAGTTATTTCTTTCTTTTTTTTTTTTTTTGGTTTTTCGAGGTAGGGTCTCACTGTAGCCCAGGCTGACCTGGAATTCACTCTGTAGTCTCAGGGTGGCCTCGAACTCTTGGTGATCCTCCTACCTCTGCCTCCCGAGTGCTGGGATTAAAGGTGTGCGCCACCACGCCCGGCTCATTAGTTATTTCCATGCTATTCATATAGCAAGTTATAAAGAAAGGTACATTATCATCTATAGGTCATGTGCTGTAAAGAAAGTATACGGAGTGGTAGGTGGAAAAAAAAAGTGAACCCAAAAACATGTAACAGAAGTTCCTTTCTTTATAATATAGTTAATGAGACAATATACCTCAATGTGCCTTATTTGATCACCTTAGGTGGAATGACAGTACAAAATAACATTATAAGACACACTCACACATTAAAAATGCCTATTATTTATTTACTTGCAAGCAGAGAGAGAGAGATACAAAGAAAAAAGACATAGAGGGAATGGGTGTGGCAAGGACTCCGACCACTGCAAATGAACTCCAGATGCATGCGCCACTTTGTGCATCTGGCTTTATGTGAGTACTGGGGAATCAAACCTGGGTCATTAGGTTTTGCAGGCAAGTACCTTAACCATTGAGACAGGAGGGTCATGAGTTTGATGTTAATGTGAGCCATATAGCAGGACCCTATCTCAAAAAAGCCACAAAATTGCTCTCTCTCTCTCTCTCTCTGCCTCTTTCTCTCTCTGTCGCTCTAAAATAAATAAAATAAATAAATGAACAAAACATTTTTTTTAAAAAAGGGCTGGAGAGATGGCTTAGTGGTTAAGCACTTGCCTGTGAAGCTTAAGGACCCAGGTTCGAGGCTCAATTCCCCAGGACCCACGTTAGCTAGATGCACAAGGGGGCGCACGCATCTGGAGTTCATTTACAGTGGCGAGAGGCCCTGGCACGCCCTCTCTCTCTCTCTCTCTCTCTCTCTCTCTCTGCCTCTTTCTCTCTCTGTCGCTCTCAAATAAATAAAAAATAAATAAACAAAAAATTTTTTAAAAAGCCACAAAATTTAAAATCCATAAAGAAAGAATGATAAAATAATAATACATGGAATGTGAGGTAATGGGGCTATACTCAAGGGCATGTTAAAGGAGACACCACCTTAAATTTTGAATGTGTAAATAAATGTACAAATTATCATTGAGATAATAAAGATAAAAACAAGTAACAGAGATTTTTATATAGAGGATGTAAGAGATTTTGTATAGATGGAAAATAGGACTTCATGTCTAATTGACTTATAGATAAGGGAGGAAGGAAACCAACACAGATCATCCTGAAATTCTGAGATTCTCTGACCCACTGAAGTTAATTACAGTTGCCTTCATAGGCAAGAGTTGGGGACTACATAACAGAGCAAATGGGTCCTACCAGTGGCTATACCATTGCAGAAAATGTCTCCTATTCCCTCAGCCTCCATTAACTGCCCATAACTCCAAAGGGAGAGATGGGGGCCTCATGCCTACCTTCATCACCCGTGATGGGATGTTGACAAGCCCAGTATTGTGTGGGTCTTGTACAAGGTACAACTCTCCGGCTGGAACAGAAGAAAAATCATGGGTTGTTACTCTACTGCAATACTGACATGCAAGCTTCCAGCATTGAGCCCACAGTCCAAGAGCCCATGAAATATGCCAAAGCCACTGACTTTCTTGTTGACAGGCTGTCATCATCAGTGAGCTTTGTAAAGGTTGTTTCCATGTTTCAGACATGGGTGGGAGGGAAACCTAAGTGGGCAGAGGAGGCAGTGGAGGTTAAAGTCAGGAAGGAGGAAAAGAAGCACTCAGGAAGGCAGAGGGGCTTTCCAGACGACAGACCAGAATCTTCGACCTTCAGAAGAAACAGATCATCCAGTGTGGAAGCCAAAACGTACTGGAGGAACAGGAGCTATCAGAAGCAAATTTCTGGAGCAGGAAGATGACAAAATGTAAAGAAGGCATGACCTAGGACATCTCTGTAAGACAAGAAGGAAACATAAAACAGTAAACCTAAAACCAGGTTATTCTGAACAGGGCCTTTAGAGAAATGAAATTTAATTTTTTTCCAAGGTGGAAGCTGAGCAAATAAAAACCAGTCAGGAAAACATGGTGGAAGTTCTAGGAAGAATTATAGTATTTGGGCCATCATGAGGATGGAAAAAAAAAATCCAGTCTCATTTCCAGTACTGTGAGATGCACAAAGCCATGGATATAACATGCAATGTTATGTACTGTGATAGTTACATTGCAGTAGTTCATAAAAGCATCAACATTTCATCATAGAACTTTAAGATAAATGAACCCAGACAATGATAAATGCAAGGCAATAAAGGCTCTTTCAGGGATCAACGATAGTGGGACACCACATCATGATGACAGAAAAACTGGTATTTCCTGATGTGATGGAACTAGAAGAAATGAAGAAGAAACAAAAGACAGGAATACACAACAGCCCAGAGTGTTTTGATGTCAATCAACAACCAGTGGGAGCACCCATAAAGGACTTCTAGGCAGATGATAGAAGTGACTTGGAGAATAATGAACATTTATTTTCAAGTCACCCAAGTGGAAAGTGATATGACAGCATGCACACAGGAAGTATGTCAGCATTTTGTCCCCAGACAGCCTAAGTTGATAAACTGACCAACTGAATAAAATGTTACAGAATGGGATGGGACTTTGAGACAGAAGACTGTTCACAAGCCAAAGTAAATGCTATCACATGTGACATTTCAGAATGACAAGGCTTCAAGAGACTGGCAGATGAAGCAGCCTTGATTAGTAATGAATGAGAAGAGATTCACTCTGGGGTGACGAAAGAGAAACAAAAGGGAAGGCAGAGTTTAGATCAATAGAAGTTTAAGGGCATAGACTACATTTCAAGGAAGCTGTCTTCTCACCCATCTTTCTATTAAAAAGACTAAATCTACGCCTGGCAGTTGGAAAAGGGTCTCTTCTACAAAATGATTGGACTAAAATAATGATAATTAAGGTCATTTCTAGGCTTGCATTTATTTTATTTTTTGGGGGGCGGGGGTTTCCAAGGTAGGGTCTCACGCTAGCTCAGGCTGACCTGGAATTCACTATGTAGTCTCAGAGTGGCTTCAAACTCTCTGTGATTCTCCTACCTCTGCCTCCCCAGTGCTGGGATTAAAAGTGTGCACCACCACAGCTGGCTAGATTTGCATTTTTAAAAATACATTTATTTATTTAAGAAAGAGAGAGTGAGGAAAGAAAGAGAGAGAGGGAGAGAGAGAGAGATAGAGAGAAAGGGCATACGAGGGCCTCTACCACATGAACCAGCATGTGCATGTGGTTTATATAGGTACTGGAGAATTGAATGTGGGTCTTTAGGCTTCATAGGCAAGTGCCTTAACCACTAAGACATTTCTCCATATGTTTGCATTTCTGTGATAGTTAATGTTAAGGCGGATATTTGACGTTCATGTAAGGACTTGGACACTGTTGGATGTCAGGAGGAAATTGCTTTAGGGATTCATCATAATCCTTAAGGCAGTGGTGGGGGTTCAAAAGGAGGTGACCCCTACCATCATTGAGCTTGAAGTTGAAGGGACAGGTTTACTATCTCCTCAAGAGAGTAAGTGTTGGATTATAAAGCGATGTTTGTTTGTTGGTTCCCTACAACCAAGACTGGGTGGAGATTAAAGATGTATCTTAAGGGCATAATAATTAGGGAAATAATTTGGCCAGAAGTATAAATGAGTGAAAAGCCATCTTTTCTCATTTTAACTATAGCTATAGGTTAAGATTTGGCCTGTTATATAGATTATGCTAAATTGATTTATACCTTTCTGCACTATTTTCATAACAAGTTTGTATATTCTTCAAGGTGGAGAAAAGAAATAATTACAATTACTGGCCTTATTTAAAGGTATTATAAAGGCTATTTAATAAAAAATATGCTGGTATCCAGTGTTGCATTTAACTTTTTACTCTTGGTAACAGTTATACATGAAGAAGTGAAGTTACTGTTGGTAGCAGTTGTACATGAAGAAGTGAACATACTGTTGGTAGCAGTTGTACATGAAGAAGTGGGTTTACTGTTGGTAGCAGTTGTACATGAAGAAGTGAACGTACTGTTGGTAGAGGTTGTACATGAAGAAGCGAGCTTACTGTTGGTAGACGTTGTACATGAAGAAGTGAGCTTACTGTTGGTAGACGTTGTACATGAAGAAGTGAGCTTAATGTTGGTAGACGCTGTACATGAAGAAGTGAACTTACTGTTGGTAGAGGTTGTACATGAGGAAGCGAGCTTACTGTTGGTAGACGTTGTACATGAAGAAGTGAACTTACTGTCAGTAGAAGCTGTACATGAAGAAGCGAGCTTACTGTTGTTAGAAGTTGTACATGAAGAAGTGAGCTTACTGTTGGTAGACGTTGTACATGAAGAAGTGAACTTACTGTCGGTAGAAGCTGTACATGAAGAAGAGAGCTTACTGTTGTTAGAAGTTGTACATGAAGAAGTGAACTTACTGTTGGTAGACGTTGTACATGAAGAAGTGAACTTACTGTCGGTAGAAGCTGTACATGAAGAAGCGAGCTTACTGTTGTTAGAAGTTGTACATGAAGAAGTGAACTTACTGTTGGTAGACATTGTACATGAAGAAGTGAGCTTATTGTTGTTAGAAGTTGTACATGAAGAAGTGAACTTACTGTTAGTAGAAGTTGTACATGAAGAAGTGAGCTTACTGTTGTTAGAAGTTGTACATGGAGAAGTGAGCTTACTGTTGTTAGAAGCTGTACATGAAGAAGTGAACTTACTGTTGGTAGACGTTGTACATGAAGAAGCAAGCTAGGTAGCTGCACAGGTTTTTTTCTGTGCACTTCCTCAGAAGCACAAAGCAGTTATAATCGTTATGGCAAGGCTGCTCTTATCAGATGCTAAATATGTTAAGCTGAATATAAATATAAGCCAAATATATTAAGTCTAACCAATATCTGTAAAAACTGCCTTCTAACACCATAGCTTTCAATGATATATCGGGTCTATACTGAATAATGATAATTAACTCGTCAGTTTAGAAAATACTTAAGTCTTTCTGTGTTTATAATCTGTGTTTTTTTTTTTTTTTTTTTTTTTTTTTTTTTTTTTTTTTAGACAAGCAGTCTGTAGCCCACTTCATCCTGGAATTCACCATAAATCCTAGGCTAAGCTTGAACTTGAGGCAGTCTTTCTCTCAAGTGCTGAGATTACAGGTTTGAGCCACCACCTCCAATTACAGGTAACATGATTATATTTATTCTGGGTTTTCTTTTGCACTATTGTTATCTTATTGATCTTCATAAAAAGTGGCCAATACTCCCTAATACTTTAGTATGTTTAAAAATTTGTGTTTTCTCCAGGGTGGGGCATAATATCTCTGGCTGTCTAAACAGTCAGGGTGAAGTTTTACTTTTTCCAAATAACATTAGAGACAGAAACAACTATGCTGTGGCTGACAGAGCCTACATTACTTTCTGGAGAAGAAATACTTCCCATGGGGAGGTGACCCAACAGTGCTGAAGCATGGAAGCTGGTGGTGGCAGCGGTAGGGAGGGGCCCCTTCTCAGGAAGGCCTGCTGCTGGCTGGCTTGGGCTGTTTGCCAGGCTATCTCCCTGTGGTTTCTTCAACTAGGTCATATGGATCTGTTGCTAGAAACCTGAGGAAAGTCCATGGCCTCAAGGGACTCTAACATTGTGGCAATTTATAGTAGAATTAACTTCTATTTAGTACCTTCAAGAGACCAGGGTCATCATACGCACTGGGGGAGCCCCTATGGTGGCATGCTTCTCAGGTGGCACAGGTCTGCTAGGCCCTTACAATGATACACTAAGATTGCTTGAAGCTACAGTGCAACTATATCATACCATCTCTACACATAAATAATTTCCCAAAAATTTTGAGGAACAGTTAAATATTTATGCTGTTAAATTAAAAGTAGTTGTTGTAACAAAGTCAACCATGTATACTGTTGCAGTCATGGAGAAGTTTCTTCTGTGTGGTGTGATGTGATGTGATGTGATATGAAGTAATATGATGTAATGTGGTATGGTGCTGTGTGGTGTGATGTGATGTGATGTAGTGTGATGTGGTGTGGTGTGATGTAATATTATACACTGTGGTGTGCTGGGGTGATGTGGTGTGATGTGATGTGATATGATGTAGTGTGGTGTGGTGTGATGTGATGTCATATGATGTGGTATGGTGTGAAGTGGTGTTGTATGAAGTGGTGTGATTGTGGTGTGATGTGGTTTGGTGTGAAGTGGTGTTGTATGAAGTGGTGTAATGTGATGTGGTGTGGTGTCATATGATGTTGTGTGATATGGTGTGATTTGGTGTGGTGTGAAGTGGTGTTATATGAAGTGGTGTGATGTGACATGATGTGATGTGGTATGATGTGACGTGGTGTGATGTGATGTGGTGGGATGTGATGTGATGTGATGTCATGTGTGGTGTGGATTGGTGTGGTGTGAAGTGTGATTGTGGTATGGTGTGATTCTATGTGATGTTATGTGGTATGGTGTGAAGTGCTGTGATTGTGGTATGCTTTGGTGTGATGTGATATGATGCGTTACGTTGTGAAGTGGTGTGGTGAGATGTGATGTAATGTGACATGGTGTAGTGTTGTGGTGGTTTGATTTAGATGTTCTCCATAAACTTAGGTGTTCTGAATGCTAGGTTCCCAGCTGACAGAGATTTCGGAATTAACACCTCCCGGAGGCAGTGTATTGTTGAGGACAGGCTTATGGGTATTATAGCCAGTTTCCCCTTGCCAGTGTTTGGCACACTCTCCTGTTGCTGTTGTCCACCTGTTGTTGGTGAGGAGGTGATGTCCACCCTCTGCTCATGCCATTGTATTTTCCTTCCATTGTGGAGATTCCCGTCAAGTCTGTCCATAAGCCAAAATAAGCCTTTGTTCCCACATACTGCTCTTGGTCAGGTGATTTCTACAAGCAATGTGAACCTGACTGCAACAGGTATGGTGTGTGGTGTGCTTTGGTAGTGTAGTGTAGTGTAGTCTAGTGTAGTGTAGTGTAATGGGATCAGCATACCGCTTTCCTCTATGTGACCATTCAGGGACCCAGACTTCTTTCATGCCGTGGCTCTGTCATCTTCTCATCTTGTGCCTCCCAAGGTTTGCATGTTTGTTTTTGGAGGGAATGGAGGATAAAACCAATTCAAGGGGGAAAGATCTAGAGAGAAAACACAAACTCTAGAAATTTCTTGTATGTCATTGGCTAGCATTCAATTAAATGGTCACATGTCCCTGAAAAGAAGAGTGGGTGGGGCTGGAGAGATGGCTTAATGGTTAAGGCACTTGCCGGCAGACCTAAGGACCCAGGTCTCATTCCCCAGTACCCACGTAAGCCAGATGCACATGGAGTTCATTTGCAGTGGCTGGAGGCCCTGGCATGCCCATTCTCTCTCTCTCTCTCTCTGCCTCTTTCTCCCTCAAGTAAATAAATGAAAGACTTAAAAAGGAAAAAATAGTGGGAAAGGGACCCTGCCCCTGTACAAAGATAGAATGAAGTAGGTTTGGAACTTTGTAACCTTATATTAATATCTGATAAGTCAAATATTATTCAGATGCTATTTTTCTATTAAGTTTACATATAAAATAAATATACATATGACATAGGATACAAATTTGCATAAACTTTTATTTGAATGTAACTAAAATTAAAATAAGTTTTCAGCTAGCTTTAACTATTTTGTGCTTGCTATACTCAAAATCCTTGGAGCTACATAATCAGTATTCCTTGATTAATTATTATAAAGGTATGTAGAACTCCATTTGATCTCATTCGTCGTAGGCATCCACTATGTACATTTTGATGAAATAGATCAGTGAATGACATACTAAGCTAATCAGTACTTGGTTGACTCATAGGAATTTGACTAATGACTGTCAGAGGGGCTTATTCTCCTCCTAAAACTATCATTTTTATTTATTTATTAGTTTGTTTGTTTGTTTATTTGAGGTAGGGTCTTGCTCTAGCCCAGGTTGACCTGAAATTCACTATGTAGTCTTAGGCTGGCCATGAACTCATGGCAATCCTCCTGCTTCAGTCTCCCACGTTCTGGGATTAAAGTTATGTGCCACCATGCCTGGCTAAAACTGTCATTTCTTGGTCAGCTTGCAAGTGATCATCTGGAAAGCTGGAAACCTGAAATTTCATGTTCAGGGATTTATTCTGTTTTTGTTTTGTTTCGTTTTGTTTTAGGAGTCATACTGAAGGCATAATGTGTTCGTAGGTTACAGGAGGTGTGCCCTTGAAGTGGAGGGATATTGATACCCAGGCTCTCTCTCTCTTTGTTCTTCCTGGTGATAAACTTGAAGTGAGCAGCTTTAGTTACCCTGTGTGGTGTTTGATTCTGGTGTCCCCCGTAAGCTTAGGTGACCTGGATGCTAGGTTCCCAGCTGATGGAGATTTGGGAATTAACGCCTCCTGGATATGGGTGTTATAGCCAGTTTCCCCATGCCAGTGTTTGGCACACTCTCCTGCTGCTATTGTCCACTTTATGTTGGCCAGGGGTTTATGTCCACCCTCTGCTCATGTCATCATTTTCCCCTGCCATCATGGAGCTTCCCCTTGAACCTGTAAGCCAAAATAAACTACTTTTTCCCACAAGCTGCTCTTGGTTGGGTGATTTCTACCAGCAATGCAAACCTGACTGCAACATACTATTCTGCCTTGCCACAGCCCTGAAAACAAGAGCCAACTGATCATGAAATATTTCTTTTATTTGAGTGAGTGAAAGAGAGAGAGAGAGAGAGGGAATGGGCACATCATGGCCTCTAGCCACTGCAAACAAACTCCAGATACATGTGCCACTTTGTGCACCTGGTTTACGTGAGTAGTGGGGAATCAAACCTGGGTCCTTTGGCTTTGCAGGCAAGTGTTTTAATCACTAAGTCATCTCTCCAGCCCATCTTTCCTCTTCTTAAGTTGTTTACTTCAGGTTATTTTGTCACAGTTAGAGGAAGCTAAGGCAGGGAGTAAATTCAGAAGAGAAGGGCAGATCAGAGAGTAGAGCTAGCAAGCATAGAAACCCTCTGTGACGGTGTGAATGTAAAATGTAACCCTGAGCCTCATGTGTTGGTGATTAAGCCCATTCTTTTTTTAAAAAATATTTTATTTATTTATTTATGTGAGATAGAGAGAGACAGGCAGGAAGAGAGAGAGAATGGGCACACCGAGGCCTCCAGCCATTGCAAATGAACTCCAGATCCATATACCACCTTATGCATCTGGCTTACGTGTGCTATGGGGAATTGAACCTGGGTCCTTAGGCTTTGCACACAAGCGCCTTAACCCCTAAGCAATCTTTCTAGCAGGCCTCATTCTTCATTCCCAGCTGGTGGAGATGCCAGGAGGAGGTGTGTCACTGGGGAGAGGGGCAGGTCTGGGATTTGATAATCTAGACTCCTTTGCCAGTGCTAGCTAGCTCACTCTCGCTGATTCCTCCCTACCAGTAGCAAGCCAGCTTCTTGCTCCTACCTTGCTTTTCTAACCATGAAACTCAGAAATAAACCCTTTCCTTCCATAGGCTGCTTCTGTTCGGTGCTTTGTCCCAGCAAAGAGAAGATAACTGCTCTCCTTTCAATGGCTGTTGCAATGAAGGGAAACTATTGAAGAGAGATATAGGTAGGGTCAAGAATGTTTTTTATGTTTTAAATTTATTTATTTTTATTATGGACATATTTAATGTGGATACAACATGTGTTGGTACCATCCTTTTCCTCATCCCTGCCCCCATTCTTCTGGGGTCCCTCCTCAGTGGGGTTTCTGGTATTTCCCATGGGGTTGTGGGTTATGCATTGTGAGAGGTGACAGCAGCAGTCAGATATTGGGGGAGCCAGGGCCTTTGGGTATGATGTCTCAACCTGTGGCTCTTACAATCTTTCTGCCCCCTCTTCTGCAAAAGTCCCTGAGCTGTGGTGGGTTAGTTTTTTTTTTTGTGTGTGTGTGTTGTTGTTGTTGTTGTTGTTCAAATGGGAATAAGAATCATGCAACATAGAGAAAAAGAAAAGATTCAGGAGCAATCAGCAACAAAGAAACAAACAGCTACTGTTATAGTGTGCTTGCTTTTTTTTTTTTCAAAGATGTTATTTACTTGATACTATCAAGCATTAGGAAATATATATTTTTACTGTCATATCTTTGAGGTTTGACATCTGATTTGTTCCATTTGTAGTGGAGCCCTTCTGAGGCATTGTGAGGTATTCCTCAGTAAGATCTCCAGAAATGCTTCAAAGAAACAGTTGGTATGAATTGAGGATTAAAGAAGCATATAGCATTTCTCAATGGTACCGTGGAAGCACTCATGTTGCGGTGATTCACAATAATTTTTTAACCCAAATATGTCATGGTGGCTATTACTAACTTCCAAACATAGTATTTAGAGATAAAATATATTGACACAGATAACACCAATTTCAATCAGTATCTGTGATGGGTTCATTCAGGTATCCCCCATAAACTTAAGTATTGTGAATGCTAGTCTCCCCAGCTGATGGCAATTAGAAATTAAAGTCTCCTGGAGGTGATGTATTGTTGGGAATAGGCAGCAACAGTCTCTCTATCTTTCATTTTCTTTTCTATTTTATTTACTCCAGCCACTGAAATTGAACTCCAGATGCATGCACCACCTTGTGTGCATGCATGACCTTGTGCATGTGTCACCACATGCATCTGGCTTACACAGGATCTGGGGAGTTGAACATGGGTCCTAAGGCTTTGCAGGCAAGCATCTTAACTGCCTAAGCCATCTCTCTAGCCCATCTTCTCCATTTTGTTTTTTGTTTTTCTGAGACATAATTTCAAATAGCCTTAAACTTGCTTTGTAGTTGAGAGTGACCTTGAACTTTTGATCCTTCTGTCTCCATCTTCAGAATGCTGGAGTCACAGACATTCAACACTGCATCTGACTTAATCTTGCATTTTCAAAAGAACTTTGTGATTTATTACTGGTAATCTCATGAATGTAGGTTCACATTGTTTGAATAATTTGTTGGGGTTCTTAGTACAGGCACAGGTATAGAGTTCAGAGGTTAGTCTAGAGAAAGCATGCTGACCAAGTTTGACCACTTGCAAAGCC
This sequence comes from Dipus sagitta, assembly GCA_036346955.1. Classification (NCBI taxonomy): domain Eukaryota; kingdom Metazoa; phylum Chordata; class Mammalia; order Rodentia; family Dipodidae; genus Dipus; species Dipus sagitta. The sequence goes on along the minus strand of CM070772.1, from coordinate 36,936,737 downwards.
ACTGATATTTTCCCCCACCATCCAAGCCTGCTTTTCTTAGCAGATGTTCATGTTCTCCACATTTGACCTCACCTCTGTCACTACTACTCCTCAACAGATACTCTTTTCTGCTGCCTGATTGGCCTTTTTTTTGTTTTTTATTAATTAATTTTTAACATAAGTTGTAATATGCTCCTTCCCCAATCCCCATTTCCCTGGGAACCCTTATCAGTGGGGTTATTTGGTATTCATTATGAGATAATTGGGGCCTCTGACTCTGGATGTTTCTACCCTCCTGTGGCTCTTACAATCTACCTGCCTCCTCCTCCACAACAGTCAGTGAGCCTTAACAGGTGTGTTCTCAGTCAGTATTGGCTTCTCTGTAGCCTCTGTGTTTCTGTTATGATGTGTTTCAGTTCATTCACCACAGTGTTTGTTGCTGTCTTCCTGGAGGTGGTTGTCAGGATAGCAGTGGGAGCAGTACTCTTATTGCTGCTTCCTCCACAGTCTTTTCTGGACCCTGGTGGATGTGGTGGACGTGGACGTGGCACATCTCATTAATGAACACTTGGCTGTCTTTTCTTATATTGATGGATCTTGGATCTCCCAAGTATTTTCTGCCATCTGTAAAATAAAACAGTTTCTTCGACCAAGGGTGAGAGCCGCTTTGATTAAAGGGGACACACCCAGGAGCTTGAGAGACATTTTGCTGAGGCTACCCACTTGACTTACACACAAAACACTACAGCTTCTCTCTTGGACTCAAGGAGTTCCACTAATGTCTGGAACAAGTCAGGAGTACCTTCTCTCACCACTGTTTCTCAACATAGTACTAGAAGCTCTAGCCCAAGCCATAAGACAAGAAAAAGAAATAAAAGAGATATAAATAGAAAGGGAGGAAGTCAAAGTAGCCCTTTTTGCAGATGACATGATTTTAAATACGTGACCCAAAGGATTCCACCAAAAAAAACTTCTGAAGGTGACAAACTCTTTCAGCAAAGTGGCAAGATACAAAATCAACACACAAAAATCAGTAGCCTTCCTACACACTAAAGACAAACAGAAAGAGATCAGCAAGGCTGTCCTATTTTCAGTAGCCTCAAAAAAAATTTTTAAATATCTTGGAATTTCACTAACCAAGAAAGTGAAAGACATTCAATGAAAACATACAAAAACCACTTGACATTTCTTTGATTCTGGGATACACGAGGATTTGTGCCCAAGCATTTTGGAGAACTTGCTTTCTCAAGAGCAAATGATCTTCCTGCTCTTCAGTCCTCTCTTACTCTATTCTGGCAAAGCTGCTCTTTAATTTGTATGACTATAATACTTTGTGTGGGGTCAATGACCTTGTTTGTCTTCTACTTGTTTTGATTAATCATCTTATGCACAGAATAACAAATAACATACTCCTCAGATAAATGATATATTTGAAGCTACCATTTGTTCCTGTTTGGAGCTTTGGAAGCTCTCACTGATATATTTGAAATAAAGTCAATGAAATAATCCAGAGTAGATGCTGTTTTGAAATTTGGTTGCAAGCACACAATACTAGAAGGTATTATGTATTTCAGAAGCCATGTTCCATAACACGCTAGGAACATTTACTGTTACCAAAAACATCAACTCTTCACATTTGACAGGTTACTTTAGAGAACAGAATTTTCTATCTATAATAGAAAATATTTATTTTAAGGAGAAATTTACTTTTATTGTTATCTTAAGATAAACAATATTTCAAGCAGTTATGTTGTCAACTGTGCAGGGTGTGGTGGCACGTGCTTGTAACCCCAGCACAGTGGAGGGTGAGGATTACCATGGGTTTGAGGCCAGCCTGAGTTACATAGCAAGACTCTATCTTAAAAGACAAAAAAAGAAGAAAGAAAGGAAAAAAAATCATAAGAATCCTAAGATTAGGATACTAGAGACCAATAGATTTGAGTAAAGTCAATGAGATTTGTGACTCAACTGTACTAATCATGTTGCAAGGCCTGTAACGCCCAAGTCTTCACTTTTATTTATTTGTATTTATTCCATTTTCATGATAATTTTATAGGAATTTTGTCAGTTAGGATTTTAAAAAATATTTGAAATTATTTATGAGAGAGAAAGAGAGAGAACGCCTCTTGCTGCTTTAAATGAACTCCAGACACATGTACCACATTGTGCATCTGGTCTTACGTGGGCACTGGGGAAATGAACCCAGATTGGTAGACTTTGAAAGCAATCAGCTTTAACCTGTGAGCCATCTTCCCAGCCCAATTATTAGGGTTTTTTTTTTTTTTTGTTTATTTAATTTTTTTTGCTTTTTGTTTTTTGGTTTGTTTTCTTTTGTTTGTTTTTTCACGGTTGGATTTCGCTCTAGCCCAGGTTGACCTGGAATTCACTATGTAGTCTCAGGGTGGCTTCTAAACTCACAGGGATCCTCCTACCTCTGCTTCCCGAGTGCTGGGATTAAAGGCGTGTGCCACGATGCCTGGCTCAATTATTAGTTTTTGATCTAAGTCAATGAGCCAAAGGATTCTCTAAATGTTTTTGAAACAGAGTACTTCGAAACTGAAGTGCGTAGTTAGCCAACATGTACGTAAGGAACATTTGCTACTTATTTAGGGTTCTGTCTGTAATTAGTTGCATATCAGTTTGCTTTGAAATCTAACAAGCATTGAAAATATAATACAGCATACAGATGAATATCAGTGCCACGCAGACATAGGGCTGATCCAAGTGAAGTTGTGATCCATTGGGTGTATTACGAATTGTGCATACGTGGCTCAGGAATGACATAGACTTTACATTAAGGCCGAGGCAGAGAGTTGGTGATTGAATGGTATCCACTGGCTCAAGCAGCCTCACTCTCATAAAAGTCCCTAGTAGAGAGCTGAGAAGATCCCATCTCTACCACCTCCATCATGCAAATGGGCCAAGGTAAGCAAAATTTCCCTAATATGGTATCTCATTTCTTTTTCTCTAGCTGCAGCCTCATAGAAATCGCATTTCTTCCCTGGCCTGTGCATTGCAGGAAAGTCTAAGCTATCCAGGACTGAATGCAACATGGAGCCATCTGCGTACACATGTGCATACACAGAGATGATGGAACTTTTATTTTAGTAGGGGGAACATCCAATTAATACAGCATAAGATTCATTCATCTCCATGATGCCTAATAATATTATGTGGTCATGGTACGGTTCCTATTGAGTTTAAAAGTATCAAGAGGCAAAAGGAAAAAAAAAAATTCTCTCCTTAAAACTAAAATTACTTTACTCATTAAGGAAGACTAATACATAGCTACAGCCTTTCCTATACATAGATTATAAAACCGAGGAACTACTTTTACAGTAAGTCAAATGACTAGATCTTGTTTTTGTACTGCTAAATCTTAGTGATATTAAAAACATCTGTCAGGAAATCTACAAATGATTCAACAGCAAGTTGCGACTTGGAAGCCAAAAGAAGTGCAGAGTATCCACCTGTATCGGCTTAGCTGTAATGATGTAGATAAAATATGTGTCATTTCTTTTTCATTCAGTAACCACTTATTCATTTCAGTTCGGTAGTTAATAATGGAGAGTCCGCTCCAAATGAAGCACGGTGTCAGGCAGCCCGGGTAAGATGTGGTCCCCGTTCTCAGGGAGTCTGGAGTGTGGTGTGTGTTTGAGGGATAAGCACATGTTAATTCCAGAGCAGGCCTGGCTGAGACAAATGCTACACAATATGACATCAAAGAAAGTGACATTTCAGAGGAATCAGGATGGCTTCATAGAGGAAATGATGAGTAGAACTTTCATAGGCAGAGAAAGAGGATAAAGGGCTTTCCAAACGGGAGCAGTATGGTGGGATATATTTCTTTACAGTTGAGATATATAGCACTCACCCCCTATTCATGTATGAGACGGAAACCAGAGCCTCACACATTGGAGGCAAAAACTGTATCATTGAGCTCTAAGTCCAGCCGGCCTGGAGTCTTGATAGACAGTGGCTAATAATGAATCCACATTGGAGGACAAACTGAAATCAAGATACTGATGCTGGGGATCAGGGAAGCCTGGATGGAGATATACGCCCCACAGGATCTTGGCAATGGGAATGGAAACAAGAAGGGGGGGCGTGTGATGTCATTCCATTGTGATCATGTGCTTTTCCTGTACATGATCACTCTTTTCTGATCACTCTTCAAAACCCAGTTCCAATCAATGTCTGCAGGTGAAGCCATCCTCACCTGTCAGGTAGCACGCAGTTCCTCTGTTCTTGGTGTCACTGTCACATGTGGGTCATGTGTTACTCAGAGCTCCTTGGGTTACAGTGTTGGAACAGGAGTTTTGGAAAAGGGCTCAATTTCAGATCTACTCTTTGCAAGGTGGCATTAGATGGTGTTGAGCATCCCGCTGCTACAATTCCCATCTGTGATTCAGGGTAAACACAGGGCATATGGTAAAGATTTAGAATAGGAATGGCTATAGACTCAGAAAAAAAAAAAAAAACTTAAGGAGAAAGATAGTGACTTTGTTTACTACCTATTGGGTTTCAAAAGTCTCTAAGAAAGTTATTTATTTTACTTATTCAGAGACAGTATCACATGTAGACCAGATTGGCCTCAAACTCACATTGAAGCCAAAGATGACCTTGAACTCCTGATCCTGCTGTCTCTACCTCCCAAATGCTAGTATTACTGGCATATTGCCCCATAACTGGAGAGAGAGTCATACTTTATATTTAAATTCAGAAATAGCTATGGGCATACTGTCTGATAAATTAATTACTAGAAGCAGGAGAGTACAAATAATGTATGTCATTTACTGCTTGGTTCAACATTATTATTTAATAATTGATAACAACATAGGAGAAACAATTCCTAATGTAAAGAAAACCTTCTTTAAACAACTGCAAGTGTCAATATCTTTTTTGTTTTGCTTTATTTTATTTTCAAACAGTATACTTACTATACAGCCCAGGCCAACCAGAATCTTAAGATGCCAATCCCCATGCCTCATTATCCCAAATGCCAGGATGACAGATGTGTACCACCGTCCCCACTGGGTATGGTAGCATCTTCATCAGAAAATCAAATGCCTAACTGCGGATACGTTACTTAAGCAGCTGTATGTTACAGACATTAACAGAATTATGCTTCTTATGTGAACAGCAACAGATAGCCTCCAACTGTAAGTCGATTCAAGACAAAATGAATCCTGTTGGACCCTGGTGCTCCCTGAGCATAGCCACTGACAGATCCATAAATAACACTATGAAGAAGGCATGGCAGCATAGCTGGTGAGTCTGTGCCAAAAACTATGGAGCCTCAAAATCTTTTGTTGTTGTTGTTGTTGTTGTTCTATGTTTTTTTGAGGTACGGTCTCACTCTAGTCCAGACTGACCTGAAATTAACTACATAGTGTCAGGGTGACCTCAAACTCATGGTGATCCTCCTACGTCAGCCTCCTGAGTGCTAGGATCAAAGGTGTGTACCACCATGCCTGGCAAAGTTAAAATCTTTTTAATGTGTGTATGTGCATGTTCTTGTGCGGGTACACATCCTTGTGTGTACATATGCAGGCCAGATGGCGATGTTGAGTGTCTACCTACATCACACTCTGCCTAACTTATTTATTTTTTGATGCCAGCTCAACAGACTGGCCTTTTTTATGTGAGAGAGCAAGAGTGAGCACGCACATGCACAAGAGAGAGAATTGGTGCACCAGGGCCTCTAGCCACTATAATCTAACTTTAGACGCATGTTCAACCTTGTGCATCTGGCACACATGGGATCTGAAGAGTCGAACATGAGTCCTTAGGCTTTGCAGGCAAGTACCTTAACTGTTAAGCCATCTCTCCAGCCCCTATATTTAAATTTATTTTTAAGGTAGATTCTTTCTTTTTTTTTAATAAGTTTATTAATTTATTTGGGAGAGGATAAAGACACAGATAGTTTGAGAGAATGGGCATGTTAGGACCTCTAGTCACTGCAAATGAACTCTAGACAACATGTGTCACCTTGTGCATCTGGCTTACATGGGCCCTGAGGTCCTCTGTCTCTACAGTCAAGCGCCTTAACCACTAAGTCATCTCTCCAGCCCATGTTTTTGTTCAAGTTAGTGCCTTACTCTAGTCCAGGCTGACCTGGAACTCACTCTGAAGTTGCAGGCTGGTCTAGAATTCACTTTGATCCTCCTACCTCTGCTTCCCAACTGCTGGCATTAAAGGCATGTACCATCATATATGGCTGAACCTTATTTTTTAGGACAGTCTTTTATTGAACCCAGAACTCACCTATTTAGCGAGACTAGCTGGCCAGACAGTCCTAGAACTCCCCCCATCTCTGCCTCTCCAGCAATGGAATTACAGGTGCATGCCCTTACACCTGACTTTACATGGGTCCTCATGCTTGTGTGGCAAACACTGTACCCACTGAACCATCTCACCAGCCCTGAAATTATAATCTTAAGAAAAAATATAAAATTCTGCTAGTTAGATTTTTTTTTTCTTAAAGGAAAGAAGTTAGGCCTTTGTGTGGTCATCTACTTGGGGGAGACTGACCTTTCTCATGTTGGATTCTGCATGTCAAGAAAGGAGAAACATGTTGGGACACTTTAAATATGGAAGGGAGGGTGAGAGAGAGTGAAAGAAGCAACAGAGGAATGAGCAATTCTGAGGAAGTCCAAAAAGGTGGAATGTGGATGAGAGTTAATTGAAACAGGTCCAAGTGTCCGCCTCAGCAGGGGCCCTCAGGGTCTTCCAGCATCTGCACATGAGCAAGAATGTGACCTGTGCTATCATAAGAGTACGATTTCTGGCAAATTCACCTCATTTTCAATCACTCAGTAACATGTATCAAGATGCAAATAAAAAAGAGTGACACTAAGTGCCTTCTCATTTACAAACATGAGTCAACGCATGAGTTACAAAACAAAAGTAAGGGGTTGCAGGACAGAAGGCTCACTGGTTTAAGGCACTTGCTTGCCATGCCAAATTGCCTGGGTTTCATTGCCCAGCACCCACATATAGCCAGAGGAGGGGAGATGGCTCAGTGGGAAAAGTGCTTATAGCTCAAGCATATGGACTTCAGGCTGATTCTCCCGCACTCACATAGAAAAGCTAGTCACGGTGGTGTTTGCCTGTAATACCAGTACTGGGGAGACTGTGACAGGAGACTCCTGGGGGCTTGCTGGCGAGCCTGTCTAGCTTAAAGGGATAGCTGTTGGATCAGCGAGAGACCCTGCCCTAGTAAATAAGTGGGGAGTCATTGAGGAAGACACCTGATGTTTACCTCTGCTCTCCACTTGCACGTGCACTCACATGCATGCACCCCCTACACATGAACATGTGTGTACACATGAACTCACACCACACACTCATACAAAGAAAAAAGAGAGGAGCAGAAAAAGACAGTGCCAAGTTGTGGTATTGGGAGCTGACAGAGGGGCTTCTGGGTCCCAGCCACTTCAGGCTAAGAGAAGAGGTGCCTGTGGAATCTCAGGCTCACGACAATGTCTTCTGGAGACACTGCTCAGGTCAGTAAGCTTTGAGAAGTAAGAGAAAGAAAAGTCTGAAAAGGAAAGCCTGGGGTAGGGATCAAAACAAGGAGCAACTGAGAAGGTACAGGGAATGTTGAGAGGAATTTGAAGAAATGATGGGGAGGGGTTATCTGAGAGGGACCCTAGGAGCAGAGAAGAGACAGCTGATAATGTCTATTGCAGTTCACTGCTGGGCAGAGAGAGCTGGGGGCCAGGAGGAATGAGGCCAAGGGACAGGGGACCCATTAAAGCAAGCTTTTGTCCCAGAGACAACAAAGTTATATATGCTTTTATTTTCTTCCCCCTTTGTCCCTTCAGCTTTTGAAAGCTTCGTGGTAAATGTGTATTTTTAAGTCTCTAAGAACCACTCAATCATAGGGGATTTTCCACAAGGGCTTACAAAAATGCAGATTACACTGTAAAAATGCTTTTCAGTCCATAAAAGTCCGTTTGTACTGAGTAAATTTCTTTATGATGTTTAACTTTGGTTTAGGTCCTGAGTCCGAGAACTGCAGCTTGGTGGAGTGAGAAGGAAAAACAACATGGAATGAAGAAAGCCACACGAAAGTCACTCAGAACACAGTCAGATCTGTCTTATGTGATTTGGACTCTCTGCTTTCTCTTCAAAAATACATGTGATTAACAAAACACTTTGAGAACCGATAAGAGTTCACTGAAACCTGAGATCCACCTCTCATCTTTCTAATTCTTAGGACCATATTTAATAAGACTATATGTTTTTAATACATTGATTCTACACAACGAAGTAACTCTTTAATTAGTACAAAACTTGAATAACACATTCCCTACTATGGAATACAACATTCAAGGACTTGTGCTGGCAGATTGATTTACACATGATACTACTGTACCTGTAATTTAGTTCAGAGCCAGGTCTGTGGTTGTATGTGTGTGTGTTGTGTGTGTGTGTGTGTGTGTTTAAAGCCTTCCTCAACTGTTACTGTTGTTTTATGGGACATCTCATAGTAACAAAAACAGTGTCCATTTTGAGACCTCACAGTCAGTCAGAGGGACCATTCCTTGTACCCACACACTATATTCTTTCTTCACATTAAGGCACAGTAACAGCTCACCTTTAAGGGCATGATTTAAGACTTTTACAAAAGAAAATGTTGGCCAAAGTTTCAGTCAACCAAATGTTTATAGTTTGGCCCTTGGGATGATACTATATTTTGAGTAAATTAACTCAAAATAAAAGCACAGGATTTGAAATAATCCCATGAGAAACAGTTAGATGGCTAGTTAAATCATGAGAAAGATTAGATGTAAATGAACTGAACAACCTTTATCAGTTTAGTTTTAACTTTCTCATGTCAAAGACAATTTTCTGATCATTCTTTGGCAGAGGAACTATGTTTTTTATTTTTTTCCCCTACATGACAGACTTGCCCAACAGGAGGATGTCCGAAATAGAATGTATGCCAGGCCCTACCACATTAACATCAATCAAAATCATCTTGTCCATACAGGTGTTGTGGCAAGAAGCTTTGGATGAGAAAGGACACCAAAAACGTGAGGCACTATCACCTCTGAACTATTTAAAGCTCTTCTCCTGTCTCTGGATGAACTGTCAGTAGGAAGTATGGAGTTTAGTCCCTCACTCCACACCTGATTTCCATGGGCAGGATTTAGAGAATTCTTCCTCATGACAAGTCCCCAGGCTTTAAAGTATTTTGTTGTCTGAACATCTAACCAGCATAAACCTTAGCCACCATATTAAAATGAAGAATTCCTTCCTTTGGTATTCATAAGCACCACATACATAATCCTTTATCTCTGTCGGAGCTATTAGCTGCTTGGGCTTTGGCTGGTGCATGTATACAGTATCTATAGTTATTGCATGCAAAGTGCTCTCCACTGGCTTGCAACGTCTTTGATCAAACCAGCTGAACTCGATTTTCCAGATTATTCGAGAGACAAGGCGTACAGTTCTCAGCTTTACAAGTCCTGGCAAGCAATGGAGACCCCATGCTCCCCACTCCCTTTATCAGAATCAAAGGTAAACAGGGAGCCAGTTCTCATTTAAATACCAAGCATCGGGGATCTTGCCTTACTTTCACAGTTGTAGCAGCTGAAGGAAAACAACAGTTGTAGTAAGAGAAAGGTTTCCTTGGCGTCGATGCCAAGCTAAATAACGACACCCAAAGCAAAACCATGCTTCACTGAAACTAAACTTTAGTCAATTCAGCCTACTGAAAACAAAGCTTTTCTTGTGATTTCAAAAGTGAACATTGTACTTTGCTCTGGAAGGCATTTATATGTTTTTGAATGATCCAATTATGCATAAATCCCTGGCCTACAGACCTTTCAGCACTTCATCTTGGGAGCGACTAGAAAACATGACTGAAATCTATATACAGTGCCTGCCCGTTTCTTTCCCTTAACCTGTTAAACCATGCTCTTTGAGTGATGAGGGCCAATGTTTGGACACACATTGTCATTGTGTCCTCGCTCTCATTCTCTCTCTTCTCTCTCTCTCTCTCTCTGAAGTATTTCAGGTGAGCAAGGATTGGATTTCCCCTTCCCTGGGAAGTCATAATTTTTCATCACCTTTTCATGTATTCTGACTTCCTCGATGTTGCATTTCTCTTGTCTGCTCCGAGGCACAATGTTTTAAGGATGTCCTACCTGATCATCTTTGGAATTTGTACAACCTGAGGTAGGAAGTCAGCCAGTGAAAATCAGAGATGACTTTTCGGCTTTGATGGTGAATCTATATGAGAGCCGTGGCATGTATGTTTGGTTAGGAAGTAAGTCCCCGGTTTCTTTGGATGCAGGTCAGCCCTGACATTGACCACACAGTCCCCTGCTGGGAAACTATACCTTTAGAGGAAAGAATTTCGGGTGTGTCTTGCATCTGGTCCCAGGACAATTTCTAGCAAAATTGAAGGGGTATCCCTATCTTTTGGGGTGAATTCCTCGATGTGCCATTGCTTTCTATATCCGAAAGGATTCCAAGGACATAAGAAGGACCCTCTCCTTCTTCTTGGGAAACCACCCTACAGTTCTCTGTTGACAAGGCAGAGCAAGTATGGGGCCTGCCTCCTAAACTAAGACCAGAGAGGCCACAAATTCTTGTGGATATCAGCATTTTTGTAAGCTTGTTCTGTATGGATACCTGTGATTGTGACTGAATCCTTGTTTTTTTTCCTACCCCTCTGACAACTTCTCAGTTCCCTTTGCTATTAAGTCTCATGCTAGATGTTCTAGCTAGATAAGATTAATTACCAGTAAAGTTTCAATTGTCTGCTCTGTGTTGATGAGCCTCAAATCTAAATCTTGAAGCAACTTCATCTGTACTCAGAGATCCCTCTGATACCTCAGACTCTACTCTTCCAACAGTATCATCAGACTTATACATTTTCTTGCTCTCATCTGTGACCTGGATCCTCATGAATGGCACCACCTTACCACCATGATTTCCTTTCCTTGCACATCTGTCTAGTCACACCAGGTCTTGCTGATTCTCTCTTGCCAGTCCTCTTAGGTCTATCCATTGTCCTACACTTGCACTAGATGTGGAACACGTAACTCGGCACCTTCTCCTGCATCGACTATCGGCCGGGCTGTTTGTCCCTGGTCTTAGCAAAGACCCAGCTTTCTGAACTGTAATTCAAACCTGCTGAATCTCCTTAATATTTGTCAGTGGCTTTTTCTAGGCATAGGATAGGTATAATCTAAACCCTTCAGCATAGCTTGCAAGTTTTCATGTTCTTAGACTCTGTTTACTGCTTCCTTTATCTTGATACACCTCATTTCTTGAAGGACACCCTTCAGCTGCTGAGTGTCTCTGAGGTTTTTCAACCTCTCTTTTAGTTGTGGGTCTCCCTTCATGGTGTTTTCTGCCTTTGCTGGGTTACGATCGACCTTCCTCATACCTGAGGATGCCGCTCAATCATCACATCTCTTTTAGACAGGGATATTTTATTTATTTATTTAAAGATTTATTTTTATTTATTTATTAGAGACTGACAGAGAGGGAGAGAGAATGGGTGCACCTGGGCCTCCAGACATGTTTGCCAACTTATGCATCTTGTTTAGGTGGAACCTGGAGAATTGAACCTGGGTCCTTAGGCTTTGTGTATATGCACCTTAACTGCTAAGCCATCTCTCCAGCCTGCGGGATGTTTTCATTTTTTGTTAATTTTCATTTATTTATTTGAGAGAGAGAGAGAGAGAGAATGGGCATGCCAGGGCCTATAGCCAATGCAAACAAACCCCAGACACCAGAAACATGCACCACCCTGTGCATCTGGCTTACATGAGTACTAGGGAATCAAACCTGGACCTGGGTCCTTAGGCTTCACAGGCAAGTGCCCTAACCACAAAGCAATCTCTCCATCCCTAGGCAAGGATATTTTGAGGAATCCTTTACCCTAGTTTGCCAGCTCTGAGTGACAGCATTTTCTTATCACCTCCACACTCCTGCATATCATAGCATAGCTTTCCATGGATATGATTCTCTGTTTAGCAGTTTCAATTTTCATGCTCCCCTAAAGTCTGTGAGAACAATGTCTTTATAATCAATAAATATTTAGGTGGAGGGAAAAAATGGGTATACCAAAACAGAGCCTAGCCTGACTTGTTTGGTGAGACAAATGCTATGTCTCCTTCATTCCGTGTCAAAAAAAATTTAGTGCTGACGGGAGCATGCTTAATCAAACAAAAAGCAAAGTCAAAGAAATGTTAGGACCGGCAGGACCCCTGTGGCTCATCTTCATTTTAAGGAGGAAATAAATGAGGCCCAGGGAGAGTAAGTTGTGTTTTCATCCTCCTGCCTCAGCATCCTCATCCCTCGGGCCTCTTCATTTGGACCACTTTGATATGTATCATATAGTTGCCCACATTTCAGATTTGCTTTCTTCTGGATCACTACTGAATGTAAACATATATTTAATACTTCACAGCCAATTGAACTTTCTCTTATTCACTTCATTATATGACCTTTTCCTGATTTTACTGGATCACTTGTTTTCGCCCATATACTTTTACGAACTCCTTGCATGTTAGTTGTTTATGTGACTCGGAAATTTTCAATGAATTAAAAGGTGAGCCACTCTATGCTTAGAATATACACGTGAAAGAAGCTCACATCGGCCCAAAGAAATATTTGACAGGATATTTCTGAATTGCTATTTGTAAAAGTACAAAATTGGAATTACCTAATTATGTTTACCTGCTCAGTTGTACTACCTACTCTCAGCGAGTCATTAAATTATGTCAGCTTCACAGAGTGAAAATTGCAGCTTAAATAATTTAACTGGTCCCAATGTTATCCACAGAGATGGTGCTGAAAAAGCTATGTTGATTAGAAGAGCAAATAACAACTGATATATACAGTATTTCATTTATGCACAATCCTGAAAAATATTCTTGTCGGGAAGAGGATCAGATGAAGGTAGAATATTAATCTGGGCCTCTGATAGATTTCTTCTTTAAAAGAGATCTGTGGAAAATACAAAGATATTAACATATAATACACTTAAGCTATGGGTAAATGAATGCCTGCGATATTATTTTTGATTATTTGTGTGTGCTTGAAATATTTTCTAATTAAAGAAAGAGAAAAAAATCTAGCAAACAAAGTATGTCAGAACCTTCTAGGCAGAAATGACAGAAAATGAATATTTTAAATATATTTTACTTATTTATTTGTGAGGGGGAGAGAGATAAATAGATGATAAATAGATAGATAGATAGATAGATAGATAGATAGATAGATAGATAGATAGATAATGGGCTCACCAGGGCCTTTTACCACTGCAAACAAACTCCAGATGCTTGTGCCACTTTGTGCATCTGACTTTCTGTATGCACTAGGGAGTTGAAGCTAGGCTGGCCGACTTTGTAAGCAAGTGCCTTTAACTGCGGAGACATCTTCCCAGTGCCAGAATATGCATATTTTTGAGTCCCAATAAAAGCATGATGCATTTGAGTAACTTGTAGAAGGAGCAAAGGGTTCTAGTGACAGGAAAGTTCTCATGCAAAAGGAGGAAACAAGAAATGAAGATAGGAAGGAATGAAGGAAGGGAAGGAAGGCAGAAGAAAGAAAGGCAAGAAGGAAGGAAGGGAGGAGGAAGGAGGAAAGGGAGGGAGGAAGGGGAAGGAAAATGGATTAAGAAATACATAACTATCTCACCTTGTGAGTATTTGCAAGCCTATAAACGCTGTAATTCCTGGAAGGAGAAACATATCAGTGGGAGTCATAATATTTGATTAACCCTTTATAACACATTTATACAAACATATTATAGGCCAAAATATAACTCATCTAGCCAACTTGCCATTCATATTAGGCACAAGAAAAACAAGCTCAGAAAAACCAGGAAAAAAAGCAAGATAGGGCATTTTGTACAAGATCATTGGAATCCAACTAGTCAAATAATTTCACATAAGTAAGATGGGGCTAACTTCTCAGTGGCTTATAACACCTACCTGACTGCATTGAGGAGACAGATTTTGCAGAGAATGGGACAGAAGATGGACGAATTTTGACTAGGAGGAACAGATATCCTTGTGATTAGTGATTGGCCACCATGCAGACCTTGGAGGGCCCAGCAGGTAAGTCGAAATGAGATGTCACCTGTAGTGTGGGAGGCTGATAATGGAGGCACTCAAAGAGGAATATTGGACTTAACTGTTGCTACCTTGCAATTGTGCCTGCAGATGTCTTGCTGGGTGGGGCTGATCAATATCATACTGTATGTAATGTCTCCAATAAAGACTATCATTAGGTGGCCCAAGGCCAAGAGATAACTTGAGAACCTTCCATGAAGATATGCAAAAGATAGTCTGAGGGTAGCAATGCTAAGATGAGTCATCCCTGGAATGCCCCATGATGTCCATCTCTGCCTTGGCAACACGTGGCCCTGAGATCACTGTCAGGTATTACCGGCCCCCCTCAAAGATAAAGAGTCAGCTGACAGAGGCACAGACCTTCCCTTACTCAGCTTGTCTGTGGGCTTTCCTTCCTATCTTAGTTGACCTCACATTCCCCCAGGTGGAGATATGGTCTACCTGCTGCTGGGTCCCTCCTCTGACATGTGCATATGGGGCTGCTGGGAGAAGAAGCTCATCAGGAGCTTCCCCCAGCATATCAGCATCACAGTGAATTTCCTAGATTGGCCAACTGCATCTTTGGAAGGAACTGGAAGCTTTGTCCTCAAGAGGTGAGGTACAGATTGAAAGGTTTCAGCATGCTGAAGAAAGGCTAGTCCAACTAAAAAACCCCAGAGACTTAAACTACCCTCTCTCAGGTATCATCAGGTTAATGCACAACATGCTTTCCCTTTGCAACACTTATGAGTATTTTCATTAGATACCCATTTGTTTTTCTAGTTAAACTGGAAACTCCATGAGTATAGGGGACACATCTGTTTTTGTTGGTTGACCTGTCTCAGAGCCTAGTTTAAATTGGAAGTTCAATATGTACTTGTTAAATGTATGTGACTTAATGAGTGAATGAGTATAAGAACAAAAGGAGTGAATGAAGAATGAGTAAAAGTTTGTGGTCTAGATGTGGCCCATGGGTGGATTTCCAGCGAGAAACCATATAGAATGAGCCCTTTAAAGACAGGGATCTAGGAAGGTATATTGTGACATCAGGTTTAATGGAATGGTCCTAAAATATACAAGTTCTCCCACCTGCTATGTGATCCAAGTAGCTTAGTTCCCCCTTCCAACACTGTTTTCCCTTTTATACAATAAGAACAGTGAAACTTACCTTTAATGGTTATGAAGACTAAATGAGACATTGATTTAGTTTGTGTACACATCCTCAGAAGGTCATCTTTAGGGGTACATTATTAAATTATGCTCACTTTGGGGGTGGAGAGATGGCTCAATAGGCAAAGTGCTTTGTATTTGCTGTGAACACTTGAGGATCTGAGTTCAGATCCTCAGCACCCGCGTAGTGCTGGGTGGGGTGACACGCATCTGGATTCCCATCACTTGTGAGGTGGAGACAGGGAATCCTTGGGCTCACTGACTAGCTGAGTTAGTGAACTCCAAGTTCACTGGGAGGCCCAGTCTCAAAAAATAAAGTGGGGGTGGGGTGGGGTGGGGATGTAGCTCAGTGGCAGGGGCACTTGCCTAGCATGCATGAAGCCCTAGGTTAAACCACCATCAAAAGAAACAAAAAAAATAGAATAAAGGAAAATAAAAAAGTAAGAAAGAAAATCCATAATCTTATGGTGTGGAGCTATGGCTCAGTGGTTAAGTGCGCTCGCTGTACAAACCTGAGGGTCTGAAGGGGCCTGGTCCTGCCAGAGTTCAAATCTCCAGTTCCCATGTAAACAGCTGGACATGTCCACACTCTCCTGTAACCCCAGTTCCACAGTGGAGCAGAGATCTTAGAATTATTGCAGCCCCGTAAGCTCTGGAATCAGCAAAGAGATTCTGCATCATAACAAGACCAGGTACAAGAGTGAAGGAATGGGTGGCTAGTGTGTGTGTGCGCGCACACACCCACACACCCCATATGGTGTCATACCACACCACACCATACCACATCTCTTTCTCTTCCTCCCTCTGTCTCACAGGCACAGCACATTACACACAAAAATAACAAGTAAAAGAAGAAAGTGAAGAGTGAGAAAGATACTTGAGGTCAACCTCTGGCTTTGGCAGGCATGTATGTATGCATTTCTATGTGCACCCCACGCACAGGTACATCCATATGAACACACACACACACACACACACACACTATCCACACACACGCGTGCAATAATACCAGTAGCAGCAAAACACAAGAAATCTATGCTTTTACCATTGTAACAAAACAACAAGCAAGTTAGTGGTACATTGATGGAGCCACAGGAAGACTAAGGCACAAGGCACTAGTGAGCAGGGTTGGTCTATGTAGGCCGGCCCGGGGGTGGGGGGCTTTGTTCTTCAAGTCATCAATAAGAGATGGGTCACCCGGCACACGTGTCTGAGACTTGGGAAGGTGGATGAAGCATGTCCTGTTTCTGAGTATAGAAAAGTAAGTCATTCTCGGGAGAGCTGCTCAGTGAAATTTGTCTATTTCTTTACTTTTTTGTGGATTGGCCACGTCTGAGTGATCCTGTAAAGCAACTTCATAAGCTCAAAAGACAATAGTGTTCCAAGCAGAAGTAGTCAGTACAGACTTTGCAGGCCTTGGTAATCCTGCACAGTTTTTGCACAATGTTTGTAAGTGGCATTAGCTTTTATAACTTAATTGAACTCTGTGTTGTTGAGATGACTTGGGACACAAAGGCATTGCATCATCATGAAGTGGCAGGACTGCACCATAGCCATTTGCTGCTTGATGAGCTACCTTAAAGGGCTGTGTGCTATGTCCATTCTCCCATGACATTTAGGTCTTGGTTTATGAGATTCTCAGAATAGGAAGTACAAAAACAAGCCACCATCAGAAGTCTGTTGTCTGTTTGATCAGCTGTCTCTCCATACCCCTTATAACCTCATAACTCCATCTATAGTCCATACATAGATATATGTCTTAGTAAGATGTAAAATATTTTTATTTTATTTTGTTGAATAATACAGGTACAAAATTCATGATGAGCAGCAGTAGCCTTTATTTTAAAAATTGGTACTTTAATTCATTTTCTGGTTCAGAATACACTGAGTTCTGTGACATTCGATGCTCTTTTAAACACATCACATGAATATATATATGACACACACACATATATACATATATGTATAAGGAGTACTTATAATCAGATCTGATTTCATAATAAGTGGCTATTAAAAACTATAACCTCCTTCACTTCCTTTTGTTGAAATTGAATGTGTAAGTAAGGCATTTGGGCACTCTCTCTTCTATATTGGGATGAACAATGATTTGATTTTTTAAAATAGACTACTTTTAAGAGCAGTTTTAAGTGTCTAGAAAAATTAAGTTGTACCATTCCTCCCATCAATGTTTGCATTAGTGTGGTGTATTTGCCCAGTTGATAAGCTTGTTATTAACTAGAGTCCATATTTCACATGATTTTGCTTGTGTTACTCAGTTCTATGGGTTTTGAAACAGGTAAACTGCCTCGTACTCACAGCACAGTATACACAGGAGAGCTTCATTGCTCTACAATGCCTGAGTACGTACCCACTGCTCCCCAGTGAAGTGACTGTACAAAACACTGGATCCTTCTACCTTAATAACTAGAATCATTCCAAAAACATGATACAGTTGTAACAGATAATTCCCACAGTATTATTATTGTTTTCATCTTCTTCTGTACACCAAGCATTGCTTTTAAATGATATTTTGAGAAGTATGAATTTGCTTCATGACTCAAACCATATCAGTTAAACTTTCATTGTAGTTGCATTGTTTTGTTTTTGAGAAAGGGTTACCTCAGCTTCTCCAGTGTAGGGATTTCGGGTGTCTTCCACCACTCCCAGCTAATTGTTTTCATCTCCTACTTGTGTCCCTAATATTGGAGGCACCTTCCCTCCCCAAAGACATGCCTGGAATAAGAACAGAGATTTTTATTTCTCATTTTCATTTCTTTTTCAAAAATATTTTTATTTATTTGCAAGCAGAAAGAGAGGTAGGAAGAAGAGAGGCAGAGAGAATGGGTGTACCAGGGCCTCCAGCCACTGCAAATGAACTACATACGCATGTGTCACTTTGTGCATTTGGCTTTATGTGGGTCTTGGGGAATTGAACTTCAGATGTTAGGCTTTGCAGGCAAGTGCTTTAACCAATTGAGCCATCTTTCTAACCCACCATTCCTTTTTTATTGGAGATTAGAGGCTTGCCATTAACTATGGTGCATTTGTGATGATAGTTACCTTTGGTTTCAGAGTCATCTAAACAGTTCACCTCTCTCCTTACCTCCATCAGGTGCACCATCTTCAGTAGCAGCAGAGCAGTGTTAAGAATATTCATGAAGCATCTATGTGTGTGTCCAGTGTTTGCCTGGCCCATCAGATGGAAGTATGTGATAGTATTCTCTAGTTCATCGAGGTTCGAACTAGAGCTGTCCCTGACTCCTGAGAGGGGCTGGGATTGGTTGTCACTCCATCAGGCTTAGGACCCTGGAGCGGACACGTCTTTGTCCTGACCTTGTAGTGTACTTACAGAGCCACATGGCACAAAGCAGTCAAGAGAGGAAGCCTTTCTCCACACTCGACCGGAGGAACAGGAATTTCCCAGCTCTGTAGCAACTGAGCTCCCTAGAGGACAGCTTGCCAATTTCATATGAATATTACCTCCTTTAGCTTTCATGGAATCTAACACTTCCTCTAGAGGATGCAATTTGTTTTTCTTATTAGTTACAAAATAAAGCATGCTTAATATATTACCATGGATACTCCTAATTAATAAAAAAGTCTAGGCTGAGTTTAAAAAATAACTCTTTTCATATCCAAGTCACTTTTAGGAGCTGCTATAAATTATTACCTTCCTCTACATCAGAGGTGTCTTATGACTAAAGGCTGAGACAGCCCCCATGATGCTCTTTAACAATGACTCTTATGTTTCTTTTGGTAAACTCATAATGTTAATTACACTCTGCAACAGATGGAGCGCCTTCCATCCAGGGCCTCAGTGCACCTTGCAAATGTCATGACTCATCAAAGTCCGGCCATAATAGAGGTAAGTATCTAGGGTCACAATTTTATAGTCAGAGAAGCACAAAGAAAGTGAGTGTTTGGTTCTTGAAGTGGAATATATTTTGGTCGAGAAAGTTAGTCATCATTTTAGCAAGCAGTGACATTCAATGAACACTCAGCGAATAAATGAATGAAAAGTCTCATCAACAAGAGTTGGTTTTTTTTTTCCCTCCGGAATGGGACACCTGGACAAGATTACCTGGTTTGAGGAGTTACAGATGAATACATCAAAAGTTATCTGCTGCTAATGAACCCATTTTTACAATGATTAGTATAGAAGATGACTAGTGGACCATCATAGTGATGTGGCAAGTTTAGAAAAAAAAAATAATTAGAAAACATGGAAACTTAAAGCTAAAAGAAGCCGGAGTTTATTTAGTTAAGCCCTTTCATAACTCAAAAAAAAAAAAAAAAACCTCGGATCCCAGAAGTAGGCTTTGATTGAATTCACTGGGCTTTTAAAACCTGAATTGGATGGCTTTGTCCTCCTTCCTGTTTTACAAAGGGTTTAATTTCTCTACTCAGTTGGTTGCTGGTATCAGTGACTCAAGTCCAGGCTCCTGATCCACTTTCCTTCTAAATTACCTTCTTCGAAACTTTCACAGTGAGTGTCTTTCTATATCCTAACCATCATAAAATTATAGGACATGAGATTTGCAAGGAGAGTCACAAAAGATTACTTTTATTGTCCTTTTCTTTTTGATTTGATGAGAAACCTGACAGTCATGAAGTTGAGGGTAATCCCTTGAAGCCGTCTGGCTACCTCCTGGCGTGCGGAGGCTTATTCTGTTCATTTCCTTTTCCTGCTAAGAAGCTGAAACGTTCATTCATTAACTAGGATCCCAGCAACCAAACCCACCAGCATAATTTTATCTTGACACTTCTGAAACAATATTTAACCGAAGACAAATGAGAACTAAGCAAGGTAACATTAAAAATGAAAAAGAAAAAAAAAACTTCCAAGACATGTCATTGGGTGCCTGAGATTGTACCTGTTTACTGGGCCTCTTTGGAACGTGCAAATCTGAAAGGGCTTACCAGAACTTACTATAGGGGCACCAAGGAAAGGCAAGATTCCTTGCTTAGTGAATGTTCACAGACTGAACAGCTTCCATCAGGGTTTTTTTTAAAAATATATTTTATTTATTTATTTAAGAGAGACAAAGAGGGAGAGAGGAGAGAAAGAGAAATAGGGAGAGCATGGGCATGCCAGGTCTTCCAGTCACTGCAAACAAACTCCAGGCACATGTGCCCCCTTGTGCATCTGGCTTACATGTGCCCTGGAGAGTCAAACCGGGATCCTTTGGCTTTGCAGGCAAATGTCTTAACTGCTAAGCCATCTCTCCATTAAGGTTTTGAAAGGGAGCATTTTACTTGTGATGAAAAATATCAGCTGGATATAGTGGCATACTTTGGTAGCAACTTAGTGAGATCCCTCTCATATCCAAGCAAAAAGCAGCAAGAAAGCAACAAAGAGAAAGAGAAGGGTAGAAAGAGAAAAAAGATGAAAGAGGAAAGGAAGGAAGGAAGAAGGCAGAGAGAGGAAGAGAGAGGGAGGAAGGAAAAAAAAGAAGAGATGGAGGGAGGAAAGAGAGAAGGAAGGAAAAGTGAAGGAAAAAACGCAAAGGGAGGAAGGAAAGAGGGAGGGAGGAAGGAGGGAAGAGGAAAAGGGAAGGAGAAAATGGAGAGCCATAGTCATGTATGGAAACCCTCCCTGAACAAGAAGAGCTGATGGAAACAACACACTGATCTATTTAAAATCACCACTGAAAACTAAGAGCACAGAGTGGTTCCGTGTCTGCCTCAGTATCATCTCATTCTGCAACCACCCAGTTAAACAGAAGAATGCTTGAATCAGTTTTCAAGAGAGCTTTTCCTATATTTTATAAAATATCCTTCCTAGAACTTAGCACAATAATGTGCACATTCAATCTTCTGGCCTTCTTTCCATATTATAAAATGAAAGCATCTATTCTGTATCAAATAAATTTAGCCACATGACATTTTCCATTTGTATGGAGGATTTTTATTTTTAATTATATATATATATATAATTATTTATATATATATATTATATTATATATATAATATATAATTATATATTATATATATAATTATATATATTTATATATATTATTATATAAAATTATTTATATATATTTATTATATTATATTTATATATATAATATATATATATGTAAATATACAATTCTCTCTCTCTCTCTCTCTCTCGAGAGAGAGAGAGAGAGAGAGTCAAAGTTTCACTGTGTAGTGCAGGCTAGCCTTGAATTCCTGTTCTTCCTGCCTCAGTCTCCTGAGTGCTAGAATCACTCAGGTGTGTGCCACTGTGCCTAGCCTGTATAGTGGGTGCTTTTAATGAGAACTACTTCTCTGGGTATCTCTGTAAACTAGTAAACATGCCTTCCTGTTATAGAGATGGGGAGGATGACAGCTTGGGATTAGGCTGTGATAGCGCAGGGGGTGGCCCGAGAGTTCCCTTGGGTCATAGTTATTAAGCTGTCAATTCCTCCTGCGAGGTACTCAGTCTTAATGGCGGGGTAGACCCAGGGAGGCTGTACCACGCTCTGACTCTCTGGTGCCTATCTCTGGAGTTGCTCACTGATGCTAACATTTACTTGGCTGCCTTTACAGCTTGTACCCTTTCTGGAATAGGCTCCCCATATGCAAATGACTTCCTGCTACTATTAGTACAGAGAGTTCACCACAGAGCTCCTCATAATCCTGTCTATCTCTGTGAGTACTGGGGTCTCTGAAAGGCTGTGCTGTGGAATTTGTACTGTGAGTTGAATATTAATAAGATAAGGAGAAGAAACAAGTTTCTCTTTTCCTCTAAAGCCCCACACTGGCACCATAAGCAGGAAAATCAGTTCATGTGAATAAGTAGGCCTGGATGTTCTGACCCTACACCCAGTTTCCTTTTAAAACCTCATGGTAACTGAAGAGATCATTTTTATGACAGTTTGGATTTTTTGAAGCAAAATCGAGGACTCAGGGTCCTATCTTAATCGTGTCACTTTACCACAACTATGAACGTCCAGCCCTCTTCTCACCTTTCGTTTGCAGTGAAGGGCAGCAATGGCACTGGCCCATGGAATGAAAGCTCCTCAAAGTGACCCTTCAGCATGCTCTTGCATTTCTGTATTTTCGAAGAACAAATGCATATCTCTGTAGACGTTTCTTCTAGCAGGCTCTTGCCTTCCTCTCCTTCTCTAGGCTCTTAACTTTAGTGTAAGACAGGCGGAGTGCTCTAGGTGGGCATGTAAATGAGTCTTTAAAAGAGATAGTTGAAATGAGTGAGTCCATGTTGTGCAATTTCTTTTTCTTCTTCCCTACAGGTATTGGACAGGTACGTCCAGGTGCCTGTGTGGCATGTGTACGGTGCAAGCACATGTGTGTGCAGATGCATGAGCATGTCTGCAGAGGCCGCAGGAAAAATAGCGTTTATCTTCCTGTATTGCTCTTCTGCCTCATTTTCTTAAGGCAGAGCTGTCATGGTTTGGCCAAACTGGCTGATCAGTGAACGCTAGAGATTCTCCTGTCTTCACTCCCTCAGTGCTGGGGTTGCAGGCCTGCCTGGCCATGCATGGCTTTCCATGAGGGAGCTAAGGATAAACTCGGGTCCCTACGCTCACTGAGCTATCTCCTTGGGCCTGAGACACAATGCTTTGAACAGCGATTATTACCTTCTGAGCTCTTGTATCTTCTGCCCTGTGAAAATACAAAAAGGCCTAAAAGTATTGAAACAGAATCTTTCTACAATCTTCTCAAACTAAAGACGGAGCTTGGGGCTGGCGAGATAGCTTAGTGGTTAAGGCACTTGCCTGCTGAGCCTAAGGATCCATTCTCAGCTCTCTAGATCCCCCGTAAGTCAGATACCCGCAGGTGAGATAAGGGCAAAGTTGCACATGCCCACTAGGTGGAGTTCGATTGCAGTGGCTGAGACCCTGGAGTGCCAATTCTCTCTCTCTCTAAAATTAAAGAAAACAAATAAAAGAGGGAACATGAATGAGCAGCGTCATTTGTTAGAGAGATAAATAGGGATGTCAAGATGAACCACACTAAGACATAAACATCAGCAGCCTAGCTAGCCACCAAAAATCTGTATTAAATTCTTACTCTAAGAATTTGAATTCAGGTGAATTCAACAAGCAGGGAGGAGCCTCTGCCATGTGCTATGTATGAGACAGCTTCAAGTAACAATATAGGAAAATAGGACAATGGTTAGATTGAGTTGGCTTCCAGCCTACTACCTACATCTTTTAAAATTATGATGATTGGGCTGGAGAGATGGCTTAGCAGTTAAGCGCTTGCCTATGAAGCCTAAGGACCCCGGTTCGAGGCTCGACTCCCCAGGACCCACATTAGCCAGATGCACAAGGGGGCGCACGCATCTGGAGTTCGTTTGCTGTGGCTGGAGGCCCTGGCGCGCCCATTCTCTCTCCCTCTGTCTATCTGCCTCTTTCTCTCTGTCTGTCGCTCTCAAATAAATAAATAAAAATAACAAAAAAATTAAAATTATGATGATTTAAGGAACCGAGGAGATTGCATAGTGGGCAAAGCACTTGCCTCACAAGCACGGGGACCTGGGTTTGAATCCCTGGCACCCAGGTGGAAAGCCAGGCTTGGAAGCATGCACCTGTAATCCCAGCACTGGGGAGGCAGAAGCAGAATCCTGGGGTTCAGAGCTCTAGGTTCAGTCTCAAAGTAAAATGTGGAGAGCACCTGAGGAAAGCCCCAGACCTCTGGCCACCATATACGTGTACACACATAGGCACCTGCACAGTACACACACACACACACACACACACACACACACACACACACAAATAATGACTATTCAAAATGGCATACTTTTCCACCAGGTATGATAGTGCACTACTATAATATCATCATTTAGGAGGCTGAGGCAGGAGGATTACCACAAGTTTGAGGCCAGCCTAGTCTACATAATGAGATGATTCCCCAGCATCCACGTATAAACAGATGCACAAATTGGCATACGCATCTTGAGTTTGCTTGCAGAGTCTCGAGGCCCTGGTGTGCCCATTCTCTCCTCCCCCTCCTCTCCATCTCTCTGCTTGCAATTAAATAAGTAAAAAAAAAAAAAAAATTAAAAAACGTTAAATGACTCGTTCAAGATCAACCCAGAGAAAAGAAGTCTGAAGGACTGGCCTGAAAAATGACAATTTGAGTAAAATCTGTTTTATCTTTATTAAGATATTTTATCATAATACATTGAAAACAAAAGATGGAAAGAAAAATCATACCAATAGCTTTGCATCCAAAAAAAATGTAGTGGCTGTATTAACTACATGAATGCTCTATAGGAGAGTTTCACCCTTTCTTGTGATATTCTCCACTTCTATAATTTACTCATTACATTTCTTGTTTTCTGAATTAGGCTCTGGTTTCAGAGGTTGGGATCCATATCTGACTCACTGTTGTTTTCAGTTTCATCAGCACTTAGCTCGGAGCCCTCCACCGAGTACATGCGCCCCATAAATGCTTGCTGAGTGAACAAATGATTATTTCCATTGGGCAGTGTGGGCATAGGTACATCAATGGCAGCAGAGTCTCCACCCCCCTACTCTCCTTCCTCCTTTCCTTTGTGCTCCTTGATGGCCACGTGGCTGAGTCTTTTCTATTTCTGGAAGCCCAGCTAAATCGTGGCTTCACAAGTCTATCAATTCCCTCAGTGGCTTCCTGGTTCCATGAATGTTTGGGGAATGAAGGGAGCAAGAAATTTAGAGGACAGAGCAGAAAATTCCTTCACAGTGTTGCATCCTCTCTAAGGGTGAAGAATGGATTTAAATTCCTTACTTGGATCAAGTCATTTGCTCTCTTCAACAACCCTATTGAGCAGATCTAATCAGTATCTGCCTCCCCCCCCGACCAACACACACACACAAAACAACAGATCACAGAGTAAGTGATCTGTCTCCTTCACATAACTTATAAGTGAGAGGGGCAGAACTCAAATCCAGTGTTCTTACCGGTACACGCTATTGACTCTTGGTGGAGCCACATGGAGTTCCAGAAAAGAACAGTAGAAAAGGAGACAAGGAGGAGGTGGGGCCAGGAAGAAGACTCCGCAGTTAAAAGAGCTTGCTTATTTATAAAGCCTGTCAGTCTGGATTTAATATCCCAGCCACCCATATAAAGCTGGACAAGCATTCGTTTGTATCAGCAAGAGACCCTGGCATACCTGTGTGCTATACACACACACTTAAAAGAAAAAAAAAAGAAAAGAAGAGGAGGAGACAATGGCCACTAGCAGAGCAGCAGTGACAGCCAGTATAGTAGAGGAGACATGAAACTGGAGAAAAATACAAAAATCCTATGTCCTATCAGTAATTTCCCCTATTATCTCTTTACTTAACTTCATATAATGTCCCCAGTCTCGCTCTTCTGATCTGCTACATGGGTTAAATTTTTTCTACACCTACCTTACTCTTTGTTCTGAACACATGGGAACACAATTTGGAAAGCGTTACACATAAAGTGCAATGATGTGTAGGCTCTCAATAGTTCTTACCCACATGACATATTTTATCTGCTATTCACAACAAGCCTTCGCATCACACATATAATTAGCTTTTACTTAACTAAATAAGAACACAAAATGGGCCTTATTAGACTGTATAGATTCTGCCCAAATGCTGTCTAACCCCCCCCCCAAAAAAAAAACTTCTTTATGTGAAGTCCAGTGACGGATCTGGATGGAGATTCGTTGTATTACTTGCCATCTAATATTATCTATCAACTCACAAGACAATGGTAGGGGAGTCAGGGGCAGCAATAAGGGTAAATGTACAACTCATTCAGAGGAAAGAGCTCCACCTACTGATTGCAATGTCATTTCCTACCACGCCCCTGGAAGCCAACTCAATACACAGTGGATCACATATGATCTGCTCACTGCAGAAATAAGTATTGTGATTACCCCCACTACCACCATCGCATGTGCCAGCACCCATACCCTGCCACCTACAGAGCATGTATTGGTACCCCAGTATTCTCAATATCAAATCCAGAGGTTGTGATTCAAAGCAGATGTTTGTACGATAAAGGGAATAAGTCCAAATCCAGACCTCATGGCTCCAATCAGGTAGTTTTCATTTTCCAGGATTTGGAGATAGCCAAGTTTTTTGCTTGTTTATTTGTTTCTTGCTCTTCTGAGTATATAGAATTAATGATGTTAAATTGTTACCTTCTTAGAATTCATTCTTTGACAATTGCAAGTACATATGCATTACATTACACCCCCCTTTATCCGTTGAACCCCTTTTGCCCACCATTTACCAGTACGTAGTCAGCATTTTAGTAACTTCTACCTCATTGGGTGATTGTAAGCACCTGGTGACTCAATGTGAAGAATTTATAAAAATGCATGGTGTACAGTAAGTATAGGTGAGATAGATACTAAAAAGGAAGTAGGGCTGGAGAGATAGCTTTGTGGTTATGGCACTTGCTTGTAAAACCTGAAAAATTGGGTTCGATTCCCCAGTACCCACACAAATCCAGATACACAAAGTGGCACATGCATATGGAGTTTGTTTGCAGTGGCTGAAGGCCCTGGAATACCCATTCTTTCTATTTTCCTCTCCTTGCAAATAAATAAACAACAAACCGGATGAGAAAGCTGAGGCTTGGAAAATATTATCACATAACCGTTAGAGTGGTCAGGTCAGAAACTGACTACAACCTGAGGCCAATGTCTGTGCTCCTGAGCACTAAATGCACAGCTTAACATGTCATCATATGACAAACTAAGTTCTAAGGAAACTGAGAACATGTAGGTGAGCTGATGTCTATAAGGATGAGGATGTGTATGTGAACTAAACCAATCATAGGCCTTACCTCGTTTGGTTTCTTGAGTTCCTAAGCATTGCTTCTCCAATCCCCTAACTTCAACCAATGATTACTATAGGAATTTTCATGAAAAAAATAGAAAAAAGTGACCATAGATTATGCATATCGTAACATTTTCTTTGTTATTTTAAGGGATATTCCCAAGCACCTCCTTGCTATTACAAATTTCTTATTCCAGGTTTCTGTCTCACCAGAATTATAAAATCATTTGCTAAACTCCTGACATAAAGGCATGTAGGTAGTGATAATGTGTTATTGAAGTATCTCATGGGAGTATCCACCATCCAGAAAGCCTAAAAAGAAAAGACTTGATGTTTAACACTTTTTTCCTTCTAATTTAAACATGGTTCGAGTTGTAGTCATAACCTAATGACATGAGAGGTAGGATAAAATATTTGGGACGTGATTTGAGAATTATTATGTCATTTTAAATATGTTTCTATATTTCACATGGGATTTACACAATGTATTAAGCACCTTAGGAAAAACAAATATTATAAAGGTATTGGGGAATAGATAGCAAAGTTAAAGGACTGGGGAATTGAATTTGGAAAAAAAATAAGGATAATTACAATGTTTTCAAATCTATGGAATGTTATTTTTGAAAGAACTATGTATATGTTCTCTACTTCCATCACTATCAGAAATAGAAAAGGGTTTAAGTTGCACCAAGAAAGCCTGTTCTTACACAGAAGAAAGAATTACTTGACTAAACCCTAGGACTTATGAGGGAGGGAACTTTTGAGTCTCTGCTCCAGGAAATCTGTAAGAATTGAAGAGCTAAATCCTGGGTGATCTGATGCGGTGTTGGGTTGAAGTGAAGGCTTAAATGGAATTTCTTTAGGTCTCATCTAGTCTTTAAATTCCATGATTGCATGAATAAGAAATTTGTCCACAAAGCAGGAAAAGGAGCAGACAGTGCATTCGGGCATGGTCCATTTAGCAATGCGATTGCTGTTCATGAGCAGTGATTTTAGAAATCTCTGCTCTAAGCTACAATGTCATAGCCAAAATCTTTTGAATACCTTGGGAGACCTGGTCAGGCGCTCGATGTTATTAAGGTCTAGCTGATAGGTTAAACTGGAATAGCAAAGGACATGCTCATGGCTCTTCACTTTCCATGTGTGTGAGAATTTATGACAGTTTTGATTATGTATGCATGTTTTTCTAAAAAATTAATTCATGGAATAAAAAAATGCAATGTGTTAGATAAACTTGGTAGAAATGGATTTAATCTAGTCAGTTTTTGGTAGGTTTTTTTTTTTTTTTTTTTTTTTGGTTTTTCGAGGTAGGGTCTCACTCTAGCTCAGGCTGACCTGGAATTCACTCTGCATTCTCAGGGTGGCCTCGAACTCATGGCGATCCTCCTCCTACCTCTGCCTCCTGAGTGCTGGGATTAAAGGCGTGCGCCACCACGCCTGGCTTTTTAGTTTTTGGTAGTTTTTGATAGTAGATCTCACATGGAAATTCAAAGCTACTGTCGGTATATGGGAATGATGACTAAATGTCCCCCAGGATTTTGAAACTAAGACCATCATTACTTAAAATTAACTATTATAGTTTGAGTCTGGAATGCCCTCTGCAGACTCATGTGTTTGAAAACTTGGTCTCTAGCTGGTGGCAATATTTTGGAAGACTGTGGAACTTTGGGGACATAGTGCCTAACTAGTTGATATAGAGGTGGACCAAAAAGGTTTTTATCTGACTCTGAGTTCTACTTGACTTCAGGACTTCCTGATCTGCCACGATGTGAGGAGGTGCTGCCCCAAATCCTTGTCCACACTGATGCAGCTGCCCAGTTTCCTTACCTTTCTCCCTGACAAGCTGTACCCTCTAGACCACCAGCCAGAGTAAACCTCCTCCTTTCCCCTCAGTTGCTTCTTCCAGGCATTCCACCACAGAAACAAGAAAGGTAACCAATCCTTGATGTTAGAACTAGAAACTTCTCACACCATGGATATGACTAGCCAGCTGTGCATTGTGAATGGGAAGTTCAGGAAGAGCTGACATTTCAGTCAACAGACTATAAGGAGGAATTTCTGAAAGAGGATCTCAAATGTGTCTGTAATTTTGTGACTCAGTGGGCACAAACCCACATATTTTCTTGAAGGAAGCCTTTTTGATAAGAAGACTGGAGCCTGGAGAGGCAGAATCACAAAAGCCAAGATGATCAGGAGATGCTTGGTGAGACTCTTCTATTAGATGAGTGTTTCATGCTGTGAAAGGTCAGCTCAGTCCCTGAGTTCTGATCTAGCAGTGCTGCTCAGGTGGCAACCTTCAGACTTCCTTTCCACATGGCTCAAGGATGGGATGCAGTGAACTGATTTGACAATGCAATCATTCCTGTTCTGGAAGACATACAGCAAGTGGAAATAAGTAGAGATTTGTCTGAGAAGCTCGCTCTTCTCTCTTTCCTTGTGTTCTACAAGCTGAAATGAAGTATCATTTTAATTTATTTCTATGTTTTTTACAGAATTAAAAATATTTTATATATTTGAGAGAGAGGGAGATGGAGAAAAAACACACACACACACACACAGAGAGAGAGAGAGAGAGAATGGACACTCCAGGGCCTCTTGCTGCTATGAACTCCAGACATACTCCACTTTGTGTGTTTGGCTTTATATGGGCACTGGGCAATTGAACCAGGCCGGAAGGCTTTGCAAACAAGCACCTTTAACCACTAAGCCATCTCCCCAGCCCTGAAGTATGATTTTAATTATATGTGTTCAAGTGATTATTCTTCCCTCATTCACACAGAGAATTCCCTCACTAGTCTAGATGGTGGAAGTGGTGTGGAGACTGGTCCAAACCTTGGAGGAAGGAGGCACCAAGAGGACTCTCAGTCTAGCAAACAGGATAATTTTCATATGAGAACAGTGGTGGGATTGATGACTCACAAGTCCAACAGTCACATTTATCAGACACTTTGTACGTCAGTCGGTTTGAAATGTAACAATAACCCTTGTACTCACTTGGACATATATGAGTAGTTTCCTGCATTGCTTTCCGGTATCCCAATACAATGGCTTTGTCTAAATGGCTGGGAATGAGATCATAAACCTGAGTGGATATGTTTGTATTGGTTTTAGATAGTAGTAGATTTCCTGCCTCTTCCACCACTGGCACCCTGGTGAATCTTACAACCACACTACCCATGGTGGTGACCATGTCAGATTTCACAAACTGAACAGGATTTGACTGAGGCTGTTTGTGAATGGCACTGGTCCAGGGAAAACCAGGTGCTACAGGAAGTGGAATTGGTGATTCAGTCAGGTGCATTCTTTCTTATGATTCAGGCTGACCCACTCACTAATCACCATGAGTGGGCACTCGGCTCTCAGGGGTGCTTGTGAATGAGATGTATGGTAAAGGTCTTAATCACTTTTGCTGACAGAAGAGCTTTCACAGAAATTGTTGTATATAATGCTTTCAGAATTTCAACATAGAGGATCAATTCTATTGTGGCAATAAAAGTTATCAGTAATACCATTTTAGGTATGCTGCATGCTTGACTTCCTAGCTTTACTCACCATTGCAATATGGGATACGTTACTAAGCACCCAAGGCATTTTACTTCAGAGCTACGTTTGCATTTGTTGGTGAGCAGTGAGCATGCTTTTTCTTGTTTGATAAATCTTTAGCCTTTAAAATAATATATATGTATATATGCATTTATTCATATTAACTTACTTTAGCCATTTTTTCTTTTCCCTTTGAAGACTTTAATAAGGACTACCAAGTAATGGTAATAAATAAATAGATTTTAAAAAAAAAACACAAGGTAAGAAGAAAACACTACTAGGAAAGTAAGACAGGATAGAAGTGAGACAACCCTTGTAGGCTAAACAGTGTAATATCACATGCTATAACGAAGCTATAAAACGTTACCATAATAAAACTGTCTTGCCTAACTCAGAGAAGAAAGTATAATAATTAAGATCGTGTTTCTTTCTGTGAGACAGACCAGGATTTGTCTCTCAGAGCTTTTACTAGCTGTGTCACCATGGGTGAATTACAGAAAGAGAGAAACTTTGAAATGGATATAAGAATAAGAACAGCATCAGTTACTACAAAGTTGTTCATGAGTTTTTAAGGAGTGTGACTCCTGGGACATGAAGCTCATCAAATGGCAGCTATTTTTGTTCTGAGAGTTATTGTTACTTTGACTCACACACATTTCTGATAGACTAGAAGATTTTTAAAACAGCTTTATTGATACACAGTGGCCTTTTAAACAACACTTTCTTTTGATGTTTAGAGGGGGGCTTAAGTCTGGCAGTCCTTGAAGCATGACATCCAGTTCTTTTCTTTTCTTTTCTTTTCTTTTCTTTTCTTTTCTTTTCTTTTCTTTTCTTTTCTTTTCTTTTCTTTTCTTCTCTTCTCTTCTCTTCTCTTCTCTTCTCTTTTCTTCTCTTTTCTTTTCTTTTCCATCCATTTCTGTCCATAGGAAAGCATCTCTTCATGACTATCGCCAAGGCATGACAATCCTTCAGGCCTCCCTTGCCCTCATCACATTCAGTCTTTCAGGGGCGGTGTGTGTGTATGTGTGTCCTAAAGATTTTTGGTGGTCAATACCAGAATCTTTTTTGGCTCTTTTACAAGCAGTGTGAGTGTGTATGGAAACGTGTGGCTCCACCTCACTGCGACGTTTGGGAGATCTGTTGCCTTGGTTGTGCCTCTGTCCAGAGCCTGGAGAAAATGGAAACTTCCCAAGGCACTGACAAAGACCTTGTACAACCTGCGTGGCTCCTCCCTTAATTCCCCAGCCTGTTCTTCCTTGTGTGGAGCTGCCCTGCTCCCTGCCATGGGCACAGCCTCCTTGCTAGAGTGAAAGTTATCCAGAAGCAGCAGCCTCATAACCGCAACCCATCGCAGTGGCCTGCTCACTCAGAGTTTGCAAAGTAAACACCTGCCAAGGAAGACATAGTCAAAGATGTCAGGGGATGTTCTCAGGAAAGGACAGGGACACCTTGCTGTCCTTTAAAAATCATCTTATGACACTAGGAAAAAGAAAACTGAAGTCTCATACTAAGTAGTATGTTTCTGAAAAGCCTCTCCTATAAGAAGAAGACATGACCCTTCAAAAGCATCATTTTGATACTTCCTATTTTCCCTACAGTATTTCTCTTTAAAGTATGGGCATTTAAGTTTACATGTAATTCAGGTAAATTCAGCATGAATAGAATTTGTTGTCTGTTGTGCTTAGATTCACATTGCTGGAACAAAACACACCTGATCATAAGCAGCTGATGGGAGAAAAGTGGTTTATTTTGGTTTCCAGACTGGAGAGAAAGCTCCATGATGGCAGGGGGAAAACGTGGCATGAGCAGAGGGTAGACATCACCTCTTGGCCAACATCAGGTGGACAACAGCAACAGGAAGGTGTGCTGTATACTAGCAAGGGGAAGCTGGCTTTAACACTCGTAACCCTGCCCCCAACAACACACCCCCAACAAGGTTCCAATTCTGAAATTTTTACCAGCTGGCGGTCAAGCATTCAGAACACATAAGTTTATGAGCGACACCTGAATCAAACCACCACCCTGTCTGAAAACAAACCAGCCTTATTTGGGGTGACAGCTCAGTTCAAATTCTAGAAATGAACTTGCCAAAAAAAAAGCCTGTCTGATTCTCAGCTATCTCGTGAACCTTTGTGCCTAACAGATATCCAGTTAGGTAGACTAGCTGACTTGCTCAAATAACATTTCTGAAATGGATGTATTTGACCTAATAACTTTTCACCTCAGTAAATGCAGATCTTACATTTCAAAATTCCTGCCACCTCTGAAATTGTCCTCTTCTCAAATTACTGAATATGATTACTATGAATGGACTTCAGAGTCCAGCTGGGTTTTTCTCATGGGTAAAGTGAGTATTAATAATAAGCTTGTGAAGATTAGTATGTGAACTACTTAGAGCAGTGCTTGGCACATGTTAGCTACTTTTGCACTCATCATTGTTTTAATGCTAAATGTTAATGTAAAAAGGAATCAATTCAAAGGATATGAATATATGATTTACAAAAGAAAAATCACAAGCCATATAAATGTATGAACAAATGTTTAAATTCTCTAAAATGAAATGTTTTTTAAAAATGTTATTTATTTATTTATTTGAGAGAGAGAGAAAAAAGAAAGAGGTCAGTAGAGACAGAGTGAGTAATGGGCACACAGGGTCTCTTGCCACTGCAAAGGAACTACAGACACATGTGCCACTTTGTGTAACTAGCTTTACATTGGTTCTGGGGAATCAAACTCAGGCCAGCAGGCTTTGAGGCTTTATATCAACTGCATTTAACTCCTAAGCCATCTTTCCAGTCCCAAAATTAAGCTTTAATTGACCATGTTAACCTATACAATTATAAGCAGCTGTTGAAAATGATAAACTTCTGTTTTGTAAAATATAATTAAAAGAGGAGTACTTTCAGAAAACATGAGTGAAATCAAATTGACAGAGCCCTTTGGGAGTGAAACTCATGTGTATTAATTTTTTTTCTCTTTCTCAAATAAAAAAATAAAAAACAAAATATTTTTTAAATCTTTAACATATTTCACTCTCCAACCCTACAATAGGATGGACCTTTTAAGGAAATAATCACTGAAACATTCATAGATTATTCTAAAAGCAATACACCCACACACACATGTAACAGCAAATGTGAAGCTAATATATGAAAATAGATGAATATTAAAGTATACCAAGGTTTCTGTTGTAGACAGCTTCAAGCTGCTGGGATGGACATCCAAACCAGACACAGTTTATGGGCAGAAGGGGTTTATTTCAAGCTTACAGATCCAGGGGGCAGACATGGGAGAAGCAATTTCCATATATCCAGGTAGAGAGAAACAACCCAACAGCCTGTAAAAGCCAAAAGCAGCAGCAGGACACTGCAGCAAGCAAGATCTCCTGCAGAGCTCCAAACTTCTCTGCATACTTTTGGACTGGAATTCAGATCCTCCCCCAAACACACCTTAGGGCTGGACCCGCAGGATCCACCTCCCCTCCCCCGCCCAATGATACCTCCTCTAGCCAGGGGGCTGGAGACCCAAGTTACAAGCTTTAATAAAACACCTAAGTCTATGGGGGACATCCATTCAAATGACCACAGTTTCAAAATTATGTTCTCAACATTTTGGATTAGGAGAGTATAGTCCTAAAATATTAGAAAAAGGTGTACTACATATTATCATATGCCGTTATTAACATATATAATACGCTATTTCTGATGTCACATATTTCCATGTGGATGGTCCATAGTCACCTCACCCTTGAATAGCCATATCTAAAAGTCTTTATTCACTCATAAATCTCCTAAGCCATTGTTTTGTTTTTGTTGCTGTTGTTGGTTTGTTTGCTTGCTTATTTGTTGTTTTATTGAGACATAGTCTGATCATAGAATCCAAGCTTGCCTGTAACTCACTATGTAGCCTTAGTTGGTCCTGAACTCATGATCCTTCTGTTTCAACCTCCTGAGTGTTGAGATTATAGATGTGTGTCACTACATAGGCCTGCAGACTTTTGTCTCTTTATTCACTGTTGGATCTCTGTTATTTAAAATAGTGCTTAGTTTTGATACTAGATAGATAGATAGATAGATAGATACATACATACATACATACATGCATGCATACATACATACATACATACATAGGTACATAGATACATAGATGGATGATAGATAGGTAGATAATACTTTTTGAATAAAGAAACAGACAGTTAAATGATATAAGTCCAAGTATTTTTAAATTTCTTGTGTGTGCACATGTGTGTGTGTAGCATATATATGGTGGTATGTGCGATGTGTGATTTGTGCACATATTTGCACAGATATTGTGTAGGCCAGAGGAAAATGTTGGGTATCCTCTTATCACTGATCCATTTATTTTTTACCTTGAGATGAGGTCTCTGCCTCAGCCTGGAGTTGTTGTCCACTAGCAAGCCCAAGATATTCTCCAGTCTCCACTCAGCATGGACTAGGGTTACAGACGTATATGGCCAAGGCCAGCTTTTCTTGTGAGTTCTGGGAAGTAGAACCGGGTGGCCTCCGGCTTGAGAGACCTTTATACTTAAATAGCAAGTGTTCTTAATGCCTGTGTAACCCCAACCCAAGAAGTCCAGATAATTTTGATGATTTTAATTTTAAAATTTATATACTTTTCTACTTAAATTTTCTAAAATCATTTTTCTACCTTTATTTTCAGAGAAGAAACACAACAACTGTTATTGTTTTCTATATTTATTTATTTATTTATTTATTTTTGTTTTTCGAGGTAGGGTTTCACTCTAGCCTAGGCTGACTACTCCCAGGGTGGCCTCAGACT
Source organism: Dipus sagitta (assembly GCA_036346955.1). NCBI lineage: Eukaryota > Metazoa > Chordata > Mammalia > Rodentia > Dipodidae > Dipus > Dipus sagitta. The sequence continues at coordinate 36,901,402 of CM070772.1, read as the reverse complement.
CACAGTGATCCTCCTACCTCTGCCTTCCGAGTGCTGGGATTAAAGGCATGTGCCACCATGCCCGACTAGTTTTCTATTTCTTAAATTATTTTTATTGATTGATTAGAGACAGAGGGAGGGAGAGGGGGACAGAGAGAGAGAGAGAGAATGAGAATGGGCATGGCAGGGCCTCTTGCCACTGCAAATGAACTCCAGATGCATGTGCTACCATGTGCATCTGGCTTATGTGGGACCTGGAGAATCGAACTGAGGTCCACAGCCTTCTCAGGCATGTGCCTTAACTGCTAAGCCATCTCTCCAGCCCCTTGTTTTCTATTTTTAGTGGCTAGTATTACGAACTGAATTATCTAGTCTGCTCTATATGTCAGTTGCAGACATTCACTATGAGGTAGGAATCAGTTCTTCACTTTTCCATAGTTCTTCTTTTCCTCCTTTTCAAAAGGCTTTCACTAGTGGAAACAATCCTATTTTCTACAGTTTCTAAATCTGGAGCAGCTGTTCACTAGTGGGCGAGTTACCTGCTCATCCTTTCCACTGGTTCCTGTCATGACTACTATGGTGGTAACCACCCACTACAACTTTACTTACTCTGCTGTTTGTGGCCTTTATGTGTCTATCTTCCTCTCCATTTCTTCTGATAGAGCCAACGTATTATGAACACAGTGGAAGAAAACTACCACGTATAGGGAAGCCAAGGTCTTGGAAACCTGGCTGAGACATCTTATATCTACCATACTTTTTCATCCTTCAAATAACCCTCTCGCTTTGTAGCTATTATCAGTTCAGGTGATGATGAAAAAACAAACTGGGATTCAATAACCAGTGGAGAGCACATAACTAATAAGAGACAGGGGTGTTTGTCTGACTGTAGAGCCCAGTTCGTTCATTTGTTCTTTCTTTCTTTCTTTCTTTCTTTCTTTCTTTCTTTCTTTCTTTCTTTTCTTTCTCTCTCTCCCCCTTCCTTCCTTTCTTTCTTTCTTTCTTTCCTTCTTTCTTTCTTTCTTTCTTTCTTTCTTTCTTTCTTTCTCTCTTTTTTTCTTTCTTTCTTTCTTTCTTTCTTTCTTTCTTTCTTTCTCTCTCTCCCCCTTCCTTCCTTCCTTCCTTCCTTCCTTCCTTCCTTCCTTCCTTTCTTTTCTCTTTCTTTCTCTCTTTTTTGAGGTAGGGTCTTACTCTAGCCCAGGCTGACCTGGAATTCACTATGTAGTCACAGGCTGGCTGTGAACTCACTTCCTCCTACTTCTGCCTCCCAAGTGCTGGGATTAAAGGCATATTCCACAACTCCTGGCTTCAACAATTTTTTTTCTTTATTAGCTATGTACATACTCAGCATGTATACAGCAATGTTGGTACCATCGTTAGCCTCTTCCCTGTCCTCCCCCCCTCTGAAGGGACCCACCTCATTGGGGTCGTGCATTGTGGAGATAGCCATCAGTTATGGGGAAGAAGCAATGTTTCTGTGTATAATGTCCCAACCTGTGGCTGTTGAAGATGCTCTCTTTTTTCCAGTCTACATTGGTAGGGCCTTTGTCAAATATCAAGTAGCTATAGTTACTTGACCCAAAGTCCAGGTCCTCTATTCTGTTCCATTGGCCTATGCTCCTGTTTTTATGCCAGTACCATGTTGTTTTTGTTACTATGGCCTTGTAATATAGCTTTAGATCAGGTATGGTGATGTCTTCAGAAGTGTTTCTTTTGCTGAAGATATGCTTGTATATCCCAGGCTTTCTGCCATTCCATATGAATTTTGAGATCATTTTTTCTATCTCTGTGAAGAAAATGTTGGGATTTTTGTTGGTACTGCATTAAATCTGTATATTGCTTTGGGTAAGATTGCCATTTTCACAATGTTACTTCTGCCTCTCCAAGAGCATGGGAGGTCTTTCCATTTCCTCAAGTCATCCTCAATTTCTTTCTTGAGTGTTTTTATGTTTTCATTATATAAGTCTTTCACATCATTGGTTAATGTTATTCCAAGGTATTTTATCTTTTTTGTTGCTATTAAAAATGGGATAATGTTGCTAAGTTCTTTCTCTGTATCTTTGTCCTTTGCATATAGAAAGGCTACTGATTTTTGTGCATTGGTTTTGTATCCTTCTACTTTGCTGAAGGAATTAATTGCCTTTAAGAGTTTTAAGATGGAGACTCTCAGATCACTTATGTATAGAATCATGTCATCTGAGAATAGGGCTAACTTAACTTCTTCCTTTCCAAATTATATCCCTTTTATTTCTTTCTCCTGTTTTATTGATTGAGCTAGGATTTCCAGTACTATGTTGAAGAGCAGAGGTAAGAGTGGACACCCCTGTCTTGCTCCTGATTTCAGTGGGAATTCCTCCAGTCTCTTCCCATTAAGTGTTATTTGGGCTTTAGGAGCTTTATATATAGCCTTTATTATGTTGAGATATAAACTGACCATGCCTATTCTCTCCAATGTTTTGATCATGAAGTGATGTTGTATTTTGTCAAAAGTCTTTTCTGTACCTATTGAAATGAACATGTGGTTTTTGTGTTTAAGCTTATTTATGTGGTGTATTACATTCTCAGATTTCTGTATGTTGAACAACCTCTGCATTCCCAGGATAAGTGGAATTGAAAGAATCATCAGGACATATTTCAAAAATCTCCACTCCACAAAACTGGATAATATGGAAGGAAATGGATGAATTCCTAGACACATACCACCTACCAAAGCTAAATTCAGAGCAGATTAATCTCCTAAACAAACCTATCACACCCATTGAGATTTAAAAGGTAATAAAAAACTTCCCCAAAAAGAAGAGTCCAGGACCAGATGGCTTCTCAGCTGAATTCTATCGAACCTTCATGGAAGACCTGAAACCAATTTTTCTCAAACTGTGCCACATAATCAGAGGACAGAGAAAGCTCCCCAACTCCCTTTATGAAACTAGTATCACCCTAATACCCAAACCAGACAGAGATGCCACAAGAAAAGAAAACTACAGGCCTATTTCCCTGGTGAACTTAGATGCAAAGATCCTGAACAAAATCTTTGCAAACCAAATCCAACAACACATCAAAAGCATTATCCACCTGATGAACTCTTTCTAAAAAATTTTTTAAATTTATTTGAGATAAAGAGAGAGATTGGAGAGAGTATGGGCATGCCAGGGCCTCCAGCCACTGCAAATGAACTGTAGATACATGTACACTTTGTGTATCTCCCTTTCTGTGGGTACTAGGGATCAATCATGGGCCAGCAGGCTTTGCAAGCAAGTGTGTTTGACCACTGAGCCATCTCTCCAGCCCTAAACTCTTCATAATATTACCAGCACTGTAGTTTTTTCTTTTTTTTAATTTTGACATTTGTACACTCAGTTTTTTCAGAAAGGATTTGAAGCAACTGACATTGTTGTTAAGATCTGCCTCCTGCCTTCATACTGCTTAAGCCCAAGAAGTTAGGGAGGATGGCATTGGTTGAGAGTGGGCTGTAGAAAGTAATTGTGCCATAACTTATCCTCTCCACGTCAAGTGGAAGACTTGCAGCAAAATCACAGATGGCCAAGTCAGGGCCAGGGCTGGGAGCATTTTCTGCAAGATGATTGCCAGTTTAGCTTGGTAAGTTTGGGCATTCCAATACCATAGGTTGTCTTGAGTTACAATTTTCATTAGCTGTTTGGTAGTAATTTTCTTTGGCAATTTTTAAAACATTTTTAAAAATATTTTATTTTTATTTATTTATTTGAGAGAGACAGAGAGAGAGAGAGATACAGAAATAATCAGGGGGAGAGAGAGAGAGAGAATAGGTGCACCAGGGCCTCCAGCCACTGCAAATGAACTCCAGATGTGTACACCCCCTTGTGCATCTGGCTTACATGGGTGCTGGGGAGTTGAACCTGGGTCATTTGGTTTTGCAGGCAAGCGCCTTAACTTCTAAGCCATCTTTCTAGTCCCCAAAACATTTTTTTTTAATGTTAGGTATTTCCTCACTTAAATTACTTGGTAAGAAAAATTCACCAATTTTATGAAGTACAAAGATGTTGACTAACATCTTTGAAGTAGCACTTTAAATGTGCCCTTAAATTTTTACAGTGTCTTCAAGATAGATCTCACTATTCTTTTTCCCTTAAGTAGACAAGGAAATCTTGGCAGAAGGAAATTAAGTCATTACATACCAGGGTCCCAACAGAATTCCCTTGAAGTTTAAAGTCTATATCCTTTCTCCCAGCCTGTGTAAACATTTAACTCTTACAGACTTTTATATATGTACATTGCAGTTCTTATGCTCATGGTCATTTACAAAAGAAGACCACAGAGTATAGTTTAAAAACTATAAAAACAACTGCATTGTTGGGCTGAAGAGATTTCTTAGTAGTTAAGGTGCTTGCCTGTCAAGCCTAAGGACCCAGGTTCAATTCCCATTACCCCATACCCACGCAAAGCCAGATGTACAAGTAGAACATGCATCTGGAGTTTGTTTGCAGTGGCTAGAGTCCTTTGCACACCCATTTTCCCTCTAGCTGCCCTTTTCTCAAATAAATAAACAAAACTTGAGGTTGCTGAGAAAAATGACAAGGCTTCAATCACATAGTGAAAGATAGTCAGCCTGTCTTTGCAGGATACACTGAGGATCAACCTGCTATTGACCAATCTCTGTTTACTTTGTGTTACTGTGTGTTTTAAAATATGCCTCCACATATTTGGAGAAGCAAGACGTTGATGAATTTTTACCCAAATCAACATTATGAAGACACTTTTGATGTATAAAAAAGTTTAAATATTAGTTTGTCTGAGGGGTTCACATAGGGCCTCACAAACTAGCTTTCTTAGCTCCTTGTTGGAGTTGAATGGATAAAATTCTATTGTTAAAGTGACACTGAAGTTTTATGCTATCAGTTCTATCTCCCCTATCTAGAATGTGATCCTGTAGAATTTGCTCATGCTTGGGAAGAATCAAGTTCCATTCTAATGGCATTTCAGGGGCTGAGGGAAACTAGTTCCTCCAGTGTCGGGAAACTGTGAGTCATCCCAACTCTCATGCTTTCTGACTCTGAATGAAGAGGGGCAATGTTCACATAGAAACCGTATAATTTGTCACGTTGAGAACAGACTGATCTTGTTCTGACACTCTTGCAGAACTCCAGATACCCTTATATGAGGAGAAATTGTCAGAAATTAATAAAATGAGATTCAGCCTTAAGGAATATGACTAATACATCTGAAATGAGTGACTCAAAACGCTGCAAGGGGGCAGATACTTGCAGTTTTAACATTAATCGTTTGGAATTGCTGGAGATATTTTTTATTTTTAAAAAAGTCACAGCAACATTGTGTTCACATTAAAAATACAAGAACAGGCTCGTGGTTAAAGGAGCATGCTTGCAAAATGTGAGAACATGTCCCTGTTTCATAAATTTAAAAGAAAATTAGTGATTGGACAGAAGTAAGATAAAAGGATAATAGCTTAGAATTTTTATCACACAAAAATGCAAATACTTTGTGCAATTGCGTGACTATTGACCTGAATGTGGGATTTCTTTAAAAAAATCATTTTTATTTATTAATTTGAGAGAGAGAGAGAGAGAGATACAGAAATAGGCAGGCAGAGAGAAAGAGAGACAGAGAGAGAATTGGTGTTCCAGGCCCTCTAGCCAGTGCAAACAAACTCCAGATGCATGCGCCCCCTTGTGCATCTGGCTTACATGGGTCCTGGGGCTTTGAACCTGGATCGTTTGGCTTTGCAGCCAAGTGCCTTAACCGCTAAGCCATCTCTCCAGCTGGCGAATGTGGGATTTTAATCCTATGATAATTTCCCAAGATTACGTTCTCATGTCCACATTGCCCTGAGTGCCTCATGACAGGCATATGTGTGTGTGATGAGGTCTCCAGGCCCGTGGGAGCAAGGGGCTCTAAAGGGCATGCACAGGTAACAACTAGGCCATCGTGGAAGTCAGTGCTCTGAATGGGCATTGTTCTATGTTTGATGACTTTGCCAAATTACAGCATAGTGCATGTTGTCAGAAGATTCAGAAGCATAGTTTGGGAGACGGAAGAAAGACATGTCTGTCTAGTCGAATGTTTTTTCATTTGGAGGAGTGAGATAAGGGTTTTCTTACAGGCAAAGTCTATTCGTTCACAGCTACACATCCAAGAAACTCTCTATCCCCCACCATCATGTTGTGATTCCCAATGTTCCCAGAGCTCATTGCTCAGCCAAGAGTAGCTAATGAAACATTTGTGAAGTGGCTGAATGGATGAATGGATGAGTAAATGACAGAGAGAGAGTCTGAGAGATTGTGTAAGCTCATACCAGCAAAAGAAACTTAGGCGTTTCTTCCTTTCCTCCTAACCGGAAGTCCCTCTTTTTAAAATGACTTCATCAGCTCCTTTCATTCTTTTGATCCTTAAGCTCTATTCCAGGAAATGCCGCCTATTGTTACCTGAAGTCAGCCCCTTCTTTCCCCCATTTTCACCTCTTCCCTAAGCTTTGCTGAGTAACTGGGAAAACAGTGATTTCTTCCTCAACTCCGCTTTGTCTGAACATGCGGCAGCACATGAGTCATTCTTCACTCCTGAGACACAAAAGAGCGTTCCATGGCTTGTATTTGCTATAAATATTTACTGCCCTGATCCCTGATTTACTTAATATTAGTACAATTGTCTGAGTTGTCTCAGACCTTTGGTATATATACTAATCTTACTATTTGTCTAAGATTTCAAACTACCTGAGAGTTCTAAATTTGGTAAATATGGGACCCATTCCAGTTAAGGTTGCAGACAGATTTGAAAACACTGTTTTTCTTTTTGTCTAGAATGCTAGTTTTTGTTTTCGACACTGTCTTTCTATGTATCTGTCATCTTGTTTTCTTATCCTTAAAACTTTCTAATAATCTTATGGCATAGGAGATGTTTTAGCCACAGTTTTTTTGTTCGTCTGTTTGTTTAGCTCAGATGAGTAAACTGATCTCTGGAAAGTGCTAGAGGCATAATTAAAACCAGAGTTGATCTGAGTCTTTAGACCAAGTTATTTGTACCGCATTACGTGCTCCTCTTTCCCCACCTCACAATCACCGAGGTCATTGAAAGGCACAGGGATGGGGACGGGTTCTCTGTCTCATTGATAGTGATGCTATTAATAAAAATAAAAAATAAAGAAATAGGGTTGGAAAGATGGCTCAGTAGTTAAGGTGTCTGCAAAGCCTAAGGACTCAGGTTCCATCCCCCAGGACCCATATAAAGCCAGATGGACAAGGTGGCTCATGCATCTGGAGTTTGTAGTAGCTAGAGGCCCTGGCATGCCCGTTTTTTTTTTTTTTTTCTCTCTCTCTCTCTTCCCCCTCTCTCTACCTGCCTCTCTTACTCTCAAATAAATAAATAAACATTTTAAAAAATAAAGGAATAAAGGATTAGAAATAATATGCTCTAAAGTATTAGCAGTGGTTGTTTCTAGAGTTAAGGGTGATAGTTTTATTTTTAAAATAATATTGATTGATTGATTGATTTAAGAGATAGGAAACAAAGCAGAGAAAGAGAGAGAAGGGCAAAAACCAGGGCCTCTAGCCACTGTAAATTAATTCCAGATGCATACACCACTTTGTGCATCTGGATTACTGTGGGGACTGGGTTGTTGAACCTGGGTCCTTAAGTATTGCAGGCAAGAGCCTTAACCACTAAGGCATTGCTCAGCCCAAGTTTTCATTTTAAATATTCTATTTTCTAAGTTTTCAAAGTGCACATGTATGATTTCCATTGTCAGGACTAAGTGATTAAATGAAAAGCATTGCAGACATTACGGTATGCAATGACAAGGAGGATAATGATACACCCATAAAATATGAGGACCATAAAAGCAAGCTGGGTATGGTGGCACATGCCTATAACCATAAAAGTGAGCTGGTTGCACATGCCTATAACCTCAGCACCTGGACTAAGCAAGAGAATCAAGAGCTTGAGGGCAGTCTGGACAACACAGAGAGACCCTTTCTCAAAGAAAAGCAAGCAAGTTCTACAGAGGGAGGATGCTTGAATTCTATAAGAGGAGGATTAGGGCAGAGGGATCACTACTTATATTTAAGTGACTTTTGGTAGTGCTGAGCAGACGGCTCAGCAGGTACGGGCACTTCTGTCATGAGCATGAGGGCCTGAGGGAGCCTCAGAGGAGGAACCTGTGTTCCATCCACAGCCTCCATGCAAAGAGCAGGGCGTGGGCATTCATGCCTGGAATTCTAGTGCTGTGGGGCAGGGCAGAGGCAGGAGAACTCGGGGGGCAGTGGGGGGGGTGTTCACTGGTCAGCCAGTCTGAGCAAGACAACAAGAACCAAAACTGCAACAGCTATAGGCTCAGTGAGAGATTCTGCCTTTGACAGAGAAGGACACCCTACGTTTGCTGGCTTTTGCATGCGTGCTCAAGGGGCGTTCACATCTGCACATGCATGTGCATACACTATACACGCATACTCACATGCAAAGGAAAAGAGAAATAAACAAAGATAGAGAGAGAAAGAATAAAGGAATGGGGGAGAGAGAAGGAAGAAGGGAGAAAGGAAGGAAGGAAGGAAGGAAGGAAGGAAGGAAGGAAGGAAGGAAGGAAGGAAGGAAGGAAGAAAGGAAGGAAGGAGACTTCTTGAAAGAGGAACCATTTTGCCCAAATTCTACATGGCCAAACTGTGATAAGGAAAAAGGAAATGCACAATATCTTCAACTTTATCAGAATTTTAGTATTTCGCATTTTCATTCTGTTAAAAATTAAAAATATTTTTATCTTGCTTTCATAGCCTTTTATGAGTCAAGATATATCTACTTTAAAGTTTATATATATAAAATAAGACAATAATAATAGTGAACTCACTCACTAACTATAGGAAGAAGAAACACTAAGAACGATCACTCCTCCCCAGTCTGGTCACCAAGTGTACCACCAACAGGGTAGACAACTTCTCCAGTAACTGTCAGGACCAGGTCCTGAGAAGGCATAGAAAGCCTGAGAAAATGGTGAAGAAGCTGTTCTCTTACTACTCTCATAGGCCAGTTTATAGTGTTAACACATAGGGATCAAAGAATCAACTTCTTAAATTTCTAAGAATTGAGACTTTTAATCTCCTCTCTATGGCTATGGGAATACTGTTTTTTCCATAACTTGGTCCAGAAGTGGGAAGTTCAGGGCTTCTGGTCTGTTAAATGCTATAGACACTGACTTATTCTTTAACATTGTTGCTGGAACATACTCTCCTAATTTGCCCTTTTCATAGCATTTGTCTCCTTAAGTTCCTTTAGAATACTGGCTTTGGTTTCAATCATGAGACATGCAGTAAACATCTATTTTGTCAGGGATACTGCAAAAGGTGGTTGGTGTAAGGTATTAATAGGCATGTTGACATCTCTGTTCCCCTTCTTCAGTAAAGAAAGGTACATAGCTCTTGCAAGTTAGACTGTGATCCACCTTATAAATTGGCTAGTTCACTCGGTCCATCAGCAAAGATTTGTTAGCTTCCACCATGATGAAGATATGCGCCATTAGAATAAAGAGCAAGTAGTGATCGTTCACTTAAAGGGCATGCAGGTCAATGGATTAGAAACAGAGAAATTGCAGTTTCTGAGGAGATTATGAAGGGCTGCTTGGAGAACTTGATGTTGGCTCCTGGTCTTTGTAGTTTGGGATGGGACAGCAGCCAGGAAGAGTCTGTACACATGTAAGGTGATGAGATCAGGTTAGAGACAGGGGGAAGGCAGGAAGTAGACACTTTCTATTGGAGGAACACTGAAGACAGTAAATGTGGAATGGGACTATGGACATCAACAGTCACTCTAGAAGACAGAGTGTTTGCTCAGTGAGGGCTCAGCCTACACTGGGCGGTGATACCCACACTGCACAAACCGCCGCCGTAGATCAATATTCTGGAAAAGAATGTATCTGGAGGACATGGTGTCAAGAGTGGTGGTAGCGGTGATGACATTTGTGACAGAAGTGGCAGAAGAGGAGGCGGATACTCAGCCGGAAGGGCAGGGTGTTAGAAAGGGAAATGAAAGCCCTCATTTCCTTTATTTCATCGGCTAAAATCTATAGCCACAAAGATGGTCTTAGGCACTAGGGAGATCACAGAATTGATAATTCTAATTAAATAGTTAGCTAAGCTAATTAAAGAAAGCAATGAATTTAATGAGGGTGATTGGGCCTCTTTGAAACAAAAGAACACCCAGTTAAAGATAAGTAAAACTGGTGACAAGGCAGCAACCTAAGATATATAATAATTATGTAAGATTTATAATTAACCTGGACAACTTAGTGTCACAGGATAGAATTCACGGATCATTTTCAGTTAAGTAGAAATGCAAGTTTTAAAATGCATTTAGCACTTACATGAATAGGCAGTGTTGTCAGTGTCTCATGTCCCCAGAGATAAGTATCACATCCCTTGTTAATTTCACTTATGACGCCAAAGTACGTCTTTTGCTTGCCTATTACAAAGTTCAATGAATATGTGAATCTTATGTTTCATCGCTTTGAGTTAATTAGCAGTCATATAAATTCCGAGGCGTAATACCATTGAAATGACAAATATAATTGATATGACAATTAATCTAGGTTTTTATTACAAATATCATTTACAAAAAACATCTGATTGATATTATTGCCTAATAGGGTGAATTTATCCACAGTGAGCCTCCCACACCATGGAAGGTATTTTAGCAGAGTTCAAGGGGCATGAAGATCATGGGAGAAGAAATACAGAATTTGAAAAAATCATCTCCAGAGTTTGTTAGGAAATTCTTGAGAATGAAGAAAAATGATCCACATTGCTTTTGTAAATTTCTTGAATTCATTGGAGTTGGAGATTCTAACACAGTTTGTCTCTTTCTTTTGTAGTTTTGGGAAATATAGACCTACTCCTACCTAATATTAATGTCATGAGCTGCATTTTTAGTAAGAATTTTAGCTTTTAGATGAAACAAAGTGGAAGCTGTTAAGCAACAATTTATGTCAGTCACAGTGGCAGAACTTGAAAAGAAATTAAAATATAGGTCATAAAGACATTGGCCTTTCACTCTACATGTTGAAACCATTTATCTATTGAAAACGCAGACATAATTCAAAAACATAATGAAGTTATTATTACAAAAGAGATATGGAGAGTGCAATAGACCAAAGTTAAGTAATAAATAATATTCACAACTTGAGTACTTACTATTTACTAGGCTCATTGGGCTTTCACAGTTATGCTATAAAGCAGGTAGTGTGCCTGGCAGTATATATATAACAGATAAGCAAGAGAAGGCCAAGCATATTTAAATAGGCTGAATCTTCAGACATCTGCTAGGTGCTTGCACCAAGAAGAAACCAGATGTACACAAGATGTCCATAATCAGAGGGAGAAATGATGACATCAAAATAGAAAAGGGAATAGTTGGAAAGATGAAGGGATTCAGTGGAGAGGGGGCTTGGAGGGGGAAAAGGGAGGGTTATAGGAAGGGATTATGATCATGGTATATTGTTTATATTTATGGAAGTCATCAATAAAAAGTTTAAAAGATAAAATGAAATTTAAAGAAAAGAAGAAGCTAGGCAGCTTAACTCCAGAGCTCCCATTGGAAAGAATAGACAGCCAGCCAGCGCCTTAATTTTTTCCAGAGATAGGTCTCTAGTCACATAGCTCTTTGTGAAAATGACAAGAGGGAAGTGGATATAGCCCAGTGATACAGCATTCGTCTAGCATACCCACGGCCTTGAGTTAAATCCTCAATTCCGCAGAAAAGCAAAACAACAACAAAAAACCCCAAAAGTAACAGTAATGCGTTCATTTAAGATTTTGTATTTTCTGGACAGTTTTACATAATCATTTCTGTGTTATCTTCACCTAAAAAGAACTGTCTATGAAAACTTCATCTTGATTTAGAATTTGGCCTGACTCCATAATTAAAAACTCAGAGTTAATAGCACTACACACACACACAAAAATATATGTATATATATATGTGTGCATGTTACATGCATTTATATGTAATAGACATTTACGCACATAGGCATACACAAACATTTTTACTGTTGAAAATTCCAAATAGCCTAACTATTAAGTCATCTTCTTATTGCTACTGTAACAAATTACCACAAATTAAGTGGCTTAAATAATACACATTTAGAATGGCAGAAGTCAGAAGTTTGAACTGGTTTCACTGGCTACAATCAGCAAGTGTTGAGGGACTAAAGGAAGAATGCATTTTCCTGCCTTCCTGTTTCCAAGGTGTTCTTTGCATCATGGGTCCCTTCCCTGGTCTATGCCAGCAATAATAGTCAGGCGACTCTCAAGAATGCCTTCTTCCCAGATTTGACTCCTTTTCTTTTTTGTAACTTCTTCTTCTTCTTTTTTTTTTTTTACTGACAACTTCCATAATTATAGACAATAACTCATGGTAATTCATTCCCTCCCCCCACTTTCCCCTTTACAACTCCACTCTCCATTATACATTTTCCCCTCTCAATCAGTCTCTCTTTTATTTTGATGTCATCGTCTTTTCCTCTTATTTTGATGGTCTTGTGTAGGTAGTGTGAGGCATTGCAAGGTCATGGATATCCAGGCCATTTTGTGTCTGGAGGACAACTTTGTAAGGAGCCCTACCCTTCCTTTGGCTCTTATGTTCTTTCTGCCACCTCTTCCGCAATGGACCCTGAGCCTTGGAAAGTGTGCTATAGATGTTTCAGTGCTGAGCACTCATCTATCACTTCTTCTCAGCTCTGTGGTACCTTATGAGTCATCCCAAGATCATTGCCATCTGAAAAGAGAAGATTCTCTAATCAAAAGTGACAGTAGCATAAATATATGGATATGAACATTAAGAGAAATACTTACTGGGCACTTTGGTGAGCATAGTATATACATTTATCCAGACACCAACAGACGTTATACCCCTAGGGATCATGACCTGTCATAGATTTTCAGTATCAGGGATGTATTCCCTCCCATGAAGTGGGCCTCCAGTCAAATTAGAGAGCAATTGGTTTCCCCCTTAACAGACACGCCACTATTGCACCCATTGGCTCATTTGGCCTGGCTGGCCAAATTTAAGGCTTGCAGTGTCCACTGTTGATTATCTCCACTGGCGATTTCTCTCTCTCCCATTGAACTGCATGCAGCATAGCTTTTTCCAGCTTTCTGTCGGCTGGTCTGAAGACTCCACATACTTGGGCTGCAAAGTAACTGAGAAATCCTGCTAGAAATGAGCTGAAAACCAGATTTGACTCTTTAAAGACACCCATGAACACTTAAGAATTGTTCAGATAGGACTGGAGAGATGGCTAAGAGGTTAAAGCTCCTTGCCTGCAAAGCCTAATGACCTGAGTTTGGTACCTCAGGACCATGTGTTGCAGTCAGGTTCACATTGCTGGTAGAAATCACCAAACAAAGAACAGCTTGTGGGAAAAAAGAGGTTTATTTTGGCTTGCAGGCTCAAGGAGGAAGCTCCATGATGACAGGCAAAATGATGGCATGAGCAGAGGATGGCCATCACCCCCTGGCCAACATCAAGTGGACAATAGCAACAGGAGAGTGTGCCAAACACTGGCAAGGGGACACTGGCTATAATACCCATAAGCTCGCCCCCAACAATACACTGCCTCCAGGAAGCATTAATTCCCAAATCTCCATCAGCTGGGAACCTAGCATTCAGAACACCTAAGTTTATGGGGGACACTTGATCAAACCACCACACCATGTAAAGCCAGATGAGCAAAGTGGTGCATGCATCTGGAGTTTGCTTGCAGTGGCTAGAGGGCCTGGTGCTCCCCGTCTGTGTGTCTGTTTCTCTATGTTGGCAAAGAAAGAAAGAAGGAAGGAAGATAGAGAGGGAGGAAGGGAGGGGAAAAGAAGGAAGGAAGGAAGGAAGGAAGGAAGGAAGGAAGGAAGGAAGGAAGGAAGGAAGGAAAAAAGAAAAGAAGGAAAGAAGGAAGGAAATTATTCTAACTCAGAGAAATCTCTTCATTTTAAGGGCAGTTGATTAGCAAAATTAACTCCACCTGCCACCCAACAAAGTTTATTCACAGCTACTGGAGATTAGGAGAGGAAAAGTTTTTAGGGGTTCATTATTTTGCTACAAACAGTAACCTTCCCTTTCACCAAGAAACATACTTGTTTTGGATAGGTATGATGGTATTTAATTTCAGGCAGTGAAATATCAATTTACTTTAGAAAAACGTCAGCACCAAACGGATATCTGTGGTTCAGCATTTCTCCTCGGGTCACCAACTTGTTTTGGACTTTGACAAGAACATGTACTTTTTTACCATCATAAATAGAAAAATCATTCTTTTACATTACTGGGTCAAAAAATTCCACATAAATATTTCACTTGATTATATAAATATACATGCTTGTGCTACCTGACAATTTTGCTTTATTTCATACATTAGTGACATTTTCTTTATCCTGAAGGGAATCTTGTTAGCTGTACCACACTACACAATTAAAATGACCCCCCCCCCCCACACACACACCACTCTTCTACTGCTAATGGTCTAGAAGTTAGAGTCAAAATGGAAGGATTTGTTGTAAAGACATTAACACACTAATCTTCATAGATTATTGCTTCAAAGAGATACAGTGAAAGATAAAATAGCATGCATTTTCTGGGAAAATTAATATGTAATCTTCTCAAAGTCTACATCTTTCTCTGGTCCTCCTAATAGGCTCAAGTTTTCATTTCCTTTGTTTTGCTCAAGTCAGTAATGCAAACGTTAAGCTCCCTCTATTAGTGCCCCTTAAAAGTAAGTTGATACTTCAGAGCTTTTAAATGGACCTAAATGGTTTTCAGACATCTTCCTCTCTGTTTTCTCCTAGCCAACGAGACCCTAAGGCTGGTGGTGGGGGGGCATGCCTTTTTGTAAGTCCTCATAGATCTTGTCTAGTCCATCATGGGCTTTGTAGGAGTTTTGTTATAACTGGAAAATACAGTAGATGACTAGAAGTTGCTTGTAGAAATAAAGAGAACATATTGTTTGCATGAAAAATGGAACACATTTTTAATGATTTACTAAGTACATGTGTGGGGCTATTTTTTTCAATGATAGTATAGGAAGCTTAACATTCCCTAAGATATATTTTAACTGGACAATTCAACTAAAAATTAGTGAAATTGTCACCTTGACCCCAAAGGTTGAACAATCAATAAAAATAATTTAGAGCTAAGCTTTAAAACACTCATTTCTTCCTGCTCCCGGAGTATTTAATTGTCTTGGGTGCCTGAATTAGAGTCAGCCAATAAAATATTGCAGTTTTCTGAGCTATAAATTAACAGGGAACTCAGAAAACACGTGCGGGTCATCTTCCGTTCCCCAAACTTGGAGGAGCAAATTGAAAAGGATGACTCATTCTAGAAGATTCAGCATGTTAAATCAGTGAGCATGTTTGCCTGAGCCTGGTCTCTAATGAACTGAAACAGATAGAAGGTTTCCCATGCATCCAGTTGGGGCTATTTTGGCAAGGAAGCTAATGCCCATGCCCACACAAAATTCTTCTGCTATCACTTACCAGATTTGGTGAGCTGCTCACCAAGATTTACCAGATTTTTTGTATCTTATACAGCAAGAAATTTTATTGAATTGTAATTTGCTAAAAACAAAAAAACCCATAAGAAGTGAACCAGCCTAAATATTCAACAATAGGGAATTGTTTCATATTAGAATGTGTCCTCAGCAAAGCCATATATATATATATATTGTGTGTGTGTGTGTGTAACTAAGTGTTTTTTTTAAGACTGATAGAGTCTGTAAGCCAAAATTAGTTACTAAAGAAATCACGTGTCTCTGAGGAAATATGGAAGTGTAGCCTTTGCTCAAATCCAGTGGAGAATTTCAGCACCTAGCAATGGATGCCATCAGTCCATGTTCCATACAGAATGGAGTGGAGTGTTTTCTTGATCCCCACATGTTGAATAAGTTACAGCACAGCCTCACTTGGATTTAACCATTAAAGTAAGAGGAACAATTGTTGATAAGAAAAAAGTGCTTATGTATTTTTATGCATAATTAAAATATGAATCTATTTAAATTTTAATTAACCTTATACTATGCCATATGTAACAGTTGCCACAAATCACTTTTATACCTTTTACAATTTGGGAAGACAACTGAGGGGGAAAAACACACTAAAATATTGTCACTGGAAAAATAATTGTTTGCTTTTCTCTCTAGTGATACTTGAGTTATAATTACAAAAAAGAGGAAAATATATAATTTCAGTTAGAGTATGGGCCAGCCACAAATGAACATTGAGTTTTGGAAACTACTCTAGTTAGGGAATAATGTTCTAACTGGGGCTACTGGTTTAAAATAGTTTCAAAATAGGATTTATTTTATTTTATGGAAAATAAATGATAGATGTATGACAAATAAATGCTGAGTAGAGAAAAACAGACACCATTTATAGTGTGATTAGTCCAGGGCCTCATCTGTCTAATCAAGTCCAAGTGCACACAGAAGGTCAGCGCCCTCCCCTCAGGATGAAGAGAAGAGGCAAGAACAGGAAAGCCCTCCCACCTGCAGTAGAACTTTATATTGCTTGCTCTGTTCCCTATCCCACACATCTACCTGCGAGGCACATCACTTAGAGCTGATTAATAATTTCTGCGCTGATGACCTTTGTACATGTGCCAATTTGTAATTTAGTTACTTCAGATAGAAAAACTGAAGTTTAGAGCAGGAAGCTCCGTGGATTATACCATACCTATGAGGCTTTAAAGTAAGAGCGCCATGATCAAGTAAATTTAGATATTGCCCCTTATCTTGGACCCGCACTTATGACGGCAATTAGTAGATTGAAAAGTGGGTGATCCTGCTGTAAAACTCCATGTAATACAGCATTTCTGAAGCACAGAAAAGTGTAAAGTTCTTTCCATAGTACCCGTTGGATCCTTTGTGTTCAGGAAGTGACTGCGTGGTGGAAGCCCGCGTCTTAACCCGTTTTTGGTTGCATCTGAGAGGTCCAAACTCAAACAGATGCATATTGGCGCACTAGACCATGGTGCTCAACTCTCAGGCTGGCTGCACCTATCGCATGTTCTCCCACCTGCCAAAGTTTATAGGGCCGCTTTATCCTCTGCTTTGGATAATGGTAGTTAAACTCAGTAGACTTTTAGAAGCCTGAACAAAACCAACCCCAATAGCTACTTCCGAAAAAGACCCAAATTGTCTTGAAGTACACCAAAAGGACAAGTGGAAAATAAGATCTGTTACCTTTTTTCCCGTCCTCCTCCACTACTGTTTGCAAGGATGCGTTATATTTATTGTTTATTTATTTTTTAAGGATACGTTTTAG
Source organism: Dipus sagitta (assembly GCA_036346955.1). Taxonomy (NCBI): domain Eukaryota; kingdom Metazoa; phylum Chordata; class Mammalia; order Rodentia; family Dipodidae; genus Dipus; species Dipus sagitta. Next base: position 36,884,144 of record CM070772.1, on the reverse strand, counting down.
ATTGTTGGGCTCAAGAACAAACTTCCTTGAGCTGCTCTTGAGAAACAACTTATTAATTGCTTCTGAAATGATTCAGATGTGTTCCTTTTGTCCGCTTCCATCGTGGAATGCTGCAAGAGTTATGTTCCCTTTTCCCTTTGTGATTTTTGAGTTACAAGGGAAGCATCCATACAGCCAAGTGGAAAACAGATTAAAGATCAGGAGTCTACATGTGGGCTTTGGAGTGACTGTAGATTTTCATCTCCTCGGGGGCACTGAGCAGCTGTACCCTTAGGTTGCCCCTTCTCCTGCCTTGAAGGGTGAACTAATTTCCCAGGAGATTAGAAAGAGATTGATGTAAGGGTGTGCAGGCTGGGGGTCAAACCATAGGCTCGCTGGCTTTTCCAGTTGTTGATGTTTTTGTTAAAGTTTCCAGTGATCTGGGTGCCTCATGTTGAATAAGAGATCTAAGAATGTAGCCAGGTCGCTGGACTGAAACCAACTCTACAAATTCTGAAGCTCTGCTGGGCTCGAACCAAGAAACACAGGTGGTCTCACCGAGCCGCTTCAGTGTTAACCCAGCCTTAGAATAGCAGCAAATACCTGGGTGTGTTTATTATTCTCCAACAAATATTTTTCCATTTATTTCATTTTTAAAACAACTGAAGACAAAGCTTATTCAGCTGTAAAAATGAATTTATATCCCTGTTCAGTTGACTTTTCCTTTGTATTTTTTTTCTCAGTTAAAGGGTAAAGAGAAAGTGCGAGGAATTGCAATAATTTATACAAGTGCATCAATTCGATAGTCCTGAAGTGTAACCTGGCATTTTTTAAGGGGGAGGGATCTCCTGACTTAATTATTTCTGGACTTTTCTACAAAGACCCTCTAAACACTTGTTTCCACAGAGATCTCCACAAATGCTAGAGGCTCATCATCCCGAGTGAATTCCCTCAGAGAAATGGTTACCCTTTGCCAAGAATCGGAGGTCATCCCAGTGGGGTGCCGTCCTCACGGTCCGCCACGACGGAGCGTCTGGAACACAGTGAGAACAAAAGTGATCCTAGTTTGGGGCCCCCTGACTCTTATGGGAAGCATCCCAAGACAACTGCCACTGGGAATTCAGAAAGCACATTTGGAGACTGGGAAAGGGCCAGGCTAAACACAAGAGAATGGCGATTCAGAGTCAATAAGATAAAGGAAATAAATGAGTCAAAGAAGAGTTTTAAGCCAATATTTACACCCATATTGCCATATTTACAGCTTAAACACTATGCCTGACCATTCAGGAAGTAAGATTTTATGAGTCTCTTAATGAATGTTAAGTCAATAATATCGCAAACAATGGGCCCCAGTGAACTTTCTTAGGAAGGCCATGTAGACTTATTTAAGTAAAGTCAGAGTCTGTCCAACTCAGCAACTCTGTTTAACAGAAAAAAAAAAAAAAAAGATCTCCAAATTGGCCATTTCTAATGTGATCCAAAGCCTTTTCAACATCTCCATAAAAGGGATCTTGAGAGAGAATCAGAAAATGTCTATGTTACCTGACTGAAAGCAGCTATGCAGCAGATTTTATTGTCAACGGAAAGAATGGTCAAAGGACAAGTGCTACCATGACTACCATTGGCGAGGGAACAATTACCCATGCAGACAAAGCTAATTAAGGGCTAATTAACAGACTAATAGACTCAACTGTGAAGTCCAGGACAAACATCTAAGCAGTAACAGCAATTTTGTAAATGGGTTGATACCATGGCATCAGTAATTGCCCACTGAAAGCCTTCCACACTTTTTCCCTTCATTTTTGGGAAAGGGGAGATCTTGCAGACCTCTTAGCTATGAAAGTTCTATTGGTAGGGCCAGAAAGAGGAGTAAGGCAGAATCACTCTGATATGTAAAACATGAGCCCAGCAAAAATGTCACCGAATGCTTTGATGTTCATGAGATGCTCAAATGTGCTTTTGAAAGTCTTATTTATTTTTTCGGGTGCCCTATTGTTCAGTGTCCTCTGGCTGCATTTACAAGTGTAATAGAAAATGACAGTCCTGACATTCTTTCTTAAAATGTCAAAGGCCACAGAAAACAAACCTCATTCAGAGACAAGTCCCACTTTTGTCCACTGTGCCAGGTGCCCGTTTCGTAGAGTGGATGGACCTCATACTTTGAGCGCACTCAATTTTGGAAATTCTGACTTCATGAACGAAAAAGAAATATTTTGTTCAAAAGAGCAAGTGTTCTAACTGAAGGCTCACACACAAATTAGTAGACAATTATTGCATTTCCTCACAGTCCAGTCAAGTATCACATCCAAGTCTCTACCTGTGGAGATGCAAGCTTATTATCATAGAGTTCAGAAGAATGGGTTAAAGAGAAACTTAAATTTTTAAAAATTTATTTGTCGAGAGAGAAAGGGAAGCAGATAGAGAAATAATAGGTGTGCCAGTGCCTCTAGCCACTGCAAATGAACTCCAAACTCATGCGTCACCATGTGCATCTGGTCTGCATGGGTTAGGGAATCAAACTTGGGTCCTTAGGTTTCACAGCAAGCACCTTAACTGTTAAGCCATCTCTCTAGCCCCAGAAAGATTTTACTTAAAAACAAACAGACAAGGGCTGGAGAGATAGCTTAGCAGTTAAGCGCTTGCCTGTGAAGCCTAAGGACCCCGGGTTCGAGGCTCGATTCCCCAGGACCCACGTTAGCCAGATGCGCAAGGGGGCGCACGCATCTGGAGTTCCATTTGCAGTGGCTGGAAGCCCTGGCGCACCCATTCTCTCCCTCACTCTCTATCTGCCCCTTTCTCTCTGTCGCTCTCAAATAAATAAATAAAAATGAGCAAAAAAAAAAAATTAAAAAAAAAAAAAACAGACAAACAAACGTGGAAACACTATCCTTTTCTTAAAAGGGAAATAATCTGGTGGCTGTTACTATAAAGCTGTACAGTCAAACCATTGTTAGCAAGCCCAGATCCAGTTAGAATTGTGTAGCCTATAGGACCATGTGAACAAAGACGTATGAACTCACCTTCCTCATCCTCAGTTTACTCAGTACAACTGACACAGTATCTGCCTTACATGGTTGTGGTAACAATCAAATACTTATATACAGCAGAACTTTCATATTGCTGGGTGACTGGACACAAGACCCCATTGCAAACACCAGACTCTGTGGGCATTCAGGTATCATATAATAAATAACAAAATATTTGCATCTAGGCAATGCTCACCCTCTTGTATACTTTTGATCATTTTTGTACTACTTATATTTTTTATTTATTTATTTGACAGAGAATGAGGGACAGAGAGAGAGAGAGAGAATGGGCATGCCAGGGCCTCCAGCCACTGCAAATGAACTCCAGATGTGTGTGCCCCCTTGTGCATCTGTCTAACGTGGGTCCTGGGAGAATTGAACCTGGGTCCTTTGGCTTTGCAGGCAAACACCTTAATCGCTAAGCCATCCCTCCAGCCCCATTTCTGTATTACTTATCATCACTAATATAAAGTGAATGCTATGTTAATAGCTGTTACTCTGTGCTTTTAGGAAATACTAATGAGAAAACAAATCTGTTCATATTCAGCACAAACCATTTTTTCTGCACTTTTTTCTATCTGTAGTTGGTCTCCATGCATACTGAACCTGTGGATACAGAAGAGCAATTGGATAAGAAAATCACACAACACATTGTCTGGCAACGAAGAATAATAAAATCTGGACAGCTCTTTCTTATTATATACCGTAGTGATTTATACTGGAAGAAATGTACAGTGGGTTTATGGGAGTGAAAAACACAAATAATAGTAAATGTCTCAATACTATTATCGTAGTTACGACTTTGTGGACTCCTTGATAACCTATTGGCCATGGAACTAGTAAGATAAGAGAGAAAGAATGAAAGAAGAAAGAAAGAAGGAAGGAAAGATGAGAGAGGAGAGGGTAGGGAAGGGGAAAAAATAAGAAGAAAAGAGGAAACAATTGAATTATCCTCCATGGACTACTTTTACCAGCATCTTCAGGCAAAATATGCCATGACAGGCAGCTGGCAGATCACAGATAGTGGCTGAGGCAAGATTAGTAAAACATGATGATGATTCTCAGAAGACTGAACAAGCAGGCATGTTTCTGCCCCCCACCCCTCACCCCTAGTGCTTCATCTTTTCTTTTCCCATCTTCACTTTCAGATTATTTTTTTCTCCTTAAAAATTCATCCCCCTTAATGGTATTGATTTCCTACTTCGACAGTAATTCTATATGACCTTCTTGTAGAGACAAGAAGTTGGGTGAGAGGCCAGCTCTGGCCTGGAGATGACAGACAGCAGTAAGCCAGGCGATCTATACAGAGGGGCTGTCGGGGTAAAGCAGTTTACCAGGAGCTGAGGCCAGGGCAAAGTCCGGGTCAGCTCAGCAGAATGAAAGGCAATCAGAAGACTCTACTATGTGTATGGCAGACCAGGAGTACTGTCCTCAGGACAGAAGGGCCCATCTTGGGAAAGCCCAAGTATCTCTCATAGAAATAAAGGTAAACAGGAATCCAGCACTGTGATGATAGTGGCTCTTCTGTGAACTTTTCTAATTCCAGGAGACTTGAGGAAACTGTGTCTTGAGACATCTTCATTTCAATCATGAGAATTTAGAAGAAAAGCAGCTTTTGAAAACTTCAGGTTGAAGAGATAGCAACTCTCTATAAAGTTCCTACCTGGAGAGTGGGAGGCTTGAGTTTGATGCCCAGCACTCACTTGAGCTGCCAGATGTGGTGGGGTGTGCTAGAAATCCCAGGGCTGGGGAGGCAGAGACAAGAGAACCCCTGGAGATCGCTTGCCAGTGAGTCTAGTCTGATTGGTGAGCTCTAGGCCAATGACAGACTTTCTCTCAAAGGGGGTGGATGGTGTTCCTGAGGAGGACACCTGGAGTTTTCCTCTGACCTCGACACACATGCACACACATGGCCATACACACTCACACATGTGCACATTACCCCCCCCACACACACACAACATTCATCCTTACCACAAAACACACACACACACACACATGCTGTAAAAGAAACAAACAAACAACAACAACAACAAAAGCACCTCAAGGCTGGAGAGATAACTCAGCAGTTAGTCAAAGGACATTTGTTTACAACGCCTGATGGCCTAGGTTCAAGTCTCCCATACCCATCTAAAGCCAGATGCACTAAGGGTTTGATTTCTCAGTACTCACCGAAAGTCAGATGCACTAAATGGCGCATACACCTGGAATTTGCATGCTGTGGCAAGAAGCTCTGGCATTCCCATAATCCCTCTCTCTCTTTGCCTCTTTCTTTCTCTCTCTCTCCAATAAATAAATAAATTCAATAAATAAATAAATAAAATATTTAAAAAAATATAAAACCTCAGAGCTGAGGATATGGCTCAGAGGTTAAAGGTGCTTGCTTGTAAATCCTGATGTTCTAGGTTCATTTCCCCAGTACACATGTAAAACCAGATGCACAAAGTGTTACATGCATCTGGAGTTGGTTTGCAGTAGCAAGAGGCCCTGGCACACTCATTCACACACACACACACACACTCACACACAAACACACTTTCTCCTAATCTCTCTCTGCTTGCAAATAAATAAATAACTTTTTCATTTTTAATTTTTTAAATTAAATGTTTTTAATTTTTAATTTAATTTTTATTTGAGAGAGACAGAGAGAATGAGGATGGGCACACCAGGGCCCCTAGCCACTGCAAATGAACTCCAGATGCATGTGTCACCTTGTGCATCTGGCTTTACTTGGGTACTGGGGAATCAAACTTGGGTCCTGAGACTTCATAGGCAAGTGCCTTAATAGCTAGGCCATCTCTCCAGCCCAATTTTTAATTTTTTTAAATTAAAATTTTTTAATTTTTAAAAATAAATCTCAATTATTTTTACCAGATCACAGCATAAAAATCAATAGAAAAAAACTGTTGCTTTATAATAACGCTTTCATCGGCTGTTGATACGATAGTGTTCACTGAGAAATTTTAAGAAGCTCATTTAGAAAAGCAAGGTGTTCAAACTTACTTATTGGAGAAACTTAATTTCGTGTTACTCTATTAATATATCACAGAACTAGCATTCTGAGCAAAACAGCTTGAGACATCTTGCTTTGTGTACTAGACCAAATGACTGGTACTGGTCATGGCTTCTTTGCAAACTTAGTGGATTTTCAGGCTGTGGAGAAGCCTCCCTTAATGTTAAGGAAAATCACCCTGAACGCACAAGCACGGCACACTTATGATTTTCATATTTTATTCTTTTTCAAAAGGAAGTCAACAAAAGAGCTCAAGTTGGAATAACTGATGTAGGAGGGTGTCACAGTGGAAATTACATCCTTCCCGGGCTCCCACGCTCAGGATGCAAAGGAACAGGTAAGACGGAGCATTCGGTTCCGGAAGGGAGAAGGCTCACGTGGCGCGTGTGTGTAAAGCCGGCAAGGTACGTAAGCAAGGAGAGAGTGGAGTTTTCATAGTTTGCAGTCCCCAGCTTGACTTTCTTGCTGCTTCTGCTCAGGCTAAGGCATGTCAGCAGGCCACTGTCAGGTCCTTGCTGTGAGGGAGGGCCAGGAAGGAGCAGCTGATGGAATGGGGAAGGTGGCTGACTGGCCCTTCATCTTCTTCAGAATTGGGGGTTTTGTTAATTTATTTGCAATAGTTTAAACCATCAGAAATTGGACAGATCTAAAGTTGAATGTAAATCTATACACGTTGCTCAAGGACAATTATATAATTCTTTATATTTTCTGCCTTCTGCCTTTCTTTCCTTTTCTTTTTTGTTTTGTTTTGAGGTAGGGTCTCACTTAGCTCAGGTTGACTTGGAATTCACTGTGTTGTCTCAGGGTGGCCTCAAACTCATGACAATCCTCCTACCTCTGCCTCCCGAGTGCTGGGATTAAAGGCATGCAGGCTCCTGCCTTTATTTTCAATCATGTTACTATTTGCCTTTACTGACATTCATACTCAAAAATTGGTGCTGTTTTATTGACGAGCATGTCCAGCGCTCACATCAACAATCTAGTAAAATCAATTTTTCCAAAAGTAAACTGCTCTTGATTTTAAAGGGGCATAACTATGACAGGAGATAATTTGAATACAAAACAAAACAAAACAAAAAAACACTACATGGCTGGGGAGATGGCTCAGTGGTTAAAGTGCCAATATGCAAGCGTGAAGACCTCAGTTCTGATTTCTACCACTCACATAAAAAGGCATGGTTGTGTGTAGCTGGAATCCCAGCACTGAGAGACAGAAGCGGGAAGATCCCTGATCTTTCCTGGCTAGTTAGATAGCTGAATCAGTGAAGTCTAGGTTCACTGACAAACTGTCTCAAAAAAAAAAAAAAAATAATGTGAGGAGGGGTTCAAGAGATGGATCAGCACTTAAGGCTTTGCCTGCAAAGCCTCAGGAACTTGGTTCAATTCCCCTGTGCCCATATAAAAAGCCACGAGGTAATGCATGTTTCTGGAGTTAGTTTGTTGCAGTGGCTAGAGGCCCTGATACACTCATCTTCTCTTTCTTTATCTGTCTCTTTCTTTCTCTCCCTGTCTCAAATAAATAAATAAAATAAATCACTAAAAAGAAAATAATGTAAGAAGTGATTGAGGAGGACACCAGATATTGACCTCTGACTTCTACACACATACACAATAGTGCATGAGGACCTGCACACACGTGTGCCACTATGCAAATAGCAACACACATACATACATACCACATACATACATATGTAAATTAAAAACAAAATACTGTAGAGAATATCCTATGGTTAAATTGTGATACCTGATCATAGAGACTCAACTGTCACACACCTCCAGCCCTCTCTAGATTCTCTCAGCTATTCTTGGAAGGGCATCAATTCCTCTCATACTTCAACAGCAATACAGACACGGCCAAAAGTACAGTAGTCCACCTTTATCTGCAGTTTCACTTTTCAAGACTTCAGTTAAAATATTACATGGATGGGGCTGGAGAGATGGCTTAGCAACTAAGGTGCTTGACTGCTAAGCCTAAGGACCCAGGTTCAGTTCCCCAGTACCCATGTAAACCAGATGCACAAGGTGGTGCATGCATCTGGAGTTTGTTTGCAGTGGCTGGAAGCCCTGGCACACCCATTTTCAGTCTCTCTGTCTAAATAAATAATATATCTTTAAAAAATATTATGTGGAAGAGTCCAGAAATGTACAATTTATAAATTTTGAATTGTGCACATTTCTGAGTAGTGTCATGAAATCTCACTTCATCCAACCTTCCTGGAACTGGAAACTTTCTGGGTTTTAAGGTCATCAGCTATTATAGTCTTGCTGTACTTATGTTTAAATGATTCTTATCATACTCAGTAATGACCCTAAAGTGGAAGTGTAGTGATGTTGATAATTTTATTGCAGTGCATTGCATATACATATGCATGTATAGTAAGTATAGAATTTGTTGCTCACACTTTTCATGCACCCACTAGAGATTAAGAATTGTATCCTCTGCAGATGTGGGGGCAGGGCCGCTCTATCAGAGAACACTAACTCTGCAAATGGTAGGGCTGTGGAAGAAGGAAGAAGGTAGATGTCTAATCTACCCAGTTCAGAAAGTTGCCAGCACAAAAGGGTTCATATCTTTTTTTCCACAGTGATAGCATTTCGTTCTCTGTATTTATAGCCCTGTGCACTGGCGTGTCACTCGCACGTACAAAGGAGGCTTTGTCGTGCCGTGTCTGGATGGAGTTTTGCATTGCTTTATGACTGGCAGTAATTGTAGCTGATACGTCATACACCTGAAGGTTTAGAGGTGCTGGCTGTTGGAGTTTCCTTTTGGGCAGTCTCCTAGCTTGGCACAGCTATAATCTTTTCTCCCTCACTACCCCTTCAAACTTCCTTTGTTTAATGACAGTCTTCTCTTTTATTTGTTTTCTCCGACCCAATATGTTTATGTGAGCACAGCTCTAGAACACATAAAAAGTAAGTTGCAGGGTGGTAATTACGAGTGGCTGGACACAGCACCTCCTGTGGTCAGAAAATAAATGCATAATCACCAGGAACATGAAAAACTGACTGAAGGGCCAGAGGACTTTGTCATTTTACTCCACCCTCTGTGAGTCAGTGGAATGGATTGAATTATAAACCAGAAACCAGCACTTCAATTTGATGAAACATCCTAAGGAGGAAAGTGTCCCTACATGTTGGCAGTTTATAAAGTGCGATGATCTTCCTTAGTCCATTGGAACAGACATGTTCTTAATAGCAACATTCTTTGGAAATTAAACAGCTATTATTTTTTTTCAAAAAAAAAAACCTGTCAGGATATGTTTCTGCAGTGATGAGTATGTGATCATAAACATTTGCTTGCTTTTCTTTTTGCTTTTTCTGGTTTCGCAGTGCTGAGAATCAAGGAAGCTAGGACTTCATTCATTCGAGGCATGAGTATCTCATCAAGCCGTAGGCATTTTCGTGGTGTCTAAACTAGGGAAAGGACAGCCCATATGGTATGGAGCAAACCCGAGATGGAAGCCTGGACTGGACTATGTGTCATACATCAAAGACCTGAGTTCTTGGTTGATAATTTCACAAGGACACTATGCATCTGAGACACCTAAATAGTCATTCAGCGAACATCTGCTGAGAGCTTCTTCTGTCCTAGGCCCAATGCTAGGTGAACCACTTCTTTCCTGCTTGTTCCCTTCCCATTATCCTCAAGGGCCCCTGGCTTCTTTCTTTCCTTCCCCATGAGGAGTTCTGGGAAGAAGGCTTTCTCTAGGTGTACTGACAGCAAGGTTCCCTTGTCAAAGAGACTTCTCCCACAGAAAAGTGAGCAAAGAGTAGGTTTATTTAGTAGACTACCTGAAAAGAAATAGTCCAGCATGAGGCTAAATTAGCCTTCATTATATGTAGTTTTGTTTCTCATCTGCTAGAACACCCATAGTCCTCATGAGAAATTCCCTGGAATTATGCTACAGAGCATAAGGACTTCCTTTGCTAGGTTATTTAAGGACCTGATGACTGGGACAGGTAGAGATTGTAATAGGAAGTCACCCAAGACAGGCTTAAAATAATTTGATACAATGGAGAAATTTTCTGACGTGTCTGACTGATAAAGCACTCTGAGAGGCAGCTTCGAGTCCGGCTTTATCTTGGGCACATCTGTTTATAACCTTGGTAATGACGTGTCTGAAGCAGACAGGATATGATGAACTGAGAAGCCAGGGGAGTCATCAGGGGGCTTATATTATCAGAAGATCTCACTTAATGGAATGTTATCAAGGCCCTGTTGAATATTGCAAATATTAACCTAGAAACATCTGTCTGCTGCTATTTTGTCCCTAACATTTGAAGTGGTAACAGTCCACTGACAGTGCGAATCAGGGCAATGTGTAGGCTGTGCCCTGCACCAGGATACCCAGCAGGAGCTGGGTGGGACTGACATCCAGCTTGTACCAAGATCTCTGGGCCATGCACCCCACAAAGAGGCTACATCTGCCCAGAGGGGCATTTTGTCTTAGTTACATAGAGGCCCTACATGGTGTAGCTCTGGCCTTGTGTGCTCTTCTTGCCAGAGAAAATTTCTGGAACTGTTTACAGGCTACTGGGAAGGAGGACAGGTCTGACACAGCTGAGACTTGGGAAGGGCTGTCTTAATGATAGAGGGAAAGCAATGCCAGCTCGGCTTGAAATTCTTTCCCAAGCAAACTGGACATACTCCAATAGTCGCAAGTTCTAGGCCCGTCTGGGGCTTGAGGATTATGGTTGCCCCATCCACCTCCTTTTGCTGGAGAAACGTCAGGACTCAACACCTCCCAAAAGCTACAATCATTACTGAGCTCCCATGAGACATTACAGAGTAAATTTACCCTGAAGGCCATGTCTCCTCCTTCCTGCCACCTGAATTAGGGCAGTAATTCATGTCTGCTCCAAGAGGATTGTGGTGTGTGTCTTTAATCCCAGCACTTGGGAGGCTGAGGTACAAGGATCATTGTGAGTTCGAGGCCAGTCTGAGACTACATTGTGAATTCCAGGTCAGCCTGGACTACAGGTAGACCTGAGGTCGGGGGGGGGGACAGACCAGACTGCCAACTGATCTCTCTACAGTGTGAACATACTAGCTTGCAGGAAGTCCCAGATCTCAATGTTTGCTGTCACATGATGCTTCCATAGAACTAAAGTTGAATCTCACTCATCCGTGGAATGTTCCACAACTCTTTGGAGTGTGTGTGAAGAGCATGTTACACATCAAGAATTACCACATTGTTTTTCCACTTTACATTTCCAAGCTCAGGTGTACACACACACACACACACACACACACACACACAAATACACACACACAACCACCACCAGTATCAGTAAAATTAAATGAGAAACTATCAGGGGATTTTCTTTTGGCGAGAAAGAGACAAGGCAAATGGATTTTAAATTTTTGATTCTATGACTGCACTCCATTTATAAGCTGAAGGCGTCAGTAGTTGACATTGCTCCCAGAACACCAAGGGAAAATTCTGCAAAGGAAGTGTCTGTTCACTTATTACCCAAATGTAAATTATATGATGTGCTCTTGAAGTATGCCCTTTATTTAATTTCAATGCATTTTCAATTTTAATACGGATGACTTTACATGAATCACCCTCTCTGTTTTCAAAGCCATTAAGCACACAAAAATTGAGGAAGAGATTCTGTTTTCTGGTGATTCCACGTATTTTATGAGATTTAACCCATAATATTGCGCCTTCATTGAGGAAGGACTCAATATTTGTTAAAGCAATTTCAGTGTAATATGTTAGCATAAGACTTGCCATGATCAAGTAATGACTTTCTGTCTTTCTAGTTAGAAAAGTTTTTCTATTGCCAATTCTCATTTGTAAAAATCTTTAGTTTTCAATAAAATCAAAGCACTGTATTTTTTTAAAGAAACATGTTAGCATTTCTTTCTAAGATGTATGCAATCACAGAGATTCAGAATCAATTGTTCTAAACTAAAGCATGCTATCCTTTATACTCTGTAAAGTTGGAGTCCTTTGCTAGCTGAATAAATTCCATGAGTTGAAAAAGGTGTATGTGATACTTGCAATATTTTTATATTTTATTTTATTTGTTAATGAGGGAGAGAGAAAGAGGCCGGGGGGGGGGATGGGTACACCATAGCCTCTAACCACTAATATTGAACTCCAGACACATGTGCCACCTTGTGTACCTGGCTTTACACTGGTACTAGGGAATCAAGCCTGGGTTGTTAGGCTTTGCAGGCAAGGACCTTAACCCCTGAGCCATCTCTCCAGCCCCCAGTCATACAATATTTAATTAATAGACTAGAAAAAGTAGGAGACTGTAGTAGTTTGAATAGATGACCCCCAATAGATTTAAGAGTTTATTAAAGCTTGTAAGTTATGGTCTACAGCCACCTAACTGGAGGAGGTGTCACTATGGCCAGATCTGGGGTTCCAGCCCTAAGGTGTTACTGGGTGCTGATCTATTTTCAGCCTAAAGGTATGCAGAATGCTTGAGCTTTGCTTGGAGTTCCAAGATTGTGCTTGCTGTTGGTCATTCTGGTGGTGGTTGTTTTTCTCTCTATGTGGATCCCTATAAAGGGGACCAGCTTCTTCCACCATTGTGGAACTTCCCCTGGATCCTGTTAATAAATAAATCCTGTTCCTCCCATAAACTGTGTCTGGCTCATCCCAGCAATGTGAAGCTGACTATGACAGAAACAAACATTTATTTATTTATTTATTGTTTGTTTGTTTGTTTGTTTGTTTGTTTGTTTTTGACATAACATCTTGTTCTGGCTCACGATCTCCTGGATCTCACTATGCAGTCTCACAGTGGCCTTGAACTCACTATGATCCTCCTACCTCTGCCTCCCAAGTGCCGGGATTAAAGGTGTGTGTCACTATGCCGGCTCACAAATATTTATTTTTAAGAAGGGACTGGAGATGTGACTCATGCAGAATGCTTGAGTATCATGCATGAGCCATGACACTGTGAAACAAAACAAAGCAAAATCCCTGGCCAAAAATAGTTAGCACATGATCTGAAGTACTTTTGACTTTGTGGAAAGAGAAAAGAGATGTTTACATGTAACCATGATGCAAATTGGAATTTAGAACCTGCCAGCCAAGGGACCTCAAAAATTGAGAAAAGGGGCTGGAGAGATAGATAGCTTAGCAGTTAAGGTACTTGCCTGTGAAGCCTAAGGACTCGGGTTTGACTCCCCCAGTACCCATGTAAATCTAGATGCACAAGGTGGCACATATGTCTCAAGTTTGCTTGCAGTGGCTAGAGGCCCTGGCACACACATTCTCTTTATCTATCTGCTTCTCTCTCTCTCTCTCTCTCTCTCTCTCTCTCCCTCTCAAATAAATAAATAATATTTTTATAAATTGAGATAGAAGAACGAAGAGCAAGGCTGAGGCTGAAGGGACAAGGCCATAGACATAGCATGGCTGTGGCAGAGCGGAAGCAGACCAAACCACTGGATAACACAGAGGAATTTTTTCTGGGTGAAAAGAGGCCCCATGCAGGGAGAAGCTGGAAGATCATGCTTCAGCTGGGTGCTGGGCTGTAAAAGGCCTTGAAGACTGGATGTGAGGACTGGCATTCTGCTAAATGTTGCACAGTCAGATATGGAGGCAGGAGAAGGGCAGTCAGGTTCAGTGTTCACTGATGATCTACTTTGCCATGAGGCCTCTGGAAGCACACATTCATTGGGAAGATAGGCTAACAATCAGCTATGAGAAATGGGGTAAGTCAGCTCCATCACAGAGGAGGTGTTGGCTGAACTCTGGGAAGGGATGAATTGCTAAGGGAAAGAGAGAGAGTTGGTAGGTAGAAGATTAGACAGGAAGAGAGAAATGAAGAAAAGAGGGAGAAAGGAAGAAAGTGAGGAAGGGAGGGAGAGAGGGAGAAAGAGAAAAAGGAAGGAAGGGAAGGCGAGAGGGAAAAAGAGAGAACAGGAGGGAGGTAGGGAGGGAGGCAGGGAATAAGAAAGGGGCAAACAAATAAAGAGTCCCAAATGGAATTTACCTGCATTTAATACTGAGGGCAGCATGGAGAGAGGGGAGAGAAGATAGATGTCAGAAAAAGCAGAGGTCAGAATGAACAAGTGTTAAGCAGAGAAAATGCCAAGACTGAAGACATGCTACTGAATTTGGAAATCTCAAGAAATGTGGGCCTTTATGAGACCAGCATTAGGACCCCAAAAGGATAAGATTAGGACAGGTACCATGAAGAACTAAGTCAAAGGTCTGTGAATTTATGCTGAGAGAGGCAGCTTTCATCGGGTCATATTCTAATGACTCTAATATCTAAAAGAAACACTCCATGGGGGTCTAAAATCAATGTATGAATTCCTCTACAAAGAGAAACTGGAAAAATGAAAACTTTCAAAGCAGAGAATTTGGCCAACCTTCCAGTGACTCCCCTGGTTTAGGATGCTTCTGGGAGTTTCATCATCTGTAGTTCCCAAATCTGTCCCTTGTGAGGAATGAGGTGTGGCAGGTAAGGTCATCTCCTTTTGTCTGAACTGAAATTGGAAAAGCAGTTTCAAGATTATTAAATCTACAAAGGCCATGTAACTCTCCCAGGAACAGTAGGTGCCACCCGTGTTCTAACTGCCCACCGCCCTGCCTGTTCCCTGCTGGACCTTCTGGGGTTTTTCTCCGTGCAGGCTACAGCAAGAGACCCTTAGCCTTCCACAAGACTCCAGGTGCTTTGGGCCACAGAGTTGTGCGTTGACTTCCAGACTAGTTTTAAGCCTTTCATCTACACATCTCTGGCTTGTATGCTGAGGGAAAGAATATAAATTTGTAGCTACTCTCAGGGGCTGGACTCTTTGCCCACCCTTCCCTCATGAGAGTGCTTACCAGTGACAATACACTCAGTTGTAGTTAAATTTCAGATAAAGAATGGGTAACATTTCTAGCTTAAGTATATCCACCTCATCTTGGCATGTACTTGTAAGTGTTCCTATGAAATATTTGGTACTGCCCATTTATTTATTTATATGCTAAATGTGACAGCCCCTACCCATGACACTTTCATGCATTTATATGAGCAACACGTTCTTTTCTTACTTTTTACTTTTTTTATCAGAGTATGAGAGAGAAAGAGAGAGAATGGGTGCACCAGGGCTTCTCACCACTGCAAACGAACTCCAGATACATGTGCCACCTTGTGCATCTGGTTTATGTGGGTACTGGAGAATCGAACCCAGGTCCTTAGGCTTCACAGGCAAGCATCTTAACCACTAAGCCATCTCTCCAGCCCCATCCATGTAATATTTTAACTGAAGTCTTGAAATGTGAAACTGCAGATAAAGGCGGACAACTGTGCTTTTGGCCAAATGTGTTCATATTGCTATTGAAATATGAGAAGAATTGATGCCCTTCCCAGAATAGCTGAGGGAATCTAGAGAGGGCTGGTGTTGTGTGACAGTTGAGTCTCTATGATCAGGTATGATAGTTTAACTATAGGATATTCTGACCCTAAACCTGCTCTATAATGTTTAGGGTCCATTGTAAAAAGAAAGTGTGGGGTGCCCTTGACCACAAATTATTTCACATGTTGAGATGAAAGCAATATAGTCTTGTGAGCATGAGGCACTTCTCAGGGTGGGGCTCAGGCCACGGCCCAGCTCCCCCATCCATAGAGCTGACCTCATGGTTTATTTGGCTTCAGGAAAAGTTAAAAATAGGAGCAGAGCGATGACTTAGAGGTTGAAGTGCTTGCTTGCAAAGCCTGAGGACCCAGGTTTGATTTCCCAGTACCCACGTAAGCCAGATGTATATAGTGGCACATGTGTCTGGAGTTCGTTTGCAGTGGCTGGAGGCCCTAGTATACCCATTCTTACCCTCTCCCTCTTTCTGTCTCTCTCTCTCTCTCAAATAAATAAATAAAAATTTAAAAGTTAGAAATAGTTCTTCTCACATGTGTAGCATAAATATGCCAAAATAAGTACACTTTAAATTTGGGGTATGTGTGTGTTTATTTGCAGTAAATGCTCACATCTTGATGTTTAGAGCCTGCCTACAAATAGCAGATAAATCCTGTCTCTCTCTCTAGAGCTATTCCCCCAAATCTCTGCAAAGCCTTAGGTGTGCTCACTGCTGAGCTAAGATTTCTTGACCTGTGCTTTCTGGGTTGGTCAATTCTGTTTGCTCTTGGGGTCTCAAGGTGGGAACAAACGGTATGAGCTCTGGTGTCAGAGGCTGTTGCTATCACTCTGCATCTTCCCCTTGGCCACCATGCCCTTAACTATTGCCACTGTTGCCATTCTCTGGACCAATGGCTCCCACAGTGACAAGGTGTCTCCTAACGGGCTCCCACAGAACAGTGGTTTGTGTCCCAGGTCATCTAACAAGGCACTGGGGGTCTCCGACGGCGAGCGGCATGGGTCAGTGGTGGCCAGGCAGAATATAAACTTTTGGCACTGGGTCTAGGAATTGGGTGATACTCTGCTTAATTCAGGGTCCCATTTGTCACTTTCTGGAGAAGAAAGGACATTGTTTCCCACACTGGACCAAATCTGAACCTAATTATGGCCAGAATTCAAGGGCTTTCCCAGGGGATCTTGGGCCCCCAGAAAATCAAGGGTGTAACGACCTTTTACTTCTGTGACCCTCGATGACTTGTGGTGGCTTCAGAGGCTGCACAAGAGGAACATGTGGCTGTGATCATGTGCACTGTTGATGCTACAGACCAGAGAAAAGAGTTCCTAGCTGAATGAGATAATATGTCTTAAATATTCCATTTCCAGAATCATCTTTTTGTGGTAGTGTCCTAAATTCTCTGTTTTTTTTTTTTTTTTTTTTTGTATTGCAGAATTTTTCTAGAATTTTTCACTAACTTTTCCATTTTTAACATTTTCACAGAGAAACCATGGCAAACTAGGTAGGAACTAGTTTTCTCTCTGTGTCTCTTTCTCCGCTCTAACACACATGGTTCTGGGGATCAAACTCGGGGCTTTGTGTTGTTTCAGTGGACAATCAACCACAGAGCTATTACACCACTGGCCGAAGTGCAGCCTTCTTGTACTTCAGTAAACTGGGGAGTTGTTGAGTTCTGAACTCCAGAGTAAGAATGTTTTTAAAGGTTTGTTTTTAAAAATATTTTATTTATTTGTAAGCAGAGACACAAAGAGACAGGCAGAGACAGAGAGAGATAATGGGCATGCCAGGGCCTCCAGCTGCTACAAAACAAACTGCAGATGCCTGCACCGCTTTCTGCATCTGGCTTTATGTGTGCACTGGGGTTGTTAGGCTCTGCAAAAAAGTGCCTTCACTGCTGAGCCATCTTTGCAGCCCCAGAACCATAATTTTGTCTTCATTTATTGTTTTCATTTTTATTTATTTATTTATTTATTTATTTATTTATTTATTTATTTATTGACTTTTCGAGGTAGGGTCTCACACTAGCCCAGGCTGACCTGAAATGCACTCTGTAGTCTCAGGGTGGCCTCGAACTCATGGCGATCCACCTACCTCTGCCTCCCGAGTGCTGGGATTAGAGGCGTGCGCCACCACACCCGCCTGTTTTTATTTTTTTAAGTGTGTGTGTGTGCTTGCGTGCAGATGCATGCACCGTATGCCGACATATGTGGAGGCCAGAGGTCTCCTCCTCTGTCACCCTTCTACCATATTTCCTTGAGACACAGTCTTTCACAGAACCAAGAGGGGGTACAGGTTATCATGCCAGGAAAGGAAGAAAGGTATGGTGGCGGGAAATTGAGCAGCTGCTCACACTGCATCCACAGGCAGAATGCAAAGACAGATGAAGGCTGGTGATCACGTGGGTTCTCCTTTTGCTCCATTTCATTCAGTCAGGGACCCCAGTCCATGATGTGGTGTCGCAGGCAGGCTGGCTCTTTTCTCTTTAGTTAACCCTCTCTGAACACACCTTCCCAGAGCCTCCCAGAGGTCTCCTAGATGACTCCAAATCCAGTCAAATTGACAAGATTAACCACCATAGGCCCATTCCTGGTCAACCAAACACCCAAACACATCATTTTAATTCATAACCTTCCACCCCTTCCTCCTTCAGTGGCCCACAGCCATCTCATAACTCAAAAATGCATTGAATTCATCTCCAAGTTGCCCAAATCATGATGGTTTAGCGCTGTTCAAAGTTGAAAGTCTCATCTGAGATTCATCAGCTATAACAGTGAGCCTCTGTAAAAATCAAAAACAAATTACATACTTCCAATATACAGTGGCACATTCCAACAGGGAGCCATGGGACTATAGCAAGGAATGCAGGACGAAACTCAGCAGGACAAAGAATAGTCGCTGTAGCTCGATGCCTGGTGTCTGGGGACTTTGCTGGTATTCTCTGGGATGAAGTGGGCTTGTCCTACCCCCAAAGCCCATGCAAGACACGCTTTTGGGCTAGCCCCCATTGTGTGCCTATGGCTTTCATTGATGGATATCTCACATTTCTGGCATCTCAAATATCCCGAATCTCTTTGCAACTTAGAATTCACCTTCACGCAATGGCCTCTCAGAGTCTCCTTGCATGGAACACAACCCTGCCACAAATTACCTGGTCTTGGAAGCTTCCTGGAGCCTTGGAGTAAGCTCCCATGATCCTATAACTTGCATCTTGAATGCCCAAAAAACCAGCAGCCTGTGGATGATGACGCCAGCTCACGATACAGTCTGCTCCACTTCTACAACAGTGGCAGTGAGCTCTGTGGCCCTTGCCTGTTGAACCAGAGAAAATACTTCCATCAGCAGTTATTCTTCAACCCTTCAATAGTACTCTTATCTTAGACTATCTCCTTTCAAATAAATTTGTGCTTTTACAAGTGGAGAGCCTTCACTGGGAATCATGAAGCTCTCAAGTCACCTCTCCTATTGTCCTGAGACAACTTTAATGACACTAATCTCTCAAATAATTATATAGCTTGTTTCTGTGCACCCACTTTGCCTGCATCTTTAAACCCCCTCACACTTCTTTCCTTACAAAACTCTGCATTTTTGCGCTCTAGCTATAGACCTAAGAATAGTATGCCATAACCATGCCATGGACTACATGTTATGCCGTCTTCAAATTCCTCCACCAAATAATTAGTCCATTATATATTTTTTTAAATTCAGCCCACTGAAAATTTCAGCCTGTGGGCAGAAGACAACAAGATAAGATTCTTTGCCAAAATCTGACAGGAATGGTATCTAGCCAAGTTCCCAAGAGCCCTTCTTCCTGTCATAAACCTTATGGGCTGGGTCTCCACTTTTCACATTACTTACAGTACTCTGGTCTTCCAAACTCCCACCAGGATGGCCTACTAACCACCATGCACAGGATTTTACGGGTTCACTAGTCCACATCTCTAAATTTTTCCATATTTCTCCTGAAAACTAATTCCAAAGCCAGTGAGCCACACGTTTAGGGTCATCACAACAACAACCTCACTTCTGGTACAAATGTTACATGTTAGTTACTTACCGCATTCTACTACAAACTATCTGACAGAAGCAACTTAATGGAAGCCAGATTAATTTTAGCTTGAGCTTTAAGAGGGGATGCAGTCCACCATTGCAGGGAAAGTATGTCAGCTAGGGTGTAAGCAGCCAGTCTCAGTGTGTGTAGTCAGGAAGAAGAGAGCAATGAATGCTGGTACTCAGAGAGCTTCCTCTTTTTTCCTCCTTATATTAAGTTTGAGATTCCAGTTGATGGAATGATGCCATTCACATTCAGAGTGTGTCTTCCCTCCCCAGTTCAACCTCTCTGGAAACATTCTCACAGGTATGCCTAGAGTTGTGTCTCTTAGATGACTCCAAATCTAGTCATATTGACCATGAAGATGAAATATCACAAGTGTTACATTTTATTTTGTATCACTTTTGATTTAGTTGTATTTATATATGAGTATATAAATGCCATATATGTGGTTTTATTTACTTCTAAAATGCATTAAACTAAATAATCATAACAATAGGTTGCTAACTGCTAATTTATAATGCTGATAATGAACAGTGATTTTCATAGCCCACTAAAATATGCTTTTTTATTGGCAATAGACTTGTATTTAAGAAGGGACCCAGAGCCCAGCTGATTAATTCTTAAGTAGATAGATCTCAGTAGATGATTTTTTTCTGTCAAAATTGCAGATTACATTTCAAGATTACATCATAGATTTCTAATGTACCCCATGAGTTGAAGGGTATACATTTGCCTTAATGTGATGCTCCTGTTTCATTTTGTAAAAGCAAAAAGGCTTTGGTATTTATCCTCAAATGTAAGGCAGCAGAGTGCTGTAGTTGACTTCATGTTGCTGGCAGAAAACACCCGACCAAGGGCACCTTGTGGGAGGAAAGGGTTTGTTTTGGCTTACAAACTCAAGGGGAAGCTCCATGATGGCAGGGGGATATGATGGCCTGAGCAGAGTGTGGACATCACTGCCCGGCCAACATCAAGTGGACAACTGCAGCAGCAGAGTATGTCAAACACTGGTAAGTAACATTCATAAGCCCACCCCTAACAACACACTCTCTAAGAGGTGGAAGTTGCCAAATTTCCACCAGCTGGGGACCTAGCATTCAGAACATATAAGTTTGTGGGGGACATCTGAATCAAACCACCACACAAGGTATGGCCAAAATAACAGTATTTGGGATTTAGATGATCCCGAAGCACTTCAACAAATACTGATTGTGTGGACTTGGGTTTATTACTGATTCTTTTAGTCATTGTTAATTTTTTTTAAATTTTATCTTTATTTTATTTTATTTATTTGAGAGAGAGAGAGAGAGAGAAGGGACACATTAGGGCCTTCAGTCACTGTAAATGAACTCCAGATGCAAGTACCACCTTGCAACCTAGTATCTTAACCACTAAGCCATCTCTCCAGCCCTCTGTTAATTCTTTTGTAAAGCCAATTATAAGGATGGCACTAAAAGCAAGAACGTGATAATGACTGAACAATTTACTTTCCCTCGAATTTGTTTAAAAATGTTTCTTTTCTATAAATGCTACCCACTCCTTTTTCCTCATTGTCTGTTAATTATTCCATCCATGTCAAGCAGTAAACTCTGTGGAGCCAGCTTTAGAGTAGTGCAGAGACCCACATACCATGTATCTGGATATTTACAAGTAATAAGTCAAACTAACACACAGCTGAGTCAAATACACGCTATCTTCCAACTCATCCACTCTACACCCTCAGTGGGCTTGAAGGCCAGCCTAAATTCAGAATTCTCACACTTTTTACATGGTGTAATGGGGTAAACAAGGTTGACTCAGGCTCTGTTCTTTGGTTTGTCCATTTTCTTCTCTACATCCAACTCCCACCCATACTCTGACATCCTTAAACATTTCTGTGTGAATACTCCAGCTCACCCTTCCTAGTTTCTTTAACATTCCCCATAAATCATCACCTCTTGACCACAAATTGAACCTTCCAATGTGGACACCAGAGGGTGAGTTTCTTTTCTCTCAGGGGGTAGCCAGAAACTCAGAGCATGGTCTAGATAGAGGGTGGGGTTACCTGACCTCTTGGTGAGTATGCCCTCCTACATGTATGATCTTGGCTTTTTATGGGAAAAGGAAAGATTAGAGGATAATTAAGGCCAGGACCACTAATACAAAGAGTTGGGCCAGAGGCCTCTTCCATAGATAAAACACAGTATTTCCTGGCCTTATCTAAGTACTTAGATGATCGTTTCCAAGAACAAGCTCCAAATATGTTATTAGCCTTGAAAATGTATATCAGAAATTTTATGACTTTTAGACCAAGGGCCTATGTTTGTGAGTGTTTGTATGTGTGTACATGTTTGCATGCCTATGTGAAACATCTCCACCAGACTGGTTATGACAAAAATTATTACTTTTTTAAAAAATTTTAAAAATAATTCATTTATTTGGGAGAGAGAGAGACAGAGAGACAATAGGAGGACCAGGGCCTCTAGCTACTGCAAACAAACTAGATGCATGCACCACCTTGTGCATCTGGCTTTATGTGGGTACTGGGGAATCGAACCCAGGTCCTTAGCCTTTGCAGGCAAGGGCCTTAACCACTGGGTCATCCCTCCCGCCCCTAAGAAAGCTTTTAATCAATAACTTTGATATATAAATATAATGTATTTTGATCATAATCTCCTCCTGTTACCTTTTCTTGTCCCTCCTAACTTGTCCCTCTTCTAAATCCCTTACTCTTGCCAAGTAGTTCCGCTTTTAATTTGGTATCTTTTTGTTTCAACTCTCCTCCACCATCCATGACAGAATGTGGCTGGGCTCAATACTGTGCAGGCTGTGTGCAGGTAACAACCACCATTATGATGTCACGAGTGCAGTGGTCCCTTCATGGGCAGAAGGCAGTATTTCAGGGCGCCCCTCCCCATTTTCAGGCTCTTACATTCTTTCCACCCCCTCTTCTATTGCCTGGACTTTGGAGAGAGTGATACAGTTTCATTTAGTGCTCAGCACTCAACAGTCACTTAATCTCAGCACTTTGAAAAGCTTTGATTCTCCACAGTGCAAACGGAAGCTGCTCAAACGAAATGCGAAAAGAGTACTGTGTTTAAGCATAAGTATTTAGGGAGCAATTTGGTGGACAGTAGTGGTTTCTCTCCTAGGGAAAGGCCAATGACATCCTACCATATGGTTGTGAAGAGGTTTTCAGTAGCAGGCATGAATTCCGTCGTGTGGGGTGGGCTTCAAATCCAGTCAGAGAGCAGTTGTTAACCACCACAATAGCCTTGCTGCCATTGCACCAATTAGCACATTTTGGCAAAAACTACTCTAATGGCTACTGTCAAGAGTGTTTCTTCCTTTGTCCAATAGCTGATTCAGTCCATCTGTTCACCCCAACTCGGTCTGCAAGGTTTGACTGAAGATATTTTTCTCCCGAGTTGAGTCGAGTGATCTTCCTTCCTCCAGTTCAGTCATTCTCTATGATTATTGTTATGTTTACCTTTCTGCGCCATAGTTACTGACATACGATTTCTAATTTCATTCATGAGGAATCCTCTTGTGTTTTCACAGAAAGGATATTGTTTTGCATCTGACTATTCAGGGTACCCAAATGAAAGAGTTCCTGCCTCAAGTTCATCTTCTAAACCTGATTGATAATGTTGCCAGTTCTTCATATCTGAATCAGAATTACCCTTTGAAAAATGGCCTCAAGTGTTTTGTACTTTTACCTGAAGAGTTGAAATTTATATTTGTCATTTCACTTCAGCTTCCTGTGAAAGGGTCAGTCTCTGCAGTGGTCTTTCCAAATTTTTCCTGGAGCAAAATTTTGTTGAGGGAGATTACAAAACTCCCACCTCGGTGTCAGGGATCAGTCTTGGAATGAGAAGACACAAGAGAGAGAAAACTGCTGTAGGTTTTCTTCATAAATAATCCTCATGTGTAATGATCAAACACAGTATTTTATTCTCTACCTACAGTTGCCAAAGAGAAGAGGAGGGCAGTTCAGCATTCTGGGATTTGAGGTTTAAATCATTCCATAGTTCACAGAACAAGTACTCATCTAAAATGAGGAATTTAAATTATTATTTTTTCCTTTTGTGGTGCTTGGATTTTGTTTTTATTTTCAATTTAAAGAACATGCTTTAATTACTTTTGGAATGAAATTTCTTGGAACAACATGAGCTCCTCAAAAAATGCCAAAAAATTAATTTGATTAGCAAAACCTAAAGTAAACAGGGATCATGGTTCATCCCCAGGTTTTAGCACATATATACATACACACATATACATGCACACACACACACATATATACATACATAAATGCACACACATACACACATGCATATATACATATATACATACAGACATAATACACACATACATACATAATACACATATGTATACATACATATGAACATAAATATACACATAATATACATACACATACACACTGACACATACATACATATACGAACATACATACATATGAACATACATGCATGTACACACATACATATACATGCACACATGCATACACACATGCATGCATTCATAATACATGCATACATATAGTAAAAGACATCAATAACCTGCCTTTTGGGCCAGGTCCTAGGTATCCTGGGCTCACAGAAGCAGGCAGGCTAACTTGCAGCTTTGTTTGGAGCTTGTCTCATTCATCTGCATTCCAGACCCCTGCAGCTCCCTGTTCTGGGGCTGCCTCAAGGGCCCCAGGACAATGGCTGTTGCACTGGTCTTGCAGTAGAAAGAGATGGAAGTACTAGATGTCGGGATGCGGTCTTCCTTTTCAAGGATCTGGTTTATTGGATGACGTTTTCTGTGTTGGTGTTGCTGCACTTCTTCAGCCTCCAGGCCCATTGATAGTATGAACTCATAACCATGTTGATAACAAACGGGTTCTGTTTGTGGACTACATTGAGAGAATTATCTTGTACTCAACTGCTGGCTTTTAGCATTTTAGGTAAAGCCTTCCACTTTGGTTACTATTGTTCTTCTAGGTAGTAAACATGTTTGATTAGACTATTTTATTAACATTTCATTGCTATGACCAAATACCTGCAAATAATTTATAGGAGAAAGGATTGACTTTTTCTCAGATCACAGTTGGCTGGCTCCATTGCTTCTAGCCTGAGATGAGGAATACATGGTGGTGAGAATGTATGGCAGAAGTTGCTCACCTCATAGTGACCAGGAAGCAAGACAGAAGATGACAGAGAGGGCTCCAGGATATGAGATAATCCCAAGGATATGTTTCTTAAAACATTTCTTCCACTAGGCCCCACTTCCAAAAGTTTCCATTTCCCTCTAATAATGTCATCAAATCATTACTGTATTGGTGGGATAATCCATTGTTTAGGCCAGAGCTTCATTATATGATCAACCCTCAGGGATTATTTCCACCAAATGGGCACCAAGAGTTCATATGTCTTTTAGGGGAGACTTCATATCCAAACCATAACATGCTTAAAACTGAATTAGAGAATGTGCACTCTGAAAGAATTGTTAGCAAGAGATTCCAACATGTGACTGAGATACTGAAAATTATTTTCAAACGGTCACAAAGTGGTGTAAGTTAGTTCTTGGAACAAGTGTTCTTTTCTTATTAATGTTGTATACAGATTCAAACTCTCGCACTATTTCAAATACATTATTTTATGCCCCTCATGCTTTTGATGACATGTGATGATGTTTAAAGGAGCTACGTCCTGGATCTTCTTTGGCAAATCTATTATAGTTTGAATATGAAATGTCCCCACAGGCTCATGTGTTGAATGGTTTTCCCCCAGATGGTAGCCCTGTTTTAGGAGTGTTGTCACATTGCTGGGGTGAACCTCCACACCAGACACAGTTATGGGAGGAAGGGAAATCATTTGAAGCTTATAGATCCAAGGGAAGTTCCCTAATGGTGGAAGAAGCTAGCCCCCTTTCTCACATCCACGTAGAGAGAAATAGCACCACGAGCACCCATAAGCAAGCACACTCCAGGAACCCCAGGCAGAGCTCACACACTCTGCATATCTTTAGGTTGGAAGGACAAATCCAGTGAACCCCCAGGATTCACCCCCAGTGACATCAACTTACAAATTTGAATCAAACTCTTGATCTATTGGTGGACATGCATTCCAACTATGACAAGGAGGTAGTAGAAACTTAGGAGCTGGGTCCTAGCTGGTGGAAGTGGTTCACTGGGGGCATGCCTTTGAAGGGTATAGCTGCCCCTGGCCCCTGTCTTACTCTCTTCTTCCTGTTTACCATGATGTGAACATCTTCCTCCTCAGCATGCTTTCTCCTCCATGGTTCTCTGCCTCACCAGAATCAAGACTCAGAATCAAGAGTCAAGTCTAAAAGTATGAGCCAAACTAAGTCTACCTCCTTGAAGTTGTTCTGCCAAGTCATAGTGATGGGTAAACTAACACTGTATCCATATTACAAGTAGGATCATTCTTGTGCTTTGGAGGGTCATTATTACATAAGATGCCTGCTGCTCAAATGCAGCGTTGTACCAGCTTGACAGCTGGTAAGTGAGTTAGCTACTAAGTCATAGCAGGTAGCATATGGGGTATGGGCACATTGGACAAAGGCATGATTCTTGTCTCAGGCTGTAGGAAAGGGGTTGCATGATATTTCTTTTTCTTTTTTTTTTTTTTTTTATTAGTCAGTTCTGTATTCAGCAAATACAGTCAGTTTGGTACCATTTTTAGGCTCATCCGTGACCTACCCCCTCCCCTTGGCCCCTCCTTGTTGAGGTATACGGGTCATGCATTGTGGAGTTAGCCCACAGTTATGGCTAAGCTAAATGTCTCTGCATATCATGACCCAACATGTGACTCTGACATTCTTTCCGCCCCCTCTTCCGCAAAATTTCCCTGAGCCATGTTGGGTTCATTTTTGGTCTGCTTCAGTGATGAGGTGTTGAGGGCCTCTGAGGCTCTGGCTCTCTGATTTGGTAGGAGTTGAGTTTTCTCTATGCTGATCTCCTTCCGCCTTGTGCTGGTGTCCGGTTCATCAGGAAAACAGCCCCCTTGCTTGTTTCTCCAAGTTTTCTTAGTTTCAGCCGGGGCCCTTTTGAGGTATGATGGGGTGGCTCTCTCCTTAGGGTCTACATCTATCTGAAAAAGAGAAGCAGATTCTCCAACGGAGAGTAAGTTAGCACCAGGACAAATGAGATAACCCTTACTTTTTTTTTTTTTTATAGAGAATTTAATAGGTGTAGGCCCTCTTGTAGCCCACAATTGATAGTAGCTTGATACTGGAGAGTGGGCTTATGTTTGGATATGGTTCTGACTTGTTTCCCAGCTCCAGCTATGGGTCCCATACCAGTGAGGGGATCAGTTAGCCAAATTGAGAGCAGTTGGTTCCCCACCATGGCTGTGTGCCACCACTGCACTTGTGTGGGCATCACAATAAGTTATTTGCTGCTAAGTAGGTTAGACCATGCGTTGCTTCGATAGATATTGGTCAATTTCCCCCAGTCGCCCATGTAGCACCTTCTGGCACTTGACGCGCTAACTGTCTGGGGACTGACTCTCTTCCAACTTCCAGCCATGCCATTCTAATTTGCATGTCAATCACATAAGGTGTCTTCAGCAGTAGGGTCTTACCACTAACCTTTGGTGGGTCATCAAGTACTCTGACAGAAATCTGTCTTTTAGGAAACCTTGTAGGTCTCTCTGATCAAAAGCTCATTGTGGATGATAGCCCCATGCTGGTTCTGGGAGTTACAGGTCAGTGCCCACTAAGAAAATGAGGAAAAAGATAACTAATATACAAGAGTTAGAGATAAGAGAGAGAGAGACAGGGAGAGGGGAAGTGAGGGAGGGAAGATGTAGGAGATTAAGGTTAGTCTTAATCTTACCCTCTCCAGTGTCTTGTGGTTCAG
Source organism: Dipus sagitta (assembly GCA_036346955.1). Classification (NCBI taxonomy): domain Eukaryota; kingdom Metazoa; phylum Chordata; class Mammalia; order Rodentia; family Dipodidae; genus Dipus; species Dipus sagitta. The sequence continues at coordinate 36,856,879 of CM070772.1, read as the reverse complement.
GTGTTCCCTGTAAGGGCCTGGTGAAGGATCAGCCATTTGGTCTATCTTTTAGTAAGTAGAAGATTATGGTACCATTGCCGTTTGGGTCTAGATTTGTGTTTCCCACCCCTTTGATGCCCTCCCCTCCCTCCCCTTCCATCCTAGTGTCTAATCTAGGAGATGCTTGCTGGGTATGTAAGGTATCTTCGGTAGATTCAGGTTAGGTGCTGTAGATGAGTGAGACTATGTGGCGATTTTTTTTCTGTGATTGGGTAAGTTCACTGAGAATGATCTGTTCCAGGTTCAACCATTTTTCCTCAAATTTCATTGTGTCATTTTTTCTTACTGCTGTATAGAATTCCATTGTGTAGATATACCACATCTTAGTTATCCATTCTTCTAGTGATGGACATCTGGGTTGATTCCAGCTCTTAGGTATTACAAATTGAGCCGCTATAAACATGGTTGAGCAAATCTCTTTAGTCTGTGGTTTGAAGGTTTTAGGGTAGATGCCCAGTAAGGGAATAACTGGGTCTGTTGGTATCTCTATACTCAGCTTTTTCAGAAGTCTCCATATTGCTTTCCAAAGTGGTTGTACCATCCTACAATCCCACCAACAGTGGATGAGTGTTCCTACTTCTCCACATCCTCGCCAGCATTTGTTTTTATTTGATTTTTTGATGCTTGCTATCCTTATTGGGGTAAGGTGGAATCTCATAGTTGTTTTAATTTGCATTTCTCTGATGATTAGGGATGCTGAACATTTTCTTAAGTGTATGTTTGCCATTTCTATTTCTTCCTCTGTGAACTGCCTGTTCAGCTCTTTGCCCCATCTTGTGAGTGGGGTGTTTGACTTCTTACTGTTTAGATTTTTGAGTTCTTTGTAGATTCTAGAGATTAGTCCTCTATCAGTTGGATAACCCACAAATATTTTCTCCCATTCTGTGGGTAATCTATTGGCTTTGCTAATTGTATGCTTGTCTGTAAAGAAACTCCTCAGCTTCATGTGGTCCCATTGGTTGAGTGATGGTTTAAGTTCATGAGCTACTGGGGTTTTGTTCAGGAAGTCTTTTTCCATTCCTATATCATGGAATGTACTTCCTAAATTTTCTTCCAGTAGTATTCGAGTTTCTGGTCTTATATTGAGATCTTTGATCCATTTGGACTTGAGTGTAGTGCATGGTGAAATGTGTGGGTCAAGTTTTAGTTTCCTGCATATGGTTATCCAGTTTGTCCAGCACCATTTGTTGAAGATGCTGTCTTTTTTCCAGCGTATATTGTTTGGGCCTTTATCAAATATCAAGTAGCTATAGTTGCTTGACCCAAAGTCCGGGTCCTCAAGTCTATTCCATTGATCTATAGTCCTGTTTTTATGCCAGTACCATGCTGTTTTTATTACTATGGCTTTGTAATATAGCTTTAGATCAGGTATGGTGATGCCTCCAGAGGTATTTCTTTTGCTGAGGATATGTTTGGAAATGCGAGGCCTTCTGCCGTTCCATATGAAATTTGAGATCATTTTTTCTATCTCTGTGAAGAACACTGTGGGGATTTTAATTGGTATTGCATTAAATCTGTAAATTGCCTTTGGTAGGATTGTCATCTTCACAATGTTAATTCTGCCTATCCAGGACATGGGAGGTCTTTCCATTTTCTCAAGTCCGCCTCAATTTCTTTTTTGAGTGTTTTTATGTTTTCATTGTATAGATCTTTCACTTCCTTGGTTAACGTTATTCCAAGGTATTTTATTTTTTTTGTCGCAATTGAAAATGGGACTATGTCCCTTATTTCTTTTTCTGTATCTTTGTCCTTTGCATAAAGGAAGGCTACTGATTTTTGTGCATTGATTTTGTATCCTGCTACTTTGCTATAGGAGTTAATCACCTTCAGGAGTTTTGGGATGGAGTCTCTCGGGTCTCTTACATATATAATCATGTCATCAGCGAATAAAGCTAACTTAACTTCCTCCTTTCCAAATTGTATCCCTTTTATTTCCTTCTCCTGTCTTATTGCTTGAGCTAGGACTTCCAGAACTGTATTGAAAAGCAGAGGTGAGAGTGGACAACCCTGTCTTGTTCCTGATCTTAATGGGAATTCCTCCAGTCTCTCTCCATTAAGTATTATTTGGGCCTTCGGAGCTTCGTATATTGCCTTTATTAGGTTAAGATATGAACCAACCATGCCAACTCTCTCCAATGTTTTGAACATGAAGTGGTGTTGAATCTTGTCAAAGGCCTTTTCGGGTTGCATGATATTTCATCATGCTGCTCAGAAGTCGATAATAATCAAAACATCGGTGTTGTCTGTTTCTGAGAATTTCCATAAATTTCAGATCGCAGTGAATCACACACAAAAGTGGACTGCTGGATAGCACAGGGGAACATTTCTGTTACCTGCTACCAACTGAGAGAAAGCCTGACTTTGTGTTCCAAATGCCAGTTTTTAGGAATGTGTCAACCACAAAACATTGAAGAATCTATTTTTTCTTTTCCAGAAGACTAAAAAGTAGTTTTCATATCGAATTAGCTACACTTGATTTTAGCCCAAAGGCTGAGAAGTGATCAGGCATCCACTCACACAAATGCAATGCACCATTTCTTACACTTACACACAAAATAGCAACTCAATTTCTCCTAGCACATATGCTTCCCATTGGGGTAGCTGACTTATTTTAGTACTGTCTGCTTGAGATACGGTTCTTTGGGGGTGACTTGGACTATGAAATTAATTAATTTTAGTAGGGATTATGACAGGGTCTTGGACCATAGAACGTGTACTGACTGCTGCAACAATATCTTCATGTTTGACGATCCGGCTTGTTGTATAATCTTTATACTTTGCCAACGAGTATCCTCCCTTCTCTCATCACAAATCTCTGGGTTGGCACCAGGATATCAGTGTCTGAGTTATTTGGCTGTATGAACTTTTTTTGCCCCTCAGTTTCAATAAAGTTGGTCTATTACTAATCATAGATTCAAATAAGAGATTTATTGATAATTTTCCACCTCCCATTCTAAATCTCACCTGTAGCACTATTTGGGACTATTTCTTGAGTGGACCCCAAAAGAGAACATTTGCTAGGTACTCTCTGGAAAAGTCTATCAGGCTTGAGCTCTCTGTCCTTGGCTGTGATGTTGCTGTCATTATCCAAGAGAGCATGGATTGGAAGAGGTGTAAATCTGACAGCCAGAAGTCAAGAGAAGAGAGGAAATGAGTATCCATAATAGGTTTGTTTTGAAGGAAGACAGGAGTGATCATAATGAGTCCTTTAAGGGACATTTACTCCGAAGCAGATTTGAAACCTGGCATGCAAGGAGAGTTCTAGAGTTAAATATAACTGCCTTGCATCATCCAAATGCGGATTTATGAGTTAGCTTTGAGAGCTTAATGAAAAGCCTTTTGTAAAACAGTTATTAGAATATAGAATCATTAGTTTTCTCTATGCATTCCATTGAATTATTTAGATTGTACGCTGTGGTTCAGCAGCATTCTTATATATAAATATACATAATAAACATCCATCTATGCACATTAAGAAGGGGCTGTTGATGTTTCAGTGTGGAAATGTGCTAGTTTTGTTAGCGGTCAAGACCTCTTGTCAACTCTGTGATTATAGGATGAGCTTCCACTTAAGGTAAACTTGCATGTGTGAGGTTTAGCATATTTACAAATATGTGACACCACTCCCATGTTGTGAAAAGATTTGATTTAGGGCGGAGGAAACGAAACAAAGGAGGAATTATTTTTGTAGAAGATATCAAGCAAGGAAAGATCCTAAGGTAACCTTTTCTCGGTTATTGCCACCAAGAATATTGGTCAACCCTATGCCCTGAGCATCGTCCTAGAATAAAGAAAAAGGTAGATTGCCATCCATAAACAGTAACTTAGCAGAGGGGAGAGTTGGGTTGGGATTTATGAACACAAGCAGGCTTTTCTGGTGCACAGCCAAGAGTCTTCTTGTTGGAAATGCCCATGTCTTTCCCAAACCATTTGGCTCACCTCCTGACGTAATTGCATCTGAAAGAGAAATATTTAAATGGGTTGGAGTGAGGGTAATGGAAGAATTTCAATTACCAAAGCATGCACTGGATTACTTTAAGTGGCATAAATCAGCCTTAAGGCAAAGCTGAAGATCGGGCACAGCGTAGTTTTTCAATACAATATGCATCTACCCTCTCCGAAGGTAACTCGGTGTACTCTTAGGTAATGTAAAACTAAGGTTAGGAGTCAAGATGTAATTTGAGCAGAAATCTATTGGGAAACACATATCATAATTTCAAATGTGGAGTCAGGCCAAAATGTTTGGGCATGCTGAAATAATGGTCAAGGGGCTCTAGCTAAGTTTGAAATGATATAAATGATTTTAAAAATTCATGAAAGTATAAATTGAAAATTATTCTGAGGCACCAGCAAGAAGCAGCTACGAAGTTTGAGAGCAAAACATAGCATCTGACCTACCCAACCAATTAGAAAAAATCAGTTACTTTACGTTTTAAAACTGAAGCATAACAGAACTGAGCTTAGCGTGGCCTCAGTGGAGAGATGTATGCTTTACTTCGTAGCTCTCACGCCATTGGCTGCGTGGGAGCAAAGCCCACTTACTTGAGTGCTTAGGGATTTAGCTGGATCCGTTTCCAGTCACAGAGATGGCAGGAGCTGTGTGGGCTGAACTATGCAGTTTTCTTATTGCTCTCTCCTCGCTTCTTGCTTTTTTGCTTCCTTCTCATATGCATACTTTCCTAAAATGCCTCTGAAGTATACAGCATTTTCCTCCTCCTCCTATCTAAAAGTCTATCTATGCTCCCAACATTAGCTTCCCAGATGAAAAGAAAGTACATCCATGTTGCCCACCTGCCAAGGCCCACCTGCTCGAATGATGACTTCCAAATCCTTCCTTTGTTCTCTCTTGCAAGTTGTCTTATGCTTTCTCTATTAGCCCCTTTCCTACTTGATCAAGTCAGTAAGGCAACAAATTTGATATGTGTTAAAGGCAAGGAAGCTTTTCCCTCATAGGTAGTTAGCGAGGGAACTGCCCGTGGAAATATGGATGTAGCCGGGCGTGGTGGCGCACGCCTTTAATCCCAGCACTCAGGAGGCAGAGGTCATTCTGAGGTTATATAGTGAATTCCAGGTCAGCCTGGCCTAGAGCAAGACCCTATTTCAAAAAACCAAAATAGATAAATAAGTAAAAGAAAAGAAATATGGATGCCACCTTGCCTGCCCTGGCAAGACTAGAACTCCTATCTGGGGCCGGAGAGATGGCTTAGCAGTTAAGGTGCTTGCCTGCAAAGCCTAAGGACTCATGCTCTATTCTCCAGGTCCCACGTAAGCCAGATGCCGAGTGACACAAGCGCGCAAGGTCGCACATGTGCACAAGGGGGTGCACGGAGTTTGATTGCAGTGGCTGGAGGCCCTGGTGTGCCAATTCTCTCTCTCTCTCTCTCTCTCTCTCTCTCTCTCTCTCTTGCTCACTCACTTGCTCTCACTCTTGCTCTCTCACATTAAAAAAAAAAGGTCAGTTTGCTGGTCTTGCCTCAAAAATAAAAAATAAATAAAAAGAACTCATATCTGACCTAGTCTAGTCTCATCCAAGATGGACACAAGCAACAACCTCCTAATCTTCCTCATCAATAGCTTCCTGTCTTCCTCTGTTTCTTTTTTGTTTAGTTATTTTACTTGAGTAGGGGGAGAGGCTGGTAGAGAGCAAGAGAGAGAGAATGGGCGTGTCGGGGTCTTCAGCCACTGCAAATGAACTCCAAATATTTGTACCACCTTGTGCACCTGGCTTACTTGGGTCCTGGGAATCGAACCTGGGTCCTTTGGCTTTGTAGGCAAGTACCTTAACTACTTAGCTATCTCTCCAGCCCTTCTTCTGTTTCTCAGGTTTAGCTTTGGTGGACGGTCCTTTCCAAAATCAGTCTGTCTTGGATCCACTAACCGATCATGCTTTGTCCCACATTCTTGAGCTTGGTGATAAGGCTCATTCTAATTGCAAGTCTGGTTCATATAGATGGGCCTGAGACACATGTGTATGCCCCTTCTTTCCTCCCCTCCCTCCTCCTCTCTCCTGTCCTCTCCCTTCCCCTCCCCCCTCCATGCCCTTTCCTTCTCTTCTCCTCCCCAGAGGCTTCCTTGCCAGCCAGACATATCCCTATGTGGAGATTTGCCCAATTTTTCCTCTTCCCAGCCAGAATGGAATCAGCTGCTTCCCTGTTCTGCTTTCCCTCTTAACTCTCCCTAAAATTAACATCGTAGTTTACTCTTCTCTGGCTAGAATTTTCAATTCTTTGCTAAAGTGGACAAGAATTCAAGGCTTGAGGGTTGCTCGCATGGGAGTTCAGTTCCCACCCAGAGCTCTCTCTGGCCTCAGCAAGCATTTTACATATAATTTCTGAGAAAAGGGACACGTGCAAAAGATCACAGATCACTCCAAAACACATCTGGAAAATGACAATACTTAAAAAACATGATGATGGTACAAGGATAGGTGTAAAGGGCGACGGTAAAAGAAACCAGAAAAAGGACCTTGTAAATTTTGAAATGCAATATGACTTAGCATCGATAGGTCACTGAATACATGTGGGACTCTGAAGTTACTCCGTTAATCTCGGCTGACCTGATAAGAGACATCATTAGCAGTGAAGGAGCCTGAAAGTTGAAATCATTCTCCCCAGTCAGCTTCACCAGCTACAGTTGCAGCTGGTATCAAATCCAGGCTGTAGGCCTCCAGAGCAGCATATTAACCTTTACACTCCACTGCCTCCAAAAAAATCAGATTTCATAAAGCAGTTGAGAAAGTAATTATTAACTAATAAGTATTTGGAGTGTAACTAGCCTCATGGTTATGTTATACTGAAAACCAAAATGAGCTAGGAGAAGTATTACATATTTTTAAGCCATGGAAAAACACTAGAAACCACAATATAGAATTCACTGATGCTCTGCAGGAACATAAATATTCTAATTATTGAGCAATTGAAAAGAGTAGAGAGACAAAGTTACACATTTGTCAATGATTTATTATGTTAGAGCACTTTTAAATTGTATTAGAATTAGAAATGTCAAAACTTTAAAAAGTGTTTATTAAAATTACAATCAACAGAATTCATACTTCCTTTTTCATATTAGTACAGATGCAAAGTAGCCAAGCAGCTAAACTGGCAAAGATGATTCAGTCAAGAGGAAATGCAAATAATGGTAATAAATTTCTACTCATCGAGTCACACATAGAGTGTGAAAATTATTTATTTAAACTAACTTTATTATAAAGGGATTATGGAAAAACCAAATGTCCCTCAAAGACCAATTAGAATTAAGAACAAATTTCAAACAACTTTCATTAAGGAATGCTGGGCAGTGAGATTAATTAGGAAAGAGGATTCAAGATCTTTGGAAAGTGGCACAAAGAGATTTTAAACGAGATGCCCAGGTCTGATTCGTGGCAATATCAGACCTGAAACTGAGCAGAAGGCTCAGAAACAAAGATGAGGCTCATGGTGGTGATTATCACACTTTAAGGTACACTCAAATCACCTTGTTGATACAGAGTATCCCAGGCTTCAGTCTCAGAGTATATTGAGTGAGTATACAGTGGGTTCCACTGACTGTACACATTACTAAGAGGTCCTCAAGTAACGCTGACCCTCCTGGGTGGGAACCCATCCACCCTTGGAAAACCCACTGGGTCATATAATGACCAGCAAATGTAAGAAGCTGTGAAGCAGACAGTACAATGAAATCAGCAGTAGAGAAATGGAGAAGTGGAAGGAAGAATGAGAGGGAGGAGAGAGGAAGAGCTGGAGAGACATGTGTAGAAAGAGTAAGTGTTGTATGTAGTTGTAATGGAAAAGGAAATTTTTCTTCACCCCAGGGAATATACAGGCAGAAAGTTGAGACAGGACAGACTGATGCTGCTCTAAATTTATGATCATCATTCTCCCACCCTGACGGCCCCCCTCCAACCCCACTTTCTCCTTCCCTTTGCTGACAAACCTCTGATTGACTAATGATCTACTGCTTCCCCACCCCCCAACTCCAGGTCTTCACCTTTAACTAGCTCACATTCTCTAAGTCTTCAAACTCTGTTCTCAGTCCTCTAAGTTTGCCCTGCCCATAGCCTTTGAGGGTTCTGTTTGCTGTACTGCATTAGTAACTTTTCTTATTGCTCAAACTAAATACCTAACTAGCAGCAACTTAAGAGAGGATGGGCTGATTTTGGCTAACAGTTTCAGAAGGAAGGGATGCAGTCCATTGTGACAGGCAGGAGAGCTGGAGGATGAGGCCAGACTGCTGGTCACATTGTGTCCACCTTCAGGAAGGTGAACAGGAAGAGGGGGTGGGCTCTAAAACCTCAAGGGCTGAATCATGCGACCCACTTCCTCCAGCAAGGCTCCACCTTTGAAAGGTTCAACAATCTTCTAAAGTAGTGCCACCAGCTCGGGACTGTGTTCAAACACATGAGCTATGGGAGACGTTCACATTCAAGCCACAGCACTGAGTTTTCCCTCGTTTATGTCTGCGCATATTGGGCCCTGACCTGTATCTTTAGTGATCTCTGTAATTGATCAAGAAAACATTACTGTGCCAACTACAGTCATTGATTCTGATGGTCCAGGAAGAAAACAAAATCATTTCTAAACAATAGGTGCAAAAGACATTTTATGTAGAACCCAGTGTGCCCTCGGAGTCAGTTCTTAACATGTTATCATTCAAGGGTACAGGGCCATAGGAGCAGATAACAGCCAGACACAAGAGCACTAATTAATCAGACCTGTAAGGAAAGAAAGTGCAGAAGCACTGAATGGCTTTCTGAGGACAAAGGAATCCTCAAATAAATAGCTAAAGAGGCAGAGTGATAGCACCAAGGATGAGCAATACTGTGCATAGACTTCTCTGTGCTTTGTTGTATATAACACACACACAAACACACAAACACACAAACAATTAGTTCATTTCCACCACCATTCCAAACTCTGACATATTAATATGAGATAGTGGTAAGACTATTAAGTTTTTTTGTTTGTTTCCTTTTTTAGGGGGGTTTGGTTTTTTTTGAGGTAAGGTCTCACTCTAGCCCAGGCTAACCTGAAATTCACTATGTAGTCTCCGGGTGGCCTCTAACTCATAGTGAGCCTCTGCCTCCCATGTGCTTGTATTAAAGGCATGAGCCACCATGCCCAGCTTGACTATTAAGTTTTGTCTTTTGGTTATAAGGAATCTAAATGAGATATGACTAGAGTAGAAGACAAATGAGTATCTCCTGGGAATGGAAGATCTTTCTCTTCCTTGGAGGAGTACATGTCAATATGTTCTTTAAGACACCTTCCTTGACTACTCACTCCGTCTTGAACAAATTAGATCCCTACCTATAATTACTACTTGCCTTAATCTTTCCCAAGCTGTAACAAAATCTGTAATAATTTTCTTCCCTTGGTACTTATTAATCTTTTTCTGTCTATCTGTTGTTGACTTTTCCAAGGGAGAGAGGAATAAATATCTATTTACCCCAATAGGGCACTGACAATAGATTAAAGAAACACTTTTGCCCAAGACAAATTCAGTGAGCTTGCAGGTTCATGGGGGGTCACTTAGAGGAGTATGCGTGATTCACAGGCATGAGCACTGAAAAGCCCTCCCTAGCACGGATGACACTCTCACAAATGTTACGTCCCTTGAGCTCCCCAGCAACTTGCAGACAGCTCCACCAGAAACAGTCTCCTCTTCTGAGCAATTGTTTACCACTTTCATAACTTTGGGGGAGATCCTTGTGCCTCTTGTAAGTTTCAGGGGCATCCGGGGGCCTTGTAAGTTTTGTTAGCTTCCTGAGTCTTGAGCGTGCATCATCCATGCAGGAGGAAATGTTTCGGTTCAGGGGCAGAAGCTCCAGAGCACAGTGCCTCTGCTGAGGACCTTGCAGAAATGATGGCTGTGTCAAGTTGGTATATTCGCATTTAGCACAGTATTTGATTCAGAGCAGTAGGTCCATGAATGCCTATAGACTGAGTGGATGAATCCACTCTAACGGGTGTGGTAGGCCAGGGAAGTAGCTCAGAAGGGGCTGAGGGTCCTTTAGTTTTTACACATAAGCCTCATCAACTCGAATGCAAAGACGAATGTTTTAAAGTCACAACATCTTGCATTTTAGAACAGAGCTTTGTGAATAAATCCTTCGGAGGCATTCTCAAATGTCTTTGTATATCAGAAGAGCAAGTGTATTTTGCTCAGTTTAGTCAAAGAGCATAGTAACGTTCAGTATTTATTACTTAATATGCATTTTTTTTGAGAATCTCGGGTTATCTGTGCACTGGGTACACGGCACTGAGCAAGGTTGAACTATGCCTTTAAATCAATCACACTCTACTGTAGGGACATAAAAAGTAAACTGGTCAGCAAGGAAATAAAGAGATAATTACAACTTGTAAAAAGTATGCTTCAAAAAAATGCAATTTGGTATTGCAGACAGAAGCAAGACAGGATATTTCTTTGTGATATGGGAGCCATGAAGGTTTCTCTGAGAAAGTGAAATTTGAATTGTGATCTAAATATTAATAATAAAAAGTAAGTGATGTGAAGATTTGAAGACAATATCATCCAGCAGTGCAGTAACAAACTACAACCTTGTAGAATAAGATGCAAAGATCTGAGCTATGGGAGCAAGATCAAATCACAGGAGACCCTGGATGCCATAGAAACCTGTTTTCAGTTTTAGTCACTGGTATGAAAATTCAATCTATAGGATAATTTTAAACTGAAAGTGATATGATCTATTTTAACTTTTAAAATAATGGTACTGGTTGAAAATATTAAGATATTAAGAATCCGGGTGGCTCATGTGTGTTTTTAACCTCTTCTTAGCCACTTTGATGAACTAGAAAAGAAATGAACAGGGCATATACATTCAAGAACAATAGGAAAAAGTAAGGAGACAGGAGGAACTAAAGAAAACATTACCACATAATTTCCAAAAAGGAAAACACATGGGTAGAAGAATGATAGCTGATTTAGGTAAAAGCAGGTGATTATAACCTACATCATACCCAGAGGAAATACCAAAGAACAGTAAACCATTCTTAGTACCTGGGACTTGATGGTGAAATAAAATTATATTTAGACATTTGAGTCATGTAATATCTCAAAAAATTACATGTACAATCTTGGCATAAGAATACAAACAAGGGGCTTGAGCATTGGCTCAGGAGTTAAAGGCACTTGCTTGCCAAGACTGACAGCCTGACTTCAGCTCTCCAGTACCCACGTAAAGCCAGATGCACAAAGTGGCACATGTGTCTGGAGTTCGTTTGCAGTGGCAGGTGGTCCTGTCATGTCCATTCACATTCATTCTCTCTCTGTTTGCAAATAACTGAAGGTGTAAATTAGTGAGAAAATTGAATAATAAAGAAACATATGTTGGTACCACACACAGACACACACACACACACACACACACAAAGTATGGTATCATAGCATGAATGTCGAAGGACTGGCACTGGATGAAAGAAAGAAAAGAAATGACTTAGAACAGCACAGCACCCCAACTCCAGTATCCATGGTATGGAAAGGCAGGAGGACAAAACAGCCTTCTCAGGTTTCAGAACACTCTGTGATCTGAAGGAAGGAATTGCCACAGTATTGGCCCCTCCCAGGGAACCTGCAGGCTTTTTAAATTTGTCACATGTCCCAGCATTAAATCTTATTTTTTAAAGAATTTCTTTTCTTTAAAATGGATTTCCAAATTATACATGTCCTAGGACTCCAACATTTCCCCCAGATCTACCCTTGCTTGGAAGGATAGGCAGGTTAAGAGTGCACAGACATTCAATTACTTTAAGCGAATTAAGAAGACATTCAGAAGAAGGTCCAGGATGTAGGAGGGTTTGTCAAAGATCCATGGTGAGAATCAAAGAACCTTCTAGAAAGACAGAGGGAATCAGCTTCCCAGGGGACTTTTAGGTGACAATCTGCAAAGAAAAGTGAATACACATACAAGAGTCCTCTCTTTGGCTTCCTTCCAGAAAGTTCCCTTTTAAAGCAAGGCACAGCACCTCCGACCCCGTTCCTTGGTTCAGTTTGAATGGCTTGATGCAAAATGATGAAAACAACAATAAATTGTGGACAGATTCATATCTACATGTAAGCAAATATTTGTAAGACAAAGTATAAAAAAGTGATCATTTGAAGGGAACAATAATAAACTGACTTATATTTAAGTGAATAAAGGCTCATCAGAAGGCATCTTTAGGAAATTAACAATGCAAGACACAGATGGTGAGGTGCAGCTTGCAAGGTGACGTCTACATAGATCTGTACAAAGAACATTAAAAAAGTAATCAAAATGCTTTTGTTTGGTTTCACTCCAATCTTGCTGTATTCATCTTTCTATTTTATTTCTTCTTCTAAAAACAGAATAAATAGAATTATACTAGAAAGGTTGGTTTATGCCCTTTCTCATCCCTGCCTCCATGTCATTGTATATTACAACCAATTAAGTCATGTCAGTTACAAATGATATTATTGAGACAGGGTCTCATGCAGCTCAGGCTGGCCTTGAATTTGCTATGTAGTCAGGATGACCTTGATCCTGATCCTCCAGTCTTTACCCCCCAAATGCTGAGATTACAGACAGTCACCACCACAGCCAGCTGGTTTAAGTGTTTCTTTTAAAATCGTTTGTGTTTTAATTATTTATTTATTTATGAGAGAGAGAATGAGCATGCCAGGGCTTCTAGCCACTGCAAACGAACTCCAAATACATGTGCCATCATGTCCATCTGGCTTATGTGGGACCTGAAGAATCGAACCCTGGGTCTTTAGGCTTTGCAGGCCAGCACCTTAGCTGCTAAGCCATCTCTCCAGCCCCTGGTTTAAATATTTCCTACAGGGTCTTGGTGCAGTGAATAGACTGGTTCGTGATTGTGTGGTGGGATGATGGAGGGCCACAAGGTGCTCTGACTCCATGCATTCTGTCAGTCCTGAGAGGGACCATCTCACAGAGGGTTCTGTGTCAATCTTGCACTCTCATGTTGAGTCCAGATGGATGCTTCTCATTAAAAATATATATATATTTGTGAAAACAGATTTTGTGATTTCTTTCACTACATCATTTTTTGGGGTGTCCAGATTCCTATAGGGATGAAATTTTGATGAATTCTAATATTCTTTTATCCCCAGGATAAAAAGAAAAACTCTTTAGGAGAAGGAAAAGAAACATTGACTTCTAAGAGAGGTTCAGGTTGCAAGCTTCTCTTGCTTATTTATTGAGGTTAAAAGTTAAACTGGATTAGGACAATCATATTTTTCTGACACATTGACTTGCTTCTTAAGAAAACATATTTAGCTTTTTTTTCACGAATCATTTCAGCAGAAGAGCCAGGAGTCCTGCTCTTTTGCTGAGTAGAAACGCTGAGGGCCCCTTTGTGAGGGGCTTAGCTAGCTGCACGTATTTACTTGGCTCATTTCCCCCCTCTGGGTTAAATTTTGACTTAAATATTTGTACATGGAGCAGGAGGAAAGGCATTTAGTTTCATTTTTGTGATTTTTTTTTTCCGCAGATAAAATTAGCACCAAATTTATGGGCTCCATGGCATTGTTCTCCAAGCTGTGGCCTGGATGAAACGCATACTGCGGTTGTCACTGTTTTCCCCTTTCCAAACTCATTCCAACTACTTTTGCTCCCAGATTCTTACAGTTGGCTTATGCCATGCCAGTGAGGGCAAAAAAAAAAAAAAAAAACAGGTCTGAGGAAAAAAAAAAAAAGATGCCAATCTTCAGCATAGCAATAATATGCTAAGATCTCTCCCCTGAAGATGGCCATTTGACACTGCGAGAAGGGTGGCCATAGAATCTTCACATGCAGAAGTTTTCCACTGCCATTGGCTGAAAGCCTCAAGTATGGTTCATTGTCCATTGAGATTTTGCATTAGAAGACATAAATATGGTTATGTCTGGACAGGGAATTAAATTTTACATCTGCTAACTGGAAATTTGAAATTACTTACCAGGACATTTTTTTCCCTTTTGTAATGAGAAAGGAACATTTCATTGATTTTACTATGATTATAAATTATGTACAAAATATAGACTTATACAAAGGAGAAAGTAAACAATATTATACAATCTAATCACTGAGATTTTTATGTATATTCTTTTTGTAAGTATTTCTTTCAGTTATATTGGCTCTACTATTTGTCAATAAATATAAATTTACATCATTAATGAATGAAGGAGATCCCATATGAGTGCACAATACCTATTTCATTAATTTAGTATTCATAGACAATAAAGGTCCTCTAGTTTTCACCAAGCAATAAATTCCTGTGGGGAAAATTTTTATCATTCCCTGTGTCCATCCCCAATCAATTCCTTTGGAGTAACCTCAGAACAGGTATTTCCCTAACAGAGGATTTCTACATTGCTAAGACTTGTAATACATATTACATGTGTTTTTTTTTCCCCCCCCCAGAAAACCTTGCTAACTTCCACTTGCCAACAATGTACAAAAGTGACTTAATTCCTTCATTCTCATATTATGGGCATTGTTGCTCTGGATTCTTTTCCCTCAGTCTACTAGGTGAAAATATTTTATTCCATTTTTATATTAAAATTGAAATTATTTCATAATCAATGAAGTTGAATATCTTTTATTATTTCATATTTGCATGTATTAATTAGTTTGTACTCAGTGAAAACAGTCAAGTTGGTAGCATTGTTAGCCTCCTCCATGTCCTATCCCTTCCTCCTGGCCCCTCCTTGTTGAAGTATATGGGTCATGCATTGTGGAGTTAGCCCACAGTTATGGGTAGGAGGAAATGTCTCTGTGTATCATGACCCAACGTGTGGCTCTGACATTCTTTCCACCCCCTCTTCTGCAAAATTTCTTTGAACCATGTTGGTTCATTTTGGGTCTGCTTCAGTGATGAGGTGTTGGGAGCCTCTGTGTCTCTGGATATCTGATTTGGTAGGAGTTGATTGTTCTCTGTGTTGATCTCCTTCACCCTTGTGCTCTACCAGGTTCACCAAGAAAACAGCTTGTTTTGCCGATTATTCTTAGTTTCAGCTGGGACCCTTTTGAGGTATGATGGGGTGGTTCTCTCCTTAGGATCCGCATCTATCTGAAAAAGAGAAGCAGATTCTCCAATGGAGAGTAAAGTTAGCACCAGATAAATGGGATAACTCTTGTTTTTTTTTTTTTTAATAGAGAATTTAATAGGTGTAGGCCCTCTTGCAGCCCACGATTGGTGGTAGCTTGATAATGGAGAGTGGGTTCATGTTTGGATATGGTTCTGACTTGTTTCCAAGCTCCAGCTATGGGTCCCATTCCACAGAACGGATCAGTTAGCTAAATCAAGAGCAGCTGGTTTCCCAACTGCTGTGCGCCACTATTGCACTTGTATGGGCATCACAACAGGTTATTTGCTGTTAAGTAGCTTAGACCATGAGTTGCTTGGATAGATATTGATCATTTTCCCCCAGTTGCCCATGTAGAACCTTCTAGCACTAGACATGCTGACTGTTTGGGGACTGACTCTCCTCCAGCTTCCAGCCCTGTTACTCCATGTTACGTGTCAACTGCATACGGTGTCTAAAGCAGTAGGGTCTTACCACTAACCTTTAGTGGGTCATCAAGTACTCTGACAGAAATCTGTCATTCTTTTAGGAAACCTTGTACATCTCTCTGATCAAAAGCTCATTGTGGATGATAGCCACCTGCTGGTACTGGGAGTTACAGGTCAGTGCCCACTAAAAGAAGGAAGAAAAAGATAACTAATATAAAAGAGTTAGAGAGAAGAGAGAGAGAATGAGAGAGAGGGAGAGAGAGAAGCTATAGAAGATTAAGGTCAGTCTTCATCATACCCTCTTCAAAGCCTTGTGACTCAGGTGTTCCCTCTAAGGGCCTGGTGAAGGTTCAACCATTTGGTTTGCCTTTTAGGATGTAGAATTTTATGATACCATTGCCGTTTGGGTCTATATTTGTGTCCCCCACCCCTCCCTTGCCCTCCCCTCCCGTCCCACTCACCCTATTGTCTAGTCCTTGAGATGCTTGCTGGGTATGTTGGCAACTTGGGTAGATTCAGGTTAGGTACTATAGATGAGTGAGACTATGCAGTGATTATCTTTCTGTGGTTGTGTAAGTTCACTGAGAATGATCTGTTCCAGGTTCAACCATTTTTCTTCAAATTTCATTGTGTCATTGTTTTTTTTACTGCTGTGTAGAATTCCATTGTGTAGATATACCACATCTTAGTCATCCATCATATTTGTATGTATTGTTATGGAAATTCTCTTCTTTCCCCTTTTTTCTATGGGAGAAAAAAAAGTTTACTTGACTATGAGAACTCAGGTACAGTCTGGAGCCCAGTAACCTGTTGTCAATCATGCATTTTATAGATTCTCTTTCTAGATTTTTGTTTATAGTGAATGTTATTCTACAGAAGATCTCATTCCTATGTAATCAGGTCTGTAAATTCTTTCCGTAATGATTTCTGTCCTTTTATGTCATACTCATAAAGATTTTCTAAGCTTATTTTTAAAAAATAAATACATCAACAGATGCAGGGGTTCTTGGACATTTAATCATGAAAAACATTAATGGTTTAGAGAAAGGAACCTTTGAATTGCTAAAGAATTTCAGGTTGAGAATTTCTTTAAAACCCAGAATTGGCAGAAGCTTTCATTTATGGAAGATTACTTATGACAAGTCCTTGAAAAACAAAAATTTCTATAATTTATCATTATCTTATGATTATGATTTCCTAGGAATCATGAGACTTAAAATAATATTCATTCTGGCATCTGATATTGACAGTATCTATTCTTCCTATATCTACTCATGCCAAGATGCACTTTTTGTCTTTACTGGTAGTGTAGTAAATTCAGTGGAAATAAATGTTGAAGAGCACAATGTTTAAAGCTCTATTGAAGTGATATAACACCATAAAATTAGCATATTTAGGCTGGAGAGGTGGCTTAGCAGTTAAGGTGCTTGCCTGTGAAGCACAAGGACCCATGTTCGATTCTCCAGGTCCCACGTAAGCCAGATGCACAAGGTGGCACATGCATCTGGAGTTCGTTTGTGGTGGCTGGAGGCTCTGGCACACCCATTCTTACTCTCCCTCCGTCTCTAATAATAAATAAATAAAAATAAATCTTGAAAAAATTAGCATATTTTGGGGCTGGAGGAATGGCTTAGTGGTTAAGGCTTTTGCCTGCAAAGCCAAAAGATTCAGGTTTGATACTCCAGGACACATGTAAGCCAGATGCACAAGGGGGTGCACGTGTCTGGAGTTCATTTGTGGTGGCTGGAGGCCCTGGTGCACCCATTCTCTCTCTCTCTCTCTCTCTCTCTCTCTCTCTGCCTCTTTCTCTCTCTGTTGCTCTCAAATAAATAAATAAAAATAAAAATATTTTTAAAAATTAACATATTTATACTTCATAAACTAATAAAGGGTTAAATTAATTTTATGATCTACAGTTTACATAACCGGTTAAAAATAAACTTTTATTCAGAAGTCTTTTATTTGGCAGAAGGCATAATCGATGTTTCTCTTTATTCCTTGTAAGTATTATAAATGTGTGAGTACTCTGTAGGAGACAGAAGAGGGAAGAGGAAAAAGAAAGAATATTCTAGTCCACACATTGGCTGTTTTTCATGTAATGTTATCCTTTGTTTACATACAATGAACTCATCTGCAAAGTACAAGACATCAGAATTTGAAATGTTCAACGTGAGATAACTACGGAACTCTACTAGCAATTCTAGGAGGGGGAACCTCATAATATTTAGATGATTCAAAAGTTCTTCCTAGGGGCTGGAATAAGTCAACAACGCACTTACTGTGCAAGTGTGAAGACATGAGTTCAGACCCCTGCACACACACACAAATGCACTAAAAGACAGCCTGCCTGTAATTCCAGGGCTCAGGAGGCAGACAGGGGGTCCCTGGGGCAAACTGGTTAGCTAGACGAGGCGGGTCAACAAGCTCTGGGTTCAAGTGTGAGACCGTCTCTCAGTAAACAAAGTAGAAAATGAGTAAGGAAGACACATGTCGTGGACGCCCGGTCCCCATATGCACGTGACTCTGCACACTGAACTGTACTTACACCACAGACTTATCAACATGCATGTACACATGTTCACACACTACCACACCATACATATGCAAAAAAGAAAAAAAATCACTTCCCAGGCTGCCGCTTGTTGGCCAAGGTCTGTAATCCCAGCAACTAGAGAGGCTGAGGCAGGCCGGTGGCAAGGTCAACGCCTGTCTGGACTACAGAGGGAATTTAAGACCATCCTCATGAAGTTAGCAAGACCCTGTCTTAAAGTAAAAACGTTAAAAAAGAAAGGGCAGAGGTGTAGCTCAGTGGTAGTGTGCTTGCTTAGCATTCTTAAGGCCCTGGGTTCAATCCTCAGCACTGGTATACATACATGAGTACATAAATAAATATCACTTCCTAGTTATGTTATTAACATCCAGCTAATCTCCGATTGTCAAACTTGAAAAGCATTTAGAGCCACCATGGAAATAAATCTCCTTTCTTATCTGTTAGGGCTTCTCTACAGATGGATTAGCTGTGGTGGAAGGATGTGCCTCAAATGGAAGATGCCAGTTCATCGGCTGGGAGTTCCGGCCTGTATGAAAAGGAGAAAGCGAGCCGAGAAAGACCACTCGGGATTTTCTCGAATTCCTCTCTGCTGATTTGAGGACGTAACCCCAGTTCACTGCTCCTGCCATGCCCCGCACCCCACACTCTATGATGGGCTTCCCCTTGAAACGATAAGCTGAAAGTAACTCCTTTCCTCCCTTAAGCTGCTTCTGGTTGGCCATTTTGTGCCAGCAATGAAAAAGTAACTATACACCTGTAGCAGACAGCTTCAGGTTCACTGAGATGAACTTCCAGACCAGGCACAGTTATGGAGGAAGGGATTTATTGAAGCTTACAGATCCAGGGGAAGTTCCATAATGACAGAAGAAGCTGGCCTGCCTTCACAGGCCCAAGCAGAGAGAGAGAGAAAAACACAAGCCAAAGAAACAAAAGCCACAGCACACTTCAGGAACTCCAGCTAGGCACACTTTGCATATCTTTAGACTGAAATCTGAAACCCACCACCACACCTTAAGATCCACCCAGTGACATTGTCTCCAGCCAGGTGGCTATCGAATGCAAACTACAAACTATAAAGAACTGAATATATTGGGGGCCATCTATTCAAACTACCACAACACCCTTCAACCAAAATATATTCCTCTTGTCCTTACCGGTTGGGAAGGCATTGAGGTCCACACTGGATGGCAAAGTGGGCAAAATGTCATCCATTCTTCCCCATCTACTAGTGATTGTCTACCAGTGAGTCCATCCACCAGGGACGTGCACAAGCTCCCATTTGCTTTGGATCTCTCTTAGTCTTCAGCATCTGCCTCTCTTGCTTTATCTTTTTTTTTTTTTTTTTCTATATTATGGCCCACTCATAAAATGTTAATTTTAAAAGTTCCTATCCAGACTTGCCACAGTCTTTATGAGCAATCTGTAAGGTTTGTCTAATTTAGAGGTGAAGTTATTCAATGCCTTCTGTTGCACTGCATCTCACCCAGGTTCTTGGGAAAATGTAAGTATAACAAGCTTGCTATAGAGTGGCTGTATTTATTTTCTAAACAATTATACCTTTGAAAGCGAGGAAAGATAAGAACTAACTATGCTGGAATCACAGGAAGAAGCTAAGTGCTCAGGCAAACCAGGTGGAAGACCACCTGTTTCTAGAAAAAGTTTAAAATACCTGATAGGAACATTATCATACTTGGCTATAAGCTCTTCTTGGAATTGCTTGTTTAAATAGATCAGGATCTCTTTTAAACACTCTGTTATCTCAAAGAAGTAGGAAGTCATAGATTATATACCTGACTCCTTTTCCAGCTCTCTTTAAATTAATTGGAAACTTCCTTAAATTTCATCACCCCACAGTAAAGTTGAGGAAGAGGAAGCTAAATAATTTTTCAATCTTATTATTATTTTCTTAAGTCATTAGAAACATTATTTAAAAAAAGAAAAATAGGGCTGGAGAGAATGCTCAGTGGTTAAGGCACTTGCCTAAAAAGTCTAACAACCTGGATTCAATTCCACAGTACCCAGGTAAAGCCAGATGCACAAAGTGGTGCATGTGTCTGGAGTTCATTTGTAGTGGCTGGAGGCACTGGTACACCCATTGTCTCTCTCTCTCTTCTTGTAAATAAATAAATAAATTGAAAGAAAAACAATTTATTTTAAAAAAGAGAAGAACATGGAATGTTAATAGAGATATATATCTATTAGGCTTTTAAAAATAGTATTGTTTCTTGCTTTTGATAATTATAAAACATTTATTTGTAAGTCTTTAGAGATTTACTAGATTAGAATGTAGTTTGTGTACAGTAAGTATGAAAGCAGTAATAACTAATGAACTGTATACTAGATTATAAGTCAACAGAAATAATAAATCATTATATATGTATACATATATATAAGCTTATAAAAACCTTATAGAAAACCCCATATAAAAACCCCATAGAGTACAATCAGTCCAATTTTAAGGAAGAAAAGAATGGGGTTCATTAGCTTGTTGAAAGCATAAATTTGGGATAAAACAGGACTATTGTGTGAATCCCAAACCCTGATGTATATATTGTCTCTCTTTTAAAGAGACTGACATATTGTCCTTGTCTAATATCTATCATCACCTCAAATTTTCTCTGGGATAAAGACCTGTAATTTTTTTTAAATTTCTTATTACTAATTAACTAATTTGAGAGAAAGAGAGAGGCACACAGAGAATAGGCACACCAAGGACTTCAGCTGCTGCAAACAAACACCAGATGCATGTGCCACCTTGTACACCTGGCTTAAGTGGGTCCTGGGGAATCAAACCTAGGTCCTTTGGCTTTGTAGGCAAGGACCTTAACTGCTATGCCATCTCTCCATCCCAAGACCTATAATTTTATTATGTATCTTTTCAGCAAAAATAAATCTGTTATTTATGTTGTGTTTGGAGCAGGTTTTCTCATCTACCTGCTGTCCTTATTTCATCAACATGTTTAACCAAACAGAATTACAGCAGCCCTCTATTGCTGAGACAGAAATGATGTTATTTACGCAGTCACAAAGCTTTGGACTAAAAATATAATGTTTTCCTGAAACAGTTTGTAGCCATGCTTATTTAATCATCCAAGATGGCTATCTGCCTTGGTAGCCTGTTACGGAGCTGGGTCTGTGGTATCTGAGGGCCCCAGCAGCTCATCTCCCTGAGTCCTTTGGAGATAATGAGTAGTCACAGGCCCCTGATTGCTGTGGAAACCGTTCCTAGGAACACAGATTTGGTGAGTAAGTGGTAATGACACACTGAGGGGCATAAACAGGGCTATCGATGACACATAGCAATGATAACCTCACAAGCAAAATCCGCCTCCTGCACTTGGAACCAGGAGGCTCAGGCTCCTGTGGAAGTTGCTGCCCAGAAATACTTGGTATGGTGGTGGTGGTTTTTTTTCTTTTATTTTTTCCTTTTGTTTGTTTGTTTTGGTTTTTTGAGGTAGGGTTTCATTTTAGCTCAGGTGTACCTAGATTTTACTATGTAGTCTCAGGCTGACATTGAACTCATAGCAATCCCCCTCTTTCTTTCTCCCAAGTGCTGAGAAATGGTGGCACTATAATGCTCATTTCTATACATACGGACTGACCTATAATAGTCCCCCTGCCCTTACTTTCTGGGGTCACTTGTGCACCAAGAGACTTTGCAGCCTATTTTCCTGAAGGCAAACGGAGACTGGGGTTTATTTACCAGTTATTTTCTTCCCACCTGCTAAAGGAATTTTTCAGACTGGATTGGAGCATTCATTAGAACCAATTATATTTTTCTAATCTGTCACTAATCCCTGATCCTAAATAACCCAATGTGCTAACAAAAAACCTGTGTTGCTTACATTCAAATTCTTGCCCTATCCTTGGCCCTTCCATTGATGCTTTCACAAGTTTTTTTTTTTTTAATTCTTTTTGCCAGGTATGGTGGTATATGCCTTTGATCCTAGAACTTGAGAGGCAGAGGTAGGCAGATCACCATGAGTTTGAGGCCAGCCTGGAACTATAGAATAAATCCCAGATCAGCCTGAGCTAGAGTGAGACCCTACCTTGAAAAAAAAAAAAAATCTTTCTTTATGTCTAAAAAATTCTTAACTATCATCATTATCATTGTTATTAAAATAAGGGCTGATGAGATGACTTAGCAGTTAAAGCACTTGCCTGTGAAGCCTGAGAACTGATGTTCAACTCTCCAGATCCCAAGTAAGCCAGATGCACAGTGACACAAATGCACAAGGTCACACATGTGCACAAGGGGGCACACGTATCTGAGTTCAATTTCAGTGGCTTGTAGCCCTGACATGCCAATTCTCTCTCTCTCTTTCTCTGTCTCTCATTTACAAAAAAAAAAAAAAAAAAAAAAAAAAAAGGCAGTCTGTTGGGCTTGCCTCAAGAAAAATAATTTTAAACTATCTCAACCTTTAAGTAAATGAACAGGTATCATACAGAGTACTTTTTCTCCTGGAACCACTTGAGAGTAGATTGCCAACATGATATGGCACTACTTCTTAATGTTTATTATTTGGGGCAGAGACCACAATGCTGCTTCATTTTGTCTTCTCCACACAGAGACCCCATACCACCATATTCATAATTCTGTCATTAGAACTGTTGAACCAGGGCTGGGGAGATGACTCATTGGTTAAAGGTGCTTGCTAGCAGAGCATGCCAGCCCAGGTTCAATTCCCCAGTACCCACATAAAGCCAGATGCACAAGGTGGTACATATGTCCAGTTTGTTTGCGGTGGCAACAGACCCTGGTATACCCATACTCTCTTTCTCTTTCTTATGTGCATGCATAAATAAATAATTAGACAATGTCAAAGTATTCTCCAAAGTGACGGTCACATTGTTGGAGATATTACTGCACCTTCACCTCCATCAGTGCGTCTTCTTCAACTCCGCTTAGTGGTTCCTGTCCCTCCATCAGGGGTGTCCAATCTTTTGACATGGTGACATTATGTTGTCATCTATAGATACATTGGCTGCATTCATATCTATTCTTGGATGCATATTGGGTCCAGGTTAGACTACATCAGACCCTCACTATCCCCCCTTTAATATTCTGATTTTCTGTCTTCATCTTTGATTTCTTCATAACACCTTGACATTTTTCAACCACTTGTTTTGTGAAACTCCATCCTCATAATTCTTGCATTCACTTATTATCACTTATTGAATACATATTAGTCTGGATCCAGGCATTCTGGCAGGCATTGCATATCAAAATGAATTAATTTTTAGAAGTCATACTTTGGATCCTAGCATACTGTGCTCATATTCTGTTGATGCCTTCTTCAAATTAAGAGGAAAACTCTTGCCAGCTTTGCACTCTACTATTTGAATCTACTATCAGAGGTTTCTGAAAAGTAGGCCAAAGACCCTTGTCTTGGG
This sequence comes from Dipus sagitta, assembly GCA_036346955.1. Lineage (NCBI taxonomy): Eukaryota > Metazoa > Chordata > Mammalia > Rodentia > Dipodidae > Dipus > Dipus sagitta. The sequence continues at coordinate 36,833,404 of CM070772.1, read as the reverse complement.
AAAGTTGTGACACTGGTAGATCCATGAATATGTGTATATCTCAGTTTCAGACTAAATTAATGATAACTTCCACATTTAATCTCTATATTATTCAATTCATGATGGTGTATTATTTTAAAGTGAATACACACTACTAATCCTCACATATTACTATCTATGAAAAACTATTAAAAGTTTAATAACATCATGGGGTCACAAACCTTTTTTGGTAATTACGAAGGGACCTACATTTACAGAAGTTTTAATTCTAACAAGCCACACTACTTTTCTCTTCTGTACCCTGCCTCCAAGACTCATAAAACTCAGAGCCCTGTGCCCTTAAATTTCACTTACAGAAACCTTACCCAAGTTTTGGTTTCCATTTTAAAAATCTCCCCCTCTTACATGTATGTAGAAGAATAGATTAATGGGGGAGGTGAAAAGGCCTAAGTGAGGTTAGGGGAAGGGATTGAGTAAAGGAAAGGTGGAGGGAGGGCTAGTCAAAATCTAAGAGGATATAAATAATTCATATAGAATCCTCCGTTTTTGGACAATGGAACACTCAGGAGCCATAGATTGTTACTAGAAAATTTTCAGTGCCAGGGATGGGATACCTTCCAGTGAGTTGTTGGCCGGGGAAATCCCTGATACCCCCAAAGCATTACAGGCCATTACTGAGGCCCTTGGTTCCCTCCAGGAATAGATGGGAAGACCCTATTGCTGAAGACTCCACATACTTGGGCTGCAAGGTCACTGAGAAATCCCACTGGAACTGAGCTGATAACCTCCTCCAAATAGACCAGCTGACAGAAACCTGGAAGAAGTCATTCTGCATACAGTTCAATGGGAGAGAGAGAAATCACCAGTGAAGATACTCAACAGTGGACAGTGCAAGCCTTATATTTGGCCAACCAGGTCAAATGAGCCAATGGGTGCAATAGCAGCATGTCTGTCATGGTGGAAACCAACTGCCCACTAATTGGACTAGAGGCCTGCTCCATGGGAGGGAATACATCCCTGATACTGAAAACCTACAACAGGGTTAGTCATGAACCCTAGAGGTGTAACGTCTGCTGCTGTCTGGCTAAATATATATACTATGCTCATCAAACTGCCCAGTAAGCACTTCTCTTAATATTCATATCCATATATTAATGCTACTCTCACTTGTGGTAGAGAACCTTCACTTAGAAGGCATCACGGTGATGGGAAGAAGTAACCGAGGAGTGCTCAGCACTGCAATATCTCTATCACACCTTCCAAGGCTCAGGGTTCATTGTGGAAGAGGTGGTGGAAAGAAGGTAAGAGCCAAAGAGAGGGTAGGACTCCTTACAATGTGCTCTTCCCAGACACAAAATGGCCTGGATATCCATGACCTCACAGTGCCTGACACTACCTACACAAGACCATCATAATAGGAAGTAAAAGATCATGACATCAAAGTAAAATAGAGATTGATGGAGGAAGGGGTTATAATGGAGTTTCAAAGGGGAAAGTGGGGGGAGGGAGGGCATTACCATGGGATATTGTTTACAATCATGGAATTTGTTAATAAATTAATTAATAAAAAAATAAAATCTCCTCCTCTAAGGTGTCTTGCCCTGTTACAGTGTCACCCAGTGCCATCCTTTAGACTCAGTCTTTGATGTTAAAGATCACTTCCTTTTGTCTTTCTGTCCCCTGAAACACCTGCCACAATGTTAGCATATCATATGAACATAAAACTATTTTCCAAACTATATACACTGATACAAAAATTGTCCCATGAGTAACCATCATCAAAACTGTACAAGACATCCCGGCATAGTGGTACGTGCCTTTAATCTCAACACTAAGGAGGCAAAGGTAGGAGGATCTTCACAAGTTCAAGGTCAGTCTGAGACTATATAGTGAATTCCAGGTCAGCCTGGGCTGCAGCAAGATTGTACCTTGAAAAAACAAAAAAGAAAAAGAAAACTATATAACAAAATCACAGACATCTACACTGGACTCAGTAGAAATAAAGTAACATATTTTAAGGAATGTTTCCTTTATTAGAAATATATCATGAATTCATAATTATGCCACTTCAGAGTTTTTAAAGCTCTCGGATTCTTCCTGCTTTTAAACTATTTTTAGCCTTTACACTTATGCACAAGAAGCTGAGTTAGCTTATGTTTATTTCATATGCAAAATTAATTTCCTCCTCTAAATGATTAATATAATACTCCACCTCCAAACAATATTGTCTGATTAATTTATTTCTAGGAAGACTTATCTTATGAAAGTAGAAGTGAAGAACTCAGACTTGGAATCATGTTGTGATGAAAATTTTATCATCACTTACTGTAAAATGTTGGTAGAATTTTAAATGTTGTTCTACCTGGATGGGTTCTCTGTGTTCACTACCTAGATAAGTCACACACCTGTGCATAGAATATGCTTTAAAATATTTTTATTTATGTATTTATTTATGAGAGAGAGAAAGAGAGAGAGAGAGAGAGAGAGAGAGAGAGAGAGAGAGAGAGAGAGAGAAGAAAGAAAGAAAGAAAGAAAGAAAGAAAGAAAGAAAGAAAGAAAGAAAGAAAGAGGAAGGTAGAGAGAGAAATGAGCTCACCAGGACCTCAAGCCATAGCAAAGGAACTCCAGATATATGCACCACCTTGTGCATCTGGCTTACGTGGGTCCTGGGAATCAAACCTGGGTCCTTTGGATTTTCAGGCAAGTGCCTTAACCACTAATCCATCTCTCCAGACTTAGAATATGTTTTAAAAGCATCTATTAAATGAACACATGCCTTCAGTTGCAACAAGGACAGCTCTGTGCTGATCTTCATGATGGGCCCAGGTAAGTAAGACATGACTCCATATGATAATGACTCACTGTCAAGGCTCAATAGGTAAGACAAGCCTACATTTCTACCGAAGTAAAATAGACATCTGTAATGCCCTTCTTTCATTTCTTTCTCTGTCTTATTAAGATAACACAATATATCTTTTCTTATTTTGTTAATAGAAAATTCTAATAAATTTTTATCAAGAAAGATATATTCTTTCCTTGGGTAAGCAGCATTTCCTCAAACTAGCCAGAACTTTCAGATCAGTTATAGTTATAAAGTTCTACATCCAAGAATAGAAAACTGTAAAATAATCCTTGGAGATCACTGTGGCTTAATGCTGGTATTCCTCCAAAATCCTACACTGAAACCTAATTACCAGTGTTGATAGTATTGGGTGGGACCTTTGTGGAGGTGATTTGTTCATACAGATGGAGACCTCAGGAGTGGGATTAGTTCCCTTATAAGGCATGTAAGGATCCACATGTCTTCCTCTTTTACTGTATGAGGTCATCTCAGAAGGGAACCATCTCTGAACTAGGGAAAGGGTCCTCATCATACACAAAACCTTCTTAGCCTCTGGAACTATGAGAAATAAACTTCTGTTGTTTATGAACTACAGAGTCTCTATTGTTTCACTAAAGCAGTCTGAACAGACAAAGAGACCTAGAATTTTAGGTGTGTACCAGTCAAAGAAAGGTAATAAAAGAGCATTCAGAAATCTCTGTTCATTTGCCCTTTTGTTTAAATGTATTTATTTACCTATAAAAGAGAGAGAGAGAGAGAGAGAGAGCAAAAGAGTGAGAGAGAGAGGGAGAGAGAGAGAAAATGGGTGCACCAAGTTCTCTAGCCATTGCAAATGAACCCCAAATGCTTGTGCCACCATGTGCATCTGGCTTATGTGGGTTCTGGAGAATTGAACCTGATTCCCTAGGCTTTGCAGGCAAGTGCCTTAACCACTAAGCCATCTCTCTAGCCCTTCACTTGTCCTTTAATATGGTTTGTGCATGTTAGAAGATAGGTTATAATCAACTCTGATTCAGGATATCATGTCTGCCGATTTAGAGGACAGTAATTACACTTTGGTGTAAGTCATCCTGAAATTATCCATACCATTTCCTCAGAAAGAACAAGCTCTTCTTGCCATTGTGTTCAGAGTGGACTGAAGAAAAAATCACAAAGCCCAAAGAAAAGAAACCACCCTAGCCTTTTCCAAGATGCAGAAAGGCAAAAGCACTGGTGTTCTCTACATAATGATGGTGCTGATTCAAAGTGCCATGGGCAAATGGCCTGGAAACTGTTCTCCCACCCTTAGCAGAACTGGGATGAAGACTGGAGAAATCTCAGCAGACAAGTGGAACTACCATCAGAATAATGGCCATGTAAGTTTGGCAAGTAACACCTCATGGCAGTAAGTTTAGGAAATATTCCTTAAGGTCAATTGATTCTATCATCAGACGAGCTATTTTTAAAAGTGTTTATAAAACTCTCCATACAGTTGTACTGGGGTGGAGTGCTTATTTCCTCCTTCCTTTATCTTGGCAGAACATCCCCATAATAGGTTTCCCACAAGCAAATGCCAAATCCCAACATCACACGGTTAGACTCTGAGCAAATAAAAATTATTTCACATTTTCCTTTGCTGACCAATCATGATTATTACCCACAATATTTGTGTAACTGCATTCAGTTAATGAATTTCAAGCCATGTGAATGTATGTTTTCAAAGAGTATTAGCAAAGCTTCAACTGAGATAGGGAAGCTTGATAGTAAGTGAGATGATAATTAGGTCTATTTCAACGGTCACAAGATTTTCAAAGAAAGGACAAAATCTCAAGACTGAACTTTCTTTTGAAGCTCTTCAAACCCAGTTGTAGGCTGGGAAGGGTCAGATGGGCCAAGCGCCCAAAGATGCCTATGTCTTGGAGTAAGAAAAGTCTTCATTAGGGTTAATCAAAATGACTGGGCAGATGCCTGGGGAGAAAGGTCTCTCGAGCCATCAGTATTGAGAAGCATGCTTAGCACTTTGTCTAGCTCTGAAAACCAAGAAACATGGCCAGTCCTCTGCCACAAATTTGAGCCATGGGCAGTCTGAACTTGTGTCTGCCCACCCTCAAATCCCTGCTATTTTTTTTTGCCTAACATTTAGCTCCAATTTTGATAAGTTGCTCTGTTTTTATTTATTTATTTTAATTGGTGAAAAAGAAAATGACAAGGAGGACCCATTTCCCTTAGGTTTCACCCCAAAGTATACTCTACACTGCATAATCTACAGACATGAATAAACCTGCAGTCTCCATGCGGTCTAGCTCTGTCTGCAGCAGCATGAACTACATAGAACATTTAGACTTGCACGCAGAATCAATCCAGCAACATGGATGAGTGTCTTACCCTTTGGAAAGATCAAAAAATATCTGACCACTGAGATGTTTTATTCTTTTTCCTTGTCCACTGTTCTTTAAAACAATACAGTCAGGGTCTGGAGAGATGACACAGCAGTTAAGGTCCATGCCTGTACAACCTAGCTACCTAAATTCCATTCCCCAGCATCCACTTAAAGCCAGATACACAAAGTGATGCGTGCAGTTGGAGTCTGTTTGCAGTGACTGGAAGCCCTGGCCCTCCCATTCTCTCTCTCTCTCTCTCTCTCTCTCTCTCGCTCTGTCTCTTCTATCACTCTCTGCTTGCAAATAAATAAATAAAAATATTTTAAAAATACTATCCGGAATGGGGATTTAGCATAGTCATAGGGTGTTTGCCTCACATGTGTATGCCTCTGGGTTTGATCCATTAACATTGGGAAAAAATCAGAATATCCATGGCTTTTATTAGTACTGATAACATGAGATTATACTCATAGAGGAAAAATTCAATGGTGGGCTAAAGTGGTAAGATGATTTTCATTTAGCTTCTATTCCATATTACTAAAGCATTCTAATTCGAAAGCATGAAGTATGACATCATTAGTGGTTTCAGAGTTAGCAAGTTTAAACAGATTGGTGTAACAGTCATGAGTATTTTTTTTTAATGACAAATCACCCTTTACTTAAATCCAAGTAAATATCACCGACTAACCTATGTCAAAACAAGGTGTTCATACTTAACTTGATTCTTTAAGCAAATCACATTAAAGTTAAACAATGCCTCCCAGGGATTGTGCAGAAACACCTGTTTTCTTAAGCAGCATGCTCTCTCTGGGAAAAGAACTCAAAGTAAATAAAAAGGACATGAGACCATTTTATAACTTGTGCCAAGGTACAAGCCAGAAAGTATCTCCTAAGAGAAACCAAACAAAAACAGAAATATGTGACAGGTTTGTCTACTAATGGCCTTCATGTTGTTAATTCTAGTTATCTCTATCTTTGACTTAATCTCATTTTCATTAGTCAATTGATGCCAAAATCTACTTCATGATGTACTCCATTTTTTTTTAAATGTTGGACGAAATTCAGACAAAGACTACACTGTAAGTCTATCAATATTATTTTATTTTGAGTTTATTTAGAGAATGCTGTAGCAAAGAATATAGACCCAGAAAGGCTAAATGTTAAGCCAGTCATGTTGAATACCTAATACAATGTTGTTTTACTCTCAGAACATTATCTCATCTGGGCTTCTTAAGGTCCCTGGAATGGTTGGATTGTGTATTTTCACTGTTTTGAACAAAAAGCTCATCAAGTCCTCTGAACGCTTCGATACTCAATTCACTGGATAGCCATTCCAGAATCCTTCTGTGTCCTCAACTTGTGATTCTCCTGCCTCAGCTTTCCCAGTTCTGGGATTACCAGCATGCCTCTCCCAGCCCCAATCCTTCTGCCATAGCAGAATTCATGCTGAATACACATCACACCTTGTAGACTCTCTGACCATCTTCTGGTGGCTCTTTCTAGATACCTGCCCTTTTATGTGTCTTGTAGTGCTTTACACAGTGCCTGGCACTTGGTAGAGGCTTGATCAAAGTTTCAGTGAGCAGCAAACGAATGAACTTGTTATTGGCTTCATTATATAAAGGAACCAAATTGAATCTTAAAACCCCACAAATAGAAAAACAAAACCAAAGTTTTAGGAGCATCAACTAAAGTTCAGTAGCATCTTTGATGATTTTAGTGAGTGCTATGCAGATGAGTTGTATGCACATCTATCTATCTATCAAAATAGACTGGATTTATCTGAGAGGGAGAGAGAGAGAGAGAGAGTGGGCACACCAGCGCCTCTAGCTACTGCAAACAATCTCCAGATGCATGCACCAACATGTGTATCTGGCTAATGTGGGTAGTGGGGAATTGAGGCTTTGCAGGCAAGTGGCTTAACTGCTAAGCCATCTCTCCCATCCTCAAAAAAAAAAAAAAATGTTTTAAAGCAAAGTACTAACCTATCAGTCAAAACTGGAATCTTTCTTGGGTCATTGGATGGATTGGTTTGGATTTAAACGTTTTTTTCTTTTCTTTTTTTTTTGAACACACAATGTAAGTAGCCAGATCTAGAAGAATGTATTTGCCCCTCACCGTTTCCAGGCCTGATGACACTGTGTTCTGAGATGAGTCTTCGGTGATGGCTTGCTTGTTTTTCTTGGTAGAGAACTGTGCTGCAGTGACAAAACCATAAAAGGCTGTCTGAGGCAGAATCTGGAGTGTCTAATGGTATTTAAAATAAATATTTTCACTCTTGAGTTAGCAAATTTCAAGACAGATGTCTTCTATCAAAAAAGTAGCAAGTTTTTTTCTTTCATCTTGGCAAAGACGCTTTCATCTTCTGTGCTTGTGGTGCCCTGATAAGGAAGCACTTTGATTTTTGTTTGTTTGTTTTGTTTTTGATTTTGATTTTTCTCTTGTGTTTTTCATAGTTCAGAGTTGCCTTTCTAGGACTGAGATGATATGGGGCAACAGTTACCTTACTGGTGCGTGTCACAGTCAGAGAGTAGAATTTAAAGCTAGACTGCTCAAGAACACCAGCTAACAATTGTCTACACCTTACTAAATGCTCAGCTTCGGCATAGTTTTCCTTTCTGTCTTCCTGTCCTCCTTTCTTTCTGAGACTGGATCTTGCCATATATCTCAGGCTAGCCTCCAACTTGGCAATCTTCCCGCCTAACCCTCCTGAGTGTTGGGATCACAGTTACATGCAGCTTTTCTTTACATCCATTACTTCGTTTGACTTTTACAAAACCCGAGAAAAGTTCCTATGTGTATTTTTCAGACATGGACATTAATGTTTAACGCATGAGGTAAATTCCTCAGGTCATTCAACAGGTAAGTGGAAAGACAGAACTTGAATCTGGGTCTTTTAAATTCCAGAGCCCATGGTTGTTTTTTTTTTTTAATTTTTATTATATTTAAGAGACACACACACAGAGAATATGGGCAGGGCCTCTTGCCACTACAAACAAACTCTAGGTGTATGTGACACTTTGTGCATGTGGCTTTATGTAGGTACTGAGGAATTGAACCAGCAGCTGTGCAAGCAAATGCCTTTACCACTGAGCATCTCTCTGGCCCTCTAGATCCTAGGTTTTAATCACATCTGTGCTCTGAATTACCTCTGAATTATGACTATAGACATGCTCCTAAACATTTCTATATTTTCTCATATTATTACAGAGATTATGTGAATTAATATTTGTAAAATACCTAGGATTGTACTTGTTATAAAGGAAGCTTTCAACAAACTGTAACCTCAACATACTATGTATTATTTTTGCTTTGGACACAATTATCTGTTAGACAATTAGAAAAATGACCCTTTTCTCCATATAGTTCTTGTATCCTTAATTCTATCCCATAATTCTAAATTTCATGTGAAAGTACCTCTTTTCAGCCTATAGAACTCTATTAGGCTTTCTTCAGGTATGGGTTTGCTGGCAATACATTATCTGTACTTTTAATTTTTTAAATATTTATATATTCATTTATTTATTTGAGAGAGAAAGAGGCAGATAGAATGGGCACACCAGGGCCTCTAGCCAGTGCAAATGAACTCCAGACACAAGCACCACCTTGTACATCTGGCTTATGTAGGTCCTGGGAAATCGAACCTGGGTCCCTTGGCTTCAAGTGCCTTCACTGCTAAGCCATCTCTCCAACCCTATCTGTACTTTTGGTATTGAAAATATTCTTTATTATGCCTTCATTTTTGAAGTATCAACATGTTGATATCAACAATAAGTTGATATTTCAACTCAATGTAGAATTCTAAGTTTATAAGTGTTTTTAATTTTCAGTATTTTTATTTCATTCCACTTCTTATTCACCTTTGTTTCTCAAAAATGATTCACATAGCCGGGCGTGGTGGTGCACACCTTTAATCCCAGCACTCGGGAGGCAGAGGTAGGAGGATCGCCATGAGTTTGAGGCCACCCTGAGACTCCATAGTGAATTCCAGGTCAGCCTGGGCTAAAGTGAGACCCCACCTTGAAAAACCAAAAACAAAAACAAAAAAAGATTCAAATATATATTTTTCTCTGCACATAATATGTCTTTACCTTACTTTAGCAGCATTTAAGACTTTTATCTTTGCTTTTTAATGGATACAGCTAGGTGTAAATTTATTCTGTTTGAGATTTCATGCGCTTTGTTTTTCAAATGTTCTACCACCAAACTCTCTACAAACCTTCACTGCTTGCTGTACTTTTTGGATCTGTGTATTAATGTTTTTCATCATATTTGGGGGAGAAATTGCTCACTATTCCTTCAGATATATATTTCCCTCCATCTCTCTCTTCTTATCAGATGTATATACATGCATTTTTGACCACTTGGTACTGTCAAGTTATTTATTAAAGTTCTGTTCAATCTTTAAAAAAAAATCTTTATTTATTTATTTATTTGACAGAGAGAGAGTGAGAGAGAGAGAGAATGAATGGGTGTGCCAGGACCTCTAACCACTGCAAATGAATTCCAGACACATGCACCACCTTGTGCATCTGGCTAACGTGGGTCCAGGAGAATCGAACCTGGGTCCCTTGGCTTTTCAGGCAAATGCCTTAACCACCAAGCCATCCCTCCAGCCCCAACCTTTTTAATCATTTTACTCTATGTGCTTCAGTTTTTTGAAACATTTGTATTTATTTATTTATTTTCAAGCATAGAGAGAAAAAAAGACAGAGAATGAGTGCACCAGGTCCCTTAGCTGCTGCAAATGAACTCCAGATGCATGCACCATTTTGTGCATCTGGCTTTGTGTGGGTACTGGGGAATTGAACCTGTGTCATCAGGCTTTACAGGCAAATGCCTTAACTGCTGAGCCATCTCTCCAGCCCTGTGATTCGCTTGTAACAATTTCTACTGATGTGTCTTTTAGATAACTGAATGTTCATTTTGCATTTGAGTTGCTCCCAACAATCCTTTTTTTTTTTTTTTTTTGTTTTGTTTTGTTTTTTCAAGGTAAGGTCTCACTCCAGCCCAGGCTGACCTGAAATTCACTATGGAGTCTCAGGGTGGCCTTGAACTCACGGCAATCCTCCTACCTCTGTCTCCCGAGTGCTGGGATTAAAGGCGTGTGCCACTACGCCTGGCTCCAACAATCCTTTTTTTAAGTTTATGTTTTGTATTTCCTTATTTGTGATACACTTTTTTTCCTTTTTAGAGATTTTATCTCTCTCCTGAAATTCACCCTTTTCTTTCTTCCTTTTCCTAAGTATCCTTACATTTACTGATCACAATTATTTTAAAGACTTTGACTTCCAGTTTCAACATCTGAGAGATCTGTGAGTTTCTTTCTGATTGCGCTTATCTAACTCCATGATGAAACCCCCATGATAAATTCCTATTTTTCTATGATTGGTAATTTTTGAAAAAATAAGTTATTTGTGTATTTATGTGTGTGTGTGTTTCATGTATGTGATTGTGTGCATGCACATACCATAACACAAAAGTAGAGGTCAAAGGACAACATTTGGGTCATCCTCACTGGTCCACTTCTTTGACATAGGGCTCCTCTCTATCTTGCTCTGTCGTTGTGTTTGTGTTATGCTTGCTGAGACTTTCTGGAAAGTTCTCCTGTGTCTGCCTCCCATCTTACCACCAGAGTTCTAGGGTTGCAGAGGTGAGGACACAGCTTCAGGCCTTTTCCGTAGGGTTTGGGGATCTAACTCAAGTACTCAGACTTGAGGCGCAAGCATTTTATCCACTGAGCCATATCCTCAGCCCATGATTAATAATTTTTATAAGAGATTCATGATAAAGTTTCTGACCCTGAGTTTCCTGTGAAGAGGAATGAGGAGGTTTTTTTTTTTTTTTTTTTTTTTTTTTTTTGAGGTTCTTTCTAAGCAAGCAGCTAAATTACTGGTGGATTATGCCAAGCCTGTCAGTATTTGGTTTTAGTTTTGGACTGTTGGAGTGAGTCTATTTTAGTTTTGATCTTTGTTCTGAGATGTGATTCTTTCTTCTAAGGTGTGGCCCTCTGGGGTTTTAATGGAAAGTCCAAGATGTTCAAAGCCCTGCTAACTTAGAAGGACTCGAATGCCAAGTTCTGTCTCTGCAGAATGGGGTGCATGTTGAAACCTCTGCACAGCTCTCCTAACTTTCACACATTTGGTTTGCCCTGTCAGTATTGGAGTCTTAGTTTGGAATGCTCTAAGACCCTAAAAACAGCCAGTGTGAAGAGCAGAGGGGCCTCTCCCACGGGACTTTGTTCTCAGAGCTTCTCCCCTGTTTCCGAGGTGCTCGGCTGACCTGAGCTCCAACCCCTGTGCTTCTCAGTATAGGAGGGTTTCTGTTCTCTGAGTGAGCTCGACACCTCCTAGGCTGCCTAGCCTGGGAGTGCCCAGGAAAGAAAAGGCAAGGGAAAATTATATGTCATTCAGGTTGTTGTCCTTATTTCAAGGATCACATCACCTCACTTTTTTACTGGCTTTTTGTTGCTCTTCAGTAAGTTGTTTTTCATATTTTCTCCAATGTTCATAATTGCTAACAACAGAGGGTTATTCTGCTTTGGGCCATAACCAAAAGATGTACATTGCCAATGTACTGTGTTAGGAATAATCATCACTGAAGTGCTGTGAATGTTAAATTGTAGGAATCAGACCACATCTTCCATAAAAAGCACTTCTTTCTATTAAAAAGTTATTTATTTATATATTTACTCCAGACTCATGCACCACCTTGTGTATCTGGCTTATGTGGGTACTGGGGAATAGAACCTGGGCCCTTAGGCTTCGCAAGCCTTAACTGCTAAGCCATCTCTCCAGCCCAGAAAGTGCTTGTTAATTGTAAGCTGCCATCATATGCTCCCACTTTACAAGTATGGAGAAAATTTGCTCTCATAATGTGCTCATTTAAATGTGTGACACATCACCTACTCAGAGCCTGGTGTTTGAAACTATAGTTGTCGTTGAATACTATTTTGAAAATAAATACTGACTCATGAAAACACAGTTATAACACATACACACACACTCACACTTACAAAATGTTTATCAAATGCCATCCATGAAAGAAGCTGTGCAAACTATCAAAGCCAGGGCTTCTTAAACATCTCCACTTGTGACCCATTTTCATCCAAGATACTATTAAGTGACCCTGGGCATATAACTATACAAAATGGGTATAAAATCAAACTTTACTAATAACAAAACATATGGAAATTTATTTCAAAATAATTCTTGGAGCTGGAGAGATGGCTCAGCAGTTGAAGGCACTTGCTTGTAAGGCCTGATGGCCAGGTTTGATTCTCCAGTGCCCACCATGTGGAGCCAGAGTCACAAAGTGGCACTGGGTCTGGAGTTCATTTGCAATTCCAGAAGGCCCTGCCATACCTATTTTCTCTCTCTCCTTGCAAATAATAAATAGATAAAAATATTTTCAAAGAATCTATTTTTTGGAATACATATAATTTTGCTATTTGTTAAAGACAAAGACAAGTTTGCATGCTCATGAGATGGATGTATTCATTCATTTCATGTAAAAATAAATTTTGGCTGAAGATTGATACTACAGAATGTACAGCACCTTCAACATTTTCCATGTTGATCGATACTTTGATTTCATATTGTCGATGTCGAGAATGCCACTTTTCGGAAATTCATGATACAAAATGCAGGTTCCTCTTTCCTACATTCTCACCAGCATTTGCAGGGGCATCTACTATATTTATTTATCTATCTATTTATTTATTTGAGATAGAGAAAGACAAAATACTATATATATATATATATATATATATATATATATATATATATATAACTCCAAATGCAAAGAACTTCAGATACATGTGCCACCTTGTGCAATCAGTTTTATGTGGGTAATGGGGAAGGGAACCCAAGTCTTTTGGCTTTGCCAGCAAGTGCCTTAACCTCTGACCCATCTCTCCAGCCTGGGGCATCCACTTTATGTAGTGAATTGTACAAATCCACCATTCATTCATTCACTCAGTCAACCTTGATTAACTGAGCAATTGCAGTGATCCACACATTAAAACAGGTACTGGGGCAATGGTCACTCAGTTTTCTTCTCCACAGGGCCTGGTTCCTTACCTCTTCTCTCTACTTGCCCAAGGCCACAGCACAGCTCAATCCTTTTTTTTTTTTTTCAGATTGATACACAGTCCAGCTTGTATCCATGAAAAAACTAGTTTGCCTGTCTTTCCTCTCTTGCCTTTTGTCCTCAGTTTTCTGCAGTCTGGGTGAATTTTCATCATAAGGCCTAGCCTTGATAGCAGCTTCTTTTACATGCCAACTCTTCAAGGAACTATCCCAGTCAGTCTGAGCATATTGAGACCTGAGCCTAGAGCCTTGCGAGATGTTCTGAAACATAAGCTGGAAATTCACTTATTTCACTTTGAACTTAGCATTGAAGATGCTCATGAGTACAGTCTATTTGAAGATATTGTAAGGGTTTAATTTTTATGGATACCTAATATAGCATTCTCCATATTTTCTCATCAATCTGTTAATAATTGCTTTTTCTTTCACATTATCTCCTTTGTTAAGATGAGTGAAAACCCATAGCTCCATCATGCACTTACATTCTTTTGTTGATCATTCAGAGGAGAAATAAGTAGCATTAAAATGCATCCAAAGGAAGAGTAGGACTCCTTACAATGTGCTCCCCCCAGACACAAAATGGCCTGGATATCCATGACCTCACAGTGCCTGACACCACCTACACAAGACCATCATAATAGGAGGAAAAGATCATGATATCAAAATAAAAGAGAGACTGATTGAGATGGGGAGGGGATATGGTGGAGAATGCAGTTTCAAAGGGGAAAGTGGAGGGAGGGCGGGTATTACCATGGGATATTTTTTATAATCATGGAAGTTATTAACAAAAATTTGAAAATAAAAAAAGTGCATCCCAATGTCCTCCATTATGGGAAGAATTAACTTTTATCTTGAGGCTGGGACTTTGTGCATATATGAATGTGTGTGTGTGTGTGTGTAGAGTGCATGCACATGTGTAATGCTCACTTTTCAAAAGGGTTCTGCAATAAATCAAAAGCAAATCCTAGAGGAAAGAAAAGGATATAGGAACATTTACTTTTTTCTGAATATAAGCTAATGTGAGGCCTCTTTAAATTCTTTTTGAAGTGTGGACCTTATTTTCTTTGTATTTCTAGGAATTTTTTAATAATCAGCTTGATTTAAGTCAGCTTGACTTGCTCAAGTAGCAAATTTTTAAAAATATTTTATTTATTTGAGAGACAGACAGAGAGAGAGAGAGAGAGAGAGAGAGAGAGAGAGAAATGAGTACAGTGCACCAGGGCTTCTAGCCACTGCAAACAAACTCCATATGCATGTGGCACCTTGTGCATCTGGCTTATGTGGGTACTGTAGAATTTGAACCTGGGTCCTTAGGCTTCTTAGGCAAGCACCTTAACCACTAAGCACTCTGCCCAGCTCAAGTAGCAAATTTATTACTCAGTAAGGACAGCAGAAGATGAGGTAGTAAGGAGCTGGCGGAGCCCTTAACCATTTATTATTTAATTCCAGAACTCAGTCTACCTCAAACCTGCCTTGCCACCATGCCCAAGGCCACAGATCATGCTGTCCTAAAATCTGTGACTGTATTATCTTTTCGTATTCCGTAGAAGGACCTAATTCTTAAAGTATTTCAAAGCTTTTATGAGTAATAATCTAGTAAAGTTGGGAATGAGAGTTTTACAAATAGAATTTAGATTACATCTAAATTATAGAAGTATAGCAGGGACATTGGGATTTCTTTCTTTCTTTTTGTGCCATTGATTTTGTTTTTCAAGGTGGGGTAGTCTCAGAGTGGCCTTGAGCTCACAGTGGTCTTCCTACTTCTGCCTCCTGAGTGCTGGGATTAAAGGTGTGCAGCACCACACCCAGCTGCACATTGGGGTTTCTGAGACCTCTCTGGAACTCATTCTTATGGTGGCAGATTTCTAACAGTTGTCCTAATACACCTGGACAAGACCCAGGGTCTTATCCAGGGGCGGGCACCTGAAGTTAGCTCAGCCCAGCAGAGTCCCTTTATTGTAATTTTGAAGGAGCTCAAAAACATTCACATCTCACTCTGGGCTGATGAAACGTGACACAAATTCATAGGTCAAGGAGCTGGAAAAGAATGTGGGAAGATGCAAGGAAGGAAAAAAGAAAGGAGAAAACATGAAATGGAGGAAGCAGATAAGTGTGAAGAAAGCCTTGCTGGGGATTGAGGGGCTGTGGGTTTCCTGTGGGTTTCCTGTGGGTACACAGTTCCTGTGTATGTCCTTGTATGTATTCTTTTAGCTCTTTTTTTTTTTTCTTCCTATTTTTGGTTTTCTGAGGAAGGGTTTCACTGTAGCTCAGGCTGACCTGGAGTTCACTATGTAGTCTCAGGTTGGCCTTGAACTCACAGTGATCCTTCTACCTCTGCCTCCCAAGTGCTAGGACTAATGGCATGTGCCACCACACCTCACTTAATTCTTTTTTTAAAATAATATTTATTCATTTGTGAGCAGGGAGAAACTGAAGAGAAACAGACAGAATGGGTGCAACAGGGCCTCCAGCTGCATGGACCACTTTGTGCCTCTGGCTTTATTTGGGTTCTGGGGAATTGAACTTGGGTCATTGGGATTTGCAGACAAGCACCTTAACCACTGAGCAATCTCTCCAGCCCTATCCTTTTAATTCTTTTAGGTCCCTTAAGTTCTTGTGTTTTCCAATATTTATATGAAATATTGTATCACTTTAGCTCTCTCAATGATTTACATTATTCAAACCCCAAAGTCCTAATTAATATTGGACAAAACATTAAACCTGAAACATAATTATGAAGACATTTAAAGTAGACATTCCCTAGCCGTCCATAGTTTTGTTCATGTTATACACATTTATGGATATGTAATGTGCTTGGCTCTTTGGGTGTCTTCTTAACTAGTGTGTCATTCCTCTACCCAAGATGCTTCCTCTTTGCTACCATTAAAATCCAAGTTAAGCATAAATGCTCTAGAAGTCAATCAAAACTGAACTCAATATTAAAAAAAAAAAAAAAAAAAACGGGCTGGAGAGATGGCTTAGCCGTTAAGGCACTTGCAAAGCCAAAGGACTCAGGTTCGATTCCCCAGGGCCCACATAAGCCAGATACACAAGGGGGCTCCAGGTATCTGGAGTTCATTTGCAGTGACTAGAGGCCCTGGTATGCCCATTCTCTCTCTTAAAAATAAATTTTAAAAAAATCTTTAAAAACTGAAATTAATGCTTTCTGGGTTCTTATTAGTTCTATTTATAGCATGTTTCCCAATCTTAAGACCATTCATACTATGCTACTTTGCATGTGTTTTGTGTTGCCCTACTGTCATTCTGAAATTGCCTTATTTTTTTTCCTAAGAGGTAATAAATAATTTGACAAAAGGGACAAAATATTCTCCTCCATATTTTATGACTTCACTTTAAAAAGCTCTGGCTGTATGTATTGCATACTTCTGGCGCCTCATTAATATGCTAACTATCTATACCACACCCTGTGTGACTTACAAGATTTTGAAATACTAGGAGCAAGTATTTGAAAACTATCTACTGAGACAAGATAGCAGTGACATCAAGAGAGGCAAAACGTTAACCACCTGAACTTTACCTATGATGCGCTCTGTCACTCAGCTTCCCATCCCTAGAACAGAAGTGGTGTCAGACAGCGTTGAATGCAAATTCCTTTATGCATCGTGTATCTTCTTCAGTGACCACGGAAGCCCTTATTTTCAGTGAGGCAAAGACAGGTGCAGCTCTCCTGAGTCGAGGGCCTTGGATGAGCTTCCCCCTGTCTAATTCATCAACAGATACATCAGGTTATAGAGCATGATGAACGAGTGCACACTTACAGTGAGCACAATCTTACAGAGAGCACAACCCCATGCCCTTTGAAAAAGTCTCTAAGAAGTGTAGGAGAGCATTTTTTAAAATTCTACTTGATAATCTAAAATGATTCATTAAAAATCCCAGCACTTGGGAGGCAGAGTAGGAGGATCACCATGAGTTTGAGGCCACACTGAGACTACAGAGTGGATTCCAGGTCAGCCTGGACTAGAGCAAGACCCTACACCTTGAAAAACCGAAAAAAAAAAAATTTATTTCCTTTTCATAAAGCTTTTCTTTGGTGATTGATATGTCCAAAGACATTTTATTTTATTTATTTTTTATGAGAGAGAGCGAGAAAGCAAGAGAGAGAATTGGCATGCCGGGTTCTTAGCCAATGCAAATGAACTCCAGATGCATGTGCCTCCTGGGCACCTGCATCACCTTGTGTATCTCGCTTACATGTGTCCTGGGGAATCAAACCTGGGTCCTTAGCCTTTGCAGGCAAGTGCCTTAATAGCTGAGCCATCGCTCCAGCCCCAAGGGCAGTTTTTTAAAATTCACTGACAACTAAGGACCACTGTAAACTCTGTCTACACGATATTTTCAGCAGACCAGGTGGATGTTATTGTAGGAAACTGAAATCAGAAAACTTTCTCTATCAAGCCTCAGTTTGTACATGGTGGCATAATCTGACACTACTGGTATGAGAACTTTTTTTTTTTTTTTTTTTTTTTTTTGTAAATCTAAAGTAAATAGCTGGAGTAGGTTTGTAACTCACAGAAAAACACAGCGTGTTTACACACATACCTCTTCTTGATGCCTTTGACCTGAGAACTTGAGTGAAACTCTGCACAGGCTGCCAAGTTCCAAAGCTGGGAACAGACCCAGCCAGCATGATCTTACTCTCTCCTCTAACCACCTGGAAACATTGTTTTAAGTAGACAGAGGTGAAAACTTTACAATTTTTACCAATAATTCAATACTTGTGAGACTTTGGAGACTACACTTATAGTGAGAACGGTAGGCTATTTTAATCTTTAGGTGTGAGCAGATTCGACTAGATTGATTTTCTTTCATTCCTAGTTCTCCATCTCTGCCTTCTCAAATCACGGTCTCTTTGGATTTTTGTCTTTGGTTGCTCTTTGTCCCAACATATTCTGCTCTGTCCAATCTGCTTCTGCTTACATGTACAGCCTACGCCATCTCTGGTCACTCCCAGGCCAGTGGAACTACATTGCCCCACAGGAGGACCAGGGAAGGAGCTATACTCACAGTGTTTTTCTCTTGTGAGAGCTATAGCCATGCCTAGCCTTTCACTATTGCTGTCCTAAGACCTTCCAACCCTTCCTTGTCTTTCCTGGAGTCTGCCTTGGGTACTGGCTGTGGAGGAAAGACCATTAATCAAATGCCAGAAAACAGGGCTGGAGAGAAGGCTTAGCTGTTAAGGTTCTTGCCTGTGAATCCTAAGGACCCACATTTGACTCTCCAGATGCCACGCTAGCCAGATGCACAAAGGTGAACCAAGTACAAGGTAACACATGCCCACTAGGTGGCTATAGTGTCTGGAGTTTGATTGCAGTGGCTGAGGCCCTGGCGTGCCAATTC
This sequence comes from Dipus sagitta, assembly GCA_036346955.1. NCBI lineage: Eukaryota > Metazoa > Chordata > Mammalia > Rodentia > Dipodidae > Dipus > Dipus sagitta. The sequence goes on along the minus strand of CM070772.1, from coordinate 36,814,772 downwards.
TCTCTATCTCTGTCTCTCTATATCTCTCTCTGTCTCTCTATTTTTTTTAAAAAAAATACCAGAAAATGGAACCAAACCCAGTTAGAAAATTCTCACAGGCTTCATCCAGGAATTCCAAGGGACTAGATTTGGAATGCTCTAACCTGGTATCACAGAGCTATAGCCCTGAACTATGTAAACCCAGCCATTGACCAACACTGACTTTGACCACCCAGGACTGCCCTTATTTGCAGAGATTACACAACAAGAAATGATGTGCATAGCATCTCACACTCTCCATCCAGAACTGCACATGTCTGGACCACCCTTCTTCACGTGGCATAAACACCACACCAGGAAAATGCACACAAAGAAACTCCCTTTAACTAGAAAAGCATTGCTCACAAGTGGAGACTCATGTAGCCCACTATTCTATGCTAAAGATAGTACTGTGCCCACTGCCTAACGTGTGGCCTTCTTCAATGTACTCAATAGATCATCCTTCCCATTCTGGGACTCCGTTAACAGGCAATCCCCTCTCTGCTACTACAGTGACTGGCTACTTTATCTACTGACATATTTCCTCTTATTCTTCCAGTCTTACCCCAATACATTTGGCTTCCTGGACCTCAAAAGTACATAGCTTGCTGTCTGCTCACAGGTTATGTGATCATTTAAAAAAAACTCAGCTATTTGTTTCTCTTCCCAAATTATAGACTATGTGTTGAATTATTCATCAAAACATTTGCCTTGTTCTTGCTTGACCAACCATGAATTGGGATTTCTCCAGTTGGTTTCATCTTTGGAGCTGTCAAAATTAACATAAAACCCTTCTATGACAACCCACTGACCCCAGCAACATGTAGAAAACTTTCTCAAAGACAATTCCTCCTTGTAAGAATAAGGTCCCCAAATAGTCATCAGTTATTTTGCCTCTTCTTTTTATTTTTAAACTTTCCTTATTTTAAGTGGATAAAACAGGAAAAAAAAATAATACACTTCTTAAGTAATACCTTTGGTTTAGGGTCATAGTAAGATAAAACACTTCACACATAAACATCCGACCTTAAGTAAGAAAGTAAAATATACCTTTAATTGCACACACACACACACACACACACACACACACACAATCTATTTTCCTTTTTGTCTTTTTATGCCTTTGTAAATCCATCCATCTCACAGTTTCACTTCACTTGAATTATTCCTTTTGTCTTCATTGGCTTTTTGGTTGCTAAATTGTATAACTGACTTGCCTTTTTTGGTGTATGTTGAATTTCAAATATTCTTTTATTTAAAATTCTGCTCTTTTAATACACTGTTGACCTTCTCATGCCTGTAATAACTTTTGTTCCCACATGAATCATTACACTCTTTGTAATAGGAAGAAATAACTTTCAGATGTAGGGAGCTCTTGGAATGTAAGTTTGAATCTTTCACAAATTCAAATAGCCCCAACTTTTGAATGCAAAAAAAATACAGAGATTTGCAACTGTTTGTACCTAGTAATAGAAATGTAACCTTTTACCCAAGGAATTTTCAGTGTTTAAAAAATGCTGGTGAGAATCCAAAATGGCTCAGTCACTTTGGAAGGCAGTTTCTTAGAAAACTAAACATCTTCTTATCATATCATCCAACAATTTTGTTCTGTAGCATTCACCCAAATGAATTGCAAACTAGCTGCACACAAACAGTGACAACAGATTTATTCATCATTGCCGAAACTTGGAAGCAACTGTAACATATTCAATAGAAGAATGGGTAAACAGTCTGTGATACCTCCTGATGGTGAAATATTATATAAGGATAAAAAGAAGTGAATCATTAAACCACATAAAAAGACTTGTTAACTGGAAAAGTCAATATGAGGAACCTATATTGCTGTATGGCTTCAGCTATAGAACATTCTAGACAGGCAAATTGGTGCAAGATCAACACTGCAAAGGTCAGCAGATGAGATGGGAGGATACAGAAGGTGAAAAACTGCAGCACATGGAATTTTTAAGATAGTGAAACTCCTCTGTATGTTCCCCAGTGTAAATTTTGGACTTTAGTTCAATATTATGTTGGTAGTGACTCAACAGTTTTCACAAACATACCTAAGAAATGGAAAATATTAAGAGGAGGAGAAACTAGGTTGAGTCAGATCAGAGTATAATTGATCTTTTTGTACTTCCTGTTCTATAAAGTTTAGATGTCTGTTAAAACAGTAATTCTCAGCTGCTGGGGGAAAAAAAGTCCCCAGTATCATGAACAAACAGTGGATTCGACGAGCTACCAAGTCAGTCATATAGGCAACCCACCACTACAATAATGGCACATGGACTCTGTGGGTAATCAACTGCTCTCCAATTGGATATGAGGCCTGTTCAGTGCAAGGGAATTCATACCTGGTACTGAGAACCTAGTTAGGAGCCTGTGTCTTGGGATGTCATAGACTCTAGAACGAAGTTCCCACTTTTCTTTAGCTAAAATGAAAGGGTATGCCCACCAACATCTTTTAAATGACTGTTCTTATCCCCTTTGATCCATGCTGCTCTCACTCTTGGTTGGAGAATCTGCTTTTAGCAGATGGTAACAAATAGTAGAGAGAGCCAAGATCCATCAGTACCACAAGAAGAGAAAGCCAACTGCCCAGCACGAGACAAATCATCCCTATCACACCTGCAAGGGGTGGAAGACATTGTGGAGAAAGTGGTAGAGTTAATGTGAATGCCGCTCCCACTACTAGCCTGAGAACCAGGGAGATGGTAGGAGACACTGAAGAGATTCAAAATTCGTCAAAGCAGAAAATGAGAAGCTGCTGAGTGCTCAACACTGAAGGAGACTCATAACATTGTTGAGTCACTACCAACATAGTATTGAAACAAGGCTCAGAGAACTTAGTGGAAGAGGGGGTGGAAAGAATGTAAGAGCCATGGTGGGAGGAAGATATACTCTAAGGCATGTTCCTCTCCATAAGAATGACTTGTGCACAGTGATTACCAATAAACCCACTGAGGATGACCTCAGTTGGGGCAGAGGAGAGGGGACATAAGAGTATAATCCAATGGGGAGATGATCAATTGCAATATTCATATAGTAAATTTTTCAATATTTTTTTAAAGAATAAAAAAGTAATTATTGGGCTGGAGAGATGGCATAGCAGTTAAGGCATTTGCCTGCAAAGCCAAAGGATCTGGGTGCAATTCTCCAGGACCCACGTAAGCCAGATGCACAAGGGAGGGGGGGTGCATGCATCTGGAGTTCCTTTTCCCTGGCTGGAGGCACTGGCATACCCATTCTCTCTCTCCCTCTCTACCTCTTTCTCTTTCTCTCTCTCAAATAAATAAATAAATAAAACATATTTTAAAAAGTAATTCTTAATTTCAAACAGATAAAAACAAAGATGAGTCCATTTCCCAAGTGTACCAGAACAACGAAGCCTAATGGACTTTCAAAGAAACTTTTGATAACTTTCAGATGGTCTAGTAGGATGGGGGCAGAATGAACATATATCCTAGGCTGCATCTTGGGTACTGGCCTTAGTGCTAGGTGCTTTCCACACAGAATCTCAGTGGGACTCTGTAAGACAGGTGTTCAGCGAGGTTTTGTAGCTTAGGAAGAGTAGACAATTCACTCCAGACCACAATGGCAGGAAATGGTAGAACTCAGCCCAACTCAGGTCCTTTAGATGAAAGGAAAAAAGAAAGAAAGAAGAAAGGAGGCAGGTTCTCTGTTCACTTCTGACAATGACACAGGGGGGTTGCCCAGCAGGAATAAAGAGTGAAGCTTTTCACTACTCTCCAAGAACCCACCTTAGTTACAACTCTTCGGGCTCCAGAAACCAGCACTGTGGTGTAAAGCTAATCCTGACCCTGTCTCCTCTGTAAGCTTTCCATGTGGGCAGCATGAAGCCAGGACTTAGGGTCTCTTTCAGGAGTATCTATGAGTCCCATAGTAACAGGGAAAACACAGTGGGGATAGAAGACATGTGTGGAAGGCCCGTGCGGGTGATCTGGCGTTAATATTATATACTGCAGAAAACGCCTGCAGCATTCTTTATGATCCTCTCAGGATATTTTTATTACAATTACGAGCAGCAGCCCTTGACAGATACACCCACGGCTCTCAATTTACCCAATCAACTACCATACCCTCCTGTACTTCTGCTCTTATATTTAAATTAAAAAAAAAAAAAGGTTGAGGGCTCACGTATTACCTTTGCTAATTTTGAAAGAGAAGGAAAATCTGCAGAACCCAAAGCTCAAATAGCTCACTTTAAAAGCACTTGAGAACAAGAGAAAGTTTGATGTGATTACATTAACAGCAGCGACAAATGCATGTAAAACACTTAACCATGGTCTGTGATGCGAAGAAAACCCATTTAGGTGTCATTCATCTTTTTCACGTTGCTACAGTGAGTACTCCCTGCTTCATTGGCTCAGGCAACACTTGAATTAGGATGCTACATGTTCCAGAAACAAACTTCCTAACTTTTCTTTCTGGCACCCTTTCATAGAAATGCTTAAAAGCCAAAATACAAAACAAAATGTCTTTTAAAATCCAAATTATAAAACAAAATATTTTTTTTCCCCTCAATTCCACCTCTCTGAAAACAATTTGTTTTGGAAATGCTTTCTCTGGAGGGACATGATTTTTTTTTTAAACCTAGTGATTATTTCTAGTACTTTTTATCCAAAGGAAATAGACTAGAAAAAAATGAACTATAATCTCTGATTAGGTATAAAGAAATGAGGGAAGGACAAGGAGAAAGTGACAAAGGAACAGAGGAACTACACATGAAAGCCCTGAACAGGCTTCACACCAGCCTTCCGCAATCTCACACTCACAGAGCATTCCACCTTCAAGGAAAGGCTGGAGAGATGGTGCAGAGGTTAGGTGCACTTCCTGCGTAAGCATTAGGGGTTTGAATCTCCAAGTCCCACATAAACAACCAGATGTGACCATGTGTGCCCATAACCTCATTCCCTCAAAGAGGAGCAGAAACCAAGGAATCTCTTGGCCTTTCAAAAACAAACAAACAAACAAACAAACAAAAAACCCAGCAAGATCTGGTATCAGTAATAGACTCTGGCTCAAATATAATACATGCACACTAGCAGCTACAACAACAACAAAAAATCCAGCAAGTTTAGCAATAGTTCTCCTAGTCTGCCATCTCCCCAGCTGTGGTGGTTTGATTCAGGTGGCCCCCATAAGCTTAGGTGTGCTGAATTCCATCTCCCCAGCTGATGGAAATTTGACGATTAACGCCTCCTGAAGGCAGTCTATTGTTGGGGGCAGGCTAATGGGTGTTATAGCAGCTTCCTCTTGCCAGTGTTTGGCATACTCTCCTGTTGCTGTTGTCCACCCTCTGCACATGCCATCGTTCTCCCCTGCCATCATAGAGCTTCCCCTCAGGTGTGTAGGCCAAAATAATCCTCCCCCCCCCCCAGCTGTTTTTGGTCAGGTGTTTTCTGCCAGCAATGCAAACCTGACTGCAACACCAACTAAGTTTCACAGGTTAGAGAAAACAGTATGATGTGATGGGGGGGGGGGCATGGAAATGAGTTGGGCAATCTGTGCCTAAATGACCACAACGTTGGTAAGTCACAACCAGCGAAGATTCTATTTTCCTTTCCATCTCCAACTCCTCTGCGAAATCTGTCCTGGAGATTGATTTGGGCTAGCCCCCATGGAGGGCCTCCTGGGGAATCATTAAGGATTTTTATAGTTTCCTCTGGGTGAACGGGTGTATGAAAGCCATTATTCCGTGGTTTGATACAGGCTCCCATCTTTTCAAGCTGCCCCCTCTCCTCGAGCCACCCTTTACAATTTTGTTCTGTGTTTTCAGTTTTCCTGGGAAGAACAAGTCAGCCTGTATAAGATATCCCGGCACTTGCAGCTGTCTCATTTTTACTGCAAAAGCGGAAAGCCCAGAAAAGAACCAACTGTGTCCTAATAGGAATAATGAGCTAGTACCTCACCCAAGCAAAAAAGGGTATCAGGCAGATAAGGGCTTTGGGGAGGAGAGGGGAGGAATCAGACCCTCTCTCCTCACCCCAACATCATCCCCTCCCCCACATCTGGGCGGAGAGTTTCAGAGGACAGGAGGTCCAATGTTGGCTCTTTCTCCTCTCTGCCCTCAAAATACACATTTAAAGGCTCCCAAGAGAATTTCTTGCAAACTTGAGTTTCTGATGTGGAAGGAAGTATTTCCAGATCTTGGGGTGGGGGGTGCGGCGGGGAATCACAAGCTTCAACATCACACAAAGGGAAAGAAAATATGGAGATTTGAAACTTTGAAAGGATATTAAATAAGGGACAGAATTTTGGTTATGTTAGATATGAATGCCAGTACTATAGGAAAGACCTCATAAAACATATCAAGCCCAGGCGAAAATAAAACAAGCAAAAATAGCATATCATTTGAACTATAGCAGGCCCATAAATTCAGCTCCAAAATTACAAGCCAACACACATACCATATTGTACAACTGAGCCTGAAAAGGGGGAAATTAGCAATAAACCAAAAAGCTATTAAAAGTAGCATATTGAAATAAAAACTGCAAAGCTACAGAAATCAGAATAAGTCACTATCTAGGGAGAAACACCAACAAAATATGTGATTATTTTTTTTCTTTTCCTTTTTAAAGATTCTAGATTTCAGAGCACATCTGAAGCGGTGGATGAGTCAATATGGGTGGGTAGGTTCAGCTTGTTTGACAAATAAGTTTTGCTTCTCACCAGGACATTTGGATGCTTCATAAATAGAAACCTTTAAGCATAAGGAAGTGCTTTCTCAGAGAGTGAATATTTTCCTCAAATCACTTGGAAAAGAGAAAGAACATTTATTTCCATGTTTCTCATATCTAGCAAACTTCTACTGACCTTAGGTTGAACTTGGAAAACATTGTTCTAGTACAATCTCGGCTAGAAATTCCAAACTTGCCTTTCTTTACCATCTGCCCATGGTCTTGGAAGCATGGGTCCTTGCAATACGTCCCATTTGAGATAGATAGCGTGTTGGCTTTTGTGGAGGAGCGCATACATGCCAATTATGCGCATGGGAAGGATGCTGCCCGCTTTACAACAAATGTCTGTGCGCTGACTTCTCCCAAAGCTGATCGCACTGCGGTGCTGTGCGCGGGCATTCAAAGGAGAAAAATCGCAAGTTTAAGTCTGCAGCTTTTAATTGATCGTATTTTGTGACTCCAAAGTGGGTTCACTGCTCCTGACTAAAAATAGTTCAGCATGCTTGGTCTGGCTATGTTTATAGCCAGAGCAAAGGAAGTGACTATTAAATGAACCGGAAGCGAGGCCTAGAGACAGCTTGATTGGTTGCAGCTATCTTTGAACCGAGTTTGAACAACTGGCCAGTTGTGGTTGGTCAGCCACTTGTCAGCCTGATGTGCTTTATTTAGCATTTGTTTACACGTCAAGGTAGGTTGCATGCGTTATGGAAGGAAAACTTCTTAGGCCAAAATGAAATGTTTGAGGAGACAGTTTTAGGTTAAAACTTCAGATTAAAGCTCTGGGCAACACAAACCCAAAGGCTGTCTTGACAGCTGCTTTGGCTTTGTCCTTCCTGCCTGTACCTGAGAAGCAGGTTCGGGAGGCACTGCCTGCCTTGCTGGCCCTGGGCGCTCTGCTCCTGGAGCGCGATTCTAACGCTCGTGCCCATGTGCGCCCCCTGGAGGAAGTCGGCTGCAGCGACGGCTTGACGGTGCCTGGGCCTCACGCATCTCGACCTCCAGTGGCCCAAAGTTTCTAAGTGCTGTGGGTGGGTTATGCTTTTTTTTTTGTTTTTTTTTGTTTTTTTTTTTTGTTTTTTTTTTCCCAGTTTCTGTCTACGTCTTGCCTACAGCGTCCAAACTCTTTAAAACCGAAAACCCAAAATTGCTATTTCCATCTTGTGGTATAAGATTTCTTCGTTTTCGGTCTGGAGAGATGGCTTGGCGGTTAAGGCGATTGCCTGCAAAGCCAAAGGATCTCGGTTGGACTCTCCAAGACCCAAGTAGGCCAGATGCACAAGGGGGCGCATGCATCTGGAGTTTGTTCGCAGTGGCTGGAGGCCCTGGCGCACCCATTCCCCCCCCCCATCTCTTTTTCTCTGTCAAATAAATAAATAAATAATATTTTTAAAAAGTTGTTCGTTTCAAAGGTACGTGCAAAGAAGGGCAATGAAAAAAAATAGAGGGAGAGATTGCAAAGAGTAAGAAGGATTGGGCTGGGGAGGGGAGCAGTGGTTAAGAACATTTCCTGTGCAAGCATGAGGGTCTCAAGATGCCTGCGAGACTGCTGGAGGTCCATTCTCAGGTCACGCATAAACAGCTGGGTGTGGCATGTCGGTCCGCCTGCCCACAGGGGAGTAGAGACGAGACAATCTTAGGAGCTCATGCAACAATGTCAACTTCCAGGATCTGTAAGACTCCAGCCCACATACGAACGGTAAGAAGAGTCATGGAGTGAAATAGCATAGTGCCCTTCTTGGCACTGCAGGCGACTGAACGTGGGGCACGGCAAAGGGTCATACATGGGTCTATACCAAATACATATCCCAGCACACGCTCAAGCAAAAAAAAAAAGAAAAGAAAAAAAAAAAGAAAAAAAAGAAAAAGAAAAAGAAAAAAAAGAAAAGAAAAGTCGGGCACGCATTTAATCCCAGCCCACGGGAGGCAGAGGTAGGAGGATCGCGGAGAGTTTGAGGCCATAGTGAATTCCAGAGGTGTAACTGTTCCATTTGCTATTACTTGTTGCCTTGTATCAAAGGAACTGCCCAACACCTTTTCGTGTTATGTTTCTCAGAAAATAAAAACATTTATATCACAATTGTGGTAAACAATAGTATTTGGAGAGTGGCTCAGTGGTAGAGCACGTGCCTAGCATGAGTGAATCTCTGGATGCAACCCCTGGCACTGAGGGGGAGAGAAAAACAAAGTATTTGTAATCTAATTAGGGATTCTCTAATGCTGCAAGTGACTTACTCAAGGGCTGGTATCACTTTCTGCCCTGCATGGTTGTCCAAGACAGCACCCTTCTCTTACAGAGGAGCTGGAATCCAAACCCCAGGTCAGCCTCTTGGCTGAGGGAGGCTGTCAGTACCTCTTTTTCTCCCTATCACCATCACTTTTATTCAATGCTACAAGTATTCAGTAAAATTCCTAAAACATGGTCACTGGCACACATATAATAATCAGAACTGTCAAGATATGAAATCTAAATCTGTCAGTTGAATATCTGCATATATATTGTTGTTGGAAAAATATATCAAACATCATCAAACATGTTCTACAGAGTTACCTCCAATTACTTTATCTGTGTTCTGCCTGCCTGTTTGTAGGGCTCAAGATTGTCATCATTCCAAAACCATACCCTTTTATATATTTATTTATTTATTTATTTATTTGAGAGAGAGAGAGAGAGAGAGAGAGAGAGAGAGAGAGAGAGAGGAAGGAAGGAAGGAAGGAAGGAAGGAAGGAAGGAAGGAAGGAAGGAAGGAAGGAAGAGTCATATAGAGAGAATAGATGTGCCAGGGCCTCTAGCCACTGCAATGAACAAAGGCAATGAACAAACTCCACACGCATGTGCTACCTTGTGCATGTGGCTTTACTTGGATACTAGAGAATCAAATTGCAGACCTTAGGCTTTGCTAGCAAGAGCCTTAACTGTTGAGCTGTTTCTCCAGCCTCCGTATCATTTCTTTCTTAGCCTCACTTAACACTTCCTTTCTTTTCTTAAAAAAAAAAATATTGATTCATATGTGTGCTGTGCTATGTGTGTGTGTGTGTGTGTGTGTGTGTGTGTGTGTGCACGTGTGTGTGTGAGAGAGAGAGAGAGAGATCACTGGAAATGAACACTAGATGCATGCACCACTTTTGGCATCTGGCTTTACATGCATGCTGGAGAATTGAACCCAGGCCGGTTAGCTTTGCAAGAAAGCACTTTTAACCACTGAGTCATCTCTCCAACCCATAAAGCTTCCTTTCTTGACAACATAATTCAAGGTGAGAAAAGAATAAAGCAATTCCAGCCACTGAAGAGGAGGTGACTCTAAATCAATCACTAATTAATGGAAGCACAGTGAAACAATGAGCATTCATAATTTTCTCAAAACATCCCTAGGACTTCTCTTTATTTGTCTCATTTTTTGGAGAGTAGTTCTGGGGAACCAATTTTTCTACCTATCCCCTTCCTCCCTGGAGTTCTTTAACCCCTTTTTATTTCCCCAAGTTCAGGAAGAAAAGAGCCACTGGCTTGAGAGCATGCACAATGGCTGGCATAGGTAGCTCAATTGTGAAAACTGAGTCTTGGTAAGAAGAATTTCTTTTATCCCCTCTAAAACTCACTGAGGGTGCACTTTGGACCATGGTTATATATGTGCATTATATACATGTATATTTCTGCGTTCATATACGTGGTTTACTTTTGGGCTAAAAACATCAAAATATCTAAAATCCAAGTTCCATGTTCAAGAATAGAGTCTGATCATGCTATCATGAGGCTATCTCCTCAGTTCTTGCCCCCTCCTTGATAGAACAGTCCAGAGGTAGGATAGTTATACATCTAAAAGAAAAGCACACTAGGAATTTGAAAAGCTGGAATGCAAAACTCTCCATTTACCCACTTCCCGTTGGATGGTTTTGTCCCGATTATCAAAGGTCTCTGAAGTGTCTCTGCTCCCTCATGTGTAAAATGGGCTGTTGATCCCTCTCAAGATTTGATACACCAGTGAAATGCGGCATTAAATCAGCTAAACACAAACAACTGCATCTGGAGATAGTAGTCTGAAATTAAATGGAAGATGCTAGCTTCAGTTTCTCTCTCTTATTTTTATTTTTTGAGGTAGGACCTGCTGTAGCCCAGGCTGGAATTCATATGTAGTCTCAGGCTGGCCTCCAACTCACAGTGATCCTCCTACCTGTGTCTCCCTAGTGTTGGGATGAAAGGCATGCACTGGCAGAGAAATAATGGGCCTACTAGGGCCTCTGGCTGCTGGAAATGAACTCCAGATTCATGTGCTACCCTGTGCATCTGTCTTTATGTGGGTACTGGGGAATCAAACTTGGGTAGTTAGACATGGCAAGTAAGCACCTTAACCACTGAGCCATCTCTCTAGCCCTGGCTTCAGTTTCTCTTACAACACTTCTCATTCCTCCACCCCACCACATGGTTTGGGATTTTAACTGGGAGAATCAGATGTAACTCATTCATCCCAGCCTTGGCAGTCAAGAAGAGATAAGGAAGGACTCACGTTTACTTTAAATGTGGTCCCAAAGTTGTCATGTCAAGCCAGGCTTCCCTGGGGATGCAGGAATACCAACAAGGCAGATCTACCCTGCAGTCTCGGAAGCAAATCCTAGATCAAGGAGAGCAGTGGATGTGCCTCTGACCCCACCCATCAGGCTTTATTCTATCCCTGTTGCATGTTAGAATTTCATATAGAACATTAAAAAAATAATGACAGTATGGCTCTCCAAAATTTCTGATTTTAATGGTCCAGTTCCGGTTTAGGCAACACTAATTTTCCTGATGCCACAAGTGTTTCAACGTGCCATCAGACCTGAGATCCACCAATCTAGCCTTAGCAGAGCTGACAGCTGGAGATGGTAGGGGTGAAGAATCCTCCTACTCTTGAGTGCTTAAGGCATTGAGGAAAGATAAGAGAACAGCGGTTGGTTGAGGCAATAACCTATCTTCCAGAAAGAGTAAAATTAGTTCCACCTGGAGCCAGTCTTGGGCAATGAGTAATTGTCCCGTCTTTTCTGCCAATGGGTTAAATTTTCCAAGGAGCTGTTGAATAACCAAAATCTGCACGTTTTTTTTTTTTATTTAAACAATGTAACTCCAGAAGCTTCATTTAAGCTGATATCATTATAGACTTTTAAGTCTCCTGCCTACATTTAGTTCCTTGATTTGTGAATTAAGAAGTACTTAGAAAGTAATGACTTATTCGGATGGCTTGTTCTGTAATGGTGGTTATGGGGCCAGTCTCTTAAACCATTGCACACAGAGGATATTTTGATCAAGTTGCAGTCAATTGTCTTAAAAAGCCAAAGACAGAAAGAGCAATGTGAAAGCATCCAAATGATGGGAAGAGAACCAAGCTGTCTTCATTTCCAGTTTGCTCTATTAATTAAACCACATACTAAAACAGAGAGAGCTGCTCTCCTCCTTGAAATAGTGAGACGTACGCATTTTCCTCTTTCTTTTACTAATGGTTTCTGAGCTGCTGTGGTGACATTTTTCTTCTTGCTGTATCGGATGAAATCTTTCGTGGCTAATGAAACCCAGTTTCTGCTTTTCATTCTTGTCTATTCATGCTCCCAAATAAACCAGAGGTCCTTTTGCTATCTATGTTCCGTGGGGATGGTCCCTACTTGCCTTCCTCCTGTGTTCTTCCAGCATCCTTACATTGAGCAAATGGTAATGGGAAGCGTCGTAGCAGAGCAGAAACAGTGTCTCTCCTTAAGCTTTTAGAACTAGGAGCTTCCTTAAGAACTACATAAAACTAAACTTGCACACAATAAATAAGTATTTCTGACTTAGAGTACTATAGGAGGCAAAGATTCATCTAATCACCCAAAACCCCAATCAAAGACAAAGAACTTCATCATCTTATCACATTCTCCAAGATATTGATATTAATCATCACCAAAAAAAAAATGATGGGTCATGGAGACTAGATGTAACGAAGAGTGGATTTGACTATGTCCAATTCTAGGGTAGCAATGTATAAAGAAGATCATGAAAACAAGTCCCTACTCATTCTAATGAGAGCCATGCTAAAAAAGGGAAGACTTTAACGTCTGAATGGTGGGTAGAGGTGATAGCAGGAGCCATGGGTGATGTTCATAAAGGAGACTACTTCAGAAAGTGAGCTGTCAAGTTCACCAGCCAGTTCACTCTGCAGAGTGGTCCCTTCATTCCACGTATACTTTTTAAAAACATTTTATTGTTTATTTCTCTATTTATTGACTGAGAGTGAGGGAGAGAAAGAATGAGCACCCCAGGACCTCCAGCCACTGCAAATGAACTCCAGATGCGAGCACCCCCTTGTGCATCTGGCTAATATGGGTCCCTGAGGAATCAAACCTGGGTCCTTTGGCTTTTCAAGCAAATGCCTTAACCGCTAAGCCATCCCTCCAGCCCAATTCCACATACTTTTATTGAGTGCTGGACACTTATTAGACACAGAACAATGATTATGTTGGATATATACTATATGGTTAGAGCAGGGTGGTGACTCTGGAAAGTGGATCAGCCTGGCTTAGTGTCCCCTGAATTTAAAATGACCTCTTCATTCCTGGCCCCATGGAGAACTTACAAATCATATGAAAATATCTTGGAAAATCAACAACTTATTTCAGCATTAGTCGCCAGTTACTTCATTGATATATTTTCTTGCTTTTGCATTCCCTTTCTAATTAAGTTTGCTATAAGCTTATTAAATTTTCTAGTGTTTAGCAGTAATGAAAAGTTAGCTTGGGCTGGAGAGATTGCTCAGTGGTTAAGGCACTTGCTTGCGAGGCCTAAGGATCCGGGTTTGATTCCCAAGTATCCTCTCAAAACCAGATACACAAATTGGAAGAAGCACCTAGAGTTTGTTTGCAGTGACAAGAGGCCCTGGCATGCCCATTCTCTCTCTCTTATTCTCTCTCTCCCTCCTTGCAAATAAATTATAAATAAAAATATTTTAAATTAACCTATATATTATTATGCTGCATTATAAAACATATATTAAATGAAAAAGAAAGACATTTTATATGTATTTATATTGCAATGGTATTTGGATTAAAAAGTTTGTATTGTGCATATTTGTGGGAGTGGGCAGGAACAGGAAATTGTTTTTTATTCCTGCCTTTTTCAGCATGGTTATTCTTCATCAATATTAACAACTGCCTTAAAAAAACTGATGAGAATCCAGACCACAATCTAGCTGGGGTTTAGCTCATGGAGTTCTGATTTCTAAGTACAGTGGTCTCTGCCCTATAGGCGTGGGTTTCAGTCCCACTGAACTTGACTGTGCTTTTGCTAACTGGCAGCATGTCACCAGGGTAGACTGCCAAGCACTTAGGGGAAGTCACTTGATCAACTTGTCCTTGGCACAATGGCCACTCTGAAAATAGATGGACTCAAATGAAATGAACTCCACTAAAACCCTGCCCCAAGCGTTCTGATGAGTGAGTGCATGCTGTGTTTGCAACCTGTATTTCTTTTTTTCTTGTTAAATATGGAAATGTTTACGCTAGAGTAGAAAGTTCTGCTTGAATGACATTTAGTTTTTAGCTCTGGTCTCCTTATGATCTGGAGTTTCTCGCTAGATTAGGTGGGTTTGTCCTGCCCCACTCCGAGACTACCGAGTCTTGGGGCATATGCTGAAACAGGAAAGACTGATATGTCTGGAACAGAAAAGATGATGAGGAGCACACACATAACTGTGTTCACACAAACGCACATGTGGAGGGAGACAGAGAGAGAGGAAGAACATGGGGGAAAATCTTTGTAGCAAATATACAAAATCACCCTCATGTTGTAAAACGTTTGATAAATTCATTCAACAAGCATCAAGACGAATATAGAGCTATAAGCCGACAGTCCTCAAGTGACGAGATAAGAATCATTCCCTCTCCAACTTAATTTTCATTGAGTCTTTGAGATGGGAGCATCAATTATTTGCCATTAGGTCTGTATGTGAGACTAACCAATGTTGGAAACCAGGAGGAGAGGACCTCACGTCCTACACTGTGGAAACCTCCTCCGTCATGATTCCTGGTCTTGTCACCACGGACAGCACCACTCTGACCTAAGACAAATGGATTTTCTAGATGCCCTGGAGTTACTCCCCACTGCCTAGATGTATCATGGGCTCTGCTTGTTCCCTTTACAGCTTCCAGATCCTGCTGAAATGGGAACTGCCAATGCTGTATTTCAGCATCTGGACCTCACTCCCAGAATGCACCATTTTCGCTTGCCTCACTTCTTGCTTTTTCCTCATCTTCTGCTGGCTAATGGCTGTTCAGTAACTCGGAACATGGAGGTCATGGTTGAGAGTGAAGTGACAGTCCTACAGGACAGACGAAGAGGTTATATTCATGAAGTACACCCGAGACTGTCATCGCAGAGCCTGGCAAGTGATGGGGCCTGTAAGTGAGCCAAGGAGAGGAGTCATGGATGAGTTTTGATGTAAGCACCTGTGGGATCGCAGTGCCAATAGCCAAAACAAAAACTAGAGGGATTGTATGTGGAGAGAGATGCAGTTCTGAACATGTTGAGCACTGAGGTATCTGAGTGATAGCAAAGGAAAGATGTCGAGAAGTGTCTAGTTATATTCATCCGGAGGTATGCAAAGAGATTGGGGCTACAGATACATATTTAGTTGTCATGAGAGTAAAGATGGGAACCAAGCCATTTGTGGGTGTGGATGGATTTGCTGAGGATGGGTTTGTAGTGTGAGATGATAAGTGAGGCCCTGCTAGAATCTTGAATAGCCTGGATTTTTAACAGATGGGTCAAAGACAATGAGATAATACAATCAACACAGGGGTGGAAGGAAATCCAGGATAAGACAGTGCTTTTGTTCACAGTGATTTCTTTCTTGAAGGAAACTCACTCTCTCTCTCTTTTCATGATAAATTACAGCTAATTATTCAAGACATCTCAAATGTCTTATTCATGAGGTAAACTTTCTTGATTCATTCTCCACTTCTCCAAGTCATAAAAATTTCATTAGTTGGGCTGCAGAGATAGCTTAGCAGTTAAGGCACTTGTCTGACAAGCTTAAGAACCCATGTTGGACACTCCAGATCCTACATAAGCCAGATAGATGCACAAAGGTGAGGCAAGCACAAGGTCTCACATGCCCACTAGGTGGCGCAAGTGTCCGGAGTTCAATTGCAGTGGCTGAGATCCTAGTGCTCCAACTCTCTCTCTCTCTCTCTCTCTCTCTCACTATAAAATAAAAAATTAAAATTAAAAAAATTCATTAGTTTCTACTATAACATTCCAAACAAGAGAAAAGTGGAATTGTGCCTATGTCCATCTCCACCCCCCTTCCCCACCATTCTTTGAGTTAATAGAGAAGAGATTACCGCCAGACAAGCCATTCTAGTTTATCTTAGTTACCTCGAATCAAGCAGCACCTTAGGCCAGTAGAGGTTGAATTAACTTTATTTGACACTGAAAACTTGGTTCCACATCCTGACAAGGATTTAGGTTTACTGGCATACATCATTCAGGAAAGTATCCACATGTTTTTAAAAGTTCTTGATTTATATAGGAGTCTATATTTTGATACAATATTGAAAGTTAATTAGTTTGTTGTTTCCAAGCCACACCTACTTCCAAAAGGTATTTGAGCTAGCTTGCAAAGAGTCACATGACTCATTACATCTTTAAAAACAGCATGCTATGGAAAAAGGTGATAACATTATCTGATAGCCAGGCCAAAGAAAGTTGCTGCAATTGAGATTCAAAAAGTTTTGTAGTTCTTTAGCAGACTATGTGAAATATTCTTTATTTTGAACAGTTCTTGGATTTTTGTGAGATTTGTGTAGGTCAATGATAGCACATAGTCATGTCACATAGACCAGCTAAGATAGATTCTACTGTTCTTACAATGCTTAATTATATCCTCAGCACCCCCCCCCTGCCCATTTTGTTTTTTGCAATGTGTGTATATGCTTAACAATTGTGATTTAGAACAACAGTGTGTGTGGGGGGGGGTGGACCTCTATCATGTTCTAATGTGCAGAAAGAACTAATAGGTCTACTACAAAACAAACATTCATTTTTATGGTCCATATATTTTATTGGTAGTATATTCTTTATTTTAGAGAGAGCAAGAAAGAGAGAGAATTGGTGTGCCAGGGCCTCAGCCACTACAGTCAAACTCCAGATGTGTGCGCCACCTAGTGGGTATATGCAACTTTGTGCTTGCCTCACCTTTGCATGTCTGGCTTAGGTGGGATCTGGAAAGTTGAACATGGGTCCTTAGGCTTCGCAGGCAAGCACCTTGACCACTAAGCCATCTCTCCAACCATGGTCCATATATATTATACTATAATTGTAGTTTTAAAATATATATTTAAGAATACATCACAGAAGAGCTTTCATGAAGTTAATAATCTTAAAATGCTTTTTTATTTATTAAAATAAAAAATTAAATGAAAACATGTTGAACAGATCTGTAAAAAGTCACTTGTTCAATATAGAGATGTCATGTGGTAGATACACATGTTTGCAATGTTCTCAGAGTCTTCTAGTCAGAGATTGGGAACCTTAAGGCCAGGTTGGTGGGTTTTTGAAATACTATTGTCATTAGTTTGCAGTTAGTGGTAACTGATTATAGCTCCTTATTCAAAGAACTCACACTGAAAATCAACAAACCATTGCCCTTGGTTAAGACTGGAACTGATGCTTGGCATATATCAGTAGTTTCAGCATATTTGTTTAAATGTCCATGAGAGAAGTTCCTTCTTCCTAACAATTCTAGAATCAAAAGTGATTATTTTGACTAATATTTTCTTTACATCCCCTTCAGTGTTTCTCCCTTTCTCCATTCCTTCCTTTCCTTTCTTCCTCCCTCCCTCCTCTGTTTGTTCCTTCCTTCTTTTTTTTCATTTCTTTTTTATTAATAGACATAGCCGTAGACATAGTTTATTAAGAAAGAGAAAAGCACTCCCAAAAATGGAAGTGGTCTAGCAAGCTGGGACATGTCCAGGACCCGGAAGCCTTATTTCTTAGTGTTTATAGAATGCAGGGTATTCAAGAGCCTTCACTGTATGTTTTTAGCCTGTGCTCATGCTAGCCTTCTAGCACAGCTGAAATCACATACATGAAAGAAAGAGATTAACTCCCCTTAACAAGACCAGCATTTGTGAATCAGTGCTCAGTATCACCGTGGGACATCTCCCAGCTCAAGATTGTCAGTCTGTTTGATGACTTGATGTGGATCTGGCCCCTGAGAATTTGCTACTGACTCAAGCTCCTTGAGGGCAGAGGCCACTTCCTGCTGAGCATACAGCGCAGTTGGAGGAGATTTCTACCCAAGTGTAAGAGAAGAGTGACTTTTTACTATCCTACCAAGTCTTCCAACCCCATCCCCATGGTCACTTCTACTTCGCAGTCATCGGGAGCTCTTGCTTCCAGCGTGCCTCTTCAAGGACTTGTCTTTGGCCTTTTGCAAACACTATTGCCCTTGAGAGCCTTCCTTTCCTTTTGTCTAGCTGGGTCCTATGCATTTTTCAGATTTTTTTTTCCTCTATGATTGTATCTGGATTTAGCATTCTTCAAGTCATGCAAGTAATGACACCATAATAATGGTACCTTGGCTCTTGTCCAAATGCAATCGTAATTAAATTATTCCCACTAAATCTTAAAGAGGAAGTGGCAGCCAGGACCCATTATTTTATTTGCCTGTCTATCCTCAAGTTCACAGCACAATGGCCAAGGCTTAGCAGGTGCACAATAATTACTTAAATAAACGAATGAGTGCAAGAGTCAGGGACCCTTCCGCGTGAATCCTTTCTCCTAGCCTCTCCTCGGCAACTCTAACCTCACTGTCTGCTCAGTGGTGATGTTTTAGGTGCATCCTTCATATTATGTCTGTAAGAAAAATGGTTGAACTTCCTCATACAGCTGGACCTGCCACAGGACAAGAACTAAAAGCCACGGCCACATATTCCTGCTCTGTGTAAGCAAAGGTAGAACTCTGGCTTGTTGACTTTCACTGAGACAGGCCAAGCTGGCCTTCCTCCCTCACTGTTTATCTCCCCTTTGCCACCAATGCTACATTGCTGCACTGCTACACAGTTGGTCATGAGGAGGTGGAGGGGGAGAGGTGGTCTCCTTTTTTTTTTGTTTGCATTTATTCCACAAGTATCCGCTAAGGCTCCGTGGCTTAAAAGAAATGTTGGCTTGCCATTTAACCACGCAAAAGCCAGAGTTCCAGTGAAGAACGCCATAATCTCAGAAATAAGGAGCCAACAAACCCCACCGGAGGATGGGTATGGGGAAACCCTTACGGGACGCCTTGAGAGCGCTCTTCAAGTTATAAATATGTATTGGCAAAGCGCTTTGATCAAATCTCAATATGAGCAGTTCTTCATAGGAAGGAATCATCCCATCTTCTCTTACAAAAACAGATTGAGGCACACTTAGAGCCATCTGGAAGACGATGCTGGCTGATTAGAGTTCAATCGCACTCCTCAGAGAACAGTTTGCACAAAATTACACTGAATAGAGTTTCAGAATCAAGCTGCCTTTCTCCTCTTCTTTTTACAATATGTACTTTGCAGAATGCACAGCGATCGCTCTTAAGACGTTTTTCTCCTTTTATTTCCTCGTCCCCTTCTGACAGCAATTCTTTGCTCTGCAGAGGAAGAAGGTTTTTTCTTTCATTGCCTCTATTCCCTTGATGACATGAAGTGTTCAATCACAACCAATTTGCGGATAATGTTGTGCTGGCTTCTTGTGTGTTTGTCAGTTTCGTCACCTGTGCCAGACTGTCAAGCGCATGCCCTAGATAATGTTGCTACCTTAGTCAACAAGTTTCATCGTGTTTCTAAATGGAAATGTTCTGGAAATTTTTCTCTGGGTTCATTTGTTTTTTTCTTTCCTTCCTTGCCTGAAACCTTTTGGATGAACTGAAACTGTGTTTGCTTTGCCTGGCCAATGCTTCCTGTTGTGCAGGCATTCTGGTTATAGAGTTAACCCTGTTGTCAGATAGCTGTCCATTCAGTCAGTTTGTGAACTAGCCAATCAATTAATTCCCCAGGTCATCAGCTGGGGAATTCAGAAAAGACAAGAACAAGCAAGTCAAAGGATGTTAGAGGGACTTTCCTCACGTGATGACTTTAAACCTTAGCTGAGCCCAAGTAGTCATATAGTCCTACATTCCTACAAAGGCAAGAACAATTTCAGATGGCATGCCAGGCTGCAAAGAGACGAACATCCAGTTCATCCATGTCATGTGAAGCAGTAGGTCTTGAACATGTCACACAGTTGTGGCTAGAGCATTAGGTTTGGGGTGAGGGACTGGAGTGCCACATAAAAAGAGTTGAGAGCTGGTTTCCTTGTTCTCATCAACACTGGTGACCTAAATTATTTTGCTAAAAATAAAGTGAAAGATAAGAAGCAGTGTAGTTGCAAATGAAAGATTTCTAATCTCCAGATCTTGCCTGTGTTCATGTAGCCAGACTGTGTTTTTCTCTGTCTTAGTCACCAGAGGAGCTGTGTGGGCGTACTTCTTGTCTTTCTCCCATAAACTGACAACCCTAACAAAAAAATCTGCCAGGTCCCCAGACTGTGGCATGAAGGTGGTATCTGATTCTATGACCTGCTAATGATCACTCAGCAGAGAACACAGATTGTAGCAGGAGTTACAGGCAAAGATTCTGGAGTTTCTGATCTCCATGAAGGGATGTCTACGTGAGCCGGTGATGGTGACAATTTGGAACTGGAGTGTCTTTGGGTGGGGCTTTACATTTAAAAGCCCTGTTCTTGGTTTAATATTATGATTTGGGGGTTGGGGTTATGGCTTAGTGGTTAAGGCACTTGCCTGCCAAGCCAAAAGATCCAGGCTCAATTCCCCAGGACCCATGTAAGCCAGATGTACAAGGTGGTGCATGCATCTGGAGTTTGTTTGCAGTGGATGGAGGCCCTGGAAGGCCTTTCTCTTGCTCTGTCTCTGCCTCTCCTTGTCTTTACCTCTCTCTCTTTCTTAAGTAAACAAATAAAAAAAATTAAAGTATTTGACAAGATACAACTTTCACTCTTAATAAAAAAAATAATAATCCAAACTAGGGATAGAAGAAAACCTAACTGTTAATACTTTTTTTAGAAACAAATTTTTTTTAAATCCACTATTAAATTGTATTCAATGGTGGCAGACTGAGTTTCCCGTCCCCAAATAAACAAAAAGTAGGGATTTGTATTCTTAACAAATTTTGCGCAGCATTATATAGAATCTTCTATCAATAAGGATAGCAGGCATGAAAAAATCAAAGACACACAACCTGAAAAGAAGGAAGAAACATTCTATCAAAGACAACATGATCTCAACTATAGAAAATCATGAGAAGCACACACATACATGTACACATATTTTCACGCGTGCACACGCATTCTAAAAAGTCGCTATTAGAATGAGAAAGTTAACAAGGCTGCTCAAATATCAGCAACTAGCTAATGAAGACAATTGTATTCATAATGACATCCAAAAGAGTAAAGCATTTAAGAATGAATTCAACAAAACAATAGCAAGCATTCCTGAGAACACTCTCTGGGTTGATGGAAAAGCTCTGAGCACACTGGAAACTCTACAAGTTTACTATGTATCACCAGAGTGTGCACTTATCATGACAATTTTTTGGAATATTAATTTTATTTTGATAGCCTTGACTATAAGTATACAAAGAAAATTAAATTATCTTTTGTTTCTCACAACGGGAATGTATATTATAAAAATATTGCCATATGATATGGTAATAAAAGACTATAACAAAAATATGGGGGAAATGTTTTAGAGATTAATTAAATAAATTATTATTACACTTTACTGGGCCGTGTTTCTTAGTATATGTCATCATTGAAATATGTTGTTTATGAACATTATTTTTTAATCTATAATTTGTATTGTTTTTGTTTAGAGGGTCCCAAAGTTGTGCAAATTCAGATCTCACAAAATCCTCTTCTTTTTCAACTTTGTTGGAAGAATCACTTTTACTAGTTCATATATACCTTTCTCGAGATAACCTAACAAAATAGTAGTATCGTAATTTGAATTAATAGTATAATAGAAAATATAGCCTTTCTGAAGGCCAAGGAATATTCTAAGTACTTTCCATTTATTAAATCTCTATGAGATAGGTACATTTTTTTGCCCCATTTCACAGATGAGAACAAAGAGCTAACAAACAGAATAGTAATTTCCTCATGGAAAGTTTCAAGTCCAGGTAGCCTCGCTGGAAAATCTGCATCCTTAATGACTGCAAAAAAAAAAAAAAAAAAAAAAAGTGCTACTGAACAAAAGCATATTGGAAAGAGGGAGGGAGGGAGAGAGAGAATATTGTGAAAGGGGAAGGGCTTGCTCTGGTCCTTACACACACCACACAGCTTTCTCCACTGGTTTTGTACTCAATTGTGTTTATTGAATTCAAGACTGAGTAGATAACTTCAAGTGCATAACACACACACACACACAAACACACACACACACAAATGTGAAGTTCCTTTTTTAAAAAAATGTAAAGAACATCAAGGGAACAAAGTCACAATGTTTTTAATTGTGTTTACTTTTATTTGAGTAAGAGAGAGAGAAAGACAGAGAGAGTGACAATGTGTGCACCAGGGCCTTCAGCCACTGCAAATGAACGCCAGATACGTGCACTACTTTTCGCATCTGGTTTACATGGGTTGTGGTGAATTGAACCTAGGTCCTTAGGCTTCACAGATAAGCGCCTTAACCACTAAGCAATCTATCTCTCCAGCCCCTGAAATACTTTAAAAATATTTTTATTTATTCATTTTCGAGCAGAGAGAGACAGAGTGAGTATGGGCATGCCAGGGCCTCTTGCAGTGGCAAGCCAAATTCAGATGCATGTGCCATGTTGTGCATCTGGTTTTATATATGTACTGGAAGAATCTAGCCTAGAACAGTAAGCTTTGCAAGAAAGTGCCTTAATTTGAGGCTGAGCCACCTCCCCAGCCTTTCTGAAATCCTTTTGCTGCATTTACTAGATCCATCATGCAGTTCTCTCCTTAAGTCAGTAAATAATGACATAGCACCTTAATTGATTTTCAGATGTTAAGCAAACCTTGCAATTTTTGGCAAAAGCATGCATCCTTTTTTATGATGCCAAATTTAGTTTGTTGTCCTATCATTTTCATTTCACAATGTCTTTAGGGAATCATGACTGCATGGAAGGAGTTGAGAATGGGTCCTTTCTCCTTCTGTCTTCTGAATGAATTTTAAAAGGAGTGGTATTGTTTCTTCCTTAAATATTTGAGAAAACTCACCAGTAGAGGTGCATATAATTGGAATTTCTTCTGAGGAAAGATATTTAATTACCATTTAAATTCCATTCCTGAATTTGTTACAGTTCTGTGGTAGTCAGCTTTCCATCATTATAATGAAATATGTGAAGTAAATCAACTTATGCAGAGAAAAGCGTTTTGACTCATACACCTAGAGGTTCCATTACATGAGCAACTGGCCCCATTACTTTGGGCCTGTGGTGAGGTGACATATCATGGCAGGGACACATGAGAGAAAACTGCTAGTCTCATGGCCACTAAGAACAAAATGGGAAAAGGAAAGAGAAAGAGAAAGGAGGAAGAGAAGGAAGACATAGAAAAAGAAAAAAAGGAAGGAAGGGAGGAAGGAGGAAGGGATGGAAAGAAGGAAGGAAAGAGAGAGAGAAACAGGAGATGGGAAATATGTTCCTCTGAGTTCTACTTCTCAAAGGTTCTATCACCTCCCAGTGGTGCCACTCTGAGACCAAAACTGTAACTGATGGGTGTCTGAGAATGTTTGATATTCAAGCTGTCACGAGGGCTTGGGAGAGGGTTGTAGGTATAAAGCACATGACAATCACATAACCCCTACTGAGACATTTCAGTACTGCTACATGTTTGTTTGTGGCTTGGAAATTGAGGGATTTTTTTTTCACAAGTTCTATTTTGATGAATTTTTATCAAAGAAGGAAAAAGCTTTGGAACACTCATTATTGTATACCTTGGATACACTATATAACTGAGTAGATTTCTGATAAGAAAGTACTGTTTGGCATCTGTGAGAACTGAAATTTCTATTTATGCTTTTACTTACTTGCCTCCAGTAAGAATGTGCCTCAGACTAGCTTCCAGTCCTATGTAATTCACAACTACTCTCTTCCACAGTCTGTAACTTCTAGTTCCATGTCCTACAGCACACCTTTGTAGAATTTGAGCTCTAGTGTATAGACCTTTGAGTCAGGTACCACCTGGAATGGGAAAAGGGTCAGCAGGATTATTATTAAAAGCCAATCCTATTTTGAGACTGCTATTAATAACGTAACTGTACACAGTAGTGATTGCAAGCCACATTAAAAATATCCCATTAAGTCCATGCTAAAAGTGTCCCCAATGTAATTCCCCCTCCCCTAGAACCCTATATTGCTGAGTCTACTCTGATGATAAAAGAGTGCGATTAGGAAGAGAGTTTTCTAAACAAATTATGACTAAGCTAATTCTTGAAAATGTACTAACAGGTATTACTATATGAATGTGCTGCTCAGTTCCTGTAAGAATTCTGGAAGAGATTTGTATAAATGAAGCTTTATATGATCCACAATCAATAAACCTCTGGGTGGAATACCTAACCCCTCAAAGCACTGGGTTCTAAACCTTGTTCTCATCATCATAGAAGATATATGATTAATTCATTAAATCAAGCTTCTCAGCTTGAGTTTTCCCATCTAAAAGGAATGATAAGTTCTTATATTTATTATCCACTTTCTGAATGCCATGAACTTTAAGTGCATTATGTCAATTATTTCTCACAACCTTTTGATATAGGCTTTACTTTCGCAATTAAGGAAACTGAGTAACTTTCCTGGAACATACTAATAGTTACCTCACAGTATTGCTCCCATGTAGTGAATGTGAAAACAAATGTAAACATATCTTGCGCACTCTGAAACCTTACACACACAAAATAAACCCATGCCCATCAGACAGAGGGAGGTGGGAGAAAGCCTTCAGTTCCCTGGCAACTCAGGGGACCATTAACTCAGTCAGGCTGAGCAGAGTGGGCTCCTGGAGCCCAGCCAGGCTTCTAGCTCACTCATCAATGCAAGCCCGGTGAGAAGAAGAGAGATCAAGTGCACAGTGTAGCTCAGTCTCTCAACTTCACCCAATGCACACTCATAAGGAGGGGATAGTGCTTGCTGAAAGTGACATTTCCTGGGACTTAGCTCCAGAGCTTCTGACTCAACCAGTTAAGGATAGCGATTCAGGACTCAGGATCTGCCCTTTAACAAGCATTTTGGGTAATTTTGATGAAAGAGGTCTGGGGTTCTACATTAGGCACACTAGCTCTGGCTCTTAGTGAAAGACACCACTAGGCAATTTGGTGCTTTTTTTGTCTTCAAAAAAAAAAAGATTTTATAACTATTTTTCTTCTGTTTATTTGTGAGTATATGTGAAGGGGAGAAGGTAGAGAGAGAGAAGAGAGAGAGAGAGAGAGAGAATGGGCATGCCAGGGCCTCTAGCCATTGCAAATGAATCTCAGATACATGTGTCACCCTGTGTATCTGACTTTATGTGGGTACTAGGGGAATCGAACTTGGGTCCTTAGGTTTCACAGGCAAGTGCCTTAGCTGCCAAACTATCTCTCTAGCCCCTTTTCTATCTTTATATCCCTGTGCCAATAGGACAAAAAGAAAAAAAGAAATAACTTTCTTCCACATAGTTGTTTTGATATATTTTTTGTACTTTAGTGGGTGATTTTTAGATGTTTTCTTCTGTGGGCAAGGTTGGACTGAGAGAATGATAGCAGGCCACTGCAATTGAGACTTCCAAGGGAAGTAAAGGGACATAAAGAGGACGAATTTGACAATGTTTTCATCTTACCTACCCACAATTATGCCAGGCACGGTCTCAGAGCAACTCATTACTTTCTGAGACAACTGTGGTCAGACCGGGATGGGAATTCAGCCAGCTTGGAACTCAGCTAAAGGAATAGAAAGTTCTGAAGTTTGGGAGCCGTCATTGAAGTATGAACCTAAAACACAGGTTAAAAGGCCCCAGCTGGAGACTTCGTGTTTGTCTTCAGATTTAAGTCAGCAATATAGATATTTTTCTCCTAAACTTATCCATAGCCACACTATGACTAGACAACACTGAAGTACTTCAGCTTTAAGATGCAAAGAAAATCCAGTTGGACCATGATCCAAATGAATTTAGTTAATTTAGACACTCAGAGTTCCTACTTATATTTTGAGAGCAAGGACCAGTAAGTTTGTTTTTTTTCTGCAAAGGGCCAAATATTAAACATTTTCAACATTTTCAGCTTTGTAAGCCATATACTTCGTCACAACTTATTAGCTTTGCCTTTGCATTTTCAAAACAGCTATAGGAAACCTGCATGCAAATGAGCATGGCTGTGTTTCAATAGTACTTATTTACATATGTAAATGGTGGGCTAGGTTTGGCCATTAGAGCCCTGCTCCAGACAGTAGAGATGGAGGTTGGAGGGTCCAAGGTCAAGGCGCCAGTAGATTTGCTATCTGTGAGAGCTCCTGTTCTGGTTTACAGGTAGTTCCTTCTGGCTGTGTCATTGTGTGGAAGAAGGGAGGAAGCAGCTCTCTGGAGACTAACCCCAGTCATTTTCCAAAGCTTCCACCTTGTATCTTGGCATCTTGGTGGTTTCAGCATGTGGGGTTTGAGGGGTTACAGGTCTCTTCTGTGGGCACTATGTTTGACACATCATTTCGGTTCTCTAATCATTGCACTATCCTCTGAATCTCTCCTTTTTTTCCACTGTGTTGGAAATGGAACACAGGCAGACTTCTTAGAAGCTTATTTATGCTCAGATCCAAGCAGACACCATGTCTAACCATGGGATGACATTGTCTCTTGTAGCCTTCTTTGCTCCCTCCATGCTGTTATATAATTCTCGGCTAACTCGCCCTTCCCAATGTGGAAAACAGGTTATACCACCTCATGCTGACCAATGGATTCTCAGCAAATCCTCAGATTGGGATTGAGGAGAGAGATTGGGGACTAGGTATTACTCTAATAACCAACATGTGTCAAGTTAGGGCTACAGATTAGGCCAGTTTGTTAGCAAGTAGTCGTCTCTAAACAAGAAAATAAAAGGGGGGGGATGGATTACTTCATCACACTCAGAATGTAAGAATGTCCTGTTTCCTTACTCCCATGAATCAAATTAATATAGCTTGAACTTCTTGTTTTCCAGCTCGTAAGCAGTCCGTATTTAGGAACTTTTGAGGCTCTCCTTCCTACTTCGGACTCTATAAGGACCCCAAGATCTGTGGAGTAAAGGACAATGGGGAACAGGCCCTTCCTCAGTGTCTGTATTCAAACATGAGCAACTCGCAAGCAGTTCCAATTCAGTCACAAGTGACATGGGATCTTTATCAAAGCATCCTCGGTCACAGGACATCATCTTCAGTCTTTCAGGGCCACTTATTTATGAGGTCTGATTTATGTCATTTTTACAGGTTCTTTTTTGCTTCTCAGAATCAGACCAGTTCCCAAAGCATCTGTTTGTTCTTATCATCAAAATTTAAAATGCCAGGCCTACACAGATTCTTTGCCAGCCCACCTAGCTTAATATTTGTGGGGCAGGAGAGAGGGCAGAGTGTCAAAAATTCTAATCTTCTGTCTCATAGAGTGATTTGTTTGTTTATATATTTATTTTATTTGAATGAGAGAAAAAGGCAGAGAGAATGAGAGAATGGGTGCACCAGGTCCTCCAGCTGCTACAAATGAACTCCAGATGCATGTGCCACCTTGTACATCTGACTTACCTGAGTCCTGGGGAATCAATCCTGGGTCCTTTGGCTTTGCAGGCAGGTAGGTGCCTTAACTCTAAGCTATCTCCCCAGCCCTCTTTTGTTTTAATTGAAGTTAAAGACTTTTATAAACTAATCTCCAGTTTACAGTCTCCACCACACTCTAGTATCTTACCCTCTAGTCAGCTATACTCATTGTCACTGTGGTCTTGTCTTGAAAGGGTGATAGAATAATTACTTTTGTTTCTTCTTAAGAAGTTTATGATAGTAAAAAGTGATATCATTTCATTTTTTTTCCATTGGCTAGCATACTACATAAAATTTTAAACTAGTACATTATAACTTTATGTGGTCCACCATATATTTATCTTAGCCAGTGACTCTACATTTAGTTCTTGGGCCAGAAGCACCAGTACGTTCTGGACACTTATTAAGCCAACACATTTTTCTTACTCCTCCCCCAAATCTACTAAGATAGATTTCTAGTACTAGAATTAATCATTTGCATTTCAGAAAGCCCTCAGGAGTAAGGTGGACAACGACGGTTCTAGAACATACCATGCTTTGGGTGCCAGAGCCCTGCTAGGAAACAATCTGTCATTTAGAACTCATGCTAAGCCTCACAGCAGTCCTCACCTTCTTGTGTTTTCCTCTCATAAACGTTTCTGTGCTCCTCTTGGAGTGTGCACTCTCTCGAGTTTTTAATTGATGCCGTCGTGTGGCAGTGAGAATTTCCAAACGTATAATGAAACCCCCTGACCTTCTGTTTGCTTTCTGAGTTTTGTCATTCTGGGAAAGCTCAGTATTAATGGTCTAACATTATTGGAAACAACAGTCATCATCTTGTCCTCCCTACACGTTTTTCTTCCCTCCTTCCTGTTTATCATCACCGACTTTACAGGACTAGGCCTGGGGTAAGCTGAACGAATCATTTACTTTGGGGGCAAAGTTTGAGGAGGGGGGCTGCAACAAAAATCTCTGTAACCAAGATAAGTATTTTAGTGAGATACTCTTAAGTTAAGATGAGTATAAGATCATTCACGATGAGCAAAATGAATTTAAAAACTATACTTCAAGAGGGCTGTGATGTAGCTCAGTGTAAGTACATTTGTCCTGGATGTCTGATGATGCTGGGGCTTCATGCCCACACAACAAAACAAAACAAAACAAAATGCCACCAAAAAAAAAAAAAAAAAGTTCAGTACCCTTACCAAGCTAAGGCCCATCGGAGGGAATAATCATGGGACTGGAAAGAAGGTATGCGTCTGGTGCACCTATTCCATCTCAAATTGAGAGCGAAAGAGAGAGAGGCAGACAGACAGACAGAGAACATGGGCGCGCCAGGGCCGCCAGCCACTGCAAATGAACTCCAGACGCATGTACCACTTTGTGTATCTGGCTTACATGGGTCCTGGGGAATCGAATCAAGATCCTTTGGCTTTGTAGGCAAGTGCCCTTAACCGCTAAGCTATCTTTTCAGCCCTAAAATATTTTTTAAAAGAGAAAGTCAGTCATATTGGTTATGTACATACTTAAAAATTTTTTTTCTGGATATTCTGCATACGTTTTTGGTTGACAAAGAATTCATGAAAGCTATTTTTGTTCTCGAGTGTTATCGTGTTTTGTACCCACTTTAGTTCTATGCCTGAGACGAGTTGTCATTCTCCTCAGCAAGTCTGAAGGGTAGGGCATAAAGCTTTCTCCTTTGCCGCATGTCTCAAGGCAGTGCTTTAGAAAGCCTCTTGCTCTTTTCTGATTGTAGGAGTCCTTCTGGTTCCTGATGGAGCCTAAACTAAGGAAAGAAAATTGATGTTTCGTAATGATTTAAGAGGCACCAAGAAAGGTTTGGTTCTCTGACCATCAAAGTGGGAAAGGTTTGGTTCTCTGACCATCAAAGTGGTCTTTTTGTTTTGTTTTGTCTTGTTTTTTTTTTTTTAATTATTTATTTGAGAGCGACAGACAGAGAGAGAAAGAGGGAGAGAGAGAGAATGGGCGCGCTAGGGCCTCCAGCCACTGCAAACGAACTCCAGACACATGCGCCCCCTTGTGCATCTGGCTAACGTAGGTCCTGGAGAATCGAGCCTTGAACCGGGGTCCTTAGGCTTCACAGGCAAGCGCTTAACCACTGAGCAATCTCTCCAGCCCTTGTCTTGCTTTTTTTTTTTGAGGTAGGGTCTCACTCTAGCTCAGGCTGACCTGAATTCACTATGTAATCTCAGGGTGGCCTTGAACTCACAGCGATCCTCCTACCTATGCCTCTCCAGTGCTGAGATTAAAGGCATGCACCACCATGCCTGGCTCAAAGTGGTCTTTTAAAAAAATTTTAATTAATTTTGTTTTTACATTTTTTTGGGGGGGGGAGAATTGGCAAGCCACGGCCTCAGCCACTGCAATCGAACGCCAAATGCCTGCACCACCTAATGGGCATGTGGGACCTCACACTTCCCTCACCTTTGTGTGTCTGGCTTACGTGGGATCTGGAAAGTGGAACATGGGTCCTTAGGCTTCGCAGCCAAGTGCCTTAACTGCTAAGCCATTTCTCCAGCCCCAAAGTCATCTTCTTTTTGTGTTTTAGGTGACTATGGCCAAGGTGAAATAAGCCACATTTAGGTTTTCAAAGGGGTTATAGAGGAAATCTGTGGAGCTGTAGGCCTTTCTTGACATCTCATCTCAACAAGATAAGATGTTCCTGGACAGCAAGTTCCCAGGCAAGAGGAAGACTGATATGGAAGGGAGAAGCTTGGAGGAAGAGAGGAGGGATGGTGGCTTGCTCAGGGCCAGCAATGCACAGTCAGAGATCACTACTAGTCACATCCCACCTTGTCTTGGTGTCCAATAAACCATGTGTGTGCCTTTGTCTTCTTCTACTGGGATGTATGTTCCTTTGTGTGTGTGTGTGTGTGTTTTTTCAAGGTAGGGTCTCACTCTAGCCCAGGCTGGCCTGGCACTCATTCTGAAGTCTGGACCCAAACTCACAGTGATCCTCCTACCTCTGCTTCCAAAGTGCTAGGATTAAAGGCATGTGCCACCATGTCTGGCTTTGATGTCTTTTTTTGATTTCAGGAATCCTCCTCCTCTCTCTCTCTCCCTTTTCTTTTCTTTTCTTTTTTTTTTTTTTTTTCCTTTTTGGATCTTGTTCACATTCCTTTGTGCCAGCCACTCCTCCTGGTTGGGAAAACTTTCTGGTTGGTTTTTGTTCCAACCACACTGGATAATGTGTCTGCCAATTATAACCCAGTGAAAGGGACTTCATAGCCATTTCAGAAGCAGAGACAACGCTATAGCGGACCTCCCTTATTGACTCTTTTCTTTATTCAGTTTACAGTACATTTGAGATGAAATAGAATTGATGAGATGTCGGTAAATCAAGCAAATCTTCTAAAGGAGCTAAAGATCCAGGTCCTGTTGGAGTCCATTAGTTGGTGATACTCTGAGCTTTCCAGAAAGTTCTAGCACAGTGAGATGGATGTGACAAATGCAGATATGCATAAACAGCACACATAAGATCGCTGAGAACATCAAGTCCGTGCATCAAAACACACTGACGGTTGAAACATGTTCTAAAGGCCCAGCGATGTTTCTTTCATATATTTCCAAACCAAATGCTGCATGCACGTAACAGCCAAACTTGTGGGTCTTTGAAGATGTGAGCACTCTGAGCACAAGTTCACCTCTCACGCAGAAATTCCCAAACCCAATCGACAAACATGCCCTTCATAAATCACCGCAGAGTCTCCTCCGCTGTAATGCTGCATGAATTAAAATTGTCAGGGCTCCCCTCCTTGTATAGCAGTTGATTCGGTCTCTTTTAATGTCCTCGAAGTTGTCAGGCTTCTACATCCTGAACTTTCTTTGTGTTTAGAGGTTTGCAACACTGAGTTTTTCAAGCTCCAACCTGTTTAGAAAGTTAGATTTGCAGGTTGAGATTTTATTACTATAGGAACATAATAAGACAGAGGTTTTAAGGATACATTTATTTTATTTTATTTTACTCTATTTTATGTTTACTGCTACTATTACTACTATTATTATTAACAAGATGTTTCTTATGGCTATGTCATGTGTGGTACCCTCTTTTCCTTTTTTTCAAAGACTTTCTGGATATTTTGCTACTTAGAACTTGAGAAGAATATCTTGTACAGGAACATTATGCATTGGAATTATTGCTTACTGGAGTGTTTATTTTAATTTTTAATATATTTATTTATTTATTTGTAAGCAGAGACACAGACACAAACACAGAGAGAGAGAGAAAGAGAGAGAGAGAGAGGAAGAGAGAGAGAGAGAGAGTATGGGCATGGCAGGGCCTCTAGCCACTGTAAACGAACTCCAGGTGCATGGGTCCCTTTTGTGTATCTGGCTTTATATGGGCACTGGGGAATTGAGTTTGGGTCATTAGATTTTGCAGGCAAATGCCTTAACCACTGAGCAACCTCTTCAGCTCTGGAGTGTTTATTTTTATATTCGTTTATCTTCCAGGAGCTACAAAGACCTTGGACAAAAATGAGTATCATCTGGAATAGTTTTTGCACTGGGGAAAAGCTGTTTTGCTTTTGCGGGGCTTTATGCCCTGAGTCGGGGAATGTGCCAATCTATGGTTTGGGTCACCAGCAGGCATGGAAGAAACTCTCAGAGGTATGGTGACTTCATTTATACCAAGTTGGTGAGCAGTGTGATGCCAACCATGGAGAAAAGAAAGCAATGTTTTCAGCCAGGCATGGTGGCACATGCCTTTAATCCCAGTACTTGGGAGGCAGAGGTAGGAGGATCACCATGAGTTTGAGGCCACCCTGAGACTACATAGTGAATTCCAGGTCAGCCTGAGCTAGAGTGAGACCCTACTTCAAAAAAACAAAAAACAAACAAACAAAAACAGCAATGTTCTCATTAGCACAAGACTCTGAGATTAACCATGGAAGCCTTTGTCTACATGTCTTCCAGAGAATGGTACCCATTTCCAGGTCACTGGACCAGTGTCCATGAGCCTAGTGCAATGGACCTCCAAATCTGTGAGGTTCAGTAAGATGGGTGTGAAATGAAGGACCAGAGTCCCATTGTGGTGGTTTGATTCAGGTGTCCCCCATAACTTAGGTGTTCTGAATGCTAGGTTCCCAGCTGATGGTGATTTGGGAATTAATGCCTCCTGGAGGGAGTATATTGTTGGGGGCAGGCTTATGAGTGTTATAGCCAATGTCCCCTTGCCAGTGTTTGGCACACTGTCCTGTTACTGTTGTCCACCTGATGTTGGTGAGGAGGTGATGTCCACCCCCTGTTCATGCCACTGTTTTTCCCTGCCATTGTGGAGCTTCCCCTTGAGCATGTAAGCCAAAATAAACCTCTTTGTTTTCCCCAAAAGCTGCTCTTGGTCGTGTGATTTCTACCAGCAACATGAACCTGACTGCAACACCTATTTTCTACATGGCTTACCTACAGAAGATTTAATAACAGTATCCCAGGGTGTATGTCACAGCAAGGGTCCACCACGGTATTATGCACACACTTTTTTTAAAATTTTTATTTATTTTTCAGAAAGAGAAGAGAGAGTGTGTGATGGTTTGATTCAGGTGTCCCCCATAAACTTAGATGTTCTGAGTGCTAGGCTTCCCAGCTGATGGCAATTGGAAATTAAAGCCTTCTGGAGGAGGTGTATTGTTAGGGGCTGGCTTATGAACAGTATAGGCAGCTCCCCTTGCTAGTGTTTGGCACACTCTCCTGTTGCTGTTGTCACTTTATGTTGGCCAGGGGATGATGTCCACCCTCTTTGCTCATGCCACTGTTTTCCCCTGCCATTGTGGAGCTTCCCCTCGAGCCTGTAAGCCAAAATAAACCTCTTTTCCTCACAAGCTGCTCTTAGTTGGGTGATTTCTACCAGTAGTGCGAATCTGACTGCAACAGAGAGAACAGGCATGCCACAGCCCCTAGCCACTGCAAATGAACTCCAGATACATGTGCCACCTTGTGGGTACTGGGGAATTGAACCTGGGTCCTTGGGCTTCACAAGCAAGCGCCTTAACCACTGAGAAATCTCTCTAGCCCTACACACACTTTTCAATTCCCTGAAGCCCCTGAGCAGTTGAAAAGAACCCTCTAGTCACCTATGCTCTGGTGAATAGGAATCATACAATATGACATTTTTTCCAAATCATTTGGCTCATATGTGTGTGTACGTGTACTATGAAATAATACCGAGTGATGTGAAATTTATTCCTCTAGCCTAAAATTGTATTTGTTTATTTGGAAAGTTTTAAAGTGTGATCCAAGAAGGAACAGCGCAGAAATAGGTGAGAAAATTGCCTTGTCTTTGTTTGCTTGTACTTGTAAGTTCTGCTCAGTCCGTGGCTCTTCCTCTAAATGCTGGCCTCGCAGGATCTGACTGCTCCCACAATACCTGCTGTGGGGCGAGTCGAGTCCCTCTCAGTTGGGGATAATTTGCAGCCATATTATCTAGCCTAATAGGAACAAAAACAACCCGAGCGAGTTCCTGAGGAGTAGTTGGCATATACAAATGTGAAGCTGCTCATTTTCATTTCGGTTGCCATGACATTTCCTCAATTACCTCATTGACCTGAATCCCCGTTCCTTACACACTGCTTTCTTCCTTTCTGTCTGGAAGATAGAGACTTGTTTTCTTACTTGGATCACCCAGGGAAAAACCATGAGCCAGTCTGAGGGCTTAAGGCTTTCTTGAGTGTTGGACTTATGCAAAACCCTGTTTGAAGCTTTAACTTGTCAAATGTAGAACTAAGTGAGAATGTCAGGCAAATATTCAGAGGGCTTGTTTCCTTTCTGCATAACTATTTCTGGATAATAGGACTCATCATAAGTAATCGGTTGTGTCTCGAAAGGCATAGCAAAAAAAAAAAAAAAAAGGATTCCTCACATCTGTGATATTTGGCTTTAGGAAGACATTTGGCACTCTAGCCTTTTGCTGATAAATATCAAAGTTTTAGTTTACACCGAGCAAATTCGTAAACCAACCCTGGGCACATAAACTATATTAGAAACAGATTAAAAATATAAAGCTTGCACACCCAGCCAAGAGATAAAGGGTGTCTTTCGGTCATAAGGAATGAAATTATGTAATTAGCTCTGGTTGACACTTACATGGCCAAATAGTTTCAAAAAATTAGTCTCGTGTGAAGGCATTAATGGTGAAATGAATGAAATCAATGATTGTAGTGATAACCGTCTGCTTACATTAAGAATGCATATGAACACTGCTCTAAATTTCTTTTCTTATTAGCTGGTTTCTCCCAAGCATCGCTAATGGATGGAATTAACTAAAGAAGTTTCTGGTGGAGATTTAGCAAATATGTAAGTGGAGTCTCTGCTCATTTTCATTCTGTCCAAAGGATTGAAAAAAAAAAAAAACACGGGTGGGTCTTTCCCAGAAGTACAGAGAGCACCTTGTGTGTTTGCGATCAGATGGTCTGGTGTATGCGGCCTCTGTGAACAGGTCTGTTCTGCTAACACTTATGAAAGATTACAAGCTTCTATAGCTGGAAGTTCTACGAGGTGGCCTATTGTGTGAGCGTACTGAAGCTTCCTTTGGGAAATCTTGGCAATTGGAAGTACATTTGCATATTTATTTATAACAACTGTCATACATTTTGCTCTCTAAAGAAAATAAGTCTTTAATTTCCTATTGAACTTGTTCAGTTGACAGAAAATTTCTTATGCTGCAGCCTCATGTTTCAAACATGAAGCAGAAGCAGCTACCAGTACTGTATGGAAATCTTTTTGAAAGAAAGCTCTTTTGGGTTGGAGTCATTTACATTGGAAACACAAAAAGCGATCTTATTGCAAGAAGCGCTGTAGGAAGGAAATGACTAAAATCATTTTAAAGTTTCATCTCTTTGGCGCCCAGAGAATTTGGTAGTAAATTGAAAAGGGTGCTTGGTTCTGCAATCCAGTTATGACAGTGTTTTCCCCATAGCATTTCCTAGTGTGATATCTTCCAAATATTAGAGGATGCTAGAAGAGTCACCTTAGAGAAATCCACCGACATTATCTGCATGTTGCTAGTAGCTCATATGCACACATATAATTTCTCAGTCATCATATGGAGATGCCATCTGAGGCACGGCACCTGGCTTGGGAAAGCCTCTATCCTCAAATCCCAAGTGGCTACCTAACCCCTTTGCTTCTTCAGACTCCCCTGTGGCTGTGTTTTTATTTACTGGCCACACCCTGTCTCTGCACGCCACAATCACGCCTTTGAAACTCTAGGATCTAGGATCGGCTTAAGTTAGAAAGCGCAGTGTCACCATAAAGCCCTCTTGACCTAATATATATATATTTTTTTCTTCAGGAATTCCAACTACTCCTTACTCACCCCCTACACTCATCCTCAATGTTATGCTGAGCCAGCAGAGAAACTCAGTATTTGTCAATCATCCTATAAAATACATTTCAAGAGTTAGTTGAAGATCAGTCAGTTAAAACTATATCCTTCAAAATGGACGATTTCTGGGCAGGTCTTGGCTAGGATCAGTACTAGAATGTTCTGGAAGCAAAAAGAAAAAAAAAAGAAAAAAAAGAAAGAAAGAAAAAAACAAACAAACAAACAAAATAAATACAATGCTTTGCCAAGTAATTGGCTTTCTGGTTGTGGACAGGGAACGTTCTGTTTGCATCTCTGCTCTCTGGCATGTTGAACTGGTCTGGAATGACTTCAGGTACAATATGATAAAGGCGCTGTGCATGCCTGGCCTCTGTGTGAATTCCTGTTTATTGTTCTACTTAGTCAACCAAGTACTTTTAAAGAGTACTTCTGTTGCTAAGCAGCAAATGAAGTACTAAGGGTTATACAAGGAGGCTCAAGGTTTGATCCTTAGTCCCAGGTTTGTGATTCACTTGACAAGGCTGAATTAACGGAAGCCAAATAGCAGTGCTTTGCTTCCCATGATACAAGTCGACAGAGTGACGGAACGATGCATTAGGGCTGAGTTAGGAAAGCGTCAGTGAATGTACTAGTGAGCTGCTTGTTGAAAGATGCTCTGTGCAGGCACTGATGGAAGGACAGACTTCCCAGGAGAGAAAGGCATCTTGCAAAGGCATCACAAAGTTAGAGAAAAGGGAGGAAGCTGCTTCACTTTTATTTCATATTTATAAATGTGAATGGCAAGTATGATGTTTTCCTCCAGTCTAATTGTGTTAGCCACGCAGTTTCCTTCCAAAGCAATCCTTTATTCTGGATATAAAGATGATCACCTAAGAAATGAGCTACCTTTTCCTGAGTGTCTCAGCTGTTCTAAAAAGTTGCAGTTTGTGGGGTTTTGTCGTTGTTGTTTGTTTGTTTTGCTTTAAAGCCAGAAGGTTAGTGTGTTAAATACACTGAACTTTGTTTATTTAGGCTCTATTTTTGTTGTTGTTGTTGGGGAGCATACATGGGATAGACTCTGATCTAGTCCAGGATGACCTTGAACTTCTGATCCTCCTGCCTCAGTCTCCTGAGTGCAAATACCACTATACCTGGACTCTAAATGTTTTTAAAAATATTCGTACTTATTTGAGAGGAGGGGGAGGGGATGAAAGAATGTGTGCAACAAGGCCCCTAGCTACTGAAAATGAACTCCAGATGCATGTGCCACCTTGTACATCTGGCTTACATGGGTCCTGGTGCATTGAACCTGCTGTCCTTAGGCTTCACAGGCAAGCTCCTTAACCACTAAGCCATCTTTCCAGCACTCAACTTTGTTTTAAACCTCATTAAACAGAGTGATATTTTTAGGATGTAATCTTTACTATGTAGAAGCTGCTATGCTTAATTAATGCACCAAGTTTTGAATGTCACAGTGAAAATGAAAATATACTTTTATGAATTATGTCAAAATAAACTACTTTAAAGGTTCCTTAAGCTTCTTGTGTATCTAAGGATGCTGGAAGATAGTTATGACTTAAATCTAGTTAGCCTCACAGGGTCCATCATGCACCCACATGCCTATGTGTTAGCATAGCCTTAGTTTGGCAAAGTGATAGCTACCTTCACTTGGCCAGAACCCAGACTTTTGCACAGGAGCGGTACACACTAAAGAAGCTAGAAATCCTGCCTCCCAGAGTTTTATCAGAGTTTCCGTTCCCATGAAATGTTACTATGAGGCTACTTACTATGTTGTCAAAGTTTTTGGAGTTTGAAAGAATGACAGAGGTCACATCTAACCACTTCAGATTGCAGTGAGGATGAACAGAGGCCCACCGTGCCTTGGCTTCACTGTAGACTGACTCCACTGGTCCCGTTTCTGAAGCTCCTTCTCTGTAGACATCCTTGCGTGCTAACACATGGTGTGCTACTGGACCCTTACACATCGCATCAGGACTCCTGGCCTCTCAGGATCTTTCTCTGTGCTTATGACACTGACTGGAACCACAGGGTTTCCAGGCAGAGGTAACTCGTGAGGGAGCCACTTAAGCCCATGAATGATGGAAGTGATCCTGGTCGGCATGAAACCAGAAGTAGGGCCTGCTTTGGCCTTTTTTAAATAGGGAATTCTGTCTTTTCTTTAAAATATAGATTTGAAAACATTCTTAATGAAAGTAGATGCAGAGAAAATTATTATGTGAAAATTACAAGACCCATTCTCTCTATCTTTAGAGACAGAGGCTCAAGTTTATATAGAAAATGAGTGAAACTTCGTAATAGGCGCGGTTTTCCTGTAAGATAACACAGTTCCTCTTAGTTCTTAAGAGGAAACAAATGCAGTAAGATATATTACATTCAGATGTTTCAAAGTAGAAGGGAAGTTCTCTGTTAATGTTGCTATAATATTTGAGCAGTCATTACCTTGGGGCTAATATTTCATTCCTTTGTGCCAAATTAGATTCTTATAATATGTTTATTATCTAGTAGTCTTCTAGGGTGATTTTTTTTGGTCTGGGATTCTCCCTCACCACCCCCAGGAAAAAGTTGGAGCCACTGATGGGTAAGAGGGAGGGTAAGAGAAATTTGGTGGTGTTTATCATAGGCTGAAAGACTGCTGTCTATTTAGCGCTGAATAACCAGAATTGGAGAAATGGATAAAAGGTAGCTTTCCCTGTGAAGGTCCGGTTCAGGCTAAAGGACAAGAACACTCTTCTAAAGATGGAAGTTCTGTTTTCTACTAAAAGTAATGGATCATCCACTGCCCAGCTTCCTAGGAATCTTAGGATTGTAAGCAGGAAATTGCTTTAGATATGAGTTTGGGCGAGGGGACCTTGTCTTCTGTCCAGGGGAAGTAGGCATACTTCAGGGCCTAGCTGGCCTTCTACAGATGGTATCAGACATAGAGGAAAGAGAGAACTCTCACTTAGGAACCCCATGAAGATTGTTGTCCCCCAACCTTAGGGATAACTTGTGCTCCAACCTGTCATTTATTCTGCATGGGGGCAGTCCCTTTTCCATAAACTGTTACTAAAGTCTAGTTAGAAGCCACTCTCTGGACTGTGCTTGAAGGAAAGAATACTGTCTACTCAGAGACCACAGGGATGGTGGTACTGGTAGTCACGAGGGGAAGGTAACTGCTCGCAATCGAGAGCATTCTGTCAGCAGTTGTCACCACGGAAGTAGTAAAGTGCTGGTGAGATGCAGAAATGCATAAAGAAGGAAAAATAAAACACAACAGAGATCCCAGCAAAAGTGCTAACAACACCTTTGTCTCCTCTGGGAAAGAGACCAAAGACTCTTTGAAGTAGACTAACTCGTGGAAGGCGGGTAGGTAGGACGGAGGCCACCATTTTCAGAACTTTGAGAGGAAACGTGGCCTTATTTTGTTGTCATGCAGATCTGATACTTGAACATTTAATTTTACATATTTTGTAATAAATACCAGAGGCTATTCCTTTAAATTTTCACTGATGGGTATAGTAAATCCCCATATAGCAGATCATTCTTCAGAATCTTATAAATGATTTCCTTAGCCAAAGGAGTACAAAGTGACTCCCCAGCAGTCTTTGCCTAGGGGAAGAATATAATAGGCATCTTTTGTGGCCTGATTAATTTGCTTACAAAACAGAAACTTTTGAGAGAGAAAGAAAGAGATTGTATTTCCTGCACAACTCTTGGGGTATAATGTGATGAATAGATCATATTCTGCAGAAAAGTCATAATGCACTTCCAAGAGAAATGTGCCAGGCATGGGACACGAGAGGTGGTGATCCCTGTATAACACCTATGTGCCAGGCATGGGACACGAGAGGTGGTGATCCCTGTATAACACCGATGTGCCAGGCATGGGACATGAGAGGTGGTGATCCCTGTATAACACCGACGGGCCAGGCATGGGACATGAGAGGTGGTGATCCCTGTATAACACCGACCAGGCAGGTTTGCCTGGGAGAAGAGAACTAACTGTTAAAGACTACATTTACCTTTGGACCCAGATAGCATGGCTTTTTTTTTTTTTTTTTTTTGAGGCAAAGTCTCACTCTAGTCCTGATTGACCTGAAAGTCACTGTGTAGCCCAGGCTGGCCATGAACTAACAGCGATCCTCCTCTTCAGCCTCTCGAGTGCTGAGATTAAAGGTGTGTACCACCATGATGTCTGGCTTTGGCTTTTTGTTGTTGTTGTTGTTGTTCTTGGCTTGGGTGCTAAAGGCCAAGCATCTGAAAATGGGGCACTTTTTAGCTGAGGTATGAAGGGCTCATCCAGGATGGATGTGACTTTCTAGCATGGCGTGAAGCTGGTTTCGACAGTGAATTGAGTGGGAACAAAGAGCAGTGAATTTCAGAATGAAGCTTTCTCCCAGAGGACTCAATCTGGAGAGTCTTAAGCTTTTAAGCTTAAGGTTTCTCTCTCTCTCTCTCTCTCTCTCTCTCTCTCTCTCTCTGTGTGTGTGTGTGTGTGTGTGTGTGTGTGTAAAGCTTTCGTTGGCCTCAAGAGTGAGATGCTAAACCTCCCACTAACAAGCCATGTGAATGCTCATTGGAAAGAGAATGTAACTGTTGAGTATTAATGAAGCAGGACACGGATTATCACATTTGCCAAAAAAAAAAAAAAAAAAAGAAAGAAAGAAAGAAAGGAAAAAGAAAAAAAGAAAAGAAACCATAATGTTACTGTGACTTCACTCTGTGTTTATTATTTTAAATGGAGGTCCAGGCAGACCTCAGATTAACAGAAGTCCTGGAATCTTAAAAAAAAAAAAAAAAAAAAAAAAAACTTTTCTTCTGGGAGATCTGTGAGAGTAAGCTACAACACAGAAATTCTCTTACATTGCTAACTACAGACAAATTCTTAAATCTCCTTTTAAGTAATTTCAGTGGACAGCTGAAAAATACAACATGAACAATAAGTAATCTAAGAACTTGTCATTGCTTGTTTTATATTTAATTTAATATATTTGAGACGTTACATAACTTCATAAATTGCAAAGCACTTTCACATATACTAGGTAATCTGTACCTCACAACACTAATAGACATATAGAGCTTGTCTATTTGCCTTATTTAATATATAAGGACATCGGGGTTCATAGAAGTTAAATGATATAACTATAAATGTTTACAATAAGGTTTAAATGTAAAGAGTAATTGTTGGGCACAAAGGGAAAATGGTTACAGTGGAGAAACTAAAAAGCATCACTTTAAGCAAGTGACCA
Organism: Dipus sagitta; assembly: GCA_036346955.1. Lineage (NCBI taxonomy): Eukaryota > Metazoa > Chordata > Mammalia > Rodentia > Dipodidae > Dipus > Dipus sagitta. The sequence continues at coordinate 36,773,718 of CM070772.1, read as the reverse complement.
AGGTCAACAACACCAATGAAGAAACATCAACATTAGGCACCTGTGATATTCTGCACTGAATGGATACATCATCATTTATATGGGATTGTTACCCGAAATACATAACCTGGGTCACAAGAGGACATTAGCCCACCCAAACTGAAGGACATTCTATTAAATCATTGTCAAGTAATGCACAAATGTTTCAAGGCCATAAAAGCCAAAAAGACTAGGGCTGGAGAGATGGCTTAGCAGTTAGGGCACTTGCTGGCGAAGCCAAAGGATGCAGGTTCAGTACCCCAGTACTCACATAAGCCAGATGCACAAGGCAATGGTGCCTGCAACTGGAGTGCATTTGCCGTGGCTAGAAGCCCTAGTGTGCCCCTTCTGTCTCTCTCTCTCTCTCTGTCTCTCCTTCCCTCTTTCTCAAATAAACAAAGAAAATATTTTAAAATATCATTTTATTTATTTATTTATTTTTTGGTTTTTCGAGGTAGGGTCTCACTCTAGCCCAGGCTGACCTGGAATTCACTATGGAGTCTCAGAGTGGTCTCGAACTCACGGCAATCCTCCTACCTCGCCTCCCGAGTGCTGGGATTAAAGGCATGCGCCACCACACCCGGCTAAAAATATCATTTTTTAAAAAACCTAAAAAGTGTCAGGGATGGGCTGGAGAAGATGGCTTAACAGTTAAGGCATTTGCCTGCAAAGCCAAAGGACCCTGGTTCAATTCCCCAGGACCCACGTAAGCCAGATGCACAAGGAGGCGCATGCGTCTGGCGTTCATTTGAAGTGGCTGGAGGCCCTGGCACGCCCATTCTCTCTCTCTCTCTTTCTCACTCTCTACCTCTTTCTCTCTCTCAAGTAAATAAATAAATAATATATATATATATGTATATATATATTGGTTTTTCAAGGTAGGGTTTCACTCTAGCCCAGGCTGACCTGGAATTCACTATGAAGTCTCAGGGTAGCCTCGAACTCACAGCGATCCCTCCTACTTCTGCCTCCCAAGTGCTGGGATTAAAGGCGTGCGCCACCACGCCCAGCTAAAGTATATTTTTTAAAAAGCACCAGGGATGGTGGGAGGTTAAGTAATCCTGATGACTACATGCAGTTTGAGAACCAAATTCCGTCCTCTGAAAAGGATATTAGCAAGGCAGAAGGAGAGATGTGAAAAGGGTCTGTAGATCAATTAATAGTTCCCTTGTAATCACTGAGATTTGTGACTTTGTTGATTGCACTAGGACTACTATGTAAGATGCTAACGTTTGGGAAATCTGTGAGAAAGGTATATGGGAGGACCTTTTGTGGACTTCTTTAATATTTTGTGAAGCTGAACATATTACAAATGAAAGCAGAAATAAGTAATGAGTCTATTCTTTATGACAATTTATATAAGCTTCAAAATCCACTTACTAACTGAACTAAAAGGGGCATGATTTGTTTAGATAAGGCGTCTATTAATGAAATCATTGGAACCCTTGATGTTCCCACCAGGCGGGCTCTTCTATAGTCTACCACGGAGTTCTGGGGAGGTAAAGAGTGGAGGCCTTGGATTTGGATAAATTAGATTTTACATCTCAGTCCTTCCACTTTCCACCCAAGTGAAACTGAAGTTCCCTATCTAAAATAGTGATAAATAACGGTGTCATAGGATTGTTGTAGCGTGGAAGGCATGAGCGTGCACTAAGCCCTCAACTAAGATAGGTATGAGTTTCAGCTTTGGAACTATAATCCAGTCTAAACATAAAGGTGAGGAAAGACAGCTTTGTGGGCCATTATCCATTTTTTTGTGGAAGGACTGCTTGTGTTGATCTTTCAGTCAATTTAAGCAGATATGCATCCTCAAAGCCACTTGGAGTATGCTCATCTCATGAGGGCAGAGGGAAAGGGTGTTGTTTACATAAATTCCCCCCCCCCGGGATATTTTGAAAATGATAAGTGACTCCCTTCATGGAAAACATCTCAGCTGTCACTCCCACATGAGGAGCGCACTGTGTGCTGTCCCTAGAGGCCAGTGGAACAAAGGGGCTGTGTGTGCCCATAGCTTCGCCACCAGGGCAGGCACAGGCAGCAGTTAAGAAAACCAGGATTGCTAACAAGGTCCAGCTAGGCCTGCCCCCAAGTGGGCGGAGGAGGCTTTAAATACTTGGAAAGGCTCTTCAAAGAACAATTAAAAACAAGCTCCCATGGTGGGAGGCCAGTCCTGCTGGGAAGCGCCTGCTTTCATTCCCCAGGGCGGAATTCCCAGGCTTCTGGATCCTGGTGGACCGCCCTTGGCAGGGAACGCTCAATCATGTTCCTTTTCACTTTCCTGGGGCTCCAAGTGGTGGTTTGGAGGAGCACACAGGGGTGAGGAGTGTGTGGCCTTCCTGAAGCTGCAAGAGATTTGAAGTCTGCAGGTGTGGGGGAGGGGGGGTTCAGAGGTGAAGTTCATTTTGTGGACAGTGTTCGGCCATGGGTGCTGTTTATTTCAAACTTTATACTGCAGAGTTCCTGTGGGCTTATGACACATTAGTCCATAACCAAACACGCACTAAGTTGTGTCCTGGGGTTTTGTGATGAGAATGTGTGACTTTGGCTTGCATGCTCTTGAGGTCAACAGGGAGCTAAAAATTTGGTATTAGTGAACTGAGATTCCAGGAGACTCTCCTATGTGGCAAAAAGACTGAAGAAAAGACCGTGGTCTATGCACACGTTTTAAGGCATTAAATTAACATTTGAAAAAAATTACTAAAGAAGAATTATTATGAAAATAAGACAACAAATAATCCCACAGGGCATTCAGCGTTCTTTAAAATGATATGAAAAGATGTGAGAAATATTTTAGATACCTGATGTGATCTATACAATAACTTCAATATGCTTTAAATATTTCAGTAATAACAACCCCCAGATAATCATTTCTTCAATCATCTCACAAATATCTTTGAGTGCCTATGATGTGCCAGAAGTCTACACAAGCCAAGATTTGAGGAGCATATGGTAAACATTTTTTCATGACTTCATAGTTTTCCCTTCCTAAGAAAGCTTCTATAATGTTATGAGCATCCAGAGACCTCCCTCCATCAACACTGATCCTTGAGTGCCCATGCTGTGTGCACGCGGACTGATCCTGGCGTGTCTGACACGGTGGAAGAGAGAGTGAGTAATCGTAATCGTGAGAAGATTGCAGAGCGCAGCCCTGTCTGAGCAGAGCAGTAAAAAGGGAGGCTGCACATTGCCAAAGTATATATGCTTCCTTCTCGCTATGAAGCCAATCACAGTGTGATCCTGGGGAAAAAAATGGATCATCAAAGAGAAAGAATTATAGTGATTCTATGAGATCATTTAATGTGCAAGTCCAAATTGTCTTTTTTTATGACTGTGTGTGTGTGTGTGTATATATATATGTGTGTGTGTATGTATATGTGTATATATACATATACATACATATATACATATATATATGATTGTATATATGTGAATGCATGTGTATGAGCATGCATGTGTATGAGCATGCATGTGTGTATGTGCTGCCCAGAGGACAATCTTGGGTGCTATTCTGCTTTTTAATTTTCTTTTTTTGAGGCAGAATCTATCACTAGCCAAGTAGGTTAGACCAGCCAGCCAGTCAGTGAGCCCCAGGATACATCTGGCTCTGTCTACCTTAGCACTGAGACTATAGGCATGTGCCACCACACCTGAATTTTTTTTTTTTTCTGGGGATTGAACTCAAGTCCTCGTGCTTGCAAGGTGAGCTCTTTACCCACTGTACTAGAGCTAGAAAAAAAAGATGGCAGAGACTGAAGGGGAGAGGAGAAAGGAGAGTGGAAACCCGGGGAAGGGTCATGGAGGGATGGGCAGCCACCTTCCTCCACTTCCCCTGCCCCATTCCTCACCCTCGTGTGACCTGCTGATGTGGTGAGCTGCCTCCCCTGCTCCTTCCAACTCTCTGCCTCAACAGAGAGCCCCGCTGAGGCACAATGGGGGGGGGGAGCTCTCAAAGAGCACAGCCAGGGGATTTGATGCAAGGGAAGACTGTCCCTGGAAACCAACTTTACATGAGCAACAGTGGGCTGCTATGGTGTTCACCTGAGCTGCTGATATGATCAGCACATTTCTTAGTCCATCCAACAGAAACGTTCACTGCGGTCTTATACATTCCCCACTGATTAATAACGATACAGGAATTAATGAGACAGGAATCGGACAGTTCAGTTCAGAATTTGTTACCATAGTTTGTCGATGTTGATTCAACCTAGTCAATGGGGAGAAAAGGTTTATTCTACCTGATAAAAACATGTATTCTATCTAATTGAAACACGGCGAACTTGGTACTTGAGACAAAGTCACTCTAAATATCTATCCATCACTGTAACATCTATCTATCTATGTATCATCACTATCTATCAGCCATCTATCTATCCATCTATCATCTGCACATCCTCGTATCACTTGTGATGTTTCCTCTTGCTATGACAGATTTGGATCTCCCACATCAACTCACCGTTCTCTGAGAGGCCTCTCCTTGTCTTTCTAACCCATCAGACATTGCCTTGTCTTCATGACCTTCATTGACCTTGATGCTCTACTCTGTTCCTGACCAATCCCTTTCTCTCTTTTTGGGAACCACACCCTCTAATTCCTTAGCTCAGCATACAGAACCTGTCTTTTATGCCTGTGTCCTTGTCCTTTTTCTAAGGTATTTAATGCTATTATTCCCAAACTCCATCATTATTTGGTGTCTAGAATACCATTTCCTTGGTCCCCCTCTTACCTGTCTGACTTCTCAGTTTCTTACAGTAAACCTCATCCCTTCACCTTCTCCCTCAGTGCTTGCTAAAGCCTCTTCTTTCCCCATGGCCTGTACCCTCACTGAGAACTCTCAGCCCTCCCTACACCTAAGCTACTTATAGTCCCAGCACGTTTCAAACGCACTTCGCTGGGTCTGTAGCATCGTAAAGCAAAGTAAGTCAAAACTCAACTTGTTTGAAAATGAACAGACTTCTTCTACCAGCTTTATTAGTTTGATGAACAGTGTGTCCATCCACCAAGTAACTGAGCACCAAACTTGAGTTTTGTGGACTTGTTTTTCTCTTTCACCTACCACAGTCAAGGCTTCACCTCCCTAACATCTCCTAAACCTTATCCTTCAATCCCTTTTCAGTGTCCAGCCTTTCTACCCCATGTAAGTTTGGAGAATTTAAATAGTCTTACAAAGTGATTTTTCTGCTGTTATTCTTGTACACTACTGAGTGATAACTATACTTCAACCAGAGTGATTATTTCCAAATTCAAATCTAACTAAATTGCTTTGACACCAAAACCCTTAGTGGCTTTTCTCTGTTCTGTGGGATATGGATGGTACATGCTGAAGCCCTCCTTCTTCCCAACTCCAAACTCTCCTTTTCCTGATGCTACAATCTATGGTCTACCAGTGGCCCAGCAAACAAACAAAATACAACAACAAAGAAATAAAACAAAAACTCATGAATTGAACAGCTCAAGTAAAGATGCCACAGGCTTTTATCATGTCTTAAAAGATCGTCTCAGATGGCCTAGACTAGTTAGGCTTGATATTTCACTTGCTTCCATCAGCATGCACTCTCATGTATGCATTTTGTTGAATTTTGTCATTATTGGCTATTCTTTTGATAGCCTTCTATGTTATTCATCCCAGCTGCTGAGGGTCCGCGTGTTGATCTAGCATCCCATCTGATTCTTGCTCCCATGAGTAAAGAAGACTGTTTCATCTTCTAACAAAATGGAAACACTTAACCTCACATTGCCAGGAGCTGAGGATCTCTAGCAATAGCACATGCCATTAATTTCAGGCTTTGATGATCCAGGAAGTATGGAAATTTTCCACCCCCTACTCCTTTGCAAGATTCACAGTTCTGCCAAGTTTGAAGCTCATCAGGATATTTACAAGCTAAATTTTGAGCTGCAGAAAAAAAAAAAGAAAGAAAGAAAGCCCTATGTCTTTAGTTAGGAACTTTTTCAAGAGCATTCAAATAATGCAGTATAGAGAAAGAGGCAAATAATGCATACCACTTCAAGCTTTTCCAGAAACAAGGAGTACTGGTGATGTTGATTATGGATAAATTCCTAAGACTGCCTGGGACTCAGTTTCCTCATTTGTTAAACAAGAGTCATGACTGACCTAATAAATCACTTTCAGCATCAAGAAGCAAAACCACGCAAATAATTACTCTGACAATTTTATTTTAAATTCCTGCCCTGCTGGGTGAACATAGAATGTTTCCTTTACACAGGATGTTGGGAAGAAAGTAGACTTTTATACTTTTAAAAACTTAAGATATTTTAGCTTATCACCTGTAAATCAAATAATATCCATTGTAGTATAGTTAGCAAAAAAAAAAAAATGAGAGCTTTTTTGTTGTTGTTTTTATTTTTGATTTCCCTCACCAGTTTAGACTTGTGGTAACACCATCTTCAAGCATTGTGACATACAGACTGGAAAGCACATCTTCTGGCTGCTGACAAGTAAAAGCAGTGTTCATCAGGGCAAGAAGAACAGGGAGAGCTCTGGCCACCTTGAAGCTGCCATATAGACTGGCTTTGCACCTCATAGCCAGTGAGTAGATGACCCCAGACAGGAAGAAGCTTGGAGCAGCATGAAGAAAAGACAGCTTGCATGTAGGGTGACCTACGGAGGGCATTATGAGGTCACTCCAACATCCACATCCTTATATACTTCCCAGGAAAATGTAGTAGTCTTCATATTTTATAATCATAGGAAATGTATAAAGTTTGGGCTAGAATCACATTAGCCAGCATTTTAAGTCCATCTAAATTGGAAATCATGACATTCTCAGGATAACATCATTTTCTGAATAAAGCAGAAGTTATAAATTAGAAATGGACATATAACTAAATAAAAAATCCCCTTCATTTGGAAACAGGCACATAGAACATATATATGTATACACACACACACACATACACATGTACATATATATATGTGTGTGTGTGTGTGTGTGTGCATGTGTATTTAGGGAATAACTTAAATTAAAAATAGTTAGAATTAAATATATATTTTTAGGTTTTGTATTTTATTTATGTATGTATTTATTTCAAAGAGAGAGAGAGAGAGAGAGGAGAGAGAGAGAGAGAATGGATGTGCCAGGACCTCCAGCCACTGCAAATGAACTCCAGATGCATGCACCACCATGTGTATCTGGCTTACATGGGTACTGGGGAATTGAAACTAGGTCCTCAGGCTTTGCAGAAAAGCCCCTTAACTGTTAAATGATCTCTCCAGGCCTAAAACATATTTTTAAAAAGAAATTTGTATCCAGAGTTGTGGGAAGCAAGAAATAGTAATGAAGATTTTAGCTTTAAATGGTATATTAGAATAAAAATTAAATGAGTTGTTTGGCCAACTTGAAAAGTTAGGAGGGTAATACAGCTTTTTAAAAAAGTAAAAAAAGAGACAGAAGAGCAAAAATTATTGAAAAAATATTCATTGCTTTAGAGAAAAACACCAGATCAATAGCTTATTCTTAAAAGATAATAAAACAGATAAATCTTTGGTGAGATTTCTTAAGACAAGAATAGTGAAGAAGCAAAGGATATTAGAAGTTTCAAAAGAGGGGCATATCTGCAGATACAGCCTACATAAAAAATAGTAAGAAAATTCAAAAAGTTTGTGTTCATAAATCTGCATACTTGAGTAAACAGGCAATTTCCTGGGAAAAGTAACTCATGAAAACTACAGTATTCCTGGGTGGTATACCCTCACCCCCTCACACACACACAGTGCTGGCCAAGCTCTTTTACAAATTCTAATAAATATCCATGAATTGGATCATTTTTATTTCATATCCAACTGCTCAGGAAACACAGAAAGAAAGTTCCCTAGTGCTCAGTTATGGATACATACAGTGTGTGAGATGCCTAAATTATCAAAACAAAATTGGCCCTCAGTCTCCTTCATCCTCGTCATTGTAAACTTTCTCCTAAGCAAAGTCAAACCTAGCAAGTCATGTATTTAAATATATGTTTCACACTACAGAATAAAAGAAGAAAATTCATATGATCATCTTAATGATTACAGAAAAATGGATCAAGTTTAGCAAGTTCTGAGTTGATAAATACTGTTAGAAAATGAAGAATGAGTGATTACCTCATCCTCATAATAAGCATCTCTCAAATAACCAACATCAGATATTCTGAGAAAAATGTAAGTGATTCCATTAACATATGGAGCAGGGGAAAGATACCCTCCATAATCACTTATGCTGCACTCTCATCTAGTACAAGGCCAGTAAGTAAGTAAATAGGAACAAAGAAGAACTTTGTCATTATTATGAATAATATGATCTTAAACACTCAGGATGCCAGATAATCAGCAGAAAATAAGGGAGTTCAGAAGCCAGGGGTTGATGATCACTATTCAAAAAGCAATAATTTCACTTATGGAATCTAATCCAGATACATGATTTGGAAGAAAATATACTATGAACAACAAAAATACAAGGTGCCTAGGAATAAATGGAAGAAAGTGTAGACAAGCGCTTCTTAGGAATAGTTATAATATTACTAAAGATATCAGAGGTTTTATAATTACTACAGTACACTGTCCAGTAATGAGAAGAATAGATATTTAAAATGATGTTAGTTCTCCCATAATGCAGTCACAACATTGTTCAAAGCTTGACTCAAGATATGATGTATTACATTGCAAAAAGCCAGTGGGCCATATGCTTACTTTCTTCCCTTGTATATAAAATGGCATCCACAAAAGCCAAACCAAACTGTCTGTAAACACACACAAAATTGAAGGTGAGGGCGCTTTTCTTCTCTCACACTAACTGACCCTAGAGCTAATGTTAGAAGTGGGCAATCTAGCATACAGCCTGAAGATTTAGTATGTGATATCCTGTGCAGTTTTTTGGGGGGTGATTATGATTCAAGGAAGATTCTCAGTAGCCAGATGGGGTGATACAGTGCGTATTGCTTTGCTCATTGTCCCACTTTGATTGTTGGGTGTCCACTGTTCTCACAGTAAGGCCAGAGGCCAGCTTTGTTTAGCTGGACGGTCAGGAAGAATGAACGCTGCCCATTCCTCCACATGGGGCTGGGTGCCTACTTGGGGAGCGCATAGGAGCCTCTAGCCACCTTCAACCCTTCTATTCTGGCAAACCCTGTCCTGTTCCTTCAGTTACTCAAGCGACATGATGGGCCCAGATGAAGAAGACAGCAGAACAAAGATGGACTTCAAGAGCGGAGCTTGGTTTGCTTGCCCCACTGATGTAGCTGAGAAGCAGCGCCTCACTCAGCATTGGGACTTGTCCCTTTACGAATGGGCCCATGGCTAAGTTGTCACTTAGCTGTGCCAAAAATGGGCATTTGATCTCAGAATCCTACACTGGGAGGAAAAGAGTTGTGACACGGTTTATTCAGTCTTTCATTGTAGCGTTCCATTTTTATTCTTGTTTTCCTTTGCTTTCCTTTTTTCCCCCCTCTCATTCTCATCTATACAACACCTTCCCGGTCACTGTCACTATGTTTCTTTTGTTCACTTCTCTCTCCTTACCCTATGTGCTCTTTTAAAAAATATTTTATTTATTTATTTGAGAGAGAGAAAGCGGCAGATAGAGAGAGAGAGAGAAAATGGGTACACCAGGACCTCCAGCCACTGCAAACGAACTCTAGATGCATGCATCACCTTGTGCATATGGCTTACGTGCGTCCTGGGGAATCGAACCTGGGTCCTTAGGCTCTTAAGGCAAGTGTCTTAAATGCTAAGCCATCTCTCCAGCCCTGTGCTCATTTTCCTACCATCCCCAACTCCATCTTCTCAACAGTTACTGAGTATGACTGGTGCCTGTGTGATGTCGCCCTGGTTCCCTTCCCTGCCCCATTCTCTGCCCTGTCTGGCACTCACTCTTCTAAATGCTTCCCACTGCTCGCCACATGGCACCTGGCAGGCTGTCATTCAATGCAATGAATTAGCAAAGCTCCTGGGGCAGCAGATGGATACGAACAGAATCAAACATGGTCCAAATGCGGGGTCTGAGCTCCGGCGACCTCCAAGCCTCCTCCTCCACTGGCAAATGGGTTTCTTTTCTTTTCTTCCTTTTCTTTTCTTTTTTTTTTTTTTTGTGTGTGTAGGCAGATAACATTTCAGATAACACTCCAGAGATTAATTACCATGAATTAGTACAATTCAATTTTTACTGCTATGTTGTTTATTACTTTATAGCTAAATGTTGGCTTAGCTATGAACCCAGAAACTCCAATCAGAACTCCCTGGGTTATTTTATCAACAAGACTATTGTACAAGTAACCAGGTTCTCACTTGTGCTTATGAAAATTGAAATGACTTGTGTGTGCCTCAAGAAATTAAAAGCCAGTGATTCGCAGATTTCAGAAGGAGACAGTTCTTGATAGACCAATTTGGAGAATAGCAATCACCTTTGCATCCTTGGCCCCTAACATAGCTCCTAGTATTGAAGAGACTACCAGTTTTTGAAACAAATAGTGGTTTCGGTTCATTGTATCTTGTAATGATCCCTATGAACTAAAGGGCTTGTGTGACTCTATATTTTCACTCTTACAACACAGTACAAAACTTGCATGTTAAAGATGAACATCACAGCTCATTAAAAATAAATAGCTATTAAAGACAATATTTTTTAATATTTTATTCATTTGAGAGGGAGAAAGGGGCAGGGAGAGGGAGAGAATGGATGCACCAGGGCCTTCAGCCACTGCAAACAAACTCCAGACGCATGCGTTCCCTTGTGCATCTGGCTTACATGGGTCCTGGAGAATCGAACCAGGATCCTTTGGCTTCGCAGACAAATGCCTTAACTGCTAAGCCATTTCTCCAGCCCAAAGACATTATTATTATTATTTTATGAACATGACTAAATTATTTCTTGGGCTTTTCAAGCAACTGAGTAGGGTTTTTTTTTTTTTTTTACTTTTTTATTTTTATTTACTTATTTGAGAGAGTGATAGAGAGAGAATGGGCATGCCAGGGCCTCCAGCCACTGCAAACAAACTCCAAACACGTGTGCCCCCTTGTGCATCTGGCTTACATGGGTCCTGGGGAATCGAACCGAGGCCTTTTGGCTTTGCAGGCAAACACCTTAATAGCTAAGCCATCTCTTCAGCCCTAGGTTTTTTTTTTTTTTTTCTAAACTGGCTATTTATTATAAGAAGTCTATGCAAGAAGGATCTTTATGAATATAGATGTGGAAAACCCAAGGCTGAAACATAAGTCTTCTCAAGTTTTCCTCTGAGTTTAAATCAAATGCTAAAGAAATAAGGAGGGCAGGGATGATCACTTGTGCCTATAACACAAACCTGCCTTTTTACAGGAACAACACATTAATATGAGCAGGAAGAAAACACTGGCATGGTCTCCAGGGGTCTCTGTGTTTGCATAGTTCGCTTGGCCACCCAGTTGCCTCCTGTTTTCCCACTAGACCTCATAACAGCAAATCACATTGCTGAATCACCTGGTGTAAACAGTGTTGACACGCATCAGGGTCACCAGCCAAGCAGAAGCACTATTATTCTTTAAACTTATATTTCAAAACATATATCCTAGGAAGCAGAAAAATGTTGTCCATCTTTTCTGCTATAGTTAAAGGCTTTTGAAAAATTCTAAATTTTATATACAGCAGGAACTGAGAGAATTAAAGTGAGTAATGACATAAGATCTCCAAAAGACCAATCTCATCAGGATCCAGTTATAAAGTTTGGCCATTTCCTTGATTCCTCTCTAAAGTTTTTACTAAAATGTTTATGCATAAAATAATACACATGTACAAAAATAAATAGGTTAGCTATCCATAGAGAGAGTGATCATTATAGCACAATTAAAAGTATTAAACACAGACAGTGTGAAACGGGGGATTCCAAAACCACCCTGACCCATAATTATGCCCAGGACCATTCCTGATCCTTAGCTCTCTCCTGACCACCCCACCATTATAGTCTTGAGATTGGACGTTAGTCACCTTGATCTGAGCTAAGGCTTCTCTCTGGACCAGAATGGTCAGGAGGAAGGGAGCAGGTGACAGACCTGATGTATCACAGGCTTTGGTGTCAGACAGACCTTACTTTGACCCTTGGCCTTCTTACTAGCTGTGTCATCATGAGTAAGTTTCTTAAAGTTTCCAGTCTCTTTAAAATATTATTTATTTATTTATTTGAGAGAGAGAAAACGAGAGAGAGGAAGAGGTAGACAGAGAATAGGCGTGCCAGAGCCTCCAGATACTGCAAACGAACTGCAGACCCGTGCATCACTTTTGTGCATCTGGCTTACCTGGGTACTGGGGAATCAAACCCAGGTCCTTAGGCTTTGCAGGCAAGCTTCTTAACTGCTAACCCATCTCTCCAGCCCAAATTTTCAAGTCTTAAAATAGAGGCAAGGATATCAACCTCTTAGATTGTCGCGAACATTTTTTTGTAGATAATAGCTACTAGACAGTGTTAATTTTTAATAAGATCATGAGACAATTTTGAGAATCCAAACACTGAAATAGTCGCCACAGAAGGATAAGAAAAATATCTGGTTTTATTTAATGAATCTGCTTGATATGCAAAGTCCTTGAAAATTACAAGGAAAATTATCCTAAGGGGAGCCAAAGGCCAGTAGATTGGACCAGCCAAAGGTTATATATAAAAACCCTGGGTGGAGCTGGAAAGAAATGTTAAGACTCATGATTTTCATTTCAGAAGTTTGGAGATTGGGGAAGCTTCTCCTTGTTTTCTTGAAGCACCTTGTTTTCCCAGCAGGCTCATCTGAAAGTGGGTGGGACCTTGACAAATCCTGTTGTGTTTCGTGCTTTACAATACTTCTCCACCTCTCCAAACACTGTCTTCACCCTGGTGCAATCAGGTGAAAAGATTTATGAACATCAGTTCTTACAAGCCTGCTGATCAAGGGCGAGTGGGAAGAGTTTCCCTTCATCTGTCGCCTCCTTAAGCCAGCCTGGGGTCCTTGCCATCTGCCTCTCCCGGCACGGCCCAGGAGGCCCATGATTGACCATTAGAAGATGCTCAAGACAGTCAGACTTGCACAGGAATTACGCGACTGTCCTTCTCTCCCTTTTCTGTCTTCTGATTGGTCTCTCGTGTTTGCCCTCGGGCTGAGGTTTGGGTATCTCCTCTAACTCAGTTCTTGGCCTGTCTCTGTTCTGATACCCAGAGGTCCACTCTGGCTTCCGGCACTGTTCGGTCTCCTACTTCCTAGGCAGGACTTGATATTCATCTTTGGTTTCCCAGCCAAGCACAGACCTGCTCCAAGTTTCACTCTCCGTAACTCAGCAATGTGACAGGCCGGAAGGTGCTGGTGACAGCTCTGTCTCCTTCAGACTTTGTTTGGTTTTGTTTTCCACCACCTATGGTCATCGGTGCGTGAAGTGTTCGTGATCAAATGCTCCTTTTTTCTTTCCTTTTACCAACGTTTTCTCCTTGGAAACAGAAAGTGACTTGGTGACAGTGAAAGGCTGGGTACAGAGGGAGGAGGGAAGTTGTTGTTTAATGGGGACAGAGTTTTATATTGGAAGATCCGGACAACTATAGGTTGATATGCACAACAATTTGGATGAACCTCACACTACTGAAGTGTATGCATCAACATGGCTTAAATAGTTATATTCTGTGTCCTTTATTTGATGATTTATTTTTTCAAGTCCCCTGAAGAGGACTATTCCCAGAAGTATAGCACTGCCAGGTTGACGAGCAATGAGTGGATTGCACAGACAAAATCCTTTCCATCTCTCTGTTCCAAAATTCACTTAATATCATTGTCCTTGGATAGAGGACATATCACGTCCTGAACTGATAAGAACAAATTCTATGCTCAATCTTAGCCAAAAGGCTGAAAAACAAAGTTATGTGCTTCTTTTCTCCAAAACAACAACAATTTTTTTTTTAAAAAGGAAGGCTATAACATTGTTTTCTACTGTGTTCTGCTCTGTATGCTGCCTTTTGGTGTTAAATAAGGTGTTGAACTTACAAGTGTTTAATCATCTCAACTCTTAGAAACAAAGCCTACCACATAAGCCTATCCTTCGTGAACCTCATCCAGCGATATAGAAATACTCACACCATGGACGGTAGTTGACCCCCAGCTACCCTCTGCTAAACGTTGCAGAACTTCCAAGGTGAATCACATAGAGGCCATTTATATTTTTAATATGTTTTTTAAATATTTTATTTTTATTTATTTATTTGACAGAGAGAAAAAGGAAGAAAGAGAGGGAGAGAGAGAGAGAGAGAGAGAGAGGATGGGCACGCCAGGGCTCTAGCCATTGCAAATGAACTCCAGACGCATGTGCCCCCTTGTGCATCTGGCTTACGTGGGCCCTGGAGAATCGAACCGGGGTTCTTTGGCTTTGCAGACAAACATCTTAACTGCTAAGCCATGCCTCCTTTTTTTTTAAAAAAAAATTTGAATACATTTTTAAAATATTTTTATTTATTTATTTGGGAGAGAGAAAAGACAGATAAGGGAGAATAATTATGGGTGCACCAGGGCCTCCTGCTACTGCAAACGAACTCCAGGCACATGTACCACTATGTGCATCTGGTGTTATGTGGGTACTGGGGCATCGAACCAGGGCTGTCAGGCTTTGCAAGCCAGTATATATTTGGAAAGCAAACTTTGGATTAAGTTCTGTTGAAAGGGGGATTGATGTATATTAAGGTCTGGGTGCCAAGCACAGTATTTCACACATGACAGTCTTTTTTTTTCCTCCATTTTAAAGATAGACACAGCAAGGTCTAAAGAATTTCCAAAGTGGACTTTGAAACGAATGTCTGTTGGATACCATGGAAAGTAGTTTAATGTGTTAGGCATTCTATGTGTGATAATGTCTTACGGAGAAAAGAGGAGGTTTACCTCTATCTTGAGCTGGTCAAATAGGAAAAGGAATCTAAGAAGAAGGAATGGTGTTAGCAAAAGAAAAAAAAAAAAAAACAGAATGAACAGCATGGGGTTTGCGTGTGCTCAACCTGAGGTAGAGTTGGCTGGTATATTAGCTAAGTTCTTGCTGGGACAAAAATATCTGACCACAAAGAACTTAAGAAAGGTTTATAGGTGGCTCAGTGGTCAAGGTATTTGGTTGCAAAGCCTGACAGCCTGGGTTCGATGCCCCAGTACCCACAGAAAGCCAGATGCACAAAATACAGCATGCATTTGGAGTTTGTTTGCAGTGACAGGAGACCCTAGCATGCCTACCTTCTTTCTCTTTCTCTCTCCAACCTTACAAATAAATAAATAATTTTTTTAAAAAAAGAAAGTATTGGGATGGAGACACGGCATAGTAGTTAAGGCACTTGCCTGTGAAGACTAAGGACCCACACTAGCAAATCTCCAGATCCCATGTAAGTCAGAATCACAAAGTGACACAAGCATAAGGTCACACATGTGCACAAGGTGACATACGCATCCGGAGTTTGATTGAAGTGGCTAGAGACCCTGGTGCACCAATTCTCCCTCTCTCTCTTTCTCTCTCTCTCTCTCCCTCCTCATAAAAAAGTATTTCTTTTGGTTTCTGTTTCAAGGAGATATTGCTTATAGTGATGGGGAAAAGGTATGGCAGGCTACTGTTGTATCTCAGCCAGAAGCAGGAACCAAGAGTGAACAGGAAGTAAGCCTGGGCTATAAAACGTCAAGCCCCACCCACAATGGCCCACTGCCTCCAGCAAGGCTCTGCTTCCTAAAGGTTCCACAGCCTTCGCAAACAATGTGGGGTGCTCACAGTAGGTTAATTTGTAGAAACCGAAAGTGGACTAGAGATTACCAGGGGCTGGATAAAGTTCTAGAAATGGATCATTGTAATGCCTTGCAATAATACTGTAACTGTCCCTAATGTCACTGAGTGGTACACTAAAATAATGGCCAGGGAAGATGGCTGAGGTAGTAAGAGTGCTTGCCACATGATCATGAGGGCCTGAGTTTAGTCCTTAGCATCCACGTAAAAAGCAGGGCACAGCCACATTAACCTGTAACTCCAGTCCTGCATGGGGTGGACACAGGAGGATCACTGGGACACACTGGTTATCCATTTTAACCAAAAATGGCAGCTTCCTGTTCAATGAAAGATGGACAACATGAAAAAGTGATACAGGAGGACACCCATTGCATGCTTCTGCACACACACCCATCACACACATGCACACACACACACATACACACACATTGGCTACAATGGTAAATTTATGTTAGATATATTTTACCATGATTATTATATTTTTATTATTTTATTTTTATTTATTTATTTGAAAGAGGGAAAGGGAGAGAGAGAAAGAGAGAGAGAAAGAGAGAATGGGTGCACCAGGACTTCCAGCCACTGCAAACGAACTCCAGATGCATGTGCCACCTTGTGCATCTGGCTTACATGGGTACTAGGGAATTGAACCAAGGTCCTTTGGCTTTGCAGGCAAGCACCTTAACTGCTAAGCCATCTCTCCAGACCACCATGATTACTTTTTATTTTTTTTGAGACAGGGTCTCACTCTAGCTCAGGCTGACCTGGAATTCACTATGGAGTCTCAGGGTGGCCACAAACTCACGGCGATCCTCCTACCTCTGCCTCCCCAGTGCTGGGATTAAAAGCTTCTGCTTCACGCCCAGCTAAACAATGATTACTTTTTAATGAAAGAGGTTATTCAAACTCATTTCTCAAAAGTTAGAATCTCACCATGGCTCATCGAAGATGCAAGTGTTTCATGTGGTGAATACTAGTCACAGGTAGTTCCTGAGCCCTTGAACTGTGGCTAGTCTTAATCACAATATGCAATATATACATGTAAAGTATACAGCAGGTTTTGAAAGATAACTATTTAAAACCTGAATTTAAAATATTTCATTAACGATGTTGTATGGGGATTACATGTTGAAATGATAATTTTTTGGATATGCTGAGCTAACAAAATATGTTTTTAAGATAAACAAGAAGAGGAATGAGGACAACAACAGGAGGTCAGACAGGTACTTACACAAAGTCCTAGTACTTCAGGACACTGATACTCCTCTAAGAGGTTTGGATTTCAAGATCTGTTAGGTGGAAAACCACCACCATTTTGTAAGCAGAAAGATTATAGGACCAAGAGACCTTCCCTAAGTAGGCTTATCAAGGAAAGGTGTGCAAAGTGAACTGACAGAAGGCTAGGAGAATGGGAAAGCATAGCTAAACTTTTTTATTCTTTTCTATCCCGTTTTAGGTTAATACTGGCCTTGACATTGGAAACATGTCCTTAACACTATCTAGGACTCAATTGTGTGTTTGCCTGAAATGACTTGCTTCTAAATCATTTAAATATGATATTACTTTACCCACCCCCCCCAAAAAAAAAAAAACAGTCTGTAGGTTTAAAACATAATTTGAAGCTCATTTTCCAGAGAGCAATCCAATTTGGCTTTTGTTATTTCTGGTCAGATATTATATGATTTTATTTTTTATTGCAAGTCTTTAGAATGGTTCACAGATGTTGCTGCTAAAATAGATCCTCCTGGAACTGTTTGGTTTCAGAGAAATCCCTGTTGCCATGGATTAAATTAATAGGAGATGTCTTGTTTAAAATTTAAGCTTGTATTCACTTTTAGAAATTAATAAATTCATACGATATAGTGGTAGGGTAGGTGACATTTAGAACACTGGCCACGGGTCCACATTGCTGTATTTACCTTTGAGCTGTGCCTCGCTCATATTTGAGGTCATCTTTTCCCAAATCAACCTGGCTAATATATTTATAAATTAATAAATCTATATTCCTACAACTGTACTGGAAAAATGTGATCATTATTAAAATTTCAAATGAATATAATTTTATATTCAGATAAACTAAAATTTAACAGAAAAATTTTCACTAGAAATAATTCAACAAAATCTTACCACATTTAGGAATCAATTAAATATCAGCTGAGTTCTGCTCACACTGACACTGTATCGCAGACACATCCAAAACATTGTCCTTGGTCTCCCTCTCAGACATTCTCGCCTTAGCAAGCTCAGCCATTACCACCAATCAAGTCCTCATTGTCCCACATAGGGGGCCCACAACAATTGCATGCCTCCACCTCCAATTCTGACCCATCTCTCAAGACTCAACCCACATGATTCTATTCTGCATCTTTCTATCATGCACCTGACATTCTGGATGTTCAAATCAAGAAACCACAGACCTGTTGTTGCTCACAGATCTGGAGCTCAAAGTAGGAAGTTTCCATCAGCAGCTTCCCAGTTATGTTCCAGGGACCCTAAACCCCCAAGATTATGTTGTAAAAGAAATTCATGGACCAAAAAACATTTATATACTATGACACACTCGCTTGGAGATTTTCAACAAAAAGTTTATAAAAGCTCCTATGTCTTCTGCAGAGGAAAAGATGCTTGTTTAGTTAAACCTACTATTTTATTTGATTGTGGAGTGCTTAGAAACAATTATCTATCTATCTATCTATCTATCTATCTATCTATCTATCTATCTATCTATCTATTTACAAGCAGAAGAAGAAAGACAGAAAACGGCTATGCTAGGACCTCTAGCCACTGCAAATGAACTCCAAATGCATATGCCACTTTGTGCATGTAGATTTACTTGGGTACTGGAGAATTGAACCCAGGTTGTTAGGCTTTGCAGACAAGTGCCTTGACCTCTGAGCCATCTCTCCATCCCCATGGATCCCTTTTCATAGTATCATTTAACATTTTTAAAAAAGTAGTGTTTACAAAAGACACTTTTAGAACAGTGGCTACAGATCATTTTTCACTCTTCCTGTGTACTAACTGCTACATCAATTCATCATGTCTTTGTGTAGTTATACCTAAGAGTGTATCTTGAGGCAGACTGCCTGAATTTACCTCCTCACTTCACTTATCACTTGTGAGATCAAGGCAAGCACCATTAAGTCTCTGCCCAGTTTTCAGATTTTTTTTTTTTTTAAGAAGGGGTTAGTGTCTCTTATAGGATTTCAAAAATGAAATCAAGCACTTCATTCAAGGTATTTTGAAGAATGCCCGAAACATGGTATCCATTCGATGCATGTTTACTTTTATTACCTTTGTGTCTCTCCTATATTGGCTGTTTTCTAAAATGTCCTTGATAACTCCATAGTTTAGATATTCATCATTTCCTTTTTATTTCTCCACCACAAAAATAGTAGCAATTTTCACTTAGTAGCTTGGTTATTTGTAAATTACTCAGTGTTTTCTTATACATTATCCAATTAGCCTAATAACTCCTTCATTCCTCTGTTCACACACTCTGTGCTTTATAATTCATTCGCCACACTGCCATTTAATTATTTCTAAACATGAATCTAATGATGCCATTCCCATGATCATAATCACAAATATTTAATGATCTTCCTTTATCTATGCAATATAGGGAAAAACTCCTCAGGATGGTAGACACACCCCTGATTCCTACACTCCTCGTCCTGTAGTTTTATAATCCAGGTACTCTGCAGTGCCCCTCCAGCACAGAATACACAATGGGTTTCCAGACCTCCTGGTTTGGTTAATATGTGTTTTTTGATGTTGTTTTGGTTTTTGCTATGCCTTCAACACCTTTTTTTCCCCCTGCTTGCTAAAAACCCCTACTCACATTTTTTTCAGGTGCACATCATATTTTATCAGCTCCATGAAATATTTTCTCAATTTTATGTGGATAACAGCTTTCTCTTGATTGTTAAAAACATATAATATATAGTGTTATACTATATGCCATCTAATAAATTATATGGAAACTGTCTTTCACACTAAATTGTGAGTGCAATGAAAGGTGATGTCCTGCCTGTTCTTCCATGTTTTACAAGGCAAAAAAAAAAATGATTTACATATACTAGGAACATATATAAATACGTACTGACTGAGTTTGCCTATATAGAAGGCTTCTTACTACTGTCAACACATGTCACACTTTTAGCAACTATTGCACCTTACACAGTGAATCAGTTGGTAATTCCCTGCCAAAAGTTTCTGCTCATGGGCTGGGGGGATGGCTTAGCAGTTAAGGCGTTTGCCTGCAAAGCCAAAGGACCCAGGTTCGATTCCCCAGGACCCACATTAGCCAGGTGCACAAGGGGGTGCATGGACCTGGACTTCATTTGCAATGGCTGGAGGCCCTGGTGTACCCATTCTCTCTCTCTCTCTCTTTTCTCCTCCCTCCCTCCCTCCTTTTCTATCAAATAAATAAAAAGTATTTTTTTTACTTTATTGCTATTTATTTATTTGAGAGAGACAGAGAAAGAGGCAGAGAGAGGGAGAGAGAATGGGTGCACCGGGGCCTCCAGCCACTGAAAATGAACTCCAGACACATGTGCCACCTTGTGCATCTGGCTTACATGGGTCCTAAGGAATTGAACCAAGGTCCTTTGGCTCTGCAGGCAAACACCTTAACTGCTAAGCCATCTCCCAGCCCCCCAAAATAAAATAATAATATTTTTTTTAACGTTTCTGCTCATTACAAAAGAATTCGCAACAGGATTCTTTTGAAGGGGAAGAGAGCCAGTATTTAAATAAAAACATAATCACGTTGAAATTTTGCAAAGCACACCTACAACACACACCTGGATCCACAGACTTTCCACAGGATCCTGTCTTCTGTATTCCTCCTTCTTATAGTTATTATCATATTTTTAATGGGATTCTCTTTAAGTCTGAAGGCCAATTAATGTATAAGAATATGCTATCTCCACTTTTCTGATAGAGATTTCCTGGTTGGCTCTCTGCAACATGATCTTATCTGTAGTCTTATACCCTAATCTAGGTTCACTTGTGGGTCAGGTGTCCCCAGTCTGTTTCTGATTCAATGACCTCATCGCTTTCAAAGGGCTGCTATTGGAAAATCACGCTGGAGTCTTATCTATGATAGAGGCGCATTTTCCAGGCCTAAAGTATAGTGACTCTGCTGTGTATTGTTCTCAGCACCTCCGTACCTGGCTATTGATCTGTGTTGGAAACACTGGCTACAAGTAGGAGGAATAACTCCTTCAAAAACCTTTCATTTTCCTATACTAATTAGTCCGTTTTCCAAAGTTTAAGTGTTTATGTTTGAAAGACATAGATTCAACTCTTCTTTCTTTCAGCTTTGTGAGTCCCATTGGATTTGTGTCAGATTTAAGTAGGAGGAGTCCCTGTGACATGGAAAGTTCAGTGTAATATTGTGTAATATGTTTTCATTGTTCATCCTGGTTTTCCTGATTCACACCTGTTATGTGAATCTCATGCTACTTACCATGACTTGGATAGTTCGATTTCATTTTGTCAGTTAATAATAAACTATTATCTATCCATGTTATGCTTTTGCCGAGAGATTTTTTTCCCCAGAATCTACTTTATAGTTATTATCTAATCTTTATAAACCATGGAGGAAGTTTTCTCATCTAACAGATGGTAAATGATTAAGGAGAAGACAGTAAAAGAACTTGCTCAAGGTGACATGACAAGTCAGTGATGGAATAATACTGAGTGTTCATTTTCCAGACATTGTCTGAGTGGAAGACATGGAAAGTTGTGTCACTTTTCTTGCAAATAATTGAGTGGCTTGATAAAAAAGGGAGCATGCATGTATTTGTATGCCATAGTTCTTATAGAGAACTATCTGCTGAATATGCTGATTGTCACCATGCCTGGCCATTATTTACATATTTATGAAGCCAGTGATTAATTATGAAAGCAGTAACAACTATAGATATGTATACATATATAAACCTGTTAATACTTTCCCCAGAAGTTGTAGATACCCAAAATAATTTTGAAGTCTATGCTATATTTAAAATGATAGAGATAGATAGATAGATAGATAGATAGACAGATAGATAGATGGATAGATTTGGGCTGGAGAGATGGCTTAGCAGTTAAGGCACTTGCCTGAAAACCATAAGGTCCCAAGTTCAATTCCCCAGTACCCATGTAAGCCATATGCACATTGTGTCACATACATCTGGAGTTTATTTGCAGTGGTTAGAGGCCTTGTCATGCCTATTCTCTCTCTCTCTCTCTCTCTCTCTCTCTCTCACTCTCTCGCTCTCACTCTTAAATAAATAAATAGAAAGATTTTCCTAGAATATATCCTATTCATTTCAGTGGCACATGCTACCTTTTAGTAACAAGAACAATTTATTTTTTGAATAACAAATAGATGGATGAAGGGAGAAAATGCTCACTGTAAGAGTGTTTTTACTTTTCTGATTAACTATCAATCATAAGAGAGACTGATTGAGAGGGAGAGGGGATATGATGGAGAGTGAAATTTCAAAGGGGAAAGTGGGGGAAGTAAGGGAATTAACATGGGATATTATTTACAATTATGGAAGTTGTCAATAAAAATAAATTATATACATGAATAATAAATAATAAGTAATGTAGTAAGTACTAAAATTTTTACCTTTCTTTGTAAATTTTATCCTAGTAAGACTAAATATATTCTTTTTCTCTAGAAGCATAGCTTATAGTCATTTAGTTCCTTCCCATTCTGCAAATACTCAAGTGTGCTCACTGAGCTTCATGTTGGATATAGGTCCCACGACAATTTTGATCATTCCCAATAGAACCCTAGTATCTGCAAAGCTCCTAGAAAATAACATGCACTCAGTAAGTGCTGTGTGGAGGGAGAGAAGGGAGCAAAGGTGCTGCAGTTGGGGGGAGATTTTCCTCCCCACACCCTCCGATATTTTGAATTCTTGGTCTTCATCTGGTATCAGTTTTGGAGGTGGAGACTTGCTGGAGGAGGTGTGCCACTGGGTGGTTGATATTACAGCCCACTTCTCCCTTGCCAGAGTTAGCTTACTCTCACTGCTTTCTGCCAGCCGCGGTAGCAAGATGTGATGCCCAACATCCGGTCAGGCTCTATTATCCCCCCTAAGTTGAAGCATCCCCTAAAAACTGTAAGCTGGAAAGACCCTTTCCTCCACTCAGCTGCCTGGGTGTTTTGGTGGTCATATGTTTTCTCCCAGAAATGGTCAAGGAACTGCAACAGGTGAATGTAAGGCTTTCTCTGGCAGTCACAATGTTTAATGAGCATTTGGAAGTGCATCTATTGATGGTTAAGAACAAAAAAAAAAAACTAATTTTTAAAAGAAATATTTCACTCCATATTTTTTCAAACCAAAAAACATTGGTATATACATTCTTTGATGACCATTGTACATCTGATTTTACCGACATGCATAACGAAAGTAGGAAAAATTTAAATCTTTCCAGGTCAGTTTTATCCCCTTTAAACTTGTTACTGTAGATCCTCCCACCCATCAACTTTTTTTTACTCTTTATTTTCAAGGCAAGCCTAGCAGAGTGGACTTTTTTTTTTTTTTTTTATGACAGAGAGAGTGAGAGAAAGCAGGGCAAGAGAATTGGCGCACCAGGGCCTCCAACCACTGCAATTGAACGCCAGACACATGCGCCCCCTTGTGTGCATATGCAACATTACATGCTTGTTTCACTGTGCATCTGGCTTATGTGGAACCTGAAGAGTTGTACATGAGTCCTTAGGCTTCATAGGCAAGTGCCTTAACCACTAAGCAATATCTTCAGTCCCCACCTACCAACTTTGAATGTCCAAGTTGATTTAAAACAAATCTTAGTCTGAAAACAATGGGCTTAAAATAAGTTACTTACAAGACTGAAAGAGTTTCTAAACTTTCTTAATTCCTTGATATGACATCAACTACTAGGCCTCACCAACCTGATTGCAAAGTATGTGGTGGTCTCTACTCACCAGCAACCCTGTTTTGTTAGATTTTTTTATACTGAAATCACAGAAATGCTATGATTCTAGCACTCTTTGTAGTCATAAGTGATAACTAGAGCTAAATGATAGCAAATAGAAAGTATCTTGAAATACCATGTACTACTTGCAGGCCAAGTTCAACAATGTGTCATACATGCTTCCTCTTTCCAGATACCTGAGATGAAAGAAAGCACCAGGTTGACCTTGGAAGGTGCGTGCTAAAAATAGCAAAGCAAATGCTAGACTGTACTGCTCAGTGACTGCATGGAACATATGGTAGCTTATTTTCCAAGATGGCTACCACCATCCTTGCCAATAGGCATGTGCTGTTCATCATTAAGATGTGGAGTCTATTTCTCTGTCCCCTTTTGATTTGGGCTGGCTTTAAATTTTATTTTAAAATATTTTATATATTTATTAATTGATTTTTTGATGAGATAGAGAGGCAGATATGGAAGAGAGAGAGAGAGAATGGGCACACCAGGACCCTCTACTACTGCAAGCAAACCCCAGACACATGTGCCACCTTATGCATCCGGTTTTATGTGGGTACTGAGAAATTAAACCTTGGCCCTTTGGCTTTGTAGGCAAGCATCTTAACCACTAAACCATCTCTCTAGCACATGGGCTAACTTTCTTGACCTAATTGTTCAACAGAATGAAGAGTCATTTGAAAATCATTTGGAGCATCCCTCCAGCCTTCTTGGGACTCACCCACCAGTCTATGAACAAGCCTAAGGAGTGGTTTATAGTACCCCCCCTACCAACTCACATACACTTTGAAGATTTATGTGTAAGTTGTCCTGGGATGACATCTTCAATCTCCATTTCAATTGTCCCATATGGTATCATGTAAAGCAGAGGGCTGCCCAGTAAAACTTTCCACAAGTTCTGAATACACTTTGTTTTATGACAATTTATTATTCATCAAAACAAAACCAAAATGCTACCTATCCTCCATCCAAACACTATCCTAAAGTATGTATGCATAAGAAATAAGATTCTATTATTTTGAGCCTAGCTATTTAGATTTAATAATCATGATAGGACAAATGAAAGTTATGTCTTCCTCTTCTAGTTTAAGTACAATGAAAAATTAGAAGCAAAAAGAAAAGGCAAAGTCAACTATCCTGGCCTCCCTTCTGTGTAAGAAAGTTCAAGAGGTGAGGAAAAGTCCTTGAAATAACACACTTTGGAAAACACTTAAGTCATAAGGGCTCTGCCCAGCTTGCCTTTAAATTCTGAGAGAAATTTCCTTACACACTGAAATTGCAATCTTAGGACACAACACCTTATAGTGTACAGCTTTATATACACAAGTCAGAATCCAGTTGTGGTGGTTTGATCCAGGTGTCCCCCATAAACTTAGGTATTCTGAATGTGAGATTCCCAGCTGATGGAGATTTGGGAATTAACGCCTCCTGGAGGGAGTGTGTTGCTGGGGGCAGTCTTATGGGTGTTATAGCCAGTTTCCCCATGCCAGTATTTCACACACTCTCCTGTTCCTGTTGTCTACTTTATGTTAACCAGGGGGGTGATGTCCACCCTCTGTTCATGCCATCATTGTACCTGCCATCATGGAGTTTCCCCTTGAGCCTGTAAGCCAAAATAAACCTCTTTTTTTCCCCACAAGCTACTCTTGGTTGGGTGATTTCTACCAGCAATGTGAACCTGACTGCAACACCAGTCTAGAGTAAACATACAGAGCCCTAAAGGTTCCTGCTGTTCTAGGAATGGGGACGGGGTAAATTAAAGAACTGACATGGAGAATTTGATTGGAGTGGCACAGCATTATGGCTTGGGTCTGAAATGTTCCACAAAAGCTGACATTAGTTTAATCACTCAGACAGCGTGTGTCTCCAGTCCAGATATAGCCTAGAGCACTTGAACACTCAATCTTCTAGCTGCCAATGTGAAGTCATTTGAACCATACTCTTACCAGGATTTTCTTTGAGAACTTTTAAAATTTATTTTAAGAGTGCAAGACAGAGAAGAGGCAAAGAAAGAAAGATTGTGCAAGGGCAACACTGCTTGCTTGCATCACTGTGCATCTGGCTATGTGGGACCTGGAGATTCATACATGAGTTCTTAGGCTTTGCAGGAAAGTGCCTTAACTGCTAAGGTATCTCCCCAGCCCTGTTACTAGTTTTGAGAGCAACAGAGCCATTCTCAGCTCTGGATGGGCTTAGCTTAGGGATTAGAGAGACAGACACTCAAAGGTTGCTAAAACTTCCCAAGCCAGTGGATCTAAAGTTTCGTCTTGGGACTGGAAAAGAATGATGAGTGCACACATAGCAGAAGGAATAGATTAAACAAGGATTTACTAGAACTTAAAGCAGAAAGTGAAAGAAATGCAGAGGAGATCTTACATGAGGAGAGGTCCCTCAAGCATGCAGCCAACTAGTGACTTAGTACAGGGGTTTTTATACCCCTTGGGACTTAAATTAAGTATCAAGTTGAAGTGAACAGGATTGGTTACTTGGAATGGATATGGGGGATTCTGATGCGCTGATGGTTTGATACACTTGGCATGCAAATAGGGCATCAGGTTGAGGTAGACTGGATTGGCTGTTTTGACAGTATGTGTTGTTGTCAGCTCCCTATTGCTGGGAAAACCGCTTACGCAAAGCAGCTTGTAGGAGGAAGGGGTTTATTTCAGGCTTACAAATTCCAGGGGAACACCAGTAATGGTGAAAGAAGCTGGCTCACTTCCATAGGTTCAAGCAGAGAGACACTATCAAACAGCAAACATGAACACCCAGAGCTCCAAACTGCTCTTCTCACACCTTAGAATGGGACTCAAGATCCATCCCCCAAACACACCTTAGGGCTATACTCGAAGATCCCATGACACCTCCTCCAGCAGGGCAGCTGACAACTGAAGTTTGAAGCTCAGTTCTTAACCCAAAACACCTATGAGTCTATGGATCCATACATTCAGACTACCACAGTATGTGAGGAACTCATGAGATGCTAATGAGTTACAGAGGATTAATTACTTTTTGTAAGCCAACTGTTACCCTGGGGAGTCAGCATACTCAGAGCTTTTGTCCTTTGGGAAGTCAGGGCTTCTTTGGAGTTTGGTTCCCAAGCTCTGCACCTGCACCCTTGGCTCTTTAAGACCATACACATATCTGTTTGTGCTTTCTGGCCTATAACACAGACTAGTTGCCTACAAAATGGAGTTACTTCACTTTTAATCATTATCAATACTTCCCAGGGTTTACCACCACTATACTTGAAAGGAGAAAAAATTTTTAAATATTTTATTTATTTATTTGAGCAAGGGAGAGAGGCAAAGTGAGCCAACAGGGGAGAGAATGGGTGCAATAGGTTCCCTAGCCACTGCAAACACACACCAGATGCATGCACCACCTGTATATCTGGTTTATGTGGGTACTAAGACATTGAACCTAAGTCCTTAGGTTTCACAGACAAATGCCTTAACCGCTAAGCCATCTCTCTACCCCTGGAGGACATATTTTCTATATTAAAAAAGAGTTTATGCATCTTATACAAATTATCCTGAGATTTTTTTTTAAATTATTTGATCAGAAAACATTTACTATATTACTCTATAATATCATGTCACCATTTGGTATTTGGGGACTTAGAATGGAAATCAGATCAGTCCAAAAGAAAAATAATTGAAACGCTATTCTACACAGTGAAGTATAGTTTAAGTGTACTTGTTGAGCCGATTGGTATATTGATATATAGTATTATCACTTTTACTTTCTAAAACTTTTTTTATATTTTCTTTTGTTCATTTTTATTTATTTATTTGAAAGTGACAGAAAAACAGGCAGGCAGAGAGAGAGAGAGAGAGAATGGGCATGCCAGGGCCTCCAGCCACTGCAAACAAACTCCAGACACGTGCGCCCCCTTGTGCATCTGGCTAACGTGGGTCCTGGGGAATCCGGCCTTGAACCGAGGTGCTTAGGCTTCACAGGCAAGTGCCTTAACTGCTAAGCCATCTCTACAGCCCACTTTTACTTTCTAGATAGGCAAACCAAGTCTTCAATGTCAGAATAACCTCCATGACATAGAAGACACTGAACTCTTTTCAAGCTCAGTGTGGTGGTCTTTTCTTGTACCCTGTTGCCACCTTCTCCTTGGCCTGTTTTTATTATACTGCGTGTGACTTAGACTTCAGATGTAAACCCTGAGCCTAATTTAGACATCTAGGTATAATGATACTGGAAGAAGGAGAAAATAGTATTTTCAAAAGGTTTTGCAACACACACACACACATACACAATCATGTAAGTCCAAACAGTAGATATTTTTATGTATTTGCACACACAGGCAATATTAGAGTATATATGTATGCACAAAGTTTGTCAATGTCTACAAAGAATTTATTTTGCATACCAATCTTGTGGAACTATGAGCACCTAATGATTTTTTTATTAGACTGAAGGTACTTGTTCTTCCTGTGCTCTGTGGAAGAATTTCTGAAGAGGTCAATGGCTTGTTTGCCAAACACTCTAGTCAGGTGAGGGCTACCACTTCTAGGTGGAACCAAAGAACTCTACACAGCTTTGCCCTTGCTGGCACACTGGGAAAGCTGAAAGCTCACTGCAAACTAAAAGGGAGATCTAGAATTTGCCTCTGAGAATAATAACTGAGTTTCAAGCAGCTGTTAAAGTTGTGATATCTTGGCCTGGAGAAATGGCTTAGCAGTTAAGGCATTTGCCTGTGAAGCCAAAGGACCCAGGTTTGATTCCCCAGGATCAATGTAAGCCAGATGCACAAGGGGCACATGCATCTGGAGTTCATTTGCAGTGGCTGGAGGCCTTGGTGTGCCCATTCTCTCTCTCACTCTCTCTGTCTCTCTTCCCTCTGTCTCTCTCTCTCTCTGATTGCAAATAAATAAATAAATAAAAATTTTAAAAGATGTGATGTCTTTTTTCTATTTTTTTTTCTTATGCAACAGGGAGTGGGGGAGGGAGAGATTGTGAGAGAGAATTGGCACACCAGGGCCTCCAGCCACCCTAATCAAACTCCAGACACGTGCACCACCTAGTGTGCATGTGCAACCTTGTTTGTGTGCTTGCATCACCTTATGTGCCTGTCTTATGTGGGATCTGGAGAGTAGAACATGACTCCTGAGGCTTGGCAGGCAAGTCCTTAACTGCCAAGCCATCTCTTCTGCCCAAAGTTGGGAGATCTTGTAGCAACACATAGATTAGCATCTACATGTAGCTCTATATGAGTATGGCTATTCTTTGTAAGAATTCCATGGTCCTGGTGGGCTGAACAGAAGAAAGGTAGCTCAGGGTACATGGCATTGTGATATTCCAAGAGGGTTCCAGAATTTCTTGGGCATATGAAGAATTGAGAAACAATGGTGGACTTACAGACAAATTTGGTAGAAGGAAGAGGGAAGAGCCATAACCCTCCATGGCCAGTAGGGGGGTGAGCAGCTGCTATAGGACAAGAGAGGGGGCACCACAGTAAGCCTTTGAGAAGGATCACAGAAACAGCTTTCTCCAGAGAACTTCCTGCTTCCCACAGCACCCAGGCTCCCATGTCAGAGGCTGTGGGCAGTCTCTGTGGACAAAACTCTAATTTGAGGGTTCTAAGTTTCTCGGTTCCACTACTTAATTTTAAATAAACTTTACTTTACTTTACCAATCCTGATGATGAGTAGAAATGGACTGGATTCTTTCTTGCTTAGGAAAAGGTCACTCCAAAGGGAAACAAGTCAGATTCATATCCAAAAATGAGGCTGCTCTCCATTATCAAACTCCCACCAATCATGGGCTACAAGAGGTCCCATACCTATTAAATTCTCTCTAACAACAACAACAACAAAAAAAAAAAAAAAACAATGGTTATCCCAGTTATCTGGTGCTAACTTTACTCTCTGTCAGAGAATCTGCTTCTCTTTTTCAGATAGACACAGATCCTAAGGAGAGAACCACCCCATCATACCTCAAAAGGGCCCCAGCTGAAACTAAGAATAATTGGGGAAACAAGCAAGAGTTCTGTTTCCTTGGTGAACCCACTACCAGCACAACAGTGAAGGAGATAGACACAGAGAACAATCAACTCCTACATAATCAGATATCCAGACACACAGAGGCTCCCAAGACCTCATCACTGAAGCAGACCTAAAATGAACCCAACATGGCTCAGCGAAATTTGTGGAAGAGGGGGCAGAAAGAATGTCAGAGCCAGACGTTGGGTCATGATACACAGAGACATTGCCTCCTACTCATAACTGATGGCTAACCCCACAAAGCACGACCCATATTCCACAACAAGGAGGGTCCCTGCAGAGAGGGGAGATCAGGGAGGAGCCTAACAATGGTACCAACTTGACTGTATTCACTGAGTACAAAAACTAATTAAAAAATTGAACATTAAAAAATAAAAAAAAGCACAAGGCACAAGACGTATTATGAAGCTGTCTTTGTAAAATACAATCTGAACACCACAATAATGGATATGGAATTTTCTTCAAGTTAAACAAGTAACCATTGTAGTGTTGTGTACAAGAGATGACTTTAGTTTTCAATGATTCATTTAGTCTTTTATTTTTAAAATAGAGTATGAGTAGATACTGAGAAATCAAGTCGACATGAGCTGGTAGCCTCCTCCCTGTTGGCTAAGTGCCGTAGTGCTGGAAAGTGCTATGCAGGCTACCAAGGGATAAAAGTCATTAATAGTCTTAACCAACTGAGAGCCTTGTGAACTCTACAACCAGCCATCCAGGAAAGATGAACCCACCAGTGCACTAGTGGTATGACTAATATGGCAGTAACCAATTGCTACCTTACTGAATTTAAGGCCTGCTCACATCAGGGAATTCATGCCTGAACTATCAAAAGCCTAGACAAAAACCTGTGTGCCTTGGAAGGTCATAGGGCCTAGAGGGAAAAGATACTACTGATGTTTCATGACATGAATATGTTGCACCCATCAATTCCCCTCTAAATACTTACGTTTATATTCATATAGTAGTACTGCTCTCACTTTTGATCAGAGAAGCTACTTTTTCTTGCAGGTGGTGGTGACTACTGGGGAGACTCAAACCTCATCAGGGTGCTGAGAAGGAACAGTAGTTAAATGCTTAGCATTAAATGAGAGATCTGTGTCTCACCTGCCAAGCCTTAGGAAGCATCGTAAAAGAGATGGCAGAAGAATGGATGAGCCAGAGGATCAGGAGGAGTGCTTGGGTATACTGTATTCTGGGCAAGAGGTGGCTATTGCATTCACTTCACAGTGACTGTCAGTACCTGCACTATATTGGACCCATCAGCATTTCCTCATGAATAATGAAGCAAGGCCAAAAATAAATAAATAAATAAACCCTCAGAACATTAAAATAGTAGTGGGGAGTTCAGTGCAAGAGGTACAGGGGAAAGGAGAACAGAGACTGATGAGATGGGATTTTGATCAAAATACGTTGTGTACACATACAATCATGGTCAACTAAAAAGTCTCAATTGTTTAAAAGTAGACTATGTGGGCAAGAGCTGAAATGGAGGCAGCCAGATATAGAACCTATTCCTGAAGCCAGGTGAAATAGGAAAGTAATTTGGACCAGACTGATAACAGTGGAGATGGTGAGAAGTGTGAAGAGTTTGGATATATTTTGAAAGTAAAGCCAAAAGCATCTGCCAAGAGCTGGTAATAGTATATAGAAAAAATAAAGGGTATCTCTTTCCTGCCATATGTGACTAGCATTTATTAAATCAGACCTCCTAAAAAAATAGCTTGAATATAAGATAAATACAGAAATGATACCTGTTTAAAGGTGGCAGAAAGCTCCCTATGCTGTTGTGAATTGAGAATCTAAAACGCAAAAAGGAAGAGAAGTACATTAAGGTAAGCCTAAGTCTTTATGCTGCATTTTCTTTTGAGGCATAGCTGAGAATTGAGGATAGCAGAAATATGAACTAAAATTGCAAAAAAAAAAAAAAAAGCCAAATAGAGTTTTAAATAATTTTAGGGGCCAAAGAGACTAAGGTTGAAATCTATGTCCGTGAAGATAGCCAAGAGTAGAGGAACTGTGCATGATGGTGCACACCTTTAATCTCTGCACTTAGGAGGCAGAGGTAGGAAGAGTGCCATGAGTTTGAGACCACCCTGAGACTACATAGTGAATTCCAGGTGAGCCTGGGCTACAGTGAGACCTTACCTCAAAAAAAAAAAAAAAAAAAGGAATATTGGGAATGAGAAACCCAAGTAATATAAAAGTGCCAAAATAAGCCAAAAATAAAAGTGAATTATTTAATGTCTACCTTCTAGGAAGAAAGCCAGGAACTGGAAAGATAATAAACTAAGAAACTCAGCAGAGCTCTCAATGCTATGACAGTCTAGATAAAGCAGAGGGTGAGCTCTAGAGGTCACGGAAGACCAGAGACCCTGACAAACACCAAGACTTGCAGTCAGGACAGGACCTGAGAGGGATGAACCCCAGGAGGAAGGGAAAAGCTGACTCAGTTGAGCCTTCACAAAGAAGGCTTCACTCACATAGAATCATCCTGGTGCCAGACAGGATTAGGGTAGTCTGCTCCTATTCTAATTGCTGGCTAAAGGAAACCTATATCCTACAGAGCCTCAACAATTCTTGTAAACAACATCCTTAGTTCTGTTAATCACTTTTGCATCATTGTGACAAAAATACCCGACAGAAACCACATAAGGAGAAAAGGTTCATTTTGGTTCGTGGTTTCATAGACTTTAGTCCAAGATGGCTAAAACCTGGTAGAGTTCATAGCAAAGAAAGCTTGTTGAAGTGACTCCTCACATCACCCAGGAGTGGGAGGCTGAGTAAGCAGAGATGGACAGCTCTATAGAACAAAGGGCTAGGATAACCTTCAAAGCCCTGTCACTAGGGACCTACTTCTTTTTTCAAAATTTTTATTTTTTATTTTATTTTGGAGAGAGCAATGGGAGAGGGGAGAGAATTGGTGCACCAGGTCCTCAGCCATTGAAATCAAACTCCAGGTGCTTGTGCCACCTAGTGGCTATGTGTGACATTGAGCTTGTCTCACCTTTCTGAGTCTGGCTTATGTGGGATCTGGAGAGTCAAACATGGGTCCTTAAGATTCACAGGCAAGTGCCTTACCTGCTATAAGCCATCTCTCCAGCCCCACTAGGGACCTACTTCTATTAATCAGGCCCACCCCCTTACACTCCATACCCTTCAACACAGGCTGGGATCTGAGCATTCAAGACATGAACCTCTAAGGAATATAAATTCAAACCATGTCAGGAACAACCAGAAGTTACCACATATACTAAAGGAGAATAGTAAGAAACAATAGTATATGTAGCTCTACAAGTGTGCACAATTCGATATCTCAAAAATAGACTTTAAAACAACTGGGTTTAGTATAGTCACATAATGAGTAGAAATTTTAGAAGTAGAAATAAACCTATAAAGGAAGAAAAAGAGAGAGGGAAGAGAGGAAGAAGGAGGAGGAGAGACTAATTTTAGAATTAGGGCTGGTTCAATTCCCCAGTACCCATGTAAGCCAGATGCCCAAGCTGGCACATGCATCTGGAGCTTGTTTGCAGTGTCACATCTCTTCTCTCTCTTTCTGTCTGCTTCCTTCTCTCTCTCTCTCTCTCTCTCAAATAAATAAATAAAATATTTTAAAACTCAATAAATATATATAATTCTAGAATTATATATATATTATACATATAAAATAATTTGTTTATTTTTATTAATTTATTTGAGAGTGACAGAGAGAGAGAAAGAGGGGGAAAGAGAGAAAGAGAGGGAGAGAGAGAAAGAGAGGAAGAGAGAAAGAGGAGAGAGAGAGAGAGAGAGAATGGGTGTGCCAGAGCTTCCAGCCACTGCAAACGAACTCCAGACACATGTGCCCCCTTGTGCATCTGGTATATGTGGGTCCTGGGGAATCGAGCCTCAAACCGGGTCCTTAGGCTTCACAGGCAAGTGCTTAACCGCTAAGCCATCTCTCCAGCCCATATAAAACAATTTAATAGAAACTTATAATATAGGTTTGACATGACATAATAGGTTAAAATACCAGGTTAAATTCACATGTAGATAGATTAGTGAGCGAGGAGACAGTTCAGAGAAGAATACTGTGAGGAAGGGAGAGAGAGAGAATACAAAGAACGTAAGAGGCATAGTATTCATAGTCCAAATATCTAACCTGTATGCAACTAAACTTCTAAAAAATAAAGATGATAGAAAGAGATTAGTACAAAGGCAATGGCATTGCATTTCCTAATACTTACAAAACCCCTCAAGTCACTGATTCACTGTAAACTCAAAAGGAATAAAAATAAAACTATGCTGAATCACAGCATAGTAAAATGACCCAAACTCCCAGTCTCTGAGAAAAAAAAAAAAAAAGTCATAAGGAAAGGAGACATTAGCTATAAAAGAAGCAACACTAAAACCATAAAAGCATATCTAATTTCCAGTAGAAATGATGGAAGCCAGAGGGCAATGGAGTGGCATCTTTGATGAAACGAAATAGCTGCCAGCCTAGAGTTCTATCTCTACAGAAAACATTCTTTAAGCAGTAACAAAAGTGCAATGAAGATAGATTCAGAACAGCTAAGGTCACATTGAGAGTTAAAACATTCCTAAGTGATACTGAAGTACTTTTAACCTACTGCAGAGCGCCCTATCCACGCATGTACGGGAGAGTGAGAAGTAGATGGCTTATGTTCAGAGAATGCCTGTTTCCATTCTTTTGTCCATAAAGTCTAGGGCCTCTGATGCTTTCTGTCCTGCTGCCAGTGATGCCATCTGTGTTCTTTCTTAGGACAGGTGATTTCATGAAGCACTGGGGGAAATGGTCACATACCCGTATTTATTCCTCACGTTGTTACTAGTATCACTAGGTAGCAATACTGGTGCCCAGGCTCAGGCTTCTTATGAACAAGGCTTCTTTAGAAGATAATTCTAAGGCTGGAGAGATGATCCAGTGGTTAAAGGCACTTGCTTGCAAAACCTGATGTCCTGGGTTCTATCCCACAGGACCCAATATATATATACACACACACACACACACACACACATATGATGCCCGGAGAAATGGCTTAGTGGTTAAGGAACTTGCCTGTGAAGCCTAAGGATCCAGGTTCAATTCCCTAGTACCCATGTAAGCCAGATGCACATGGTGGTGCATGCGTCTAGAGTTCATTGGCAGTGGCTAGATGTCCTGGCATGCCCTTTCTCCATGCCCCACTCTCTCAAATAAATAAATAAAAATTTAAAGCACATAAATAAATAAAGCTAATTTTACCCTTCTCTCCAGCAGGGCTTAATGACAGACTAAATGAAAAAGGAAAAGGTAAGCTGACTCTACTTCCATTCCTTTCACTTGCTTTCCTTGAAATATCTGTGTGCTTGGTAGCTCTTATTCTCTAGCTCACTCCCAATTCACTTACATACAAATGAAGGCCCATATACACTGAGAAAGGAGGAAGAGATGGAGTCACCAACCTGTAGGCTTAGGATCTGCTTGTACATGTATATATGTATGCTTATATTGCCAAATCACTAAACTGTCTTCTACAACTCACACTGACTGAATAGTAATGGTTTTCGATGCAATTTATATTTACCATCATACTTTAACTGGTGGATACGTAAGTGATTTAAAATATTAACCATCATAAACAATGCCTTTATGAACATATCCACACATATATCTTTGGGCCCTTTTTTTGTTATTTCTTCAGGATGTTTTTAAAATAAAATTTAGAAAGACATTCAGTGGTGGAGTTTCCCAAAACTAGTATGGTTTTATTGTAAATTTATTTTTAATAAGGATTTTTAATTGAGAAATTTGCTATATGAACATACTATAATTTGGTTGTGTTTTTCCCCATAATCCACTTTAGTTCCCTCTCCTCCACCACCCATTCAGTAGTTCTTCTTCAGTTTTATTGTCTCATTCCTTTTGTCTTCCTCAACCCTCCATGTCAAAATGTTGATGGGCTCAAAACAGCACATGTATTGTGTGGGTATTGATAACCACTGAGGGGTCATGACTGCTCCTGTTGGTTCATGTCAGCAGAACGGTGTCCCTAAGTACTTCTTCCCACCCTGGGGCTCTTACTTTCTTTCCATCCCCTCTTCCCCAATGTTCCCTAAGCCTTAGAGGGCATGATAGATACCTCATATAATGTTGAGCTCTCAGCAGCCTCTGATTTTCTGCTTTGGTGAGGTTTTCTTTTAATATTTCATCCCCTATTTATTTGCAAAAGAGAGAGAGAGAGAGAGAGAGAGAGACACAGAGAAAATGTGCTCATTAGGCCTCTTGCTCCTGCAAATGAACTCCAGACGCATGCACCACTGAATTTCAGCCCAAACATACTCAGAGGGGTTTGTGCTCTGCTGGTGTCCCTGCTTCCTGCTGGTTTGTTTTCACTGCATTTGATGTTTGCTGTCTGGAGATGGTTTTCTCTCTGCTTCTTCCTCCACTGCTGCAACTTTCCCCTGGATCTGTAAGCTTGAAATAAGTGCCTTCTGCACCTAAACTGTGCCCATTTTTGATGTTCATCCCACCGACAGAGAGCTGTTCTACAACAGAGGTAACCCAATTCTCACCCTGGAGTTCACCAGCCAGAGCCCACAGTTCTAGGGTTAGGCTTTCTCGAACTTCCACCCGGCACTTCTGTCAATGTATCCCCTTAAGGAAGGTTATATCATGTAGAATGCTGTCCAGGAGGAAGGATTCTTTGGTACTGATTCATGTTGTCCATAATGTTATGTAATTAGTCCCTCCATGCCCTTTTTCCCCCTCTACTCCTGAAGACCCTTTTACCCCCCTG
Source organism: Dipus sagitta (assembly GCA_036346955.1). Lineage (NCBI taxonomy): Eukaryota > Metazoa > Chordata > Mammalia > Rodentia > Dipodidae > Dipus > Dipus sagitta. Next base: position 36,737,244 of record CM070772.1, on the reverse strand, counting down.
TAATCAATATTCCTTCCTTCTCTCTCTCTCTCTCTCTTTCTTCTTATAGTACTTATTAATCCCGTCTTCAGCTTTGTGTAACCCTCTTCTTTCCCTCTCTCCCTTTCCTCTGTCCCCTCTTAGACTCTTCCACACACTGTATTCTGTCCATCCACTTTCCTATCTACTACCTTTCCCCTAATCCCGCCCTGTTTTCCCTCTCCACAAGCTTCATTCTAGTTTTCTGTCCACTGATGTTTACTACAACTTATGAGCAAATCAAAGGTCCAAGCTTGGATCTGTGTACATGAGAGACCATGTGGCATTTATCTTTCCAAGACTGAGTTACTTCACTTAGAATATTTTTTCCAGATCCATGCGTTTTCCTGCAAATTTACAAAATTGCGTTTTTCCTTACATCTGAGTAGAACTCCGCTGTATATATGTACCATATCATCATTACCCATTTATTGGTTGATGGGCATCTGGGCTGAGTCTATTCCTAAGCTATTGTGAATAGGGCAGCCACAAATATGGCTGACCAAGTATCTCATAGTAATGTGGAGAGTCTTTACAGGTATGTGCCAAGTGGTATTGGTGGGTTTTATGTTAGATCTATTTTTAGCTTTTTGATAAACCTCTACACTTCTACCAATAGTAGATAAGGGTTCCCCTTTTCCCACATCCTCACCGGCATTTGTTATTTAATTGTTTGATGACAATCATTCTGGCCAGAGTGAGAGGGAATCTCAAGGTATTTTAATTTACATTTCCATGTTGGCTAAAAATATACTTTTAAAAAGATGTTTGTTGGTCATTTGTGTTTCTTTCTTTGAGAACTCTCTGTTCAGTTCTCTGCCCCATTTTTTTGACTGAGTTGGTTTACTTTTTTATTGTTTTTGAATTCCTTGTTTATTCTAGATATTCAACCATTCTACATGTTGTTGTGGTGGTTTTAATCAGATTGCCCTCCCCGCCCACACACCCTATAACTCATGTGTTCTGAATGCTTGGTCTCTAGGTGGTGGCAGTTGGCTGGAGGAGATGTGTTATTGGAGGTGGCTTTATGGGTATCATAACCAGGTCCACATTGCCAGAAACCAGCTTACTTTTGCTGCTGTCTTCCACCTTCTGTGACAATGTCCAGCTTCTGCTGGACCATCCTTCCCTTATCATCATGAGGCTTCCCCTGAAGGCTGTAAGCTAAAATAAACCCTTTCCTCCTATCAGCTGCATTTGGTCAGGTGCCTTGTCCCAGAAACACAAAAATACTGACAACAATTGTTTGGTTATGTTTGACTTATCCCCTGGGCTACTATAGAATTGTTCAGAAAGTCTTTCCTAATGCATATTTCTTGGAGTGTTCTCCCAACTTTTTCTTTTAGTCATTTCAGAGTTTAAGGTCTTATATTGCGGCCTTTGATCCAGTTGGAGTTGATTTTTGTGCAGCGTGAGGGAAAAGGGTGTGAATTTGTTCTTCTATGTATAGTTCTCTAGTCTTCCTGGCACCATTTGTAGAGAATATCTCTCTGTAGTTATCTGATTTTATACCTGTATCTTCTGTTGTAATAGTTACCAGGTTTTGCTATTAATGAAATGCTGGTTTCAAAGAAGAAACTAGGGAGTACTACCTGCTTTTCAACGTTATGAAATAACATGAGAATCAACAATTTTCATCCTCCTGTAACAGTCTGTAAAAATTCAGCAGTGAAATCTCTCTGGGTCTGGACATTGTTTGTTAATGGATTTTTAATGACTGCTTTAATCTCATTACTTGTTATAGCTCTATATAAATTATTTCTCTTTCTGGATTTAACTTTGATAGATCACATCTGTCTAGAAATTTGTCCACTTCTTCCAAATTACCTAGTTGGAGGGAATATTGATTTTTGAAATATGTCCTTATGATTCTTTCAATTTCATTGGGATCTGTTATAATATCTCCTTTTTCATCTCTAATCATATTGATTAGGGTCTACTCTCTCTTTCTTTTGATTAATTTGCCTAGGGTATTATCAATCTTACCTATCTTTTTTATTTTTTGGTTTTTCAAGGTAGGGTTTCACTCTAGCTCAGGCTGACCTTGAATTCACTATGTAGTCTCAGGGTGGCCTTGAACTCACAGCGATAATCCTACCTCTACCTCCTGAGTGCTGGGATTAAAGGCGTGCACCACCATGCCTGGCTCTTACCTATCTTTTTGAAGAACCAACTCTTTGTTCCCAACATTTTTTAAATTGTTTCCTTCATTTCTAATTCACGGTTTCTGCTCTGTTCTAGACTATTTCTTTCATCTGGTACATCTGAATTTCGATGGCTTATGTTTTGCCAAAGCCTTTTGATGGATTGTTAAATTATTTATTTGAGATCTCCCTACTTTTGTAATATAGGCTTTGGAGATATAAACTTCCCTCTTTCATTGAGTCCCATCAGTTTTGGTATGTTGTGTTTTCACTTTCATTCAGTTTTAGGGATATTTCTATTTCCTTCCCTTTTAAAAATTTATTTTTATTAGATATGGACATATTTGGTATGTAAGCAACACATGTTGGTACCATCCTATCCCTCCTCCTTGCCCCTTTTCTGAAGAGGCCTTCCTCAACGAGGAGCAAATCAACTCCATGGGTAAGGTGGGTCATGCATTATGGGGAAAGCAGTCAGTTATGGGGTAGAGGCAATGTTTCTGCGCATAATATCTCAACTTGTGGCTCTAACAATCTTTCTGCCCCCTCCTCTGCAAAATTCCCTGATCCTTGCTGGGAGCATTTTAATTCTACTTCAGTGATGGGCCCTTAGGAGCCTCTGGATCTCTGGCTTGGTAGGTGTTGAGTATACTCAGTGTCTGTTTCCTTTACCCTTAAGCTGATATCAGATTCACTGAGTAAGCAGCACTCTTGCTCATTTCCTCAATTCCTCTGTGGTTTCTGCTGGGGCCAGGGTGAAGTGCACTGGGTCATTTATCTCCTCAGGTCTAGCTTTCATCTGAAAAAGAAAGTAGATTCTCCAGTGGAGAGTGAAATCAGTACCGGTTAAATGAGATTACCATTTTTAATTTAGAGAGAATTTAAAGGGTGTAGACCCTCTTATAGCCCAAGATTAGTGGGAGCTTGAAAATGGAAAGCACAATCATTATCTGGATATGATTCTGACTTGTTTCCCAGTTCCAGATATGGTTTCCTTTCCACTGAGTGGATCTGTTAGCCAATCCAAGAGCTACCCACCATTGATGTGTGCCACTATTGCACTCACGTGAACATCAGGTCAGGTTGCTTGCTTCTGAGTAGCTTAGACTTTGAGTTGCTCAAACAGCCATTTTCCCCTGGTAGCTCATGTAGTACCTTCCAGCACTAGATGGGCTAATTGTCTGGGTACTGGCTCTCTTCTGGATTCAAACCAGGTCTCTCCATGGTCTGTGTCAAGAGAGTATGGTGTCTTCAGCAGTAGGGTCTTACCATTAGCCTTTGGTGGGTAATCAAATGTTCTGACAGAAGTCTGTCTTGATTGTTTTGGGTGATCTTGAAAGTCTGCCTGATCAACATCTCATTGTGGATGTAACCCGCATCCTGGTACAGGGAATAACAGTCCATTGCTAGGGGAAAAGAAAAGAGAAAAAGACAGAGAAGAAAGAGAAACAGGAGAAATTTAAGGTTAGACTTCATTTCACCCTCTCTAGTGCCCTTTGATTTAGGTGCAATGGCAGTCAGGTTTGCATTGCTGGTAGAAATCACCCAACCAAGGAAGCTTGTGAGAAAAAAAAAAGAGGTTTATTTTGGCTTACAGGCTTGAGGGGGAAGCTCCACAATGGCAGGGAAAATGAGGACATCAGCAGAGGGAGGACAGCACCCCCTGGCCAACATAGGGTGGATAATAGCAGCAAGAGAGTGTGCCAAACACTAGGAAGGGAGAGCTGGCTATAACACAACAATACACTCCCTCCAGGAGGCGTTAATTCCCAAATCTCCATCAGCTGGGAACCTAGCATTGAGAACACCTGAGTTTATGGGAGACACCTGAGTCAAACCACTACAGGTGCTCCCTCTAAGATCCTCTTGAAGATTCCACCTTTTAGTCTAGCTTCCAGGATATAGGTTTCTATGGTGCCAGTTAAATTTGGGTTCAGTTTTCTGTCCTCCCCCCTACCCTTTTCCCCAAGTCCTACTCTTCCTATTGTCCAAACTTTGAGATGCCATTCAGTTATGTCAGCAACTCAGGGTGATCCAGGTTAGGAATAGCAGATGAGTGAGACTATACCACTATTGTCTCTCTGTGATTGTGTTCTTTCACTTAGAATGATCTGTTCCAAGTTCAACCATTTTGAGAAAAATTGGTTTCAGTTCTTCAGTGAAGGTTTGATAGAACTCAGCTGACCATCCGCCTGGTCCTGGACTTTTCAGTTGGGGGAGGTTTTTGATTATCTTTTCAAATTTCCTGGATCTGATAGGTTTGTTTAGGAGATTAATTTGTTCTGAATTTAGTTTTGGTAGATGTCATGTGTCTAGGAATCTATCCATTTCTTCCAGATTATCTAGTTTTGTAGAGTAGAGATTTTGGAATTATGCCCTGATGATTCTTCCAATTTCATTGAGGTCTGTTGCGATCTCTCCTTTTTCATATCTAATTTTGTTAATTTGAGAGTCCTCTTTTTTTTTTTTTTTTTTTTTTTTTTTTTTGCTTGATCAATTTGGCCAGGGGTTTGTCAATCTTGTTTATTTTTCCAAAGGTTCCAATTCATTAATTTCTGCTCTAATCTTGATAATTTCTTTCCATCTGGAGCTATTTGGGTTGGATTATTCTTGTTTTTCCAGTGCCTTTAGGTGGACAGTTAGGTTATTAATTTGCGATCTCCCTGTCTTTGTAATGAAGGCATTTATTGCTATGAATTTTCCCCTTAGGACTGCCTTCATTGTGTCTCTTAAGTTTTGGTAGGTTGTGTTTTCATTACCAATCAATTCTAAGAATTTTACATTTTAGTTTTTGATTTCTTCTATGACCCATTCATTGTTTAAAAGTGTGTTGTTAAGTTTCCAGGAGCTGGTGGAATTCTTGATGTGTTTCTTGTTAATTTCTAGCTTTAAAGCATGTGATCTCACATGATGCAGGAAATTACTTCATTTTTACTGACTTTATGGAGGCATATGTTATGGCCTAATATATGGTAAATTTTGGAGAAGATTCCATGGGCTGCTGAGAAGAATGTGTATTCTGTAGAGCTGAGGGGGAACGTTCTGTAGATTTCTGTTAGGTCTAGTTGATCTATGATGTTGTTGAGCTCTATTATTTCCCTGCTGATTTTCTGCTTGGATGATCTGTCTATTGATGATAGTGGAGTACTGAAGTCTCTGACTATGATGGTGTTGGTGTTTATTTCTGTTTTATTGTTGAGTAAATTTTGTTTCATAAACTGTGGTGCCCCCATGTTTGGGGCATATATATTTATGATTGTGATGTGCTCATGTTGGATCATTCCCTAGATCAGTAAGAAATGGCCTTCTTTGTACTTTTTGATTACTTTTGGTTTGAAGTCTATTTTATTAGACATTAATATAGCAACACCTGCTTCTTTTTTATTTCTATTTGTTTGGAATATCATTTTCCAACCTTTCACCCTGAGGAGGTGACTATCTTTAGTGGTGATGTGGGTTTCTTGAAGACAGCAGATAGAAGGTTCCAGTTTTTTTGATACAACCAGATAACTTGTGTCTTTTGATGGGTGAGTTAACACCATTAATATTTAAGGTTATTACTGTGAGGTTTGAATTAATCCCTACCATGATTGATGTTCTTCTTGTTGGCTCTTTCAATTGGTTGTTTGACTGTTCTGTGGAATATTCCCTCAAGTATTCTCTGTAGGTTTGGCTTTATGTTCATATAATCATACAGTTGACTTTTTCCATGGAAAGTTTTCTTTTACCATCTATTATGAGAGATACTTTTGCTGGGTAGAGTAGCTTGGGTTGGAAGCCATACTTTTCTAGACTTTGAAGTATTCCATTCCAGGCCCTTCTGGCTTTCAGGGTTTCTATTGAGAAATTTGATGCAATTCTGATGGCATTGCCTTTGTATGTAGTGAGTTCTCTCTAGATGATTTTAATACTCTGTCTCTTTGTTTTCATTGTTAACTGTGATGTGCCTTGAAGAGTTTCTTCTTTAATCCTGTATATTTGGTGTTCTAGGGCTTCTTATATATGGATGAGCCTTTCTTTTTGGAGATTCAGAAAATTTTCTCAAATAATTTTGTTGAATATGTTCGCTATGCCTCTAGCCAGGATTTCCTCTCTTTCTGGTATACCCATGATCTGGATATTTGGTCATTTTAGGGTGTAACACAGTTCCCTCATATTCTGTTCACTTGATATTTTTGATCTTAGTAAGGTTTATGGCCTCCCAATCAATTTCATCTGTCTTGTTTTCAAGGTCAGAGGTTCTGTCTTCCACATGAGTAACTGTTAGTGAGGACTTCTACAGAGGTTTTTATAATTTCTATTTGATCTTTTTTCTGTTCTACTATTTTTAAGACTTTAATTTTTTTTAATTTTATTTCTGAGAGAGAGAGAGAGAGAGAGAGAGAGAGAGAGAATGGCATGCCAGGGCTTTCAGCCATTGCAAATGAACTCCAGACGCATGCACTACCTTGTGCGTCTGGCTTACGTGGGTCCTGGTGAATCAAACCTGGGTCCTTTGGCTTTGCAGGCAAATGCCTTAACTGCTGAGCAATTTCTCTAGCCCTCTATTGTGTTATTTTGCATCATGTCCATCTCTTTTTTGAATTCATGTTCTGATTTTCTTGATGCTTCTTGGAATTCATTCTTGCATTTGATCAAGTCTTCATTAAGCTTAATCAACCAGTTGTTGAGATCTTCCATTTCTTGACTCACCTTCAATTCATGCATATCTCTTTGGAGGGTTCTAATGTTTTCTTCAATCAAGTTGAGCCTACTGTCAAAAGCTGAATGTTCTAGGTAATGATTCTGTTCAATTTCATTGATGCAATTGTTGGTTCTTTGATGGTTTGCTTCCAGCTCAGCAATTATTTTGGTCAGGAGCTCATTGGTTTTATGTTGCCATTTGGGAATGAATGTCTGTTGATTTCTCTATGATTTCATTGGAGGTTTCCATTGTAGTACTAGGTATCCTTGGTGGAGATCTCTCAGTTTTCTGACTTTCATTGGATTTTTTGTGTTGTTGTCTTCCCTTTTTAGGGAGACTATTATTGAGGAGGAAGCAAGTTTTTGTCCTTTGGCCCGTGTACCCTGTGACTCAGGTGAACAGGGATGTTGGTAACACAAGGCCAGTCAAGATACCAAAGCAAAAGGCCTGACTCGTCAGCTCACACAGAGTCTCGGCCTCTCCAAGCAAGGCACAATTGGACCTACAGGACCAAGGGACTGGGAGAAGCCAGGAAACAGGGGTCTGGCCTGCTCACTCCACACAACTGTGTCCTCCTGCACACTGTCCATGCACAGATCCCAGATCAGGGAACTGGAAGGAGACGGGAAACAGGGGTTTGGCCTAGTCACTCAGCATTGTGCCTGTCCACTCACATGTGGTCAGACCAGGGAACTGGGCTTTTATATCCTTCTTGATTGTTCCAACTCCCCATTTGTAGGAATTACCTTTTATCACTGGAACAAACACCCAATCAGCAGTATCTTATGGGAGAAAAAGGTATATTTCAGGCTTAAAGGATCCAGGGTAAACACCATCAATGACAAAAGAAGATATTTTGCATCCTAAAAATAGAATAGAGATACCACCAAATAGCCAGCAAACATAAATGGCCAGAGCTCAAACTCCTCTGAACACACCTTAGATCTTGATCACAAGATCTGGTCCCAGTGACACCTCCTCAAGCAGGAATTTGCATGCTGGAGACTCAAGTAGCATGCTTAATAAAATTACTTCAGGCTATGGGGGACATGCATTCACATTCAAACTACCATACCATTCATTATTCAAAAGTATGCTGTCCAATCTCCAGGGCTTTGTGTATTTTGTGTTGTTTCTCTTTTTGTTAATTTTTAGCTTTCTTGCATTGTTGTTAGATATAATACAAAGAGTTATGTCAAATTTCCTGCATTTGTTGAGACTTGCTTTGAATCCTAAAATTTGTGATATGTTTTACAGAAGTTCTATGAGCTATTTAGAAGACTATGAATTGTGTCAAGTTTGGATTAATGTTCTGTAGAACTCTATTAAGTCCATTTAATCTATGGTGCTATTTGACATAATTGTTTTTTAGTTCATTTTCTTTTCAAATGATCTGTCTTTCGTAATAGTAGGGTATTGAAATAGCCCACTACTAATGTGCTGTGATGTATGTCTAAGTTTATATCTAGTAGATCTTGCTTCATATAATTTGTTGCACCTATGTTTGGTGCATATATTTTATGATTGTGATATCTTCCTGCTGAATATTTCCCTTGATCAGCATAAAAATGGTTTCCATTATCATTTCTGATTACTTTGATTTTAAAGTCTGTTTTGTCATATGTTAGTATAACCACACCTGCTTGTTTCCTATTTCCCTTAGCTTCGGATAACTTTTTCCATACTGTCACCCAAAGGTGCAATAAGTCTTTGACAGTGAGGTAGGTTTCTTGAAGACAACAAAAGGAAATATCCTGACCCAGCCAGTTTATCTGTGTCTTTTGTTTGGGGAGTTGAGACTATTGATGTTCAGTTATTACTGAAAGGTACGAGTTAATTCCTGTCATGTTGATTTTGTAAAGTTTGGTGTTTTCTTGATCTTCTTTTGCTTTAACATCTGTTCTAGCTTTGATTACTATTTTTCCTCCTGAATATATTTATTCTTTTCTTCAGTATGAATGATTTCATTCAGTATTCTCTATAGGGCAGGTTTAGTGCTCACATATTCATATAGCCAGTGTTTATCATGACAAGTTTTTCTTTCCTCTTCTATTGTCAGTCATAATTTTGCTGGGTTTAGGTTTGAAGCTTTGTTCTTTCAATATTTGAACTATTCTATTTCAAATCCTTCTGGCTTTTACAATTTCCATGGAAAAAAATCTAATTTTATCCTGATCTAATTCTGAAAGCTAATGGTGTGTTAGCCACTTAATGTTTCTCTCTTGCAGCTTTTAGTACCTTTCTATATTTTGTGTGTTTAGTGTTTTATCTACAATGTGACATGCAGAATTTCTTTTCTGTTCCTGTCCCTTTAGTGTTCTGTATGCCTCTTGTATTTGGATGTGACTTTCTTTCATAAGATTTATACATTTTTGTTCTATAAAAATTTCATTGAAAATCTTTTCTTTCCATGCCCTTGACCCAAAGTTCTTCTTATATGTCCATGATTTGGACATTTGGTCTTGTTAACATATCCCACATTTCTCTCATGTTCTGTTTATTTTATATATATTTGATCTTGTCATTAATTTTTGACCTCAGGATCTATGCCCTCTCCCTTGTCCTCAAGTCTTGATACTCTGTCCTCCACATGATCTATTCTATTCATATGACTTCCCTAGGAGCATTTTAGTTGAGTTATTTCATTTTTGATTTCCATTGTTTTTCTTTGGTGACTCTCTTTATTGAGTCCCATTCATATTTCCCACTACATTGTGTTGATTGTCTTTTCATGGAGTTCTTGTTCTTGTCCTCTTTGAATCTATTCAGGTGTCTATTCAGTTCTTTCTTTTGGTTGATTTTCTTGCATTTCATTCAGGCATTTATTCATGTACTCTTTAATTGTGTTGTATGCATTTATCATAATTGTGTTTTGGAATCCTTTGTCTGGAATTTCCTCTCACTGGATGCTTCAGCTATGGAACTAGGCATTCTTGCTGGGGATTCCTCATCTTGGTCTTCTGTATTCCTTGTTTTGCATTGCGGTTTGCCCATCTGGAGATAATCTCTTTGTCTTTCTGAGAATGTAGTAGAGTGGTTCCACTGGGGGACACAGAGTGGACTGGTGCTGGGGCTGGCCCCTTAAGAGACGTGCATCTGGAATGTAACCTCACTGGGCCTGGACTGGGTGGACTGCTCCAGGTAGCCTATTTCAGTCCAGGTTGAGGGGTAGGGGATTGTGTCTTACAGGCCTGGTCCTCCTGGATTCTGTATGGTCTACACATGTGTAGATTCAGGGGAGAGAGGGGACAGAATATGAGCTTACTGGGGGGAAGGACCTGTGCTGGCAGAGGCGGTGGTACCTAGTCCTTCTAGATCCCAGGCAGCCTGCACACATCTCAAGTTTCTTTATTGTTTCCCATTTATAGAATAATGTTGGCTTTGACTTGTGATAAATATATTTTGTCATATTATGCAAGCATCTCTCTATTTCTACTTTATTGAGATCTTTTTCTGATTTATTTTTATTTATTGATTAATTGGCTGGAGATAGAGAGAGTGAAAATGGGCATGCCAAGTCCTCTAGCCACTGCATATGTCCTCCAGATGCAGGTGCCACTGTGTGAAACTGGTTTAGGTGGGACCTGGAGAATTGAACCTGGGTCCTTAGGATTTGCAGGTAGGGGCCTTAACTGTAAGCCAGCTCTCCAGCCCTATTGAGATCTTTTAATTAAAATAAATATTTAGGACTGGATAGATGGCTGAGCAATCAAGGTGCTTGCCTACAAAGCCCAACAACCCTGGTTCAATTCCCCAACATCCATATAAAGCCAGAAGCATAAAGTACTGCATGCATCTGGAGATCATTTGCAGGAGCTGGAAGCCCGGGTGCACCCATTCTCTATTTCCCTATTCTCTCTCTTTGCTTGCAAATAAATAAAATATATTTTTTAAAAGAACATTTAATTTTATGAAAAGTATTACAGTATTTCCTGTGTTACTTGTTTTCCACTGGGGCTTGCCCATCTAGATATAATTATAATTAAATATGCTTTTGTTTCTTCTGTTCTATTCAGGAGGTAGATTACATTATAATAATATATCTCCTAATACTGAACTATCTCTGCATTTCTAAACTCAATGATTTTTTTTTTCTGGAACTGATCTAGAAACTTCTACGCTATTAATTAGCTTTCTTCATGCTGGCAAGTGCTATACAAATTGTTGAGGAAGAAAAATCACTAACAGTCTTACCCAGCCATGGACTGTATGCTCTATAATTGCCTGCCAGGCAAGATGTGTCCACTAGTACAATAGTGGCATAGCTGTTATAGAAGTAACCTACTGGTTTCTGATTAGATTTGAGGCCCATTCCAAAGGAGGGAATTGTCTTCATCTTACCCTCTCCAGGACCCTGTGATTCAGGTGGGCCCTCTAAGGACCTGATGAAGGTTCAACCATTTAGTCTGTCTTTTAGGATATAGAATTTTATGGTACCATTGCCATTTGGATCCAGTTTTATGTCCCCTGCCCCTACCCTTACCCTCCATTCCTGCCCTACCCTCCCTATTGTCCTGTTCTCAAGAGGCTTATTAGGTATGTCAGCATCTTGGGCTGATTCAGGTTAGGAGCCACAGATGAGTAAGATCATGTACCAACTATCTTTCTGTGATTGGGTGAGTTCACTGAGAATGATCTGTTCCAGGTTCAACCATTTTTCTTCAATTTTCATTGTGTCATTTTTCCTTACTGCTGTTTAGAATTCCATCATGTAGATATGCCATATCTTGGTTATCCATTCATCTAATGATGGACATCTGGGTTGGTTCCAGCTCTTAGCTCATATGAATTGAGCAGCTGTAAACATGATTGAGCAAATCTGTCTGAACTGAGGCATGGAGCTTTTAGGATAAATGCCCAGTAAGGGAATAACTGGGTGTGTTCATAACTCTATAGTCCACCTTCTTAAGAGTCTCCATATTGCTTTCCATAGTGGTTACACCATCTTACATTCCCTATTTCTCCATATTCTTGCCAGCATTTGTTTTCATTTGACATTTTAATGTTTGCTCTCCTTACTGGGGTAAGGTGGAATCTCATAATTGTTTTAATTTGCATTTCCCTAATGATTAGGGATGATGAACATTTTCTTAAGTGTGTTTGCCATTTGTATTTCTTCCTCTGAGAACTGCCTATCCAGTTCTTTGCCATATTTTGTGAGTGGGTTATTTGACTTTTTATTATATAGGTTTTTGAGTTCTTTGTAGATTTTAGGAATTAGGCTTCTGTCAGTTGTATAGCCAGCAAAAATTTTCTTCACTGTGGGTAATCTATTGGCTCTGCTTATTGTATGTTTGTGAAGAAACTTTTCAGCATCATGAGATCCCAATGGTTGAGTGATTGTTTAAGTTCCTGAGCTACTGGGGTTTTGTTCAAGAAGTCTTTTCTCATTCCTATATCATATAAAGTTTCTCTTATTTTTTTCTTCCAGTAGTAGCTGAGTTTCTGGTCTTATATTGAGGTCTTTGAACCACTTGGACTTGATTTTTATGCATGGCAATATATGTAAATCGAGTTTCATTTTCTTGCATATGGTTGTCCAATTTGTCCAGCACCATTTGTTGAAGATGCTGTCTTTTTTACAACCTACATTGTAAGGGCCTTTGTCAAATATCATGTAGCTATTGTTGTTTGACCCAAAGTCTGGGTCCTCTATTCTGTTCCACTGGTCTATACTCCTGTTTTTATGACAGTACCATGCTGTTTTTATTACTATGGCTTTGTAATATAGCTTTAGATCAGGTATGGTGATGCCTCCAGAGGTGTTTCCTTTGTGAAGATATGCTTGGATATCTGAGGCCTTCTGCCACTCCATGTGAATTTTGATATCATTTTTTCTATCTCTGTGAAGAACAATGTTAGGATTTTTATTGGTATTGCATTAAATCTGTATATTGCCTTTGGTAAGATTGCCATTTTCACAATGCTAATTCTGCCTATTGATGATCATGGGAGGTCTTTCCATTTTCTCAAATCCTCCTCAATTTCTTTTTTGAGTGTTTTTGTAAATATGGCCAAAATTCCATGGCTAAGGTCATGGGAGGAACTTAGTAATGTTTTATGCTAACTGCCTTCTGAATATTGGTGCTCATTCCCATAGGTCAGTGCTGCTTGTAGCCTTTGTCAGTTTATTTATTGATTTAATTATTTTTTTGCAATGGGCAGTGGTTAATTGGGGGCTCCACCCTAAATATATATATACCACCTCTTCCAAGGCTCAGGGAAACTAGAGGAAGGGCAGTCAAAAAATGCAAGTATAAATGGAATGCTATGAAATGCAGTCTTTGGGATACAGAATGGCCACTACTCACATGAACCCACACATCAGAATAGCTGTGGCTTCCTGCACAAGATTGAACTTGACAGTATTTTATCATGGATGAGGGAAGGGCTCACAAGACACCACACCTTCCAGAGTAGCTAATGGTAGCTGATAGCTGCTTGGAGGGGGGAAGTCATGTTTCTTCAATGGTGTAGCCACTGGTGGATTGCCCATGTTCCTATAAATAGCATCCAACCCATGCTCATGCAAGCAACCCTAATTTAACTAGTGAGTAAAAAAAATGAATTAAATTAGGAAGGAGATCAATTGGGCAGAAGTTTATAGTGGGTGGGAAAGGAATAAGAGAAGATAGTTGGGGCCAGAGATCATATATTGTCATATATTGTATATTGTTTTGAAACTATCAAAACAAAAAATTTCAGAAAATAGATTAAAATATATGTGGCTATTTAATTAATTATAAATATTTATGATTGGCACACGTACACTAATTGGATTTAACATGAAGTTAATCTCAACATAAAAGACTAATGTAGGTGCTACTTTAGCACTAGAAAGAGTCAATAAAATAATTTTTTTAATGCACAGCATAATTGTGGTGGATTTGCTAAATTTTATTCATGATTTTGTATTTCATAGTCCTATTTTGCTGGCTATCACTCCCAAATTTTAATAGCAAATTATGCTAGGCACATGCAATGAAGAATAATATACATAGTTTCATGTGTATTTGTAAAGCTTCATTAACATAAACATAATTTATTCTTAAAAGGTTAATAAATATTTGCTATAAGACCTACCAGAGATATGGGGAGGGAAACAATTCTTCAACTGCTTTAGTGATTTCCTTAGTAGTTACTTTTCCTTTTGTGGTGGTTGTTTTAACTATTCCTTGTCTTTAGTTTCTTAGTTTATATATTTCCTTAAAAATTAGGTACCTTGGGTTGAAGGGATTGCTTAGTGGTTAAGGCATTTTCCTACAAAGTGAAAGGACCCAGGTTCAAGTCCCCAGGACCCACATTAGCCAGGTGCACAAGGAGGTGAACGTGTCTGGAGTTCATTTGCAGCAGCTGGAAGTCCTGGCGCACCCATTCTCTCTCTTTCCCTCTTTCTCTGTCAAATAAATAAATAAATAAAAGTAAAATATTTTTAAAATATTTTAAAAATTAGATGCCTTTGTTAAGTAGATTAATAAAGAATTATGAACAGTGTTCTCCTAAAATTTTTAATTTTCAATTATTCTACAGTTATGTCTTTACTCTTTATATTGTTGTGCATTTAAATTTCTAGTATGAGTTCTACCTTAAAACAGCAAGATTCTGCTGCCTTCTTGGCCTTGATTTAATTTTTCTTATTGATCCAATGAGGTATTTCAATGTGTGAATATGTATATCTTGGCTGTGCCCAGTATGTCTATGCAAATTTATTTACAAGTTCAAATGTCAGTTTCTCATAAGATATGTCAAAGGACATGAATTTGCCAGAAAGTGTCAATAGTCTGAGGTGTAGTCTTACAAAAAATATACATTATCAGAGACCCAGAGGCCCCCAACACCTCATCACTGAAGCAGACCAAAAATGAACCCAACATGGCTCAGGGAAATTTTGCGGAAGAGGGGGTGGAAAGAATGTCAGAGCCACATATTGGGTCATGATGTGCAGAGACATTTATCCTACCCATAACTGTGGGCTACCTCCACAATGCACGACCCATATTCCCCAACAAGGAGGGGCCAGGGAGAGAGGGTAGGACATCATGAGCCTAACAATGGTACCAAATCGACTGTATTCACTGAGTACAAAACTAATTAATAAAAAAGAAAGAAAAAGAAAACTGCTAGGTAAAAACATTCAGGATATTGGAATTCTTGTGCAAAAAGTCAGAATGTCAAAAGAAACTAGAAGGGCTGGAGAGAAGACTTAATGGTTAAGGCACTTGCCTGCAAAGCCAAAGGACCTCGGGTCTATTCCCCAGGACCCATGTAAGCCAGATACACAAGGTACTTGCATCTGGAGTTCATTTGCAGTGGCTGGAGGCCCTGGTGTGCCTATTCTCTCCTTCCTCCACGCCCTTCTCCCTCTTTCTCTCAAATAAATAAAATAAAAATTTTTTTTAAAAGAAAAAAATATATGCATTATAATTAAAAAGACTTTCAAGGAATTGTTTGGGTTATTACATGTTGATTTTTTAAAAATATTTATTTATTTGCAAGCAGAGAGAGAGAAAGAGGGAATGGGTGCACTGGGACCTCTAGCTGCTGCAAACCAGCTCTAGGCGCATGCACCATTTTGGGCATCTGGCTTTATGTGGTACTAGGGAATCAAACCCCGGGTCATTAGGCTTTGCTGGCAAGCATGTTATGTAACCACTGAGCAATCTCTCCAGCCTTCATGTTGATTCTTAATGCCCATGTCTTTCCAGTGCTTTAGAATGACCAGTCATGCCCAAGAGGATGTGCAGAGGCACTGCAAGATATCATCAGAAGTTGTCTTATTGTTGCCGTACTACTGTGAGGAAATGTCATGCATGAATCTATATAAAGACTGAAGTAATGTTTATAAGGATTTTCACATAAATAAATTTCCATTTAATACTTAACGAAACATTCCATTCTCTGAACATTTCAACTAAGCTTGATTTTATCATCTGTATCATATACCAATGTTAATAATGCCTATTTAAGTTTTTGGTCCAAGCTGTGATCCAGGTACTTCCACGCCCTTTTCTATGATCTTTTCGTCTTCAGAACATGATGAGAAAGGCAAGGTGGGGAAACTGTGAGTCAGAGTGGTTCATCCGTCTAGCTAGCAAGTGGCCGAGCCTGAACTCAAACCCAAACTTCCCTTAGAGGCCTCTACTAAATTCACACCACACCAGCTTCTAAAGTGATGAAAAATATTGAAGCCACAAAACCACAAAAGGTAAGTAAGGACGACATGATCCAGCACTGTGGCAACATGACTCTCTTCAAAGCGTATGTGTGAGAGTGGTTCCCCCAGCACAAATAAGCCCCTTAAACATCGTCTGGGACACTTTAGCCTGTCACTCTAAGGATGGATTATGTCCATGATGGTAGCAGCATGAAGTTTTAGACTCTTATCTTCCAAAGCACATAAATTTTGCCATCCAAAAGAATCCGACCTAAAAGTTAGTTTTCCTATTGCTATGACAAAAGGCCTGACAAAAAACAATTTAAGGGACTGGACACATGGCTTAATGGTTAAGGCACTTGCCTGCAAAACCAAAGGATCCAGGTTCGGTTCCCCAGAACCCACGTAAGCTAGCTGCACAAGGTAGCACATGCGTCTGGAGTTCGTTTGCAGTGGCTAGAGGCCCTGGTGTGTCCATTCTCTCCCCTCTCTCTCTCTCTGTCTCTGCCTCTTTCTCTCTTTCAAGTAAATAAGTATTTATTTTTCAAAACAGCAACTGAAGGGAAAAAAGGAGTTTCTTTTTTGTGGCCTGCAGTTTGTGGGTATGCAATCTATTATGGGGCCAAAACATGTCGGTCAATGGCACCATGTAAAAGTGTGTAACTAGGATCCTCCACCTCCTCACAGAGGAAGCACATAGGGCAGGGAGCAGCGCTGGGTTGTATAACACGAAGACCCACTCCCATTGACTTACTTCTTTTAGCAAGGCTCTACTTCCTAAAGACTTCAGAACCTTTCAAAACAGTACCACTAGCTGGGCTCCAAGCGTTCAAACACGTGTGCCAATGGGTGACCATTCACATACAAACCACAACAGAGTTCTTACCTTAGTCGCCGCCGCATCCCCAAAGAAATGTGTGATTGTATTTGCCTGTGGTCTCAGTCTTAGGAAACAAGTGCCATGTCCCCCGAAGATCATGGGATGTGCCCTCCACGCAGGCCACCCTCAGAGGATGTTTTCTTTCTCTTCTATATGTTCTTTCCAACTTGGCATGGGGTGGGAGCTCGGGCCGTGCTCCTGGAGCACCCTTTGTTTTTAAAGAGCTAATATTCGCTTCCTCATTTTCCTTGGCAAAAAATAAAACAACAGTAATAGTAATAACACTTGGCACTGACAATGAGAACCAACCGAGGGGAAGATGAAAAGTGGCACTAATTAAGCTGCTCCACTGAGTGGCTGCATTCAAAGGGTCACTCAGAAAATTCACTTACCACCAATCTGTGTGTAACCTCAAACTTTTCCATTTTCATGCCTTTTTTTTTTTTTTTTTTCATGAGCTTACCACACTTTAAAAAAGAAAAAAATTACACAAAGGATTTTAGTCCCACTCTCACTCTGTTTGGAGCTTAGGTGCTGTGCAATACAAGCCTTTCTTTGCAGGGACCAAATGTCTTGTCACTTTTATCGTACTTCCGTCCCTCCCTGCCAAGCGCTCAGGAGTTTCTCTTAGTGCTTACACTTGCACAGTCACGCAAGGTCTTCTCTAAAAGGGAAAAAATAAAAGAGCTTGAATAAAACAAACAGTCGATATTGATCTAAGCTCACTACAAAGGAAAGTAATTAAAGGACGGATCATTATTTCTCTGATGCAATTTTTAATCGCCCCCACAATAAATGCTCCACCCTGATTATGGTGCCGCATTCAGAAATTTGGGCCATTGTGTTGCCGGCTTTGCCCAGCACAGTTCAATGGCATCGCCTCATGACCATGACTGAGGCAAGTTTGTTTGGTTCTTGTTTTAGTAAGGGCTGTCTTAGTCATAAGCCGTGTGTGGGTTTTTTGTTTGTTTTTTTTTTTTAAGACCCTGGACAAATAACTTCAATAACAAGCAAGAGTTTACAGAAATGGAGCTGTGTGAACAAGAAATGAGTTCCCATCAACTCCTGGCCCAATTGTACCTTGTGGTTATGACATTCCGTTCAAATGAAAGGGAACAAAGTCTTCAAAATTAAGCTCTACCTTAAAAGCTTTCCTACATTCCTCTCGTTTTATTCCCTCTCTCTCTCTCTCTCTCTCTCTCTCTCTCTCTGTGTGTGTGTGTGTGTGTGTGTGTGTGTGTCTGTCTGTCTGTCGGTAGGTGCACACATGTCACAGACTGTGTGTGCGGGTCAAACAGTCTCGGAGGTCAGGCCTTGCCTTTACCTCCCTTGATACAGGGTCACTTGTGCAGGGCTGCCTTCACCTGGCTAGCTGGCCCGTGAGCTGAGAGGGTCTTGCCTCTATCTCCCACCCCACTGGAGGTGTGGTGCAATTGTAGGTGCTCACAGGACTGTGTCCAGCTCCACATGGGTTCTGCAGATCTGAGCTCAGGTCCTTCCGTTTGGACGGCAAGCGCTTCAGCCACTGAGCCATCTCCTCCTGCATTCTGTATGTGTATGGAATGCTCTGCCTCCCATAACATACACGCTATAGGTGGATAGCAGGGATCGTTTAAGTTGAGTGGAAGGAAAAGTAACCGTTTTTCCCACGGTGACAAGCCTTCATAGCATATTTATTATTTTAAAAAGTGGGAAAAATATGTACAACTTGCTGCTTTCATGCATTGACTGATATTTACTGTCTTTTCTAAATATTGATGTATTCATAATTTTGAAACTATAGTACTGGATATCATAACACAGAATTTTAAATTATTTTTGATTTACTTATTTGAGGGCGACAGACAGACAGAGAAAGAGGGAAAGAGAGACAGAGAGAGAGAGAGAGAGAATAGGCACTCCAGGGCCTCCAGCCACTGCAAATGAACGCCAGATGCATGCACCAACTTGTAACTTGTGCGTCTGGATTATGTGGGTCCCGAGGAATCGAGCCTCGAAGAGGGGACCTTAGGCTTCACAGGCAAGCACTTAGCTGCTAAGCCATCTCTCCAGCCCCATAACACAGCCTTCTGTGTTTAAGAGTGCTTCTTCTCTCATTCCTTTATTCCAAAGGCTTTCCTGTGTTTTTTAAAATATTTCTTATTTATTTATTTTTATTTGACAGGGAAAGAGGGCGAGAGAGAGAATGGGCACCCCAGGGCCTCCAGCCACTGCAAACGAACTCCAGACACCTGCGCCCCCTTGTGCATCTGGCTAACATGGGTCCTGGGGAATCAAACCCGGTCCTTTGGCTTTAAAGGCAAATGCCTAACTGCTAAGCCATCCTTTTCCTGTTTTTTTTTTGGGGGGGGGGGGGTTCGAGGTAGGGTTTCACTCTAGCCCAGGCTGACCTGGAATTCACTATGGAGTCTCAGGGTGGCCTCGAACTCACAACGATCCTCCTACCTCTGCCTCCCGAGTGCTGGGATTAAAGGCGTGCGCCACCATGCCCGGCCCCTTTCCTGTTTTTCTTAACTATATCATTTAAGTCCTCTTATAAACACATCTATGTTCTGATATTTATTGGTTTTGGGACGTTTTACCTCCTTAAACAGATTATAAGCTCCTTATAAAAAGGGAAATGTGTTTTTCCTTCTGAGATTTTAAGCTTGATCTCAGTCTTGTAAACTTGATAGATGGGGAAGAAATCTTTATGAGGATTTGAAGATTGCTCAAAAAAACACGTTCTTCTTTTAATGCATGTGGCGTGTTCATATGTACGTTCATTCATGTGCATGAGTGCGGGTGCATGCATGCCCCAGTGCACAGGTGAGGCTGCAGGACAACTTTAGGGTCAGTCTTCCCCTTCCAGTGCATTTGAAGGCAGGGTTTTCATTGTTCACCGCTCTGCCCATGAGCTTCGGAGAATTTCTCTTGTCTCCACTCCTCTTCTCACTGAAGGCGTACTGGGATCACAGAAGCCCACCACAGCTTTCAGCTTTATTATGGCATCTGAGGCTCCAACCTCAGGTACTCAGAGTTGCAGAGCAAGTGCTTTATCTGCACAGCCATCTCCCCTCCCACCCCAAATTGTTTTTAAGTGGGCAAATATTAACATAAGACATGTAGGACAGTACTAGAACAGAGGATCAACATTCATGACACATGTGTGATTTATGAAGATGCTATGTGAATGAACATGATGTAAAATAACACTTCAGACAGTGATTCCTTCATCCCACAGTTTAGTTTTGGAAATGGAGACTCATGAGATGAGGTGAGGTTCAGGAAACAGGCCAGTGCCAAACAGTGAATGAGCTGTAGCACCCAGCTGAGAGCTGAGTAACTCCCAACGTGACCCCTTTCCCTGAGGCCAGGGTGTCTTTCATGACCACCCTAAAACACCACCAGCTGTGGTTTGAATGTGTTGCCTGGAAGCAATGTCTTGCGATGTTAATTCCTCAATGCAGCAGGGTTAGGGGTGCTAGGCCTCATGGGAAGGAGCCCTCGTGGAGGGATTAAGGCCTTTCTCACAGGAATCAATTAGCTATTATGGACCCCTGTCTCTCTTAGCACACAATCATGTGCCCTCTACTTTCATCCGTGAGTGGAAGTGGCACAGATCCCTCACCAGAAGAAGCTGCAGCCACCATGTTCTGGACTGCGTTGCCTCTAGAACTGTACACCAAAATCAACCTCTCTCCTTTGTCAGTTACCTAGCCTCAAGTCTAAGACATAACTTTCACATAAAGTAGCTCTCTCATTGAAAGTTAGGAGGAGAGCAACTTGTCCCTAAACTGTGCAAGGTTAGATGTATGCCATGGACATTTAAGGACAGATTTTAGAATCTCTCATCCAGGTATTAACCAGGCCAGACCCTGCTTAACTTCCAAGAATAGACGAGACTGGGCATGTGCGGAGTGGTATGGTTAAAACCAGATTTTAGAATCTGACAGAAAATAAATTTTTGAGCTCGAATCAGAGAATCATGGGAGATGACTCAGTAAGGAGATGAAATTCCCAGGAATCAAACTGTGGTAGGATGAGGAAGAAAATGAGGATTGGAAGTCCCAGCAAAGAGCGATAGTATAAACAGATGGAGACACAGAAGGATTAATATGGTCTGATGATGGAGCTCAGTGGTAAACCACTTGCTTAGCATATACAAAGCATGTATAATCCCCATCGCCACAACAAAATAAAATAAAATTCCAGAAGCATCCATTAGAAATAGTGTTTAATTCCAACAGGGGCACTATGCTCTGAATAACTGAAAAGTAGGAAGGGGACTTTTCACTATATACTCTGTAGCAGACAGCTTCAGGTTCGCTGAGATGAACTTTCAGACCAGACACAGTTATGGAGGAAGGGATTTATTGAAGCTTACAGATCCAGGGGAGTTCCATAATGGCAGAATAAGCTGGCCTGCCTTCACAGGCCCAAGCAGAGAGAGAGAAGCACAAGCCCAAAAGCCAAAAGCCATACAGCATACTTCAGGAACTCCTGCTAGGCACACTTTGCATATCTTCAGATTGAAATCTGAAACCCACCACCACACCTAAAGATCCACCCAGTGACATTGCCTCCAGCCAGGTGGCTAAAGATGCAAACTACAAACAAATAAACAACTGAATATGTTGGGGGCCATCTATTCTATTCAAACCACCACATACTCCATTTATACTTTGAATTTTACAAAAGTGAATTTCTTAAAAAAAAAAAAAAACAACTGGGGCTGGGACAATGGCATAGCGGCTATGAGTGCTTGCTACACAAGCATGAGGACAATTTGATTCCCAGGACCCTTGGAAAATGCCAGGTGTGGCCATGCACACATGCAATCCCAGCGCTGAGAGGGCAAAGATAAGAAGATCACTAGTGCTTGCTGTCCAGCCAGTCTAACCAAAAAAAAAATAAAATGTGTTTGCTTCAAGTTTAGTGAAAGACCCTGTTTGAAGGAAATAGAGCAGACAAGCAACATAGGAGGACTTCCACAAAGGTGTACACATCTGCCTAGACACTTGTATATAACTCCTCCAAACACACACACACACCCTTCATACTACACACACATTTCAAAATGAATATAAAATAAATACATTTAAAATAAGTGGAAATATTGAAGTGGTTACATAAATGTCTCTTGAACTCAGAGCTAACACTATATGTCTAATGATAGGAAACACAATAGTAAGGCCCTCAGACATCATAATTTGTATTTCGCATATGCTCTGCAATTTAACTATAACTTAATAATGGCCTCGCTTATAAGATGGGATCATTTTCAGTTTCATTTCACAGATAAAGAATCTTAGATTAAGCAAGTTGACCTAACTCACAAAACTAATAGATGTTACTGTCATGTTTTGACTCTATGGTCCAGGTTTCTATCATATAAAAGAAGAGATTTGGTAGTCTAGAACTTTTTTTAAAATAAAGAATTCCTCTGAGTTGTTAGAATCAGAGAAATGGGGAAAAGGCCAGGCCAAGATGAAACTGACAGTAATTCAAGGGAGTATGAATTTGATCATATTCAGAATATGAACAAAGACTTCATACGCTGGCTCTTTGGACCAGCCTTTGTCATCTCTGTCACTGTGTCCATGGTTGACTGGAAAGAAGGAAGACACATGAGAAGAGATAAGTGAAGCCCAAGATTGGTGGAGGGATACAAAGAGACTATGTAATTACACCAGTGAGCTTGAACCTCACTACGTCCGGGGCACAAAATGCACTGGTGCTGGTCATCCATGTGGGGTTAGAACTGCTAAAAGGCTCAGTACATGTACATGTTTGTTCTTCAAAGGCATGATAAAAGCAGATCTTGTGAACCGCATGTTATAAATGGGGCTTACCACTGACTCTAATCACAATTCTAGACAGGATTAACTAAGAAATGGCTTAGAAGTCCTTAAAAATGCCCTAGACCTAGGGTGAAATCAATAGTTCTGTTAAATTATATATTTTAGCTAGGGCTGCCATAACCAAGTATGTCAAACTGGTTGCTTAACTTAATAGGAATTCATTGCATCGTAATTCTGGAGACCTGAAGCCTGGCACCAAGGTGGCAGAAGGGTTAGTTTAAATTCTAGGGCAGGGCTAATGGAAAGCTCTCGAGGGTAGAGTGACTAGTAACAGATACCAGGTGTCCAAGATGAGCCTGCCAATAAGACAAGAAGCTCTGTCCACTGTTATTAGCTCTGAAGTGATCACAGGGCCTCAAAACATAAAGTTCTGGGCTGGAGAGATGGCTTAGTGGTTAATGTGCTTGCCTGAAATCCTAAGAACTCATGTTTGAATCTCCAGGTCCCACATAAGCCAGAAGCAGTGATGCAAGTGTGCAATGTCACACATGCACACAAGGGGGCGCACAAGTCTGGAGTTCATTTGCAGCCACTGAAGGCCCTAGTGTGCCCATTCTCTGTCTCTCTCTTTCTCTCTCTGTCTCTCTCTGTGTCTTTCAAACAAATTGAAAAAGAAAAAGAAAAACACAAAGTCCTGATGGACCTCTAATAACTGAAGTGGTTCAGTAAATGAATGAGTTTCCTATCATGGACGGATAGAGTTGTAGAGGGGATTTGTGACAGGGCTTGAGTTAGATTCTATTGCAAACCTATTGATCCTATTACCTGTGATTCTATTATCCAATTAGATATACCATTGATTATCTAAAAGGATAGGAACAGGTCTAGAGGTTTCACCTGAGATTACATATTGATAAAAAAAAATATTGTGCATTTGTATGACTGTCAACATTACATAAAATGTTATGCAGACTTTACTCCAATATTTACACAATCTCATTTAATTACTCACTGGTTGCATCACTTCCATCTAGATTCCATTTCCAACACTCTAATGAATTACTTTTTGTAAGTGACCTGTTTTCTGTAGAAAGTCAATGTGTTTCTTCATCCTTTTCTCACCACATGCAGATTCTTTCATCCCATGCCTTCTATAACGCCACACACCACAAGCTCTCATCATTCCCCTTGATCTCCTGCTGCCATTGCGGGCTCTTTTTCCTGCACCCTGAAATGTCAAATCCCCCCCCCATCTTTGTCTTTGCTTCTATTCTTTTCTCAAGCAGATCTCTTTGGAGAATATTTAAACATTTAAATCCACAATTCAACTAACAACTAATTACTGATATTTCCCAAAGACATTTCATCCAAATGACTGCTTCTGCCCTTCAAACCAGCTTTTCCACCATGCACTTGACATCTTAGGTTGGCTATCCCAGAGAACTTTTGGACCTTCCATGTCTAGAATGGCATGAGTCACCTGGCTCCCTAGTCTCCCCCTTGAGCTTCTTCCTGAGATAGTGTTGGATTACTGCATTCTTCTTTCCCAATTTCCAAGCCACTAACCTGGAGATTATTCGGGATTTTCTCGATCTCACACTCATACATAGTCACCCAGCCCTGTCATTTCCTAATCAACTCCTGAACCTGTTTCCATCTGCCACACTTTTGTTAAGGTTCTATTCCCAGAACTGATGTCTTGCTGTCATAACCTTCTGTAATGAAAGTTTTCACCAGTCCTGCCTCTTTATCAGAGCCTCATAGATTTTTCAAAAACATACCCCCTGTGGTGTGACTACCTGCCACTCTTACTCCCCAGTGCTTCAAAAATTAACAAGCCAAATTTACACTTTTTTTAAAGATAATTTTATTTTGTTTATTATTTATTTGAGAGACATAGAAAAGGAGTCATATTGAGACACAGAGAAAGAGAGAGAGAGAGAGAATGGGTGTGTCAGGGCTTCTAGTCAATATAAGTGAACTCCAGAAGCATGCACCACTTTGTGCATATGACTTACACGGGTCCTGGGGAATCAAACCTGGGTCCTTAGGTTTCATAACAAATGCCTTAACTGCTAAGCCATTTTTCCAGCCCAAATTCACACCTTTTTTTTTTGTTTTTTTTTGGTAGAGCAAATTGGAGTACATTTCTATCTTGACTGTCTTATCACTCAGCCCTGTCTCCCAAATTCCACATGGTGTCGACAAGTCACATGGTGCTCTGGACACTTCAGATCTTGCTTTGTACCCTACCATGTCTATGTGCACACATTCACCCCTCTTTTCCTCATCCCTTTTCTCATTTTCCTTCTGCCTTGCTCAGATATTGTTTCATTTCTGGCTGTGCCTTCCCTCCTGGAGAATTTGAATCCCCTCCTTGCTCCCGTGGTCCCCTGTGCAAAGCAGAATGTCCTAAGGGTCAACTCTCCTTATGCTTCAGCAATCTAGATATCTGACTTACCCTGGATTGCGAGGATCCGCCGTCTGCACATCCTGTTTTGTTTGTCCTAGAGGGGAAAACCCTAGGCAAAAAATAAATAAGTAAATAATCCCCAGGGAAAACTTAGAGAGAGTGACTTGATTCCGGTTATAGGGAGTCTGATGTGCAATTCATACCCTCACGTAGCATGCCTAGACCAACCTGAGATGAGGGACCCACTGATTCTGCAGAATGAGGCTCCCTGGCCTCTTACCACTGCCTGGTCATGTTATCGTCAATGCCTTCGATGGAATCCAAGATATCCCAACTTCTACTACATTTGGCTTTAACATAATGTCACAGTCAGCCACTTTGCTGAGATGAACGTCTAGACCAGACACAGTTTATAGGAGGAATGGAATTTATTGAAGCTTACAGGTTCAGGGGAAGTTCCACAGTGGCAGAAGAAGCTGTCCCCTGCCCCATCACAGATCCACTCAAAACGTGGGACATCCATCACCAGCAAAAGCAGGCACAGTCCAGGGACCCCAGGCAGATCTCAGGCACTTTGCATAGCTTAGGCTCGAATTCAGATCTGCCCCCAGTAGCACCTCATCCAGCCAGGCAGCTGGATAGCCAAGTTACTACTTGAATAAAACTCCTGTACCTGTTGGGGGACATCTACCCAAACTACCACACATAATATAGTGGAAAGAACCTTCAAAAGAAGGGGACAGGTTTATAAAAGGTGGCGAGAAGAGCCTTGTGAAGACCAGTATCAGCGAACTGGTAGCAGCTTTCTAGAGCAGAGGCACAGCACCTGCCCACAGCTCCTGACTGTAAGGGGAACCCGACATTTCACAAGCCACCTCAGATTCAGAAGACATGGCCTGAGAGATGGTTTAGCAGTTAAGGTGCTTGCCCACAAAGCCAAAGGACCCAGGTTCTATCCCCAGGACCTACGTAAGCCAGATTAATAAAATGGTGCACATGTCTAGAGTTCATTTGCAGTAGATGGAGGTCCTGGTATACCCATTCTCTCCCTCCCTCCCTCTCTTTCTCTGTGTCTCCATATATGTGTATATATGGATATATACATATATATTATATTATATATACATATATATGTATATATATAATATATATGTACATATATACATATATATAATCTTCTGTTAAGGTTCTATAATCTTTCTCTGTCTCTCTCAAATAAGTAAATAAATAGAAATAAAATAGTTTAGGGACTGGAGAGATGGCTTAGTGGTTAATGCATGCCTATGAAGCCTAAGGACCCAGGTTCAAGGCTTGATTCCCTAGTATCCACGTAAACCAGATGCACAGGGTGGCGCACGCATCTAGAGTTCATTTGCAGCAGCTGGAGGCTCTGATGTGCCCTCTCTCTCTCTCTCTCTGCCTCTTTCTCTGTCTGTCTGTCTCTCTCAAACAAATAAAAATAAATAAAAATAAACAAAAAGATTTTAAAATAAAAGTTTTTTTTGAAAAAAATAGAAATTCAAGCCAGGCATGGTGGCGCATGCCTTTAATCCCAGAACTCTGAAGACAGAGGTAGAAGGATCACCACAAGTTCCAGACCACCCTGAGACTATATAGTGAATTCCAGGTCAGCCTGAACTAGAGTGAGACCCTATCTCGAAAAAAAAAAAAAGGAAAAGAAAGAAATTCAGAAGTACCAAAAGGGAGAGGCTGTAGGTCACCTTGGCAAGACAAGAGAGTCAGTGAGAATTATGTGGCATATCTCATCAGAAAGAAGGCGACCTGTGACTTTAAAGAAAATTGTCCCTGAGGCCAGAGGGTGCCTGTAGAGAAGCAGTGAGAGCCAGTTTACGCTCCAGACAGGCAGGTGTGTGGTCAATGTGGACACATGTACCACAGCAGGAACTAGAGAACTTGAGTCTATGAGACAAAGCCAGCTCACATGCTCTCTTGAAATCCGCTGTGAGAGAAAAAAAGACTTTTATACATTTCAGATATTGTAAAAACACAACAAGATTAGCATACAACAGAGACCATATGGATGCAAAACCAAAAATATATCCTAACTGGCCCTTTCAGAAAAAAGGAAAAAAAAAAAACCAGATTCTCATTGTAGAGTGAAACCTTTTATCACACTGACATCCACAGTTTAGTGAAATACACACATTGGGATGAGAATATTTTTCTGGAAATTATGCTCATATTACGTGGTTGTGGCCAACTTTGGAGGACTTCATGTTAAAGATTATAAAGGAGACTGGAGACTTCCTTATCTTGCCTGGAAGGATGGCCTCTGGTTTGAGGGGGAGTTCTGCCTTTCACTGCAGGAAAAGCAAAGTGTAATAAGGAGTTGGGAGATCTGATTTGCAGTGACAACATCAGGACTGGCTGCTCCCTTAGCGTCACTGTGCTGCAATTTCCTGATCTGTGAAGCAGGGCTGACGCCATCCTCTGTAGCCTCACGTGGCTGCGATGAGGATTCAATGAGATGACAGACGCAGGAGACACCGTCGAGTTGAAAGAGAGCTACAAATAGAGGTATTATTATGGAGGATGACATCACCGACCCATAATTATGGCTACTTTGGGAGAAGATGAAAGACATGGATAAATTAAGTTGTTAGTTATTAGTGGGACTTTCTATGCATTATTTTTTTTTATCTCTTTCCTCATTAAATCTTTAATAAAAACGAACAAGTGTCAGGACTGATTGAGGTTAAAGTTTTTGTCCCTTCAGTAAGTTTAGACATTTGTTGATTGTACAGTTTGTACTCAGTACCTTTAGGAGTTGGGAAACCTAATAATGAAGGGTAGAGGAAGGAAACAAGAAGCCGTGAAATTGTAAATAAAAACCAGGCAAGAAAACTCCAACTTGACCACCAACTTTACTATGGAAACCCACTTTTTAAAATATTGTATTTATTTATTTATTTGAGAGAAAAAGAAGCAGAAAGAGAAAGAGAGAATGGGTGCACCAGGGCCTCTAGCCATTACAAATGAACTCCAGATGCATGCATCACCTTATGCATTTGGCTTTATGTGGGTACTGGGAAATCGAACCAAAGTCCTTAGGCTTTGCAGGAAAGCACCTTAACTTCTAAGCTATCTCTCCAGCCCCCAAACCCATTGATTAAAATAATCTTGGGCTGGGGAGATGGCTTAGTGGTTAATGCCCTTGCCTGCAAAGCCAAAGCACCTAGGTTCAATTCCCCAGGAACCACAAGAGCCAGATGCACAAGGTGGTACATGCATCTGGAGTTCACTTACAGTGGCTGGAGGCCCTGGAACACCCATTCTCTCTCTCTCTCTCTCTCTCTCTCTCTCTCTCTCTCAAATAAATGAAAATAAATAAATATTTTAAAAATAGTAATAATCTTTATTAGAACTTTAATATATGAACATATTGCAAGTTGATTATGTTCCCATGGGCTATCGTCTTATGTCCCTTCTCTACCTCCACCCCATTCTACTGAGAAGCCTCTACAGTGGGGTCATGACTGCACCAGTCAGTCCCTACTGGGCAGGGGTGGGGGGGGGGAGAAGGACAATGCCTCAGAGTATACCTTCCTGTAGCTCTTACATTGTTTTCTCCCCCTCCTTAGCAATGCTCCCTTAGTGTTAAAGGGCACATTAGAAGACTCCTTTAGTGTTGAGGTATCAGCTCCTCCCATTTTCTGCTTTGGTGAGTTTTGCGTCTCCTCAGGGTCTACTGCAATCTCCCTGGAGAAGGTACTTAGGCTAGCTGTGAGAGCACTACTAACGTTTGATCCACTTCTTCTGCAATGACTCATTTGTGCTAGCCAATCTGCTTTTCTTCCCCATTGTTCTGATGGGTCTTGGTCTCCTGGTATCTGCCAACATCTGCAAAAAGCTGGTTCTTTAGGGAAGAGTAAGACTAGCTTGGATCAAATGGGATAAACATAGATTTTTAGAAGACTTTAAAAAATATTTCTTTATTTGGGAGGGAGAGAGTGACCAAGAGTGAGCCAGGGCCTCTAGCCTCTGCAAAGGAACTCCAGATGCATGTGCCACTTTGTGCCTCTGGCTGTATGTGAGCCCTGGGGAATGGAATCTGGGTTATCAGGCCTTGCAAGCAAGCACCTTTAGCCTCTGAGCCATTCTTCCAGCCCCAGAAGACTTTTTGATGAGAAGGACATCTCCTTTTAGCCAAAGATGGCAGAAGCTTCCTTCCAGGGTCTATGACTTGATTCCCAGTACCAAGCATGAGTTTTCTCCCATGGAGCAGTCTAATATCCAGTCAGAGAGCAGTTGGTTCTCCCTATAACCTATGTGATGTGTACTATTGCACCAGTAGGGACATTTTGCCTGGCCGGTTGATTTTGTTGTTTGTAGGATCCATTGTTGTTTACGCCGTTGGAGACTTTTATCCCTCAGCAGTAAGACAAGGTCTCACTGTTGACCAGACTGACCTTGAACTCATTCTATAGCCCAAGCAAGCTTTGGATTTGCTATCCTCTCATCTTAACCTCTGATGTAGCTGCAGTTACAAGTTTTAACCACCAGGTCTGGGGAATATGTCTCTTTTAAGCTGGTTTAGGACCAGGAGGATGGCTCAGGGGTTGAAGGCACTGGCTACAGGCCTGGGCTTCATTTCCTGGTACCCACGTGAAGCCAGATGCACAACACGGCACAAACACACGGAGCTCATTTGCAGCAGCAAGAGGCCGTGGGGCACCTATTCTTACTCTTTTTCTCAATCTCTCGCTCCCTTCCAAATTAAAAAAATAATACTTCAAAAAAATAATAAAGTTAGTTCAAATAGTTCTTCATTGGCATCTGAATTGTAAGACTGGACTCCTTCACTGGGATACCAGCTCAAGCACTTTGCTGTATCAGAAACAGTACTGTTTTCCTCAGTCGCTTTTCCGTATTGTTTCCCTGGACACACAAAAAGACTCCATTTCCCAGAATCCTGACAGTTCAACTGGACCATGGCATTCATTCCGAGCAATGAACTTAAGTATAAGCCACTTGAGCGACTTTGGGGCAAAGACAAGCAAATAGTATGCGTGTCCTGCCATCCTTTGCTCTGTTTACACAGGCTTCATGTAAGATGGTAGGGCCTATGGACTGGGGCAGCCTGGATCCCCACGCAAGGACTGGGAATGAGCCCCTTCGTATGAAGAAGAAATTTTGTCGTTTCGTTTTCTTCTTACAATCAGCCAGTACAATTTCAAGCTTATTGGTAAACGCAGGCTTCTTAGTCTATTCTTACGAAAATATTTACCCTCCAAGCTGGGTATCCTAGTCAATATTATTACTCCCTCTTACTACATAGGCCATATGTAGAGTTATCATTCTTCTCTGGGTGTGGTTCTATATTCATTGTTTCTCTGGGTACGCTGTCAACCTCACTGCTAGACTCGATGAACCATGACTATATGTGGGTTATGACCTGCTCAATGACCATATATATGTGTCTTTTATCTTAGAATCTTAATTCCACTAACCACTTTCTCCCAGTACCTGCTTGGCTAACTCCCTTATCTTCTTGCACTCTTTGTTTAAGCCTCATCTTTTTAATGAGGCTTACCCTGATTATCTTTGTCCATACTGTAATGTACTTACACACACTACAAATACCTCATACCCTACATTTTTTTCCCTGCAGCAAATTCTGCCTTATAGTAGACTACAATTTCTAAAAAACAATTTCCATTCAACATATTATGCAGCTAGAAATAATTACTGGGAAATAATTACTAGTCAATTTTGTCTATGAAAAGTCTTAGCTGCTAATGTAGCAAGGGTTATAAACACAGAAATGGCAGCTCAAAGGCATCAAGGATCAAGGAAGCATCACTTAATGAATACCTCATAGTTACAGTCAAATTTCCTCAGGCTGGCTGATGTATAGTAGGAATAAGCTTGAGTGTGAGAGAACTTTAGTCCCTTGTGATATTACTAGTTGGGCCTCTTAGCTTAAGCTTAACCTTCTGAATGTCCTTTAGTGGTGTCCACTCCTCCTAAAGGCTGTGCTGGCTGACTGAAGAGACATGGGGAGCAGAGGATGACTGCTAAGGAGGCATCTATGCATGCAGTGAGTCACTTTGAGGGCTCTCTGGCCTGGCTGGCGTTATGTCAGGCCTTCCTGATTACAAGGTGCTCTGCTGGTATTCACTTCTGAAGTCTTTAGAACAGGAATTTAGGGTCTTCTCACTTGACTTGATTGGGGTTCAGTCCCTTAATCATGTGGTCCCCACAATGGCCCTAAATGACTTGACTCAGCTCTATGGATCTAACCCATATTTTCCATGTGGCTTCTACTCTGCCAACACCATAGTCTCAGAGAGACAGGGTTGCTTTTCCATCATCAAGATGGCCTAACACATAAACACTTCTAGAAATCATTAGCAACAATAACCCCTGGTGATTCTAATATAGATTCTTTTTTTTTTTTCTTTCTCTCTCTCTGAGAAACAGTTCTCTACTTTCCAACTTCAATGTGCCTGCAATTCCTGTGACATCTTGCTCATTTCAGGTTCCTATTCTTGGTAGACCTTTGGCAAGTTTGGGGTTCCAGCATTTCTAGCAGGTTACTGGAGGATATAGATGCAGCTGATCTGCTGGGGTGGAAAGCTTGGAATAACCAGAGGCCCCTGGAACACACAGAGCACTGCTCCAGAATCCAGAGATTCTGAATAGCTCTGGGTGCGGCGCCCAACATCACTATGGAGTTGATTTGTGCCCATAGGTGGGTATCTCGCCAGCAATGCAAGTTCCAGTCTGATAGTGCCAGATGAACCCCTGGCACAGGTTAACAGTAACGTAGATCTTAGAAGGCAAGATGACTGACTTCAGAGGAGAGGGATGACATTTAAGAGAAATAACACTTTCATGAGCCTATAATACTCTCTATTTAACAAAATCATTCTTTTGCAATTGCTTCCTTTTCCATGCCTCCAAGGACACTTAAGTTACTCTTAACTATATTATTTCCAGATAATTAAAAGCTGACAGTTGTGGATAGGCCTTATTACGGTTTTGTCATTTGAGAATCAGTTTGTTTTGGTATTCTTTTCCTTTGTTCCTGGACTCACTTCTGATCCTGGAGCCACTGCGTGGTGGCTGAGAGATGTGGTTGGACTGTCCCCAATGTGCTTGTGTAGGTTAATAAAGGTTGAAATGTAAACACACCAGGGTTGTCACAGGCCCAGCACCATTCACCCTCTGTAAATTCCCCCATCAGAGCACTCATGTGCAGCCAGGAAATACCTTTGGGCTGGAGAGATTTAGAAGGCTTGTTCTGTCCAGATCAATAAAATCCCACCCCACCCCTACTTGTTTGGGAATTGTTCTTTTCACCAATGATTGACAAGAAAATGATTTATGTAACCCCGACCTGATTGTCTGGCAACTTAAACTAACTTCTTTCAAGTCATTGACTTTTACCAGAACCAACATTCCTTAGTTCAGTTCTGATTATGAGAGGGGTCAATGTATATGGGAGTGTTTTATAGGAGGTACTGTGTGAGGTCCTCATACTATTGATAACGGTAGCAATGAAAAGGAGCCTTCCTATGAGGGTATTAGGATTGCCATCTAGTCAGATAGTCAACCTGCAAATAAACAAGGAATTATTTTTGAAGCATGTGAACTATCAGAATGCTCTTTTTTTTAAAGAACGTTTTATTTTTGTTTATTGGAGAGAGAGAGAGGCAGATAGAGAGAGAAAAAGAGAGAATAGTCACACCAGGTCATGCCTCCAACCACTGCAAATGAGCTTCAGATACATGTGCCACCATGTGTACCTGACTTATGTGGGTCCTGGGGAATCAAACCTGGGTACTTTAGCTTTGCAGGTAAGTTCCTTAACTGCTAAGCCATCTCTCCAGACCAGAATGCTATATTTTAATGTAACACACTGGTAGACAGAACCAACCTTCAGCCTAACATGGTTGTATAAATATTCAAAATTTAATATCCTTTTCTTTCTTCAGGACTGGATATGGAACCTAGGGCCTCATGCAGACTAAGCAATTTCCCTACCTCTGAGCCTTATTCCCAACCCAAATGTGAGCACCCTTGTGCACAGGACAGGCATTTGTTCTGATTGGTAGGTGTCAAAACTGTAACAGTTATAAATTATTTGGCTATAATCTCTCTATGTTCATCAATTTAAAAAATGGTGTGTGTGTTTGTGTGTGTGTGTGTGTGTGTCTGTCTGTCTGTCTGTCTGTGTCTGTGTGTGAGCACACTTGGGTCTCTTGCTATAGTATACAACCACCATATACATAAATCACTTTGTATCCAGCCTTACGTGCGTGCTGGGGAATTGAACCCAGGCCAGTCAGATTTGCAAGCAAGCACCTTTAACCACTGAACCATCTTTCCAGCCCCTCATCAGTGGTTTTTTTTTTTTTTTTTGACACTAGATCAAGGTGTTGTTTTTTTCCAGTATAGTTCTTCTGAGAGGAACTTAGAATTGTTTTTTTTTATAAGCTACACCCATAACACAATTATTTTCCGTTTCTTTATTGTACATCTGAAAATTAAAAGTCACTTAAAGTACAGAGTGCAGGACTCCACAGTTTTTTTTTTTCTTTATTAGTCAGTTCTGTATTCAGCAAATACAGTCAGTTTGGTACCATTATTAGGCTCATCCGTGACCTACCCCCTCCCCTTGGCCCCTCCTTGTTGAGGTATATGGGTCAGGCATTGTGGAGTTAGCCCACAGTTATGGGTAAGCTAAATGTCTCTGCATATCATGACCCAACATGTGACTCTGACATTCTTTCCGCCCCCTCTTCCGCAAAATTTCCCTGAGCCATGTTGGGTTCATTTTTGGTCTGCTTCAGTGATGAGGTGTTGGGGGCCTCTGAGGCTCTGGCTGTCTGATTTGGTAGCAGTTGATTTTTCTCTGTGCTGATCTCCTTCCCCCTTGTGCTGGTATCCGGTTCATCAGGAAAACAGCCCCCTTGCTTGTTTCTCCAATTTTTCTTACTTTCAGCCAGGGCCCTTTTGAGGTATGATGGGGTGGCTCTCTCCTTAGGATCTACATCTATCTGAAAAAGAGAAGCAGATTCTCCAACGGAGAGTAAGTTAGCACCAGGACAAATGAGATAACCCTTACTTTTTTTTTTTTAATAGAGAATTTAATACGTGTAGGCCCTCTTGTAGCCCACAATTAATGGTAGCTTGATATTGGAGAATGGGTTTACGTTTGGATCTGGTTCTGACTTGTTTCCCAGCTCCAGCTATGGGTCCCATACCAGTGAGGGGATCAGTTAGCCAAACTGAGAGCAGTTGGTTCCCCACCATGGCTGTGTGCCGCCACTGCACTTGTGTGGGCATCACAACAAGTTATTTGCTGCTAAGTAGGTTAGACCATGCGTTGCTTCGACAGATATTGGTCATTTTCCCCCAGTCGCCCATGTAGCACCTTCTGGCACTAGACGCACTGACTGTCTGGGGACTGACTCTCTTCCAACTTCCAGCCATGCCATTCTAATTTGCATGTCAATCACATAAGGTATCTTCAGCAGTAGGGTCTTACCACTAGCCTTTGGTGGGTCATCAAGTACTCTGACAGAAATCTGTCTGTCTTTTAGGAAACCTTGTAGGTCTCTCTGATCAAAAGCTCATTGTGGATGATAGCCCCATGCTGGTACTGGGAGTTACAGGTCAGTGCCCACTAAGAAAATGAGGAAAAAGATAACATATACAAGAGTTAGAGATAAGAGAGAGAGAAACAGGGGGAGGGGAAGTGAGGGAGGGAAGATGTAGGAGATTAAGGTTAGTCTTAATCTTACCCCTCCAGTGTCTTGTGGTTCAGGTGTTCCCTGTAAGGGCCTGGTGAAGGATCAGCCATTTGGTCTGTCTTTTAGTAAGTAGAAGATTATGGTACCATTGCCGTTTGGGTCTAGATTTGTGTTTCCCACCCCTTTGATGCCCTCCCCTCCCTCCCCTTCCATCCTATTGTCTAGTCTAGGAGATGCTTGCTGGGTATGTAAGGTATCTTGGGTAGATTCAGGTTAGGTGCTGTAGATGAGTGAGACTATGTGGCGATTTTTTTTCTGTGATTGGGTAAGTTCACTGAGAATGATCTGTTCCAGGTTCAACCATCCAGTTTTAAAGCCCCGCCCCCCCCGTCTTAGTCAAGGTTAGTTCACCTAACCTTATCATTAGATAAGACAGATTATAAACTTCAATATAACAAATCTTGACAAGTATCTAGTTTTTACTTTCTGGACAGATATATTCTACGGATTTTATTCTATGTTCATTATAGCTTGTATCAGGGTTCAGTAGGTACCTCTGAAGTGTTCCTGGTTCCTGTATACTAGAACAAGTTTCATGTGGGTAGTAGCAAGCATACTGTGAGAATTTAATTAATTTATTTTTATTTGAGACAGAGAGAAAGGGATAGAGAGAGAGAATGGGCTTGTCAGGGCCTCTAGCCACTGCAAACAAACTCCAGACACATGCACCACTTTGTGCATCTGGCTTAAGTAGGACCTGGAGAATTGAACCCGGGTCCTTAGACTTTCACAGGGAAGCACCTGAACTGTTAAGACATCTCTCCAGTCCAGAATCTATTTAAACTGTGTACCCTTCCAAGCAGGAAGTGGACCAGAGCAAGGAGAGAGTTTATTAGCTCAAAACGGCCTCACTGTACAAATAGATGAGTTTTTAATGTCACATAACACGGGCCTTAGGGAACATTTGCATAGTGTGACTTTCTCACAATGCTTTGTTATATGTAATTCTACATACAATTTCATGCCTTACAAGCCTCATTAACACCTTAAGTCTTCACCCAGGGATGTGCGGTATAGTACTGTAATGGACCATAGGTCACCTTCAGACACGTTGACTTCAGCCTCTGCACTGGTGCCTGCAGCCTGATTAAGTTGACCTCATCCTAGGGGCTTCCGGACTCACTGTTACCAGTCTCTTTCAGATGCTAATTGTGCATCTTTATAGAAGGCTGTCCAGACATCACTCTCCACTTCACTGTTAATGTGATTATAAAAACTAGCACAACTGTCATGAAACATTTGTGATCAAACATAGCTCACTGTGATAAGCATAATTCATGTGGTGGCAGTGGAAGTTTGTAGGCATTTAAGCTAAACACAGGCACTAGAGCTTAGCTTATTAGCTCCAAAGGTTCAATCTGTGAGGGGCACTGGTACCGGGGGGGGGGGGGGAATGTTTGAGAAACACCACAAATCAAATTCTTCTAAGGCTTTCATAATTCCCATTAGCATATTAAAGGCCCTGAGTAGTCCTGTCTCCAAGGCTTTTGTTTAACTTTATTTATCTTAGTGTTTCATAAATTTCTTTGACAAAAGTAGCTTGTTCCTGTAACATCTAATGAAACAAGCACACTTTGGCAAACACGACCCAACCAGCATTAAGAAAAGTCTCATTCTGACTTTGCAGAACATTAAACAAACACTATCTTCATATCTGTTAGAAGCAGCACAATTTGTGCAGGTGTCCCAGAACACTATACAAATTTCATTTTGTGGTGAAATAACAAATAGCGGTGCAAGGGTACAGAGAAGCTTGCCAGAACACACACAAAACCGAGACAAACTGGAACCAGAGCCCGCAAGTCCTAACAGCGATTTCCAAGCTGCGTTTACAAACAGAACTGAAGTGCACATAGTTGTCAGTAGCCGCTTGTAGCTGGCACATCTACTTGAGAACTGAGGTAAAAAGGAGACTCCTGGAACCAGCAGCAGAGGGGCGAGCTTGGGAGATCGGGAAGGTAGCATTGATTGACCTGTTGGATTGTCATCAGTAACTGAGAGCAAGGGCTTTCTTGCTAAAGCCTCCAACAACCACATCCAGGCAAGGACGTGCAAGCTTATTGAAAGGAACAAGCCATGACTATACAGCTTTTGATTGGCCAGCTTCCGACCCTGACAGAAGGAATCTTAGTCATTTCTAAGGCAAAATAGATTGATGTGTTCTGAAGCTTGTCAGGATAATAGGCGATTCCCAGCATTTTGGAATTGCAAGCTACATGACATGCTGAAGTCTTTCAGAGAATACCTGCCTATCCTGGCTGCCAGGAGTAGGTAGGAGGCAGACAGCGCTGATGTGAGGCTTAAGGGTCAGATTTATAGACTCCCTTGCTCCATAAGCATTATCCTTGAGTAGGCTCCCACACCACAGGGCCTCACTGCTTCTGTCACAAACAATATCTGTTATTTCAGAACGCTGCAGTGTTTTTACCTCCAGGCCAAGTGAGAGTTGTCAAATAAAGATGAAGGGCCTTTTGGCAAAAAAAAAAAAAAAAAAAAAAAAAAAAAAAATGTGCTCTTAAAATGTTTACCTTCTCATACCTAATGGTTTTAGATCATATCTTATTAGCCTAGGAGACCATTATATAAAGTACAATTAAGATCTCCTTGACATTTCTAATAGTTCCAATTCAGCTTTTCTAATAGCTATAACTTCATTGCTTTTTCTTTCCCCCTTTCTTTATTCCTTTTTTTTTTTTTTTCTAATTTAATGCCACTCAGTGTTGGAAATGCAGTTTACGATAATGAGGACTACCCAGGGTGAAGTTGCGGTAATTACACAGAATGTCAACTGCCTTCCAAGCTGAGTCCTGCATTGCTTGCTTTTGGTGGCATTGTCATTTGGGATGCAGGCAGGGATCGCCCTTCTGCCAGCTGGTTCTTGCCTCTCTCCAGGACTGTCCACGATGTGCTCTTCAGCCTCCATTTTGATCTCTTCTATCGGTCTTGATATTGTTTAAGGGTATTGGGTTTATTTTCTCTGCTGACTGAAGAATTAAAAGGCAGGAAAACGTTTTAAAGAATAAAGTTAATTTTAAAGGAAGAGGTAAAGAAAGCAGAGAGAACAGACTTCTGGGAGGAGGGGGTTCCCGAGCTAGAAAAATCTAGTCCCATTTGGGATCTGGACTTTGTTTGTTTCTTTCTTTGTTTACTCAAGGTAGGTCCTCGTTCTATCCCAGGCTGACAAGGAACTCACTATGGAGTCTTAGAGTGGCCTCAAACTCACAGTGATCCCCCTACCTCTGCCTCCCCAGTGCTGAGATAAAAGGTGTGTTCCACCTCGCCTGTCTAGAACTAGACTTGTACTGAATGGGGATAGACCTGCTTGTCCAGAGTCCATGATTGGTCAGCTTAAATGAAAATGAAGGTGC
The DNA here is from genome assembly GCA_036346955.1 of Dipus sagitta. Classification (NCBI taxonomy): domain Eukaryota; kingdom Metazoa; phylum Chordata; class Mammalia; order Rodentia; family Dipodidae; genus Dipus; species Dipus sagitta. The sequence goes on along the minus strand of CM070772.1, from coordinate 36,699,018 downwards.
TGTTTGGTCCATAATAGTACATTGCTGCTAAGGTCCCAGAAAGCCCCCCCACCCACCCACCAAGCTGGCCCTGGGAGGGAAAATTCCATTTAGTCCAAGAAGGAGGAGGAATTCAGCCACACTCCAGGAAGAAGAAAGAAGTGGGGTCAGCCTCTTCATCACCTTGGATATAGAATATAGCCACCTATCAAGAGCTCTTTTTCCCTATCTGCCTACTCAACGAAATAGTATTCCAGTCAGATATTCCCCACATTATTAAAATAATTTAGTGCTAAGTTCAAGACTAGGTCATGGTTTGACAAATCCCACCATACTGCATACTATATACAGGAAATTTGGTTCAAGAAGTACCTATGGAGTGTCTATTTAGGTCTCTTCCAGGCACTAGGGACACAGAGTTTAATAAGATCTTTGTCACTATTATGTGTTAAAACAGAATTCACAAACAACTTTCCACCCATGAAAGAACCCCCGTACAGAAAAGATATCACACAGGAGTTAAAACATGAGCCGTAGGCTTCTATTCAATCCTCTTTCCTTTAATTTTCCTTCCATGGGCTCTTCCTTTCCAGACTTTCGTTATCAGTGATTCAAAATCTGGTAAAATAGAAACTAACATTTATGTAGCATTTGCTCTGTACCAATCCCTGTAATACATTTTTTTTTAAATTCCAACTCATTTAATCCTCGCAGGAAATCCACACAGCATGTGCTACATCTCCATTTTGCATATGAGGAAACTGAGGCACAGAGAGATGGTCAAGAGCTGGGAAGCTGGAGATCAGACTGGATTATTTGTAGTCATAGAGCCTGACACTGCTGTGCTCTTAGAATAGAAATCCTGATGATTGATTAGAAGCTAAATGAAATTATATACTCAAAAGATTGAAGCAACGCAGGAGATGATTAGCACGTGTCATGAAACAAGGATGGCTGAAAATAAAGACCATCTGGACAGGATTAGAACAGCTTTTTCTCTTAGCAGCGCCTGCCTTAAGTACCTATGACAGTAAAGCTTTTGCCAAGAGGCACAGGAGACAAAACAAGAACATTCCTCTATGTGATCGATAGCTTCTTTTAAAGTATAGAGTACTTGGACTGGGGAGATAGCTCAGCTGGTAGAGTACTTGCCCTGCAGGCATGAAGACCTGAGATCAATTCCCTGGAAGCCATGTAAAAAAATTGGGAAGGCTGGAGAGATGGCTTAGTGGTTAAGTGCTTGCCTGTGAAGCCTAAGGATCCCAGTTCGAGGCTCGATTCCCCAGGACCCAATTTAGACTAGATGCACAAGGGGACGTACACATCTGGAGTTCGTTTGCAGTGGCTGGAAGCCCTGGCGCACCCATTCTCTCTCTTTCTATCTCCCTCTCTCTCTCACTCACTCTCAAATAAACAAATAAAAATGAACAAAAAAATATTTTTAAAAAAGTTGGGAAATGTTGCCTCTTCCCTACAACTGATGGCTACCTCCATAGTGCATGACCCACAACCCTCATGGGGATAGCCAGCATCCCCAACAAAGAGAGTCCCTTCGGGGGAGGGCAGGGATGGTACCAACATGTTCTGTTTACGTATTGAGTATGTCCATAACTAATAAAAAAGAGAATTGAACAGAGATAAAATATTTTGCTTTCCAATTTCTGAAAATAAACATCGTCACAAATTTGTGTTTTACAAACCTGGGAATGGAGCTGGAGAGATAGCTCAGTGGTTGAAGCATTTGTCTGCAATGCCTAAGGACCTGGGTTTGATTCCCCAGTACCCACGTAAGCCAGATGCCCAAAGTGGCACATGCATCTAGAGTTCACTTGCAGTGGTTAGAGGCCTTGGCATGCCCATTCTCTCTCTCTCTCTCAACTCAATAAATAAACATGATTAATAACTTTCTTTTAGAAAAGCTGGGAATGCTTGTAAAATGAGCCCTGAGGAGGTGGAGACCAGCAGATTTCTAGGTATTTCTGGTCAGGCAGTCTAACCTAATTGGTGGATTCCAGACCAGTGAGAGAATCTGTCTCAATAAATGATGACCCCTGAGGAATGACACCTGAGACTATCCTCTGGTCTCCACATGCACACACGTACCCACATACACATACAGATATACACACATACATGCACACAAAACATACAGTACTCATGCTTAAGTTGAATTAGCTAAGTTTGTTCTATATATATAAAGCCCATTCAGTTCTATTAAAGAAAAGTGAGTATGTAATCATTGCTACTGTGGCTCTAGTATAGGAAATGAGTAGCGCAAGAAATCCACACTTTTCAAAATTTGATTGAACCAGATTCCTCCAAGTCATATGTCTGGTATATTATCTTGCTAATAAATTAAAAGTAGAGGGAAGATGAAAGATGAAAGACAGCCCAAATTACATCACACAGACTGAATAGATTATGGAAAGGACACACCTTCGAGACAGCCTGCCAGCAGTCACTTTGGAGATCTGTGGTATTTTTCAGCCCATTAGGAATCTGGACAGAAGCAGTGATTAGGCAAACAGGTTAATGGCTCAGGGCAGCACTGGATCACTCCTAGTGTAGGCTAGCCATTGGGAAGTGTTCAAAGTCACTGGTCACAGAGGCGTCCTTCTTCTTGTCCAAGAAGCCCGGCTGTTCTCAAGGCCGGGAGTGCTGGGGTTAGGTTTCCTTTGTACAGTATCAATCATGATTTTTACTTGCCTGACCGGTTGTAAAGCAGGTTTGATCCTGTTGTTAGAATTGTTTCTTTTTTATTTTGCAGGGTTAAAATGTGAAAGGTTTCAAAAAAAAAAAAAACAGTTGAACTTGTTTGAGTGAGTTCTTATTTCATTCTCATTATCACAGAATATGCCATTTATGTTCCTCTCAAACTACTTAATTGCCTTTTTTTTCTGAGTACAAATCTATTTGAGACTCATTGAAATAAGCTCCAACATTTTTGACAGTGTCTTAATACATGGCCTGCCTGTCCTTGAACTCAAAATCCTCCTACCACAGCTGGTCAAGTGCTGCAAATATAAGTGGGCACCACCATACATGGCTTGCTTGAAAGTTTTATTTGTGATTTTTGGTCACTGAGTTAGACTTTTTTGGGTTTGCTTTAAATATATCTGTGCTACAGGTTATTTGAGTTTTGTTCATTTCTACAATTGTGTTGGTGAATACATTTAATCATGTCCTAGCACTGTGCTTGATTCATAAGTATACAGGAAGATGAAATATGTTTGAGAAGTTTACTTTGGGGCCATATATTTATGAGAAACTTTTTTTCTATGTCTCATTGCACTTAGTGACAGTTGATTATAAATGTCACATCTATACTGAGTATTGAGTTTACAGATTTAGCAGGACCTCCTAGGCTTCCCATAAATTAACAGACTGTAGATATATTTGTGGTATTGAATGAAAATAGGAGGTGTTATTATGACTAAAAACAAACAATAAAACATTCAAGTGTGCGTTCAGGTGGGATGAGTGTCCTGAGGTGAAGTTGTTGCTTTCACCCCCTTTTCTTTCTTTTTTTTTGTTTGCTTGTTTTTGTTTTTTGGGGGGGCAGGGTCTCGCTCTAGCTCAAGCTGACCTGGAATTCACTCTGTATTCTCAGGGTGGCCTTGAACTCACAGCGATCCTCCTACCTCTGCCTCTCGAGCGCTGGGATTAAAGGCATGCACCATCATGCCCGCTCCTTTTTCTTTTATTCTTTTTATTGACAATTTCCATACCTACAGACAATATATCATAGTCATAGTCCCTTCCCACTATGCTACCATTTTCCCCTCCCAAATGCCCCTTCCACTGAATCCCTTTTGTCCAAGAAGTCTTCCTTGTATTGTGATTCTCCCCTCCTATTATGCAGGTCTTGTGTAGGTAGCGTCAGCCACTGTGAGAACATGATAATATGGGCACTTTGTGTCCAGAAGATAGTACTGTAACCACTCCTTCCTTTCCTGTGGCTCTTACATTCTTTCCGCCACCTCTTCTACAGTCATTTCTGTGCCTTGGAGGGTATGATAGGGATGTCTCCCTTACTGCTGAGTATTATACTGTCACTTTCAGCAGTGTGGTAAGTTTTGAGTCACTCCAGTGGTCACCACCACCTGAAAAGAGAAGCTTCTCTAACCAAAAGGGAGAGTAGCATTAATGTGAGGGCAGATTGGTGGGCATAATATACAACATTTAGCCAGACAACAGTAGTAGTTTCCCTCTAGAGCTTATAAGCATATAACACCTTTAAGTATATTACAGAGTACCTGACATTCTGTCATGATTGAAATGTGATGCCTGCTTATGTAGTTGACAGAGTCACAGAAGAATCCTGAATTTAGAAAGCCTGAGTGGACAGCCGGTCACTCTACTTCTGTTGGGTAGAGAGGGGCCATCTGTGCTCTCCACGGCTGTTTGCTATACATACATCCTTGAAAAGACTGTTGGAGACAGAGACACCCAGCAACTCTCAAACTATTACAGTAAGTAGGTAGACATTAACAGCTCGGAGGTTATGGAAGGAGGGACCTCATCTCCTATCTTCCTGACATGACAGGGAGGAGGGCGTTCCTATCAGAACTATGGTCTCTTCCTTTAAGAGTTAATCCTTAGCAGAAATAATGTAAGAGCCAAAGGAAGGGGAGAACTTACAATGTGCTCCTCTAGGCACAAAATGGCCTTGCTATTCATGACCACACAGTGCCTGACACTACCTACACATGACCATCATAATAGGAGGAAAAGATGATGACATCAAAATAAAAGAGAGACTGATAGAGAGGGGGAGGAGATAGTATGGACTGGGGACTTGTGATGGGAAGTGGGGAGTGGAAAGGGCATTATTATGGTCTGTTGTCTATAACTATAGAAGCTTTCAATAACAAAAGCTAAAACAGGGCTAGAGAGATGGCTTAGTGGTGAAGGTACTTCCCTACAAAGCCTAAGGGCCCATGTTCTTTTCTCCAGATCCCACGTAAACCCAGATGCACAAAGTGGTGCATGCATCTGGAGTTTGTTTGCAGTGGCTGGAAGCTCATTTTCTCTCTCTCTCTCTCTCTCTCTCTCTCTCTCTCTCTCTCTGTCTGCTTGTAAGTAAATAAATAAAATAAAAAAAGAAGAGGAGTAAAATAGCTTTTTATAGGTAGTCAGTTACGGATGGACCCAAAGAAACATGAATGCCACCTTGCCCTGAAGCGACTAGAACTCTAGTCTCATCCTGATTCATCCTCAACTTTTAGCCTGCCTAGGAGCCCTGAGAGGGCCTCTCATGAGTCAGCAGTCCTTAACAACCAATCAGGACGCTTCATATACATTGGGACTTGGCAATGAGAGTCATCCTAATTGGATGTCTAATTCATATAAATGGACCCTAGACTTTGTGGGAGATTTTTGTTTCTCCCAGGTGAGAAAACGTCTTCCTTGTCTTTTCTTCTCTCCTTGGAGCAATGCTGGAAAGGTGGGGGGGGGGGGGAGGTGGAGGGTGGATTCCTCTCGACTTGGGCACTTTCCTTCTTTTTCCATTCTCCCCTACTTCTACATCTTTCCAGCTAGTGTTAGTTCCAAAACATGCCTTGGGGCTCCACTAACCTGGTGGAGACAGGCATGTTTGTGTCACGGATGCGGTAAAACTATCTGTCTTGGAAAACAGTGGTAAAAGACGACACTTTCTTCTCTAAAAAGATAATTCTTGTTTCATGTTATTTCTCAAAGCAGTCTACTGCTCATATGGGCATTTCTGTTTAGGAAACAAAAGACGTGGAAAACTAAAGGCTACCCAAGGTTGTACTGGCTGGAAATTTGTAGAAATAGATCTTGAATGGCATTCTCTCTTCAAAAGGACTGAGACCCAACATAGATGTTGTCCTTCCTGTAGGAAGGGCCACACTGTCCCATGTAGACCTTCCCCGCAACTCCGAGAAAGGACCAAGCACCATGCTAACACTGAGTCTGATTTTTATGAGCTGATGCTGTGGTTCCCAGGGCTGTTGATCGTGGCATTCTCCCAGTGCTCACTGCAAAGTCAGCAGAGAGATTTTTTTTTTAAATTTTTTTGTTTGTTTATTTATTTATTTGAGAGCGACGGAGAGAAGGAGGCAGAGAGAGAGAGAGAATGGGCGCGCCAGAGCTTCCAGCCTCTGTAAACGAACTCCAGATGCGTGCGCCCCCTTGTGCATCTGGCTAACGTGGATCCTGGGGAATTGAGCCTCGAACCGGGGTCCTTAGGCTTCACAGGCAAGCGCTTAACCGCTAAGCCATCTCTCCAGCCCGTGCAGAGAGAATTTTGAATGTCCCTGTTCTCTGGCAGTTGGTCCTCTCTTTCTGTTACATGACAGCCATCATTTCTTTCTCTCCTGATATGAGTACCTATAGAGATAGTTTTTTTTTTTTTTTTTTGATATGGCAGCCACCAGTTGGTTGATGGTGCCCTCACCAGTGCCCACTGGCTATATGGTAGCTGACACGGTCCAAATTCTGGCTCAAAGTTGTTGAACTCTGGGTGCTGACTGTTCTGGAAGACTGGCTCCATCCTCTAGGGTACTAGGAAAAAATTCTAGATTTTGTTGGTGCTGACAGAACAGAGCTCTTAAGAGCTCCGTGTTATTCAATTAAAGCAAATTATACCATTCCCACTAACATACGCTTTATTTTCTTTTATTCCTGTTGTTTTATTTATTTATTTTTTGCATGCATATATGTGTGTGTGGTATGCACATAGGTGTGAGGGCATAGATGTATGTGTACATGTGCATGTGTGTGTGTGTGTGTGTGTGTGTGTGTGTGTGTGTGTGCATGTAGGCCAAAGGTTGACGCCAGGTGTCTTCGTCTATTGCTCTGCACTTTGCTCTTCATAGAGTATAGCAGAGAAACAGGGTCTCTCACTGACCCTGGAGCTCACCAGTAAGGCTAACCACTGAGACCCAGAGATTCCATGTCTCCATCTCCCCATTGCTAGTTACATACCACCATGCCCAGAATTTTTAAAAATATTTTATTTATTTATTGGAAAGAGAGAGAGAAAAAGAAACAGATAGAATGGGCGTGCCAAGGCATACAGCCACTGCAAAGGAACTCCAGATACACACACCACCATGTGTATCTGGCTCATGTTGGTCCTGGGGAATCAAACCTAGGTCTTTAGGCTTTGCAGGCAAGCACCCTTAACTGCTAAACCATCTCTCCAGCCTCAGAATTTTTTTTTTATATGTATTAGAGATCCAAACACAGGACTTCATGTTTGCACACCATGCCTTTTACTCACTGAGCCATCTGTTCAACCCCTCTTCCCTTACTTTGATTGGCATACCATAGCTTTGGCCAAAGATTCTCAAAAGGTTCGTGGAGCTGTGGCAGATATGGTGTGCTTCTCAAAGGCTTTTCTCCCTCTCTGACATCAGCCCAGCATCTTGCCTATCACCTAAGATGAGGGACTCATAGGAAAGACTCGTCTCTCTTACAGTGTAGACAGGGCCAGACTTGCCAATTCAGCAGAGTAGAGCCCATGTCACTGGGTAGATATACAGCCTCATGTTTAGAGACCTATCTCTATTTGGGGAAGTCAAGAACATTTCCAATAAGCTTGTTTCCTACGTGTTTGAATAATAGTTGCTAGTGTTTATTTACCCCTTACTTTATTGTAGACAGTCTAAAGTGCATAACAGATATCATATCATTTAATACTCTCAACTTCCCTAAGTGAGAAGCCCTTCTGATATCCATTTGAACACATGAAGAAAACCAATGGCTCACCAGATTTAATATGTGCCCACTCAGGTAGCATACTGAGTACCAGAACTGAGTTTCTAACTCTAACTGCCTCCAAAACTTACAGTGTGGCACATAGCCCTTTTCCCTCCTATTTGAAGGATGTACTGTTATGGCTTTCCATGAAATATGCAAGAGTATTCTTTAATTTTTCATATGCTTTTAAGTTGGCATCATTCTAACTAATTTTTTTTTCTGAGCTCAGTTTCATTCTCTCTCATTCTCAACTTATATTCTTTCATAGAACACAATTTTGTTAAATAAAATATTTTATTAGATGGGTGTAGTGATATATGCCTAAAAGACCAGGATTGGGGGATTTGAGAGGTAGAGGCAGAAAGATCAGGAGTTCAAGGCTAGCATTGACTATGTAGTGAGTTTGAGGCCAGCCTGAGCTGAGACCCTACTAAAAAGAGATAATAACACAAAAAGGAGAAAATATTTTTTAAAACTTTACTTTTATTTGTTTGCAAGAGAGAGAGAAAGAGGCAGAGAGGGGGAGAGAGAGAATGGGCATGCCAGGGTCTCCAGCCACTGCAAATGAACTCCAGATGCATGTGCCACCTTGTACATGTGGCTTACGTGGGTCCTGGGAAATCGAACTGAGGTTCTTTGGCTTTACAGGCAAACACTTTAACCACTATGCCATCTCTCCAGCCCAAGAAAGAAAATATTTTATAAATCATCGCACACAGTAAATCTACATGTGATGTAATATTTCTAGGCTTTCATAGTTAACTTGCCCCCATTTTTATTAAATCCACTGAAAATGCTCTTGAAATTGCCTTGCTAAAAAAAAATAATAAAAATAATTTTAAAAAAATCACAGAAAAATCCGGGCAAATAGGAAACACTATTTCTCTTTAGGGTTACTAGTAGAAACCCCATGACAACCTGAAATTGCCACTTCAGAACTCTGTGGGGGAAATTGTGCACCATGGGGCCTGCAGGGGCCTGCTACCCTCATCCACCCAAGGCAGAGGCAGGGCAAAGCCACAACTCCGCCACCAAGTCTGCAAATCTTCTGGCTTCTTGTTGAGCTCTTCATGTGTTAATCATTCACCTCCAGGATTTCTTAAGGAGTATTTATTCCCAAAATAGAGATGGGGAAGTCAGCCTTCACCGCTGGGCAATAATTCCATCTCCTGTAACTTTCCCATAGGAGTCAATCGGCTCAATGTCACTGTTGTTGAAATTACACAAGTAAACCAACCAGGCTGGAATTTCCCCCTGGCTCCCTCCTTCTTCTGTTCATGTACTTTGTAACCCGAGGAGAAGTTTCCATGAGGAAGCAGAGTTTATTTCGAAGTTACAGAGTGATGTATGGAAGATCTCGAACATAGAAGCTGCCTTCAGAGTTTGAAAACTAAAACCCTGTTGTATTCGATTCCAGCTCATGCACGTAGATGCCTATTTTGGGAGGGAGGAGGGCAAGGGCTTTTGCAAGTTTCTCTCCCTCACATGAGGATATCTAGATGTCCACCAGCTTCCATTCCCATGTTCCAATGGAAATAAGAGATACACAGAGAACAGCACTCCAGCTAGTTTCATCCTGTGGCAAAGATGCTCACTGATGATGGTGAAACACAATGGAAACAGAACCAAAATGTACTAAGGTCCTGGTGTGTGTGCTTGGTATATTCCGTAACGTGTCTCTGGTAGTTGAATGTAAAATGCCCTCCACAGATTCCCGTGTTCAATACTTAAACCTCATTAGGTGGTGGTGTTTGCGATCTTGTGGAGCCTTTAGGAGGTGTAACCTTGCTGGAGGAGTTATATCACTAGGGGCTCGAGAGTATCCAGCCGCAGTTGATATTTTCACATTTTCTACTCCCTCTCTGTCGATGTGAAAATGTGATTCCAGTTGTGTACTCCTACCACGCCCTTCTCCTCGTGATGAAACTTCCCTTCAAAACCTTTCCTCCATAAACAGCTTCTGGTCAGGTACTTTGTCCCAGCAATGAGAAAGGAACTTCTACAGTGTTTGAAGTCGAAGGAAGGCTTAGAGCAACAAATGATGTCTAGGTAGGGAGACTAAGGTTTCACAGCAAACCAGTCATTCCCTAAATATCCTTAGCTAGAAAATGAAAATGACACGAGAGAGTCCAGGATTCCTGAGAATCCATCTATTCAATTTCCAGGAGGGTGTGGTTGGCGTATGCCTTTAATCCTAGCACTCGGGAGGGAGGCAGAGGTAGAAAGATTGCCATGAGTTTGAGACCACACTGAGACTACATAGTGAATTCCAAGTCAGCCTGGGCTACAGCAAGACCCTACCTCAAAAAAACAAAAATAAATGAGTAAATGAATAAGGGGTCCAAATATCAGTCTCTGCCTAGGGTCTTGTGTAATTTTACCTTACCCATAAAGAGAAGGTTACCATTTGGGGTATGATGGATGTGGAGATTCTGATGTTGTTTCTCATTTCTGTACAGATAGATGGTGCGTATGTTCACAAATTTCTCCTCTGCTTGGAACCAAGTTGTCTGTGGGGATCAAATTTGAATGGTTGCTTGAAGTTACTCCTAAAAACTGGTGGCTTAAGCAATAGTAATTTATGGTCACATTTTGAAGTCTAGAAGTCCAAATTAGAGCTATCAAAACTTAGTGCAATCTGAGGGCTATGAGGGAATCATCTCTTCAAGGCCTCTTTCCTCAGTCTGTTGGTGGCCATCTTGTCCCTGGTTCTTCATACTAAGCATGTCTAGGTTTCTCCTTTGATAAAGATACCATTCATATTGGAATCTAGCATCTAATGGTCCCATTTTTACCGTGATTGACATTTTGAAGACCCTATCTCTAAATAAGGTCACATCTTAAGATACTGATGGCTAAGCCTTGAATGTATACTTTTGAAGAAGAGGATACAATTTAACCTGCAGCAGGATTCAAAGAAGGAGGTGAGAAGTGTCTGTGGGGTCCAGGCTTCTGGGTGTGTGCATGCACATCCCTTGGCATGGAATCGTGATATTCAGGCTTGATGGGCAACCAAGCACTACACTATCAAATGAACAAATAAAGCAGAAATAGACACAGAAGGTGCCTGAGTCTGCATGCTGTAAATGACAATACTGAAAATCTCTTCCAGTTGAGAGATGCGCCACAACCTTCCTGTATACGTTTCTGGGTCTTCGTCTCCCAAGCTTCTAGTCCTATTGCCATGGTGGTCAGCATCTTTCCACACTCCACAGCAATGCAGAGTGGGCATCTGCTGCAATTAAAGGAACATTCTGGATTTATATTTGAGCAGGGAGCTCTGAATTCCTTTTCCTCTATAAATGTTACTCAGAGAGTTTTCTCACTGTAACAAGTGAACTTCATATTGCTTGTACTTACCTTATGAAAATGAGAAGATAAATAAGCTGAGTTATTTCTTTTCTTAGAATGTTTTGGCTTCCCATTTCACCTAGCTGGCATGTAAAAACATTGAATTTTTAATATTACTCTGATGAACCGATGTGGGGCTCAAGGAGAAAGGCAGAATCCAGGAAGGTGCAGGTTTACCTGAATTTATTTCCAATGGTCAAGGACGCATGTTTTATTTAATAATATTTGAATGCATTAAAGTGAAGAGATAAGAAAGAGCTCTGAGGTCAAGTTGGTGGTAAATGTTGCTTTGTTATCTATGCTGATAACATGCTTGGTGCTTATTGCAGCATAGATTAAGATGGGGTGAGAAAATCAGAAAGTGATAACACAGATGAAGGACTATGTTTGATGTATACACCATGGACCCACACACCAGATACATGCAGGAGAGAGGGAGAGAGTGGGAGTGAGGGAAGAAGGAAGGGGGGAAAGAGGGGAGAATACACATGTATCTTGTTCATATTTCATATATTTTGTTTATTTATTTGAGAGAGATAAATAGGGAGAGAGAGAGAGAGAGAATGGGCACACCAAGCCCTCCAGCCACTACAAATGAACTCCAGACGCATGCACCCCCTTGCGTATCTGGCTTACATGGGTCCTGGAGAATCGAACCGGGATCCTTTGGCTTTGCAGGCAAGCACCTTAAGTGCTAAGCCATCTCTCCAGCCCTTGTTTATATTTTTTATCAATTTAATTGAAAAGAATCTAGTATTGAAGAAGGTCATATTATTTATAAAGAAACCACATGTACCTGTAGGAGAGAGAGAGAGAGAAGCAATCCAGGAGGAGAGAGATAAGAAATACTCTTCAGGCATATTTTGTGACATCTGTGCCCTGCACTTTAAAAGCACAACATTATAATTAAGTCAACAAATCTCCTGGAAGTCTAAAACCTAGGAGGATTTCTGTTTCCTTTCATTCCAAAACCTAACCTACAGTTATGAAAGGTAGGAGATTTCCTACTAATGAGAACACATCCTCAGATGCCTAAATCTCCCAGATCCTGAGCCCCCCGCCCATCCTGTCTGCTTTGTTGGATCAACGGTCCTATGTAGACATCCATGACTTCCTAGTGATAGATAGGAAATCTTACTACTCTGCATGAGATTCATTCCTGGCAAAGTGAATGCATGTCCCTAGTGAAAACCTATCAGAACACACAGGAAACTCACCTTCCCATGACAGACAGATGCACATGAATTGCCATGGGCACACTGCTGCTTCAATATTTTGGGGTTCCTTTCTAGCAGAAAAAAAAGTCATCACGTTGCTGCTGATATAGGCCACATGCATTTGCCATTTTGCTCCATGAATCTTGGGAATTAAGGCCAGGTAGCTGCTTTAGGAAAAATTGTTGGGATTTGGATGGTAAGGCTCACAAAGCAGGTACCAATGACTACTGGACTCAATGGACCTGGTACTTGGGTCTTGGTAACTTTCATGGTCCATCACGTGAGCACGCATGGCTGACAGCAACTTGCAGAAGACAAAAACCAGCACTCTTATTTGACAACAGCCAGACCAAATTCTTTTCTTTCACCAGTCCATCTCACTGCTTAAGAAGCTTGTTTTGAATCTAACTTTGCTGCACTGCATAAGAAAGACCCAGATACATGGCTTCAGGATACCTTCAGGATTTTTGTTTGTTTGTTCATTTGTTTGGTTTGGTTTTTGAAGGTAAAATCTCACTCTAGCCCAGGCTGACCTGGAAATCACTATGTACTCTCAGGCTGGCCTTGAACTCATAGCAATCTTCCTACCTCTGCCTTCCAAGTGTTGGGATTAAAGGTGTGCACTATCATGCCCAGCCGGTTGTTTATTTTAATACAATTTGTTAAAATAAATATTTCTCTGTTTTAGACAAAACATATTGTTGCTTACTTTTCTCTTCTAAAACCAACTTCTATGACAATGCAGATATTATTGCTATGCTGCTTTCTAATAATTTAACAATTTTATGTTTAAAATATTTACACCTGTTACAAGAATATGAATTGATTGTATAAAAGAGATTTTTTTTCTAAATTTCTTATCAACAGGATAAAAATATTTTGATGTTTTGCCAGTACTGTGCATTTCAAAGGCTTTTTTCTATCTAATTTTAATTTCTCTAGAATCTCTGTTAAGATGTATGACTGTAAGAAAGCACTGAGGGGCTGGAGAGATAGCGTAACAGTGAAAAGTACTTGCTTGTAAGCCTGAGTTCGAGTCCCCAGAACCCATGTAAAGACAGACATAAAGTGGCACATGTGTCTGCAATCTCGATGCACCTACAACAATGGAAAGTAGAGCCTGGAGAATCTGGAAACTCTGAAACAGCAGCAGAAAAATAAAATAAAATAGAATAAAATGCAAGGAAAACTGTCTCAAGAAAGAAGGTGGAAGGAGAGAAATATCCAGAGGTTGCTCTCTGACCTCAGCTCACGTGCTGTGGACCATGTACACCCAGACACACATATACACATACCTGTACTGAACTAAATAATTTTTAAAAACTAAACAGAAAGGAATGAGGTATATATAAAGCATGTACTATATTCCATGAAACATACTGAGGTATGGCTCACAATGTCCTAAATTTTGGTTCCTGGGGCGGGAAGTTTTGACTGTGTTTTTGTAGCATAACATGTTTCTCCATCCTGCCTCCTTTCATGTTCTGGAGAGGGTCAGGCCTGTGGTTGATTACACATTAAGGAAGCTGGCCCTCGTCTGGTACATATAGATCTTCTCATGCACACTTCTTCTGTCTAATAGAACAGAACCTCATATTGCAGGGGATCTGACTATTTATAAGGAAAGTGTATATTATACTTCCCTAAAGAGTATGCTTGATAATGAATCCCACTCCTGATCTGGGCCCATAGCCCTAAAGATGGATAACAGACAGCCAATTTTGGCATCAGTTGTGATGAGCTGTAAATGTTGGACTAAAGTAAAATTTCCAAAGTAGTAACTTTTTAACAATATACAAAATTTTAAAAAAGCTTCCCCAAGGAAAAAAATGAAAGGATTAACAAAAGTAATGTGCTCCTTTGAATGTCTTTTCAATGAGACATTTCTACTTAAATAGAGCATTGATAACCAAGAACACTTAAATCACAAAGGCAGACTGGGCAGATTATATTTTTTAAGAAAGCATCTCACTCTGTAGCTTGGGCTGGCCTGGAACTCACTATGTAGCCCAGGCTGGATTCAAACTTGTGGCACTCCTACTGTTTTAGCCTCTGAGTGCTGGGATTACAGCACGCTACCACACCTGGCTATAGTACAAAAATCCCAGTACACAGAGCTCTTCATTTGTGTCAACTGATGCCCTGCTTACTACGTGTATTAGTCAGGGTTCAATAGAGGAACAGAACCAACAGAATAAATTGCTATTCAAAGGGGGACTTGTTAAATTTGTTTAGGGCAGCCCAGTAATAGCTATCTGTAGGCTTGAGAGTCAAGGAACCTAATAGCTGCCCAGTCCACGAGGCTGGATGCCTCAGCAGTCCCAATCCAGCACTGAAGGTCTGTTGGCTTCCTAAGGATCCACTGGCCTTTAGTCCAAGCTATGAAATTTGGTTCCAGTGCAGACCAAGCATAGCCTAACAGGCCAGTGCACTTACATACAGTGAAGGGTGGGAGGCAGCTGGGTTCAAAGTACTCACAACCCAGAGCAGCACAGGCATCCAGATGAATAGGGACTATGTTCTCTCAGAACTCCCTTATTTATAGCCCACCACCAGGAGAGCTGCCCCGTCTGGAAGAAGGGCTCACTCTGGAGGAAGGACCTCCTCCTTTAGTCAGTCTTTCCTGGAAGCAAGTTCATGGGCCCACCCAAGAGGAATGTCTGTGGATTCCTAATCTGATCAAGTTTAATCATTAATCATCACATTCTATGATTATAATCCCTGCATCTTATGCCTCAAAGGACCAACCTAAGGAATAAAGAAGTCATAACAACTTTATGCTTTTAAAAAATTGGGAAGATGGATTAGAGAGAAGGTTCAGTGGTTAAAGCACTTGCTTGCAAAGTCTAATGACCCAGACTTGATTGCCAGGTACCCATGTAAAACCAGATGCATAAAGTGACAAATGCATCTGGAGTTCATTAGCAGGGTCTGGAGGTCCTGGCACACCCTTTCTTTCTACCTGTCTCTCTTCCTCTCTCTTTGTTTGAAAATAAATACAATTTTTTTTTCTTAAAAAGTTGAATGTAGAGGCTAGGGAGATATTTAAGTACAGTGATATGATTGAAATCATGAGGACTTGAGTTCAGTCCCTAGAACTCAAGCATGCCTGCCTGCTTTTGTAATCCCAGTGCTGGGGAAGTACAGACAAGTAGATCCCTAGATTGGCTGGCCAATTTAGCCTACTTTGTGGATTCCAGCCCTGTGAGAAACTTCGTCTCAAAACAACAACAACAGCAGCAACAATATGGTGGAAAATGCCTGAGGAGCAATACCCAAGGTTGTCCTCTGGAACACACACACACACACACACACACACACACACACACACGTGTGTATGTACATATGAACCACATGAACTTGAATCTAAACTCCGCTAGTGAAGCATTTCTTGGAGCAATTCAACATGTTATACGCACATGGAAGTTTCATCAGCAATGTTCAGTGTTGAGCCCATGCTTGCTAACCCTTGCTAAATGAGACCCCGCCCTACACCACACTGTGCACCTTGGGTAATCACAGAGGTTTCCATGCCTAAACACACACCAGTAAGAGGGGATTGGAAACCCACTGCAGGTCAAAGGCAGCCAAAGCATATCTTTAAAGTTCTGAGTTTTAAAAATTGACCTGAGCTGGTTATGGTAACACACTCCTGCACATCCTTACGCTTTGGAGGTAGAAGCAGGTGGATCAAGAGCTCAAGGTCATTTCAAGCTACAAAAATAACAAGTTCAAAGCCAGCACAGACAACATGAGACCCTGTCTCAAACAACAACAACAACCAAATAGATTAGATATTCAAAGAGATTGTTGCAGTCAGCTTCACATAGCTGGGATGAGCCTCCAGACTGGACAGTTTATGGGAGGAAGAAGGGATTTGTTGAAGCTTACAGATCCAGGGAAAGTTCCATAGTGATGGAAGAAGGTGGCCCCCTTTCACAGGTCCTTGCAGAGAGAAATACCACCCTGAGTACAATAAGCAAGCACACTCCAGGAACCCCAGGCAGAGCTCAAGCACTCTGAATATTTTAGGCTGGAATTTAGATCTGTTCAGTGAGACACCTCCTCCATACAGGTAGCTGGAAATCCAAGAAGCTTTAATAAAACCCTGAATCTATTGGGGAATATCCATTCAAACTACCACAGAGGTATTGACAAACTGTGTTGATTGCTTCAATGCTTCTGGCGTTTATTTTAAAATAATTCCCATCACAATGCACATAAACTTATAAGTCCTATGGATGGTGTCCAGAATTTACAAGGCAGAGTGGGCCTCGGAAGAGTAAGAGATCAGAAAGAAAATGCTTGTGTTTCTCAGGGGATGCACACACACACTAGATAAAGCACCCACACACATGTGTCATTAATCAGGACTCCAGTAAAATGCCCAGTCCACTTTTAGACTCTACAAGTGAGATATCACTCAGAAGACAGGTTGGTCAAGCAGAGCCTGGTGGCATGCCTGTAATCCCAGCACTTTGGAGTCAGAGAAAGAAAGATCATGAGTTTGAAGCCAGCCTGCACTACATAATGAGATCCCATGGAAGAAAAGGAGGAGGAGGAGTAAACAAAATGTCTAGTCAACTGCTTACGAAAACATTGCCAAGGAATGAAACCTGTCTTTGTAGTTGTCATCTCCAACAGAAGCCTGAAAAAAAGTGAAAGACACAAACTATTGACTATTCTCTCTCTGTTTTGTTTATAGAATTCTGTACTGGGGCTTGAACCCAGGGGCAAGCACTCTACCACTGAGTTATACACTTTCTTGCTACTCTCTCTCTCTCTCTTTCTTTACTTTTTGAAGCTGGGTCAAGAAATCTGAATAGGACAGGGAAGAAAAGGAAGCCTTAGAGTGTGTGTACATCCATAGCTGTGAAGCCTGGGTGTTCACAGAAGGAGCCTTTTTTTTTTTTTTCTTCTGAGGTTCTTTAAAAATATCCACTCAGCTGATTTTTATGAAGGTTCTTCCACACTTATGATTTAAAGGAGAGGATAGACAAGATAACCTCTTGAGTTATTTCCAACCCTATATGACAGCTAATGCTTAACTGGAGATAAGATTTATGGCAAAACACTAGAGACGATATGAACGTATGCAAATGTCCAGCTGGCTCTGGTAATTCTCATTAGTATGTTAAGGGAAAACAAAATACCACTTTAATATTGCAGATTTATTTTCAGAGGACCACTCATGGAAGATATATTACTGCAGAAGCTTAAAATGCTTGTTTTGCACATGCGGCTTAATACATCATCTAGGATAATAAGCCCATCTCAATTGATGTAGATGTTGGCATTATTATTTTAGTGGGTTTGCTGAAAACGCATATTTGACAACAAAAAGGATTGCTAAAATAATCAGTGGTCAAGGAACGTGTTTTGGATACAAAGATCCAGAAAAAATTGGGTTGTGACTTTGTTTTTCTGAGGACCTACATATTCAGACCAAATTGCATCATCATTCATTCAACAAGAACTGATTGACACGTACTGTGTACCAAACACTGCAGGGCTGGATAGCCAATGGCAAACAAATCTGAATGAAACCCCACTTTTGACTTGACTTGTAAGTTAACTGGAAGCATTATATCATTATATCATATTCTCCTAGATTTAATGAAGAAAATATGGGATTTGATAAAGAGCACTGGCATGGGGTTAAGAGAGGTAGAGTGACCATAAATGGTCTGGACCACTGAAGTCAAAAAGGCTGCATTCTCATTTATTTTGCTTGATTTTGACTGAGTTTGGCAAAGGATATGTGTAGACCAAAGAAGATATTTTTATTTTCTGATTTGGCAGAAGGCTGTCCTAAACATGTCTATGCCATAGTTGTTGAAGATTTTTAATACAGCAATTTACATGGTACAAAGAACTTCCTCCCAGATGTGACATATAAGGACAAACACTATGAAGTGGGAAGATTCCCTGAATCTTCTTCATGGATCGACCCAGTCTAATTTCCTTAACAAGCAGAGAATCCAGCTGAGATGAGCTGTGAGGAATAAGCAACATGTGTGGTAGTGGTGCATGACAATAAAAATGTAATACCCAGCTACTGAACCAAACAAGGCAATCATCATACTCTGGTTATCTCTGTCTTCCATCTCGCAGAGTCTCCCATCCTCAGCTCCAAACAATAAATATTTCTTATTAATTGAACTTCAAAAACATGTGTTGTCCCATCTTTGGTTTCTACAGAACTCATCTTAATTTTTCAATGAACTCCAAAACTCTTTCCTCACTCTGGCTTTATTTTAACTCTTGAGCTTGAGCCTATCCTCCAAACCACGACCAACAATTTACTTTCAAAGCCAAAATTTCTATTGTTTTAAATATGTTTTTATTATTTTACTTTTGCAAGAAAGAGAGAAAGAGAGAGAGAATGGGTGTGCTATGGCCTTTCAGCCACTGTGAACAAACTCGAGACGCATGCGCCCCCTTGTGCACATGTGTGAGTTTGCATGCTTGGATCACTGTGAGTCTGACTTTTGTGGGACCTGGAGATTTGAATATGAGTTCTTAGGCTTCACAGGCAAGAGCCTTAACTGCTAAGCCATCTCTCTGGCCCTTCTTTTAAAAAAATTTTTTTAAATTATTTTAGTTTTAAGAGAGAGACAGAGAGAGAGAAAGATCTTTCTTTTTTTTTTTTTCTTTTTGAGGTAGTCTCACTCTAGCCAAGGATGACCTGGCACTCATTCTGTAGTCCCAGACTGGCCTTGAACTCACAGAGATTCTCCCACATTTGCCTCCCAAGTGCTGGAATTAAAGGCATGCACTACCACACCAGGCTAAAATTAAGTTTCAGGAGCTGCAGCAAAGGCTTAGTGAATTAAGTGCTTCCCATGCAATTGTAAGGACTTGAGTTCAGATCCCCCAAGGCATGGACAATGCTGGGAGTTGTAGTATGCACCTGTCATTGCAGCACAGGAGAAGCAGCAAAGGGAACCCTCAGGGCTCAAGCTAGCTGGTCTGAAAGCTGGAGAAGCTATAGGTTTAGCAAGAGACTCCAGCTCAAAAATTGGAAGTGGAAGGCAATTGAGGAAGACAGATGCATGTACACATTCATGTACATGTACCCATAGACACATGTGGAACCACACACAAACACACACACACACGTAGATACAGACATACATAAACACACAAAACCTTACACATACATGCAAAAAAAACCAGTTTAATTATAACATCTCTTCATATAAAAATTTTCAAGGATTCCAAATACTCAACAGATTCAAATTGAGCCCTTTCTTAATGCAAAATACCCATGGCATGACTGGTAGCAAGCCCTCCAACATTATACCCCACTCTCTTTGCCTTAACTCTTGCTTCTTGGAAGTGGTTCTTATTTTTTAAATTTTGATATTTTCATACAAGTGAAAATATATTTTGATCTATTTCTATTCATTACTCTCTCTCTTTCCCTTCTCTCTTCTACTAGCAATCTTCTTCACGATTAATCCTTATCTTACGTACATGCCTTTTTGTTTCCTCATTGAGTTAAATTTGGCTTGTTTGCATGATCAGGGGTAGAAGGTTATTTATCGTGGAATGGACAAATTACCAGTGGCTATACCGCCGATGGACCTGACTCCCTATTTCCCAGCAACCACTAGCTGCCATTAGCTACTCTTGGAGGTGTTGAGTCTCATAGTGATAGGTTCAGTATTGTGGAAGAAACCACAGCTGCTGTGCATTCGTGAGCTTAAAAGTCATATTGCATCTAGAAGATAGCATTTTACAGTTCTCCTTCTCATCTTCCTGCTCTTAATGCTCTTTCTGCCTCCTCTTCCACAAAGCTCCCTAGCCTTGGAAGAGTGGTTTAGATATTGTGTTTGAAGCTGAGCACACAGTGGTCACTTATTCATGGCAATTTTGCCAGTGGTGCATCTCTGCATTCATCTTTGTTCATTCTAATAAGAAATTCTGTGATTGAAGCTTCAAGCAGGATGAATCTATGAGAACAGATATAAATATTTACAGGGCAGTCTGATATGCTGTCTGCTTAGCATAACCATAGTAGTGGGTTCCCTCTTCTCCCCATGGCTTATGTCCCTAGCCATAGGCCTTTGTCCAGGTTTATACCAGGCATGAATTCCCTCCTGCAGAGCAGACCCCAAAGCCAATCAGAAAGTGATTGATTACTCCCAGAACATTCATGCCACTATGCATTAGTGGGCATACCTTGTCCTGGCAGGTCAGTTGTAGAGTCAACAGAATCCACAGCTAGTTAGGACTGTTGATGGCTTTCCTCCCCCAGCAGCTTGCATAACACCTTTTGGTACAAAGAAAGCCAGTGGACAGGAAGGAAGCATCCAGGTCAGTTTCAGCTTAGTTTCTCTACTTATTCTATAACTGAAACAGGTGGGATCTTCAGCAATAGGGACTTACCATCTAGTTTTGGTGGGAAACCAAGAGCGATTCTGCTCCATTCTTTATGCTCCTGTGGCTGGTACCATGGAGAAACATAATTTGTCTTACATACCACACCTAGGTCTTGAGTTACAAGACATCCTGAGCTCCGTTCTTCAGAGAGCTTGGTTCTAGTGCTGTTTATTCTTCACCAAAGAGGAGGAATTATGTAGGTAAACAGACAAATGTGCCAAAAATCTAATCTTCCCTTTGAACCTCAGGCTACAAATGTCTGTTATCCCAAATTTCCTGGGCAAATGGCCCAGAGCCCTTTTTCATGCTTTCTTTTTGTCTCTCTTCCTTAAATTTATGGTCTGAAGGATGAAATATACTTCTGCACAGATCTGAGGTGGACTGGACAGGGAAACAAATGCACAGCATTTTCAGAGATGAGAGTGGGATTTGGAGCCAGGGATAAAATGAGGAAGGTGGTATATCACTTCGAGGTGCTATACATGTCATTGACCAGATGACTTAGCCTGTAGAAGTTTACTTCTTAGAGGTATGGAGGGGTGAGGTACATGATCAAGGTTCTGGTTGTTCGGCTGTGTGTGGAGGACTCTGTGATTTCCATACTGCGTGTGTATACTCAGCGGGACTCGAATAAGGACGTTAAGCTCATCCTGAGAGCTTAGGCCAAGGGTCCCATCTCCAGATATCATCACATGTAGGGATTAGAGTTTCAATTTGTGAATTTTGAAGGAATACAAACATTTAGTCCATAACAGCTGGCTGTGAGTTAGAGGCTAGCTCTTTCCTTTCATTACATTTCTAGCCTGGAATTCCAATAAATCCTAGAGTTCAAAATTATAAGCCAGCCTGTCCAGATAATATGAAGATGCATTTGTCAGGATAGGAGGGTAAGACTTGTACTAAGTATTAGTCTGTAAGTTTGATATATAACTTCGAGGTAGGTATAAGATATGCAGTCTCCATTTGTACTCCTACCCTGATTTCCACAATGTTCCATGGTGTGATTTCCCCACCACATACCCTAACTGTGTGTTGTTTCTTCTGTGTTCTGGGTCTTTCCCACTGTCTGGAAGGGAAGGCACCATTCGTCACTGGCTTACTGTCCCTGGTGGCTCAGGATTCATTTCCTTGGTGGTCTGCTCCAGAAAACCTTCAATGACATGCCTTCGATGTGCCCAACTCAACATGTGAAATGTGAAATTATTCATTGAGTTTATTCTATATTACTGTAAGATGAGAAAGAGAGACCACTTCCCTTCTGTTGACTCACTACTGTGGTGTCTGGTACATGGTATGGGATTAATTAAAGTTTCTCAGACTGAAAACAGAAAAAAAAATGGTAAATGCCTCCTTCTGAATATATTCAACAAGCATTTAAGGAATAGCATCAAAAGGGAGAAAAGAAATTATCCATATGTATATGAAGAGGGCACAATAAATTCCTTGTTTCAGGTCAAATAACAATAGTAATAGTTGACATTTCTTGAACATCATTTGCCAGAAATTACAATAATAATTTTCTGTGTATGACATCTAATCCCCCTAATTCTATGAGGTAGGAATTATCATTATACCCACGTCATAACTGAGGAATCTGAGATGTACAGAGGTTTACATGATTTACCTAAAAAGCCAAAGTCAGTGGGTGACTGAAATTAGATTCAAAGCCTCCATGTTATTTCCCAACAACTCCTACACAGAGAGAGGAGTTAGGGCCAGAGTGAATTTTTGGAACAGAGACATATGGGAATCTCAAGGGCATGCATAAATGTTAGCTGAAAGTAGATTGCATGTACTGGAGTATGAATGAATACAGAGACATCTGAAGCAAGTCACCATAAGATGGAAATGTGAGGACAGTTTGGATTGTAATAAGAAAATGATGATTTGCTCTGCTGACAGTAAGCAGGGGTGTGTACCGAAGGAAGCCGGGAGGTCTTCTCTGGGGGCCCTTACTACAGCAGTCTATCTGGAAACACAGGATGTGAAAAGGGAACGTATGGGGGTGAGTTGGTCTTCAAATCCAAAATTTAATACCAACACAAGTTTTGCATTAAAATACTTTAAGATATAAATTGTTCTTCACAACAGTTTTTCATTTAAAAGGGGAGTAAGCATGTTTCCTAAAATGTTATTTAGAGCCATTTTACACATCAACTAATTGGAGGACATTATTTTTTTAAGTTGAGTTCAGAAAAGCAATTATTTTGCCACTTGGGGAAAATGCATTTATGCCAAATAAAAAGTAATCGTAGGAAAAAAATTAACAAAACAAAAAAATCATCCCCAAACCCTTTTGTGTAGAAAATTTCTCTATTTGGTTATTACAGAACTTCATATGCATTTTCTTTTCCCCATTAACAGCATGGTTGAAAATTTTTATCTGAATGCGGTGTGGTCTCCTACTCCCACTTTCTCCTATTGACTTCACCCCTCAGGACTAGGTCTGAACTGGCAGGCTTACGTAGTATTGAGGCCTGTGCAAGGGCTAGAGGGAGGGAGGAACATTCACTCATCCATCCATATCCCTAACTTCCGGCCTCTTCTGGATTCTTCACTCCTCTGATATGTCTGTCCTTGGGTGCAAAAGACCCACGTGGTATCTTTCTGAGAAAGGAAGTGGGGTGGGGAACTTGGAATGGCTGCCAGTGTCCTGCGTTGTGCAGCGCTCTTCACTGCCATAATGAATGCTGGAGACTCACTCCAACTCCACAGCGAGGGACTCCAGTTCAGGTGTCTCATGCACCGTCCTGTGGCATCCAAGTTCTCTGGTGCCTTTGCCCGTGGCCACAGGTTTATGAGAAGCAGCTCCCAGGCTCCCTTCCCAGAAACCGACAGTGTCTCATCTCTGCCTCTGTCATTGCAGATGCCCCTTCCTCACCCCAGGTGATGCTTAGCCTGGGACGGGAAGTCCTACTCTTATATCTTTATATGATTGTTCCAAATCTTTTGACTTATTCCAAGATCTAGGCTTATAAAATAACCAAAAACCAGAAGTAGACTTTTTTTTTTTTTGACATAACAATTGCTTCTCTCCTTTAATGCCGCATAGAAGAAACTCCCAGACTGTCAGGGCTAAACCAGCATCCATGAAATGGAAAGGACACAATACAACAAAACTAAATAAAACGCTATGTCATGGCCATTGTTCAGAAGCCAACACCAGAGCTGAGCATGAGGGCATGTACCTATAACCCCAGGAGGAGCCCTAGTTCAAGGCCAGCCTGGGCTATATAGAAAGATTTGACTCAGAGAGACAAACAAAGAACAGCACCAGATTGTCCATGTAATCATGTGTAGATGGCTTCCTCTCAGACACTGGGTTCTTCATTCATATAATGAAAGGTTAGAGTCAATTTTCCATGTTCCTTTTTGCCTCCAGAATGCTATTTTATCTGATTTTAAATTTTTTCCATCTAGTTCTGGTGTCTTTGTAATTCAGCATCATGATTTACTCCCCACTCCTATTCTTCTGTGTGACATCAAAATAAGTTCCCTTGTAACTAGATTCAGAATTATTTAATTGAGGCTAATGTATAATTTCCATCTCTCGAAGGTCACATTCGCCTGATGTAATAAAAGTGTATGGCTAGAGAGATGGCTTGATGATCAAATACTCTTGCTTGCAAAGCTTGATGGCTGGAGTTTGATTCCTAAGCTCCCATGTAAAGCCAGAGGCACAAAGGGGCACATGTGTCTGGAGTTCATTTGTAGTGTCAGGAAGCCCTGACATGCCCATATTCTCCCTCTCTTCCTCCCCTTCTCCCCCACTCTCTCCTTCTGCCTCTTTCTCTATCTCTCTCAAATAAGTAGATTTAAAAAATAAAGAAATAATAAAACAAACATTAGTCCTCTGAAGTTTGTGATCTCCTGTACAGGCTCTCTAAACAGAAAAGGGTAAATACTGGATGATTCAAGATGTATGATGTTTGGGAATTATCACTATGGAGGTAATAAAAAGTGTTGCCAAGGGTCTAGAAGACAAGGTAAGAGGAGATAAGGTAAGAGGAGACAAGATAATAGGTCAGTGAAGCAAAGATAGGGATCTGGGTGCAGTGCTTCAATTTGATATTTACTCTAATAGTGGATTCATGCAATTACGTACTTGTCAAAACACGTAGAATGGAGTTTCAAAGGGGAAAGTGGGGGGAGGGAGGGCATTACCATGGGATTTTTTTTTTATAATCATGGAAGATGTTAATAAAAAAAGTTTTAAAAAAATAAAAAAGAATGTACAAAGTGGAAGAATGACTATACCAAGACAAATTATGGGATGCAGCAATAATACCAGACAGGTGCAGGGAAAAGTGCTGATCACACCAGCTAGTCGGGAAGGCTGAGGCCAGAGGATTGTTTGAGCTCAGAAGTTTAAGGACTACATGGACAACACAGCAAACCCAGTAAGAAAAATAAATAAATAATGACATACCACACAGGATTTAAATGATTATCTTAAAACCTGGTGGATTTTTTTTTTTTTTTTGGATCATTACTAAACTGCAAATGGAAAAGTTTATTCCCTGTGCTCATTGGAGAAATACATGGGAACATTTACCTGGCTTGCTCCTGATAATTATTTCACATGGCTATTTTAGTTGTGAACATTAAAAATAAAAGTAGAATAGAAACTAACCTATATGCTATTCATGTATAAGCCTTGTCTCGGTCTTAGTATATATATATATATATATATATATATATATATATATATATATACTAAATATATATATATATATATATATATATATATATATATATATATATATATTTCCATAGATTTCCTCATGTTCACTAAACCAGAACTTCACATCTCCGTGTCCTGGTGATGGAGTGGTACATTTCCTTGTAACATAATACCAAGTTCCTGGCTGATGGTAGAGTACATTTTGGATCACAGTTACATAGTGAGAGGCACTTATAAGGAAGCTAATAAAACTGACCTTGTGCAAATGAGCAATGAAGCACCTTCCTTAGAAATGGACCATGGGGAGCCAAGACAGTGAGATCAGACTTTTCTTTAAAAATAATTTTTTATTATTTAATTTTTTTTATTTAGTAAGTTGAGGGGGAGAGAACGAAACAGAGAGAGAGGCAGGTAGAGAGAGAATGGGTGTGCCAGAGCCTCCAGCCACTGCAATTGAACTCCAGGCACATGCACCACCCTACATGGATCCCGAGAAACTGATCCTAGGTTCTTGGGCTTTGCAGGCAAATGCCTTAACCACTAAGCCATCCCTCCAGTCCAAGGTCAGACTTTTCTATAAGAATCACCTTTATTTCTTTCTCATGCAATGATGAAATTGTTTAGTGTTGTCTACATAACCCTCAGCGAGTGCCAAAAACTGTGATTGTTTTCAGTTTGGCAGACTTCATACTAATCAGATGTTTCTGGAAATACTTAAACAATGGTATCCTTTGTTTCTTGAGATTTCTTTTCTCCTTCTGAAACCTCAAAAGATAACTTAGAAAATAGAAGAAAGAAATATGTTGGGGTGGGATGAAGGAGGAAGTGGAAAAGAAAGGATGGGTAAGAGGAGAAGGAAAAAAAAATGTGTCCTCTTGAGTGTTTGCTCTTGTCTTTTGTTGTTAGTGTAGGAAGGATCCCACAGGAGTGGGGAGGTAGGCTGAGACTCACTTCATCAGAGTCTCATGGCAGAGATGGGAGGAGTGTACTGCATCTGCACGTGTGGCCCAGGGAGCACTTACAATGGTGGAGGTAGTCACAGGGGAAACCGTGGTTGTGGTCTCATGACTGATGTGGAGGAGGAGGCAAGGCAAATGATATATGAATCATGCTCAGAGTGTCACCTGAACTGTGTATTTCAGAAGTGCAAGTTCTATGTTATATGAATTATATCTCCATATTTCTTTAAAAAAGATCTTTGAGGCCAGAAATGTTGCTCAGTAGGTAGAATGCCTGACTGGTATGCATGTCCTGAGTTTGATCCCCAGTACTGAATAAACTGAGGGTCCTACCACTTGAGAGGTGGAGGCAGGAGGATCAGAAGTTCAAGGTTCTCCTCAGCTTCCCAGTAAATTTGAGGTCAGATACATGAGACCCTGTCTCAAAAGTAAATAAAGGAATAATTAAGTAAAAAATTAAAAACTAAAACAACTGTGGGGCTGGAAAAATGGCTTAGTGGTTAAGGTACTTTCTTGCAAAGCAATAGAACCCAGGTTCGATTCACCAGGATCCATGTAAGCCAGATGCACAAGGGAGTGCACACATCTGTAGTTTGTTTGCTGTGGCTGGAGCCCTGGCACGTCCATTCTCTCTCTCTGTCTTTCTCTCTCTCTCTCTCTTTGCCTATTTCTCTCTCTCTCTGTCTCTCTCTCTCTCTCTCAAATAAGTAAAGAAAGAAAAATTAGAAACCAAACAAACAAAAATAAACACTTTGGTTTAAAGCATATCATAAAAGGAAATTTTGTTTTCTGCATTCCTCTACCTATTTCTTCCTCTTTCTTTCTCTCTTTCTTTCTCTCTTTCTTTCTTCCTTCCTTTCTTCCTTTCTTTCCTTTCTTTCTTTCTTTCTTTCTTTCTTTCTTTCTTTCTTTCTTTCTTTCTCTCTCTCTCTCTCTCTCTCTCTCTCTCTGTTTCATTTTGTTTATCGAGATAGGGTCTCACTCAAGCCTAGGCTGACCTGGAATTCTGTATTCTCAAGACCACATCGAACTCACCGTGCTCCTCCTAACTCTGCCTCCTGAGTGCTGGGCTTAAAGGCGTGCAGCACCACGCCCGGCTTCTTCTACCTATTTCTAACTGAACCACAGTTCAGCTCTGCTCCAATAACAGAAGGGAAGGCTCATCACATGTCCTCAGATGTACTTGCCTTCATGTGGCTGGCACAAAGCTCCTGACTAAGAGCAGCTGATGGGAGGAAAGCTGTGTATTTTGGCTTACAGACTCGAGCGGAAGCTCCACGATCGCAATGGCTGGGAAAGGGACGGCATGAGCAGAGGCTGGACATGGCCTCTACCTCAGCAGGTGGAGCATCACAGCATGACAGTAAGCGAACTAACACCTTCAAAGTGAGGCTTAATAAGCCTCAAGGCCCAGCCCAGTGACACCTCTTCTCCAACAACCCTCCATCTCCCAAATTACCATTAACTGGGAACTCAGCATTCAAAACATAGGAGTTTATGAGGGACATCTAATCCCCACCATCCCATACTCCCTTAGGCATCAATGGAAAATGAAATTAGAAAGAAAAACAAACAGCAATGACCATAAGAAAGCAGCCTAAGACCATGTAGGCCTTAAGTTGGTAGGAACATAAGTCTTAGTTTGCCTGCCAAGTGGGAGAAAGAGAAGACATATGGAAGGAGAGAGACAAACTCAAGTGAGATTCTGAGAACCTATAATTAAGCAGGGCTGGCCTCTATCTGGGAAGCACAGAGAGAAGCGGGTCATGTGGTTATGTTGGGGATGTTTGTCCACAGAAAATAAACTCCATCTAGTACCTTGAGATCAGAGTGAGCCGAGTCTAAACTTTTACCCAATGGAGTAGAATTATAGCGAGGAAAGAGAAGAGGATGTCCTTTCTTCTGGGTCAAAACATGTGTGTGTGTTCAGATCTCCACAAAATACAAGTGGAAAAAGCTGGGGGGGGGGTGGCGCCAGAAATCAAGAAAAAGTAAAACTCACTTGTAGTAGGTTTGTTGTTGTTGTTGTTGTTATCCGCTAACCTGGCTCCGTATTAAACAACCATTTGTATCAGAGAGAAGTCTTAATAGAAAGCTTTATGAAAAGCTCTGGTTTTGAATAAGTCTAGTCACTGTGGGAATCATAGAATTCAAGATATAAACAATTATCACAGAAATTATGTACTCACACTAAATAGGCATCTTGCATTAGAAGGATCAAAAGTAGGAGGAAAAGTAGAAAATTTATGAGGCTCATCTTCTATTTTTGAGGCATATGAGAAATCACAGACTTTAAATCCAGAGAAGAGACATGGGCTCTGTCTTCCAGTTTTGTTCCAGGTGCATCTCTGAATTCTAGGCATGACATCTTCCAGCATCTCGGTATCTTGGGACTTGGTCTCACTGACGTTCCTCCTCTACTTGGATGAAGTTGGTTGGTTCCAGAAGTAGCACATAATGTGGCTTTCAGGGTCAGCAGAGAAGATAAGAGCTGTAGGAGAGGGACACAGCCAAAACACTGCAGCGCCGAGGATCACGGGATGCCTCAGGGAGTGTAAATTTCAGTAGCTGGTCAATGCTGGGTCTTACTTTGCCCAAGTACAGTGACATGGACCCTCACCTGTCATTCCTTTCATGGACGTTTTCCTCATCCTCTTCCTCATCTTCCCATCTGTGTTTCCCCTCCCTCCTTTCTTCCTTCTTTCTCAAGACTTCTTTCCTAAAACCTACTTCTATCCTATCTGGAAAGTTCCAGAGCACAGTCCTGTCTTACCCTCTCCTCTCCTATACACATATATATCTACACTCACTCTCTCTCTATGCACTCTTTCACATGTGTGGCTCAAAACCCTACTGTGCTACAGAGGTTCATCTAAACTAACCCGTGTGAAACAGTACACCTCACCTGAGATTACCTGTACCCATACACTCTAAGCTACCGGACTTTGTCGGATTTAATACCTCTTTACAGCATGTTCACATATACTGACATAGATGTAATCATGACTGTATTTGTTTTGGGAAGGCATAAACTTTGATGTATGCATTGCTGTAGACCAGAGCCCAAGACAGTGTCTGTCCTATAGTAAGTGTTCAATCAATGTTTAGTGAGTGAATAAATGAAGGAGTAATGTTAGAGGGACTAAAGCCCTAGTCTTCTTTCTTTGGACAAAGAGGATGGAACCCTAAGGAGATGATCAATTTCCACTATTAATTGTGAAAAAGAACTTGTATTAGAATGAAAGAACACAAAGAAAGTTAGTTATCTATTAAATTTGATGTTAAAGATTTATTGTCGGGCTGGAGAGATGGCTTAGTGGTTAAGCGCTTGCCTGTGAAACCTAAGGACCCCAGTTCGAGGCTCGATTCCCCAGGACCCACGTTAGCCAGATGCACAAGGGGGGCGCATGTGTCTGGAGTTCATTTGCAATGCCTGGAAGCCTGGTGCACCTATTCTCTCTCTCTCTCTGTCACTCTCAAATAAATAAATAATAAACAAGAAATTTAAAAAAAGATTTATTATAAATATTAAAGTTCATTTGAGAAACATATAAAACTGGTTCACAACTTTGTACTTTACTAGTCTAATGTATATTGTCTCATTTTTTTTTTCATTTCAAATAGAGACAAATAAGATAAACTGGGTATGGGAAGAGGTATAAATTCCATAGACATACTCACATTTCTCAAGGATGCTATGCATATTTAAAAATTCTATCCTTTTCAGCCTACTTAATACATTCTTGAAGACACAGGTCTTAGGATGGTAAGGTAGGATGTCCGATATGAACAAAGACATCCTCAAAATATGCAAAAAAGAGAATGTAGGCAGGTGGTGGTTTTAATAAGTAAAAATAGACAAATCATGATCACCTTGAATAAGCAATTTTATAAAACAGATAATCCCTTTGTGAAATTACTATGAGATAAAAGGGTATCAAAGAGTATAAAAGTAAGAATTAACCTTAATCTTAGCATGATGACAAAAGAATAAAGGAATATTTACACTGATGTAATAAATATTCAACATTGACTCAGGCCCAACAGTAGGGCTAGAGGTGAGGATATGGAGGTAGCCCTGGCTGGTCATGCTGTCTTTGGAAGGTGGAAAAGCCCACAGATAACACAAATGCAACATTAAGGTACTGTGAAGGGTATAAGACAGACCCATCTATCCAATGTTAAGGAGAAATGAAAGGCTGCTCAAGGATTATAAGATAAGAACAAGAAGGACTTAGTCCAGCAAAAGGGGTGGTGAAGCTGGGCATGGTGGCGCGCGCCTTTAATCCCAGCACTCGGGAGGCAGAGGAAGGAGGATCGCCGTGAGTTCGAGGCCACCCTGAGACTCCATAGTGAATTCCAGGTCAGCCTGGGCTAGAGTGAGACCCTACCTCAAAAAATCAAAAAAAAAAAAAAAGGGGGGTGGTGAAGGCAGGCTGGGGGGACAAGACAGGACTCAACCTCATCCAAGTAAGGTGTGGATGCTTAATATAGTACAAGCAAGAACATGGCTGAGTTAGGAAACTGAGGTTTTATATGTAGAGGGTGCAAAGCTAGGGAAGTGTGGAAGATGTCACATAGAGTAGATGTGACATCGCCTGTCTAAGAGTAGGCAGAAGATATGTGTACATAGTCACTCAATTATTTATTCTCTGCTTTCCATGAATTCTTCACCAAGCCATTTAAAAGCAATGCCCGTGAAAGGTGAGGAGAGTGAATCTTTCACAAGAAGCACCACACTGTCTTTGGCTCTGCCTTTTGGATTATTTTCATATATTTAAATATGTTTTGCATATAATAATATTTAAATCTATAGCCTGTTAATATTATGTAAAATACACACACACACACGCACACACACACATATATTTAAACATACAGGGCTGAGTGATTTGCTTTAACCCACAGATTAAATATCAATTAAACTAGGCATGACTCTAAAAATGAGGAATAATAAAAGTCAAAATAGAAAAAACTGGGAGGTCTTTAATTCCTGAAAGCACACATCATTGGAGGGAAGAAGACCCAGAAACTTCTAGAAAAATAGAAACAAAGAAATGAAAACCTAATGGGGGGATTTGGAAGTTCCTAGAGAGAAGAGATGAAGGTCCAGTAGGCAGACTGTGAGCAGCAGGTTTGCATGCCTGATAAGATGTTGGAGTATGTAAGAACAGTGTGTGTGTGTGTCCGTGTGTGTACAGGTACGTGTAATGGTCAGAGGACAACCTCAGGTGTTGTTCTTCAGGTGCTAAAATCAGCGTTGCTTACTGTAGAATTCACTTTCCTCTGTCACTTTACTTTTAATCACCTTCACAAATGATTTCCCCCAGTGATATTCCATGTTCTGGACACTCCAAGCAAGCTCTAAAAGTGTTGTAGACATTCACATTTTTTTTCTACCTATTGATCTTCTTCCAGAACCAGTACAAAAGTCATTGCCCAAAGAAGGGATAGTATTAAATAAAGTGGAGGTGGTGAGAAATGTAACCAATCTTAGGGTAAACGAGAACTTTGCCCATGACTGGGTAGAGCACAGACAGGAAATAATATGGAAAAGAAAATAAGAAGCAGGGCTGGAGAGATGGCTTAGTGATTAAGGCACTTGCCTTTGAAGCCAAAGGACCCAGGTTCGACTCCCCAGGACCCATGTAAGACACATGCACAAGGTGGTGCATGCATCTGGTGTTCGTTTACAGAGGCTAAAGGCCCTGGCACACCCATTCTCTCTTTATCTCTCCATGGATATGGATATATATATATATATATATATATATATATATATATATATAATATGCATATACATAAAGAAAGAAAAAAGAAAAAAGAAAGAAAAGAAGAAAAAGAAATAAAGAAAGGAAGGAAGGAAGGAAGGAAGATAGAAAGGAAGGAAGGAAGGAAGGAAGGAAGGAAGGAAGGAAGGAAGAAAGAAAGAAAGAAAGGAGGGAAATATGAAACAAAGTGGGAAGACAATGTAAGGGTAGTGATGTTGAAAGAAAGTCATGCTCATTAGCTGGAAACATTTCCCTTTTATTGTTTGAAGATGGTTACTCATTCTTACCATCTTGTTTCAAAAGACTGAAGACTTGTATTAATAGCATAAGCAGAATATAATCTGGTTCTGGCCATGGCCTAATATGCTTTGAAAGTCTTAATTTATTTAATATTCACAGCATAGTGGGAGGTGAAGTTCAAGTTACCTGATCCCCTCTACAGCAATGAAGGAGAAAGAAAAATCATTTCTTAGACCCAAGAAAGTCTGAATCCATATTGCATACCATACCAAGTTGACACCCTTGACAATTAGATAAATGTCCTTTCGAACTTCTCTTTCCCGACAAGGCCAACACACCCTGGGTTACACGCAGCTCTGTATTGAAAAGTGCTATAATGATACTATCCTTCAAAAAACAGAGCCACAGTCCAGACAGGTTCTAGTTTTGATAACTACTTAGGAATTTGTCCTTTTCTTTCTTTCTTCCTTCCTTCCTTCCTTCCTTCCTTCCTTTCTTTCTTTCTTTCTTTTTTTTGAGGTAGGGTCTCACTGTAGCTCAGGCTGACCTGGAACTCACTCTGTATTCCCAGTGCCGGGACTAAAGCTGTGCACCACCGTGCCCAGTTCTCCCTTTCTTTGAGATGGTTTTAGTTATCATTCCTTTTAGTAGAAAGAAATAACAGTTCTTTAACAATGTATTCTTATCACCTAAATTTTAAAGCTAAAATTCTCATTTTATGTCCATGTGGGGTGTGTGTGTGTGTGTGCGTGTGTGCATGAGGCCAGAAAGGGAATGGGCTCTGGAGTCAGGATGTCTGGATTTAAATCCCAGCCATCCCATATGTACTTTCTTTGAGACATAAAGCAGTTTTCTCAATTTCCTCCCAAACTTCAGTTTCCTTTCGTGCACATTGGCGACTATGGTAGTACATATCTGAGGGAATGAAGAGGCTTCAATGTCAGCTCTTACTACAGGGAGTAACCGTGGTCATATCAGCAGTACTACTTGTAAACCTAGCGGGGGTTGTACGAGGGTTAATCTGGAATTTGCTTTTCTTCCCTGGGATCTGATATGTTTGCTTGTTCAGTGAACTGATGAAGTTACCCTAAGGTACCTATGGGGGAGGAACATCCCACCGTGACCACACAAGTCAGATGGATAAGCATCAGTCACTGTGTGGAGTGATCTTGATGGATTCATTATAAGGTTGGGTTCAGGTCTTCTGAATCAGTGTCCCTAGCAACTCTCAACCTATCGCTAATAGATTTGGCCTGGAATGTGAGGTGCGCTACAAGTGTAGTTCTAAAACGCTGTGAAACACTGAGGTCTAATGGTACTATCACCTCCCTGACCACGAGTCATGTGAACAGAGAAGCTGTGCTTTCTTCTAGACGTGCCATGATGCACTGGGTCGCTTTAGTGCCTCAAGGTCTCCACTGCATTGACTGTAAAGGAGAGGGTGTTTAACAATCAATTAAATATCTATGAGGAGGGTGTTGTCTGGCATAGCTGGGGTACCAATGGATATCAGTTATTTTCTCATTGCTGGAGCGAAATACCCTACCAGAAATAGCTAGTGGGAGAAGACGCTTTAATTCAGCTCATAGTTTTGAGGGGAAGTCTATGATGGCCCGGAAAGCATGGCAGGAACAGGAGGCCAGAATCCCATCGTCATGTCCAGGAGGAAGTAGAGTGAGCCAGGCATGGACTACAAAACCTCAAGAGTTGACCACTGTGACACACTTCTCCCAGCAACTCCTAGAGGTCCCACAACCTTCCAGAACAGCACCACCAACTGAGGTTTAAGTGCTCAAACCACCACCACTCAATGAGAGAGAAGAGAGGGCTGTAGCAAAAAGCACACACCTTTAATCCCAGAGAGCAGAGGTAGGAGGATCACCATGAGTTCGAGGATACCCTGAGACTACTTCCAGGTCAGCCTGGGTTAGAGTGAGATACTACCTTGGAAAAACAAAACAAAACCAAAAAAGAAAAGAAAATCGCCTTAAATAAGAGGCAGCTGAGAACAATGATACTCCATGGAGACTCTCGGGACTTTATAGGAAGTTAGAGAGCCTCAGTCTGTGGGAGTATGAGAGGCAATGTTACTTGGATAATATCCAGGAAACATAATCTATCCAATTCTGTGATAATTTCCATGAGGAGAAAGAGTCCATGGTTGCCCAGATGGTGAGAGACTGAAAATAAACAATAACAACAACAAAAGGCCACAAATTCTTCTCATCCATTTGTAACACGACTCTGGCAGGTCTTCCCATCAAAGATGGAGTTTATTTTTTTCCATTGCTTGAGTATGAGATTGCCTATGTTCCCTGCTGTACATGTGGCACTTTATCAAATGTGATGAAGGACTTGAAAAGTGCTCATAGTGGTACTATCTGACAACCTCCAGGCCCAAGAGTCTAGGCTTCCTCAGGTAACTTCCTTGCCACTGTCAATACAATAGAAAACAAAAGTGTGAGAGCAAGGGGTGTAGGCTTACTGCAGAGTGCTATACTAAATGGAAGAGAGAGGAGCTGTCCTCGCTGAACTTGGCACAGCAAATATTACTTACTGCTCCTTTGGATTTTAAGAGGTTCCCAAAGGCTTGGGCCCTAGCGTGGTGCTATTGGGAAGGAGTGCAGTCTTTGAGATGGAACTTAATGGGAGGAGTTAAGTCATTGGAGGAGTATCCTTGAAAGGAGTAATGGGACCACAAGCTCCCTCTTATTTCTCATCTCTGGGCCATGAGGTGGGTAGCTTTGCTCTGAACTGACATGATAGGTTACCACAGGCCCAAATCAATGGAGCCAGCTGATCCTAGACTGCAACCTCTAAAACTGGGATCCTCAATCAGCCTGTTCTCTCTTTGTGTTGATTGTGTCAGGTCCTCATGACTTTATGGAATACTGCCTAGCTCACACTGATCACTAAAAAGCGAGCTAAAACATGGTCGCTGCTTAAAAACTCTAACTTTGGGGATGGATAATATATTGACTGACACCAAGCTGTCCATCTATCCAATGCTCATTTTACCATTTTTCTAAAAGAATATATTGTTCCAAATTGGATATTCAACAAAATCACTATAATAGAAATATTAAAAGAGAAATTTCTAATTTGAAAAGAGAATAGAGAAAGCACCCCTGGTGGTCATGGAGTCTATCTGATTTCTGGTGAAGGACATCACATTCAGCTTTGCACTTTCTGGAAGCTGAGATGCTTGAGGAAGCGAGAACTCCTTTCACAATCTTAATATAGGAGGAAAAAAATCATCTTCATAAAACTCATGCCAAGAGCAGTTACAATTCTTCTTGGCTACTTGGATATACTTCAAATTGAGAGAAGTTATTTATTTATTTATTTAGCAGATTTTTCTATGACCATTAAACTGTGGGAAGTTGTGTGGGAAAATAAGACTTGTTAGTGGCAAGGAATGGAGATTCATGAAAGAGACTTCACAAGAAGAGGTCAGGGTACCACTAATTAAGAAAAGATTTTGCTGAATGCTGGTCACCTGGATTAAATTAAGTCCATTTCCCTGGCTACGCAGCTCCTGGACTCTAACAACTGGTCTGTTCTAGAATCCCTCTGTGCCTTTTCAGTAACCCACAGAAAGTTTGGTATTCAATACTTTGAGTCCATGAATCCATTAAAAAACATAAGAATGCACGTTGCTCTCTGGGAGGTCTGTTTGTTCTAATGAGCAAGGAATAAAATAATTATCTCACACAATGCTGCAGGTGTCGAGTGTAAGAGCCACTTCAGTAACTGTATGTGCAAATGATAATAGGTCTCCAATGAAAGAGCACTTAGAGCTCTCTTTTTCTCATAGTATTTTTTTTGTCCTTATAAAGCTGATGCCAAAATTAGCTCAATTGCTCTTTTTGGGCTCCTTAAAACCTGCATTCACATTATTGAGTCTTTTGTTTAATATATTCTATCCATATGCAGCTGGCCAGGCTATTCAGAGAACTCAAACCTTTTGTCTATCCTTGGAAAAAAGGCTTGTGGCCTCAGTTAGAAGCAGGAAGCCCAGTTGCTCATCCTGACTCAGTGTCTTTCTGACTTAGGTTCAACTGCGTTGGCTCTGTTTTGGAAACTCCACGGGGCCTGAAAGTGTTGAGAGTGTTCAAAAATACATTTAGCTTGAGCCACAAGTAAATGTGAAGTTGTGGCATTAGGAACTACAGAGTCAAGTTAAGTAGGGCATTGTTCAAAGATGCACTTACGTTTCTCATGTAAGACACATGCAGAAAGATAGTTTTTGCAAATGTTTTTCCTGTCCATAGTTTACAAAATGCCACATGTGTAGGTAAAATACAAACAACAAACTTGACGCTGAACTTGAAAAACAACTAAAGAGAGAATGCTCATTTTAGAAATAAAACAGTGTTGTCAAATTAGCTGTGTAAATTGGAAAGTAATAAAATTACTTAAAAAATAATTTGGGGTCCCAGAAAAATCTGTTGCTAATTGCTCACACCTGTGGGGCACACATTAGCAGCTGTTTCTGATCACTTCAGTAGGAATCCAGATACAATCTTACTAACCTCATTTCACAAATTTCAATGAATATTTACCTGCAAGCGCTTTGGAATAACATTGGAAGAAGAATGAATGGATGTATCAGTGACCTTGTTGCTAGGACAAAATGCTTGACCCCCCCCAAAAAAAAATCAATACAAATAAAAGAGGGTTTTGCTGAGCAGGGTGGTACACGCCTTTAATCCCAGTGCTTGTGAGACAGAGTAGGAGGATCACTGTGAGTTCAAGGCCACTCTTGAGATTACATAGCAAATTCCAGGCCAGCATGGGCTAGAGCAAGAACTTACCTAGAAAAATCGACAACAAAAAAGAGGGTTTATTTCATCTCACAGTTCCAAGTTACGGACAACAGGGAAGGCACGGTGGCAGGAACTTGAGGTAGCTGGTCACATTCAGCCCACAGTGGGGAAGCAGAGTGATGAATGATGGTGCTCAGTTCCATCCTTTATTTATTTATTTTTCTAGGTAAGGCCTTGTTCTAGCCCAGGCTGACATGGAATTCATGATGTAGTCTCAGGGTAGCCTCAGACTCACAGCAATCTTCCTACCTCTGCCTCCAGAAGTGCTGGGATTAAAGGCGCGTGCTCCCACGCCCAGCTATAGAGAGAATGGGTGTGCCAGGGCCACTGAAAATGGCACTCTAGATGCATACTCCACTCTGAGCATGTGGCTTTACATGTGGGTATCAGGTAATCAAACCCAGGTCATCAGGCTTTGCAGAGAAGTGCCTTAACCACTGAGCCATCTCTCAAGTCCAGTATTCACCTTTTTTTTAAAATTTTTTTCTTCATTTTTTATTTATTTGAGAGCGACAGACACAGAGAAAGGGGCCGATAGAGAGAGAGAGGGAATGGGCGCGCCAGGGCTTCCAGCCACTGCAAACGGAACTCCAGATGCGTGCGCCCCCTTGTGCATCTGGCTAACGTGGGTCCTGGAGAATAGAGCCTTGAACCGGGGTTCTTAGGCTTCACAGGCAAGCGCTTAACCGCTAAGCCACCTCTCCAGCCCCAGTATTCACCTTTTTATATGTCAATTAACCAAGAAAATTCCTCAGAGGTGACTGATTCCAGGTGCTGTTGAGTTGTCAATCAGCACCAGCCATCACAAAAGGTGAATGTGCATTTCTATGCTTGGCCCTTCCACTCTTGAAGGTGGAAAAGACGCTCTTCTGTTGCATGAGTAAAACTTGTAGAGATCAAGTCCTACACCCTGTGTGGTGGTTTGATTCAGGTGTCCCCCATAAACTTAGGTGTTCTGAATGCTAGGTTCCCAGCTGATGGAGATTTGGGAATTAAAATCCTCTGGAGGCAGTGTATGGTTGGGGGTGGGCTTATGGGTATTATAACCAGTGTCCCCTTTGTGAGTGTTTGACACACTCTCCTGTTGCTATTGTCCACCTGAAGTTGGCCAGGAGGTGATGTCCAACTTCTGCTCATGCCATCATTTTCTCTGCCATCATGCAGTTCCCCCTCAAGCCTGTAAGCCAAAATAAACCCCTTTTCCCCCACAAGCTGCTCTTGGTCAGGAATTTTCTGTCAGTAATGCGAACCTGACTGCAACACCCTGTTGCTCCAAAGCAGTTTTTTTTTTTTTTTTTTTTTTGGTTTTTTGAGGTAGTGTCTCACTCTAGTCCAGGCTGACCTGGAATTCACTATGGAGTCTCAGGGTGGCCTCGAACTCACGGCGATCCTCCTACCTCTGCCTCCCAAGTGCTGGGATTAAAGGCATGTGCCACCACGCCCGGCTCCCAAAGCAGTTCTTAAATGCTCCCTCACCATGGGTCTGGCTTCAGCAACCAATCTTTGTCATTTACAACCTCCATTCTGCAGCATCTTTCCTTTTTTTCACTAAGAAACAACCGTACTTCATGTCTTTTCTCTCATTTACATGTGCTTGCATCTGTGTGCACACATACATGTAATACACTTATTACCTACACAGATGCCACCACTTAAACAGATATCTCCATACTGGTAACCATGTAGCTTGCCTTCTCTTAAATGCATGTCTGTGTTCTTCCACAGAGGCATGACAGTTTCTCTACAATACTTGCCTCCAAGGGTCCTATACCACTATACCAACAAAATTAAAATATAATGTCTAGAGCTGTTTATGAAAAGCCTTGTAGGTCAAGCCACGTCAGTGGACAACTGCAGGTCTAGTGAGCTGAGGGTGAACACAGGGGTGTGCATGTTTTAAGTATTACTAAACATGTTCTTTCCAGTACAGCTGTACCAATTGTCTGTCTTATTAGTATGGTAAGAAGGATTTATCTCTTTACTTGATTGATAGCTGTCAGATTTGTTCATTTTTCAAAACGCAGGTGTGAAATTGTAGTTCACATCATTTTGATTCTGATTTATTCCAATTAGTGGTAAATGGAAGCATCTTTTTGTGAATTTTTTTTTTTTTTTTTTTGCTTTAAATGGCTGGCTTACATCTCTTGTTTCTTTTTCTTCTGTAGGTCGTTTTTTTTTTTTTCTCTTGTTTATGAGTTTGTTTTATTGTTTTAGCTTTTATATCTTTCTTTTTTCCTTTTCTTTCTTTCTTTCTTTTTTTTTTTTTTTTTTGGCTGCCCTCAAATTTAAGATCCTCCCACCTCTGCCTTCTCATGCTGGGATTACAAGAGTCCACCACCACAGCCAACAATGTTTGTCTTTGAAAAAAAAAAAAAAATGACTTACAGATGGTGTTTAAAATACATTCTCTACAACAACACAAAACCAGACCTATTGCTATTGCTGCTATAATGGGTACCTCACCTTGCCCCACTGTCTTGATAACTAGGTACTGTGGCCCCTCAGCGGACCTTCTCTGTTCATCTTCCTTTCTTCAGCACCAAAGTCTGGGGATGAGTGGTCTTCCCCCCAATCCTGGCTGCAAAGGCCTGGATTCTTTTGGCTTTGTAAGCAAAGGAGCTTTGCCCCTCACTAGGACTTTTTTTTTTAAAGTCAGGTACTCCCTAAGTAGCTAGCAGAATTCAAGTGCTAGACAGCCCCAAACATGAAAAAATATCAAGTACAGTTTCAAAGATTTGATTCAGAGGCAACGCTGTGCTTGTAAACAAATATTCAATAACTGGCACCCCCGGGGGGGGGGGAGAAACATTGATTTACAGCGTTTGCCAATGTAACAGGGGAAAGTATGCCCAGTGTGGCTCTCTTCTAGCTGCCAATATTAAGATGTTTTGTCTTAACACCGAGTTGGAAGGAGATGAACCCAATCCTCTCTCATGAGCTTCAATGAGGCAGCTCCTGGCCACCCCTGTAGCAGCGTGAGAATTGCTCCAAGTCTGATTTTTTTTTTTTTTTTCTTTACAGAAAGGGACAGGAAATTCCCTTGTCCTTTCAGTATAGCCTGTTCTCATCACTGAACCATTGCATGTACCTGCTACTTCCCCCACCTCTGATCCTCCGAACTTCACCTCCACACCCGGTTCGTCCTCCTCAGGATGGGGTCCTTCATTAGTTCCCAGTAGGTTCACTGCCATGTTCCTATGCTTCCTGTGGCTGCTCCTCCTTCATCTTCTGATCTTTCCTAAGCGCTGGGATTTCTCCTAGTACTGATAGATAGATAGATAGATAGATAGATAGATAGATAGATAGATAGATAGATAGATAGATAGAGTACGCCAGGGTCTTTCAGCCACTGTGAACAAACTCCAGATGCATGCGCCCCCTTGTGCTCATGTGCAACATTGCATGCTTGCGTTACTTTGTGTCTGGCTTATGTGGGACCTGGAGATTCAAACATGCATCCTTAGGCTTTGCAGGCAAGCACCTTAACCACTAAGCCATCTTTCCAGCCCTCTCCTAGTATTTTTGATCTTTTTGCATTCCGTACCACTTTCCATGATATAGAGACTCCTCATTCTACATCTTCATCCTTGTTCTTTAAATTGTTTTTTATTTGCAAACACAAAGAGATGGGGTGGAGGGAGAAGAGGCATGCCAGGGCTTCTAGCTGCTGCAAATGAACTCCAGATGCATGCATTACTTTGTGCATCTGGCTTTACATAGGTACTGGGGAATTGAACTAGGGTCCTTAGGCTTTCCGGGCCAGCACTTTAACCACTGAGCCATCTCTCCAGCCCATCTTTGCTCTTTTCATTGAGGTCCAGACCTATATAAACAGCCCCCACTGTTTTAGGACAATTTTTCTTGGAAACTTCAATCTTCATGTGCTTAGAACTGAGCCCGTTACCTTCCACCCATCTTACTTCCTTGCTCTACCACCCACTATTTTACACCGTAATTTTTCTTCCTGTATTCCTTATCAAAGCCATAAACACAGGGAATCTTCAAGCCCCCTCTGGCCCCAATTCACATAAAAATGTGAATAATCTCATAAAATATTTCCTTTTCAATTTCATCCCTTATTGGCTCTCAGTGGGTCTGGGATGTGAACTCAAGTCCTCATGCTTGGACAGAAAGCATTCTATGCACTGAGCCATCTCTCCAGCCCCACCATTGACTTTTGTTTGTTTGTTTGTTTTTGTTTTATGAGATAGGGTCTTCCTTTAGTCCAGGCTTACCTGGAACTTACTATGTATTCTCAGGGTGGCCTTGAACTCATGGTGATCCTCCTACCTCTCAAGTGCTGGGATTAAAGGCATGTGTCAGCATGCCCAGCTCCACCATTGACCTTTAATGAATATAATATCATCCTCCTTTGCTTAAGTGCCCCACTCCAAGTTATTGACCCCCCAAACTTAAATTCTTTTCAATGATTCCCAAACATTCTCAGGTGGGGGTGGGGGTGGGGAATGGCATTCCCATTCTGTATTGCTCTTTGTAACTTCCACTTCGACGTCTACTCTTAGTCCTCTCCTCTTGGTACTCAACAGGAAAATGGTTTTAGAAATTGATCTGTGCTTAGTTGTCTAGGCAATGACAATGATCTCATCCTATTGGCGAACAACTGACATGGGATGACTGCTGAGTTGATGTTTCTGTTCAGGGGAACTGTGGATGTGGTGCTCAAGTTAAACTAATCTGAGACTGAAATGAGGCAATTATATTCCATGAATGAGTTAGTTTTCTCATTTTCTATGTTGAGGAGACTGAACAAGAATGTACCCTTGATTACTCTTGGCAGGTACTTTGATACTCTATAGAAGGCAAAGTAAAAACAGGAAAAACAGCCAATGTTGAATGTGCCATGGCTTCCCTGTTTATCTTTTTATTTGTTTTGTTTTAAAAATATTTTTATTTATCTATTTAAGAGAGAGAGTGTGTGTAAGAGAGAGAGAAAGAGAGAGAGAGAGAGAGAGAATGGGCATGACAGGACCTCATGCCACCACAAATGAACTTCAGATGTATGCACCACTTTGTGCATCTGGCTTTACCTGGATATTGGGGAATCAAACCCAGGCCACCAGGCTTTGCAAGCAAGTGCCTCTAACTGCTGAACCATTTCTCCAAGTCGCTGAGTTTTTGAATCTCTTTGTGTAGCCCAGGCTGGCTTCTAATTTTCAATGTAGCTCAGGTCAGTCTTGAACTTGAAATTCTGCTTCACCCTTCTGAGTGCTGACTCATCTTAGATTTAAACCTGATTGAAGTCACTGCTGTGCTAGTCATCTTAACTCATACCTGAGATAAATAAACCTTTAAAGAGTAAAAGGCAGGCTGGAGAAATGACTTTGTGGTTAAGGCGCTTGCTTGTGAACCTCAGGACCCTTGTTGGGCTCCTCAGATCCTATGTAAGCCAGTCACACAAAGGTGAGGCAAACTCAAGATTGTACATACCCACTAGGGGGTGCAAGTGTCTGGGGTTCAGTTGCAGTGGCTGAGGTCCTGGTGTGCCAATTCTCTGTCTCTGTCTCTCTCTCTAAAATATACATAAATAAACAAAAAGAGCAAAAGGCCATGGTGACACACTCCTGCAATACCAGCTTGGGAGACTGAAGCAAGAGGATCACAAGTTCAAGACGGGCTTATGGGACATAGCAAAATCTTGTGTGATGGCGAATCTTCATTGCCAACTTGGTGGGATTTAAAAATTACCATAAACACACCTTCCACACATCTGTGAAAATGTTTCCAGAAAGCTCTAACAGAGAAGGGAGATATGCTGCACAACGTGAGCAGCACTACCCCACGAGCTGGGGCTGTGGACTGCACAGGAAGAACCTGCAGAGAGGACCAGCCGCATCACTAGAAAGTGGTTAGAAATTAAGTAACTCAGACCGCATCCTAGGATAACTGAATCAGAATTTTCATTTCAATAAGTCCCCTCAAGGATCATACTGCTCTTGACCAGGGACTCTTCAGTGTGGTCCCAGCCTGCAGCACGGGCATCAGCGTGACCAGGGCTCAGGTCCAGCATCAGACCCGTGAAATCTAGCTATCTGCTGTAATGGCTCCATCAGAGACTGTAAGCCCCTCCCCCACAAAAAAACCAACCCTTGCCTATCATCAGCTGCTTTTGGCCAGGTATTCTTTCACAGCAACTAGAAGGTAATCGTCCTTAAGGTTTTAGAAATTACTGATGTTTTTGTCCCATCCTAAGAGAATTTTGATTGACTGGATTAATACATATAGAGGTTACCTTGGGCCCTGGGGACTTGTCAATGCTCCCTGGGTTATTTTAATTTTATACACACTGGAGGCCACTGATCTATACTCTAACCATACTAAATTGTTTCCTTTTTTTCCTAAGCCACAAAGTTTTCCATCTCTTCTTCTAAAGCAGTTTAGATTTTTTTTTTTTTTTTGCCTCTGTAACCTTTCCTACCACTTGACTGATTTGTATTTTACTTTTATCTCTCTGTGCAAGTGGTACCTCTTTGCAGACATTTTCTAAGTTGGCCACGTTTGGATTAAGTGCCTCCACCCCCATGCACACACATCATGTTCTTACGTGGTATTTAAGGCAGTCCTCACTCTGTTTTCTGCTTTGTTTTTTTCTTTCTAACCTGTTCCTCATAGAATTCTAGTCTTCTTGAGTGTGGTCGGTCAGTCATACATACACATCATTTCATTCCTTGATTCTAAGTAAGGTCTGGCTTTAAAGCGTGGCACCTCAGTCAGTATGTGTAGAATAAACAGACGGTGGCAGACACAGATTTTCCTAGCACGTAACAGGTAGAATAGTTCATCAA
Organism: Dipus sagitta; assembly: GCA_036346955.1. Taxonomy (NCBI): domain Eukaryota; kingdom Metazoa; phylum Chordata; class Mammalia; order Rodentia; family Dipodidae; genus Dipus; species Dipus sagitta. The sequence continues at coordinate 36,655,069 of CM070772.1, read as the reverse complement.
AATACTTAGGGAACTTTTTTATACTTGCTTTTTAAAGGAATTTCTTTAATTTTAACCTGCCCCCTCCCCGATGAAAGTCAAAAGTGCCATGGACGTGAGAAAACTAGGGGGAAATAAAATTAGGTGGACAGAGGTAACATCACTGATTTACTGCTGAATAAGGAAAGACAGCACGTTGTGCAAATTAAGCCCCTTTTCCCGAGGTCAGGATGTGGGTTCTGACTCAGAGTGGACTACCACGATGGTTATGTACAGCATTGATGTGACTAACGGCCTGGTGTGGGGATAGGCAGGTTAGCTTTGCCGTGTACTCACTGAGTCCCTGTCTGAGGTCAGTAGGCTCCATGGTCTTTAGCTCAGAATAAGAGTGTAGTAATGTTCACCTCACAGGGATAAGCAGAGGTTACATATGACAATACTTATCAGGCACAAGGCAGAAGGAGCACATTGCAAATGCTCCCTGTGAGCTAAGAACTCTCAGAGTTTACGCAGCCCTCATTTCAATGATGGGTAGAGGTCAAAGCTCTTTACTACTGAGTGCTTGTCGAAATATAAGTGGAGTGTTTAGACTTTTCCCTTTACACTCAGTTCCCGATCAGACAAGGGCAAAACCAGAAACTGTCCCCACGGCGATTTCTTTTCTGTCACCCACATAATTTTCTGCTCATTTAGATAATAATTTATTCCTTTTCCCAGGATAATAGCTACTTTTGACAAAGCAAAAAAAAAAAAATTCCAAAAGACAGCCCAAAAGAATTGAACCTGTGAGGGCCACTTTCTGGATAACTGACCCACCAGCAGCAAATTACTGCTCCTAACTGAAAGTTCGCTTTCAAGAGGACAGGAGTCGCCATCTCCCTCGAGGGTGACTTATAGCCCTCAGATATAAAATATAGGCCTGTGTGTGATGAATGTATGCTGAGCCAGGACACATGAAGACAAGAGCTGTTTATTTATAGACATCAATAAAGTGAAAGCATAAGTATGAAGTGATCGGGCTGGTCAGGGACAGCTAATTCCTGTAAATACCTTGTTACTCATTGAATGGAAATGATCCACTTCTACATTTTATTATGTTTACTCAGTGATACTGTGTGGTGGCTGCATCCAGGTTTATGTAGGTTTTTAATCTGGGAAAGTCCAGGGTTTATTGCCTCTTACATTGAATAAAAGGTTATTGGTATAAATCAGGAACCCATGTACAACAGAGACGTGAAAAGCTTGGCCAAATGTGAAGGGACTTATTTCAATAGTCTCTTCAGACATATATTGGTTTCAAACAACACCACTACTTCCACTTCAGTTAGGGAAACAGCAATAGCAAGCCCAAATCTTGCCTCTTGCTTTCATTAGACTCACAGGGGAAAACTTCTGTGGATAGACTGGATGAAAGTGAGGGAGAAATAAGCAGAACACAAACTCAGGTGCGATGGTCTACTTAAGTGTTCTGCCACCCAAGGAAGATATGCCCATTCACTTCCTTAGGTTACAAATAAGAAACTGAAGCTTGGTTGTAAGAGCCACTGCTTGAGAAGGCATATCCAGAGGCCTTGCCCCTCTCCCCTGCCACAAGGGCTGGCTGCTGCTCTCATAACTCATTACCCACAACCCCGTGGTGAATAACCCCCCTGAGGAGGACCCTCAGTGGAATGGGGATTGGGGAGGAGGGGAATGGTACCCATACTTGATTTTTCCATACGACAAAGTTTCTCGTTAATAAAAAAAAACATATATATATATAAATAAAATAAATTATTAAAAGAAAAGAAAACTGAAGGTGTGCAGACCTTATCTCTTCACCAGAGACCATCCCAGCGAGTGAGCTGTATGGTTGATCACAGCTCTCGATCTTCTCACCAGCCTGCGTGAACCCGGAGCTCCTGGGCTTCTCTCTACTCCATACATCTATTTTTTTTAATTATTATTATTATTTTGCTTCTTCAAAAAGTTTGGATTTTTTGTCCTGGTGTTCTATTAATGGTACCACTTAACACTTGCAGTTATTTCGCATATACTGGTCAAACCATGGCTTGCATGCTAGGGCTATCTTACCAGTCACAAGACCTTTGGCAAACTAGTTAAACTTTGAGAACACTGGTTTCCTGATGTGTAAAATGAGACAATATTTGTAGTATGATTATTGAGCAGATAAAAGTAACAAGTGTGCAGTCCAAAGTACAGTACTTGGTATATGATGAATGCTCCCAAAAGGCTGACTGGTGTTTGTAAGTACATTCCGTGCTCAAGGCTTTTGGAGAGGTGATTATAAAAGACACAAAGATGAAAAAGACAAGACCAGTTTCCTTAAGGAGATTTGCCAAAAATAGAGGAAAATTTCCTTTAGGTAGCACTTAGGGGTTTTGTTTAAATAGGAAAAAGACACTTAAAAGGACTGGACTTTGCCACATAAACAAATCCTTTGCTTAGTTGAAAAATATCATTATTTTCTAAGGAATGTCTACCTCATGGAAATTCACCCTACTGAATTTCACACTGATACTATTATATCTAACATTCAGCAAAAGATCAGGAAGGAAAAACGAATGTGTCTTCCCAGATGACAAAGTGCTTTAAGAAGTTACAAAGGACACCAAGAGACTTATTCTCACATACAAAGTCCATTATATCATGTAATGTCATACTCCATGTCCATTTCCTGTCAAGATATCAGCAATGTTTGCAAAAACATTTTATTTATTTCTTCTGTCATGTTGGTCTGTTCTCAGACACCTCACAGAAGCAAGGTAAATTCTCCTAGAGTAAAGAAGGTTCATAGGGGAAAAAAAATATACTACCATTCTCCCACCTCTTCCTTTGTGCCTCCAGTATTCTGCTCATTTACTTTCCTTAAATTTGGACATTTGTTAGCAGTGTATATAGCCTAATAGCAGGTCTGAGTAGCAAAACTTTATAGGACTGATTAGGTCACAGCCCTGAAATGAGAGCTATGCTTTGAATAGCACAATTTGTAGGCAAGGTCTAAACATTTTCCTTCTGGGTATTGGATGAAAGAGTCTCAGGAGTAGATGATGTGGACAATCTTTTGCCTGAGCACAAGACTGGAAAATTCCTTATTGAACAGCATGCAGAGTTTCCAAGGAGCACAAGCACATATTAGGCAAGGGTTGTTTGCCGGCCCTCTTATCTCCGCGTCACACGCCTTTGGGAACTTTCCCCCTTTACCTTCTGACGCTTCGGTGACTCCAAACCATCACAGTTAACCTCAGACACCACCAAGTGCACAACTGAGGGAGACAGTATTTTGTGCTCTCTTTATTCTTCCCTTGTTTTTTTTTTTTTTTTCAATCCGAAGCCACTCCTAAAAATGTAATTATGGACACATTCATGCTAACGTATGACATTTGCCCTTTGAGGCTCGTGTAGTAGGTGATAAAAAGGCTTACCTAGATAAAAGAAATCCATTGTGTACTTTCCAATACCAAGAAGAAAAAAAAAAAAACAAAACAAAAAAACAGGAACTATACTTGCTGAGGAGGTGAGTATTTTTAGCTGACCCTCAGAGAAAGTTGCTGCCTATCTGTGTAGGCTTAAGCCAGGTACCATCTCATACTTAAATGATTGTTTTGTCCTCCGGCCCCAAATCTTAAAGCCCATACTTCCAAACAAAAATATTTCCTTAACTTTCCAAGAGATCAAAGGAGAAGTGGTGTCATGGCCCCTGTGAGGTGATCATGATAGTCAAGGGGGCCATTGGGAATGGAGCATTCTATACACGGGTGTTTGTTGTAAGAAGAAGGAGCCAGTGCACACTCCTTCCTCCACTCAAGGTAATGAACCAGACAAGTCACCCAGGCTCCCTTGGAGAGGAAACATGGAGGGTAGAGGTGGCAGAAAGCCATCCTTCTGAACTCAGCTTCCTGTGGTGAGAAGCCCTTCGAGTCTATGAGCCTGAAGAAATGGGCCTGAAGGCCAACCTTGTGCCCAACTCTGTGGGGTAGGATGTTGTGCACCGTGTGCTCACTGTGTACCTTCCAACACCACGGTTTGGCAGTATTACCTCCACGCATGCTTGCTATACAAAAGACCTACAGAGATCACTCTATTGGAAAATTTATTTTATTTCTATTTATTTATTAGAGGGGAGGGAGAAAGAATGGGAATGCCGGGGCCTTCAGCCACGACAAACGAACTCCAGACACATGTACCACCATGTGCATCTGGAGTAAGTGGGTACTGGGGAATCAAACCTGGGCCCTTGGGCTTTGTAGGCAAGTACCTTAACAGCCAAGCCATCTCCCCAGCCCTGCACTGGCCAATTTAGTGACCAAGTTCTGAAACCACTGCCATCTGGCCTTAAGGCGAATGCTCTTTCCATGGGACTAATGTTTTAAATCTTACACTTCAGTCCTTCATAACCAAGGCAAAGATGGGGCCTCTAGCAGCAGATCTTATCAAGTTTCTTCTTTTAGCTTCTCTGTGCTGGGAACAGCCACAGTTACAATAGTCCTGTCTAGTATATTTGGCATTCATGGAGAAGAATTCATTTTCAACTTGGAGGAAAGCTCATGGCCACTTCAACTGACTGGGCCCATCTTCAGATTTCTTTACATGGTTCTCTATACTTACAAGGTGTATTTGAAGCTGATGCCAGCAAGGCCAATGGCAGCTTTTGTGGGTGTATGGCAACGGAAGCTCTCAACAGTCATGTATCCCCCCATTTTAGCTGGTAAGGAAGTGAAGAGAAACCGAGGCTGAGAGCCTGCATGAGCTTTACGGAGCGCTTTGAGGCTTACCTTTACATACAAATAAAGTGGCAGCTTCTGGTTGGCACGTTTGCAAAGCTGTACAAATTCCTTGCTTGAGCCATGAGTACTTTTTTAATCTTCTTCTGGACTTTCTTGCTGGTTTCTGCCCAGGGGCAGTCTTTATACACAGACTGTCATGGGATTAAACAGTAGAAAGAAGTCTAAAGGTTTCCTTGGTGTTCTTTGATGTCTGAAAGGTTTTAATAAGGGTACATACACCTTCCGTCAGCTCGAGAGCCACAGAAAAATGCCACCTTCACCACTGCATGGGTGGCAAGCATTCTAAAAGATCACAATGTCTAAATAAGAGACAAGAAAACATTGATGGTTATGGTGGGGGGAAAAACAGTTCACGATTAGCAGTTCATTGCATGTACAGAAAAATCCAAATATTTCAAGTGGTGCGGTCAGCATCCTGGTGGATATATTTATACAGTTAAACATCATAAAAAGACACTATTGTTTTGGTTTTGTGTGAGTAGAGAAAGTTGGGTCACTATGGAAGATGAATGGAAAAAAGAACCAGGAAATGCAAGCCTTTTTTAGACTCCATCTGGGCTGAGAGATTTTAATATTACACAGAATCTTTCACAAAGGACAGGAAATGACAACGCTAGAATAAAATACGTCCATGTTGGAAGGAGAAAGAGCATCACAAATGGTATAAAAAGGTGGCTTGCTCCTACTTGTCCCGCTGTGAGGAAGTAAACACCCTGTAGACCCATGTCTTCTCGCTCCCGGATGCCCACGGTTACGGGGACAAGTAATTGACGTACGTGAATTCTCTAACTCCAGAGAAAACTCTCCTGATCGGACGGCTCCATCTCTCAGTACAGTTTTAGCTCCTCAGCAAGTGCTAGCTACAGTCAACATGTTTGATATTTTTACTGGAAGAAAACAATTTGTTTTCTGATTGCAGTGGGTTCTGCGTGCCAGCCGCTACCCCCAGCTTTCACAAGTCTTGATCAGGTTGTTAAAAATCTAACCATAATCAGATAATGGAATGAAAGTCAGTTATAAATGCTTCTATATAAACTGTGGTGCTAATTCAGAGCTTTTCAAATGTAGGTTGTCTTATCAATTTTCTTCTGAAAGATGCAAAAGTCTTAAAATCGAAGAAATGTAAAGAAATACAGTTAGTTCTCAGGTGATATAAAATCATGTGTTGCAACAGGAATGAGAAGGTAATCCCATGTTTATCATAGTGGTGGCCACTGGCGGAGAGAATAAACTGTGAATCAAAGAGTGCCTTGTGTATTAGAGTATTTGAACTTTTCCCATGGAATGCTTTGAAAACTTGGTAAATAGCTTATTTTCTAATTTTTGAACCATGGAATTTTGCATAGTTTTCATAGACATGTAGGGAAATTCCAACTAAATATTATAGAACATATTATAATAGCCCACTGACAGTATTTTTTTTAAGTACTGGAGATTCGACCCAGAATCTCATATGACTAAGCCTGTCCTCTGGCAACTGAGCTACAATCCCAGCCCTGAGTAAATTTGTAATTATTAATTACTTTATGTGTTCCTTCTTAATGAAAACTATACATTTTTATGTGTTTAAATATATTTAAGATTAAATTTAATTTCTAAAGTACCAGAACATTCATTTTTAGGAATTAAAATCTTATTGAAACCCTGCACTACCTAAACAACAAAGTTGAAATATCAGAATTTAATCTTTTGGGCTGTCTATCATCCAGTTCAGAAGTATGCTTCCAATTTTGATAATTCTCTCCTCCTTATTAAAATCACTTCACGACCTTGGGTCATTTCAATAGCATAACATATCAGGCTTTGTAGCCCAAGAGATGAGTAAGTAACAATCTCTGTTCACAAACAATTCACAATCCACCAAAGAAGAGGATACTTGTAACCAACTACTTACAGCCAGTGTAAGATTTGAGTGAGGTGATTTTAAGGTCTAAGAGGATATGCTGATCACTCTCTTACCAGATGGGTAAGTGATTCAGGGAAGAACTGGTAGGAAAGAAAAGGATAAGAGGGTTCACCAAGTGTTGCAGTCAGGTTCGTATTGCTGTTAGGAATCACCCAACCAAGAGCAGCTTGTGGGAAAAAAAAGAGGTTTATTACAGGCTCGAGGGGGAAGCTCCATGATGGCAGGGGAAAACGATGGCATGAGCAGAGGGTGGACCTCACCCCCCAGCCAACATAAGGTGCACCATAGCAACAGGAGAGTGTGCCAAACACTGGCATGGGGAAAACTGGCTGTAACACCCATAAGCCCGCCCCCAACAATACATCACCTCAAGGAGGCTTTAATTTCCAATTGCCATCAGCTGGGGAACCTATCATACAGAACACCTAAGTTTATGGGGGACACCTGAATCAAGTCACCACAGAAAGGACAAGATATTCTAGATAAGGGAGCAACTGTCACTCAGGAACAAATGCTTGAGACAGAAATGTGGGGCTCTTCAAATAGAGATGCTTGACAGCTGTTGAATGGGCAATTATTTGCCATCCTACAGACGTTCACCCATTAATTCCTTTGTCTATGGTTCATGCTGCCATTCCTGCATACTGGAGTGGATAAAGTTGGTTGTTTTATAGTTTACGATACTTTTTGAAATATTTTTTGTTTATTTTTATTTATTTGAAAGTGACAGACAGAGAAAGAGGCAGATAGAGAGAGAGAGAGATGGGCGCGCCAGGGCCTCCAGCCATTGCAAACGAACTCCAGACGTGTGCGCCCCCCTTGTGCATCTGGCTAACATGGGTCCTGGGGAATCAAGCCTTGAACCGGGGTCCTTAGGCTTCACAGGCAAGCGTTTAACCGCTAAGCCATCTCTCCAGCCCATGACACTTTTTTTAAAGATACCAACAATTTATTTATTTTTATTATTTATTTATTTATTTTTATTTATTTATTTGAGAGTGACAGAGAGAGGCAGATAGAGAGAGAGAATGGGTGCGCCAGGGCCTCCAGCCACTGCAAATGAACTCCACATGCATGCACCACCTTGTGTATCTGGCTTATGTAGGTCCTGGGGAATCGAGCCTTGAACCGGGTCCTCAGGTTTCACAGGCATGCGCTTAACTGCTAAGCCATCTCTCCAGCCATGTTTATGATACTTTTAATCTTTAAAAGGGGCTTGGCCTGGGTTTCTCAACTTGACACTACTGACAGTTTGGACAAAATAAGTATTTATTTGGGGGAACTTTTCTAAGCCATGTAGGAAGTTTAATTGCATTCTAGGATTTTAGCCACTCAAGTCCCTCTAGTAGCATCTTTCTTCTAGTTAAGACAAACAGAAATGTCTGTAGTCATTGCTAAATGTCCCAAAGGGAAGAAAAACACCCCTAGCTAAAACAAATTGTGCTGAATTTATGTGACCACAAAATTTTTAATATTGGTAAGCATTGTGATTCTAATAGAGAGGAAGGATTATAAGGGGAAAAGTTCACCATATTCAAAAGTTTATAGAAATATGTGTATAGAATTAAACGCATTAACCAGATGAATACTGTTCTGGTTTGAAAGTAAAATATCCTCAAAGGTTCATGTGTTTGAACACTTGGTCCCCAGCTGGTAAAGTTGTTTGGGAAGGTTGTGAAATCTTCAACAGTTAGAGCCTTGCTGGCGGAAGTAAGCCATAGGGGGCAGGCCTTGAGTATTATAGCACCGCCATACTTCCTGCTTATTCTCTGTTCCTAACTCTGGAGGCAAGGTGACCAGTCGCCTTCTCTGTTTCTGATGCCATTCCTTCCCTACCATAATAAACTATATCCCCTCCAAACATAAGCCAATATAAACGCTTTCTTCCTTAAGATGCTTTATCACAACAGTGAATAACATTACTATACGTACATTTCCAATCAAATGGAATTGCACCTGATGTGCATTTCTCTACATAGACTTCCCAGACGATATGGAAAAATTAACGAAAACACACAAACAAACACTCCCAAACCAAACAGGTAAAAACAAAGAAACTATTTTATTCAGGGATGTGGTACACATGATCATACTTTGCTAACTACAGATTTCCTTTTTTTGTTGTTTGTTTTTCGAGGTAGGGTCTCACTCTGGTCCAGGCTGACGTGGAATTAACTATGTAGTCTCAGGGTGGCCTCAAACTCATGGCAATCCTCTTACCTCTGCCTCCCGAGTGCTTGGATTAAAGGTGTGCACCACCAAGAAATTTACTATTTTTTTTTAAAAAATACTTTATTTATTTATTTGAAAGAGAAAGGGAGAGACAAAGAAAGAGAGAGAGAGAGAGAGAGAAAGAGAGAAGAGAGAGAGAATGAGTGTACCAGGCCATCAGCCACTGCCAACCAACTCCACTCACTTGTGCCCCCTTGTGCATCTGGCTTATGTTGGTCCTGGGGAATCGAACCCTGGGTGCTTTGGCTTTTACAGGCAAGAGCTTAACCACTAAGCTATCACTCCAGCCCAAGATCCGCCCCCCTTTTTGTAATAAATGGGGCTTTTTGTTTCCAACAACTTTCTCATTTGTGTTGAGAATGACATATCAGAGTCTCAATGAAAACTCTGATCTTAGGCAACTTAAACCAGCTGAGAAGTTAAACCCTAATGTAAATGAAATCTCATAATCATTTCCTTTTCATCCTAAAGTCATTTATATTTAAGTATAGGAATATTTGAGAATCAAAATAATTGGTTTATTAATGTGCGATTTCTAAGATAATTTGTCTTGTTTGAAACTAATCTTATGATTCTAACTTAAAATGTGTAATTTAAATGATTATGTGAATTTTTAAAATTTGAAGTTGAAATTTTGCACAGTTTACATGAAACATTGAAATAGTCAGGATAGTTTAAGAATCACCACGTTTAAAGTTTGGTAGATTTATAGAAGCATTTAATTAAAGGATTGTTTCTTTCTTCTTTTTTTTTTCTTTTGGTTTTTCGAGTTAGGGACTCACTCTGGCCCAGGCTGACCTGGAATTCACTATGTAATCTCAGGGTGGCCTCGAACCCACAGCGATTCCTCCTACCTCTGCCTCCTGAGTGCTGGGATTAAAGGCGTGCGCCATCACACCAAGCTTTAAAGGATTGTTTCTTCATTAAGGTTTTTAAAAGAAAGAAAATTTACTTTGTAAGTTCATTTATCCACCTGTGTGGATGGAGAATACTGCTCCCAGAAACCATAGTTTATTAAATAAAGATCCCAGTGAGAGGGGTGAGATATTTCTCTGTAGAGTGTTGGATGGGGAGACTGCTGAGGTCCCCAAAACAATGAAGGCTGCTGTTACTGCTCTTGGTTGCCCAGTGGAACTGGAAGGTAAGACTACTGGTGGAGGTACCTCATGCTTCAGTTGAAGGACATAGAAAAATCAAGCTGAAGTTAAGATGGAAGCTTCACCTTTACTGGCTAGCTTCCATAGGGCTTAAAGGTGCCATTCAGGCTACTGGAGGAGGAAAGTCATCAATAGTCTTGGACACCATGTGCTACTACACACCAACCTACCAAGAAATGCTCACTGGTGTAACAGTGGTGTGACTGCTATGAGGGTAACCAATTGCTTTCTGATTAGATTTGAGGTCTGCTCCATAGGAAAGAATTCATGCCTGCACCAGTAAACTTGGTCAAAAGCCTATGGCTAGGAAGGTCATAGGTACTAGAGGGGAAGACACTATTATTGTTTTGCTAAATGCACATATTGTGATCATAAGCCTACCTTCCAAATATTTATGTTTATGCCCACAAATTAGTGCTGCTCTCAGCCTTGCTCACGGAAGTAGCTTTCTTTCTAGTGTATAGTAGTTTCTGAAAATATTCCTAACTACTCAAAGAGCTGAGAATAAATGATTGTTGAGTGCTCAGCCATAAATATGACATCTACATAATGACTTCCAAGGCTCAGGAACATTGTGGAGGAGAGGGAGAAAAGAATGAGCCAAGCCGGGCGTGGTGGCGCATGCCTTTAATCCCAGCACTCAGGAGGCAGAGGTAGGAGGATCACTATGAGTTCGAGGCCACTCTGAGACTCCATAGTGAATTCCAGGTCAGCCTGGACTAGAGTGAGACCCTACCTCAAAAAACCAAAAAAAAAAAAAAAAAAAAAAAAAGAATGAGCCGGGCGTGGTGGCGCACGCCTTTAATCCCAGCACTTGGGAGGCAGAGGTAGGAGGATCACCGTGAGTTCAAGGCCACCCTGAGACTCCATAGTGAATTCCAGGTCAGTCTGAGCTAGAGTGAGACTCTACCTCGGAAAACCAAAATAAATAAATAAATAAATAAGAATGTAAGGGCTGGAGTGTGGGGAGGAGTTCTGTGGGTTGCTTTCTTCTAAACATGACATGGTCATTGTACTCATGAACTCACAGTAGCTGTGGTTACCTGCACAAGAGGGCTCAAATGTACATTCCAGCATGGATGGGAATGGGGCTCATGAGACCCCATCCTTCCCTCGAGGCACTGTTGTCAGTTACTGGCTCCTGGGAAGGGGGGGAGAAGGATTCATTTCCTTCAGTAATACAGCCATTGGTAAGCTGTCTGTTCTCTGGTAAGTAACTCCTCACCCATGATCATGCAATTAAATTCTGTAGGACACACACACACACACACACAGAGCATCAAAGTTGAAGGGAGTTGGGAGAAAGAAAGGGCTTAACAGATAGGTGTGGAGGGGACAAGAACATGTAATGGAGGTAAATATAATCAAAATACAATGCATACTTGAATGAAATTGTCAAAGAAGTAACTTGATTTAAAAGAAAGAATATATATCAAATTTAAAAATGAAGCTTTTAATGTTGAAGGGAAATTATGTTAAACTTTTTTAAAATTATGTTATATTTGTAAAAATAATGATGTTTGCAAGTAGAAGTACAAGGTTAAGGAAAAATTAAGCTTTAGAATTTTTACTTTAAAATACATTTATTTTTTTATTTTCTAAAAAAATTATTTTTTTATTTGCAAGGACAGAGAGAGAGGGACGGGAGAGAGCATGCCAGGGCCTCTAGCTTCTAGGATACTTTGTTTATCTGGCTTTACATGGGTACTATGGAATCAAACCTCTGGATACTGCAAGACTTATATCAGCCAAGAGGTACAATAGTGGTATTTCTGTTATGGGGAAACAAACTGTTCTGTAATTGGACTGGAGGCCTGCTCCATGGGAGGGAATACATGTCTGATGCTGAAAACCTATGACAGGGGAAGTCATGAGCCTAGGGATGGAACGTCTGCTGGTGGCTGGCTAAATGTATATACTATGCTCACCAAACTGCCCAGTAAGCACTTCTCTTGATGTTCATACCTCTATATTAATGCTATTCTCACTTTTGTTTAGAGAAGCTTCTCTCTTCAGATGGCGGTAACTTCAGGGATGACTCAAAAGGCACCATGGTGCTGAGAAGAACCGACAGAGGAGTGTTCAGCACTGAAACACCTCTATCACACCTTCCAAAGCTCAGGGTCCATTGCGGAAGAGGTGGTGGGAAGAATGTAAGAAGAGAAGGGGAGGACTGCTTACAATGCATTCTTCCAGACACAAAATGGGCTGGATATTCATGGCCATACAGTACCTAACACTACCTACACAAGACCATCAAATCAGATGAAAAGATGACATCAAAATGAAAAAGAGAATGATTGAGAGGAGGGGGGGATATGTTGGAGAATGGAGTTTCAAAGAGAAAGTGGGCTGGGAGGGAATTACCACAGTTTATTGTCTATAATTATGGAACCTGTAAATAAAAAAATACAAAGAATAAAAGAAAAAACCTTGAATCCTTAGGCTTTGTAGGCATGCACCTTAACTGATAAACCATCTCTCCACCTCATTTTTTAAAAAATAAAATGACTTCTGGGCTGGAGTAATGGTGTAGTGGTTTATGTGCTTGCCTGTATACCCTAAGGACCCAGGTTTGATTCCCCAGTAGCCACAGTAGCCAGATGCCCATGGTGGCACATACATCTGGAGTTCATTTGCTGCAGCTACAGGCCATGCTGCTGTGCCCATTTGCGCTCTCTCTCTCTCTCTCTCTCTCTCTCTCTCTCTCTCTCTATATATATATATATATATATATATATATATATATATATATATCTGCCACTCTCAAAAAAATAAATAAAAAGTCATTTTGTATTAAGGGCATAATACATCCTGAAGGATATAACAAAACTCACATGAATGAGAATGTTTCCCTTTGTAAAAGGGGGCTTAACAGTACCAGTGAGGGGCAAACTGGTATCACATCCCTTCTGACACAACTTACTAAGGAAGTCACCTCACCTATTTAGTATCTCTGTTAATCTGAATTTAGCCATGGTAAAATCAGCAAATCTAAGCAGAGGGACACATCGTCCCAACAAATGGCCAGGATTCTTTATGACTTCACAGTTATCCTTATAACATGTCTTTTAAGGCATGACGGTTGTCATCATCACTGTCATCATCACGAGGGAACTGATATCATCCAACACCCCTCTACCCCCAACCAAAAGGCAAACAAGCAAAGAAAACAGAGGGGGCCTGGGCCACTAACTGTGTGAGCGCTGTTTTGGTCTGGATGCCCAACTGATCATCTAACCATGACATGATCACAACAGTCTCACAACTCTGAGGGGAAAGGATTCTTGCTCTGAGATGACAGATATGATGAATTCAAGGGGAACTCTAAAGATGTCAACAATTTATACTGGTGCATTTAAATTTTGGGTTCATACAGTGCACTGTAAATCGAGCTGGGGAATACTCATTGTTCTGCTTTTGAACTTCCTGCAGGTTCAGTTTTTCAAAATAAAAACTAAAAACAAAATCTCCCAATTCACATTGAATCTCAATTCCCCCCCCCCCCCATCTTATGAAGTGCTTGAATTTCAGGGCTGGAGCCCAACCTCTGGCTCAAAGGAGCTATCTTGGCCTAGGGTTGCGTTAGCATGGGTTGGCTTAGGCACGTGCTTCTTTCCAAATGTGGACCTGTGAAACAGCAAGAATGGTTTGCTAAGACCCTTCCTGTTTCTGCTTCTAGAAGAGTTTATAGGAGCCAAGTACATTTCTTCCTTTATCATGTTTATATAAAACTGTAAGCCTTGATAATTCTAGAAGCTTCCAAAAGGGAAAGAGATGACAGGATGTAGGGAAGTAGATGAGAAACTGCTGGGGTAAATCAACCATGGAAAGAACATGCTACATCGGTTCTTCCAGATAGGGAAATCGGTTCCATACCATTTGGTGTGAGCCTTGTTTGTGGGAGCATCTCCAGGGAACACTTCTGATCTGAGCCATTCACAGAAGCTGTCATCATAGGCAGGTTTCACATCCTTCAAAAAGTTGACCTTGATATCTCTGTTCCAAAATGCTGCTGGAATTTTCATGAGGTTGTTTGGCAAAACATATTGATTGGCCGTGTATGGAAGAAGTACGACTATGCAGTCAGGAAAATGGAAAGTAGCTTGGGAAACTGGGAGAATAGTTGTACTTAGGGATTTCCAGAAAAACGAAAACAACATGCTGTGTGTATATTTTAAATAGAGTGAGAATTGGCCTAGGTGCTTATAGGTGCTTCTAAAGTTCAGAATCTGACAGAGACAGGTGTTGGGCTGCAAACTTGGGAAGACTTGATGTTCAGGTCCAAGAGCAGTCTTCTTGAAAACTCCCAGCTTAAGATAGGCCAGTATTTGTTCTATCTGGGCCTTCGACTGATTTAAGGAAGCCCACCCACGTTGTGGACAATAATCTAATTTGCTTTCTTCAAAATCTACCTACTCAAATGCTAATCTTATCGGAACACCTTTTATTTAAAAAGAAAAGAAAGAAACATCTTGGGCTGGAGAGATGGCTCAGCAGTTAAGGTGCTTACTTGCAAAGTCTAATGAGCAGGGTTCAGTTTACCAGCAACCACCTAAAGCTGATGCACAAAGTGGTGCATGCATCTGGAAGTTGTTTGCAGGGGCTAGAGGCCCTCTCATGGCCATTCTTCCCCTCTGTCTGGCTCACTCTCTCTCTCTGCCCCTCTCTCTGCTTGCAAATAAATAATTTAAAAAAATAAAAAAAGAAACTTCTAGAATGATTTACAGTCAAAAAATATGGACGGTGTGGCACAATTTTGACTAAGAATGTAAATATCCAAGGAATAATGACTTAGCAACAGGTGCAAGCATGTCTGAGCTTGCCCCGGGAGAAACTGGGTAGTGAAAAAAGAGAAAAACCAGTTCACTAGAGATTTTCCCATTTTCCTTTATACCTTGTGCTCTGCCTTCATCTTCCTTTTGAATCCAGACTCAGCCCCTGCCATCCCACCCCACACCATCTCATTCCAGTCTTGATTCAGTTTTTGACAATGCACCTCATCACTCACTAAGTACATTTAATTTCCACTAAGAGGTCACGAAAGTGCATTTTCCAAGCTGAATATTTAGTTTATGTTTGTTTGTACTCACAAATTCAGAAGAGGCTGGAAGCAGAAACTACACACTTCAGACCTTGAAGTGATGAACTGTGAGAATGCAAACACCCCTGCCTTTCTTGTCTTTGCTCCGTTATCAGTGCCCATAGAGGAGGAGGGCTTTTACGTTCCACTACGCATGGAAGCAAGATCTGAGGATCTACATCTACTATACATGTCTGGGGACCTACTCAGTGAATGCCTATGTTTCAGGACAATTCGTCCTACCGTTCAACTTATCTCATGCTTTCGTAAGTTCTGCTGGTGCCTATGTGTTTATAGTTTATATTGAAGGAATTATGTGTTAGCCTTTCTACTCTGATACGATGTAGCGTATTTCAGAAGTTCAAGGATGTTGTTAGGTACAATTTGCCCATGCTCTGTATCAATAACTACAGTATCTTGGGGCTGAGGAGATGGCTCAGATGATAAAGCCCATGTCCTGCAAACATGAGGAGCTTAATGTGGACCTCCAACACCTCTAAAATTGCCAGATAGGCATAGTGGCCCACCTGTAATCCTAGCTCATGGGAGGCAGAGATGGGATCCCTGGGGTAAGATGGATAGATAGCTGGATTAGCAGAACCTGTGAGTTCTAGGTTTAAGTGAGAGAGCCTGTCTCAATTAATAAGGCACAGAGTAATCCAGCAAGTCACCCTACGTCAATCTCTGGCCTTCACATGCATGTGCATGCATACACACCCACACATCCATTTCCAACATGCACATACACATGCATGCACACCACACACATTACACACAACATGCATAACCTTGTCATAAAACACCTCCAATGCATTCTTCCACTTACTTTATTCATGTGAAATCACTATTCTAGTTACAGTATGGATGTAACTATGAGCTGGAGAACAAAACAGACTATATACTTTTCCATTTTTCCAAGGTTTTAGGGGTATCAAATGCAATTGATTTGCATAATCACTTGAAATGTATCATGCTGATGCCAAAGTGTCAACACAAGTGTTCAAATGCCTGAATGCCTGCTCAGTTTGATGCTGAAGACATTACTAAAGATGAGCTCCAAATCGGCCATGAAAGGGGAGGTAGGGGAGCTGGAGAGATGGCTCAGTCATTGTAGGTACTTACTCGCAAAGCCTGATGGACTGGGTTTGATTCTCTAGTACCCATGTAAAGCAAGAAGAAGAAAAGTGGAGCATGCATCAGGAGGTTTTGTTTGCAGTAGCAAGAGGCCTTAGAGTGCCCATTCTCTCATTCTCTCTCTCTCTCTTCTTGCAAAGAAACACATAAAAAAGAACGGTGAGCCAGGTTCTGTGTCTCTAATTTATTGATGGAGTCCAAAGGCCACACTAATGCAAGCTTTCAGAGCCCTGGGCATGACTTGGCTCAGGAACATTTATGAGCTGTAACATTTAGCTTTCCAGGGCCATGTCTAGGACATGCATTGGTGGTTATATGGTCAACCGTAGGAGGACAAGAGAATCTAAGGCCGTGGCAGTGTTACTCTTGATATGCTGAACTAACCTACATCTCTGGGACAGACAAGAATGTTCTAAGGGAGCTAGAATCACAGTAGATCATGACACCGACTTTCAGCATTTTGCCATTTTCTCAAGACAGGATTGTACTACTTGTGTGTAAACAAGACCCCTAGTAAGAGACAAGGGCCCTGTGCCTATATTCCTACTTAAACAATACTGGGACTTTTCTGAGTTAACCTTT
The DNA here is from genome assembly GCA_036346955.1 of Dipus sagitta. Lineage (NCBI taxonomy): Eukaryota > Metazoa > Chordata > Mammalia > Rodentia > Dipodidae > Dipus > Dipus sagitta. The sequence goes on along the minus strand of CM070772.1, from coordinate 36,638,209 downwards.
GTTTAGTATACTTGTTTAAGTCTGATGTTGCTGGTGTCATCATGGTCTTGTAAAACTGGATCTCTCACTTTCCTCTCAATCTCTCTCTTTCTCTGTCTCTCTCTCTCTCTCACACACACACACACACACACAAATGAGTGAAACTATTTTTAAAAAGCATGTAAAAGTTGTTCCTGTACAAGGCAAATGCAATTTATTTCAGAAATACACAATCACCCAAGCGTATGCTGTGTAGGCGTTCATTGGTGACTTTAGACTAAACAGGAAGTGATGTAAATTATACTTGTTACACTGCAGGGAGAGAAATATATTAAATCCAGACAGCACAGGGACAAAAAGGACAAGCAGCTCATTGTGTTGAAGGCAGCCATGTAACTTTGGTGAGGAAACAATGAACTACATACTATGAAAGCTTTTAGTGATCATTGGGGACTAAATGATTTTGTTCTAGCATGGATTGTATTTTTTTTTTTTTTTTACTAAAGCCCCAAAATATTGTAATCTAAAGCACATTGCTGTTCTGTACTTTTAACTATTTCATGCTATTGTTTCCTAGTCATTAAACTGGAGGGAATGACAAACAATGAAGTCAGCAATATTTAGATTAGAAATCTTAGGTATGGCCAAACACCCAATGCACAGGTGAGGCCTGAGGAATTTCTGAATTATCTAGCACCTGTATAATCTCAGCTGTTGAAGTATCCAGGAATCACGTGCTAGAGGAAATCACAACAAATAAATTACTTGGAAAGTAAAACATCATGTGGTCTATTATATGAGACTTGTCTCATGGCCTATTGCATGACGGAGCCTCTAGAGGGGACATAAACAAAGCTGGAGGGCCGATCTGGCTGCTTGTGTGGCCTGAAGAGAATTCTCTCTGGCTGAAAATTAAGCAAAAGTTACATAAATCTAATGTCCTACTCGCCATTTGATTGACAGATCATATCCAAGAAGAAGTAACTAGATGGAGTAGGGTTAGCCTTGCGAGCACAACCACTGGGCCTCAAGAACAGTTGTTGAAGACAAACTCCTCTCATGAACTAGCTCCTACCTTAATTGAGCACTTCAACACATATTACAGCTAAAACTTCACAAATGATTTAGTAAAACTAGACTTCGTGGTCCAGTGCATCAGATTTTCAGAGACATCTCGTCCCTAAGTGAATTGTAAACGCCAGGAAGAGAAGCTACCTGGTTATCATTGAGAGAGGAACAGACTTTCCCAAGGTGTCTCAGAAGTGTTCAAACAGGGATGAGCTTGGGCAAGCCAAAATGCCAGCGACTCAGATCTGCGCAAGGTGAAAGAATGGGGGGGGGGGGGTCAATGCTGAGGAAGTGTGAGGCATCGCTCCCAGGCTCTCTAGTTTCTTTCCATGCAACAGAACAATGTCTCAGAACTCAGTATTCTCTTGGGTAAGGATTTGAGGTGGTAGTCAAGTGAGTCAAAATCTGTCAGTCTCAGATTTTTCTTTGCTCAGTAAGAAGGATCTTTTGATGGGCATGTATATATATATATATATATACATATATATATATATATATATATATATATATATATATATATATATAATTGAAGGCACCTGTTGAATGTTTCCTGATCACCTACGTTACTAATCTTGGCCACATCTCCCACTCTTCACTTTCTACCCTTTGTCTGTTTCTTTGCAGTCATAATTTTTAAGTAGCTAAAGATTCTCATTTTCCCACTGGGGTGACTGGAGATTTTTCCTCAACTCATTGCCTCACTTTTCACCTGTAAAATTAGGATGTGTAGAGACTCTAATTCAAGATTTTTTTGAATGAATAAAGGGAACACATATGATATTAAGGATTCTGTATCGTAACTTTTACTACCATTCTTTCTGTCGAATTTATTTCTCTGGATTTTTTACTATGCTGTAATAAAGATTTTAAGGGCATATTTTATCAATTAATGATTCTACTCATTAATGGACTTATTTATAAAAGCCTCAATAATCCAGTTTTGTTTAAAAAGAAGTGCAAAAATAAGCTAGTCCCAGGATGCGCTGCATGGGTCAGTCTACACTTCAGTGAAACAAAGTCTGAAGAACTAATAATTCACAAAAATTCAATTACTAGCTCTGAAAGATACATGTGTCCTACTAGCTGGTCCTTCTGGACCATAAGTTTGATATCCACTCAAACATCATTAGGAATTCCTTTGTAGGTGAAATTTGTTACAAAATAAAAACTTTTTTTAATATACTCTATCTAACTCTATTTCAATTTACTCTGTAAGTTGGTAAAACTTTTCAAGACAAAGGTGTAATTAGAATGGTTCATAATGATGATTTCCAAAGTAACTGAGTCAGCTTTAGTAATAATTAGGGAATTTTGTTCCATACAAAATGCTTTATTTAACCTTCATGCCTTCATTCAGATAATTATACAAATGCATACAGTTAAAGGTTTAAACTCTATTTCAGTTCACAGCTCAATTCATAGGAAAGTTGAATACAGAAAAGCAATGCACCAACAGAATATGTCTGAGACACCATTTAAAACGATAACACTTGTTCATTAAAATCTCTGAGAATAGACTGGAATAATCACCCTCTGAGAGAATCTCATTAGAAGAGTCTCCCTTTACATTATCATAGGGCTAAAAAAAAAAATCACCATTTTACAGTAAAAAGAAAAAACCTCTGAGTATATTTACAGTACATACACTATACATAAATACAAGAACAACACTTACATAATATTAATAAACTCATAACAGGAGTTGCCTAAACACTACAGAGTATATAAATGCAGAGGAAACTATTAGGAAATTAGATCTTTAAGCTGAAGAAATAAATTCATTTGCAATTAAAACTCTGAACAGAAAAACCAAATGAAGAACTTTAAGAACTCAACACGTTTGCTTGCCAGCATCATTGGGGGACTTTATCCTTTAATGTGTAGGATCTCCTCTGGGCACTCGAGCTCTGGGGTCAGAAACCCAAGAGTCTGTTGTAAAATTACATACATCAAGTGAATCAGAAGCAGCCCATCTGTTTAATTTGCTGTCCAGAGGCATTGAGCCTAGAATAACTGCTTTGTAAACTAAAGGAGTTTTTTTGTATTTTTACACAGAAAGATCTTGTGATCCAATCACCATGTATAATGAGCTAAGTGTCAAGGAGAAGAAAAAGAGATGCCTGCTTGTTTTGGCCAAAGATGATTATTTTCTTTATTTTCATGTATTTTTCAGATGTGACTGGGAGATTCAAAAGAATATGATGTTTCAGTTGCCCCCCACACACCAGGAGCAATGTCTAGACTACTTCTAATTATAACTAAGTCATTTTAAGTGGCAGGTGGGTATCTTAAAGGTGGTCTGTTCTCATCGTTCACAACATAGAAAAGTCTGAGTACATTCTTCTATGGACAAACATGAATCTGCTGGTTTCTCTCTCTCTCTCTCTCTCTTTTTAATGATCATGATACACATAATTACATTATGAGGCAGAATGACATAATACATAAGACAATGTTTTCAAGCTGGTTTTGTTAAGTAGTTATCTCACATCCACAGAGTTGGTTGGCCATGTGATGCAATGTGTTCCACACAGACATGGACAAAACAATAAGCCACCATCCCATGGGGGGCACAGTGGTTTTGAAAAAGGAATCTTCAAACACAACAAATTGTAGACAGACAAGTTGATAGGAAAGAGCCTTGTATATAGGCACCAGTGCCCCAGTTCAACAGTACCCATTCAATGTAATAAAGTTTGAGAAACAAAATATAGCCTATGGTCTAGATATAATCACAAAATTTTTGCCATGGGAAAGCTAGAAACATGAGTGGGGCAAAAAGTATTATCTATAAAAATTCTGTGACGTTGTATCTTGAGAGCATAAAATTAGCAGACAGGGAAGATGTCTACAAGACCCTAAAATATCTTACTTTTTGATTGCTTGGAAACATATACTACTAGACTTGGGCCTAAAATTTATCCTTTAATACACCCTCCTTCCTAAACAAAAATGAATCTCTGTGAAGGTCTTGTTAACCTGCTTTGGAAAAAGTCAGAGAAAGTGATTCTCAAACAGGAGTCAGTGGGTCTTCTTGCTTTACACAAAGGGCAAACTCTATTGTCTGAAACACTTCAAAGTTCTAGAGACAGAATCCAGAAAGAAAAGGTATTGATGCAAGGATTCTCACTATTTATCGCTTGTCAACCCACTGAAAGTGGCTGGCTTTGCCATTTGAGAAATTATTGCTGGTGAAATCCAATTACTGTGAAGAGTCCCAGTCTGCAGCAGGTTTTATACATGCACACTTGCTTTCAACATGGATGAGAAGTTGTTTACACGAGGTTTATCTCTCCCCCCAGACAATGAACAGGGAGAAAGACCATAATTCAGGAAATTCATTTTCAGAAATTGGAACACTCTGAGAAGTGACATTCTTAATGTTTTCAAAGTCCATTAGTGCACCCATGAATCAATACTGTCAGAAACCTTGTTCTACACAGAACAGGAGGGATTGCATTTCTCTGATGTTGGGCAGCTTCTCACAGAAAACTCAATTAAACTAACAATACTATATAGGCAGATTATTTATGAGACTATTTAAAACATTCCAAGGCAGTACTTTAAGTGAGAAATCTGAAAAGGAATTAATTATGCATTGATCATCTGAATGCTTGTGATCACCTCCCCATGAATACCTGCAAGAGCCGGTTCTGATATTAAAACCTAGCTCCATGGAGTTGAGGGGTTGGAATGCACTTTCACAGACCCTAGCAGGTCTATGTTGGGGGAAATGGCATCTACTAGTCATGTGAAGAACGATGTGCTATTGAGCAAAATCAATTGAGGTTAAAATGCTACTAAGGCAGGGATGGATTTTGAGGCTCTTAGAGCACCGGGGCAAACATGGGGGAAGAAAGCGACAAGTCCGTGGAGACATGTGGTTCACTATTTGTCTACGATGGTCCTTCAACACGGAGTCTCCAGGAGAGGCCTGATTTCCTGTACTCACGTGCTAGGTCATACCTTGGCATTTTATTTGGAAAGTGATGACTACTCTGATAAGGTGCTCATAATACCACCAAGCTAGAGAGCTGGGAATGTGGCTGCTGGTGGTGCCTGTACAGTGGAGAAGACATGGGGTGCAGAGTCAGGTGGTACCGCATCCCCACTCGGACCCTTTACTTGTTCTGTGTCTGAGACATTCAGCCACCCTTTTGGCAGGCCAGCTTCCCATGTGTAAAATGGAAATCTGGTGTGCAGCCTGGGAGGTTCTGTGTCTTAAAGAGAAGTGCCTAGTATAGTCCTTGGCAGGTAGTGTTGGATGAAGAACAGCTATTATTTCATGGTTTGCTGAATGTCAGACTTTCCAGGATATTTTAGGATGTTCAGGCAGCAGGTACAAAGAAACCGGGTTAGAAGACTCACTTCAGTGAAATCAGGAAACACAGAGGCTTTGCTCTGACACCTGTTTGGGTTTCCCAGCCCTCTCTTGGTAATTTTCTTTCCCCTTCTTCTTTTCTGGATCTAGGTGGGAGAAAGAGTAGATGGTGTTCCAGGCCTGTGGTCTGGGTCTGGAGAATGCTGTCCATCACAGTAGTCTAAACTGCCTGGGGGTTGATTCAGTCATACTTTTAAAATTGCTCTTACCAAATGTTTGGCTCTCAAAGAGTATAATTTTGCTGATAGCCTCAACAGCTTGTTTGGGTGAATTTGTGCTGTGGGATGGATGGCAGGGCTGGAGAAATTCCAGGGTGCATGTCTCTTCATACAGTGTCATTGTTCCTTTCTCGCCATGACTCTACTTGTACCCATAAAACGATTTCAGAAATAGCTTGTGAACTTCCGTATGTACCTCAGGTAATTTTTGGGACTAACTGCAAAATTGGCTAAAGGGTAAGACTTAGCAAGTATCAGGAGGGTTGTTGGGGGGGGGGCAGAAATGATTTGCCAATGTCCATTTTGAAATGGTTCTTTGATGATAGCCAGGAAAATATTAGGCAAAAAGAAAATGGAGAACATAGAGATGATGCGTGCATTGGATCTAAGAGCATTAAATGAAGCAAATACCCTTCGGAGTTTTGTTCTACATATATTGGTGTTTTTTCAGTGAGCAAACCATTTTGAGCCCTATATACTATTTTATAAGTTTTGGGCAAATCACAGTCAAGTTTTTAATCTGAGCATTGTAACTGTCTTATGCTATAGCATACATTGAAGATGACCTTAATGTTCATATCTGCACTGTCAAGTTCTCTATGCACAACCAAATTAAGAAATATTAATAGCAAATAAGATTATTTATATTAAACACTCACCAAAGCCTTTTTCCCTCTGTTGGGTATGTGAACAGATTCAATTGAATGTGTGTATATACTTACTCTGTTTACTGTGTTTTCAAACTGCAAGAAAATCCCAGTCTGATGAAGAGTTATTGCTGTGTAAAAGTATAGGGTTATCTCATTGGTCATGTTTAGTGACAGGCACTTTCAGCATTTAATTCATTTCGGAAAATGGGAATTCGCTTACTCCTATTACAGGTACAGATGTCTTTTTAGTATGTGGCCCTATCTACATCCTGTTAGTATGTACTTACACATGAAAGCAATTCCTCTGGGACTTAAGCAAGAATAAACACCTGCACTTTTCGAAACACCTCAAGAATCACTTTGTAGTGAAGAAGCTAACAAAGAGAGAATTACTGGCCACTCTTTGCTTTAGCACAAGTAAATTCCTATTTTCCCCTTTGCAAGAAAAGAGATTACAAGTTTGGAATCAGTTGTCTGTAGCAACTTAAAATGAGTTCATTTGGGTTGTGACCCGTGCTGGCTAAACTGTGACAAGCGGCCACTCCATTCTTACAGAGGACAGAGACCAAACTCTGACAAATGGGTGAGCTCCACGGCAACGTCGCTAATGTGTGCAAGATACACAAGGCATATCTGAACGAGTGTTTTCTTTTTATTGTGATGAAAACTAGAAACTTTTACCCCCAACATACTTCATCAAACTATTTACAACCCCTGTAAAATTTGTGTGTTTGAAAATACTTTTTCCACTATCACATATGTTACGAATACAGTAAAATATCTTCACTCTATTTTTGAAAGATGCAGTATCCTTCTATTTTATTTTCTTATGAAAATCTGATTTCTATTGCAATTGCTCAGTATTCAGCATATTTAAAATACCAATGGACATGGGTCACTAAACAGACATTATTCTATCATGAAACTGTGAAAATATAGCATTTGAAATTTTTATGTACAGTTCTTAACTATAAAATGCAGGCAAAGTTATATAGTATTATAAGCTGATTCCCTAATAAGGTAATAACTTACATTTCTATATAGCATGGGTTATTACAAATTCTTTTCTTTTTTAAAAAAAAGTTCTTTGTTTGTACTTATTAGCCCATCGGCTGCTGCATACACAGATGTGGTGCACAGGTTCATGTATTGGGGGATGTCTGTCCAGGAAAGTGGAAGGCAGTGTGGGAATAAGTAGAAATGTAATATGGAAGACATGACTCACCAAACCCTTTTGCTAAACTAAACTAAAACAAAGAAATCAAAATTTTAAAAAGACTCTTATGAGATCTAGTGTCTCAGAAAAAAAAAAAAATAAAGGAAGAGATTTGGTCAATGATGCACATTTACCTGATAAATTTGTAGGTATCAGTAAAAAGAAAAATCTGAGAGTGGAACTGTGAAGATTAAGGCTTCCTGGGCCTATGATGATTTCTCACGCTTATCTCCCATTCAGTCCTTCCTCTGAAGACTGTAGCAAGGATGCCGGTACATGTAATACTGCGTCAGTCCCACAGATCTCACTATCAATGGTAACATAACTTCCGAACAACACCACGGCTACATCTCTAGCAGTCACAACAGCATGACAAAGGCGTATTAATACCATTGAAGGCCTCACCTCACCTTATTCTCTTGCAGCTTTGGTACATCTAATAAATAAAGTACAGATGAGAAATACTGCATCTTTACCCATACACATGGGATCATTCGAATTGACTGATTTCAAAGTGCAGAATTATATTTCCATTTAGAATACAAATGGCAATTTGAAGTTAAAACAAGTTATAGAAAAATGAACACCATCTTTGCATAAGCGAGTCCAAATTCCAGCCACCATGACAATGGCTCTTCTAATGACCTAGAACTGGCAGTTGTAAACACTGTAGCATTTTGTAGCCCCTCCCCTTCCCCTACACCCTCCCACCCCACCTCACCCCACCTGGCAGTTCATCTTCCTGTTTCCCATTTCAAATTTAAAGTGAATTAAAAAGTGCTTGATTTAGTCCTGCTACTGGTTGATAATGAATGTCTTAGGTGCCTTGTAAAGGCAGCAGTATGATCATGGTAAAACCATCAGCGACTTGAGTCCAAATGCCATCATAGGACTTTAGACAGGTTCCCAAGCAGAGTCCATAGCATTTGACGGTAGGAGGCTGCAGCTGGGGAGGAGGCATAAATCCCTCTCCCAACAATTGAAGATCATGATATAAGGGACACTACTCAACCTTTCAAATAGCACAACTTCCTTGCAATCAGGCTCTACATGGCAAAGAGCAAGTCAGTTCTTTCTGCCCCTTCCAAGAAGTCACAGCTGCATGTGTGTGTATATGACACAGTTCCGCACCACGCACATATCCCTAGCTGCAAACTGAACCACTTCAAATTTAAAACCAGTGTGCTTCCAGTTGGAGAACAACTGACAAGTCCTTTAAGAATCTGTCCTTTTTCTGTGGTTTGTCATACGCTGTGCTTTTCAAAAAAAAAAAAAAAAAAAAAAAGTTAGGTGTGTGCATGAACTGGGAGGAGGCTTTTCTGTGCCTAAACATAGTCTACTTTCTGTCCCAAGCCATTTCTTTTACACGGGGAACTCACCTGGGGACAATTGGCTCTGATCACAGACAAGCCCCCCGAAAGTTTCAGTTCCTTGGATTTGCTCCCTTTCTTGTGCTTGGATCCTTCCAAAAAATACTGCTATGTAAAAGGGGGCAATGGTGTGAGGTTGACAGCTTTTATCAGGTAACTTAACATCTTAGCCTGCTTTCCTCTCTGGGGGGGGGGGGCGGTAAGAGGAAAAAAAAAAACCTCGCTTCCCCAAATCTTTCCTATGCAGTTAGAGAGTGCAACTCATTTCATTCTCTGCTAAATTTAAATCAGGCTGTCACTCAAGAAGCTTCCCCTGTCTGTCATGTCAATGACTCCGACCCCAAGGCATCACTCAGTGGAGAAAAGTGGCTCTTATGATAGTAGACAGAACTAACCCAAATCCACACTCCCCTTCTACCTGCCAACCGGGCTCGCAGTGCTGGGGACATGCTTGTCCCACTCTGGGTTCTCTGCCCTGACCAGGAGCTAATGCTGACATGCATCAGGGAGCCCTTTTTTGTTCTGCATGGTCACCAGCAATGGGAAGCAGGAGTTGTGAAAACTCCAACTGGTAAAAACCCTGCTGGCTGGTGGGTAGAGGGACCATGAGGGTAAAGCTATGCAACAGACAATCCTGCAGCCGTTGGTAGAGGGAAATGGCCTGATGAATTCTTTGCCAGGCCTGGCAGAGAGCATCAAGCACATACTTTTGAAGCCAGAATCTGACCTAAGGATCACCCTACTCTACTTTGAATGTGCACCCAACTTTCTTTTGAAAGCTATCCAACAGAAATCACCCTTATTGCAAGGTTCATAATTCTGCTCCGCCAGAATAAGATTATCTGAATTACAAGATGCTCCTACAAGGAATAATTCTGTCACCAGAAACTGTTTCAGAATATTCAGACCTCTATCAGTGAGCTAGGAATATAATGAGGTTCATTTGTGCAATTCTCCAAATCAAGTGCTTGTGATTAAAATATATTGCGAAGGTCTTTGCTGGAGACCTTTTATATCTCAGCTATCAAAAAAATCCTAACAACAACAACAACAAACAACAACAATGACAACAACAAAATCTCACCAAGCCCCTTTGTCACATAAAGCTGGAAAGCTCACAGCTTTTCGTGGGGACAAAAATATGGTAATTTTTCTGAAAGAATGCTTGTCGGTGGCGTATTGCTTTGTTTCCTGTAGTACACTTTTGCTGGTTGCAAAAGGCTCTTAATTGAGGGGTGGTGGGGGCGACGGGCCTTCACTTTGCTCTCACTCTCCTCCCAGGGCGAGTAGGCTCACTGACCCTGCAGGTAAAAAGGCAGGATCACTGGGTCCCAGGACAGTTTAGAAAGCAAAATGTGTAAAGAAGAGCCTACCCGACAGGAGAGCCCTGAGCTTTGGCTCTCCAAGTCAGAAAACTAGCACCATGACAGGCTTTCTACCAGGATACTCGCTTCCCACCAACTCAAGTCTAAGGAGAGAAATGGCCCATGCAGCAAGCAGTTAATTCCTTGCCTATGCTCCAACCTCCCCCACCACCACCACCTTGCCTTTCTAATCGCCAAATAACTGTTTTCAGACGAGAAGAGGGAAATTTTTGACTTGCGGTACTCAACTAAGCGGGACCACAAAACAGCAGAGCGATTACCTCAGTGCTGTAAATGGAACCAAGACATCGAGAACGCCGGGGTGTTTTTTTACAATCCCTTTAGTAAGTATGAAAATTGGTAATGTGAGTCCCCAGTGAAGTTATTGTAGGAAAGTCCTTTTATTTGTTATTGCTTTTCTCCTCAAGAGGTGCATTATTTCCATCTCGGCTTTGTGTGATTTTTTTTTTCTTTTTTTCATGTTCACTGACTTTGCCTGGGCAGCCCCACCTCTTACCTTGGTGCCAGTGTGTCTAAGAAAGGTTTTCTTTTTTTTTTTTTTTCCACCCCTAATTCCTGGTAATCAAATACTAGGGGCAGGAAGAGATGATGCCTGGTGACAGAACACTACGATGTGAAGTGGAGCAGTAGGTTTTTTTTTTTTTTTTTTTTTTTTTTTTTTTTTTTTTAAGACAGGCTCTTCCTATTCAACTACAGGACACTTCTGCCAGTCCATGCCAGGGCAGAGACCAGGGCTAGACTTGATTGAGATGGCACCGCCCCCTGCTCAAACAGATGAACAACAACAACATCCAAAAAAAAAAAAAAATACACAACAAAAACAAGCAAGGACACACAAATGAAAAAGTTGATGTTGGTTTCCTTCAGGGCATTGGCGTGATAACAAGTCCTGAGTGCTATCTAGAGCTGCTATGTCTCCCGTAGGGGGCTGCTTTCTTTCCAGGTAACAGGACCTCTCCAATAGCCTCTTCCTTCCTACTGCTTGCTGGTAACAGGGTGCATGGGTTTTCTAGCTTTCTTGGGAACTGAAAGTTTTGTAAGAAAGGGTGTGTGTGTGTGTGTGTGTGTGTGTGTGTGATGGGAGACTCATCCAGATGTAAAAGGTCTTGCTCTAGCCATCATTTTGCGGTACAGATGACCTTTAAGGGATTGGTAGCAAAATGTCTGACAGCTCAGGAAATGTACAAGCTACAAACATCTTTTCAATGGCAGAGGACACAGCACGGAATACAAAGTCTGTCTCTTCAGCACGGAGGAGTGGCGCCGAGCTCCCAGGCCTGCGTGATCACGGGCGACTCTTGGGTCATGATGGGGGTTACCTTCAGGCCGAAAGGAGAAGAAGGGGTCCTTCTTGTTCCTGATCTGGTTTCGGACACACGGTGGGATGGCCATCCCATGGTGTCCTTGGCGTTAACACTGTGGAAAGGACTCAGCCCCGCTGAGTTGGGTGCCACTCAAGAGATCCAGCTCTGACGCCCGGCTGGACGGGAGCCTTCCTCACACCAGCATGTGCCTCCGGCGGTGCAGCGCCAGGTGGTCTGACCTGGAGAAGCTGCGGTCACAGTCCGCGCACTTGAATGGCTTAACTCCCGTGTGTTTGCGGTAATGCCTCGTCAGTTCATCCGAACGGGCAAACTTCCAGGTGCAGCCTTCCCACGTGCACTTGTAGGGCTTCTCTCCTGGAAGACACAAACGGACACAGCTTTGGTGTTCCATTTCCCATCTCCCTAACACCCAAGCCAGTACTGTGTGTGTGTGTGTGTGTGTGCGTGCGCGCGCGCTGGGAAAGGTTTGCAGTCAATGGGTGTTCCACTTGGCCAGCCTCTATCCGGAAACCTGACTATTCCACCAGGGGCTTTGGGGACAGAGAGGTGACAGTTCAGATTTCATCGTTCCTGCTGTGACATCGGCCAAGAGAGTTAACATTTGCATCCACAGTTGAGATGTTGCAGGTAAACTAGCAAAGGAATAGATGGACTGTGTCACTGGATATAACGGTCACTGGTGGGCGAAGGAGGAATATTGGAGTTCCACCGAGTCTGACGCAGCTTGAAGTCACGAAAGACCACAGAGGGTACTTAGTTAGATCTTGACAAGCACCTTCAGACTGTAAAAGGTGCGGCACTTTGATGGCCCAGGGCCATGTAGGGCATAGTATCCGTGTATCACGAAGGGGGCACACCCAGCCCCATCGCACTGTAAATTAGACACATCTTACTCCTGGACATCTACATTTTGCTTGTGCTTGGGCAAACAATCATAGCCTGCCTTAGCATTGCCAAGATAAGTACATTATTCAGGGCTGGAGAATTAGGGTAGTCTGGGGAATCCTGAAGTCAGACCGAATGCTGACAGTCCCTACAAAAAGTCTGAAGAAGTGGGTAACTTGACCAGGCCACTCAGTTAACCTGTATGGATAGTAACCTACCCAGATCTTTGTGCTGGGAAAAGATAGCCTGTCTGTTGTCAGATGGGCTCGAGGGTGGGGGAGAGGGGAGGGGGGAAGCAGGACAATAGTTGACCCAGGTGCATTGTTTTCCTGGCTTTCATTCAGAATGGAAGCCCTGTCCCCACACAACCCCATAGAAACCCCCTCTCTCCTACAGTCACTTCCAGCCAGTCATCTACGGTGTGATCTTAGCCACACAGGGCCCCTGGTCAAAGAGAAGGGAGCTGCGGATTGATTCCTATGTCTGCAGATGCAAAGTATTCCCCATTCCGCAGCTGAGAAAACTGAGGCTCACAGTAGCAAGGTTAAATTATTGAAGGCCAGTATAAAGATACTCGGGGCTCGGAACACAGTACCTCTCATGACTCTAACAAGGATTGAAGCCTTCTTACCCTAAACTTTCTTGCCTTCTCACACAGGGTTAGTTCCACTCTCACAATACCGTCAAATGGTTCAATTCCCATTTCACACATATTATGATATATTCCCAAAGATTTTACTTGCTTAGTTCGCTTCCCATTTTTATTATTTAATTGCATATGTATGTTTCTCCTCTCCTTTCACCTTCTTTTGAGACAAAGTCTCTCCTGCCAATGATGCTTGTGAGTTTCCGGATTCTCCTGGGTCCATCTTCCATTGCTGTAGGCTCAATGGGATGACAGATGTGCTTTGTGTCTGGCTTTACATGGGCACTGAGGAGGATCATTCTCAGGTCAGGAAGCTCACAAGCAAACAATTAATTGTTTTTTAAATTTATTATTTGAGAGAGAAAGAGAGAGAGAGAGAGAGAGAGAGAGAGAGAGAGAGAGAGGGCGCCAGGGCCTCTAGTCATTGGAAACAAACACCAGACGCATTCTCCACCTTGTGCATCTGGCTTTACGTGGGTTCTGGGGAAGTGGATCTGGTTGGTTGTCACCCACAGGAATCTCCTAGCCATAGTCTTTGCTATGACAGAGTCACCCAGCAGCTGTACGGTAAGGCCATGTGTGTCGCTGTGTGTTTCTGTGCTGGTGAGGACAGGTGGGATGACAGAGGATGCTGGGCCTGTCCTTGCCACGGCAGGGTGGAGGGGAACAGCAATGGCCAAAAAGTGGGCAGGGACAGGAGCTCCGGGGCTCATCCCAAGGGGAAGGTGAGAGGTGAACGTGGCCCAGAGCAAAGACAGGGTACATCTTAGATACTGTCTAGAGTTCCTTGTCCACTCAACTTAGGCACATCCGGTTCTCTGATTTATCCCTTGACATTATTTTTGGGAACTTAATGGTGGCGGTTGCGTCTTTTCTACTTGAAAAACCTATAGCAGACATTAGCCAGCTATCGCCCCCACTCTTAGATGTTTTCTAAATTCTTCATTTATTTATTTATTTGAGAGGCAGAGAGAAAGAAGCAGAGAGGAAGAGGAGGAGGAGGGGGAGGAGGAGGGAGAAGAAATCAAGCAAGCAAGAAGGCCAGGGCCTCCTGCAACTGCAAACAAACTCCAGACACATGCACCACTTTCTGCATCTGGCTTTGAACTTGGGTCCTTTGGTTTTGTAGGCAAGTGCCTTGACCATTAACCCATCTCTCCAGCCCGACTTTTACATTTTTGAAGTCTGATAAAAATAAGAAGATGGGGGTTTTATAGATGCAAAAGCTGTATTAAATTTTAGTGCCTGCAAATGCTTTTTTCATGGTATATAGCCACATTAGTTTTTGGAGGGCAGGGCTGAGTAGTTACAACACAAAACTCAAGGCCTTCAGTGGCCAAGACTTGTACCAGCCAGCCGGCTACAGACAGCATGCTGTTGACCAGGACCCAAGGCATGGGCACGTGGGCTTATTATAGACTTCTTGACTATAGGTTAATTTATTCAGTTGAAATATACATTACATACTTCTACTTTGGGATAGAGAGGGTGAGGGAATATTTTGGTGACAATATTCAAATTCTTAAATTATGATCCTAAACTTTTGAATTTTAAATGTCCTGTCAGGCATATACACATGTGATATTTATTTCTTTTCCTGTTTTTCACCTTCCAAAATATCTATTTATTTGCAAATATGTTGCCCTATATCATAAAGCCACTGAAGTGGACAGTTATGCATGAACTTCTTCTTCTTCTTCTTCTTATTATTATTATTATTATTATTCTTAGTTTTTCAAGGTAGGGTCTCACTCTGGCCCAGGCTGACCTGGTCACTATGTAGTCTCAGGGTGGCCTCAAACTCATGGCGATCCTCATACCTCTGCATCCCGCGTGCTGGGATTATAGGCGTGCACCACCACATCCAGCTCAAACTTATTATTTTTGAAAAATATAATTAATTTGGTTTACCTTTCAAAAATATTGTCCATTTTTGACATTTTTATACAAGTACTTATTTCCCAGAATTCTCATCTCCCTTTCCTTCCTGCTAACACCCTTCTCCCTCATTAATTCCCATATTACTATAATTAATTTTTAGCTAATAGATAAAATATGTCCATCTTTTTAAAGTATCATGTGATAATATGATGTGTGCATATACTTTATAGTAATTAAACCAGCTTATATATATCTAATAAATCAAAAATTTGTCACTTGTTCATAGTGAAAACTTTCAAACACCTTTCTTTGAGACTTTAAAATGCATAGCACCTGATTATTATTTATATTCATCCTGCTGTGTTAGGAGACTCTAGAACTTTCTACTTCTACAGAAGTATCATTTAATACCCATTGATCAAACTTCCCCTTTCTCTTCTATCTGCCACCTTCCCTAGCCACTGGAATCGAGTATTGTGCTCTCAGCTTTTATGAGATCAACTTCTTTATAATCCACGGGTGAGTGAGGTCACACATTACTTGTCTTTCTCTGTCACACATGTTATTTCATGACATGGTAGTGAAAATTCTACAGAGGAGGAAATGAATGTTTCTTACAAGGCTCACTCAATTCTCTCAGACTTTAAGAATCATCTTCAGGACCATTTTTGCTCATTAAAAATGCATAGTAATCTCACTTATGAAGGTGTGGGTGAGAATGGCACACGCCCCTGGTCACCAAAGGTACTAGCTCCACATAATATTATGGAGTCCTCCATCCGACTTCTTTAAACACACGTGTGGAGGAGTGGCCACTGTGAATGCTGATGAGCATTCTGCTGAGTCTAGGAAGGCGTGATAACATGAGAAGGATCCAAAAGATGAGTTTAGATACCTTGAAATCCTTTCCAAGATGGACTTTTCAAAGGAAGGGTGCCAGGGGAAGTGACAACTGGTAGCACTTGTCTGAGTCCATGAATATGGAGCGAGGAAACAGTGCATGACTGAGGAGCAGCAGCCCGTGGGGTGTGGGCAATCGTGAAGGACAAGGCAACAGGCTCGGAAACACAGGAGCAGAAGCTCCCCCATTCCTACTAAAAGCCAATGAGAACGACACAGAAACAGAGGCTACCGGGGACAAAAAGAGGCAAATCTTCCCCAGCAGGGAAGGGGGGCAGGGTGTATAGCAAATAGTACACTGAATTATTTGAGAGATAAATAACTGGCCTTGCAAATTCTCCTAGTAAAAATTTACGTTTCCTGTTTTTATTATCTGGAAGGCAGAGATCGTATGTATAACATCCATTGCTCATTGTCCCATCATTCTCTCTCTATTACAGTATTCTTAAAAGGGACGAAAAAAGCAAAGACAAGATCTCTGGATGCCTTTTTAAACCTAGAGGCTGAGCTCTGAGAGCTGGAGAGACAAGACAAAGCCTCTCATCGGGCAGGGAAGCTGGCCTTGGTTTCTCTCTCAAAAGAGACCTGGGTATCAATTATATCCGCTTAGAGCTGTGTATTTCATTAAAAACAATCAATAGCTCATTAAATGATGTCTTTGGACTAGTCAAATTTTAAAAATGGATGAAATCATTTTGGCATCTATTGCCTTGTTTTTCATATATAATGCTTATGTTGGTACTTTGAAATGGCTTGAACAGTACCAGCTTATAAACACATTACCATAACTGAAAAAAAAAACAGGAGCTAACTTCACGATATACAGAAAGAACTAATTAACATGATAAATCACGTTGGAACATATACAGAAATATGTGTGAACAGTGCTGAATGGCTACAGTGAAGAACGGATCTTTTTCTCTATTTTGTCTTCTTTCTTTAGAAACCTTGCTATGAACAGGTGGTTAGATTTCATTTTTAAAAAAGCTGTGGGCTAGAGGAATGACTCAGAGATTAAAGGTGTTTGCTTGCAAAGTGGCACATACATCTGTGATCCCAAGCTGCCTACAACGGGAGGTAAAGCCAGAAGAATTGGAGGCTTAGAGCTACTCTCATGTTCCTTTGCACTCTGGAAGTATGTTTGAAGCAATGAGAGGTCCTGTCTGAAAGAAGGCGGTCCTCTGACTTCTATACACGTGCCATAGAATGCATGCCCTTCCTTCCAAATAAAAATAATAACTGAAAAACAAGCTAGCTGTAGGAAAATGATAGTAGGTGCATTTCCCACGAAAATGTTCCTATACGAAGAGTTGGGAACAAGGCAGAAGGATTGCCAGGGGCTTGAGGCTAGCCTTGGCTACAGAGCGAAACTCTAAAGTCAGCTTGGCTTGGACAATAAAATGAGGCAGTCAAATTCCAGGGCCCAGCTAGTACCATACACAGCTGCTGGTAAGAGTGACAGGATTTCCATTCATTTCTTCAGGAATAGCCAATCCTCTTCCAAATTTAATTCATTTGAACTACAATTTGAAAATGTGATACCCTAAAGCGTTCCCCATGAAAACAAAAACTGAAATTAAAGACCAGATCATTATTGACTCTGAGGTCTCATGCTAATCCTAAGGGATAGTGAAATTATAGAAATAAGTATGTCATATTTCTTCAGCAGTCAGTCTTGGTACATAATTTTTGTTTTTAAAACAACGCGTAAATAAAAAAAAATCAGAGGACATAAGAGGAGTGGTTGGTGGCTAGCAAGGTGACCTTATGCCACTCCTTGGGGTGTAGTTTATTAGCATACAGGCTTTCAATTCTGAAGAGATTCCCTCTAGGTACCGTGAGAAATTCTTAAGTCATTTTTATCTTTCACATTTTAATAAGGGAATCTGACCTTCAGCACAACCTTTAAAAAGAGAACATGCAGGGTTGGAGACAGGGCTTAGTCTGTGAACATATGAGTTCAGATCCCCAGAAGTCACATAAGCACCATGTGCACTGGCATGCACTTATAACCCCAGTGTTTGGGAGAAGACAGGCAGAGGAACCCCAGCCCGCCCTCCCCCCCCCCATAAAAACAAGCTAGCTTTGCTAGATGAGCCGAGTTGGTGAGCTCTGGGTTTAGTTAGAGACCCTGTCTCAAAAAATAAGGTGCAGTGTGACGGAGGAACGCCCAATGTTAGCCTCCGACCCCCACATACCCACACAGACATGTGCACTCCACATATACACACACATACACATGCAAAAAAAGCACCCCAAAATGAAAAAAAGACATATCAGGAAAAAGAAAGTGATTGTTGTTTGGTTTTTTTCTAAAACTCCTTAACTCATATTTGGAGTTTAAGTACAACTGTATATGCATATACAGCCTCTGTGTAAGTGTGTGTGTGTGAGGGGGTGTTCACAGGTATTATTCAAATAGAATAAATATAGGACACTTACTAATTAAGTATCCTGGGAAAATATGAACTCTGATTAGAGGTTTTTTTTTTTTTTTTTCTTTTCTTGAAACAGTCAACACAAACTGATTTATTATGAGAAGCTTGTCTCTCTCCCTTTTGGAAGGAAAAGAATTAAGCATCACTCAATGCACTGCCATGACATTTACCCAGCAGAAGGCATAACAAAGTCCAAAGAAAACACCAGGTATTGAATGGACTCCCCAAACTCACCAAACAACAAAAAAAATCACTTCTGCAGGTACATCTCTTCCAGGATCTGAAATCTGAAATGCTGCAAGGTTAATGTGCCCAGCGCCTTTTCATATTAAAATTACGGCCGAGCTATGCATGAAAGGGGGACGTGCGGTTTCAAAAGGCCTGTGTTAAACCAAACACCCATGTTCTCATCGGCTTCTCTCTTATTTTCACAAGCAACTCAAAAGGATCACGTTTTGCAACAGGAAGCTCAGGCATTTTCTTAGGTTCAGAAGTGCAATTTCTGAAATATGTATGTCCCTGTTTAACTTTTACAAAGTTCCAGGGCCCAGACACTGACAAATGAGCCTCATTACAGTCAAGGCTCAACATATTTGCTGTGACAATCTGCTTCACTTGAGGAATGGTATTTGCATATGAGGAGAGAGAGAGAGAGAGAGAGAGAGAGAGAGGAAAAAAAAAATCCTCAGAATCAAGATTCCTATCTTGTCTTCTGGTTTCTGTTACATTAGTTCATGAAAGTTCACAGAATTCTAGATCTGGGAGGAAATTAGGTACTTGCAAGATGAGGAAATAGAAACCCGAAGACCAAGAAAGAGCTGAGATTACAAGGTCCTCTGAGTCATACAAGGATGGTCCTGGCTACCTCCCTTCTCATAGGACTAAGCGTAACTTTAAAATCAGGCAGAAGGCTTGGGATATGGCTCAGCGGTTAACGGTGCTTGCTTGCAAAGCCAGAAGACCTGGGTTTGATTCTTCGGTACCCATGTAAAGCCAGGTGCACCAAGTGGTGCATGAATCTGGAGTTTGTTGCAGTGGCAAGAAGCCCCGGCACACTCATTCTCTCTCTCATTCCCTCTTTCCTTGCAAATAAATAAAAAATATATATTTTTAAAAATTCTGGCAGAAAGGCCAAATATGGGCTCGTTCCCTAATCTGTAACTGGCCTGTAGGCTGGAGAACTGAGTGCCATTATTATGGCATCTATGAGGGAGGCTGCTGTCTATTCCTAGAGCCTCATGAGAGACAAGCCTGCCCCTCGCGTGCTTGGCAAGTGCCAGGAGCTCAGTACACAGCATTTAACTTTATAGCTTTGAGATTCACGATTCTTCTGTTTCTGCAAAGAAATATAAAGTTGACTGCTGTTCCCACAACACATAATCCACAACCCCATAGGGAATACCTGCAACCCCACTGGAGGAGAGTCCCCAGTGCAATTGGGGCAGGGATGAGGGAAAAGAGGGTACCAACGCATGATGCGTTCATACGAAATATGTTGTTAGTAATCATAATAACTTAAAAACAGAGTTTATAAAGAAAAAAGAAAGAGAGACACTGTGTGCAGTTGCAAGATGTGTGGTGTACATATGGCATGCGTGCGCAAGGGCATGGGCGTGTGTTTGGGGAAACTAGGCCTATTTGGGGTGTCTTCCTCCTTTGCTCTCCACATTATTACTATTATTATTGGTTATTATTATTTGAGGAAGGGTCTCACTATAGCCCAGGCTGACCTAGAATTCACTATGTAGTCTCAGGTTGGCCTCAAACTTACAGCAATCCTTAAAGGTGTGTGTCACCATGCCTGGCACTACACAACCATTTCTTTTAAATATTTTTTTTTACTATTTTACTTATTTGAGAGAGAAAGAGGAAGAGAGAGAGAGAGAGGGAGGGAGGGAGGGAGAGAATGTTACCAGGGTCTTTCGCCACTGTAAACAAACTCCAGATGCATGCACCGCCTTGTGCATCTGGCTTATGTGGGTCCTGGGGAATCAAACCTGAGTCCTTTGGCTTCCCAGGCGAACATCTTAACCGCTAAGCCATCTCTGCAGCCCACTGCACAACGTTTTTAAAGACAGATCTGTCACTGAATCTACAGCTTACCCAGTTGGTAGAGCAGCTAGTGAGCAAGCCCTACAGATTCTTCAGTCCCCACTTCTCCAGCACTGGACTTAGGGGTGCACGTTGCTCTGACTGGCTCTCATGAGGGTTCTGGGATCCAAGCTTAGATCTTCATGCTCGTGTGGACAGCACTTCACTGACTGGGCCATCTCTCCATCCCCCTGTTTGCTTTTTTTAAAGGAACAAGTTGAATGCTGACCCAGATTGTGACTTTTTAAAACAAAACTATTACATGTGCCAAGCAGACCAATCTACTTTACAGTATGTGCCATCCATTTGGTCCTGTTCATTTAATCACATCGTTTATATGCTAGTCTTTACTCCTCTGAATTGTGTGGACTGAATTAAATGCCTGGTTGATTATGTGTAAATAGCAGCAAGTGGGCTCCCCGTGTTTTCTCCGTGAAGTTCCATAAGGCATAACCTTGATCAAAACAATATTTACTAAACACATATGGTATGCTCCGTGTAATATCTTTTCCTCTAAGAGCATGAAGAATTTCAACCCATTGAACTGTAATAACATCCTCATTGAGCCGTTACAACGGCAAACTCTTGTTCCATCCAGTCATGTAGTTAGTGGTCTAACCACTACGCACTCTTCCTCTCCACATTTTTATAAGTTTCTGCTCTGACAAACCAGGGTGTCTGGTCAGAACTGGACGAGCAGACGAGAACCGATTTACTACTTACAGGACAGATGGTATTGTTAACACAAAGCCTTACGCTTCTCACCCTATCATAAAATATACTTTATGGACAGTCACAAGTTCAAGGTCAGAGGGCAGTATCTTATTTGGCTGTTCTGAGTTTATATTTCTACATGGTGTCGACGCTTACTTCCCTGTGTCTGGTTGCTTTTTGTCTTTCATTTCTTTTTTTTTTTTTTAATCAGGTAATATGTTTAATACATACCATACAACTGGACACCACAGTAGGTTTGTTTACATTAGCATCACAAACATGGATAACAAATTGTACCGTAACATTATGATGTGTATGTCACTAGGTAATAGGGATTTTTTTCAGCTGCATTCTAGTCCTAATGGAAGCTTCCCTATCTATGTGGTCTGTTGTTGCATAAACAGCATGCAGAGTGTATGGCTATAATGTGATTACACCTTTTGCAGCCGCCTCCTCTGTTACCTGTCAAGTAAGCGTGTTGCAAAATTTTGAAGTTTTCCTCTTACACAGCTCCCTTCCACCCTGTGACTTCCACTGTAACTTCACTTACAAGGGAAGTCCTAAGCGTCTATGTCTGTGTCACTCCTAAGCACCAGAGAGCATACAGGACAGTTCTGACTGTTGTTCCTAAAGAACCTCACCGTGACCAAAACCTTCATCAGAGCCTACTACCAGAACAAGAAGACACACCCTTCTTCTTGCATTGTTGTGGGGGGACGGCGGGGGAAGGAAAGGTAACTGACATGGGCACCAAGTCATAATCATCTGTAGCTGGAGAGATGCAGTGGACTCTTCGGTTGAGAAATGGGAGAGGTTGTCCACACCCGCCGCACCCGGCATGTACCAACTCTGCCTTCCACATACCTGTCTAGCTGTCCACTCAAGGTTGGCCCTCAGGGGTGATCAATCTTTCTTTAGATTCTTGCTATCTTGTACCAGAACCAATTTCTGATGGTTTTGTATGTCCTAGTCCCTCCTATTTATTGCATGCCTTATATTTAAAGAAAACCTTCCTTCCTTTTTTGAAACAGTTTGCACTATGTAGAATGGACTAATTTGGACCTACTATCCTCCTGCCTCAGCTTCCAGAGTGCTCAGGTTGGAGGTGTGCCAGACACCTTTCTGAAAGATAATTTGACCTTGTCACTCTGTGATTATATTTTCTTCTTTTTAAAAATTTTATTTATTTATTCATTTGACACAGAAAGAGGGAGAGAGAGACAGAGAGAGAGACAGAGACAGAGAGAGAGAGAGAGAGAGAGAGAGAGAGAGAGAGAGAGAGAGAATGGGCATGCCAGGGCCTCCAGACACTGCAAATGAACTCCAAATGCATGCACCCCCTTGTGCGTCTGGCTAACGTGGGTCCTGGGGAATCAAAACTGGGTCCTCTGGCTTTGCAGGCAAATGCCTTAACTGCCAAGCCATCCCTCCAGCCCTGTGGTTATATTTTCTTAAGATTCTTTTGCAAAGACATAAATGTGTCCATGTTTCTTGTAACCTGCAGTTATTTTCACCCTCCACTACTCTGGGCACACGTGCTTTAACTTGTACCAAGACTCTCCTCACATTGCTTGGCGCTCGAAAGGTTTTCTGTCTGCCACTCCACTCAGCAGTGTGCAACTACGCACGGCTTGGTATTCTCTTCATATCCGTGTCTCCGGAGCTTGAAACAGTGCTCCATGCTAATAAACACTTGCTCACTAATGAATGAAGAACTGCCATTCAAATACTTCATTTTCTTTTTATACCAGAGTCAACAAAGAATAAACTACTTGGTGTGCGTTTCATGCTTGCACTCTATTCACCGTATGATCATTTCTAGTCTAATGAGTTAGAAAACATACTTCTTTTTTGAGAGAGAGACAGAGAGACACACACAGAGAGAGAACTGGTGCACCAGAGCTTCAGCCACTGAAATCAAACTCCAGACGCTTGTGCCACCTGGTAGGAATGTGCGACCTTGTGCTTGCCTCACCTTTGTGTGGCTTACTTGGGATCTGGAGAGAGATTGAACATGTGTCCTTAGGCTTTGCAGGCAAGCGCCTTAACCACTTAAGCCATTTCTCTAGCCCAAGAACACATACTTTTGAAAAGGAAAATAAGTTAGGCAGATTTCATTCAAAATTGGTACCACTTCTAGGTCTAGTCTGCAAACAAGTATTTTAATCCTTTAAGTTAGTGAGGTGACATATGGAATTTAGTCTCCTACTTTGTTGCTCAGGCAAACATTATTGTAATCTTTCAGATAATAAATTTACTTTATAGTCCTTTTTCATAGATATGAATAGTTGTAATTAAATTGAGTATCACAAATAAGCTTTATTTGGCTCCTTAATGGTGAAAATGGGTTCTACCAAAATATTATCTTTAGTAATGTCTCTAATAATTCCATTAAAACTCCTAAGAATCTTACTCTTCAGGATAAGATGCCCAACAATCAAAATCAGTTCATTCTCAGACAAAATATGGGGCTGTACAAAGGCTGGAGATAGTATTACCCTACATCCTCATCACATAGCTTTGACAGATGTACAAGTAAAACAGACTCCAAAGCAAAGTGCCCATAAAGATCCCATAGTGATTTTTCACTTGATGTTATATGCTCACATATGCAGGATTCAGAAGCAAAACTCATTTTGCAATGGATTATTCACATGTGTGATGGGTGGAATGAAATGTCCCTCATAGGCTTTTGTATGTTTTGAATGCTTGGTCTCTAGCTGGTGGCAATTTAGGAAAGTTGTGGGGCCTTGAGGACACAGGGGAGGCATGTCCCTGGGGGCAGGTTTTGGAGTGATATAACCCAGCTCCATGCGCAGTACATACACTGTTTCATTCCGGCTGCTGTGGAGATGTGAAGCCCGGCTGTCTGTCTGCTCCTGCCACGCTTTCCCCTGCTATGATGTAGCATCTCTTTGAAACAGTAAGAGGAAAATAAACTTTTCCCTTCCACAAGCTTCTGTGGTCAGGTGTTTTTGTGCCATAAATGAGAAGGTAGCGGCCACAACCTGAGATAATCATGGACAGATGACTTTAGAAGTCTTTTCTAAGAATATTGAAAAAAATCAACTCATTTTTAAAAGAATATTTAATTTATTTATTTGAGATAGAAAGGGTGGCAGAGACAGAGAGAGAGAATATGGGTGGGCCAGTGTCTCTAGCCAGGGCAAATGAACTCCAGACACAGGTGCCACCTTGTGCATCTGGATTTATGTGGGTACTGGGGAATTGAACCTGGGTCCTTAGGCTTTGCAGGCAAGTGCCTTAACAGCTAAGCCATCTCCCCAGCCCCAACTCATTTTTTAAAATTATTTATTTTATTTTGAGAGAGCGAGAGAGGGAGAGAGAGAATGGGCATGCCAGAGCCTTCAGCAGCTACAAAGGAACTCCAGATGTGTGCACCCCCTTGTGCGCATGTGTGACACTGCACGCTTGCATCACTGCACATCTGGCTTATGTGGGACCTGGAGATTTGAATAGGAGTTCTTAGCCTTTGTAGGCAAGTGCCTTAAAACTGCTAAGCCATCTCTCCAGCCCCTACTCATTTTTAAAACAACTCAGTTAGATAAAACTTTTAGAAGAAAATTCAATCGAGTATGTATGTACAACACAGGTACCTCTGATCCAATCACAAAGCATCTGGGATCTAACGTATTTCCCACAGTGCCTCTGATAGTTTAAGAGAACTCCCTTGCCTTCTAATAAAAAAAAGAAAGAAACATACTCGCACCACTTTGAAAGCACATTGATACCAACCTAGATTGGCAGATAAGATGGAATGTGTCCTTGTTTGAGGTGGCACTAAAAAATTCCAAGTGCTGGAGGACCCTGGTGACTACTGCCTGCCTGCCTAAGGAAGGAGGGTGGTCAGAGCGCTTAACAGACAAGGTGGTAAGTTGTTGGCACATGTGGGTGATGCACATCAGGATGGTCACTGAGCAACCCCCCCCCCCCTTGCAACTTGCAGGCAAGACCAGCCCTCATTGCTGCTGTGTCAAGAAGCACAGATAAAGTCCCCCCCTTTCCTGTCCTGCCCTCCACTGTGGATATCTGCCCACAAGGCTGTCTCTCCCCAGCTTCAGAAATCCTTGTCTTCATTTTATTCCATCACATTTATTGATAGGCACGGGGCCAAGTGTTGATCAAGCACTCAAAAGCCGCCTCTTTAGTTTTTACTTAATGATCAACGCTCTGGTCCCTGCCTTCTCTTTGGCTCTGAATAAGGAAAATTTTAGCAGACTGGGGAGCATGACCAGTCAAAATCAGCAGAAAAGCCTCCAAGATAGATCACTCAAGGTCTCTTGCTCTCTTGGTACCATCGTCAGCAAACCCGAGTAGCTCATGGTAAGTCGGTGAGTGCTGCCATACAGACAGTCATGGGAAGGTGGCTCTGGGGAAGGAATGAGACAGCCAGGTGATCAGTAAGCTTGTCTGAGGTGAGGCACGACGACAACAGCACAGGCCCCAGAAAAAGCAGAACCTCAGTTCTAGATCCTCTGCTTTCCCAAAGCTTGACCTTGGACAAGTGCTTCAACCTGGCTCCTTTCCCGGGACTTACACAGGTGATGAAAACAGGTAAAGTACTTTCAGAGCCAAGCTTGATGCTCGGGCAGTGCAGGCCTTGAGCAAGTATCAACAGTGTCCTCGCAGGATCTGCTAACAGCACTCCTTACTCCTAACCACACCCATTGTACACCCTCTGGCTTCCTCTCCCCCACCCTCACGTCCACTCAGCTGTTATGTCTGTTCTTCCTACTGCTTCAGGGTTTCCTACATACCCATACTTTCTGACATCATATTACAGCAACAGGCAATGTACCAAGTGCTGGAAGCCCCTGGAGACCGCCTGCCTAAGAAAGGAGGGTGGTGAGATGGCTTAACCACCAGGTGGCAGTGTCTAAAGCAAGTAAGAATTCATTGGACTGGAGAGACGGCTCAGCGGTTAAGGTGCTTGCATGCAAAACTTAACAACCTGAGTTCAATTCCCCAGTACGCATGTAAAGAGAGATGCACAAAGTGACACATGCATCTGGAATCCATTTACAGTGGCTGGAGGCCCTGGAGTGCCTGTTTGTTCCATCTGTCTCTCTTCTATCTGATTGAACAGAAATAAATAAAAAGGTTTGAAAAGAAAAAAAGAATTCACTGGCTGAAGAAAGAAGAAGAGAAAAGGAGCCAGCAAGAAGGCCCTTCAATCCTGGAATGAGACTGAACTGAGCACAGACCTCTTCTCTTTAAAACTCCCTTAGTCTGTGGTGCTGCGTTTTCACGCAATAAGGGGCTAAGACAACTGTACGGCTCATGATCACAAGCTGTTTGGTGAGGAAGGACTGATGACATGCCAGGAGAGGAAGCTTCTCTGAAAAGTCTCATTAGCTCTTAGATGACATCTTGTCTCAGCATCAAGCTAGCCCCTATGCATTATCCAACAGCACATGGAGATGTGGGAGGAAGGGTGGGCATCGTGTAATCAAGCTTTAGGTAAAATGAACTATGCAGTGAATGATACAGATGTGGGAACAGCAGCACTGAAGGGAAGAGTTAGCAACCACGAACACCTGTGACCCAAAGGCCACCCGGCTATACAGCCATGACATTCTCAAACTGCTCTAGATGCCCATCCAATGTAAACTATAGATGTCAAATTAAAAGTTCAGGATGTACAAGAGCCGCTGAGTCAGCAAGGAAAATGGAAAAGCAGGGAATCTTCACCCGTGTACGGCCCGTGTATGTGGAAGTGGTATGCAGGTGTATTGTAAATATATCACCAAATATAATATATGGCCAATAAATTATATAATTATGGCCTACGATATTAATCATAAACTCTTTATTTGTCAAGGGACGAGTTATTAGAGTGTAATGTTGACTTCCTTTGTAAAGCAAGGAAGGACAACTTTTGTAAACTATTAAATCAAATTGGTTAATGTTTGAAAACCTTCATGAGTAAATTGCCTATGTGTGATTCTCAGATGACTTTTAAAAATATTCTATTTTTATTTATTTATTTGAGAGAGAGAAAGGCAGAGAGATAGAGCGAGTGAGCACGCCAGGACCTCCAGCAGCTGCGAATGAACTCCAGATGCATGTGCCACTTTGTGCACCTGGCTTGCATACATCCTGGGGAATCGAACTTAGGTCCCTTGTAGGCAAGCACCTTTACCATCCTGAGATGAATGCGTTTGATAAAGCCAGATACATAAGAAAAGTAACATCCTAAGTTCATTAATTTTTCAGATTTAGAAGTGTAGAGTTTTCACATGAATTAAACTAAACTTTAAACAAGACTGGCTAGTAACCCTCAGATTTCTTAGAGAGTAGGATACCAATATTTCAAGTCTTTTGAAATAGAGTATCTTGATATTTTGCAATGACTTAAAATTTTGGTTTTAAATTTAATGTTGTATTTTCAATATCATTAAATTCAAACGTTCATAGATAGTCATATTCCATTTTTGCATCACGTCACGCGGGACACTGGAGTTCTGCTTTCCTCCTTTCACGCCAGATTAGTGCCAACATCTGGGTCTTGTGCCCCATCTAGTGGCTGTCTGAAGCACTGCACCTGAGTGTTCATACACTATTTTGGAAATTGCCATAACATTTGTTTTTTAGAAAGTACATTCTAAACAATGCCATATTTTCATTCTAAATGCAAATTTAAGTGGTTCAATATTCAGTATAATTCTGGAAATGGAGAAAATCAATAGCAGTAGTTATACATGGCAGTGGTGCCAAAGAGTATATTATCTTAAACATTCCACACCTTCATTTAAATACACTGTGCACTGCATCAGCACCTAGAAAAGTCACCTAATTTAGGCCAATGAATATGAGTGATGAGCCTGCTGCCAACAATGTGGTGTGACTGCTGAGGTGTATTTTTTTTCCCTGTTTAATGGGACGTTTGCAGTTTAGCACTGGTGGGTTACAGTACAGTAAAGATATTTGGAACTACTTGTCCACATCATCCTACTATTATATAAATTGTACAGTAACAAAAATTTTAATTATTTTTGCATTTAAAAGTTTACTTGTCAGCATTTCTCTACATCTACATCCTTGGCTAATATCTATAAAATACACTTTTTCCACGCTCCTGTAAGTACGTTTAAATCATTAAGTCCTAAGTAAAGAAACAACTGATCACAAAGCATGGAAGGATAATTACTAAGAAATAAATTAATGTGTCTTTCTTAAAGGAAGTTTCTCACTACTGTTTGCTCCCCTCCCATAGCGTGCATGACTTTCATAAGTCACTGGTTATAATCCCAAACTCTGCATTAATTGTTATTGGTTACATACAAGTAACTTACTCAACACGCCTGAAGCAAAGGTAAGGCTAAGTAGATATTTATTGAAAGCATGTGATCCAACCTGAATTTCTATTGAACTTGTGTTGATTATATTTCACACACTAACTTTTAAAAATCTTACATGTAATTATAAATTATAAACCATCATGGGCTCCCTTTGAGCCAGTCATAGCAAATTAGTCACATTCTATTCTTTGTTTGTAAAACGATCGTCAGTTGTTTGACAGTTCAAGGGACCATCCCTGCATAAAATAATCATCCCTGGCTATCTAAGAATTGGTCTCCGCCCTAGTTCCATCCACTATAGTTATAAAAAGGAATGCACACAGGCTCATGGTATAAGATAATAAATGGTGTAGCATCTGCGTATAACCCACACCCACTTTCTTGTACACTTTGGATCTCATCCAAACAACTCATAACACTCAATATGATGAAAAGGCTATGTGGATAGATGCTGTACTCTGTTATTTAAGGAAATAGTCGCAAGGAGAACTCCACATAGGCTCAGGACAGATACAACTCTTTTTGGAGTATTTTCCTGTCCAAAGCTGGTTGAATCCACAGTGATAGACCATTCAGATACAGAAGGGCAACTGGAACTACTTCTCTGCTGCATGGATGTATGGATTTGACACATCTTGGTTGTTGAGCAGGAATTTAGCAAGGTCATTTTGATGTGGGCTAGAGGCAGGACAGCCAGATGGGCTTTTTGCTATTAAAGAATTAAGGGGCCACCCAGATGGAGGGCTTAAGGATTACATGTCAGGGCATTTCTCTTTCATCTGTCACATTCAATCCACCTACCCCATGAGCTGGCAAAGGGGAAGAAGCTGAAGGAGAGATGGGTGCAGCAAGGTTTCAGACCATTGCAACTTCATGATTTCAACACAGGACAATCAAATCAATACAATGGATCTAGAACACTTAGTTTCCTGGTTTGGAAACCAGAAGTAAATGGAACCCGCACAATGATAATACGACAATGAATTTGCCCTGTGTCACCAGTTTGCAAAGGAAGGCATCACTTCAGGGACAGCTTCAGTATTTCATGTTTGGATCTGAAAGAAATCAGTCAGTAGAAGCTGGGTGTGGTGGCTCACGCCTTTAATCCCGGCACTTGGGAGGCTGAGGTTGTAGGATTGCCATGAGTTTGAGGTCAGTCTGGGTTACAGAGTGAGATCCAGATAAACCTGGAATAGAATATGAGACATACCCTCAAAAAAAAAAAAAAAAAGAAGAAGAAGAAGAGAAGAGAAAAGACAGTGAACAATTACTAATAAAGAGAAAAGACAATGAACAATTAGCACTTCAAAGTGTTATCCCTAAGACTTAATCTTACGTTCGTTTATACTGAGAGAAGTCCACAAATGGGATCTCTTCCCTGAATGTCAAAAGACACAGTGATAAGCCGGAGTGTATCAAGAAAGTCACAGCTGAGCAAACTGGAGGTATGTGATTTGGAGAAATGGAGATGCCTGTGATTCACGAGAGTGTGGACAGGACCATCGTGGCCATCAAGTGACAATTACCATGTGCTCATTAGAGGCATTCCCCTTCCTCTGGAAGCCTCAAACAACATCTTAAGGGACAAAATCACACTGGAAGAGATGAGGACTCTGCTGTTAAGTTCCATTCAATGTGTCCTGCAGACAAATAAGCGACCATTTGAAGACGTACTGAGAGTCAGGCAAAGTGGTGGAAAGGGAACAGAGCTCAGCCTGGATGCAGGGTTGTACAAGACAGATCTGAATGGCTGTGGCCACCAGGTTACTGGGAAGATTAAGTAAGAGAAAAGACATTTGTGCGCCTGCGCAGGAAACAGCATAGCAGTGGCCCCCTCCCGGAGCATTCACCGGCCAGGGCCTTCTCTAATTAGGAAACTTACCTGATTCTGTGACATCCAAAATTCACCATGACCCTCAAAGCCTGTGAGGTCTTCTTAATGAGTCAAGCTAATTATTTTGGCATTTAAGGTTTATATTGTTTTGAAGTATGGCACATGGACGATGTCTCTTGTACCAGTTTATTATATGTTAAAATCTGCAAGACACAATCCTATAATGCCATGTAGCTAAGCCTTTTAATAGTTCTCGATTCAAAACCTTCTTTTCTCACTGTTGTATCCCTTGGGTAAATAGATCAGAGATGTCAGTATGAAAATGAGGCTAGGGCTGGAGAGATGGCTTAGCAGTTAAGCACTTGCCTGTGAAACCTAAGGACCCTGGTTCGAGGCTCGATTCCCCAGGACCCACGTTAGCCAGATGCACAAGGGGGCGCACGCATCTGGAGTCCATTTGCAGTGGCTGGAGGCCCTGACGTGCCCATTCTTTCTCTCTCTCTGCCTCTTTCTCTCTCTGTCTGTTGCTCTCAAATAAATAAAAATTAAAAAAATTAAAAAAAAGAAAATGAGGCTAATATATTTTCCAGAAAGCTTACAGAAAATGTGAACAGGGGCTGGAGAGATTGCTTAGTGGTTAAGGCACTTGCCTGCAAAGCCAAAGGATCCCAGTTCAATTCTCCAGGACCCATGAAAGCCAGATGCACAAGGGAGCGCATGCATCCGAAGTTCTTTTACAGTGGATGGAGGCCCTGGCATGCCCATCCTCTCTCTCTCTCTCTCTCTCTCTCTCTCTCTCTCTCCCTCTTTCACTATATCAAATAAATAAATAAATAAATTATATATATATATATGTATATATATATATACATATATATATACATATATATATATATATATATATACACATACACATAAGAAAATGTGAACAGCTCAAAACATGTGATGATTTAGTGAAGACAGATCATTTATTTTGTACAAGAAATGACTCCATCACAAGTTAGCACTTTGGGCTGATTGTATACCCTTGCTGGGATGTGTGTTCAGAATCTACAAATGAAAGATGCTGATGTGACTTGTGAGTCGTTACACTTATCATTTGCTTTAATGCTGAAGAAGTTGATGTTGATTTCAAACAGTCCCTGTGGGCTGGGTGTGCAGCTCAGTGGGACGGAATTTGCTCCGCATGGGCAAAGCTCTGAGCTGAGCCCTCGCTGCTGTAATCAACCAATCAATCAACAGTACAAGTCAAAATTATGCTTCAGAAACAGATGGACACCTCGTGAGGTTATCAAGGGAGAGCGGGGGGTATGGAACTAAGTGGAGAGGGAAAATGGCTGGGTGCAGTGCACAGGTATGGATGAGGGCATTTGAAAAATGTGGGAAATTAATCATCTTAGAAATATTAGAAGTACATTATGCTTGACGAGCAAAAGTCAACCCCCAAATCTCTGGTCTTCTGCACAGATGAGCTTCCTATATCATAGCTTCACTGCAAAATGATGGGGTCCAGTCTCAAGGTTCACGGTCATGAACTTGTAATACGGCTGTGAAAACAGCCAGACGCAATAACACAGGCTACATTAATCACCAAGGTCAATCTTTCTACCTGGGCTGGAAAATGGTGTATGTCACTTTCTTTTCTTTTCTTTTTTTTTTTTTTTTTTTTTTTTTGAGGTAGGGTCTTACTCTAGCTCAGGATGGCTTGGAATTCATTATAGAGTCTCAGGGTGGCCTCCAACTCACAGTGATCCTCCTGCCTCTGCCTCCTGAGTGCTAGAATTAAAGGCGTGCACCACCACGCCCGGATTCACTTGGTTGTTTTGATTTTGGTTGAGATGGGAGCATTTTTTACACAGCCACAAAAGAATCTCTTAGACTTGAAGTTTCCCACTACAGAACCATGTGGGCATTGAGGACAGGCACTGGAGCAGGTGTGCACGGCCTATGGCATGTGATACTAAGAAAGTGTATGAACGCGTTTCCCTGTTCTGTTTCTCTGCGTAGCCCACACCAGTTGCCATTCGCCTTTTTAGGAAAGGTGGGTCCTGCTCCCTTCGTGTCTTGCCAGTCTCTTCCACTGGAGGGAACCACGAGGACCCAGAAACCTATGAAGCCAGGGAATACTGGCAGAGAGGCAAATACCAAGAAGATGGAGTGAGGGCTGGAGAAATGGCTTAGTGGTTAAGTGCTTGCCTGTGTAGCCTAAGGACCCCAATTCGAGGCTGAATTCCCCAGGACCCACGTTAGCCAGATGCACAGGGGGCGCACGCCCCTGGAGTTCGTTTGCAGTGGCTGGAGGCCCTGGTGCGCCCATTCTCTCTCTCTCTGTCTGTTGCTCTCAAATAAATAAATAAAAATCAACAAAAAAATTAAAAAAAAAGAAGATGGAGTGAGCAGAGGTCATGTGATGCCTTATCAGCTCACTTTCTGCAGGGGTAGAGTATGGGTAGACAGAAGGAGGAGGGGTTGAATTGTGGCAAAGTCTGTGAATTACTTGTGGTGTCATTCATTGTTTTCATTTTCTCTGTAGATACTAAGCATCGCCTCCTTATATAAAACAACTACCAGTGAAAATCAATTAGAGTTATGCAGAAATGTGTTGAAAATGACCCCCAGTATGACACATATATACATTTTGAGTTTTGAGCTTATTTGCTACTTGGAAGAAAACCATTGTAAAGAGAAACGCGTGCGGCATAAGCGTGGCGGAGGGTGAGATGTCAGCTCTAAGGGGGAGGGGATACTTTTGATCAGCCCATTGTGATATGCTGTGTGGCCTTTTCAGAGGTGGTAAATTACACGGTGATTAAGTAGCTAACTTAATTATGAGAAAGATGACTACATCACTCTGTTCATACCACTTTTCAAAAAGCTCTTGCTAAAGAGAAGAAATGTCTCGTGGATTTCTTAGGCACACCACTACTGGAGCTTTTCCCATTGGGAGGCAATGCTTTCTGTCAGAAGACAAGAAGGTGAAGGGCCAGGGCGAGAAGTCCCAGTGGCACATTAGAAGCTCCTGGAGCTGTACCTGTGTGTGTCCTCCGATGGGCCTTCAGGTGAGAACTTTTTGTGTACACTTTGTTGCACCCCTCAAAATCGCATCTGTGGATCCGCCGTTTCCTGGAGTCGGGGGATTCCGATCGTCTCTGGCGTCTTGTGCTCTCAATACTAAATGGTGAGATTGAACTGGAAAAAGAGAGAATGGAGTTACACGTGGAGAAGGATAGCCTCTCGTTTGGGGTCTATCAGGCTGGCGACTCTGGAGCTTCCTAAATTAATGTCACCACCCTGCCTGTCCCCCCAGACAAGGCTCATCTTCATCTTGAAAGATAGACAGTTGGTTTAACACTTCCAGGGAGAGAAAGATTCATACGGTTACACCTGGGAGGCTGAGGCAGGGGGATGGAGGCCAGCCTAGGTTAAACAGTGAGACTGCTGTCTCATAACACTAAAACCCAAGCTCAAACCAAACAAAACCAACAACTAAAACAAACCCAATGAAGGTGGTGGGAGGAGATCAAACCTCCCTTTTTAGAAAGAAGCCATCTGATGGTTAACACTAAGGCCTCACAGATTTGAACCTGGAATGGCCTTCCTAGGGAAGATTTGGGAGTTCCCTGCTATAGACAATGTCAAAGCAAACACATGTACTCAGAAAGAGGAAGCCCTGAGTTGCATGTGACAGCGTATAAAGTCATGTATAATAATATCAATGCACGTTTCATGACAAGTGAGGTCAGGCTGAAAGAAACAACATCAGTACATCAGTAATAACATGACTCATGCAAGCTATTTCTGTACAGTAAAATACACCTGACATTTAACTTTCCTACGTGGTGGGTTTTTATGGTAAGGAATAAAGTGCATTGTCTTTAAAGATTAGCTGTCCCACCATTATATGAAAAAAAAAAAAGTTTCAACCATAAAGTTTGGCCCTGACTTGCATGTTGTTCAATCTTAATGCCCCAGTAGAAAAACAGGATTAGTTTGTAATGTCAGGTAATTGATTTACTTGTACCCTTTTCAAACCTTAATCTCTTCTGATTGAGACAGCAAGAATATGACTCATCTTTTTTTTAGTTACCCATGCAGTTCTTTAAAATGATAGTGATATACAATAAAAAACAATCGCTCCCATTTCTGTAATACAAATTTACCATTGCTAACATTTTGACATATTTATGTTCAGTTTTTCTTTACATTTCTTTCATTCTTCTTCTTCTTTTTTTTGATGCATGAGTTTCATAGTGTCTGTGTGGAGGTCAGAGCATAACTTTGGGATTGGTTCTTACGTTATACCTGGTTTTGAGGCATGGTCTCTCATTTCTTTGTCCACTGCTCTGTTAGCAGTGGCACACTCTCTCCTCTGACTCCCTTCCTTTCACCCTAGGTGCACCTGGGCTACAGTGTCTGATGCTTTTTTAACCGTGGGTTCTGAACATCTGAACTTGCATCTTTATTCCTGTGCATAAAAAGTTTTCTTCAACTACCCGACCTTTTCCTTAGCCCCAGGTTTCCCACATGGCGAAGCATTTAATAATTAGTTTTGAAATGTCTTTACACTTTTATACTTGGTTATATTTCTCCATTTAATCTTATCCTTCTACATTAAAAGTGATTTTTTAATATTTTATTTAATTTCAAGGAGAGAGGGAGAGAGAGAGAATGGGCATGAGAGGGCCTCCAGCCACTGCAAACAAACTCCAAATACAAGTGCCACTCTGTGTGTCTGGCTTTAAGTGGGTTTCCTGGAATCAAACCCCTGACATCAGGCTTTGCAGGCAAGTACTTGTTTTAACTACTGAGCCATTTCTCTGGACCCTAAAATTAGTTTTTATTAGCCAACCATTTCTTTAAAAAAATGCAACATAACAAAGAAAACTGAACCTTCACCTGATCTTGTCTCCTCTTCCTAGGTAAAACGTCTGTTCAGTTTTCTTAAAAAAAAAAAAAAAAAAAAAACGATTTTATTTATTGATTTATTTATTTGAGAGAAAGAAAGAGGCAGATTGGGGGGTGGGTAGGGCATGGGTGCACCAGGGCCTCCAGCCACTACGAAAGAACTGTAGAAGCACACACCACCTTGTGCATCTGGCTGACGTGGGAACTGGGGAATCAAACCTGTGTCCTTAGACTTCACAGGCAAGTGCCTTAACAGCTAAGCCATCTCTGCAGCCCTGTTGTTAGTTTTCTTTAGGACTTTCCAGTTCTTATTTTTAATTTTTCATTGTATATGTGCATGGCATGTGGTACTGTATTACTTAAGCACACTTTCACACAAGCATACAACACAGATTGAGCACTTGATTCTTCATGCTTCCCTGTAATTCCCTTTTCTCAGCCCTTCTCCTTTGTTCCTCTAGACAGTCTTGCTTCTACTCCTGGTCATATATGCTTTGTTACCTTACTAAACGTATCTGCACGCTTAGAAGCTAATACTATTGGTGTAGATTTTAAGCCTCATATAAGTAATATCGTGCATTGGCTTCATTCTGCAAACTCTTCTATGTGTTCCCCCTTTTCCTTCTGTCTCCACTAGGAATCTGAGTCTTATCTATGTGGATGTGAATACTACAGTTCATCGAAGTGAGGTGCAATTGATTTGATCTTATCAATTCGCATGCATATTTTTTCCTGTTTCAATTTGTTTTAAAAAAAATGAGAATTCTTTTTGCAACTGTTGGCTTGTTATAACATAACTGGCATTTGAAAATTAGTGGTATGTAAAGCTACTGCATTTTCATATGGTGGAATTATATCATAAGATGGTGAAGTTTTCCTGCACAGGGCTTAAATAGTAGATATTTCATCTCAAATGTAAGGACCATAAAGTCTTAGGCTGCAGATGGTCGACACTGCATTCTGATCACGAAAGCTGCTGTAGACCATCTGTAAACGAAGGGCACGGTCTCAGGCAAACTTTCTTTATAAACACTGGGTTGTATTGTCCATTGGCTGTGGCTTTTTGACCCCTGGCTTGAACTTTAATAAACATTCATTGAAGAATTTTGAAAATTCGTCTCTTAAGTGCCGGGTACAGACTATTTCTGATACCACCCCGTTACATCACTTCAGTAAGCTGTTCTTGAATGTCCCCTTCTGCACACGTTCCTGCCACATGTTCAAGATATCCCTTCTCTTCTCTAAACAGTAGATTAGATGGCCAAATGCTTCATATTAGGCAAGATCAAA
This sequence comes from Dipus sagitta, assembly GCA_036346955.1. Classification (NCBI taxonomy): domain Eukaryota; kingdom Metazoa; phylum Chordata; class Mammalia; order Rodentia; family Dipodidae; genus Dipus; species Dipus sagitta. The sequence goes on along the minus strand of CM070772.1, from coordinate 36,601,711 downwards.
TATAAATGCTGGTTACCTAACTGTGTCTCAAATAGTTTTATGGAAGATCTACATTTCAGTAAAAGATCACATTCTATGCATGGATAAACCATTTTTTTTTAAATGCCTGCATTACCAGTTAGTGTGGATTTGTGGTTTTCCACATAATTGATTCAGTTCTAGGGACTGGAGGCTATTGAGAAAAGAGTCAAAACAATGTGACTTGCCTGCCCACGAAAGTCATTCTTTACAAGGTATATTCTAGCTTTCAGTGTGATTACTGTGAACAACAAAGACAGCCACAGCAGGGCAATTCATTCCTTGAATATACTTATAAAATTAAACACAGATTTTGGTGGCAGGAGTCTTAAAAAAAGTCATTTATTGTACTGTATGATGGTTGACATCTTTCAAAAATCAAGAAAATGATAGCATTTATTTCCTTGAAGTTAAAACTTAGTCTATAATAAGAACACTTTTTTTCGACAATATGTTCTACATGCGAACATACAGAAGTATAAATATCACTGCATGGATGCAGATGGTTTTCACCTGTGCTTGCTTTTAGCTTGGTCTCTTGCTGAGTATTTGTGTACACCATAAATGGTAAAAATAAATCTGAGATCAGAACCAGCTACTAAGTGCTCTATATGGGACCAATGAAACGATCCTCTGACACAATCCACCCACCACTTACAAGCGGCAGGCAGCGAAAACAAGCGAAAGCCGCTGAGGGGCAGGACATCGTCCCACTAAGGGTTTTGAAGTGATGTCAAGGTGAAGACGTGAAGTGGATGGTTTCACCGCTCTAGGGCCTCAGTTCCTGCTTCTCCTCATTGTGAACTGAAAGATTTCAGGACAGTATGAAGAGCAAACTATGCAAAGCTACCTGCACAATGAAAACTGTTATATAAAAAAGGTATCTTGAAACAGTATGTCTAATGAGTAGCAGTGCTTGGTAAAGCTAGCTTTGAAATAACAATGAAGGTGAGTGTCTAAACTTTTAAGACATTGTCACAGACATGAGGGAACCAGCCTTCTAGCTGTGCCTCTCCACACTGCTTACCTATCCTTTTGCAGAAAGGAAACAAGGTACGGGGCAGAGGTGACAAAGAAACAGACATGCAGGAGATCTTAAAGAACTCGGGTGGCTGGAGAGATGGCTTAGCAGTTAAGGTGCTTGCCTGCAAAGCCAAGGGGACCCAAGTTTGATTGCCCAGGACCCAAGTAAGCCAGGTGCACAAGGTGGTGCTTGTGTCTGGGGTTTGTTTGCAGCAACTGAAGGCCTTGGTGTGCCCATTCTCTAAGTATCTGCCCCCTCATCTGAAATAAATAAAAATATTTAAAAAGTAAAGAAAAAAGAACTCTAGAAGATGAGGGAACAATCTGTTGCTAGGCAGAGCTGTCCATGGCATAATTTTATGGTTAGTAGGCACTATATGTGGGTGACAAGCATGGACTGGGGGTTTGCCTGAGTCAGTTTCATGGCCAAGTCCAGTACCACGTCAGTCAAATAATCTCACATTTTTACAGCCCAGGAGATTGTGAGCATTTAAGGAAATGCTTGCTAAATAGAAAGGATACATGAATTTAGCCAGGCAACTCCTTGTTTAATTTCACATATTTACTAATTTACAATTACTTAAATAATCCTTAAAATGATCCTCAGATTATGAGTCTTCAGAAATAGACACTCAGTCCCTCACTCCTACACTTGCCTTTCCCAGCTCCGTATTTTAAGTGGTATCGGTTATCAGGGAGTTTAGGTAACCATGAAAAAGCACGTGTATGGAAATAAGGGCCGTGGTTCTTTCTTTTAGGAGATATATATATATATATCCTATATATACACATATATATCAATCATTGCATAGAAACATATGAAGGAGTGGTGACCCTTACTTTCGTCAAGTCTACCTTATCCTGGCTCCTCCAGGGACTGTGCATAAGCATGGCTGGCTGTCCCTGCCATTTCCAATGTTTCTAGAGCAATGTGCTCTGTGTTTCAAAGGCATTTGAGCGCACGGTCTGACTTACATGCTCCACAAGTTGAACTTGTTCTGGAGAATGGAAGTGTGTAAGTGGGGACTGTATTGTAGGTTAGGCTTCATGTGATGGAAATAGCTGAGGCAACGCATTTGTTAGTGTGTTCCCAAATTCTGTAAGAAACACATCTATAAGGTTCAAAAAATAAAGGAGTGACTGTAGGCCCACTCTCTTCCCCCAAAGGATTGCCATTTCTGAGCAGTGCCTGAGGGGGCTTCACAGGACCACGTGGTAATAATTAGATCCTGAGAGAACAAGCGAGTGAATCATGAATTCAGCTGTACAGCAGACTCGCTTGGAATGGCAAGTTAAATTAGAATTAAACCCAGAGAGGCTTGGAAAGTCACATCTACCAACAACTCCATTTAAATAGAAGGCACCACATGGCTGCCAGGGAAGAAATTAGGGTTAACTGTAATCAGTGGGTAATAAAGGACCATTTGTCATGGGTGACCTCAGTGTGATGAGATGCCCTTAGCTGAAATTGGAGTTCCCAAAGGAGTTTAAAAAAAAAAAAGGAAAAGAATAAAAGGCCAAGACATTCCTTCAAGGCTAGGAAGAGGACACAGACACATCAGAAACCTAAAAATTAGAGCACAAAACATTGGAATTGACAGGAGTTCACAAATTCTCTCCCTCCCTCCCTGCCTGCCGCCTTCTTCTTCTTCTTCTTCTTCTTCTTCTTCTTCTTCTTCTTCTTCTTCTTCTTCTCTCTCTCTCTCTCTCTCTCATCAAGAGAGAGAACTCCAAGTAGCACAGCTGAGGCCAGCAATGAGTGGACATTCAGAGAATACTTGGGATGCAGCAGGCTCTGCCCTGGGGCCAGCATGATTCAAAGCCACATTGAGGGGCTGAAGAGATGGTTTAGCAGTTAAGCGCTTGCCTGCGAAGCCTACGGACTCCCATTCGAAGCTTGATTCCCCAGGACCCACGTAAGCCAGATGCACAAGTTAGCACATGCATCTGGAGTTTGTTTGCAGCGGCTGGAGGCCCTGGTGCACCCATTCTCTATCTACCTGCCTCTTTCTCTATCTGTCTGCCTGTCACTCTCAAATAAATAAATAAAAATAGAAACAAGAAAAAAAGAAAAGAAAAACAAAGCCACCTTGCAGTTGACACCATTAGTAGCTTTATCTTACACATGAAGAAACTAAGGCATTGAGAGGTTAAGGTCAAGGCTACTCATGTGGTTGAGCCCAGGGTTTGATCTTGAATATTACTTTATACTGCTTTAGGAGAAGATCTAGACATTACAAACTAGCACATGCGAAAATATTTTTAAAAAGCAATGAAATAATGTGCATACCTCAATTTCCAACTTTAACCTGATTATGCAAAACAAAAGCAGCACTCTTGATGGTAGCCTGTCTGTTCCAAACAGGCATATGCTTTACAGAGTGAGAGTTATAAAGCAAACACATTTTTAGAGGGAGAAAGGCAGAGGGAGAGAGAATCGAGGGGCCTCAGCCACAGCAATCAAACTCCAGACACTTGGGCCACCTAGTGGGCATGTGCAACCTTGTGTTTGCCTTACCTTGGTGCGTCTGGCTTATGTGGGATCTGTAGAGTTGAACATGGGTCCTTAGGCTTCGCAGGCAAGTGCCTTAACCACTAAGCCATCTCTCCAGCCCAAAGCAAACAATTTTTAAAACCCTATCAGTGAGGGTATGGTGACCATTCTTCCATCTAAGCACGTATCATCTTCAAGTTGTAATGTACATGTTTATTTCCAGGGTAATGTTCTCTAAAGACTGAGAGGTGGGTAGTGGAATGTGGCACTGAGCCAGCCACCGTGACTCAGAATGGGTTTCTTTCTTGACACTGTAGTTGTTGTAAGAATGCCACAGAAGAGAAATCTTAGTCGGTTACACAATACAGTTACCCTTAAGGGAAATAAAAGTGCATTTTCTACTGTTTTTAAACTTGACTTCAAAATTACTTTCAGTATGATATTGAGCATCATCACTTTTGTAGCAAGTTGGAGTCAGCCCCTTCACATAGCACATGGGAGCAGAGCAACTTCCTTGTTAGTAAATCACACATCCTCCTTGGAATGAATGATCAAGTCCCTAGCCAAACACCAGTGGACGAGGCTTTTAGTTGACTATCTGGAAAGCCCAGGGGAAGAGATTACACTCAGCATTTTGTGTCTTGTAGGCTTTCTCTGAGCCAGTAGGTAGCTCACAAAGTCAGGGGTTTTATGTTTCTTCCATGACACTACCATAGACTCTGCACCCAGGCCTTCCTGTGCTAACTGGGATAAGGAATGATTTACATACACTCCTAGCATTCCCCAGCATACATAATCCCAAGCTGGATGCGTTCATTCACCAGTGTGAAATTCTCCCTCATGTTCTGGTGGTAGTCTCTTCTGAGAAACAACACTTTAAAAAAGTTTATTGATTGATGGATGGATTGGAGAGAGAGAAAGAGAGAGAGAGAGAGAGAGAGAGAGAGGTGGATATAGAGAACCTGTGTGCCACGGGCTCTAGCCACTGTAAATGAATTCCAGATACTTATGTCACTTTGTGCACCTGGCTTACGTGGGTACTGGGGAATTGAACCTGGGTCCTTAGGCTTCACAGGCAAGTGCTTTAACCACTAAGCCATCTCTCAAGCCCTTTAAAATGTTTTATTTGTTATTTATTGGAGAGAGAGAGAGAGATAACAAGGCAGATAGAAGGAAACTATAATTTTGAACAGATGGAAATTGTAAGATTAGTAGTTGTCACCCTTTCTGGAAACTGTGACTAAGAGATTATTGTCTGTTAGAATTTAGATCCAGTGTTTTCACAAAGTGTATAAATTGACAGCAATACATTTATCGCTGTAACACACCAAAAAATTGCATCTCAACATGGATTCAAACCACACTTGGCAATTTTTCCTATAAACAGAATATATGCCAAATATATTTCTAACTCTTATTTTATCATAAAATAAACTTCTACTAAACTCACAAAAGGTAATAGGTTTACAAGTGAACTTTTTTTGGGGGGGAATGGAGATCTGGAAATAAATCCATAGCTTGTCATGATTTTGCTATCTATGAGCCCCAGTGAATATTTTTTCACATTATGTTCTAGGTTATTAAAACAGTCAAAACTAGTACGTGATAAGCTTTTTCTTTTGGGTATGTCATATTTTAGCAAGTACGACCATAGCTGAATTAAGAGAAATGAAGTTTAAGGATGAACTAGAACCACATGAATCAATAATGGTACTGTGTACCACTGGGTTCATCGTCAAGCTCTCATGATGCAATTCGACTCTAAGTTGGAAGACAATTCCTTCTCTGCCCAACAACAGAAAGACCTATTTCAGATGCATAGCATCTAATCAAATACTAAGTTTTGCGCAAACACTGTGTGAACTGTAAAGTCTTCCCCCATAACATCAGTTCATCCTGCAGGATGAAGCAGGAAGCGGGACGCAAACGTGCACTTCTGCATTAATCCTGGTTTGCCCACTGTACTGAAGACACACAACTTGCTCAAGCATCTGTTTAGAACTTTTCCACAGAAATTATTCAGCACACATTCACATTTAAATCATGTTCTACGCCAGGAATTGCAGCGCGGTGGATTCAGGAGAATCTAAAGAAAACAACAACCTTTCTAGGTCACAGCAGGATTATAGGCAATTATTTTTAATCTGCATGCCTTTAAGGCAGGCTCTGCCCTCCTCAGGGTGGCACAGGTCTTACCAAGCCCTACTACTTTGTAAGAGCAGCACTTTATTTATTTACTGTGTATGGTACTGGGGGTTGAAACCAGGACCTCAAGCATGATAGGCAAGTGCGGAACCACTGGGCTCCCACACCCTGCTCCAAAGCAGCGTTTCTGCACATCTTCTTTTGGAGACCTTCTAGAATTGTGGCGAGTTAGAAATACAAGTTCTGGTTATTTGATTAAAGAAAAACATAAGAGGGAAGATATAATCTTAACATGTACTTCTATTATCAATAGATGTTTGAAAGAGTGAGGGAAAAGGAAGGGAGGAAGAAGCCTTGGGACCATTCTCCAACTTGTGACTGGTTTACCAGCTCCTCTGTTGGAACCTCCTGGAAACACCGCTCTAGGGCAGAGCTGGGTGGGGAGCGCTTCACTCAACATCATCAGCCGAACATCAGAAGGATGTTTTCAGAAGATACATTCACTAATAAGTTAGTCCTGTGAATGTACCCCACGCAAGGCAAAGACAGGACAGAATGGCATCCCGTGTATTAAGTATTAAAAGATATATAAGATTCTCTAATTATACAGTTCCAATGAGAGAGCTGTAACACAGCTATAAAACACAACTTCTGACACGGCCATGAAAATAAGCTTCCATCTATTTTTATGCTGATCATTAACCAGACCTGTGCCACTCTAGAGATTTGTTTTATTAAAGAGCTCTGAAATTATATCAGCTAACTATCTCAGACTAAAGCTCACATAAAATATTGAAATTTTTGTTACTCATACAGGGATCTATAAATCACAAGACCAAGTAGGATTCACTGGTGGTGGTCCATATGAGTTACTTATTTTTTTTTTTATGATCACAGTGTCTGGGATCAGAAACATGTATTTCTCCAACCGTAAAATTGCCACATACTTGACAAAGAAAACCAAAGTTTTTCCCATTTGACAGAGAGGGGACGACTTTATTTGATTTTTATTACTTTTCTAAAAACTTTATCTAGTCTTCAAATACTCAGACAATTTAACATTGGTACACTAGGGAAATTTATTAGTATGACCTAACTTCATATTTGGAAGACATTTAGAGGATGAAGAGACTGAAGCGTGTCATGATTAATTTCCCACCACAGGGCCACACAGCTAAGCAGAGGCAGACATGGAGGCAGACACAGCCCTCCCGACTCCTGGCACAACGAAGGCATGCCCACTTTCCACTGAGGTGGCAGAAAGAGCTGAGTGATAATCTCCCCTTAGTATGAAGGAAAACCCGCTTAGCAACCCTGATGATCTTTCTGTTTTCATCAGATAGAAAGAACTACAAGTTTCACTCTATTTACTGTTTACTTTTGGTTGCTAGGAAACTCAGATGCAACAAACCAGAATTTGGGGTGTTTGTTTTCTATTTTGATTGCATGATTTGAAAAAAATAATGATATGGTTTTAATTTTATATGGTAATTTACAAAATGTGTGAATTATAAAACCCTTCCTCAACTAGTTGAACTATTAATTAATAAACACAGAAACACAAACTAAGACACAGAATAAGATGATGTTTAAAATGAAAAAAGAAAGATAGAAATAAAAACTATAAATTCCGAAAGTGAGCTTAATCTGCAGACCTTCAAAGATTTGTTATTAAGAAGGCACTTTTATTACCTTTAAAGGAAAAAGAAAAGAAAAGAAAAAGCATCCTGATGTCAAAGAAAAAGACATAGGACTTTGAGTATGAAAAAACAGGAACTGGGCATGGCATCTTGGACATTCCTCCTCTTTGGTTTTCAGTTATCCACACTTCAAATGTGTATTTACTAGGAACTATGAATGGAGTTTTCCTGGATTTAGCAAAGAGTGACATTAAGTTGAGCCAATGTCAAATATATCCCTTATGGCGTCCTAACGTTATGCTCACTCTTCCTTTTTTTCAGTCAAAACGAACTTTATCAAGATATAATTCACTTGCCATAAAAGCGACTCTGAAGTTCACAGTTCAGAGGCATCCCAAATGTTCACAGTAACGCACACCCATTATTCCAGTCTACCTCCACATCTCCGTTACCTTCAGAGTCATCCCCATACTTACCAGCAGTTCTCTTGCCTTCCCCCTAGTCCTCAGCAGATGCTAAGCTACTTTCCAACCTGTGGATTCGTCTGTTCTTGACACTGAATAAAAATACATTAACACACCACATAGCTCTTGGTATTTCTTCCAGTTGGCACAAATTTAGGGGATCATCTATGTTTTGCAAGCATTAGACTGTCTTCCTTTTCATAGTCAAGTAATATTCACTTGAAGGTGTGTCTCATTTTGTTTTTCAACCACCCCTTAGTTGAAAGGCATTTGGATTGGTTCTACTCATTGGCTGTTAGGTGTGATGATGCTAGCAGTATAGTGCACAGGGTTTTTTGGATACTTGTTTTCAAATCGACGAATCCCACCTAGGACCACTATTACTATGTCATACACTGACATTATACTTATTATCTTGAGGACCTGGTGACTATGTTTCAGAGTCCCTGCAGTAAGTATGATCTCTTGGGCCTTGTAAGAAAGTCATTTTCTGCACAGCCTCATTGACACATCATGCATCTTTTTAGTTTTCACCTTCCTAAAGGGCGTAGATTGCATTACCATTTTGTTGAAATTTTCTATAATGATTACGATGCTAGAATATTTTCAAGTGCTCATAGGCCATTGGCTTATCTCCTTTAGAGAAACATCTACTTATATACTTATACATATATGTGTATTTTTTAATTTAAAATTGCCTTTTAGTTTTATTGCTAAGTTGTAAGATTCCTTCATGTATCTTGGCTACAAGTCATTTAACAGGTAATTTGGAAACATTTTTATGTGGGTTCTGTTTCTCACTTTGTCAGGCATTTAAAGTACATGTTTGTTCTTATGTTTTAAAAAATCATTCATTTATTTGAATGTGCATGTGCATGGGGTGGTGTGGGGAGGAAGGGAGAATGACTGAATGAATATGGGCCTGCCATGGCCTCTTGCCACTCACCACAAACAAACTCCAGACCCACACATTCTTTTGTGCATCTGGCTTTGCATGAATATGGGGGAACTGAATCCAGGTCAGCAGGCTTTGCAAGTAGGGACCTTTAACCACCAAGTCATCTCCGCAGCCCAAAGCACATGTTGAAAATTGTGATCAAGTGCAATTTATTATTTCTTCTGTGTATGTGCTTGGTATTATGTCGAAGATGGTTCTAACTATGCTCACGTCTCAGAGATTCATTCCTCTACCCTCATTTCACTGACCTTGAGCATCACAGTGTGTTCACACAGAGAACAACTCCTTAGTGTGTCAATGGTACCCACGTGCTTGTACGGAGTCATGTCCATGCTACTGGCTCTAATCTCACCTAGATCTTCTCACCTCACTCAGTTCTTGGGGTTGTACTGCCCACCAGTTGTCCAGACCTGGTCCATTTGCTATCAGTTTAGGAAGAAGGGTCATGTAAGTACTAGAAAAGTTTTAAAGTTTATTTATTTATTTGTTTGTTTGTGTTTTGGTTTTCCGAGGTAGGGTCTCACTCTAGCTCAGGCTGACCTGGAATTCACTATGTAGTCTCACGGTGGCCTCAAACTCATGGCAATCCTCCTACCTCTGCCTCCTGAGTGCTGGGATTAAAGGTGTACGCCACCATGCCTGGCTTTTAAAGTTTATTTTTATTATTTAGTTGAGAGAGAAGAGAAAAAAGAGGCTGATAAGTGTGTGTGTATATATATATATATATATATATATATATATATATGGAGAGAGAGAGAGAGAGAATATATGGGTTGTCATGGCCTCTAGCCACTGCAAATGAACTCCAGGTGCATGTGCCATCTTGTGCATCTGGCTCACGTGGGTACTGGTGAATTGAACCTGGGTCCTTAGGCTTTCCAGGCATGCGCCTTAATCACTATACCATCTCTCCAGCCTCTTGTAAATTTTAAATAGCAATGCCTACATTATTTACTTCTCTAATTTCACTATCCCCCATCACTAGCAAAATGTTACCCATAGTTCTCAGGATCAGAGACCCCTAGATATTGCTGTTTTACTTTCAACATGTGCCTTATTTATTGTTTGTAGGCCCCTCAGTGTTTACTATGAAACACGGTAGGCAGTGGAATGATGGCTTAGATACATAAACTTAGGAGACCATCACAAAAATTCCACAGAGATGAGAAGGATAGCTAACGGTCACTGGCAGTCTTATGGGTGATGAAACAACTGAAACACAGAAGCTTAGACCTGGGAAGGGACAGTCTAAGAGTTCTAGTCCATACCTAGTTACCACATCTCATCTTTCCTATGGAGGATGGGAAACTTTTCATATATTAAGATAATAGTAAGGCTCTTGTACCATATTTATTGATGAGTTAAATATTTTATGACCTACTGAAAAAAAAGTATTTGGACCTTTTCCTGCTAAGATATTCAGTAAGATTAAAACAGATAGGTGAGGGCTGGAGAGATGGCTTAGTGGCTAAAGGGCCGGCTTGCAAAGCTAGGTTTGATTCCCTATTATCCATGTAAAGCCAGATGTACGAGGTGGTGCATGTGCCTGGAGTTTGTCTGTAGTGGATAGGAGGTCTTGACATGCCCATTCTCTCTCTCTCTCTCTGCCTCAGTATCTCTCTCCCTCTCAAATAAATAAATTAAACACTTTTAAAAACCAGATTGGTAGTTTTAATCATAACACAACTGACTCAGTAACACAATTATTTCACCCAAAGCAAGTGGTCATGCCAAGGCATCCTTAGGAAAGTTGTAGCGCAGGTAGGTAGAGGCTTTGGTTTTCTATGAGCTTTAAGTATGGTGGAAAATGGCTCAAGTCTTAGCAAATTCCATGACATGTGGAAGCTATGTAATACGTAAACTGCGGGGAGGCTTCTGTTCTTAGGGTCTTCTGACGCTAAAAATGGCTCATTCTTCAATTCACCCATCCCAACCAGCCAGACACCAGCCGTCTGAGTGTCCAATAGCCAGTGACTGGCCAGCTTCGCTCCCCCGTGTGGGCCTCCACTCGTGGGGTACCGTCGGCTCCTCTGCACTACTGTTGGCCCCACCTATCCTCGGGCTCCCTTCATTTTGCTGAGTGCTCTCTCTTCATCTTCTCCGGTTTCGCCGCCATTCCTTGCCAAGTTTGCGCAAGAGGGAAACAACAAACTCCTTCGCTTGGCAAGGACAGAGTTGCTATCCTTCCTCACAGCCTTGGGGAAAAGATCCCATCCAAAATTTGGGGAGGTTTTCCTTAGTCTCCTTCCAGGGGTTTCTAAGGGTACATTTTCCACATCAAGAGTTTTGCTGCGTCGGAATTTGGCACCAGCTGTGAAGTTAATAAATTTTTTTTCCAGTTTCTTATCTACCCAAAATCATAATTACACAAGCCACAAGATGATATGTGATAAGGAGAGGCACAGAAAAGCGTGACACGAGTCAGAGGAGAGAGTACTTAGTTCTGTTTGGAAAGACCAGGGCAAGCTTGGGGGGGGGGGCAGCAACTAGTGAGTCCTGAATATTGGTTAGTGACCATGTTGATGGCAAGGAATAAGCAGTGAAGAAAGGGAGAGGTGATGGTTATGGAGGTAAATACATACTGACTCATGGCTCAGTCAGTAACGTGCTTGCTGTGTGATCATGAAGATCTGAGTTCGGTTCCTCAGTACCCATGTAAAAACCTGGGCACCGTGGACAATCCTGGTATTCCAAGTGTGGGGGAGGTAGTGACAGGAGGCTCCCTAGTACTTGCTGCTTGTCTAGTCGAATGAGCAACTTCAGGTTCTGTGAGGGACCCCCAAAATCAGGTTGAGAACTGCTGAGGGAGACAGCACACAGTGACCTCTGGCTTCCACAAGCACATGTGGATGTACCTGCACATACACACGCACTCCCACACACATGACCATGCATAAACACGTGCTCACACCACACATACATAGACATGCCAGAACAACAAAGGGGCATCCACTCACACATTTAATCTTAACCATAGCCTGCGTAATGTTTAGAGTGCACAATGGCAGAGGGGGCGGGGCATCAGGAAGACACCAAATGACCAGGCCCAAGTTGAATAGACTTAGATGGTCTCCTTAAGGAAACTGCGTTTTTTTGTAGGTACTTAAAGTGTCAGGACTTTGTTTTGATCTTTAGGAGGAAAACTGTGGCTTACAAAAGTAGGAGTCACTGGGGGAGGAAGTGATTAAAGTTAAGTCTTCTATCAATTAGAGAGCTATTTATTGCCGTCATCTAAGTAAATGGATTCTACCTGAACGAAAGCAGTGTCCTTAAATCTGAGTCAGAGGGGACCAGTTCCCAGGCATTTCATAAGTAGAGCTGTCAGTGCTTGGTGATTGATTGGATAATGAGGAAAAGGGAGAGAGGGCAACGAAAAGTGACCCACACAGGTTAGCCTGGGTGACCAGGATAAAAGCAATGTCATTAACCCGCAGCCTCAGAAAAAATGGCATAATAAGAGGAGGGAATGACAGAAATCGCTCTGTATGTAAACAACAGATTTATGTTGACAGGACAACAGGGTGGCACATTCTTTTCATCTGGAAGACAAGTCATAAATTTATAAAGGGTCACATAAATTGGGCAATAAAGAAGAATTTTCAGGAATAACGGGAATGGGTTTTACAAAAGAGAGCTCATAAAATAAGCTTAATGGTAATGGAATTCCATGCCATGGGGTCCCACGTGTAATTCTGAAGGCCAGGTACTTTGTGAAGAAACTTAGATTAAAAATGCATAGCTTTTGTTTACTCTGTCAATTAACATTCATTAAATTCTTTCATGGATATTACTGTTTATGGTTGGCAGTTTACATACTTGATGAACTAGGTGATTGCTTTTCTGACTGGGTTTCATGATACCAGTTTGTTTTTCAGGACCTTAAAGAGAGTAGAGAGGGAGCAGCGGATTCTCCACGCGTTCTGGACAAGGACCACAGCCTCAGGCAGCCCAGCCGGGGGGTTTTCCTTCCCACATTGGCAGAACCTCGGGGACATTCAGGAAGAGCTCAGCGGGAGGCAGACCCTTGCGGCTGCATTTTCGGGTGGGTCTTAGAAAAAGCTGACAGCTTCTCTTTGCTTCGGTGGTTTCTTTTTCTATAAAACAGCGATTCCCTAGCTGGGCATGGTGACGCACACACCTCTAATCCCAGCACTCCAGAGAAGGCAGAGGTAGGTGGGTTGCTGTGAGTTCGAGGCCATCCTGAGACTACATAGTCAATTTTAGGTCACTCTGGGCTAGAGAGAGAGAGAGAGAGACTCTACCTCGAAAAGCCCAAACAAACAAACAAACAAGATCTGTGATCCCTATACCTTGTGGGGTCATCAAAAAAAAAAAAAAAAGATAAAAAGATTCAGGTTATGAAAATAAAAGAACATGGGTGACTAGGTGGGTACTGGGAATTTTTTATGTCTCTTTGTGCCAACATCAGTTATGAACCCCCGTTTAAGTAATTTACATAGCAGCCTGTCCAAGAACATAGATCCGAAGACGTGGGCGCTGTCTCTCACTATTGGCTGGCCCACGCAGCAACTGTCAGGAGGAGTGGGGCTCAGCGGTTATCTGCTGAATTTAAGGAAGAGCATTACGCATGCCCTCAGCTCTTCTCTTTGCCTCTGTGCGCTGGAGGGTCTCCGAGCTCAGTCCTCGGCCACTTCACCCATGTTTCAACTTCTTCCCAGAGGGACTTCATTCACTACTGCGTGACTGCGTAATACCCTGTCTTTCACTGTTTTGAGGCCATGCAATTCTATTTCTATAACTCTCTTCCCTGAACTCCAGACACACTGATCTTTCTGATCTTCCGCTCGCGTGCCAGACAGTCAACTCTAACTTAACATGTTTAGGACCATGCATATCATCCCAGTATTCAGGAGGCTGAGGCCAGTGAATCCCATGTTCCAGGCCATGGGTTAAATAGATTGTGTCTAAAAGCGACACTAACAAAACGTACACGTCTAAACTGCTGTTTCCCTAATTTTCCTACCTCAGGAGATGTGCACCATTTTCCTGGTAGAAAACAGTAGTCCTTGGTGATTATTATTCTCTTCTACCACTTAGGAGCTGTCAATAGCACTGATTTGTTCAACTTTTACAAGTATCTCAAATTTCAGTACTTCCCATACAGCCAATGCTTAGAAGCCCTGTTTCCACAATCTTCCCCTGGGGGTCTTTCTTTAGTGTGGTAAAATGTCCATGCCATGGAATGAAACCTTTTACTATTTTGTTTTGTTTCTTAGAGGCAGGATCTTGTTCTAGTCCAGGCTGGCCTGGAATTCACTATGTAGTCCCAGGCTGGTCTCAAACTCACAGCGATCCGCTTACCTCTGCCTCCTCAGTGCTGGGATTAAAGGTGTGCACCACCATGCCTGGATACCTTTTACCACTTTCCAGTGTAGAATCCAATGGCACTAAGAATAGTCATACTGTGTAAACCATTACCAATACCTACACTTAAAACTTCCCATCCTCCCCAACAGATATCCTCTTCCCATCATATAGTAACTATGTGCCCTTTTCTTTAACCTGTAGGAATCCGTATCTCTCTCTCTTATCTCTTTGCCTCACTCTTTGAGAACGTCTCTCCACGGAGCCTAGGCTGGCCTTGGACTTGAGATGCTCCTGCCTCAGCTTTTGGAGTGCTGGATTTAGAGCTGTGGGCCATGAAACTGTGGCCCTGTTCTATGTATTTTGTTCCAGTGAATTTGCCTGCTTTGGGTATATCCCATAAATACACACACACACACACGCGTGCACACACACACACACACACACACACACACGTTTGTCCTTTCATTTGGCTTATTTCATTATATGTGACCTTTTCAAGGTTCACCTGTGTCATTTCAGAGTTCATAAGTTTTTTTTTTTTTTTTCTTCAAGGTAGGGTCTCACTCTAGTGGCCTTGAACTTATAGTGATACTCCTACCTCTGCCTCCCGAGTGCTGGGATTAAAGGTGTGCACTACCATGCCCGGCTAGGATTCATGAATTTTTAGGCCAGATAAAATTGTGTTGTGTTTTCAGTGTGTTTACACTCCACACTTACTCTTTCAGCCACTGCTGGGCACTTGGATGGCATGTGTTCAGCTACTGTGAATAACGCTGCTATAACCGATATCTGAGCCTCTGCTTTCAATTCTTTGGGTAGATTCCCAAATTGCTGGGTCATTTGGTACCCATGTACTTAACTTTGTGAAGAATCACCAAACGTTTCCATATCAGTGGAAGTTCTACATCTCACAAGCAAAGCATGAAGGTCCAGTGCTTCAATATCCTCTCTAATAACCTGTTATTTGCCATCACAAAAATGAAACCCACCCTGATAGCTCTGAAGCAGGCCCCTGTAGAGTTCTTGATAAAACAGGCCATGCCTGTCACCACGCCAGTGCTTTCCTGTTTCTCTGAGAACAAAGCCCAGGCTTGATTATGGCCTACAACATCCTTCAGGACTCCCCCCCCAACCTGTGACCCCATCAAGCCTCATTAATGCACTCTTCTGTTCACACTTCTCACCAGCATCACGTGGCTTCTGACCTCACTCAGTCTACGTTTCTGATCAAATATCACTTCTTCAAGGGGGACAACCCCAGGCCCCAATTTAAAGAGAGTCTCCTTATATCCTCTCACTGTCTGTTGCTGCATTTGTCCTCATATCCCTTGTCACTCAGTGTCCTATAAGTTCCATGTGGGAGGGGACCTTCTCTTAGTCACATAGGCATAAAAGCATAGATACTAATTGTTAAGAGTGCACAGTTTATAGATGCTTAATAGCTCAGAGTTTTTGAAAATCTCTCTTTTCAAAAATTTATTTGAAAGCAGAGAGATAGAAGAAATATGAGAGAGGGAGGAGGGAGGGAGAGAGAGAATGGATACATAAGGGCCTCCAGCTGCTACAAAAGAACTCCAGATGCATGCACCACTTTGAGCATCTGGCTTTATGTGGGTACTGGGGAGTCAAACTCAGTTTGTCAGGCTTTGCAGGCAAGTGCCTTAACCACTGAACCATCTTTCCAGTCCTTGTTCAGGATTTTTAAGACATGCGATCTTCACTGTTTTTGTCAATTTTCATAAGAGATAGCCAAAGATGCTTTGATAGCTGAATATAAAAAAACACATAGCTTTTCTTTCTTTTGGAGAAGGCAGAGTTTTCTGTCCTCTATTGATTGCTTAATCAAGTATTGAAATTACCTATTGAGATCCTGAATTTTAACAATACCATTTGGCCTTTACTTGATCCCAGGACTGTACAAAAAAAAAATGCATATTATACCTCATTTTCTTTTGTGTGTGTATGTGCTGTGTGTTATGTGATGTGTGTGTGTGAATGTGAGTGTTATGTCATCTGTGTGTTATGTGCTGTGTGTGTGTGTGTGTGTTTGTGGTGCACATGTTGTACACAACTATGGAGGCCAGAGGATGACACTGGCTGTCTTCCTCTGTTGCTCTCCACATGGTTTTGAAGGAGGCAGGGTCTCTCCCTTGAATCCAGAGCTCATCGATTCAGGTTTCCCAGCTAGCCAGCTCACACCAATAATCCCTCGTCTCTGTCTCCTGAGCTGTGTGTGGGTTACAGGTGGGCTGCCATACCCACCTGGCGTTTACATTAGCTGTGGTGATCTGAGCTCAGGTCCATATGCTTGTGCCATCTCCTCAGCTCCATATTTCCCCCAAATTCTTTAGGTATATGCACTTTATGGGGGGCGGGGAAGAACAAACAAACTAAGAACCAGGAAGTGTAATCTGCCATGGTCACACTGCAGGGGCATGGGGGCATGAACATTTAAATAGTCGTTTTTCAAAGTTCATTGCTTATCTGCCTATGCCATTCCGCAAAGAAATTATACTTCACAAGGAAAACCCAAGTCGATGATATCCCACAGCCTTAAGAAATATGCTGCTTATGTTTGAAATTATACATGTGCAATTTAAAAGATGCCAGGCATACCAGGTACAAGCAAAACTGGTGCCTCCATTATTGTTCAATGTCATTAGAGGAACGCCAAGGACAGAGCCACCCTTGGGGCGCTGAGGTGGACAGGAAGTCAGCCTGGAGGAAATGAGACCTGGGCGAGTCCTGACTGTTGAGTGGAAATTATGTAAGGGAAGTGGTTTGGGGGTGAGATGGTGATGTCAATGCAGACTGGATGAGCCACCTGGGCAATGGGCTAAGCACCGAAAGGAATGCAGGGCATTGGTCAACAAATACAAATCAGTCTATCCAGAAGTTCATGCTCTTCTGGAGAAGCAATGAGGAGGGAGCTTAGCCATGTTTGCTGAGCTATGAATAAACGGTGCGAAGGCCTGTGCTGTCTGCTGGACAAGGACTCTCTTTACTGTTCAAATCAACTCTCTGAGAGTGATACTATTGTCCTCCATTTTTGTGGCACTAGATATTGAACCTCATGCATGCTAGATAAGTACTCTACCACAGTCCTCTTTTCTCTGTTTTTTCTTTCTTTTTGCTTTTTAAAAAACTTTTTATTTTTACTTATTTGAGAGAGACAGAGAGGCAGATATAGAGAGAGAATGGGTGGGTAAGCCAGGGCTTCCAGCCACTGCAAATGAACTCCAGACGCATGTGCCACCTTGTGCATCTGGCTTACGTGGGTCCTAGGGAATCAAACCTGGGTCTTTTGGCTTTGCAGGCAAGCGCCTCCACTGCTAAGCAATCTCTCCAGCCCTGTTCTTGTTTTGTTGAGATAGGGTCTTGTCGTAGCTCAGGCTGACCTGGAATTCACTACGTAGTCTCAGGGTGGCCTCCTGCCTCTGTTTCCCGAGCACTGGGATTAACGGTGTGCACCACTATTCCCAACTCTCTATCCAAATTTTGAGACAGATTCTAAGTTGCCTAGGCAGGCCTTGGACTTTCAATCCTCCTGCCTCAGCCTCTAGGGTAGTTGGGATTGTATGTCTGCTCTACAAGCCTGGCTGAGGGAGAAAGCCAGCACAGCCGTAAGTACACGGCAGAGGACAAAGACTATGACCGCGTGACAAGCACTTGTCTTTGTGCAGAATGTGTTGGTTGTTTTCTTTCTTAGCCTAAATTTCATCAGATTAAAAATGACTACCGGTGGCACCCAGCTGTAGCTGGAAGGGTATCAGCTCCCCACTTGGGAGCTATGGAGGTACAGCAAGCGCCCTCTCTAAGCTTGTGTGCATCATGATGAGCCTGCTCGCCTGCGCTCATTACACACTGTTCCCCTCACACCCTCTGACTGAAAGGCCTGTGGTGGACCCCTTCGCTCTTTCATTCAAGGATCGATCTTCCAACCATTAAAACCCACACGCTGTAACTCATTTACAGGGGGGAAAGGCTGTGAAGTTTGAGAGCTGCCTCATACACCAGTGACATTAATTAAAGAGCCTAGAGCTCCTATAAATTATTACCCATCTCTCCCAACCGAGAGCTAATTGTCAACATAATAAATATTTTACTCTTACAGATGCCAACATAAACTACAGTAGTATAAGAGTATGTGCCTCCAAAATTCATACCCTAAGAAATTCACCATTTTAAAATTACCACATCATTTTCAAGTTTATATAGCATTACTCGTGGATATAAGCTAAAGATCCTATTTTTTTAAAGAGGAACTTTATATATGGCTAATTATTTACTCAGTTTCCATAGAAGGTCACTTGAAAAATCTTCCCATACTGCCTATTGTGGTTTTCCAATAGCCAAACAGACGTCGGCTGTCAGATAGACAATTGTTATGAAGGATGAATTGGGTATGAGGTGTTCAAACACATTTAACATCATTAGTGTAAGGTGAGGTTCATTCAAAGAGCAGGTAGGGCCAAACAATGCAGTACTAATGCTCACTATGAAATAGAGTGACCAAAATAAAAGAGATTTCCAGTGGAAAATTACATACTAATAATTATACTCCAAAGTACATCAGGAAGTTACGAGCTTTCTGTTGTTCTTCGTTGTTGTTGTTGTTAAACTGCACAGCAACAAATGAAATATTTCCTTGTTTGATTTGCAGCTCATTTAATTACATGCTAACTGTTAAAATGTTTCAATCTTCTAGCTAAAAAGACAATGTACCAGTCAGTTTCTGGCTATTTATTTCTATTTTATAATCAATGTAATGTACTTTTTTTCTTTTGTCTTCATTCTAGACTACCCAAGGGCAACTTCTGAGGTGTTTCAAAAAGCCCTATACACATAAACCTAATTGGTCACTGTGGAGCTCAATGTAGCCAAGGTACTATTGGCATTATGAGGGAATCCTATTAATTTTATATCTTGCCACTTCTTCATCTATGAGTGTAACCTTTCTCAGAATGGCAAATTGAAAATAATTTCATCCAGAGCTACATTTATTTATTCTTAAGAGTGACTTCACTATACCAAAATGGCCTACATTTCAGATTCTTTGAGAGCCCTTACATATGACTCTCATTAATAGAAAAGTGTTATTCTTATCTACCACGGACAAGTAATTTAACATCCCCAGAATCTAATTTCTTCATGTGAAAATAAGAGATTCAAACTAAATAATCCTTTTGGCCTTTCCATTCCTATGATTCTATTATTCTAAAATGCTTTAGACCAATACCAAAGAATTAAGGAGGAATTATCATGCCTATCTGTGAATCAGAAACAAAGTACATACTAGTTCCTGGTTTTATTTCCCTTGCTTATCAACCAATTAAAATATAGTTTTATGTAGAACAAGTCTTTAACAATCTCTAATTTTGTGAATGAATATTATGCACTTACATAAACATATGAAAATATCCCATTTTTACAGCAAGAAGATTGAAGATTAAAGGTACCATTTTTTTTTTAGAAGAAAGCCTGTCAGAACCCCTCAGAAGATTACCAGATTGATGAAATGAACCTTGACATGATATTATAATCTGATTGTGAACCAATGACATCAAAATGTCTGAAGATTGTATTCTGGTAGACGTGAGAAACTGCTTTGTTATTAAACTTGAGATTACTTAACATTCTTGAATATATGTCATTTTATATATCTGTATACATACATACATACATGCATGTATATATATATGTACATATATATATTTAGGGCTGAAGAGATGGCTTAGCAGTTAAGGAGCTTGCCTGCTAAGCCTAAAGACCCATGTTCTACTCTCCAGGTCCCAGTAAGTCAGATGCACAAGATGATGCAAGCATGCAAGGTCGTAGATGCATACAAGGTTGTTTACGTGTCTGGAGTTTGACTTCAGTGGCTCGAGTCCCTAGTGCATCAATTGTCTCTCTCTTTCTCTCTCTCTCTCATAAAAATTACAATTACAAAAGATGTATATATATATATACACATACATGTATATATATATGTATGTATATATATATGTGTGTATATATATATATATATATATATATATATATATATATATTCTAGCTACTTTTTCATATCTTTGTGTTGGAAACAAATTTCACAAGACACTGTCTGATCTTTAGAATGCAAAGTCAGCATAAGTGAATGTGCATTATATGTTTAAACAACATTAATAATAGAAGTAATGCAGAAACCAAACGCGAGTATCAGACGTGGTTTATGCACTGGGGTGGGAGGAATGTGATAAGAGTGGCAGATTACCCTAAAAGTGTTGTGGGATTAAAAAATCCTAAAAAATGAAGTCCACATTAAATCTAGCCATGGTGATTTTCGTTCAACTTCCATTTATGATTATTTTATTTATGAATTATAGTTGGTTGGCCATGCGTGATAGAAGGAAAGAGAATTGTGGTACAGCACTTGAATCTTCTGGGCCCACCTATCACACTGTACTACTCTGGACAGATAATTTACAGCCTTGATGCCTCAGTTTCCCATCTATCAAAGGAACAAATGTATTTGTCTTAAAGCAGGCATGTCCAACCTGTGGGTCACATGATACCCAGAGGTAGCAAAGAATTCAGCCCAACACCTTTATACATGTGAATGCCATGCAGCAATGCCAAAAGTATAGACCCCTTTGTCAGATTTAAAGCACTATGTTCGGATTAAATTAGTTCAAATATGCAAAACATTGAAGGGAGCCTGATACTTGGTTAGCTTTAATTAGAAATTTCAAAAAGTGCTCAAATAAAATTTACTTTTTATATTTTATTTATATTTATTTATTTGAGAGAGAGATAGAGAGAAAGAGGCAGACAGAGAGTGAGAGAATGGGCTACTGCAAATGAACTCCAGATGCATGTGCCACCTTGTGCATCTGGCTTACGTGGGTCCTAAGGAAATGGTTGGGTCCTTTGGCTTTGCAGGCAAGCGCCTTAAGTGCTAAGCCATCTCTCCAGTCCTAAAATTTACTTTTAAGAATGAATGTCATCTAGTGTATGTGTGATATAGAATAGAAGTACAAACTCAAAGATTTACAATGTTTTGTGCTTTTTAAAAGGTTGGAAACTCATTGTTGTGGGACAAAGGTTGGGGAATGAAGTCTCTCTCTGTCTCTCTACTTTTCCTTTGTCTCTGACAAAGTTTTCTCATGTAGCCCAGGAGGTATGTGAACTTGTGATCCTCTTGCTTTTGCCTCCCAAGTGCTGAGTTTATTGGTGTGCAACTCTACATGTAGCTGTCACTTCTCTCTCTCTTCTCTCTTTTACTACTGTTACTTGAAGCTCTCTAGAAAAATCTGCAACACTGTAGACTATTAATAACTTCTGAATCATTCTGGAATTTGCAAAGAGATGATGATAAATAATCATAAAAACGTATTAAACTACCTTTGCCAGTGATAGAAGCATTTATAAATTTATCTGAGGTTAGCATATTCTTGGATAATTTTATTTTTTCCACAACTTGTCTGGTTTCCAACACCAAATCATAATTTTCCCTTTTAGCTGAGACGTGTTACAGTCTGAAGTATATTAATTAAAAACTGGTTCTGTGCCCAGGAATACACAGTGAACAATCGCTCCAGAGCTGACCTGGTAGGCCTGAAGGACAAAGCAGTGGGTGGATTAGTGAATTTTTGTGAACTCTGATCAAGAATATGCAACCTGCTCACATATTTTCAAAGACCGACAAGCCTTCCAGAAACAGATACAAGAAAAGAATTAAATCTCTCCGAGAGGTGTGGGGTGTTGTAATGTGATATGATGTGTCCTCACATTCATCCGTAGAAACCCAACCCAGTGAGGTGATAGTATTTGAAGGTGGTGAGGTTATGGGACCACCTGAGTCACAGCAGTGACTTGTGTAACAAGGCCCCCAGTGAGCTACTTTGCTTTTCCAGCACGCAAGGGTACAGCCAAACAGCCATGTTCATAAACCAGAAAGCACATCCCTCAACACACTGAATCTTCCAGCACTCTGACACCATTTCTGTGGTTTATACATCACTGCGTCTTCAAGTAGTTTGTGAGCGCTGCCCAGGCAGACAGGCACAGGGTAGACTGCTTAAGTATTGTGACAGAGGATCATTCATTTCAGGCCAGCCATGTCACACATACTTTACTTGTATTGAATAAGTTTAATCCATAATTTACGACTTCATAAGAACTTTGTCTGCCAAATGTTCCTTCCTCCCGAGGAGCTGGGATGGAGAAGGCATCCTGAGACACCCTATGCGAGTCCCAGGGGAATGCATCTTGAGCTCTAACATATGTCTGAGTGTGGGAGGTTCCGCGGCAAACTGGCGCCTAGGGAGAGTTGGAGAATGTGCAGGAGGGAACAGCCTAGCAGGCTTCGCTGCCTGCAGACCAGACAAGGCATGCACGGAAAGCTCACCCAGAGCTGATGTCATTTACGTACCTCAAAGCCACCCCCACCCAAATCCAGGAACAAAAGCACAACATAAAGGCTGGACAGATGACTTAGCGGTTAAGTGATTTGCCAGAGAAACCTGAGGACCCAGGTTCGACTCTCCAGTACCCATCTAAGCCAGACACACAAAGTGGCGCATGCTTCTAGAGTTCATTTGCAGGGGTTAGAGAGGCCCTGCCATGCCCATTCTCCCCCCCCCGACTCTCTCAAAACAAGTAAATAAATAAAATATTAAAACAAAACTTAAGGCACGAAATAGGACATCAGCCTCAAAGTACCAAAGGTATTTCATCATGCTTTTCTGTTCTGTGTGTAGGTGTCTGTGGGTGTGAGTAACATTGCACACGTGTATGCATGTGTGCAATGACCAGAGGACAACTGTACGTGTCGCTGCTCTGTGCTTTCCACCTTCTCTGAGACAGGATGTCCCAGTGGCCTGGAGCTTACTCAGTAAACAAGAGTGGCTGGCCAGCAAGCCCCAGGAGCCCTTTAATCTGGGTCTCTCCCTAGGGCTCCAAGCACACTCGTGTATGTATGTGGGCTGGGGGATCAAACTCAGGAGTTCATTTTGCAGGGCAAGCACGTTAGCAACTGGATCATCTTGTTGGCCCTTCTGAATATTTCTAAAAGTTACAGTAACTTCTATTTCTACAACATCTTCACTCTGAGGCATTAAAAGCCTGGTCAAGACTTTCATCCGCTTTTATAATTTTAATTCTTCCTGCCAATGTTTCCATGGAACATAAGGCAAGGTTTTCCTTGCATCTTACAGCAGACAAAACCCAAGGCTCACTCACAGGAGTGTGCCCAAGGACCAGAGGAGAGTGGCTAGAATCTCACGCGATTTGGACTGTGGCATTCCATGACGTGACTCACACACAGAGCACCTGTCAGCATTAGTCCACGACCAACACTACCCTCAGACCCACAAGACCTCTGGGCTGATCAAATATAGCTGTGGGTTTCAAAGCCCTGGACTTGGAGTCCCTTGCAGACCAGGTACATGATTTCAGATCCACAAAGAACAATACAGTCTTCTGCTGCAATCCACTGGATCCAATTATTCTCATGGTCAGTAGGCCAGCAATGTTTTCCCTTGAAGTCTAAAACAGTGGTTTTTAGTCTGTCTACACACACCCACTCCTCAGAGATTCAGGGTCACGATTTTGAGTTATGTCAAGTATGTGTGGCTAATAGACGAAGACTACAATGCTCTTGGTTGATCTTCTATTAGTCGTCTATATTTATCAACATTTCCACCATCTCGGAGACTGGCTATACAAAATCAAAATAGTGCGCTTTAAAAACATTCCACATGATTAAGTAAAAATTTCATTTTTATGAAATTTGGAGAAAACCTTGTGAGGCAGATAGTTGATGTATCACTTCACACACATTTATTGAGCACTGAGCACAGTACTGAGCTCTGGGTACGCAGTAGTGGGGGAGGAAGCAGAAGACACCCCTGGTCTCATCAGAAACACACGTCACACAGACCCTGATTACCCACAGACTCCCCATTCCTGGAGCTGCTCGCAGAGACCTTCTAACTGATGCTAGAAAGCCTACTGGCACGATATGGGAAATTTCAAGTTCATGCTTCCATGAAGTGGGTTTTGTAGGTGCTGAGTAAAATCAGCCCTGAACTGAACCAAATGCAGGGTAGAAAGAACCAAAGGGCTGTGTGCTTACCGAGTTCTGGTCCTTGTTTCCTGAATATTTAAGTTGTTCTGTGGAACACACAACTACTTTTTCACTTGCAAAAGTGATTTAAGGGGCTGGAGAGATGGCTTAGCGGTTAAGCGCTTGCCTGTGAAGCCTAAGGACCCTGGTTCGAGGCTCGATTCCCCAGGACCCACATTAGCCAGATGCACAAGGGGGCACATGCATCTGGAGTTCGTTTGCAGTGGCTGGAAGCCCTGGCGTGCCCATTCTCTCTTTCTCTCTGCCTCTTTCTCTCTCTGTCTGTCGCTCTCAAATAAATAAATAAATAAATAATTTTTTTTTAAAGTGATTTAAGAACCAAATTGAATCTCTGCAAATTGTTTGTTAGCTTTGCTTCAGTCAACGTTGAATTCCAAAATAAATGCATGTGAATTTCAGTCTCGGCTTCCAAGCATTACAAATAGTCATTTTCACTTCAGTCAAGTATTCTGTACTCAAACTATGAGCTAGTAAGTTATATGCAAAGTCAAAGTGTCATATGCTATATTAAATATTTTACACACATCACTTTATCCTCAAAGCACTCTAAGATGATTAAAATAATTATTTTATTTATTTATTAGAGAGAGAGACAGACAGAGAGAGAGTGAGAGAGAGGGAGAATGGATGTGCCAGGGCCTCTAGCCACTGAAAGGAACTACAGATGTATGTGCCACCTTGTGCATCTTGCTTATGTGGGTATTGGGGAATTGAATCTGGGTCCTTAGCCTTCACAATCAAGTGCCTTAACAGCTGTGCCATCTCTCCAGCCCTAAGATAATGAAATTATTATCCCTGTTTTATAGATGAGAGAAATAAAGTTCAGGCACAGTAAATGACTTGAAGATAATGAGAACAGGCCATAGATATTGGTAACTTTGACCTTTACAGTGCTGAGGATATCAAATGAGTGCGCAGATACTTTCAAATGAGTGCTTAGTGATACATTTTGATGTTTCCTTTAAGACAGCATTGTAGGGGCTGGGGAGATGGCTCAGTGTGTGCAGTGATTGCCACACAAGCATAAGGACCAGAGTTCAGATCCTCAGCACTCATATAAAGTGCAAGATATGGTGCTGCATGCCTATAATCTCAGTGCTGGGGAATCAGAGACAAGAGGATCCCTCGGATTTACTTACTAGCAAGCTACTCTAGCCATATCAGATGCTGTTTCAGAAAATGAAACGACGGAGAGAACAAATGAGGAGGTCACTTGACATTAATTAACCTCTGGCTTCCATGGGCACACACACGCATGTGAACACACACACCATATACTTGTGGTGCCCATACACATAGGGACATGCATGCATACACACATACAACACACACACACACATGCTAAAAAATTATTCAGGGCTGTGAGTATAACTCAGTGTTCGAGCACTTGCCTCGCATGTACAAGGCCCTTGGTCTGAGCCCTACTCCAGGGTCGGGGGGGGGGAACGTGGGGAACCACATTATAGTCCTAGGAGACACAAATAAAGCACCCCGTGCAGGACCTTTCATAGCGCCCTCTCACGAAGTAGTGGGGAGCCCCAGCTTCCTGTTCTCTTGAGCACAAAGAAAAAACAGGCTGGAGCCTCATTCCCTTGTTCTTCTTTCCTAAGAAAACCCTGGATCTTCCTGTCAGTTTTCTTTTATTTAAATTTAATTTTTTAAAATTTATTTTAGAGAGAAAGAGGGAGACGGAGAGGAAGAGAGAGAGGCAGAGAGAGAGAGAGAGAGAGAGAGAGAGGGAGAGAATGGGCACACCAGTGCCTCTAGCCACTGCAAATGAACTCCATGCACATGTGCCACCTTGCATCTGACATACATGTGTGCTGGGGAATTGAACATGAGTCATTTAAGCCATTTCTTCTGTCAGTTGCTTAATTAAAGCACAAGTGGCAAACAACAATGCCCACTTCAGATGGGCCAGGATGAACTATCTTACAGTACAATCCTGCAGCTTCAGACTGCACTGTATTTCTTTCTTTTTTTTAAAAAAAAATTTTTTTTTTATTTTTATTTATTTGAGAGAGACAGACAGAGAGAGAAAGGGTGCGCCAGGGCCTCCAACCACTGCAAATGAACTCCAGACATGTGCGCCCCCTTGTGCATCTGGCCAACGTGGGTCCTGGGGAATCGAGCCTTGAGCCAGGGTCCGTAGGCTTCACAGGCAAGCGCTTAACCACTAAGCCATCTCTCCAGCCCTGCACTGTATTTCGAAAAATCGAGAAAACGATAATCCAATCGAGTGTGAGGGATCAGACACACTTCTCTATGAATAGCAAGGGAAGCATGTGTCTTACTCCTCCAGAATTGATAGACGGGGTTTAACCCTGCTTTCCTCAAGATTCACTTCTTATGTAGAGAGTTAAAATTCTGTTGTCAAATCTGCACTACCTTCAACGAAACAGGAGGCTGTCTTAAGATTCTGAACTCACCACAGCTGTAACAATGCCTTAAGACTCATAACATGATTATTAAACAAACTGGATGTATCTAGAAATTACAGTGGGGGGCACTAGAAAGAACATCCCTTCATTTGCTTACAATTACATGAAAATACCTTCCCCAGTGGGTTCTACAATTATACTACATCCATGGTATATATGCATTTATACGTATTTGGTAAAAGCAGCTCTAAGAAGCAGATATTTAAAATCTTTATTGGTACCAGTATGGTTCAGAATCACGTAAGACTTCAGAATAATTCCTTCATTTTTTTTTTTTTTTTGAGAGAGAGGCAGAGAGAGAGAGAGGGAAAAAGAGGCAGAAACAGAGAGAGAATGGGCACAACAGGGCCTTTTAGCCCTTGTGAACAAAGTGCAGACTCACGTGCCCACTTGTGCGCATGTGCGACATTGCATGCTTGCGTCACTTTTGTGTCTGGCTATATGTGGGACCTGGAGATTGGAACAAGTGTTCTTAGGCTTCCCAGGCAAGTGCCATAACCGTATAGCCATCTCTCCAGGCCAATCTCTTCATTTTAATTTTTTTTGTTCATTCTTATTTGTTTATTTGAGAGTGACAGAGAGAGAGAGAAAGAGGCACAGAGAGACAGAAAGAGAGAGAATGGGCACACCAGGGCCTCCAGCCACTGCAAACAAACTCCAGATGCACGAGCCCCCTTGTGCATCTGGCTAACGTGGGTCCTGAGGAACTGAGCCTGGAACCGGGGTCCTTAGGCTTCACAGGCAAGCGCTTAAGTGCTAAGCCATCTCTCCAGCCCCCAATCTCTTCATTTTTAAAAGGCCTCCTGTGCTAGTGAGAGAAGGGTACAGGTTCTCCAAGAGCTATGGCTCTCAGTAAAGGCTGAAAAAGAGCCTGCCAGTATAGAGGATACTGAGAGATTTTATAATTCACTAATTCCTTGAAACTAGATTGCACTTTATGCATTCTGGACAGAGGAAACTCATTTAGACCTTTAGAAAGACCTTGAAACAATTGTTCAGGAATCCCAGAACCCTCATATTCATCTGGAAACTTCTTTACGTGTGCCAAGCTTCCCGTGTATGTTATGTATGTTCCATAACTCAAATAACTGAAATGCTGAAACCTATGGCATCTTTGAACTGAAGTGGGACAGCCAGTGGCTGCTTCCGGATTCTCCATTTCCAGAACAAATATTCCACTGTGTCTGTGGGAAGCTTAGATGTGCTTCGGAGATCCAGAGCTCTTCTTGGAAGGGAAAGGGAGTGATGTACCAGGACTGTTGTATAGTGACTCTGTGATGGACTCTGTTGTAGATGCTCCCATTCATCACCAACAAGACGGGGTCCGTAATACCTAATGTGAATGACCCAAAGGCAGCTTATGAATTTCTTATGATGAAGAAAATAGCATTATGAAAGAACTGGTAGAGGTCTTGTAGGCTAAGCGTCTATTCAGAACAGTTTTTTAAATTTTTTTTGTTATTTTTATTTATTTATTTGAGAGTGACAGACACAGAGAGAGAAAGAGGCAGATAGAGAGAGAGAGAGAGAGAATGGGCACGCCAGGGCTTCCAGCCACTGCAAACGAACTCCAGATGTGTGTGCCCCCTTGTGCATCTGGCTAACGTGGGTCCTGGGGAATTGAGCCTTGAACTGGGGTCCTTAGGCTTCACAGGCAAGCGCTTAACCTCTAAGCCACCTCTCCAGCCCTAAGAACAGTTTTTTTATAAACCCTATACTTCAGCAGCAGGGCTGAAGAGCAGGTGGCCAGGGTATGAGCAATGAACAGAGTACAGTCACCTGTGTATGTCTGGTCTGGTTTAGCAAGAAATGGATAGCAGTGGTATTGAGCAGAACCGGAAGAGGAAAAGACAATAAGAACTTCTCTAAAGCCCCAGGGCTATAGGATCAGACATAGAGGATCAAAACATGCAAAAACCCAGCCGGGGGCATGGTGGCTCAGGCCTTTAATCCCAGTGCTCAGGAGGCAGAGGTAGGAGGATCACCGGGGAATTCCAGGCCACCCCGAGACTACATAATGAATTCCAGGTCAGCCTGAGCTACAGTGAGACCCGACCTCAGAAAACCAGGAAAAGAAAAAAGAAAAAAAAGTAAATCGGCACATACTACCCCAGACCAGCATAACAATATGATGCTTGCTGCTCTCCAACTTGATATATAAAAGCTAAAGTTTGACATATGGATGCGCATGCAAACGACTTAAATATCTACACCCAGGCGTACAGAATCTTCTGGTTTTAGTTACCTACATATTTTGAACCAAGGCCTGCTAATGTAATCAGTAACTTCTATGAGTACTTACATCTATAGTTATATTTATCAGAATACTGATGGCTTACAAGAATTTGTGGTTAAGGCATTGGGATTTATTTCCATAAGTTCCAATTTGTGGTTAATATATTGGTATTTATTTCCATAGCTCCTTTCCATAAACAGTATGGGATTTGTGTGTGTGTGTGTGTGTGTGTGTGTGTGTGTGCCACTCTTTGGCCTCTGGAGACATACCACAAATTTGTATTTAATGTAAATGCATGCTTTAGGCAGGAAAGAGATGATGTGACTAAATCCACAAAGTTATGCTATCTGCAACATGTATCTAACAAAAATTATTGCCTAAGACAATGACAGGCTTAATATTTTGTGAAGCTATCACATATAAGCATTATTTTATTTCAACTACTAGGTCAAAGTACTCAGTGTAAAAAGGGAAGAAGTAATACATGATCCTTTCCATTGTTTTGCATATAAAAAATCTTGAGTTGCAGACCGCTCAATCTATTAATAAGCACCAACTTGTTAAACCAAGGCACTGTTTCAGATGAACCCCCCACCCCCAAGCAAAAATAGTGCCAGGATTCTGATTCTGCTTGACATGACCACTGAGGTACTTAGGCTCTTGTTCGTTGTATTGATTCAACACAGGTCAGTTTGAAAGCTTGAAGGGCATGCCACTACACAAAGGAATCAATAGTGGTGGAAAACATTCATTAAGTGGTCACCTGATAGCTGACGTATCATAGTTACACTTCAAGGATAGCAATGTCCTACTAAGCAAGTAATACGTGCTAAGTGAACCATGTGCAAAGGTTGCTAGTCGATGTCTGATGCCTCTCTAAGTGCATCTCTGAGCACTCTGCATTCATAAGATACTTTACATGGAGTAGGACCTGCCTGGGAAAAACGCACACGTGACACCCACAAATGGAAATCCTCAGTTAACTGTTGGTTTTTTTTTTTCAGCATGAAATGATACAACTCTCTCACATCCTTCAGGGACGATGAAAGAGGAGGGGTGGCAGAAAGAATGTAAGACTCAAGGAACGGGGAAGAGTGTGCTGGAAGCCCGTCTGTCTTTCTACCACAGAGTGGCCTGTGCACTCATGACTGCACAGTGGCTGTTGTCAACCTGTACAAGATCTGCATGATATTGGGCCCATGAACATGTTGTCATGGAGACGATAAGGGAAAAGGTCAGTAGACATTAAAATAAAAGTGGGATGAGTTGGAAAGAAGAAGGGGTGCAGTGGAAAAGCGCTAGTAGAGAGGGGACAAAAGAAAGAAATGGGAGGGGACTGTGATCAAAATCCGTTATGTAGGGTTGGAGAGATGTCTTAGAGGCTAAGGCACTTGCCTGCAAAACGAAAGGACCCAGGTTCGATTCTGCAGTACCCATATAAGCCAGATGCATAAGGTGGTGCATGCATCTGGAGTTTTTTATTTTTAGTTTTATTTTTTGCAATGGCTTGGTGTGCCCATTCTCTTTCTACCTATCTGCTTCTTCTTCTTCTTCTCTCTCTCTCTCTATGCTTTTTCCTCTCTCAAATAAATAAATAAAATATTTTAAAAAATTAATTATTTGTGGAAATTGTCCAAAGTTAAAAACCAAATGTAAATAGTACTGATTAAAATTAGCAGTGTGCATATGTATGTCCAGACTAACAAAAATGGAACGGTATTCGTTCGGCTAGTTTTCTGCTTTCACACATGCGTAAGGCACTCTAGCAATGAAGGGGCAGAGGCAGCCGACGCAGACACATTCCTTTAAGTCATAAAGGAAACACAAGGAAACAAATTTGACTCGTGAGTTCTACTGTACTGAATAAGGATAGCACTCAGCGCCACACTGGATGAAATAGCTGAAGACATCAAATGACTGTGGAATAGAAAGCCCTCCCTGTGACAAAGAACAGACATTGTCTCTGTGAGGAAGAACATCAACACACAGAAGCAACCTGTCTCTGCTAACACAATCCTGAGAGTTTGAGCTCTCTCCACCACTAATAGGTCCGTGAGGTTTCCTCTGTATTTCGAGAATTGCCTTAGCCAGTACCCGCACACAATAGGTCCTTAAGACAAGTACACTAGGCTTCTAAATAATCCTTTGAGTTGAACAAATTTGAGATGTCTTCGTTTCATTTAAGGGTTGTGTATCTTTTCAAAAAAAATTAATTGTGGAGCCGTAAAGAGATTCAGACAGTTCATTTCTATAGGCTTTCTTTCCCTCGCAAGTACTGATGACGCACAATGTGTCAACTCTATCCTAGATGCTGGGGCTTGACCATCCAAGACAGAAACACTCCTATACATCCATTCATATGTGCAAACTGAAAGGCTGGGATAAAAAGATGTGATGGGGACCCAGAGGAAGTGCCATCCACAAGAGGGTATGTGCTTTTATCAAGGGAGACTATGCAAATGAGATGGACCTTTAAAGAACATGAACATTTGAAAAGAAGAGTGAATGAGAGGGACGTACCCAGAAATGTTTAGTCTATATGTTAGCTGTGGCACTATATAAACTAGCCTTGCATCCATTTATAATAATGGTTCAAATTTACGGAGTTTGCTAAATACTGTCCTTGGGGCTTCATATACAATACAACACATTTAATCATCATAATAACCATGAGACAGGTATTATGGTAAGCCCCATTTTATAGATTATAAAGCCAAGGCCCAGAGATCTTAAATAACTTGCCTGAGGTGAGTTAATATATAGTAACTGAAATATGAAAGCAAGCAGACTGATCCTTTAATCCTCATTCTATTCTGCCTCTTTGCATTTTAAAGATTAAGATAATAGCATCTTTCAAGACATCTCAAAGAATGGCTATGGGAAATAAATGAAATGACATCTATGAAACTGTGAGACCATAAAAGAATGTAAAACATCACAGAAAAGTGGTTCTAATGAGATATGCTGTCCATTTCTATGTGAAATCAGATGTCACTGCCTCCCTTTGGCGAGAAGTGATGGAAATGCTGCTCTGGTGGGGCTCACTCTACAGACTCACCTCTCCCACTAGGGTATGAATTACGAACCAGTAATATAACCAGACAGGCACGGGAGCATATGGCCGGTTGCACGACCCACTCCTCACCTCTCTTCCTGTGTCAGATTCCCATGCCACACAGCAGGCAAAGTTGGACGCAAATGCTATCTCAGTGATTGGTGCTCAGGAAGATGATAATTTCAAGTGAACGTTTTTAATAAAAATAACTTACATATGTGATCCTCATCTGTCCAGACCTTGAACCTGAATTAAAATTATAGACTAAAAGTATACATCCCCTCAACATACACAGATAGAGAATGGTATTTGAAGATGGGTGTCCTTATTCATAAAGGAAGAGAGACTATGTTCCCTCTTTCTCTCTTCACCTTGAGGGAAAAAAAAATCCCCTTCTGTCAGCCAGGATGAGAGCTTCTCCAGAAACCCAATTAGCCATGGCCTTGATCTCGGACTTTCTGTCTCCAGAACTGTGGGAGATAAATTCCTATTGTTTAAGGCAGCTGGGATATACTCTGTTATCGCCAATTGAGCCACTTAAATGTACAAATCCATCTAAATTGTAATCTGCTGAGCTCTGGAAACATTTTTTTTTGTTGTTGTTGCATTTTGTGCCAGAGGAAACAGGGAAGGAGTCCGATGATTGACTTAAGGCCAAAAGGTGATAGCAGGTGGGACCTGAATCAAGCACCCCTGGGTACCAGAAGTCTCCGCTTCAGCCACCGAGGTGCTAGGATGCTTGTTCTTTCCTTGTGCTCACCCCAGGTTGGTTTTAGAGGTCTTCAAAAACTACTGGAGAATGCAAATAGACATTTATTATTTCAGAGGCCATATCTCCCTCTGTGGCCAATTATATCAGTAGATATGCTTTGATAGTCATTTCACACAGAGTTAGCCATCTCCCACTCCTTATTTTAGGGAAAGTCTTTTCAGAGTATGCTGTGGGTTCACAGGCACATAGCCTATGATCTTGGGGATGCCTACCTTCTCAGCTCTTAGAGAGATATTCTTTATGTGGACTTTGTACACCATTGCTTAAAAGTTAGCACCTGTGGGCTGGAGAGATGGCTTAGTGGTTACGGAGTTTGCCTGCAAAGCCAAAGGATCAGGGTTCAATTCTCCAGGACCTGCTTAAGCCAGATGTACTAGGTGGTGCATGCATCTGGAGTACGTTTGCAGTGGCTGGAGGCCCTGGTGTGCCCATTCTCCCTCTCTCTCTGCCTCTTTCTCTCTGTCAAATAAATAAATAAATAAATAAATAAATTATATATATATATATGTGTGTGTGTGTGTGTGTGTGTACCTATATATGTGTGTATATATATATATATATACACACACACACACATATATATATAATTTATATATATATATATATATATATATATATATATATATACACATATATATGTGTATATATACACACACACACACACACATATATATATATATATATATATATATATATATAACTTTAAGTTAGTACCTGTAAGCCGGGTGTGTTGGCGCATTCCTTTAATTCTAGCACTTGGGAGGCAGAGGTAGGAGGATTGCCATGAGTTTGAGGTCACACTGAAACTACACAGTAAATACCAGGTCAGCCTGAGCTAGAGCAAGATCCTACCTTGTAAAACCAAAAAAAAAAAAAAAAAGGAAAAACAGTTACTATCTGTTAGCTAGTAGAATAAAAAGACACAGATATGTATCCCTTGTTCATGGCTGAGGCCTTAATCCTATTAAACCCTAGACACAGCACAGAAATTGTGTTCCCAATCCTATTACCTGAGTTGTGATATTGGGGTGTGGGTGTGTGTCTTGGAAGGCATGACAATAAAAAACTATAGTGTTGATTTTCAAATCCATGACTATACACCACGAACAAAAGAAAAAAAAAAGCCACTGAATTGGCAAATTCAAAGGACGAAGAATTAAAAGGAATTTAGCCACACAAAGCCCATCCACGAGGAGATCTTCTTTATTGGACTAATTACAAGGAAATATAAAAGGGCAAGCTTTTATTAATCAGGCTTTTTTCACTCATCTATGAAGAACTGGTGGGTAGAAAAAAGCAAAGAGACAGATTGTTCATGTAAGCCAGCTAATGCAATTCAGGATTGAGCAGATCTGAGGGAGGGCTGTAAGAGTCAGGTGGAAGGAAGAATTGCAGTCCTAATCCTTTCTAATACTATACAGTTCATCGAAATAAGAAAAGAAGGGAAACTTATCAATGTTTTCTGTTTTAAAGGCATCAATAAATTAGGTTACACTTTAAGAGAAAAATGACAAATGACAATTTACACTGCTAGGCATTCTGTAGCATCTTGCCTTCTATAGCTTAAAAACACTTTCCTACATAATCCCCTTTAGTTAGTGTCACATTATCCCCATGAAATACATAGGCAAGAACAGGCAAGAGAGATTCAATCTCATCTCTGATCACATAATTAGGTAGTGAGTCAAATCTCAGCTTCTAAACTCCAGGACCACGTTCCATCATCACACTTCAAACGTTTTGTCAAGCATAATTCTTATAAACAGGAAAGGGGCACAGATCATGTAACCAATGTTTTAAGGTCTCTAACATGAAAACTTATTTCAGTATTTCTGCTTATCTTGAAATACTTCATAAGAAATGGGAAATAATCATCAAAAAACAGAAAGAAAAAATCACCAGAGTTAGGGGCTCAAAATTTTAATCTTAACTCCCATTTGTTGTGCAAACATGGATAAAATTATTTAATGTTTCTGGGTTTCATTTTTCCCACTAATAATGTGAAGAAACTGAAAGAAATGTACTACTGGCATCAGCAACAAGAAATATTTAGGAGAAGTATTAGATTTGGGTAAAATAGATGCAGGTTTGGATGGAGGTGGAAATAACCTTGAGGTCTGGAGCATGAGTGATTTTGTAGATGGTAAAGGGGAGGATAACTGAGTTTAGGGAATATGAACAAATCAGTTCAATGGCTCTTTCCAGTGCCAAGCTTCTCAGAGGGTCAGAGGCCTTGGTGTTTTGGAGGAAGAGACTCTCATGCATTTCTCCAGTTGAAGTCGGATGTCTGACCAAGCGACACTGGCTGGACATATGCTCAGGGCAGGCAGCACCGTTACACTGGGCTGGGGCAGTATTTCGAGGTGAGATGAAGTAATAGACTGGAATGTACAGTCCTTTTATTCCCAGGACATGTACAGGCTACCTTGCTACACTAGAATAGCTTCTGTATTATTTACCTGTGGGTATTTGTGGCTTGGTATCTATGCTGCTTAAGAGACATCAATTGACGAGAATGTTTTCTTTTTTTCCTTTTATTCAATTAAGAGACAGAGAGAAAGAGAGAGAGAGGTAGAAAAAGACAGAGAAGGAAAGAGAGAGAAAGAGAGAGAGAGAGAATGGGCACGCCAGGGCTTCCAGCCACTGCAAACAAACTCCGGATACATGTGCCACCTTGTGCCTCTGGCATACATGGGTCCTGGGGAATCGAACCTGGGTCCTTTGGCTTTGTGGGCAAGCACTTAACCACTAAGCAATCTCTCCAGTCCCAGAAAAAGTTTTATTTTCAGGATTTTCCTCATGTCAAAAATGTTCCTCTCCCTTATTCTCAAATGCAAATATATAGACACAGGCACTTTAGTAAATACTGTTTCTATGTTAGGTGCCCACATGTCTATCTATAGATCTGCCTTCTCCACTAAGCTCTCAACCATCACTACGTAATTGCTCACACAAAACTGGGAGTCACCGTGCAGTCTTCTTTTTCTTTTTGCCTTCCATAAGTAATTATTGCCGATGCCGTCTTTGGCACATATCCTGAGGTCATCCACTGCTCTCCTTCTGCTCACCGTTCTCATCCCAGCCAACCACCATGCTCAGCCAGCAACAGCCAAAGCCTTCACACTTCACTCCATTGCCTCCACTTGGGCACCAAACCCTAGGCCGGGGTTCCAACTATAAATCCATTCGCCTCAAGCTAAAATCATTCCCATGTTCCAACCTCTCCGAGGTGTCTTGCTGTTCTGTTCCGTGAATGTTCCAAGTCTGTTCCCATGTGAAGGGCTCAGTGTGAGTCACGCCCACACCATATCCTGTGAGAGACCTCTTCTGACCATGCATCTTAAGCTGTTCATCATTTCCAGCTACATCCTGGTCATGTGCTCATCAGCACTCATCCCCACCGGACATAATGTAACTTCCTGCACTGTATGGTCAACTCCAAGAGAACAGGTCTCTGCTTACGTTTACAGCGTCCTCAGCATACAGACAAGGGGATCGCTCTTCAAGGGAACCCTCTTCAAGGGAACCCTCTTTTTTGTTTCCCTCATTTTCCCACAGCAATGGTTTCCAGCATAAACACAGTGAGGGAAGTGTTCCCCTGGGAGGGTTCAATATGGCAGTCTAAGAAAGAGAGACCAAGAGCCGGGCGTGGTGGCGCACGCCTTTAATCCCAGCACTCGGGAGGCAGAGGTAGGAGGATCGCCGTGAGTTCGAGGCCACCCTGAGACTCCATAGTGAATTCCAGGTCAGCCTGGACTAGAGTGAGACCCTACCTCGAAAAACCAAAAAAAAAAAAAAAAAAAAAAAAAAAAAAGAAAGAAAGAGAGACCAGAGAACTCAATGTGGCAGCCCCCTTTTCTTGGCAGTCTGTGTGTCTTTATTTAGAAGGATTTTTCCATTAAAAATGTCCTGGCAGGTAAGTTTTTTTAAAAAAATACTTAATTCTTAAATATTTATTTATTTGAGAAAGAGAGAAAAAATGGGTGTTCCAAGGTCTCTAGCCATTGCAAACAAACCCCAGATACATGCGCCACCATGTGCATCTGGCTTTATGGGGAATTGAACCTGGGTCCTTAGGCTTTGTAAACAAGTGCCTTAACCACTAAGCCATCTTTTCAGCCCTGTTTTTAAGATTTTTCTTTATATATATATATATATATACACATACATATACATATATGTGTATATGTATATATGTATATATACATATGCATGTATATATTTGAGATAGCAACAGAGTGAAAGAGGCAGACACAGAGAGAGGGAGAGAGAGAGACAGGGAGGGAGAATGGGTGCGCCAGGGCCTCTAGCCACTGCAAACGAACTGCAGAAGCATGCTCTACCTTGTGCATCTGGCTTACATGTGTCCTGGGGAATCAAACCAAGGCTCTTTGGCTTTGCAGGCAAACGCCTTAACTGCAAAGCCATCTCTCTGGCCCTGTTTTTAATTTTTTTTTTTTTTTTTTTTTTTTTTTTTTTTTTTTTTTGGTTTTTCGAGGTAGAGTCTCACCCTAGCTCATTCTAGCCCAGGCTGACCTGGAATTCACTATGGAGTCTCAGGGTGGCCTCAAACTCACAGCAATCCTCCTACCTCTGTCTCCCAAAGTGCTGGGATTAAAGGCATGTGCCACCACGCCAGGCTGTTTTTAAACTGAGGCTACGTGTAGTTGATTTCTAGTAATCAAATGGCCTGAATTGCATATGATTGTGGTCAGTGGCTCTGCATTTGATTGTGGGGTTTTTGTTTTGAGCTTCGTAAGTGCAATTAGAAAATGTTCTTTGACAAATTCATACATACGTATAAAATCATACTTTGATAATGTGGACCAACTAATTACCCTTTCTTATCCTCTTCCC
The DNA here is from genome assembly GCA_036346955.1 of Dipus sagitta. NCBI lineage: Eukaryota > Metazoa > Chordata > Mammalia > Rodentia > Dipodidae > Dipus > Dipus sagitta. Next base: position 36,564,151 of record CM070772.1, on the reverse strand, counting down.
CTTCTGCTTCCAGGTCTCATGAATGAAGGTTGGCCTTGAACTCCCTATGCAGCTGAGGCTGGCCTTGTATTCCTGATCCTCTTGCCTCTACCTCCCAAGTAGTGGTATTATAGATATGTGCCACCATGCCTGGCTTGGCTGTAGGTTTTCACATAACTCAGGATCTCCTCTCATTGGTGATCCCAGTACTTGTGACTCTTACTACACAGCCAGTGACTGCCTCCTGTCCTGTGCCGGGAGAAAGAAAAGAACACCACCACATGGCATTGAGAAGTGTATTAGTTGTGGGGTGCTTGAGATAATACATGGGAAATACAGAAGAGAGTGTGGAAAAGACCTTCCCTCCTAGCTTCCAAACAGTTGAGGCTGCACTGTAGAGGAGAGAGTGACTTCCCAGTCTCAGGACTCATGATTAGGAACAAAAACCTAACGGGGGATACTGGAATGGTATTAACATGGTCCAAAAGGGATGGAATGAGACTTAGAGGTGGAGACTGAGCCTCTGGGCTATATTTCAGATGACATCAATGTCTTGTCTTTTCTAAATAGCATTTCCTAATTATTCATAGCACTTGCCCAGCAATACCCACTCTTTACCTCTAGGTGGCAGCAGCTTTCCGCTGTTCTTATGGGCACCTTTGGTCTTTTGTTTCTTACCTCAAATATAATTCCATATCTCCTTGTCTTTCACAAATAAACACTTCACTGTGCAGTTTGGAGAACATTACTGTAAGTCATTCTCACTGTAGGAAATCTGGCCATTCTTCATTAAATCTACCAGTTTCTTCAAAGAGTACAAAATAATTCAGGTCTAACATGAAAAGTAAGAGTAAGGTATTTAGTTTTCTCTCCGTTCCAACAAATGGCAAATGTAAGAAAAGCAATGTTTCTTTTTATTCGCAGACTTCTGAGGAAAAAAAAAACCCAATGAGTTCAGAAAAGGAAAAACAGATGGAGAAATTTCTATTGGACACATACATTCGTCTCACCCTTGGTGACTTAAACCCATGCCTTTTCTTTTTCTTTTCTTTTTTTTTTTTTTAAACAGGATGTAACCGGATGTGCCCATTTGCAAAGATGCTCCCCGTATTTCACAGGCTATTAGAGAAGATGTAATGATCACACAGAGATGACGTCAGAGAAGGTTACTCATGAAGGAAACCTGCTGCATTATTTCCTAAACAGTTCTGTTTGCTTGGACATGATATGTGTCTTTTCTTGAACATATCTTTACTGAAGGTCTGAAAATCACTGTGCAACCTAAACATAAGCATCAGGCCATGATTCTAAACTCAGAGTTAATAAGGGCCCAAGAGATTTCAAGTGAATTACAGCCTCATCTGGGGTTGTAATAGATGCTGGGCGTGTCAATGAATAGTCAGGCTTGTGGTAAAGTGATTGTTTTTATGTAAGGTTGAAACTTGATTGTGGGCTAATGCTTGGGGTTTCTGAAGCACTTTTCTACAAGCTGATTATAGGATGATGACTCTCTCTTTTAGGCATTCTTACTACAGTCTGAATAGTTTGGACCAGACATTCATTGATTCATGTAAGGGAAATTCAGGAACAAAAAAAAAATGAACGTAAGTGGTAAATTTAGGGCTGGAGCAATGACATAGCAGTTAAGGGGCTTGTCTGTTAAGCCAAAGGACCCAGGTTTGATTCTCCAGAACCCACCTTAGCCAGATGCACATTGTGGCACATGTGTCTGGAGTTTGTTTGCAGTGGTTAGAGGCCCTAGTGTGCCCATTCTCTCTCGAATAAATAAATAAATTAATTAATTAAAAATAAAATAATCTATTTATACCAGAACGCAAGCTTATAAGCTTTATGCATTTCACAGGTTTCTCGGTTTTGGACCTATTTTTATATCATGAAAATAATCATGTACGCTTAGTTTTAGATGAACATTTTTAATTTTTTCATGAATAGTTTAATGTACAGTAATTTGGTCATATCCCTGTCCCTTTATAAATGTATATTTTTTTGGTTCCATCTCCCCTCCTCTTTCGAGGTTAGAGGACTTTTTGTTTTTGTTTTTGTTTTTGTTTTTGTTTTTGAGTCAGGGTCTCACTCTAATCCAGGCTGGCCTCGAACTCACTCTGTAGCCTCAGGCTGGCCTGGAGCTCACAGTGATACTCCTATCTCAGCGTCACACGTACTGGGAATAAAGGTGTGAGTACACCGCCCAGCTCTACAGGGTCATTAGTTTAAGTATGTGACAAAGTCAGATTCCAAAGAAATGAAGTTCCAAGAAGAAAGGGGTCTGGTCATATTTTGGCTATTTATTCAAGAGTACAACTGAGAGAGCCACTCATTTTGGCTATTAATGCTAGATTCCCTTACTCATCAAAATTATAAGAAATTACAGCCTCAATGGGAACCACTCAAGTTTCTCACTCTGGAAAAGCTACTTCCTTTCACGACAGCATTGTGTTCATTCGGTGGAAGGACGAATCAATGGTGCCCGTCCATGGAGAGTGTTCCATTATTTTCTGGCGCCCTCTCCACATTTTCCTTTGGGAAACTCCTCAGCCTTAAGTGACTTGGGAGTACTGTCAAGCCACGTGCACTCCTTTCTTTGGCCACTGGAGGAGCACAACCCAGGCTGGGAGCCATCCTACACAGTCACGCTAGCTTCTGCTGGTGTGGTTTTGAACAAGGGACACACAGACGCGCAGCTGCAGCGCGCTCTAGGTCTGAGCTGGCTTGTTAGTCTTGTCGGTGGGTCCCGGTAACTTCCCTGGTGTTTGGGCTCCCAGAGATCCCACTCCTCTGCTTCTCCTCTGACTCCTTCAGCAACTTGTATCTGGGAAAATGACCTTTTCTTAAGGTAGCCAGAGTCAGTTAGTTCCTTTTACTACTTCTACTCTTCTCCCCCTCTTCCTTCTCCTCCTCCTTCTTTCTCTTTGTGAGGTAGGGTCTGACTGTAAGCCCAGGCTGACCTGGACCTCAAACTGTGGTTCCAGGCTGGCCTCAAACTCACACCAATTGTCCTACTTCTGCCTCCCATCTGATAAAGGAGGTTAAACTGAATGAAAATTCAGAAAGTGATAATGGCTGTAAGTGCCCAGTGCATTCTGGCAGGAGGGTCAGACTTGCAGCTATTTACTGATATGGATTTACATAGCTGTAATGAATAGTGCTGTCATATTGGATTGGCATAAAGTTTTTGATAAACATACTGTTAGACATTTAAAACTCAATTAAAGAAACACGTTAAGACTCTTCTTATACCAAGACGTAATAAATAACCAGCTTTAAGGACATGACAAGAAACTTTATAAAAATCTAGCTATCAGCTAAAAAATGTTATGGAAAGTGAAATATGTTCTATTACAAGCAGAGAGAGACAGAATGAGAGAGACTGGCCGTGTTAGGACCTCCAGCCACTGCAAATGAACTCCAGATGCATGTACCACTTTGTGCGTCTGGCTCTACGTGGGCACTCGAGAATTGAACAGAGGTCGTTGGGCTTTGCAGGCAAGTGCCTTAACCACTGAGCTATCTCTGCAGTCCATATGTTTCTATTTTTTTATTTTTATTGACAACTTCCATGATTGTAAACAATATCCTATAGTAATTTCCTCCCTCCCCCACTTTGCCTTTTGAAACTCTATTCTCTATCACATTCCCTCCCCCTCTCAATCAGTCTCTTTTATTTTGATGTCTTGATCTTTTTCCTCCTATTATGATGGTCTTATTTAGGAAGTGTCAGGCCCTGTGAGGTCATGGATATCCAGGCCATTTTGTGTCTGGAGGAGCACGTTGTAAGGAGTCTTACCCTTCCTTTGGCTTTTACATTCTTTTTGCCACCTCTTCTGCAAGGGACCCTAAGCCTTGGAAGGTGTGATAGAGATATGTTCTATTTTTTAATATAATAATCCTTTGTTTTATTTATTTATTTATTTATTTATTTATTTATTTATTTGACAGAGAGAGAGAGAAAGAGAGAGAGAGAGAGAGAGAGAGAATGAATGGGCACACCAGGGCCTCCAGCTACTGCAAATGAACTCCAGATGTATGTACCCTCTTGTGCATCTGGCTAACGTGCGTCCTGGAGAAACGAATCTGGGTCCTTTAGCTTTGCAGGCAAATGCCTTACCTACTAATCTATCCCTCCAGCCCCATGTATTCTATTTTTAAATTACCAGTTCACTGTCTATATGCCTGTGGAGAAATCTCTGTGGCCAGAAAGATGACCTTGCAAATGTGCTTGGTAGAGAAATATCCAGACAGATGAAGATAGGATGAAACAGCTAGTAGTGAACATTCTCCTAAGGAGCCCCTGACTTGAGTACCAAGAGTGCTATTCCCAGTATATTCACAGATGCAATAGGAGTTCTGACTTCCTCCCAGGTTTAGCCATTATTTCAAATACTTATATGAAAGACAGCTGTGGTTTGTACGTGATAACCAAGTTTTAGACTATATCATTCTACTGAACAATACTATGAACTAATAAATTTCTCAAAGGTGTTATGCCTTTAATCCCAACATCTGAGAGGTACAGAAAGGAGAATCAGGAACTCAAAGCCAGTCTAAGATACACAACATGTTGGAGGCCAGCCTGGCTTATTAAGACCTCATCACTCTCCACCCCACCTCTTCCATAGTACCGGTGCTATTCAACACACACACACACACACACACACACACACAGACACACACTTGCATATTGAACACATACAACACTGCACTGTATACTAAGGACTCCTCTTCTTTAGATTTCATTCTGCCATCTATTATGTTAAAGTTCAACATCTAAACAAGCTTATAGGGAAAAGGATTACAATGGAGGATAAGCCTTGTCACATAATTTTTTAAAAATATTTTATTTATAGAGAGAATGGGTACACCAGTGCCTCTAGCCACTGCAAATGAACTCCAGATGCATGTGCCACCTTGTGCATATGGCTTCATACGGGTACTCAAGAATCAAACCCAGGTCCTTTGGCTTAGTAGGCAAGTGCTTTACCATTAAGCCATCTCGCCAGCCTCCTTGTTACATAAATTAAAAGCAGCAACAGTTTAGGTATCTTTTCCAAAGTATGATTCCAGATTATGCAAAGTTTAAATACCTCTGCTGTATAAATTAACCCCTCTAATAACAAACATATAAAAAAATGGTACAGGGGCTGGAGAGATGGCTTAGCAGTTAAGTGCTTGCTGTGAAGCCTAAGGACCCCGGTTCAAGGCTAGACTCCCCAGGACCCACGTTAGCCAGATACACAAAGGGGCACACGTGTCTGGAGTTCGTTTGCAGTGGCTGGAAGCCCTGGCGTGCCCATTCTCTCTCTCTCTATCTGCCTCTTTCTCTCTCTGTCACTCTCAAATAAATAAATAAAAATGAACAAAAAAAAATGGTACAGATGCTAGAATTAAAACAAGTCATTTTAAAGTGCAAACTAGGGCTGGAGAGATGGCTTAGTGGTTAAGCGCTTGCCTGTGAAGCCTAAGGACCCCATTTCGAGGCTCGATACCCCAGGACCCACGTTAGACAGATGCACAAGGGGGCGCACACATCTGGACTTCGTTTGCAGTGGTTGGAAACCCTGGCGCGCCCATTCTCTCTCTTTCTTTCTGCCTCTTTCTCTCTCTCTCTCTGTTGCTCTCAAATAAATAATTTAAAAAACAAAAATTTAAAGTGCAAACTAATATCTCTCAGTCATACTAAGTAAGTTCACATTACACAGATGTTTATTATCATGACAGTATATACAATACAATGCTCAATACAGTGCTGGCAGTATGCCAGGAATCTACAAAGAGTGGAAACATATACTGACATATGCTACATGTCCATACATCAGATTTTCAGTATCACTAACTGCGGTGGTTTGATTCAGGTGTCCCTCATAATCTGAGGTGTTCTGAATGCTAGGTCCCCCAGCTGATGTCAATTTGGGAATTAATGCCTCCTGGAGGCAGTGTATTGTTGGGGGCGGGCAATGGGTGTTATAGCCAGCTTCCTCTCGCTGGTATTTGGAACCCTTTTCTGCTGCTGTTGTCCATCTGATGTTGGGCAGGAGGTGATGTCCACCCTCGGCTCATGAATTCATTTCCCCCTGCCATCACGGAGCTTCCCTTCGAGTCTGTAAGACGAAATAAACTCTTTTTCCCTCAAGCTGCTCTTGGGTGTTCTCTGCCATCAGTGCGAATGTGACTGCAACACTAACACTAATGTGACTGGCAAGCCAAGAAAAGCAAAATGCTCCCAGACTTCAAGTGGGAAGCTGTGGTCGTTTGGATGGATGGCCCTCAATATACTCAGGATTTTGTTAAAGTTCACAATTTAGATCTGCAGCCACCTGGCTAGGGGAGGTGCCGCTGTGGGTGGATCCTAGGGCCCAGCCCAAAGGGGTGGGGGGAAATTTGGAATTCCAGTCTAAAGATACGAAAAGCGCCTGAGCTTCGCCTGGAGTTCGAGAAGTGTGCTTGCTTAAGGGGCTGGTGTGGTGGCTTGTGGCTTTCTCTCTCTCTGCCTGGGCCTGCGAAAGTGAGCCAGCGACTTCTGCCATTATGGAATTTCCTCTGTTCCCCTGCTTCAATAAATCCCTTCCTCCATCACCGTGCCTACTTTCGAAGTGCATCCCCGGGACCCGAGGCTGTCTGCTACAGACGCTGTCCTTGAAGCTCATGACCACCTCAACCAAAGCAGCTGTGATTATTGTTCAGGTTGGGTCTGTTGATGGTCCCCCATAGGAGGGTTTGGGAAAGCCCCTTACTGAGATTCTATTCATTCCCTCCCTGCACTTCTCTCCCAGCTTTTATTCTGCCCCCAACTCAAGGACTCTTGGGAGGAGTTAGAAGACCAAGAATATGGAAGATTTACTGAAGGGGGCACTCCATCTACGCATCTAGGAAGCAGTGACCATCCTCTGTGGTAATACTTTTCAGTGACACAACTGTTTGGGGGTCACCTATGCTCTTGTAAGTAAGCCCAATAAACTCACTGGTTTAGTAACTAGGCTTGGTGGCGGGAGGGGGGGTGCTTATTGTTGATACACTCTGGGGTGAGTAGACAATTGTTCACGTCACCCCAGGACAAGTTAATGAAGAACTTGTAATCGAAAAAGATCTCAGAATTGGTGACCTTTTGTGGCCCAGCGTGATCTCACAGCTCCGATTCTCATAGAATTAAGGAAATAATTGCAGAAAACAACCTTGTTAAATTTCTTTCCCACATCAGCTTTATTGTGACTAGAGAGATATTAGAGACCACATCAGCTGATAACAAAAGGAATGAGAACCAGTTTAATCAGGAGAGTCTTTTTCCTGAAATCCTATATTGTAGAGAATTTAAGAAAATTAGACCAAAGTTTTTTTTTTTTAATAATTTCAATTTGGAAGATGGAAGCAAGATTAAAGTACATAGACTCGTTCCCTAAGCTAAATGCTATGGGGACGTTGAGGTTATTAAAAAATTCAAGAAGTCAGATGTGGTGGTGCATGCTCGTACTCCCCACACTGTGTGCTGAGGCAGGAGGACCATGAGGTCAAGGTCAGCCTAAGCTACCTATTAAAATTCAGTATCAAAAATTACATAAAGGACACATCATTTTACCATTAGGAAGCATAAAAATTTGGAGGAACTTAAGATATGGTTTCACTTCATGGCATTTCTTTTTATTGTAACTTATGAATCCAGCGAACCTGCAGACAGGTTGATTTTACATCAGCTGCTGGTGATTTTCTGAATTTGTTATAAAATTCCGGAGAAAGCATGTTTCCAAACCAAACATTGAGGCAACCTCCTGTTTCTTATTTGCTAACACAAATGGGTCAAAGATATCCCACAGTGAGCAGGCATTTTGGGAACTGGAATTTTCACGTAATGAAGCCTGCATATAATATGTGTTTGCTTTGTAAGTCAGCAAGGAAGACAGTGGAAAACACTGGTAGTTAAAAGAGCATAACCAGGCTGGAGAAATAGCTCGGTGGTTAAGGCGCTTGCCTGCAAAGCCTAGGGACCTGGGTTTGATTCCCCAGTACCCATGGAAAGCAAGATGCACAAGACGGAGTATGTGTCTGGAGTTTGGTTGCAGTAGCAGGAGGCCCTGGCATGCCCATATTTTTTTTCTCTCTTTCTTTCATAAATAAATAAAGAAAGCATAATCAATATTAACTATAAAATACATATTAGTATCAAATACATAAGGATATTCAGGATGACAAGTCAGCATGTTGGCGGAGAGTATGCAGTGGGCTGTGACAGCCACGTCTTCATCAAGCAAGCCTTCCTTGTGTCTCCTGTTGGCTCAACATATCAATCGAATGGGAGTTTCCTAGGCAAAAGCCTTCTGCTTGGCTTGTGATGAATAAAACATTCATTTTATCTAATCTTTAGCATTTCTATTGCTCTCCTCATTGGTAGACTACTTCCACATGGTGGAAAAAGACTGCTGGGAAGGTGTGTGGGGACTTGGATTTATGCCAGAGTTTGACATGCTACATTTCTGTACACGTGTTAACTGAGGAGCCTAAACGGGAGATGCTCCCATTTCCTTTACAGCTCAGAAAACAGTAATTTGGAAATGTTTTGTCCCTCTTTAAAGGGCTTGTTCTACCTTAGGTTTCTGAGCGGTTTCCAATAGCAACAACTTTGGAGTGCCTTTCTGTATTAAGGCAAAAATTCAAACAAGAAAGAATCTTATTTTTATGGTATAAAAGGATCCTATGTATATCTCTCAAAGAGCTTTCATAAAGACATTTGTAACATTTATAACTGTATGTATCAATATTTAAGTTCACGGTAGCACCATGTATATCTAACATTAAAACATCAAAATGCGAAAAGACACTTTCTGCCCTCTACAAAAATTTGTGACATAAGACTTAGACACATTCAAATGCTAAGTGTGATTCACATCCAGAATGCATAATTTGCGTAGAGACTCTATGAAAACTGGTACGTGTGTGTGTGTGTGTGTGTGTGTGTGTTTGTGTGTGTATGGCTACATAAAATCTCAAGCATGTTGATAAGAAATAAATTGTAACTGAGACTGGTGTTGGCAGTATCCAATTGGTAAGTCATATCTGTTTCAGAAATGCTCTTTTAGGTCTAGAGAGATGCCTTAGCGGTTAAGGAATTTGCCTACGAAGCCAAAGGACCCAGGTTTGATTCTCCAGGACCCACATAACCTAGATTTACAAGGGGCATATGCGTCTCGAGTTTGTTTGCAGTGGCTAGAGGCCCTGGCGTGCCCATTCTCTCTCTGTCTCTCTTTTCTCTATATCTCTCTATCTCTGCTTGCAAATAAATAAATCAAATTTTAAAAAAAATTTAAAAAAAAGAAATGCTCTTTTAATGTCATCATAAAATAACTCATCAAGTCTCTATTACATGACATCCAATACCAGTGTTATAAGATGACCCCTGGCACATTCTGGTGGTTTGATTCAGGTGTCCCACATAAACTTAGGTGTTTTGAATGCTAGGTTCCCACCTGATGGAGATATGGAAATTAACTCCTCCTGGAGGCAGTGTATTGTTGGGGACGGGCTTATGAATGTTATAGCCAGTGTCCCCATGACAGTGTTTGGCACACTCTCCTGTTGCTGTTGTCTATCTTATGTTGGCCAGGGGGTGATGCCCACCCCTGCTCAAGCCATTGTTTCCTCTGCCATTGTGGAGCTTCCCCTCGAGCCTGTAAGCCACAATAAACCTCTTTTTCCCAGAAGCTGCTCTTGGTCGGGTGATTTCTACCAGCAATGCGAACCTGACTGCAACAGTAAAGTGGCACCGAGGAGTGGGATTGATGCTAGACACCTGACTGTGTGGCTTTGTTCTTTTGGAGCTGATTTTCAAGAGGAATGTGGAAGGATTTGAAACCTTGGCCTAAGAGATGTCTTGCAGTGCTGTAAGTACAGCTTGATGGACTATTCTGTTCAGAGTTAAAAGCCCTGAATGCAGTAAGAACTATGGACTGTGAGGTTTGGCTTGTGAGGGTGAGAAAGCTTTGCCTGGACTGGGCTAGCAGTTTGTGTGAGAAGCTTGCTGTTATGCCTGGGCCTGAGAAGCTGTGCAGGGCTGCTTTGTGTAGAAATGAACTGGTGTGAGCAGAGGGATATGGAACAGAAAAAATGAAATCTTTGGGCCTAAACTGCTGCCCATTCACTTGCAAATTGTTTGAGAGATTACAACCATTAAGATTGGGCCAGCTGACCTGTACTGGGACAACAGGAAGAATGTAGACTCTTTGGAAGGGGCCTGAGTGCTCAAGGAGTATCCTGTTCTTCAAAGTCTTCTTTATTCCCCCTTGGATTCACAAATTGGCACCCTATCTACTATTGTGCAGTATGAGTAATGCAGGAAAGAGAGGGTCATTGAGTTTGCAATATGGTCTTGTGTTTTGGAAACAGCCATGGGCAGTGTGAAGCAGGTTTGCTGGTTGCCTGCAGAGACCCCATGGGACCATGAGGATGGGCCATGGGTTACAATGGAGACCCAGTGGAGATGCTGGGACCAAGAGATGGCTGCTAAGGAGCTGCCGCCCCGATGAAGTTTGCCAGGACTGTGAGAAGCCTAGCTGGAGGGTGGAATTGGAATGCCAGAGACTTGTTGCTGGTTAGAATTATTGGACTTGGAGATTTGTCACTGCCTAGAGTTGTTGGACTTGAACCTACAGAGTTTGATGTTTGCCCTGGTTGTTTTAAATCTTGTATTGGTTGAATATTTCTTTGCTATGCCCAATGCCATCTTCTGCAGTGTGAATGTTTATTCTGTGTCATTTTGGGTTTTTTTGAGGTTATTTTTTGGTATTATGGCTCAGTTAAAAGATCTTGGACTATGGGGATGTTTGAACATCATTGGAATTGATAAAAGCTATGGGAGTTTTGCGGTTGGATGAATGCATTGTATTTTACATCATGTATGGTTATCAGTTTATGGGAGCCAGGGGCGGAATGTGGTGGTTTGATTCAGGTGTCCCCCATAAATTTAGGTGTTCTGAATGCTAGGTTCCCAGCTGATGGAGATATGGGAATTGGCGTCTCCTGGAGGCACTGTATTGTTGGGGGTGGGCTTATTGGCATCATAGCCAGTTTCCCCTTGCCAGTGCTTGGCACACTCTCCTGTTGCTGTTGTCCATCTTATGTTGGCCAGGGGGTGATGTCCACCCTCTGCTCATGCCATCATTTTCCCCTGCCATCGTGGGGGTTCCCCTTGAGCCTGGAAACCAAAATAAACCTCTTTTTCCCAGAAGCTGCTCTTGGTTGGGTGATTTCTACCAGCAATGCGAACCCGACTGCAACACACATGTTCTGGGGACTGTTCCCAACTACCACGGCCAGCAAACGGTGATAAACTCCCAAGTCCCTTACTCCTTCAGGGATGGAAGAAGGTGAGCCGAGGACAGAGGGAGAGCTAAAGGCGAGCTCATGCAGAAGCTCTTGTCTTTGAACAAGCACACCAGTCCTGGACATTTCCTGAGCCTTCAGTGTCCTTTTAACAAAAATCCCTGCCAAGGCCCTCTTGGTCATGTTCTGCTCTACGCACACGCAATGAAACACACATTCCAGATTTATTTCATATCTCTGAGAATATAGCAGTGGAAACTAGAAATGTCCACTCTTGCTGACTCTGAGATCCAAATAGCTTTAAGCAAAATGTGGTGAAAAGTGTAAAAGTCTATTTTTGAATTCAGTACTTGAATAAGAAATTATTCTCACTTGTCCCAAAGAGGGAAAAGCATATTTTTTCCTGGCATTATTGTATCCAAGGATGGCAAGTTTCCTAAAACAGGATTTATGCAGTGAAAGGTAAAATAAGCTTCCCTAAAATATATGTGTTGGACACAGGAATCACTGTAAGTGGAAGACAAATGGAAAGAGGCCGACATGGGACAATCTCCTTCCCCTTCCCACCAAGACGGCAGGACCAGTTTTAACCACAGACAACTGTCCTACCAACCAAAGGGAAACACAGACGCGATCTACAAAACCATTTGTACCTGTCACCTGTGTGTGTGTGTGTGCATGTGTGGTGTGTATGCATGTGTGTGTGTGTGCATGTGTGGTGTGTATGCATGTGTAGATGTGTGTGTGTGCATGTGTCATGTGTATGCATATGTATATGTGTGTGTGCATGTGTGGTATGTGTGCATGTGTGTGTGCATACAGGTGTGTGTGTGCAGGTGTGTGTGTGTGTAGGGGTGTGTGTATGCATATGGAAGCCAGATGTTGATGTCTAGGGTCTTCCTCAATCACTCTCTGCCTCATTTGTTGAGACAGCTTACCCAGTTGGCTAGACAAGCTAGCTAGCACGTCCCAAGGATCCTGTATTTACCACCTGACTTCTAGGATTATAGGTGTGAACTACCATGGCTGGATTTTACATGGGTGCTAGGGATTAAGCTCTAGTCTTCCTATTTATGTAACAGGCAAAAATAATTACTGTTCTTTGACTGGATCCCTAAATGGTAAGATTTCATTTGAATTATTCATCTGGGATACCCCCTGCATATATACGCAATGCCCATGCTCATCTGGGATACTCCCTGTATATATATGCAATGCAGGTGCTCACAAATTTGTCTTCACTTTTTCTCTTAGTAACCTATTGCTCCTTTGTTCATCGAACCAATATGGCCCCTGGTCATGAACCCGAAGTGAGTAGAAGGAAAATATTTTCCCTCCAAAACAATTAATAAAGCCATGACGGAAAGCTTGCTCACCTCCACACAAGGCCACTGGTGAAGGAAAGAGGAGCGTTGTGACGCGAAACAACAAGAGAATCTGCAAATCACACACTCCCATAGTGTGGGGGCTGTGAGGCGGAGACATTCTGGTGGACAGACTGAGATTTTTGGCTAGTTCTATATTAAGTGAATCATACAATAACCTAGTCTTAAAAGAGAGGGTTTTTTTCTTTTTTTGTATGAGGCTTGAGAGATGGCTTAGCAGTTTAAGGCACTTTCCTGCGAAGCCAATGGACCCAGGTTTGATTCCCCAGTACCCACTTAAAGCCAGATGCGCAAGGTGGCACAAGTGACTGGAGTTCGTCTGCAGTGGCTAGAAACCTTCGGAGCACCCGTTCTCTCTCTGTCTGTCTCTTTCTCTCTCTCTCTAATAAGTAAATAAAATATTTAAAACTTGTTTGCACGTGTGTGTGTGTGTGTGTGTGCATGGTCTTGTGTGTTTGTATGTCTGCGTGTGTGCTCACGTCACAATATGTATGTGGAGGACAGAAGACAAGTGAGGCTGCTCTTCACCTGTTCACCTCATTTGAGGCTGGGTTTCTCTCTCTCTCTCTCTCTCTCTCTCTCTCTCTCTCTCTCTCTCTCTCTGTCTCTCTCTCTCGCTGGATTCTTGCTCTGTTGTCCTTCCCATGAGCTTCTAGGAAATTCTCCCAATGCAACCTCCCACCTAGCTGTTAGTAAACATGCAGGGATTACAGAAGCCCACCATGGTTTCTGGCTTTCTGCTTTCACGTGGGGGCTGAGGACCGAATTCCAGCTTGAGTGGTGAGAGCTTCAGTTACTGAGCCATCTCCCCAGACCACCCTGGCCTTCTCTGTCAGGGTGGTACTGAACCCTGTAAGGAGTAATTACTGCCAGTTTGTAATCACTGAGAGTAGCACGTGGTGGAGGTCTAGTGCAAGCTAACATTTGCCACTGGACACCTATGGGTGCTGGTGCTCTCATTGCCATCTTCGGTATGGACACGATGAGAACATATTCTTTTGGTTCCAGCAGGTTTGTTTTGAAAAAAAAAAACAAAACAAAAACATTCTGGTCTGCATATTTCTTAAGCTTCAGAAGAAATGCTCCCATGAAAGAGGCCAGGGGATAGCACTACTTGTATCAATGCTATACAAAGAAAAATTCTCCTTAAAATTTCAAACTATCTTTAACTCAGTAATAAACACTAGCTTAGTAGCTGTCAGTCACAGCTATTGACTTCCAGAACATAGCATGCCATGTTTTATCTATGCCTGACATCATAGTGGAAGTTGAAACCTCTTCGTGTTTTATGGAATTGGAATTTTTTTCACTGCATGAAAAGTTTAAATGGATTGGAGCATTTGCTAATCCAACTTCAGGGGATCACTGTTCCCAACACTCCTGTATCCTATTTGCGGATCTAACGGGAGCCAGAGTCAAGCGAGTGATGGACTTGAGATCTAAATCTACAAATTACCCTCCGCTTCTCTTCGGAGGACAGCAAGTATCTTTCCCTTTCTCATTATTGTTAGGTGAGTATTTAAAGTTTATGGATTTTCCCCAGTCAATATTTTATGAAGAAATACATGCATTCATCACTTCACTAGAAGGACGTGCTCAGTGATTCACTGGGCTTCTTCCTGGCCAAGTGATTTATTTTCATAGACCAGCGGCATAGTATTTATTGAAGAAAGACTCAAGGTAGTATAGACTATAGATATTTTAGCTAACTCCTGACCAAATAAAGTACACATATTAAATTCACTGATGTTTCTGCTAGAGTCAATTTAGAAATGCCTCTAATATTGTGTATGTCTGATTCAATGTATAAAGATTGCAGCAGCTCAACCCTCTGCTATCCCTACTAATTCTGAGTTGTTACTCAAAAGCTTTCTTCAGTTGAATGGACATTTATTTTTCTTTCTTTCCACCCCCCACACACTAGTGCTTAGGATGAAATCCAGGGCTTTGCACATGCTGGGGAAACACTCTACCATTAAGCTACGTTTCCAGCATGGAATGGATTTCCAAGTTCTTCCTTCCTTTATATTTTTCCCTATTCTACTACAGCTCTCAAACTGGTCTTAAAGAGAGTTGATAACTTCTCCCTCTGAACACTGCACTATAAATATACTTCCATGAAGTAAAATCCATATTGTGTTAATTAGACGTTATATGTTCATTATATGTGTGTGTGCATAGCTATATCAATGCATGTCCAGGGACTTAAGAGTGCTCTCTCTCTCTCTCTCACACACACACACCTCCCCTACAAGGCAGTCAGCTTTGGGGATAGAAATAATGTTTTATTTATCTTTCTAATCTAGTGCTTCTAACAGTGCCTGCCTGCAACTGTAAATAAACATTGTTAAATAAATACAAGTTGAATTTTCTCAAGGCTAGTGGTAAAATCCTTTTTTTTTTTTCTTTTTTGTTTATCACGGATTACTTATGCAGACACAAAAGTAGTTTAGACTTACTAAGCAAATGACATGCTATAAATTGTGTAGGACCAAATTATCATTACTCTAATCGTCTATCTAGCAAGACAAAAGAGAAGGAAAGAAAATGCGTTACTTTTACTCGGTGCTTCTGAATAAGCCAGTGATGGGGTACAGTGGCAGAAACGGGGTCTCAGGACCGAAGATGTTCCCACGCCCTGGCTCATGTTTACTGCAGCATCTCACTTTCTCTCCATGGAATGAAGTGTTCTTAGTACAACACACTTGGAGAGGAGACGGAATATACAATCCTATGCAGTCCCAAAGGGGCCTACTTTCTGCCTTTTCTTTATCGTGGTGACCCTCACTCAGCATCTGTCCCCTCAGCTTTCCAGATCTGATGGGACCACACGCTTCGGACACCGTGAAGGCACCTGCAGCTTTGGAGCAGTGCGCAGGCTCTGACTGCATCCCTGGTGCTCTGTTCCCCTCTGTGAAAACGCAAAGCGAAGTATTTCACAAGTCACCAAGCTATTGTGAAGGTTAACTAGATTTAATGGGGGGAGGGAAGGGAGCTGATTAGGTGTTATTCAGTGTCATTATGTTGGGTCCAAAAATAATCCTGATTTATGAATGAAATGAATTTGGAAGCTGAATCTTTGGTAATCATCTCATAATCATGTCATAGCTTCTAATCGAAATACCACTTTAAATATAATCCAAGAAAGCAAGATAGAGAGCTGAACATTTCTCTCCATCTTTTTTTTTTTTTTTTTTTTTTTTTAGAGAGAGAGAGAGAGAATGGGTGCACCAGGGCCTCCAGCCACTGCAAAGGAACTCCAGATCCATGCGCCACCTTGTGCATCTGGCTTACGATCGAACCACGGACCTTTGGCTTTGCAGACAAATGCCTTAACTGCTAAGCCACCTCTCCAACCCCGTTTCTCTCCATCTTTGAAGTAACGTAGTATATACAGTTCGATTTTTTCTCTTTTGTTCTTTCTTATATCTTCTTTTTAATGACACATGTAGGTTTAGATGGTGATTATTCTTGGAAAAGAACAATATAAGAAAATATGGATTTGTTTTTGAATCAACATTATTTTTTGTGTCATGTAAAATAGTTTTGAAGCCCTTTCAATGATTTCTTTAAGAAATCAATAATCAAATATTTTTTGGTTGAAACAATTTTTCAGGTGATTTATGGGAAGTAACATTAGTTTTTGCCTAAGAAGTAGTTAACTAAAGATTTTAGCATTTCTTGAATTTAAAAAATAAAACAAACAAACAAAAAGAGTCCTTAGATATTTAAACCTAAAATTGAGGCAGTGCCATCTAAACAGTAATTACTAAAATTAATATCACAGGCTAATTAACTGAAAATTTTCATGAGAAGTTGAAATGGAACCTGAGAAAAATCTGAGTTATTAAATCTCACTTGCCAAACAGAAACATTCTTTTAAAAAGATGATAACTGGATAATAGTAAGAAATGAGATTATATCTATTAGGTAAAAAATGTTGCATCTGTAGGATTTTGTGAATGAAGAATTATGGCTGGAAAGAAACTATATCAATATAATTTAGAACTTTTCCAAGTAAAGGATACTGCATGATTACATTAGTAGAAATGTAGAAATGCATTCCCTACACAGCAATGGGAATATTTCTCATGACTTTAACCCAGCTCTTCTAAAACTCCTATAAGACTTACAAATGCTTATAACTGAATCCACATACTCACCAAGCAAACTTCTGGTTATTCATTCGATTTCCCCGCACCCTTGATACTGGGGATGGGTGTACCCTGTCGATAGATGAGAGCAAGTCAGTCATTAAAAACAATAATAGTAATCCTCTTTCTAAGTCACAACTGGAAAAAAGGCATCTGTTTTATAAATGACCTCTTCTAGGTTTGCTATATACTTCCCTTCCCCAGAACCTGATCACCTCTTAGTAAGTCGATGTGGTTAAACTCCGTGCCTGCTAACCCGAAGGCTTGTTTTCTTTCTTAAGATAACAAGGCTATTTCCAGGTTCACCGTGAGGTTCCCCAATGCAAGACCAACCGTTTCAATGAAGAGATGCACTCCTTCAGCCCACCACGTGGTTACGGGAGACAGTCTCTACCTGGCCTAGGACTGCACACACAATTGGTAAAGCACAGTGCCATCTGCCCTCAATGGACCTTCTTACGTCTGTGCCCACAAAGCAACGGCAACATGCCTGCTCCTTCTGTCAACTTCTAAATTTTCACCCCAAGAAAATCACAGAATGTTGTCCAAAGTTCTGGAAGCAGAGTGTGTGTAAATGGAGAGGTGAGCGGTTATTTCTAGAGACAGGCCTTCTGTGGTCAAGGACAAAGTCAATTGCAAGCTTTAGCTAGGTAATGAGGGCAGAATATGGGGTATCTTTGTGAGTGGCATAGTCTTTCTTGACTCTTGGTTGGGCTTTTTGTTGTTGTTGTTCGTTTTTATTTATTTATTTGAGAGAGGCAGACAGACAGAGAGAATGTGCATGCCAGGGCCTCCAGCCACTGTAGACGAACTCCAGATGCGTGCACCCTCTTGTGCATCTGGCTAACGTGGGTCCTTGGGAACCGAGCCTCGAACCGGGGTCCTTAGGCTTCATAGGCAAGCACTTAACCGCTAAGCTCTTGGTTGGGCTTTTAACTCAGAGAAGTTAGGGTGACTGATGGTCACAAAACTTCCAGTGAGTCAATGGCTTTCAGGTTCTTGTCTCATGAATTTGACGAAATGAACTCCATAGACTATTATTGAGTTTATGAGAAGGGAGAGCTATCTCCTGGATAGCAGGCTGGGACCACAGAAATGGGGATGTCAGTAAAGTAAGCACACAGCTTCCTAGCTGGGAAGAGTCTCAAGTGACTCTGATAGGGGGTTTCTTACGGAAGGCTTTACTGGACTGGGGATGAGCTGGTCATTCCAGTTCCCACGCCAGGACTCTAGGCATCTTGCAGCGTTAGTCCCATCCTCATTTTGTTTTAGGAAGAAAAGTTTTTTTTAGGATCTTTAGGATTTTAGGAAAGAGAAATTCCTTTAGGGAAGAAGAAGGAAAAGCTGGACCCTTCCTTACAGGCTCCAGAACACGTCTCACTTTCAGTCCATTTGGGGCCCTGTCTCCCTAAACTGCCCAGCAAATCTTTACGTCCCGTTGTTCATCAGCAACAGGAAGTGGACACTGCCTAGGCTGGAGTCATGCAGGGTCGGAGGGCAAGGCCGCATGCTGGACCTCCGCGACTTTGTCAGTCACTGCCTGGCAAACCAGGGGCTAAAGATATAGCTCGCTCCGTAGAGTTCTTGCCTGGCATGCACAGTGCCCAGAATTCGATCCCTAGCACCAAATAAAACCTGCACGGTGGCAAAAGCCTGCAATCCCAGTGCTTGGGTGGGGAGTGGAGACAACAGGACCCCGAAGTTCAAGGTCATCCTTGGCTAACATGAGACTGTGTCTCTAAAACAGACATAAAACCCCAATACAAACTGGCCAAATAATATGTCCTACTTCCAGCTTTCTTAGGGCCAGCTTCCTGCTTTGGGTTACTTTCCTAGGGCTTTTTTTTTTTTTTTTTTTTTTTTGAGATCTAGGGAAGTAAATAAAGAAACATTTTAAGTTGCTTTTGAGTCTTGTTAGAACCAGCAGCTCTTTAGTTCATTAGAACCCTCGCCTTGCATGGCCGTGCAGCAAGTGAAAATCTCATCAGCCCAGGAGAGGCAGTCCAGCCACTTCTGAGGGACCAACTGAAGCCTCCCTAAACCGGATGCTGAGTGCGCTTTGCACAGGAAGGCTGATTTCTTCCACATCCCTTTTAGCTTTTGTTCCCTCCCAGACTTCTCAATGACGGCTGCAGCTGAGCTGCTCAGCACAGATTTTCTGCTCAGCATGGGGGAGGGGGTGTTAATTATGCCGAAAGATGGAGGGAGGCCAGACAGCCCCTCTGGTGAACTGCCTCATTCAAGCACGCCCCACTTCCTGCTGTGTCGCAGCTACAAGGATCACCTGTTGGTCTTGGCATGTGGCCAAACTGGGGCCTGGCGGAAATGACAGACTCAGTTAGAAATGAAAGCCAGCTCATATTCCAGTGCCCCAAATGAGAGGGAGAGAAAGAGACACTGGCTCTCAGACATACGAAATAGAAAAAAATAACTTTTTTCCTTCTTTCTTTTAAATGTGCTTGAAACATAATCCCCAAAATGAACATTGGAATCAAAAGATACTCCCCTCCTGATAAGACCTCCTGATCCAATGGAAATGTGGGAAACCCTGGTCAACTCTCCTTCTGTCCCTCCCTGAGTCTTCATTTGTTTCCAGAAGTCATCTCAATTCACACCATGTCCTTTGAACCTTTGACTTTTTTACTGCCCGCTCCTTCAACCTCGCAGAAGGAAGCTATGTCTTTTCAACATGGTCAATTTCACCACCTAAGGTTTAATGATCACAGTACACCCACATCATTTATTTATTTTTTTTTAAAGACCTGGTTAATGTACAATTGCAGTGTTTTCTAGTTTGCATCTTTTAGAAAAGCATTCATTGATCACAGATCAAATACATACGTTAATACTTTCTAGGACAGCTTAGCAGTCTTGGAGGTAGAACTTCTCATTATGTGTAGGAACAAGTAATTACTAAGTTTCTTAAAAGATTAATCAGGAAATATTTTGCTGCTCAAAGGGAGCTTACTTTAACCCGAGGGGCAGACTACATCCCTTACCCTTCAGCTATACCTTAAATGTTATTTCTTCCGAAGGAGATGCAGCGTTTTGAGCTCAGTGTTTAAACTGTGATACTTCTATCATCTGCCTTCTTTCCACATATAGCAGCCAGGCAGGTAGCAAAGTTGAAACCCCAGTAGGAGAAAGCACCACCTAATCTGCATGTCATGCATTATTCATGACCTCCTGATTCCTGCACCTGCATCCAGGCAGGAAGCTTGCTGGGAATGTTCATTATTCTTCTCTTAGCCTCACACAGGCTCCATTACTCCTAAGCCACTTTGTTCTGTAACTAAGGGTTTTAGGCCTTAGTACTAACTGCTGGATAGGAAAAGAAAAGGAAAAAAAAAAACCCCAAAAACCAAAACAAAAAACAATATACCAGGCTGAAGCAAAGGACAAGCTGGTGGTTATATATAACACAGTGGATTCTACAAGGTGCTCTACTGAGACCGATGGCTATGTCACATGGAAATGCTCGCACTGGGTGATTCAAATCACATGGAGGGAAAGGAAACTATATCACTACGGCCCAGTACACCAGTTCTTCTATTTATAAACACTTACTCATCTGGGGCAGGTGGCATGTTTTAACATTCACCCATTTTCAGGCTTACTTTGGCTTTCTTCCTAAGCATACGAGAACTTTCCAGATGTCTTAAAATAAAAATGACTCCCACGTCTTTGAGTTTAAGCTCTAAAACTCGATTCTCAGATCCTGTACCTTAATGGCTAACTGTTAAGGTTAAGAGAATGTGATTTCCGTTCTGAAATATTTTCAGTAGCCTGCATGAATATCTAATGACTGGGGGCAGGTCCTCAACACAAATCATAGGCCACTGATGACTTGCTATTTAAGTATGTAAGACATGCAAATTTTAGAAAGATTACTTTTGCCATATATATGTATTTCCTCACTAATTTTCTCCTCAAGAAAGCACTTCACCCTGGGGTGTGCCTACAGCCTTGCCACAGTCATCATACCACGTTTTCTAATTTTTTTATTTTTATTTATTTATTTGAGAGCGACAGACAGAGAGAGAGAGAGAGAATGAGCATGCCAGGGCCTCCAGCCACTGCAAACGAACTCCAGACGCGTATACCCCCTTGTGCATCTGGCTAACGTGGGTCCTAGGGAACAGAGCCTCGAACCAGTGCCCTTAGGCTTCACAGGCAAGCACTTAACCGCTAAGCCATCTCTCCAGCCCATACTACGTTTTCCAATGGGATGATTACTTAGCAGTATTCCCTTTGACCGGCCGGATCATTCCACCCTGGGCTTTCTTGCCTCACCCTGTGACAGTCTTCTTGTCTTCCCCTCCTCTTTTTCCCTTTGTTTCAACTTCTTCTGCTCATTCTTTCACTTCCAAATGTTGATATGCCTTGGGGCCACGCTCCTATGGTCTTTTCTTTCCCATGTTTAAACTCAGTCCATAATTGAAAACGTCTTCAACACATCTACTTTCACGTCTATCCCAACCACATAATGATGCCGCACAGAATCTATTCTGCAAGCCTAGATCTCCAAGTTGCAAGATTGAGAGGGCTCAGACTATGATACCCAAAATGGAGGCCTCAGAAGCACTTCTCTGAACTTCTGCCTGTCACCTCTTACTCTGCCTTGAAGAAAGTTATAAAAAGCAGCCCCCCCTTTTCTCCCAAACTGGCTTATACAAACCAGAATTGCTTGTCATCAAAGCCAGCCATAGATTATAAAAATATCACTACAGGGACTGTGAAGATGGCTCAGTTGGTAATGTGCTTGCTGTGAAAGTATAAGGGACAGAATACAGACTCCCAGAACTCACGGTGGGGAAGAAAAATGGCATGCACTATAATCCCAGTTGATGTGGAGGTTCCCCAGGTAGGGCTCACTGGCTAGCTAGCCTAGCCAAATGGGTGAGCTGTAGGTTCAGTGACAGTGGACAGTGACTGAAGAGGACATCCAATGTTGATATGTAGCCACCACACTCATGTGCATGCCCAATTCAAGGCTTACATGCATACATATATGCACGCACACCATACGTATATATACATATAAAATATTATGCTTTTCCTCCCTCCTTCTGGGTGAGAGTTGGTCATGAGGAAATTTTCTGATCTAGCTTGTTAATTGTAGGCACTAAGACCAACATAGTATGAAGATCCTAAACCATACGTGAAGGGATTAACATTATCCACAGACCAAGAATAACGCAAGTACCTAGGCCTGCAGGGTTCCCCTGCCCTGGGTTTGTCACTATTACATCGACCATTCTGACCAGACATGATTCAAATCCCGTGACTGCTTCATCAATCCTAACATGAAAATGAGAAGTGTTCATCTTGAGTCTTTAAGCCTATGCTTCCGAAATTTGTATTTTGTTATATGGGCATTGGCCACAATTTCTGATGATGGGTAAGGAAAGTGCTACATCAGACTAGGGTTTCTCGATTCCAACTTTGCTCTGGGGGAGGGAAGGGGGCATGGGGTGGCCTCTCCTCAATCTCGGAAATGACAGCATCACTTACTACACTGTTCAATGAAAAACCAGAAATGATACTGAGCCCTCTGGTGCTCTCAAAGCCCATGTAAGAGAGGTTGTTTATACTGATGAGAATCAGAACTGTCTATTTCACAGAGCAATATAATTTTTCTTATAGGGTATGACTCTTCTAGTAAGATTCAATATTTGATACCAAGATTATTAGAAATCATTATGGAAAAATAAAATAAAAATAATTATGTACATACACTTTCTCTTTATAAGTTCATTTTATGTTATCTCATAAAATTATTAGACCATAGTTCCATCTATAAGCTACAGATTACTTAACAAGTCAGTTTACTACACTTGTTGAATGAAGACTAGTTTAGAAATAACTCTACAGTTATTAAATATCAGAATGCTCTTACATAGAAACATATGAGAGATAATCTAAAATAATCTTTAATACTGCTTCCTTCTTAGCGCTAGCTGTACTGGTACAAATTCTCATGCATATCGAGGCTAATTCACATGTCAGTACATGGGATACCTTCTACCTCTGGCCACATACAGTATGACCATAGTTATTAAATTAAGTCATCCCATTTTATTTTCAGCTTTTTGTCCGTCCGTCCAATAGTTAGAGATGATTAGAAACATCACACGTTAGGGGCTAGCGTTTAGGACAGGGACAGAGCATTTAACAAGTATAAGCCTGTGGTTTACATCCTCATATTGCAAACCAAAACCAAAATCAACACGCTCACTGTGTGTGTGTGTGTGTGTGTGTGTGTGTGTATACAGAGAGAGAGAGAGAGAGAGAGAGAGAGAGAGGAACCTATGTTTTAAATTTTTTTAATTCAGTGCACAGCATAATGAGCTTCATTATGTTATTTTCATACATATATATTATCACTTTACCAAAATAGATATTTATTTGTTATGTGTGCAGTGAGCATTCATGTGTGTGGGTATGAGAGTGTGTGCGTGCACATGTAGGTGCGTGCGTGTGTGCACGCGCATGCACGTAGAGGCCAGAGTTCATGTCAAATATATTCCTCAATTGCTTTCTACCTTATTTTCTTAAAAAATATTTTATTTATTTATTAGAGAGAGAAAGACATAGATAGAGAGAAAGAGAGAATGGGCATGCCAGGGCCTTCAGCCACTGCAAATGAACTCCAGAGACATACACCACCTTGTGCATCTGGCTTACATGGGTCCTGGGGAATTGAACCTGGGTCCTTGGGCTTCACAGGCAAGCCCCTTAGC
This sequence comes from Dipus sagitta, assembly GCA_036346955.1. NCBI lineage: Eukaryota > Metazoa > Chordata > Mammalia > Rodentia > Dipodidae > Dipus > Dipus sagitta. The sequence goes on along the minus strand of CM070772.1, from coordinate 36,540,568 downwards.
TGCTAAGCCATCTCCAGCCCATGTATGCTTTTTTTTGAGAAAGGATCTTTCACTAAGCCTGGACCTAATCAGTTCAACTAGACTAAGCTAGTCAGCAAACCCTGAGGAGTCTCCTGTGTGTGTGTTTGCACGCACGCGCGTGTGCACGCCCAGTGATGGGAGTACAGGGGCGTGCACGGTGCTCTGCGCCTTCGTGTGGGTTCTGTGGATCTGAACTGAGCTCCTAATTCTTGGATGGTGAGCACTGTTCCAACTCAGCCATTTCTCCAGTGCCCCCAGATAGATTTTTTTTTAAAGTTCTTTTTTGCTCTTCATTATGTTTGAAATGTGCTGCCATGTAAAGGCATTGCTGTTATTTTTGGGTGTGTGGTCTGAACTTGAACACCACAGAGAATTAGTATGGTGACTATGGTTTATACTGTTTACTCTATTGTTCATTCTAACGCTATAGGCACTTGGAGTGGCTAGAGAAAATTGTGCTGAAGAATACAGCCTATACATGGGAAGGAAAAAAAAAAAAAAAAACAACAACCTTCATTTCTACTATATATCCAGAGAAGGAGCAAATTTAAAGCCAGCACATTTGGTGCATAATGACTACACATTAATCATTCTGCTCCCCTTCAGGCCCCATCTCTCACTACCTACTTTTGCTCTCTCCAGGGCTGCGACACTGGACGCCCTCTCTCATCTCTCCCTTCTCACTGGCTCACTGGCACCAGCCTCTCAAGAGGTCATGCCAACCTCCAGACTAGGCCAGTGTGTCCCTAGTTCTCACTCCATGGGATTACATTAGGGAGTTAGGCTTAGTTGACTCTGTCTGTGTCTCCATGTTTCTTCTTATGATCATATCTTCATTACCTGCCACCTAATATACAAAGAGCTATTGTATGATTAGCTCCAATTTCATACGAAGTTCTAAATTCTGGAATGAACAGCAATGACCATGTCTGCCTAAGTCCCAAATGCCTTCTGAAAACTTAAGGGCCTGTCTCCAGCATTTGTTAATACACAAAGTTTTAGATTGTCAATGTGAGTCACTTCACTGAGTTACCTATTAAACATCTTCAAAAACCTAGAACATCAGTAAATGATCAATATTAATTAAATACAGCCAAATGTGCTCAACTTCTACTCCCTAAGTGGTCCTGGCACTTACAGTTGACTTGAGGCAAACAGGCAGAAGCCAACATGAATAAGAGTAAAAACACTGGAGGAAATTTCATTTCTTCACGGTAAACAGACGTTAGAATTAATCAAAACTGTGAAACATCAGGGGTTTCAAGGAAGAGGGCAGGAAGCAAGGTCTGCATACGTAAGGATAATTTTCTGAGACCAAATCCCACAATGGTAGGAAGACACTCTGAGGAGGTACTCAAATTAGTCAATTAGCAAGAACATGAACTATAGCTGAGCAGGGAATAATTTTGTAACACCAGAGGGTAAATTTCTTAGAAACATTTGTAGGAGATGAGCTAGAATGTAAAGACAGGATTTGAATACAGGTCACTCACTAAATACCTAAGGGCTCAGGAACTGGGGCAGAGAGCTGTGGAGTTCTATCAACCTTTCTTCTGTGACTCAGAATCATGCACATATCCCTTGTGACTTTTGTTTAGCCAATATCCACTGGATACGTATTACTTATGCATTAAGTGTAAACACTAACTGAAACTTTTAGTTGTACCGGGTTGTACTGGGCCTTCTGCGTGCTTTCTAGATTCCTCTGTGGTGACAGTGTTGGGGGGTGGGGGTGGGGGTTCTGTATTGATGATGGCAAAGCTCCTAGCTTCCTGGGGTCCACACTCCTGTGAGAATTCCTGCAAACAAGGGTCCATCATGGTGAGCAGGGACGGGAACAGAGGCACACACAATGTGGAGGCTTCTGGAGTCAGTTTTGGAGTCAACATAGGATTTTCTTAGGTTGACACATGAGGCAAATCTTAAAGGGTAGGTTTCTCTGGCGAGGAAAAGAAGAGGAATCCATTCCATAGACAGGAACATCCACTGAAGATCATGCACGTAGACAATGGCATAACAACCCATCTGTAGGGGAGCTAGGGGAAAGGGGATTGGCAGGCCTGGTGGCGCAGGAGATTAGGGGTCTTTTGTGCTCTACTAAGTACTTGACTTAAGAGAATTAAAGGAGAAGCCCCAGGGGACTTGTTGGTTAGATCTGATTAAAAATCAGGTTTATAAACTGGAACAACTATCTTCACAGCAGCGACAGGGTGGCTTCGGGGACACGTGCAGGATGTGAAGAGCATGGGAGGACTACTGGAACAAGCCACCACCGCTTCAGATGACGCAGAGGGATCAGTGATGGGCGGGGGAGAGGAGGATGGGTATCTCATCAATTACAGGTACTCCTGGGGTGGCGGTTCACATCTGTAATTCTAGTACCTGGGAGGTGAAGGCAGGAGGATTGCAAGCTTCAGGCCAGGCTTAGCTATATTGAGCGGAAGTTTACGATGAGCCTGAGCTATGTAGGGAAACCTGTCTTAAAAATTCAGAAGAGAAAAATGTAGCTCAGGGTGCTTGCCTGGCATGCACAAGACTCTGGGTGTGATCTCTAGCGTCATAAAGAAAGAAAAAGAAACGAAAGGCAAGGGTGAGAGGAAGTGAGGGAGGGAGGGAGGGAAGGTATGAGAAACAGAAAGAAAGAAAGCTATCTGTGGAGGGGAGGTGGGTGGGTTATGTGTTGTAATTCCTAAGAGGACTTGCTGTACAGTGGACTACTATGGTGTGCTGCCCTTTATCCCGGAGCATGAAGTTAAGGACTGCAAAGAACAGAGAGCTCGTGCTAAATTAGTGGAAGGCCTGATTAGTGGAGATCTGCTAATTATTAGGTTGACAGCATCATACACTGTGTGCAACAAACAGGATGTGAGGTTCATGCTGACCAGGGACTCATGTGGACTGTCCCTAAGCAGTCCCTGCCTAAGGAGTGTGATGGAACTCAATACAACATCCTGACCTCTGCCCTGACTTCAGAAGGGAAGTGTGAGGATTCATAGCAGCCTCCAGTGCTGCAGTACCCCCTTCCAAATCACAGAGTCTCCTGGGCAGTGACCTCGGGCTCTAGATGTCACTCCATGAAGACCTTCTTGTACGAAGATGCAGCTACACATCCACAGAGCTACTTGTGGGGACTGGTGTCAAGTACAAAGGGGGCAGTAAGAGAATTAAAGGAACAATTTTTGGATAGCACCCAAGGTTCTATGGTGGGTGATGAAAGAAGTTGACATATCCAATGAGTAAGGAGAAACATGTTGTCAGATTTAAATAAATAAATCCCAATGAGTTTCTGCAGGACTGGGCAGAGAAGAGAAGACAGGAATGTTAGAGGTATGAACAGCCTTGTAATATAAATTTTTGGTGAGCCCCAACTTTCACAGAGGTGGGATTATGAGGGTGATGGGAACAGAGCAGGTCCACGGCCTTGGGAAATGTGAGATTTTTTTGGATGACTTGAAACCTCGATTTCTATAGGAATATCCAAAATCCTCAGTGAATGATTTAAAAAAAAGAATGATGTTTCAGGATTCAATGCTGGTTCATGTGATCTCAGTTCCAACATTCAGAACAGTAAGAAATACTTGTCTGGTCTTCATTAAATGCCACAAAATCCATAGAAGGCAAAAGTGTTGCCTCAGGCAGGAAATGGTATGAACATCAATTTTGTTGAGAATCAGTGTTTTAGTCAGTTTCATGTTGCTGGGATGAACATCGAAACTGGGTACAGTTTAGGGGAGGCAGGGATTTATTTCAAGCTTACAGATCAGGGGAAGTTCCATCAAATGGTGGAAGAAGTTCCTTCCATACATCCTAGTAGAGAGAAACAACCAAACAGTTCTTGAAAACCAAAAGCAACAAGCACAAATGGGTAGCAAGCAGCAGGAATCCAGGCTGAGCTCAAAAGTCTCTGCATAACTTTGGGCTGGAAATCAGATCTGTCCTCAAACACACCCTGGATATGCCCCCTAACCAGAAGACTAAAGACTCAAGTTACAAGCACTAATAAAACACCTGAGTGTATGCAGTACATATATTCAAACTATCACATTCTGTCCCTGGCCCTTAATAGGCTCATGACCATTTCACACTGTAAATTGTAATTCGTCCAAATAGAAATGTCCCATAAGCTTTATCAAATTTAAGACTGTCTCTTAACTGTGGGTCCTGTAAAATCAAAACAACGTATAACAGCACAGAGTAAAGATTTCCACTGCCATACAGCACAACAAGGAAAGACTGGACTAGTCATCAGGTAGACAACAAACACCTGCAGTTCAAGTCTGACATTCATAACCAGTGATGACAGTCTCTGGATTTTTAACTTCTATCCCTCCATCTGGGCTGAATAGGGAGGGGAAACTGTCTATCCTGAGCCAAGAGCACTCCAAGGTGGCCCTTGCACAGTCTTGGTATATCCAAAACATCTTCAGGTCTCCATTGCAAACCATGGCCCATCTTCAGCTCCATACATTGGCCTTTGCAGCCTTTACAGCAGAAATATCCTGTTCCTCATGCCTCATCTCAGCAGATGCTCCTATTTAGCATCAGACAACGGCCTCAATGGCAATGCAGGCACATTGCACCCTGCTGCATGAGCCACTGTATCTCAGCAGCAGCTTGTGGAGGTCTGTGCACTTCATGACTGACTTCCATGCATTTTTCATTCTTCCAAAATCAATACCTAGCATGTAACAGTATAGCCATATTGTTAATCCATGGATGAAATATGATATCCTTGAAGAGCAGGTTCATTCCTTTCCAGTCATGTTCTTTCAAAGAGTTTGTATTTATAGCATTCAGTCTCTCTGGGTTGGAATCACCTCAGGCATCTTTCCATTGTTTCAATGTACGTAGTTGGCCATCTTACAGGATAACAGCTTCATTAACCTAAAACCTGACTCTGTGCCAGTAGCCATAAACATTATTAAATTTTTTCCAACTTTAAATTTGCTATCTCCGAGGTCTATATCTTCCACCAAGCATATTAGTCCATTACTTTCAAATTCAACCTTGATCAAACTCTCTGGGCATGGACAGAAGAATGCAGCCAGTATAGCCAGTAGTCCAATTCTAACAAGATTCTCTGTGGTCTTTCCACCTCCTTTTAAAGTTCATAAGAAAAACCTACAAACACAATTCTCTTTTCCTTTAAGCATTTTTCAATTATCATGAAAATAACCCATAAATCTTGGTTAGCTGTTCTCTACAATTTCTTCAGTTAGAAGTACCAAGTCCATACATATTTCTCCTCCAAACACAAGTTCCAAAAGACCAAAATTCACAAGGTCAGATTCATCTTATCAGCTGCCTACTCTCTGGGACCAAATTTCCATTGCAGTCAGGTTCACATTGCTGGGATGAACATCCAAACCAGGAACAATTCAGGGGAGGAAGTAATTTATTTCAACCTCAAAGATCAGGTGAAATTCCATCAAATGGTGAAAGAAGCCACTACCATACATCCAATCAGAGAGAAATGACAAAACAGCCCATAAAACCAAAAGCAGCAAGCATAGAGAAGGAACTCAGGCAGAGCTCATTAAAACTCTCTGCATATCTTTGGGCTGGAAATCAGATCTTCCCCCAAACACACCTTAAAGTCGGACCCCTGAATCTGACCTCCTAGTGGCACTTTCCTCCAACCAGGAGATGAAAAATTCAAGTCACAAGTTTTAATAAAACACCCGAGTCTATGGGGTACATATATTCAAACTACCACATTCTGTCCCTGGTCCCCACTAGGATCATGACCACCTCACATTGTCAACTGTATTTAGTACAACTTCAAAGGTCTCATAATCTTTATCAAATTTAAGACTGTCTCTTAACTGTGAGTCCTGTAAAATCAAAACAAGTTACATACTTCAAACATATAATGACACAAAATAAGTATTTCCATTACTGGACTCCAGGATCCACCTCAAGTGACTTCCTCATCCAGCCAGGTAATATGAGATCCAAGTGACAAGCTTTATAAAATGCCTAAGTTTGTGGGGGGGTCAGACATTCAAACTACCACATCCAGAAACCCAGGAAACATCTCCGGGGTGACTGCTCTTAAGAAAACCCAGTCCCTGAGCAGGGACACCATCTTTGTTCAAGTCACTTTCTGTTTCCATACTCATCAACCCATTTTATCCCAGTCTGCTTTCTTGCCCGTTCTTTCCCCAAAACTTCCTCCACAAATACATTTTCTCCACTATCATCATAGTGACCATTTTGCAAGTGTATGTGTGTGTTTGCATGTGTGTAGGTGCATATGCATGTGTGTGGAGTGGAAGCCAGAAGTCAACATTAGATGTCCTTCTCAATTGCTCTCCACCTTATTTTTTTTAATAACAAATATTTTAATTTTTATTTATTTGCAAGCAGAGAGAGAGAAGAGGGACAGTGAGAGAGAATGGGTATACCAGGGCCTGCAGCTGCTACAAATGCATGTGCCACTTTGTGCATCTACCTTTACATGGATACTGGGGAATCAAATCCTGGTGGTTAGGCAAGTGCCTTGACCCCCAAACCATCTCTCCAGCCCTTCACCTTGTTTTTTTTAAGACAAGGTCTTTTGCTGAAACTAAAACTCACTGATTTGACTACACTAGATTAGCTAGCAAGCAAGCAAGCCCCAGGCATCCTCCTCTCTGCCTCCCTTAAAGGTACATGCTGCTATGCCTGCCTTTTATATCAGTGGTAGACATACACACTCAGGCCTTCATGCCTATGTGGCAAGCATTTTAGCCACTAAGCAATCTCCTGAGCTACTACAGTGGCATTCTCTTTCTCTTTTTTTCCTTTCCTTTCCTTTCCTTTCCTTTCCTTTCCTTTCCTTTCCTTTCCTTTCCTTTCCTTTCTCCTTCTTTCTTTCCCTCCCTCCCTCCCTCCCTCCCTCCCTCCCTCCCTCCCTCCCTCCCTCCCTCCCTCCCTCTCTCTCTCTCTCTCTCTTTCTTTCTTTCTTTCTTTCTTTCTTTCTTTCTTTCTTTCTGTTTTTGAGGTAGGGTCTTGCTCTAGTACAAACTGACCTGGAACTCACTCTGTAGTCTCCGGCTGGCCTTGAAATCACAGTGATCCTCCTACCTCTGCCTCCCAAGTTCTGGAATTAAAGGTGTGCACCATGCCTGGCTTATAGTTGCAGCTTAAAGTTGAATTTGTTTTTATTCATTAACCTTTTAGTGGCTTCCCACTGCTCTTGAATAGACCCAAATCTCATTCTTACCTAAATACCTGTTGAGGCCTTGCCTACCTCTTCTGCCTCACCAGCAGCAATACCCTCCTTGCTTTCTGTGATCTCCCGCCAGTTTCCGTTTTTCCCTCAACTCAACTCAGTGTCTATGCACATGCCGTTCCTTTCCTTACCACCTCCTCCAGGGTGCTGTGACCACTCTCACGGCATCGGCTCCCCCTGACCCTTCAGCTCTTCAACTCAAGTGTCTTCCACTTTACCCAACTCATCAGACCAGATATCTCTATGAGATTATTCCTGTTAGTTTCCACACCTATGCTTCATAACACTTTCCAAGATTGTAATTATTTATAGATTTTCGCTGATTAAAAAAAAATTATTTCTCCTTAGCTCACACTGCTCATGTACGGCCCAGCCATAATTCGCACACAGAGTAAACACATGTTAAATAACTGCTCCCTATATAGGATAACTCATAAGAATAAATTTCTATTTTTCTGAGGAACGTTTTATTGTAGTAATCTGGAAAAATATATATGTATTTACATATACATATATGAGCAGATGGATGGATATAAACATGCTATATATAAAAAGACAAGTGGGTGGGCTGGATAGATGGCTTAGCAGTTAAGGTGTTTGCCTGCAAAGCCAAAGGACCTTGGTTCGACTCCCCAGGATCCACGTAAGCCAGATGTACAAGGTGGCGCATGGGACTGGAGTTCGTTTGCAGTGGCTGGAGGCCCTGGCACACCAGTTCTCTCATTCTCTCTCTCTCTTTCTCTTTCAAATAAACAAATAAATTAATTAAAAAAAAGACAAGTGGGTGAGGTAAGTGGAAAGTGACATGATCCAAAGAAGATCATTGTCACCAAAGGAGAGCTTCTCAGCCTACATGAGCTCAAAACTGGGTACTGTATGTCCAAAAATCACCCCAAGATGCAAAGGTAAGACAGATGCACCTGTCACATCCTGAGTTCTGGAGAAATTAGTGGACACTTGGTGGACATTTTGGAGGACCTGGTGGCTCATACATGAGCTCAGTAGCTCAGCTCCTGGTTGATCTCATAATCATTTCTAAATTTGGATCACTGATTAGCTGACCATAGTTTTGTTACTTGAAACGTTTGAAGTGATTTTGAAACCACACATTTTTAGTGCCTTGTCTTTGTTCGTGTAAGAGTCCAAGCAAGATACATATTCTAGGTACTACTTTTTCCTTGTTTAACATAGTGATGTATCTTTTTCATTATTCACAAAAGGTAAGTATTGTCAACAGTCATTCTATATATGTTTAAAAAGGCACAGTGTACCTGTTTGCACACATATATAAATATGAATATGTTCTAAAATAAACTCATCAATTCTACCACTTTCACTTTCATAGATTTTGCATGTATTGTGTACTGAATTACTGATAAAAAAAATGCACCGACGAGTGGTAGAATAGAATAAAAGATGAAGGCACTTTTAAAGGATTAATAGGGCCGGAGGGATTGCTTAGTGGTTAAGGGGCTTACCAGCAAGCCAAAGAACCCAGGTTCGATTCTCCAGTACCCACTTAAAGCCAGATGCACAAGGTGGCACATGTGTCCAGAGTTTGTTTGCAATGATTAGAGGCCTTGCTGTGCACCCATTCCACTCTCTCTACCTCTCTCTTTCTCAACCCCTCTTCCTCTTTCCCTCTCTTTCAAATAAATACATGCATACATAAATAAATACGATATTTAAAAATAATAAATACAATACTAGGGTGAGGTTTGGCAGGAGGTTTTAAGCAATAGTAAAGTTAAGAATATACAGTTCTCCAAACAGTCGTTTCCCAGTAGACAACCCAACAATCAGAACTAGTTGAGGGCTGGAGAGATAGCTTAACTTTTAAGTTGCTTGCTGGTGAAGCCAAAGAACACAGATTTGATCCCCCAGGACTCACGTAAAGCCAGATACACCAGTTGGAGCATGCATCTGGAGTTCGTTTGCAGTGACTAGATGCCTTGGCATGTCCATTCTCTCTCTCAAATAAATACTTTTTAAAAAATAAAAAAATATATTGAAGCATTGATTACATCAGAAAGTCAGAGGAGATAACGATTGCCTTAAGCTAATGGTGTGAGTTGTAGCCTAGTTCACACTGCTGGAAGAAAACACCCGACCAAGAGCAGCTTGTGGGGTAAAAGGGTTTATTTTGGCTTACAGACTTGAGGGGAAGCTCCAACATGGCAGAGGAAAATGATGGCATAAGCAGAGGGTGGACAACCCCTCCTGGCCAACATCAGATGGCAACAAGCAGCAGGAGAGTATGTCAAACACTGGCAAGAGCAAGCTGGTTATAACACCTATAAGCCTGCCCCCAACAATACACTGCCTCCAGGAGGCATTAATTGTCAAATTGCCATCAGCCTGGGACCCTAGCATTCAGAACACAAGTTTGTGGGGACACCTGAATCAAACCATCCCAAGCATGGAGCGGCTGTCAAGTACGCTGGTGAGGAAAGAATCATGAGCAAAAGATGAAGAGGGCAGGAGAAGCACCTCCGCTACTCAGTAAGAAGAAACAGCTGTAAGGCTGCCTGGCCAGATGGGGGAAATCTCCAAACGACTACAGGACATGGTTTCGGGAGTTTTCTCTCCAGCAAGTGAAAGGCCATGGGAAGTCGTTCGAGAAGGTCAGCATAAAACCTAGTGTCAGGTAAGGATCTAAAGCAAGAAGTGCAGAATGACTAGAAATGAAGACTAATATCTAGAGTCCAGCTTCTCTTAAAAAATTTTTTTTTGTTCATTATTTATTTATTTATTTGAGAGTGACTGACAGTGCGAGAAAGGCAGATAGAGAGAGAGAGAGAGAGAATGGGCACGCCAGGGCCTCCAGCCTCTGCAAACGAATTCCAGACGCGTGCGCCCCCTTGTGCATCTGGCTAACGTGGGTCCTGGCGAATCAAGCCTCGAACTGGGGTTCTTAGGCTTCACAGGCAAGTGCTTAACTGCCATCTCACCAGCCCTAGAGTCCAGCTTCTTAAACGGTAGGTTACAACACTCATGGAGTTGTAGAACTGATTGTGGGCTCTTCCCACTCTACCGTGTGACGGTAAAAAGTCTGTGCATGCATGATGACTGAAAGCAAACACCAACTCAAACATGCGACGCATGTGAAGGGTTTCTGGTGGTACTTACCTAGTGTTAACTCACGCAACTGCACTGCAGCCTGGGATTCCAAACGTGCAACATCTACACTTCCTACTCTCCATGCCTTCACATTGCCTAACCCTAACCAATGCTGCCCCGAAGACGGTGGCGCAGCTTTTAAACTACTGTACATTACGAACTGCAGGTTTTTACTGTACATACAAAGGATTTTGATCTTACACCAACATAACAGTTTAATCTTAGGAAACAAAGCCTTTTAAATTTTTCCTAGAGTCATTTCCTTACATATAAGTATCAAGTTAGCACACCATAAGATTGCATTATGATGTTTGATTTTAAAAACTGCCATTTGGGCTAGAGAGATGGCTTAGTGGTTAAGCGCTTGCCTGTGAAGCCTAAGGATCCCGGTTCGAGGCTTGATTCCCCAGGACCCACGTTAGCCAGATGCACAAGGGGGTGCACGTGTCTGGAGTTCATTTGCAGTGGCTGGAGGCCCTGGCGCACCCATTCCCTCTCTCTCTCTATCTGCCTCTTTCTCTGTGTCTGTCGCTCTCAAATAAATAAATTTTAAAAAACCTGCCATTTGTGTTGATGATGAGCGTTTCATAAAGAAAAATAAAACAGGGTTTCTTTGGCTTAGGTTTAGGACAGAATTTCTAACAACTTCTGATATGGTTCTAAATGTAGTTCTGATACTTTGTACTACCTTCTTATGTGAAGTGATGTTCACAGAATTGACGACTATAAAATGAAGACATCAATAACCCTGAAAACTGATGACGATGCTCTATGTTCTGCAGTGCCAAATATTCCACCAAAATCCAATTCCTTATGTAAGAAATAATCAAGTCTCTCTGTCTCATTAATACGCAAATGTGCATCTTTTTAAGTTAATAATTTTTAATAAGTAAAATAATATGGAAACCGAAGTATTGTTTTGAAATGAATTTCTTTACAAACTCTTCTCAGTGTATGTTCGAGCTGCATACTTATTTTAATTTTTCTTTCTACCCAGGATGGAGTAAAATACTGCAGGCTGAAAGGGGTCACAAATGGCCTGTTCTACAGCATCTCTTCCTCCCCCGTTCCCCTTCTTGTCTCTTTAAGAAAAAAGGAGGAGGACTGGGGGGATGTCTCAGTGGATAAAGCTAGCACCCACGTACAGGTGGCCAGTGTTGTAGCAAGCATCTTTAATCCCAGAGTACCTACAGTGCGGTGGGAGGCTAAGGCGGGGGAGTCTCCTGGAAGCACACAGGCCAGCTAGCCTGGCGAACACATGGAGAACTGTCTCAAACAAGATGGCAGGCAAGGGCCAGCACCCAAGATTGTCTTCTGAACTCCACCCATGGGCCACGGCACACAGGTGCCCACATGAACCCACACTGATGCCCACACATAACATGCATGCACACAAGAAAAAGCAAACAGAAACACTGATTTATTTATTTATTATTTATTTATTTATTTATTCATTTATTGATTGATTGATTTGTAGGCTGACAAGATAAAAAGGCTTCTTGGGAGAATCAGAGTGGCAGATCCCAGACATAAAGGACATAAGGGAGCTCCCTGATCTTTGGCAATTACGTGCACACAAGGGATTTCTTCAAAGGGAGAGCTTGCTGTGACCTCTGTCCTGTTCAGATTGACGCTCACATATCCAGACAACTGCCTCTGATGCAGGTTTCACCATTCCCACGTCACAAAGCAGAAGGGCAACCTCAGGGAGGTTATATGGCTAGTACAAGGTCACACACCAGGGTTGAAACTCAGGAAGAGGCTGGCAGTCCCATGCTGCGCTCTTCAAGAGTGACCGTCTCTGTTTAGTTCACGAGCAAAGTGGCAGAGCCCGTTTTCACAATGGATAGGGAAGACAAGCTACGGAAGCTGAGGGCGCAGCCAAATGCCTGGCTTCACGTTTGCAAGACACCATGCTGCTTCCAAGCAGAGATGATGTTCCAAGAGGTCTGAGCTCTTTAAATGGTGATCTAATCTGTGCACCGAAATGTCGCTTGTAATGTACGTAGCAGTCCAGGCATATGTAATGGAAGAAAATACATATGTAGTCTTTGTTGTGGAATTTCATAGAATTCTTAGAACCATTCGCTTTTCCTAAATGACTGAAATGTCCTTTGTTAACCAACGGCATCTTTGACCATACTTTATTCTAAAAGCTGACAAATGGCAGGGCCTCTAGACACATTCAGAGAGGAAAGATCATCACCAGAAAGCATTATATCTTCCAGCCCCACTGTACAAGTTCTGGAGATAGTTAGAGCCATCAGCAAGAGTGTTTCTTTTTGTTTAAATTTAATTTTTTTTATTAAGAACATACTTTGTATGTATACATCATATGTTGGTACCATCTTTTCCCTCCTTGATGCCCCCATTCCACGGGGTGGGGCCTCCTCAGTGGGGCTACTGGTATTACCCATGGGGTTGTGTGGTTGTGTGTTATGTGTTGTGGGAGCAGCAGACAGTTACTGGGGGGGGAGGCAGTTTCTCTGAAAATGACATCCCAACCTGTGGCTCTTACAATCTTTCCGACTCGTCTTCTGCAAAAGTCCCTGATCCGTGGCGGGTGTGTTTTAAATCTACTTTGGTGATGAGTTCTCAAGAGCCTCTGGATCTTCTACTTTGGTATGTGTCGCCTATCCTCAGGGTCTATCTCCTTTACCCTGGTGTTGATTATTAAGGGTCACCATGGAAAAGAGCAAGTGTTTTAATTAAGCATGACCATGCAATGAAGCTGCAACAGATGTCCTTCAACAGCAAGGTTTGGAAAGCTGACTGGTTAGTGAATACACTGGTGTGCTCTGAAGGTGGAACATTCCAGAAAACTTGGTAGCCTAGGACCTTCTACCTTATCCTCTGCATCTGGCTCCACAAGGCATCTCCTGAGTGGCATCCTTTGTAATAATAAGTCCTTCCTCAGGTTCTGTGTGTCAGTTCGCCAGCTACCTAACTCGAGTAGGGTTTGAACAAACGCTCCATTTTGTAGTTGGACCAGCAGAAGTGCAGGGACGCTGGTAATGCTGGCATCTGTTCCTGGCATGTGCAGTGGAGGTAGTTGTGGGATCCTAGGTCCTTAGTTTGGGCACACTGGGTGATCAGCACTATGAACCAAATTGTTAAGACATGCAATCTGTGTTCAGGCATTGAAGAATTGGTTGGAAAAAAATGACCACACCATTTATTAGTCAAACTACCAAGTACTGTGTCTTCATAATTCTCCTACGTCCTATGTGTTAAGTGTAACCATGAGAAGTATTCACATAGCATCCATATCAACAACTACAATGGTAATTTCAAAAGAGAATAAATTAAAATATCTATCAAAATTTTCTCCAAATATTTGGTGGGACTATTTTCTCTCAAACACCATTATTAGAAAACACAAATCGATGAGAGTCATAAAATAGGATTAGCCACATTCAAATCTACCCACCCTAAGAGCCTCTTTTAAATGATTAAGACAAACTGAATTTACAAAATATAATTTGATTAGTTTATTTAAATTTGTATTCTTTCATTAAATACAGATGGTATGCAAAATAGGCTAGAACTGGAAATTACTCATCAATGTACTCTTATTATTTAGTTTTACTTTTGCTTGGGTAAAAAAGAAGTAAGAGCCCTCACTGTGTCCCTGAAATAGCACAAATAATAATAATCAACTTTGAACTGAAGTTAAAAAAAAATTCTACCTAAGCTGGGCGTAGTGGTGCACACCTTTAATCCCAGCACTTGGGAGGCAGAAGTAGGAAGACTGCCGTGAGTTCAAGGCCATCCTGAGACTACATAGTGAATTCCAGGTCAACCTAGGCCAGAGCGAGGCCCCACCTAAAAAAACCAAAAAAATAAAGAAATAAAAAAGTCTACCTATATGATAAACCGAATTAACACATAAACCATAGGAATAACAATTGCATATGAGGGGCTGGAGAGATGGCTTAGTGGTTAAGGCATTTGTCTACAAAGCTAAAGTACCCAGGTTCAGTTCCCAGGACCCACATAAACTGATGCACAAGGGGCGCATGTGTCTGGAGTTCATTTGCAGTGGCTGGAGGCCCTAGCATGCCCATTCTCTCTCTGTCTGCCTCTCTTCTCTCTATCTCTCTCAGCTTGCAAATAAATAAACAAAATTTATTTAGAAAAAGAAGAATGTTTTAAAAATTGCATGTTAATAGTAAAATTGTTACATTTCAGTTAAAAAGATAAAATTACAAAAAAAAAAGAACCAGCTGTTTTCACTTTTGTGTTTCCTACCTTGGAAATTTGAGAAAGAAAGCAACAAGACTCAGCTAATTATACAAGTGATAAAGTTACAACTCAGTTTTCAAAAAGAATGATTGAAACATTTTCTTAGTTTTAATTGTTTTCCTGGCCTAGAACTACACATTAGTGATTCAAAAATATGAATACTATTATCCCAACCCTGAAGGACTTTCTATGTGTTAAAACACCAGAGAAATTTCAGGGAAAGGCTACCCAGAACAACATTAAGACAGCCGTGCATGGTGGCACACGCCTTTACTCCTAGCACTCAGGAGGCAAAGGAAGGGGGATGATCGCCTTGAGCTCGAGGCCACCCTGAGACCCCATAGTGAATTACAGGTCAGCCTGGACTACACTGAGATCCTACTTCGAAAACTAGAACACACACACACATACACACACACACACACACACACACACACACACAGAAATACCCACAAAGTCAGGTTGAGGAAAGGGCTCTATCTGTAAAGTGCTTGCCATGCAAGCGTGAGGACTTGGGTTTGAATCCCCGAAGCCTACATAAATGTTGGGTGTGCTGGTACATGCCTGTAATCCCAGTGATTTGGAGTCAGGAAGTCCTTAGAGTCTGTTAGCTACTTAGACAAGCTGAATGGCTGAGCTCTGAATTTTTGGTGAGAGAACTCTTTTTCAATAAATATGGTGAATAGCAATAGAGGAAGAAACTCAATGCCAACCTTTGGACTCCAAACACATGCATCTGCCCATATACAGGTACACACACACAAATAAATACCTGCACAAATACACCACACACGTATACACACACACACACACATGAGCATAGTATCTATGGTGGGCATTGGACTTATCTTAATTAAAAAAAAAACAGGAGCTGGGGAGGTGGCTCAGCAGTTAAACCACTTGCCTGCAAAGCCTAAGGACACAGGTTCAATTCCCCAGCACCCACGTAAGCCAGATGCACAAAGTGTTGCATGCATCTGGAGTTTGCTGAAGGTACTGGCACATCCATTCTCTTCCTCTTTTTCTACATGCTTCTCTCTCTATCTCTCTCTGTTAAATAAACAAATGAATAAAATATTTAAAACTAATAGTTCTATGTCTAGACCAGATGGCCTAAGTTCAAATCCAAGTTCTTCCCTTATCAGCCTCAGGGTCTATGGTGGGGAACATTATAATCCCTCATTCAGAATAATGCTTGGAGCACTGAACTCACTAGGCATGTCTTAACTTCTTGTCTTCAACCTACTAAAGTTCCCTTGTTGTAATGCTCATGCATCCTCATGGATGCCCCACGTCCCTGGGCCCAACTTCCCCGAGTTAAGAATGGTGACGGCGGGGAGATCCTTTCTTTCTGCGTACTGACAGAATTTCTAGTATTGACAGGCTAGATGCTAAGACATGACAATAAATACTATTTCAAAACAGCCAGCTCCCAAACTGTACATAACAGGGAAATTCATTGTGAAAACATTTTAGAAAACATAATCAAGAGTATTACAACATGCTGTGAAATAGCTTGACAGAATTAAATCACAGTGGCTATTGCACACAGCATCCTACAAAAAATTCTACGCTAAATAAACCATCTGCTGATTAGGAGATAGGACCTAGTGGCTGAGAAGTCACTTCAGCCTTGCGTCTGTGCATTTTCACATTTGCTGTTGATTGTGTATCAAATGAGTAACTGCCCTGAGTGGCAAGGGAGTTACTGAACTTCAGTTGGAAGCTTTCATTTGCCAACCCATCTCCTAATCACAACTTGTGTTTACAAAAGCATCATTAAATTGCCCAGGGCAAGACAGGACAGCAAGCCGGACTCACTTATTGCATTCTGAATGCAGAACAGAGACCTTGAAATTCTTTAATTTTCACATGTTTCATTATGCTGCACACAGGCCTCCTCCTTCGTTTGAAATATTCACACTGGGCTGGAGAGATGGCTCAGCGGCTAAAGCGTAAGCCTGAAAAGCCTAACAATCCAGGTTCGATTCCCCAGCACCCACACGGAGCCAGATGCATAAAGTGGAGATGCATCTGGAGTTCGTTTGCAGTGGCTGGAGGCTCTGACGCACCCATTCTCTCTGTCTGTCTTTATTCTCTCTCTCTCTCTCTTTGCTTGCAAATAAATACATAAAAATGTTAAAATGAAAGAAATATTCACACCATGCAAAGCGCATTGTGGACGTATTAAAATCTGGCTTCTTTAGGTAGCAGCATAACCATTGCAAGAGTGAATTATTGCAGCATATCAATATAGCCTAAGAAATTAACCCAGAGCTATGTAATTTGGAAATATATTTGCACAATATCATATTCAAATTGAGTTATTATGTTCTTCCTAATATATTTTACGCTATCCCAATATCTTTGTGAACCTAAGTATGCTTTCTGTTGTTAACAAGACACACAGACATGTCCTTACCACTGCCTATCACGTGAAATTTCTGTTTGCTAATTTGAAATGACCCCCAATATAGCAAGCCCACAGAACACTGCTGACTTTACTGAGAATTGCAGTAGCAGTTTTTTTTTTTAAGATGATGTCAACATTTTTTTTTTTAATTCTGACAAGAAATGCCTGACTTAAATAATTTCTGCTTACCAACGTTCTTTCTCTGGTCCTCAGAAATATACAGAACAGACTTATCTTTAAATAAAAAAAGGGGGGCCAAGATGTACTATTTCTTCTTGCACTGCTGAATGTCTGCCATGGGTAGCTCACTTAACTTCAAGTTCATTTTCTTGGCCTATCTATCTATCTATCTATCTATCTATCTATCTATCTATCTATCTATCTGTCATCTATCATCTACCTATCTACTATCTATCTCATCATCTCTTTGGTGTGCTCTGCCCTCTCTCCCTCATCTGAGATACCTAATACTGTATCTGCCAAAGTTGTTACTTTGATTCACATCTTACCCAAATTTTAATGTTTAGTCCTTACTGGGTATGTTGACTTGGATATCCCACCCTCAATTCAAGCTCTCCCCACCTAAAACATAATTGATTTAACATCTATTTCCAATCTCCACCCATACTTTTATCAGTAAAATGACCCTTTTTCAAGTCACCAGACTTCAGAGTCATGTAAGTACTGCTGACTTCTTTTACGTCATGGAGTCAAAAGTGCTTACTATTCCTGATTCACTCTGAAACATCTCCACCCTCCCACATCCCCTACTGCTACTGTATTTCTTCTAAGGCAAGTGGACATTATCTCACACAGGATAGCTTTCTATGGGTGCCACCTGCCCACTTCCATCCTATCAATCCACCTGTCATACTACTAGGTGAGCTGTCCACAGATGACACCCATCCTAGCCCCATCCTCTTGTTTTCTGGCTCCTATGAACCAGATAGGCTAAAATTTCCATTTCTTAGAGACTATGGCAATTAACCTTGTGCGATTGTATGTAAGTGGTGAGGGTGTATGTGTCTGTCTGTCTGTGCACATGTGTTCTTCCAACTATCTAAAGCATGGCAAGTGTGTATGGTGTGAGAAGGAGATTCTGTGCAGGGAAGGTGGGACCTTCCAATAAGAATGCCCGCAGAGACTAAGTCCTTTTGAGACAGCTGGGGGTTACTAGCATCTACTTTTATTTAGGAGTTTGACTGGTGGGAAGGAAGTAGTAGGGACTTTTACTAGGTATGTGTTTTGGCTGCTCTGTTAACATAGTCGTATTTAAGAACTTAATTTTATCATAAACTTTTAAGAGTACATTCTATGATCAGTCAACCATGAAACCTAAAACGTTTTCCTAAACTCCTTCCCTCACTCACCTCTGTAACACGGCACTCAACACCCTCATGGCCTGGCCCTGGCCCACTGATGGTTTTTCTTCCATTTCTCTTCGAAAAATTTTCCCTGTCAGCATGTCTTTCTTTTTTCTGTTACAGTTTTTCAGTTTAGTTCATTCAGTGGAAATGCTTTCTTTTTTCTAGGTATTATTACAAGGTCAGAGTGAGCCTCTACTTTGACCATCTCATGAGGGACTCCTCTTTCTCTCGTTCTTCTCTAAGCCGTGAGGATTATACTGTTATAAGGTTATGTTGTTGACATTATCCACAGAGTGTATTTTTACTTTTATATGATCATTTTCATATATTCATACACTGAACCTCTAATTTTCGTACTTTAATATTTTATAATTATTTATTATTAGCACAAAATTAGGCTTCATTATGACATTTTCCAATACAATCTGTTTTTGTTTCTTTTTCCCCTTTCCTTTTATCTCCCCTTTCAAGTTGTGCTTTCTCCATCACAGCCTTCTTTGAACATTCATGCCACGTATCTTTTTGTCCCATTCCTTCAACTCAATGACATTTGTGGTCTCCTACTTAATTTCATAGCCTAGCCTCATTCTCACATCCTATTGTTTATATATATATACACTTAAAGGTAGAATCCTCCTATGAGAAGGGCCATGTGATTTTTGTCTTTCTGAATTAACTCACTTAGTATTTACATTGTCCAATTCCATTCCTTTCCCTGAAAATTTCATAATTTCATTTTCAGGTCCTAAACTTCAATATCCATCAACATCTGTACACTAATTTATTGATCTCTTAACTTTAACTCAGGCAATGTACCTGGAAATTGATCTCATTCTTGAAGCAACTACATGACTACACAGAATACAAGCCAATTTACGGATGGTGATACAAATTCCACAATGTTGTTCCCCTTATCCACATTCATGAAGTTAATGAAAAGAAACAAGGTTTACAGTCAGAGCTAATGTGAATTTAAAAGTTGTATTACTGCCAGGATAAAATATCTTTTCAAAACTGGTACTCACTGGGTATTTCATCAACTACTGATTAAGGGATCAGCATATTCATTTGTAACTGAACATTCTGGGGGCACTATTTGCCATCTAAATATTTTACAATTTTTGCTTCATTTAACATGCTCAACCATGGTATCATAGAAGTTCTTCACCTGTTTACAAAAGACAAATAAGCAAAGAAACAGCAACTTAGAGAAACCGAGTAACTTTCCATGTTCAGAGTGGGTAGTTAGTTCATGGAAATTCTGGGATTGAATTATTGACTGATTTCGGCTTTTTGAGAAAGGCTGCACACTGTGGCCTCAGCTGGCCAGGATCTTACTATGCAGCCCAGGCTAGTTTTGAACTCATAGTAAACCTCTATTCTCAGCCTGTCAAGTGCTCGATGACAGGCATGAGCCAGCACATCCACCAGTCCTGGGGTCCAAATCCAGGCGTTTTGCTCCCTAGCATGTGCACTGGGCACATCTTTTCTCAAACACACAGCACATCGACTAGGAGACCATGTAATGAAATGGGTTAGAGAAAACATTTTTATTTTTTAGGGAAAAAAAATCAACAATGAACAATAAAAATTTTTTAAGGCTAGCCCAACAGATTAGTCTTTTTTTTTTTTTTTAATGCCAGAGACAGGGGGGAGATTGGTATGCCAGGACCTTCAGCCCGTGCAATCGCACCAGATGCATGTGCCCCCTTGTGTGCATGTGGGACCTTGTGCATCACTATGCATCTGCCTTAGTTGGGACTTGGAGAGTCAAACATGAGGCCTTTGGCTTTGTATGTAAGCATCTTAACCGCTAAGCCATCTCTCCAGTCCAACAATGAGTAATTTTTAAAAACCTATCACAGACCATTTTATTATAAGACCAATCACGATAGGATGACTATGATAATTTTAGAATTTCTTGCTCTCTTCGGGAGAGATACAAATGACTGTAAATCTAAAAGAAATTAGGGGAAAGAAAAGATAATTGAGAGAAACTTAGGAAGCAAGGATTGCTATGATCTAAGTTCTCCCTACAGAAGCTCACATATATCGTATTTCATAAACTAGCTGGCTTAGAGTCTTAGCTCTCTGCTCAATCACTAAGATAAAGCTTCCTTGTCTCTTTCTTTCCCTAGTTAACTTTTAATTTTCAAAACTGTAACTTGTTATTTATCTTTTGTCTTTTACCATACCTCTCTTTTAGAGTTGTGGGTCACTAACATAAGTACCTAGCTTTCAAATCTTATTACAAACTAAAAAAATTCAGCAATTCACAGTAGCTTATAAAAACAGTGCTTCTTTTAGAGGTAACCCATAACTTGCTTTTAATGAATGGTTTCTTGTTTACATTACATGTAGTCATTTTTATTAAAATAATAGGCTAAATAGTAAAAATCTACATTTTTTATAATTTAAGGTTTTAAAATTTAATTTAAAATTTAATTTAAGTTAAAAACATCAGACTGCCCTAGTCAATGTATTTTTGTCCTTTCTTTTTCTACTTGTTCTGTTTATAACTGAACAAGAAGCCAGTTCTTCCAGTTATCAATTTTGTGAAGTGACCAGGGTTGAGACTATTTTGCAGCAATATGAGCCAATACTCTTTCAAGCATCACTGAAAAACAAGCTATAGGGTTAGGAATGTATCTCCAGGGCAGAGCACCTAGCATGTACAAAGCACAGAGTTCATTCCCCAGTATTGAAAACAAAGAAAAAAGTTATAGTGATGCCTGGGCCAAAAAACTATCCTTAGAACAATTTCATAGAATATCACAGTGCACTTAGGGTCAGTTTTACCAGAAAACTTAAGAGCTATCTGGCTAAAGTTCATTGATTTAGTGGGAAAGCAAGAGGAAGATATGCTTATCTCCACTTTGTGGATGTAATGTAGATGCTGGAAAGGTGCGACTTGTGAAGGAAACAGCTCAGCACAGATAGGTTTTCAGGAGTAAGGACTCCCAGCCTAGGACCTCCGCCAACTCATCCTCTCCTGCAATAACATGCTGTCTTGGATGTAAAAACTTTCTATTTTGATCTTGAGATTTTTGATAAAAAGCTGAATCCATACCTTAGGCAGTATATCCAGCTTACCAAATACTTTTTCAATTTTTAAAAATTTATTTTCTTTACTTGAGGTGGGGGGAGAATGAGTGCACAGGGCCTCCAGTGTCTGCAAATGAACTCCAGACGCATGTACTACCTTGTGCATCCGGCTTACATGAGCCCTGGCTAATCAAACCTGGGTCCTTTGGCTTTTCAGGCAAGCACCTTAAATGCTATGCCATGTTTCCAGACCTCAAATAAATTTTGAAAGAACTTATTTCATTCTTTTCAAGATCTTTGAAAAAAAAAAGTTCCTTTTTTTTGCTATCTAAAGATTACATCACACAGACACAAAAGTAAGACATTAGAATGAATAGGATGTATAATTCACAGTTTTCTAAAACTAAGGAGAAAACATTTTTACCAGATTTTATTAATGCAAGTGGATATTCTTGTGTGTTCACAGTGAATGAGTGTGACAGACTATTATGGCACAACTAGCTATAATATTAGGTGATTCTTATAAATATAAGTGATATGGTGGAATTTTGATGCAACTTATCACATATTCTCTTAGGATTACCATTATTTTACTGCCATGTGACTATTTGTCCTTCTAAATAAGCTGTCAAGTAAAAAATAATGATTATCTTTTTTAACATTTTCTGGGTATTTGTATACAGAACACCCTTTAGCAACATGTTTCCATTCACATGTGAACAACATTAGCATTCTGCTTCTAGTATAGGGAACCATATGCCCTGACAATCTAAGAACTACCATGTTTCAAGCTAAATTCAGAAATTCTTACAATATTTTCACTGCACTTTGATTCGTTTGCCTGTCTGTTAATTTTTCAATTATATTATATTGAACAGATTTATATAAGTCACCCTAAATTTTCTCTGAAATGGGAATGAGAAGCAGTAAAGAAATACAACATTCCATGGAATCGCTGGGCCAAATGTCTCAGCTTTTGGTGTAGAATTATGGGACTTGTGAACCAGAAAACACAAACATCACCAGGACTTGAGTTCATTGGCAACTGGTAAGAATAGCCTCAAAAAACCTTCTCTTGGGCTGCAGAGATAGATGGCTGAGCAGTTGCCTATGCTTGCCTATGAAGCGTAAGGACCCAGGTTCAATTCTCCAGTGCCCAAGTAAGCCAAATGCACAGGGTGATGCATGCATCTGGAGTTCGTTTGCAGTGGCTGGAGGTCCTGGAGTGCCCATTCTCTCTTTCTATGTGCCTCTTTCTCTCTTTCTCATAAATAAATAAATAAGTTAATTAATTAACAAAGCACCAAAAACCCTTCTCTACAACATGACTTCTGGGTTGGCAGAATGCACCAAACATGGCAAGCCACTGACCTGCACCAGCTGCTTTTAGTTGTCTCTCCAATGGTCACAGGTATGCATTTCCCTCATTCATACACACAGTCCTCAGATACCCATGTGCTGGAGGAAGACTGCTTGTTCTGGGGAAACAGTACATTTAGAATTCCATACAGACTCCCAAAGTACAAAATGATAGCCTATCTAATTACAATAAGTGTATTTTATGAAAGTCCTTAATAAAGGGAGTCTAATTACAATGCTATACTTCAATAACTATTTTGTAACGTTGAGGAAAACATCTAATTTATTTTGCTTTCTTTTGTGCGTGCGTGCGTGCGTGTATGCGTGCGTGTGTGTGTGTGTGTAGTGGCCAGAAGTTGCCATTGGGTGTCTTCCTCAAGCACTCTGTACCTCACTGAGACAGGGTCTGTCACTGAACCTGGATCTTACTGATGAGCTAGGCTACCTGCCCACCAAGCCACCAGGTCCTCCTCTATTCCGGGCAAGTGTCATCATGGCTGGTTTTTTCATGGCTGCTAGGGATCCGAACACTGGTCCCACTGAGCCATCTCTCCAGCCTCTTAGTTTTCATTTCAACTGAAGAGTATAAAAGAATCTGGATGCCCTGAAATTCACAGTTCAATGATAAAAGTATTGCCCTATGAGAAGCCTATGCCATGAAAATAATACAGAATTATCAGCAGGTGGATAAATAAAATCTAGATTATTACTGGGTGGGAGGGTGAAAGGAAAGTGCGCAAACTCTCCTATATCTTGATCTGTATGTGGGTCACCTGAGTGTGGAATACGTAAATTTTATTTGAGCTATTCACCTCAATCCTCAACACCGAACAATGGAAATGAACCTCCCACATAAAATGATGTCATCCTAATAAAATGAAGCTTGAGAAACGATCATTGAGATTTTAGGTACACCGGTGATTAATAAATTCTAAGAAACGTGCCCATGTACTGTTAATCGGTATTAGAAACATTAGAAAATAACAACCCAAATCATTTATCCCATACTACCGTGGCTGCGCATGTGAGACAGTCACTCGCAGCTACACAAATAACCGCGGGCAATCGCCGCTGCAGGCACGTGCTGAACACATGTGCCTCACCCTGCCTGACGGCTAATGGAGTCTGGCATGTGTGTGCTCTTGCAACGTAGTCAACTGTGCGATTTTATGTGAGCGGACATGTGCACACACGGATTTGCGATGAGCTAGTGCAAAGTGACAGCCTTTCTAACCAATGGCACAGAATAGAGAGTGAGGCCAGGAAGCAGCAGCAGCAAAGAACAGCCGCTGACGACTTGCTACCTCCCGGCGCTGGGCTCGGCTCAGGTCCTCGGCACCGCAGCGCACTCACGTGTGGGAATTTTAAACACGCTGAGCCCAGTGAGGAGGCAACTTATTGGGATCCTCTCGCAAATAACGAAATGTGGTAGTACAAATGAACATATTTGCAGACTCCTAAGTTTGCCATGATGCTGATAGCTCACTTATGTGTCATGGCGTTACAAATGCAACTTTAAAAAGTAATCAAAATCCACTGAAACAAACCTGCGATACTTTTCCAACGGGTAGGTGTATTTACATTTCGTTTTCAAAGGCATAAGGAAAATCACTTTTCTGCTAGCAAATTCTAACCTCACTCTGAGGTTTTGTAGTATTGAAAACCTCTGGTTATCCCATAATAACAATAATCTAGGACTGTATTTCCCACCCCCTCCCTTGCCCTCCCCTCCCTCCCCACCCATCCTATTGTCTAGTCTATGAGCTGCTTGCTGGGTATGTAAGGCATCTTGGGTAGATTCAGGTTAGGTGTTATAGATGAGTGAGACTATGCAGCGATTTTGTTTCTGTGATTGGGTAAGTTCACTGAGAATGATCTGTTCCAGGTTCAACCATTTTTCCTCAAATTTCATTGTGTCATTTTTTCTTACTGCTGTATAGAATTCCATTGTGTAGATATACCACATCTTAGTTATCCATTCTTCTAGTGATGGACATCTGGGTTGATTCCAGCTCTCAGCTATTATTATTATTATTATTGAGCCGCTACAAACAAGGTTGAGCAGATCTCTCTAGCCTGTGGTTTAACGGTTTTAGGGCAGATGCCCAGTAAGGGAATAACTGGGTCTGTTAGTATCTCTATACTCAGCTTTTTCAGGAGTCTCCATATTGCTTTCCAAAGTGGTTGTACCATTTTAGAGATTACCACAGAATTGGAGAGAATATTTGCTGGCTATCCAACTGTCAGAGGCCTAATCTCTAGAATCTACAAAGAACTCAAAAGCTAAACAGTAAGAAGTCAAACAACCCACTCACAAAATGGGGCAAAGAGCTGAATAGGCAGTTCACAGAGGAAGAAATACAAATGGCAAACACACACTTAAGAAAATGTTCATCATCCCTAATCATCAGGGAAATGCAAATTAAAACAACTATGAGATTCCACCTTACCCCAGTAAGGATAGCAAACATCAAAATATAAAGTGAAAATAAATGCTGGCGAGGATGGGGAGAAGTAGGAACACGAATCTAGGACTGTAAATGGATGGCCTTGGTCAGATCTCTCTCCCTGAACAAACACCATTTTTTAAAGATCAATATTTTTCTCATGTAAATTTCTTGATATTTTTGTTTTATTTTTATTTATTTGAGAAAGAATGGGCATGCCAGGGCCTTCAGCCACAGCAAGCATATTCCAGACGCATGCTCCCAGTTGTGCATCTGGCTAAAGTGGGTCCTGGGGAATCGAGCCTCAAACCGGGGCCCTTAGGTTTCACAGGCAAGCGCTTAATTGCTAAGCCATCTCTCCAGCCAATTTCATGATATTTTTAGAAATATTTATTTAATTTCTTCACAAGGAGAGAGAGGAAGGAAGGAAGGAAGGAAGGAAGGAAGGAAGGAAGGAAGGAAGGAAGGAAGGAAGGAAGAAAATGATTGTGCCAGGGCCTCCAGCCATTGCAAACAAACTCCAGATGCATAATCCACTTTGGGCATAAGGCTTTATGTGCGTACTGGGGGTAACTGCACCTGTGTTGTTAGGCTTCACAGGCAAGCACCTTGACCACTGAGCCATCTCTCCTGCTCAAGTTCTTGATATATTTACCATCACTTACACATCAGCATTACCATCAAATGGCATTTAGCATTATATTAAATGCTAATAGTTTTCTTTATGTACACTCTAATTTCTAAGCTCTTACTTCATTATTAAAATTGGAGCGCTGATTATTGAGGAACAAATGCACAAGTGTGAGTCAAGCTGCCTCAAGTCACAATATGCATATTCTCTGGCCATGTTTAACTTAAACCGTCGTTTCAGTCCCTATGCATGCTGGTGGCACAAGCGGAAACACACCGGAGCCATGGAAATGCACAGCAAAGGATGTAGGAAGTTACAAGAGCTTCTTTTGACTGACTGCTCAAGTCTTTTAAGTATATTAATAAACCTCAAGTACTTCGGCATTACATAATGGGCTTGAATAGAACCCGAGAGATCATTTAGTCCAACCTCTATGCTTTCTTACTTTTTCTTTTCTTCTTATTTTATTTTTACCTTCCGGGCACACGGCTTGGATGTGAGGGAAGAGAATCTATTTCTCAAGGCATTTTTGAAAATGATTCTCCACTACATATTGGGATAATCACTTAAAAGTTTAAATACATAATTATGCATAACTTGAAATATATTTTAAGACATTCAATACTTGGATATAGAGTCCTCTTCCTGTGTATAACCCCGACGAACCACAGGGCCGTTCTGCTTGTTGTCTAATCGTCAATGTATTCACGACAACCTCAACATCAAAAACATCCTTCAGTCACCATTTCCCTGATGAAGGGATTTCAGAATTTTAAATTCTTCCCACTGTTGCCATGTCATGCTGACATTTCCCCGGTATTTTTGAGTCTGGGGATGAACGCTGGGCCTACTGCATGCTAAGTATAAACCTCCACCAATGAGGTGCACTTTTGGTCCCTCATCCTCATCTCTGCACCATCTTCAATTCTCCTTATTTTTTTCTTTTCTTTTAAAGGATATTCTTAACAGAGTACAAAGGCCATGAAACTGAGTTTAGATTAGCCTACCCCCATGCTGGGTTCACTTTGTCCTTAATGATCTCACACAATTAAGAAGGTGTTACAGAAGCAACCTGATGAGATCGCTGTGCACTCGGTGCCCCACCTTGCAGGACATGGTGACCCTCTGAGGTTCACAAGGAAATAGCAGTACATTTGTATTTTGCATCCTATCCTCACCGTCCAATCTCCCAAGCACAGCCAGGTTATTTCTGTTCTGTCTTAATGTGCTCATGGCTGGTTTCAAAACCAACAATGCCTGCATCTTACAATCACAAGAATTTTGTTAAAAAGTCACTTTCTGGACGTTTTTGTATAAACTGCTTAGGCACTTGTGATCATCATGCATCTCATTTTCCTCATCATGGGGGGGGGGTGAACCCAAGGAGACCTTCTCCTTTGATTTCTTGGCATGTAACAGGTGCTGAAAAAAAATGTATTTGTTCTATGAATGAAAGAAGAATTCATTTAGAATGCACAGAAATAAAATTAATTATCTGAAAACTTTTTTGGACCAAACACACTAGATATTATACTGGACAAAAGTGAAAGCATTCTTGGCTTGTCAATGATAATATTCTTGTGCTGAGGAGATGGCTGGGTGAGTAAGATGCTTTCCACACAAGCTAAGGAGCTGAGTTCAGACCCTCAGAGCCCACATAAAGCTGGGAATGTTGAAGCACCTCTCCGATCTCTGCACCTCCAGTGAGATGAGAAGCAAGTGCAGGAGAATCCCAGGAGACTGGCTGGCCTGGCAAATGCAGGGTGAGCAACTAGAGACCCTGCCTCAAACAGTGTGGAAGGCGAGGAATTACACTGGAAGTTTCCCCCTGACCTCAGACATGTACTGCGGCACGTGTACACCTGCACTCACACGGGAGTGCACATGCCCAACCAGACACACACACACACACACACACACACACTAGAGAGAAGGTATTCTTTACTTGTTGATTCCACAACCCAAGCATGGCTTCTTACATGCAGAATGTTCAGTAAACACCACAAGGGAGAGGGGATAACAAACAGCGATTTCCTCCAGGAGCTGGCCGTGGTCACTACACAGAACAGGGCATTCACTCAGAATCATGAAGTAGGGGCTCTCTAAATCCATCAGTGTCGTTCATTTGCAATTTTGGCTTTATAATCCCAATTCTATGCAATGTGAACAGCTACGTAGTACCTGGTGGCGTACAAGCACAGAAATCTGGAAGCAATTAAGAGACTCTCGTTTCTCCAGATGATAAGAAATGGGAAGATTAAGAGCTATAACATATTGTGAAGAAAGTCAACGGGAGGCTCCTTATTTTCTCATCAGGATAAACCCAGCACCCAATCTAGGCAGATGGTTTACAGCTTACAAATATTTATCCATGTCTGAAGTTGAGTGATCAAAGGGAGGAGAGCAAATTTTCAAGTTCATGTGGATAAGAAGAAAAAAATGTTGTACCCATAATGAAAATTAAACAGCAGAGCAGAGATAAAAACAGCTCTGGCAAATATTGAGTGGCACATATGATGTCTTTATATTTGGCATTTTGAATGGATAAAACTTCATCATTGCTCCCTATAGTAATGTATCCAGAACATTACCAGATAAGCAAGTTTGTTCTACACAGAGAGACGAAAACATGTTGTAATCACAGTGTTCTTTCAGGCGCAACTGTTTGAAGAACTGTCTCACACTCTGCCCGCTCCATATTCTACACACACGACTGTCACTGCTCCATCAGCCACTCATACTTTTCTGGTCACCGTCACAGCCACACTTCTGCATCTGTTTCCTCAAAATCTTAGGTTCCTACTTAACTACTGCTTGCACCTCCTTGAGATTAACCTGTGGCACCCTGGTTCCCACGCCTTTTTGAATGAACACATCCATACTATATCCATACAGATAGCTCCCTGGTCCACTAAGTTGAGTAGACTGATTCTTTTTATTCTCAGGAAAGAGCCTAATTCCCTGTTGCTTTTCCATGCCTCCCCTGCCCTCTTGATGAAATTTCCTTTCACCCATCACCTCCTTGGAGGGCTTCCTCCAAAACATTGGCATCCTGTTCATTTGAATTGAAAAGATTCTACGTTAAAGGTTCAACGATCATTAGAATGCCTGATACAGATGACTCGTCTCAAAGGCCGAGGAAAAGCAAACAGAGCACCTGCATCCTGCCTGCCGAGGGGAGGGTTAAAGGATAGGACGGCTTTGGAAATCGTTGCTTGTTTTTTTTACCAAACACACAAACAAATACAAATGTACTTTTGATCCAGCAAGTCCCCTCTCCAAGGAATTTACCTAGGAGAAGTAAAGGCAGATGTCCACAGAGAAGTGACTTGCACAGGTTCATAAATCATTGACATGACAGTAGGAACTGGAAAACACCCCAATGTCCATCAGGCAGTGCACAGGGGGCTGCGGTGATGATTCAGAGGCTAAGAACACTCGCTGTGCAGACATGAGGACCTGAGTTTGATCCTCAGCAGCCAGATAAAGAGCCGGGCATAAATCCTGTAGTCCTGTATCACTTGCACGGAGGGGCAGAGACAGGAGGAGCACTAGGGCTCCCTGGTCAGCCAAACTAAACAAAGAACAGGGAACTCCACTTTCAGCAAGAGACTTCGTCTCAGGTAAGTAAGACAGAAAACCAATAGAGGAGGATACCTGATGTTCTGCCCTGGCCTCTGCGTGTGTGCACACAGCTTGCCCACATCTGCACACAGGTGTGCATGCAGTTCACACACACATATCCAAAAACACAAAAAGAATTGAATGGACTGAAAGACTGGCACAAGAAAATCGTGACCTGGAAGATAGCCTGGGCTATGTAATGAGTTCCAAGACAGCTAGGGCTGTATTCTGTCTCAAAAATAAAACAACAGCAAAAAAAAAACCCTCCCTCTCTCTTTCTTACACACACACACACACACACACACACACACACACACACACACACTTTACAAACAAATAGCATGCATGAATCTCGAAAATATCATGTCAATGTAAGAGGCTGAAGTAAAAGAATGTATCACATGTGACCTCATAAACAAATATCTAGAACTAATGGGGGTAAAAAAAAAAAAACACAAAAATGTGTCTGGAAGGCAGGGGAAAGAACTTACTGGAAAGGGGCACATGGCAACTCTGGGTGAAAGAATTTGCCTCTACTTTTATTATCAGAGTGCCTGCATGTTATCTGAAATAGGCCCTTGAAGTCAGTTTTAGGGCTGGAGAGATGGCTTAGCAGTTAAAGTGCTTGCCTGTGAAGCCTAAGAACTCGTTTTTGGCTCTCCAGGTCCCAGGTAAGCCAGATGCACAGCGACAGCAAGCGCACAATGTCACACAAGGGGCCACACACATCTGGTGTCTGACTGCAGTGTCTAGAGGCCCTGGTATGCCAGTATTCTCTCTCTTTCCCCATCTCTTGCATAAAAAGGGCAGTCTGCTGAACTTGACTACAAAACAGATGGCGTTTTATACTAAATTTCATCTCCAAAAGGAAGCTTCTAGGGTCAAAAACATATATATTTGGAGGGCAATTTGATGGGCATAACATATCCATTTAACCAAACAACACAAATAGCTTCCTTCTTGGGGCCCATAAGAATTGCAATTAAACTCAGAGAGTCACATCCAAACACACACACACACACACACACACACACACACACACCATTCAAAGTAGAAGTGGAGTGTCAGGCATCGTGGTACACGCCTTTAATCCCAGCACTTGGGAGGCACAGATGGGAGGATCACCATGAGTTCATGAACTCGAGGCCACCTTGAGACTACGTAGTGAATTCCATGTCAGCCTGGACCAGAGTGAAACCCTACCTTCAAAAAACAAAACAAACAAACAAACAAAGTAGAAGTGGAACAAGTTGGGGCAAATAAAGGGTTCAGTGGAAAGGTGAATGGGAAGGGAAGGTTAAGAGGAGGCTATGGAAGGGTACTGTGATCAAGGTACACCATACGTATAAAATAATAAAATAAAATAAAAATGGTATAGATCCAATCAATGCACAGAAGATGAAGCTATCCTACCAGATATTTTAAACACTCCCTCCATCGCCTAAAGTGCCCAGTATAATATAAATATAAAGCAGTTAGCTATGATATTGCATTGTTCAGGGAATAATTTCAAGAAAGCAAGACTGCACATTTCAGTGCACATATAATTTTTTAAAATATATTTAGACTCCCAGCCAGTTGAAAGTGCACATGTTGAATCAGTAGACATGGAAAGCCGACTGGCCACCTTTCAGGTCAGAGGTATTCCTTCCTTCATCTTACCCTTTTAGAGTCCAGTGACCATGAGAAGTATCAACTGTTCCTTTAAAACACCAATGATCTTTCTTTCTCTTGCAGAAAGTAGGCAGTTCAGGGCGCTGTTCTTCTCATATACAAAGAACACTCCCTTCAGCATAAGCAGCCAAATTCCTACTCAGCACACATCTAATCACTTCACTTTCTGAGTTTGTAAAATGACATCTTCTATTCATGGGTATTGTTATGATAATTTCTTTTGTCAACTTGAATGGATCATCAAGTAAGAAACACACCTCTGGAGTAGGTCTGTGAGGGTGTTTCCAAGAGGGATTGATGGAGGACAGAACTATTCTCCCAAGAGTGGGCTGCCCTTCCGGTGGCAGTCTACATACAAAGTGACTTCAGGAAAAAGCTGCCTGTTCTCCCCTCATAGCCTTCCTTCCTTGCAGGCCAGAGCATCTGCCCTGTGGTGGCCATCTTTCATGGACACTGGAACACAACAGCTTCCTTAGCCTTCCAATGCAGACTGCAGACAAGCAGTTTTCCGGGAATCCTCCAGGGTTCCTGCAATGGATTGGCACCTCCGAGGAGGCATCCACCCTTGTGAACTGAGCAGTTAGCGGGACCTCAGTTTCTCCATTCTCCAGACAGCCATTGTTGGGCTGCCTTTCCTGTATTAAGTAAGCCAACCTAATAAATCCTCTTTATACACTATATATTCCTTCTCTCCATTCTGTTCCTGGAGAGAACCCTAGCTAACACAGCTATATAAAGGAACACTGTGAAATACATTAATACGAATTAATAATTACAAAGCATTACCTTTGAAACCAACCTTTGGGGCTGTTATTGATATGAAAAGCCAATGAAGGAACCTTGGGCCAAGCCAAGAGCTTCTCATGTCTGAATGGCTTCATTAACTACTTTATTCAACTTATGCTTCAGTAATTTCTTTTGCCATGTAGACAGCCTGTTACTCATTTTTATGAGTACTAACCTAAGGCTCAGGGTCCATGGCGGAAGAGGCGACAGAAAGAATGTAAGAGCCAAATAAAGGGTAGGACTCCTTACAATGCCCTCTTCCAGATACAAAATGGCCTGGATATCCATGGCCTCGCAGTACCTGACATTACCGACACAAAACCATCACAACAGATGGAAAAGATGATGATGTCAAAATAAAAGAGAGACTGAGTGAGAGGGGAAGGGGATTTGATGGAGACTGGAGCAGTGAAGGGGAAAGTGTGTTGTTGGGGGGGGATTACCATGCTTTATTGTCTATAATTATCAAAATTGTCAATAATATATATATATATATATATATACATATATATATATATA
This sequence comes from Dipus sagitta, assembly GCA_036346955.1. Lineage (NCBI taxonomy): Eukaryota > Metazoa > Chordata > Mammalia > Rodentia > Dipodidae > Dipus > Dipus sagitta. Next base: position 36,508,101 of record CM070772.1, on the reverse strand, counting down.
TATATATATATGTCTAATCTTGGTTCTTTAAGAGACAGTTGGAAAGGTCTATCAAACCTCAGATTTGCTTCAAAGGAGGTGCTGACTTAAAACACGGGTAGAAAACACAGTAGTAAATCCTAAGCTAATGTTCTTATCAAAGAAATTTATTTTCAAAAGTTGGGCTGGTTTCTATATACACATTTATAATTTACTTTTAACCCCATAATTACTTTTTTTCTCCTTGAATGATTTATGATTTTTTTTTAAAAAAAAAACCATTATTGGTTTGCTGATTTTACTAGTAAGCCAATAAAAATTGTAGTAAAATTTAATACTTTAACTGTATAATGAAATCTACCCAATAAAAATTATCAAGAAGATATTTCAGACATTTGATTGGAAAGAGTCATTTGTTTTCCCTAACCAATTTTCTTCCGTGCATTTTATTATGTACTAGGAAAAAGTTTCTCTAATTTAAAACTAGTTTTAGATTTACAATGCACAATGGAAACTTCAACTCCAACAATAAAGTTACTAGTTTGTCTCATCAACAATTGTGGCTTACCCATAAAGAGAAAATGGAGAACAAATGTGGAAAGGTCATGGAATTCCACCACGAAGATTTTATGTTCAATTATCTGGATAATAGTTTAGTTTTATATTTTATTTGCATTTTGTCTGTGTTATAGCCCATGGTTATAGAACTCCCAGAATCAAGGGAGAAAGGCATGGTATCTTATGGACTTTTTGTTGTTATTCTGTATACAACTTGAGGTTAATCAAGCTTGATTTAACTTTATAGGCTGAGCATAACTATTTCACACAACTTGCTCATACTGGTGGAATGAGCCTCTATCCAAGCTCTTTATTTTAGTAATTCTACTGTATTAAATTTACCAAACACAAACATTTTCAAGAGACTAAACTCTGAAGATAAGAATTTGCACATGAAACCAAAACACAATAAAGACACTGGTTATTACAAAATTCATGCAACAAAATGAGTCTACAGAGAAGAACTTATGAGAACAAACAGAACCATACAGATTTCTTACAAAAGAATTTCACTTAAATTTAGAAAATTACATTAGAAAAATTAGTTCATTCACATCACTTCAATAAAGTATTTTTTTCTTTTCTTTTTTTTATTTGAGAGAGGTAGAGGCAGAGAGAGGGGGAGGGAGAGAGAGAGAGAGAGAGAGAGAGAGAGAGAGAGAGAGAGAGAGAGGGAGAGAATGGGTGTGCCATGGCTTCCAGCCACTGCAAACGAACTCCAGATGCATGCACCACCTTGTGCATCTGGCTTATGTGGGTACAGGGGAATCGAACTGAGGTCCTTTAACTGTGCAGGCAAGTGCCTTAACTGCTAAGCCACATCTCCAGCCCCAATAAAGTATTTTTTTCATACACAGTACATCCGTTATCATTCTCCTAAAACCCCATATCTCCACAAGAGGAATATATTTCTGATCCCACTAATAATGAACTTTGTCATGAGAGTTTATTATAATTAAGGAGTCCAGAATTTTATCTAGAAATATTATCTAATATTTAAAAAATCTCATTGATAAAATAACCATTTCTAGCTAAGAATATATAATTGCATTCAAATTAGTGTGTTAAAAGCATTATTTTTGCCTTTCCTAAGCAGGACTAAGACAACACTAATGGTATTCCAGATAGTTTCAAAACTAAACTTTGGCAGAATTCTATTTAAATTTATGAGTTAAAGTTTGGAATTTTTTTCATTGACAGTAATTTTGAATCATATTAACTATTAATATTTTAAAATTTGCAGCCATTTTTACAGTGTGATTTGAGGTCCAGTTTCTAGAGTAAGTCAGGATGAATAGAGCTCAGCTAAGTGATGACTCCTGGACATGTGACTATGAAAAGTAGATGGTGAATTATCACTGGAGATGACCAGGGAAACTGTCATTCCAGTAAGATTCACTCATATCTATCTTTTCATCTATATTGGAGTTTCCTCAGGGTAGCACACTGCCCATAAAAATGCATCCATGAATTTTTTACCTCCATGTGATACAAATAATAAATTTATTCAGTGAAATTTAAGTGTGTTCCACAGTGATATAAACGAAGGGGAAATTATGGTACAATGGCCACACTTTGTAAAGAATAGAAAGAAGAGACAGTGTTCAGAGCACCTCACTGGAAATAGAAAAGACTGTATCTTGGTGCACTGTGTCAATTTCAAATATACTACTGTTCATTTTTCATCATATGTACTTTCACAGTCTGTATTAATATATGAAATAGTGATGAATGGTTCTGGGAACTTGTAATGAGACTTATTAATATTTAAAAATTATCACTGAGTATTTCTGCCAATACACGTCAAAAATGCATGAGAAACAGTTACCTACACTCACTAGCTGTGCTCATTTAGAATACATATATATACATATACATATATGTGGAATATATATACATAAACATATATGTAGATAGTGTAAAGAAAGTTTTAATATAATTATCAGTAAACCATATAGCAAAAAGAAAGTAATGTGAAGCTGTATGGAAGAGTATGTTAAATATAATTGCAGTCACTTTGGTATATACTATGACCACATGAAGCACCATTATATTTTAAATTATGAATCTGTGTAAAGTGCTAACACTAAAACAAACTGCAAATAATGTAAAATAAATCAGCACTATCAAGTAAAAGTGACTTTTAAATTTTATTCATGATGTTCATAATGCAATTTGTAGCCTATTTCTTAAAATAAAAACAAGTTTATACTGATTAATGGATTGATTCACCTGTGTATTTGTTTTCTTTCTTTTCTTTTTTTTCTTCTTCTTTTTTTTTTTGAGAAAGAAGTTCTCACTCTGTATTCCAGTCTGGCCTGGGCCTCCAGTGATCTTTATGTCTCATCCTCCCAAGTACTGGGACTATAGGAATGAGCCACCATACATGGCCCAAAACTTTGTGTCTATGAAGTTTGATTGATATATTTTTTAAATTGACCACTAAGGACTAATAAATTCATAACAGAATGAATCAGGGAATCAAAAAAAAAAAAAAAAACCCACCATTCAGCTAATCCAGGAGGCTACAAACAATTTATGCCAAGGTTATAGAATGGATCTTCAGCATTGTGCATTGCATATCAATTGCCAATCACAAAGATGTAAGAGTCACATACCACTCTCAACACAGTAACATCTGTGTAGCAGCTAATAGGATATCTTTTAATGATTCCCAAGAGCCACACATAAAACTTCTGAGGATAGGCTATTACATGCAAGCACATGTACATTATCATAAGGGATAAAAATACCTCATAGCTGCTTTCCAGTACAGCATTGTCAGTGGAAATTTTATATGCTATTGATGAATGAAAAGAATATGTTTGATCAACCAATTCTGAAATATACAGATACAAATGCGTATTATTATAATTAATAACATTCACATTAAAATGGATATTTTGTCATATGTCTCTGTTTTAAATATTTTCTTTTTATTTATTTATTTGAGAGAGAGAGAAAGAGGAAGACAGAGAAAGAGAATGAGCATGCCAGGGCCTTCACCGCTGCAAATGAACTCCAGATGCATGAAGGCCACTTTATGCACCTGGCTCATGTAGGTCCTGGGGAATCGAACCTGGATCATTTGGCTTTGCAGGGAAGTGCCTTAACCACGAAGCCATGTCTCCAGCCCACGTGTGTGTACTTCCTCAAAGAAACATCTAGATCTGTACGTAGCTAGATTTCAACAGCCCACGCCCAAAAGAAGCATAAAGTAAAAAAATATTTTGAAAAAAAGATTTATGTGATTTTGGTGGAAGATTCAACAACTGTTTGTGGATTCTCATGAAAGGAGAGGAGAGGAGAGAAGAAGTGGAGAGGGAAAGGAAAAAGATGTAAGAATATTCAGTAGAAGATTCAGTAACACAGGTGAGAATGAATGAGTGAATGAATGAATGAATATTGCTGGCTAAATACATTCATGATTTAATTTGGTAATTCATGAAATAATGCAAACATGAAGTTATTAGTCCAAGTTTATCATACTTTTCCTCCTTAAGGATGGACCAATACCATCCTCCAAAGCACATAAAAGAATATGAAATTGGCATCCATGCTCTCAATTTGCTCTTAAGTACCCAATGACTGAACTTTTTTTTTTTTTTAAACTATTTAAGGGAGAGAAAGGAGAGATAGATAGATAGATAGATAGATAGATAGATAGATAGATAGATAGAGAGAGAGAGAGAGAGATGATAGATAGATAGAGAGAGAATGGGTGCACCAGGGCCTCCAGCCCTCCAGACACATATGCCACCTTGTGCATCTGGCTTTACATGGGTCCTGGGGAATGAACCTGGGTCCTTTGGCTTTGCAGGAAAGTGCCTTAACCTCCAAGCCATCCCTCCAGCCCTCAATGACTGAACTTTTGAGTCATCTCTATTTTTTATTTTTTTTTTCAGGCTTTAGCAGACTTCTGCATATGTAATGGTAGCCAAGCATGTACTTTTCACTTTATTTTGAAATAATTCATTGTAAATGGGAGTTTTCTAACTTTCTTCAAAACAGAAAAATGAAAACAGTAATAGGATAGCATTGACCTCACACCTGGAAAGAGGAAGTGCTTCTCTTATTTTTATTTTCACCACCCACACGGCTGCACCAGGCAAGACACTCGCTTCGTCTCTAGGGACAGCCAGCCGACTCTCAACAGATCACAGTGCAAAGGTGTTTCTTAGTAGGAACTGAAGTGGGGATTGGAATGTATCCCAAACCTAGCTAGGCTGAGGAAGCGAAAATAGCTTCACCAGGGACTGCGAACATCAGAGACAAGATCCTGAAGTAATTTAACCCGTGAGACCAAATTCATGAGTTTGCTCTGGATTTACCTCCAACTCAGTCTTGACAGCCAAGAAAAGATGCCAGGCGTATATTGTGAAATACTCCATTCAGAAAGAAAAAAATAGGATGATATTATCCTTTCAACAACTTGTCCTATTATTGCTGAACAGAAAGCAATTCTAAAAAAATTGGTGGGATTGGAAATGTCAGGATATATGTTATACTAAAGCATACCGGAGCACATAATTTTCCCTCATTTTCCATCATTATGAACATAAAACAAGAGTAACCTATTAATCTTATCTAATTAGTACTCTAATACCTGTGCCTTTTATTACCTCATCTTCCCATCTGTTTAAGTTACAATAGGTTATTATTTTTTAATGCATTTTTATTTATTTATTTGAGAGAGAGTGGCAGATAGAGGGGGGAGAGAGAGAGAGAGAGAGAGAGAGAGAGAGAGAGAATGGGTGTGCCAGGGCCTCTAGCCACTGCAAACTACCTCCTGACACATGCACCACCTTTGCATCTGTCATGCATGGGTTCTGGGGAATCAAACCTGGGTCCTTTCGCTTTGCACGCAAGTGCCTCAACCACTAAGCCATATCTCCAGCCAGATAAATCTTTTGTTATGATTATTATTTCTGACAATATGTTCTTTCTCCTTAAAAATAGATTACATTTAAAGAATGAGTTTGAAGAATAGAAAGTCTAAAATTGTATCACCCAAAGTGTATGCTTACAAGGGCTCACAGCTCAAATACACATGTAATTCAAGATAGCTTATAGTATAGATATACTTTTAAATCCTAATATAAAAGAGGAGGGAAATGGGTGTCTCTTCTTGAAGGATGACAGACTTGCAGACTCTTAAATTTGAGAATGACCTCTTCAAATTACTTGCTGTGGGACCTTTAAGGAGTCCACTAACTGCGATTTTTAAATGAAGAATCAGGATGTTTGGGCTAGCTGTGGAGAGGTCTGAAAGAAACAATGGGATATGTAAATTCCAACTATATGTGATTTTTCAAAGCATATTTAAGGAGGAAAAAGTACTAAGATAAGTTTATTCATTTTCCAATATATACAAGTTATTTTTCTTCATGAAGAGTGCACTTCACATAAGGCTTCTAATAAAAATAGAGGGAGGGGACTGGAAAGCTGGCTTAGTGGTTAAGGCGCTTGCCTGTGAAAACTAATGATCCACGTTCTACTCTCTAGATCCCACATTAGCCAGATGCACAAAGATGAGGCAAGCACAAGGTCGCACATGCCCACTAGGTGGCACAAGCATCAATTGCAGTGGCTGAGGCCCTGGTGTGCCAATTTTCTTTCTCTCTCTCTGTCTCTCTGCAAAAAAAAAAAAAAAAAAAAAAAAAAAAAAAAAGAGTAAGGGAGACACTCAAATGTTGTAATCAGCTCAAATATAATGGACAATTAGCCATTTAAAAATGTCATTATTTTAGAAGACACAGGTACGAAAAATATTTTCACCTCTGCCTACACCCCTTATCTGCCCCTTCTCCATTTCACTCCTACAGAAATTATCCTATCTGCATCCTTGTTCTAACAGCTTGAATATGGGGAAGAGAGCAAGTGCCCTGGGAGGGTCCGTTTTCATATGCTGTCCATTTATACTTAAGTTTCTATTCTCCTCATATTAGAGCAGATTATGAATGTTGGGAATTAAGAGAAATAAAAAAAAGAGATACATATGGAGGTTCTGGGTAACAAAACCAGGCTCAAACTTTAGAAACATTTGTCTCAGCTTCGAGTGAACCATAATAATTTGCTCTCACCATGCCCCTTTAACTTTTGTTCTCCAAACCTTTATCTCCTGATTATGTTGGCCAAGTTGACAAGGGCGATGGTGCTACATTACCCCTGAGAGAGGGTGAGAAGAGCAGAACAAAATGTACCATGAGGTGCTGAAAGTTGGCCTTTTCAGAGTTGCTGAATTCTTTCTTTCTTTCTTTCTTTCTTTCTTTCTTTCTTTCTATCTTCCTTTCTTTCTTTCTTTCTTTCTTTCTTTCTTTCTTTCTTTCTTTCTTTCTCTCTTTCTCTCTTTCTCTCTTTCTTTCTTTCTAAATGGATAAGGGGGTTTCACTCATCCTCCTGGCAATCTTCTTGAAGGAAGTCCTGGTTTATCTTCCCCTCCTCATATCTGCATATCTCTATACTGGTGAGTGAAACTCAAACTCACTTTCAAAAGTCCGCCCCCAGCAATATTCCATCCCTCTACTTATAGAATTTATGTACTTATCTCTACTTATCGCTTCCCCTTAAGCTGTCCCCTCTCTTCCATCCCCTATGGTCCCCTTCCAGCTTCCTGGTCTCTACAACTGACTCTTAGTCCAAGTTGTAACTTTTTTCAAAAAAAAATCATAAGTATGATATATTTGTCTCACAATAAAGTCTTCTTTGATAGTCTACTATAAATCTGGAAGTTCCTATATACCCAAGAGGTCTCTGTTTTTGGTAGCCCTCTGCATCATCTGACAGCATCACCTCCCCTCTCACACACGTGCTCAAACTTGAGTAACTGTTTATTAACCACTGATAGGTCCTGGCATTCTAGAGCTTTCCACGTGATAGCTCAGCCTATCTTTACTAATCACTTAATGAAGACATAACACAGACAAGAACAGTACATCTGGCTTCTTCTAATACACATGTAAAAATTTTGCAGTAATACCAAGGGTAAGCATTTGGCACTCTAACCCCAAACACGGTGACTCGAACGTGTATGCACAAAGTGGATCAGAGAGGCACCACTTACACATAGAACTTAAAGCAATGTTTAACCCATCGAGTAGAATGGTGGTTACCAAAAGATGGGGTGGGGGTTGACAGAGGATGAGGAGATGTGGGCCACAAGAGTACACTTATGGTTACAAAACAAATGAATTCTGCGGATACAAACAGACATCATGTTGGCTACAACTGACATTGTCCTGTACGCTGAAAATTTGCTAAGAAGTAGATGTCAAGGATTCTCACCAAAAAAAAAAAAAAAGTACCTAGAGAAGTGAGGGATATGTTAATGACTGTGGCAATCCTTTCACAGTATATATGCCTGTCACATCAGCAAATTGTACACATTAAATATATACAAGTTTACAGGTCACTAAAGTTAGAAAGAATATTCTACAGAAAAGATATAGACATGGACCAGCACAGGTGTAATCCTAGACAGAGTTCGCAATGACAGGAAAGCAGCTATTTCCAATAAACAAGGGTTGACATCTAATGCCAGGGTCTGGGTGAAAGAAGAGAGAGAGGAAGAGAGAGACAGAGACCCTTTAATAGTACATATGATCCCTATGTTTCAAAATGTTGACATACTATCTTTCAAATTTAAATCTTCCAAAAAGCTATTCTGTAGTTTCCTATGAAAAGACCTAGGAAAAGAAGATAAGGATACTTGCCATGTTTCACTGGCCTGGATTTTGTATACGAATAATGATGATGATAATTGGCTGGTGACATTCAAAAAGAACATGTTTTTTTTTTTTTTTTTCCAGCTCAGAAGGGCACAAGACTTGTTAGAAAGGACGCATAGTGGTATTTATCTAAGCAGAACACAAACTCCCAACTCCTTCAAGACACTCCATTCTTTGTCTTCATCAGCCCCGGGAGCACACGGCCAAGCGGTCGGAGGCCGCCGCGTGTGCAGTTCAGAACTAGAATGACCTGTCTGGGGACTTGACATGGCACAGTTCCCATTATGCATCCATCACCTTGGCAATTCTTATTTCATCCTGAGAACAAGATACTTACTCTTGGACTGCTCTGGCTATGGAAAGGGCCGTGGATCCGGTCTCATTAACGCTATCTAAGGTCACATTTGGCAGGTCATCATCGTCACTGTCACTTTTACTTTGTCTGGGAGATAGGCCTCGGGGGTCCATTTGTGCTGGGGAAAAAAGGCATATATAATGAATTAAAATTAGTGTGCAGAATGGAACCTTGTCCTGGACCAACATCAAGCATGGAATATCTCCTCTGTGCATTTCACACATATGGCACTGTCTAGATGTTTCAAAATTAGTGAACACCATGCATTTTATGTACTGAGCACTCAGTGATACCCTTGCCTTCCTCATTTGATTCACAAAACACCTCCGTCAGCTCCCAAGAGTTCCAGATACGATCACAGAGTAGATGCTGTACAGTTTATAATATTCCCAACCTCTTCTGCCCCATGGCTTCTCTAACTTTTGCTCTTATTGGCAGACTTGCAAGCCATGTTCATTAATACTTATTTTTTTATTTGACAGAGAGAAAGAGAGAGAGAGAGAGAAAGACAGAGAGAGACAGAATGGGTGTGCCAGGGCCTCCAGCCACTGCAAACAGACTCCAGACGCATTCACCACCTTGTGCATCTCGCTAACGTGGGTCCTGGGGAATCGAACCTGGGTCCTTTGGCTTTGCAGGCAAACACCTTATCCGCTAAGCCATCTCTCCCACCCTTACTAGTACTTTCTTTGAAGGCAGAGAGCATGAGATGGAGGAGATATTATTTGCTTGATGCTCTCATCTATAAGTTTTAAAAAGAACAAGGTTAACATGACTAAAATAAAGTGTTAGGTACATTTTTTTTGTACTTCAGTGAACTTTCGTCTCACAGTTTGATACAGCGGCAGGTGGAAGTCTGAATGCATGAAAAGGGCTGACGTGGCAGCATGCGGAATGTCTGTCCTGTGTCCTAGAATGTACTTTCTCATCTCCATCCTGATTCTGTCCTTCAAAAAGCCATTTCCATATCATTTCTGCTCCTACTATGAATTTGGCAAAGCAAGAAACTAATATTCTGACCTTGCCCGTCAGGGCCTCCCAACGACTTCAGTGGAAAGTTTGCTGTTAACATGTGATATAAACCATCATTTTACAAATTCAATTTCTCTTCCACTTCATTTTCTCTGGAAACAGCCTCAGCAGCCACTTCTAGAATTTCCATCAACCCTCCAGCAGAAAACAAGACTACCTCCTCAATTAAAAGAAATGTATCAGTTCCATTGTTAAAATTAATGACTTCAAAGCACCCAATCCAACCCAGATTGTTACTCCTCAACGGTGCCTCATGAAAGGTTTCTAGAACCACCACTGTTTGCGAAGAAATGCAAAACGTACATCAAATGAAGGTTACAAAGACATTTAGGAACAGATGTGCTTCAAATCATGGTACAATGAGGAACAAGCACATTTAAAATTATGGTTAGAATGGCATTTTAGATATACTTGAAAGAAAGTTTCTTCTTTTCTGATATGATATTTTTTTTAGGTTACTATATCATCTACCTAATGGTGGACCTATGCAGACATGCTGATATTTCATCATTTTTAAACACAAATGGGCAATTTTATATGACTTCACAATATTTACACTACAGTTGGACAATCTAACCCTCAAACATTTCCACACAGTCCTGATCAGAGCACCTTAAACCACTTGGCAATCCTGACCGCTAATTTCCACATATTCCTAACTACAGGAACTGGTATTTGTCACTTCTAGAATATGCTAGTGTTATTTGACCATATGTTCTGCCTCTAAGTACATATAACTAAAAATGTATTGTACAAAATAAGAGTGCTTGGTAAATCTTGAATAAAAAGTCCAAATAGCCCATAGCATTAGTCCTCAAATCCTTCCTCTGCCAAGAGGATGGTAGTATAGGGAGACATGTTAGTCTGTCAAAACTCAGGAGGAGGGGTGCTTGGGGGGGGTGGGCAGAAGGATGTTACTGGCATTTTGTAGCTGAAGTCAAGGACATTGCTAAAATATTTTGCAATAATCCAGGATACTCCTCCACATTAAATAATTTAAATATCAATTGTACACAGGCTGAAAATTTGATTTAGGAGTGTGAACATGTAAAGGTGTCATATGTTGACATCTTATTTTCGGGTTTCTGGGGCAAGGCACCCAAACAAAGGCAGCTGATGGCGGAAAAGTTGTTTATCTTGGCTTACAGTCTTGAGAGGACGCTCCATGATGGCAGGGGAAAGGGCAGCATGAGCAGAGGCTGGACATCACCTCTGCCACGGCAGGTGGAACGGTGCCACTTGAGAGTCAAGTTCTGGCAAAGGGGAGCTCGCTATTGCACCCCTAAGCCCGGCCCCAACAGCCCACCTCCTCCAGCATGATTTTGCCTTCCAAATAGCCACCAGCTGGGGACCAAGCATTCCAAACCCATGAGTTTAGACGGCAAATCTGATTCAAACCACCACACATATTACAATGTTGAATTGGCATTGCAGTACCCTAGTTTCAAAGTCAGCAACAATGAAATGCAGATATATACATAAATGCAGATACACACACACACACACACACATATATATATATTTGCATTTCATTTATTTCATATATTTGGTCTTGTCCTCAAAACACCTAACCACTGCGTGGCTCTGCAATCACAACTTTCTCAAGGCCAGTTTCAACTTCCTCAAATACCAGGGAGGATGAAGTAACATTCCCAAAGTGGCACACACCTAGGGACCAAAAGACTTGATTTTCTATACAACCATTAGAGAAGTGACAGAGAGAGAGATGTTGAAGCAGTCTGCAGAGCAAACCAAAGAGTTGCATCACCGACGGGTCACACACGGCTTAACTGGCCTGCCACACTAATGGCACTGAAGGTGTCACATCATTTAAGATTTGTTTGGCTCAACAGAACCTGGCTCAAGCTTATATCCAAATGAACTTATATTACCAAATTTACATTAAAGGGGACAGCGGGACTGTAGAGATGGCTTAGTGGTTAAGGCATTTGCCTGCAAAGCCACAGGACCCAGGTTCAATTCCCCAGGACCCATGGTAGCCAGATGAAGAAGGGGGCACATGCATCTGGAGTTCCTTTGGAGTGGCTGGAGGCCCTGGCATGCCTATTCTCTTGTCTCTTTCTCCCTCTCCCTCTCTTCCTCTTTCTCTGTCAAATAAATAAATAATAAAATGAACATAGTCATGCATCACTAACGTCAAAGATTCCAAGAAATGTGTTGTAAGGCAATTCTGTTTTTGTGCAAACAGAGAGTACACTTGTGAAAACACAACGAGATGGCCAGGTGACATAGTCATTTGGGACCCCTACTGCACATGTGGTTAACTGTCGACTGGCACGTTTAGCGCAGGAAGTAAAGGTTCACATCCAGTTCGCAACTCTAGGAAGACACAGAGGCATTGCGGCCAGGGCTTCATAGATACTTTTCTTCTCTGAGCAATTCTGTTCTAGAATGATACATTTAACAACTGTTTATAACTATTCAAAGCCAGCCAAGAAAATGAGTACCAGGTCCAATGAGGCTTCCAAATTCCACACAGTGCGGTGTTAAACATACTTGTGAACGCCACTGCCGTAACGGCGGAAGTGAGGGAAACACCATGTACCCTGATACTTTTGCCAAGATATCAAATAGCCAAAGAGCAGAGAAAAAATTCTGGTGCTGCCATTTTTTTTGTCAAAGACAAGTGGAGTTCTCGAACATAAGTAGTGAGACTCTAGCATGATGCAGGCAGTTAACCAAGGAGCAATCTGTCTGGAGTTCGGGCCTAATTGTATGAAACATTCCAGATGACTTTGTGTGAGAGTCGGTACATGATCATCTAAATTGTGTGATGTTTACATCTAACTGAAAGTATAAAACCTGTTAAATAAGATATCCTTTTTGATGTACTTTTCAAGAGCATCATAATTGAGGATTTCTTTCCAATATTTTCAATAAATATTATGAAATACATCTGCTGCCATCATGCTGGGAGATTTTTTTTTTCTTTTTACCCATACCTTCAGCCAAGCTGAGGAAATAATTAGGAAGGCTTTTTGAAAAAATTTGCATTGCTGATTAGGTCAGATGATTAGCTTATCTACATTCTTGCATAATTCCACTCTATTTTTATTAAATGTGGAATAGAGACATCTAACCCAGTTAACCTCCATTAGTCTTTGCACATCTGAACCCACTTTAGGAAGATATAATTCTCTTGGGTGCTCATTTAGGGACAATATGTAAGTTTACTGAGCATCCAGAATGTGTTGCGTGCGTGCACGCGCGCGCACACACACACACACACACACACACACACAAAATTTCTCTGTGAAGAGGATGATCTATAAACAGCTGAAAAGAATATACCTTTAAAGCTTTATCTCATTTAAATAAAAAGGTACCAGCTTGGGAATATGAACTCCCTGGAGTTGGAGGCATCGTTCTGGAACACTTATGACTTGCATGCCACATGACAAGTCTCAGGGAGTTAACTGCCACATTCCAATACCGGAAGTTAAGCCGACTGACTTTCACATATCTATGATAGATTCCTATTAAAACCCTCAGCATATCCCATCTTGTAGTACCTATGCCCTTCTGTGGTCACTTTCACACAATGACTGAATTGGACTATATGGTTTGATATGGCTGATGGGAAATTAGTAAATGTGACACAGGGAGAGGTCTGAAAAGCACTTGCACATTGTGGTTTGTGCTCTGAGAGGCTGGCCCCCATAGAAGGAGCCCTGGGAGGGCCCACAGGAGAGACACCATTCAGCTGCCACCAGGGAAGTAGCCACATTACAGTGACCAGCCACATTCTAGCTGTCAGGTAACTATACCCATAGACTCCAGGGGAAGACCACATGAACACAATCTGCCTAGACTCATTCCAAATTTTTAAAAATATTTAAATAATTTATTTATTTGAGAGGGAGAAGAAGATACAAATAGATAAGATGATAGATAGATTAGATAGATAGATAGATAGATAGATAGATAGATAGATAAATAGATAGAGAGACAGAGAGATATAGAGAGAGATAGAATGGGTGTGCAAGGTTTCTAGCCACTGCAAATGAACTCTAGATGCATGAGCCACCTTGTGCATCTGGCGTTACATAGGTACTACGGAAAACAGGACCATAAGCAACTAAAACAGCTGCTGTTTGATTGGACTTAATTTGGGGTGATTTCTTATGCAGTATGTCCCATTACTTTCCTGCTTCTTCTGTAGAGTGCCTAGAAAGAATATAGACAAAAAATGCTACAAGTATAGCTATCCTACCCTACTCTTACTGGCTTTCCTCCCAGGTGGCAGCCTTACTTTTAGTGACAAAAATCCAAGTGGGATGTTATTATGCAAGGGGATTACAAGCTGCACACCACAAGTTCATTACCCACTTTTCTATTCAACATATTAAAAAGCTATTTATAGGTATTCTGAAATTGGAAATACTTTCCCCAATCCCTAATATTAGTCACTCAAGAATACCCTCCCTTTCTTTTACGTGTGTGGGTGCACGAATGTGTGAGTATTCATGTATGTCAGGTGCACATGTGGTGTGTATGGGTATGTGAGCATATGGGTGCATGTGTAGGTGAGGCCCAGAGCACAATGTTGGCAGGGGGGTCATTCCTCAGGAACTATGCTTTTTTTAAAAAAAAAAAATATATATATATATATATATATATATTGATGCAGGCTCTTTCCCTGGCCCAAAGTTCACCTGTTTAGATAGAGTGGGTGGCCAGTGAGCCTCAGGGCTTTGCCTATCTCCACCTCCCCAAGGCTGAGATTATAAGAGCATGCCAAGATACATGGCTTTTTCCTTGGATTCTGGAGATGGACTTCAACCTGAGGTTCTCCCATTCCAAGACTGTCAGGTTATCACTCAGGTCAGTAAAGTTTGCAGCAAAATTCTCAAGATTACACTGCTCAGGGAGCCCAGAGGATAGATCTTCCCAGTCCTGTGATTCCCCCAAGTCCAGGGCCTTTTCAAAGCACTTAAACTTTTTATTTTTCCTCACTGTGTAATAATGGGGCTGACACATGACACCCACATGCACTGTCAACATTGTCTCACCCCAGTCCGGTGCTGTTCCTGTATCAGAATAGTTCAGTAGAAAATAACCCACCCATTCATCTCTTCATAAGGGAAGTCTGCCCACAGATCATATGAAATGTGAACGTTGCACCACCAAACTGTAAATACAGCCTCAAAAACTTACAAATTAGCCTCTCCTAAGCAAAAAAGGGAGGGGGCATAGGGCTGAAGAGATGGCTTAGAGCCTAAAGATGCACAAAGGTGAAGAAAGCGCAAGGTGGCACATGCCCACTAGGTGGCGCAAGCATTTGTCGTTCGATTGCAGTGGCTGAGGCCCTGGTGTGCCAATTCTCTCTTTCTCTCTCCCTCTGTCCCTCTCTAAAAGAAAAAAGAAAAGGGGAGTGCTGAGGGGGGGGACTCGCTGAAAGTGCTTTCTTGGCATGTCCAAGGCCCTAGGTTCAATCCTGAGCACTATACAAAAAAATAATAATAATAATAAGTAAATAAAAAAGTGAATGACTCCAAGGTTGAGACACAGAATCTGTTTCTCTCTGACTATCTGGGTGCCAGGGAGAAGACAGTGCGTACACTGGCGGGGGGGCGAGGCAGTGGGTGGGCCATGGTTGAGTGCTGCCCGGCCACATCTTCTCCCTTTGTCAGCCGCTCTCACTCTGACTCCCTGCAGATGTCCTCCATGATCATGGCCCAGTTAGGGAAATGTTGGCTTCCATTAGAGCTGCTGCTCATCACAGAAAGAAGGGCAGTGGAGGAATGAGGAAGAGTGGTAAGGGAGTGCTTGGGAGGAGTGTGTAGTGAAGGGCACAGGGGGAAAGCTCATGGTTTCTTGGGGTAGCAGGGTTCTCGTTCAACACGGCCTGGGCAGGAATGGTTTCAAAACAGATAGTCAAGCTGGAGAGATGGCTCAGCTGTTAAGGAGCTTGCCTGAAAAGCCTACCAACCCAAGTCTGACTCCGTAGTAGCCACGTAAAGCCAGATGCACAAAGTGGCACATGCAAGTGGAGTTTGTTTGCAGCAGCTGCAGGCTCTGGCATGCCTATTGTCTCAGTCTCTCTTCTCTCTGTTTGCAAATAAATAAATAAAAATATTTAATTTTAGGGGCTGTGATGGCGGGGGGAGCTAAGGGTCCAGAAAAGTTCTTGAACTCCAAACCCTATTCCTTAATCAAAGAATTGAATAAAAAAAGAAAACTGAGAGGGATAATTATTAAATTATTATATTTATTGAGGGAAGTAGAGCCAAGGAAAGGCACCCGCATGGCTAGAGATCCCACATGGAGGGCCTGGGGGAGAAAGTGTGGAAAGCAAAGAGCAAAGAAAGTTCAAGGAGCTCCTGCCATGTGGGGAGGGGATAAAGAACCCATGCAGAGAGTAAGGGCTAGGGGGACCTCCTGGCTGGGCCTGGACTAGGGCCTAGGCTGAGCCCCTCCTGACTGGACCTGGGCTGAGCCAGCTCTGGCTCACCTCAGGGAAAAACTCACCCTCAGCTGGAAGTTCCCAAATGGTCAGACAGAGAGAGAGAGAGAGAGAGAGACAGCCCTTGTCTTGCACAGGTATTTTAGTGGTAGGCTGACTTGCAGCTCAAGTGAACCAGAGGGCAGCTGGTTGGATAGGGCTAGGTGTTGTCTCAGGAAGAGACTAGCTCTGGCACCAAGTTCCAGGGGCTGAGCTTGACCAACCACAACCACAATGTTTAGCTCCTATGAAAGACCTCCCTCTGGGGGGTTGGGGGGGATCCTGACTGTGGAAAAATAGGTCTGGGGCACTAGGTAACAGGTAAGAAGTCAGGTCATCTTCGATTTCTAGCAAATGCAAACTTTCCTGCACTTTTCACCTTCAGGGGTCCAGTCACCCTAAGTGTACCCCCTCTCGGGGGGAAGAGTCATAGAGCTCTATGGCAAATGCATGGCTCTGCCTTCAGATAATATGAGGTGACTTCTGGCCATGTCACTTGTTACGAACTGACCTTGGGCAATTGATTTCACACCATTAACCCTTAGTTTCTTCTGCCATGGCTGTTGTGACAATTAAAGGAGATAATTAATAATGCAACATATTTAGTAGTCCCTTGCCTGGGACTCAGGAGTCAACTGTCACCCCGTTTATTGTGCTAGGAAAGATGATGCTTCATGATTAAGGTGCACAACAGGGTTTATAAGTCGATCACCAATTCTAGAACTGCTCCAGTTGGGTTGATTTCTCTCTACAGGTTCACAGACTAAAAATATCTTACAGAGGAAGAACACACATCAGGTACTATATCAAAATGCGCACGTCTTGATCCACACATTCATTTATGCATTCAGTCAGTTGATACCCACGGGATGCCCACAAGGTACTTGGCGCTTTCTGAGTGCTTGCAGAAGAACATGAAGCAAGGTAGATGAAAATGCGTGACTTCAGACTGGTGGTGTGGGAAGGTGATATAAGAGACAGAGAGTCAATAAATAAAGGGAAACACAGGCTATCATATAATGTAAGTGCCACGGGTGGGGGGGGGGCAAAAACAAGAAGCAGAGGAGACAGACAGGTGGTGCTGAGGAGCAGGTGAACAATGTCAGGGATGGCAGCCAGAAAAGACATCCTGGGAAAGACTACATATGAGCGGTGACTGAAGCTACAGAGAGAAGCTTGAAGACTTGCGCTGGCTTGTTTTGGTTTGGGGTAAAGGCCACTGGAGGTCCAACAATGCAAAGGCACTGAGGTAGGTATGTGATCTGCATGCCTGAAGATCCTATGGGGAGGTGACTACAGGTAGAATCAACAAAGGAAGAAAGAACAGATGAAGATAGGGATAGAGCAGATGATGAACAGACTTTTAAAAAACTATTTATTTATTTATTTGACAGAGAAAGAGGAAGAGAGAGAGAGAGAATGAATGAGAATGGGTGCACCAGGGCCTCCATCCACTGCACCCTAACTCCAAGACGCATACACCACCTTGTGCATCTGGCTAATGTGGGTCCTAGGGAATCGAACCAGGGTCCTTTGGCTTTGCAGGCAAACACCTTAACTGCTAAGCCATCCCTCCAGCCCTGAACTGATTGTTTTTGAAGATTTCACTGTGTAGTCCTGGCCTGCAACCCATTATGTAGCCCAGGCTAGCCTCGGACTTCCAGTTATCCACCTGCCTGTGTCCTCTGAGTGATGGGATTATAGGCGTGTGTCGGACAGCCAGTCAGAGATTATGAGTTCAACTGTGGATAAGAAAGGACAATGTTATAAGGAACCGGGGTAAAGAATGGCATAGTGAGAAGTAGGTGACAGTGAGAATCCCCCAAGTGTGTGAGCCTGGGGACCAACCTGGAGACCCACGTGAGAATCATCAGTGATAATATTAACATTCACCATAAGTTGCAGGAAGGCTGGGGAGATGGCTCAGCAGTTAAAGGTACTTACTCGCACAGCCTGCCTGGGAAGGGTTCAATTCCCCAGTACCCATGTGTTGCAGTCTGCTTCATGTTGCTGAGACGAACATCCCACCAGACTCAGTGATGGGAAGAAGGGGTTGATTTTAGAGAAACAACTGCAGTGGGCAGCACCGGCGCCAGCAGACACAAAACTGCCAGCAATCAAATCGCTCTGTCCACATCTTTGAGCTGGAGTCTGATCTGCCCCGCAGTGCCATGCTCCTTCTACAAGGAATCTGCCTCTCAGGGCCTGGAGTTGCAAACTTAATTTTAATAAAAATGTCTCATTCTGGGGTGGGATATTCAGTCACATTCAAACCACCACACCATGTAAAGCCAGATGCACAAAGTGCTGCATGAATCTGGAGTTGTGTGCGGTGGCAGGAGTCAAATAAATAAGTGATATTTGAAAGAAGCTTGTTGGGCTGGAGAGATGGCTTAGCAGTTAAGGCACTTGCGTGCAAAGTTTAAGGACCCAGGTCTGATTCCACAGTAGCCACGTAAGCCTGATGCACAAGGTGGCGCATGCGTCTAGAGTTCATCTGTAGTGGCTGGAGGCCCTGGTGCGCCCATTCTCTCTCTCCTCTCTATTGGCCTCTTTTCACCTCTCTCTCTCTAACAAATAAAGAAGATAAAATATTACAAAACAGAAGCTTGTAGGAGCTTTCTCTTTAGTCATGATTTCTTGCTGGCTGAGTGAAATAGTTCAATACATTTATGACTATTTTAATATGTGAGGCCCTTCATAATACATTTGTCCAACCAATGCTCTGACTTCCTTTGGTTGTTAAAATATGTGGCTTACTTTTCTAGCACAAGGAGACATATGATGAGAAAAACTTCCAGAAGAAAATAAAGTTTCACTCACACTGCGGTGAACTCTAAGACCAGACCTCTCTCTCCAGGGCCCCAGTGTGCTGACGGCTTCTGTGACTAACCTATCCTCCTGCTTCTATTACTTTTTCTACTGCTAATGAGAGAGTGTGGCTCCACTTCAGTCAGTTTTATAAATCCTGGGTAGTCTGTAGATATAATGTGCAATTGATTCATTTTCCCCCAATTCCTCTCTGTATACTTGACAGTGTAATGGCTACTGCTACCATTATATTAAAAAAAAAAAAATAAACAACAAAACAAAAAACTAACCTCACACAATTCTTGCAGTTCCCAAGGACAGGACGCACGTCTTAATGTTACTGGACCTCTGCACAGTGTTCAACACTTTAGTCCAAGGCCCCCTCCCTTCATTCTCATTCCAGCTTCTCCTTACAACTCTCTCCCTCCTGTGGTTTTAGGGATGGGTAAATTAAGGCCTAAGGGACTTGCCACTTGCTCTCGCAAATGAAGTTTGATTCAGCCATGTTCATTTGTTTTGTATCGGGTCACTTTAGTGCTATAATAACAGGATCAAGAAGTTGCAGACTTTCCAACAGACAGGCATTGTGCAGTTTCTCTTCCCCCCTCTGATCACCTGTCCTCGGGTACTCCCCACGTCTTCTAATCCTGCATGCCCCTACACAGTTTGCCTTACACTCTTGACTGCCAGATCTTTCCATCGCTCTGGTAATAAGCTTCTCTGCAACTATACAATTTGAAAGTTTTCAAAATTTCAGTCATACCTGAAAGGGAAGGACTCTTGCATGCACACTCCCAGCTCTCCCCTCAAGACATATGTTCTGACTCAAGACATATGTTTTCTCTTGGGTTCTGAATGTCAGCTGAGAGATGTGTCTCATCTCTTAGGTTTCTAAACCTTCATTCAATTCATGGATCTCCGTATTACCAGCAAAGAAGCTGCTAATTGTCCTTGTTTTCACTGCTTTCACCCCATCTTTTTTTTTTTTTTCCTGGATCCTTTCCCTTTCTTTTGAAGAAATTTTTTGGTGCATGTGTGTGCAACGTGTGTGTGAGCGCGTGTGTGTGCTACACTGTGCGTGCAGAGGCCACAGGACAACTGTTCGGTGTCAGTCCTGACTTTTCACAAGGTGCCTCATTCTCATTGTTGTTCACCCCAAAATGCAACCTAGTGGCACCGTGGGCTTCCAGAAAATTCTCCCCTTTCTGGGTCCCATCTCACAGCCAGCAGGCGGGGTTGAGGAAACCTCATGGCTTCTGGCTTGTATGGGGGTTCTGGGATCTGAGTCTGGGTTCTCATGACTGAATGGCCAGTACTTCGTCCATGGAGTTGACTTCCCAGCTCCATCCACCTCTTTTCTTTCCTTATTGCTTTTTACTGACATTCCTCAAAATCCTGCTACATATGTTTGCCCAATATAAGATTTCTCTAGGTAACAATACGCGTAAGACTTTCTTCAAATATTCCTCCTTTGACATTCTCAAACTTTTCCTATTATCTCACACATAAGGCTCAAGAGCCCCTCACAACCATTCTCACATTCTTTTTTCCCTTCACAGCTCTTTGAAATCTTACTACCACAGCCTTGAAATTCAGCTTTACCCTTACACAGTTCAGCTAGGAAACATTGACTTTTCCTGTAGCATAACTTCTTCCTAAATGTTGCCATGTTCTTTTAAAAATTTTATTTATTTATTTATTTATTTGAGAGAGAGAGAGAGAGAGAGAGAGAGAAGAAAGAGAGAGAGAGATGGTGCATGCCAGGGCCTTTAGCCACTGCAAATGAACTCCAGACTCATGTGCCACCTTATGCATCTGGCTTTCTGTGTGCCGTGAGGAATTAACCTGGTTCCTTAGACTTTGCAGACAAGCACCTTAACCACTGAGTTATCTCTCCAGCCCCATGTTACCACAGTTTTAAAAGGGGCATAATTTGTATTGTAACATTTTGCAGTATTTTGCATTTCCTGTTTTCAACGGTCATTAAGACATACTTGTTTTACACCTCACATTATCTTATCTTCTCTGTAAGAGCAGAGGCTCTATGATTACTCCTCTGGATACCATAAAGGGTAGTGTTGCCTAATGAATACAGTGGAATAAGCACAAAATACTACTTAAAATTATCATAGCAGTTCCTGGTTGGCAAGACTTTCTGACACAGAATGAAGCAGCGTCTAATATACATTTTATTTAAAAAATTACATTCTGACTACCGTTCTAACATTAACATTTGTGGAGAGGGAAAGTCACTGTCATTAAATTTCAATTACTCTGTAAAGTCGGAGATTATTATATTTTTGGTTAGAACAGATCATAGGATGGCACAGAAATGGAAATCTTCATAATTCTTATTCACTTTTTGGATAAATTAGACTTAACAGGCTTTCTTTCCTGTGAGGAAATGATTTTAAAAATCTCCTTATATTTCTCTTTTCTATCACATGAGTTGCTGCTCTGAATGGTTAAAAAAAGGAATAGCACCACTTGGGACAAAATTTAAAAATTGGTGTCTGCCAACATCATCACAATAGTGGTGGAGGTATTATTTTTTTTCTAAAGAATTATGCCTAAAATTACGGTTCTTGTTTGTAAAATAAAATTGAACACGGATTTACAATTTCTTAGTGCTGCTCTAGGTCCCAGAGCACAAAATCTTTTGTGATTAAAACAAAAAAAAATCATGGGCTAGAGAGATGGCTTATTGGTTAAGGTGCTTGCCTGCAAAGACTAAGGACCCAGGTTAATTTCCTCAGAACCCACGTAAGCTTCCTGCCCATGGTGGCTCATGTGTTTGGAGTTCATTTGCAGTGGCTAGAGGTCCTGGCATGCCCATTCTCTCTCATAAATAAGTAAAAACAAAAATATTTATATAAAAAAATCACACGAACTTCCACAAGCTTTTCTCTCTATTATGGTACCCTATGCTGCTCTCCCAAACTCTAGGGTCTCTGTGGATATTCCTGCCCCACTATCTCCCTCTCTACCTTGCCAACCATTGCAGCTGCTCTGAAACCCAGCCAACCAGCTCCAATTGATTCATTCCAAATGGAATGCACTTCAGGCAGAGAAGGGTCACGATACTTAATAATAGAGAATTTTGTGGTGAGGACATACGGGGAGTAATGAAATCACCATACTCATGTTCATCTATAAGCACAGAGAAAATTTTAGTGTTAATCCATAGCCATTTTTTTTCCATTTTTCTTATTTTATGTACTTGGTAGTTTTGCTCTCAATTTTCTGGCTTGTGGATTAGGTAAAATTGAATCCTTTAATAAATAGAGATCTGGAAAAATAGTTTGTTTTATTTTTATTTATTTGAGAGAGGAAAAGAGGCAGAGTGAGAGAGAGATAATGGACACCAGGGCTTCTAGCCACTGCAAATGAACTCCAAATACATGTGCCACCTTGTGCATCTGGCTTACGTGGGTCCTGGGGAATCGAACTGAGGTCCTTTGGCATTGCAGGCACGTGCCTTAACTGCTAAGCCATCTCTCCATCCCCTAGAACAATAATTTTAAGTACTACTGAATCATGAACCTGGTCTGAGGATCCAAGAAATACTTAAGAAGGAATAGAAAAACCTACCCTGAACTTACATGGTGTCTGTCAGCTCCTGCTATGGACAGCAGGTGGGCATGCAAGAAACTTCAGAGACAGGTTCTTTATGATGTTGCCATCAAAAGGAGAGCTAGCAGCCAGGCATGGTCGTGTACACCTGCAAGCTCATCATTTAAACTGAGCAGGAGGACTGCCAAGAATTTGAGGCCAGCCTGTGCCCTGGAGTAAGTACCAGGTCAGTCGGGAGCTGCATATTAAGACCTTGTCTAAAGAAGCAAGCAAACAAAAAGATAGAGATTTATCTCAATGTAGAGTTTTCAGCTAAAACCCACGACCCCAGATTCAAGTGTGAGCACCTCCCCACCAACATGCATGCCCACACAAACAAAAGAGTGAACAGGGGCTGAAAAGATGGCTCAGTGGTTAAGTCGTTTGCCTTCAGAGCCTAACGACTCAGGGTTGATTTCCCATTACCCACTTGAAGAGTTTTGTTGGCAGCAGCTAGAGGCCTTGGCACACCCATTCACTCTGTGTGTCTTTCTTTTTTCTGTCTCTCTTTGCTTTTAGACAAATAAATGAAAAATAGAAGAAGTGAAAAGGTCAAAACAAATTGGCATGAGCACTACTATGCCACAGTGCAAATCATGGTTTCTGGTCCCTCTATCACTTTTTAGTCAGTTTTATCTGCACAACCCCTTTAAGAAGCCAAATAAATCTGTTAGATAAATCTTTATAGGTTACTCCATCTCTCTCTGTCTCTGTTTCTCTCCCTCTCCCTCTCTCTCTCTCTCTCTCTCTCTCTGTGTGTGTGTGTGTGTGTGTGTGTGTGTCTCAAATAAACAGATTAATAGAATACTTTAGAAATATACAATAGAGGAGGTGGGCAGATCGTTCAGTAGATAAAGTCTTTACCATGTAAATATGATGACCAATATTCAGACCCCCAGAACCCACATCTGAGCAAGATGCAGTAGTTGGTGTTCGGAACTCCACAGTCCACAGGACAGGAGGTAGAGGTAGGAGAATCAGAAGCTTACAAGCCAGTTAACCTCGGGTGTGCCCTGAGCAAGAAAACCCTGTCTCAAACAAGGCGGAAGGTGAGGTGGTTCTTTGCTCCATGGCATGAATATGCCCACAATCTTTTATACTATACCACACACACACACACACACACACACTACAGCAGACATCCTTGCCAACCTTGAATGTAAGGCCAAAGATCATCAGAAATACTCAAAATATTGAATTGTTTATTCCTGCTTTGGGAGTTCTTCACAATTTCATCTGGTTATGTCTCTTAATTTTTGCTTCTTTCCTCTGCTTCATGTTCTTTCCCTCTGTGGCTTTGGGGATGAGCCCATGTGTCCTTATACCCCACATTATATTTTCACAAATAATACCTCTCCCTCCCTTCTCTCCCACTCCTCTTTCTCTTCTGCTTATTCTCTTTCCTTTGTGCTATTTCGGGGATGAACCCAAGGTCTTACACATGCTAGGCAGGTGCTCTTCCCTCAAGAGTGACATATTTCTTTTGCACATCCTCCTATCAAACTTAAAAGGAAATCATGAAAATTTTCTATTTCACTTGATTCAGTGGCTATCCAGTCAACATTTCCCAAGGTATTGTGTGGGCCATAGTCAGGAGGCATGTCCTACCACTGGTAAGAGATCGTTGGCATGGAGTTTCATGGATACACTGACTCCTATGCAGAGGATTCTAATTTGCAACTTAATAAATGTAAGCGCTATCTAACAGATGTGTGAGAATCAGATGCCTTTGATACTGTGTGCATGCTATGTTCGATTGTGTTCCAAATTCATGACCAACATGGTCAAAGAACAAGCACTTGGCGAACACAGTTACAATATGTCCTGCAACGCTGGGACTGGGCACAGGAAGGCCACACCAGTCTTTCTGCTTTCCTAACTTTACACGGAGTTTGCATTAGCTTTTGCAATGAATTCGGCTCAGTTCCCAAAGAGGAGTGTGCTCCCAAAGGAGTCAGGGTGGGGATGAAATCTCAGGCTTTTCACAGGCAAAAATGCCTGGCATATTCTGTGATGCTTCAACTTGGAAGTGTGATACCATTTATTTATTTATTATTATTGTTTGTGGTAAAAACCAGTGACTAGCAGAGGATATAACTTAGTTGGCAGAGTGCCTGCCTAGCATGCTCCAAGCCCTGTGTTAGCCTTCCTCTGGCCCCAGCACCATGTGAAAAAAACAAACAAACAAAAATCCAGGTATCCGGTTCAAGGCTCAATTCCCCAGGACCCACGTTAGCCAGATGCACAAGGGGGCGTATGCATCTGGAGTTCGTTTACAGAGGCTGGAAGCTCTGGCACGCCCATTCTCTCTCTCTCTCTCTCTCTCTCTCTTCTCTCTCTCTCTCTCTGCCTCCTTCTCTCTGTCGCTCTCAAATAAATAAATAAAACAAAAAAAAATTAAAAAAAAAATCCAGGTACAATGGATGACACATGCCTGTAATACCAGTGCTCAGAAGGGACATAGAGAACTCGAGGCCATCTGGTATAGAGAAGACCCTGTCTCAAACAAATGAAAGCAAAAATAAAAGAATGGCGTTTAGGCTTGGGCAACATTTAGGATGTACACTGTTAAGCATTCTGAACATCGGAGCTACTTTTCTCAACCAAAGCTGCCAATTTATCTCAGCATGAAACACTGGCTGTTCCTGAGGCCAAAGTGAGATCCCAGAGCCTGGGTCTCTCATTATAATCCAAACAAGTTCTCCTGCCGTCGGGAGAGGAGATGTGCTTCCTGTGTGTCTGGCGCTCTGAGACCATCGAATAGGAGGCAAAGGGGCTACATCAGGTCTGAAGAAGTTGTTTTTTTTTCCCTCAATTTTTATTAACATTTTCCATGATTATAAAAAAATATCCCATGGTACTACCCTCCCTCCCCCCACTTTCCCCTTTGAAACTCCATTCTCCATCATATCCCCTCCCCATCTCAATCAGTCTCTCTTTTATTTTGATGTCATGATCTTTTCCTCCTTTTGTGATGGTCTTGTGTAGGTAGTGTCAGGCACTATGAGGTTATGGATATCCAGGCCATTCCCTTTCCACCTTACTGACTTGGGAGAACCTAAATTTTGACCAGTATTTCTTTCCTTGTTAATATGGGTTTTGAGACTCTACCGCTGGTCTTCATGCTTACAAAGCAAGCATTTGACCATCTGACCTAAACCCCTGGTCTTTAAAACCAATTCTATGCTCTTTCCCTTTCCTTCAGGATTCCTTTTCATCTTTCAAAAATCTGTCCTTAAGCCAGACATTGCTGACACACACAGTAATCCCAGAACTGTGGGTGGGAGTCGGGGGCTGAAGCAAGAGGATTATGAATAAAAGGACAAGCTAGGTTACATAGCTAGACCTTCTCTCCCACTCCCCCCCAAAAGAAACACAAGTATGTCTTATATTAGTCCTTTCAACTGGGTGGTGACGTCTTTCTCTGTAGATCTGAATTTTTTAAAAAAATGAACAGGTCATTCATTTAGTTTTATTTTAGGAGAGAATATAAGATTGGTTTTCTGGCATTTCTTGTTGGTGACAGGGTCTGTCATTCTTACATTCCTTTGCAGATTATCTTTTGAGATGCTCTGCATGACTCATGCTCAGCAAGTTCTCTGCTCTGTGTCAACATGTGGATTTATTTTAATTTATCTATGTTGAGGTTCATAGTCTCCTTTTCTTTCCAACATGTTAACACATCTCTCTGAAGGCATTTTCTAAACTCTTCTTGTCTTATAGATGCATAGTCAATACAGTTTGGAATACTTCAACTCATGTTTCTTTCTTGCTTAGTCAACTTTTTTTTACTCAGTGTTATTTTCTTATTATAACCTTTCAATACAAATAGTTTTTCTTTTCCATTGGACATTTTCAGCATGTTCCCATTTCCAAAACAAGAACCTGAGAAATATTTGAGATTCACCCTTTCCTCCACCCTTGAAACCCACTTGGCCCACAAGTTCTATCATATTTTGATGGGCATGTCCTTCGCCTCAGTCCTCATAAATTCTCATTTCATTATCAGAAATAGCATTCAAACTTATTTATTTCCTCTGTAATTCACTATATTCCATCCCTCCACTCAGGAACTTCAATATTACCATGTTAACATCCATCTACTTCTCCTCCTTTCTCCCTGCAGCTTTCAGGAGATACAGACTTCTTAACTTCTTGTAACAGTCGCATCCATGAATACTGTGCCTCAGTGCCACTTACAAATGTATTTCATGTCAATCTACCAACATATCTACCCATCACTTGCAAAGTCTGTCACTTACCAGGAGGCAGGTAATTCTTTCATAGGTCTATGGCTTTACATCTTTTTAAAGGGTTTATGTCAGTCTGGACATTGTGACTTGTCCTGTCTTTTGACAAACAACCTGAAGTGTCACAACCACTCCCAACTACTGAGCCTCCTGCTCCTTTTTCTGGGCGCTTATGCTTATCTGTGTCACAGAACTTGCTTTTCTTTTTCCTTTGTCATGTGTGTGTGTGGGTGTGTGTATGTGTATGGTGTGCATGTGTGTTCAGGTGCTTGCGTACATATGGGTGAGTGATAGAGAAACAGACAGTTGATGTTGGGTATCTTCGTTTATTGTTGTGCACTGTATTTACTTAGGTAGGATCTCTAGCTGAGCACTGGGATTATAGCTTAAACTAGTTGAACGAGTCAGTTTACCAGGGGCTCCACTGTCTCCAGCTCCTGAGTGCTAGGAGCACAGGCATGTTGTCACAGGTGTCTGGCTTTATGTAGGAGCTGGTCCTTACGCTTGCACAGCAGGGACCTTATCCAGTGGATCATTTCCCCATACCATGTTTTATTCATTTTTTTAAAAATATGACTCTTGGTTTGTTGTCATCTGAACATTTTACATGTGTTTAAGTCAGGAATTTACACTAACGAAAGGACTATATGAATAAAATGGAATACAGGCAATTAGCAGGTAAGGCAAAAGTTTAAGAAAATGTCGATCAAGCCACGTATGGCAGTGTATGACTGTAATCTCAGCACTCAGAAAGATGAAGCAGGAGTTGCAAGTTTGAGGCCAGCCTGGAATACATAGTGAGGAACTGGCCAGCTAGGAAGACAATTAGCATGACCCTGTTACAACTGGGTGTATATGGGGTGGGGAAGGGGGAGATAAAGATTTTAATTTTTTTGTGTTTGATTTTGTTAGTTCAACTTTTATTTAGTTTCGAGAAATGAACCAGAAAACAACAAAAATTAATTAGTAGTAAAATCATATTTATTTAAATAACAAACATGGAGATAATATTTAAGAGGATCCCTGTTTCTTTGGGACAGTATCTCATATAGACTAGGCTGGCCTTGAACTCACTATATAGCTGAGGATGGCCTTGAACTCTTAATCCTTTTACCTATGCCTCACCAGTGCTGGGATTATAGGTATAAAACATCAGTTCAGGCTCTCATTTTCTTATTTAAATGGTATAATATAAGGAGTAAAGTTCAGAAGTTTATACCAATGTCAAGTGACTTCTTCCCATTTATAAAATACAATGGTTCCTTATAATATTTTTATATGTATATATATCCACATATATATCTCTATGTCAGTATTAAGTTCTATTTTGAGCATATTATAACATACCCAGATATGAGATGGACACAGCATTCGAAACCACACAGACAAGAAAGGCCTTTCTAAGCAAACTGACTGTCTAGATACTTATACAAATCACAGCTAAAGTACCAATAGAATAATGAGGCTCGTTGGTATTTCTTTTACATTTTTCATCTCTTTCCTGGAATAAGGTATTGTGATGACTTGAATTTACAGACCCATAGTCTCAGTCAATTTTCATTAAACTCCCTACTTGAGCCCTTAGCACACAGATCCCTGTTACAAAGGGGCATGTCACTGGGGCTAGATCTTGGAGTCCAGCCCTAGTAGGTACGTTCAAAGCAGCTGGAGCTCTGGCAATTCATGCTTGCTGGTGTTGGAGTTTGCTTGCTTTAATTGTTTCTCTCTGCCTGGATTAATGGAAGTAAGCAGCTTCTTCTGCCATGATAGAATTTCCCCTGTATTTTGTAAGCCAGAAGTAAACCCCTTCCTCCCACAAGCTGTGTCTGGTTAGATGTTTGTCCCAGTAATGTGGACCTGACTGCAATAGGTATGCATTAAACAAGCAGTACTAACAAGTACAGTCTGTATTTATTATGGTATACTCTTGCTAATGTTAAGGATCATAGCATTCCTGATGGCTATCATTATAAATTCAGAGTACAACACCAGAGAAAAATAATAATGATTTAGTGGCTTATTTCAATTTGTAAATGCAGAAATTATAAGCTTCCATTCAATATCAGATCACAAAAAAATTAGTTTTTGTTATCATTGTTAGAGGGTTTGTTTTTTATTATCAGGGACTTACTATGGTGATTAACATTAAAAACGACCACAATTGGCCATGGAAGGGAAAAAAAATTGCACCTGCTAATAGTTGTACTAGTTGCAGGGAAGATAATGAGACAATAAAGCACATAATTGGAGGTTATGCTACCTTGATTACTGCAGATTATACCAATGGGTACAATAAAGACAGGGAGTAGTGTATAGATAGCTACCACTCATTTGTTAGATGCAAGTGTATTACATCCCATGAAAATCCCGTCTTTGGGGACCCAATGAAATATACTGTCACATATGCCAAGACATACAGGGCAACATGCATGGCATTTTACTTTTTGGCAACTCTAACAAAGAGTTAAAAGCTACAAAAATTCAGGAAAGATATAGGAATAAAACCTGTAAAATGTCAGCTCTTATTATGAAGCTGCTCTTCATAACCAAACACATATTTTTCTGGAATTTATTTTCCAATTTTGAAGAAAGCATTGCTGAACATCTGCTACATAAGCTAGGATAATTCCGAAGCTGTGATGTTGTGATGATTATTAGCTATTGGCTACTGCTCAGAATTTTATTGAACTCATTAATCTATGAAAAATAAATATAATTGTAACAGCAATAATAAATGTTGGCTTAGCCTTTATTTAGTTTTTCTTTCTTTCTTTTTTTTTTTTTTTTTGAAAATAACAACTATCAGAAAATGAGGCAAGACAGAACTGGCATGTCTGTGTTGTGTGTATCTTTCTAACCAATTTCCTCTTCAAAAGAGCTCCAGGCAGGGGCCAGATATGTCTAAAAATGACACAGATGTCGATCTCTGAAACTCAGTGAAGCACACTTTGACAAAATTTCCCTACACCTAGAAATGTTAACCTACAGCTTGAGGCTGTTACGTGCTACAAGATGTTAGAGAAACAGAAAAGCATCACACCACAGTCCAATGTCAACATGTAGCTACATGGGATTACTTCATACCATCCATACATTTTTATGCTCATATACACATTCATGCACATATACACTCATACCCACACACTCACACATACATATGCACATGTACACACACACACACACTTGATGTGTGTGCAGATTTCATATATTACAAATCTTTAACCTTGACAGAAAACTCACACATGTTCTAAAAATTGCAATATTTCACACTTAAACTGAATTTCTCCAGGAATTTGGAGCTTTGGTATGGTCAAGTTGCCTAGACATTTAAGGGATATCAATTTAAAATTCAAGGCCACATATGGGAAAATGACTTTAAAGTATTTCAAAATTCTGATTAAACTCAAGTTGCCACCAGTTTTAAGCCTTTAAGGGGTAGAAATACATGCATCTCAATTTTCTTATCTATGAGAGATAGACATTAAAGCCTATGTGCTGGCCATTGTAGAACTTAAATATAACATATGTAAGCACAAAGAACATATAGACATTCAATAAACATTACTTATGATTTCAATCATCTTAGCAAATGTCTTTATAAGATTTGTTACATACATCGCTGCCCTCTTCAAATAGACTGACTATAATTTAACTAATCTTTCATTACTAATGGTCATTATTTCCAAAGCAATTATGATGCTCTAATGAGGAATTATCTCCAAGGACTAAAGAGCTGTGTAAGCCTATTTGCTACCATCCAGAAAGACCTTGCTCAGATTATTCAAGTTCTTGTTTTAATAATAATGTTGACTTTTTTGGGGGGGGGCACTTTTTTTGCCCTTGGTGTCCCTACAGATAAAAGGCACTTTCCTAATTTTGGTACAAGTTTGGCATATGAGATTCAAAGGGAAGAGCGTCTGTGGATTGGTGATGTCAAATCAGTGGATACATTTTCTTTGGCAAAGAAACCCACAGAAAGTGAAATGCTTTCTGTGTGTGTGTGTGCATGTGTGTGTGTGGCAACTGAGAATACACTAAACAAACAACTTTTGAGAAACTGTTTTAGAGGACCCACAAAATAGAAATAAAGACTGAGAAACTGTCATTGCACTTCTTTTTCCAACACCATTTTCTTGACTATTTTCTGTCTCTGCATAGCTAGAAAACCAAAGTCCAAAATAATGTAAAAAATAAATCCACGACAAGAAATAAATGCCTTTTACCGGAGTGAAGAGTTCAGGCCTTCTCCTGTAAGTAATGTATAGTACATACAGCACATGCAGTGTGTGTTTTATATCACATGCTCTGTGTGTGTGTGTGTGTGTGAGAAAGAGAGAGGGAGAAAGAGATAGGGAGAGAAAGAGAGAGGGAGAGTGGAAGAGAATATATCACAGTGTTGACATTTCAGTAGAGTTATACTATCCCTCATTCTGTATGCTCCCTCCTTGGTCTGCCCTCTTGGCTCACTCTTGCCCTGGTCTGAAACAGTCCTCTGTACACTGAGTATTGGAGCTTTATTATTCTTCAACTTTCACCTCAAATGCCACCTATTCTACCTTCATTAGAACATTATGACTTCCCTGGAGTGTAGTTCATGTTCTTTGAGGATTTACGAGTGAGGTCTCCCGAAGGTTTCCTCTGTTTAAAAGGTCCCTGTGTTTATAGAGGGTTGATTTAAAGCCTTCACTTCTGACAAAGGCCATGCCTGTGATGATTAGGGAAGCCCTTCGATTCAGCACAGGAGAGACAAAAATGCAATCAAGAAATTGACAATGCCTTCCACACACAGAAAGATTTAAGCAATTCACACAAAGCTATTTGAGATTTGTGCTTGGGTTTACTTAATATACCTTTAAGACTGGAGATTTGAAGAGGTAAACCAAATCTTCATTTTACGGTTGCAACAAATGGGCCCGCCAAGCCATGGTGAATGCATCATTGATTCTTTCTCACAAAGAGAGATTTAAGTGGGTGGAGTAAGTAAGAGTACCATTTTCCTTCTACTTAAGGTTGGTTAAATGAAATTTATGTTTTTAACATGTGCTGCAGACACCAAAAACTGATTGTACTGTTATCAGCTTTTAAATCAAATCAGCTTGCTCTCTGGGAAGGACAGGAGAACTGGTCGATTTATTTCATAAAACTTTATGTACAAAGAGACAGTGTCTATGAACTTAATGGAGAGAATATAGAGTCTGGAAGGGTAATTTTTATTACAATTTATAGTGGGATTATCCATACTCCACACTTTTAGATTTTATGGTAGTACGATGCGGATGCAGTTAACTTCGGTGCGGAAGGAGGCATAATTTGTTTCACCCTTATTGGGGATTGGAATTGGCATCACTACTCTATAAGAAACCTAGCTGGTTCTATTAATTGCCTGGATCCCATTTATTTTTCTTGTGCCACTATTTATCTTGTGTTCACAGGTAAGCTACTTTACTGAGCAGATGAATAAATAAGAACTGACTATAATTTCCATATAGTACTAGCTTTCCATTAAGACTGTTTAGAAGCCTTAAGAATATTTCTCACTCACAGGGTTCAACTCCAGAGACCATTAGGACCGAAATTATAACAAGCATCTATAATATACCACAAAACATTGTTTCTTAATGCTAACAACTACGAAATAAAATGAACTTGGAAATGGCAGAATCACATATACTCAAGATGATCAGAGAATTACAGGTTGCTCATCCCTGTAAATAGTAACAGCTTTGGGGACTGCTGCAAATACTTAGAAGTGTTTACTGTGTCCCAGACAGGCAGCAAAGCCAGTGGGAAGAGAACGCGTGATGTGGAGAGAGAGAGAGAGAAAGAGAGAGAGAGAGAGGAGAGGGAGGGGGGGCAGAGAAACACAGGACTGCTTTAAAATTTGGTATTTCCTTTCTAGAAAATGCAGCATTGAACGAGGATTATAGCCAAGAACACTTTCTCCATGGACAACTGCAGTGTTGCCCTGGAAAGCCATGGCACACGAGGAATACTGGATGTAATGGCAGCACACAGGTGTGGGAGCTGCCTGCCATGCTGTGTTCCTTCCACTTTCTCATACAGAGAAGGCTGATTTTTGGCTTGGGAATCAGGGTCGCAGATCAATACTGGCCCCGACATTCCTCATACATAACATCACACCTCCTGCAGGCTGTGTTGATTCATTCACGTGCCCACCTATCCCTTCAGGCAGTAAATATTTACTGGTCTCCTGCACAGTGTTGGAGAAACAGGAGCTAGCAAGGCTTAAACGGTACTTTCATGAATCTTAAATTTCGCTGATGGAGTTTGGTGGACTCCCAATGTCTTGTATCATAGGAATGAGGACTTGTTGCAATTATAATTCATATTATATAAATAACTCTAATGCTTGTCAATAGAGGAGCTTATCTCAGGAAAGTGAAAAATCTATGCACACCACAGGTTTGTCTTCTAATTCTACATCATTTCCAATGAGCTCCCAGGTCCCTAGCTACTGAAGAGCTCCTCCCATCAATTCTCCAGGGCCTATTTCCATTTCTCCCAGGTTCACCAAGCTTGCTCATCTTCTCTCTTCCTGAAGTCTTGCTGTCTCCAAGCTTAGCTGCCCAATTTAACTTTAAGTCCCCTCTAAGAAACTGACTTCTTAGCTCAATGGGATCAGGTCTCAGTAGCACCTGCTAGGAGCATAGGAGTTGGCATGCGCTCACGGTTGCATTTAGCATGCAAATACCAACCACAGTTTTACAAATGTGCACAGAGTGACTGGGTTAAAGTGGTTAAAGGTGTGTGTTCCTCAAGCCTAGCAACCTGAGCTTAATCCCCAGCACCCAAGCAAAAGTGCACACAGCAAAGTTCACACTGAAATCCCAGTGTAACTAGATGATGGGAGATAGAGTCGAGAGAATTCCAAGGCTGAAGCTAGAGAGCCAGCTAGACTGGTTCCCGGCAGAAAAGCAACCAGAAAGACTTTGCTCCAAGAAGGTGGAAGGAAGGAAAACACCAATACTTGTGGACCAAGGCATGTGCACCCTCCACACACATAACAATGTGCACAGACACAGACACAGACACAAACACACACACACACACACACACACACACACACACACACACAGGGCATTTTAATTTTATTAAACAGAGCTAACACAGAAATATATCGGATAGAAAGTTGGGTAGGTGGGTAGAAGTTTTTTTTTTTTTTCTTTCTGGACAAAATTACACATGGTCTTAAAAAAAAAATCTCATACCCTAGAGTTTTATTCTTATTTGGCAGGGGTGAGGAGGAGGGCTGAGAAAGGTAGGTTCTGGTGTAGTGGAGGGTTGGCCTTTATTTGCTATGGAGCTGAAGATGGTCTTGAAGTCCTACCTCTGATTCTCAGTGAGTTTTTTTTTTTTTAAACAGAGAAACTCACTGCACTCCATTACAATTCTGAACTATCTGGGAAAAGCCCAGAAGCAATCCTAACAATAATCTAGATTATAGCTACCTGTCTTTGGGTTCACAGTGTTCTAAATTTATACCACTAGGTGGCGGTACAGAGACTGTCATTTTGAATGTGGGTCTCTGATTTCCATAATGTATGACTTCTGCATAGGTGATTTGGCAAGACACTCAAGAGAAGAAAAAAAATGAATCAAGTCACAAGAAAGGGTATAATGGTAGCTAGGCATGGTGGCACACACCTGTAATTCCTGTACTCAGGAGGTGGAAGCAGGGGGACCAGGTATAGAAGGCCAACCTCTGTTGCATAAACAATTTGGGCCAACTTGAGTTACATAAGAGCTTGCTTGTCTCAACCTCTAGATCCCCAGCTCAAAAAAATAAAAATAAAAAGACAGCATGGTAAAATAAAGAATAAAGGGAGCTAAAGAATAAATAAAGACAACAAAATCGAATACCCACACATACACAAAAAAAAAAAAAGAGAGAAAAAAGAATGGAAGGAAGCTGGAAGTGACTGGACAAAACAAAGAAGGTGGACGCAAGGTGTAACATGGGACCTTGAGAAAGAGCTGCAGGAGGGAGAAGAGAAAAGGGGAGGGTCATCACTCAAGACCAGAAAGTGCCCCATGGAATCTCTCAGACTTCATGGGCAGGAACCACGTAAGATATGCACATGTCATCATCGGTCAACACACACACACACACACACACACAGAGAGAGAGAGAGAGAGAGAGCACCATGGTATTATATATGCATGCATGTAAATAAATAGGTTAATCAATAGGTCTCATGAAATAATTTTTTTTTGGGGGGGGTGATGCTCTTAGATGGCTTTTAATCTATGCCATTCACTTCTTTAAAACTGCTAGTTGTCAGGCACTAAATTGGTTTCAAGCCTGGCCCACAGGAAACGACCCACTGTGGCAACAGCACTGTTTTAGCATCTTAATCAACTGTAACTGGCTTTGAAGAAGAGGGTTTTTATTTGTTTGTTTGTTTTTAGTAAAACTTACATTGGTGTAAAGAGGAACCTTTCCAGGATGTATATAGTCTTAAACCAGTTGTTGAATAAATGAACTATTAGAAGAAAAGACAGAGAAGTCACACAATGACAGAAACAAACAAACAAACAATTGATATCATTCCACCAGGGTCCCCTGACAGTGGCTGGGGAAGGCTACTCCTCTGTAAGCTGGGAACACTTCTTTTCATTTGTGGTTGGACCAGTAACAATTACCCCTTGTTCCAAAGAATACAAAGTGAAATACCACTTAATCAATTCTCCATTAACAATGGAAAATAAAATGAAAGCACTTAGAAAATAGTAACATAGCTTGGAACAGAAAAAGAATTATCAAGGGAATCAGAAGAGAGAGAGAAAAAAAAAAAAAACAACGCAGGGAAGAAAACCACAGATACAGCGCTGTAAATTATTTAAAAGCCAATTTAAAATGGTGTTGGCAGGGAGTCTGAAACCAAGCCCACCTCTTGGAGCTTATTTTCTTTCTTCTTTGATTTGCTCTTATTCAGCCTCACAAGTCACTGAGTAAATTGCTGATTTGCTAAACATAAATATGTTTACTAAATAATACATACACATACATATACTTTTAGCAATGAGCATAAATGTTCAAATAGCATCAAAATCTTCTATCAGCCACTGCATCTAATGTAAAATAAGAATTCTCTTGGTATATCACACTACTGGGACTATGTAAACTCAAAATCATACTTAAGAACAATTTTTCAAAGCAAAAGCATAATAAGTGCAGTGAAAGATTGTATACACCAAAACACAGTATTTATTATTCTACTCTGTGTCAGAGGAAACTTTCAGGAGTGGTAAGAATTATCATGAAGATTGCATTAGGATACCATATTAATAAAACCTAATATTTAGGCAGGAATCGAAAACCTTGTTCAGTGGCTCTTAGCATCAATTACAACAGAGCGAACACAGAGCCTGTTCTGTCTGTGTACACTTTCACTTCCTTTAGTGACACCCACTTCTTAAAGCAGACCACCTCTGGCCTGTGCTCCTTTCTGCCCTACCTTGCCTATGTGCCTTGATGGGCTGCACAATTCAGCAAAGCTGGAGAGCCAACCAGATTCCTCCCTTTCCAGTCCCTGTGCAGCGTTCTTTCCCCTGTTAATTGTCTTGGAGTTATGTAGACAGCTTGTCTCCTCTCTGAGTCTGTTATTCTTATGGAATCTTAGAACCAACCCAGCTTGTGTCAAATGAAGCTGTGGAATTGACAGACTAGAGAGGTTTCAGATAAATAAGAATACAAGAAGTCACTTTTTTTTTTGTTTTTTAGTGGAATCTATTCAACCTCATGTGCTAATCCAGAAGTAGGAAAAAAAAATACCGATAAAGTTCTGTTTCAGGTTGAAAAATCAGGCAACAGAAAACAATACATCACCAGTATATCCGCAGAAAAAAATAAAGCATTCTTACTCCTAGTTAAAATTTCTCATGAATATGGGCTGCCTGTCATTCTCTCACTGTTTAACAAGTTCTAGTCTTTCTTTGACAAAGCAATAGTGAAACATCACAGTCTCATCAAAGTCCCTATTTAAGAATACTAAGCCAAAACCTAGTATTACTCCAATCATTTTCCAAGAAGAATCATTAAGAAATTTTTTTTAAAAAGGCAACATAAAAGTCATAAATAACTAGAGAGCTTGTTTATAAAAAAGCACGTTCACAATTCAAGCATTAGTCCATATCCAGTAGTTACCATACAAAGAGTAGGAGAAGAATGGGTTTACCAAAGGAGTGGTAGTTCAGTCACTCAGAAGCCGAACAACTGCACAGGAGCGAAGGTCACCTGCCTAGCACTATTCTGGTCATATGGACAGATGACACCAGGATTCCACTGGACAGTGAACTCAAAAGAGTACTGTTGTATATAAGGTGGACATAAGATGAGTCTGTGACAAGAACCATGTTCTGAAATAAGACATCAGCATCAACCAGTGGTTGTCTGACAACAGAACTACAGCAATGAAACCATAAAGCCCATGATGAACAGTGTCATGGGAACAAATCCAGGTGCACTCAATGGACCAGGACCCCGGGTCATAGCTTCCAGCAAGCTCCACTGACAACCCTTCCACACGCACATACCCTGTCACGAATATAAATGGCATAACGCTAAAAATGCCCTTGTGGCTTCTTCCTGTAGGCTGCCGAGAAAAGCAACAGCCCATAGGAAGAAAATGGGATGCAAGTATTTCAAACTTGCCCACAGCCACAGCACTTTGGAAATCCTGAATGGGTGCTATGAAAATAAGGCATATTTTCAGTGAATTCTTCACTGTGTATACACGTAAATATAGTAAGAAATCAATACTCTTTTCAAGAAGTAACCACAGAAATTAGACATCCAAATTGGGTTGGATTCTTACCAGCAGACTCACCTTGCTCTACATCGATATTTTAGAGAGAAAAAAAGTACCTTATATGCCAGGATCTGATCACACACTTGTGTGAAATTATGAATGGTGCAGTAAGTTATTTTTCAACTATTACACTAGCGCCACCCCCTGTCGTCCCCCCCCCCAACGATCTTAATGCAACAAATGTGTTTTGTTTAATTCTGGTAGACACCCCACTGCTGGTTTCACAGGGGAATGAAAGAAAACAGGACTGTGTAGGAAAGCAGAGCGGGGTTCGTTCACTCTAGAAAATCTATTTCATCATGGTCGCATGGGCATCTGAGTGGCGGGAAGAAGCTGACGCAAGCAGGGGGGGGACAGGAGGGAGGAGAAAAGCAGCAGAGCGCAGGATCACAAGGAAGAAGGGGAAAGTGGTTAGGGAAGAAAATTGGGCAGGAGTGGACATGCAGCCAGTTGTACCCAGCGTTTCCAGGCAATTCCAGAGTCACTGGTGAATCACAGCTTTGCCTCTTTCTTGACATCATCAAGGCTACCCGTTCCTCTGGTGAGGAGAAAGGACCATCTCGGGGATGGCTGAGAAGACAAAGGCTCTTACATTTTAGTTCCTTCATTGGATTTTCTGAAACCGGCCATCGTATTGGTTGCCCTTTAATCATGTCAAATTTCTAAAATCTACTAATTAGCAATATTAAGATGTTAACAACATTACCTATAAGATGCTAGTATAAGTTGTTTTGTTCTCTTGTTATCCTTTGAATTATTCTGTGCATATCATTGGGCAGTAAATGAAAATATTTAATCTTGATATTAGTTCTGGTGACCTTTTCATAGCTACCAGCAGAATCTGAATTTTGCCTAACACTTCCTTGTCAATCCCAGATCATTATTGTGGGTCTTTACAAGGATCAGCTGAACTCATTTTACATAAAAATTTTCATGGTTATTCTCCTCCCTGTCAATCACAGATCATTATCTTCTACTTTTACATTTCATTACATCGCCCCTTTATGTATCCTTGTCCTAACAATTTTGTCAATATAACAAATTGACTTCAGAATTCAAATTAATTACTGCAAGATGCAGGTTACTCCATAATGTAAGAGAAGCACTGCCATGTAATTAAGGACTTTGCCCCTATAATTCTTCCCTCAATAGAATTAAACATAATTATCTGTTTTCAACACCAAGTACTGGGTTATTCCTGACAGCCATCTTATGCCCACAAGTTCCTTGTAAAGAGCAGGAATATTTCTCTGTACGTACGACTGCCCATCTCTACAGCTCTGCAGAAGGAAAGGAGTCAGGAGAGCTGTCTAGATGGAGCCTTCCTTTCCTCACTTCCCATGTGGTCAAAGGCTCACTTCAGTCTTGACCTCAGGCCATATAGACACACTGCTCCTCACCACCACCAACCAACCCTCTATGCCCCCATGCACAACTCAGTCCACATTCATCTGACCAGTGAGCAGCATTTAGCGAAGACTGACAAGTCTTCATTCTCTTACACTGTCTTTCACATTCTTCCACCCACACATCACCAGCACATCAATGTTACTCATCTCTCACTGTTTTCTAACCTCTACTGTTTCTCTGTTTTGGCTGTCGCCTAAGATGATCCACAGCAGTCCTTAATCCGTAATAAATACATCCGCTACCCTGCTTCCTCCTCCGTCTGAGCCCCAGGCTCACGTGTCCAACCTCCATGGCAAGCTTTTTACTCAAAAGTAGAACAGGTATGTTGAATATAATACATCCAAATGGGAATTCCCATCTCAAATCCACTCTTCTCAACTTAGTGAAGGACAGCAGTACTTGCTTAACAGCTCAGCTACAAACCCAGAAGTCACTCTCTTTTCTCATATCCCACCCAAACCTGCACAACAGTAATTCCCCGTTGGGCCTCCATACCTCCACTCTCGCCCTATGTGCTCTCTGAAGGGAAGCAGCTAGATTTGGTTTTTATAAAAAACCAAGAAAGGTCACATCACCCTTATGCTCAGAGTTCTTTTCACATATCTCACCCCAACCTAACAACAGGAGTTCCCTGTTGGGTCTCCCTAATTTTACTTCTGTCTTTTACTGTCTATAATGGGAAGTAGCTCGATTGATATTATAAAATGCAGGGAAGATCATGTTACACTTCTGCTCAGACCTCTAGTTCCAGTGGCTTCCCATCTTGCTTAGAATGGGGAGGTCCTACCCTTTGCTCTATATTTGATGATAATTACACACTTATTGGGAAACTCACTGGCAATACTCCATTTTAACTCAGTTTGTCAAAAAGTATGATATATTTGCCTAATTTTAAATATTTTATTTATGAGAGAGAGAGAGAGAGAGCGAGCGAGAGAGAGAGAGAGAACGGGCATGCAAGGACCTCCAGCCACTGGCTTTACATGGGTACTGGGAAATCACATTCGAGTCATTAGGCTTTGTAGGCTAGCCCCTTAACCATTGAGCAATCTCATTATTTTGATGTCACGTATTAAACTTTAAAAGCACTTTGGGAAAAAAAAAACAGCACCTGTTTTATTGTATCTTTGGTATCAGTAATGCCTGACAATGATGGATGTTTAGTAAAGACACATGCATGAACCAATGACTCGACTGACACGATATAAGGGCTCAGATGTGGCATATAGGGTCATCTACATCTTTATCACAGATCACATATGTTATACTAAATTTAAAAGTAGCTAGCCACAGGCTGGAGAGATGGCTTAGCACTTAAGGCACTTGCTTGTGAAACCTGAGGACCCGTGTTCCATCCCTCCAGATCCCACATAAGTCAGATGTGAGACAAAGGTGAGGCAAGCGCAAGTTCACACATGCCCACTAGGTGGCGTAAGGATCTGGAGTTCAATTGCAGTGGCTAAGGCCCTTGAGCTCAAATTCTCTCTCTCTCTCTCTCTCTCTTCCTTGGTCTCTCTTGCTCTCTCTCTAAAATAAAAACAAAATAGCCAGGAAAGCCATGTAATTGATGTGAGTTGCATTTATACTTTCTTTATTAGCATTTTGAAAATCCAAGTTCATAATGATATTTTCTGTTATTTTTCCATACAACATATACAAATCATAAGTGGGAAGGAAACAGGGGCTCTTTTTATGACTCAGGCACTTCAGTACTGGCCCAGCTCCCAGCTGTGAACATGCAAAATAAAGATCTGGAGAATTACTGAAATGCTTTTTCTGTTTCCATTCTGTGAGGTAGGCGAGTCTCTTCCTCTAGACATTTTTACTGTCATCATATTAATCAGTTCAACAATAAAGAAGTTATAAAATGCTATGGCAATATTTGTAGAATATGGTGATTATAAAAACTTAATATAAAGTGATAAAAAGAGAAAAATGGGATGTTTCCAGACAATTGCTCACACTAATTTCTCATGCTAATCTCTCATCCCTTCTTATTGTGGTTACAACTTTGAGAAGCAACTTCCTGGAATGTTTTTCTTTTTACATTTCAACAAGTTATTTTTCTCCATCTAATTTTCTGTTTTTATAAGAAAGAAAAGGAAATATTGATTATTGCTTCTTATATTTTAGGTAAAAGTAATGATAAAAAAATTGCAAGCATTCACTGATACTTGATCAATGCTAGGCATCTGTACTATGTCCTTAATCTTTCTCCAAAATCTTAGGATAGATCATGTTATTATCCCCATTGTATAACTGATGAAAAACATGAATTGGGATGGAGAGGT
This sequence comes from Dipus sagitta, assembly GCA_036346955.1. Lineage (NCBI taxonomy): Eukaryota > Metazoa > Chordata > Mammalia > Rodentia > Dipodidae > Dipus > Dipus sagitta. The sequence goes on along the minus strand of CM070772.1, from coordinate 36,466,778 downwards.
GGCTTAGTGGTTAAGGTGTTTGCCTGCAAAGCCAAAGGATCCTGGTTTGATTCTCCAGAACCCATGTAAGCCAGATGCACAAGGGGTGCCTGTATCTGGAGTTCATTTGCAGTGTCTGGAGGCCCTGGCGTACCCGTTGTCTCTCTCTCTCTCTTTCTGCCTCCTTCTCTCTCTCTCAAACAAGTAAATAAATAAAATATATTAAAAAAAAGAAAAATAAGAATTTATGAGACAAAATTTCCAGATCCACAGCTGTGAGAGAAATGAGACTTTATCTTATATACCTTTGATCTCAAATCTTATAGTCTTAACAACCATAGCACAGTTCACCAGGTTTATGGTCAAAGGATATGAAAGCTACCAAGTAAAACATGCTACAGGAAACTGACAAATACCCTCATATAGTAGATAAAAAATGCAAAAAATGCAGCATGTACTTTAAAGTTCTTCATGATGCAATTTCTAGAAAATTAAAGTTTAGCCACGTACTTGACATATTTTACATACTAAATAAACATAACCACTCCCATAACATGATAATCACAAATAAAATCCATCTCATTCACTCAATTTATTAGTAAGTGAAAATTGCATAAAAAGGTCATGAACATTAAAATGTTTATATTAATCAACTTCATACTGAGATAAATGTTTTTCCTAAGAAAGACTGGACTCCCCTGTGTATATATAAACACATATACAGAATGATGGTATATGCAAAGGTAAATGATTCATTACCTGTGAAGTACTATCCTCAAATAAACACTTCTAATTACATTTCTGAATTGTAAAGAGAAATAAAATAATGTGCTTTGGCCTACAGTTATGTTATGATTGCTATTCAAAGAGATGTGCTCACTTCATTCAGAAGTATTGGCAATACCCACAGAGTAAAATCCTTGCAAAATGACCTCAGTCCCTCTTTTCCTCCACCTTCTCAGTACAGGCTGTTGACTAGTTCCCAGTCCTTTACAGCAGAAAGTGCAGACTGCCACATAAGCATTGAATGTCTACTTCTCAAGTTTGCAAACTAAAATTCCTGAATCAGGCGATTTTTAACTTTGTTAAACCAAGAAGATGAAATTTATTTGAAAGCTATGAAGTAACTCAATGTAAATAAAACAATATCTTGTCATTGGTGATTGCATAGTTCTGTATATATCCCTATAAAATTTTTGCTAAGTTTTCAATCAAAAAGAATCACTATGTACTGAATCATACCTTATACATTATGTTCACTGGCATTTTATGGGAATACAGCGGGTTATGCATTTATTGATCATGTTTTAAATATGGGTCTCAGTGGTAATGCAATAAAAAAGGAGAATTAATCTACCATAAAGTCATAACCCAGCATCATTTCTAAGCGCTGAAGACAAAAAGACATACAAAAGAACTCAGTTCAAAAAGAAACTAGTCAAATAGTATGGATTTAACATTTGTTTATAAAGGAGCTTATTTCTTAGCATTGTATGTAGAAAATAAAACGATAGATATTATGATGTATTACAATGTATTCTAGTAAAATATCAGGAACAAAGAATGTAGAAGCAGAAAATCACTACATTTAGCTGTAAAAAATCACATTTAATGAAATAACTACGTATTATTACACAGACCATGTGGCAGGGTATCCTCATAGTTTCTAAAGCTTAGAATGAAATGCTAAGATTGGACTTTGAAGTATTGCCACCATATCACACCCTGGTATTTAAGATAACAACCTTGGTCCTGTGAGATGAACCCAAGCTACAGGAGACTTAAGGCCAACCTGTAACTTTAGAATGATTTTAAAATTCTATGAGGGATTTATGCATTTTCACTCCATGCACAATTTCACTGACCATAGTCTGCCCTTTCCATCTGAGAATTTAAAGGTGAGCATTACTTTGTAAACTAAGATACCAGAATTCTGACATTAAATGTCTCAATGAGTAATACATACATACGTGTGTGTGTGTGTGTGTGTGTGTGTGTGTGTGTGTGTGTATTTATGTGATGGGTCTGTAGTGATGCTTATTAGACAAAGTACTTGCCACCAGAGTGTGACGAACAGTGCTTGGATCCCCAGCACCCAAGTGGATGCCAGGTGGGTGTAATCCCAGTGCTCAGGAGGCAGAGACAGGATCCCCCTGGGGGCAATCTGGATAGCTAAATGAGCAGCAACAGCAAGCTCTGGGATCAAATGAGTGTCCTTGCCTCAGTGAATAAGGCGGAGAGTGGTCAATGAAGACAGCCAATGTTATCCTCTGACCTCTATGTGTAGGTTCACACACATATGTGTGTATTCACATGCAAACTAATATGCATAAACACTAATATGTGCACACACATATGCATACACACACACACACACACACACACAGTACAAGTAAAGCATTTAGCTACATAAATATGGTGTCTACCCAACTGCTCTACTCACCAGCTGATCGGCTGCTCTGCCTAGCTATGTACAGACCTTCTTTGGACATCGTGTTTGCAAGCTTAGTTTCCGTTCAGTGAAAACAATGAGTGGATCTCGTTAGTGCGGAACCCCGTTGGGTTTTTAGGGTCTCTTCCTTACCTTTGCCATGGCTTCTCCCATCCTCCAGGAGCGGCACAACAATCGTGTTGTTCACATTTCCAGGTGACCGTACAGCTGTGTAGACAACAGGCACTGACTGCACCACCACGGGGATGCGGTGAACATGACTCAGTTTGTTAGACTGCAAATTCATGGGACTCGAAGGCGGGACAGGATGAATAATGTGCAAAAACTGCTGGCCGCCCACGCCCGAGGCAGAGGCAACGAGGGGTCCTGGAGTTAACACTGTGGACGAAGGTGATGCCGAAGGTACTGATGTTACGACAGTTGGGGATGAGGCTGCACGACTGGAAGATGATGAAGAGGTTGAAGTTGAAGAGGGTGAGGAGGCAGATGCTGTCATGGAGACAGGGGAGGATGACACAGCAGTGGGGGACGTCCTGGCTTTGTTGATGGACAAGTCCACTGGCTCAGTTTGTGTTTGGAAATGATCTATAGGTAATGAGTCCTCTGGGGGCTCCCCTTTCACATTATTTAGCAACAGGGGAACAGCTTCCATATCGGGGTAGTTGTGGACGTTTGGAGACTGTGGGGAGAAAAAAAAATGGAACATATTTTATCTTTGTTAATCATACAGTTTTTAGAAGCATAGACATTATTGGAACATCAATTCACTCTCTGCAATAGTTGAATAACTCTTCTGTAGTAGTCACAGTGACTAAAAAAGTTAAAGTGTGAAAGTCGTTATTAAGACATCATCTCCTGTAAAGATATTTCTCGTTCACTGAGAGAGCCAAACGCACAACTCTGTAAAATGGACTACATAGAGTACTATACAAAGAGAGACAGAGGAGGCCATGGGAATCTCCCAATGAGCAGTAAATTCATGTAAATTCTACCACAAGACATATTTGGAAAGACATGTTTGGAACACAGAGCATTATCTACTTAGAAATAAATGGCACTTTGATAATGAAACATCTATATTGTTGGTTTTAGTCATTTTTGCATTATGAGACTCAGTTTCTCCTTATAAATGAATACAAATTTTCTTTAGAGAAATAGAAATCTCTTTCCAGCTCTAGTGTTCCACAAGGTAATGGATGATTCTATCCTCACTGAACATTACCATAATCTGGAGACAAAACACTATTCAGGGACAAAACTGAGAAAACTCACTGTGACATTTCTACTTCTGTCCTTGGTGCACGAGCTACTGGGGCACAGTCATTCTGAGAAAAGGACCCTCCCAAGCCTGGCCATCAAACTACTAAATTTAAGTCATTTGTAGTGGTTAGACTAGAACTGAACTCTTGGTGCATAACATAAGTCTTGACTTAAAAATGACACATACTATTACTATACAGATACATGAGGCAAGTCTTATATAAGAAAATTTAAATTACTTATGACTTTGTTAAATGGAATGCTAATTTGCTCTGAGTTCATTTGCATTCTTGTAAGTTACAGTGAACAAAATTTAGTAATAAAGAGTCAAGATTTGACACAGATTCATATTTGCTGCATAGTGTAACTGATCAGGAACACACATCAGTTGATTCACAATTCCAACGAGCATTTGCTGAATGTGATCTTCTCAGGCACAAATGACCCGTGTTCCATTGGTGTGTGTCAGTCTAGAGATGATTCCTTTGCTTCAATCTGATTTAACCAGGCTAGTACAGACACTATATTTATTATACTAGATGAAAACCAAAACCTCTTATGCTGTTTCTTATGGAACAGTAATTATGTTAAGAAGGACATTTTCTTTATCTCATAAAAGATTTTGCTTTTTTTCCCTTGAAACATGAAAATACATTTAAAAGGGGGGAAAAGTGCTTCTTAGTGCCTCCCTGTATAAATTACAGTTTCATTCAAAACACACAATAGGCAGAAGTGCAAGGGTGCCTCATTCAGCATCAATGGGAAAAGAAAGAAAATAAATGTGCAAGGGCTGCAGATCAAGTGAAAAGGGAAATAGGTTGATGGTTTAATGCTCTTCTCTTTTCTCCGCTAACGTAGTTACTACAAAAACATACAAATTAGAACAGAAAAAAACGAAAACTGAGCCATGTAGAAACACTCCCTGTATGAAATTCTAAGTGGGATTTTCACTTTATGTTCTGAAACTGAAAAACAACTGCACAAATGTCCCCCAACTGCATTAAAAAGACCAAAAAAAAAAAAAAAACCAAGCATCATAAATGAAATTGCTATTATAGATGTCTACAGGGATTATCTACTCTTCCAACTAGAAGAATGTTTCAGTTTATTTATTTATTTTAAATTTATTTGTATATTTCAAAGGGGAGAGAGAGAGAGAGAATGAGAATGGATTGTGCCAGGGGCCAGTAGCCACTGCAAATGAACTCCAGGTGTATGCACCGTAATGTGCATCTGACTTTACATGGGTACTGGGGAATTGAATCTGGGTCCTTAGGCATTTCAGGCAAGTGCCTTAACTGCTGAGCCATCTCTCTAGTCCTCAGTTTACTTTTATTTAGGAAGAATAATGTACGGTGTTTCATATTAATATTATAGCTACATGAAATCATAAGAGAAGCAAAGTGGTTTAAAATTTACAATATAAAATACACCCTTCAGCATATTATTAAATACCACTGATTTATTTGACTAAATACACTCTTGATTCATTTTTTTCAACCACATTAGATACATCCAAAAGTCTTATTTTAGAAAGAGTGACCTTTTCTGCCTTATGTAGGGACATTCCTTTACAAACCAAGGGCTCATCCTGGTAGAAATAGACTTTTTAAAAATTTATTTTATATATATTATAATATGATACACTCCTATAATCCCTTTGCCCTGGATTCCATTACTCTGGGGGCCTTCTTCAGTGGGATTTTGGTTTTCACTGAGGTGTCAGGAAGGCCTCATTCACTCCTTATGTGGTAGTGGGGGGGGTGACTCAGGGCACAGAAATAGTTGTTTATGTAAATGAAAGACCACATTGGCAGAGGATGAGATATGGGAGCTGGGACATATGGAACTTCTGTGTAAAGAGATGGCTTCTGATGCCTCCCTGAGCTGTGTTAGGTGCTCCGACTTCTCTGTGCTATGAACAGAAGCCCACCATTTGTGGGTCTCTGCTTAATCCCCCACTATGAAAAATATCCTTCGCAAGTGGCTGAATAGCAACAGAGCAGCTCTTCCCCTCACTGTTCCATTGTGCACCCTGGAAAGCTATGAAGAGCGGTCAGTAAGAACCCGTAGGTCTTCACAAATGCCTGAGAATCGCACAGCTTTTGTGGGAGCTCATGATAAAACACAGACAAGACTCACAACAACCAGGAGGGACAAACCAAGCCTTTGGATCAAAGCCTTGGGACCTTGGAACACTATGCATGAACTTCTAAATGCAAGCATTAAGAGACACAGGGTGGCTCCTTGCTCACACACAGCAGGTGGAATGCATCGAGCACATTATCAGGTAATGCTCTGTCTATATAAACAGAAAAGCCCTCTTGTACCTGTTATCTGTTTCCAGTGTTCACATAGTATCACATCCTGACAACCACTACTAATCTCTTGGGATACGAGATAACAAGAAGACTGGAGAATATGTCCGTTATCGCAGCTTTGGGCTATACATATGGATTCATAAAGTGCGTGATCGTACAAAAATACAGGTTCCAGATAGTTGTGACACATTCTCCTTCTTCCTTTTAAGAAAGAGACAAGACGTGAAAGGATCTACCCTGAAATGACGATTTCATTTCTTTACTTTTTCCAGAGTGGGGAGCCTGTAAAGGATTGGTTCTGAGGCATGGATCGCTAAATGGGATGCTTTAGCAAGGCACTAAGAAGCAGATGAGATAGCCAGCCCGGAAAGCGAGGGAAAAGTACTCAGGTAGCTAGAAATCCAAGCGAGGGATGAATGGGAGAGAGGGTGGAGTCTCATAACAGAGAAAGGTTGTGAGGTTTAAGCCGGGTGAGGAAGATGGTGTTGGTAAAAAGAACACAGAAGGGAAATCACAGTAAAATATAACCCTTCACACTAACACCTCCATCTTGACATATCAGTGGACAACCCACAGCCAAGTCTACTAAGTAATTTTTGCTTGTTCTCTAATCAAAATGCACAAAGATATTTGCCTGGGACATTGTCATTATGGCTGGATTTTTGTTGTTCATTCCATTCTTACTACATTCACACTTTGAACAAAAACTGCATTTCTTCTGAGAACGAGAGTGTATGGGAGTACTAACTTTTTATCAAAGAGAAAAGTAATCTCTTCATCAAAGGGTTATATCATATCCCTTCAAAGGGTCCTGAGTAAAAACTTCAATATTTATTGTACATTTCAAGAAATAATGTTGTAAACACACACAAAAGCTAATAATTGACTTTATAAGCAAATATGTGTGAATGCCTAAATACCAGCAGTGCAATATATCACATATTCTTGTTTTCTTCACAAATCTGGAAGTTAGTTTTATAGTAATCCACTCAATACCACAGTACACACAGTATTCCAGCAAAAATGTTTTTTTAAGTGTCTAAGGGAACATAGTTGAGCTTTGCTAATCAGATAACCCCTCTTCCTGAATAAACATTTTAAAATATAACTTCAGCTTTAGGCATTTTGTTGAATGAATGTAAGAAGCAATCCAAACCTCCCACATGTTAGTTCCCAGAAAGGACTCAATGTGTTTCCCACAGTGAGCCTTCACCAACAGCTGAATCTCATTAAGGTCTCCCAGTGACTAAAAAGCATCTTGTGGTGGTCATGTATTTAAATCACCTGCAATGTTTTAAGAGAAAACTAAAAATGGCTGGGGAAGTGGCTCAGAGGTACAGCACGTGCTGTGAACGTGTGCGGACCTAAGTCCTGATCCTCAGAACCCTGGAAGCCAATCGCAGCAGCAAGAGCATCTGTGATCCCAGCAGTCGTATGCTGTGGAAGGTGGAGACAAGGTAATCCCCAGACTCTCACAGGTCAGGCCTATGGCTGGAAAACAAGAAACCCTGCCTCCAGCAAGGTGGAAGGAAAGGGCAACATCCAAAGCTGTCCTCTGGCCTTCCTCTCTCTAACACACAGACGTGTCATACATGTGCTCAGAGATTCAGACAGTAATAACAATAAAAGAGCCAGAAATAACTCATCTTTAGAAATTCTTCCTGTGATCCTCATGAGCAGTGAGGCTTGAGGAACACATAAATTACAGGCTGCACATTGTTATCCAAGATATTTGTGGTGCCCTAATGGGACCTGGGACTTTTAGAGATGAGGGCCTTACCCATACATACACATTATGGTGACAATTATCTATTCATTACCTAAATAAATTATATTTTATTCATTACTTAAATAAATTATGTTTTATTCATTACTTAAATAAATTATGTTTTATTTCATGTTCACAAATGTTTGAGAAATAATTATGAGTCAGTTTTTAGAAAAGCTTATAAATGACTTCCCTATCACTCCTAGGTGGCTTACCTAGGACAAGAATCTTGTAGAGTGCTGCGTGATTATTGAACAAAAACGAGATTTGGGAAAGAATTCAAGACCTACCTTTAGTATTTACTCATAGCAGTATCATGATTTCATCAGGAAGTACTACTATCTCTGAATTGAAAGTTAATGTAAAGGATGAACTAATAGCATCAAATGCTCTTACAAGTGAAAGATGAGCAATGAAGCAAAACTCTGTTTGCAGAGCTCCACATCCCCAACAACACCAGTCTATTGCTCCAACTACCTCAGTGGAGATGTGCCTTGCTAAAGACAACTTATGATGTACTCTGAGGTGGGATCCCAAAGAGAGAGTCATCGACATGCTACAACAGATTCTGCAGGTCGTTAGGCCTCACATCACTAGAACAAAATTCTCCTGAATATTGAAAGCAGTCACATAAGATATTTTTACCTAAAATAACAATGGCCCATACATAGGAAGATCATGTGATAGCTGATGAAATACATTTCAAATCAGTACACTGCTTTCTTAATTCTGTAATATAAGCAACAGGCATGGATCTATGCATTCATGCAGAAACCAGATGGCAATAAAATACAAATACGCTCAAATAGTTAGGGCAGGTTGGAAATTAACAGTCTTACTAGGGAGGGAAGAGTAGAGTATATCTGCTGCTTACATCACAGCAGAAATTTAGTTTATATTGAGTTCACAGTATGACTTCATGATTAAACATACATTTAAAAAATTTTTTTGTTTATTTTTATTTATTTATTTGAGAGCGACAGACAGAGAGAGAAAGAGGCAGAGAGAGAGAGAGAGAGAGAGAATGGGTGCACCAAGGCTTCCAGCCATTGCAAACGAACTCCAGACGTGTGCACCCCCTTGTGCATCTGGCTAACGTGGGTCCTGGGGAATCGAGCCTCAAACCGGGGTCCTCAGGCTTCACAGGAAAGTGCTTAATCACTAAGCCATCTCTCCAGCCCTAAACATGCATTTTTATGGGAGGTGCTTTATAAAATATGTTGTGGACCTTCAGCAAGAGAGGAATTAAACTAAATCCACATCTTTGACTACTTGGTGTTTTCACTGCATTATTTTAATGATTACTATATTTTTAGTTGAAGACCAATTCTTTTGAACATGACATACACAAGTATATACTTTAGTTTGGTAATGACATTTCTCCCATTAATACATGAATATTCAAATGTGAGCACCATACAATATAAGCCCCTGGTGATGGTGTGGTATAAAGGCATTGACCTCCACTTCTGATTGCAGCTTCAATTTTCTCCCTATTCTCTTCTTTCATTGAAAACTGAAGCCTACTTTAACATTTTGTCTTCCATGGGTCCTGATGGTCATAATTTGTCTAGTTTTCCGTGATTTTCCTTCTTCACATGTTCAAGGGTAACGTCTTAAATATCATGAAAGTATATACTGATGAAACTAAGGGAAATTAAAGTATATTAAAGATATATGGATGGAAATTTCTTCTTATTATCATTTATTTTAGACAGAGGGAGAAAAAGGAGGGAGATACTTGATGCACCAGGGGCTCAGCCACTGCAATCAAATGCCAGGCACTTGAGTCACCTAGTGGGCATGTGAAGCCTTGCGTTTGCCTCACTTTTGTGCATCTGGCTTACATGGTATCTGCAGAGTTAAACATGGGTCCTTAGACTTCGCAGGCAAGCACTTTAACTGCGAAGCTATGTCTCCAGCCTGGAAATGTCTTTAAAAGTATATATGAGAGAGTGTATTTAAATCTTAGGAGTCTTGTAAGTCATGTTCCTTATCTAAATTAATTGAGTTTCCATTTACAGTGACTTCATTTCTGAAACTCTACTTTGGGCCACATGTGCTGTGAGTATGGCTAGCACAGGTGCGGAGAAGGGCTTTTGCCTATGTATTTTTCAAAGTAAAAGCACACATCCTTAAGTCCTGAAGGGATGGACAAACATGTCAGAACATGAATGTCAGTGTTTGACATGGATATGCACCAATCACTACTGAAGGAATCAGAGTACGAACCTAACTTCTTAGATGAATAGGTATCTCATTTACTACAAAAGAATGTGGTGCCAAGTTACTCTGGAGCTGGAACCACTTTGAGTCTTTCCATCCAGTCAAATTAAATAAAGGGCCTTCATTCCCATAAAGGTCCAAAAATGGAAACCAAGAAAGTTAGTTCAATTCCTGGCATCTTAAAGTTGTTTTAAAGATACATTTTACCATAGCAATTTCATGGCATTTTAGAAAAGGCAGGCAAGGCATATTAGTGATTGCTCTGGGTATGGGAGAAGGTATGGCAGGCTGAGTGTTGGAAGCTCAGTGGGCTCTGGGTCACTCTATTGAACCACTCTATGTATAAATGTGTGGCAGATCTCTGGAACACTCTATCGACCCACTCTGTTTGAAAATGTGTGGCAGATCCACGTTACCTTACACCAGTCGAAGAACATATAATGAAGTGTAATACAGACTTAACCTTAATGAAAGCAACAGACTATGCTTAATAATGTACATATTCATTATAATATATCATAGCAACATACTATAATAATATAAGTTCATTACATCATTATAGATATGCCACGTGTCACTAAAATGCAAGGCAATAATAATAGGAGGAATTATGCATACAGGTAAGCACATATACTTCGTGTACTCTGCCAAATTATCTCATAAATCATAATTTGTGCTGAAACTAGTCTACTAATTTTTAAAGTACTTTATTTAATTATTTATATGAGAAAAAGAGAGGTAGAGAGAAAAGAGAGAGAGAATATAGTATACCATGGGCCACTTTGTATGGCTGGCTTTATTTGGGTACTTGGGAATGGAACCAGGCCAGCACACTTTGCAAGCAAGCTATTTCAACTATGGAGCCATAGTTCCACCCCTACTAATTGTTTTTAGTTCACTATTACTGTTGAATGCTGTTGATAAGACGTTATTTTTATTATTTTGATGGCTATTTGCAAAATTAGTCATCCACATCATCATATTTATGAATTTAAAAGGAGGTAGCATGACTGTATCTTTCCTACTTTATAATCGGAACTGTGAGTGTGTGTGTGTGTGTGTGTGTGCATGAAGTCAGGCATGCCAGTATACCCACGTAGAGGTCAGAGCCCAAATTTAGGGTGCCATTTCTTGACTTCCACCTTGAGACAGGGTCTGTCTTGGTTTTTGCTGCTGTGAACACCAGACTAGCTTTGAGATGGTCTTAACTCTGCCTTCCATTGCTGTAGGCATGGGGATTAAAGACTCGTGGTGCTGCTTGTGTACATGGGTTCTCAGTACCGTAGTCCTACTTATCAGCTGTGCAAAAAGGCTTTCAACCACTGAGACCACTTCCCAATCTCATACCTTCTTTTATTCTTAGTTTTAAATTATTATTATCTTTTTTTTTTTCAAGATAGTATCCTGCTGTAGCTCAGGCTGACTGGGAATTCACTATGTAGTGTCAGGCTGGCCTAGAACTCACAGCGATCCTCCTACTTCTGCCTCCCAAGTGCTGGGATCAAAGGCATGTGGCACTACACCCAGCCTAAATTAATATTATCTTTAGTTATTTGATTTCAAATATTAAAGGATTTAACAAACATGAAGTGAAAAATATATTGTGTTGACTTTGAAGGTTGATAAAAAGTTTCACTTAAGTGCTAATTCAAAGTCACAATCTTTCTTCAGCCCCTGAAGCAAATGTACTATGCTAATGACTTATCTTTAAATATGCAATAATGTTTACCATTCTCAAATGGATTCATGTTCTTAGCTACTAGATTAGCCTTGGTTTTGCTTTTACAAAGTGTTCACCATAAAATTATTTTTGTAAATGTATCCCAAAGAGGCAAAAAATGCATCAAATATGAGAGGAAAGAAACTTGACCCAAAGTAGTTTGGGAGTTCAGGTGGTACATCTGGAAACCTTCACACTTGATGAACATATATAGGAAGCCATAATCTTTTCCTGTACAGAAGGTGTACTTGGAAAGGATCCTTGTACTTTGGGACTCACTACACCAACTGCGTGGTCTAGAGAAGCCTGCGTGTGCTTGGCTGTTCATTGGAAACAGCTTTATGAGTATTATGCTCTGCCAATTGACCTAGCCAGTTGTCCTAAGAAACAATGTTTATTTATTTATTTATTTATATTTATTTTAAGGTAGGCTCTCCCTCTAGCCCAAGCTGATCTGGAATTCACTATGTAGTCTCAGGATGGCCTCTTACTCATGACAATCCTCCTACCTCTGTCTCCCATGGATTAAAAGGCATGTGCCACCACGCCTGGCTGGGAAGCAGATTTAAATAGAAAGAAACCACCAGGACCATACAATACTAATGGTAAAGCTGAGAGAACTTGACCTTCTCCCATGTCTCCCTGGACACAAGAGCAGAGTGATAGGAAGCACCGTAGGTGGACAGACCAGCCCTGTACAGTAGCAGATTCACTTCCTCCTCAGCTCACTACAAAGTCAGTAACATGCCCATGTGGCAGCCAACACTTAAGTCCATGCTTTTGCCTTCCAAGAAAAAAGGGGACATACTCACACAGGTCTTTCTGAGACCAGAGAGGACTAGATGCCTGACACTACCTACACAAGACCATCATAAGAGGAGGAAAAGATCATGACATCAAAATAAAAGAGTGACTGATTGAGGTAGGGAGGGGATATGATGGAGAATGGAATTTAAAAGGGGAAAGTGGGGGGAAGGAGGGTATTGCCATGGGATATTTTTTATAATCATGGAAAATGTTAATAAATATTGAGAAAAAAATAAACAGTAAAAAAAAATTCATTATTGGTCTCGTTTCGCCTACAGCTGTCATGGGGCACACACAGGGTTACATGCTTAACAAACAGAATCATTTACAGAAAGGAGGTGCTTGCTTACTGAACCCATGAAGACAGCAGTGTGAACAGGAGGAACAGTGAGGAGCTCCTCAGTACAAAGAAGGAAGAGGACTACAGAGAGGGAGTACAGCTGAGGCTCCCCAAAAGATAGAATTTGGCTAACGGGGTTTTTGCAATAATGGACACAGTCTCAACTCAGTGTTCTTCTTAGCTGGAACACTTACTTATCCTTAGAAACAAGGGCTATAAAAAAGTAATGGGGATCAGGATGTGGCGCAGTGGACAGTAGTGTGCGCGCTGGGTGGGCGGGAGTGTAAGTGACACTCAGGAATGCTAGGGATCTAGGCTCTGCAAGTCTGAAAACACCATAGGACCACGAGTTACATTGTGAAGAATCTAGGCACTGCCATCTTCTCTTTCCCCTCCCCCATCCTCTTAAGTACTTTTGTGTTGTTTTTAATACGTCAGGGTTAATACTTCAGGGTTAAGTACAAGGGCTGAAGAGGGCAGATATATTAGTTGTTTCACCCGAGGAGAGTTGGGACAAAAAAAAAAAAAAAATTAAGTCACAAGTGATCCAGTTGACCACAGATCCATTGAAAATCTGCTTCTCCATTAAACAATCTAGAGCTCATTCCTGGAGATGTCTAGTGGTACCTAAATCCAAACTGTACACCTGAGTCCCTTTTCTCATATGAAGCGGTGAAGGCATGCACACTTACACTTAAAGACATGTTACACATGCATGAGAGTATACTGTTTCTTCTTCACGACACCTCAATGTGGAACACTTGTTAGTCACGTGCTATATATAGGAAATAAGACTTAGGGAGGTTAAGACATGTGTCACTGGTTCTATAGGCACTGAGTTACAGTGCTCAAATATAATCTTCACGGACTTCTGACAAGGAAATCCACGGCCTCAATATTAATGCAATGGGGACTCCCACGCCTGACACTATAATGTATGCCTCCATATCAGGGCAAGGTGACATCACTGTCACTCCTTCCACAAACCAGCTTGCACTTGCTTTATGTTTCATGCAATTTAAAGACGATAATGTTACTTAATAAAGAGGAAAGGATCCAAGGGTTAAGTAAAAGCTTTCACAGACATCATCAAACATATCTTAGCAGAGTCATTTTTCCATTAGTAGTTGTTCTCGCAGCTCTCAAGCCAACATCTGTATGTTATCCGGTTGTTTATTATTGAATAAACAGAAAGGGAGGAGGCAGACACATTAATCATATCTCTGATCCAAGTAAAAGATGTACAGTTCCCAGGGGATAAAGTTCCTCAGTGTGTTTGGGTTTTTAAACGATGCCTGTGATGAAGTCCCAAATTAATTATTAAGTAAACAAGCAAACTTATATTTACACGGTTCATTTTCTTCTTAACATCAGACCTTTCAGTTGCATTAAAATAGCCAATATTCAATTATCCACAGCCATACAGGGGATCCCAGGATAAGTAATCCCAAGTGACAGATAATCCAGAAAGCATTTATGTTGGGTTTTAAATTCATTATATGATTCCAGCAGATTTACTGCCATAATTGTATTTTTTTTCCACAGGCTCATATTAAAATCCATTTGTAGTTCTTGAACACAGGCCAACTGACAGCAGGAAGGAGGACTCCAGATGCATACTGGATGACAAAAGGAAGTTGATTTGCTTTCAGCATTTTTCCTGTCCATAATCAACATGAAGATAAGATATTCACGAGTTGAAAGTAAAATTGCATTTCATATTTATTAAGAACTTAACATGGCTAATTGAAATAGTATACTACAACAATCTAGTAGATGTGTTAATGGCACAAGCTGTGTCAGACGTGACACTGTACTGCCCTCATTCTGTGACCATAAGCAAATTTTTTTAACTTTATATATTTAAATTCCTCATTTATGAAAATGTACGAATATTTACTGATACTACATTTCAAAGTCTGAATAATCTAATAAACTATTATATGCACAGTGTCTTACACAAAATTGGTGGTAGCTATTACTTTTTGTTGTAGCTAATATCTATTTTACTCTAACGCCAAAACCTAGGGGGATTATGAAATCTGATCATCTGTGTTAGTTTGACTTCAATGAAATGATTATTATAATCTTTTGATTATTCAGTAAATTATAATGTATTTCAAAGAGCCAAATGTTGGGATGTGATCCCAGTCTGGTCCAACACCAGGCATTTCAACATAACTAAGTAAACTAAATGAAAATCATAGAAAGCATGGTCCCTTGTTTTATAAGTATGGGGTCATGTGGTGTAAAATTCAAAATTTAAAGATTTCTGGAAGTAGAACTGCATTGCTAGGGTGTCTTAGGGTGAAACTGCACACTGGAAATATTCATATCCTGAAATAAAACAAGTTAGAATTTACAGTGAGTGGCTAGAAAACCACCTGCACACCAGTTCAACACAGTTTAATTCGAAATGAGCTTTTACAGAACTAGCTTTCCCGAAGTAGGAGCATTTTTGAAATACATGTATATTGTGAAAATGGATTGAATGGGATGAATCATTAATGTAAATTCTATAATTTTTATTAGTACTGTGCAACATATGATAGCACTATAGAAGAAGATAATTAAGGAATTAAAAATCCCTCTTGGTTTACATGGAATAGTCCTGGATATTATCTTGTTACTTAGCAATCCTCCATGGTGAATTCAAACTCAAGCGATTATTCATTAATCTCCTAAAAAATAAGGCACATACTGTGATTTTAGAAAGGTGACATAATGACATCTTCACCTTTGGTTATCAACCAGGAAATAATTTATGTCATATTTGTACTTTCCTGTGAGCGGTATCATATTATCAGACTTTTGATAACCTATTCAATTTGTCGATGCATCCACTGGTCAATGAAAAAGTCAAAACAGAAGCAGTGTGATACAATATGGAGGGAGTACTTGAGGAAAAGCATCCCCTACAATTTCTCTTCTTGAAAATACACACAAATTATGCTGGATTGAAAGTAGTCCCAGTGATGCAGGAGGCAGAAGGTTGATCCACATTTGTAAAAGATAGAAGGAAAGAATTCTAAAGTCACGCTATGCGCCTGAGGAAGGAAAATACACACCGCAAACCCAGGATGCGCCATCGGAAGGGCTTTAAATTACAATGAAGTTCTGCAGTTCATCTGCCAGGCCTGGACTTGCTAAAAATTCTGTTCCTGCTAAAAATAAAAAAAAAAAATGCCTGACATGAGAAGATCATAGTAAAATGAAGGAAATGTCCTGCAGTGAAGCATTATATTCAAACCGTGGAAAGAAAAACCTTCAAAAGGATTGAATGTTAATGTTTAATCAGTTTTTAGTTCAATTAAAAGTTAAAAGAGATATGTTTAAAAGCTTCAGTTACACTAGTAAATCTAAAGATAAAGAACCCTGATGTGTAATACTTGATGAATGATGTGCACAGTTACATAATAAAAATATGTACAGAAGAATCCTCTACCTAAAGTTAATAATGATGATGAGATGACAATGTTGCAGAAGACTACATACAAAATGAGCTTCATATTAAGGTTTCTTTAATTGCCAAAATTGTGAACTTGACCTTATATTCCTGTTAATGCTAATAAAAAATAATATATGTTTATTTTCACAGATCACATTACCTAAACTGTGGACAGTTTTTTTTTTTTTAAACAACAACAACATTGTTTCCAATTCCTCATTAAACTGCAAAATTGTCTCATGATGGCTTTCACAGAAGGGACCCAAGTTAAAGAAATGGAAAATAATCTAAAATGACCTGGATTATAATGGATGGGATATGGAAAAAGAAAGGATGAAATTTCAACTCAATTAAGAGAGAATAGCTTGTATAGATCAATTGTTCTATAAACAACTACAATAAAGCTAGATTCAATTTGGAAATGTCCATTGAAACAAACATTGGAGGTCAATTGAAACACCCAATACTCAAATATCTGAGATTTAAAAAGGTAACATAACTTAAGCAGTTATTATTTATATGACTTTTCTTTGAGATACAATCATAAATAATGTCAGGCATTCACACAAAGCATTCCAACACACGATTCCAAATCACTTAAAATTAAGAAACAGATGGATAAAATTGAATCTAACAGTAATACATAATTTAGAATTATCAAACATGCACTTTAAAATAACTGCTAGGAAATGTATAAATATAGATAATAAAAAGAAAACTGTACTCCTAAATTGGAATTAGTGATGCCTGAGAAGGGAAACACAGATACTTAGAAAAGATTAGCACACATAGGATAGGTCTTCTATCCCTGCCGTTGGAGCCTCAGAAAAGGAAGAAGAGAGGAAGAATGGAATTGGGCTGAGTAGCTGACTGGCTCAGAATTTTCTAAATTAGTAAAAGACTATTCTAAAGTTTCAAGAAATGCATTAAATTCTAAGCTATACAAATTCAAAGAAAAGTACCTTAAAGTAGTGGGTAGGATTACCTCCAGATTTGGAACTAATCAAAGAATGATACCAACACCAACTATGATAGTGAAAACAGCAATACTTAAAGGGGACTGTCAGAGTGGGTGAGTTTAGGCCAGCTCAGTGAAATATATTCTAAAAGTGGTACCTGTGAGTCCCTACACCGATGTGGCCATTTGGCTTCATAACATCCATAGTACCAAAACATTTTACTTTAGACCTCAGTAGAAGTGGCAATAGAGAAAAATAAAAGGTTACAGTGGAAGTTAGGATAGAGGGAAGAACACTGGTAAGTATCAAGAATGAGCCACAAGGGGGCTGGAGAGATGGCTTAGCAGTTAAGGCATTTGCCTGCGAAGCCTATGGACCTATGTTTGACTCTCCAGATCCCATGTAAACCAGCCGCACAAAGGTGAGGCAAGTGCAAGGTTTCACAAGCACCACTAGGGGGAGCAAGCGTCTGGAGTTGGATTGCAGTGGCAGAAGCCCTGGCATGCCAATTCTCTCTCTCTCACGCACACATGCACACACACACAGTCTCTAAAGAAAAAAGAATGAGCCACAACAAAGATATTTTTAAATCTCTCTCCTCCTCTGTGTGTGTGTGTGTGTGAGAGAGAGAGAGAGAGAGACAGAGAGACAGAGAGACAGAGAGAGGGGGAGAGAAAGAGAGAGAGACATATGCTACTGGACCTGTGGGGAGCGGAGGATAACCTCAAGCATCAGTCCTTCTATCTAGTTTGAGGCTTCTCTTATTGTTCGCACTGTGCACACAAGGTGAGGTGGCCCACCATCTGCCAGGGATTCTCTTGTCTCTGCCATAGGAACACTGGGATTACTGTGGCACAAGCTACCACGTCCAGCTTTACGTGGACTCTGGCGATCAGCACTCAGATCCTTACTCTTACACAGCAAGCATTTTTACTGCCAAAGCCATCTCCCCCAGTCCCTGTGATGATTTCACATCACTCCACTGCTCACTTCCTTGAGTTTTCTTTTCTGCTTTCCTCCTTGGGAGGAATCGGGATCAAAATAATAATAATACTTTCTACAACATATGAAGAAAATACTGTCTTAGATAGGACTCAAGGTTCTTTGTTATCTTTCACCATGGCTCTCCTGTGCCTCCCCGAAGCACAGGGGCTGAATTAAGGCTCTTGATGCCGCCAGTGAGATACTCCCAACAGATATCAGAAGAGAGACGGAGGCCGCCTGCTCGCTGGTGTGGCTGGTGCTGCACATTCAGCACCGGAGGGTTGAGTTACTCACCCGTCTACGCAGTCACACTGACAGCGGCAAGGGAACAACAGCAACTTCCCCATCTCGGCTTCACAGCAATGGCTCAGTGCCTGATTGAAATCAATGGCAGGCAGAGACACCTAACCCGACCTAAACCATCCCTCTCTATTTACTAGATTATCTGAGGACTGCTTTCTAAATAGTAAATTCCCGTCTGTCTGAGACAACTGAAGTAGTCACTATTTTTTGGAAGATACCTTCAGTGTTTTGAGTATTAAGAGGATGGAAAAAAAAAAACTGTACAAATAGGTATTTAAAGAAAGGAAGCAAAATGCACAGTTACCGATTACCAAACATGCATCCTAATCTAGGTTCTTGTACTTATGCAGAGGGAGTTCCAGTCTTATACCTCCCCTCACTTTCCTTTACTTTGCTTGGCACTGATTATAGGCAGTTTCCTGCTTTCTAGACATGTCCGGGTCCTTCACACATTGTTACCACTACATAAAATTCTTTCCCAACCACCTTTTCCCCAACACACAACTTTTTCTTAACTCCACATGACTTCAAGATGTGGCTGAGACAGCTTCCCTTCCATGAAGCATTGTGATAACTGCTCGCTTTAGCCCCATTGGGACATTTCCTCTGGAAACACACAATATGCTGTATTCAACCAATTTTGTCACTCAGCATGCTATATTACAAGTATCTTCCTGTGTGAGTACATACATGTGTCTTAGAAGACTGAGCTCTTAGCCATTTGGGAGGATATTCTAGAAACATTTACCAAGTGAATAAACAAGAGAAAGATTCTATAACATTTCACTGGCGCACCTGCCTGATGATGGCACATGCCTTTAATCCCAGCACTAGGAAGGAAGATGTAGGTAGAATGCCATGAGTTCAAGGACATCCTGAGACTACATAGTTAATTCTAGGTCAGCCTGAACTACAGTGAGACATTATTTTAAAAAATCAAAAAGAGGGGGCTAGGGAAATGGCTTAGCGGTTAAGGTGTTTGCCTGCAAATCCTAAGGACCCCAATTCCATTCTCAATACCCACGTAAACCAGATGCATAGGGGGTGCATGTGTCTGAGTTCGTTTGCAGTGGCTGGAAGCCCTGATGCACCCATTCTCTCTTTCTCTCTGCCTCTTCCTCTCTCTGTCTCTCTCAAATAAAGAAATAAAATATTTTAAAAAATCAAAAAGAAAACACACACACACACACACACACACACACACACACACACACACACACACATATATATATATATATCCTAATTTGATATGGAAGAATTGTACATCTTTAAAGGGTAAGTGGGGGAAAATCACATTAAGACTTGAATAAAAGAAATGTTTCCCACTAAGGGTCTTATTCTTACTATAAATTATACGTTTCAGGATAGAAGCATGCTGAGTGATTGGTCCTGGATCCTGTACATCCTGACATGTCCTATTCATAATGAATCATTAGACTTGTAGTCTGGATTTTCCAATATATCTGGCTCGACAAATGTAAACAGCTTTCAAATTTCAATGTATATGCTATATATATATTTTTCTATATCTTTCAGACTCACCCACCTTCACCTTTGGTAAAACTAATTTAGTGGCTGATTTTTCATATCATGGCATGACCCATATAAAGAAATATAGAAAAATTTAAAACAAGCAAAAGCGTAAGTCTGATTTAGTACTTGAACACTCAGGTGTTGGAAATGGCTGGACAGCTTGTGATTTATCAAGCACTCCTCTGAGTTCAAGGTGTTTAACCACTCAAGGGAACAGAGAGACATCTGAGATAGAAACCTGGCAGGGAATCTCAAGCCTTGACTAATACTGAACTAGGAAGTTGGGTCAGACAGATTAGAAGGTCCGTGGTGTCACAAGAGGAGTACATGATTTGTACTGAATCCAGTTCTTTATGAGCATAATCCATATTTCCTGCTTAGTACATACTACCTGCTTATCAAGTATTGATAATATATCGCATCTTGGTAAAGCATCTTCATACCTGGTATGATATGAGCAAGAGAGTGCTCATGTTAATGACTATCTTATGATTTCTTTTTTATTTTAATCCTAAAATACAATACTATAGGTTTTTGTCATGGAAGTCCTATATTCAGCAACTTGTCAGAGGCAGAAGAAGCAAATGGATTTTCATGACAGCAGAACTTTTATTTCTTTTTTTAAATTTTTTTTGTTTGTTTATTTTTATTTATTTGAGAGCGACAGAGAGAGAGAGAGAGAAAGAGAGAGAGACAGAGAGAGAGAGGCAGAGAAGGAGAGAGAGAATGGGCATGCCAGGGCCTCCAGCCACTGCAAACGAACTCCAGACGCATGTGCCCCCTTGTGCATCTGGCTAACGTGGGTCCTAGGGAACTGAGCCTCGAACCGGGATCCTTAGGCTTCTCAGGCAAACGCTTAACTGCTAAGCCATCTCTCCAGCCCAGAACTTTTATTTCTTACTGCATTCCAAATACCTGGAATGATTGTGGAATAAATGGATGGATGAATGATACAGGTATCATGGAAGCCTTTCTTCAATTTTACATTTCTCTCCTGGATTTTCTTTCGGTCTGTATACTGACCATCTCATCTCTTGTATTTTTAATGTTTTAAGCCTAAAGGAAGAATCCTTATTGAGCCAAGCAAATGTGTGTGATAATAAGTGTAAGTAGATTCATATTCAAAATTAAGGGTGAAAAACTAGTCACAGCATTTTACTCTAGAACATTCTAATGAATTCAGTAAATGGCTAATCGACTACGTTTATTACCTTGGCTGTTTGTTAATGGCCTGTTAAAACAACCAAATCGATGATCAATTTGCCAATTTTGCGGTCGCTACTGCTCTTCTTTTGATGCGAATTTCAGTAAGTAGTCAAAGAAATCATTTTAGCAGAAGCAACTCTTAGCAATTAGCAAAAGGAAGAAGTGTGAACTTGAACTCTGCCAGGAGAGTCATCTGTCAGACAACACAGAGAGTCTTTCTTCACAAAGCCACATTGAATGTGCTCTGAGATTTCTATCAGTTCATTACTAGCCTGGTTTTAAATAGATGGTAATTCTCAAAAGCCTGATATTGGACAAGGGGTAGTAATGCCATGTTTCTTGATTTTCTAATGTCAAGAATCCACAATCCATTTTAAGCTTCTTAAAGCAGCTTAAAATCAACTAATATAGCAAATTCTAAGTGGTGAAAATTATGTCATCATGGCACTGGAAATGCATTAACCTACTTTATTATTATTATATTATCATTCATGTCCATATTTGTTTTTTTTGCAGATTTCTGAGAACTATATAAACCTTTGTTCAGTCTGAAATTATTATTCACCTATTTTTGTCTAAAAATATGCATTTGATAGTGTTCCATTTTTGATTCAGTTAAAAGAAAAATTATACAAAAAGATTTTATACACTGTTTTCAGAAGAAAAATATTGTATTTGAACTCTCAGTAAAATGTATTAAGTGTTTTAAAATATCTGAAAATAATTTGCATTGATGATGGATTCAAAAGCTAGGCTCCAGTGTTTAAGAAGGCACTCAAAATTCATCTTTTGAATAGTAAACATATGGAACCACTCAAAAAAAGCAATGAAGCAAATAATTCATTAAAAATGCAAATGAACACAAGTGAACTTGCTTAGGAAAAGCAAGTCAAAGAACCTAAGGCTATTCAGGCAGTGAAAAGGCAAGGCCAGGGGCTGTTCACAGGGCAGAATTCTGAAGAGGTCAAGTTCAGCCTTCGCAGCTGTAGGCTACTCATGAAGGAAGCAGCAGTTCTGAGTTTCTATTGCTAAGCATTTGCTCATTTTGTGATGGCTTCAGATAGGCTATTCATGGAATGCTGGAGTATTTGACCTTGGAATTTCTTTTGTGAACACCAGGTATATTGATTTTTATGGAGAAATAAGCAATTATACATAGGTGTATTATACAAGATTTCAATCCAGAAAGAGAAATCAGGCATGGAATAAACGGAGGGAATAGATATCCTCTATGAAACATTTAGAGCCTACTCAAAGAGTTTAAGCAATCATATATGCAACAAATTAGACTAGATTATAAATCAACTAGTGAATCTTTTTAGAACGCCATATCATCATGTAAAAGAAATCACATGACATTCTTTGTACAATAAATTTCAGTCCTGGTGTACACTTCTATTTATGAAAATTCCACTGGAGTGATATTAGGCTAAATGAATTATAATCACTTCAAAGCCAAGCTCTTACGATTTCTAGCAGAGAGTGATGTCTGTAAACAAAGCCACATAAGGACTCACAGACTGAAGACCAGGCAGACAAGTCCTCATCTATGATGCCACCCACCACCTTACATGTGCCCCCATCTTTACTGTCAGCACTAACCACCACTTTAGATCAAGTCACTCAAATCAGTCAGCATGGGAGACGTGTCCACCAGCTTACTTATTCTCTGGTACTAAAGTGTTCGTTCTATCCTGTTCAGTGATGGGCCTAAGACCTATCAAAATGCTTTTGGGGTATTAATTAAAACAAAATCTACAAAATTACAGTTGATAAAGCTGGACCTGAGGGTGTGCACTTGGGATCCCAGTTTTCTATTCTGTTTCAACATTGGAAATCTTATTTTTTTATATCCTATTTGCAAAATAATACTTACATAAGAAAGCATAGTAATCATCGTCAGAACTAGCAAGATCATTGGCTACTTGATATATTTTAATGTTTAAAGGAATTTTTATTACTTTATTTATGAGAGAGAGAGAGAAGGAGGGAAGGGGGCAGATACAGAAAGAATGGGCACACCAGGGCCTCAAGCCACTGAAAATGAAGTCCAGAAGCTTGTGCCACCTTGTGCATCTGGCTTATGTGGGTCCTGGGGATTTGAACCTGGGTCCTTTGGCTTTGTAGGCAAGTGTCTTAACTACAAAGCCATCTCTCCAGCCCCAAGCTGCTTGATATTTTTAAGAGATTTTGAACAAACTTATCTTTGCATTGGCGTATACTAAGGAATATACTTAAACACTGGTAAGTTTAGGAATATAACAAATGGGGTGATATAGAATTTTCTTTTAAGTTTAGAAATATCACTATTATAGCTTTTAACAAAGTTGATATAAAATATGTTATAATATACTTATATAGTTTCCAAAATTCTATTAAAATTCATTGTGTTTCAGGAACAAAGTTATTAAATTTCATTATGAATATTTTAAAGTTATTGTCTCCTCATTAAATACAGCAATTAGAAAATGTAGTGTGGCAGGAAGTTTTACAAGATTGATGAATCAGATTTATGGAACACCTCGTAGTATATCTTCAAAGTTACTGTATATATTTAAAAGAATAACTACTTTTAAAATTAATGGTAACAGAGTACTCTCTACATACTGATTTTACTTATCTTTCATGTTCTATGAATCATTTCTAAACTATATTAACTTTTCTTGCTTGACATGACAATAACTGATACACAAGAAATGAAATCCACCTCTTTGTGGTAGAAAGTTTTCCAAAAAGAAGGTTTTTCAATTAACCTTGCATTATATATTTCATTGTAATGTTTATAAGTCTGGAATTACTGTTGTCTGGATGAATTGTAGTGAACATCTTTATCTCTAATTAATGATGCTTTGTGTACTACAATCTGAAAGCTTTGAAATGAAATGGGTACATTCCCATACTAAATCTGCCCCTGTTCCTTATTTCTAACTTTTGTTTTTATATGTTGTTGTTTTTCTTATAATCAATATATGATTGCACTTAAAATTCAAAGTACTGATCTCTCCCTATTGTCTTTTGGGTTTAGTCCAATTTCTTAGTCTTCTATTGCTGTGAGACAAATTAAAAATGGATTAAAATAACACAACTTCTGTCTCACAGGGTCCAAGGGCATTCAGCCAGGACTAGCCTGCGCGCTTGGAGCCAGGTCTTTGCCAGTGCGGTGAGAATTCACATTCTAAGACCTTCTATGATTTCTCTCCTCTCAGACTTTCTTTATGATTAGTCCAGGTGAATTCTTCTCTTTTAAAAGACACAATCAAGTTGCACTCTGGACTAATAGCTGTTCCTTGAAGCCAACTGTGCCATGTAACAGCACACTCAAAGCAGTCATATCCACCAAACTGACAGTTTGTGGGGATTGTGCCGGGCATGCACTCTGGGCTCAAGCAGACAGACACACTCAGGGGTTGGCCAGAATTCTGCCTATCACATTCATTTGCTATTATTGTGACCAATTGCAGTTGGATTTTTTTTTTTATCATTGTTTTGCTTTCTATTTATCCTTCTGTTTTGGTCATCTTTCTTTGAACTCATCAGGTCACCCCTTGGGGACAATTCTATTTCTCCCTGAAGTATGAAATTTAAAATATTTTAGAAGGATGTATTATCTTTACTATAAGCTTCAGGTGTTTTTTTGTTGTTGTTTGTTTGTTTGCTTGTTTGTACTCAAAATGTTTTATGTAAGGAATAGTGGGAAACAGTCTTGTAATTCCAGCAATTCAAGAGGCTGAGTTCAAGTTCAAGGCCAAATGGAACAACTTACTACAACCCTATCTTGAGATAAAATGGTAAACAAGAGATGTAGCTCATTGGGACAGTGCTTGTGTAGCATGCGCAGGCTCTGACATCAATTTTCAATACCATGTGAAAAAAATCTTAATTTCCCCATGTTAGGGAAAGTATCTCACAGAATTATAGTGCACTATAAAGCCACATTCACATTTTCCTTACACTAGGGAAATATTACCTTCTATTATCTGCTATCTGCCATTGTTGATAATAAGAAGCTGTGATTCACTCTCCATATTTTCTTTTCTTTCTTTCTTCTTCTTCCTCCTCCTCTTCTTCTTCTTCTTTTTTTTTTTTTTTCAAGGTAGGTTCTCACTTTAGTACAGGCTGACCTGGAATTCATTATGTAGTCTCAGGGTGGCCTCGATCACAGAGCGACCCTCCTACCTCTGCCTCCCGAGTGCTGGGATTAAAGGCATGTGCCACCACACCCGGCTTCAGTATTTTCTTTGTAAAAGGATATGTCTTTGCATTTTTATAAAATTCTTTACTTTTAACTTTATTTTTGTTGTTCATTTGGTTGGTTTTTGTTTCATTTACACAGTCAAATTTAAACTTGAGTCAACCATATGTCTTTGTTATTATGTCTTATTTGGTTCTACATCCCAATCAGCACAGTGATCTCAAGGTAATTCCAATTTATGACTTCATAAAGTTTACATTGTGTATGTGCATATGCAATTTTGTTATTGGGGGGAAATATGTAAATAGAAATGGTGGAAGGACTTTGAGATATCCAGTATAAGTTCCTTTGAGAACCTTTCTGATGTAGTACAACTCTTTGAGTATCTAGGGCTAATTTTATCATCACAAATTATATTAAAAATGACATGTTGCTAAGTTACTTCTGAATATTTTGAATAAATTTCATGGCTATAAAAAAGTTCCAAAATGGATAGACCATCAAGGGAACACTAGTATACAACTGTAAAGGACCTATTTAAACATTATATGTACATATATATATACATATATATACATATATATATATACATATAGACATATATATATACATACATATACATATATATGTATGTATATATATACATTTATATGTACGTATGTATATGTATATATATATATGCTTATATATGTATTTCAAACAACA
The DNA here is from genome assembly GCA_036346955.1 of Dipus sagitta. NCBI lineage: Eukaryota > Metazoa > Chordata > Mammalia > Rodentia > Dipodidae > Dipus > Dipus sagitta. The sequence goes on along the minus strand of CM070772.1, from coordinate 36,440,575 downwards.
CAATTGAAACAAAATCCTACTTCTTAATGAGAAGCATATTGAAGTATTTTTTCACAAGCAATTTGTTACAATGTTAAATTGTTTTATACATAGGTAAGACTCAGTGTTGGGATTATAAGCATGTACTACCACGGAATAAAACAAAACAAAACAAAACAAAAGCTTTGCTAAGTTCTCACACCAAGGGATACCAAGAACACCCTTGTGTTATTGAGACTCTCTTGAGCTTCATTCTAGGCTCTCTCATACTTTTTCCTGTGCCCCAAAGGAGTCCATGTCCACAGAGCAGTTTACCTGAAATTAAACATCTGGTTTGTATCTCCTTGCTTGGATCAGGAGATGGTCATATAGTTAACCTAGTCTTATTGCAAACAATGTAGCTGCAACTTTAAGCTGTCGTAAAGAAAGTCATGATGAAGGAGTAATGGCTCTGTTGGCATTTTTCCTTGACCTTCATATCTAGAACCATTTTTATGGGTATCTTTCAAGAATCTGAGACTCTTAATGGGTCATCAAAATTACATTGACTTTATCCCTGGTTTGGCAAAAGCATGCTCAAAGTAAATTTAATTAAATTACCTACTCCACCACCTCTAGTCACAATAGAAAATTATATTCTATATGGATGATCACATAAAATTATACAGAGGCTAATAAAAAGAGAAAAGTCTTTTTTTTCTCTTTCTCCTACAGGGGCCATATAGACATAAAATTTAACCTTAAAAATTTAGTGTATGTTACATAAAACCAGACTTTCTCATTTAGATATGGCATGGAGCTATTCTAAGTAGGCAAAACTGAAGAGAAATGAAGAAAGAAGAGAAAAAAATTAACTATTTTAAAAAACAGTTTACTGACATCAATTGTCTAGAATTTGTTGGTGCTGTATGCTACTGATAAATCTAGTTATATCATGATGTGGACCATGGATCTCAAGGACTTTGCAACCACACCTGCCACAGTGACATCAGACTTACCAGGAGGCCATTGTAAATGTGTCACGCCGTCTTTGAGAGATGGAAGGATTTTGAATTTTATCTTGAGAAGGTCATTTTAAAATAGAAGTGTGAAGTGATGGAATTTTTTCTTTTATTTCATTTTTCTCATTGCTGGGGATTGAAACCAAAGTCTGGTGCATTGATAAGCATGCATTCTACCGCTGTCAGAACTGCATCCCCAGCACTGAATTTATGTTTTAAAATGATTTGCAGGGGACCAAGAACTTTTAGTTTTACATGAGAAATCTACGCTACTGAGAATAAACCCACATAATTTCCTTGTGTGCAGTTTGTCTAATCAAGACGAACTACTTGATGCTCAACATCATGTTTTATTTAAAAAATGTATTTTTATTTATTTACTTGCAAGCAGAGAGACAAGAGAGAGAGAGAGAGAGAGAGAGAGAGAGAATGGGTATGCCAGGGCCTCCAGCCACTGTAATTTAACTCCAGATGCAGGTGCCAGTTTGTGCACGTGGCTTTACGTGAGTAATGGGGAATTAAACCCGCATGGTTAGGAATCACAGGCAAGAACCTTAACTGCTGAGACATCTCTCTAGCCCTGGGTTTTTGTTTTTCTTTTTTTAATTTTTGCTTATACTATTTCTTTATCTTTGGTCGGTGTGAATAGTTGCTGCATAGCAGATAGTTGTTGCATAGTAAATGCCCCAGAACTGAAATATCCTCTTCGGAAGACAGGAGAATGAAAAGAGGAGGGAGGCTCTGGAGACTAAGGAGGTCAAGTCTCCTCCAAGAACTGAAAATTAAAAAAAAAAAAATCATATGAAAACTCCCTAAGGCTACAGGAGCTGTAAATAACTTGTTGAGGGGTGGACTCTGACCAGGGTTGTATAGCCACTCTCTCTAAATTGAAGCATTCCTTCCTGTGGGGGAGAAGTGAGGCTCCGGATCTGAGGAAAGGTTGCAAGACCCTTCCCTAAGGTTATATAAAGGGAAACCAACTGTTGGGGAAGAGACTCTTCCACCTGCCCTGCTGACCTGCCGGCAGGTCATGCACTGACCTCCAGAGATGCAGCCTCTATGTGTCATTACTAATGATGGAGCTAGCTTTATGCATAATGTTTGAAAGTGGCACCGAGAACACAAAAATAAAATGATAAATAAGGTAGAAATCTCATTATACACTTTAAGCATTTGAATATATATGCGTGTGAGTATGTGTGTGCGCGATTCTGAGCTAGTAAATGTTGTATCATCTATAATAGGAAGTATAGGTCAGATATCAAACACATTCAAACTTGTATTTAAAAGAGAAAAAAAAAAACTGCTCTGACAAGAGGTGTGTAGAAATACCTAACACTATAAACCTTATGCCACACAGTTCGATCCTCTAAAGCTATCCACCCAAGCCACCAGTGCCTTACTGATAAACAGTAGAGGCTCATTTCACAGACTGGAGACGGTAAGCCTAACCCAATTAGACAATTTACGTTAACAGAGGACCTGGCACATGTGTAGAACTGCTTGTTTACAAACTGTCTAGGGTTGTTTCTTCAGTACTCAAGAGAGCTGAGACTTTATAACAGTCTTTTGGGGCAATATATCTTGCACTGCCCCCAAATATTAGCAGGTGAATCTTTTATAGAGCCATTTTGTGGGGACCTGCTCTACTCCCTCACAAGCTTCTGAACTTCATCTCAGTACTCAAATGAGCCCTGCTACTCGGGATTGCAGTGGGTTATCATGCTGGTCCTTCTGCCTAGTTCACTGATAACTTTCTCCTCTGTTGGGGTTATATCCAGCCATACTTGCAGGTCCCAGCTCAAGGCCATCTATTGGGAAACGCTGCTAACTGTCCAAAGAATACAGGGACTTCTCGATCTGAGTCCATATCAGCTCATGCCAGCCAGAACTTGACAAAGAGCTTACCTTATCTTTATCATCTATATCCTTGTCACCCCAATTAAATGTCAGATCCCTGAAAACAGGAATGCTGTGTGGACTTGGTATAGCTTCTCCAAATGAGCAAATGCTAATAACCTTTTAAGTATGTTTGATTAGCCTTAGACCCAATATTAAATGAGTCAGAAAGGAATTCAAATTTAATTTCTTTTCTCATACTATGAATCAGTATTGTGAAATGATCAATGATCACAGGCCATTAAGTTTAAGGAAAACATTTTATAGAAGATTATTCCTATTAAATGTCTATGGAACATTCTTTGTTGCATGGGGAATTACCACTACCCAACTCCAACCAGAGAAACAGGATCCTGGGCCACTTCCTGTTGCTTCCAGATGACTGTATCCCTGACTCATACATCCACTTCCAGACTTGTTGCTTCAAAATTACCTTAAGAGCTAGAAAGTAAAACAATTACGTGTTTGTTTTTTTTTTTTTTAGAAAAGACATATGCATCTTTTCTTTTATGGGTATGTAAGTAGGGTTATTTTCTTAAACATAATTTTCCAAAATTCAGATTTTGGGATGTATTCTAAATGTGTCTTACTTTCTTCTACTTTGATGTTCACTTTTTTTTTTTTTTAATCAGAAGCCTACTATGATGGACTAAACTACTCTGAACTGGAAAACTATACTGACCTGTTTAAAGAAAAAAAATCTATACAAGTTTTCAGTTGTTAAAAGGAACAGACATTATTAGCAGATAGTTCCATTAATATTACCATAAAAGTAAAGAAAGTTCCTAATTTTAATCTACTCATATCTAAAACTGCTTACATGTGAAATTGATTAGGATTTTTTGATTGTGTACATTTATACATTAAGGCCCTTAATATGTTCTCAGGCAATCAAAACTGAAAGCCAAATTTTTGCACATTGCAAAGTTGCAATTTAACAGAAATTAAGCTTGTTATGGAAATGAAAGGTAAAACAGAGAACATTTTTCAATGTTTATATTTAAAAGGCTAAAATATTCTTTTTATGATTGCATTTTATTATCCAGTGTTATAAAACACGTTAAATATTTTTTTCTTTAAAATTTCCATAAGGCTGAAAGCAGCAAGATAATTACTTTTCTCTCTTTAGCAAGATAATTAGCAATAATTAATATGAAAACGCTAAAAATATTCAACCAACTTACTGAAAAACAAACTCCCATGAAAGTCTCCTGTTACACGTGCTGTGAAACGTGGTATTTTATCATGCAGAGGAAAGAGTACACACTAGTCAACCTAACCAACTTCCACACCGACTTCCCATCCCTAGTTCCTGAACAGGGTATGAGTCTGGGCGGGCTCTGGTCCTAGTGCCGTGTCTGAAGGCTCTTCCACGTTTTACTTCAAGTACAAGGGAGGGTAGAAATGACTGTGACAATGCATGACTTTATATACTATCATAAAATAAACATGTGACCGAGTCATTTTATTAGTAAAACTTGAAATCAGCCCTTGATTTGTGGCGTTATGTGGGAAAAAGGAAGAGAACCTTACAGCTGAGGAGTTGCTGGGTGCAGTGACCCTGGACCACAGACACCGAGCAGAGTGAGTTCTGTGTGAAGTTAAAGTGGGTAAGAGAGGGAGACAACTTGCCTCAAAAAAAAACCTAGGACTGTGGAATTTTATTGTGCCTTCTTGCTATTCAAAAAGGCAAGGTGTAAAGGTATTGTGGAAGGGTTTGAGTCCTCACAGCAGCAGTAGCTCAGCCTACCCCCATTCCCAGCTCTTTTACCTGTTTGTTTTCTCTAATTTCTCTAATAATCTCCACCAAAGACAGTGGAAACAACCTCTGTGGGCAAAGCCAGGAGTTTGAAGCTCTCGCCTGGCATTTCCAATAGGCAACTTTCTCAGCGCTTTCGGGAGTCTATCTTCCAGAATCATTCTCATTCTGGTCGTTTTTGACTTTCAGACAAATGAATGCCACGAAGAATATAGTGACCAAGGGACTGAAATGGAATTGCACTATAGAGAAACGCATCTGCACTTAGACTATAAAACTTTAATCACAAATGCATATGGATTTCAGGATGGAAGTAATTCAAAGTTTCAAAAGAAGTAAAAAAAATGCTGGAACTAAACAAAGAAATGGAATTTAATCCATAATTGCAAGACCTTGATTTAAAAATCTTCAATTTGAAAAATATCACATACAAAGCTTGATTTTATAGATACTTTACAACTTGTTTACTGACCAAAGGAGACTTTATTATTCATCTGCCATCCATTCTGAGTTTTCTGCAAGGAGGATATTTAAATCAAAATACAGGTTTTCTTTTTCCTTAACCATAAGAACCAATGGAAAAATCCAGAATTCAATAACTCAATGCTTTTCAAGTGTTGATATTGCGCCTTGTAAACATTCTTTTTTTAAATTTTTGTTGTTGTTGTTCATTTTTATTTATTTATTTATTAGAGAGTGACACACAGAGTGAGAAAGAGGCAGAGAGAGAGACACACACAGAAAGAATAGGCACGCCAGGGCCTCCAGCCACTGCAAACGAACTCCAGACGCGTGCACCCCCTTGTGCATCTGGTTAACGTGGGTCCTGGGGAGTTGAGCCTCGAACCGGGGTCCTTAGGCTTCTCAGGCAAGCGCTTAACCGCTAAGCCATCTCTCCAGCCCCCTTGTAAACATTCTCATAAGTTTTACATGAAAAGCATAACAGAGTATTCTACACGAGCAAAGTTCATCACCCATGTAGTACACTGATGTAACACAAAGCAAACTGTGGAAGGGGACAAAGCGCACAGGGCTGTGTACACTAACGGAAGGAAACCCTTGCTCTCAGGCAGTCGTCCAGGCACCCGTCACACCATCACACCGATGGCTTCAGTCTTCTCTTGTCTGTGCTGTCTTACCAGCTCCTCTGCAAATTGCCCTCTGGGAATGAGAGCAATTCTCCCTGAAGGCAAACTTTGCTAATCCGACCCTTGTCAGGAAGACTGCTAAATGAAGACTTCATTCTCCAAAGAAGTACTATGGCCTGCTTTACCACTAGCTTGGCTGCTTCTTTTCCACGTGTTCTAAAGCTTGGTAGTAGCTATGAAATGGAAGAGGATGCCTTGAGGTCCGGAGAGGGCCTAAAACCATGGAGTTCAAACTTCCAAAGCTCACAGCAGCAGCTGGGCATGGCTACACATGTCTGTAACCTCAGTACCCCCGAGAGGGAGCAGAGGTCAGGGGATTGCCCAGATATGTAAAAAAGCAGCAAGCTCTGGTTATCAGTTAGAGACTGGGGCTCACACGAGCACAGGTGGAAGACTCATGGAGCAGGACACGTGATGTTGTCCTCTGGCTCCTGCAGCTGAGCATCCCCCACTACAGACAAGTGCATGAGGTCAAGCAATGACACATACATGGGCATACACCACACACACACACACACACACGCACACACACACACCACATCACATACACACAAGCAAATAAACATGCAAAAAGGAATGGTAATACTTTAGATGATACAGTCTTCTTATTAGCAATCAACTTAAATAGAAACGAAAGCATTAACATGTAAGTATATCTGCATGAGCCTACAATGAGTGGTTCAATCAAAGTCTTAATTGTCAGGCTCTGGTCCTTAGCATGTAGATCTTTGTGATGTGTGTCATTGCACCATAACAATAAAGTACTCTCAGTGCCCTTGCCAAATTGGTAACTCACCTGACTTACATAAACAGGAGGACGTTTAATCAGAAAACCGGCAAGGTAGTATAGTCAGGAATTTATTATACTTTTGTACATTGAAGAGATGTGACAGGGAAGGTCACCAGAATATCAGACAAAGACAGGAAACAAGCCAGGGGCTGAGCTGGCAGGGGACTGAGTCAGCAGCAATCACACAGTAGTTAACACAAGCCAACCTGTATCTTCTATATGCCTAATAACCTGTTCTCTTGAGAGTACAAGGCAGGATAAGGCAAAGATACACTCATCTTTCCCTCGAGGAGCTGTTAAAACAGTGTAAAAAATAGGCAGGGACATAATTTAATTATAAGGAACAATATGACCGAAGATACAGTTTTTCCCTGTAAAAAAAAGAGTTTCTAAAATAATTAACCCATTTCAACATGTTACTAAGAAAATACTTTTTGTTTGATGTTCGCTGAAGACATGTGCTATATGATGTGTGCAAGATAAAACACCCTTCTACTGTGCACTGAGTGCACATTCTATGGTGCACACACCCCACCCAATCACAGGTTCACCTGACGTGGGGAAAGCACCTGGTCATTCCATCTGAAGCCACTTCTTCAAATTGGATGTGGATGGGTGAGAGGGGTCTGTGACCAGGTCACTATGGTGAAAGCTGAACACTCCTATTTGGATTTCTAAAGATGCATATAATAAAATCTCAGTTTACCTGTCATTCTCAACTGAAATCTTTTCTCAGGAAAAGGAAAATAAAGACAGTAACACAAGGAGGATTAAATGCTCTGAGAATTAGAATTAGAAGCCACTGAAAAACGCAGTGATCCCTCTGGTTCTTCTCCTAGCTGAAGGACACACTAATAGCCTCTGGTGGATCAGAAACTTAGTCCCTGCCTGACGGCATGCGTAGTGCTTACCAGTGAACTCTCACTAGACAGTAGCCTCCTGATCCTGGTGCCCTTGACCCTCTGCGAGTGTCTCTGGAGAAAAACAGCTAAATACTTAGCACGCAAGGATTAATAACTAGACACGTAATGATCACATCCATGGTTTATAAAATGAGAGCTGTTTATAGCCCACCTCTACTTCTTCCCAGCCAAACCACTCTCACTAGTCCAACTTTCCTATTCCCTGGAAAGATCCTTGTTACATCAGCACACTGACCAACTCCTACCAAGGCCCCATGGTGATATTTCTCTGGCTGTGCCTTTTTCCATAGGAAGAGGAGTCTGTCCAGATAAGGGAGAATGGGTGCATGCATAGCTTGTGTCTGCTTTGTGCAGGGGCACTAGCCGACAGACCATTCCAGAACAAAAGGAAATGCTCTATATCTACTCGCTTCCACACACTAGACACCTTCCTCATGAGCTGACTGAACATTTGAAGTATTACTAGTGTGCTAAGGGGTTTTGACTGAGTATGAATTAATATAACTCTACTGAAACAGCCTTGCAGGGTTAGTGGTTCCCATACTGGCCACAGAGAATTTGCTTGTGAAGGCTATCTGTGACTTCATGGTTGCCAATGCATTATTTTCTATTGGATTTCGTCTCTCCTGATGCTTCAATAATGTTCAACACTGCTGAGCAAACACGCCTTCCTTAAGTGCTTGCTTCTTTGGATCCCATTGCTGGTTCTTGTTCATCTATTTATTTATTTCTTGGCCTAAATCTCTGATAATCTACTTCATCTTTTTTTGTTGTTGTTGTTTTTGTTTTGTTTTGTTTGGTTTTCTCAAGGTAGAGTTTCACTCTAGGCCAGGTTGTCCTGGAATTTACTATGTAGTCCCAGGGTAGCCTTGAACTCACAGTGAGCCTCCCACCTCTGCCTTCCAAACGCTGGGATTAAAGGCATGAGCCACCATGCCTGGCTACTTCATCTTGTTTTGACTGCAACTGTTGTATTCAAACCACAGTGGCAACACAGAAGCACGTTTGACACAGAAACAAAAGTCACTGGGCACCAGGGTACATACTGAGTTACTACAATGATGAAAGTCTCCAACTGTTGCCTTCAGGGGCTATTTCCATCTAGAGATGGGATGTTCATTCCATATAGAGATGCCAAACTAGTACATATATGAGCCTCTCTTAGTCTTCCTAGATACCATCCAGGCTGGTCCTGATTTCTACAAGAATCTGGGCATGAGAGTTTCTGTGGTCAGTAGCCACCAAATGACAAACTAATGAGCAGCAACCTGGTACACAGCATGCATTCTTCCTGTATTAGGTCAGTAGCCACATCAAGGCGACAGTGCAATGAATTTATTACATAAGTGGAGATGCCAAAACATAAAGAAAATATATTTTTTTTTCTGTCTATGTTGTAGACTTTCATACTGTTGAGTCCTTTGTCTCAAGACTATAAAAAAATGAGGCACGGGCTCGAGGGATGGCTTAGCAGTTAAGGCATTTGCTTGCAAAGCCAAAGGACCCAGGTTCAATTCCCCAGGACCCGCATTAGCCAGATGCACACGGGGGCGCACACGTCTGGAGTTTGTTTGCAGTGGCTGGACGTCCTGGCACACCTATTCTCTCTCTCTCTCTCCCTCTCTCCTTCTTTCTCTGTCAAATAAATAAATAAATATAAAATATTACAAACATAAGGCACATGGATGACAGGAAGTAAGAGAAAGAACATTTACTGAGAAAAAAAGTAGAAAAGCTCCCAAAGTGTCACAGCAAGCATGCTTAGGAATTGGGCCAGTGCCCAAAGAAGAGGAAGAAAGAAAAAAAAAAGGAAAGATATGATTTATGATTTAGAACTCAAGAGAGGTCCATAGGCTTTTAGCAATGACATCTGCGAATAACTCAGCCAGGAGACGGCCTTCTGGGAGTCCCAGGACGTGATCTCATGAAGGGGACAACTACATCTTCTACCTCCTTGGCAGTCTGTAGGCAAGGGGAGGTCTCCTGATCAGGTGGGGGACTGACAGGCTCCTCTGGATTAACTCTTAAGGTGGTATCAGGGCCAGAGGACTTGATTCCTCTGATCAGGAAGAAGGCCAAGATTTTTGTTCGTAGAGTATTTTAAGCCCTATGGAGGGGGAATTGTGAAATTTCCCTTTATAATGTTGCTAGGAAAACAGGAGGTACGTATGTCCATCCTTCAGTGACCTTCAAGTCTCATGTTTGTTTACCTACAACGTTTACGGCCAGATAAAACCAAACCACCAGAGCTAGGGTTGTAGCTCAGTGGTGGGCAATGCTTCTGACACATACAGGGTCCTGGGTTTGCTCCTCAGCAATGCCTGACAAACAAGCCACTCACCTGTTACTTCGTGTCATGCACAGTCACACAATTAACCATCTATATCCAAAAACCAAAAAGCAACATTAGACTGGTGGCATATGTACTACTGAGCCAATAAGCTACGTGCCTAAGTGTAAGCTAAATAAATTGCAGCCACTGAAAGCACCAAAACCTGCAATAAAATAAAGCTAGCAATGCTATTTAAAAGAATGCTTTTATGTTTGAAAAGCTTATTTATTGGTCATTTAAAATTTTTTTATTGGGCTGGAGAGATGGCTTAGAGGTTAAGCGCTTGCCTGTGAAGCCTAAGCACCTCGGTTCGAGGCTCGATTCCCCAGGACCCATGTTAGCCAGATGCACAAGGGGGCACAGGCGTCTGGAGTTCGTTTGCAGTGGTTGGAAGCCCTGACATACCCATTCTCTCTCTCTCTCTCTCTCTCTCTCTCTCTCTCCCTCTTTCTCTGTCACTCTCAAATAAATAAATAATAAACAAAAACATTTTTAAAAAATTTTATTGATAACTTGCACAATTACATGTAGTAAACCATGGTAAATCCCTCCCTCCCCCACATTCCCCTTCACAACTCCACTGTCCATCGTATCCCCTCCCCTTCTCAATCAGTCTCTGTTTTATTTGTGACGCCATCATCTTTTCCTCCTAATATGATGGTCTTGTGAATGTTCTTAAATAAATTATGCTTGTTCATATGTTCATATACAAGAATGTTAAAATCTTTGTAAGCCCCCAAATAAGTATTTCCCTGACATTAGTCAAATTGTATTTTCATGAATAAGAAAAATGATTCTTGACATAGCTCCCTTAGGCAAATCAAACTAAAGAACTTCATGACAGAAAATAGCAAGACTTGGGCTGAAGAGATGGCTTAACAGTTAAGGTGCTTGTCTGCAAAGCCTAAGGAACCAGGTTCAATTCCCCAGTATCCACATAAGCCACATGCACAAGATGGCACATACCACTGGAGTTCGTTTTCAGTAGCTGGAGGCCCTGGCATGCCCCGTTTTTTTCTCTCCTCTCTCATATGTAAGTAAATTAAATAAATAGTTAACTAATTAAAAAAGAAAATTGTAAGACTTAATATTCAGATTTTGTGGAAACTTATTTCATGTATAAATAAGAAACCATTTTTATGTGTCTGATAAAGGTAATTTTTAGAAAAAAATAATTAAGACTAAAATGATTTTGGGTTACTTTTGATATTTTATCGTTATGATAGTTTAAAAAATATTTTATTTATTTATTTATGAGAGAAAGAGACAGATAGAGAAAAAGAGAGAATGGGTGCGCCAGGACCTTAAGCCACTACATGCAAACTCCAGACACATGTGCCCCCTTGTGCATCTGGCTTACGTGGGTCCTGCAGAATCGAACCTGGGTGCTTAGGCTTCACAGGCAAATGCCATAACCGCTAAGCCATTTCCCCAGTCCCCCATTATGATAGCTTTATTAATCATTAAGACTGTTTTTTAATGACAAGGATACTTCCTGAAGAAATTGGATCTTGCTACTATTCAAGGCGCGAAAGTCAACTCTCACAGAAGTAGTTCTATCATACATTGTTTATACAAACTTTAATCAGTAGAAAGTATACATTTCATTTTCATGTACCTTGGTTAAATAGAAACAATTATGCTTTTATTTCTTAAAAATAATACGATAATTATCAAAAATGGAGAGAAAAGCGACTGTAGAGATGGCTTAGCAATTAAGGACCCATGTTCGACTCTCCAGGTTCCACATAAGCCAGACACATGGTGACACAAGTGTGCAAGGTTCCACATGAGCACCAGGTGGTGCATGCACCTGGAGTTCGACTGCAGTGGCTAGAGGCCCTGACATGCTAATTCTCTGTCTCTCGCACTCTCAATCTCTCTCTCTCTCATTAAAAAAAAAAATTAAAGGGAGAAAGGAAAATAGATACAATTTATTATGAAATAGCAACCATTCTGCAGAAAGCAGAGGTTTTCATGCTTTATGAACCTGTCTGTCCATGTCACTGGAAACCTAAGGACTATCATAAGATTTGAGAGGACTTCTGAGGACTCAAAACTTGATTCTTTGTATTACTTGTCAAGCTCTGTACCATCCATCTATCTTCACAAGGCTTAACAACAGATGCTTCTGTCCTGGGAAAAGTCACTAAGAAAATATGGTCTACAGTGAACTACTACTAAAAATTCAAGAACTGTGTTCACATAAATCTCCCACAGGCTAGGGAAACATTGATTGTGTTTATGTGCACTGGATTTTATGAATTATTTTAGGACCAGACTGATTCATTTAGACTAGCCGGTATCTTTTGATATCTGTACACTTCTCTCATTATAGTTGATAGTTGACTTAGAGTCACCTCCAGGTTATCTAGTTAGCTACCTGTATTTCTCGTTTGTCAGGGATTCATGACTCTAAGGGTCAAAAGTTCACGTACATGAAGGAGTGGTGACAGAACTACCTCTGAGCATTCAGGTTATGCCTACAATGTGCAAGTTATTACCCTGCACACAGCAAAACCCGGGAATCTTAGAGGCTGACTTTCTTCTCTAAAAGACCTCCATAAAAATTTAGAATTCAGTGGACTATTTTTTACTTACCTTAATAACCAAGTATTGTGATTTCAATATTTGCTTACTAAAACATATATAGAAAACTCATTGGCAAACTAGTATAAACCAATATATCAATTGTAAAAGACTACCTTCAGTCAAGGATCTAAGCATAACATTAATTTCTGAAGCCTTTTATGCATTTTAAAAGCATTAATAAAATATTAGCAACAGTAACATTTAGAAGCTATGTCAAAAGCAAGGGCAATTTTTGGAATATTTTTCCACTTTTAGAACATTACAAAATAAAAACAAATTCAATACAACTATGGCTTTACAAACAGCTTTTAAAGGTAAGTATATTTGGCAGTTTTATCCACATGACAAAACTAGTGCACTTCTAGGCTGTCTTTGTAAGCTCTCTTCAAATACATAAGGTATAATCATTAAGTTATCATCATTTGAGTTCTGGCATTTATAAATGCTAAATATGTCTACAGCAATGCATACCAGAACATGGACTTTAACCACAGTATGAGTACAACTTGTCTTAGTTTGAGTGTATTATCATCAAGTAAATAATCAAATAAATAATTTTCTGTTACTTCCACCCACTAAACCATGTTCCTTATCTTCTGTCTCACATAAGAATTATGGATCATGGATTTTACAAGCTGGACATTGGGTTGTACTTCAAAAAATTTATCTCCCCCTCCTCAACAAATACCTTTTTTCTAGCCAGCAATGAAAAAACTGTCTTATCAAGTTGTTAAGATTTTCTGAGTAGAAACACCAAATATTTTCCATTAAAAATAGCAAAAATATTGATTTGATAGCAAGATTTTTACCACAAAGGGAAACAACTCTTAAACTCATCATTAAAAAAAAAAAATCTCTGCAATTGAAAGGAAACAGATTTTAAAATTTCGTTGAAAACTTAAAAGAAATGAACAGAGACTTTAGTAATTGATTTTTTTCATGTCATTCAAATTTTGGGGAAAGCATACTTATGGCTAACATCCTGCATAGGCCACAGAGGAATACAGCCAACCAGAATGGAGTTTCTTGTACTAATGTGTTCTAATGAACTTTGAGTGTGGCCACTTTACAGAACACAGGTGAGTCCAGTCAACACAGGCAAGGAAATGAGAAATTTCCCTCTGCTTAACCCAAAAAGGAAAACAACTTTGAAATGACCAATACACATCTTAATTCTATTATTTGCCTTTGTCAGCATTTTTCCTTTTTCTTTTTCTTTTTCTTTTTTTTTTTTTTTTTGGCCTATAAAGTCAACTTCTATTCAACTCATAAGAATACTTACTCTCTTTCAAGGAAGGAAGGTTTAAAAAATGTTAAGGGAACAAGTGGCAAGTCCACATTTTAGACAAATTTGTTGAAATTTGGTCTTTGGACAATGTGTAACCGAATGGGCAATTTTGCAAGGACAGAATTCAAAAGAATTTTATGTTCTGAAATATAATGCCAATGTTGAAGATTGTTACAGTGGGGGATCCAATCTTTCCTAACCATGTCAGAGAATCTGAATTCTAACACTGTAGCTGACACATGCTATTATGGACGCGGAGCTGAGTAAATGGCTCCATGAAGAAAGTGCTTGCCTACCGAGCATGGGGGTAGAAGTTCAAGTCCACAGCTCCCTTGTAAGTGGGAGGTGGGTGTAACAGCCCACCTGCAATCTCAGAGCTCCGAAAGTGGAGATGGGATTCCTGGGACAAGGTGGCTAGCTTGAGTAGCTGAATCAATGAAGCATGGATTACATCAAGGGACTGTGCCTCAGTACAGCACGCTCAGTGGAGAGTGATCAAATATGACACCAGATATTAGCCTCTGTCCTCCACACACACATGTGCACACACAACTTCACACACATGTTCTCACACACACACATAAACATGCATGCACAATCACACCACACATGCAAAAGATTAAATAAATAAAATGACAACGTGTGATAGATTTTACTAAATGATCCCAACACTTGAAGTTGAAAGCAGAAAATACCATGCTAAAGCATTCTAATTGAGAAGACATGCTCATATATACACATATACTTGCATGACTGTGGACAAATGAGGCAGAAATATAATAATAAATGTGGGTTGAATTATATACATTTTCATATCAAAAATCAAATGAAATTTAAAATATACTTTCATAGGTTTCAGGAAATTAAGACTGCTTCTCTACTGTTATATAAGGAGTAAGTCCTACCTGCTTAGAATGACCTAGACCAAGAATCCTTTGGGCTCCTCTTCTCTGAACACATGAATACATTAATGTAGGGACAAATAAAGGTCACTGTTCAACTTTTTATATTAAACCATTTAGCAACTGAATTAATTCTGCCTCAAGAAAAGAAACTTAAAAATGGACTGACGTAATGCATTCTTGGGAAATGACAAATTCTGGAAAAGTAAGCTTTAAAAATAATTATAATAAAATTGATTTGAACAGAAATCTATTTCCTTACCATCTTAACCAAAATAGCAATACACACAATCATCCTTTCTATGCCAGGACCTGTTCATATTCCTTACTTTTGTCTATTTCTCATGAAAAAGTTACTATTTATATACACATGACAAGACAGAAATTGGCAAATTATACAGTTATTCCATAATTTTATTCCCAAAGAAGATTCTATGGTTAGCTAGTGTTTCTGCATCATTTGTATCACTCTGATGAATAAGGCAAAGGAATCATGCATAAAATACTATATCAGATAATATTATTATTATCCAAGAAAAAGTAATAATCATTTCCCAAGTTTGATCAACCTTTTAGAAGATGTTTCCTCACTACTCCTGCCAATAATACTAATTTACAATATTGTACTTCTAGTTTGTGAGTAGCTTTATCTGGGGAAATATTTCCTTATGGTCTCTTGTAGTTTGATGGCATGAACTTATAAATTCCAAGACCTAAGTCTGATAATACTAGGAAGGCCTTATTTGGAAATTTACAAGTTCTTTTTCATCACCAGAAATCTCTTCTGAGCTGTGTCATAATTTGGACAGTATTCTGGAATAAGCCATATGAACAAGACAGCATTTCAGAAAACAGACTTTTTGAAAAACTGTTAAGTGATCTCACTTCTTCACATGAACTCTTAAACCCTTACAACAATAGATGGGATTCCCATTCTCAAGTAAGAGTGGTACATTTGAAAGAATTTTTTACTAAAGATTTTAAAAGAATCAAGCTGGGTGTGTGAGCACACGCCTTTAATCCAGCACTGAAGAGGCAGAGGTAGGTGGATCTCTGTGAGACTGAGGCTACCCTGAGAATCCATAGTTAAATAAGGGTCAGCCTGGGCTGGAGTGAGACCCTACCTTGAAAAACCTTAAAAAAAAAAGGATGTAAGAATCAAATGTTGAGATATATATTCAGATATTCAAATTAAACAAAACATCATGAAGCTATTCAAAAAAAGTCAATCTGCTTGTTCAGGGCTGATTTCTGCTAAGAGTTCGGCAAGGATATGGGCAGGGAGAAGAGGGAAAGGTTGGGTATCAGAAAGGTCCACCTAAGCTAAGAATGGATGGAAAAGCCATATAAAGCCTGACACTCTGTAAGCTAATTTAAAATAAAAGTTAAATCAAAGAGGTACCCTGTGTGAGAGGGTAAAGATGCTCCCAGAAGCCATAGGTTATTAAATGAAAATGGCAAGATAATAGGTGGACTATCTTCCTATGAGGTGTTGACTGGGGAGGCCAGGAAGGCCCTAAAAATAGTACAACATATTGCCACTGCTATTGGTTGCCCACCAGAGCTGGATTCTAAGATCCTGTTGCTGAAGGTACCATACAATTTGGTTGCAGAACACAGAGAAATTAATTTGGAGCGGAGTTAGAAGCTTGCTCCATGTGGATAGCTTTGGTGCTGAAAGATGCTACATAGGTTGTCAGAGGTGAAAGGGCATGAGCAACATTACCCAGGTGTGGACCCTGTGTGCTTCACTACCAACTTGCCTGGCAAGATGTGAAGTCATCACATGGATGTCACGAGGGTGACCCTCACATTCTGAATGGTTTTGAGGGCCACTACACAGGACAGAATTCATGCCTGGTATTGTCCACCTGACCAAAAGCATCTGGATTGAGAGATCATTAGCCTAGTGGGGAAGCTAATACTTTTGTTTCATTAAATGGACATACTGCACCCTTCGAACTGTGTTATAAATATTTATGTATATGGCCATAAATAAGTGGTGTTGCCTGCCAAGACTCAACACTGTTCAGAGTGCTAAGAAGAAGGGAATGCTGTGTGCTTGGCCTTAAACTGGGCCATCTATGCCATCCCGTCCAAGGCTTATAGGGTAATAATGGAGAAGGGGACAGTGAGAATGTTAAGGGTCTGAGGAAGGGGCGGAGTGCTATGGAATGCTGTCTTCCAGACGGGGCACGGACTTTGTGCTCACAAACTCATCTGCAGAAGACCTGTACAAGAATGGGCAGTTCCACATTCTGGTATAGATGGAGGAGGGAGTTCATGAGGACCCACCTCATCCTGTGGAACTATTGGCAGTTAATGGTTGCCAGGGGAGGGATCGATAAGTTTCTTTACATTTTCTACAAAAGTGTAGCCCCCACTACACTTTACCCATCTCCTATAAAGAACCCATTACTCGTGTCCTTGTAAGCAAACCTAATTAAGCTCATTAGGTTACAAAAAAATACAAATAAAGACATGAAAGTAGCTGGGATACAATTTGGGAAGAAAAGGGTCAGGAGAAGAGGGGTGGGGACAAACAGGATAATGGAGAGTGAATATGATCAAAATTCATTGCACACATGTACGAAATGTTATAATAAACTCCATTATTATATATAGTTAATGTGTGCTAATAGAAATTAAAATTATGGGGCTGGAGAGATGGCTTAGTGGTTAAAGCGTTTGTTTGTGAAGCCAAAGGACCCAGGTTCATTTCTCCAGGACCCACATAAGCCAGATGTACAAGGTACACATGTGTCTGGAGTTCATTTCCAGTGGCTGAAGTCCCTGGCACACCTATTCTCACTCTCTCTCTCTCTCTTTCCTTCCCATCTCTCAGACAAATAAAATAAATAAATAAAATTTTAAAACTTAAAATTATGAAGCTAGTAGAAAAGTAAGTCAAATTTTGCTCGTTGTGCCCAAGGTTGACATCTGTCAGGACAGCCAACACCAGGTATCAAGTACTCATCAACAAGGAATCTGACAAACTAAGTCTAGTGTATGCAAAGCACAGTAAAACAGTTACAGATAGCTAAGAGTAAGAGTCCACGTTATCCTGTTTGGCAAGAAAAGAAGCTGAACACTGGTTTTCTGTAGCAACATGAAATTTGCAAATTCTTTATATATATATATATATATTTTTTTTTTTTTTTGGTTTTTCGAGGTAGGGTCTCACCCTAGTCTAGGCTGACCTGGAATTCACTGTGTAGTCTCAGGGTGGCCTTGAACTCATGGCGATCCTCCTACCTCTGCCTCCCGAGTGCTGGGATTAAAGGCATGCACCACCATGCTCGGCTCTTTTTATATGTTTTAACATACATATTTATATTTATTTATTCATTAGCACGTTTTGGTGGGTGTGTATATGGTTTGTATTGCATTGTATGTGTGCACAGATGTGTGACCCCATGCACTCACTTGTGGAAGACAGGGAATGTCCTTCTTTATCGTTCTTCCACCTTATTTTCTTGAGACAGGGTCTCTTACTTAGCTTGGAGCTTGCTGTATTATTATTATTACTTTTTTTTTTTCAGATTGAATGACCAGCAAACCCCAGTGAATCTCTTTTCTCCACTCCTCTTAGTCCTGGCATTATAGTCCTGCAAGGCCACTTCTAGCTTTTTACATGAGTGCTGGCGATAAACTCAGGTCTTCAAGCTTGCTCAGCACTCTTACCTGCTGAGCCTTTTTCTCAGCCCGGAAATTTGCATCTTCTTAATATATGCACAGACCACAGTCGCAGGTACAATGAAACACCACTTTGCATTCATTTGTGTGAATGGAATTATTTGGAGTGAAGCTAGTATTTTTTAGCCATAACCTACTTCAATTTTTTTCACCTCACAAGAACATGTTGTTTTTGTAATAAAAATACAAAATAGAAAAGAATGTTGACATTCACACTTTCGTTGGCAATTTAAGTTTGTTTACATAATAAATTGTTTGTATAACTTTAAAAGTCAAAACTTAAGAAAAAGAAAAAATAAAACTTTTTCGTCTTGCCTTGCTGACTCTTTTATTAGCTCCAAAGCTGACTTTTTAATATCTTATTTTGAAAAGCTGCTCTTCCCAAATTCCCTGACCTACACCTCTAGATGCTTTTCCAATTAGTGCAGGGTCAGAGAAAGGTGCACCTTTGGATCTCTGCTCTAATGGCTAAATAAACACAATCTATGTGGTCTAATTTAATTAGGTATATTGTGTGGATCTTCCCATTAGCTTTAGCTGACTAAATATCTGCAAGTAATTTGATGGGTTCATTTTTTCCTCAGCCTCATTGTTTTAGAAGGCATTCAATCAGCAATATTGATCAAGTATTTACTATATGCTAGGTACTGTTCTATATAGATTATATTTTTAAGAAAAAGACAACAATTTCCTCTAAGAGTCAGGGTCCGAAAACAGGTATTCTGCTGGGTATTTACACACAGGACTGATAATAGCTGCAAAAACCCGAATAGGAATGGAGAGACAGGTTACTAAGATTTCACAAGCCCAAAGTGTTAATTTCATTCCTAGAGGTTGAAAGATGGAGAAGATAGTCAGAACATAGGGCTGGCTCTATCCATAAGAACCCTAAATGACAGTGAGAACAGAAGAGAAGCTGGGTAAACAGACGACCTTCACCCATAGCTGAAAAACGTTGTCTGCTTTAGCAGGAGGAAGAGTGGAAGCTGTGTCCTCACTGCTACCCACCTTTAACCTTCCTGAATGACCTTGGAAAGCCAGCAGACATGAGAACTTTGGAATCAAGTTGCAGAAAATGGGAAAAGAAGGGAGAATGGAGAGACAGTGAAAATTCAATAATGTTTAGCACTTGAAAGAGTCAACTTGTGAAAAACCATTTATAAAATATATTTTATTTATTTGAGGGAGACAGAGAGACAGAAAGAGGCAGACAGAGAGTTTGAGAATGGATGCGCCATAGCCTCCAGCCACTACAAACAAACTCCAGAAATAATGCTCTACCTTGTGGATGCTGAGAAATCAAACCTGGGTCCTTTAGCTTCCCAGACAAGCGCCTTAACCATTGAGCCATCTCTCCAGCCCTAAAAATAACATTTCCTGAAAGCCAGTACACACATGCACATATACTTGGGGACTCCCAATGCTGTTATGTAAGAGAGTGCAATCTTTTAGAGCCTAAATGGAATGAGTAGACTTTCTCAACACCTCAGGATCAGTATTTATCCTTCTAAAATCTACCTTGAGGTCATTCATAGTAGGTAAGACTACTAATTTCTTTAGTATGTTTATTTTACAAATTTGAGTCATTTAGCCAGTTCAGTTTTTTTTTTCTAATCTGAAGTATTGGACCATTATCTCTTGAAGGAGAATTTTTATCTTATTTTATGCTAATTTCTTTAGCATGCTTATTTTACTAAATTTGAGTCACTTGACCAGGTTTTTTTTTTTCTAATATGAAGTATTTGACCATTTTCTCTAAAAGTAGAATATCTTATTTTATCAAGCACTTTATATTTGTGTGTAGAATACACTGTTTTAAAACCAGATAGTAATGATAATGATTGAACTAACACACTGATTTAGATTTTAATGGAAATTCTGAGTTCTTTATTTCATTTTGTGTTTCTCTGTAAACATACAGTTTACAGTTTAGTAGAGGCTGAAAAAAATACCCATTCTGATATTGAGTGAGTCCTGGTTCTTAATATTGTTTTAAGGAAATGTCTATTGAAGTCTATCAAATTTATTGAGAAGATTAAGAATAAAGTTTCTGGGCTAGAGGGATGACTTAGCAGTTAAGGCATTTGCCTATGAATTCAAAGGCCCCAAGTTCAATTCTTCAGGACCCACATAAGACACATGCACAAGGTGGCACATGTGTCTGGAGTTTGTTTACAGCAGCTAAAGCCCTGGCATGGCCATTCTCAATCTTGCCCCTCCATCTCTCTCTCTCTCTTCAAAAAAAAAAAAAAAAAAGAGAGAGAAGAAAAAATTAAAATCTTTAAAAAAGAAGAAATTTCCTTTCAATTCTTTCTTCTACATTGACTTTTTCTCGATTTTCATAGATAACTTGGTTTATGTCCAAAATTTCTTGGCTTCACTAAAGATAGCAATGAAAGAATTTCTTTCCTCTATTTCTACTTTTTTTCTCCTTCCACTTCATGAGCCCCCAAACTGCAGTCTGACCCAGTCCTTGTTATAGTTCTTTTGCATTGTTTTACTGTTGTCATCTTAGCTGGTAGTGGGAAGTTGTTCTTGCTCTAGTCAAACCCTGTTTCCAACTAGGTTCTAGACTCAGCCATTCTAGATGGTTCCATGTAATAGAAGAGCCATTCTAGATGGTCCCATGTAATACAAGAGTCATTCTAGATGATTCCATGTAATAGAAGAATCATTCTGGATGGTTCCATGTAATAGAAGAGTCATTCTAGATGATCCCATGTAATAGAAGTGTCATTCTAGATGATCCTATGTAATAGAAGAGTCATTCTGGATGGTTCCATGCAATAGAAGAGCCATTCTAGATGGTCCCGTGTAATAGAAGAGTCGTTCTAGATGATTCCATGTAATAGAAGAGCCACTCTAGATGGTCCCATGTAATAGAAGAGCCATTCTAGATGGTCCCATGTAATACAAGAGTCATTCTAGATGGTCCCATGTAATACAAGAGTTGTTCTAGATGGTTCCATGTAATAGAAGAGTTTAGTTTTGTAGACTGAGATCCCAGAACTGCTGAGGACACAGGTTGCTTTTGTTCTCAATATCCAGTGAAAATAGACCACCCAGATACCAGAGAGTTAAGTCAATTTCCCAATGGTATGCAGAAGTGTTGCACTGAAGAGCTCATTCTAACTATCAGGCAATACTTTTCACATATTGGAAATTCTTCTCATATGCACTCCGTGGAGATAATGGAACTTTTCATATTTAAGCCCTGTAATGCTAGAAAAGGAAGACAGGTGATGTGATCTAGGCCAGCTGTCCCTGTGACTTCAGAGTGGGTGGCAAGAAATGGTAACATTGAAGAGAAAGGTCACAGTGACTTATGAGCTATGTGTCAAATGAGGAGCAGACAGCAGCAGATGTGGCCCAGTAGTGTCAGGGACATACTGGACAGGAAAGAGTGACAGGGAACAACAGGAGCCTGACTACCTGGCTGGAGGGAATGGAGAAGAGTTCATTTGATACTAAATCAGCAAGTTTTATAGCAGTAGCTTAGACCTTCAATCATGATGAGGTGCTCAATGACAAAAGATCCTATCTATAAACCTACCTACATGCAAACTGACAGAAGATAAATTTGTGAAGAATCAGGTCTGGGATACAGGTCACACCCACAAGAGGAAGCTATGTGCATAGAATACTAAAAACTCTGTGCACATGTGGTGTGTGCACGTGTATGCAGATGCATGTGTGCTGTGCAGACACACACATACACAGGCTCTCACTTAACTTACAGCTGCCATGTTTTCAGACTGACTTAGCTGGGCAATCCTCAGGTCTCTCTGCCCTCAACACTGGTTACTGGTAGGCACAGCTATGCCCAACTTTGTGTGCTACTGCTGGGAACCGAACTATTCTCATACTTGTGAAGCATTCTCTTATCTGTTGAGCTACCTCCACCCCAGACCCAGTTTTCAAGTTCTGAGAACAACTAATCATAGTACAAAGTAGATTTGTACATCATTTCAACTGAGATCTCATTTCTGGAAAAAAAAAGTGAAGGAAAATAATTTTGTTCCAGAAAAAAAAATCTATCAAATTTGTACATGTTCTTCCTTTTGCAATGACAATGTAATCAGCTTATTAGATGAATTGCCAATGGCTGCAAATGCAGGAATCAAAGTGCTCAAGCACTACAAACAGGGTGAGGTTTCTGCTGGTCCTTCTGCTGTAACTTTCTGTCAAGAATCAAGAGAAATCTTGTAAGCTCTTGGTTCTAGTTGTAAAAGCTGACATGAAGCAGAATGACAGGCTATGCACTAGGGAGGCCCTCCAAAGACAACCAGATTAATTTAAAGGATGTTTTGATAGAAACTCCTTTTACCCTATGAGAAACCACAGGCTTCTCTAAACAATGTAAGTGTGTATAAACTAAAATCACTTAACCGACTGATGGCTCTTAATTGTGTTTTTCTATTGCTGCTCTTCCATTGTTTGGTCAAAAACTTGATCTACATTCAGCAAATATCCTATAATTAGCTATGCCTTCACCTACGGAGACAAGGAGAATGATCTCAGGTTCTTAATATTCCCTTGAAATTTATTTCAAAGCCGTGCTAAACAAATCAGTCAGAAAGCTTCAGTCAAGCAGTCCACCCACGTTGCAACAACCTTTCTCTACCTAATGATAATTACAGTCTGCAGAACATGCAACCTCTAATAAACTACATCAACTCCAGAAGACAAAGATCTGTGGGGGCCTCTCTGTTGCCATAGTAATATCTTCAGGCTACCTTGTCCTGTGTACTAAACATCACCTTCACATTAACCTGGAGAGAGAGAGAGATCCCAAAGAGAGAAATCAGAAAGAAAGAGGCAGAGAGACAGACTAGGGTGTATGTATTAGCCTAAATTATAGTATCATTCACATTTGACCTGATGGTGATAAGTGCCATGTAGTCCTTTGTTCTAAAACAGTCCCTAAATGGAGAACACAGATCTCCTCAGCGACAGCAGTCTCTGACTAATGGACCTTGCTCCCTGCCTCCACCCTAACACTGTCATCGGCTCAAGCGAAAAGTTCCTTAATGCAGAAAAGCAATAAAATCAGCCAAGAGTTCTCCATATCTTTTGTCTTTATTCTAAGCTCAGAGATTAGTGGTTTCAAATTTGAACAGGTAATGCCTACAGTTGTAAAACAGGAAAATAAATCTCATCGAGCCAACCCAACATGAATAGAATTTTAATCACCATTCATTGAGAGTGATGGGCAAAGGGTCTCCAATGTGTTCTCTAAAGGTTGCTGTGGAAGAAATCAAACGCGCTTCTCTGTAGCATATTAATGACTAACAAATACACGCTAGTTTTATATAGCTGTAAATACTTTCAGGGGAAACAGCATACAGCTTGGGACTAGAGGGAAAGAGTACAACTTAGCAGTCATGTCTAGTGCTTGTACATTAAATATCCTGGCTTTAAAGACCATTTACACATAAAATTCTAACTCAACATAAAGGATAATTTAAAAGTAGAATAATGAAAGTGTAATTACTTGGACTTTCATTATCCCAAAGTGCTTATGGTGTGTCAGGGAGCAAATAAAGAGGAATAAAATGGAGAAGAATGTTAGAGGGAAAGAAATGCAGACCTAGTAGAAAGTACTGGAAAACTTCGATGCTCTACTCCTCAGAAGCCACTGAGTTTCTTAGTCACTTTACATATCTATGTTGTTTTATTCAAGATCTCTGAGCATTTGAACTGGTCCTCTGATAAAAAATTCTAAACCAAAAAAAAAAAAAAAAAAACTAAAACTAAAAAGGAGGAGGTAGTTTAGAACCACACTTGCATTTTTTAAAAATATTTCATTATTTATTTATTTATTCGACAGAGCAAGAGGGAGAGAAAGAAAGAATGGACATGCCAGGGCCTCCAGCCACTGTAAAAGAACTCCAGATGTGTGTGTCCCCTTGTGCATCTGGCTAATGTGGGTTCTGGGGAATTGAACCTGAGTCCTTCGGCTTTGTAGGAAAATGCCTTAACCACTAAGCCATCCCTCCAGCCCTCACTTCCATTTTAATAGGAGATATCAAGCTTAGCAAGATTAAGTAACTTGATCAAGTTCATAGACATCTTCTTTTCAGTACATCATTATAGTTTTATTTATTATTTAAGTCTTTATTTAGTGAGATGGCTGCATTAAAACACCCTCTAAAACGTGTTGGGATTAACAATGAATAGTTTATTGTTACAAGAGTCAATAATATTTCTTCCTTCTAGCTTTTTTCAGAGTGTGATATATACATATATATCATAGTATATGATATCATGATATATATAATTCTATATATATATAATGTGTATATGTGTGTGTGTGTGTGTGTGTGTGTGTGTGTGTGTGTGTATGACATCCATTATCTGTCGCATACTCAGGTGTGCACATGCATGTGAAGCCAGAGGGATAGCCTCAATGTTATCCTCAGGAACTTCCTCCACCTCTTATTGAGAAAAGGGTTCTCTCACTGGCCTAGAGCTTTCCAATTAGGATAGACCAACTAGGCAGTGAGCTGAAATCTCCACCTATCCCTACCTTCCCTGTACTGTGACTATAGATGCATACAATCACACCCAGCAGTGTGGGCACTGGAGGTAGAATTCAGTGCTCAGTGGAAGACAAACATTCACTCAGCTGTCTCTGCAGCCCCTTTTCTCAAGTCAATCTGAAACGTAATTCCAAATTGTCCAAGTACTGAAGACCCAAAACCTTACTTAAAATAAGGTGATTATAAACATTGAGTTGTCATTCACTGAGACCATGTAAAATATTGTTACTTTTAATGGCAGGATTATAACAAGGACTAGTGAGATCAACACATAGAGAAACATACAAATAGGCAATATCCATAAGCATGGCTCTGAATTTTATCATTTTTCAATATTATGTCTTTATTCCTTTGGGGAATTGCTTAAGCATTCATCTCTATATTTTCCACTTTTTCCCATCCTAACAGGACCCAGGCACTTCACTCAGATCCTGTCACTCTTCGCATGTACCATTGTCAAGTTACATTTTCTAATCCAGAAAATTTGGTCCATGTACTAAGACAATATATACTTCTTTTCATCTGTGCTAACAAGAGCTTTCCTGTAACATGATCTAAAGGAAGGTATCTCCTCACTTGGCTCCTGTCTAAATTGACACATTAATTTTTAAAGCAATACCCTTTTATAAGAGTTGCTGTCTCCGTGTGGCATTTGTGTATGCCAGAACATGCTGAGATAGTGATGAAGCGATCATCACATCAAGAGATGGGCAATAAACACTAAGAGGAACCAGGGAGCCTAAAGCCATATTAATTATGGTGTGCTACAAGCACAGGAGAAGGCCGTGGCTAGAGCAGTGCAAGGAATATAAAACAGAAAAATTTGACATGATACTTGGAAGGGAAACATACTCAAGAATAGAAACTCGGCTATCTGTCCAGAATGTTAACATTAGCACAATGGGAAGTACGGTTTGTACCTAAAGCCAAATTCAAGAACTTGATTGTGAACTGCTTGTAATTCTCCATATCTTTTTTTTTTTCCCTTCATTCTAAGCTATGGGATTGGTGGCTTCTAAATGTACAGGTATTTTTATGACCTGACATGACTCACGTATCAAGCCATAAAATTCTCACAGAGGTAGATTGGGGAATTTTAACACTGGAATGTGTGGGAGAGAAGCTTCCAATTTCTCACAGCTCCTTGGCTTAACCTGTGAGTCAGGCTACCGAATATATACTGCTGAACGAAGAAAACAATCCATATGGACACTGACCAAAATCAGACATTTTTAATGACAATTATAACAATGAAGTTATAAGCCAAAAGAACACTGCAAAGAGAGATTAAATAAAGATACATGCAATCAAAATCCTCAGCCATTGAGCTGGAGAGATGGCTTAGCAGTTAAGCACTTGACTGTGAACCCTAAGACCCCGGTTCAAGCCTCGATTCCCCAGGACCCACAGTTAGCCAGATGAACAAGGGGGCACAGAGTCTGGAGTTCATTTGCAGTGGCCGGAGGCCCTGGCGTGCCCAGTCTCTCTCTATATCTTGCTCTTTCTCTTCTGTCTGTTGCTCTCAAATAAATAAATAAAAATAAACAAAAAGATAAAATAAAAAACCCTCAGCCATAGCCTTCATATAAAAATTCAACCATGTTTAAAGGTTGACAAATAAGGGTCATTAATAAAGTGATGACCCTATATCTCCTAGCAAAACTGCAAAAAAAGAAAAAGTTTAGTGGGATGTATAGGCTGATTTATATAATAGCCATTTTCCAATAATTTTTGAACTTCTGTTTTCTTGGATTTTTAATGTATAGCAAATGCTATTTTCATTGCAGGAAACAGGTTGATGTACCATTTCTTTAGAGGTAGTGTATTGTGTGGATTGCTTTGTTTTCTCTTTACATTCAGTCTATTTAACTTTGACCCAATTAACACACAGTAAAATTTACATCTGAAACAGGCCAAAGAATAGGAAAAAAAAAAAAAAAAAACTCCTAACTACATCTACACAAACATTGACCATTCATTCCAGTGACAACCATAAAAATTAATGATTTAATCAGACGAATAACTAAAAGAAGAAACTTTTAGAAAAGGGACTTGTTTTCACTGACAAGAGCTGAAGAGAAGATACTGTTCACCATGGTGGGAAAACTGGGTATGGAAGCATGAGGCAGCTGGTCACACACTATCGCCACAGCTACAACGCGGCCAGTGGCCGGTGTTGCTGTTCAGGTGTGTATCCGTCACTTAGACAATCCTCTGTGGAATTTCCCCTCACAGACATACCTATTCACAGGGGCGCCTCACTAATGGCCTAAGCATTTATTAATCCAACCACACTGACATGAAGATTAGGCATCATCTTATGGTACTGGCAACCTATTGAAAAACACATTTACCTCCAGGGCTGCTTGAGCAGGAAAAGAATTGAGACATAATACCAGTTAGACATAATACCATCATACAGGGCTGGGTCTATGGATGGCAGGGAGAGGTGAGTGTCCAGTTGTTCAAATGCTGCTAAGTAGCAGGAGAACACAGAACTCAGTAGACAAAGCATGTGCCATTCCAAAAAAAAAGAAGAAAAGCTATACCTTGACAAGACAATTAATGACTCTTCATGTTGAAATCAGGTTACACTAAGAAAAAAAAAAAATCATTCTTAGCCAAAAGTGGTGGTGCACACCTCTAATCCCAGCAGCCAAGAGGTTAGACAGTGTGTTCCATAGTAAATTCTGTTTGACTGGAAGCTACATATCAGGCATGAGAAACTAGAAAGAGTGATGGTTCAGTGTGGGTAGAATTTATGCTTATCATTTCCGTTTCGTTATTATTACTGCAATCCATGCAAAAAAAGTAGATACCATGCTGAAATTGTACACTAAACATGAGCTTAATACTTTTGATTCTGGATATATAACAAAGAGATTTTTATGATTGGATACTTGTGTTCATAAATATCCACCGGAATATTTTGTATCTTTTAATTGAGATTTTTACTACAGGCAATACTGTAATGTGATTATATTCACATCCTCTTACTCTCTACTGTTCGCCCTCCCCAACTCCACTGAGCAGCTTCCTCTTGCCAGGTAGTCCTTCTTTTGTTTCATTGTCTCATTCTTTTTGTCCTTTGCTGTCATGTATGTTAAAATGTTGATGTGCTCATATCTGTGCAGGTCTTGTGGGGGTAATGACCATGACCATGAGGTCATTAATGTACCAGTCAGTTCACAGGCAGATGACAGTGCCCCACTGTATTCCTTCTCACCCTGTGGCTTTTACATTCTTCTGCAGTGTTCCTGGAGCCTTGGAGGGTGTGACAGGGATGTCACTTAGTTTAAATAGCCTCAAGATTGGGTTCTCTAATGGAAATTTTCATTTCAACGTGCTAGTGCACCCTAAATGTAATTAACCTATCTAAAGCCAAGAAAACTCTTTTCTTCACAAATAAACTTCCCTAAGGTTTGGTGTCTGTGATGTCATCATAAAGCCCACACTGTCTGATCCTTTCTTTCCTCTTGTCTTTTCATTAGATGGCTCTCTTGATCACACAGCATCTTGAATCAAACCCTGAACTAATGGTCACTACACTGTCCCTAACTCAAACCATCACTTCACACCATAGTTACAGAAAACAAAGTCACCCTTGTAACTATTCTGTTTCTGTGGTCCCTAAAGTGCACTTAGAAGAAATGAACTCAGAATTATATTTTCCTGATGCCCAACATTTTTGTTGTTGTTGTTGTTTGCTTAGAGTATTTGGGATACTTTGTATGTACTGAATCAATGTGTTCATGCCATTATTCGTTTTGAATTATTCCAGCCAATATGCTTGCTAACATGGACTCATCTGCATTCATTCTCTGTTGGCAAATGTGATACATTTAACATCTACATCTTTGCATATTCCCTCTCCCTCTTCTTTCCATCACCATCTGGGTAGCTCTACGTGGATTTTCCAGTTCACTAATTACCTCACTGGCTGCCACCTATCTGCTTCTTAATCTCACCGTTCCATGTGTGTGGTGGTTTTGATTTAAATTTCCGTAATAGGGCTGGAGAGGTAGCTTAGAGGTTAAGCGCTTGCCCTGTGAAGCCTAAGGGCCCAAGGCTCAATTCCCCGGGACCCACATTAGCCAGATGGACAAGGGGGTGTATGCATCTGGAGTTCATTTGCAGTAGCTGGTGGCCCTGGCCCGCCCATTCTCTCTATCTCTCTCTGCCTCTTTCTCTCTGTCTGTCGCCCTCAAACAAATAAATAAAAATAAACAAACAAAAAAATTAAATTTCCATAATAACACTGTTCACCATTTTTAGTTTCGTGCGGTTCTTTCTCCTCTCTTTCTGGTCATTACCAAGAGAGTCAGTCACTTTCGTGGTGTACATTTTATTTTCTTAAGTAGGCATTTTGTTGCCATTTCATTTCCTATCATTTAATAGCCTGCATATCTACATTCCCTAAGTGTCTTCATACTCAGTTTTACTATTTTAGCTAGCTCGCATATAAAATGAGCACCCTCTTGACATTGGTAATAAAGAGTTGTGACCTGCTTGATCCTAATCTGTTAAAATCAGGAAAACCTTATTGATGCTTGAAACACTAGTGGTTGCTTCTGCTGGGACCAGGGTGACATGGTCCTAAAATTTTCAGCAAATAGCAAAGGCCCCAGTTCAATGTGGTTGCCTGAAGTTCAGAACTCTCTTCCTTACTCCGTGCCCAAGTCTCGGTACCGCATAGTAGTGTTTTTATACATTAGCTCTCAGAACAATCCACATTCCACTTCTCAGCTCTGTTTTTGGTTCAGTTGTTCTATTTTCAAAAAGGGGACAAAGAAGGGTCTTAAAGAAAAAAGGAAAAAAAAAAAAAGAGACTTTCCAGTAGTTCTTCCTTTCCAATGACCAAAATTAGTATTTATCAACGAGGTTGTTAAAATGGCATATCATTTGAAGCAAAGTTCATATTATTAACTTACACAGTGGCATCCATCCCTCCTCTGAAATTAATAATGGCTGCTGACTCATTGCAGCAAACATTTCCCTTGCCTGTTGTGTAATGTGTTCCTACCATATATCTACCTAAAATCGCCATTTCCACTCATAATGACCTAGCTTTTTGAGATTCCTCCTGTCCAATACGGATTCTGCTTCCAGTCCTTCAGCATTCACCATGTCTGGAGCATACCGTAGAACTTCTTTGTTCTACCAATCTAAGACTGTCTAGTTTTAAAACCCAGGCCGAAGTACTTTCCCTAACTCAACATTTATTTCCCCATTATTCTTGAAACTAAAAAAAAAAAAAATTCATCATCAATAGTACTTGATCAATAATTCAAACAATAGAAAGATTCTTATAAGTCACCTACTTGGCTCTTAACATTAAAAGTGATTCAGACCCAAAGTGCTTAGGAACCTCAGAGCATATCCAGGTACTGGCTGACTAAGACTGCATTAACATCTGCCTCCTCATACCCACCCTGGGGTTTTGTTCCATTTATATCTGCTGGTCACTAGACACCTCTGCTTCGCCCTCTCAACAAAATCCTTATTATCAAGACCTCTTTAGACTGAAAGCCAGAGTCATTCTAGTGACTCACACAGTCTGTTCCCTTTCTGCCTCCTCCTACCAGCCACCAACCTCTGTGATCTTATCATCACTCAAGTCTCTCTCCCAGCTTTCTACCTCAGACACAACAACCTTTTTATTGTTCTTCAAGCACACTCCTCCTACAGGCCTCTGTACTAGTTGTCTGCCCAAGCATTAAACATTAGAACAGGGATTGGCCCAGTTTACTCTACTGTCATCTTCAGCTCAATGTTTCCTCATTAGGATCCTGAACACCATATCACAAACCATCCCTTCCTGATCAGTCTTCAACCCCACCTCTGTCTTCATGTGTCTTTACCATATCCATCTCCAAATGTATTAATGATATACATTTCATTTTAAATTACACTGATACCTGGCCCACATTCCAAGGACTGACCTCACGATTATCTTTTATCCACACTCTTTAAATGGTGCCAGGCATCAGTACTACAAAATACCCCCCCACACACACCGATGACCAGATGGGCAAATGTCAACACCAGGTGCAGTCGTTTGTTAGGTCAGCCCTGGAGCTACCATGGCATCTAACAGCCCATCCGCTGCTTAGGCTTCTCGACTGATGTTAGGTCTGCCCCGGAGCTCCCAAGCAATCTAAAAACCATACGGAGCTTATGGATCTCCACCAGTGTTAGGTCAGCCCTGGAGCTACCAGTGTCCAGAAACCATAGAAGAGCTTATGCTTCTTCAATGGTGTGAGGATAGCCCTGGAGCCCCAGAGGCATTATAAAAACTATAGTGTTTATGCTTCTCTAGTGGTGTTAGGTTAGCCCTGGAACTAGCACGGTGGCTGGAAAACATATAGAGCTTATGCTACTCCGCTGGTGCTCACAGTGTGGAGTGAAATGGACCTACAAGAGACACGTGCTAACAAGCAAACCCAAGACTACACCTGAACTCTCTCATGGAATTATAATTTTTTTCCCTTTTTAATTTGGTGTGTGTGCAGTAGGTATGGTATGTTAACATATGTAAAGGTCAGAAGTAGACATAAGGGGTCTTACTCTACTGCTCCTGACCTTGAGATATAGTCTCTCATTGAAACTGAGAGCTTGGGCCATTTGTGAGCTACACTGGCTAACCAGGGAGCCCTAGCATTTATTCTTATTTATTTATTTATTTATTTATTTATTCTTCTTTTTTTTCTTTTCGAGGTAAGGTCTTGCTCTAGCCCAGGCTGACCTGAAATTCACTATGTAGTCTCAGGCTAGCCTTGAACTCACGGCGATCCTCCTACCTCTGCCTCCCAAGTGCTGAGATTAAAGGCGTGTGCCACCATGCCCAGCCCTAGCATTTATTTATGTCTCTGTCCTACTCAGGGGTGGGGTTAGAGACTTGTGTGGCCACATCTGGCTTTTTACAGGTGTGCTGGAGATAGAACTTTGATGCTTATACCAGAGCAAGCCCTATGATGCACTGAGCCATCTCTATGGCCCCTTGAATTACAAACCGTGCCCTATTTTGATCTTTCCCACTGAAGGAGCACCAAGTAAAATTCTGTAAGGTTGCCAACGGGCTGTGTTTCAGTACTCACTACCAGTGTTCAGGGACAAAGCTTCAGTTAGAAAATCCTTATAAGGTGCCAATGTGCCTTTCAGTGGTTTCTCAAGTGTGTATTAATTCTGAAATACTGATGAGGCATACATCCAATCTTTCAAAAGTCTAAAGTATCTCTTATATCTCTTCATAGGTCTCTTTCTCTTCAGAACAAGGACTCTGCTATCTCAGTTGTACTACCCAAAGATGAAGAGATTACACATTTTGATGTAATTTCCGGTATTCATCATCAGTATGCATGTACTATACCACTATATGCCATCATTAAACTGCCTTTGTATAGTGGCATGCAAGTGCCCACGAATGACAATGTTTCTTTCCTCTTGCCTCAATGTGTTAAGGAAGATTACTTTATGATTTCATTTGCTTTTCTCCTTTTCCTTTTCTTTCCTGGGGACAGGGCCTTACATATCCAATCTTGGCTTCTACCACGCCATGTAGCCTAGGAGTAACGTGAATGTCTGATCATCCTGCCTCCACCTCCAAAATGCTGAAGGTAGGGCCGTGTGACACCAAACTTGGTTTACGTAGTGCTGGAGACCAAATACAATTCTGAACTTGATAGGTCAGCGTTAGACCCACAGGGCCGCATCCCAGCCCTACTTTCTGTGTTGCAATACAGCATGCTAAAATCTTGTTTTAATTTGTTCCATTTTTGTTTTTACTCTTCCTTGATCTACTATGGAAAATACATATCAGTTTTAAAATATGATTATCTTATAATTGTGCAATTTAACGTAATTATAAGACATTTTCACATTTTCAGCTTTGCAACCTTCTTTCAATACATCCTATGGTCCATCCTATGTGAGCAGTAATTGCTATTTGCATTTGTACAAGGCTAAGTGGGTACACACCACAGCAACAGCAAATGAGGAGTATGGCTAGTATTAAACATCAAGCCTCACAGATCCTCACTTATCCTGGATCTTCTCCACTGCCTCGCCTATATCCTCAGCAGGCTTTGTTTTTATGCAAAGTAACTCTATGTCTTTTTTGCATAGTAACTCTATGTCTAATCAAATCACCACAATACATGTAATATTATTTTCCAAGCAACTGTCGCTATAAAAAAATAAATTGAATATCCTCTGGCGTTTTGACATCCACTCTTAGCCCTTATTCAAAGGTGCAATATTTGGCTTTTAGCCTTCATGGGTTCAACAGTCAAATGCCTAAACATATTGAGAAAAGTTCTGCCATCAAATCATGAAGGTAGCTTGATATAATAAACTGAAACTATAAATTGTTCTTCTATTGGTCATTATTAAATTAATTTGCATCTTATTCACGTGTGTTTTACCTAATGTGAGTATTACATTATGTAACAGTGAATTAAAACTTGTTCTTCAGAGAAAAAAAAAAAAAAAACAGAAAACTGTGTTGGAAAGATTGCTTAGTGGTTAAGGTGCTTGCCTAAGAAGCCTAAGGATCCATGTTCAATTCCCCAGTACCCACATGAGCCAGATGCACAAGATGGCACATGCATTTGGGGTTTGTTTGTAGTGGATAGAGGCCCTGGCATGCCCATTCTCTCTTTATATGCCTTTTTCTCACTCTCTCTCTTTCCAATAAATAAATAAGTAAACTGGGGGGGGGGGGAGAAACACCAAAAAACCTTATAAAACTGTTGAAGGATACTGGCAAGGCAAAAATTGGAAATTGTTTATAAAAGGGACGCATGTTTACAACAGAGTATGGTATATGAAAAAGGGTGAGTTTAGTCAATAAAAATGTACTGTACATTTCAAAATGACTCAGAGAATAAATGTCAAATGCCTCACTGTGAAAATTGTAGGTAATGGAGATGATAGATTAGCTTAGACTTAATCTAATTATTCCATATGACAAACAAACATCAAATTATCCCATTATATTTCTTAGTATATGTAAGTACAATCTGCCAGTCAAGCACAATGTTAGTGACAAATTTTACACGGTTTAAAGAATAGTTAACGAAAGGTAAGAGCATAAGGCATGAGGTTAAATGAATGAAAGAGAATACTTGTTTAAACCTCATGGCTTATCAAAATGAAATGAATCCGAAATGTCTTTCAGTTTTGGTTACACAGGGCACTAAGAGTACTCCAGTCTAAAAACCCAAATTATTGTTAAAGCAGAACTACAGGAACAGGGGCTCACGGGCACATCAACACAGTTCCCAGCTCAGTCCCAAGCACTAACGCTGCAGATCAGCAGCCAGACACCTTCTTAGGCTACAGAGAATCGTGGCTTCTCCATTCACAGAAATGACCCTGAATGATCCCGCCTGAAGTGAATTATCTATGGATGTTGGTCACTCACCCAGTCATTCAAATGAACCTATGTTGTAACACATACTACAGAAGGAGTTACAGAAACGAGAAAAATAATCACCCAAGAAGCTATCCAAAAACTAGACTAAAACTTCCATTTCAGCCTCGGAAATGGACATGATGGCTTGACTTTTGGGCTCCACTTTAAAGCAAATATAATCTTTTGTATAAAATACTTTGTAGGCCAGGTGCCCCATCATTTGGGTCATTCTTTCTGTTGCCTTCATGCTTCTGTGAGGTACAATGATTTAACACAGGCTGCGTTCACCTCACTCAAGGACCTGCTCATGGCTCCCTCGCAGTAGCGTCCCAAACGCGCTTTCTAGATGGGCATCTGCACAGTGCGTGGGGAAAATGCTACCGACTGTTGATTGAAAGAGGGCCACCGGAGCTACTTCTGTTTAAGTGTTCTCGTTCTTAGTTCGTTATGTTCCTGCTCCTGCTGGCCTTTTTTTCTTTTTATTTTTTCTCCCACGGGCCACTTAAACATCTCACCTTGGTTTTGCAGCCCACGGGTTTAAGTTCCCACTGAGTGACCTTCCACAAAGCAGACCCAGGGGAAAATGTGGATGTTCGCGCTCCTTTACAGACTTATAGGTAATGCTTGGGTGGAGTTGTAACCCTCTCAAATGACATGTTCAGGTTATAACACACACACACACACACACACACACACACACACACACACACACACACACGGTGCCCCAAAGGAGACCTTACTTGCAAACAGAGTCATTGCAAATGTAATTAGGTAGGATGAGGTCACGCAGGAAATGTGATTGGCCCTTCATCTAACATAACAAGTGTCCTTATAAGAGAAAAAGCCACACAGCCCCATGCAGGAAGAACACAGGTTGGAAGGATGCAACGAAATGGCATACGGGACATCAAGGACCTCTGGCAAATGCTGGAGAGACAGGGAAAGATTCTGTCATACAGGTTGCAGAGAGAGCCGGGCCCGGTCCACATCTTAATTTTAAATATCTACTCTGACTTGTGAGTGATAAATTTCTATCTTTAAAGCATCAGATTCATAGCGACTTATGAAAGCACCCCCAGGGAACTGATGTAAATCCTAACTCACACTATAATTTATTATTACTTCCTTTCTTCCTTCTATTTCTTTCTTTTTTTCTCTCTTTCCTTTCCCTCCTTCTCTCCCTTCCTTTTTCCTCTCACTCTCCTTCTTTCCAGGAAAAGTTTCATTCTGAAGCACACAGCAGGAATCAAATGCACTACAATCTTTCTGCCCCAGCCTCCTGATTGCTGGGATTACAAGCGTGTGCCACCATGCCTAGTTTACAAGTCCTTCTTGATCGTATCTCACACAATACAATTGTTTAGTTATTAACTCTTAAGCTCCTCCTCACGTCTCATGGTCTTACCTTTCTCCTCCAATGTCAAACTATTTGCTTCTCCCTTCCGTATTATTTCTTGATATCTACAGGTCACTAGCCTATGTTCTAATTGTATCTTGTGTGTCTCCTTCTGCAGGAAACCTTTCTCCCCACCTCCTCCCAGGCTGAGTCCAATCCTAGCATACCTTTCTCTGACACCGGTCATCTTCGTCCTTGGACTGAGGCTCTTACAGAACAATTCATCTTTCTGATCACCGTACCCCAGGACCGAACATCACATCAAGGCACTCACGTGTTGGTGGCATGGCGTAAGTACTCCTAATTTGCATTTTATGCACGTCCTTCGTTCATGCAGCCTCTCTTTCTTGCATGTCCCTCTGCACATCATTCATTAAATTGTCATTTAGCAAGCAATTTAGAGTTCCTTTCCTTTGAGAAAAATTTTAGGTATAACTCCAACTGCTACAATACTGAGAGCTTCACCCACCTAGAAGAATCTAGCTGGCCCTCAGGTTCGCCTCACGTCAGCTTTAAGGGATGACCTATATTCCATTTGGCTTGATGGTCTGTCCTGGTGGTCACAGGTCAAGCAACAGGAGCAGCGTTCTAAGGATGCAGCAGGAATGAGAGAACCCTTTAGTTCTATCATAAAAGTGGCCAGGAGAATGCAAGCTCTCTCTAGCCCCTGACCCAGGGCCTAGGTGAGAAACAGAGCCAGACAGGGTGTGTTAGCCAATGAAAGAAAGCATTTATGTCCGTCATGTCCAAAGGAACAGATTTGAACTTGGCAAAAAGAATACGCCAATTATATACACGTCTTAAATAAAACAGTTATCATAGTTTCTTTTTATGTAGAGTCATCATATATAGATTAATATTGCCTTCAGTGTCCTTTCAGCTGTGACTGTTTTAAGTATAACACTAAAAACTGTATGGTCTAAACAACATATGCCAAATTTCCAAACGTGCCACCACAAACTTACAATACTTGCATTCAAAACAAGTTTATGCACATTTCTCCGGTTAAAAATAAAAAGTTTAAAAAGGAAAGAGTACAGTCCAATGTTTTGTAAGAAATCATTTATACTGTGTATCCATGAATCCAATAAATTTAATATTAAGTCTCTGCTAGTCCATGATGAGTCTGGCCCTGAGTCCTTATGTTGACTGGCTTGTTTCCACCAGCATGAATAAATGGACTCTGAGACCTGAACTTTCCCAGAGCACAACACAAATCTCTCTGCTGTGCTGTTAACTTATGTCACATTGGCTTGCGTATTACTGAATCTGCTCTGAGTCCCTGCATTTCCTTTCATGACTTTCTTTGCACGTCTGACTTACCACCCCAAACATACTCACTCCTCTTACATGTGAGCTTCAGGGGACACAAGATCCTGTACCCCTCAATTGTGGCTGTATCACCGGAGATGCTTCACTAACATGAAAAACTTCTCTAACTGGGACGGCTACAACACTTAGAATGCAGCACGTGAGAAATGTGCAGTAAGTTGAAATGAAATAAAGCAAACTTTTTTTAATATGAAAAAGGGGATGGACAGATAGCTCAGTGGTTAAAGATGCCTGATTTCAAAGGAAAACAGCTCGGATTTGATTCCCCAGTACCCACATACCTTTCAAATTGGATTTCAAATTACCACCCATTTTATATATGTTTGTACATGACTGTAGCCACTTTTTCCCCCTTTTGGTATGTGTATATATGATGCATGTGCCTATGTGTTCAAGTGTGTACATGTGTGTGATATGGGTGAGCATATATGTGAAGGTTAGAGAACTTCAGATGCGTGTCACCCTTCCTCCTTGCTTACGGGAGGGTTTCTCACTGTCTACTCCTTTAGTTACCATGCTAAATGGCCTACAAATATCCAGAGAATTCTCCTGTCTCTGCCTCCCTGCTCACAGAGAGATACTAGCACTTCCATGTCAAGCTTTATGTGGTTCTTGGGATCTGAACTCAGGTATCCACGCTTGGGCTGTAAGTGTTTTGTCTAAGTTGCCATTTCCCCACCCTGATAACCAACTTTATAATCACCCACCTCTCTGTATTCCACATGCACAAATACGTGGCATAAACTAATGCAAGCAGGAACTTCATCTTTTCATGAACATCTGAGAACAAGTCCCAGGAGAACTCCTCCTTCATTTCTAATCTTCCGCATGCGCTAAGTACAAGTATATTCTCGAATATAACCATGATCACCTTAGCAAAATCACCAATTAAAATTGATATCATTGTAAAATACCTATAGACCATGTTCAAGTTTAGTAAGTAATTTCACCTTTGTCAGAGCATTTATATATTAGTCTTTTATTCATGTACCCAACCTTTTTTTTTTCTTTTAAGTTTAGATCTACAAGTGAAATTCGTTAGTAGATGTGAAAGCTGCACAATCAACCACTCAAGCATGACACTCATGGGTGCAAAAGTGGCACATGAGTTATGGCAGAAATCAACCACTCTCTTATTGGATATAAGGCCTGCTCAGTCGAAGATAATGCATGTCAGGTACTAAGAACCAAGTCAAAGAGCATAGTTTAGAAGGTCATACACACCACAGGGAAGGCTCCACTGTTCTTTAGCTAAACTGAAAATATGTCAACCAAAAACCTTCTAGGGCTGAGAGATGGCTCAGTAGTTGGGCTTCTTGCCTATAAAACCTAACAACCCAGGTTCAATTCCTCATAACCCATGTAAATGCAGTTGCACAAACTTGCACATGCATCTGGAGTTGTTTGGGGTTGTGGGAGGCCCTCTATTATCCTCTATCTTTCTCTCTCTCTCTCTCTCTCTCTCTCTCTCTCTCTCTCTCTCCTATCTCTTTCTGCTTGCAAATAAATAAATAAAAATAAAAATAAAAATAAAAATAAAAGACCTTCTAAATGTGTAATGTTTATGCCTTTTGCTTAATGTTGTTCTTACCTTTGGTTAGAGAACCTCCTTTTAACAAATACAGGCAAATACCACAGAGACCCAAGACTCACTGAAATGACAAAAAAGTACAGGAAAGTCCAGGGCTTACCACTGGATGTGTCATCTCTATCAGAGCCATCAGGGCTCAGAGAACATTGCAGAGGAAGGAGCAGAATGAAAATGAGGGCTGCTCTCATTCCCAGCCAGAGAACCTTCTCTGCGGAGATGGCTGCAGACACTGAGGAGACTCAAAACTCATCAAAGGAGAAAATGAGAAGCTGCTGAGAACTGAACACTAAGACCGATTTCTACCATGCCCTGCATGACTCAGGCACCATTGTGGAGGAGCGGGCAGAAAGAATTTAATAGCCACAGGGAACATAGACATTCTTTGATGCACTGTCCTTTTGACATGAACTTACTGGTTCATTCATGATCCTCAGTTTTTACTGATGCTCCCACAGGACCAGCATGGTTCTGAGCCAACCAACATGTTGCTTTGAAGGACAGAGTACAACAAAAGCAGGAACGGACAACAAAACATAGGAAGGGTAACCTTGAAAGAGGAGAGTCCTTAGGGGGTAGGGAGTAAGGGAGAGGGGAAAAAAGAGGATACTGGGACAAAAAAAATGAGCAAATTACTTCATGTTCATATATTACGGTTCCTAAAACTAATATTGGGATTAATGAGATGGTTCAATGGTTAAAGGCACTAGTTTGTAATGCCTGAAGGCCTGGATTCAATTCCTTATTACCCATGTAAAGCCAAATGCACAAGTTGTTGCATGTCTCTGGAGTTTATTTGCAGTGGCAAGAGGCTCTGGATGTGTCTATTCTCAGGTATCCTCTTGCTCTCTCTCCTTGTAAATACATAGAAATATTTTTTTAAATATTACAAATGTTTACAATTAATCACTTGATAAAACTGACCCAGCATACTCTTGATCAACAAAATCCATCCTTTTAAGGATTTTAATAGATGGTCTCCTCTGGTGCTGAAGTCATGAAGCTTGGGGATATTCAGAATTCTTTCTATAGCTTGATCCATCATAAATACCTTGGCTGGATCAAAAATCCTTTGTTCCTACTTTCTATCCTTGTGTTTCTATCTTGCTACAGAATTTGCATGTTTCTTTAGACACTTTTGTCACCCTCATTTTCTTGACTCTTCAATTATCTAAGGGCCAAAGGTCAGTTTATATCTTTTATTAAAGTTCAACATAACAAGTTACTTTGGATATTATGTGCAACATACATTCTCCACCACAAAAACAAGCCTTAGAAAATGAAACCAGGCCTCGCTCCAAGATTTATTAACTCAACACCCTTTGATATACACCATAAGGATTCTTTATTTATCCTTAACATTCTACAGCTTTACTAGGACATGATGTGTAGATGTTGAACAGTCCTTAAAATATACTGTATATATGTCTGAAAAGCATTAGTCTTACAACTGATAATAAAAAATCTGAAAAAAAAAGAAGTTGATCATTCCCTGTCAATTTTGTTAGGTATTTAGAAATCCTTTCAATATTAACATTCAGTTCTCCATTAAACTCAAAAACATGGGCTGGAGAGATTGCTCAGTGGTTAAAGCATTTGCCTACAAAGCCTAATGACCTAAGTTTAAATTCTCCTGTACCCACATAGAGCCAGATGCACAAGGTAACACATTCATCTGGAGTTCATTAGTGGTGCCTAGAAGCCCTGGCAGGTCCATATTCCCTCTCTCTATCTCTCTGTTAAATAAATAAATAAATAAATAATGCTTTTAAAGATTTAGGGCTGGAGAGATGGCTCAGTGGTTAAGACACTTGCTTGCAAAGCCCAAGGACTTGAGTTCAATTCCTCAGAACCCACATAAAGCTGAATGATCTAAGTGGTGCCTGTGTCTGGAGTCCATGTACGCTGGAAGGAAGCAGGAAGCACCCACACCCACACCCACTCTCTCTGTATCTGCCTCTTTGTCTCCCTCTCACTCAAATATGTAAATGTTTTAAAAAGAAAAAAATAAAAATTCCAAAACTTTTTTGGATTTAACTTGTCAGTTCTGTTTCCCTAGAGCCTTCTTTCCTCAGAGTTTCAAACTGGATGCCCGTTAGATATTTCTCATCTCAACAACTTTGGTGGAACTGTTTTCACCTTTTCATTGTCTGATTTTCATTCACTTTGATGGTCTTTACTAAGGTTTTCTTCTCATCTAATCCTCTTTGAACATCTTTTAATTTCGTCTGAATTGCTTACAATTTCACTTATTTTTTCCATTTTCCCCTAATCTCAAATATGCCTTCTTTGTTTCTTCCTCATTGTAGCCCATTTCTGTTAGTAAAATTTGTACTTAGAGATCTTTCCCCCCATATCCCTGAATAATTGTGTGGAGACGTTTAATTCAGTTCATAGATTATGTGACAATTTTTTCCTGCTTGGTGTCAAAGTGAATTTTTATCAGCTCATAGACTTTTGGGTTCATGATGCTTTTTTTTTTTTTATTCTAAAGAGTAGTTCTAAAGATAGCTGATACTAGGGTGGGTGGATAAAATAATTTTTAGTTGCTCCCTTACATAGAAATTATTAGATATAGTGTACAACAGCCATAAATGTATAAATGGTTTCAGGAGGAAGGACAGAGGACTAGTATGTCTTCCATACAAGGCATCTTTGCTGTCTTTCAGGATCTTTCATTTCCTTGGATCTTGTTTCTCTCAAGAGAGAATGCTCAAAGGTCAAGTTTCCATTCTACCTTCTGCATAGTAGGGCCACTTTCTATTGAGGCGCCAGATGAAAATTCATTCCTAATGTCTTCCACATCTCAGCATTAGCAGTGTGCAGCCACGCCACTCCTATGTCTGTTTAATCTCACATCACTTTCTTTTCCATACTTGAATGTCCGTCTCCTCCCTTCTTAGGAAGATGCTTGTGATTTCACTTAGAAGATATGAACCTAATGCAGGAAAAAAATCTCCTCATCTCGAAAAACCACATGATATCATCACAACTTCCAAGTCCCTTTGGAGAGGCTAAAGGGTCATCAAAGGTCAGTCGTGGTCCACAGTGAACTCCCTCAGAAGAGGTGTTTTTCCAAGCCTTTCCGCTGGGGCCCTCCCTACACGCATTTCACATCCCTCCTTTGCAGTCAGCCCTGACATGCCCATTCCTCTTCTTCATTATTCATGAAATTATGGTTGACTTCTTTTTTGGCAAGGTTTTATTTGAGCTGAAATACACTTTCTCTTTTCCATGTATTTACTCACTGAAATCTAACTCTCCAAGACGACTTCAAAGGAACCTCGAAACTTATGGTTTCCTCACACAAACTGTTAACTTGAAGCTTGTAAGGTGCTCCAACTTCCCACAGTGCCCAAGACATGGAGTTTTGTTGTTTATGTTGCCCTTTGTGGTCTGCATAGATCTTTCCATGCTGTTTGAATTTGGTCATCACAATTAAGATGCAGTGGTCTCAGGAGATGGCTCTCAGTGGGTGAGAGGGCTTGCTACACAAGCATGAGGACCCGAGTTCAATCCCCGGCACTCATAGCTATGCATGCTCCTAAGCCCAGCGTTGCAGGAGATGGAGGAAGGAGACTCATTGGGGGTCCAGCTCTGGTCAGCTCATGTAAGTGAAAAATGGCAAGAGATCCAGGTTCAGTGAGAGATGCCATTTTGAGTAAACAAGTCACAACAATGATGGATGAGTACACTCAATATTCTCCTCAGGCCTTGGAGTGTAAACATGTGGTGTGCACACATTTGCAAACACATATGTGTGCATAATACACACACACTCTCTCTCTTTCTCAGAGGAAACATACATCAGTGTGTGAGAGACAGGCAAATTAAATGTACTCCATTAGGGACAAGCCATTTCATTCACATACAAACGCATACACAAGAGCTTGAAATGAATAAACTTGCCCAGTGGTTAAAATGTTGTACAGTTACGCACAGAAATAGAACTAATTAAAAGCCACACATTTAGTGGACCTCAGAACATAAGGACCACAGAAATCAAGCATGTGTGAGTCTGTGTCTGGCTGTAGCAGAAGAAACACACAGGTCACCTCCTCTGCCAGTATCCAACCTTCTCCAGCTGCATGTCTGACTAGAAGACTATACTGAGAGTGAATTAATGTTCTTGTGTTGACTATGTATAGTGCTTTATAAATCCAATGCAAATAAACAACACCAGTGCCTCTGCATCCCATTCTCTGCCTATAAAACAGCAATCATAATATTTAAATAAGAACCTTCCAAGAAAGGTTGAGATAAATTAACTAGAGTCCATAAGCTACTTTCTAAATGAAAGCTTAAGTACTATCATTTAACTTTGATGGATGGGCGATGAACAGACGGTGGTCATATAAATTAATATATTAATATTTAAGAAAGAAACGGGCGAGAAATGAGAGATGAGGAATCAAAACGCGCGCATCTTGTCATTATTATTCAGGGTGGAGGTGTATGGAAGGGCTCTGAGCAACCAGGATGCCATCATTGTTTTTGCTTAACTACTAACATCATCTGTCCACAATTTAATGCAAAACCTATTTACAAAACAATGAAATGTGATCAGCAATTATTTTGAAGGGAAGAATAAACACACATATTCTTTGGGCCAATATCCTACCCAACTAGTTCAAAGAATGGCCATCTCTTTACATTAAGATGTTACTACTGGGCTGGAGGGATGACTCAGTGGTTAAGGTGCTTGCCTG
The DNA here is from genome assembly GCA_036346955.1 of Dipus sagitta. Taxonomy (NCBI): domain Eukaryota; kingdom Metazoa; phylum Chordata; class Mammalia; order Rodentia; family Dipodidae; genus Dipus; species Dipus sagitta. Next base: position 36,397,284 of record CM070772.1, on the reverse strand, counting down.
CAAAGCCTAACAACCTTGGTTCAATTCCCCAGTGTCCACATAAAGCCAGATGTACAAAGAGGTGCAAGTATCTGGAGTTTGTTTGCTACAGCTGGAGGCCCTGGCATGCCCATTCTCTGTCATTTCTCTTCTATCTCTATCTGCTTGCAAATAAATAAATAAAACTATTTTTAAAAATGTTACTACTGATCAGATATGAACAAGAATCACAAAGTTCATACTATTCTCGGTTAGATATGAACTGTTAGTTTTAATGAAAGAGCATTTATCTTTAAGTGCCCAGACTAGTCAAATTTTCTTTGTTTACTTTCTTAGTTGTTTGTTTTTTCAATCACAACAGTGTGAATAAAAAGGACTAAGGGCATATCTCCAAAATAGTCAGCAAATTGGCAAACAAAATTATAACCCATCAAAACTTCAACCTTACTTTGCCTTCACTCCCCCCCCACCCCTACCAAATATATATCCCTTTGTGACATTTTTACTCTTGCCCAAATCCTTGTTTCCATGGTAATATCTCCACCTGGATTATTTCACCACTGGAATGTCTGCAGAGTTTTTCTAGCTCTCTCTTTCTTAAATTGCTATTAGAAAAATCCAATTCTCCAGTTGGTGATGTAGACGAACTCCATAAATAGCTGAAGGCACATATCTCACCCACCCTCCAGCATGGCACAGGAGTTCTTACACAGATCTATTTTAGGTGCATTTAAAAATACTCGATAACAAAAGAAAGAAGACTCAAATTCAGACTCTGCAATGCAAACGATCTGAGATTCCAGGTCATAGGGATTCAAGCACCTTACTTAACACAAGGCCAACACTAAGAGCTATTAACAAACAGAAGAAAAAATAAAAATGAAATGAATGCTCACCTGTCTAGCAAGTTTTTTTATTTCCTTCATTCTTAGTGAGCCTAGATGTTCAATCTCTCGTCAGAACCCTGGAATTGCTAAGGGAACCCTAATTGCTAAGGGAGCTTTTAGGTGAATGTGCTCTAAACTATACTCCTATTAGGCTCTTTAAAGCTGTTTTGTTGACTGTGAATTCCTGTTCTGAGCTGTGCTGTCAAACTTTTGAAGACCTACACCACACTATTGCCTTGGAACTGACTGCTGTCAAAACCAATCCCATTCTAAAGGATACCTGACAAATGTCAAAGGCGAACTGAGTGTTGTGTATTTGATCTCTTAGTGCCAAACATGAAGCAGGGTTTCCAAGGAGGGCTGCCCACCATGGTGCAGGAGGTCCCGGGAGACGCTAGAGAAGACTCACAATTGAAAGGGACATCAGCGCTCGAGCTCAGATGCTCCTTCAAGAAATCCTAAGAAACCATCCAAAAGTTAGAATGAAACTTTCTAGAATGTTTAGTCACAAGTCAGATCAGTAACTCGGAAAAAAAAAAATTAACTCCATAGCAGAGTCTTAAACTACTACAGCAAATCATGGCCTTCATTATACCAAAGTGACTCATTTTTATTGTGTCTCTAGACTGCACACAAGCAGCTAGCATTTTCTCTACTGATGCACTTATCTTGGCAAGAGGAAGAGACTTGTCTTTCTCTATGTTCCAAAGCTAAAAGAGAAACAAAAGAATTCATAAAAACACAGACGAAAACTTTAAATGCCCCCAACAATAAAGTGCAAGTTGAAACTGACTAATATCATTTTATTTTATGCTGATTGGATAAATTACACAATTTAATTTTGGATATATTTTTTATTCACCTACTTTTTATTTTTTTTTATTTATTTATGTGATAGACAGAAGAGAGGATGGAAACACCAGAGCCTATAACCACTGCAAACGAACTCCAGACACATGTGCCACTTTTGCATCTGGCTTACATGGGTACTGGGGAATTGAACCTGGGTCCTTAGGCTTCGCAGGCATGTGCCTTAACCACTAAGCCATTTCTCCAGCCCTCACCTGCATTTGCTAGCTACATCATCAACATTGTACAGCATGTTGTCACTATCCAATTTTTGAAAGTTTATTTGTGTAAAGAAATCTGTATATTATAAGCAATGCACTTAAAATGCAAACACCTTCCCGTGAGCTGGAATGTTGTAAACACTGTTTTCATTTGTCTCATGAAGCATGTTTCTATTATTCAGGTCGGCCTCTAACATCCTTTGCTTATGGCCTTGGGTTATAATTTCGTATAGAAGAGATATTCAAGCTGATGGCTACTGTCACTTAGACCTTTTCTCCTAAACTTCCTTACTTTGCAGGAAGATAATATTCCCAAGAGAAACAGTTACCCTCAGTTCCACTGAGGAATTTCACTATGCAGATCACCACCAATTTCTTCTTGAGGGTTCAACTTTTCACTTTCACATTTAGAAACAGGCCAATCAGTTTGAGAAGCCAGTTCTGAACACAGGACTATCAAAATGAAAAAGAAACATCTGGGGCTTGTGTATAGTAATTTATGTACAAATATACAGCTTATATGGACATATAAATATACAAGTATATGTATATGTAATAATATTCAATGTTGTATTTTTACATTATTTTATTTTAGTTATTTGAGAGAAAGAGAGAGAGAGAGGAAGGGAGGGAAGGAGAGAGAGAATGGGCATGTCAGGACCTTCAGCCACTGCAAACAAACTCCAGAACCATGTGCAACTTTGTGCATCTGGCTTACATGAATCCTAGAGAACTGAACCTGAGTCCTTATGCTTCACAGACAAGTGCCTTAAACTCTAAGCTATACCTTCAGCCCCCAAAGTTGTATTTTCATATTAGCATTTTTGCTATCTTTATATCTACCTCAAAATGACATTTATTTCATTATGTATGTTTACTGGAAAGAGCATTCCTAAAGTTTATGGTTGGACAGTCTTACATTCTAAGACTTATTTCCTCATTTAGAAACACAGTTTTAAGAATCAAATGCAGTGGGCTGGAGAGCTGACTCAACAGTTAAGGTGCTTGCCTGCAAAGCTTAATAACTTGCGTTTGATTCCCCAGGATCCACGTAAAGCTAGATGCACAAGGTGGCACATATGTCTGGAGTTCATTTGCAGTGGCTAGAGACCTGGGCAGGCCATTCACTCAAATTCTCCATTTCTATATCTCTCTGTCGAATGAATAAATCAATAAATACTTTTAAATAATTTTTATTTATTTATCTAGAGAGAGAGAGAGAGAGAGAGGGAATGGCTACACTGGAACCTCCAGTCACTGCAAATGAACTCCAGATGCATGTGCCCCCTTGCACATCTGGCTTACGTGGGTCCTGGAGAATCGAACGGGGATCCTTTGGCTTTGCAGGCAAATGCTTTAACTGCTAAGCCATCTCTCAAGCCCTAAATAAGTTATTTTAAAAAAGAACCAAGTGCAGTCACACATGTTAAAGGACTACAAAGACATCTGTTCATAAGCACTACTTTCCATTTGTACGCTCATTTCAGCAATATCCCTCATATGAACTGTAGTTTATTTAACCTGGAAAGTTTTGAAGCAATTAAAAAAAAAGACCTTTCCTGGGGACTAAAAGCCACCCCCATTTACGCCTCACACTGTGAACCACTGGATGCCATAGTTTCTGTAGTTATTTCAGATGCGTTCCATTCCTTGCCCCCAGGAAGGAGAAAAACTCTTCTTGGTTGTCACAGAGCAAAGAATTATTCTGTCACATCTGTTAACACACCTGGAGCTCACACAGGGAACAATGGCTTCAGAGTCTGAACTTTCTGTCCTGTGATCGCAGAATCAGGAAATAGCATTGTTTATAACTGCACACAGTCTCCCCCCTTCTCTGCCACATATGCTTTCAGGAGTGCAGAGACAGGGTCTTCTACTCAAACCAAGTTGTCTTTGAGTTGCTTCCATTTAACTAAGTCTCAACAAAGTCTAGTGTCAATGAAGTGGTTTCCTGTTTATACTGGTCAACACGAGTTTCATGGGGTAAAACCTTCATATTCTGTACAGTTAGTGCATTGAACTCTGGTGGGTTCTTGCTCTGCTTTGCTTTCAAGAATTTGTTTGTTTTAGGTAGGGTCTCCCTGTAGCACAGGCTGACCTGGAATTCACGATATAGTCTCAGGCTGTCCTCAAGCTTACAGCGATCCTCCTACCTCTGCCTCCCAAGTGCTAGGGTTAAAGGCGTGCGCCACCACACCCAGCCTACCTTAAAGAGGTATGGTCAGGGCAGAACAATGCTATACTTGTTGCTTGGTGGCCTTGTTCTTCAGTAGTCCATGCCGGAAATCCTGCAGACAATCACCTGTCACAGATGTCATAAATAGAAGCCTCACACATTTCAGCTTAAGCCTGAGTTCAGCATCTCAATTTCATTTAAAAAAACTGGCCAAAACAAGAGAGAGAGAAAGAGAGAGAGAGAGAGAGAGAGGGAGGGAGGGAGAGAGAACCTGTACTATTGAAAATAAATGAGATTGGATTTTGGAAAACTAGAAGGATAATGGGAGGTTGCAGTGTGAAAGGGTCTGTGGGAAAGATTTCATAATTTGTTCCGTTAGTTTTGTTAACAGAAAGGCTGTGCGGTCCAGCCTCAGACCACTGGTAAGGGATTTAGAATCACAACAGAAACAGACTTCTGTGTATGTCTGAGAAGGAGTTTCTAGATTAGTTTAACAGAGGTGGGAATACCCACCCAAACTGTGAGCTGCACCGTGCAAAGGCTGGGCATCCTGGGGTGGATAAAGAGGAGGAAGAGAGCCAGACACCAACATCCATGTCTCTCTGCTTCCTGGCTATGGATTGGATGTGAACAGTGACTCCCTGCTCCTTCAGCCACACAGTCTCTTCTCGGCCAGAATGGACTAGACCCACTTTAAATGTGAGTCAAAATAAACCCTTCCTCCTTAAATTACATTTTTTCAGGTACTTATCTGAAGCAGTGATATATCCAGAAGGAACAAAAAATAAATAAAAGAGGACCCTTTGCAGTATAATATATACATCACAGAAGCAGTGGTAGATTTCAAGCCCAACACTGACAGAGGTCATAGAGACTGTGGGCCATTTGCCTTTTGGTACCGTGACTTCTGAGGTGCGTCAGGCTGTGTCACAGTCCTCTTTCGTAAGGGAAGGATGAAGGTTTGGAAGCTGTAGCTGATGATTTGGGGCTGGCAGCACAGCCGGCAAATGCCACATGCTATCACAGGAAAATGTTGTATCTGAAATTGATTAATAGATTCATATACATTCCCTGAATGGCACAAATGATTGCTTTCAGAGCCAGTGAGAGTTGTGGAGAAATTGTAGCATGAGTGGTGTGTGGAGTGTGACAGGGATGGTTCTGGACCACTCTCTCGTAGGCAGCCTTTGAATCCCTGCAGAGCCACCGAATCCCCATTGTCAGCAGAGGCATTGAACCAGGCCAATTACCACTGGATTCAGGAGCCATGTACTTAATCTGTCTTTGAAGAAGTAGCTCCCATTTTAGTCATTGACATTTTATTTTACCTCTTCTCTGCTGAGAGAGTGAATGACTCATTTAGAAGTAAAAAAAAAGAAAAAAATACTTGAACTGCTTAAAATATTGATGTGATAAGTGCCAGAACTTCGAAAAGGAAGCATGAAAATTGGCATTTAAATGATGTCCCCAAAGATCCCACAGCTTTTGTATAGCATGGACTGGATATTGGAGTGAACCTGTCTGATTCAGAATTCACTTCTGAATGCTTCCCAGCAGGGCTGTGGTGCCTGACCCATGCCACATAAAGCCACCCTGTGGAGAAGCCTTTTTGGGGGGGGGTTAATATTTTAGCCTCTGCTTCCACGGCCTGTCAGAAGTCCTACTACAGAATTTTTCTATATATTTTTTCTAATAACTCATCTGAATAGATAACTCATTTCAATTACAAAAATATTTTAAAGGGCTCTTGGGTTAGCTAGCTGAAGTCTTACCCACTACTTCGGACAGACAATGTATGAGATAGACATATTTGCATGCCACGCTTGCACAGGCTATGCTAATCTCTTCTGTATCACTTCAATTTCAGTATATGAAGTTCAGCATTCCCCTAGGGATTTGTTGAACACAGGTTGCTAATTTCCAGCCCCAGAGAATCTGTTTTCAGATCTGGGATAAAACCCAGGAGATCTTGCAAACCTGGCATCATGGACAGAACAACCCATGCCCTCTTTGCACAGAGCTGCACAGAACCCTAATGATAGCACACTACACACAGAATTTGAAAGAATATGATGCATGAAACTTAAATTTCTAACTACCTGTCACAATGGCTTTTATTTGAACAAATACTGATTAATTCCAATTTTATCTAAATGACTTCTCAAACACTTGAACAGGCTGGAAAATTAAGTACCGGGAATGAGGAACTGCACAAGCAAGAAGGTGAGGAAGAGAAGGAGAAAGTTCAGTTGATCAGATGAGAGGAGGAAGATCCCTGGAGGATGGAGAAGGTAATGACCACCCGTATGCCACCCACCCCCCAAATCAGTACTTGACCAATAGTCTTTATTATTATTATTATTATTATTATTATTATTATTGTTATAGAGAGTGAGTCAGGGAAAGAGAGAAACAGAGAGAATTAGCGTGTCAGGGCCTCCACCACTGCAATCACGCTCCAGACTCTTGCGCCACCTGGTGGGCATGCGCAACCTTGCGCTTGCCTTACCTTTGATAGTCTGGCTTAAGTGGGATCTGGAGAGTTGAACATGGGTCCTTAGGCTTTATACGCAAGCGCCTTAACCACTAAACCATCGCTCCAGCCCCAATAGTCTTCTTCTATCTGTGACAGATTCCATTCTAACAGGAGCATAGATACCCTCTTTCACTCAAAAATATCTGTTGTCAAGTGGCATCCTATACAAGGGTGAACCCTGTTTCCACTCTCATTTTCCCCCACACTATGCACCTAAGCAAGAATGTCTCTTCATCTTGTCCTCCTCTCTATACATTTGGCAATAAGAGTCTGATCCATTCCTGCCTAAACCATCAGGCCATCACTTCCTCATGCCAATGCTATGTTGAATTATACATCAGCTAATTCTCTATCTTAAGGCTAAGAGTCCATCCCTGGGTTGCAACTTCACAATTTTCACCAGGTAGCTTGGTGGTTTTGGAAAATGACTTCGTTATTAGGTTCTCAGTGTCATTCTTTGTAAAACAGTGCTCGTAGCAATGCCAATATCAGACAATAACAGAAGGAAGTGCTCTGAAATCTGTGAGGTATAAGTTATCATACATTCCTATCACTTTCATGAGACAAGATCCTCAGAGGAAGTACATTTACAATACCAAGGAATCCTTCTGAATAAACCAAAAGAGAACATTGTTTCAAAAGATATTTCTCATGAAATCCAACAATAAGTGATGTTTCAGGATCTTAATAAGTATTTCATGATTGTCTTCCCTAAGATCTTTGTAGTACCTTTAAATGGTAGTTTAGTTATTGCCAAAAAAGTGTCATTTTACGTCAAAACACAGCTGACTGCTCGGGATGTGGCTTTGATGGCAAAATGCTTGTCACACAAGCATGAAGACCTGAATTTGGATCCTCAGTACCCACATGTAATGACTTTTGTGTTGCTGGGACAAGACACCTGGCAAAAGCAGCTAATAGGGAGAAAATGTTTCTTTTGGCTTACAGAGCAAAGGCGAATTTTTAGCATGGCAGGAGAAAGGATGGTGGAGCAAAGGACAGACATGACATCTTGCCAAAGCAGCCGTGAGAAAGCAATAATGATGAGCTGAGCTCTGGTAGGGGAAACTAAGCTATCACATCCCAAGACTCACCTCCCCCAATATAAATTTTCCACCAGGGCTCCACCTCCCAAACTGCTAGCAGTTTTCAAAACACATGAGGCTATGGGGCAGGGGCATTCCTCATTCAAAGTACCACACCACATACATGCTGGGTGGGATGGTGTGTGCCTACAATTCAAATTCTTGGAAGGCAGACAGCGGTGGATCCCCGAGGCAACCTGGAAAGCTAGATTAGCCAAATTGGTGAGCTCTGGGTTCAAAGGGAGACAACGTTTAAAAAAGAGGGGGTGGGGTGTCCAGCTATAGAGAGAGACACCTATATAGACCTCATGCCTTCACACTCAAACTCACACATGAACACATTCTTGCACACATTCCCACGTGCATATGATCATGCATATACAAATGCATGTTACACATAACTATACATAAAAAAATAATTTAAAGAAAATAGACAAAATGGGCCTGGTTCTGACAAAACACCACCGGGTACCCTTATTTATTCATTGCTAATTATAGTTGTCATTGTCCCATCATCCGTACAGTAGGTTGATGTCTTCAAGACTAGGAGTAGTGGGTAAGATCATTATCGCTGGCCAAGCACATAGAAGATGACATATGTGAAACCCTTCATTCATTTTCCAGTGTCCTCCCTGGGAAGTTAACGTTAGGATCAGTTCCCACCTCCATGCCTAACAACGTGCCCCGCTTGTAAGGCTGAATGAATAAACAGAGCTGATATCAAGGTAAGCAGAGTTAGTAAATAGGAAGCAATTAGAGTTCCATTAAGAGCTAAGTTGGGTGTATCGTGAGTAACCACAGGTCCAATAAAAGTACAGAGAAGAGGGCGACCACTGGGAACACTGTGTGGAGGATGAGGGGCTTGCAACACAACCATGGCTTCAACGAGACAACAGACACTAGACTGAAGGCTGAAACAGCCAGTAGTTAATAATTATTCCATGTTGCAATTCCTTGTTCTTTCTATAAACGTCATGAGGTAAGTACTCTTAGAATTCCTATTTTTATAGAAAAAGAAACCGAGGCAGAAGTATTAAGTACTTTTCTCATGTCACAGGAAAAGTGCTGGAGGCAGAAACACACACAAACACACACACACACACACACACACACACCACACACCACACACAAACCACACACACACACACTTGGTAAACAACAGAATCCACCCTGGTCACCTTAAATGTAGATAGAATGGGATTTTGTTGTTATTAAATACTGGCTTATAAAACGTCTGCCGCTGTTTTTTTTTTTTAATAAAAAGCAACTTAATACATGGAATACTATGTTAAATACTGTGTATATAATTTTACTTATTTCAACTAAATTCTGCATTTCTAACTATACCAGATTTAAGCAGAGAAAGGTTTCACATCCCTCCCTGGAAGACTTTTTGTAAGCTCAAAACACACCACATCAAAGTGTGAATATGCACAACTGTACTAGCATGCACTTCTGGAATGGCACTGCAGAAATCAGAAGACACTGTTAGAAAATAAAATTTGAAAAGATAAGCCATTTAAAACAGATGAAGTGGATGAGCATTCTGTATGTATGTGATGACTCTATAATACAATAGGCATTTTAAATTAATGATGTCTGTACAATTCATACTCTTTTTTACAAAACAGCTTATGGTAAGACTCATGATGTTCTCAGACACAGAAACATATTCATGTTTAGTGAACACAGTCTTGCCTGGAGGGTATGTGATCTTGTACATGAGGAAGTCATATGTTCGAGCTGAAAATAATATTCAGACTGTCAGGTTTCTGAACTGGGCCAGTATTAAATGCATTGCTCATAGAATGTACTTCAACTTAAATTCCCTGTTGTATTTTTTGTATACATAGATTATAATAGTCCATTTTAAAGGTACCAAGTACTCATCTTTCATAAAAAATTTCTAACAAAACTTGAACAATCTCAGGAGGCTTATCTGCCTACATTGTTAGAGCTGAGGGAGGCTGCGGAACTTAAACTCATTGCTGGATTAAATTCTCTAAAGTAAAAAAAACAAACAAACAAACAAAAAATACATGAATAAATTTTAAGACTATACATTCAGGTAGTTCTTAAGAAGTTAAGAAAGATAACGTTTTAACTAAAGTCTAAAGAGAAACAAGATAGTCTTACAGGACATAGGCTCTAAGAATCAATAAGCTACCTCTAATCAGGCCAGGCACGGTGGTGCAAACCTTTAATCTCAGCACTTGGGAGGCAGAGACTATATAGTGAAATCCAGATCAGCCTGGACTACAGGGAGACCCTACCTCAAACAAAACAAAACAAACAAACAAACAAACAAACAAAAACCTGTCTTAATCGCTATCCTTGTGGCTTCCCTGAAAAATATACAATTACTTATGTCAAGACCACAGCAATAAAATTGAAATCTTTTTTTTTTTGTTTGTTTATTTATTTATTTGACAGCAACAGAGAGAAGGAGGCAGAGAGAGAGAGAGAGAGAGAGAGAGAGAGGGAGGGAGAGAATGGGCGCGCCAGAGCTTCCAGCCTCTGTAAACGAGCTCCAGATGCGTGCGCCCCCTTGTGCATCTGGCTAACGTGGGTCCTGGGGAATTGAGCCTCGAACCGGGGTCCTTAGGCTTCACAGGCAAGCGCTTAACTGCTAAGCCATCTCTCCAGCCCGAAATCTTAAAGTTAAGAAGTGAGAATAGTCCCGGTGGCTGTGAGATTTCATTGGAAATTGAGACAAAGTGCACGTTTCTTTTCTAGAGAAATCTTCTGACAGTATTTTTTTATAAAGGACTGACCAGTGACAGTGGGCACACGTCCAGTAAGACATATTGACCAAACTGGCCACTAAGGTGTATGCCTTGAAATCATACGCATTCTTCTCAGTGGAGACTGACATGATTTGTACGATGAAGAAACAAAGAAAAAGAAAGATAATCACCCATTGACATCTCTGTGCTGTTACATCTTTATGAAATTCTGGATCCACAAAATACTACTAAAGGGAGTACTCTCTACTCCTTTGAAAATTAATTTACTATTTATTTATTTATTAGTAAGCAAAAAGAGGTACAGAGAAAATGGCCACACCAGAGCCTCTTACCACTGCAAACAAACTCCAGAGACCATATATATGATATCACTTTATTCATCTGCCTTTACATGAATACTGGGGAACTGAACTCAGGCTGTTAGGATTTGCAAGGAGGAACCTTTAACCATTGAATCACCTCTCCAATCCTAAGCATTTTTTTTTTTTTTTTGAGGTAGGGTTTCACTCTAGCTCAGGCTGACCTGGAATTGACTATGTAGTCTCAGGGTGGCCTCAAACTCATGGCAATTCTCCTACCTCTGCCTCCTGAGTGCTAGGATGGCATGAGCCACCATGCCCAGCCATTATGTTTTTAAAGTTAGAAAACATCATCAGGAGGGATGGACAGATGGCTTAGCAGTTAAGTACTTGCCTGCGAAGCTGAAGGACCCTGGTTCAAGGCTCGATTCCCCAGGACCCACGTAAGCCAGATGCACAAGGTGGCACATGTGTCTGGAGTTCGTTTGCAATGGCTGGAGGCCCTGGAGCACCCATTCTCTCTCTATCTGCCTCTTTCTTTCTCTGTCTATTGCTCTCAAATAAATAAATAAAAATAAAAGTTTAAAATAATCAGCAGGATGAGGGTATATAGTTAAATGAGAGATTAAAGATGCATCATTGGTAAAAGAAAACGGAGCAAAAGCAGCTGTGGATATTCAAATGGAAAGTGACCCTAATGTATTCCATTATAGTAGCAACCACGTGTGAGTAAAAGGCATTGTACTTAATGAATGCTGGCCTTGACCTCAACATTGTTTTTGCTGTGGAGGAAGAAATTCATGTAAGGAGAGGAGAGATCTTCATGGTTTGTCTGATGAGTTGAATTGTTCCAGTTAATAATTGGAACAGATTGTCCGATTGGAATCTAATGTCCCTATTGGCTGCCTAGGCAAAAAAATCCCCAGATCAGACATTGCAGTTCTTAATTGTATGACATTTTAGAAAAGTGAATAAAGACTTAAAAACCTATCAGGAAAAAAAAAGTCAAAGACATGATCATATTACCTCGATATAAAAGCTATTGATACATCAGGATATTTTCTTCCCCCCAAATAACAATTCAATAATAATGCTTTCTTTCAACAACAAAAAAAGTAGGGATTAAAAAAAAAGGAGCCAGATACTACAAAACAACAGAAACTGGCATCTAGGTTATTATCTGACCTGAGACCAAGGATTATGAACACAGATAAAAGGAACATTCATAATGATGAGGGAAGAGGTCCGATTCTCAAGAGAGCATAACAGTCCTAAATTTTATACACCTTAGTAACCTTTGAGTTGATGCAATAAAATCTCCATTCACAAATAAAACTGCATAGGCAATTGTGTATTAAGGATCACACAATGAGTGATAAGGGGGGTGCCCATGTCTTGTGAGTTGAAATCCTACCATTATTGCAAGCTATGTATCTTTGAATGACTCCTGAGAATGGCTGTCTAAATTGTATTTTATGTTTTCACTTATGTATATTTCATATTTGAAGGAGATTTTGTAGAGGATGATAAATAATTAGGTTTCACTTCTATTTCCAATCTAACAATCTGTTTCAATTATTAACTGAACAATTCAACTTTTGGATCTAATATAATTATCAATAGATTTGTCTAGTACCTGCCATCTTGTTATTTGTAATCTATTTCTCCTACCTTTTTTAACATACTACTTTTTTTTTTTTTTTTTTGGTTTTTAAGGTATGGTCTACTCTAGCCCAGGCTGACCTGGAATTCACTATGTAGTCTCAGGCTGACCTCGAACTCAAAGCGATCCTCCTATCTCTGCCTCCCAGGTTCTGGGATTATAGGTGTGCACCACCACGCCTGGCTTTTAACATACTTTTTTTTCAAGATTGCCAAATCATTTTCACTATTGCCTCACTAACTGTATTAGTTACTTTTCTGGTTGCTATGACTAAATATTTGACAACTTAAGAGAGAAAGGATGTATTTGGGCTCGTGGTTTGAAAGCACAGTGTCCATGCCTACAGGGAAGGCATGGTGGAGTTCAAGGCCATGCGAACATGTGGTGAGGACTCTTCACATAATGCAGACCAGGAAGCAATGAAAAGTCAACATAGACACTCAGGTGGCTTTTTCTCTTTTCCTTTACATCAGCCCAGGACCTCAGCCCATGGGATAGTTGCCAACCACATACAGGGTAGGTCTTCCCTCCTCAGCCAAACTTCTCTGGAAACTCCCTCAGAGACACAGTCAGAAGTGTGTCTCCTGGATGATCTCAAATCCACTCAGTGTTCTCATTTCCTTCAAGTCCGTTGAGTGTGATCAGAAGGCACAGATGTTTCAAGGTCCTTGTGATGGTTAATCTTAATTATCAACCTGATAGGATCATGAATCCATTTAGAGCCCTGCCAGGCTAGTGTCCTAGCCAGGCTAGTCTGTTAGGACATTTCCAAGAAGGGCTGAGGGATGAAGAACTTTCTCCAGAGTGGTGGCACTTTACAGAGGCAGAAGCCTCTTTGCAACTGGCTGATGAGAGCATCAAATTCTCTGGTTGCCATCCTTTGCTGATATCAGAACCCAGTAAGTGGACAGAAGTCCAGTGGTTGTCCAGGAACCCCCAGGTCTTAACAACTGTCAGACTGGGACTTCTGAGGCATCCGTCCATGTGAACTGAGCAGTGATCAGAAGCTACAACCTCTTCAGTGTGTAGAGAGCCACTGTTTGATTACTTATCCCATATCATGTAATCCGATTTAATAATATATTATATATATTATATATATATGTACATATATATATACATATTTAATATCCATGAAATATATTTTCATCTTTATCAGTTCTGTTCCACTAGAGCACTGTGACTAATATAGTCCTGAACTACAAAGTCACTTCTTCTGTCATTTCTGGATGTGTCTTGATTCATTTATTTTATTCAAGTATGAGTACTAGCTTCTTATTTCCTTGTACACCTATTAATTTTAACTGGATGTCACACAGTGTAATTTTTGCATGATTTAGTGCAAGATTTTCTATAGTACATTTTTTTTTTGTTCTGGGGTAGAATTGAGCAATGTTCATATTAATTTGATCTTTTTAGTGGTTGATTCTTACTTAGGTTGATCATGGCAGACCTGAGCTATTTCGTCGATGTTCCATGCTTGAAGAGGTCTTGCCTCTTCTGTTCTGGGCAGACTTTTTAACTCCAAGAATGGTTGAGCTTATGGCCTTAGTGGTATCTCTCTGCCTTCCTCCACTGGCAGGAAGATAAAGACCCAGCCAAACCCTTAAGAGGATCCTTGTACAGATAGCCAGTAGATGCTTCTTGAAATACAACTCCCTCCTCCCTGTTAACACGCCCATCGTAAGGCAACAGCCCTGACCTCCCCAAGTTCCACACCCCATTAAATGCTCAGTTTGCTAAAACCTTTCTTGGCTTCTTTGTCCTTGCTTGACAGTCCCAGCGCTCCCTTTAGGCCACAGCTGAGGCAACGATAGTTTCTTCAGCATTGCCCTTCTGCCCGCTGTTCAGTATGGGGTAAAAACCAGTTCCGACATCCTTTGGTTTTGTGGTTCTTCATGTTGGAGGGCCAAATTCCTCAAGTCAGTACTTCCGGGTCAGAAGTAAAAGTCTTCCAGGGGTTAAGTAGGATATTTTTGTAAGGGAATTCATAAACTCAGAATCGATGGGCAAATACGAGCCTAACCAAACACATCTAGAGAAAAATGCAGGTTTCATAGTACAGATACACACACACACACACACACACATACACACACACACATATTACAGATACATATATATACATATTTTTTTTCTTATACGACTAGGTTAAGAAATCGAAGTAACGCACAATCTTGAATAAGCTCTACTATTCTTAAAAGGTTAATTTGCCTCAACTCAAAATCCCCAAATCACTCAAAGCACGAAATTTCTTTAAGAAATACTCCTTTTTGGAAATACCTGATCCTATAAAAATGCAAATGTCTGTTTGAAAGGAGAGCATTTTATGTTCTCCTTATCTAAGGAGTCTGGGTTACAACTGGCCATCGGTAGGTATCTTGAATCATTAGAGCACAATGAGAGGTTGGTTCCACGAGACAAAGGAAAAAAGTGAAAGAAGAAAAAAATTACTTCTAAACGGAAGAGGAAGAGAGGAATTAGGAACTTCAGAGCTGTGCCCAGGGCAGGTCCTGAGGGAAAAGACTTGTGTGCCTGCTATATTTCCCTTGGGTACTATCTGTAATTACTATCACAGCTCATTGATTTTCAATTCTTTCTATTAATACAGTTATTGGCCATTCTGACATTATTAAAATCAGCCCAAGTCTGCATCTTGAGTGTAAAAGATCTCTCCCCTAATACATGAGGCCTTCTGAGTACAGAAAAGGCCTCTTCACATTAGCAAAAACATGGCTTCTGCCTGTTTTCCTTTGAAGCCAGGTAGTAACATACAAAGATTTCACTACAGATGAAAAGGTCTCCAGCTGTGGGTCATCAGACAGCATTAAATGATAAGCAAATTCATATTTCCAAGATAATTCTACCAATTTACTGGCAATGTCAACCCCTGTTCCACAGTAGGAGGGGAAATAATGAGGCCCTGTTAAAGGCCAAATCAAGTGGCATTTTTAATAAATGCCTTTTTTCTTCACTTCTGATAGCCATTAAAGTAATAGTGTCTTACTAAGCCTTTACATGCAAATTTCCATTAAATCTTTAATGTTGAGGGAAAAAGTTAGGCTTGTTGATGGATGGATTTTTTTTCCCCCAATGATACTAAATTTTCATGTAACTGCCCATCTTAAAGAGGAGTTCAATAGCACATCTCCAGGTTCAGCTGTTAATAATTGCACCTATCTATATGTCTTTATTAAGTCTAAGAATTGGTGTCTTATTCCAAACAGCACTAGTCACAAAATGCCCTCTCTTCTACAGTGAGGCACACAGGCTCTCACTTCCAATAGACAGCAGTGGAATGAATCAGTATTTGTTGAACCCGCTCTCCTCATGAGCTCCTGGGCTGAGATGATGGGGAATAATGTAGAGCATAAGGCAGGAAGAGTTCTGCTCTGAGAACATTCCCTGGCAGCTGCTTCACAGTGCTTATCAGCTCCTGGATATAGAAATACCCTCTCCACTGTGTTACAAATGCCCTGCAGGACGGTTTCTTAAAGTTCCTATAAGCTATCCCATTGGAAAAGACGGAGTCCCACCGTCCTCTTTTCTCCAAAGTCTAAAATACGGGTACTTGCAAGGATATCTGTTCTGAGCAAGGCTGCTTATTTTCTGTCAGTGAGAGAGCAGAGTATGTGAACCTGTGTCTGCCAGATGCAACCTCTCTACCCCTCCCAAGGTCCATGGCTATGCCAAAGGGCCCATTAAGTTCTATCCCCACCAATCACTTAGTGCCAGGGGGGTGACAGATAAACAAAAGACCCACTCATTTTCACTCTCTGGCCTTATATGGCGCACCAACCTACTGGCTATGGATCAGAAAGCAAAGGAGCTAACGGCCCAACACTTCAGAGGTTGGGGCAGGGGCCCAAATCAACTCCTTTGGGCAGAGGTACAGGTGAGAAAACCTGATATCTATTTTATTTTAGAGAGAGAAAGCAAGACAGAGAAAGTGACAGAGGAGGACGGAGAGAATGAGAGAAAATTGGTACGCCATGGCCTCAGCCACTGCAATGGAACTCCAGATGCTTGTGCCACCTGGTGCGCATGTGAGACCTTGTGCTTGCCTCACCTTTGTGCATCTGGCCTACATGGAATCTAGAGAGTTGAACATGGGTCATTTAGCTTTCAGGCAAGTGCCTTAACTGCTAAGCCATCTCTACAGCCCTTTTTTTTTCTCATACTTTGACAGAGCCCTTCTTATCTTTTTTAACATTATACTTGAAAGAACTTCAAACAAAATTAGGGAAAATAAGCAAGCCTACCTTGTCTCCATCACACAGCATCAATAATAATGAAACCATGACTACTCATTTCATCTCTCGACCCATTTATTCTCCCTTCCCATTTTATCTTGTAACAAATAACAAACCATATCATTTCATCTATAAATATCTGGTATCTTTGAAATATATTAGCCCAGAATCTTATGGAGGGGGGGGGGAAGAGACAGACTCTCATATAGTACAGGCTGTTTTTTAATTCTTTACCCTCTTGTCTCCAACCCCTAGGTGTTGTTAGTAAAATCATGTGCCCCCAGACCTGGCTACAGAATGTCTTTTATTTTGTAAATGTAGGCAAAGGTCAACTTCACAATGAAATTGTGTCATTTTAGTATAATCATCATCTCATTTAAATATTCTATTTTATCCCATGTTAATGTCTATCAGAATTTGATCAATCTCTAGAGATAACCTCAAATAAAATCTCAAATCAAACCATATAAGGATTTCAGCTGGGGCTGGATCTGGTGCTTTTGGTTTATAATCCCAGCTACTTGGAGGGCCAAGTAGAAAGATTTCAAGTATAAGTACTACCTGGACAAGATAGTGAAATCCTGTCTCATAAAAGAAAAACTAAAAGGAGGGCTAAGGAAACAGCTCAGTAGTGGACCCCTTGCCTTGCTTAAGTGAGGTCCTCACTCGATCCCTGCTATGGGGGGGGGGGGTGATGGGAGAAAGCTTGTAGTTTGGTATTAAAATTATCATTAGAATTACAAAGAGACACTGATGTTGGAATCTCTACTCAATAATTTAGAAGCGATAGGGCCACTTTCTATTTTTAAATTTTGTTTTGTTTTGTTTTGTTTTTATTTATTTATTTGAAAGTGACAGACAGAGAGAGAAGGAGGAGGACAGATAGAGAACGGCTATGCCAGGGCCTCCAGCCACTACAAATGAACTCCACATGCATGCACACCATTGTGCATCTGGCTTACATGGGCCCTGGGGAATTGAGCCTGGAACTGAGGTCCTTAGGCTTCACAGACAAGTGTGTAACTGCTAAGCCATCTCTCCAGCCCCCATTTTCTATTTTTATTTTTTAATTTATTTTTATTTTTTAGAGAAAGCAAGAGAGAGAGAGAGAGAAAATTGATGCGCCAGGGCCTCAGCCACTGCAGTGAAACTCCAGACACTTGTGCCACCTAGTGGGCATGTGTAACCTTGCACTTGCCTCACCTTTGTCTGCCTGGCTTATGTGGGATCTGGAAAGTTGAACCTGGGTCCTTAGGCTTCGTAGGCAAGCACCTTAATGACTAAGCAATCTCTCCAGCACTCTATCTTTCTTAAAAGGGAAAATATTTATTTACTACCCAGCAAAGGTAGGCAGGCAGGCTTCAGTGAGGCTAGGTGGTCAGCACTCTTCATAGCTAAGCTGAGGAGGATGAATCACGATCCACAGAGCTGGCACCTGGCTGAACAAGCACTTGAAATCAAGCCTGTCTCACTTGAACATCTTTTCCTTTCTTTCTTCCCCACATAGGTAGATTCACTGGCTTATCGTGGTTAAAGTCATCATGAGAAATGCTTTCTTTCTCCCCCTTGCCCTTTCTCAGATCATCCACGATCTGACAAAACCTGAGAAGGAAGTTCTCATCTGCAACACCCCCACTGTACAGATGAGGGGAGCGGCCCGGAGACAGATATGAGGAACTTCCAAATGTCAATCAAGCCGGTGAATTACCAGGCCTGGAACTCAATCATGTTTTATGTCTTTGAGGCAGTGCCCTTTCTCTGCATTCCATCTCATCTCTGGGTGTAACAGCAATAAAACTCTTCTTCCTACTATAGTCCTTTGCTGAATAACATGTTAGAACATCCAAGAGCTGGCAGCATTTGGGAAGCTCTTGTAACAGCAGGGCCCGTCACCAAAGGTCACAGACAAAGTCAGTCCCACAGTCCTTGCTGTGCCCATGAAGCGCATCATCAGAGCTCAGCCCGTTCCTAACTCACTGCATAGGAGCTTGCGCTGTAGTGCGGAGAGACTTGAAGAAACAGAAGTCCAGTGTCAGGAGACTGCACTGACAATCTACTGAGCTGTCACAGGAGGGAAAGCCTGAGCCAGGACATTCCAAACAGAAGGCTTTAAGGGTTAGTGCAGTCAGACCTAACCAGTTCACCTGGCCACAGGACAAAGACCTCTACCAACAATGAGAAAAAAAAAAAATATATATATATATATATATGTATATATATATATATGAATGTATGTATGTAGATAGATAGATAGATAGATATCTGATATTTTAATTCTGATATTTATGCTCCCAATATCCTCCCAGGCAGACAAAGTAGTATGACAGCTAGCTAACTGGGCTTGGACTGTTCACCATGCTAGTAAATTAATCATTTATTTACCATGTATATGCCACGTGGCAGGAACCATAAGAGATACATGGGAGAAGCCGGGCGTGGTGGCGCACGCCTTTAATCCCAGCACTCGGGAGGCAGAGGTAGGAGGATCGCTGTGAGTTCTAGGCCACCCTGAGACTCCATAGTGAATTCCAGGTCAGCCTGGGCTAGAGTGAGACCCTACCTCGAAAAACCAAAAAAAAAAAAAAAAAAAAAAAAAAAAAGAGATACATGGGAGAAAACATAGGATTTTTTTTTTTTTTTTTTTGCCCTTGAGAGTTTGCAAACATATTGAAGCGACCTGACCACAATCACATGCATAGAACTCCTTAAGCAAATGGGACAAGGCAGGCAGAACTTCTCAGAGGAGAGGTCTGGCCTGCCTCACATCTTCCTTTGAGCTCTGAAATGTGCTCATTTCAGACCGGAATTCCCTGAGAAGAGCTAGAGAAAGGCAGAGACCAGAAGACAGCAGGAGACCCTAGCAACTACCGAAAACAATGGCAGAGAAAAAAAGAAATGTCCTTGTGGTACATGGAAACAATGTTTTAAATGTTGTTTGGAAAAAAAAAAATCAACTTGTTTTTTTCACAAAAGACTTAAGGTTACAGTCTCAAGACTAGGTAGGTATTTATACATTCAACTGATAACTGATGTCCCAACGTTGGGGTTTCTCATTCATTGCTGTGAGTTCGCTAATACCTTCCATCATTTCCAAAAGCCCCTAACTGCACATGTGATTTACTTAAGTCTCTCTAACAGGTTTACATTTCTTTATGATGAATTAAACTTCAGCCAGCCTTTAATTATAAATGAGAAAAGAGTTATGAAATCTTTAATATTCTAACCCACCTTTTCAAAAAATGAAACATTGAGAATCTGAAATTATATTAATATACCACTCACCCCATCACCTCCAAAGGAAATATACAATAAACGGGGGAAATGAAAATCATTAAAGTCCTATATTTTATTTCTCATTTTAAGGAGATTTAAAGTATAAATCTAAAGTATAATTTAAAGTATAAATTATTAAATACAAATGTCTGCATTCTGTGGAGCAGTGATACATTCCACTAACCACTCCTGCTTATGCTGAAGCTTTGCCATACACGGGAATGAAACTATTTCTTGTCCATATTATAAATGCATACCAAGCTAAGGAAAAATAAGAGTGTCTATTTTCCTTCAACATGCACAGGCTACATTAGGGTAAAATACTAACATCAGCTACATTCACACAGAAGGAAAAAAACATTAAATGAAGAGACATTTAAAGTAATACTTAGGAACTCCACTTTTTTTTCCCCCTATAAAACAAAAGATTTTCAGTAACTCACGTGATTTAGGGCTCCTATTCAAGGAAAAGCTATGTGAAGTGTTGCTTTTATTTTCACAATACTGTCTTTCATGCAAAACTTACATTGAGACTGATAAGATGGCAGTGGATGGGAACCATCTCTGTAGACTGTTATAGATTACTAAGGTGATGGAATGGTCCTGGCTCTGACCTCGGGTCCAGGTCATCGTTTCTGACTTAAGTTTTCTGCAGTTCTTTTTTTTTTTTTGGAACAAGCAGATTTATTATTGCACAAGTTAAATAAAGCATTGTGAAATAAAAGCAATATTTTGAAATCTGCTTCTTCACACTTCTCTCCCATCAGCAGTAAGAGACTATCTTCTCAGAATGAGATATTACGACCTGAACAGGCCCTGCAGCGATACCTATGATTAAATTCATGACAGTGCATCTAGATTTTAAGAAATGAATTGAGTTAGCAGAACTCCAAAGAAATAGAAGAAGTCCTTCCTATGGTTAGGTTAATTAATCAAGGTTAATACTATCATGATTTGGAGGATGTTTTGAGGTGAATCCGAAGAGCATGGCTAGAAAT
The DNA here is from genome assembly GCA_036346955.1 of Dipus sagitta. Classification (NCBI taxonomy): domain Eukaryota; kingdom Metazoa; phylum Chordata; class Mammalia; order Rodentia; family Dipodidae; genus Dipus; species Dipus sagitta. Next base: position 36,376,318 of record CM070772.1, on the reverse strand, counting down.
CAAGACAAAGACATGACTTCTTCCTAAAAGGCTGTCGATGAACAAATGATGCCCCTATATGCATGTCATTTTTCTTTCATGACGTGCCACTGCCCCGGCGTTGGGCCGAATCTGTGTGAGTTGTTTTATTATGCCAAGCAGAGAGCTTGAAATCCTGTTAGTGATAAACATATTCTCCAAACTTCATTTCAGAGTTGCAAAGATCAGTGTTGGGCATAAAGGTGAAATGATTCCTGTACCATGGTGGGGATCTGTTTCAAATACAGACATACAAGGAGAAGGAGAAATTATACCAAGATACTGCACACTCTACAGCGGGATGCTGAGGATGTGGCACCTGTGAAGGCATACTGTGGGTTCATAGCAACGGAGGTCATTATAAAACCCCCTTGGTAGGACTTATGCATACGGGCACTCACATTATATTGGTGAGATTTTATTTATCCTTAAAATTTCTTCGGATGCAAGTACAAAAATACTAATCACTAAAAAAAATCACTAATTTGGAGTTTTGACTATTTCAGTAATAGTTTTGTTGATAAGGCAAAGAAGATGTATTTATGTTTGTCCTTTTGTGAAACATCTGCAGTGCTGCAGTGGTGGTAGTTTAATAAGATACAAAGCCAACGTGCACTGGAGCATTCAAGCCATACTTTTTCCTTTAAATAACATGGTCGGACACTGCTGTGACCAATTACACTGCCCTTATGCTTTTAATTAGTAAGGCTATAAATGTTAACAATGATAAAATATCCTATGTCCTTTTAACTAAAATCTATGGTCTTATTCACAGTGTTTTCCATATCCATAAACTAATTCATCAGTTTAGCCACGTATTCCTAAAAAAATCTATTTTTTGAGGCACTTGACACATTCACTTGCCTGAAATTCTTCAATCATCTGCTAGTCCTTAAGGAGCTTGAAGATTAAAGAGGACAGAATAAAAACGCTAACAAAGAAATCCATCAAATAAATAATACACTCTTGTTCCTGTTTTCTGTCATTTCATAACACAGAACTTCACACGGCATTATATTCCCATCTTATCTGTTAATACCTTCTCTTTACTTTGGATTTTTAGTAGCTTTTCAAAATATCCACCCATTCAAATATGTTTCCTATAAGGTCCTTATACCTTCTTAATTTTAAGACATAATCCCTCTAAAGGAGTGCCATGTGTGGTTCCAACTAGGTGTGAACCATCCATAATTTCCAGCGAGGTTTCCTTGGGCCCGGGAGAAAACAAGTGCTGTGCAAACTTAAGGGTGATGGGGACATAGAGAAGACGAGGTGGGAGGCGACCTTGGCAATTTCTGCTTACCCCTTGTTCAGATTCCAGAAGCTCTGTTTTGACTCTGACTGCCGGCATCCCATCAAGCATTAGCATTCTGTTCTCAAAGGGGCTGAGATTCTGAGAATAGAAGAGAGAAAGGTTCAGCTGGAAGCATCAAGGGAGCGTCAAGAGAGGACACCAGCAGTCTTCCCTTATGGTCACACCTTCAGTGCTGCTAACCTAATCCTTGAACAATGGAGCGTAATTAAATGAGAAGATCAGCATAACCAATTATCCTCCCAATCTGAACTTTCATTTGAAATAATGACCACGAAGATGAATGAATCAATGTGACTCTCTGACCTCTGGGTTGGGGGTCAGACTGTAATAAACTGCAGTGTAGAAATCTTACATTAATTTATACGGGGCTGGAACAATTTATCACACTTTCTCAATAGTGGGAGGAAATACATGGCAAGCTTCTTTCTCTCTTCCTTAGTTCTGCAGACTGTCAAAGACATCCATAAAAGACAAACTCAGATAAACATAATTTATGTGCTCTCAAAACCTAAATAATTTAAAAGCTAAATAATATAATCTTAAACTCATTTATTTTTTATATCATGGCCATTCTGATCAAATGAAAATTTCTGTATGTCACTCCCAAACAACTACTTTAAAAACAACCAACAGAAATCTCAGTTTAAGAGAATTCTTAAAATGTCACAAATAAGGCATATTTTTGTTGTTGTTCTTCAGAAATCTTAGTTTAAGAGACTTCTTAAAATGTCACAAATAAGGCATATTTTTGTTGTTGTTGTTGTTATATATGTTTAGTTTATTTGCCATCTCTGTAAAGGAAAATGTTATTTATGTTGTTGTTCAAGAGAATTTCAAACATTTGTAAGAAGGCAGAATCAACTTTATTTTTGGCTTATTTTATGAAGTCAGTAATCTACAAGACAATCAGAAACTCACACATCAGTGTTCCCTGAAGGTCCAAATTAGACTTATTTTAACACATATTGAGAATAGCAACTTTAACCTCATAAACTAACTACACTTGGAAGTGAATATGACTAAATTTGACTGAGTTTTTGGAATAGACATTTTGTTCAAGTACATTATAAATGTACCATGACACTAAACATAAAAACTAATCAAGCATGGGGAGATTGCTTAGTGCTTCAATGCTCTAGTTGCACACTGAGATCCAAGTTCAGATTCCACCAGAATGCCTGTGAAATGTGTATGCATTTGTAACCCCAAATGCACCTACGGTGATGGGAGATGGAATCAAGAGAATTCTGAAACACATGGGCCAGCTACTTTGGCATTTGCAACAGCAAATAGAACAAGGGAGACCATGTCTAAAATACAGTGGGAGATGAGGGCCAAAATATCATGGTTGTTCTCTGACCTCTACATGAATGCCCCCCAACCCACAGAGACGAGAGAGAGAGAGAGAGAGATATGGCGCAAAAGAAATCATTTTATAAATAAATATTCTGCCACCGGGTGACAACGGTTAGAATTTTTTACCATTGATGTCTTCACTTTTCATATAGTTGCATTAGTTTAAAAATGCAATTTCAACAAATCATAAATGAAATGTTTTGTTGTACAATAATACCAACAGAGAGCAGCATAATGAAGCTCTAATCATGTCATATATTTATTGATTCTTTTTTTTGTTTGTTTTGTTTTAGTTTTTTCAAGGTAAGGACTCACTTTAGCCCAGACTGACAAGGAATTCACTCTGTACTTCCAGACTGGCTTTGAACTCACGGCTATCCTCCTACCTCTGCCTCCCCAAGTGCTGGGATTAAAGGGGTATGCCGCCACACCTAGCCCTTTGACTCTTCTTTATTAAGAATGTTCTAAGGATATGGGACCCCATATCACAAATATTTGCTCTCAGAAATCAGAAAGAAGAAAAAAGCGAATTTATTTGTGTCAAAGAGTAAGCATTTAAAAGGTTCATGCCACATAAACTATTATCTAACAAAAAACTACTGTCCTATTCTTTCCTTAGAAATGCACCTTTTTCAAATTTAAGAGGACACTCATTAAATTTTTGCTTCTGAACTGTCGATATTTGAGGGGAAGATTTTGTATCTGATAGACAGCTAAAGGCAAAAGGAACTGTAATAGTAGGAGTTCTTCTGGTGCGCCGAGTTAATTTTGTCACAGCTTAAAAACTTTTCATCTAAGCCTGCGGTAGGTTACACCTGAGGCATGGATGTCAAACCCTCACTTGTCACTTGCTGCCCCCCAGGTGGGCTTGCCATCAGCCACTCTTGGGAAAGTCATTCTGTAGCCAGCCACACCTCAGCCTGTCCTCCTGGGCCTCTCTTAGCATCTCTGGGAACTCGTCTTCACCCAGAGCATCCCAGAGGCTGCCTGGTCGCTTGACAATGAAGGATGCATCGATATTACTTCCTACCCTGGAGCAGGTCTTGCCCAGATGAAAAGGAAAGAAGATGCCTGACAAGGGAAGCCTAGGCCAAGTTGGAGGAAAGAAAAAGAGAGATGCTGGGAAGGCAGGTTTAATGAACTGTTGGAATCTGATTAGAGGCTAATGTCCCTTTTAGTACTCAGTACCAATTTACAGCTGATAGACTTTAACCATTTTCCCCACGAGTTGTGATAAACTCATTAGTTTAAAAAAAAAAATGCAAGCTAACCAGAGTCTGTGCAGCTGAAAACGGATAAATCATGGAAACCTTGCTGGTCCATGTTCCATTTAGCACACGTAAGTATCACTATATTTTCACCGTGTTTTCCCCCTGACGTTTTTCATTGTCCATCTTGAATAATCTACAAGTGTTAAAATCAAGATGAATACTTTAGTTTCATATACAAATGAAAAACATACTTTTCTTTTTAAGAGATCAACTTTTCTCTGGAAATGACTGAAGCTCTTCCAAGCCTAAGCACACCCAGAAACATGACAGACACCATAAATAATCCTGTCCACAGTTAGGGAGCCGAGCCTCAAATGCTAACCTCTTCCCATTAGTGCAGTAATTGATAATTAGTGCAGAGCACAGCTCAGACATACATACGCACAGGAAGTGTACTGATGCCTCCAGCCAGGATTCTCGCCTGCTTTAGCATATCCAGAGGCCCTGAGTGCCACGGCAGACCCCAAAACACCAGGAAAGTGCCTAGGTTTTGTACAGTGCCTGATAACTTTACAGCATTCGAGATACAGTCCTCAAAACAAAACGCTTATAGATCTAGAACACGAGGTTAAGACCAGATACATACAGTGTCAGGTCACTGTCAACTTTGTACTTGCTCCTAATAATTTAGAGCTCCTGTCAAACACACCATGCTATGATCTTAATCAAAACCCATTCACTGTGGAATCAATAGCTCAATTGACTCCTGAGATTCATCAATGCTAGTGTGATGGTACTTTTTGTAAACATATGTGGTAACATTTTGCTATCTCACAATCCTTAAAAGTATATGTGCAGGGCTGGAGAGATAGCTTAGCGGTTAAGGCACTTGCCTGCAAAGCCAAAGGACCCACGTACAATTCCCCATGATCCACATAAGCCAGATGCACAAAGTGGAGCATGCATCTGGAGTTTATTTCCAGTAGCTGGAAGCCCTGGAGCACCCGTTCTCTCTCTCTCTCTCTCTCTCTCTCTCTCTGTCTGTCTCTCTCTTCCTCACCTTCTCTCTTCCTCTTTCAATGAAATAAATAAAATTTAAAAAAAATTATATGCATGTAGTATATACTTTTACATGTGTGTATAACATTTGTTCCCTTATCAATGAATGTAAACTTTGTCACAGGATTTACTAGCTGGCTGTTGACCAATTCCACATGAACTAAATGAGAATGATGTTTCGGGTATTCTTGCTAAGTAAGATTTGGAACACTGAGCTCTCTAAGACAATGGCTCACCTGGTCATAGCTATATAAGCATAATGGGACTGATCGCCACGTCTCAGGATATTAAGTATGGTATATTCAGCCAGAAGAAGGGACTTGGCCTTCAAAGAGGACATCACACGTACTTGCAACTGGGATAACTCCTAGATCAGCTTCTGTATCCCTTCTTATCCACACAGCGCAGGGCAGCTCCTCCCCCTCCGCCTGGCTACAGGTCACTTTGCCCAACTGCAGTAATAGGGAGCTAGCCAGTCAATGCTCAACAGTTTAACTTTTACATGAGGTTTCAATTCCTCAGCCAAGAAGACCCACTGGCACTTGATTGACTTTCTGTCATCAGGCTTAACATACAGGCTTAACTAAAGGAATGTTCCCAAGACTTCATGTTTGGCTGTGGATAAAACAGTCTCCTTCTTGTATCCACGCTATGCTGGGCGGTGACGTAGGGGACTGAAGGTTGGTTCAGGCTCCACTGCACTGCGTTGCTGAGCCACCTTTATAGAGTCTTAAAGATTTATAATGCGAGAATCCCAACTGATTCCAATAGTCAAGGTATCTTGTGGGTACCTCACCTATTAGGAAAATAACATAAATCGATTATAGGAAAGTCAGTGTTTTGCATAAAAAGAATTCTTAGAGAGGCCATCAATTTTTCCTTCTTGACTCACTTCTACAACATAACAACAAAACATGATTAACTTTCTTCCCCCAAATATGTGCTGGTTCAACTAACAGATAGACATCTAACTCCAAAACAGGTGCTGAAATACAAGAGAATCCATGAAGCCCTCATTCTCTTTCTGGGTAAGGGACTGACACACTTAATACATTGGAATCATGCCTAGAGAACTATTTAAATTATCAACTGATAGGCAACATGCCATATGGTGACATGAAACCACAATCACATGATCATTATTGTGGAAACAAAATACCCACAATTTACACCTTTACCATGGAGCAGGTCATGTGCTCAGAGTTGTGAATATGCATGTTCATTTAACCCTCGCAGCAACCCAAGAAATTGATGCTACTTCTCTCTGAAACATATCTACATGGGTTTGTCTTGAATGTAGCCCAAGCTGACTAGAAACTTGTAATCCTCCTGCCACAGATTCCCAAGTACAGGACTACAGTTGTATATCAACATGCCTGGCTTATGATTATATTTTATTAATGGAACTATAAGCCGAAGTCATCTGAGACATAAGGAGTTTAAACTAAATTGCCCAATGTCCTGAAATCAGTTAATAGCATAGCACTGTTCCAAATACAGTAAATCTAATCATAAGCTATGCTCTTCACAATTACATTCTGTCTAACCACCTATCTTACCACTTACCTGAATGTCTGCTCTCACTATGAGTAGCTATGCCCTATGTAAAAATGGTGAAGAAATATAGCACCCCAATGAATATCCCGTGCAAATGAGCTCGGGAATCTCAGTGATGGTTCCTCTAGAAATAAGCTGGCTTACTCATGGAACCAAATGTGCAACTTCTAGTCACTAGTGTGCACCAAAACTTTAGGGAATGATCATCTTAAATCAAATCACCCTGTATAAAACAACTTCACATTTTTGCATTGAATCAAGTATTCAAAATATTATTAAACCCCTTTTTAAGATTATGGTGTGTCTTAAAAACTATCTCATAATTCATGCTAGAGAGATGGCTTAGCAGTTAAGGTGCTTGCCTGTGAAGCCTAAGGACTAATGTTTGACTCTTCAGGTCCAATGTAAGCCAGACTCACAGTGATGCAAATGCACAAGGGGGCACACACGTCTGGAGCTTGATTTCAGTAGCAGCGCTCTCTCTCCCTCCCTCCTCTCTCTCTCTCTCTCTCTCTCTCTCTCTCTTTCTCATCTCTCACATCAAAAAAAAAGGCCAGTCTGTTGGGCTTGCCTCAAAAAAGAAAAATCTCATAATTCATTTCGACTTCCAGGCCCATGCTAATTCCAATCCCTAAAAAGTCTATAGGATCTCATGTGTCGTGCAATGTTTTGAAAAATTCACATGCTTGAAGGTGGAATCAACATTTTCACAATACCTTCATATGCTTCAGTGATATGGTAACATCTTCTATATTTTATAGCCAAGACATGATTGAATTACATTTCACTGATATCTAAGAGTATATAACTAAGAGTCTAAGAGTGTGTATTTGTATATGTTCCCATATCCTCCATTGTGCAGAGCATATTCGAGGAGCCAACATACACGAAACAGTACAAAGCAACCATCAGCTCAGAGAACGTGCCATTTCTAGCCCTACCTCTCATCTACATATCCAAATATATCTTCATCTGACTATCTCCCTACCTATGTTTAAATCTGTATGTCTTTGTCTTGCTATATAGCCCAAGCTGACCAGAAATTTGTAATCCTCCTATCTCACCTACCCAAATACAAGTCTATGTCCACATACTTGGCTTATGACTATATTTTATTAAAGGACCTGTGTAAGAAAAAGCTAGAAAGGAGCTTTAGTTGGGAACCGTTAATTCAAATCTCCTTGGTGGTTCCAATGATGTATGTATACATTACTCTAAAATATCTGCTTCAAGATAAAAAATAACATAAAACCCTTTCATGGTTATCTTATGTTAAAACGCATGCAACAGTTTCTCTCCTAAGGACTATTTCTAATGCATGCACAATGCAGCAGAGCAAGGATCATTCTGCTACCTACAGTCATGAAACACTGAAGTACCCCAGCAATATACAGTTTACACAAATAGGGTGGAAGTGTTTCCTATACGTGACAACTGCTAAACCAGCTGTGAAAAACAGAAGTTCTTATTTGTGTTGCAAATGGATTTTTTTTTTAAGGGAAACCAATCTAGCCGGAACTGCATTCTGAAATTTACTAAAGGCATTTTTAAAGGACCTAAATAAAGTCATGCATTGCATAGCGACATGGTGCAGACCACATACATGAGGCAACATCAGTCCCAAAGGATTCTTTGACCTAGTGAGACTATGGCCATCTCTGTTGTCTACATGCTATGGTGTTCAAATAATAACAAAACAGCCGGCAAGACTTTTCTCAGAAGCATTCCTATCACCAGGAAACACATGGCTATAGATCTTTTAGAAACAACAGATACATGTCTTCTTCCCCTTGTACATTATGCAGAATGGAGTTAAAATGGCATGAGTGTCCAAATTTGTTTTCTATGCCAGTCTTAATATAAATCGTAATGGAAAGATATTTCTGTCATTGTTATACTAAAGACCATTAACTGTTCTGAGTTGGTGAGATCTTGTCATAAGACTGAAGTGAGAAGTTCCCTGGAGCTCCAGTCATCTCATTCCTCCCCTATGCATTCACGTCTCGTGGAGGAATGCAGGACATGGCTGAGTCAGGGACTGGAGAACAGGAATCAATACCGTGGTAGTCTGAATGAGAGTTCCCCCACAACCTTCTGTGTTCTGAATACCCGGTTCCCAGCTGGTGGAAATTTGGAGAAGGTGTGTCATTGGGGAGACCCTGAGGTTTATTAGCCCAGCACTAAGCCCTTAGATTACTTCTACCCTGACACGTGACATGTGAGATAGCTTCCTGTCCATGCCATGCTAGCATGCCATGGTGAAGCTTTCCACTGAGAATGTAAGCTGGAATAAACACATTCCTCCCATAAGTTGCTTCTGGTTGGGTGTTTTGCCCCAGAAACTAGAAAACAACTGCAACAGACAGAAAGCTGAACAATGCCTACGGTTTGGTGGTCCGACCACCAGCAGTCATATTCTTGATAGGGAAGGAAATGCTCCAGCAAAAGTACCAGCAGTTGAGACAGAGAGAGAGACAGAGAGAGAGAGAGAGACAGAGAGAGCGAGCCAGGATGTGAGCCCAGGTATCAAGGTGTTGGGAGGGATGACCTAGTGGGCTTGATGTCAGGTGAAGATGAAATGAGGGAGAATGAGTACAGGTGGGAAGGAAGAAAGATCTTCCGCAGGAGATAGGGATGAAGGAAACTGATTCTCAGGGCCAAGACCCAGCAGATGCCAAAGCACAATAGGAACGACAGTCGGAAAGCAGAGACAGGTGCTCCATCCAGCCCATGAGCCAGGTCCTCCCCTCTGGAACACAGGCATTGCCCCAAGCAATATAACGGGGCACCGTGAGCCTATGCAAAAGGACCAATGCTGGAGACCATATACATCACGACATGGAAATACGCGTGCATCCCAACCACAATATGATCGCAGCGATTTTGACCTTGAAAATTAAAGCAATAAAATTTATTGTTTCATCTGCTTGATATTCAGTGCATCGTTTGTATATTCGCACAACCATCAATTCAAAAAATAATGAGGGCCAGGCACAACTGCACTTGTTTAAGATAGATGATGAAGGGGAGGGAGGAAATGGCTTAGTGGTTAAGGTTAAAGGTGTTTGCATGCAAAACCTGTGGGCACAGGTTCAGTTTCTCAGCACCCATGTAAACCTGGAATGGCATTGTTTCAGAGCAGCAAGAGACACTGGTGCAACCATACATATGCATGTGCATGCCTGCACACACACACACACACACACACACACACACACACACACACACACAAATAGAGAGAGAGAGAGAGAGAGAGAAAGGTTTAAGAAAGATATACCAACAAACAAAAGCGAAAGTTTTGTGGAATATATTTCTCAGTCTTTTAATCCTATAATAACTTATTTTATGCCATGAAGTTTGGAGGATAAGATTATTTTATCCTTCAGAGAGGTGACATGATCTTCCAAAGATCATGGAAATGATAAGCAGCGCAATGGTGAGGGGAAATCTGCTTTTCACTGCTGCCACAGATCAACCACCTCGACATCACTACAAAACTGGCTAAGCTCAAGAGGACGTGAGCTACCCTGGCTAGCAGCCTACAGGCGCCTGACATGGCCACTGGTGGGTAAAGGGTTGAAGTGGGAGCTGCAAAGGCAGATGAATCTTAGTTGTGCACAGGAGGAAGAGAGAGAGCTTTGAGCTCATTCTGAAGCCCTTGCCCTCCCTATAGCAGGTACCCTTAGTCATTTACCCTGTTCTGTTGTCTATCATTTTACTCAGGCTACGTGTCAGCCACGTTCGAAATGCTCCTGCTTCCCGGGTAAGGAAAAGCCTATGTCACTGAGGTGCTCATACCTGAGTGAGAAGTTTTTATTTATTATTGTTATTATAGTATTCCTATTACACTGTAAGATAAGTACCAGGAGAACATGGATCTGTGTCTCTGGTAATAGCATATCTCTCCCCCAAACTTACAGCCATATTAGCCACATAGTATGTGCTCAGCAAACTCTCCGCAAATTAATAAGACTTATCCTATTTAAACTATGCTGACTTCACTCTCCATTAGAGAGTCTGTTCTTCCTTTTCAGAAAGTAACGAGATCCGAGGAGATAAACTACCCTTCGCATGTCAGCCAAGCCCCAGCTGAAACCACAGAGGAACGGGGGAGATGAGGAAGAGTGCAGCTTCCATGGTGAGCCTGACAATCATCACGACGGGTGAAGGAGACAGACCTGAGGACACTCACCAAAGCAGACATCCAGAGGCTCCTAAGAACTCATCACTGAAGTAGTCTTAAAACACACCTAACACAGCTTAGGGAATTTTGTAGCAGAGGGGGCAGAAAGATCGTAAGAGCCACAGGTTGCGACATCATGGCCAGGGGTATTGCCTTTCCCCCCAACAACTGACTGCTTCCACAATTCATAACCCACAACCCCATGGGGAATACCTGAAACTCCACTGAGGAGGGGGCCCACTAGAATAGAGGCAGGGGACAAGGGAAAGCATGGTACCAACACAGGATGTAGCCATACTAATGTCTACTATGGTTACTGGGCATTTTATTTATAAAACAGAATTTGCAGTCCAGAATCCTGAATAGAATACGTAATGAAATAATACCCCTGGTCTCTTGTGTCAAGAGAAAAATGAAGATTACCATCAAGTATTAAATCATTTATTTTCTGTAGGGAAACAAAGGAAATGATTCTTGACCTATATTTTTACCTTTTCATGTTGAAAAAAATGCATGTCAAGTGGCTCTTTATCTAAACCAAAATGGATTAGCCTTCAATAACATAGGCTGTCGAGTGTTTGTCTCCTGCATAGACTGAAAAGGAATCGTAATGAGTTGAGAATACATAAACAATTTAGTGCAGAAATAAAAACACAAGGCTAATTATTTAAAATTGTGACTATTCTAATAAAAACAGAAATACAGGAATAAACAATCTTAAGGTTATCTTCAATGGATAGAAAAACTACAAAACCACCAAACACATAAACTGAGTTTTAGCTTTTCCTCCAAGTATGTATATTTATTCTTTTTCTTATCATATTTCTAATTTAAACCTACAGTTAAGGGTTTTTTTGTTTGTTTGGTTGTTTTTTTTTTTTGTTTTGTTTTGGCCAGATACATAAATATCTTTATCTGCCTTGAAGATCCTGGAGCAAATAATTCCACTTTTTATCTTTTCCAGGAAGAGCTACAGAGCTATTAAAATACTGAAAAAATTATATAATTGTATTGTGTTCTTGAAAGTTACAATAATAGTAGTACCAGAAAAAGATTATACCAATAATACCCACACTACAATTGCCTGTACTATCTAGAAGATCAGGTCAGACAGATAACAGGAATGACTGCACATTTCTGCCTTTTCCCCTCCAACATGCTCTACCCTGGTAATGTTCTAGAAAGGGCATTACTAGTTGCCTCCGAAATGCATAGGCTTAACCCTAAGTGTGATTTTTCCAGATTATCCATGTATTTGTTACAAAAATAAAATGCCTTTAGTTATAATATTTTAACTGTATGTATAGAATATCATCTTGTACTTAAAAATGGAAAATAAGCAAAGACTTTACACTTCATTATGGATTTTCCTTCTTGTGAATGATACTATAATCAACCAGGTGTCCAGGAAAAAAAGTTCTTTTGGCTTTCCCAGATTACCAAACCCCCCTCACCCCCAGGGAATTAGCTCCTAGAATCCAAGGCTCGTGATTGCCAACTCATCTTGCTCTTCTGATTAAGTTTTTTTTTCCCCCATGTGTGATGAAGTGTGATGAATCCCGCTAGCATCTCTTCTTCCAGCCCTCTGCCAAGGACATCCGGGGTTAGAGAATCACTTCTCTGTGTGTAGATGTTTAGCAATTTTAAGCAGCAGGATATTAGGAAAGTAAGCAATCAATAATGATGGGTAAAGTGAGTTTTAGTTACAAAGAAGCCTTGTAGCATCTGTAATTTACATAAGAATAGCTAGTCACATTCTGTATTTTTTTAAAGCAATGTTCATAAGGGAGAGAGAAAGAGGGAGAAAATTAGAGAGAGAACACACGAAGTAATGCACATTCAAAATGGAGCAATGTGGATTGGTACTTTTCATTTTTGCTATGACATATTGTCTCATCTTTTTTTTTTTAACAAGTTTCCTATATCGTCTATGTAAATTAAAAAATGCTCAACAGATCAACATGTGAGGAACAAAAGAGTTGGGGAGGCTAAAAGGAAAACAGATGACAAGGACAGAAATCAACGTTCCATGCTGATTCATAAAATGAAGGAGAGTCACTTCCATTCTTTAATCAGGAGAACACTAAGCAGTCCTTGACAGATAAACATGTTCCTGTTAAAATTTACATAATACAAACCTAAAAACCTTGAAGGTAAAGATGAAAGAAAGTCATTGTGGAAGCTGTATCTGTAAGTGATGTGCAGACTCTATCAGGCAGCTGAAAGTGGCTGTCAATGGATGTCTCAGTCATCATTGCTAGGAGGTGATCTTTGTTATCTATTCCAGGAATGACAAAATCTATGTTTTAGAAGATTCTGTAGTTAAATAGACACATTTTGCTATAATCTTGTGCATGATATTCACTATCCTGATAGAAAAGAAGGCCAAGCACATTTGTCTTCACTACATACAGTATCCTGGGACAGAATCCTGAAGATTTTAGTAATATGGAAAATCAGCCTTTTCCGTTCTTATCTGGGAAAATATATAGGATCAAAAAGATGTACACTTGCTATATATATATTTTTTAACAATCTATGCTTTCAGATAATAGCTGCAAGTAGAGTGTATCTCCCACTCCCTGGGCCTTTACTCATTAAAGACTACATCTCAGATTCTATGATAGTACTGGAAATGTTATATGAGGAAATTCCTAGAAAGTTACTGAGAAAAGAACTGGGTTCTCACCAATAATAATTTTTGGAAGAACTAAAAATATCCTCTGTGACTTCCAGCTTCCTGTCCGGAATTTACAAAGCTGCAGTCACCACAGCCCTCACAACAAAGGAGGAGAGGAATAAACTAGAACCTCAGCTTCTCTTACATCCATCACAGCAGTAGGGCTACACGGTAGAATCCTACCCCAAATTAGAATATTGTAGGGAGGGTTACAAAGCAGAGATTTCCTCAGATACCAACATCTCCCCAGTTCCCACATCCAGAAAGAAAAATCTGAGTATAATTAATAAATTGCTAGACACTATGAGATTAAATCACCCAGGGAGACTAAGTCATATGGGGATACCCTACCTTTGCAGAGTGAAATCAGTATTATTTTATCAAATTTCATGTTTAAAAGAAATAATTTGTGTAAGAGTACTGCATCAGTCAGTTTTTTACTGATGGGACAAAATACCCAACAGGAAGCAACTTAGAGAAGGAAAGAGTTAATGTCAGCTTACAGTTCCAGATGGTAGAGACCATCATGGTAGGGAGAAAGATAGCAGGAGCCTAAAGCTGATATCACATTGTCACATCAGCAGGGCAAGGGAAGGGAGACAAGGAAGGAGGAGGGAGGAGGGAGGAGGAAGAGAGAGAGAGAGAGAGAGCGCTATGTTTCTCCATTTTGTAAGTTTAAGAACCCAACTCCTTGGTACGGTACTGCCCACAGTTAGGCTGGGTCATTCTACCTCAACTAACCTAATAAAGAAAATCCTTCACAGATATTACACTCAAAGAGATTTGTTTCCATGGTGATTTTATATCCTGTCAAGGTAACAACCAGAGATTAACCTAGCCAAGTATATGAAGAGACAAATTACCCATGATGACCCAGATGTAAATAAACATATGAAAATGCTTAGCAACACATATTGTTAAGGAACCAGAAGTTAAAATAAAGAGATATACACTTGCTGGAATGTTGAAAATGTGGGACAACTTCTTGTTTCTTGCAGGGGGGGCGGATGGGGAATAAAGGAATGGTACAGTCACAGTCTGGAAGACACCTTGGCAGCTTCTTAAGAAATTAAACAATCTGGTCATAAGATTCTGCTATCACACTTCTTGGAATTATCCAAAGGTGTTGAGAAAGTACATCTACACAACATTTATAGTACTGTGTTCCTAGCTGTCAAAATGTGTTAGAAGAAAACTTAAAAAATGGGTAGACAATGCAAAAAAAGCCAATGAAAGTGAGAAAACTGAGAGATCTCCACCAAGGATGACTAGTCCTGGAATAGAAGCCTCCAATGAAATTATAGAGAAATCAACAGAAATTCATTCCCAAATGAAAAGACAACAACCAGAAAGACCTTGATCAAAAAAAAAAAAAAAAATCTCTCAACAGGAAGCAAACTATCAAGGAATCAACAACCATATCAACAAAATTGAACAGAAATGTCTCTTAGAGAGTTCAGCTTTTGACAGCAGGCTTAACTTGATTGAAGAAAATGTTAGAATCCTCCAAAGAGATAAGAATAAATTGAAGGTGAGTCAAGAAATGGAAGATCTCAACAACCTGTGGAGTAAGCTTAATAAAGACTTGATCAAATGCAAGAATGAATTCCAGGAAGCCTCAAGAAAATCAGAACTTGAGTTGAAATCATACATCAAAACAGAGATGGACACAATGCAAAATATCACAACAGAAAACAAAAGTCAAACAGAAATTATAAAAACCTCCCTAGAACCCCTCAACAACAGAACTACTAATGTGGAAGACAGAACCTTTGACCTGGAAGACAAGACAGAAGAAATAGATCAGGAGGCCATAAACTTTGATAAGTTCAAAAAATCAATTGAAGGGAACTGTAGAATACCTTAAAATGAATAACCATCTGAATCATGGGTATACCAGAAGGACAGAAAATCCAGACAAGAGGCATAGAGATCATATTCAACAAATCTATTGAAGAAAATATTCCAAATATATCAAAAGAGAGGCCCATCCAGATGGAAAAAGCCTATAGAACAACAAACAGACAAGAACAAAGAAGAAACTCTCAAAGGCACATTACAGTTAAAACTCTTAACAATGAAAACAAGGAGACAGTTTTAAAAGCAGCAAGAGAGAAACAACTCACAACATACAAAGGCAATCCCATCAGAATTACATCAGATTTCTCAATGGAAACCCTGAAAGGCAGAAAGGCCTGGAATGGAAGCTTCAAAGTCTGGAAAACAATGGCTTCCAACCCAAGTTACTCTACTCAGCAAAAGTAGCCCTCATAATAGATGGTGAAAGAAAAATTTTCCATGAAAAATCAACTCTATGATTATATGAACACAAAGCCAATCCTACAGAGAATACTTGAGGGCATATTCCACACAGAACAGTCAAACAACCAATCTCAAGAGCCAAGAAGATCATAATAACCAAAACAGACAAGGTTCAAAAGAGCAAAAAACACAAGAAAGCTCCAAGCCCCATAAAACACCTCATCATGGAGGGATTAATTCAAACGTCATAGTAATAACCTTAAAAGTTAATGGTCTTAACTTACCCATCAAAAGACACAGGTTATCTGAATGGATCAAAAAAAAAAAAAAAAAAAAGGACTTTTCTATCTTCTGTCTTCCTGAAACCCACCTCACCACTAAAGATAGACACTCCTCAAGGTGAAGGGTTGGAAAACGATATTCCAAGCAAATGGAAATAAAAAAGCGTGTGTTGCTAAATTAATATCTGATAAAATAGACTTCAAACCAAAAGTAATCAAAAAGGACAAAGAAGGCCACTTCATACTCGTGAAGGGAATGATCCAACATGAGCATATCACAACCATAAATATATATACACCAAACACAGGGACACCACAGTTTATGAAAGAAAATCTACTCAACAATAAAACAGAAATAAAAACTAACACCATCATACTCAAGGACTTCAATACTCCACTATTATCAATAGACAGATCATCCAAGAAGAAAATCAACAGAAAAATAATAGAGCTCAACAATATCATAGATCAACTAGACCTAATGAATATATACAAAATTTTCCACCCCAACTCTACAGAATATACATTCTTCTCAGTAGCCCACAGAACCTTCTCCCAAATTGACCATATATTAGGCCATAAAACATGCCTTCATAAAGTCAGCAAAATTGAAATAACTTCCTGCACCATGTCAGATCACAATGCTTTAAGGCTAGAAACCAACAACAAGAGACACATCAAGAACTCCACCAGCTACTGGAGAATAAAAAAACACTTTTAAACAATGAATGGGTCATAAAAGAAATAAAACATTGTAAAATTCATAGAATTGAATGATAATAAAAACACAAGCAACCAAAACTTATGGGACACAATGAATGTAGTCCTAAGGAGAAAATTTATAGTATTAAATGCCTTCATTACAAAGACAGAGAGATTCCAAATTAATAATTTGACTGATCAACTAAAGGCACTGAAAAAAACAAGAAGAAATCAAACAAAAGAGCTCCATATAGAAAGAAATTATCAAGATTAGAGCAGAAATTAATGAATTTGAATCTTAGAAAACATTTTTTTTAAAAAAATTGATGAAATAAAGCATTGTTCTTTGAAATAATTAACAAGATTGACAAACCCCTGCCTAAACTGATGAACCAAAATAATAATAATAATAATAATAATAATAATAATAATAATAAGAGAAGTCTCAAATTAACAAAATCAGAAATGTAAAAGGAGATATCACTACAGACAACAATGAAATTTGGAAGAATCATCAGGGCATAACTCCAAAACCTCTACTCTATAAAATTAATTAATTTGGAAGAAATGGATGGATTCCTAGACACATACCACCTACCAAAACTAAACTCAGAGCAGATTAATCTCCTAAACAAAGCTATCACATCCATTGAAATTGAAATGGTAATCAAAAACCTCCCCTAAAAGAAAGGTCCAAGACTGGATGGCTTCTCATCTGAATTCTATCAAATCTTCATTGAAGAACTGACTGAAACCAATTTTTCTCAAACTGTTCTACATAATCCTTCCCAACTCCTTTTATGAAGCTAGAATCACCCTAATACTGAAACCAGACAGAGATGCAACAAGGAAAGAAAACTATAACTCTCTATCCCAAATGAATTTAGATACAAAGATCTTGAACAAAATCCTTGCAAACCGAATTCAACAACACATCAAAAGCATTATTCACCTTCATCAAGTAGGCTTCAACGCAGCCATGCAGGGATCGTTTAACATACAGAAGTCATTAAACATCATACATTACATAAATAAAATGAACCATAAGAACCACATGATCATCTAAATTGATACAGAGAAAGCCTTTGACAAAATACAACACCACTTCATGATCAAAACAGTGGAAAGGATAGGCATGGAGGGTTTATATCTCAACACAGTAAAGACTATATATAAAGCTCCTAAAGCCCAAATAATACTTAATGGGGAAAAACTCAAGGAGTTTCCACTGAGATTGGGAACAAGACGGGGTGCCCCCTTTCACCACTGCCCTTCAAAAGAGTACCAGAAATACTAGCCCAAGCAATAAGATAGGAGAAAGAAATAAAAGGGATTCAAATTGGAAAGGAAAAAGTCAAGTTAGCCCAATTTGCAGATGACATGATCCTATATATAAGTGATCAGAAAGTCTCCATCTCAAAACTTCTAAAGGTGATAAATTCCTTCAGGAAACTGGCAGGACACAAAATCAGTGCACAAAAATGAGCAGCTTTTCTATATGCAAATGACAAATATCAGTGAGGCTGTCCCATTTTTAATAGCAACAAAAATACCTTGGAATAAGACTAACCAAGGATGTGAAAGACCTATATAATGAAAACATAAAAACACTCAAGAAATAAATAGAGGAAGGCTTGAGAAGATGGAAAGACCTCCCATAAGAGTTCTGGATAGGTAGAATTAATATTGTGAAAATGTCAATTCTACCAAAAGCAATATATAGATTTAATGCAATACCAATAAAATTATTAGCATCATTCTTCACAGAGATTGCAAAAACTGATCTCAAAACTCATATGGAATGGCAGAAGGCCTCACATATCCAAACATATCCTCAGCAAAAAAAAAAAAAATACATCTCTTGCAGTATTCCGATACCTAATCTAAAGCTATATTATAAAGCCTTAGTGACAAAAGCAACATGGTACTGGGAAAAGAAAAAAAAAAAACATAAACATACACTAATGGAACAGAATTGAAGACCCAGAACTTAGGTCAAGTAACTACACCAGAGGTTAGTGGTAAGAATCTACTGCTGAAGAAACCATACACTGCCAGATCAGACCATGGAGTGACCTGGCTGGAATCCAGAGGACAGCCAATTCCCAAACAATTATCCCATTTAGTTCTGAAAGGTACTACATGAACTACTGGGAGAAAGTGGCCAACATCTGTCCAAGCAACTCAAAGTCTAAAGTGATTCAGAAGCAAAACACCTGATGTGATGCTCACACAATGCAATAGTGGCACACAGTCATGGTGGGTAATCAACTGCTCTTGGATTGGCTAACATCCACTCAGTGGAAAGGAAACCATATCTGGAACTGGGAAACAAGTCAGAATCATATCCAGATAATGATTCTGCTTTCCACTCTCAAGCTCCCACTAGCCTTAGGCTATAAGAGGGTCCACACCCTTTAAATTCTCTCTAAATTAATAGTGGTTATCCCATTGAACCATTGCTGACTTCACTCTCCATTGGAGAATCTGCTTCTCTTTTTCAGACAGGAGCTATGCCAGAGGAGATAAAGGACCCAGTGCACTTTCCCTGCCCTCAGCTAAAACCACAGAGGAATTGGGGAAATGAGCAAGAGTGCTGCTCTCTTAGTAAATCTGATATCAGCACAAGGGTGAAAGAGATAGATACTGAGGGCATTGAACACCTACCAAACAAGAGATCCAGAGGCTCCTAAGAGCCCATCACGGAAGCAGACTTAAAATGTTCCAAGCACAGTTAGCGGAATTTTGCAGAAGAGGGATGGAAAGACTGCTAGAGCCACAAGTTGGGACATTGTGCAAAGAGACATTGTCTCTCTCCCCCCATAACTGACTGCTATCCCCATAATACATGACCCACAATCCCCATGGGGTTGACCTACACCCCAAACAAGGAAGCCTTCTTCAGAAAAAGGGCAGGGAAGAGGGAAAGGATAATACCAATATGTGATGTTTACATACTAATTATGTCCATATCTAATAAAAATGTAAAATAAATAATACGTTACACTGATTTACTGAGTTACTGTAAGAGTTAAAAGCTAATTACCTTTGTCAGCAGATACAAAAATCCCAAAGAGAGAACTGTCCAGAAATGGCCCAGAGAGAGGATAAAAAAGAAAGACAGTTTAAGCTAAAAACAAAGTAAAATGGAGGTCACTGTTAGGGTGCCCTGACTACAGAAATGACTGATATGCAAATTGCCACATCTTGCTTGTTCATTTACCCCTCCCCTTGGCTATGAAAACTAAAACATAAAAATAAAATTTCTTTCCAAAAAAGTGCTATGACAAAAAAAAAAAAAGAAAAAAAAAAAGAAAAAAAGGAAAGCAATCAAGACACTCTTGGGTTAACACAACCAGCCAAAGGAACAGTATTCAGCGCTCCAAAGAGAATAAGACACACAAAGACATGTAGTGAAAGAAAGTAATTTGCAGGACACTGACTATAAGATACCCCACAAAAGTAAGACCAGTAATGTTAGGAGGGAGGGAGGAAAGACTAGGCAGATCACAGATTTTAGGGCAATAAAACCATTCTGCATGACATAAAGTGGTACGGGCATCATGTCAATTGTCAAAACTCTTAAGATGAACACCAAGAATAAAGACTAATATAAACAAGGGACTTGGAATGCTCATGATTTACCAAGGTAGGCTCACCACGTTCCTGTCCATAATGAAGGACTTGTGCATGGAGGAGTAGAGAGGAGGGTATGGGCTGGAACTTTACTTTCCACTTTATTTTGCTGAGTCTAAACGTCTCCTAACAGAGTTTATTGACTTAAAAATTCTTTTGTTACACATTTAATTAGGAATTCCACTTTAAGATTCAAAGCATTAAAAAGTTCTGTAAAGTAATCCCCCAAAGAGCAATTAAATCACTACATAGGAAACTCGAAGTTACAATTCTTACTGTATTGAAAGGATAATAGAATAATATTTAGACATATGCAAGAATACTAGTTACTAAAAATAATCACTACTGCCAAGTCTATAAAATTTATCAAAAGTAGCAAGGTATTTTCATAAAAGTAATGAATAGATCACATTCTCACACTATTTTACATGATTTAATCATAAAATATATTTATATTTGCATATACTAGCAAAACAAATACAATTTTATTGTCCCACATTAATTTTAAATATTTCATCAAGACTAATACAAGGTGCCGGGCATGGTGGCACACGCCTTTAATCCCAGCACTCGGGAGGTAGAGGTAGGAGGATCACCATGAGTTCGAGGCCACCCTGAGACTACATAGAGAACTCCAGGTCAGCCTGAGCTAAAGTGAGACCCTACCTCGAAAAACCAAAAAAAAAAAAAAAAAGACCAATACAAGGAATTGGTTAATAATCTGAACTACTAAGTATCATAGACAAGTATTCTGCATTTAAACTTCTCTTTTTCCTGGAAGTTAAAAAAAGTTGCACCGTGTGTGCAGTTGTTAAACACAAGGCAAAAATCCCAGTGCCTAAAACACAAAGCCATACTTTTTATAGCAGAAGATATCAGAAGCATATGGAAATGTAATTGTGAGAGGTTATGGCTTGAACTTTATATCCATACAAAATATCTAGCAGAAAAACTATTTCAAATTTCAAACTGCATGGTTGCACTTTACTCTTAATTTTTTAATGTTTCATATTTTATAATGGACTACTAAGGGCTGGAGAGATGGCCTAGTGGTTAAGCGCTTGCCTGTGAAGCCTAAGGACCCCGGTTCGAGGCTCGACTCCCCAGGACCCATGTTAGCCAGATGCACAAGGGGGCGCGTGCATCTGTAGTTCATTTGCAGTGGCTGGAGGCCCTGGCGTGCCTATTCTCTCTTTCTCTCTCTGCCTTTTTCTCTCAAATAAATAAATACAAATAAACCAAAAAAGTTTTAAAAATGGTTTTAAATAGTTAGTTGTATTGTTTCTAGTGAATTGAACAAATCAGATAACAATGTTTGGGAATATTCATTTACCAAACATCTCTTCAGGTAGAGAGCAGTGAGCTAATGATTCCTTGTTTGGCGAGTTGATGGGTCTAAGTACATGTTGTCCAAGTTAGCTGTCCACTCATCCCATCTCCCTCAATCTTCCAAGTGTTGGGATTGTGATGTTACCAATGCGCATCACCGTATTTTGCTGCATTTCACCACAAGGCAAAGTCTTTTGGTAGCTTAGTATTATATTGGAACTAACAATGACAATTGATAATTTTTTCAATTGAAGTTACTAAGTTGAGTTCATGAGTGGAAAATGGAAATGAAGGAAAAGAAACTAAGTTGTCAAGAAGTGGTGTTAATATAGGTGCTTACCCACACATTCACTAAAACACTGTATTTTATTTATACATACTAATCATTCTAAAATAGCAAACAGTGGACAGCTACCAAGCTTCCTGGTTCATAAATGGACACTCTCAAGAGAACTGGCAAACTGACCCACTCCTCACTGAGAGATGGGAAGGAAACCCAGCTTCTGTAAACACTGACAGCACCTAAAAAGGAAAGCATAGGCCTCCTTCTCCAATGTATTACCAACAAAGTCAACGAGCTGGGAAACTAACCTCAAAGTTCTGATAGATCCTTTGCAATGCACAGTGATAAATGCCTCGTGTTTAATTTTATACCACTCAGAACCTTCCATGCAGGTATTAGAATTGTGTGAAGTGACGGGTGCTGCGAGAGAAGGCCTAAGCGAGGCCCTTCCTGGTTCTCTCTCGCATCTACACAAATTATAGCCAAGAATTCAGTGATATAAAGAATCTGCCAGAACATACAAATACTAATAAACAGACCCATTCATCAGACATCTTGTCAAAGACCACCCCCCCCCAACCCAGGGACAAGGAAAGTGAAGAAACAAGAGTGACAACACAGATTCAGAAACCACATAGACTTAGACTGCACTAGTGCTAGTGTGCACCTCAAAACTGTTTGGGTACAGCAAACCACCCAAACTTCTATCAGAGAAAACAGTAAAACGCAGCCTGAGGCTGTTGTGACATGTTAGGGTTGCCACGAACCAAGCATTTTCCAAAGAGGATGAAGAATAAAGCAGATCTGTAAATTTCCCACTCTAATAAAGAAGCTTTACTTTAGGGACCAATATCACGAAAGTAGCTATGTACAAACACACACACACACACACACACACACACACACACACACACACACACACACAGTGTTGTGGATTAAGATGCACACATTCAACTTTGATAAGTAAATGCATCATTGAAAGTATTTTTCCTGAGGCTGGTGAGATGGTTCAATAGGTAATGTTACTTGCTTGAAAAGCCTGGGTTCAATTTTCTAGGCACTCACTGATGGACATTAGTTTGCAGCAGCAAGACACATACCTATGCACGCAAACAGACAAGCACACACAAACATGTACACACACACACACACACACACACACACACACACACACCAATACCACATACATGCAAACAAACAAACAAGTAAATAAATAATTAAAACTTTTCTAATTTTTCTTAAACTTTTTCCCAAGACAGTAAGTTTGTCAAATGATTCTGTAAGAAGATATACCTTAATCAAGTTGCAATAAGATTCTTTAAAAGATTTTTATTTATTTATTAGAGACAGAGAGAGGGACATAGAGAGAGAGATAGAGAGAGAATGGGCACACTAGGGCCTCTATAGCCACTACAAATGAACTCCAGATGCATGCACCACCATGTGCATCTGGCTTACACAGGCCCTGGGGAATCAAACCTGGGTTCTTAGGCTTCACAGGCATGAGTCTTAACTGCTCAATCCTCCTTCCAGCCCCTAATAAGATTTTTTTTATTATTCTAAAAGCATGCCTTGTTTTTTTGGAGCCCATTTCTTTATTCCTCTACAGAAACTGTGTCAGTCTCATCTTTATAATTGAACTGCACACCAACCTCTTAATTACTTCACTACAGGCTGAGGCAGAAAGAGCGATGGGGTTTGCAGCAAAACAGTACTGATGGATGGGAGCACTTAGTATCTCCTATGCAGAGTCCTGGCACTTAATATCTTTGGCTCTTCAAGACCTACCCCACCATGGACAGTCCGGGAATGAACAGTGTGACGGATAACTTATTCTAATGGCAGGAGTTGCAAAAAAGGCTCATGTTCATTCCTACACATTGCTGTTAAATTTACATCCTTTTCCAATGTTCTTTTCTCTTTCAGAAGTAAATATATTAAAATTGCCTCATCTCATATAGAAGCTGGAGGTGAATGGAATTTCATTAGAGGTTATTAAACCACTATCACAGCATGTTTTGCACACTGGAACGTTCTCTTATGCCAGTGCCCTACCTTTTCCAACTCATGGTGTTGCTGCAATGTAATTAAGGGCAGGCTGCTCTGGGGCTCTGCTGGGTGGTTGTAAACCCACAGGCAATTTGGCAGACTACAGTAAAAGCCATGAAAATGTGCGTGAACTTTCTTCCAGAGATTTGAACTTGCCCTATCTTGGGGGTACCACCCTGAATTTAGAGAAGACTAACCTCTGGGACTTTCCTACCCAGAAGTAGGAAAACTGTTTCTAGGAGCAGAACCTGAGAAGTGGGAGGGTTAACTCCTGCTATTCCTAAGCCAGGAATGGGCTAGCTGCCTCTAGCAGCAGCAGGCTGAAGAAAAAGGAAACTGAAGAGAGGTTTAGTTTAAGCCATTTGGAAACCTTCTGCATCTGCTGAGACCACTGCTCTCCTGTCGCTGCGGCTGTGGCTTCTTGGGCATACAGGTACTCACTGGCACTTTTATTGAACAGCCAAACACCAGTAATATGTGGACAAGTAGCACATTGTATGAACAAAGGATAAGGAACTTTTGACTTTGGACAATCCTTAAACATTTGTTAAAGGAAGGGATTTAGGACTCTTTTGGGCTCTGCTGACCCAGAACACACACACGCTCTGATCACAAGGGCCATCACACGGAGCCCACCTGTTGCCTTCCACAGATCTGTGAGCCCTCAATTACTGACCTCGTTGTCTTTAACACTATGATCAGCACTTTCTTACACTTACATATGGTTTTATTTACTTATTTATTTATTTATTCTTCTGAGTCAAGAGTCCAACCAAGCCTCTGAGGAAAGAAACATTAGTCAGGCAGAGGAAAGCTAGTCACATGGTTTTAGGTGGCTGGATTACACAGCTGTAAGATTAACTTTCAAGCAGGTCACAAGTAAAGACTGTAGCATCTCACCGCAATAATATCACAAAGGTTATCTGTAAGGTCCATCAACAACATTCACACAGTTCTTTCCCGTAGTTCATTCCCATACTTCATTCTCAGTTCATTCCAACAATTCATTCTTATAGGTCATCCCCAAATGAACCTTTGGAAAAGGAATAAGTGAAGATGTGTAAAATCATATTTATTTCCCTGCCATTAATAATTACAAAAAACTGGTACTGGAAGGTGCTACGTGAGCTATCCAGGGAAAGTGGCCAACATCTTTCCAAGCAACTCAAAGTCTAAGCGACTCAGAAGCAACCTGATGTGATGCTCACACAATGTAATAGTGGCACACAGCCATGGTGGGTAACCAACTGCTCTTGGATTGGCTAACAGATTCACTCAGTCGAAAGGAAACCATATCTGCAACTGGGAAACAAGTGAGAATCATATCCAGATGATGATTCTGCTTTCCATTGTCAAGCTCCTACTAATCTTGGGATATCAGTGGGTCAACACCCTTTAAATTCTCTCTAAATTAATAATGGTTATTCCACATAAGCAATGCTAACTTAACTCCCTATTGAAGAATCTGCTTTTCTTTTTCAGACAGGGGCTCTACCTACCCCAGGAGATAAAAGACCCATTGCACTCCACCCTGGCCCAAGCTGAAACCACAGAGAAATAGGGGAAATGAGCAAGAATGCTTCTTTCTTAGTGATATGAACACAAGGGTGAAGGAGATCCACACTGAGGATACTCAACACTTACCAAACCAGAGATCTAGAGTAGACTTAAAATGCTTCCAGCATGGCTCAGAGAGTTTTGCAGAAGGGACAGAAAGATTGTTAGAGCTACAAGTTGGGACATTTTACACAGAGACATTGTCTCTGTCCCATAATGCATGACCCACAATCCCCATGGGGTTGACCTGCATCCCCAACAAGGAAGGCCTCTTCAGAAAAGGGGCAGGGAGGAGGGAAAGGATGATACCAACATGTGTTGTTTACATACTAATTATGTATTTATGTAATAAAAATTTTAAAAAGAAACACAAAAGATGGGCTGGGCTGATGGCTTAGCAGTTAAGGCACTTGCCTGCAAAGCCAAAGGACCCGGGCTCAATTTCCCAGGACTCACATAAGCCAGATGCATAAGATGGCACATGGAGTTTGTTTGCAACAGATGAAGGCCTGTGTGTGCCCACTTTCCCTCCCTCTCTCTCTTTCTCTGTGCCACTTTCTCTCTCTCTCAAATAAATAAACAAAAATAAAGTATTTAAAAATTACAAAATATAAGCAGCAATCTACATGACCCAATGTGGTTAATGATTAAATAAATTACCATAGGCCCTTGAAATATACCTTGAAAATACCACAAATGTTCATTTCAAATGATAAAGAAATGTGCCTACTGGCTTCATGGAACCAAGAACAACTAAGTTCAATAACCTTAACCGTATTTCCAAATATAATGTATGTTGTTAGTATAAAAATCAATACCATATATAATATATCCTTCTATATAAAAATGAAAGTAGAGATAGAACATCAGAAGTTTCCTCACTATTCTGAGTGTGGTTAGATGATGGTTGCCTCACTTTTCTTGTTCATTTATGTTTCTTATACTGTCTAATGAGTATATAATGAGCATGCATTATTTTAATAAAAAGAAATGAAAAATACATTTTAAAAATTTTATTATTCATTTATTTATTTATTTGAGAGAGAATTGTGAGAGACAGGCTGATAGAGAATGGGCATGCCAGGGCCTTCAGCCACTGCAAAGGAACTCCAGATGCATGTGCCACAATATGCATATGTTTTACATGGGTCCTGGGGAGTCGAACCTGGGTTCTTTGGCTTTGCAGGCAAGGGCATTAACCACTAAGCTATCTCTCTATCCTCCCTCCCCCAAAAATACATTTTTAATGTGGAAGACACTCTGAAAGAAGGATTAGAAAGTGGTTTGAGGGTGAACTGTGATTGCAAGGCTCTGAAATGTACAGTTATCAAAGGTCTTGGAAGTGTCCCGGGAGATCTGTAAAGAAAGGGGAGCCCACTCTTGCTCGAAGACAGCTTGAATACAGCCCTGACCTCCGTGGCCTCCGGCAGCTTGTGTGGCAAAAGACTGAGCCAAAATACAGTTTGCACTCACTGGCAGACAAAGTCGTCAACTCCTTAGAAAAGCCCTGGTCCTCCACAAAACTCTCACCTATTAGAAAGAAAGAAACTGGAACATGTTCCTCTCAGCACAGAAAGCCAATGACCCTGAAGATATGTACCCAGCACCTTCCTGGTGCATTGTAGGAAATACTGCTGAGTTTCAGTTAACATTCTGCCACAGACAGATTTCAATTTTATCTAACTGACTTTTCCGTGTGAAAGACAAATGATAACCTATGTCAAACACTTATGTACCAAAAAAAAAAAAAAATGAGACAGAAATTGTTGTTCTTATTTAAAATCATATGCATCCTTTCCTCCAAGTTGGTAGACAAAAAGTTCTTTCAATAGTGACCAAAATAATTGCTGGAATGTGATGAATTTCTGAAATTCCTTTCCATAAAAAAGGTCTCTTAACTTTTTTGCTGATCCTTCATAAGAGCACAAATGTAATACTCTCCAAGAACACAAGTTAATGCAATTTTGACTGGGAATAATTTCCCTAGCCTTAGCCAAGGGGGAAGAGAATGGAGGACTTGGGAGAGTCAGAGAAGTTGAACCAAAATGATGAGTTATCATAGATTTACTCAGTTACTGAAATTGAGAAAATGAGCTTGAGTCTGTGAATAGAGCCACAGAAAGGCCAAGGTGAAAGAGTCAACCAAGAATGGAAAATATGACCACAAAATAGGAATACTGCACGGTGGAGCTCCAAGCCAAAGGAACAACGGCGGACCATGTATAATGGACATGTTTCTACCAAGACTCAGCCATTGGCTTAGCAAGCAACTCATCTGATGCAGACAAGACGATACCTTTAAGGTATATTAATCGTTATATCAAACAGTAAAATATTATCATTTCAATGAAATAATAATCTAGCTACTGAAGACATCTGTCCCTTCACCAGGAAGTCACGCTCAATTAGTGTAAAGAGTTTGGTTTTCTGGGTGGTTCAGGGGTTTATTCTTTTCATTGCAAACGTAAAAGGAATTATGAGTCACTTGGATGCAAATATTCCTCCTATATTTTACCTTGGAAGTAAAGGACATAAGCTAACTTTTTTCTAGATGACTCAGACTAATAATTAGGAACTGGATGAGCAGGTGAATCTACTTACAGAGCTAATAAGTTCAGGACTCACTGAAGTGTGTCTATGCTGAATGACCTGAGCCTGCTGGGCTTCTGGTAGCTTCATGGCAGAGTGCAGCAGGCTCTTATGGCTCACCCCGATCACGCTCTTTTCCGATATGCTGCTCTGCCCTATGGTGGCACAGACAGTGGAGGTTGATTCACACTGATTGACATAATCACCTCTTGCTGAATGATCTTGAACAAGTTATTTAACATGTTTGGGCTTAAAGTGACAGATTTCAACTAGGTAACTCACGCTTCTCGTGGTGTTTTGCCACTTTTTAATCTATGGTGAACTTTAAAAGCATTGAAACAAGCTGGGTAAATTTGCATGAACTATAACACAAAATAGAAATGTGAGCATGCGATAGGTGCCCTTGGAAGTGACAGGGGTATACCTTGTGATATCGACGCGTCATCCATTCCCAGTGTGGGCAGATGCCAGACAGTTATGGTTTCTGAATAATGAAGACCTTACTAGTAACAAGTCATTGCATTTCCCAATGCCTCGACCTGACCTAATATTCTCAATACAAAACACTGGGTATGTCATACTGCTGTGTCTCAGGCCACCAAAGATCACCACCTATGCATCCCCTCCACATAGGAATGTCTTCAAACTGGCAGCAAAGTAAATACTATGTTTGGAAGACTGTCTTGACCTTATAACATGCCTAATTAGGTGGCAGAATCTCTAAAGAAAGTTTTCTGAAATACGATGGTGATGGAACAGAAGACAGAACAAATACACAGAATTATTTCTGCAACTCTTCAAGAGAAGGGAGTGAATTCTTCTTTTACTTTCCAGAGGCTCTAGTGTATGCTTTCGCTCTACTGGGCACTCGGTGTCCTCTTTAAGAACCTAAAGCTCACAGTCTGCATCTTTTCCCTGCACACACTCATGCCCGAGAAACCCAGTTCACATCCGCTACGATGATCCCATGCCCTCATATATCCGTCTGTAGTTCTGCCTTCCTACCTGAGCTCTGGATCCCTGTTTCCTAAACCACCTCTCCTCAGATTTCTCATGGACTAAAACGTGTCCTAGTATAGTTATACATCTTCATTTCACATAGTTCTGTCAATATGCTATAGTTTCAAAAACCTCCAATACTGATTTTCAACGCTTTCTGCTATGTCAGAAGAACAGTAATTGAAGGACATCACCAGGCTACTGCTGGGCCAGGACATGCCTACTGTGTACAA
Organism: Dipus sagitta; assembly: GCA_036346955.1. NCBI lineage: Eukaryota > Metazoa > Chordata > Mammalia > Rodentia > Dipodidae > Dipus > Dipus sagitta. The sequence continues at coordinate 36,347,019 of CM070772.1, read as the reverse complement.
GAGGATGGGACTGTCTAAGAGATATCAGTGTGCACTGAAAAGGGGCCAAGACATTAAACCTACCTTTTCAGAGATGAATAATGAAAGTCCGTGCTGCCTGGGATAAACTGGATATGTGGAGATACCAAACTAAACACAATAAAGATCAGAAGTAATGGGCTTGGGTGTTGTATATAATTCATACTCATTCTACATCCAAGAGGACTACAGGCAAACTGGACCCAGGATAGCTTCTGGCTTCTCCTTGACCATCCTCAACAACATACAGGCATAATGGTTTTGCCTGTGGGGTGTGTGTGTGTGTGTGTGTGTGTGTGTGTGTGATGCATGTGTATGAGTGGGAAAAGGAGCCACAAACCATTCAGAAACATATGGAAGGCACAGAGGCCCACAGGGCATCTTTCTTTTATGGCTGTCCCATGCACTTCCTTGAGATGGGTCTGTCCTTCAACCCCGAGCTAGTGTCCATCAATGATCCCCAGCAACTCTATGGTCCCTGCCCCAATCTCAGGACTGGGGTTACAGACATGCAGGAAAAAGCCCAGCTTTAAAAAAAGATGGATTCTATATTCCTTTTACACCCTAGTACAATTCCATGCTTGGTTTCTCTTGGGAGGGATATCCCTCCATGCATATTTCACAATAATACTCCTGTTCGTCCTTCAAGCTTGGATCTGTAAAGACTCCTCTTGCACTGGCCATGCTGGAGGACCCATTTCCTTGGCTGTGTTCAGGTTCTCCACTGGATTCCTTACTCGCTGGGGCTGAGCCTCGTGTCCTATTTGTCTCTGTCTGTACAAGCCCCAGCCCCTTGCTTGGAGCAAGCACGCCCACATCAAGCATGCGCAGAGGGCACAGAGCAGAAGGACTTCCTTCCATGATCTCCCTTAACAGCAAGCAATGCTCTACATCTTCATCGCTGGGCCCAGCTCTTCTTTTTAACACCATGCAAGTGAAGACATAGGAAATGGATAACGTGTGTGTGTGTGCGTGTGTTACAAACGTATAAAGTGCATCTGCACTTTTCCATCTTTTGTTCTTTCCTTGTAGAGAGACCTTTTGATAGTTTCATACATATCTCATCAAAACTTCAAAAATCCTAGAGTGCTTAGGGAGAATTCACAGATATTGGCTTTTAATAGATCTCCACAAAACCAGAATCCTTGAGTCACTCATTTGATATTTACCTGACATCGTTTTGTAATACACTGGGTTTGTCCGTTTTGGTGGTTTGATTCAGGTGTCCCCCATAAACTTAGGTGTTCTACATGTTAGGTTCCCCAGCTGATGGCAAATGGAAATTAAAGCCTCCTGGATGTGGTGTATTGTTGGGGGTGGGCTTGCGGGTGTTATAGCCAATGTCCCCATGTCAATGTTCAGCACAGTCTCCTGTTACTATTGTCCACCTTATGTTGGCCAGGGGGTGATGCCCACTCTCTGTTGATGCCATCGTTTTCCCCTGCCATCATGGAGCTTTGCTTCAACCCTGTAAGCCAAAATAAACCTCTTTTTTTCCCCCCATAAGCTTCTCTTGGTTGGGTGATTTCTCCCAGCAATGCGAACCCGACTGCAACATCCATCTTCCATAGACCACGACTACATCTGATGCCGAGCAAAGAGAAGAGGGAAGGTGGCCTCTGAAGAGGAAGAGGATTTCAAAACACACCAGCCACGCTTACGGTCAGTGTGACTGATTTCTTATCTATGAAATGGAGACTGCCATTGGCTTCACAGCTATGTTTAGATGAATCAAGCAAGAAAGCAAGTGGCAGTGGACTTTACAAATCCCAAAGCACTGCATAAGTATTCTTCTACCATAACATACCTTTATGCAATAAGAGCATATTATTCTGACAGAAATTCGAACTCCCTTAGATCATTATCACAGGGGAACCTGCTGGCTGCCTCAAGCCCCTGTGGAGAGGCTTAGAAACCCTGTGCTACCCCTTGCTTCCCAGTGGGGCTAACTTCTGCCAGTTCTAACATATGTCAACTGGCTGCACAATGGGGCACTTTAGTGCTACCAAGTAACTCTCCATACACAAGCCTACTTCCACCCGCGTGTGGTACCAGACTGCTGGACAAGTTGGCGGGCAGCCTATGAAAATGTGGAAACACTGCGGAAATATTAGCCAACAAAGTGCGTATTGGCAGATGAATCAAATGTTTAGGCTCTTAGATGTACCCAAATAAATCGTTTGTGTGTTCTGACAAATGTTTTCCTTGGAAAGCATTTCTCAGTGAAGATGTTGTCAGAAGTACCCATTTTGGGTGGGTTAAAGCAAGGGTTGTTAATGGCAGAAGGGTGGGGGATGTTTCCTTCAAACAAAATTACATCAGCTGCAAAAAGAAAAAAAAAAGAGAAAAAGTTAATATTGACTGTAAGAGGACATTCTTTAAAAACTGAAAGCTCTCGGTGGCTTCAGAAGTTAAAATTTCATGAAACCGCAAATGAAAAAAAATCATAAACACCAAGTCCATTAGGTGAGAAAAACATCATAATTTAACAGGGTATACAAATTTGGGTTACATACCACGTATGTATATAAGTATCAAAGACAGATGTCAGAAATGCAATCAATCAGGGAGTGAAGAACTCAGAGATTCTAAATTAGGCCCTTGACATCTCAGAGGTCTTTAATAAGCAACCAAACATAAACATGTTTCAAGGTTTTTATACAGAAGCTAATAATTTAGGGGAGAGTTATAATGCTATCAGAACCTATGAACTACCTAAACAAAGTGAGCTCTGCAAATAAGCCCAGGCGGAGCATCTGACATGCAGCCAACCTCTAGTGTACGGGCATAATGTACTGTTAAGAAGATGAGACAGCTACTGTTCTCGGCTCTCAGCTACAGCATAACTTCTACTTCCATGATAATATGTTTGAAGACAGGAAAGGTTATTCATCTGTTATGCTCTTTGAAGCGCCTGGTTAAGAATTACCAGGTGAACAGTTCCTCTAAGGATCAATCAAACAAAGAAACCCTGTCATAACAGTGGGCAGTTTTATCGTAACAGGTCATTCCACGTGTAACTCCAGGCGGCCATCAAAATGCTATATTTGCAGGGTAACCTGAACTATGAATAAACAGAGCCAATTGAAGTTTTAGTTGGAATTGCCAAAGGGCTCAAAGGAGCTGGGTTAAAAAGGTCTTGATTAGTTTTTGTGATTTTTTTTTTTTATTTATTAGAGAGAGAAAAAAAATGATCATACCAGGGCCTCTAGCCATTGCAAACATACTCAAGACACATGCGCCACTATGTGCATCGGGCTTACGTGGGACCTAGAAAATCAAATCTGGGTCCTCAGGCTTCATAGGCAAATGTCTTAACAGCTAAGCCATCTCTCCAGCCCTTGATTAGTTTTTGTTGTTTGTTTGGTACTCACAAATGAGTGGTCATACAATTCAATGAGGCAAATGCACCATAAATGTTTATTAAATCAAGCTAAAAGCTATAAGCCAAAGCTTCTCATATGATGCTCAGGGGAAAACATTTGGTGATAATGAAAGCCAAAAAGTATAAACTTGTGAAATGCTTTGGGAAAAGAGGAAAATTAGTATGTATGGATGTGAAATCACAGTTATCTTGTTAAACTTGTATAAGAATTTTTAAGATTATTCTGCTACGCGTTCTAACTCATTGGGATAAGAAAACCTTGACAATATGCAAGACTTACTTGGTAAATGTTACCCCCCTTTGTGAATGTGCCATTGAGGATCATGCAAGGTCTTTGAAATAGACTTCACAGTTTAATTTGGGAATAATCAAGACAATCAATACAACTATCAACACAGTTTAATAATGAATCATAGTCACATAGGGGTTCCTCAATCATCAGTCAATGTTAATACACATTACAAATCATTTCCCTGTCATGTCAGAAATACTGAGTCTCAATCGCACCAATTGCATTTGAGTAAAAGCATCATAAACTGGACACAAAAGCGGGTCACAGGTTTCTTAGACATTTATAAATTTCCAGTCACCACTGGGTATATCTCAAGTGGAGTTCACTGTAATCACATCTGTGGCAGAGTCACTTCAAACATAAATGAAACAAATAACTGGTAGATCGATCGGCGGTGACACACGCCCTGCTGAAATCTTGCCCTAGTGCGACCCATCCCTGCCCTTCCGCACTCTAAGGACTTAATGAATCGCCAAGAGCGCAGTTAAGACGTGTGTGTTAGCCCAAGTGAACAGTGGATTTATACCAGTACTGAAAAAGGATGATCCCGCTGCCGTGAAGCGTACAAGGGGAAGTAAATAAAGCTTGGGGCTCCACAAGGCAACGGGACATGGGGCTTCATGCAGCTGTTCGCCTCTGACATAAATAACTCACCATTTTGAATTGACAGAAAGTCAGCCAGTCTAATGAGAGAATAATTTCAGATGATAGGCATTTTGAAGTTATATGCTTCTACGCTGACAAAAAGAAACGGTGCAAGAGCAATATCCAAAAAGGAGAAACGTAGAATTCGCTTTGGTTTCTGAATATATTTTGCTCTAGAAAATGTGGAAAATGATTGCCATTTCTCACTGAAGATGCTCCCACAGTAACCAAGGTAATTTTAAGATTTAACTCCCTGTGGGAGAAATATGAGTTGAGATGAAACTCTGCGCAACGGGGCTCATATTGGTAAAGAGTAAAGTCACTGAAAGAAACAAGCCAATAGCCAAACTCCTTAAAGAACAGCTGAATGCAACCTAGTTGCTGGAAGGTGCAGACCAGTCCCCACAGACTTCGTAGGGGTGACACTGTAGAGCATCCATCAAAAGGCATCTGGGCCTCAAGTGGCCAGAATGACACTGATGGCTTGCCCAGAACCCAGCCCAGCACCTACCCCAGAACAAGGCCCACATCGCTCTTCACCTTGAATTATAAAATGGAAGATTAGGGTTGGAGAGATGGCTTAGCAGTTAAGCGCTTGCCTGTGAAGCCTAAGGACTCCGGTTCGAGGCTCGATTCCCAAGGACCCAAGTAAGCCAGATACATAAGGTGGTGCATGCATCTGGAGATCGTTTGCAGTGGCTGGAGGCCCTGGCGTGCCCATTCTCTCTCTTTCTCTCTCTCTCTCTCTCTCTGCCTCTTTCTCTGTCTGTCTGTCTGTCACTCCCAAATAAATAAATAAATGATAATGGAAGATTGGTAACCAACAATCAGATTACAGACTTCAAGGGGAGACAGTAGTTCCCAATTACAGTGTAAAGCAAAAAACCAACTTCACCAATACTGTGTTACAGCAAACAGAGTCACTGCCCACCATGAGAAGTTAATACAAAAATGATACTGTGAGTATGTTTGCATACCGAGAACAAAGAAAGAAGAACTGAAAAGCAGGGAAGAAAACATGTGTGCAGAGGAGAAAAAAAACGCTCAGCATGGGTTGGAGAAATGGTTCGGTGCTTAAAGGCACTTGCTTGAAAAGCCTGACAGCCAGGGTTAGATGACTGAGTACCCCAGAAACAGCCAGATGCACAAAGTGGCACATGAGCCTGGAGTTCATCTGCAGTGGCTCTGACATGCCCATATTCTCTCTCTCTCTCTCTCCCCCCAAATAAATAAATAAATATTAAAAACAATCACCACGATGCAGACAGAAACTACATTCAAAGATAAAACAATAAAAATAAATAGAAGGTTTGTTACTTTACTAGTAATAAATAAAATTAAACCAGCAAGAAAATGAGAAAAAACACGACTACTAGGTGGAAACACGATGAAAAAATTGACTGGTTTATGTGTTTGCATGACAGAGAGATAGAAGAAAGAGAAAGTGGAAGAGGAAGAGAAAGAGGAAGAAAAGAGAAAGGAGGGAAATGAAGAAGAGATGGGCAAGGAGAGAGGGAAGAGTGAGAATTGAAAGTTGAATTCTTACCAGAATTCCCGTGAATTCAGAGAAGAAAGACAAATAAATGTTTTTTTTTTTATTTAATGTAGAAAAGATGAGAGCCATGAACAGAGCCAGAAAATTTCTAATCCTCAAAAAAAGAGGCGATAGTGGTTAAGACACTTGCCTGTAAAGCCTAAGGAGCAAGGTTTTATTTCCTAGGACCCACATAAGCCACATGCACAAGGTAGTGCACGCTTCTGGAGTTTGTATGCAGTAGCTGGAGGCCCTGGCACACTCATTCTCTCTCTCTATCTGTCTCTCTCTCCCTCTCTCTCTCTTTCAAATAAATAAATAAAAGTAATTAAAAAAAACAAAAGAAGCCAAATATGGAGAGAAAAAAAAGCATACCAATGAATAATATGAACTTTCTTTACACAAAATACAAGTTCAAAAACAGATTGTTTTTCCCCATAAACTCATGGGTTCTGAATGCTTGGTCCTCAGCCGGTGGCAGTCTGAAAGGTAGAGTCTTTCTGGAGGAGGTGTGTGGTTGGGGACAGGCTTTTGGGTGTTATAGGCAGCTCTCCCCTTGCTAGAATCTGACTCAATTGCCTGCTGCTGTTTTCCAGCCTCTGCCCATGTCATGTTTTCCCCTTGAGACTTTAAAGCAAACAAAACCAAAAGACAGAGGCTGGAGAGATGGCTTAGCAGTTAAGGCACTTGACGGCAAAACCACAGGACCCAGGTTTGATTTCCTAGTGCCCATGTAAGCCACATGCACAATGTGGTGCATGCATCTGTAGTTCATTTGCAGTGGCTGGAGGTTCTGGCATGCCAATTCCCTATCCCTCTCTCTCTCTCTCTCTCTCTGTCTCTCTCTCTTGCTCTCTGTCAAAATGTAAATTAAAAAATTAATTAAAACAAAGACGAATGTTTCTGGAAAAAGTAATTAAGTGTGATCCAAAGAATTTACACCCTTAATTCACTAAGATTCAAGACAAAGAAAAAATATCTGTATGTGTTCAGGTAGAAAATTATAACTCAGTACCATGAGGAGAAGGAACAGACTGACCTGACCCTTCTGTTAGGAGCACTCAATGCAATTAGAGAAAGAAGCGATGCCTGGAGATTTCCAAGCAAAGCTCAAGACTTTTCAGGCAAGGCAAGATAACCTTCAAGTAAATAAACAGTTATTTAAGAACACAAGAAGTCAGGGAGTACAGGATCTATAAGACCTTCATACAATGAACTATTGAATAATAAAAGCCACTCAAATAAGTCACCGACACAAAAACAAATCCCAGTACTCAGGAGGCCGAGGTAGGAGGATTGCTGTGAGTTCAAGGACTGCCTGAGACTACACAGTGAATTCCAGGTCAGTCTGAGTGACAGAGAGATCCTACCTCAAACACACACACACACAAAGAATATATTGCCACTAAATTTACACACAGCTCTGAGGAAAGATGTGAGACAATTATTTTATTACAATTCAATCTGACCTGAGAACACAAGTTTTCAGTATACTGTAAAGTAACTATGCATTGTACTGTAAACACAAAACACCATTATTCACTACTATTACCAAGCACTGCATACTCCATGTAATTCAATGATTGATTTGATGTGACTGGTAGCACAGTGGGCATCCCTGCCAGCACAGGAGTAAGGCACCAGACTATGGCCTGAGCCTAGCTACCAAGTCACCAGGCTGCAAGGTGAATTGGGTCTATTATAACCTTGTACGACCACCATCATGTAAAAAAGATCTATTTTTTATATATATTTTATTTACTTATCAGAGAGAGAATTAGAAAGAGAGAGAGAGAATTTGCATGCCAGGGGCCCCAACTACTACAAATGAACTCCAGATGCATGTGCCACCATGTGCGTCTGGCTTACGTGGGTTCTGGAGAATTGATCCTGGTTCCTTTGGTTTCTCAGGCAAGGCAAGTAAGTGCCATAACTGCTAAGCTGTCTCTCCAACCCAAGATCTAGTGCTGAACAAAATGGTCTTACGTAGCATGTGACTGTACATTGGCCACCAAACCTCTACATAAACAAGTGTCTTTGAGTTGTTCTGTGATCACTACCGAGCCCAATGCAAAGATACACCCATGGTTTGGAGACAAGAAAAAGACGCTGCTGATAACACATGTTCTGTCATGGCACAAAATGAAAGTTAAGGAAGGCATTACTGGATGCTCCTAGACAATAAGTTATCACCAGCAAAAAAAAAAAAAAACAAGAATTATGGTTCCAAAAGCAACAAGTATTAAATCTAGTCTTTAGCCCTGTGAAGCAGTACACTGTGGTGAGAGTCACAGCATTCAGGGGGCTGAAGGTGGCAGGTGGTGAGTTCACAGCCAGGCTGACATGGGCTACACAGTGAAATCAAGGTCAGCCTAGGCTGTACAGCAAGACCCTGTCTCAGGAAAAATAAATCATGGAATAAAGCCATTCTTCAGAGATAATCGGCATATTCTTAAACAGCCAGCACACGGGTACAAAAACGAGCTAGAGATCATGGCCCTGTGGCGCTTCAAACTTGACAAACAATCATCTCAAGGCCACTCGAGACAGAAGCCGCAGAGTTGCCACAAGCAGATGCCCTTTTCATATGGCCCGTAGCTTCTGATCACCCTATGGGGCAGCTCTCCCTTGGAGACGCTGCAGCCATCTTACACACTGATATACACATGTATGTCACACTCCACAGTGGTCTCCCCAACTCCAGTTGTTTACGACTTCCCAGCATGTCTTTCAATTCTGTCAAAAATGCATGTCATATTTATAGAATTCTTGGCCATATGACCCCCTTGCTTATAAATCTCTAAATGTCTTGAACTAGCTTCAGAGAGCAATGGAATACCACCCCCATGCAAGGAGAAAGTAACGTTGGGCTGGAGTATGTCTTTGAAATTCTGACAGGAGAGGCTTATGGGTAAGTACGCAGTGAGAGACAGGGTAAAGTTCCCAGGAGTATCAAAAACCTCCAAATGAGCATACACGATTATGGAATAAGTTAAGAATGTAAAGTCAAACAGAGAAGTGCAGAAGAAACTAAGATGACACAAGCAGACTGAAGGAATTCAAGGAGTTCTTTCAGTCATGAAGACATCACATAGCCAAAAATCAGCAATATTACAGAGAGCTTGAGAGAAATAATTGAATTTACTAAAAGATAAAATTTTGTCTTAACAATGAAAGAACATATATTTTTTTTTTACAAAAATACGAAGTGTTCAGAAACATTAACCTTGAACTAGGCCACCCAGAAACACCATAAAAAAATGTATGCCACACAGACCACATGCCTACCTAACATCATGATGTTATTGATGGATAATTAAAAAATAACCAAAAATAATTTTGGTAATTAAAAATTCTAAATAACAGACTAGGCGAGTTGGGGGGGGGCACTTTTGTTTTCATTTGACCTTTTGGGATTTCTAAGCACCTCATTTTATTTATTTAGGTACTTATTTATTTGGGATGGGATGGGGGGATTGCCAAGGTCTATTGTGACTGTAAATGAATGCCAGACACATGAACCACTTATTTATATAATTATTTGGAAGCTGAGAGACAGAGAAAGAATGAGAGAGAAGGGAATGGGTACAGCACAATGAACTCTGGAGGCATGTGCCATGTTGTGCATCTGTCTTTTTGTGGGTACTCAAGGAAGGGTATGACTCGGGCCAGCCTCAAACTCACCCATTTATTTTTGTTCTTTTCAAGGAAGAATACCTATAGCTGTAGCCCAGGCTGACCTCCTATGTCCCTAAGCCTCCTGAGGGCTGAGATTAAAGGTATGTGTCACCACTCCTAGCTCTGAGTTCCATTTTTAACTCATGCAGTTCCAGGCCCCTGTGGGGTTACAAGTGAGTTCCAAGTCAGCCTGGGGCCAGAGTGAGATCCTGCCTTACATTTATCTTACCCATAACTGTGGGCTAACTCCACAATGCATGACCCATATACCTCAACAAGGAGGGGCCAAGGGGAGGGGGTAGGTCACAGATGAGCCTAATAATGGTACCAATCTGACTGTATTTGCTGAATACAAAACTAACTAATAAAGAAAAAAATAAAAAAATAAAATTAAAAAAAAAAACAATAGAAAAGGGACTGGAGAGATGGCCTAGCTGTTACGATGCTTGCCTGCAAAGCCAAAAGACCCAGGTTCAATTCCCCAGGACCCATGTAATCCAGATGCACAAGGTGGCACATGCACCTGGAGTTTGTTTGCAACAGCTGGAGGCCCTGGTGTACCCATTCTCTTCATCTCCCTCTTCCTCTCTGTCTCTTCAATAAATAAAATATTTTTAAAAATAGAAAAAGAAAAAAGAAACTAACTAGGAAGCAGGTAGACAGGTGAACAGTTCAATCAAAACAAATCTAAATAAGACAACACTCTCAGAAACAACTTAGGAGGGAATATAGAAAATAAGTGAAATTGAGTCAATAAAAAAATTATCAAAGATCACAGGATTTTGGCAAATTGTTCAGTACATATCAACTAACTTTCTGTGGCAAGGCAAATGACCCAGAATAACCAGCACAATACTGAAAAACAACGAAATGCTGGAGGTCTGATTGCCTCACTTCACAATTTACAGACAATGAAGCTACAGAAATCCAGACTATGAACCACAAACAAAACACCAGATAAGAACGCCCAGAAACAGAATAGAGAGGCCAGCAATTGACCTACAAAATATGACCAAGTTATCATTGACAAAAGAAATGCAATCCAATGGGGCAAAGAGCATCTTTTTAATTAATGGTAGCAAAAACAATGAATAAACACATGAGAGAGTGTGTGAGGAACCAGGAAGGGAGGCAGGCAAAAACATCCGCACATACTTAGTGACTTTTATGAAGATTGACTCAAAAACAGATCAGAGATGTTAATGTAAAATGCAAACCCAGGGGCTGGAGAGATGGCTTAGCGGTTAAGTGCTTGCCTGTGAAGCCTAAGGACCCTGGTTCGAGGCTCGTATTCCCCAGGACCCACGTAAGCCAGATGCACAAGGTGGCACATGCATCTGGAGTTCGTTTGCAGTGGTTGGAGACCCTGGCACAGCCATTCTCTCTCTATCTGCCTCTTTCTCTGTCTGTCACTCTCAAATAAATAAATAAAAATATTTTAAAAAATGCAAACCCAATTAATTTTAAGGAAAAAAAAAGCAGGACAAAACACGCATGACCTTGGGTTTGAGTCTAATTTTATATATATGACCAAAGGTATTATCCATAAAAGAAATCATTGATAAGCTTGACTTCATTAAAATATTTTTTTTTCTTAGTGAAAGGATTGTAGAGATTAAGAAAAGACAAACCACAAGCTGGCAGAAAATATTAGCAAAAATATAACTAACAGAAGGTTCAAAATATCTAAGAACTTTTAAAATATTTTGATGAGAAAATGCCCTAAGAAACAAGTTCTGGCCCTTAACAAGGAACTCTTACAGTTCATGCACAAAGACCAAACACTCCTGAGTGATCTAGGACCCTACACCTTCACCAGAGGGTGCTAGAGACTGAAGGCAATGCCCTCCAAAACTCATGGTAAAACCAATCCTACTGTGGTGGTCTTATGAGGTAGGACCTTAGGGAAGTGATTAATTGTGAGAGCTATGCCCTCATGAATGGATCGATGTTCCCATAAAGAGATTTTGAGAGTGCTTGACCTTGCCCTCGCCCTTGTCAGGACACAACACCAACGCATCGTCTTGGAAGCAAACATAGCCCTCTCCAAACACCACGGCCAGTGCCCTGATCTGGGATTTCCAACCTCTAGACTGGTAAGAAATAAATTTCTGTTCATTATGAATTGCACTCAGTGGTACCATGTTACAGTGGCTTAACAGGTTAAGATAAGTTGGAAAAGGGAATTAATGCAACAGTGAGTTAACACTATAACCCAACAGAATTACAAAGTTCTCTGGAAGCACCCAATGTTGGTGAGGAACAGAATGGAGTAACAGGAGCTCCCACACACTGGTAATAGGAATACAAAATGCTAAAGCCAAGTTCGAGATAAAAACTTGTCTTACAAAATCTTCATGCTGATGTGTATCTCAACTTTTTAAAAAACTAGAAAGTCTTAGAAATGACCAAGAAATCCTTCAGTAATTAAGCAGATAATGTGCCATATATCCAGACAGTGGAGTATTATTCAGCAACAATGATAAATGAACTGTCAACCCATAAGAAGTGAAAAAGGAATCTTCTGTGTACTTAGTGAAAACAGCCAATGGGAAAAGGTTACATTCTATGACTACAACCAGACAGCATGGTGGGAAAGCAAAACTATGGAGACGGTCAAATAAGTAGTATTTACTCAGAGCTAGAAGAGAGAGGGTGTGAACAAGAAGAGCACAGACAGTTTTAAAGCAGCAAAATTACTCTGTATAAAATAAAAGTGTTCATTCATGTCATCATACATTTGCCCAAACTTGTGAGAAATACACAACTGGCAGCAGGCCCTGGTGCCAACTATGGACTTTGGATGGCAATGACTATCTGCATAGGTTCACAGTGGAAATAAACACAAGCAAATAAAATCAATAAGAATAAGGGTCATGAGTAAAAAAGCTCTATCACAAGAGAACATTAAACAATATAGTACTAAACATGCAATGTCCCAAATAAGTAAAAAGTAGTATAAAAGCGCAAGAAAAGACAGATGTGGTGTCACAAGCCTTTAATCCCAGCACTCTGGAGGCAGAGGTAGGAGGATTACCATGAGTTCATGGCCACCTTGACACTACATAGTGAATTCCAGGTCAGCCTGGGCTAGAGCGAGACCCTACCTTGAAAAAACAAACAATAACAAAAAGATAAGAAAACTTCAATACAAATTTCATGATAATGGTCATATCTGGGACTGACAGAGGATTTTTTTTAAGTACTAGAAACTCATAAACTAGTTTTGTCTTTGTTATTATGCCTAATAACTTTTGTATTGAATTCATTATTTGAAAAAAATCAAATAACGTACAGAAAGCATTTATTTTGCAACTAAAATGGACCACTCATTTGATTAAGAATTCTCAAAAATATTGATCTTGAACATGACTTAGTTGCCCAAGATGCAATATATCTATCACCTACCACCAGCAGTTACTCGATTCTGAAGGCACGAGTGGACATGCAATGTACCGTACTGTGAGAGGCAGGAAACCTCGGTACATGTAGCTTCTCAAGCTCAACAAAGGGTTTCTGTTTCTGTTTGGTTTGAGTTCCAGTAAATGCATGTGCAGACAGGCAAAAGAGAACCCTCAAAAAATACATCCTGAACTTTAAAAAACTAATAATAAACACCTGAGCTCAATGGATACTCCTGCCTCAGCCTGCCACAAGCCACGTGGCCCTCAACAGTAGTTCGCTTTGGTTCTTCTAGTTCTCTTTCACACTACAACCTCCACTTCATGAAAACACCCGTGAAAAGATTCGTAGTAGGAACTGGCTGCAGTCAGCTACACATTGCAGTGATGAACCTCCAAACAGACATGGTTTATGGAAGGGATTTCTTCCGAGCTTACAGATCCACAGTGATGTTCCGTCATCCAGGCAGCGAGAACCCAGCACCAGCCAAGGAACACCAAATGCAGCAAGCGCATCACCACCAGCAAGCAGGCCCACCGAGCTCCCACCGTTCTCCTCCATCTCTGGTTGGGAATCAGATCCTCCCCTAAACACACCTTAGGGCTGGAGCCCAGGACTCACCAGCAGTGGCACCTCCTCCAGGCAGGTGGCTGGAGATAAGCTTCCAACACCTGAGTCTATGGGGGACATACATTCAAACGACCAGCAGGCCTCAATGCTTGAAATAAATTCACAGTCGGGTAGGAGGAGTTAAGCTGACTTTGTTCAGATGGGGGTTTGGCTAATTGAAAGGTTTCGTGTTCCTGTACGGTTTCCACCACACCCACCCGTCAACAGTGGGGGCACGTAACCCAGAGCAAAGAGCTTCACCGATTGTTTCTCTCCTATTTTTGGGTGACAGTTGAATGAGCCATCCAACCCCCAATGCTGTACAACTTTTAAGTTATGTACTTTAAACTTCCAGCAGTATAAAGAAGAAAATCTGTAAAGACACTGCTCTTCAGCCTAAACCACATCATCTCCTTCATGAGTATGCTCTGCATCTGAAACTTAAAAAAAAAAAGTTGTATTTATTTATTTTTTTGAGAGAGATAGAGAAAGAAAGAGGGAAGACGAGAGAGAGAGAGAGCATGCCAGGGCCTTTAGCCAATGCAAAGGAACTCTAGATGCATGAACCACCTTGTGCATCTGGCTTATGTGGATACTGGGGAATCGAACCTGTGTCCTTAGGCTTCATAGGCAAGTGCCTTAACCACTAAACAATCTTTGCAGCCCTGCATCTCTAACTGTGAAGACCAGGCTACACCTATGTTAAAAGGGCAATTAGATAACCTACTGTTATTGCCAATGAATTCCCCATTACTACTAGCCCACAAACCCGAAAAATTAATTATTCATCCTTCTGGGACTTTTTGGCACCTCAGCTTCAAGGAGGCAAAGCCATGATGGGGTTCAATACCTCAGTCAAAAGCAAAGAGACTTTTAAAAAATATTTTATTTTCATTTATTTATTCGAGAAAGTGACAGACAGACTGAGAGAGAAAATGAGAATGGGTACAACAGGAACTTCAGCCACTGCAAACAAACTCCAGATGCATGCGCCACCTTGTGCATCTGGCTTATGTGGGTTTCGGAGATTCGAATCTGGGTCCTTTGGCTTTGCAGGCAAACACCTTAACTACTAAGCCATCTCCCCAGCCCCAGAGACTTTTACTAAACCCTTGTACTATAACAAAGTAGACTGTCGTCCTCAGAACTAAAAAAAAAAAAAAAAAAAAGCAGCTCAGACTTAAATCAGAACAAAAGAAGAAGAGAGATCGGGTCTCCCCTAGCCCTAGCCCTTGCCATTGGCTATATGCATTCCTCTGGTCAGCAGTGGGCTGTGGAACCTTCTGACTACAAGCCAGTCCTACTGTTGCATATGCGCTATTTCAATTGTCTTTATCCTCTGCGAGGAGCTGTGAGGCAGGAAGGAGCTGCAATCATTACCAAGCTGGGCAAGCATTTCACATGCACTTAAGTCGTAGCCTAGAACCAGGAGGAATTATAAACATAAATCCACCACTTAATTCCTTTAAAAGTAAAGTGTGCTTACCAATTCTCCACCTGCAATCACTCACTTCCTCCCTCCCACACAGACACTCACCAGTACTACCTCCGCTGGGATTTCTCTGCTGGAGGCTTCTTAATCTCAAAGAAACTTTTAGAAATAATGTACAAATAGATATTACAAAACACGGTGGATATTTTTATTTTTTTTTATAAATGTTGTGCCATCTAGAAAAGTCCCTCACTCTTCCAGATGACAAAGGTTGTCACAGATGGAAATGACAGATCTGGACAGAAGCCAAAGCTTTCCAGCTTCTCTTTTCAGAATGAATGAATTAGGAAGAAAGGAATTTATCAGCACAAATATGAACTCTACAGATTAAGCTTTTCATCGTTCATATTTATAGTGTGGTAATGTTAATCATCAGATGTATTCACCATGCGAAAGAATCGTGTTTACAATAGGGATAACCATGCAGAGAGTCTTGATTTCTGGGCTCCTGGTGTTTGATGATTGTGAACTGTGTGTGTAATTGTGTATTAATTTAATAATCAACTTAATAATCACAGGAAATATGCCAAATATGCACCCACAAATGAACCTCTTGCATGCTCTTCCAATCCCACATGTGCGTGTACATGCACACACAAACACACACACACACACACACATGCAGACACACGCACACACACTAAAGTTCCTAAATGTATACACATAAACATAGACTAGTAATATTTTTTGAATTTATTTATCTTTTATTAAAAACTTCCATGATTGTAAACAATATCCGATGGTAATGCCTTCCCTCTCCCCACTCTCCCCTTTGAAATTCCATTCTCCATCATATCCCCTCCCCCTCTCAATCAGTCTTTTATTTTCATGTCATCATCTTTTCCTCCTATTATGATGGTCTTGTGTAGGTAGTGTCAGGTGCTGTGAGGTCATGGATATCCAGGCCATTTTGTGTCTGGGGGAGCACGTTGTAAGGAGACCAGTAATTGTTAATTTAATCTTTTTCAGTGTGAGTGTAAGTGTGTGGGGGTGGGAAGGGGTGTGCATGCACAAGTGTATGAAGATGCACAAGACCCAAAGGTACATTTAAAGAGCCAGGGGAAGGCACTTGCTCACTTGCTGTCCTCGTACATCTTCCTTGTGCGTTATTTCCCTGATACCTAATCTCACTAAACCTGCCGCTCCTCGTTGGATTTCCTGAATAAGCTGGGTGACTCAGGAGCCCTTATGAGTCTCCTGTTTCTACCCCAACCACCGCCCCCCAGTGCTGTGGTTACAGGCATGTACACCATACCCAGCTTTCTGCATAGGTTCTGGAGATGGAACCAAAGTGCTCCTGTCTGTACAGGGAGCTCTCTTACCCACAGAGCCATCTCCCTGGCCCCCAACTGACGATCTTAAGTCATTTTATTTTATTTTATTTTTTTCTTTATTAGTTAGTTTTGTATTCAGCAAATACAGTCAGTTTGTTACCATTATTAGGATCATCCGTGACCTACCCCCTCCCCTCAGGCCCCTCCTTGTTGAGGTATACAGGTCATGCATTGTGGAGTTAGCCCACAGTTATGGGTAAGATAAATGTCTCTGCATATCATGACCCAACAAGTGGCTCTGACATTCTTTCCGCCCCCTCTTCCGCAAAATTTCCCTGAGCCACGTTGGGTTCATTTTGGGTCTGCTTCAGTGATGAGGTGTTGGGGGCCTCTGAGGCTCTGGCTCTTTGATTTGGTAGGAGTTGATTTTTCTCTGTGCTGATCTCCTTCCCCCTTGTGCTGGTGTCCGGTTCATCAGGAAAACAGCCCCCTTGCTTGTTTCTCCAATTTTTCTTAGTTTCAGCTGGGGCCCTTCTGAGGTATGATGGGGTGGCTCTCTCCTTAGGATCTACATCTATCCTCTCCAGTGTCTCAAATTCTTTCTGTAGCTAGTTATAGAATTCCAGCACTTAAGAAAGTTGCACTGTGGTGCTTTCATTTATTTCCTTTCTTCCATATTTATTTATATATTTTTTTATTTAATTGCTTTTGAAGGTTTCACAGAGGATGTCACCATGGCCCAGGCATGCCTTCAACTCACTAGGTAGCTCCAGCTACCCTTAACATTCTGATCCTCCTACCTAGGTCTCTGAATGCTGGTGTTGCAGTATGCACCATTATGTCTAGCTAGCCTAGCCCGGCTATTTTCAAAAGCTGTAAGTTCCTGGAATTAAAGAGCCAAGGATAGTCCCTGCTCCCCTGTCTACCATCCTTGTCCTCAGCAAGTCCTCCCTGTATCTGTGTACAAGATTTCCCAATCCTGTCGCGCAGCTCAACTCAAATTCCAGGAAACCGCATCACGATGCGGGGAATTAATCTGCCCTAGAGAAGCTGCCCCGGGGCCACCTTGAAGGCACATGCGTCCGCTTGAGAAGCAGCTGCTGGTGCAGTCCTCAGAAGTCCCCAGCTGTTCTTCCTCCACCTTCAGTGCCACCTGATTCGGGAAGCCCCGTCCGAAGGGCACATCTGATAAGCCCAGCATACACCAGGTCGCTGCTACTTTCCTGAGCTCCTTACCTCAAACCTGCTGCTACTGGCCCTGACAGCCACCCCATGCTGATACCATTTTTATGCCTAATTTTGCTTTCAGTGTTACCACCCACAGGCTGGGGATGTGGCTCTGTTGGCAGAGTGCTTGCCCAGCACGCACCAACACTGGATCTGATCCCCACAGTTGCAAATACCAGGTGAGATGGGGCATGTCTACCATCCCAGTTCTTGGCAGTGGAGGTAGCATGATTAGAAGTTCAAGGTCATCCTTGGCTATAGAAAGAGCTTGTGGACAGCCTGGACTACATGAGAGTACATCCTCTTTTTTTTTTTTTTTCAAATATCTTTTACTTAAAAAAAAAAAAAAAAGCTGGGCGTGACAGTTCACACCTTTAATCCCAGCAGAGGTAGGAGGATCGCCACGAGTTCAAGGCCACCTGTGAGACTGCACAGTGAATTCCAGGGCAGCCTGAGCAGTCAGGGCGGCATCTGAGAGAGGGGACTGAAACACTACTGGAGCTAGACAGTCTCCTTGGCTAGGAAGAGAGACATGGAGAATAGGTAAGTGGTTCTATTCGAACTATATTCTAACCCAAGGTGGCAAAGGGGGTGACTCATTTCCTCCCTTTTTTTTTTTTTTTTTTTTTTTGCCTGTAAATTTTCCTGCCAGACGACTGGCTTGATATCGGGGCTGGCTTGGGCACGTGTTGCTTTGGACCTGCACAGTACCGGATGCGTCACAGACAACCACTGCCTTTCCCCTCCCTCAGGCTGACCAATCATTCAGTCATGGGCTCTGGATGGGCCAGATTCGGATTCCTCCACTCAATAGGCTCAGTTCCCATGGGGGAGGGAGGATTATATAGATTTGAAAACTGTTAGGTGTCTCTGTATCTCACCAATCTGGATGAGACCCTAGCTCCCCAGAACAGCCACAGGCCAGGACTTAGCTGGACTTTACTCATAGCTGCTGCGGAGCGGCAAAGAGGAGTCCCAGTAATTTGTGAGCTGAGGGTGGGGTGGGGAGGGGTGACTCTTCCGGACTGTACAAAAAAGAGAATGCGAGCCCCGAACCAGCACTCATCTCTCTGCTTCCTGGCTACAGATGCAGTATGACCATACTCTTCATGCGACTGCCCTCGTGCCGTCCCAGCCGTGATAAACTCTACGCCCTAGGATGGTGAGCCAAAATACACCCTCCCTCCCCTAAGCAGTTGCTCCTAATACCTCGTCATAGCCAGGAGAAAAAGCACATTATGCAGTGTGGCTACTGTATCACTAAGGAACTTTGAACAAAACTGTGTTTTCTGCAACTAGAATCTTTGATCCATCATATACGCAGCAATACGGAATGCACACACATAAAGACTGCTACCAGACCAAACGATCAGAAGAATTCAGAAGAAACTCCATCTTGATTTGAAGATACTTGGAAACACAGCTAGCTGTTAACAGCAGAGACTATGGTAAGTAATCTGTAATTTGGATATTTAGACTTTAAAATTGCTGAACTGCATAATCCTTTAAATCTCATATTAAATAAAAAACATAAGTATTAGATTCTTATAAATAATGTGGCATTTTAATGTCAGCGATTGCTTTTCTAGGATCAGTCAAAATTACTTCAATGGATTTTTTTTTCCACACCGTCATGAGAGGGAGTCCTGTTTCAATTGATATGAATTGCTATCAATTCAGGGCTATGATTAGAAACAGTAAAATGCAAACTCAATCAAAACTTCCAACCACATACATATGACAAGAGTGACTTGTAAACATGTAGGCATGGAAACCCATTCCTCTAAGCCCAGCACTTATGCCACAGAGGCACGAGAAACACAACTTCTAGACCAGCCAAGGCTACATATTAAGACTCTGTCCAAAAATATGTCATTAAAAAGTAGTTGCATACATCTTTAATCTAAGTCACTGGTGATCTATATAACATGACTTGGGTAGGAAAACGGCCCTAAGGAGATACACATCCCAATGCCTGAAATCTCTGCCTGTGTTGGAGGCTCACGCCTGGAAGAATGAGGCTCACACTGGAAATAAGACTGCTAACTGTCTGGCCTTGGAATAAGGAGATTACTGTGGACTGCTTGGGCGAGCTGAGTGCAGTCCAGTGGTCTTTTCCATGGAGAAAGAGAAAGAGACGCAGGCACAGATCAAGAGGGTGACGTGCGATACTAGACCAGTGTGACTGTCTGAGAAGATGGGGGAAGAAGACCAAGGAAAGTAGGCAGCCTGGGAAGCTAGAAGGCAAATGAGATCTGCTGCAGAGCTTCAAGGGGAGGAAAAAGAAAATAAAACAGTACAGCCCCAGGTAGCATCTTTTTTAATATTTTTACTTATTTATTTGAAAGACAGAGTGACAAGGAGAAAGAAAGAGATAGAGAATGGGCACTCAGGGCCTCCAACCACTGCAAACGAACTCCAGACGCATGTGCCCCCTTGTGCAACTAGCTTACGTGGGTCCTGGGGAGTTGAACCTGGGTCCTTCGGCTTTGCAGGCAAATGCCTTAAAGGCTAAGCCATCTCTCCACTCCCCAGGTAGCATCTTAATATAGCCCCATGTGACCATTTTGAAATTCTGACTGCCATAATAATCCCAAGGTAATAAGTGCATGTTACTTAAAAACTCACCACTACTTTTTTTGCGGTGATTTGTGACAATGACAATACAAAACCAAAAGCTTTCACAAAAGTGAATTCACTGAGGCATTAACGTTCTTGCAGTAAAGACACGCAGGTAAGGCTGCAGGTTGTAGGCGGCTAATAAACTTGCTCTAAATTTGGAATATTTACGAGTCTTACTTCCACCACACTGCAAAGTGTACTAAAATTCTGAATTGTGTGTAAGATAAAGGATTATACTCTGTTTGACTCAGTCATTATTCATGTTCTTATTAAACAAAGTTCTTTTCAGAAAACAGGAAGAAATCCTCTGCTAATGTCAGCTAGGGCAAAGAAGGCTGCTGTTAAAAGTAACGCTGATGTTGAAGTCAGGCACGTTTAGCCACGAGTCTGCAATGTCAGCATTCAGGAAGCAAGGAGAGAAGGATCACAAGTGTGAGGCTGGTCTGCCCTAATGCACAAGACCGTATGTCTCAAAACTGGTAACAACAATAATGATGATATACAGATGTGGACCACATCCGGCAAATCGGTCAACCTGGACATGATGACACATGCTTAGCACCTCAGGTCAGGAGGCTGAGGCAGGAGGATGTTTGTGAGTTCAAGATGTGCCTAAGCTTTAGAATGAGTTCTTGCTTCAACAGTGAAAACTAAGGAGCTCTTGGCAATTAATGGTCACTGGGAGGGAAGAGACTGTTTCTTCAGTGGTCTAGTCACTGATAAAGTGCCCATGCTATAGTAAATCTCCCACCAGGCCGCTGCAGGCAACCTTAATTAAACTAAAAGGGTCAAAAAAGAAATCAAAGGGGAAGTTGGACTAGTTGGGAAGATGGAAGGGGTTCAGGAGAAGGATATGAGGACAAAAGATGGTAATGGGAGGGTATAATAAAAATATGTCATATATAGTAATATGTATATGAAATTGTCAAAAGTAAGAAAACTAGATTTCTTTTAAAGTTTAGAAAAACATAATAAATGCACAAAAATAAATGTACTACGGAACATATCTGAAAATGCATATACAGCTCCGAAAAGGCATGGAAAAAGAATCTGAAAGTATACTTCAAAACATGTTCTTAGAAAGTACTACTCTAACACGACAAAACTCTCCTTACATTGAAGTCGTTCAGGAAAACATATACTGCAAAGGTGTTCATATCCTTCTCATGAAATGCGCTGGTAATAGTACAGATTACACTGGTGAGGTTCTCTAAGGAGGATGATATAAACGGGAGCAGGAAGAAGCACTGGAATCAAGTGGGAAACAAGCGTGTGTAAGGAAGGAAGGGGTGGTGGTGTGATTCAGGTGTCCCCCATAACCTTAGGTGTTGTGAATGCTAGGTTCCCAGCTGATGGAGATTTGGGAAGTAACGTCTCCTGGAGGCAGTGTATTGTTGGGGGCGGGCTTATGGGTGTTATAGTCAGTGTGCCCTTGCCAGTGGTGGGCACACTCTCCTGTTGCTTTTGTCCACCTGATATTGGCCAGGGGATGATGTCCACCCTCTGCTCATGTCATCATTTTCCCTGCCATCATGGAGCTTCCCCCTTGAGCCTGTAAGCCAAAATAAACCTCTTTTTTCCCACAAGCTGCTCTTTGTTTGGTGATTTCTACCAGCAATGTGAACCTGACTGCAACACATGGATCCTGAGGAACCAAACCTAGGTCTCTAGGCTTTGCAGGCAAGGACCTTTAACCTCTTAGCCATCTCTCCAGTCCTATCTGAACAATTCTTAAGTATTCATGGACGTTTTTAAAGAGTCAAATTTGTTTTTCAGCTCATTTCCAGCATGATTTCTTAGTCACTTTGCAGCCCAAGTATGTGGAGTCTTCAGACCAGCTGACAGCTTATAGGTGTTATAGCCTGTTTCCCCTTGCCAGTGTTTGGCACACTCCCCTGTTGCTGTTGTCCTACCTGATGTTGGCCAGGGGGTGATGTCCACCCTCTGCTCATGCCGTCATTTTCCCCTCCCATCATGGAGCTTCCCCTCGAGTCTGCAAGCCAAAATAAACCTTTTTGCCCACAAGCTGCTCTTGGTTGGGTGATTTCTACCAGCAGTGCGAACCTGACTGCAATAGATGGGGAAAATAGGAGAGACAGAGGGCGAGAGAGGAAGAGGAGGAGGAGGAGGAAGGAAGGAGGAGGTGAGGGAGAACAGTGAGTCATTTGAACTATTAGATGAGCTGTGAAAGATTCTGACTCAATGACACCACTGAACACCACATTGATTCTTAATTCTAAGACGTGGCTTGCGGGGCACTTTCATGCCTGAAGTAGAAGAAATTGTCACCATTTTTAAATGAATAAAAATAACCTCTCCTTGCTGCTCTCATTTCTTCCAGTCAAAGCCACAATGTCACTCAAGGCTTAAATAAAAATGCTCTCTCATTTGTGAAGCTTCCATGGCTCACAACCCCCAAACCCAAAGCACTGGTAAATATGCTACAGCACTAATCACACTAGGCTGGAATAACTGATCTGCCTCTTCCTAAGACAGCAACCAAAAAAATCAGGAAGAAAAATAAAGAATTAAAAAGAAACATTCGTTGGGAATGATGACACACGCCTTTAATCCAAGCACTTGGGAGGCAGAAGTAGGATGATCCTCATGAGTTTGAGGTCACCCTGAGACTACATAGTGAATTCCAGGTCAGCCTGCGTTACAGTCAGACTCTACCTCAAAAAAGAGAAAGAAAGAAAGAAAGAAAGAAAGAAAGAAAGAAAGAAGAAGAAAGAAGAAAGAAAGAAAAAGAAAGAAAGAAAGACAGAAAGAAGGAAAGAAGTGGGAGGAGAAAGGGAGGGAGGGAGGAGGGCAGGAAGAAAGGAAGGAAGCAGGAATGGGAGGAGGAGGAAGGGAGGGAGGAAGGCAGAAAAGAAGGAGGGAAGGAAGGAAGGAAGGAAACATTTCACTTTCAGTAAAAGTCCAGGAAGTGACAAACTCAAATTGCCAAGGTGTACCTGTCAAGTTGTGTGAAATCTGTGATGCTCTTGGGAGCAGGACACACATTTCTTCAGACCTCATCTGAAGCACTTCCCTAAAAGCACAAATCACAGTGATAAAAGGGCTACCTGGTGATCCTTTGATGACATAATCAAGTTCATACAGAACAACATCTCAGAAGGAAAGAAAGTGGTATGAAGGAGGCCAGCACCCAAGCAGACATTTCACAGACCCTCGCTCCCTCCGCATCGAGTGGCGTCTACTGGAAGTGATGCAGGAAGCCCATGTCATAAAGGCCCCTGAGGTATAGGAGGGGCTTTAAAATGACATCTTTACTTAGATAGCCTTTGAAATAACAGACGGACATGAAAGCTCTGGACACGTTTAATTCAAACCACGACCATCATTGACCCCGCTCCCAACTGCAGCTTAGCAAATACTGGCTCCTGTAAAGATGGGCGATGATCAGAGAAAAGTCACAAGGGATCTGTGTGTAAAAGCAACAAATATCAAAGGCAAGAGAGACATGTAAGCAAGAGGCCAGTGAAAAACAAACATCTCAGGAGGAGATCTTCCAGGCAAACAGACTTAAGTATTTAGACAAATAACTCTCCACACACACAGGCTTGCACCAAGACAAAACGATCTTTCTTAAAGAGTTCAAGGAAGAGAACAGGTGTACGGCTCAGGAAGAAGGACAAGGATTCCAATAAAAGAGAAGACAAAGAGGAGAGGAATAGCCGACAGAGCTATGAAACACTACAGAGATGAGAAACCACTCAGAAACAACAAAAATACACACTTGACTAAAAACACAGTAAGGAAAAAAAAATGTTCATTTGGAAAGTACATTAAGTGAACGAAAGTTAGGATAAGGAGTCCAGGTTTGAAAAGTCTTGTTGGAAATATTTTCACAGTTTCCAAGAAAGAGAATGAAAACAACAAAGTTGCACGGTAAATTTCATTTTTAAACCTCCTAACATAAGAGCGTGCTCTACTTCTCCAAGTGTATAGGCATGTGTCTAAAAACAAAGATGCAAGGTAAACAAAACAAAAAAAAAAAAACAAAAAAAAAACAATGAAACTACTGAATTTCTAGGTTAAAACTTTCCACAGATAACCTGAACAAAAAGAGTAAAAATGATGCCAGTCGTGGTGGCCCATGCCTTTAATCCCAGCACTTGGGAGGCAGAGGCAGGAAGATCTCTGTGAATTTGAGGCCAGACTGAGACTACATAACGAACTAGGTCTGCCTGGGCTAGAATGAGACCCTACCTAGAAACAAAAGAAAACACAACCAAAGCAAAGACAAGCAAAATACCACCACACAACACAACACAACAACAAGAAGCAAAATCAGCGAAATGGAAGGTGGGTTTGCCTCGGCCTTCACAATGATGCCAAAAGACACGTGAAGGAAGGAAGCATTAGTACTGAATAGATTAGATAGCAAAAGGGAAGAACGGAGAGTGCAGATGTTAATAACCTTACTTACAAAGGGGAAGAAAGGGATATTGAAAAATCATTGTTTTCCCCCTATTTCATAGCACAAAATCAAAAGATGCTATTTAAAGTCAAAATCACTCATTTTACAGAAAAGGAATTATCAGAACTCAAAGTATGCACCCTCACCCCTAGCTGGAAATAGCATAACCTTAGTAAATGGAAATCAATTTTAAATTAATAATTTCTTTCATGTAAATTTTTGTTTCTTCCATTGAATTGGAAGTAACTGAAAAATTCCTTTAGACACACAAATCACAAATATATTCCACTTATCTGGAAATACAAATTATAAACATGATCCTACTTTTACAAATGTCACCTCTATTTGCTTGCATTTATGCACACAGATATACAGTGAGCAATGTCTAAGAAATGCTATCAAGTGTGAGGTGGGGAAGTGACGGCCTGTGCTTTATCTTAATGGTTTCATTTTAAATGAGCAAGTTATCATCTTTTCAAGTAAAATTATTCTGCTTGATTAATCCTGTCTTCTCCAAATCCCTATATATAATTTTCTTCATATTTTCCACATAAATGAATACCCGAAGTCGCAGTGACCCAAACTCAAGACACTTTAATAACGCACCTCCTACTTATAGCATTCACAAACCTTTTGATTAGGTTCAATAAAAAGGAAGAATCTAAAATAAAAGTACATACACCTAGAAATAGGGTGGATGCAAAATGAAGAGGAAATACCAAGGGGAATTCAACACGGGGCTCACATAACCAACCCACTCTGATGGGCTACACCATGCACTGTATACACAGCATACCGTGTGACCTGAGAAGGTGATGAAAAATGAGAAATGTTTGGCCTTGAAAGGTGAAATTATACGATGTGATGAATCTCTGACTCAACATGAAGATAGTACTATCTATACCAGTCATGATTTTCCGATGTCAAGTTTTGCACCCATTTCATAAAAGTGTCCGTTTCTTTTTCTTTTGCATGCAAAACGCCTCTTGGCATAGGTGGATCTTGGATTATTGGTGCCACTTTGCAGCTAGCAGAGTTAAAATTCAAAAAGGAGACGTCACAGGTCCTATATCTTATGACATAGTTGAAGAGACTAGATATGCCATGTTCAGATTCCATGGTCACAGCTGGATTCCAGCAGCGTGGCTTCGTTCACATTGGCATTGGCTTTCTGGATTCAGTTTATTGAAGTCAAAGCGCAAGGAAAGCCAGGCTGCTGCTAAGTCATCCTTCTCTCTGATGTGAAGAACAAGCTCTGGGACTTCCCGGAAAGGAAATTTCAAGTAACCCTCACTATGCAACAAGCCCCTTTTCTGCACAGGCTAAAAGTACTTTGCAATTGTCCTCATGGGATCCAAATGCAGAGAGCACATGAGTCACCCCAGTGGGAATGCTACACACTTAACACAGCTGTTCATTGTGTGTAATCATGGAACAAGTGTTTCCATGTGAAGTCTGATAAACGTGTCAAATGTCCGCTGCTGAGAAACACTTAGTACATGACATGACACAAAAGTCAAGGAAATCGCGCAAGACCCACGTCCACAAAGCGCCACCGTGTTTGCAGTGAGAACCCCTGTGAATCCACATTACGAATGAAGGCGCCAGGACTCATGTGGGCATCTGTGAGCAGGGCACCTGAGGAGGGGAGGAACCTTGATGGAAATCACTGAGGTTTTCGAGCGACATGAGGTAGAAGAACTAATGCAAAAGCAATGAAACTAAGTACAGAAAAAAATTATATACAAGTGTGTATTTTTTTTATGAAAGGGTAGATGAAGATCAGTCTTGGAAATAAAGATCCTTGGACAGACACACACAAAATATTATAAACCCCAAGTAGGTTGTTTGCATTTTAGAACGAGGCAGAAAGGCACAACATGATATTCTGTGGCGCTTGGCATGATTTTATCACCACTGGCCAGAATGTACAAAACTGTCATCAGAGCCATATCCAAATCCCTTTTCAATTACGCACACTGTGGTAACACTGCTTCTACCAACGACATCTTTTTAAACTCCATCTTCCTACCAACTTCATCCACATACTGAAAATACTGAAACTCTAAAATTTCAAAATTTATCATCACCCCGACTCAAACTTTGCCACAACTATAGCAGTTTCAACCAGACTTTAGAAAAAGCAAAGTATTCACTGTCCTCAGGAAACTATTACTAAAACTTCCGATCGAAAATTATGAAAAACAAAACACCGAATTCAATAGGACACATACAATAGCTGAAAGACCGCTCCTTCCCTTACAATGACTTTCAAACTCATAAATGATGAGCAACAAGGCAAAAGTCATTAGGAAAGAGACACGTACAGTTTTATAGTCAATCATAATATTTGCAGTTTATCCGGAGGGCAAGTAGCAACAGGATGATTCACTCTGTCATCATCAGTTGTCATCACAAAATTAGTTACAGAACAGCAACATTGCCAGAGCTTATAAATTTACAAAACTCCTTCTGACCAGATCAAATGTAAAAACTCGACAGCAACTGAACTGGAGACGAAGTAAGAAAATGTAAATTAGCTCCATTTGCCTCATTCGTCTTTAGGAATAATATTTAACTTTAGTCTAGAAATGGAATTATTAATGATGTGCTGGAGCTAACCCTTCATCAGCTCATAAAAGCTCGTCGTTAAATTTTAAGGAACCTTGCAAGCTGGCGGGTAAACTAGGGAAGCCAAGCACGGTGGATGTGGTTTCACCACGAGAACTGGAAAGAAGCACAGATCAGACCTTCCTTCCTGCTGCTTACAGAAAACCAGCTCAGAAGATGCTGTGCAGTACTGCGAGTCTTCGCTAAGAAAATACATCTCCACAGGCAACACTGAGGTCATAGGGTAAGGCATTGCTGATAACCCCGTAAATCTCCCTGCTGTGCCCCCTGAATCAGTAAGCCCATCTTTGAAAATTTCGTGGCCAAACATAGGAGAAAGCATGCAAGGCCATTTTATAGTTGACTACATAACATGGAAAATCACTCATAAGTAATTTTGAGAAGGGACGGGTAGAGAAAGGTATGGGTGCAACATATGTTTATTTGAAAGCAGTGAGAATAATGGGAGAAGGAAACCATGAAATTTTATGTTAAGCAGCCAGAGTTACAAGGCACATACCTCTGTACCAGATCTGTTCTGTGTGAAACTATGAATTAGAGATAAATTAATATGCTGGAAATTTCCTCAGTATAACCTATGGTTTTTATTTTAAACCTGATATGAAGAACAAAACAAAAGCTCAAATAACTACCACAAATAAAATAGTGATCAACATTTGATTACTACAGAAAATTCACAGGGCTTTTTCCTTCCTCTAATTCCTATTGGATCTGTAGGTGGGGAACCTAAGGTAAAGCCATTTCTCTCAGGAAGTAGATATGGCTGAAACAGACAAGCACAGTCCACACCATCCAATACTAGCTTCTGGATTATGGTTTTAGCAACTGGCTTATATTAAACAACTTCAAGTCTTTTGGACTTAACTGGTCAATGATTATCAAATGGTACTCCTTATTTAATATTCACCTGAAAGTTGTTAAAATTCCAGCTTATATTCTGGAAAAATGATAGGTACACTTGTACAAGACAGGTTGTTTTATCATAAATATCTTCATATTTAAGAAGATAAAAGGAAAAAAAAGATACTGTCAAATAGATAGGTTAAAAAATTAACCTCTATCCATTTAAAGGAATGCTCTAATAAGTACTCCAAAGTACCCCTCAGGATCATAATGTTTTCATTGCAATCACAGACTGTGACTAACCAACCTTTATTGCTTTCCTCTTCATATGGATATTCATTCATCCATTTGTTTCTAGAGTCACATTGAGCCTGCAAGAAAAAACAGACCACAAGATACAGTGAGGATTACTTCAACACATTGACAGTACTCGTTTATTGGAAAAAGAGGAATAAAAACCAGTGATTCTAAAGGTAACTGTAGAAATGATGAGATGGGCCATAGCTCTTTTAGTCATGGATGTTCTATATTGAAAAGAACTCACAAATACTCATATCATCCCACTTATGCTCATTATTCTTCATAATTAATAAATGTTAAAGAAATGGTAACTTATGAAGGAAAATGATACAAATGTGCAGAATAATTAATATGAGTAAATTTTGGAGGTTCAAGTGGGTCAATAGCCAAGTAACTGTTCTGGTTGGTATGCATGAGGTGTGTGTGCTTGATCACGTATTTAAGTGCAGACATGCACATGCCACAGTGCACACGTAGACGTCAGAGGAGAAGGTTCGGGCGTCAGTCCTCCTCTTCCACCTCATTTTGACGCAGGGTCTCCCTGTTACTGCTGGTCACCACTGCATTAGCCTGGCTAGCTGGTCCATGAGAGAAATGCTCATGATCACTCTCTACCATCTTGACTGCATCATACTGGGACTGCAAAAACCCACTCCAACTTCGAGCTTGGCCTGGGCCTGGGGATCCAAATCGAGGTACTTCGTGCAAGAAGCACTTTTTCCACTGAGCCATCTCCCAAGTAACTTAAAAAAAGAATTCAATTCATATATGTCACTCCTCAAACCCATAGAAATAAATATTAAGCTACATATTTATGTGGCTTATAAAACGGCCTAAATCACCAAGAGATTTGGATTTCATCAAATAGAATTAAATATTACTGGACTGGAGAATTTTAATCACAATAAACCATTTGCCTCACTTGGAAATATCTTAAAAGTACGTCTCTGTTTATCCATTCTGCATTATATAACTTACTTCAGATTTTCCATTTCATGAAGCAAATTTTCTTTGGCATTCAGTTGAGCCAGCTTATTAGGCAGTTGAGTTTTCTTTTTATCCCCCCCCCCTTTGGCTTGGAATTATACCCAAGAAGGGACACACATCTTGGAGTCAGAAGCAGCTCCCATTCTATGCCAATGTCATTGTGCTTTGACAGGGGACCTGGTATCTAAAGATGTTTCCATCCATCTAGTCAGAGCAAGAACGCACCACTAAAACACCCAGTGAAATGCCACAGAGTGCACACATCGCATGGTTGGCATGTGATGTCATCTGGCTTTTAATTTTAAGTTTTAAATGCCTCTCCCCACCCTAGACCTTGCTCTGACACAAAATATATTCCTCATATGTGTTGTGGCTTAAACTGCTACTTGAAATGCTACCAAAAAATGCAAGGATATGTGTGTGTGTGTGTGTGTCTGTTAACTGAAGGTATGTAGACAATTTCTCTTCTCTTTTTCTCCTAAGTGATTGCAATATGGCATCTATCCTCACAGCATTTACATGGCATTAGGTATTACAATGAACTACAGTTGATTTAAAATGCATAGGAGGAAATACACAGGAGGTATGCAAACACCATATATACGTGCTTTTCAAGGTAAGGTCTCACTCTAGCCCAGGCTGACCTAGAATTCACTATGTAGTCTCAGGCTGGCCTCAAAATCACAGTGATCCTCCTACCTCAGCCTCCAGAGTGCTGGGATTAAAGGCATGTGCCACCACGCCTGACACAAGGTAATATTTTGACATTTATGATTGACTGGATATATTCATGAAATTCAGAATATAAGTCTCTTTCACATTATGAAAGCATAATATCTTATCCCTTAAAATGTGTTAAAAGCATCCAAATATACTGTGTTTTCATGAAACACAGCTTGTATGTATATATTTATGCATGTATATTCCAATCAATCAGTTTAAAGTACATAGGAAAATATACAAGACACTCCAGGACCAACTACAATCACACATTTTGATTTATTGCATTTCAACACATTGTTCTATATTTTTGATGAATTAAATTGCAGTCAGGCCCTCATATCTCAAGTTCTACTTCCATGGATTACCCAACCATAAATCAAAAATATTCAGAGAAATAATGTGTCTGTTAACTGAATATATGTAGACAATTTCTCTTGTCATTTTCTCCTAAATGATGCAGCATGACATCTAGCCTCACAGTGTTTACATGGTATTAGGCATTACAATGAACTACAGTTGAATTAAAAGATATAGGAGGATATAGACAGGAGGTAAGCAAACACTATTCATTTTTACATAAGGTACTTGAATATGATTGGATTATGGGAGCATAGTCATGGGGATACCAAGACATAGCTATACCATGAACATTTTCTCATAATTTTAAACATATCATTATTTCCTACAAATAGTTACTGCTGCCTTACAACAATACATTATTATTCACTTCATAATTTTTGCAAATAACTTATGATTTTGATTCCCAATAATGTATAAACATCTTTCCATATGAGCCTTCTATAAAGCAGGGCCCTACTCTCTTAACCAATACTTTTATGCAACCAGGAAAGATGTCCTTCCCACAGACACAAGCACACTCTAATTAATATAGGAAGCCAACAAGAGTCTATTGTAGATGTCAACCACCTGCTCGCCTCAGCCAGGCACCTTCAGCCTACATTCATTGTACACAATAAATGTCAATAAAGAAAACTGCATTCATATTGATTATGAGGGTATATGATACTCAAATAATCTGGACCTTACTTATATAATCCATATGTTCAGTCTATAGACTAGATATTAAATTCTATGAACTATACCAAGCACAATAACACACAGTCTTACAGCATTTGGGGATTCAATACAATATCCTAACATTGTTACTACTTCTAAGACTAGTTCTGTGAGTTGAGCACATGTACTACTTTAGGATACACTTGACCACAACTAAACTGATCAGAGGTATATTTTGTACCCAAAAGAGCATGTTAGATAAGGTCAGAGTCCTTATGAAATTTTCCTTTTCATTCAACTTGCACTGAATGATTCTTGCTTTATCTTACCACCTAGCCTTGCAGTCTACTTTTATTTGAGAGAGAGAGAGAGAGAGAGAGAGAGAGAGAGAGGAGAGAGAATGGGCATGCCAGGGCCTCTAACTACTGCAAATGAACTCCAGGAACATGTGCCACCTTGTGCATCTGGCTTATGAGGGTTCTAGGGAATCAAAGCTGAGTCCTCAGACTTCACAGGCAAGAGCCTTAACTGCTAAGCCATCTCTCTAGCCCATGCCTACAGTTGAAATGTATACTTTTATATGCTTTAAAGCTGGAGGTAGTGTGGTCTAAGTGTAATACTATCTTTCCCTTTCCATCTAATTCAGTCTCTTAAGAAGACTGTTAGGGATCCAGCTCTGTCTCTTGAGTCTCCATATCATACTGTACGTCACACGGATTAAAGTAAGGAAAAGAAGGCAATGTATGGACTCATAAACATCTACCCTTCACCTCATGTCCATCACCCATGGGCTGTGAGCCCATCAACAAATTAATCAACATCACTGAGACACAATTTTCTCTTCCACAGAAGCACAGATGATGATTATAATTTTGCTCTGTCTCCCCTGCCTACACTAAGGGAAGTCGTATTTACACATTAGCCTGTAAAATCTTCAGTGTCACAAAACTGTTACTCTTTAATCTGTGTGGCTAAGTTATTTAATATGAAAAACAGAAGAGTTCCCTCACTGGAGGCCACATGACAGCAGATGAATCTTGGGTTTTATTCATGCCAAGGGTCCCTTACATGGCTTTCCACATCTCTATCAACACGAACTCATGATAGGGCATCCAAAAACAGCATATTTCCAATAGCAGTTAGTCTCTCATCAAGTTCTGAATTAAATGTACTTAACTCTGCCAAATAGGTTTCTGGAGTTACCAAGTAAATCTTCTCAAAGCATAGACACTTTAAGGACTAGGAATCCACCAAGTCACTCATCACACTTCGTTGTGGTACTCAATTTTGGCTTGAAAGCATAATTTCAGGGCTGGAGAGATGGCTTAGTGCTAATGCACTTGCCTACAAAGTCAAAGAACCCAGGTTCGATTCCCCAGTACCCACGTAAGCCAGATGCACAAGGTGGCGCAAGCATCTGGAGTTCATCTGCAGTGGCTGGAGGCTCTGGTGTGCCCATTCTCTCCCTCCCACCCCCCCTGCCTGCCTCTCTCAAATAAATAAAAAAAAAATTTTTAAAAAGAATAATTTTGATTGTCATTAGGTAAAGGACAGTGAACAATTCGTTACTTATTTTAATACCCAAAACATGACAAATCAGAAAAGAAATAAATTTTCAATTTTTTTGAATTTATATTCCACTAAAAACAGTGCTAGAGGAGAAAGAAAAATTCCAGTCTCACCCACTCCTCTTCAATAGAGAGTGATTTTCTAAGACCTTCAGTTTCCCTTTTAAGACTTTGAAGAATGTCCCACACATGGTCGTCGAG
This sequence comes from Dipus sagitta, assembly GCA_036346955.1. Classification (NCBI taxonomy): domain Eukaryota; kingdom Metazoa; phylum Chordata; class Mammalia; order Rodentia; family Dipodidae; genus Dipus; species Dipus sagitta. The sequence goes on along the minus strand of CM070772.1, from coordinate 36,314,145 downwards.
CCTCCTTTAGAACTCAAAGATGTCACACGCTAGGAGACAAAGATGATCTAGGCCATAACGAAAGGGGCTGGCATTTCCAACAAATAAGGAGTCGCTTTGGAATACCCTCCTCAGTGGTACACGCATTATGCTTGATCTCCATTAACTGTCAATGATGCTCTAGGTTCTCAATGTTTAAAGGTTACTGTTCAACACATTTAGTACTTTAGGACCAAAATGACACTTGTTGCTAGTTCTCTGTAAAATTTTTGATGTGCCCGAAAACGGTGAGCCAGAAACACGTTTTGGATGTGTTCACAGACACCTGACTAGTCAGGATTTTCCAGTCTCTGTTCAAAGGTAATTTAGTTGTTCTGTTTGGAGCAGATTGAATTCTGGTGCTGTTACAGCAACCCCCTTTGGAAATGTGTCTTCTCAAGTCGAGTTTACAAATCACTGCTTCATTACTTAGGATCTTGTGTTCTTCGGGACTGAGGAAAATAACCAAGTGATTAAAATTTATACACATATTCCATTCAGTTACCATAACTCTAAAGACCAACGAGGGAACTCAACAGGCAAGTGTTGTGCATGTTAAGTCTAAGATATTATGTAACAGTCTTAAGTTTATTATGCTTTGAGGATTAACTTTTACACAATGCAAGTTGATACTGTTTTTCATGTATTTCTTTTTCAGTTAGCAACAAAAAAAAAAAATCTGAAGGTTAATCTAAATATTTCTGGAGGTAAATGCAAACGTAAGTGATATGTTTGCACAGCTATTATGAGTTAAAATGAAGGAAAGCTTAACACAAAGCAGGATGCTTGTTGCTAAGTGACAGGTGACACTTACTGCATCTCCTCGGAGCTCCTACATCATGACGCACCTCACTACCGCAAAAAGACAGGCGCAATCCCACTGGACACATTCTCCATAATGAAGCAAGCCAGTGCTCAGATATTTTTAAACACAGGAAACAGGTAATCAGCAAATCCCGTCCATTTGAATAGAGCTCTCTCTCACACACACACACCACAGGAAAGGGCAGTACTTCATTTCCATGTTGTGTACAAACGATAATATTATGTCAACAAAAGTCAATGTGGATATGTTTTCTAATTATAGATCTACTTAATAATATTCTGCTCCTTCCTCCCACACGGATCCACGAAAAAGCCCACCTTTCTTTACCTGTCACCCAATGCAGATGGCAACAGAAAAGACTCAGGAACACCACTAGGCCTGAAGTTTCAGGCTCTCACACGATTGAATTGCATCTTTCATGTGAGAAGGGCTGTGTGGTATCACGAGGAAGGTCCAACATGAAAACCCAAAAGAATGGACATCATCCTGAACACCTGGAGGAGGCAGGTTATTTACCCTTTGCAAGTTCTTTGTTCCTCATTGATTAAGCTGTGATCATAAGCCCCCCCCCCAACCAGTTCCCTTTGTTAAGTCCATGAACACTGCAAATGAGAAAGTGTTAATGTGTGCACGAAAGCATGCAGCACATATTCTGTACTGAATAAATAACAATGGAACCTCTACTGCCCACATTCATAACCAAGTACACACTCACTTCTCCTCTTTACCTGTCCTGAGAACTTGACAGAAGTTGCAAAGTTCTACTCCCTGAACATGACCTTCAACCATGAATATGTATTCTGTATTGAAGGCCTTTGAGTTACAGAAGAAACAGCATTTCCACCTTAGAATTTCATACTACGGTGTTCATAACTCATGATCTAAGAGAAATCAAAGACTTGATCCATAAGAGAATGAAAAGGAAGACAATCTGAAGGTCATTAATGGCCCATATTCAACAATGATCCCCTTGGAGTCCTAACTGTGTACAAATTGATTGAAAACCCTTCAGTATAAATGAATGATGCTTTCCTATTTCTGTGTCCCTGAAATTATGCTCCTCTGTAGCTTTTATTATTTTTTTTCACTGTTAAAAAAGAACTGATGAGGGGCTCAGTGGATCAAGTGTTACGATGCAAACACAAAGACAGGAACTCAGATTTTGCGCACCCACATAGGAGCTGGGCATAGTGGTATACACCTTAATCTCATCAGTGGGGACCTGGGGACGGGTGGGGTTCGCTGGTTCACTACACTAGCTGAAGTCATGATCTCTAGGTTCAGTGAAAAATGCCCCAGAGCAGAAGTGAAGAACACTTAAGGAAGATGACTGGCGTCAACCTCTGGCCTACACACATATATGCACACATACGGACATGCATGCCCGCCCCTCCCCCCACAAGAACAACTGATGATAATGACTAATCCAGAATGACAAAAATCTAAAACTTGTGGTTGGAGAGATGGATCACCAGTTAAAGGCACTTGCCTGCAAAGCCTGATGGCTGGGGTTTGATACCCCAGTAGCCCTGTAAAGCCAGATAAACAAAAGTGGTACATATGTCTAGAGTTCATCTGCAGTGGCTAGAGGTCCTGGCACACACATACTCACTTTCTCTCCATACTTCATTTCTCTCTCTCTCTCTCAAATCAATATAAGTAAGCAAAGGCATACAACATGGAAACTGCTCCTTTAATCTGCTCTCACCTTCATTCTATTACAATGCATTGTTCCATATGCCCAGAGAATAAAGAGGCCCCCTATAATAAAGGACCCATAGCAAATGAATTAAACATTTATTTTACTTATATTGTGCCCAATATAATGGTTGGAAAAGTAATTTATGCTATGCTTATATGCAAGGAGAATTGCCATTTTCTTGGTACTGCGTAAGTCAAAATCTGATTTGCACTGCACAGGACTGACAAGATGACTAGATTTTTGCCCTTGTATATCCAATTTATGTGGTTTTAGTTGTGACAAAATACAGCATGTGACATTTGTAAAATCTCTGGGGTTTCTTACGAGGCTGATAGAAGGGAGAAAAGAACAGAGGGCCCAGGTATGACTTAAATCTCTAACAACATAATATGTAATGAAAATGCAGCTCTTAAAGTTATCCATGAAAAGTACACTTAAAACTTTGCAAGTAAATGAAAAAATCATGAGCATATACTTCATGTCAATTAAGAAATAGCTTAGGGCTGGAGAGATGGCTTAGCGGTTAAGCACTTGCCTGTGAAGCCTAAGGACCCCGGTTCAAGGCTCGATTCCCCAGGACCCACGTTAGTCAGATGCATAAGGTGGTGCACGCATCTGGAGCTCGTTTGCAGTGGCTGGAGGCCTTGGCGTGCCCATTCTCTCTCTCTCTCTCTCTCTCTCTTTCTCTCTCTCCTTCTCTCTCTGTCTGTCGCTCTTTAATAAATAACAAAAATAAACAAAAAAAGAAATAGTTTAGTACAGCCTAAGATTTCTCTACTGCTCCTACTACTCTTCAGTGTGAATCGCCTGACCACAGCTAGAAAGACACAAGATGAAGTGTTTAAAATTTTACACGCTCAAGGTCTATGACATATGGAAGAAAAGCGTGCCGCCTTTCTCAGTGCGCATCACACGTGTTTGTCTTCCGTATTAATCGTTGCCTCATATGCGTAATCTGCCTACGCTAAACAAGATAAATCCTATTCAAATGCATAGTAAACAGTTTGCTTAGGGAATAAATTTATTTTCTAGTCCATCACAACAATAAGTGATTAAAATACGACGCGCTTATCCACTTTTGAATTAATTCATGTGAGATAAAGCAAATATTTATTAAATGGTGGGGAAAACATTCCATCACACTGTAAAAGCTGAGCAGAAAAACAAATGGCACATGCTTAATTATGGTTGACATTTAAATGAAATTTGCATTCTCAAAATATTTAGCAATAATTAGAAAATATCAGATGGAGTATTTTTAGGAGAGCTGCATGCTTAACCTCCTCACATATCTGAGCCCATGGAAGTTTGAACAAAGGTATATTTTACAATATCATTTGATCAAACACTCCAAAAACCAAATAATTGGTGCTACTGACATTTTGACACCCTGGTAAAGGAACAGGAAAATCCGCTAGTGTTGGTGGATTTCTTGTGGTTGCCGATGCCTTACTAGCTGAACCTATCACTCCAGTGTGTACAAGCAGATATCATCTGCTCTGCCCTGTGTATCTCATAATATGGTCTATAACTGAAAGCTACCATAATCAACATATAAACAATTATGGTGAGAAAATTAGTAGGCTGTCAAATAGATGGCTTAAACATATGCTTCTCTCAAAGCTACATACATCAGAAAGTCAAAATAATGTTTGAGAATGTGTAATGATTTACATACGTTTATTCTTGTTTGTTAAAACCAAATGAACCTCTTAAAAACCTAAAGTACTGATGGTAGAGAGAATTGACTGAAACAAGCTCTGGCAACTGACAAAAAAACCACGTAAATAAAAGTCATGGCTTTATGCTGGTGATATATAGTAGATGATAAATATATTCTATTATTTACCCATCCTTGGCCAGAAACTGAGACATAAAGAAGGATATTACATGATACCTGATTTCAAGAAGCTTGCAGTCAACAAAATGTAAGTGAAATGGACACAAGTAAATTAGTTCTAATAAAACCTACTGTCTGAATAAATATCATAAATTTTTATATTGACTAGGGTAATTTACATATATTATTTAATTAAACGATGCATAAAATATACTCCTCCAGTTAATTAAAATTCATGTCCATATTTTTACCAGGAAAATAACAGAAACATATCAATATTCTTTCACCTGTATCAAAATGCCATCTTTAACAGCATGGACCTCCGGAGAAAGAACAAAATATAATGGGAAAGTGAAGGAAACTAGAGGGGCTTCAAAGAGGAAGTGGTGGATGAATACAAGGTCTAGGTTAAGAGAACATCTGAAACTATGGTTGAAGTCTGATGTAGAGCAGAAACCTACATATGCAAGTAGATTAAATCACGTTTGCATGCACTCACACACACATAGAAATGAGTAACCTATCTTCATATCTTTACCCTAATCAGTCTCTCCCACCACGTGAGAAACTCTGATAAACAAAGGATTGGTTTCAAATGAATAACAAAACATCCTTAAAGTCCTTGGTATACAGCTGTCTTGTGATGTAAAGGGACTTAGATTACATATGCTTATGCAAGAGCACTATGGTACAAGGAAAATTCTAACAAAAATATTCTTCATGAAATTGACAGGTAATGGTTGCTCTATGCTCCAAGAAATAATCCCATACAGATGCTCGTGTCCGCAATCCTAATTAAGCTTTTTGAGGGATCATTTAAAAGAAGACATGAAAGAAGGATACTAGTTGAACAAAGGAAAGGGATAATCCTTACTGGAGAGATGGCTTAGCACTTAAGGCACTTGCCTGCAAACCCTAAAGATCCCGGTTTGATTCCCCAGTACCCACATAAAGCCAGATGCACAAAGTGGCACACATACATCTGGAGTTTGTCTGCAGTGGCTAGAAGCCCTGGCATGCCAATTCTCTCTCTCTCTCTCCATATATATATATATGGATATATGGATATATATGGGGATAAGAGAGGGTAATAGGGTAACTATGATCAAAATACATTGTATACATGTATGACATTATAAAATGACAGCAATTACTCATGAATTATGTCACAGAAAAAACTTAATATTTCTGACACCCCCGATCACCAGACAACATCTTCTGTTTTATTATTAAAATACAAATCCACACTGGGCATGGTGGCGCACGCCTTTAATCCCAGCACTCGGGAGGCAGAGGTAGGAGGATTGCCGTGAGTTCGAGGCCACCCTGAGACTCCATAGTGATTTCCAGGTCAGCCTGGGCTAGAGTGAAACCCTACCTCGAAAAACCAAAAAAAAAAAAAAAAAACCAAATCCATGAAAACGCACATACAGACAGAGCACACCCCTAGGAATACTCAGCCAAACATGGCTAACAAACAGATCAAAGTTAGAAGTACTGACACATGTGTGTGTTGGCTTTTGACTTTAAAGGACTCAACAAAGCAGTAAAATGATCTTGAAAATTAACAAAGTAGCAACAAAAGAAGGTTAAAGTCATTTATCAAAAAGGAATCACAAAGAAATATTACAAAACTTCCCCCCTGAAAACTGAACACCTTCTCACATTTCCACATAGAGTGACTAAAACTTTTTTTTCTTCTTCTCCCATCATGTACTGCCACACAAATGGAACTAGGACACACCGCGGTACGTGAGATCAGTGAGGCGCAGTGAGACAAGTCGCCCACATTTGTGTAAACTGAAAATGCCCATCTCACTGCAGTTGAGGAGACCAGCAGCAGTGCCCGACGGTAGCAAGGGCGGCCCGAGTGTGATTTGAAAATACAGTTAGACGGGAATGATTGGTTCTATAACATAACTGCACCATCAAAATCTACAACAATTATATACTTCATTCTAACTATAAAAGAAAGTACCTGCTATGGTTTATATTTGATTTGAGTGTGTCCCCAGCAGCTAGTGTGCTGCGGGAGTGGTCCTTCATGAAGTGATGTCGAGACGCGGTTTAAGAGATGCAGGCCAAAGGAAGACAGCTGAATGACTGGAGTGTTGCCTTCGGAAGGAATGGTCACTGTCTTCATGGGATCCCAGTAAATTCATGAGAGAGAATCTGCTACATGTGACAAAGACTGGTTCAGCCTTGCTCGCTCTCTCTCTCTCTCTCTCTCTCTCTCTCAATTCTGAAATTGCCATGTGATCTCTCTCCCATGTTCAAGTACGTCTATCCATCAGTCATAAGCAGCCAATAACGCCCTCACCAACATTAAAAAGAGATCAACAGAACCTCCAAAATTTTAACTATGTAAGATTTTTGCTCTTTAAAATTAGCCAGCCTCAGGTATTCTGTTAAGGCAACAGAGAAATAGTAAAATTCTCACCCATGACACAGAAGTGAAAAATATTCGAGAATACAGAAATGATTACCCTGAAATGATCGTTATATAATATATGCATGAATCAAAGTGTACAAATAAGAGTATCAATTTAAAAAGAAACACATGCTTGACTGTAGGCTTCGAACTCTTTTGAGACATACATAAAACTAAAATAATAAAACCAAGATTAGGGATACACATTAATACTATATAGGTTAATTTCTACTCTAACTTTAAAAAATGTACATGAAGCCAGGCATGGTGGTACATACCTTTAATCCCAGTACTCAGGAGGCAGAGATAGAGGATCGCAGTGAGTTCGAGGCCACCCTGAGACTATGTAATGAATTCCAGGTCAGCCTGGACTAGAGTGAGACCCTACCTTGAAAAAAAAAATGTACATGGGTAAAATAACTTTTAGGGAGCAAATAGACTAAGTGTTTCCATGTACTACCACAGTGAGCACAGGGAATAACATTCAGAAAACATCGGGTTTTAAAAAAATTATTTAAATCCTCTAACTTGATTCTCAAAGAATGCTAAATACATCTTCAGAGTTGCATGAAAGGAAAATTGTTGCCAAAGAACTAAATTCAAATTGTTCCCTGAGGAGAGTGTTATCAACACTCAGGATTAAGCACGGGCAGTAGATTTAAGAGTGGCCCAAGCTGGGCATGGTGGCGCACGCCTTTAGACCAAGCATGCAGGAGGCAGAGGTAGCAGGATCGCCGTGAGTTCGAGGCCAGCCTGAGACTACATAGTGAATTCCAGGTCAGCCTGAGAGCTAGAGTGAGACCTTACCTCCAAAAACCAAATTAAAAAAAAAAAAAAGAGTGGTCCAGCATAGGAGGGAGAATAGGTCAGTGGTAAAATGCTTGCCATGAAAGCCTAAGGACCTGGGTTCAGATCCTCAGTGGTCAAGTAAAATGAGGAGCATAGTGACACGTGCTTGTAAATCCCAGCAGAGGAGAGGCAGAGACCCGAGCATCCCTGGGGCTTGCTGGGTAGTTCATTTAGCCAAATTGATGAGTTCCAGGTTCAGTAAGAAACTCTGTGTCGCAAAAAATAACATGAAAAAAAGCAGTAGGAAAAACACGCCACACTGGCATTGTCTTTTGGCTTCCACATGCAAACAGCACACACACACGACATACATACAAGCACAAAAAAAGAAGAAAAACAAAAGTTGTCCAGAATTAATGAATACAACATAAATTTACCAGGTTCTAGGACATTTTAACAACTTGACGCAACATTAACTTGTGTTATTTCTCTGAATCTTGTGAGTACATAAAACTATTCTCATACAGATATAGAAACTCAGAGAACTATCCTGCCTGATAGCAAATTGGGGGTTTTCTTAAGCTATCTGGTTCTTATGCTCTGCTCTGGTGGTGACTTTGAGTACTATTCTGTGACTGTAGCACTTTGAGATTGCTCGTCTTGAGTACTTCTCTGATAGGTGACGCTGGATAAAAAGAATTACCTCCTTGTGCAATACACGACAGTAGGGCATCTTTCACTGTGGGAAATACTGGTAGAGCAAGCCAATTTCAACCAGATTGTAGTGTTTTCCTTTCAACAGGATGAAAATAAGTATTTCTGAGCTAGACACATAATCTCAGATAATTTTCCAGTAAAGCAAAAGAATTTACTCCAAATGTAAGATCCTTTTGATGTCTTGCTCGATATTAGCACAAAATCCAATGTTTTCAAAAGCTTCTTCTCTAATTAGAAATCAATGTTTTTCTTAAATCATTGTTTATGATTTCATAGATCTTCCCAAAATTTTGAGAATTGTACAATTTCCTACATAAAACCCTAGATGCAGGACTGCAATGAAAGTCTTCCTTTCCCTTGCTTCAGATGAGTGAGGAACATGAACGGGTGCACGCAGACACAAAAGAAATGCTACTTTTCACATCACCATGACATGTAGTCTGTACAGAAAACAGTTCTAGAGAAAGAAAACTTTCAAACGTGTAATTATTTCTGACCAGTACTCGAGTCTGTTACTGTAAACATAATTCATCAGAATTTTCACAAAAATGCTTCACTCAACTCAGAGTGGATAAAGGCATGAAATCCCTTTCTCATTCCAAAGAATAACACAAAGGTAATAGTTAACAATCCCAATACATAAAGTGACAGAGTTTCCACATCATAACCAAAGCTAAGAAGAGTTAGTGCTCAACCATACTTAGCATCCCCCAAACTGTATATAGAAATAAACTAATTAGTAAAGAACACAAGGGAACTATAATATTTCTAATCATGTACTCATTAGTTTATATAGTAAACTCCCTTGCCTATTGTCAGGGATTCGAAGATTTTCAAAACAAGGGAGGGGGGAGAAGATGGCTTAGCGAGTAAGGCGTTTGCCTGCAAAGCCTAAGGATCCTGGTCTGATTCCCCAGGACCCATATAAGCCTGATGCATAAGCAGATGCATAAGAAGGCACCAGCATCTGGAGTTCATTTGCAGTGGCTGGAGGCCCTGCAGTGCCCATTCTCTCTCTCTCTCTCTCTCTCTCTCAAGTAAATAAAACATATATTTTTAAGAAGGCACCTCCTATAGTGGGGAAACATGCATGCATGCTGTGCTTTGGGAAAGCAGTCAGAAATCTGGATACGGTGGGTACTGGGCCTGACATGTGACTTCCATCTCTTCACAGAGCCAGGACAGGCAGGATGAGAACAACTGTATTTCAGTTCAGGAAAAGCAGAGTGAGAACCGCCACGAGTAACCAGGAAAGGAGCTGAGACGTGTCCACGTGCATGTGAGGGTTCCACTTGCATTTGGAAAGTGCATCCAGTCAGCGTGTCAATAAACACAAGAGCGCGGCATATAACATCGGTGGCTCTTTTCAGAGAGCAGCGTTTATCCCAAACCCACTGATGTGCTTTATGAACAGAAGGTCGCTGGCTGCTCACATCCATCCATCAAGGCATTTTATTCTTTTCTGAAAACCTGTAAGCATCAGCATGCTTCAACCTTTAAGTCCAGGAAAGGCACCGGGACGTATTGTGCCACTCCAGCTCTTAGTTACGTACCACTTGCTTCAGAGAAGTAATGCGTTTGATCCCAGGCCTTGTCCAGCTATCCTTTTAAAAATATTTTTGTTAGGCTAAGGGTTTTTTTTTTTATCATCCCCCATACTCTTCTCTAATACAGAAGTCTTCTTTCCTGCGTTAGAAAGGTTCATAAAAACCACAGGATCGTGCAGATACTGAACAACCTCCATCCTTCATTCAAGACATGCTCACAGCTCATTAAATCTCCTTCACCACAGGTGGTCTCTTCCAGGGCAGGATGTTCCCTTCATACTACAGATGACCAGATAACCAGCACTTGGAGCCTCGCCCAACTCCGTGACTTCTCCCATCCTATCTCCATTCTCTGCAAGCACATCTCTTTTGAAGAGTCTACCACCCTAAGAAAGGGTGTCATTCAAGCCTCCCCTTAATTTTAGCCTGTGCCTTCTTTCTGGGTTTCATGTCTCTGGAAGCTCAACTACAAGACAGTCAATTAATCACCTCAGCAGGTAACTCCCAAAGGAACATACAAATAGGGCAAATTTCTCACCCAAACCATACCCTACATTTTTCCCACAGTGGTATCCGGGGACAATCCAACAGACACTAATGAAGTCACTGTGAGAGACATGGAGATTTAGCCCCAAGACTGCGCCTTCAAGGCTCACCACCTAGCATGACTACAGTGCTAAGCCAGCCACCCAAAGTCAATGTTCTTATTTTCGTTGACAAGGAAAAGCCTTTTCCCAGATTCTCATTCTAGTCAATAATGCCATATACCTCCAATTGCCAGAAAGTAGGCTCAATTTTAACATCTTTTACCTATGTATAAATCTTGGTGTTTACTGCTTCCAAAAAAAAAAAAAGTCAGATTTACATTAACCATCTTCTCCACTACCTGGCTTCATAGCAGTGCTTGGGTACTGATCATTTTTCTGCTCTGGCTGCTGCTCTCATCAGTGGGCATGGTTAAAAGGCTAATACCAGCTAAAAGGCCCTGGCATGCCCATTCCCCCCTGCACACTTTTCTTTCTGTCTCTCTCTCTCAAAAAAGGGATAATGTATAAAATGTTTAAGCAAATTATTATTTTCAATAAACAACTGATCTTTTTTTTTCAATTAGTGTGAATTTTGCTTGGCACCCAAGTATGTTTCGGGGTTCCCTCTCCTACTGAGAGAGGTTTGTCTCTGTCTGCAGCCAAATTCTACTGTTATTATCTACACACACACACACACATGAAATCAGAAACAAGGACTAAATAAAATCACCAACATCATTATTTTAAAGTAATCAAGCTGAGTGTGAGACTCATTCATATACCCCAGCAGTCAGAGAATGAAGTGGGAGGAGGAGAGATCAAGGCCAGTCTGAGACCATAGGGGAAACTTTGTCTCAAAAGAAAAAAGTAAATAATGAACAGAATCCACAGTCTTTACAAATCACTACTGGAGGGCTGTGGAGACTGCTCAGCTGCGAAAGAGTGTTTGTTGCACAAGCATTAGGGCCTGAGATCACTCAAGTTCAATTCCTCTGCATCACATAAAGAGCTACGAATAGGCAAACACAGACCTGTAACCCCAATCCTGACGGGACAGACACCAGAGAATAGCTGGGCCATGCTGAGGAAAAAAAAAAAAAATCACAGCAAAAATCAAAGCAGCTGTGGATTGAGTGAGAGACTCTGTCTCATAGAAAAAGGAAGAGGAGAGAAAAGCAGACACCAGACATTCTGTCTGGTCTCTGCATACTTGCACCAGAGCATGTACATCTGCGTGCTCTCTCTCTCTCTCTCTCTCTCTCTCTCTCTCTCTCTCTCTCTCTCTCGCACACACACACACACACACACACACACACACTCACCATTAGAGGTAGCTCTGTGACAGAATGTATAGCACACTGGGCTTCAAAACTTCAACGATTGGTATCACATTTGATCACAAAACATTCACAGCTTTTCCTAAAGACATTAAAAAAGACAAAGGTATTTGTTATCATTATCCTAAATCGGCTCATGCGGGAGGTCTACTGAGTGTCATAAAACTTAACTGATGAATTATCTCACATAAAAATAAAGTCATCATTCTTAGAAAACATGATGAACACGATTATGTAGTGAACAGTGCACAGAAATTACAATAGTGATATTAGAGCTAACAGTAAATCTAACAAAAGTCATTAAGTACAAAGTAAAAATATGGGCTGGGAAGATAGCTCAGTCTCTACGGGACTTGGCACACAAGTATGAGGGCTTAAGTTTAGATCTCCAACACCCATGTAAATGTCAGGTGGGTGTGGCAGCTGGCCTCTAAGGGAATGGCAAAAAGGGAGTCCCAGGACACGCTGTTTAGCCAGGCTAGCCAAATTAGAAACCTCTAGGTTCAAGTGAGAGAACTTGCCTCGGTAAATATAAAGTAGAAAAGCCAGATGTCAGGCACGCCTATGATTCCAGTACTCAGGAGGCTGAGGTAGGAGGATCACTGTGAGAGCTAAACCTGCTAGAGGCTACGGTATGGGGTTCTAGGTCAGCCTGGGCTAGAGTGAGACCCTGTCTCAAAAAACAAAAAACGATGGGCTGGAGAGATGGTTTAGCAGTTAAAGGTACTTGGCTGGGAAGCCTAAGGACCCAGGTTCAACTCACCTTAACCCATGTAAGCTAGATGCACATGGGGGCACATGCGTCTGAAGCATGTTTGCAGTGGTTAGAGGCCCTGATGCAGCCATTCTCCCCACCCCCCAATAAATAAAATGAAATGAAATGAAATAAAATATTTCTTTTTAAAAAAAGGATATAGGGGCTGGAGAGATGGCTTAGCGGTTAAGGCGTTTTCCTGCAAAGCCAAAGGTCCCCAGTTTGATTCCCCAGTACCCAGGTAAGCCCTCATGCACAAGGTGGTGCATACATCTGGAATTCATTTGCAGTGGCTGGAAGCCCTGGCACACCCATGCCCGCTCTCTCTCTCTCTCTCTCTCTCTCTCTCTCTATCTCTATCTCTCTCTCACTTTCTCTCAAATAAAAAACAAATAAAATATTTTTAGAAAAGGATATAGAGCAATTGAGCAAGACACTTAAATCAACCTCCGATCTACACATGTGCACACACATACACACCACATATGCGTGCACACACAGAAAATCATTGGACCAAAGAAATATATAGCATGCGGGGAAGGATAATGGCTCAGTGGACCAAGCACTTGCCGTGCATAAGCATAAGCACCTGTTCAGAACACAAGATGCCACTCAGAAGCTGGACACCGCAGTGCTAGCATCAGAGCACGTAAGACAAGAGGAGAGGCAGGCAGGAGAATCACTTGGCTGTTCGCGGGCAAGCCAGCCTCATGAACGTAACAGTGCCCAACGGAAACTGCAAGAGACCCCACCTCAAACAAGATGGGAGATCGGGACTGACACTCAGCGTTGTCCTCCGACCTCCACGTCCACATGGTAATCACCCACACTAGCATCTGTGAACATGCATGTGCACATGCGCACATACACCAAAAAGTTACACAAACCCACAAAAGCATAACATTAAGGAAATAACACACAATGTTAAAATTTCATGATAAAATGTTTGAGATATCTACATGGAGAAACCAAGACATCATTGAGAGAAATTAAATCCAGGTTCTAACATGTTTATGAGTGGAAAAACTCAGTACTAAAATGTAAATTCTCCTCAAACTGACTTGCACATTTAATATCAATCCAATCAAAAGCCCTAGAAGGGGACCTGGGGAAACGGCTTAGCAGTTACAGATGCTTGCTTGAAAGCCTGCCAGTCTGAGTTCAGGTCCTAGCTCCCATGCATGGCACATGTGTCTGCAATGCCAACGTGACTATGGCAATGAGAAGCAAAGGCAGAAGAATCCAGAAGCTCATGATAAGCTAGACTAATCTGTATAGCAGTTTAAAAAACAAAACCAGTCTGGAGAGATTGCTCTGAGGTTAAGATATTTGTTTGCAAATTCTAAGGGCCCAGGTTCAATTCCCCAGTACCCACGTAAAGGCAGATGCAAAAGGCAGTACATGTATCTGGAGTTTGTTTACAGTGGGGGGAGGCCCTGGTGTATGTACACATTCATTCTCTCTCTCTCTCTCTCTCTCTCTCTCTCTCTCTCCTTCTTTTTCCTCAAATAAATAAATAAAAATAAAAAATAAAAAATAATTGTAAAAAAAAAAAAAAAAAAAAAAACAAGAAAAAAGAACTGGAGACCCTGTCTCCAAAAGTAAAGAACCTGGAAACCCATCTTGTGCTCCAGCTCTCTCCATACAACCTTTATACTCAAAAATAGATCATTGGGTTTTTTTTGGGGGGGGGAGACTATGGGAAAAAAGTGTTTATTTCAGCTTAGTCTCAAGGGGAAGTTTCATCATGCCAGGGAAAGGACAGGAGAGGCTGGGCATCACATCATGCCATAGCGGCTGGCAGAAAGCAGCAAGGGTAAGCTAAGCTACTACTGGCAAGGAGCACTGTGCTGTACCACTGCCAAGCCCATCCCCAGCAGCACACCCCCTTCAGCAAGCCCCACCTGCCAAATGTCCACCAACGGGGAAGCAAACACGCAAACGCATGAGGCTATGGGGGACATTCCATTCAAACCACCACAGCCATTAATACTGGATGCTTGCTGAACGACACTAGGACAGGAGTCACATAACAGCAGACACACATACTGGCAGGACTCTGCTCAGAGGCTATGGGAGACCACCTAGAAGAGAGAAGGGTAACGAAATTCTTGGGGGACAGGGAGACCAAAGAAGTGTCTGGTGTCCGGGACACAGAGGTTCGACGGCTTGCAAGCCTGTTCATGTCATCGGCACATGCTCTCTCCTACTGGGTTTTCAGTTCAAATTTTCATATTTTTCTATCAAAAGTTTACTTGCCTTAGTGAATTTTGAAATGGCATATGTAAAAATTCGAGTTGGGATAGGCTTTTAAGCTAGCAAGTTTCAGAAATAACGTAGAGGTCAGTCAACACACAGAAACCATTCAGGGTTTGTTTATGTGCCAGGCCCACACATAGGACCCCCATCTTAACTTAAACATATGCAAAGACCTTATTTAAAGTTCACATTTCCAGGTATGACAATCAAAAACAGTTTTTAAGGGAAACAACATATAGCATGTATTATGTTTGGTATTCCTGTTGTTAGTTTCATGCTGAAGAGTTGTATAACTACTACTATGTTATTACTTCATTAGAGATATTTATACAATATTAGAAGAGAAAACAATACTTTCATTCTTAATTTCACTGCCCAGTCACCATTCAATACTATATGCCCACTGGCAAATTTAACTTTCTGGGCCTCACATTCCTTATGTATGAAATTAAGGTGTGAAAAATATTACGGTCTCTTTCCATTTATGAGGTTGAGGTCTCTCTGAATCCTACACTGAAACAACTGCACAAGTCTGCAAGACATAAACAATGAGCTGGAATTGATTCATATTGGTCTACCGAATTTACATTCTAATCTGTGTGGTAGGTTGAATGTGAGATCTCCCTCGTTCCTTCATATGTTTGTGATTAGGCCTCATACTCAAACCCCAGCTAGTAGAGCCTTTGGGAGGTAGAGCCTTGCTAGAGAATGTGAGCCACCTGGGGTGGGCCTCCAGGTTTGTTATTCCAGCCCTACTGGGTGCTCCTAGCCCATTCTTGCTGCTTCCTCTCTGCTGATATGATAAGAAGTGATGTTCAGCTACACTTCTCTGCCATGCTTTCCCTGTCATGATGAAGCTTCCCTTTGAAATTGTTACCCGAAATAAATCCTTCAGTTTCATGTGCTCATCTGGTTGGGTGATTTGTCCAGGAGAGAAAGTAACTGCTATATTCTGCATTGATGAACTCATGAAATTTAACTCATCTCTCTCCTAGTAGCTCCCAACATGCTTTGAATGGGACCCAAAATATGTAACTACCAAGTCAATTTTAAACTATTACCCCTCTTTTATGTTTCCCAATATGGTGCTCTGGGCAGAAATTCTTCAGATGAAAATAGGGGCTGTGTTGGGCTGGAGACATAGCTTAGCAGTTAAGGTGCTTGCCTGTGAAGCCTAAGGACTCAGGTTTGATTCCCCAGTACCTACATAAGTCAGATGCACAAGGTGGCATATGCATCTGCAGTTTGTTTACAGTGGCTTGAGACCCTCGCACACCCATTATCTCCCTCCCTCCCTCCCTCTCTCTCTCTCTCTCTCCCCCTCCCTACCTCCCTCTTTCTTAGAAATAAATAAATATATTTTTTTAAATGGGAGCTGGTTTGGAGAGATAGCTTAGCAGTTAAGGTGCTTACTTCTGAAGCCTAAGGACCCTTGTTCAACTCCCCAGATCCCAAATAAGCCAAACACACAAGTTGATGCACACACAAGGTCAAACATGCACAAAAGGTAGAGCATGCATCTGAAGTTCAATTACAGTAGCTGGACGCCCTGGTATGCCGATTCTCTCTCTCTCTCTCTCTCTCTCTCGCTCTCACTCTTGCTCTTGCTTTCACTCTTGCTAACACTCGTGCCCTCGCTCTCTCTCATAAAAAAGAAAAGCTAGTCTGTTAGGCTTGCCACAAAAAAAAAATAAAATAGAATGGGAGCTGTGGAGTGAAATATTTTCACTATTTCTCAGCTGATCCAGTAAACACAGCAGTGGCCAAATGACGTTCTTTTGGCCTTGGCGGACTCCAAGGTAAGGATCCCCTTTCTGAGCACAGTTCAATACATCACAGCATTCTAACAGTGTTTATCTGTGGCTGTAAATTATTTCTTTCCCTGCAGTTTTAGCATAGCCACTTGGAGTAGCTCAGAAATGTATGTCACTTTGTCGTGTATAATTTACAGGAGTTTATTATCGACAATAGTATCTGAGTGGTAAAAACCCAATACATAAATCAGGTACATGTCTGGTACTTTCCACATGTCTTAAGTAATCATCGTGGTAACCGTGTGAAGAAAGGTTGTTAGCCTCCACATCACAAGAGAAGAAATAAGCGTTTGACGGCCACCAAACGGCAGGGATGGAATCTGAAGTGACTTTTCCTCTCATCCAAAAGAACATACTCCTCACCTTTCTCATCCTGTCTCCCAGCATAACTGGTGGGCTGTGAGCTCCCACAATGCACTACGCTGAGGCATGGACCAGCGTAGAGGAGACAGGGGAACAGGTGGTAGAAGGCCAATAAATGGGTACATCTTCATCAACTCTCGCAGCAGCATATTTCTCATTGCCTAAGATTTTACAGTTTTCTGTTTTGTTTTGGTGCTGGGGACTCACCCAGGGCCTTGTGCACAGGATGCAGCGTTCTACCAGAAGTACAGCCCCAACCCAGCTGATACTGCTGGTGTGTGTCACACTGGAAGTATAGGAGTGATCAACGTGCAGAGTTACAGGTGGGGTTGATCTCAAGTGTGCTCCAGGGCCCTGCTGAGGAGCCCAGGCTGTGGGCTGAGAGCCAGGTGCAGATTACATCTGACTTCATTCCAGGAAGCATTTCTTCATGCGTGAACTAAAGTGTTTAGATGAAAGTTCAATGGAGCTCTGGTGTGCATCTCATCTGCAAGGGGGCTTTCCTCAGAGACATGATGTCAGAATGGCCCAGCCCCTAAATACACATATATGCTCCACTAGTCCCAGGGCCTTCTTTGGTACTGGAAAGTAACCCATTTTGTGTTTTGAAGAGCAGAGTTCATCAGAGGCAAGGGCATTTACTGAAATCATTGTCTTCATCTCTGGATGTTGGCTTGGATCTGGTCTCTTACAACCCTGAGTTCAAATTCCGGCTCTCCTACCGCTTGGTCATATTACCATAGTCACAGTCTCTGCAAAATTCGTTTTTGTAAAATATTGTATTTCTTTATTTTCAGTCAGAGAGGTGGGAAGAGAATGGGCACGCCAGTGTCTCCAGCCATCCCCCAAAAACTCCCAACACATGTGCCAGTCTGTGCTTTACATGGGGCCTGGGGAATTGAACCAGGGTCATTAGGCTTTGCAGGCCAGTGCCTTAACTGTTGCATCTCTCTAGCCCCTCTACAGAATTCTTTTTCCAAATCCACAAAATGGATATTGCCTACTTTACAGTATGTCATTTGGACAATCTAAGAAATGAAACTTGTAGAAGGCATTTGATAAGGTATGTATTACTTTTCTTATTCTATTTAACTTTTCATTGACAATTTTCATGCATGACATAATGTTCTTTGGTCACTATCCCCTCTCATTACCTTCTGTTATTCTCCTGCTTCTGTCCACTGAGTACTTTCTTCTTTCTAACTCGTCCCTCTTCTGTTTTGATGACATTTTGTTGCTTTCCCTCCACCGTCATCCATGTCAAAATGTTGATGTGTGCAATACTGTACGGGTCTTGTAAGGTAGTGTCAGATGCTATGATGTCATGAGTGTCATGGCCACGTCATGTTCAGTTCCTCCCATCCTCTGAATCTGACATTCTTTCAACCTCTCTTTCTGAAATGTTCCCTGAGCCACAGAGAAGCCTGACGGAGATGTCTCATCTAGTGGTGTAACTTATTATGTTGCTTTGGAAAGCAAAGAATGAAGCAATACTTACTAACATAAGTACCAAAGAAGATCAGAAGAAAAAATAAAGTGACATAAACCAGTGCTCATTTTCAGTTATGCTAAATACAAAGGGAAAATGGATTCCCCAAAGTGAATCAGATTTCCAGGAAGCATAGTCTAACATATCAGACTCACATAGAGGACAGGCAAGAGAAAAGTGAATTCCACCCTTTCCTAGTAATATGTTAGAAATAAATTAGATCATACAGGGCTGCAATTCATTCTGAAATTTCAGCATCCAGAATTCCTTCTGATGGATGGTTTTTAACTTAATTTCAACAAACGTAACCTATTCCACAGTTATTAAGACAGGGGTTTTCCCTAAAGTCTACACTCTTCCATTCACTGTCTTATTGATACTATCATTCTTATCATTTTTGTTTCTTTCATTATAAAATCATAACTTTGTGGTTTTTATTTTATTATTTTCGAGGTGGGGTCTCTTTCTTGTCCAGGCTGACCTGGAATTAACTATGTAGTCTCAGGGTGGCCCCAAACTCATGGAGATCCACCCACCTCTGCCTCCCGAGTGCTGGGATTAAAGGTGTGTGCCACCACGCCCGGCTTCAAAATCATACCTTGTTAGTGTCACTATAAATTAAGCCCTTAGTCACAGAATGAAATACTTATGTTTTTATACTCCTTCATCTCCTTTCCCTCTAAATACATAGTCTACTTTATTTAAATTTTATCTTTTTATTTATTTGTTTTCAAGAAAGGGAAAAAGAGAGAGAATGAGAAGGGGTACACCAGGGTCTCTTGCCACTGCAAATGAACTCCAGATGCATGAGCCACTTTGTGCATCTGGCTTTACGTGAATTCTAGGGAATTGAGCCCAGGTTGTTATGCTTTGCAGGTAAGCACCCTCAGCTGCTGAGCCATCTCATATCTCCACATCCCTGGTAGTCTACTCTTAAGAAAACACATGTCAGGCTGGAGAGATGGCTTAGCAGTTAAGGCACTTGCCCGCAAAGCTTAAGGACTCAGGTTTGATTCCGCAGTACCCACGTAATCCAGACATACAAGGTGGCACGTGTGTCTGAATTTCATGTGCAGTGCCTGGAGGCCCTGGTATGCCAATTCTCATTCTCTGTCTGTCTCTCTCCTCTGTCTCCCTGTGCTTACAAACAAATATTTTTTTAAAAATGTAAATGTATATGTCAGAATTTTTAAAAACTTGTCAAGAAGTCTGAGTCACAGCAGTGTGAACTAGGATCACAGCATGAAGGCAGAACCAGGCCTAGAACTACTCATGGTTACTTCAGTAGCCATATATTTAGTGAGCAGCTGAAAGGCATCTGGTCCAAGGCAAGGAAGAAGAACACATCTAGTTTTGAAAACCTTGTACAGGAAATAATTTAACATAGCATTCATAATTTTATGCTTACTACATGTTGGAATAATAGTTTGTATACACTGGGTTAAATAAACTGCGCTATTAAAATGAGTTTCTACTTTGTGTTTTCAGTATTTTGTTTTTAATGTGGCCATTAGGGACTTTAAAATTATGCTAGCAGTTTGGCTTATATTTTTTTATTGGACACTTCCTGTGAAGTCGCATGCACTGGAAATCTTCCTGGCCTCTTATTTTGTTTTATGTAGCCCTTAATGTCATGTCTGTTTCGTCCACTGAACTCTCAGAAGGCATGTTTTCTTGTTTAATCTAGCATTTAATGTATCTGGACATAAACGTATCACGACATGTACTGTTAATTTAGCAGTCTTCTGCCCCTTGGAGAGCTACAATTGTGCAGACCGTATTTGACGCTTGCTGTTACCTGACTTTTATCTCACCAGATTATCAATCATTAGTTCTTTGAAAACTCTCACAAAGCGATCTCAAAAGTGTCGCGTGAGTCTTCCCAAGCACGGTCATTCATGCACAGCCATGCCTGAAAGGAAGTGTCAAGGGCTTCCCATAATCCTCATAGCCTATTAAAACTAAATGAGTCTCACAGGGCCAGAAATAGAACCCAGCATCCACTCACGACTTCAATGTTAAGTCCTGGAGCATAGCTGTATTTAAATTGATAAAATACAATGGAACCGATTCTGTCTGCATCACGCAGCGGCTCCAGTGCTGATGGAAATGCAAAGGACGGGACACATCATTAACCTGAATGCAACCCGGAGCACTGTGTCAGGGTGTCATGTGGAAACTCAGGCCAAACCACCCGAATTTCTAAATGTCACACCCACTGACGATAACACTTTCATCCATTAGGTAAGTGTGTCTTGTTCCACTCTCTGGGCATGCTTCTGAGTAAACAAATTTGATAAACAATAAACATATTGTTTATCAAATTTGTTGAAACAAATAACATAATTTAAAATTTTCATAATGTACAGAGGTGAGAGAAATTATGGTACCCTTAAAGAATCTGAGTCCTTTGGCAATTTTAAATATTTTTTATTTATTTGAGAGAGAGAGAGAGAGAAAGAGAGAGAGAATGGGCAAGCCAGGGCCTCCTGCCACCACAAACGGACTCCAGCTACATCTGGCTTTTTTATTGTTTCTTTTTAAAATACTTTTATTTATCTATTGGAGAGGGAGAGAGAGAGAGATGCAGAAACACACACACAGAGAATGGTAATTCAGCAATTTTATTTTTTTATTTTTAATTTTAATTTATTTTTATTTTTTTGGTTTTTCGAGGCATGGTCTTACTTTAGCTCAGGCTGATCTGGAATTCTCTATGTAGTGTCAGGGTGGCCTTGAATTCACAGTGATCCTCCTACCTCTGCCTCCCCAGTGCTGGAATTAGAGGCATGTGCCACCACGCCCATCTTTAATTCACCAATTTTAATAGACAATAAGACAACTGGCAATACCCAAAAAACAACCACATATTATAATTCTCTTCAGCCATTTTTTTTGTTTATTTCATGGAGTTCGATGTAAACTGAATATTATTAAGGTTTTGACATCTTCCAAGTAACTAACCCTGGCTTGCTTGTGTGTGGTGCTGTAAGCCTGAGTAGCTCTCCCCTGGACCATTCCTATGTGCCAAGGACACGGGGCAGTGTTCCAGAAGGTGCTTCACCTGTGACATTAGACTGAGGAGGGGCACACACAGTGAAGCTTCTGTATCTGCAAAAGGCCTTCACCTTCTGACAGCTCTCCTCAGCGTGGCATCAGTGCAGGAGAAGCCCTCACTCAAGAGTATTTTCAGGTCTTTAATCCCAGCACTCAGGAGGCAGAGGCAGGAGCATTACCATGAGTTCGAGGCCAGCCTGGGCTAGAGCAAGACCACACTTTGAAAATAAATAAATGAGAAATTAAATAATTAAATAAATAAAAAGAAGGGCTTGGGCTGGAGAGATGACTTAGCTATTAAGGCACTTGCCTGCAAAGCCAAAGGATCCTGGTTCAGTTCCCCAGGACCCACCCACATAAGCCAGACGGACCTGGTGGCATGTGTGTCTGGAGTTCCTCCTTTGCACTGGCTACAGGCCCTGGTGCACCCATTCCCTCCCAGCCCCTGCCTCTTTATCTCTCTCTTTCTCAATTAAAAACAATAAAATATTATTTTTAGTATGACAGGCTTTTCAGACAGGCGTAAAGGGCTTGCCGTGCAAGTACAAGGACCACAGTGTGGGTCCCCAGGGCCATGTAAAAGTGGGATAGGGAGGTGCATATCTAGAATTCCAGCACTGAGAGGAGAATCAGGGTGGCCCCTGAGGCTCACCAGCTACTTAGACTAACCCAACTGGTGAGCTCTGCTTCAGCAAGAGACTTGGTCTCAAAAACTAATAGTGAATGTTGATTCAGCAAGGCACCTGACCCCCACTTTGACCCCCAGTGCACACACACATGCAACCATATGTACGTGTATACACACACACACACACACACACACATAAAAGGAAAAAAAATGGATTTCCTAAGCCCCCAACTTCAGGGCATCTTGGCATGCCAGATCATGTATGAAATTACTACACAACTAATCCAATATCCACGATTTCCAATGGTCTAAGGAAATCAACACTCCACATATGTGACCAGCCCATACAGTCCCAGTTTAAATGTTCTGAGCCAATTTACTTAGGAAGCCACAAATCTAAATGCTCACATAAGGTGGGAAGTTTAAACAAACGAATGCAGGCAGCCAAGGAAGGTTGGAAGTGGCAAGAATGAGTGTTTTTTGTTGTTGTTGCCGTTGTTGTTTTTTGTTTCTTTGTTTGTTTGTTTGTTTGTTTTATTTTTTAATGAGAGAGAGGGAAGTGCCATGCCAAGGCCTTAGCCACTGCAAATGAACTCGAGATATATGTTCCACCTTGTGCACATTTATCACCTGTGCGCATGCATCACCTTGTGCATCTGGCTTATGTGGGTTCTGGGGAGTCAAACCTGGTTCCTTAGGCTTTGCAGGCAAGCGCCTTAACCGCTAAGCCATCTCTCCAGCCCATGAGTGTCCTTTTGAAGGTCAATGGTACACCATCCCTGACCAACACTGCCTGTTAGCTTGTCCTAGAAGAATGAGGAATCTGGGTGTGATTATGAAATCTCCTACTGTTTAAAAGAAATGCCGAATTAGTCTAGGCCATACAGCCCCAAACAAAACAAAACCCCATAGCACCATTTATACGTCAGCGAGTTCATAAATTGTGTTTTAAG
Source organism: Dipus sagitta (assembly GCA_036346955.1). Lineage (NCBI taxonomy): Eukaryota > Metazoa > Chordata > Mammalia > Rodentia > Dipodidae > Dipus > Dipus sagitta. The sequence goes on along the minus strand of CM070772.1, from coordinate 36,291,094 downwards.
AAGATGGCTTTCAGATTCAAAGTATCTGCAAGGGAGCCGGCGTGGTGGCGCATGCCTTTAATCCCAGCACTTGCAAGGCAGAGGTAGGAGGATCGCCGCAAGTTCAAGGCCACCCTGAGACTACTTAGTGAATTCCAGGTCAGCCTGAGCTAGAGTGAGACTCTACCTCGAAAACAAACAAACAAACAAACAAAATCTACAAGGACAGTGAAACTGCCAAGTACAGAGAGCCAGGTATACATGGGTCCTCGCAATGGCATACCAGAAGGGACATAAATCGATTCCCTACAGCATGCTGCTTCTTCCTGGAGCATCCATTTGCCCTGGAGAATTTTTTGAGTATTGATATTAAAACAAATAATATACTTCGAATACAACCCCCAAATCAGATGATTAAGATAAAACAGAAGATGCCGAACAAATCCCCTGCTAAAAGCAAACTGCTTCCAATCACACAATGGGAATAAATTCCTTTTTCTAAGGAAGAGTCTGAAAGTAAAGTGATTGTGCAAAGTGTGGAGGAGACAAGAACTTTTTAAATCAATGTCAATAAAATAAATTTTCCAATGCTTCGTCACCATGTGAAGCTCTTGAGAGCTGTGGGCCATTTAGATTCTATTCAAGTATAACTGGCACTCTTAGAATGTTGTAGAAAGCCCTTAGAACACTGTACTCCAGCAGCCAAGGCATGCCATCCCAGTGGAGAAAGGACCTCCTACTAACACCGAGGGAGAGCTGCCCAGGCCACATTAGCAAACAGTTTCACAGAGGGTCCTTGTGTTTGTTTACTGGTAATGAATAAAACATTAAAATTGCCATTTATGATATAAAGCATGTTACTTCCTGCAAAAGGTAAAGTTATTCTTGCTTGAGTTTAAGCCACTAAAGCTGTTATTTATAGAATAAAACCCATTATAACTACTCAAATATTGAACAAGAATAGTTTGTATTCAAAGATAAAGTTGCCACAGGGGACTATTGGTATAGGAAAGGTGGCTGGAGAGATATGGGATGCATATTAAAATTTATATACTGAGCAAAGAAACGGTGGTTACCAGGTATGTTTAATATTCCAGCAGCATCGGCTGCAATTGTTAAAAGTTATATTTGCTGACATTTCAATTATAACCTTCTATTTTCAGAGCCTTCGGTTGAATCCAAAAATTTTCTACAGGCCCCAAATTATTTTCTTTATAAGGTCTTAGTGTGCAAATGATATTCTTGTTGATGTTCAGCAAATTGACATTTTTCCAGAAAAAGTCCAATGTGATTCCCCACAGGACTACCAAATTCTAAGATGAGAATTGTAGGAACTAATTTTTTTTTTCCTCACAAGTAAAGTGAAGAAAACTGAGTTGTATTGGCTAGATAAATAAAAAAAAAAATGGAATTGAGTCAAACCTGACAAATTTCAGCTCAACAGATATGCTCATAACTCCAATAGTTAATTGTCTTGTCATTATCATAATTAGATTGAAGGATGTTTACATATAATGAGCTATACAAGGTACCAGTATAATATATGGGGAATTATTTGCATGTAATTTTTTAAATATTTCATTTATTTATTGGAAAGAGAAAGAGGTAGATAGAGAAAGTAAACGGGCACGCCAGGGCGTCTAGCCACTGCAAGCAAATTCCAAATGCATCTGCCTCCTTGTGCATCTGGCTTATGTGGGTACTGGGGAATCAAATGTGGGTTCTTATGCTTTGCAGGCAAGGGCCTTAACCACTAAGTCATTTCTCCAGCCCTGCATTTTAAAAAGATGCAAGAAGCCGGGCATAATGGTACACAGCTTTAATCCCAACACTCAGAAGGAAGAGGTAGGAGGATCATCATGAGTTCTAGGCCATCCTGAGACTCCAGAGTGAATTCCAGGTTAGCCTGGGCTAGAGCAAGACTCTACTTCAAGAAACAAAACCAAAAATTAAAAAAAAAAAGATGTTATGAAAATGTTAATTCTTTCTTGGATTACATCACAATGTTTTAAAAAATTTTTATTTTATTTTCATTCATTCATTTTCAAGCAGAGAGAGACAGAGAGAAGAGGGAGAGAGACAGAGAGAAGAAGGAGAGAGACAGAGAGACTGGGCTTGCCAGGGCCTCCAGGCATTGTGAACGAACTGCAGATGTATGCATCAGTTTATGCATCTGGCTTTACGTAGGTACTAGAGAATGGAACCCAGGTTGTTAGGCTTTTCAGGTAAGCACCTTAACCATTGAGCCCTGAGCTAATTTTATTCTACTACAAACTTCAACACTTTGTTTATATAACTCCCTGGGCAATTTCTGAAGTCTTCACCCTACAGTCTGTATACAGTAAGCATGAAGGTGTTACAGGCTTACTGAAACCAAGTAACCTCAAGGATAAAAAAAAAAAAAATGAATACAAACAGGGCCCCTGTCATGAACTGGGTATGGGATAGATGAAAAAAAAAAAAAAAAGTCCTTGTCCATGCCATGCCACAGGAATTCCTTCGCTCAGTATACAGTGGAGTTGGAAATCACCATTATAGTTCTCATTAATTTTTTCAGCTCTAGAAACCTCCTGACTTCCACAGGGTTGGCCACATGAGAGGTGCTCTGTAGTACTTAGTATGTCCATAAATTAATGATTATTTTCAGACTTTTGAAACAACACCCCATCCATACCCACATACTCTTCCTCTCCAAGAGCAATCTGCCTCTCAAACATCAGCACGCGTATGGTGCTCGCTCTACCACAAACACTCTTCCTTGCACAGATCTTCACTTGGCTCCTTGCTACTTTTCATTTTAGTTTTGGCTTCTTTGATTCCCCTGGGGCTTTTTTTATTATTATTCAATACAGAGCCTACTTGGGCCAGCTTATGCCTCCAGGAGACTCTTTCTGCCTCTATCTGCCAAAACTCAAAACAAATAACCATTCATGTCTCACCTCCTCTTCTTTTCTTTTTTTTTTTTTTTTGAGACAGGGTCTTGCAATCTTGCCCCAAGCTGACCTGGATGTAACCCGGATGGCTTCAAAAACACCACACTCCTGCCTCCATGCTGGAATTACAGACTTGAGCTACCAAGCCCAACTGGGCATCTTTTCCTTGCATTAATATTCCATTACCCCTCCCCTATGACAGGGGCATAAACGTGGGAAACATTCAATAAAATTGGTTAAATAAATGTACATATAAACATTTCTATTAGAGTAACTTTCATGATCCTTGCGCTCTTCACAAAATGGTCTACTGAATTTAGGCTTTTGTTCAATTTTACTTTATTCACTTATTTATTTATTTATTTAAGGTTTAAAGAGACTTTATTAGATTAAGAGATGAAAGAGGAGAAAAGAGGGGAAAGTACAGAGAGCAACTGCCCATTAGAAGACAGAAGGAGGTAGAAGGTCCTGGTTCAATTTTAGATAGACATAAAAAAGTAAAGAAAAGGAAAAGAAGAGAGGAGAAGAGAGGAGAGGAGAGGAAAGGAGAGGAGAGAAGAAGAAAAAAAGAAAGGAAAGGAAAGGAAAGGAAAGGAAAGGAAAGGAAAGGACAGGACAGGACAGGACAGGACAGGGCAGGGCAGGGCAGGGCAGGACAGGACAGGACAGGACAGGACAGGACAAGACAAGACAAGACAAGACAAGACAAGACAAGACAAGACAAGACAAGAAAAGAAAAATGATAGGGGCAGGCTTACCAAAAGTGTTCGTTAATCTGTGAAGTGCATATGTCAACACATCAACACTGCCCACTGCAGGAGGCTAGCTAAGGCCAGGAGACAACAGCACACAGCCACAAGAATGGCAAATGAACAACACAACAGAACAGTGAGAAAGAGCACGTGGAACCCTCAGACAGTGCTGGTAAGATCTATCCTCTCACTGGTATGGGGACCCATAGCTGGAGCTGGGAAACAAGTCAGAACCATATCCAATCATAAGCACACTCTCCAATATCAAGCTACCATCAATTGTGGGCTACAAGAGGGCCTACACCTATTAAATTCTCTATAAAAAAAAAAAAGTAAGGGTTATCTCATTTGTCCTGGTGCTAACTTACCCTCCGTTGGAGAATCTGCTTCTCTTTTTCAGATAGATGTAGAACCTAAGGAGAGAGCCACCCCATCATACCTCAAAAGGGCCCCAGCTGAAACTAAGAAAAATTGGAGAAACAAGCAAGGGGGCTGTTTTCCTGATGAACCGGATACCAGCACAAGGAGGAAGGAGATCAACACAGAGAAAAATCAACTCCTACCAAATCAGAGAGCCAGAGACCCAGAGGCCCCCAATACCTCATCACTGAAGCAGACCAAAAATGAACCCAACATGGCTCAGGGAAATTTTGCGGAAGAGGGGGCGGAAAGAACGTCAGAGTCACATGTTGGGTCATGATATGCAGAGACATTTAGCTTACCCATAACTGTGGGCTAACTCCAGAATGCATGACCCGTATACCTCAACAAGGAGGGCCCAAGGGGAGGGGGTAGGTCACGGATGAGCCTAATAATGGTACCAAACTGACTGTATTTGCTGAACACAAAACTGACTAATAAAGAAAAGAGGGCTGGAGAGATGGCTTAGTGGTTAAGCGCTTGCCTGTGAAGCCTAAGGACCCCGGTTCGAGGCTTGATTCTCCACGACCCACGTTAGCCAGATGCACAAGGGGACGCACGCGTCTGGAGTTCGTTTGCAGTGGCTGGAAGCCCTGGCACGCCCATTCTTTCTCTTTCTCTCTCTCTCTGCCTCTTCCTCTCTCTATCACTCTCAAATAAATAAATAAAAATGAACAAAAAAATTTAAAAAAAAGAAAAGAAAAAAAATAATAATAAAAATAATGTGGCAAATTTGAGAAGTTAAAAAAATAGTAATAATAAGTAAATATATTTTTAAAAATCAAAAAAAAAAAAAAGATCTAAACTAGGGCTGGAGAAATGGCTTAGCAGTTAAGGTACTTGCCTGCAAAGCCAAAGGACCTACGTTCGATGCCCCAGGAACCACATAAGCCAGATGCACAAGGTGGCACATGCTTCTGAAGTTCCTTTGCAGTGGCTACAGACCCTGGCACATCCATTCTGTATCTATCTTCCTCTCTCTCTCTCTCTCTCTCTCTCTCTCTCACTCACACACACACACACATATACATACATACATATACATATACATACATACATACATACATAAATCCATAAATAAATAAATAAAATATTAAAAAGAGATCTAAACCAGCAGTCACATGGGATAACTGTTAGGCAATATCTGCTAAAATGAAATATTATTCCTTAAGACTTAGCAGTTCCAGTCTTAGGAACGTGCTATGTAAAAACATGTACACAGCACACTAATACATATATTTAATGAAACTCCTAGCAGTATAATCCTAACAGCCCAGGACCAGAAACAACCCAACTTTCCACATGCAGAAAGACTGACCAACAGGGCTGTGGAAGCTTTGTGATCCCTCACACAGTAGAATATTTTAGAGTGAAGACAAGAGCAATAAAAACGGATCGGACAATAATGTGGAGCCAAAACAGCTGCCTTCAAAGGAGTCAGCAGTGCTCTTCCAGCACTCAGGGACGCAGCACTGTGCGCGATGCTGAGAAGCCGTGGGGGCTGGCCCCTGCACAGATGGCTATTGGTAATGCTCTAAATTGCAGTTTGATAATGATGGATCTTGTGAGGCTCATGGGCGGTTGGTCATTTGTGAGGTTGTGTATGTACCTTCTTGCATACTAGATGCAGGTTGCTCAAAAAGTGAACGAAAGAAATCTATGAATAAACAAATAACCTCTGAGCTGGAGAGATGGCTTAGTGATTAGGTTGTTTGTCTGTGACGCCTGAGTACCCACGTTTGACTCCCAACAATCCACATACAGCCAGATGCACATGGTGGCTCATGTGCCTAGAGTCTGTTTGCAGTAGCTGGAGTTCCTGGCTTACCCATTCTCTTTCTTTCTCTCGCTCTCAATAAATAAGTAAAATAAAATAAAATTTAAAAAAATATTTAAAAGAACAACCTTAGTATAGACCACAGAAGACTCACACAACTTCATGAAGTCCAAAATCCTCTGAGCAGTCCCTTGATTCTATCTGAGATCTCATCTTGATCTTGTTTATATCTTTGTACTGGAAAAGTCTATTTTAATCTATTGGCTAAATGTAGTTACATATACAAAGGTTTCACATGGCCATAAAAAAGTGTTCGGATAGAAGACACAGTCATTTCCTTCTAATTCAAAGAGAAGAAAAAGAAGGAAAGAGTTTATTTTTCCACTAGGTAAGTGGAGAACTGTTAAAAGTATCTTTAATTATATGTAATAAAGAAACTGTCTTAGAAGCAACTGGCCCAAATAGTAATGACAGGCACAGAATAACAGACACAGGTCAATGGTGGCCTATTCCAGACAGAAAAGGGGACAAGAAATCATCAGAGCACACAGGTGGACAATTGTCACCAAGACATGCTGTTGAGCTTCTGACAGACAGTGGTTGGGGGTGCACAAGTCAGAGATGACTCAGTGGGAGAGCCTGTGGGTTCCCTACGACCTTCCCAAACACTGTCCGGAGGAATGTAAGAGATCAGGCTTGCAATCATCAAGTTTTGAAAGTCCTTATGATTACTCCTGTTCATTTTATTTCTACTGCACACACATATATACATACACACATCTGCACATATTCACATACCCAGTCAATACCCACAAGAAGGGAAAGTTCAACAGCATTTTACATATTTGAATTAGGACGCATACCACGTTCTTCATTTCTAAAATCAAAGCTAGCTGGAAACGCTTCAGAATTCCTTCATTCTTCCCTAATCTTCCCTAATCTCTACCTACCTTCTTATTCGTAACATACACCTAATGATCTCCCACAAAATAACTGCAGATGCACAGACTGCATAAAGGGAGCTCACTGCTGTGGATGAAGATAAAAAATGTATCTGTGCATAGAACTTAAGCAAGACAAGTTTACCTCTGGGAATTGGATGCCTGTTCAAAATGCTCTCAAGCATACTTTCTATTGAATATTTCGTTTCTGTTTCTTTGGGAAATGTGTTTGGATCATAGCTTTCAAATACCTTAGCATCATGCTAGCTTTGGAACTGCCGATTCAACCAAACCTATGACATTGAAAATCACTAATTCTTACTAGATTAAACAAACAGCCAATCTCAGACATGCCTGTTCATCTAACAGACACTATACATGGTGTACAGAGAAATGTTTCCTTTTAAGCCTGGAGAGAAAACATATTTTATTCTAATTCACAACATTTTTTGATCCAGAGGTATTGAATAATGAATGACAATTTAGGCAAATGTCTCATGGTAGTTATGTATACAATTATTTAGGAACATATGCTGACATACAGATATGTAATCAAATTAAAATTTATTAAAAATCAAATACAAATGTAGTCACTGAAGTCTTTTTCTACTGAAGTTAAGTTTTTAAAAAAGTGATTTTAGCAAATATAATTCACTTTCCATACAAAAATATATTTTATTCCTATACAATTATATAACTACTATATGAAGGCTTCAAATTGAAATGAGTTCTCAGCCATAAAACTATTAAATTTAATTCCATTTCATTGTAATTATCTTTGGATAACATGCATACTCATCATAGGTCAGTACAAAATTGCAGAGAGATAGAGAAAAAGCAGTTTTCATATAAGCTGTTCCTACAAAACGTCAGATTTCACTACGAAGAAGATGGTTCAAAATTGGTCTTTTTAAATTAAAAGTCCTTTGCCATCAAAGATCTAATGCTATATGTATCAATTAAGTATGCAACAGATAAATAGAACTTTGCATCTCTTCTTGAATAAGAAATAAAATTTCTCTCTTTTTTTTGAAATTTCTTTGTCATGTGGAAAGTGCTACTAAGTTTACCATACTAGGAAGTGCACAATCTATTTTTTATTGAAATTTATTTGTCATGTGGAAAGTGCTACTAATTTTACCATACTAAGAAGTGAAAAATCTATTCCTTTACTACCTCAGCAACCTCAAAATAAACTGTGCAGAATTCAGGTACTTTCACAATAGGAACAAACTCAGCACATGGTACAGGCTTTCATTGCGCAGGGTCATGGTCTGGACGTTAAACTTAAGTGTCAGGAAGCCATGACATCTCAACGACTACAGAATCTTTCCGGGTCAAATATAAAATGACATCCTGTTATGCGAGGATTGAAATCCCATGGCCTGTGGACACATCTTAGAGGGGCTTGACAAGCTGGAAAAGCACGGAAGAAAATCCTAGGCTGCCTTTAGAATGCATAGATTAGATTACACGGATTGTGGTTATAAAGGAGATAGGTCAACCTCAATGGAAATCTTTCCATGGAATTTCAGAAATTCATCAGTGCTCATCAACTAAAGCAAACCTTCACATAAGCAGATAGCACACTAACATCAAGCAACGCATGCACATGGTGAAGGCAAGCACACTTTCCTCCCCAGTCAGCCTGTGACAGCTCCCATAGATTAAGAACTGATGCTCTGCCCCCTACAGGCTAAGTCCTGCAAAGACGGCAGAACCATCTTAGTAACGCCGAATCCTTCACACTCGTAGTCATAGCGGAGGCAGGTAATTTGACATATAGGGATGCAGAACTCACAAGTCAGTCTTATGGTCTGAACCGGGAGAAATGAAAACTTCCCAACTGTGTTTCAGAGATTTGTAATCAGGGACAACAGGAAAAAAATGGAGGATATCAGGTAAGAATTTAGACTTTTCAAACAAATTATGGAGTGGGAAAGGAGATGTTAATACTAGCTATTCACAATTATGAAAAAAGTTGAGGGCTAGAGGAATAGCTTCGTGGTTAAGGCGTTTGCCTGCAAAAACAAAGGACCCACGTTCGATTCCCAGGTCCTATTTTAGCCAGATGCACAAGGGGGCACACACAGCTGGAGTTCATTTACAGTGGCTGGAGGCCTTGGGGTGCCCATTCTCTCTCTCCCCCCTCTTTCTTATAAATAAAATAATAAATAAATAAAAATAAAAATAAAAGTTGACACATTCTCATGGTTGTTATGACCTTGAGAGGCACACCCTTCCAATTAGGCTATAATTACACAGTGGGTGTCAAATAATCTTATACTGGAGAAAAAGCAGTCTCCAGTAAGGGCCATGCAATGAAAACAGAGGCATGGAAAGACAAAAGCCTTCTGAATTAAAACGAAAGGAACAGTTGGTATTATGAGTAAAATCAGTTTGATTTGTTACTAATAAGTATACACAATTGTTACACACATATGGAATTCAGGCATTTGGCATGAGCACATGCCCACATTTTTCTCACCGAGAATAAAAAGGGAGACAATGTCTTGTAATAAACCCTAGTTTATTAATTCTATGCTAGTGTAAAGTAAGCATCCTGGACGGTGACAGTTGGATTAATTTCACATCTCTATGAAACTGAATAGAACAGGTTACAAACACGACATAATGCTCCCAAGATAGTAATGCAGGGAATTCTGTAAACTGACTGGGGACATGGCCAATAAGTGCAACAGACAGACAAGGAGCTTTGGTGTAACACCCAGAGGTTCTGAAGTAGCCACCACAGACATGATAGACTGCTCACAGCTCTTCACAACTCCAAGACCCCACTACAGGATCAAGAAAATCAGCAAATTCAAATCAATGCCTTTATTCAGAAAGTTGTTTACCACTGGTTAACTCCAAATTACAATGCTATGTGAATAAATAGTCTCCCACCAATAAAGCAGAGTGGCAGGCTGGAGAGATGGCTTAGTGGTTAAGGCGCTTGCCTACGAAGCCTAAGGACCCATGTTCGACTCTACAGATCCCACGTAAGCCAGAAGAAGCACACAGCTGAGGCAAGTGCAAGGTCGCACATGCCCACTAGGTGGTGCAAGCGTCTGCAGTTCTACTGCAGTGACTGAGGCCCTGGCGTGCCAATTCTCTTTCCTGTCCTCACGCTCACTTGCCTCTAAAAAAAAAAAAAAATGGAATGGACTTCATAGGAATCATATAAAAATTCAAATAATGCAACACCACCCTAGAAGGTCAGATAGCTAGGACTCTGAGCATGACTTTTTTTTTTTTTCCTGCTTCAGAAAGAGAAATGCCATGTACCCCTGACTGGCTTGACACTCGCTATACATCCTAGGCTGACCTCAAGCTCACATCAATCCTCCTGCCTCAGTCACTCAAATGCCAGGAATATAGCCATGTACTACTGTGCATTCCATGAAGTCTGCTTAACAACATTTCTAGTAATATTACATCACACACACACACACACACACACACACACACACACACACACACAGCAGCCAAACCAGCAGTGAAACTGAACAATAGACAGAGATCAGAGACGAAGTTATGGATTAGGAAGTTACTGAAAGAAAGGACGGGCCGTGGCTCTTGGGAACTCACAACAGCTGTATTTCCTATGCAAAACCAACACAATGTTGGATCCATCATCATTCTGACATGGATGGTGGAGAAGGGCAAGTGGGCCTGGCCCTCCTGGAACAAGTACTGTCAGTTAATGGTTTGGGGAGTCTTTCTCTTCAGTGGTGTGGCCACTGGTAAGTGGTGGGAAGATAAAAGCGTTCAGCAAAGGAGGGAGGGGTATAACGGAGGGAACCGGGGATATGCATCTTCAAAATACAGTAGCTACATGCATGAAGTTGTCAAAAAGAATAAAAATTTTAAAAATGGGGAGGCAGGATCTTGCAAAGTGTACGGGATTGCCAGGGAAACCAGCCCAAGCTCGGACATCAACACAGTGGCATTCGTGCCAAGTTTTCTACATGAAGCAGACCTGCATTTAATCCCATGTCTTCGTTTATTTCTTCTTGCTTACTTCAAATATACCTTCACTATGAAGAAGTGTCTACTACCACATTAGAGATAAATCCGCAGCATGGCAACAGAAGTGACAACAACACCTCTCAGCCAACACCGCCACCATCTACAGCCACCGTGACAAATCTACAAGTATACGGTGGTCTCAAGAGAAGAAGGAACGAGCTTCTAGGGAAACATTATGCAATACAGTGTCAACACTGAATGGCCAGCGGGATGCTAGAAAACATAATATATAATTTGCTATATAGAGAGGTGTCCTTTTCTCATTCTCCTCCTACTTCTTTTTATTTGAGAGTCTCACATAGTCCAGACTATCCCCCCCCCTGCTTCATTGACGACTGATATTATAGGAGTGTATACCATACCTGGTGGGATGTACACATAAGGTTCCCTGGCTCGTTACGCACCTGTGACACACATATGTCTGCACACATACACACAGCAAGCCACTCTCAACAGACTTCATGCTCACACTGATATAGTCGCCTGTGCCCACGCTGGCCCTCTGCCGCCCCCTTCTGCCAGAGGCCATCTTTCCTATCTTGGTCCCTACATTTTTACAACCCACAGTTAAGCTCATCTCCTTAACTGGACCTAGGATAGGCACCTAACAGAACATCGAACAGGCGTATGTACAGAGGAAAAAAAAAAAACTAAAATAAATGAATCTAGAAAGCATATAGACCCCCCCCCACTCCCACCAAGCTGCAGCCCCCAATGGCCACTCCAACACCAAACACCATAGGAACATACCTCATTCCACCTCTATGAAAGATTTCTGTGAGAGCCTTGCATTATGAGGAAGAACGTATTAATTAATTTTGTTCCTGATACATTCGTCTAAACTCATCCATTTTGTTAGGAAATATTTTCTTAATCTCAAATTGTTATAATTATTAAGTGTCAAAAAAAGCAGACAGATTTTTAGGATGATATTTTAATAGGGCTGCATATGAGAATTCCCTGAGAGCTTTAAGCTGCCTTTGAGTCACTGTCGTCCAATGATAAGGATCCGGTGCTGGAGCTCAGAGATGGGTAAAATTCCAGCAGCCCCACCCCACAGAGTCTCGGCAACTTGCAGCCAGGGCGTAGAGAACTGCACCGAAACCTGCTGCTTCTTTGTGCTCTGCACCAGTGATTCCCAACCCGTGGTTCCCTTGGGAAGATTTAAACTTAGAGATGCTGGGCTCCACCCTAAACCAACGAAATTAGAATCACTGGGGAGGGGCCCGGTGCAAACAGAAAACAGAAGAGTTTTCCCACCAGATAGCAAACTGAGGCTACGTTTGAAACTCAATGTTCTTCAACTGTGCTCTTGTTTTATTTGGGGAATTTATCAATATGTTAGAAATTGCTTTCTTTAATCTTCCCACCCCCACTGTACTGAGGATCAAGCACAAGGTCTTGTGTATGGTAGGCGAGTTCTTGACTACTTGGCCATAACCTTTGTTTTATATGCCATTTTGTTTATTTTGTAGGCTGTCTGGATTTTGAGACAAGGTTTCGCTATGCATACCTGGCTGTCTTGGCACTCTTTTTTTTTTAAATATTTATTTATTTATTTATTTATTTATTTATTTATTTAAGGGAGAGAGAGAAAGAGGCACATAGAGAGAAAGAGAGAATGGGTGTGCCAGGGCCTCCAGCCACTGCAGACGAACTCCAGATGCATGCGCCCCCTTGTGCATTTGCCTTACGTGGGTCCTGGAGAAATCAAACCAGGGTCCTTAGGCTTTGCAGGCAAACGCCTTAACCACTGAAGCATTTCCTGAGCTCAGGCCTGGAATTCTTTATGTAGACCAAGCTCACTTCAAACTTGCAAGGAAACTCCTTTTGCCTCTGCCTCCTGGATAATGGGATTACAGGAATGTGCCACACCCGGGGTATATGGCATCATATGGCCAATGAGCTTAACCATCCTTAACACAGACTCTCCCGATGATATCTCATATTGTAATTCTGAAGTCCATCTTCACTCGCTAACACATAACTAGCAAATTAGTTGCCTCATCATTCCACAGAATGGCCCTACATTCTTGGTCATACTACATCTGTTAGTGTAGAACTTTTGCTACCAATTATTTTAAAAAAAATTAGTGGGCTGGAGAGATGGCTTAGTAGTTAAGGCACTTGCCTACAAAGCCAAAGAACTCATTTTCAATCTCCAGGTCCCACATAAGCCAGATATACAGTGACATGAGCATACAATGTCACACACATGCACAAGGGGATACACACATCTGGAGTTCATTCACAGCAGCTGAAAGCCCTGGCACACCCATTCTCTCCCCCACCCCCACCCCAAAAAAATAAATAGAAGTAATGAGTGCACAGATCTTTTTTCATGTTCAAAAACTTTTTGATACACAATGAGCCCTTGATAGTGACAATAGAACCCATTGTCTTGACCATTTATGAATGAAAGTCAAACTTCCATAGGTTTGGACACCCATGTGGTTTCATCTTCTTTGGCCTTAGGTACCTATGAATAAATGAAAATATTAACACGATGCAACTCACTTATATGGTACTTTTAGGAAGATAAGCAAAACCATCTATTTAAGAAAAAAATTGGCTCCTATGAATACAAATATGCCTGGAGAAAGAAAGAAGAGTGTCTCTAAACATTCCAGTAATTTCATTGACCTTTACCAATTATTTCAGCTTCAATACAGGTCAGATATTTGGAACTCTATGGGAAAATGTCCCGCTTCCTCTCTGACACTGCTTAAACTTGAACAAACCACTGCTTTCCTAGGTTAACCTCTGAGCATAAAAAAAAATCTCTCTATATAACATAGTTCAGAGGGGAAAAAAAAAATCTTTTATTTACTAAGCCGATACTTACTTTGATCTCTTACAAACCCACCGAGGTTAAAATCTATATATAAAAGAGTTTAAAGTAAGCAGACTCCATTGGGAATTTCAAATAGCAGGGACTCGTGAACACATGCAAACACACTGATAACACACGAGGGCTGCTTCTCTACTGCCTGCCTTTTTCCCTGCTCTGTTTGACAGCAACATTTAAAAGCCAGGCGAGGAAATAAATCCTTTGATTTGGCTCTGATCCTTGGAAAGAAGCTTACAGCAGTTTAATAAGAGGAGTAAGATTAAACCATACTTCTAAAAAAAAAAAAATCCAGAGGTGGCTAAAGGAAGTGCCTTTATGCAAATGTCAATCCTTCCCAGCTACTTCTATCTTCCAGAACTCTGCTGCTGATCTACTCAGGGGAAGATTCAAAGGCTATATTTGATGCCTACATATGACTACAGAGTTAAGGTCATTCAGAAGGTTAATAATTGTGCTAGAAGTGATTATGGACATTAGTAATTTACACACGTTGGGAAGCTAGTTTTATTAATAGCTATCAAGAAAAACTACAATGATCTGGGCTGGGGAGGCAGCTCACGAGCTAAATGTGCATATTGCAAAGCCCACTGGACTGAGTTCAGTACTTCAGTACCCACGTGAAGCCAGATACAAAAGTGGAGCATGTGTCTGCAGAGTTTGCAGTGGCAAGAGGCCTTGGCGCACCAATAAACACACACACACACACATGAGCGAGAGAGACAGAGAGAAAGAGAGAGACAGAGACAGAGAGAGAGAGAGAGACGAGAGAGACAAAGACGGGCACAAAGAAATAAATTAAAATAATGAAATCATGGGGGCTGGAGAGATGGCTTAGCAGTTAAGGCACTTGCCTGTGAAGCGTAAGGACCCAGGTTCGATTCCTCAGTACCCATGTAAACCAGATGCACAAGGTGTAACATGCGTCTGAGTTCATTTACAATGGCTGGACGCGCTAGTATGCCTATTCTCTCTCTGTCTGATCCCCCCCCCTCTCTAAAAAACAAATAAAATAGGGGCTGAAGAGATAGCTTAGCAGTTAAGTACTTGCCTGTGAAGCCTAAGGACCCCGGTTTGAGGCTCTATTCCCCATGACCCACATTAGCCAGATGCACAAGGGCGTGCATGCATCTGGTGTTCGTCTGCAGTGGCTGGAGGCCCTGGCATGCTCTCTCTCTCTCTCTCTCTTTCTCTATGTCTCTGTCTCTCTCTCTCTGCCTCTTTCTATTGCTCTCAAATAAATAAGTAAATAAATAAAAATTAAAAGGATAAAATATTTTTAAATGCTAATAAAAATCAAAGACAACTACAATTCAACTCACAGGCTCTCACATAAGTCTACCCTGCATGAAATAATCATTTACTAACATATATAAAGAATGAAAAGGACTCAAAGGAATTCAGACTAACCCAAGTTATTAGCACAAGAGTGGGGATAAGAGAGGGTCTGGGCAAATGATTATGATTGAAGAATAGAATTATGCATGTATAAAAATATCTTAAGGAACCCTGTTATTGTTTACAATATATGCTAATAAAATGATATAAAAAAAGGGCCCCGGCTGAAACTAAGAACAGTTGGCGAAACAAGCAAGGGTGCTGTTTTCTTGGTGAACCGGGTACCAGCATAAGGGTAAAGGAGATCAACACAGAGAAAAATCAACTCCTACCATATCAGATATCCAGAGACCCAGAGGGCCCCAACACCTCATCACTGATGCAGACCAAAAATGAACCCAACATGGTTCAGGGAAATTTTGTGGAAGAGGGGTCGGAAAGAATGTCAGAGCCACATGTTGGGTCATGATATGCAGACATTTATCCTACCCATAACTGTGGGCTAACTCCACAATGCATGACCCATATACCTCAACAAGGAGGGGCCAGGGGGAGGGGGTAGGACGTGGATGAGCCTAACAATGCTACCAAATTGACTGTATTTGCTGAGTACAAAACTATTAATAAAAAAAATAACCTAATCAGCAAAATACTTCATAGACATTCCAAAAGATTTGTTTCCACAGTATGCTAAATATAATTGGCAACGATGGATTAAAAAAATGCTATCAAAAAATAAAAAGAAATTATACAGTGACCTCAGGACGAACTGTCATGAAAACAAAACAGTATGGATTATATCAACTCATAAAAAAACATAAAAGACAAGTGACTAATTGGGTGAGATGACCACATGCCTGTAGATACAGCTAAACTATTAGAGCACACACATACAAAGGCATATCTTTCCAGTGGCTTTATACCTGCCTAAAAACGATCCTGTATTGTCTATAATAGGACTGAAAATATTTGATGCAATGCAAATGATTGTCTTCTTAAGTAATTTAATGTTGCTAAGATTTCTCTAGTAAAACGCTGAGTTCTGAGTATCCTTAGCAGGAGCGTGTGTGTGTATCCATGTGTGGTGTGTACAGTACATATGTGTGTGTGTCAGATACATACACACATATGTTTGTGGAAGTCAGGCTTGAACATCAGTATCTTGCTTTATAACTTTTCCAACTATTTTTATTGACAGCTTCCATATTTGTAAACAATATCCCATGGTAATGCCCTCCCCTCCCCCCACTTTTCCCTTTGCAACGCCACTCTGCATCATATCCCCTCCCCCTCTCAATCAGTCTCTCTTTCATTTAATGTCATGATCTTTTCCTCCTATTATGATGGTCTTGTGTAGGTAGTGTCAGGCACTGTGAGGTCATGAACATCCAGGCCATTTTCTGTCTGGAGGAGCACGTTATAAAGAGTCCTACCCTTCCTTTGACTCTTACATTCTTTCCACCACCTCTATGTCTGCTGGTGTCTGGCTAAATGTATATACTATGCTCACCAGTAAGCACTTCTCTTAATGTTCATACCCATATATTAATGCTACTCTCACTTTTGGTTAGAGAACCTTCTCTTTTCAGATAGTGGTGACCTTGTGATGACTCAGAAGGCACCATGGTGCTGAGAAGAAGTGACAGAGGAGTGCTCAGCACTGAAACATCTCTATCACACCTTCCAAGGCTCAGGGTCCACTGTGGAAGAGGTGGTGGAAAGAACGTAAGAACTTTTCCAACATTTGTTATTTTGAGAGACAGTCTCTCCCTGAATGTGGAGCTGCTGTTTTGGGTTAGACTGACCAGTGAGCCCCAACAATTCCATGCCTATCACCCCTACAGGTCTAGAGATCCAGGAAGGTGTGGCCATACCTGCCTTTTTATGCAGGTGCTGGGGATAGAATCCAGGTCCCCATGCTAGCAGAGCAAGCTTTCTTACCCAACAAGCTATTTCTCCGCCTTTACAAGCCTTACTTTTGAAAACAACTGTAACTCATGCCAAGTTAAATGTACCCACAACTAACAGTTTCAGGGAATTTTATCAAGAATGATTGAACCTGAACGGCAAATTCATTTTATGAGAAAGAAAAGTATTTCCTTTATAACCTCAAAGGGAGAGAAAGAGATCAGCATATTACAGAGCAAGCAAGTTTAAGAGAACATGGCATTATTCCAATTATGGAGACATATGTGTAGGAAATAAAGGTGAAAGAGGAGGGAAAAAAGTCTGATATTTTTAGTTCAAAAAAAAAGTGAAAGATTTGTGAGCCAAATTGTTTTTAGATTCATGACTCTCTAACGGAATTTTGTAAAATTCTCTTTAAGTCTTAAATTGTAAGAAGAAGAAAATCATTTTGGTCTGAATACTTAAAAATCAATAAAGTGGTAAATTTCATGTCAAGTTTCACCACAATACAAAATTAAAATTCTGATAAGGGCTGGAGAAATAGATTAGCAGTAAAGGTGCTTGCCTGCAAAGCCTAAGAATGCATGTTCAAATCTCCAGGTCACAGGTAGCCAGATGCAGTGCAGTGACGTGAGCATGTAATGTCACACATGCGCCACAAGAGGTGCACACATCTGAGTTTGTTCACAGTGGCTGAAAGGCCCTAGTGCACCCATTCTCTCTCTCTCTCTCTCTCTCTCTCTTCTCTCTCTCTCAACCTCTCTCTCTCTTTCTGCTTCTTTCTGTCTCTCACTCAAAAATAAAATTTTAAAAATTTAAAAAGAATTAAAAAAAAGCTGATAGATGTCATCCTTGTAACTTAATGTAAATCTGCATATATACTCAAGTTAGAAGAAGACATGTGGAACTACAGATTTAATTACAATTTTGCTTTCTGAGGAGTCTTATTCACCTTGCAATTTCCGCAGGTTAAATAAATGTAGGTAAACATAGATAAAACAGGTAACTTTTATTATGACTTTTTTTTTACTACAACTCAAAATGATCAAAACACCTGAATGGAACATTATTAATGTCATTCACATTGATTTCTGTTGAGGTGAATCTGAACATTAATTCTAAAATATAGTGGTATTTTTTTTAACTTACTCATTTATTTGAGAGAGAGAGAGACCAAAAGAGACAAACAGAGAGAGAGAGAGAGAGAGAGAGAGAGAGAGAGAGAAAGCAAAGCAGATGTAGAGAAAGAATGGGCATGCCAGGGCCTCTAATCACTGCAAATGAACTCCAGAAACAAGCACCACCTTGTGCATCTGGCTTATGTGGGTACTGGGGAATCAAACCTGGGTCCTTAGGCTTTTCAGGCAAGGGCCTTAACTGCTGAGTCATCTCTCCAGCCCCTGATATTTTTTTTAAAAGTTTCTAACCACCCTACCTCAGACCTACAGGAGGCATCAAGAGAGTCCAAGCAAGAAGGTGTGTGTCAAGTAAATAAGCCAACCTCACAGCGCAATCACGTCCCCTTAGAAGGGTTGGCAGGTACTTTATGTGTGAAAAATCAGCGACAAGCTTAGGGTTTCTAATTTTTTAAAAAAAAAAAAAAAAAAGCATGCCCCAACCCCTCCAGTGTAAATTCTTATGGTGGGGAAGCTCAGGGCTGTGGCAGCAAGTAACATAGCAGTTCTCTCCTTCAAAACCAAACAGAAGAATGATGCAGAACAGGAAAAGACAATGGGGAAGACATGCAGAATTAATTTAAAACTGCAATCAACTGTCTATCAGTATCCACACAAGGACAACTTTTCTTACAGTTTAGAGAAGAATTTGTGAAGCAGACCATGAGAATGAGAACGGTGTTCGCTTCCGTCTTTCTGCTTGTCCCTTCTCTTCTCTAACTTCTCTAGTTCTAAGAGCAGGCACAACATACACCCTGCTCTTTTCCCTTCCCTTCGATGAGGCTGTATCCCAAGGCCATCTCCCCAGAAGTCTCTGTGCATTCATTCAACAGGCCTACGTTTGTCTTGGAAGAGGAGTCAGATATAGGTAGCAAATGCCATTTCTAAAATATTAAGACTTGTCCTACGAATGAGGTCAGAAAGGGGGGGCATACAGTAGAAGACTTCTGTATTTAACTTTATAAAACTGAAAGTAAAGATTTCCCTATACTGATATTTTAAAACAAACAGCTTTTATAAAAACAATGATTTCTCATCTCTATCACACCACCCAAGGCTCAGGGTCAATTGCAAAAGAGGTGTCCAGAAAGAATGTAAGAGCCAAAGGAAGGATAGGACTCCTTACAATGCAACTGTCAGACAGAAATTGGCCTTAATGTCCAGGACTTCACATTGCCTAGCAATACCTTCATAAGACCCTCATAATAGGAGGAAAAGACGATGACATCAAAATAAAAGAGCAACTAATGGGGAGAGGGATGGGATATGTTGGAGAGTGGAGTTGTGAAGGGGAAAGTGGGGAAGGAGAAGGAATTATCATGGTTTAATTGTCTGTAAGGAAAGATTGCCAAAAAAAATTATACATTAAAGAGATAAGTAAGTAAATAAATAAAAACAATGGTTTCTAATTTTATGCTTAGAAATCGGGACATACATAATATGGGGATTAAAGCAAATTATATATATATATATATATATATATATATATATATATATATAGTCAAGTAATTAATAATTGAATCTAAAAAGGTTAAATAAATATTTAAAGATTTTTAACTTCAAAGGCAATATTTCACTTAATTACTGATACAATAAACAATAGGAAAATTTTTAAACAGAAAGAGCTCACTAAAATCTCACCAGTGACATAAAACTGAAAATCATGTGTTGCAAGAATGCTTTATTTAGTTATGGTTAGTAAATACAATGGAGAGATGGATCAGTGGATAAGTGCAGTTCCTGTGTAAGCATGAGGGCCTGAAGGTTCCCCAGACAGCCAGAGTTCCAATCTCCAGATCCCACATAGCCAGCCATTCACGGCCAGTCCCTACTGGGCAGCTGAGACCCAACCAAGAATCCTAAGTAACACACACATGCATATAAATGAGAGTGAGTAAAATATACAACGGGATTTGCTGAAAAACTGATATGGCAGCTTGAGTAACATTTTATCATAGTGATATTATGTCATAATGTCTTTGAATAACCAATAGGTATATTCTATATGTATACTTTGTAATTATATCTAATATTTTAAAATAATATAAAATTCAAATTACAATTTGAAATTGTAGATTAGTAAGGTCAGTCCTATAACTTTTCTTAGTATGATAAGAACACAATCAAGGGGGCTGGAGAGATGGCTTAGAGGTTAAGGCATTTATTTGCAAAGCCTAACTACCCAGGTTCAATTCCCCAGTAACCACATAAGCCAGATGCACAAGGTGGCACATGTGTCTAGGGTTCATTTAATGTGGCTAGAGGCCCTGGTGCACCCATATTCATTCTCTCTCTCTCTTTCTCGTTCTTGCCCTCCCTCTCAAATAAATAAAGAAAATATTTTTAAAAAGATTTTAAAAGCACAATCAACATAGATCTTAAATGGAAAGAGCATCAACTTTCTGTTTGTGTTAGTAGAATTTCACAAAGCAGTTTTCTAGGTGTTCCAAATAAATAACAACATTTACAAAGAGAGCATTTAATGAGAAAGTAAAGGGGAAAAAAAGCATTCCGTTTTCATTATTTTTTAAAAGGGACATTTCATGGCATGATCACATTACATGACTAATTACAAAGCTCCAGAGAAACAGCCAGTAATAATGCATAATGTATTAAAATGGGATGTGCTATCATCATTAATATTAGTAGTTAACATTCACTGAGTACAAGCTTCCAGACACCCTCCCAGCTGCTTTTCCTTAGACCTCACTGACACAGTTCTCAGTACAACACTACCAAGCAGGTCCTTTGGATAACCTGTGGTTTATACATGAGGTAGGAATTATATCTGTTTCAAGGTTACATGGGGGACAAGTGATTGTTACTGAATAGATATTACATACAATATGTGGAACTAACACTTTAACCATGTTCTATCCATATAATGAATACTTTCTTCAAATATTCATCTAATTTTTTTAAATATATTTTTTATTTAATTATTTACAAGCAGAGAAAGAGATAGAGAGAAGGCAGGACAGAGAGAATGGGAGCTCCAGGGACTCAAGTCACTACTAACTCCAGATGCATCTCTTAAGTAGGTTCTCTCTCTCTCTCTCCTTCCCTCCCTCACTCTCTCCTGTCCCTCCCCTATCTATCTGTCTGTCTGTGACTGTCTGCCTGTGTATATGTTTGTCTTCCTCTCTCTGCCTGTCTCTCTTTCTCTCTCCACCAGAATCAACCTCTAACAGGAATTTTGCTTGTTGAGGTCTATGGCTCCTTTAAAGTGCTCCTAGTCAGTTAGGACCCTTTCCAAATACTGTCCTATGACTGTCATGGCTTAATATTCCTACTATCACAGCTTATCCAGTCTTACCTCTGACCTACGGGTAAGTGTAGAGCCAAAGCCAAGTTTAAGGAAGTTAAAGTAAAGACATTTGGAAAGGAAAGATACTTGTTGCCTCAGAAAGATGTTAACTCACCAACAGGCTGTTCTAAGTTATTTAAGATTCTGCATTTTCTTAGACATAGTGTAGATTTACTCCATAAAACTCCCTAGTACACTAGTAAAATATTTTCATTGCATAAGAAAATACGTTTTCAATAACAGTTTGTCATGAATTATCTATGTGTATCAATGGCTTTCCATAAGTCAAAATAACCATTAGTGACTTGGGTACCCTAGCTACACAGAAAAAGTGAAAAGGTTTTGGCTAGAAAGTTAAGAACAGAAAGGGTGTTTTTGTTTTGACCAGTATAGCAAAAGATTCATTAGAAGAAAAAGTAAAGACACTAAGAACAAAGCCCAAGGAAGACATAAATATTACCTCTTAGGAATAAGCACAGTCAGAAGAGACACTGTCAGAAACGCAGGACAGAGCTCGGGCCAGCGTCCCTGGATTATCATCCTGCCTTTGCCTCAAACTTCATGATTCACACTTTGTATTCATTTACTGGGTTAATCTCTGATCCAGTCAAATAACAATTTGTTTCATTGGAAAAGCGGTGTTTCATAGTCTTCCTTAAAATAGGCCTCAACAAAATTCTTAAATACTGAAGTGAGGAAAAGAAGAGGTCCGAAGAGCTTGCTCTCTCAGGACAAAACCTCCCATCCTCTACTTCCTTTCCCCAGCCTCTACCAGGTGGGCCCCTTGCAATTAACAGAATTTCAAGAGAAGAACAACCTCATATGCCATAGGAGAGTCAAGTCCAACAGCTTACAGGAGCCCATGAAGAATAAATTTCTTAATGCAAGCCACAAAGTGTTTCACCTGCAGGTTCTTGTTTAAAACGTAACATTGAAGCCAACGCCAGTAGACGCAAGACTCACCTTGCTAAGCTCACACACTCTGAAAGAGATATCCCCCATATATCGCCTTGGGGATGAATACATTGCAACATGGAAGGAAAAGATCTGGACTAACACCACGCAAGTGGAAACAAGCTTAACCTAGAACTCAAATTAGACTCGCATCCTGAACTGAATTTTGAACTATGCCATAGTGAATATTGTTAAAGTTTGCTTTCTATTTTAAAATCTGTAAGAGACGCCAGGCACGGTGGCACACATCTATAATCCCAGCACTTGGGAGGCTAAAGTAGAATGATTGCTGTGAGTTTAAAGCTACCCCGAGACCACACAGTGAATTCCATGCCAGCCTGGGCTAGAACAAGACCCTACTTAGAAAAAAAAATTAAAATAAATAAATAATTCATTATTTAATTTTTTAAATTTATTTTACTTTTATATTTAGTTATCAATATATGTGAAATATGGTATTAATATAGAATTGTACATCAGTATATCCAAAAGACAGTGTAATCGCTTGTAAATATTAATATTAATGAATAATAATAAATATTAATAGTCCAAGACTAAGTGGGGGAATAGACTTGACCCAAAGGTTTGCCAGCTTTTGTAGATCGAAACCTTCTGTGTCTCTGCTTTTATGCTCATTCAACATTCTTGCCCACTATCTGCATAATGTTTTCCTTCATTAATTCTAGTAGTGTTATTGCTGGAACAAGCAAATTATTATTTATGTCTGTGACTTATATCTTGATATGTTTGGGTGGCTTCAGACATTCGATTCATGATAAAAGAAATACACAAATGCCTCCTGCTTTGCTCCCGATTAACAGCTGTACCTACATTATTCTATATATTGAGTACTACGCAGATTATACAAAGAGCTGTCTGACATATGGAATCTCAAGTTCACAGGATCAAAGTGATTTTAACGCTCTCCATCACCAGCGTCTATGGATGCAGTCAATTTCTAATCTATATTAATGAGAAATTATCACAGAAGTTCCCTTTTATTTCATTTTATTTTAAAAAAATTGTTTATTTTTATTTATTTATTTGACAACAAAAGACAGAGAGAGGGAGAGAGAGAATGGGCGCGCCAGGGCCTCCAGCCACTGCAAGCGAACTCCAGACACATGCACCCCTTTCTGCATCTGGCTAATGTGGGTTCTGGGGAATCAAGCCTCGAACCGGGGTCCTTAGACTTCACAGTCAAGCGCTTAACCACTAAGCCATCTCTCCAGCCCTTATTTTATTTTTTAGATGGTATACAGTAGCAACAACAGCCTACTTAGTAGTTAGGGCCCACAAATGTTTGTTTTTATCATAATAATAATCAATGTGATTTAAATCATTACAATAAAACAGCTGTGATCATCTACCACACAGGAATTTATTATTTGATGTCTATAACCTTGCATACGTCCTTTAGAGTCATAGCAAAAGTCTCCTGTTGTTAAGGTATATTTTTAAAAGAATAACAGAAGAGTTAATGTCTTGGTAGATATTCTTCCACATTACACAGAAAATTAAGGTTTACTGCAAAAAAAATTAAAATAATCGAGTATTCCACAAGATTCTCTTCTAGCAAGTATCAGTCTTTGGTTAAAAAAAAAAAGTATGCTTTTCAGTTTTGACTCAATCATAAATATGTTTCAACAAATGAACTGTGCTTCTTTTACTATTAAACTAAGCAAATAACTTAGCCTTTTACTTCTTTCAATCTTCAGTGTTCTAGGCAAATACAAAGGAATAATCTCAGAAGGGGTTTATTCTGTAACCTTGGGAGCAAGATTAAATGATGTGATAGAAGTCAGAGACAGGAGTGAGACTAAATGATGGCCAAAGACCCTCTTCAACACATATTTTCATTTTTGGTTTCTTTGTCTTTGATTTTGTTTTTTTTCAGGTAAGATCTCGCTGTATCCCAAGCCGACTTGAAAGTCACAATGTAGTCTCAGGCTGGCATGAACTCACGAACTCACAATGATCCTCCTACCTCTGCTTCCTGAGTGCTGGGATCCAAGGCGTGGGCCACCACACCAGGCTCCTCTTAATGAAAGCTACGCATAAGTGTGCAGATCCTTGCCCAGTTTGACCAAGTTCATCATTTTTAAAAGTAAAATCCACAAAATGCTGCTAATACGCTATCAAAAAAAAAAAAATAGTTCAGGGCTGGAGAGATGGCTTAGCAGTTAAGGCACTTGCTTGGGAAGCCTAAGGACCCAGGTTCAATTCCCCACAACCCATTTAAGCCAAATGCACAAGGCAGTGCCTGAGTCTGGAGTTCTTTTGCAGTAGCTGGAGGCCCTGGGGTCCCACTCTCTCTCTCTATCTGCCTCTCTCTCTCTCTCAAAAACAGTAATATATATATATATATATATATATATATATATATATATATATATGGTTTGAAAATTTTTTAAAAAGACCTGTGGCATATGATAAAAACTTCCAAATCTGTTAGGCACTATGTCACTTCCCTTAGTATTTCTATAAGCACTAAAGGGAAACATCATAAAACAACATAATTCATCCTTATAGAAGATCTCAGATACTCACGTGAAGAACTTCCACGTCAGTGTTTCACAGTGGAAGCTGTCTGTTCTACCTGGCCTCTCCTTGCTCCCGCTGCTCCAAGCCAGCAGTCCGCACTACTGCACTGACCGAGCAGCCTCAGCCCAGGCTGTGGGCCCTCAGATCACTGCCCTCCACCTGCCTTCTCTGGATGCAGCCAAGTTCTGCGGTCCGCTCAGTGCCCGTTTCCTCCCATACCTGCTCAATTACGTGTAAGTATCCTTCAAGCTATGCTCGGGCCTCTCCCCATCACCTAGGCCTATAGGTCTCTATGGTCGTCTAAATCTTTTACAATTTCCCACATGATTATGTACTGTCATTAACAAGGATTACCTCCTCCTGAAGTCCGCCTTTCACATCTAGATTCTTTTATAAAAAAATTTTCTTTATTTATTTTATTTGAGGGGAGGGGCCACATAGAGAGTGAGGGAGAGAATGGGCACACCAGGGCCTTCAGCAGCTGCAAAGGAACACCAGACACACGTACCACCTCACACATCTGGCTTACGTGGGTCTTGGGTAATTGAACCTGGGTCCTTTCGCTTTGCAGGAAAGCACCTAACTGCTAAACCATCTTTCCAGCCTCACATCTAGATTCTTAATTCTGCCATCCACTTTGCTTTGTTCCTGCCTGGCAATGTTTGGGACGAAGAAAGTACTTTATATCAGTTACCTTCATATACATTAATTTTTTTATCTCCAAAACATGTTTGAACTTTTAAATTCAAATATGTTTTTAAGAGAGAGAGAGAAACTTGGAATGCCAAGGCCACAGCCACTGCAATCACACTCGAGATCCTTGCGCCACCTAGTGGGCATGTACAACCTTGCACTTGGTCACCCTTGGCATGTATTTAGGAGGGATCTCGAGAGTTGAACATGGATCCTTAGTTTTCACAGGCAAGTGTCTTAACCACTAAGCAATCTCTCCAGCCCCAAATATTGTTTCTTATTCTTTAAATTTTGATTTATGTGTATCTACCCTCAAAGGTACCTTGGTAAACAACACTTCCCAATTACATAATAATGTCCTGTAGGTGCTATTTAAAATGTCAACTAAATATGCTAATCACTCATTTTCATTATTTCCTCTTCAAGCAAAACTTTACATTGTATATAAATTAAAACTAGTGCCACCCGGCTTTCAGAAAACCCCTATTAGGGCTGGAGAGATGGCTTAGCGGTTAAGCACTTGCCTGTGAAGCCTAAGGACCCCGGTTCAAGGCTCGATTCCCCAGGACCCACGTTAGCCAGATGCACAAGGGGGTGCACGTGTCTGGAATTCATTTGCAATGGCTAGAAGCACCCATTCTCCTCTATCTCCCTTTGCCTCTTTCTCTCTCTGTTGCTCTCAAATAAATAAATAAAAATAAACAAAAAAAATTTAAAATCTCTATTAAATAATATAAACATTTACATTTAATGAACTAACATAAAGCATTTAGGAAAATATCTAACATACAGCAATTTAAAGATGTTATGATACAAATGTGATATAAATATTATTTGGAATTATATTTCCTTCACTAAACAAAACTTTAGTGACAAATTTCCATACCAATAAATTCAAAAATATTTTGTTATCTATTTCCCCATTGGACATTTTGATTACTTCATGGTTTTTTATTTATAATAATAATCTGGTGAGATAAATATAAGTATAATCTTTGTACATATTCATAATTATAATTTTAGAATAAATTCCCAGAGGTATAATTTCTCGGTCAAAAGCCAATTGCATTTTAAACATTTAAATATGCTTCCCCAGAAAAGCAGAAATTTCATAGATGCTTCAACAGAGTTTTCACGACTGTCTGCCACAGTCTCCTCCCTAATATTTAGTGTGACTATCTTTTACTCTTACCCAAAATAATAGCACAAAACCAATATTTCTTTTCTTAATTTGTATTTTTAGACTACCAATCATAGAAGATATCAGTTCATTCGCTTATTACTCAATTGTATGTATTCTTGTATAAAATCAAGTTAAATATTTTTATCTTTATTTTCAAATACCTACCTTATACTAGTTAGGAGGCTTCTTCATTAAAAAAAAATATATTAATTTTCACTACCATATCTTAATTACTCCAGTTTATCACTTTCCAATGAAACTGACATTATTGTAAAAGTAGGTTTTATTTTTAACTTGTCAACGACGTGTGTTTAGTTCCAAGTTATAATTCCTGGATTTGAAATTTGCTACTCAAATTTTCTCCTTCTTTTAGATTTATAAAAATTTGTACTGGGGTGGTTTGAATGCGTGATCCTGGCGGCAGCTTAGGAGGTGGGTCCTTGCTGGAGGAGGGATGTTG
The DNA here is from genome assembly GCA_036346955.1 of Dipus sagitta. Lineage (NCBI taxonomy): Eukaryota > Metazoa > Chordata > Mammalia > Rodentia > Dipodidae > Dipus > Dipus sagitta. The sequence goes on along the minus strand of CM070772.1, from coordinate 36,263,850 downwards.
CTAGGGGCGGACTTTGTGGTGTATCATCCCCAGCTTGCCAGTGTTCATGGGGGCACTCTTCTGCTGCTGTTGTTCACCTGATGTTGCTCATGCCATGTTTTCCCCTGTCATCATGAAGCTTCTCCTCGAGACTGTAAGCCAAAATAAACCCTCAACTCCCATAATCTGCTTCTGGGACAGTGTTTGTCCCGGCAATGAGAAGGTAACTGCAACATGGACCTACCTGCACCTTCCCTTCGACGTAACTTCTACAGATCACTCTGAATCAGCTGGTCTTGTAATCCTGGGAATTGGACCCAGGACACAGCTCACACTAGGATGCACTCAACCATGGAGGTATATACCCTTATCCTCAATTTTATTTTTTTATGAATGACATCCTTAGGGAGTTGCACTTGATATCTTCAGAGTATTACTTTTAAAACTATCTCATATCTGAGAAACTGTAACACAAACTACCATATTGGGATGATACAGAAGGCACTTTGATCCAGGCTTCCAGAATATACCACCCTAACAAGATCCATCCCATAAGCCAGCTGAACACTGCCATGGCTTTAGCTCTTATGGGAACTCATATGACTCTGCTGCATGTCACAGGTTCATTTATCATCTAGCTCACTCCATGTCTGTATATGAATACTCCTTCCCCCAAGGAAGGCGGTCTCATCGGCTCCCGGTGTTAACTGTTCCTTGATGCTTCCTTGTATTTGACAGCAGGTGTCAGCTGGTAATGACACAGACAGATATTGTGTTTGGCTTATGATAGCGTTAGAACCTGATTAACCTGTACACTGAACGTACTATACGTTGAAAATTTACATAATATATTTTATCTACCAAGCACCTAGGCTTAGCAATATTAAGCGAAATATTTCTGCTAATTTGGTTATTTGAATCGTAGCAAGAATGGTGACTCCTACCGCTCCCCATCATAGGAAACACCACCTAAATAAATGCTCAGTGACTATGTTCAGAAGGAGAGGAGGGTGGATGGGAGATCTGTTGGTTCATGGTATAGTGTTTGTTTGGATTTGTTTGGCATTGTAAGAAAAACATAAAGCTAGTACATAATTCTTGTTTGGGGGAAAAAAAAAGAATTTTTTTCTCACAAAATTTTGGACAAGTTAAAACCTCATTCCCAATGGGTTGAGAATTCATTTGTCATCCTAAACAGATCTGTGGTATTCTTATTTCACTATCATTGCACATTCTTAAAAACGCATACACAGGGCTGAGGAGATGGCAAAACCATAAGGACCTCAGATTGGATTCCCAGAACCCACGTGAATATCGGGTGTGCTGATGCACATTTTTAAGCCCAGAGCTCGAGAGGTAGAGACAGGAAGATCCCGGGGGCTTGGGATAGCTGGACCAGCTGAAGCAGTGAGCTATGAGTTCAGTAAGACACTCTGTCCCAATAAATGATGTAGACAGCAATTAAGACAGACCCCTAATATTGATCTCTACACACACATGCAAACACACATGCATATATTCCTGCACACACCTGTGCATGCGCACGCACTCATGGACATGCATACAAACATGAATGTACACTGTCATATACACAAGCCAAATGCATACATATCAGCATTCTTTCATATGTTCTTCAGGTTAAAAATGTACATGAAAGAAATTGAAAAACTGATTTCTAAGACCGGCAATTGATCAGGGAAACATCGGGGCTGGAGAGATGGCTCAGCAGTTAAGGTACTTGGCTGCAAAGCCTAAAGACCGCAGTTTGATGCCCCAGTGCTCACATGAACAGATACACACATGGCACATGCATCTGGACTCCGTCCTCAGGGGCTAGAGGTCCTGGCATTCCCATTCCTTCTCTCACTCTGTCATTAAATTTTAAAAAATTAAAAAGAGGGAAAATTCCAATTTGTATAGGGTTTGTGTTTGTTTGTTTGTTTGGTACTCAGTGAATACAGTCAAATTGGTACCTTCGTTAGCCTCCTCCCTGTCCTCCTGCCTCCACAGGGACCCTTCTTGTTAGGGTATATGGGTCGTGCATTGTAGAGTTAGCCTTTAGTGTTGGGTAGGAGGAAATGTCTCTGCGTGTCACGACCCAACGTGTGGCTCTGACATTCTTTCTGCCCCCTCTTCCGCAAATTTCCCTGAACCATGTTGGGCTCATTTTGGGTCTACTTCAATGATGAGGTCTTGGGAGCTTCTGTGTCTCTGGCTATCTGGTTTGATAGGGGTTGATTGTTCTCTGTGTCTTTCTTTTGTTGTTGTTGTTTGTTTTTGGTTTAGGAGTTTTTTTCATAATCATTACCTTTTTATTTTTATTTGATTGTTTGTTTGTTTATTTATTTATTTATTTATTTATTTATTGGGGGGGGTAGAGAAAAAATCAGTGTGCCAGGCCTCCAGCCACTGAAAACGAATTCCAGACACATCTGCCACCTTGTGCATGTGGCTTATGTGGATTCTGGGACACTGAACCTGGGTTCTTTGGCTTTGGGGGCCAAGTGTCTCCACCAGTAAGACAACCCTCCACCCCAACATTACTTTTTTAAATGACCACAACTATAATGCCAGTAAAGGATTTACAGTTAGGGAAAGAATGCTCTTAAAATTGGTAAATCTACTAAGAAGAAGGTCCTGAGTCCTGGTGTCTGACCCTGTCTAGCACACAAGCAGCAGCCAGGGCTAGGCTGCTCCACAGCTCCTGATCCCGTCCGTGCCTGTTTGCAGTGCCCGGCGGCCATCAGCTCCTACCAACCACCTCAAACACGGTCAGCCATCAGCAACTAACTTCCTTCCTCCCTTCCTCCCTTCCTTCCTCTCTCCCTTCCTTCCTTCCTTCCTCCCTCCCTCTCTCCCTCCCTCCTTTCCTTCTTTCTTCTTTCCTCCCTCCCTCCTTCCCTCCCTCTCTCCTTTCTTTATTTCTTTTGCTCTTTCAAGGTAGAGTCTCACTGTAGCCCAGGCTGATCTGGAATTCACTATGCAGTCTCAGGGTGGCTTTGAACACACAGCAATCATCTTATCTCTGCCTCCCGAGTACTGGGATTAAAGGCGTGCGCCACCATACTCAGACATTGATGCATTTGTGTCTCTTGTGTCTGAATATTCCATTTGTAACATGGGCTACTACCATGCACTACTGGTCTTTCTCTTTCTTCCACTAGATAAAACCTCTAAAAAGGTCATTAGTTCCAGAGTAAAAAGACTGCCCCAACCCCCGAACATATCCTACAGAACCATGGCTTAGTGGTTAAGGTGCTTGCCTGGGAAGCCTAAGGACACATGTTCAATTCTCCAGATCGCACGTAAGCCAGACGCACAAAGATGAAGCAAGCATGCAAGGTCACACATGCCCACTAGGTGGCACAAGTGTCTGGAGTTAGTGTGCCAATTCTCTCCCTCCCTCTCTCTCTCTCTCTCTCTCTCTCTCCCCTCTAAAATAAAAAGGCTTTAAAAACGAGTGCTACTAAACAGGAGAAGGAAGGCTATGTTCTCCCAAAATGAAAAACAAGCTATTTTTAAATGCCATGCAAGACACTTAACCCAGACTCATTGTTCCCAAGCCTACCTGTGGATTTCCAGACCCGCTTGGTACACATAGCATCATAGGGACAGAGAGTTCCCAAGGCAGGCTGCAAGTGCTTAAACCTGAGGAAGTGGAAGGAAGGCTTTTGCTATCCTAAGGATGCTTTTCTGTGTGAAATAGGTGTGTTTTGATGTTTTGACTTGTTTTTTATTTCTCTTTAGTTTTGCTACTCTCTGCCCTAACAGCATGAGGGAGTAGACAGGAAAGGAAGAAAAGAAAAAAAAGATAAGTCTGTGTGTGTGGCCCGCAGGGGGGGGGGGTGGGGGTTTCATGCCCAAGGATGAAACTTCCAAGAACATTCCCTGACTTGATCTCCCAGCCCTGCAGACTGTGAAAAAGCAGGAGAAACAGAAGTCGAGACGGCACCTCCTCTGTGATGACAACCAGACAGGTCTCCTGTTGATGGATTTAGGGCCAAGCCAACAGTTATACGTGGTCACACATTTAGACACCCCTCAGTATGACACATGTGTCTACTTTAACAGCCTCGATGGCACACAAAATCCTCAGCCCGACCAATTAAAATGTGCTGCTTCAATTTTTTTTTCCCCTATGAGATCATTGTCTAAGAAGCACTTGTCTGTACGTCCGTGATAATAGGGATCTTGGCTTTTAACATTCTATGTGTATTTTGCAACTTCATGCATTTTCCAAATAAGAAATGCAATGGGTGTTTTGCAAGCTCTAATTAATGGAAATGCACACTTCTTGTGATAATATTAACAACAGTAACTCAGAGAAGCCAACTTATAAGATAGAAAATACCTAGTCATGGATCAGGGATGATTAATAGATGGGCAATGGGTCCACAAACACAATCACTGCTGTTTTCTTCTCCTGACAATAAACCTTTTATAATTCATCCATATATCATAGTTAATGCAAAGTACAAGGTCAAGGCTGTTAAAAACTTGCTATAGGATAGAGGAGTCAGCAATCAAAGGCAAAAGGGGAGTTTAAGGTACTTGTAAAGGTGGAGATCCAATACGTAAAAAGTGTATCTTATTGTTTGGCATGTGTATGTTTGTGTGGTGTATGTGTGTGTACATATATGTTCATATGTGCAAAGGTGCATGTGGCTGGGGGAGAGGGGAGCCAGAGGTTGACATCTAGTATCCTTCTCAGTTGCTCTCTACCTTATTTTTTGAGACAGTGCCTCTGACTAAGCCCCAACTCCCAGAGTCACCTAGACTGGCAGGCCAGCGAGCCCCAAGGATGCCCTGTGCCCGACTTCTCACCACTGGATTTAAAGGCTCCAGCTACCACGCCCCAGTTGAGTGCCAAAGACCTGAACTCTAGTCCTCACTTGTTTGCAGCGAGTGCTTTACCGACTGAGCCATCTCCTCAGCCCAATGTCTGCATCTCTTCTTTGGTAAGTGCGTAAATATATACAATTCATAGGACTGACTATGCCCATAAATGTGTCTTAACACTTGTGAAATCTGAATCAGTGTGTGGATTATACTGATGTCAACTTCCTGTGTCTTTAAAAGTATTTTATTTATTTATTTATTTGCAAGCAGAGAGAGAAAGGAGAGAAACAGACCGAGAGAACGGGTGTGCCAGGGCCTCCAGCCACTGCAAACAAGCCAGATGTATGCACCACCTTGTGCACCTGGCATGTGGGTACTGGGGAATTGAACCCAGGTCATTAGGCCTTACAGGCAAGTGCCTTAACTGCTGAGCTATCTTTCTAGTCCCAATTTCCTGGTTTTGATACTGCACTATCTATAGTCTTAAAGGAGGTAAACGATAGATAAAGAGATCTGGATTTTGCTGAATTTGAGACTAGGGGTGAAGGCAATACCTTTGAATTTCTATTTCAAAGGAACTTTGTAAAAAACAAAGCAAAGTCTGTTAGTTGCAAACACTATTGGCTAAACAGTCAGATCTTCATGCATTCATTCAGCCAGCATTTGTTACGCACATGCGCTTGTCTGATATTGACGGACCAGGATCCCAGAGCTGCAAATGCGAAAGGAATTCCCAGGCCAGTGATCCACCACGCAAGTCTGTGCAGGAGAAAGCAGGAAAGGGAAGGCTATGGTCACACCCTACATGGAGAAGACAGCCCTGAGGATGTGCGGGTGGTCCATCTGTGATATCCAAGCTCTGGGGAAACACACTGGCCAGTCACCACTGTGTTCTTCAGATGAAAGGTAACATACGACTACTATAAAACAGCCACATGAGCCTAAGGTTCACATCACTGAAATCACAACCTGTGGGGAGAAATTTTTGCAGAAGTTATTTATAACATAATGGGAACAAAATAGTAAACACAGGTTGTTTTCATGGGAAAGAGAGCTGTGTTTGACTTCAAAGGCTCAGATTCTTTTTCAATTGTTGTTTTGAGATATATCTTTAGATATGTTCAAACTAAAAATAGAGCTTAGTGCAAAAACATGGATAACTGAAATGTGTTAGCTGCGCAGGCACACCTTCTAGTAAATGCTGTAAAATAACAGCAATATGAACAAGCATCACTATTTGTCAAACGTATAGCTATAGGCACTCTTTGTACGATATGTGTCGTCCTGGAAAGGTTTCATGTAAGCAAACAATTTTATTTTAAGTTAATATGATCTTTTATCCAAGAGATATTTTCTCTTTGTTTCTGGTTAATTTTTAATTTACAATATCTTGATACTGTAATTTGAATTTACTGTTCTTGTGCCAAGTTGCTCTAGTCAGATCTTCAGGTCTTATACTTGTAACATTATATTTAAGGAAAGGCTCCAAGAAACATAATTCTATAAATAATTTAAGAAACCAATAATGGTACTTTTCTGCTTTGGCCTTCTTAAAGACTTATTACAAAAGAAAATTTCTTTCGGAAAGCAGAGTAAGAACATTAAGGTATTGACAATAAATTTTAAAACAATAATGACGACAAAGATGGAAGAGCTGGAGAGATGGCTCAGTGGGTAAGAGCGCATGAAGGAAGGCCTTGGGGAATCTGAGACTACCTCAGTTGAATTCCCTAGCACCCACTGAACAGCTGAGTGCGGCCAAGCACAAGTGTGACCGCAGTCCTGTGGGGAGCAGAGACGAGACAGCAGCTGAGGCTCACAATAAAACAACAGGTTCCAGAACCAGGAGGAGATTCCCTCTCAAGAAAGCATGCATATGATCAATGCAGGGGGCGGGCACCTGCCATTCTCCTGTGGCCTCTGTATGCATGAGCACAGAGTACTACACATCTCCACACACACACACGTGCGAATGCCACACATACACACACTCAACGCCACACATACACGCACTCACACACACAAGAGAAAGATGAAAATTGTGCAAAGATCTTTAGCATCATCTCAGCCAACTCTACTCAGAGGGCAGAGTCAAAGACGCAGAGCTGACTCGACCAAAGAGTTGACTAACCCACAGGGTCATGCTGCAATGCCAAACAGTTCTCACTCGTAAGCTATGGTCCAAATATTTCAAATCAACAGCTCCTTCCATTAGTTGACATACAAAGTGTGCCTTGTTCAAGAAACATGCTCATGAATGTGAACGAGCGGGTATAGTGTGTAAAGTTATTCTAGCCGCAAGCATTCAGCTATATGACAACAAATAATACACTAGACTTATAGGGTTCTTTATCCAAAATTTCCTCCACAAACACATCTAAAATATCTCTGGAAAGTTTATTTGCTCAGGCTAGAGAGATGGCTTAGCGGTGAAGGCACTTGCCTACCAAGCCAAAGGACCCAAGTTTGATTCCCTACAACCCACGTAAGCCAAATGCACAAGGTGGCACATGTGTCTGGAGTTCATTTGCAGCCGGTGAAGGCCCTGCTGTGCCCATTCTCTATCTGCTCCCCATCTCTTTCTTTCTCTCAAATAAAATAATTTTAAAAGTGTATTTTCTATGTCAAAAGTTATCTATCACGCCAACCAGTAAACAGGACAGATCTAATAGCCACAGAGATTTGGTGTAATTCCCCATCCCTTCAGGGTTTAGTTGTTTGTTTGTTTGTTTGTTTGTTGTTTGTTTGTTTGTTTTTAAGTGTATCATGCACTAAGCTGAGGGTGATGCTTTATATTTTCAACAGTCAGCCAATGCAGACAAGTGCCAAGCCATCACAGAGACAGTTTTCAAAAGGGAAGGTGTGTTCCATGCTGCCTATATATGGAAAACAGTTCTGTGTCTTATGGACCACTCATCGCTCCTGAAAAACACAGAGGCCTGGGCTGGAGGGATGGCTTAGTGGTTAAGCACTTGCCTGTGAAGCCTAAGGACCCTGGTTCTAGGCTTGATTCCCCAGAACCCACATGAGCCAGATCCACAAGGGGGCACATGCGTCTGGAGTTCATTTGCAGTGGCTGGAAGCCCTGACGTGCCCATTCTCTCTCTCTCTCTCTCTCTCTATCTCTATCTCTATCTTTCTCTCTCTCCATCTATCTGCCTCTCTCTCTCTCTCTCTCTCTCTCTGTCACTCTCAAATAAATAAATAAAAATGAAGAAAAAAAAAAGACAGAGGCCTCTAGTGAAAGGCTGGTAGTCCTGGCCTAAGGCATTTCACTTCAGACACATCCTCCCTAGGAGGCCCCACCCTGTCAAGAAATGAAGCTCCAGTACTGAAACTCAATGGGAACATCAGTATGCCTACAAATGCCCACCTTTACAGTTTAAAACAACTTAAAATTGACTTTAAAAAGCTCTTAGGTTACATCACTTAGCACAATGAATATGCTACCAAGAGAAACAATGGCACAAACAGGCACTTCTGCCATAATTTTTTAGTGAGCGCCCCTACTCCTTTCACAATACTCTGTACGCAATATTAGGTCATACATACAAACAGGGTTTCCCATAGCTGAGGCCGTCGAAGACATTCATACCAAGTGCCACAGATAATCCTTGCCACAACAAAGCAAGCCAGAATGAAAACCAGCTCTTGTGATTTCCATCACCCTCTCAAGTGTCCTCCACTCAAAAGCTTGGCACTGCCCTTGACCTCTTCTTCACTCAGACCTCTCCTGTTCTATTAGTTGCCAAAACCCATAAATTCAACTTGAGAATGACTCTCCAGGTCTTACCTTTCCCATCAGCATTCGCACATAACAATCGTCTAGAGTGGTATTAAATAAAATCCCCAATACAACTCCACGCTACGTCTGGAAAATCATTCCCCACCCCCCGCACATATATATCTTACCCAACAGTCACACCAGACTACTAGTTTGCTTTTCCTCCTGGGCATCTGTCACAACATTCCTTTTAGTACCTCTAACAGAAATCCATGGCCTTTCCTTTACAACCTAGCTCTAAAACAGCTTCCTCAGAGAAATCACATCTTATGTCTCCATCTTTGTACTCCCTGATACTTTGTACCATTCATGTGCCTTATAGCATAAGTACCCTCACAGTGTAATTATTCATGAAGGTATCCTGTCCCGTCCTGCTCAAGGATGTATGCATGCCACCTGTTTTTGTGTAATAACTCTGCCTCAGATAGGGATCATGTACACAGGAGGTGGATTAAGAAGTATTTCTTCAATGGCACCAACGCTGAGCATTGATGTTAACATACTGACTGATCCTCAAATGTAAGAATTGGGTAAATAGGAAATGCAATCGATTTAATTGAATTCAACAATCATTCTTTCTAAGAGCAATTATCAAAATCATTAACAGGTCAAAATAATGAAAGAGGAATCCAAAATCAAAGATATATTGATTCAACTTCTCTGATCACTGACACACACACACACACACACACACACAAAAAAAACAGGACGGGCACCAAAATTTTTTAGAAAGCATCCGTGGGTGAGAATGCTTTGGTCCAATGTTGCCTCTAACCACTCGCTGCATGAGCGTATATAATGTACATAAACTCTGTGATTCAAAATGACATTATTATTTATCCCCTTCATATGTGTGTTAAATAGACTGCTTTTGAAGTGTTTCTTGTTATTTTCTGTACATGATCGTAATCATGGCCTACAGAGAGCAAGATGAAATTATTGACTTAGATAATTCTTAACAGATAAGGTTTCAAACACAACTAGCCTGAGGACTAGATCCTGAAATTTTATCTGACCAACTAGTACCTCTTTCCGAGGCCATACTTCATGTTGTTATCGTAATAGTGATGCCAAATGGTCAGAGTGCCCCAAAGATTATTTAAGAAAAAAAAAAATCTGAGCAAGGAGAGAACCTGCTTCGACTAGCTGTGTTGACCATTTTTGGAGTGAGGGCTAAGAATATCTTGGTTATAGTCTCAGTCTGAATTGACTGAAGGAATTACTGGATTTCCAAGTCTTAGCATCAATTAAGAAAGACCTGACAAGTATATCCAAGCAGATAATAAAATAATTCAGACGGTCCTCATAGATATGTAACATTAAATATTTGCAATGTGTCATTCAGTCAAACTGATAAGATCTATGCTTCAGAGAGCAGGAACTGGGAATGCAGATGAAGGAATACAGGAAAAGCATTCACTGAGGCACAAATTACAATGGACAGCACAAGGAATCCCAATGAACAGCAGTCCTACTAAGGGCCTACAGAGTAAGGGGAAAGAAAAGTAAGAAGTCTGAAAGATAAGAATGAGAGCTTCCAGGGAGAAGCAGAGAAGAAGCAGAGAATAGTTAGGATCTTTGAAAAGATCATTTAAATACAAAACAAAAAAAAAAAAAAAACAGACTAAGAGGAAGAAGGAGGGGGCGGGGAGGAAGAGAAAGGAGGGGAGCAAAAAGGGATGGACAGGGGAGAGGACAGGAGAGGAGAGAAGAGAAGAGAAGAAAAGAAGAGGGGAGGGGAGAGGAGAGGAGAGGAGGGGAGGGGAAAGAAGGGGAGAAGAGAAGAGAAGAGAAAAGAAAAGAAAAGAAAAGAAAAGAAAAGAAAAGAAAAGAAAAGAAAAGAAAAGAAAAGAAAAAAAGTAAAAAAGGGGCGGAAGAAGAAAACAAGAAGCTGGACGGTGGCAAAGGACCGTTGTCATTACATCGGGTCAGCTGAAGCAGGAAGATCATGAATTTGACACCAGCCTGAGCCGCAGAAGAAAACTCTCAAAAACAAAGATGGAAAGGAAATTACAAAAGATTTTTTTTTTAAAAAAAGGTTCCACACAGGATAAGTAAGGTCTGACTAATTGATTAAGAAACACCTCTTCACCAGGTTACACTGAGTTCCCTTCCATGAAATATTAGTTTTCATTCAGTCCGTAAACTTGAAAGATTGGATGAAATAAGGGTGTAGTGCCACTCGAGCTTTTCTTATTATCCCGCTAATGGCCAAAAGGAAAACACAATTAAGACCCTCATCCTCTGACAGATTAAATTGTTTCAAACATCAAAAGTTAATGCATCAAGTGCTTCAAAGGAGTAGAATACATTTACTGATGTCTAAATATGTGGAAAGGGAAGAGGGCAAGAATGATTCACCATAGTTTGATGCAATGCCATCCTGTCAGTGATAGTAGCAAAGAAAGAAACAGACAACAGAACGGACTAGAACTTCCCTACAAAGGTTTAACGAGTTCCCAGTGGAAAAATCAAAACTCACCAGTGACTATGAGAAAGACAGTAAGACAGAAACAGAGAAAACACATGTATTTCTGCACTGAATAAGTAGTCCAGGAGAATAAAAACACCATAGGGTTGAGTTTAAATTCTTCCCTTAGAGAAATTTCCTTAAAGGAAGCCCTATTTTTCTATTCAAGGTAGTTGTGGTGGTTTGATTCAGGTGTTCCCCGTAAACCTAGTGCTCTGAATGCTAGGTTCCCACCTGATGGAGATTTGGGAATTAACACCTCCTGGAAGGAGTGTATTGTTGGGGGCGGGCTTGTGGGTGTTACAGCCAGTGTCCCCATGCCAGTGTTTGGCACACTCTCCTGTTGCTCTGGTCCACCTTATGTTGGCCAGGGGGTGATGTCCACCCTCTCTGCTCATGCCATCATTTTCCCTGCCATCGTGGAACTTCCCCCTTGAACCTGTAAAGCCAAAATAAGCTTCTTTTTTTTTTTTTTTCCCCACAAGCTGTTCTTGGTTGGTTGATTTCTACCAGCAATGTGAACCTGACTGCAGTGGTCATATTTGTTTTCAACAGAAAAGGTTTGAATTGTAAAAAACTGGCCAATGAATGCCATCGTAAAGAATCAGGAACATTCTCACAGCAATTGCTATGTAGGTAGGAAGAAGCGTGGGAGAACACTAATATATTAAACACTGAGAAAGCATCCTTTATAGCCAATCCTATAACAAGTTCTGCAGGTTAACCTTTACAACTACCAACAATGTACAATACTCTTCAACACATCTTGTTTCATTTCTAAGCCTTTTTGGCAAAACTGCAAAAGAAAAAAAAAAAAACAAGAATGATGTGGACAATCAATAAATAACTTACACCGCTCACGGTACTAATAAAAACGTTCTCGCACTTTGCCCTTCGATGAGGAACTCGAGTGCTCGGGAAAATAAACCCCCTTGAAAAACTACCAACGAGAAAGGCAAAGCTTCCATACTGCAGGGAAACAACCCAGAAACACAGTGAGGTACTTCCGCACACTGGTCACAAGCCGTTCCCGTGTCTGTAGAAAAGGCATTTGAGATGTCCCCTTCAGAATCTGTAAACTGGAAAAAAAATCAAAACTCCTGCCTTACAAGACTCCCAGCAATAATAAGATGACCTAACATGCAGATCTTGGGTTCTAGTACCAATCTCCAGTCAGAAGAACCAAGGCTCCTTAGAGAAATCTCTGAGTCTCAGAAAGGGGTAAGAGATATACAGAATGAGTACGGTGTGTATTCCAGTGCCAAAAAGAAAAAACTACCTTTAAAAAAAAAACAACATAAAATAATAGTACTACGTCAGGATACAAGAGTACTGAATTACAATTATGAATAAAATGAATACATATTAAGTTCATAATGACATTAAAAACACAGGAGGTAAATAGTCTTAGAATGGGAAAGCCTGACAAGAGCAAATTCAGGTAGGTAACAGAGGTATATCACTTCTGAAAGCACATATCCCTGTTATGCAGTTAAGAGAAAGTGGATCGTCTTTCAAGAACCCATCACCTCAGAACAAATCATGAGAACAGCATCAAACACATCCCCACCGAGCTATGTTGTATGAGTTACTGGCAGAACTCAATCCAGCAAGACCATCACGCACAGCAAAGCGTGAAGAACTGTCACAGCCAAGTGCCCTTAGAGATGTGGCCACAAGATGCCTGTGACAGGATGGATGGGATTCTGGAACAGAGATGGGAATTCAGGCAAAACCCGAAGAAATCTGAATGACATACCAACTGCAGTTCAAGGATGATGTGTCGATACCAGCACGCTCAGTGGAATAAATACACAATCCCAGCAGTAATAGAGGAAGCTGGCGCACAGCACATGAGAACTCTGTGTTTCCACTGTGGAATTTCCCCCCCTGCGATTCTATGACTCCTTAGAAGGCAGGAGCTTACTTTCATGGGCAAAATTATCTGGAAAGTGTTAAAAGTAAATATAACTTTTCTATTGATTTTGGAAAAGAAATAGTATATTGCATCTCAGTTGCGGGGGGGGGGTGCTATTAGAAATGTCTTTTTCCATTTTATGAAACAAAACAAGACTGAGAGTGACTGTCACAGGTTAAGTCCCTTAGAGAGGATTCGGGGAGTGGTGGGTGGGGAATTATTTGTAAGAGCGCGAATTAGAAATGAATAGTGGAAGTTGTCGGTTCCTCACCTTGGTTAAGACTACTTTTCAGCTCACTGGATCTTCAAGCAATAATGCTTAATGACCATTTAGAGAAATGATCGCTACTTGGAAAACACCGTGAATTTTCAGTCACAGATATGATTTGATCATCTGACTACTGGCTTTCTTTAAGGCAAACAATATATTTCAACTTAATATTTAACCTTCCTCACTACATCATTTTAATCTAATCATTTATCTCTTCATGCTCATTAATTATCACAAATTATTCATGGAAGAACTATTAAAACAGAAAAAAAAAAGCCGGGCATGGTGGCACACGCCTTGAATCCCAGCACTTGGGAGGCAGAGGTAGGAGGCTGGCCGAGAGTTCAAGAGCACCCTGAGACTACATAGTGAATTCCAGGTCAGCCTGAGCCAGAGTGAGACCCTACCTTGAAAAACCAAAAAAAAAAAAAAACAGAAAAAAATTATCAAGAAATTAGTATATATATATACTAATGAGCAATATGAAGTATCATTATATACTAAGCAACTAGGCCGAGATCTAACTTCCCACCTTCTTTCCAAAACAAACCTCCTCTGTCCCATGAAACCTTTACTCGACCTGCATATTGGGTAACATGGCCCTTCCCTGTGCCAGCCACTCTGAAGTGACTATCAGTTAGGACTAGGGTTAGCTGGCTGTGACTCTCCTAATCACAGTTCCAGTAAGGCAGTATAGGACTGGCATGAAAGTTGTGATCTTAAGGAAACCATCTACGTGCCCTGCAGCTCACAGATCCACCTTCCCTATAACTGAACGCCATCTCAATGATTCTGTAAACTAGCTTGACTCAAGCCATGGCCTGCACAATCCGTGCATCAGAACTGAAGCAAGGATGAAACGTACAGTTAAGAGAAACGCACAGACACGTGCTTAAGAAGCGCCTAGACTCCGTATTCATTTATACCTCACAGACTAGAGCTCACTTGGTTACATCTAAAGGGGGGGAAATGTCACCTAAAGTAAACTGAGACATCTCGTCACACAAGCACAATTCCAATCACAATGAAGAAAGGTGGGAACAGATAGTGGGGCACAATCGCCCAGTCGCAGTAGGATTTCTTTATTTCCCAACAAAAAACAACCAAGGCAAGTCATATGCTACGTAATAGGTACATAAAGGAATTGTAAGGATGTGTCATGGTTGTAGTCATAGAAGCCAGCAACATTAATACCCAACTCCACTTTCAGAACATTAAGACGTTCAAAGTGGAGCTTCATGGGATATCAAGTTGCTAATATGAAAACATAAAGTTAAGAACAAAATTTAAAACTAGAGTAAAGAAGTTCCAGATATCAATAGGTGGGTGGGAGACAAATAAGAAATCCAACAGTAAACTCTGGGGGGGAAAAAAAAACAACATATGGATAAATGATTGACAGAAAAACAAACTCAAATGGTCAACAGGAATACAGTTGACTTCCGAGCAAAAACAGAAGAGATTGAGCGTAAACACTGACTCTCACCCTCTTCCCCAGTTCAAATACACGGAAAAGCAACAGACTTTTGTTTAGGCAGAGCATGTGACGTGAGTCAATAAATAAAATCTAAAGGATATCTGAAAAACGACAAGAGCAGATGGACAGAAGTGACATGATTTAACAGAGCCGAGAAAGTTGAATGAGGCTGGTAGTGGAAGACAACTAAAAAGCAGCCTGACTTATTCAATAAGACCCCCCAGAATCATAAAGCATTATTCTCCGGGGAGAGACCACGGACCCAAGGCAGAAGGAGGACTCCAGCTGAGAGTGGGAAGAGAGAAAGAAGGACTGTCTTTCCCTGATACTTCCCACTCACCATACAGACCGCTGGCATCTGGGCAGGGATCTGAAAAACTGCTCTATAAGGTGATTAGCCATACATCCCAACCCAAAGGCACTCTCCACTTCGATGAAGAGCTCGGCCCAGCTCAGAGGACCCCTGAGAAGTCTACAGATGAGCTCGGAGCTTCCAAGAAGCTGTTTGGTGGCCCAAACCAGAGATGACAGACATTATAATGCATTCAACAAGTAAAAAGGAGGACATTATTGGAAACGGAATCATTATCAGAAGAAAATGTTCACAGACATTAAACACGACAGCAAAATATGAAACACTGATTAAATGGGGGGAGAATGATGAAATGTTTTTTTTCTTTTTTTTTTAAGTAAAGCTGGTAATGAGACATGAGGAAAAAAAAAAAACCCTGAAATTCCAACCCACAATATCCAACATCTGACTATGAAAGAAGAAAATAATGAAGAGGAAAACGTCAATACAACAAGATCCCCTGGCTAGATGCAGTGTCCTGTCCCCTGAACTGAGAATTCCGTGAGGAAAATCAATGCTGACAGTGGCTCTCTGGGGGAACAGTTCCTCAGCCTTCTGACATGCCCCTTTACCCTCATTTACCCTCTTCGCTCAAGAAATCATTCAATTTGTAGAAGAGATTTCTGTTGTTTGTTTGTTTTTTTTTTAAAAAAAAAAAAACCTGGCAGGAATAAGTAAAGTTTACCAGATGACAGGGGCCACTTAGTATCTTGTAAAGCTTGGTGAAAAGAGACCACAAAAAGGCATTTCACTGAGAAATTCACAATTAGAGAGACACTTATATTAAGATTTTGAGGAAAAGAAAAGAGGTGTGTGAAAGGTAATTAACAAAAGTCTAATCAAAATAGCAAACCCCAAGCCCCAAAGGAAAATTATCTCGTCTTGGGTGGTAGACATCTCACGTAAAGGTAGTTTACGCATGCTAGATACCAAAAACAACCTCTCTAATACAACATTTCTCTCAAGGAAGGAAGGAAGGACATGGTTAACAAAAAATAAATAAAAATAAAAACAAAACAACAAAAAGAGCAGGGGGCTGGAGAGATGGCTCAGCAATTGAGGCATTTGCCTGCAAAGTCTAAGAACCCAGGGTCGATTCACCAGTGTCCACGTAAAGCCAGATGCACAAAGTAGTGCATGATACATCTGGAGTTCATTTGCAGTGAAGGTTCTGGTCTACCCATTCTCTCTCTCCCTCTCTTTCTGGATGTGCATGTCTGTCTATCTCTCTCTCCTTTCTGTCTCTCTGTGAGTACAAATAAATATTTCTTTTAACAAAAGGAAGTAAGCAAAGAAGGAATAAAGCAAAAGATACAGGGATGGAGAGCTCAGGAGGAAAGATGGTAGGAGGGCCCAGATAACAGCTGGACACACAGCAGAGCTGACCCAAAGGCCCCCAAGAAGATGGATTCGACATAAAAGCTCTTGCATTTGTACCCAAGGAGGGGAAGAATCAAACAATGATCAGAAGACTGGATAGATGGTGCTCCTAGCTGCTGGTCTGGGACATCATTCTGTGGATTTAACCTCAAAAGCATAGATAAAAGCAGACACGTGAGACTCCTTCAAACTCAACAGCTTCCACACCACGAAAGAACATGCCAACAGGATAAAAAGAGAACTTACAGAATGGGAGAAAATAAATTTAAAATGCAAACCGGGTAAGGAGCTAATACCCAAAATTGTAGTAACAGGAGCAGAAGGCATCTGAGGTCCACAACATGCAATGAAGAAAGGCAAATATGGCGGGGGACGATGTCATGGAACACCATGTGGAAGCAAGAGATGAGACAGCAACTCAGATCTTGCTGTATAATACAGGAGCTCATGAAAAAAAGAAGTAAGAAAAATAGTTTAATGTAATATAAAACCATTTATGGAAATGAACAACTCACAAACATGAAGGCCAAATCTGCAATGACTCCTGTACGCTCAGGGACATAATTCAAACACAAGAGGAATTGTGTGGCTGGGGTGGTGTGGAATGGACCGATGCGGACAGTTAAGATGAAGGAAGTGAGGGGCATAGGAGGGGGTCTTGCTATCAGTAAAAGGAGCAAAGATGCACACAAGTGTCTCCACCAGAGGACCGAGTAAGTCAAAACCATCTGTAAGCTAACCCCTCCCTCACTCCCCAGAGGACAAAGAGCGAGAGAGATAAACTTGGCAGCAAGTAGTGAGAAAGGAAAGTGAGATGAAGTATGAAGAAAAGGAGGATTTAAAGTTAGAGAGAGGGGCTGGAGAGATAGCTCATTGGTTAGCGAGCTTGCCTGCAGAGCCTGAAGGCCCAGATTCGATTTTCCACTTTCCACATAAAGCCAGATGCACAAAGTGGTACATGCATCTGGGGTTGTGTTTGCAGGGGCAAGAGTCCCTGGAATGCCTATATTCCGTCCCATTCTCCCTTTCTCTCCCTCCTTGCAAATAACTAAATAAAATATTAAAGTCAGAGAGAATTACAAATAATTTCACCTTTTTATGGCTCATTTTCCATATGCAACAAGGAACTAATCCTAATGTGATTATGAGTAGTAAATATATGTGTGTGTGTGTGTGTGTGTGTGTGTGTGTAAAATGGGATTCTAACTAGAGAACAGACTAGTGTCCTTGATTCAACATCAAAATCATGGTGCCTAATGTTGGTCTTTGCAGCATAACTGGACCCCAGATATGAATACTCATGGCTTGCCCATCTACTACCTATTAGATTAAAAATTACACTACGGGACTGGAGAGATGGCTTAGCGGTTAAGCGCTTGCCTATGAAGCCTAAGGACCCCGGTTCAAGGCTTGATTCCCCAGGACCCACGTTAGCCAGATGCACAAGGGGGCGCATGCGTCTGGAGTTCATTTGCAGTGGCTGGAAGCCCTGGCGTGCCCATTCTCTCTCTCTCTCTCTCTCTCTCTCTCTCTCTCTCTCTGCCTCTTTCTCTCTCTGTCTGTCGCTCTCAAATAAATAATAAAAATAAAAATAAAAATAAAAAAAATTACACTTCGTGTGTCTGTGTGTATTTGTGTGTGTGTGTGTATGCGTGTGTGTGTGTGTGTGTGTGTGTATATATATATATATATATATATATATATTTTGCCTATAGTAGTTGAGAATGAAGTTAAACAGCCAATGAAGCAATGTGTCTACCCTGCCCAGTGCCAGTCATGTACGAGACTTCCTCCCCAGGAGCAAAGGTCCATTCCACTGGCCTAAGTTATAAAGTCAACTCGCCAAGGCGGCAGCGCTTGAACACAATAAGCACAGCAGTCAAACATCAGAGCCACTGGACAAAGTCATTGTCCTTCCTTCCTTCCTTCCCCCACTTCACCACACAGATGGCAAAAAGGTCAAGGGCACTTGGCACTATTTTCTCTATATCTGTCTAGCAAGCCTCCCACTACCCATTCCAAGGTGCACGCTTGTTCCTCCTCGTCTCTGCTTCTCGGTAGCAGTGTGTCCTCTCTAAAGCCTCCAGTGTCTTCCCTGGCTGCCCCCTGCTCTGCAGCCACCCCCACCTCAGGATCCACGGGGACCTTACATGTAGCTCAACTCACACCTAGACAGGAAAAAGGTGCGTGCTAAATTGAGCACTGAGTATCTTCAGATACTTATTAAAATAAACTACAATATGTATGGGCTGGAGAGGTTGATCAGTGGTTAAGACACTTGCCTGCAAAGCCTATCGACCCCAGTTCAATTCCCCAATACCCATGTAAGCCAGATGCACAGAGCAGCACATGCATCTGGAATTAGGTTTGCAGTGGCTGGAGGCCCTGGTACACTCATATTCATTCAGTCAGTCAGCCAGCCAGCCAGTCAGTCATTCATATTCTCTCTCACTGTACCTCTGTGTTTGCAAATAAATATTTTTTAAAAACTAAAATATTAAAATAATTAAGAATAAATTACCTTCCAAGTATACCTAATGTGCCATAAGCTAATGACTGAATATAATGATTATAGAAAAAAAAATTTCTTATAGTGAAAACCTGACTGTATTCTAAATGTATTTTATGTGTGCTCAGTCACATTGTCTGTAAAAGTAATAGACAGATCCACCTCTCAACATTTCATTAACCACACAGAGCTCATAATGGGAAGAAATATCATTTATTTTCCTTGTGCTTCCTCCTTACCATGATTATTAAGAGTCACAAGAGTTGTAATGTGCCAATTACAATCCGACCTACATCTTCCCCATATACTAAATAATTTAAAGTACTCAACAATCTGATGAGCTAGGAGATGTGTGTGTGTGTGTGTGAAAAAAAGAAGTTTAGAGAGTTGAAAGTATTGCCCAAGTCAAACATGCTGAGCACTCAGACGCTGGACCATTAACTTCAAATATCCCTGCCCCTTCCTGCTGGGCTCTCCGACCTCCAGAGGAAGCTCTCTCTGAAAGGTGGAGGCTGCCCACCACTAGAGGACGCTCTGTGAAAGTGAAGGATGGATGCATGTCTGGAATACTGAACACAGTCCAAGCAGATGTTTCAACCAGTATAGAAAGAATTCACAAACATGAATTATCACATGAATGTCTTATAGGCCAGAAAAAATGTTTTCTAAAATATTGCTTAAGGGGGCTGGAGACATGGTTTAGCAGTTAATGCGCTTGCCCACAAAGTCAAAGGACTCATGTTTGATTCCCCAGGTCACACATAAGCCAGATGAACAAGGGGGCGCACACATCTGGAGTTTGTTTGCGGCAGCTAAGAGCCCTAGCACACCCGTTTTCTCACCCCCCCTCTCATGTATTGTTTCTGTGTTATTGTGTATATGTAAGTAAAAGAATAGATTAATGGGGGTGAAAAGGTCTAAATGAGGTCAGGGGAAGAGACTGAGTAAAGGAAAGATGGAGGGAGGCTAATCAAAATCTCAGAGGATATAAACAAGTATTATGGAAACCTAGTTTTTTGGACAATGGAACACTCAGGAACCATATATTGTTACTAGAAACTTTTCAGTGCCAGGGATGGGATACCTTCCAGTGAGTTGCTAGCCAGGGAGGTCCCTGATGCCCCCAAAACATTACAGGCCATTGCTGAGTCCCTCAGTTTCTCACCAAGAATAGATGGTAAGACCCTATTGCTGAAGACTCCACATACCTGAGCTGCAAGATCACTGAGAAATCCTGCTGGAACTGAGCCAATAACCTCCTTCATGTAGACCAGCTGACAGAAAGCTGGAAGAAGCCGTTCTGCATGTAGTTCAATGGGAGAAAGAGAAATCAACAGTGAAGATACTCAACAGTGGACACTGTGAGCCTTATATTTGGCCAGCCAGGCCAAATGAGCCAACGGGTACAACAGCTGCACATCTGTTATGGGGGAAACCAACTGCCCTCTAATTGGACTGGAGGCCCGATCCATGGGAGGAAATACATCCCTGATACTGAAAACCTAAAACAGGGGTAGTCATGAGCCCTAGAGGTGTAACATCTGCTGCTGTCTGGCTAAATGTGTATACTATGCTCACCAAACTGCCCAGTAAGCACTTCTCTTAATGTTCATATACATATATTAATGATACTCTCACTTTTTCATTACAGAACTTTCTCTTTTCAGATGGTTGTGACCTTGTGATGACTCAGAAGGCTTCATGGTGCTGAGAAGTGACAGAGGAGTGCTCAGCACTGCAATATCTCTATCACACCTTCCAAGGCTCAGGGTCCATTGTAGAAGGTGGCGGAAAGAATGCAAGAGCCAAAGGAAGGGTAGAACTCCTTACAATGTGCTCCTCCAGACACAAAATGGCCTGAATATGCATGACCTCACAGCAACTGACACTACCTACACAAGACCATCATAATAGGAGGAAAAGATGATGACATCAAAATGAAAGAGAGACTGATTGGGAGGGGGCGGGGATATGATGGAGAGTGGAGTTTCAAAGGGGAAAGTGGGGGGAGGGGGAGAATTACCATGGGATATTTTTTACAGTCATGGAAGTTGTTAATTATAAAAACAAATTTTTTAGAGCCAGGTGTGGTGGTGCATGCCTTTAATCCCAGCACTCAGGAGGCAGACTTAGGACGATCTCCATGAGTTCGAGGCCACCCTGAGACTCCATAGTGAATTCCAGGTCAGCCTGGTCTGGAGCAAGACCCTACCTCGAAAAACCAAAAAATAAATAAATAAAATAAAATAAATTTAAATGTATTGTTTAAGGGCTGGAGAGACAGCTGAATGGTTAAAGGCACTTGTTTGCAAAGCCTGATGACCCAGGTTTGATTCCTCGTTATGGTCACCATTAGGGGAAAATGGGACCTAAAGACACATATTCATGAAGAAACTAGAGCTAAATCACCTTGTGGGCTTAATGGGTACATGACAATGAACATGTAAGGTATATCTTTTAGTTGCATATGCTCATATCTTTTTTTTTTTTTTTTACAAAATCCCACTAAATATTTGCATGTATTTCATCAACTAAATTCAGCTTACAGTACCTTAAATTTGAAATGGCTCCAGAATATCTTCAAAAGATATTTTATACTGTTTATGGGATCAGAATTCTTGGTACAAAGGGACTTAATTATATAAAATCCACTCTTACTTCCAAAACCTGACAACTAAAAACACGGTCAAAATAGCTGAGAAAACTTAGAGATCCCATCCCAAATGCCTGACCAAGAGAGATCATTTAACTTTCAGATGTCTTTGGCCAAAAATAATTTACACATGATACAAAAGATAAAAACAGATATTACTAGCACTGGAAGCAGAAGATGTACTTTTTCTTCAGCATCAAAAGTGCCACAGAGTGTCAGTTCACCTTGACCTGCGTCAGGTCACCTGATTCTGACAAGAGGCGCTATTATCAGAAGAGCAGAGGTCAGGTGCTTAGGTCTTAGAATGTGCAAGAATGGGAACTCTGGGACCAAGTTCCAATGGCCATTTTATAATAAAGTAAAAACTCAAAAACAAGAGGGGTGGGGAAACACATGGTTTCAAAGATCAGGCACAGGTACTTCTAGTCCTGGGTCCCCTGAGGTATTATGTGGAGGGTCTTTTATTAAATTAGGGTCCCCTGGACATTTTGCTGGCCACATTAACATCAGATACCTCCAGTCATGGAGAGAAATGCTTATATCTCTTTTTTTCCAAAACAAAAATTAAGGAATGGCTAGGATGTGAGTTTACAAATTACTCCTGAGCTTACATGTCTAAAGTGCACATCAAACCTCATTTCAAATTAATGAGCAAAGACATCAATTGCTGAACCACAAATGCTATTAGCATACTGCACTCTAGAATGACACACAACACACTCAGTCTAAAACATCACAGCAGAGGTTATACATGCAAGCATCTCTATGAAGAAAAGAGGAAATGGTGGTATTAATTAACATCCAAGCAGCAGGGAAGTCAAAACAGAAAAAAAAAAGTGATACTCAGGGGCATCTATTTTCCAACATAAAATAATATTTCTCAAGTTCCATGATATCAGCCCTTGAGAAAAATTTCAAATACTCTGTAAAGCATCAGGTGGCATGTGGTTAATAAGCAATGTGTACAAAATAATCAGGCCGGAAGCCCCAGTCAACAGGAGCTCAAGGAAGGCCTACGAAGAAGTAAGGCAGGGCAGGGACTGCTATCAAAGCAGTCAGCAGGGCTGGGGAGATGGCTCAGCCATTAAAGGAGCTTGCTTGCAAAGCCTGTCAGCTGGGATTCAGTCCCTCAGCACCCATGTAAAGCCAAATGCAATCTACTGGCAGTTGTGACAGCAACAGACCCTGTCACATGAGGTGGAGCACAGACATCTCCAGGTTGTCCTCTGACCTCCCCCCACCAGCACGCCGTGATACACAGGCCTGCGTACACACATGCAAAGTAAATAAATAGTATTTTAATATTTTATTTATTTAGTTACTTGAGAGAGAGAGAAAATGGGCACACCAGGGCCTCGTGCCACTGCAAACAAACTCCACTATGCATGCACCGCCTTGGGCACCTGGCTTTATGTGGGTACTGGGGAATCGAACTCAGATCCATAGGCTTTGCAGGCAGTAGCCTTAACTGATGAGCCATCTCTCAGCCCTCGATAAATAATTTCTTAAGCAAAGTTTTAATTTATTTTTATTTATTTATTTGAGAGAGGGAAAGAGGCTGAGAGAGAAGAGAGAGAGACAGAGAATGGGTGCACCAGGGCTCCAGCCACTGCGAACAAACTACAGACGCATGAGCCACCCTGTGCATCTGACTTACGTTGGTCCTGGGGAATCGAACGGAGGGTCCTTTGTCTTTGCAGGCAAGTGCCTTAACTACTAAGCCATCTCTCCAGCCCTAATATTCTTTTTTAAATAAAAGTGAGCATCAATAGATGTTGCACAGGTGAGCAGCAAGGGAATGAGGACAAGACAGGCTGAGCTTGAGGGGTGCCCACACATTACAAGGGGACCCCTGATGAGCTCGGAAGAGAAGAGTGGGCCCGGAACACAAGTGTCTGAATCCCGCAGGCAGGGCACCTACCTGCCAAAGGAGGAAAAGGGTCAAGCAGCTCCCAACCAGGTACTTTTTAAAACAATTTTAATGTTTACTATTGTTATTATTAACAAGATGTTTCATATGCATATATGATGTGTAAGCACCCTCTCTTTCCCTCGTCCCTGGCCCCATTCCATTGGAGATACTCTTCAGTGGGGTTGCAAAGTATTCTGTTCTCCACGGGGTTGTAGTTTATGCAATGAACTTTGGGTTTGTTTTTTTTTTTTGTTGTTTGCTTTTTTTTGGGGGGGGGTTGCAAGGTAGGGTCTGGCTCTAGCCCAGCTGACCTGGAATTCACTATGTAGTCTCAGGGTGGCCTCGAACTCACAAAGATCTTCCTATCTCTGCCTCCCGAGCGCTGGGATGAAAGGCATGCGCCACCACGCCCGGCTTCCAAACAGGTATTTTAATAAGACTTACAAGTGTGGAAAGAGAGGGAGGAGGGAAAAAACATGGAGTAGAAGCATGAAGAGTTTGGGGAACAGACAGGGCCAAGGAAAGGGTGAGGATAAGTAGCTACCCTGTGACTTGAAGAGAAACTCACATTCCATGTTAGACATAGACACTATGCATTATGGAGCACACATATAACCCCAATTCCTCTGACTGTCACTTCTTTCAAAAGCATCTCTTAGGAAAGCTGGACCTGTTTGTTTGTGGGCGTTTTTTTGAGGCCTGGTGTTGACTGTTCACTTGTCAATAAATTCTACAATAAAGGTTGTAACTCTACAATAAATTCTACATACAATAATTCTCCTACCATAAAGGTTAATAATACTGCATATGTGATGAGCAAGAAATCCAACTTCCAAGGCACGAGATGGAAAGTTCGTGCAGTACTTGCCTCACAACGTGAGTCTTCGACTGGACATGGGGAGCTCCCGACAAAGAGGGGAGAAGTGAAACCCACGCATTTGCCATGCACCGGCAGGCTCGGAAAAGCATTGTGCGAAAATGAAAATCATGTGAGCAGCCACTACATCGGCAAACTAAAATAATGTTATTTCAAAGTTACAGTAAACTCCACCTTGCCTAAAATTCACTGGACCAAAACGCTGAGTTTACCATAATTGGCTTTGGCTTTAATTCTACGTGTAAAAGAGGAATGGAAAAATATTTAGAATCCAGGCCTGCCTTCTTCGGGAGGGAGGAGGGGGAAATCCATCTCTGGAAAAATAAATCCGCATTCCTCCACCTGCCCCCCTTGTGAGGCCTGAAGGCGGAGGGACCAGGAAGACCTGGGGAAAGATGCAATAATGCGTCTTTACGTGAGCCAAAGGAGGCCCAGAGCTGGCTCTGAACACTGAGCCAAGAAAACAGTACCGCTAAGTGAAAACAAGAACGCAGAATGATTTTTTTTCTCAAGTTTCTGAAAGAGACACAGAAAGAGGGGGATGGGGAAAGGAAGGATGGGGGAGGGGTGTGGAGAACCCACAAAGCACAAGGATCTACCAGGCACAAGCTTTTGAATCCTGATGAGACACTTAAAATATTATGTAGTTATCCACACACACCCGTATGCATGCCAGGGTCTCTCGGGGCTGCGGACGAAAGCCAGATGCTTGTGCCACTTTTGCACCAGGCTTTACGTGGGTGCTGGGGAATCAAACCCAGGCCCGCAGGCATTGCAGCCAAGCACCTTTAAGCACTGAGCCATCTTTCTAGTCCGCAGGCACTTTTTAAAACATGGTCTAAAGCCGGGCATGGTGGCGCACGCCTTTAATCCCAGCACTCGGGAGGCAGAAGTAGGAGGATCGCTGTGAGTTCGAGGCCACCCTGAGACTCCATAGTGAATTCCAGGTCAGCCTAGGCTAGAATGAGACCCTACCTCGAAATACAAAAACAAAAACAACAACAATAAAAAACATGGTCTAATATTTAATTTCAGGGGCTTTTTTTTTGTTTGTTTTGTTTTTCTGAACTTCTGAACTAGCCAGTTCCCTTATCACCATAAAGTTTACTCAACATGATCTTTAAAAAAAAGGGGGGAGGAGGAGCTGTGCTCATGGGGGAGGCAGGGTAAGGTACAAAGTGCAACAAGCCAGACAGCCAGGGTAAGATCAAAGCAGGACGGGGCTAGCTGCCTGCAGCCTAGAGCCCATCCCTCATGTCAGTGTTCCCAAAACATCCAGGCCCCTCTCTCTCCCTCTCTCCCTCTCTCCTCTCTCTCTCTCTCTCTCTCTCTCTCTCTCTCTCACACATACACACACACACACAGAACTCCAGGGTATAGTAAGCTGTCTGCCACTGAGCCATATTCCCGGCTGTGGCACTTTGTGAAGCCATAGCATTCAGTTGTGTAAGTAGAACTGCTATAAAGAAAATATTCTAGAGATATTATATTGAAGTGGAGTCACTTCAACTCCCGAACTAGATAACTCTTTTCCTAGCTAACCCTAGTCACTGACACACAGAAGATATAAGGTGATGTCACAGCACAAAGATGACCAATGTCACAAATTCATACAGCAAACTGAACGCACCAATTGAAATGTATCATCTGCTGTTTCACGTTGAGTACAAGTTAAAAATTACTAGAGGCAGCCAGCTTGTGCTTTGTTTGCTTGTGAGGTACTTGGGATTAAACCTAGGGCATGAGGCATATAAGGCAAGGTCTCTACCAGCGAACTGTATCGCCAAGCTCTTTCCTTTTGGTTTTGAGACAGGGCTTCACTGTTAGCCGGGTGGCCTTGAACTCACTCTGTAGCCCAGACTAGCTTGAACTTTCCATCCTCCTACTTCGGCCTCCTCAGCGGCTACATGACAAGCCTGTGGCTCCAGGTCTGGCTGCCATGGGGATTTCTTAAAAGCTGCTTCTGGGGCTGGATAGATGGCTTAGCGGTTAAGCGCTTGCCTGTGAAGCCTAAGGACCCCGGTTCGAGACTCGATTCCCCAGGACCCATGTTAGCCAGATGCACAAGGGGGAGCATGTGTCTGGAGTTCAGTTGCAGTAGCTGGAGGCCCTGGCGCGCCCATTCTCTCTCTCTCTTTCTCTCCCCCTCTTTCTCTCTCTGTCTGTTGCTCTTAAATAAATAAATAAAGATAACAAAATAAAAACAGCTGCTTCTGGCAAAAGTAAATGGGGGAGTGGTAACACCAAGAACAAGAAAACAAAGGTTAAAAGAAAAGGGAGCTCCAAATGTGCAGCTGGGGAAGAATCAGATGGAGATGGAGATATGGAGACCCGGGAAGACAGCAAAAAAGAAAAAAATGAATCAAAAGTGCTCTCAGGGGCTGCACAGATGGCTCAGCAGTTAAGGCTCTTGCCTGCAATGCCTAACAACCCGGGTTCAATTCCCCACTGTCCATGTAAAACCAGATGCGCAAAGTAGTGCATGCATCTGGAGTTCCTTTTCAGTGACTAGAGGCCCTGGTGCACCCATATTCATTCATTCATATTCATTCTCTCTTTTCCTCAACCCCCCCCCCGTCTCCCTCCTCTTGCAAACAAATAAATAAAATATTTTTTAAATATTTTTTAGGGCTGGAGGGATAGCTTAGCGGTTAAGGCATTTGCCTGCAAAGCCAAAGGACCCAGGCTCCATTCCCCAGGACCCACTTTAGCTAGATACACAAGGGGGCACATGTGTCTGGAGTTCGTTTGCAGTGACTGGAGGCTCTGGCGTGCCCATTCTCTCTCTCTCTCTCTCTCTCTCTCTCTCTCTCTCTCTGTCAAATAAATAAATAAAAACGGAATGAGACAATTTTAAAAAAAAAAGACTTCTTTTTAGCTTTGTAATCTAATGAGTTTCTCAGAACTTCAGTTTCACCATCTGTAAAATGGGTATAAAGGACTTCCTGTAATAATTGCACCTTTTAAATAACACATGCAAAAAAGTCACCCTCATAAAAGCGCAAAGTGCAAGGAGTAAAAGGAAAGAGGATGTTTACAAGGGCACGACCACGAACGACGTGCTGCTGGGTGCGGGTTATGGCGCCCACTGTCCGCTTTCTGAAATGTTCACTGGCCTCCGCTCACAGGCTTGAATTTGCGAACTTCACTCCTGGTAACAGAGCTCACTGCAACCGACAAGAAGGAAAGTTGTCTTCCAGTACACAGGGCAAGGGGAGTCATACCGCCCCACAGGTACCCGCAGAAGTCAGTCTCTGAACGCCCTGGCCTGGTCCCACCCGTCCAGGATCTGTTGGAATTAGGACCTCTCAGCAATGCCAGTCATACAACACAGTCCATTCGGGCACAGTGCCTTCTGCTGACAACCTTAAGACTCAAGAAGGCTGAGGCAGGAAGGCAGCTGTGAGTTCAAGATTCAGGTCCAGCCTGAACTACACACCAAGTTCCATGTCCATCTGGGCTTGAAGGACACTCTAGCTCACAAGAAAAAATAAATAATAAATAAATAAATAAATAAATAAATAAATAAAACAAAGTTCATCAGAGAATCAGTTCACATTCATTTTGCTCATTTTCTGTCTCAAGTGCCACAGCTTACGTCCGAGATCTAGGCCTTCAGAGCATCCCCACAACCCTCTGAGGCGAGCTCTCTTGTCAAATGCATCTTACAAGTAAGGGGATTGAGACCCAGATGTATGAAGTCACTTGTCTCCGTCACAGAGCAATGAGCGATTCCTGACTTTGAATCTCATTGCAAATGCCACTGTCCTTAAGTACCATCCAAGTACCAGAAAAAGAAAAAAATTGCCATGGAAACTTAAATATTAGCGTAGTACCATCTTTCCTATCATTTCCCCAAAACTAGCAGGCCAGCTCAATTACGAGTCCACATGGGGCTGGAGAGACGGCTTTGCAGTTAAGGCACTTGTCACAAAGCCTAAGGACCCAGGTTCAATTCCCCAGGACCCACCTAAGCCAGATGCACCAGGTGGCATACAGATCTAGAGTTTGTTTGCAGTGGATAGAGGCCGCTGATGCGCCCATTCTCTCTATCTGCCTCTATCTCACTCTCTCTCTAATACATTAATTAATTTTTAAAAAGGAGTCCACATGAATCCAATGGCCATTGTGCTTTCTAGACTGTGAAACTCTGGGTTTGAAGATGCTTTGGGTCTATTTCTTCAACTATGACTGAAAATGCTCCACACGGTACCCCAAATGCAATCAAATCATGGAACGTTGCTCTGCAACAACTGTCCCATGTTCCCAGTAGCCCTGCAAGTTGCTAACCTCAGATAAATGTCTTACGGACTCATCTGAAGGAAGCAGCCTTCTAAATAAAGGTCACATAACTGTGACTTCATCGGTAATGTAGCCGTCAAGATCACACACTCTTTCGATCCTTTTCATAATTTGTACGATACATTGAACAAAGCCCTTACCTGTTCTTGAAGAAGTGTAACAGTTGTGCATAATAAACAACAAAAAAAAAACTGTATGTGCTCTTAATAATAAGCAGCTATACTAAAAACTTTTTTTCTGTCTTGTTCTAGGGTTTGCTATTCAGAATGAGCGTACCAGCAGAATCTTCCTCAGTTGTCTGAGACTGTGGTTGCCCTATTTCTAATAAACAAGGCAGCTTCCTGTCCCCGGCTTGTCATTGCAAAATCAGGGCCTGGCTCCTGGCAGCTCTCTCAGCCCCTGACCCCTGAAGTGTACTCCTACGAAGGAGTGTAGGCTTCGCTCCACTCCTAACTGTGAAACGCCCCTCTTCACAGAGTACCTCTTGCTTCTAGAATAGAAGCACACTGTCATCAGTAGAGCTGAAAAAAAAAAAAAAGTAAACTCCTTACACTCAAAATTTGATCTCATTATCTCTAAATTTATCTTGGTTTGGTTGACGTATCTGGACTTTTTCTGCACCTCTGAAAAGACTGGAGCTCTGTGTGCTTTTACATCACATTCTAGCAGTGGTTCAAACTGCATCCGGTACGTGAATCTATAATCGGCCAAATATTTATTGATGCTCTTCTTAAGGATCTTTGGTGACAAAGCCCAAAAGGCACAATTCATAGAAGATTAAAATGCACTTCAGGTTACAAGCACTTTTTAAATATTTGATTTATTTATTCATTTTAGAAGATCCACTCTCTTTTAACAAGGGATCAATCATTTTGGTATGGATTTAAAATGTATTCTGCCAGTATTTCCTCCCATATTTGGGTCCTTGTAAAGTCATTCACTATTCAGCATAATAGTCAATTTTTTTCACTATGCTAAATACATATATATATATATATATATATACACACACACACACACACACAAATATATATATTACACTTCCTAGACTGTGCTCATAATCTCCTACAGAGTTGTGTCAGAAAACTGCAGGCCTTGCACTTCTAACCTTTTGAGTGTACAAAAGGAAAAAGGAAGACAAGGAAAAACTCTACAATCAGAATATTTGGTGACTGAGGATGTAGCTCAATTGGTACGTAGAGAGCTTGCCTAGCATGTCCGAAGCTCTTAGAGCACATAAACCAGGAGTGGCTGTGCATGCCAGTTATCCCAGCACTCAGGAGGAGGAGTCAGGAGGGTTAGAAATTCAAGGTCATGCTCGGCCACATCTCAAGTTTAAGGCCAGCCTAAGCTACAGGAGACCTTGTCTCAAACAAACAACAGAATGCTATCTCCAGCAGCTTTGCATCATGGCTGTTTCCCTAGGTCATGGCAATCTATCTTGTTGGGCACGGTTGGTGCTTTGGAGGAGACAGGCTGCAGGATCACCTGGAAAGGCTAGGTGGGTCATCCTCCTTCTGTCCTGGCCATTACCTAAGCCCACCCTCTTCCTGGAGGTGTTGGAGGCCACCCGTGTGAAACCGTGATGCTGTCACTCAGCAGGGATTTTTTTTTTTTTTTTTTTTTTTTTTGCTTCTGCAAACATCTCTGAGCTTCCTCTCTGCAGCGCCTCCAGCTGCCTCAGCATGCCGTGTTAGGGTATTAAAATAGCTCAGGCTTGATGACTTCACTAGTTCTCACAAACAGGCCAGTTGGCAGAAGGCAAATGCAGCCCGTTCCTGAGGAGAAGACATGTATTTTTTTTTCTTTCCCCATCAACCTCTAATGTGAATATTTGGTTTCATTTTGACTCTGCAAGAAGTCTCCTTTCTGAGGTTCAAGTCATAGCACACTTAATGCATGAATCGCAGAATGCCTTCAAAAGGATTAAGCTGAAAGAGGTCACTCAGACCCAATAAAAACCATACAGACTGTGTTATAATTTCTTACGTGAAACTTCAAGGACATCTTAACCGCTGGGTAAGCCAACCTTATATAACATATTTGTATTTCATTCATTGGGGGTGGATCAAATATCTTTCTCAAGAATAGCAGCCACAAAACAGAGATGGTGGGAGGGGATTTATGATCATGGTATATTGTCTATATTTGTGAAAGTTGTCAATAAAAAGTGTTTGAAAAAAGAAACCAAAAGAAGAACAACAAAAGTCCAAAATCTTAAAGTCTGGTTTCTTATGTTTACTCAGTCACCACAAGTCAAAATGTCAACATAAAGTGTCAAGGGAAAAATTAATTACCACTACTAATCAACATAGGATGAGAGAGGGCTTTTAGAAGACCATTTTATACCATGCAGCAAGCTCAAGGGAATTCTGAGATTTAAAACTATAAGGCATTCATGCAATAAAACCAGTGTTCTCCAGAATTAGATAACCAAATCTTATTGGACTGCTTATAATTTCCCCTCACAGTTTTCACTTCCTTCTCTAACCACCCCACATTACTAGGAGAATAGTCTATGAAAAAGCAAGTAGGTCCTTCTGACATACCAGAATTAGCACTCCGTGTTACGACTATGCTGCACTTTGCTTCCAAAAGGCAGCATTTAGATTAACTGCTTCAGTGCCCTGCGGACAGAAGATTTATGCCCAGAGAAAAGGCTCCCATCTGACTCAGTGGACATAGAGCTAATGAAATAATTTGGTTCACTGGTTAAAGAGAGTTGATCTAAAAGGGGTGTACTCACTGTCCCCAAACAAAAGAAATCACCAACACTCCATTCCTACCCCTCTACCTCAGATACCCATCATCCAAGCAGCAGCTCCACCTTGCAGCTGGGAACACAGGGTCCCGTCACTCCCCATCAGCTCCACACACACACACACACACAAAAAAAATCACATAGAATTTCTTCAGAGATCACAAAAGCATATACGTGGCAGTGAATCTTAGAAAGGGTTTACAAGGATTCATTATCCACCAGCATTTGCTTAGCATCTTACATGTGGCCAGCATTAATGTATATACTGTCCCAAAAGAAAAAGTAGATACCTGTATGACCTTTAAGAATGTCACTCAATCCTCTTTAGTTATTATCAGCCTTAACAAGAAGAGACACGGATGGCTGCATTTTTATTCTTTATTTTTATGTTAACCCACTGTGATGGTGAATCTTGACTGGCAACCTAACAGGATTTAAAGTCGCCATGGAAACACACCTATGACGGTGTTTCTAGAAGATTTAACTAGAAAGGGAAGACCCACTCTGAATGTGTGTGGCACCATGCCATGGGTTGAGGCCCTGAACTGAATAAAGTGGAGAGAGCAAGCTGAGTGCCAGCATTCACCTCTGACTGCTTCCTGACGGCCTCATCTGGCTGCCACCATGCCTTCTCTGCCATGACCGACCGTGTCACCACTTAAACTGTAAGCTAGAACAAACCTCTCAAACCTCTCCTCTCATGAGCTGTTTCTTCTCAGGTATGTGGTCATGACAATGAGAAAACAACTAATGGACCCAGGATTGAGGAAACTTTGGTTTTGGTAGTATATACAAGGAATTGTCTTTTTCAATATGAGAACATGGCACAGAGTTCAGAGGAAAGATCATAAATGGAGAGTTATCAGGCCTCTCTCCTACAGAAGCTAATAATCACAGACACCCAGAGCACGCGAATGCACAAAGGTCAATTATAAACGTTATTACACAGAAAGGAGTTCACAGTGATGGAACAGGATGAATTGCCTATGGTGGTAACTTCACTAATCATTAACTTTAAGAACCATAAAAGGGTATTAGTTAGATCTAAAAAAATCTCACATGCTACTAAAGATGTCTAAAAAGGTCATTTGATTGGTGTCAAATCACATAGGTATTAAGTTGCCATACTGAAGTGAACTTAGTTTTATTTACCCTGTGTTTTTCCCATAATTCTACTCTGATTCGTACATGTGCACACACACACACACACACACACACACACACAGTACATATGTTATTCTGTGTCTGATTCATAATCAAAAACACTTATAAAGACATTCATAGGATACTTTTCTGCATGACTCATACAAACACGAGAGTAGAATGTCTTATTTACAAATGATTCTATTTTCCATCTAATCCACATACTTATGCATGTCTCCTTCATTTACATGCACATAAAGATGGGGACCACTGCTTAATGACCACACTACATATGTATGCGCCATACCACCCTTCCATGAGTATAATATACTTCATATAATTCTGTATCTCATTTTACTTTATACATTTTTCAATTATTTATTTGAGAGGAAGGAAGGAGACAGAGAGAGAGAGAGAGAGAAAGAGGCACAGATAGAGAGAGAATGGGTTCACCAGAACCTCCTGCCACTGCAAACAAACTCCAGACACATGCACCACCTTGTGCATCTGGCTTACATGGGTCCTGGAGAATCGAACCTGGGTACTTCATCTTTGTGGGCAAGTGCCTTAATCACTAAGCCATCTCTCCAGCCCCCTCATACTGTATCTCATTTGTATGCACATTTGAATTTGCATGTCATTGCAGTCAGGTGCACATTGCTGGCAGAAATCACCCGACCAGGAGCAGTTTGTGGGGAAAAAAAGGTTTGTTTTGGCTCACAAGACTCGAGGGGAAGAAGCTCCATGATGGCAGGGGAAACAACAGCATGAGTGGAGGGTGGACATTACCCTCTGGCCAACATCAGGTGGACAACATCAGCAGGAGAGTGTGCCAAACACTGGCAAGGGGAAACTGGCTATAATACCCATGAGCCGGCCCATAACAATACACTGCCTCCAGGAAGCATTAATTCCCAAATCTCCATCAGCTGAAAACCTAGCATTCAGAACACCTAAGTTTATGTGGGACACCTGAATCAAACTACCACAGTCTGCCCCTGGACCCCATCAACTGACAACCATTCCTGATATAAAATACAGTGCATTCATCCAACTTTAAAAGTCCCCACAATTTTATCAATCTCAATGATACTCAAACATCCCCATAATCCAAGGTCTTTTAACTGAGCCATAATACCAAAAAAAAAAAATCCCCTCCCCAAAAAAACATAATGGCACAGAATAGATATTCACACTGAAAAAGATGGTATAGGGTATAGCAAAAATATATATATATATTCAACCAATACAAGGTATAAACAGGCCAAACATCAAACTCTGGAGCTCCAACTCCAACAACTCTAGCCAGTGACAAATCTCCAAGTTCAATAACTCTAACCAGCAACAAGTCTCTGAAGTTCCAATTCTGCCTCTCCAGCTAGGCTATTCACAGTCCTGGAAAATCTCATCCAGGGCAGACAGCTCTCCTTAGCAGCCATCTCATGGTCCTAGCATCTCCACTAGGTCTCCACTGCAACCCACGGTCCATCCTCAAGGCTCCATCAGGTCTCCATGCAGGCACCTAGCAAACCTGCTTCACACTGCCCATGGCCATTTCCAAAACACAAGAACGCATTGCAAATTCAAAGACCCTCTTTCCTCCATTTCTCATACTCTACAATACAAGGTGGGGTGCCAATTTGTTAATCCAAGGGGGAATAAAGCAGACTTTGAAGAAGAGGACACTCCTTGCTCACTCAGGCCCCTTCAAAACAGTCTACATTCTTCCTGTTGCCCCAATGCGGGTCAGCTGGCCCAATCTCAAAGGTTGTAATCTCTTATATAATTGCAGCTGAATGGGCAGAAGTTTCAGTCCAAAGATTTCATTTCTGTGCCATATCCCTCCACTCACAGCAGTCCATTTCTGCACAATGCAAACCTGTACAACTTCTCAGGACACAGGCATAATAGCAAACCTCTCACACAAACTGCTTCTAGCCCAGTACAGGAAAAGCTCTTTTTCACCTTCACAAGCCAAACCTCTCAGTCCACAGTTCTTACTGCATTCAGGTCTTTCAACTCTGACCAGAGTAGTGCATCAGGCTGTACCTACAGCACTGCAAGGCATCTCTTAGGCTAAGGTTTCAAATCCTTCCAGAATCCTCTTGAAAATCAGCTCCAAAAGGCCAAAGCCCACACAGTCAGGTATCTATATAAGCAATCCCAATCCTTGGTACCAACTTTACTGTTGTAGTCATGTTCGCATTGCTGCTGGAAATCAACTGGCCAAGAGCAGCTTGTGGGAAAATAACAGCAAGAGCAGAGAGTGTACATCACCTCCTGACCAACATAAGGTAGGCAACATCAGCAGGAGAGTGTGCCAAAGAGTAGCAAGGGGAACCTGGCTATAACCCTCATATGCCTGCCCCCAATAATACCCTGCCTCCAGGAGGTGTTCATTCCCAAATTTCCATCAGCTGGGAACCTAGCATTCAGAATACCTGCCCATAACAATATGGGAGACTCCTGAATCAAACCACCGCACATGTTAAACACGCATTAAATACATGCTAACACTTAACATATGTCGTTAATGTGAAAAATTCAAATGTAAACCAGGAACTCATGAAACCATTTCAAAACTATAATATCATATCAAGTAGCTTGCCTGGGCTCATTTACATCTATGACTTGAAAGCTACGAGGCCACTGATCATGTGGAAACGGCTGGCACCATAGTCATCCACTCACACGGAGACCTCTGGCGTAGTTCAGGAATGAGGAGGAATAGAGTTGTTTTCCACAGTATGTAACAGGAAGTTAATATAAGCAGAAATCACGAACCCAAAATGGCATTCAATAGCCTTGTTCTAGGATAAATTCCCAGGTCCTGAGACCACAAGGCAGAGGAAGAGCAGCATGGAAGACAGGAAGGAGCAAACTGCAGAATGTGACCTGACTGCACATTGTCTGCTCTGTGCAAGCGCTCAAAACGTGGAGAGCTCTGAACCACCTCTTGACATAAAAAAAAATTAAGAATTCTTACCAAATGAACAGCAATAAGGCCCTCTGAAATTTTCTCAAGTAGGGGGTTGAGGTGACATGAATAATTAGAGACTATGGAGCAGATAAACAACTAACGCAATGGCATACAAACACCTGAAGTGTCCCTCTTGACCCTCACACAAAATCATGAGCTGAAAGAGGGCCTGGAGACCCTTCAGAGGCAAGCAGGTGCAGAAACAGAAAGTGCGGGTTGCTCTAAGACCTGTGAACTTGCAAGCAGGGCTGAGAGGATGTAAACATGAAGGAGAAAGGCAGGACCCAGAGACTGTAGGGGCAGATTGTACAATGTTCGTTTCAAAATGCCGAATACAGCAGATGGGGAATCGTGTGAACATTTGCCTTATGACTAAAACTTCGTGCTCTCTTCGTCTACCCTGCTGGTTCTTATCCAGAAATAATTCTCTTTATCATTAAGTATAGTCATTACCAACTCACATATAGTCGCAGTATACTGAAAAGTCTCTTCTGTTCCGAAACTATGAGGTAGTTAGGGCTATCTCTTGGATAATATCCTACTAGGCTCTTAAATAATTTGTTATTTATTTGCCACCAGACAACGACAAAGAGAAGAGAAACAGGTGTTGGGGGAGGGGATGGGTACGCCAGGACCTCTAGCGGCCACACGCATGTGCCACTTGGTGCATCTGGATCTGGCTTAATGTGGGTACTGGAGAAACAAACTAGGGTCGTTAGGCTTTGCAGGCAAGTGCCTTAACCACTGAGCAATCTCTCCAGCCCCAATATTCTAATCGCTTTAAAGAGATCACGAACAGAAAACACCAGGAATCCTAATTGTGATGTACTTTACTGACTCCGTACCTCTCAATGTGGACTCACAGGTAGTTACCCATGGGGAAAAAAAGAGCCTTCCAAAGTGGAGGTTACTAACCACTCTGTCCTTGGCAGATTGCGCTAAAGGTCATGAGTCAAGTCCTTAAAATGAGGCTTTATTCCTCCAAAGGAAATGTGCAGCTTTCAGCAAATACACCCCAGGCACTTTGAAGACCTTACCCACAGCCTAAGATAAATATCTGCTAAGGATAAAAAGACCAGGGCCGGAGCAGGATAGGCAAGGACATATGCAGCTAACTGCTTCTTAAAACCTGGGATGAGAACTGACTGTCGCGGAGCATGCGTATCAAACCTAGTGCTTAGGAGCGAGGAGGAGGAGGAGGATCAGGAGCTCAAGGCCAACTTTGGCAATATTTGCATGCCTAGCAAGTTCAAGGCCAGCCTGGGCTATGCAGCCCTGTCTTGGGGGAAAAAAAATTGTTTGTAATGAAACGAGAGCCCTTCTATCAAGGAATACAAGGAAACTTTTGAAGTTTAGCAGGTCAAGTACAAACTAATAATCAAGTCTGCCAAGAAAGAATATGAGGAACCTTGTAGAGTACTCCAAAGACAATAACAAATGTTGCTTAACTAAATAAAAAGCTCGGGAAACGGTGTAAAAATGTTTTGTGTACCGTTTACATGCTGAAAAGGAGTGTATGCATAAAATCCAACAACTTCCTTGGGCTTTATTTTTGAAGGATATTAAGAATATGGCAAATGCAGGCGCTGGCGAGACAGCTCAGTGATTTAAATGATTGCTATGTAAGTATGAGAACCTGAATTTAGACCGCGCAGAACCCACATAGGATGGCACATGCTTACAGTCCCACCAGTGGAGAGTCGGAGACAAGGACTCCCTGGCACTCCCTGGCTAGCTAGTCTAGCTGAATAGGTGAGCTCTAGTTTCAGCAAGACAGCCTTTCTCAAAGAATAAGGTGGTGAACAACTAAAGAACAACTTTGGCCTCCACAAATACACACACACGCGCGCGCATACCACACATACATACACACATGAAAAAATAAAAATATAACAAATAAACTTATCTTCTGGGCTGGAGAGATGGCTTAGTGGTTAAGGCACTTTCCTGCAAAGCCTAAGGACCCAGGTTCGATTCCCCAGTACCCACGTAAAGCCAGATGCATAAGGTGGCACATGCGCCTGGAGTTTGTTTGCAATGGCTGAAGGCCCAGCATGCCCCTTCTCTGTATCTCTATCTGCCTCTTCTCTCTCTCTCCAATAAATAAATAAAATGCTTTCTTTAATTATCTTTTGATGGGCTGGAGAGATGGCTTAGTGGTCAAGCACTTGCCTGTGAAGCCTAAGGACCCCGGTTCAAGGCTCGATTCCCCAGGACCCACGTTAGCCAGATGCACAAGGGGGCACACATGTCTGGAGTTCGTTTGCAGTGGCTGGAGGCCCTGGTGCACCCATTCTCTCTCTCTCTCTCTCTCTCTCTCTCTCTCTGTCTCTTTCTCTCTCTCTCTCTCTCTCTGTCACTCTCAAATAAATAAATAAAAATGAACAAAAAATAAAAAATAAATCTTTTGAAACAGATTGGAGTAACTCCACCAAAGAGGGATTAATTTAAAGGAGACTCCAAATCTGTTAAACGTTACATAACAAAAGCAAAAGGCTGATTGTTAGTAGAAGAATTAAAGAAGGCAAGAATGCATACATGTTATGGCAAATGTCAAATGTGAATTAGAAGCCACCACTAGACGGAAGAGTCAGTTGCTAACAGGGTGCCTAATACAAAATGAATCCCCTTTGTGTTGGATTGAATGAAATGTCCCCATAGGCTCATGTGTTCTTACTAGTTGGCCTTCAGAAGGGAGCAATTTGGGAAAGCAAGTTCAAAGCCAGCTGTGGGACCTTTGGCAGGTGGAGCCTTGCTGGAGGAAAAGTGTCACTGAGAACAGGCCTTGGAATTTTACAATTCAGACCCCTTGCCAGTGATAAGTTCTCTCTCTCTTTCTATCTCCAGCTCTCCCTCTATCTCCTTCCTGCTGAAGTGCCAAGAAATAACATCCCACCTGTCCTCCCCTGCTGTGTTCTCCACGCCATATTGCAACGTGCCCTGAGAACTGTACAAAGCTACACTTTCTAGCACTGAAAAACATGAGTGGGTAACAACCAGAAAATTAATTATATACCATGGCCAGGAGGCAGTGTCAAGAAGTGTACAGTATAGGACATGGAGTGTCCCTCGAAGGCCCATGTTAAAGGCTTGGTGGCCAGCCTACAGAGCTATGGGGAGGTGGAGGGAGCTTTCAGGAGGTGGGGCCTCACAGAAGGAAGTTAGGTCACTGGGACATGCCCTTGAAAGGTCCATTTCTGGGCCTGACCCTTTCTTCCCTTTTGCTTCTCAGCCGCTGTTGTAGGCAGCTCCATGTTACTGGCCAACAGACTGCCAAACAGACATGGTTTCCGGGAGGAAGGGACTGACTTCAAGCTTACAGCTGCGGAGAAGTTCCATCAGTGATGGAAAAAGCTGCAGCCACACATCGAGAGAGAAACAACTGCGTCTAACTAGACACCCACCCCAGCAGACCCGCAGTTCCCTCAACACACTCTTGCGCTAGAACCTGATCTACCCTCAGTGAGCCAACTCCCCCAGCATGCTGGTGCCAGAAGGTGCTACGTGGGCGACTGGATGAAAATGACCAATATCTGTCCGAGCAACTCATGGTCTAACCTACCTAGCAGCAAATAACCTGTTGTGATGCTCACACAAGAGCAATAGTGGTGCACAGCCATGGTGGGAAACCAACTGCTCTTGATTTGGCTAACTGATCCGTTCAGTGGGACGGAACCCATAGCTGGAGTTGGGAAACAAGTCAGAACCAGATCCAAACATGGACCCGCTCTCCATTATCAAGCTACCACCAATTGTGGGCTACAAGAGGGCCCACACTATTAAATTCTCTCTAAAAAACTAAGGGTTTCCCCATTTATCTGGTGTTAACTTTACTCTCCGTTGGAGAATCTGCTTCTCTTTTTCAGATACACGCAGATCCTAAGGAGAGAACCAGCCCATCATACCTCAAAAGGGCCCCAGTTGAAACGAAAAATAATTGGCGAAAAAGCAAGGGTGCTATTTTCTTGGTGAACCTGGTACCAGCACAAGGGTGAAGGAGATTGACACAGAGAACAATCAACTCCTACCAATCAGATATCCCGAGACACAGAGGCTCCCCAGACCTTATCACTGAAGCAGACCTAAAATGAACCCAACATGGCTCACGGAAATTTGCGGAAGAGGGCGCTGGAAAGAATGTGAGAGCCACATGTTGGGTCATGATACACACAGACAGTTCCTCCTACCATAACTGAGGGCTAACTGCACAATGCATGATCCATATACCTCAACAAGGAGGGACCGGGGGAGGGGGCAGGACAGGGAGGAGGCTAACAATGGTGCCAACTTGACTGTATTCACTGAGTACAAAACTAATTAATAAAAAAGATGAATAAATAAATCAAGTGGGAAAATATTTTTTAAATGCCTTAGGCTATGGGGGACCTACACTGAAACTACCAGAGCTGACATGAATGAGACAAGCTATGTCCTAGTGCAGACACATCTGATTGGGATAATCTGGCTCCTCATAGCTGTACAGCTATGAGACACGGACACTGAACTGGAAACCTCCAGAACCATGAGTCAGAACAAACTTCTCCTCCTTGTAAGTTGACCTCAGGCCTTCCATCACATCCACAAAAGGCTTCCCAACACGGCTGCAGGAAAACCCAAAGAGTCGCTTTAAAAATTGCACTTGGCTATGGTTAAAAGCAGGAGATGAATGGCAAAGTCAGA
The DNA here is from genome assembly GCA_036346955.1 of Dipus sagitta. NCBI lineage: Eukaryota > Metazoa > Chordata > Mammalia > Rodentia > Dipodidae > Dipus > Dipus sagitta. Next base: position 36,223,563 of record CM070772.1, on the reverse strand, counting down.
TGTGTAAGCTTGAAGATTTCCAGGAGACAGGTGCTCAAAGTGGTCTTATTTAACATTTTTATAAATGATGCTGGGGAAAGAATGTGCAGGAAGGTAGGTTGGTACTAAGCTCTTCTAGTTCCCACAATCCCCGGGAACAGAGATAAGCATCCTTTCGGCCTCAGTCTGACAGGCACTGTAGAAACGTTTAAAGCAACATCCACTTAACCAGCTGTCTAGATGAACCAATGGTCTCCAGTTCCTTTGTAAATCATACTGATTGATGTAGCTGGAAAGTTTCCAACCAGTTGGCTCCTTGGAGCGAAGCACAACTTCTGCTCCCATCATCTGAGCCACACTTTCACGTGAGCAGTTTTTGTCTATTTATACAATGATATCATATTATAATAATGACTTAATTAAAGGATTACCTAAAGACGTGACATGGAAATATAAAAAGCAGTGACATTTCTATGAAAAACAGGTAGATGGCTTTGAAAATGTCGAGAGGTTAGTCTGTGATGAAGATTTTTTTTTTTTTCTTAAATCACCACTGAATAAAATATGGGAATTCTAACTGGACAACACCAAGAAAAATAACTCACAAATATCTTCCAGTCTTTATCTCACTTTCAAGAAACAAATCAGAATTAGGTAATTCAGAACAGAGGTGATTCTGTAAAGAAAGATAATCTACTTGTGCATTTATACTGAAAGAAAAATCTTAGCCCCTGATCCAAAGTCAGCTTTAAAAAAAAAAAAAGAAAGAAAGAAAGATGGGGCTGGAGAAATGGCTTAGCGGTTAAGGCATTTGCCTGCAAAGCCGAAGGACCTCAGCTCAATTCTCCAGGACCCATGTTAGCCAGATGCACAAGGGGGCACAAGCACCTAGAGTTCATTTGTAGTGGCTGGAGGCCCTGGCATGCCCGTCACACCCATTCTCTTTCTCCCTCTCTCTGCCTTTCTCTCTCTCTCTCTCTCTCTCTCACACACACACACACAAAATAAATAAATAAAAATAAAGTTTAAAAAAAAGAAAGTTAAAGAAATAAATAAAAAGGAGAAAAGGAAAAGCTGTGTTTTAAAAAAATTCAAAAAGGGAAGGAGAGATGGCTCCCTGGTTAAGGCACTTGGCCTGCAAATATGGACCCAAGTTGATTCCTCAGGACCCATGTAAAGCCAGATGCACAAGGTGGCACCTGTGTCTGCAATTCATTTGCAGTGGCTAGAAGCCCTGGCATGCCTGTTCCTTATTCATTCTCTCTCTCTCTCTCTCTGTCTCTCTGTCTCTCTCTCTCTCTCTCTCTCTCTCTCTTGTTTTATTTTGTTTTTTGAGGTAGAGTTTCACTCTAGCCTAGGATGACCTGGAATTCACTATGTAGTCTCAGGGTGGCCTCAAACTCATGGCAATCCTGCCTCTGCCTCTAGAGTGCTGGGATTAAAAGCGTGCACCATCATGCTTGGCTCTCTCTCTCTCTCTCTCTCTCTCTCTCTCTCTCTCTCTCTCTGTATCTGCCTCTTTCTCTCTCTCACTCTCATAAATAAATAAACAAACCAACCTATGAGCCTATAATAAATAGAAAAGGAGAAAAGGAAAAGTTACACTTTCAAACAAATGTGTAACTTGCATGTGAGAATAAAATACTTGAGATATGCCTGCATCATCATTACATGACTGTATACTTGAGCTTTTTGACTATCGATTGGTTATTCTGCTCAGAAGGTGCCAGTATAGTCCTTGGAATGCCTCTTACATAGCAGGCACTGTATCGTCTGGACTGTGGAAGTAAAGAATCGGGGTTTAGTCAATCTATTGTCAAAGCACTTTACGAAACATGGAGAAGAAAATGGACTGGACAGGGCAGGGTTGGTTGATGGCAATGGGTCTGTAGTGAAAGCCATAAGACAGAGTTTGAGTGAGATAAGCCAGGTGGGAGGGAATGAGGGACCAGAACACACAGGCAAAGGTAAGACCACACAGCGAAGCTTCACAAGGGTCTACATCCTAAAAATTCCCAACAGAGGAGAGTACAAAGACAGCATGGGAGCAAGAACAAAAAGCAGAGTCTCAGTCCACAAATTATGAGGACTCCTCATATTTTTTTATTTTATTTACTTATTTGTGTGTATGTGAGTGTGAGATAGAGAGAGAGAGAGAGAGAGAGGCAGATAGAGAGATTGGGTGTATCAGGGCCTCCAGCCACTGCAGACGAACTCCAGATGCATGCACCACCTTGTGCATCTGGCTTATGTAGGTCCTGGGAAATAGAACCTAGGTCCTTAGGCTTTGCAGGCAAGCGCCTTAACCAGTAAGCCATCTCTCCAACACAACTCTTTATATTTTCAACAAAGGAATAATGCAGTTGTACTCATCTTTTAACATCTTTCCCCACAACTTAAAATATTAATGGAAGTAGTATAGTAAGAGTCCGATTATAAGATTATGAAAATAGCCTGGTGAAGAAGAAAGCGAAGAAAAACAGTAAGAGGTGTGAAAAGTCTGCATGACTTGGTGGCTGCGAGAGATAAGACAATACAGGATTAAAATGACTGAGGAAGGGTCACCAGCTTTTTGGATGACACACCTGGTGGTGAAAGACTCACTGAAAAAGCAAATCAGGACACAAAAATAACACAGTCAGGAACCTGAGGCTGAAATGCTCTATACTGTCTGCAGAAGCAAATATCTAATCAGAAGTTAACTGTCTACATCTAGTGCTCATGAATGAATGAAGGTGTCTGTTGAGGATTTCATTATCATATGTGTGGATTTGAACCTGCAGAAATAAGTGGGAATGCCATGGAAGCAAGAAAAAAAAAAAAGATGATAGGTTCTTCGAAACGCCAACTTTAGAGGCGAGATAATAGGAGGTTCCCCCTCCCCAGATTTATGAACATATTTGAGACTGAGAAACAGTGAAAAGACAGAGAGAAGCCATGAGTTTTAGAAAAGAGTTTCTTTGGATGGAACTATATGGCTACTGTTATACAATAACACTAAATATACTGCATAGCAAGGCTTTACTCTGTCTGCTATTATTCACTGAATGAATGAATGAATGAATGAATGTCTTCTGCAAAATTCATATGTTGAAATCCTAATGCTCACAGGTGGTAGTAGAAGATGCACTGGGGATGTGATTAGGTAATATGGCGGACCTCTCATAAGTGGTTTTAGTGCCCTTACGAAGCATGCACTAGGCCCTGGAAAGAGAGAGAGAGAGACTCCAGAGATCTCTGCCAGTATCTTTCTGTTTTGTGAAGATTCAAGGAAAAGCTGGCTATGTACAACCCAGAAGAGGACTCTCACCAAAACCTGAGCACAGGCCAGAGACATGGCTTAGCCATGAAGGCGTTTGCCTGCAAAGCCAAAGGACCTTGGTTTGACTCCCCAGGACCCATGTAAGCCAGATGCACAAGATGGCGCACGCATCTGGAGTTCGTTTGCAGTGGCTGGAGGCCCTGGCACGCCCATTCTATCTCTCTCTCTCCCTCAGTTTCTGTCTGTTTTCCTCCCTCTTTCCCTTTCTTACTGTCTCAAATAAATAAATAAAACCTGAGCACAATGGTGCTCTGACCTCAGGCTCCCAGCCTTGCTAACAGTGAGCTAGACATTCCTGGTGGGAAGGAAAAACTGAGATTAGCAAAGAGCGACCAGCAGGGGAATAACATGAAGCAAGAGAAGGAAAAGGAAGAGATAAGTACTGAACCATGTCAAATGCAAAAAGAAGGTCAAATGTGACAACGCTCCAAACCTCTGCCATTAGCAGCGGAGAGCAGCCAAGAGGGAGCTCCACCCCATGTGTTCACACTTAAGACCAGGCTTGGAGAGCAGATGAAGGGAAGTGGACAGGTGCTCTCTTAAGAAACTCCTCTTCACAAAAGAGCAAAAGAAATAAGAATGTCCCTTGAGCATGAAAGAAAATAACAAAAGCTTGTTAAAATGATAAAACTTACGTCCAACGTATTGGAACACCTTTGTAATCCCAGCATACAGAGGCAGAGAAAGGAAGATCAAGAGTTCAAGGCCAGCCTGGCCTTCATACAAAGATTCCCATATGAAACTTAAAATAAACAGATTATAAATTTAGACATGTTCATCTGCAGAGAGACTTTGGAAAATAAAATTGGAATGAAGAGAACTCAAGAGGGCTGTATCCTCAGGAAATGAGAAATGTCCATTAGCAACAGCCTCAATGCAAAAGAAGCAGCCACTTGTGAGGTGAGAACAAAGGGGTGAAGACTTCACAGGACAGGCAGAGACCCCAAGCTGGTGGCAGAAGTAACGGGAGCAATTCCTGGTTTCCAGGGGTGCATAGCCACAGAAGCACCATACCTCTGGGAGAGGGGGGCTTTGTTCTGGCAGAAGAAGGTGGGGTGCATTCATGAGGAAAAAAGTGCAAGTTTAACTTTACAGAATGTTGGGTGGCAAGATAATAAGAAAAGATGAGGATATGGGTCCCATGGTCACCATGAACAATTCGTAAAAGACAAGTGCTCTTTGGGAATACACTCTTCGACACACACGTTATCAACATATGAGCATCACCATTCATAGCTCAAACTAATTTTTTAAAAGTATATATTTATTCATTTATTTCAGAGAGTGAGAGAGAGAATGGGCATACCAGGGCCTCTAGCCACTGTAAACAAACTCCCAAGCGCATGCGCCACCTTGTGCATCTAGCTTTATGTGGATACTGGAGAATGAAACCTGGGTCCTTAGGCTTCACAGGCAAGTGATTTAACCACTAAGCCATCTCTTTATCCCTGAAAAATCAAACTTTTGTGGAGCTAGGATGCTTGTCATGATGGGAGCCCCCACATCTTAGTAAATAACACATGTTAAAGATTAAAATTATTGATTATGATGATGGAAGCAGGCTATACAAACATGAAACACTCTTCTTAGTCTAAAAACATATGTCAAGGGGCTGGGGAGATGGCTCAGAAGTTAAAAGTGCTAACTTGCAAAGCCTGCTGACCCTGGTTCAATTCCTCAGTATCCATGTAAAGCTAGATGCAAAAAAAGTGGTGCACACGTCTGGCATTTGTTTGCAATGGCAAGAGACCCTAGTGTACCCATAGGCAGACACAGTTTAAAAAAAACAAAAGCACATGTCAAAGCTGGGCACGGTGATGCACCCTCTTAATCTCAGCACTCAGGAGGCAGAGGTAGGAGAATCAAATCACTGTGAGTTTGAGGCCAACCTGAGACTACATACAGTGAATTCCAGGTCAGCTGGGCTACAGCAAGACCCTACTTTGAAAACAGAAAAACAAAAGAGAAAGAAAGAAAACACAAAACATATATCAATAATTGGAATCCTACTTGCCATGGATTTTTCAATACGACTTGCACATCACTCCAGTCTAGCCTCAGTACACGCAGGAATATTGCATCAAAACCTGAAAAAAAACATAAAGAAAATAAATCAATCAATATGTTTATATGGCCAGCAATAAACTGTAGAAAATAAATTTAAAAAAACTTTACTGTAACTAAGAAGGTTTTCAAAATGAATAAATTGGGCTGGAGAGATGGCTTAGCAGTTAAAGCACGTATCTGCAAAGCCAAGAGACCTAGGTCTGAATTTCCAGTACCAACATAAATGCATAGATGCACATGGTGGTGCCTGTATCTGGAGTTTCTTGGCAGTGGCTAGGGGCCCTGGCACACCCATATATTCTCTCTCTCTCTCTTTCCTTTTCTCTTTGTCTCTCACAAATAAATAAGTGAATAAATAAATAAAATTTTAGAACTATGAATGGTTGGTAAACTAAAGAGTTAACAAGAAATAGTTAAAAGAACTTAAGATACAAGTGAAATGTATTAGGCGGGTAGCCATATCATGGTGCTACAACAGATAAGATCTGACATGGGTTTGGTCCTATCTGATGATTTCTATTATTTTTAAAATAATACTAAAAGGAAAGAATGAGTAATTCTGTATACACTGACAGAAAAGCATAGAACACACCACAACGAGCACAAAGGCGCTCTTGAACTTCCCATCCTCCAAGAGCAACTGGATGACCCATCTCAAAAAACACAACAGAGTGTTCTGATCTTACTGTAGTAGCCCCCTCCAAATTTCCTCTACAAAAGAGATTTAACTGAAAGTACACATTTATCTGAAAAAATAAAGTTGAGGGCTGGAGAGTTGGCTTAGTGGTTAAGCGCTTGCCTGTGAAGCCTAAGGACCCTGGTTCAAGGCTCAATTCCCCAGGACCCACGTTAGTCAGATGCACAAGGGGGCGCAGGTGTCTGGAGTTCCTTTGCAGTGGCTGGAAGCCCTGGCATGCCCATTCTCTCTCTTCTCTCTCTCTCTCTCTCTCTCTCTCTCCTCTCTCCCTGTCCCCTCAAATAAACAAGTAAAAATAAACAAAAAATTTAAAAAATGAAGTTGATAATAACAGATCTATACCTCTTCACCCTAAATTAGTAATGAAATGATTGCTATCATCTTGCATTTTACTAGTATTTTTCATGTGTATGTGTGTGTGTGTGTGCGTGGAGCATGGGCTTGTGTGTGCACAGATGTATGCTACCAAACACATAAATATGATGCGCAAAGGATTACGTCACATGTCCTCCTCTACCACTCCTCCACCGTATTTTCCTCTCACTGGACGTAGTTATCTCCTTGATCAGCTAACAGGCTGACCAAAAAGAATGAAAGAGTCCCCTGCCTCCATCCTCCTCAGCGGTGGTGTCAGTTACAGACAGACATGGGAGGCCAGGCCTGGCTTTCTGCATAGGGACCAGGAATCAAACTCAGGTCCTCATACTGATGCAGCAAGCACGCTCACCTGTTAAGTCATCTCCTTGGCCCCTTTCCTAACATCTTTCAGAAATGAGCATGATGTCTTGTAACTAGCACATGCAAATTAAAAGGACAACTTAATCAAAATTTGAGTCGGTGCTTTCATAAAAAAGCACAAGTGAATGTTTGCCAACCCCTAAATCTTTTATTTTACTGAGCTTGCTATTGAATTACTACAAAATTATGTAAAAGATTACAAATGCAAGAAACTAACATGTTAGAAAGAGCATATAATCTCTACCAACACAAAATGTAGTACTTGGAACATTCTTTTCTTAAATTAGTCAGCATTTGCTGGCATGACCATCGACTTAACTGATTATCTCACTTCGGGTTTTGTGAGGTGTGTGGGTGTACTATAATAAGATTCTTAGATGAGTGGGTTGCCACAGGTTGGGGGAAGGGCTGAGGAATCACATGCAGTCATATTGACCTTTGAACTTCCGTATATTTCTCTAAGACTTTTTTGAGGCATAGGAAGTTCCAGATCCCGGCCAAGCTGTGAAGGAAGTGCTTTGTCCAGGCTGTTTTTAGAGAAAACAGTCCTTAGCTGTGCTGAGCTTTGAATCCGGAGGCCCCAGCAGCTGGCTTAGCAACAGTGCAGTTTGAAATCTGTGCTCTGATGGTGGCCACACAGAGGCTCCTTGGGGATTCTTAAAGACTCCCCAAACAAACAAAATCTCCTAAAAGGCACATGCCAATATGCACAAGTCCACAGAATAAATCATTCGCAAAACAGAACAGCCAAGTCCAAGGACCCAACAGAACGAAGGGCAAGGACTGAGCTCTAACTGCTTCACTTGACGTCTGAGAATGTTCTTCCCAAGTGTAAGGCATGCGATTTCTCTAATCAATGCATTCACCTTGAATGTATTAGCTCACTTATGCCAGTAGTGGCAACCAAGACTCAGAAAGAAAATGTCTTGTTCATAAACTATGCAGGCTGCTTTTCTCCCCCACCTTAACCACCAGAAAAGCACCGCTGTGGTATACATAATTCTCAAATACTGACCCATTTCCCCTTTTTTAAATTTTTTTTTGTTTATTTTTATTTATTTATTTGAGAGCGACAGAGAGAAAGAGGCAGCTAGAGGGGGGAGGGAGAGAGAGAGAGAATGGGCACGCCAGAGCTTCCAGCCACTACAAACGAATTCCAGACACCTGCGCCCCCTTGTGCATCTGACTAACGTGGGTCCTGGGGAATCAAGCCTTGAACCAGGGTCCTTAGGCTTCACAATCAAGCGCTTAGCCACTAAGCCATTTCTCCAGCCCCCCATTTCCATTTTTTAGATACCATTTTCTTTGATTTTTTTTTTTTACTTGTATGTATGTGTAGGGGAGGGACTGAAGAGGCTTTTTTTGTCCCTGTGACAGAACTCCAGACACTTTGTGTCAGGCTCTATGGCTTTCAGGCTTTGCAAGCAAGTGCCTTTGACCACTGAGTCATCTCCCCATCTCCCAAATATATTCATATGCTCATAGTGTGGGAAAGCTGGAACTAACTGTGCAAAGGAATCCATGGTTATATAAAATCAAACATCACCCCCTGTGCTAATGTTTTCTCAACTCTTAAATACATGTGCACACCTGAGTATTTTGCATAGCACTCCTTTTCCTGTGTCGTTTCTAAATTATCCAAGCGTAGCCTGAAAGCCAACATCTCACTGAGTGAGAACTAATGTGATACAGTCCCAGCATGCTGCCTTCTGACCACGGAAGGAAAGGGCAAGGGGCACATCGGAGGTGGGTTTCTTAAAGCCAGTGCAGGTTCTGGGATAGCCTTCTCGGACTTAAAAGCCATCAGTCAGAGTCACTTTTCTCTGTCACGTAACTGGACCCTGCTCTGATCCACAGCACAGCAGCTGGCGGGTCGCAGGTTGGGTTTAGTAATTTGATTTATGAGCAAGGTTGCTACATTTAACCAAGTCCTCCTGAGGGCTGAACCCCACCCAAAGGTGACTGCTCCTTGAATATAGAAGGCAAGAGATAAGTGAGGAAGCTGTAGACAATGCAAGGAATGTGCCTGGGTACCAAAAACGCATAATGTCTACAAAGGACTTGAGGCAAACAGCTCAGCAGTATGCCAAGAGGACTCAGCTGTGATTCCATTCAATTCAACAAATATTTACTGGGTATCTTTTGCCAACTCAAATGCATGAAGTATTTATATCCTCAAGATAAAAAAAAAGGGACTGGAATAGACAGTGGGTACTTAATAAATGTCAAATGAAGAGAAGAAGACTAGGAAGCTACTGTAGTAGGCACAGGTACCGAGGATGCAAAGAGGAGTGCGAGAGACTCGCACAAGTCAACAAGGCCAGTGAATCCATCCGGGTTCTTCCCCCAGTTCCTAAGCTTCCTTGTGATTATGTCAGTCTTCAGTCTCTTTTCTTAAAGGATCAGATGTCATGAAGGACTACAGGTGCACTACCTTTTAATAAAATTAGCTGCAGGTCTGTGTTACATTTTTTCCATGAGCAAAGATGTGTTTGTGTGAAAGAAAGAGCCTCTAGTCACTGCAAAAAAACCTCCAGACACGAACGCCCCCTTGTACATCTGGCTTACGTGGGTCCTGGGGAATTGAACCTGGCTCCTCTGGCTTTGTAGGCAAGTGGCTTAACTGCTAAGCCATCTCTCCAGCCCTCAGGCGAGGTTTTTGTTGTTGTTTTGTTTACTTTTTAACATGGGTTCTGGGGATCGAACTCAGGTTCTCATGTTTGTAAGGCAAGCACTTTACTAACCGAGCCATCTCCCCAGCCCTTCTCTTACTTAATGTTTTAACAGTATGAAACTAAACTCTTGCCACACATTAAAATCATATGGAAAACTCTAATTTGCCAGCTACTGCTCTGAGTCCTGTGCTGGACCAAATGATTATCTCTGGTGAGTATGTAACATTTTCGGCCTATGATCTATTGTGAACTTGATAAACTCAATAGAAATCTAGGGCTGAAGAGATGGCTTAGTGGTCAAGGTGCATGCCTGTGAAGCCTAAGGACCCAGGTTCGATTCTCCAGGTCCCTCGTAAACCAGATATGCTTATACTTTCTACCAGAACATGAAGCTTCTTTTTTTGGTCACAAACCTCGTATGCTTCTCCCTACAGACTGAAACCAAAACAAGAGAAATAGTGTGATACACACAATCACTGGATGAAGACAAGAACATTTCCCAGCACACAACAGAAACTGTCTCCCAATGTCTGAAGAACATTGCATTTCATTATTACAATGTAAGGAGAGGTTCTCAAGCACAGCTCTGAAACTAATTTCAAGATTTTTTTTATCATTGCCTATACTTTTAAACTCTTCTCTTTGAAGCAAAATATGAACACAAGCCAGTAGTGCTTAGGCAGAACCTACCCCTTTTAAAGTGGATTTTTCTTATGCTCTAAAATTGCCTGTGTTGTTAACCCGCTCTGTGTCTACAGTAAAAGTCTCTGAGTTGTACACCCACAATCCATGAACTGCATACTACATGAGGTAAGTAGTCTCTCAATATACTTGTTACCTTTTTCCAAAAGTAATATTTCTGAAGACTCCTAGCCCAAACTAAATTTCAAATATGAGTGTTGAACTAATTATATGTCTTGGTGTGTGCTGCTGTAACAAATTACCTGAGACTGGGTGATTTACAATGGACAGAAATGGAGTTCCTTCCTCTTGAAGGCTCGGGGCACTGGGTAGGCTTGGCCTCTGCGTGCCACATGGTTCGTGGGGGCCGTCTCCTCCAGGGGAGGAGCACTGTGTCTTCAGGAAGTGGAGGGCAAGCCAGCGACAGCCCAGGCCTCTTTACTGAGCTTGAATCTAGTAACACCAGCAAAAAGCCTCCCAATCCTTCAAGGCCCCACCTCTTCCTGTTGTCACATTGTTTCAACTCCACAATTCTGGACATGACACACCAAGCCCATAGCACTGTACATGGACTTGAAGTAGTCCACACAATACCAGTGCAAGCCACTGTTTAAAAAAAAATGTGTTTTTTATTTATTTCCAAGGAAAGCAAGAGAGAGAAACTAGACAAAGCGAATGGTCACGCCAAGGCCTCAAGCCACTGCAAAGTAACTCCAAACACGTGCGCCACTTTGTGCATCTGGCTTTATGTGGGTACTACAGAGTTGAACCCGGGTCCTTAGGAATTGCAGGCAAGTGCCTTAGTTGCTGAGCTCTCTCTCCGGGCCCTAAACCACTTTTGTTTTCCTAAACCACTTTTAATGTCCTTATTTTCTCCTCTTCTTAAATCAGAAATTCATTCTGTACTGAATAAATCTGGGCTTTTGCTTTTACAAATTATAGCAAACATTTGAAAGCATAGAAATGAACATTGAGATACCATAGTTAATTGCACGCTAACTGGAGGACAGAGGCTGAAGTGCGATTAGGTTACTGAATCATAACTATAAAAGTGTTGTCAATAGGGCTGGAGGGATGGCTTGGAGGCTAAGGTGCTTGCCGGAGAAGCCTAAGGACCCAGGTTCGATTCTTCAGTACACATGTAAGCCAGATGCACAAGGTGGTGCACGCAGCTGGAGTTCCTCTGCAGCAGCCAGAGGTCCTGGTGCACCCATTCTCCCTCCATCCCTCCCTCCCTCCCTCTCTCTCTCTCTCTCTCTCTCTCTCTTTCTCTCTCTCTTTCTCTCTCTCCTTCAGTCTGCCTCTAAATAAATAAATAAATAAAATATTTTTAAGTGCTATCAACGAAATGGGCCTCTGAAGCAGCAGGCCCTGACTATTAGTTCTAAATTCATCATTTATAAGAGGAGTATCTTTGGACAAATTACTCAAAATAGCTATAAAAATTATAAGTTAGCAACTCCTTGTGAAACTAAGTAGAAGCAGTATGTCAGCAATCATGTGAAACCATGTGGGGATGGAGAAATGGCTCAGTGATTAAAGGCACTCGATTGCAAAGCCTGACTGCTCAATTCAATTCCTTAGGATCCATAGAAGCAGGATGCACCAAGTGTCACATGCACCTGGAGTTTGTAGTGGCAAGAGGCCCTTTGCCCACATTCATCTCATTCATTCATATTTATTCTCCCCTCTCCCCTCCCTCTAGGTCATCCTGAAAAATCAACCAAAGCAATGTGTCAGACACTATGTGAAAGCCACCTGGGGCTGGGGAGATGGCTCACTGGCTAAAGGGACTTGCTTGCAAAGCCTGCCTGCTCAGGTTCAATTGCCCAGCCACCCACAAAAAGACATTCGTTTGTAGTGGCAAGAGACTTTGTTGCATATGCACGTGCACACGCACACACACACACACACAGGCATGCATACATGCACATACAAGTGCAAGTAATTTTTTAATTATGTGGTGGTTTAAAAATCATGTTGAAATTAGTTAGATATTGTTACAAAAATGGAAGACAAAGATCCTCAGAAATTATATAACTAGGCTGGAGAGATGGCTTAGCGGTTAAGCACTTGCCTGTGAAGCCTAAGGACCCCGGTTCGAGGCTCGGTTCCCCAGGACCCACATCAGCCAGATGCACAAGGGGGCACATGCGTCTGGAGTTCGTTTGCAGTGGCCGGAGGCCCTGGCGCGCCCATTCTCTCTCTGTCTATCTGCCTCTTTCTCTCTATGTCTGTCGCTCTCAAATATAAATAAATAAACAAAAAATATTTAAAAAAAAGAAATTATATAACTTTCTCCAAGTATCTTCAAGACTGTGTTGGTCAGCCACTTTTCTTTGTAGCACTAATCGCATTAAACTACTTAGACTTTCTTACCTATATGATTTCTCTCCTACAATACACATATTTGTCTTTAGTCACTAAACTCAAAATTAAGCCTTGTAGCCTCAGTTCTTTCACCTGCTGTTTAGACTACAGACGATGCAAGTATGTTTTCTTATAGGAATTGCAATAATTGTACGTAGGGTTGCTTTTTGTTGGTTTTGATGTGTCACTCGTGGCAGTGGCAGCAGGTGACGTTTAGAAACAAGCTCTCCTGTTATCCAGGCTTCCCAACTCCCTATGTTGCAGCGAATGGCCTTGAACTCCTGACCCACCTCCACCCACCTCCAAAGGCTGAGTTTACAAACCTGCTCAGCCACAGGAAGTTCAGCATGTGGGCGTGGCTTGCTCCCTTCTGTGACATGTGGCAGGAGTCTCTGGCACCCAGAGCAAAGGGAGAAGCAGGAGAGGTTCAGTGACTGAGAGATGTGCCAGTGGTTCTTACCAGGAGAAATCCAGTGTTTGTTTTTTTGTTTTTCATTTTTTAATCATTTTTCCTATATTAATTGTACAAAGTTTCCATGTGTGCATACAATGTACTTTGACCATCCTCACCTTCCTGTTACCGTCTCCTCTGCTCCCTTCATACCCCCACCTTTCCCCTTTCATATTCCTTAAAGTCTCCCCTTTAATTTCATGTCTTTTTCATGGTAAATTTTCCATACGACTCCAAACATCTGATACTTGACTTTTTTAAGACTTGCTGTTTGGTTTCGGTTGTTTTGTTTTGTTTTGTTTTCATTTGACACAAGGATCTCCAGTTTCACTGATGTCCTACAAATGACAGGATTTCATTCTTCTTTCCTGATACATTGTGTATATAGACCATATTTCTTTATTCATTCATCCACTGATGGCTGACTGGGTATTGTGGCCACTGTGACTAGTGTTGCAATAAACATGAGCGTGGAGGTTTCCTTATAGTAAGCGAACTTTGGGGCATACACCCAGACGTGGCATAGCTGGATCACATGGTAGTTCACTTTTTAAACATTGTGAAAACCTCCACACTGATAGCCATAATGGCTACACTATTCTGTATATGCCTACCGATAGTGTACAAAGGGTCCCCTTTTCCTCATATCCTCACCAACATCTACAGTTGCCTAATTTCTCTGAGAGACAGTCTCACTGGGCTCATATGGAGTCTCAGTGCAGTTTTGATTTGCATTTACCTGATGGCTAAGCATGTTGAATATCTTTTTCACGTATTTATTGCTCACCTGTATTTTTTCATTAAAAAAACTTTCTGTAGTTAATCGGCCTAGTTTGTAATTGGTTCATTTTTTCTACAGTGTTGACTTCTTGACTTCTACATGTATTGTTGATATTACCCCCCAGTGGATGAATTGCTGTCACGGATTTAATCCCACTTGCTAGACTGTGCATTTGTGCTGGGATTTGTTGTTTTTGTTGTTGTCACTGTTGGTTTTTTTCTCTCCTTTTTTTAATTTTTTAGTTATTTATTTTCAAGCAGAAATAGATACAGAGAGAGAAAGAGAACTAGAGATAGCTAGCTAGGCAGAGAGAAAATGGGCACACCAGGGCCTCCAACCGCTACAAACGAACTCCAGATGCATGTGCCACTCTGTGCATCTGGCTTTTCATGGGTACTGAGGAGTCAAATCTGGGTCATTGGTCTTTGCAGGCAAATGCCTTAGCACCTGAGCAGCCTCTCCAGCCCTCTTATTTAAACACACACACACACACACACACACACACACACACACACCTGTGCAAAAACTATTTAATTTAATACAAACTCTGTGTCAACTTTTGCTGGTATTTCCTGGGCTATTGGAATCCTACTTAGCAAGTCCTTTCCTATGATTATACACTGAAGCTTCCTAAGTTTTCCCTTAGAAATTACAAAGTTTCAGTTTGTCTGTCTTTATTAAGGTCTGATCTACTCCGAGTTGACCACTTTCAGAGTGACAGCTAGGTATGGTCTTCTACATATGGATAAACAGTTTTCCAGGCACCCCTTCATAAAGAGGCTTTTTTAAAGAAAATTATTTTTCTTTATTTACTTGCAAGCAGAGAGAGAGAGAGAGAGAGAAGAGACACAGGGAGAATGGGTGCTATGCTACAGGACCTCCAGCTGCTGCGGTGGGATTCCAGATGCATATGCAAGTTGGTGCAGCTGGCTCCACACGGGTACTGGGGAATCAAACTCTGGGCATTAGGCTTTGTAGGCAAGTGCCTTAACTGTTGAGCCATCTCTCCAGCCCAAGAGGCTATCTTTTATTCAAAATATGTTGCTGACACCTTTGTCAAAAATCCAGTGGATATAGCTGTGTGGGCTTATGTCTGGGTATCTGGTTCTGAGGATGTAATGTCTGTATCAGGACCACGTGGCTCTCTAGCATAGCATGACATCAAGTATCATGATACTTCTAGCACTGCTGCATGGGACCCTGGATTGTTCTGGCGACTTGGGGCCTTTGCTCTTTCTGTCTGACTCTTAGGACTGTGTTTTCTATATATTCTTTTGGAAATATGACCATTTGACACTATTAATCCATGAGTATGGGGTTTGTTCCATCTTCCAGCGTTCTTTATTTTTCTTCAGCGTATTATGGTCAGCGTAGGGTGACCTTTAACACCCTCAGTTAAGTTTAGGGGTAGATGCTTTTGTTTTTCTTTTGAGGCAACTACGAATCAGACTGTTTTCTGACTTGGTTTTCATAGAGTTCATAGTTGATGGCTATAAAAACTACTGATTTGGGGATGGAGAGATGGCGTAGCAGTTAAGGCGCTAGCCTGCAAAGCCAAAGGACCCAGGTTCAATGCCCCAGGACCCACATAAGCCAGATGCACAAGGTGGCACATGTGTCTGGAGTTTATTTGCAGTGGCTAGAGGCCCTGGTCCACCCATTCTCTCTCTCTCTCCCTCTTTCTCTCTGTCCTTTCTCTCTCTTAAAGGAATAAATAAAATATTTTTTAAACTACTGATTTTTTAAGTTTTTTTTTTTTTTTTAAATTCTTGCTACTTTTCTGAATGTGTTTACCACATCTAAGTGTGGAAGGGTCTATTTTTACAGGAAAGGATCACATGAAAAATTCATCTGTAGGAGTCTGGCTGATGACTCGGCAGTATAAAGAGCTTGCCTGCAAGCCTGCTGACCTGACCTGCGCCCCATCCTCAGCACCCATGTAAAGCCAGATGCAAAGGAGCACACGTGTCAATGACCCCAGCATGCCTATGGCAATGGGAGGCAGAGCCAGGAAAGTTCAGACACCCATACATCCATATCATACACACACACACAGTTACAAAATAGAAAATAACCAACCCCCCCCAAAAAAAATCCTTGTGTACAACGCCCCTCTTTGCTCTCGTCTCTCTCTTCAGCCATCACAGCGGAGCTCTGACACTCTAGTCGATTCCATTTCAAAAAACGCTTCACCTTTCCCCAAAGCATGATAACTGTTATCTCAAAAGATAAAATCAGATTACTACAAATGCTTTCTGTCTAGGAAGAGAAGACCCTGGCTTGTCAAACTGTTCAACAAACTGGTTTAAACATTACTTAAAATTGTTATAAGGTGTAATTGTAAATCACCATGAATTTAATTCTCTTAATCAAATCATCTCCTCTTTTGTAAGGATGATCTGTTCCATTAAACTCCCCTCATTTTTTTTTTGACAATGCAAATATACATATACCCCCATATGTGTGAGCGTCTCAGCTGTAATTAATGATGTACTTTTATTCTCTATTATTGTGTGGAAAACCTTCTGACACAAAATAAATGAAGCATTATCAGTCAGAGTAATGACTCAAGTGTACTGATTAATGATACCAGGCAGCTTCTCTATTCCTGAGTTCAATTAAAACATTTACAGTCTGAACACTGTAAGTATAAGCCTAAATGAATATCATCTAGCTAATCATTTTCCTTCAGAAAAAATTCCCATCCTACTTTCACTGGAAAAATAGCAAGCAAAACGTACCCAGTTATTTCATATATACATAAGATGTGAAAACTGTGTCTTTTTCCTCTTCTCCTTTCTGGGGCAATGCCTCACTCGAGAGTCCAGGTTGGCCTTGAACTCCTCATCCCGTTTCAGCCTCCCCAATGCTGTGTGCCTTCCTGCCTGGTTAACCTTGCTTATGAAACAATTACACAATTTTAAGTTGCCTTCAAGGATGTTACATGTGGCTCAGGGGAGGCGGGGGAGAGAACATGATCCTAGACTTGTAAGATATGGTATTTTGATTCAATGGAAGGCACTCAGTGTTGATCAAACAAACATTTTTAAAGGCTTACACAATATATTTTCAAACACTTTTTAAGTAAGGAAGTTACAAAAAAAAAATGCTTCATGGCTCCACTTAGGAAGATTTTAGAGTGGTAAACCCATAGACACGGAAAGTAGATGGCGATTAGTGGGCTGGAGGGCCGAAGTACTTCTTGCTTTAAAAGGTACAGAGTTTCAGCTCAGTGAGATGAAAAAATGTGGAAGACAGATGATAGTGATGGTTGTGCAATAGTGTGAGGGTGAATAAAGACATGAAAAGCCTTCTATACATTTACAATAACTATCCCCCCCCCCCTACTCCTAGCACACAATATCAGGAAATAAGCAGACATCATTGTTAAAAATCACTAATTTCAACTGAATCAACTAGACATCTCGATCCAGTACTCTTAATGAGTCTAAAAATTAAAAATGATTACACATACCCAAAAGCCCCTCCCCGCCCACCGTGCCAGACTCTCTGCTGTGAGCTGAACTCTTCTGAAGAATGACCAAATCCGAGACGCTGCTCAGGGAAGATGAACGTGGGCACATTTTTGTCCAAGAGGAGTATCTAGTTTGCTATTTCTGGCAAAAGGACAGGGAACATGCAAGGTTGTCAGCATAACTTTTATCTCTTGTGATTTAACTGGAACTTCTGCAATCACAGAATATAACTTCAAAAGAAAGAAAAGACTCTTTTTTTTTAAATGATTAAACAAACAGAACTGGGAGCATTTTCCCTACTCAGGTGGGGCAGGGGGAGCACACTGGTAGACCTTGAGGCAACAATCAGGTTCTTTTGTAAAGGAAAGAAAAAATTAAAAGCATAAAAGAAATGTTGCTTTTATATAAAGCAAAGCAAAATAAGGCATACACAAGCTAAGTAAAGAAAAATCTGTCAACACAGTGACCCAGTATAAAATTAAAACGTAAGGACCAGTGATGTAGAGAGGACTTTATCTTTGGTTACCAGATGACATGGAAATGGATAGGCAACATATACAGTGGATTCAAATACGCTGGCTTCATAAGGCATGACCTTCAGAACATTCGTGCCTTCTAGTCAGTCAGTTGCTAGTTCGTAAGGAGTCGTGGCCATGTACACAGACACATTTCCACAAGCCTTTACAGAATGTGTCCTCATCTACAAAGCTCTCAAGTATTATAGCACAGAAAGATGCACAAATTCAGGTCCAAGATAGTAATTGGAAAAAAAAAACATTTCTTAAAGATTATCAAGTTAATTTTGAAATAAGTATTAGTTCAACTGAAGTTGCCATGTCTTGTGGCTCCAAAATCTTTGAGTAACAACATTTTTCATAAGTTCATCTGGATCTGACATTTTAAGCTCATGAAATAACTGGGACATCCAAGTCACAGCAGAATGACTCAAAGTTATAAGTTAAAATGGAAAACATAACTCTTTCTTTGGCTTCAGAAAGTAAGACCACTTCTTGGGGCCATCGGTCTGATTCCCACATAAGATTTATTAGAACTGCCATTATTAGAAGGGAAACCAAGCCGGGCGTGGTGGCGCATGCCTTTAATCCCAGCACTCGGGAGGCAGAGGTAGGAGGATTGCCATGAGTTCAAGGCCACCCTGAGATGACAAAGTTAATTCCAGGTCAGCCTGGACCAGAGTGAGACCCTATCTCGAAAAACCAAAAAAAAAAAAAAAGAAGGGAAACCATAGCGAGGTAGTGGATGGCAACACGAGAAATCTCGAGCATACGCATCAGATCTTGAAGTGCAAAATGAAACTTCCCATGGCAAGGTCACCTACTTCCCGCAGAACGAGTGTATGGAGATCATGGAGAATGTGTGAATTCAACTCAGTGACTCTAGGATTGGCGCACAACCCAATAAATAGCTAGGGAAATAAGCAGATACAAAGAATTTCTAAAAAGAAACAAAGGAACTAAAGGGCCATACTTTCTCAACTTCTCAGAAGTCCCATCAGATAACAATGAAAGTTTTCAGTATGTTACAGAAGAAACGGGACCAGGCACTGGAGCGTTCTGTTGCCTTCGGGGATGAGCAATGGCTCTCCCCTTCCTTGACTATTACTTTCATAGCTAATCCTGACAGCAGGGTTCCCCACTGTTCCAAATATCAGGTCTTATACCATGGTATCCCTTCAGATCATATAAATCTTTAGCCTTTTACCAAATATCAGGCCTTTAAGAAGGCCTCCTCAAATTTGAAAGGGTGGGCTGGGGATGTGGCTCAGTTAGAAACCCAGGATTTGATCGCAGCACTGCATAAAACCAGGCATGGTGGTTCACATCTGTGATCTCTGCCCTGTAAAGGTAGAAGCAGAAGGAAGTTCAAGGTCATCCTCAGCTATACAGCAAGTTTGACATCAGCCTGGGTTACATGAGACTCTAGTCTACATAAGACCCTGTCTCAGAAAACTAATCTAAAATAAATAAATGAATAATAAAAGAGAAGGTCTTACCCCACTTTTTTTATTTAAAGAAATCACTGGAGTAACCACTACATACACATACGAAGGTAGACAAATTTTAAACCACTAGAACTACTGAATGCTTTTTGGGGACAATGGACTACGCATCACTGTGAAGATGGGACTGAAATCTAATCCATGGCCCCATTACGCGAATTATTCTTAGCTACAATAACAACATTCCATTTAAACGTTAGAAAAGTATTTAAATAGATGGCTTAGGAAACAATAAAGCCAGAAAGAATACTGTAGGTGTATTCCAAATTTAGAGTAAGTAGGAAATATCGGTGGAATTTTATCTACTCCATCAAACAATAAAACTCTCCGAGCCAGCAACACAGAGGCCAGAAAAACAGGGGACAGGAACATTTTCCCCCTTTCTGGAGAGTCATTGTGCTAATGAAAATATTCATCAAAGGATATAGAAAGTCTTTTCAGTATTGTTTGCAGGAAGTTTCTTTTTTAAAAGAGAAATGTTAAATGGTATGGTAGTTATACAAACATTGGTCCTACATAATATACTACAGTTATATGCAATGACCAGTTAAACCATCAAGAGTAGGGGAGAAATACAGGTAGAAACCAAGAGAAAGGACACAGGCTCCCAGAGAAACACTAAGAAAGGGGGGAAAAAAGAAAAAAAAAAAGCCTAAGAAAAGCATCTACATCAAACTCGCATGGTCCTAACTGCTGGTTCTTTCAATGCATTTTTACCAAAGAGTCCTAGATAGCTCTTGTTGTTTTCATGAACATATAAAAATGACTTGACCTGAGGGTCATGTAAAATTATTTTAAGAGCTGAACATTAAGACCCATGGTCTTGAAGTTCTTTCCCCAGCTAAATCCTGTGAGAATACGAAGGCTCCCCCGTGGTCCGTGAGCACTTGGCGTGCACCAGACCCAAAGCTAGTTTCCACAGCAGTCACTGGATTTCCACACCTCCTGAGCTGGCTGCCATTACTGCCATTCCCATCTCCAGATGTAAACAGGTTTGATAGGCCTACAAGAGTTCCTTAAATGTGAGAGTTGGAGACTCAGCTCAAACCTAGCCAGTATGCTTCGTTATAACCTTCACGTCTGCCACATAGCTACAAATCCCAGGCTGGTTAAATTGCAAGTTTCCTGGATTCTCCTCTTTCTCCCTCCCATCTCACAATCGGAAATTTGGGATTAAAGCTGCCTGCACTACTGCATCTGGATTTACATGGTTTCTGGGAATTCAAACAGGTCATCCCACCTACACAAGTACTACAAGCATCACTTTACCCACTGAGGCACCTCCCCAGCCCTGTAGGAAACTTTGAATGTATAAGCTATACTGCATTTATTCACATTTTTACACAGAAATCCCAAATGGTTTAAACTCTGAAAGCTAATTTTTGTTCACAACTTTATTAAATCACTAATATTTTCAGCTTGGATAGAAGCTGATCATTACCGCCTACATTGTTCTTCTTTCAAAGTCTTACATCTATAATACCCAACTCTTGTATCTTCTAGCACCTCTTACTTATGAGGCTCTGAGTACGGTGAGTTTCACAGAAGCCCCAGCAGCTATGTGAATTGGGCCATCAGAAGCACATGGCACGAGAGGCAGCCACCAGCAAGAGCACATGACTGACTCAACCAAGAGCCTCTTTCAGAAGTGGCGCTGTTCAGAGACCAGATGTCAGAATGGTTTTCAAACAAAAACCTTTGAGAATTTTCTTACTTGAGAGTAGCTGATGCCCACTGGCCCCTACAAGGCTGAGGTAGACTATAAACATCTAGTGTTCTCTTGCATAAGCATGTCTCATAACAGCAGAGCTGGGATCAGCTATGTACTATGCACAAAGGCTCAACATCTATCCAACACCTATCTTGGTTCCAATTATGTGCCAACATGTGCACCAGGTGATGGGGTAGCACTCCCTGCTCCTAGGGATACTGCAATATGATTCCAGTACTAGATGTGCCAACTTCCAGACATGACAGTCCTAAAGTCACTTAAACCTTCCAGAGACTCAGGTTGTGTCCATTGTAAAAATAGAGAACACAAGTTCTTTAACTGTAGCATCAAATTAGAAAATGTAAGATATGGATGTTTAATGAATTGTTCTCTCTAAGTGAACTGAGGTGACAAAGCTAGAACTGGGCTATGGATGAGGCCCCACTCATGGCACAAATACTTAATAAGTAGACCAAGATAGAACCAGAAGTTTGGGCAAGCAAGTGAGTTCTTAGTGAGGACAGCATTGATGAAAGACATAACCCAGGTTATTTTTTACCAACGGACAATTATCCCTAGAAATTTCACATTCACGTGACCGGAAGAGGGAGTAGCACCCAGCAGAACAGAGAACAGGAAGCACAGGCCTGCATTCTCAGTGTCATAGGACCTCTATGAGGTCAATATATGACACAAACTCCAGGAAAGCTGGGAGGTGTGCTGAGCCCAACATTCTGCTCAGAAATCCCACAAGAACACATATCTTCCTTTGGAAGTAATTAACACACCACAGGAACAACTGTACTAGTGAAAATGTTGTCTACTGTTATCACTCAACCCTAGCATATCAATGGCCACAAAAGTGGTTTGCAAGAAACAGTGGAGGGCTGTGATTCTGGACATCTGGGATAGCTTCTGCCACTATACACATTTGTAAACAAGGGTTTCCAAGACCCGGATTTGTTTGTTAACAAGTGAAGATGGTAACACTAAGTCTAGCTTCTTTTTTTTTAACATGGCTTTGATAGTGACCAGATGGGATGAGGAATGTGAGAACAGTCTGAAGTGTTAAAATCACTCACAAGGAATTATGATTAAAGATGTAAACATGGCTTTAAGTAAACGAATATGTTTCAAGACAATAGGCTTTAACAAGATCACTGTAAGCATAAAGGAGTTCATCTGCCACTCATCATAGTAGCAGAAAACAATGAAATATATTAGCCGTATGACAAATGGGATAAAGTTTGTATTTAAATTACATAACCATGTGTGGGCATTTCAATGTCCCCCAATAGACTCAGGTGTTTTTATTAAGACTTGGATTTTCAGCTGCCTGGCTGGAAGAGGTGTCACTGGGGGCGGATCTGATTTTTAGCACAAAGGTATGCAGAGGGCTACCAGAGCTCTGCCTGCTTGCTGCTGGTCCCGTTTTTGTGCGTGCTTGCCTGCTTGCTTGCTTATGGTGCTAGTTTGAGGTTTTTCTTTCTGCTTGGATCTGTGAAAGGGAGCCAGTCCCTTCCAGCATTACGGAACTTCCCCTGAATCTTTAAGCCTGAAGTAAATCCCATTCCTCCCATAAATTGTGTTGGGCTTGAAAGTTCATCCTACCAGCATGGAGCTGATTACAACAACATGCATTTAAATATTTAAATCACTATATAGTAATTATGCATTGTTAACCATTTTCCACCTAAATATATATATATATATATATATATATATATATATATATATATATACACATACATATACATACACAGACAGACAGAAATACATACACACACAGAGCAAGATTTAAAATCTTAATCATGCATCCAGATTAGCTATGCTTTAATCTGTGCACAGCTGGGAAAGCACAAGACAGTGGTTCTATTAATAATCAGAAGCTTTATATTCTGCAGGTGTTTAGAAAACTACAGTGCTTGGTATTTGCATGTATGGAGAACAATGGCTTCCACAGCATTCCGCATTTCCCTTGGTGTGGGGAAAGGATCGGACCAGGAATCTCCAAGAACCAACACAATGCCTGGCACAAAGGAGTTTCTCAGTAAATATCTGTTGCCCCCAACCACATAATCTAAATCCATCATTCATCATTATGAATACATTGCAAATTTATTTTCCATATAAAATACCTCACATTAGTTAAACGTTCTACCATTATTCTATGCACTATATGCAGTATTATGCCTTTCACTTGTTTTATACTATCTCTCCAACTCCATGGGAAAACTCAACTCTAACATAGACTTCTGAGATCTCATTTAATAAAGTCTGCATTTTATAGTCACTGATCCTGCATCCTGCAGACTGACAGAGTCACATATTTCGAATCTCTGAGTAGAACAAGGATCAGTCCATTTTCTACTTTTCAGATCCATGTCCTTGTCTTAAAATATGATTTAAAACCCCACATGGGATTTCAGATTAGAAATTTTGTAGGTTTATGATAATAACACTGTATTCAGTGAAACCTTCAATTTTCTAAAATCCTCAAGGAGTAAGTCATCTGAGAAGAGTGAATTTTTGTCACAGTGAACATTTTTAGTACCATATTTTACTGTATTTTTAGAATTTTTTTTTATTGTGGCTTCAATGTGTGGGGTATGCAGACATAGTCCCCTTATGACACCCCATACACTTGGGAACCACTCATTCACAGTGGCCAGAGTGGGATGGTGGGTGTCTAGCTCCAATGATTCTGGAGTCCCTGCTCCCCTGCAGGGCTAGGGTTACAGGCACAAGTGACCCCACCCAGCTGTTCTGCATGGGACCTGGTGATTTGCACTCAGCTAGTCTCAGGGCCCCTGAAGACCTCATGCTGCCACAGGAGGTGTTCTTAACCACTGAGCCATCTCTCCAGCCTTTTATCATGCGTTTAATGAAAAATGTTTGTAAGTTGCATTGCATATTTCCAGTTCCTTACAAAGACTGTCTTATTCATAATCACAGGGGTTGCCACTGTGGGCACCGGTTTCAGTGAGGAGCTATCTGTGCCCAGCCTCATGTCTGACTCCAAAATGGCCATGTGTATTCTGGGCTGTCTTCAGGGAGGGGTCCTGGCAATGTTGCCAACATGCCCAGGAACGCCAATACCTTCATGAGATCTCTTCATGAAGATGGCAACCTCTCTACCCAAATGGCACCCCCTTCTCTAATCTCATGCGCTGCTTTGGTCTGACGAGGCTCAACTTTCACACACATCATCAGCAGTTTCTTTCTGGTGTGTTGCTTTGCAGCAAGTGATCAGACGATTTCTTTTTTATTTTAATTTTGACAGAAAGAGAGAGAGTTGACCCTCCAGAACCTCAGCCACTGAAATCGAACTCCAGATACTTGTGTGACCTTGTGCTTGCCTCACCTTTGTGCATCTGGCTTACGTGGGATCTGGAGAGTCAAACATGGGTCCACAGGCTCCCCAGGGAAGTGCCGTGACTGCTAAGTCATCTCTCCAGCCCCCCAATCAGACTAGTTCTAATGGCTGTCTCCTTCCCCTTTTCGCTGCACAAGCTCAGTTTCCATGTCAATTGATGATACAGTAAAGTAGGAAGTTGAAACCAGTCCAACAGTTTTTCATAAAATAGACAAGAAAAAAAAAATGTATCTGTTGCAGTGGCCTTCTCATGGCTGGAACAAAACACCCGAGTAAAAGCAGCTTATGAAAAACAAAGACATATGGGCTGGAGGGATGGCTTAGCAGTTAAGGAGTTTGTCTACAAAGCCAAAGGACCCACGTTCGATTCCCCAGGACCCACGTTAGCCAGATGCAAAAGGGGCGCACTTATCTGGAGTTTGTTTGCAGTGGCTGGAGGCCCTGGCACACCCATTCATTCTCTCTCTCTCTCTCTCTCTCTCTCTCTTTCTCTCTCTCTTTCTCTCCCTCTTTCCCTCTGTCAAATAAATAAAAATTATATACATATTTTTTTAAAGCAGCTTATGGAAAAAAGGGTTGACGTAGGCTTATAGTTTCAAAGGGAAATCTCATCAGGCCAGGAGAAGTGTGACAGACAACTTGGTATCACATCTTGTCACAGCAGAAGGGGAAGAACATGGTGCAAGTGAGCTAGCTCAGAACACCCAGTGGGCTGGACTAATACATCTCACGGTCGGCCCCCAACGACACAACTCCAGCAAGACTTCAGCCACCAAGGCTCCACAACTTCCCCAAACTGCCACCAGCTGGGACTAAATATTCAAAACACACAAACCTATGGGGGACAGTCCATTCAAACTGCCACGGCGTCATTCAACTGCACGTCACGTCTCAGCTATGTTTACCTTCCTCTGCGCCTTTCACTGGAATTCACTACAGCGCTCACAAAATCAGCATTACAGCGGCCAGTTAGACCACACATAGCTCCAGGAAAACTCAATGTACTGTTTCTCTAGCCCAGGAAGCTAAAGTCAAGGGCTAGAATGTAGGTCAGTGGCACAACACTTGCATAGGTAAGGCTCTAGATTCCACGCACAACTCGGCAAAAAGATAAAATTAAATTAAATTTAAAAAGGGAAACTAAAGACAAGCGTCAGAAGTTACAATCATGAGGAAGCTCCGTGCAAACTTTACAGCATCACTTGTGAAGCAAAATCAGTAAAAGCAAATGTGGTCGTCCAAGATTCAATGACTTCACGTGATCTCTTCAGAGAAACTGTGTCGACAGTAGAAACAAGGGCCTGGGGTTTTCTTTGAATGCTTTTAAAACCAGTATGTACAAATCTTGCTTCCGTTTCCTAGGAAATAAAGTTGGTAATGCCTACATCAGGAAAACACTACTAGTGGCCATCTTCCTTTGGTCCACAGGCATACTTACTGTCTATTGTCAGAAAAAAAGAATTACCTTCAAGTATCACTAAAAATCACAATAACATAAGAAAAGAGACAAGGGCTGGAGGGATGGCTTAGCAGTTAAGGTGCTAGCCTGCAAAGCTACCGGACCCAGGTTCAATTTCCCAGAACCCACGTAAGCCAGATGCACATGGTGGCACACGGATCTGGAGTTCATTTGCAGTGGCTAGAGGTCCTGGTGTACCCATTCTCTCCCTCTTCCTTCTTCCCTCTCCTTCTCCCTCCCTCTCCCCTCTCTTACTTTCATAAATATTTTTAATCTTTAAAAAAATGACTATAAAACACAAATTTGAGAACAAATTTCACCCCTAAAGAGAATTCAAAACCTCTGCGCAAAGATGACAAAACCGGAAAGGTGGATTCTTAAAGACTTTATGATGAGTATAAAATCAGTTTTATTTTTTGAGTTCTCATCTATCAGACTCTCATTTTTTATGTAGAGACATGGCATTCCTAGAAGGTTCAATAGAATAATGTCACTTAACCAGATGTCTGTAAGTGGCTTCTGACCTCTGATAATGTCATTATTTTGTATTGTTCATATTTGATGGTGCTACATCACCCAAGTCTGCTCAGACTTTCAACCAAAAAATACAGAAAGAATACTGGGGACAACAACACAACAACGTTAAGTTACACAGAGCTTGTTTAAGGAACTTCCAAGAGATTAAAAAGGAAATGACCAGAAGATCATAGTAAGCTATAGAGTACCCTAACCCTGGCTCAGAGATATCCAAAGAAACCATAACATGTAATGTGTTTAACTAGATGTAGATGCTGCACCCCAACTATTTTAAGCACAGTTTAAATATCTTCCCATTTAACTGCAGGGTATACTTTAAAATATAAATATGTGATGCATATATTCATGTATCTTTATGATTTAAATGTCTGCAATTGCAAGCAATTTTTTCAAAGCAGACACTCAATGTTTTTCCGTACTCTATACCCTCAATTCAATAAAAGGCTCTTTCAAATATTTTTTTTTTCCTCATGTCTCTTTTAACTTACAGATGCATGACTGGCCTACCACACAATCAGAACTCAACTTTCTATTCTCTCCTTTTACTAAGACATACATACAATTCCCCTCCCCCCAAAAATTGGAAAGACAAACACACACACACACACAAACTTGACAATAAAGAATCAGGCAAATTTATTTTTACACTCAGCTTTCATTGCCACGTACCCTTCACCATCCTGTAAAATCTCAGAAATATGCAGGTGAGGAATCTAACCATTTTATCCAGTACGCTGAAGGTAACAAATTCCCTACGATCACGCACACTAGTACTGAACTCTGCATACGATCCTGAGTTACACGCAGGAGAGAAGACCTTGTGCACATTTTTATTGAGAGCTAAAGAATGGTGCAGGTAATTATTAACCATCGGATCTGCTTACCATCTTGCAAGAGTCTGGTGGCGCAAATTGCTAGGATAATCAGATGATAATAAAAATAGTTAATCACCACCACCACAACTCGACAGCACTAAGACTTTTGTTGTAGATTTGTACACAGAGCCAGAGGACTACGTTTCTATCTAAATTTCTGATTCTACTGATTCAAGCTCTAAGCAAGTTATTTCCCACTGATCTATAAACAAAGAAAAAGGATTTCTAAAGATCCTTTAACTCCCTAAGACTCTTTGCTTAAGGCCCTAGAGATCTATATGTTAAATGGTTATACCGGATATTACTCATGTATTTGTTTTCTTTTTTCTTTTTACTCATTTATTTGACACAGAGAGAGAGAGAGAGAATGGGTGTGCCAGGGCCTCCAGCCACTGCAAAGGAACTCCAGATGCGTGCGCCCCTTGTGTATCTGGCTAACATGGGTCCTGAGGAATCGAACCTGGGTCCTTTGGCTTTGCAGGCAAATGCTTTAACTGCTAATCCAACCCTCCAGCCCCCCTTCTTTTTTTTTCCATTTTTTATGTGGTGCGTGTGTGTGTGCGCACGCTCACACATTCACACACACATATGTGGAGGTATGCAGACAACCTTGGATTGTCTGTCCTCTCCTTCCACATTCTTTTTTGAGACAAGGCTTCTTATTTTTTTGCTATTGCATGTGCTAGTCTAGTTGAGCCACAGGCTTCTAGATTCTCCCGGCTCCTCCTCTCATTGCCTTGGCACACTAGGATCCAAGACATAAGCACCGCTTTTTGTATGGCCTTACGTGACTGCTGGGGAACTAAACTTAGACCAGAAGTCTTGAAATCAAGTGCCTTTTATCCACTGAGCCATCTCCCCAGCACCCATATATACACTTTAATGCAAGGCAGGAATGTATAGTTACAGATACTTAGCCAAAGCCACAGGAAAGAATCATGATGTAAAAGACACCTTAATAACCTTTGTTTCTACCTTTTTAAGAGTCTTCGTAACAGGATAACAGTTTTTAGGGCATAACTTGCTAGATAATATATGTCGTATATAACCATCACTAGGCAATTACATACAAAGTAGAAACAAGTTAAAGCAAACAATAAACACGTTCACTTAAAACCTTAATGTGTTCAAAGCTTTAAAGTGCTAATATGTCATATCCCATAGATCTTGTTTTGTAACACAAAGTGCAGCTTCTTTAAATTATGTTAAGGGGGAGGATTAGGAAGGACTCTCTTGTTTATTTATTTGGTGTGTGTATGTGTGTGTGCGCATGCACACGCATGTGGATTCCATGCCCTGCACGTAGAAGTCAGGACAGTGTTTGGGCTGATCCTTGCCTTCCACCTGGTTTTGCATCCGAGTGCCTCCTGCTCACTGCTCCACTCATGAGCTCCGGGGAAATGCTGCCTCTGCTTCCGTCTCACCCCAGGGGCACTGGGATTACAGAAGCCCACCACCGCATGCAGCTGGTACACGGTCTGGTAGCCCAGACTCAAGTACTCCGAGTTGTCTAGCAAGGGCTCGGTGCACTGAGTCAGCTGCCCAGCCTCAGGAAGCACGATCCTTACGATTCTATTTTGCTAGCGGACTTGCAGATATATAATTATCGATGTTTCAATAAGTTTTGAGAAGTCATCTTATCTGACGTCAGTTCTCGTAAATGGAGGAAGCCTTTGCAACACAAACTCCCCACCTGCTTGGGAATATGAACAGGGTCATGGTATTAAAGCGCTGCCATTACGCTCTGCAGCTCTCAAGCCAGCCATTCAGCTAGTTTTAGAAACAAACACATGCATATAGCCACTTCTCAAATCCCAAAAGTTCATTCAGTACATCTCCGAGTACAGTGCAGGGTAATAGGGCACCTCTCTAACTCTCTATTCTTCCCAATGTGTAAAGGTGATCATATGTAAATGCTCGAGTTACATATTCATTCATTCATAAGGAATTCATTCATAAGGAATTCATTCATTCATAAGGAGTGACTCCATGTGTGTGTCTATTTTCTTCATTTTTGTAGTAGACCTAGAATGATGCTTCACATATGGTCAGCAGTCATTAAAAAAAAAAAAAAAAAACTGTCACCAGCAAGAGGAAAGGGAAGAGGAAGGAAAAGGAAAATATGTTCTATGTATATTACATACTTGTATGAAAATATTCACATGTATCAGAGTACCATGAACAAAAAAAAATTACACATAGTGAAAACTTTAAAAAGATAGCATTAAACTGAAAACAGGAAACAAAATATTCACAACTGTCATATAGGATAAACCGGTACATGATTTTCAGAAAGCCAGCCAAAATAAACCACTGCATTTTATGCCCAGCAGCATCCAACGACATGAGGTACCATGGGAGGGGGGTGGGCGGTACACACAGAGAAGTGTACCCATGGGCAGGAAGCACGCAGCGTGCAGAGGGAGACACAGCAGCAGGGACTGATGCCGGCTGGCAGCTGTCTGCTGGGGACCAAGGAAACCGGGCAGGGTAGGTCAAGGAAGGGAGACGTCACGCAGATAAGATAAACCTAGGAGCACAGACGACAGAGGAAAACGAGTAAGCAAGTTATTACACCAGGATTATAAGAACCTTGCAACTGCCATGGCAAGTCTTTTCAGATAGAAGTAGAAATATAGGGAAAACCCACAGATAGAGATGTATGTGCTTATCGGACACAGGCAGGGCCCTGGGTTAAAGCAAGCCTAAGCAGTCTGACATGACTAAGGGCCCCAGGCTACTGAGAGGTTGCAGCAGCCTGAACCACAGGACATATCTCGGGTACCAGTCCAAGAGGGGAGCTCCTCCCCCCACTTTCAGGGGTCACAATGAGCCAGGCTCCTCTCCCCATTTTCAGATGTTACAGTGAGCCTGGACCTCTGGACAAAAATCTAGGCCCTAAGAGCGGCAGGAAGTAGGGCCACTCCCTCTCCAAGCCCAGGACACCTGGACATTGAGAAAAGACTTAGATTTTGCTCATAGCCCTGTTAGATTTTGCTCATAGCCCTGTGGCCTTTGGCCAGTTGCCTAGAAAATTCCTTATATGGTATCAGCCAGCAGCCTTCACACAGCCCATCCCCCTGCGACCCATACCTTTTCCTGCTACCACATAGATCACCTGACTCTCTCCCTACATGCTGGAATGCACATCCCTAGGCATCAGCAAGCAACCTTTGAACCTACCAATCCCCTTAGAACTCTCTTTCCACTCTTTCTCTCTCTCTCAACTGCTTACAAAAACTCAGTCCCCTGGCAAATAAACTAGCTGTTCTCTGAAACTATCTCCTGAGTGTTTCTTCCCATCACACTCACCGCCACTCAAGACCCTGCTCCACAGTTGCCTGGACGCCTCTGGGGAGCTGGTGCACAATGGTCTCCTGAGGAACCAGGGACCCCACATGTGCTTATGGGGTTCCTACGTGGCATGCTGCGAGGGTCCAGCACACAGGAGTATATGCAGAGCCTATGTTGAGTTTCTAAACATCATCCTCTGCTAAAAAGGGTTCATCTTAGTTGTCAATCAACATCATGGGATATAGAGTCACGATAGAAACAAATTTCTGGCCATTACTGTAAGGCACTGTCTAGATTCATGAGATGGAAAGATCTACCTAATTGTGGGCAACAGCATTCCATGGTCGGGGGTCTTGGACATCATTAAACAGGGGAAGCAAACTGAATAGCAGCATTCATCTCTCTGCTTCCTAACCTCAGACACAACGTGACTGGCACCGCCTCATGCTCCTGCGACCAAGCCTTCCCCACCACGACAGACTGTCCTCTTCAACCGTAAGACAAGATAAACTCTTCCTTCTTTAGTTGCTTTGGTCTGGTATGTTGTTTCCGCAATGAGAAAAGCAAACAGGTATACAGTTACCTGGAGAAATAGCTTCTTGCAAGATGAGAGAAGGAAGGCGCAAAATGACCTGGAGTTACTTATGGGGCCATGAACAACAACGCCCAAAGGCTGGTAAGAAGAGAAGCCACTCTAAAGGCTCTCCTTTGCTAAAGGTTGGACAGTATGACCATGAAAAGAAGTATGGACAGTAATGACTCTAACCCATGCAGCAAGCTAGGAAGCTGGGATATGGGAGAGCAGGGAAATCCTCCTCCACAAAGCAGTTCCACGAGGAATGGCAGAAAATGGAAACCACTGCTTGGCAACTCCAGCTGGGGTGGCTCATGCAGGGCGAGAAATCGCAGGAGGCTGAGCCTGCGTGGAGCTGTGAGGAGGGACAGGACACTGGTGTGACCTCACGTGACCTTCCCTGATGGCAAGTAAAGGGAGAGAGCGTGAAGATGGCCATGAGATCTGAAGGAGGGCCGTGGAGTGTACACTTGTGCTCTACCACTATGGACTTGCTGGCTTGGAACTCTCTGTTCTCATTCAGGCAAAGACACACTAACGTATGTATTAATGGTTAAAGCTTGCTCCCCGATGCTCCACTGCAAGGATGATCGTGAGACAGAATGGGAATGCAATGGAGCTCTTGTGACTTGTTATAAATTTAAAATTATTTCTTAGTAAGGGATGTAAAAATTCTTCCAAAAATTTAACATTACGTCCAGCTGTTTAAAAAAATTTTTTCCAGAGTTCAAAAAATTTTCTGTCACTAAATCATAGCCTTCTTTGAGCAGATCATTTGGGGCATTTGTGCATGAGAAAATACTAAATTAAACTACAAAAACAATATCTTGGGCTGGAGAGATGGCTTAGCAGTTAAGCGCTTGCCTGTGAAGCCTAAGGACCCAGGTTTGAGGCTCAATTCCCCAGTATCCACATAAGCCAGATGCACAAGGTGGTGCATGCAGCTGGAATTCGTTTGCAGTGGCTGGTGCACCCATTCTCATTCTCTCTCCCTCTCCTCTCTCTCTCTCTAACGCACGCGATCAAATAAATAAAATATTTTATTAAAAAATCTTTGTCATCAAAATGTTAGTCAAGTGCTATCATCAATAGTACAGCTGGTACTGTCCATGCAAAGGTACATGTAAGCCAGCACAGTGGCCCAGGGGTAGGTTCCCAGTAGCTATGGGTAGTCACTGAGGCTTGTAGTCTCTTGACAAGTCTAAAGACAAACACAGAGCACTCTGAAGAACGAAGTGCACGTCTTCAGGTACACGTACATCACTCCATGACCATGTGCCATTAATATGACTTTGCAGATATTAAACAGAAGAGAGAACTTTAGCCTTTAATGTCCCAGAACTCAGGAGGGTGATTCGAGGTGATCTCTAGCTTGAAGCCAGCCTGTGCTACATAGCAAGTCACAGCCTTGGCTACATAGTGAGACTGTCTCTCAAAAAAACAAAAAAAAATTAAGGTGAAATGGAGAGATTCTGGGGAGTTGATGCAGTGAATGGAGTGCTTGTTGGGTGTGGTTATGTGAATTAAAATGTCCCCCATAGGCTCATGTATTTCGAGAACTTGGTCCCCAGCTGGTGGCAATCTGGGACATGTTTGGGCTTCTGGTAGTTGGAGCCTTGCTGAAGGATTGTCACTGGGGGACAAGCCTTAGGACTTGCCAGTGCTGGCCAGCTCACTCTTGTTGCTGCCTGCTGCACATGTGTGAAGATGGGAGCTAGCTGCCGGCTCTGCCATGCTACCATAGTCAGCCTTCGCCTGGAAACTGGAAACCGAATAAAGCCTTTCATCCCTAAGCTGCTTTGGGTCAGGTGTTTTATTCCAACAAGGAGAAGGAAGCCACTGCACTGTGCAAGCATGAGGTCTGGTTGCTGACATATAGCACTCACATAAAAGCCAAACTGTAATCCCAGTGCTGGGGAGGCAGAGATGATACATTCAGTAACAGAGCCCCGTTCAAAACATAAGACGAACAGCAACCGAGCAAACCAAGCAAGGCACCTGGTATGGACCTCCAGCCTCTACACACACACACACACACACACAGTACACACATGCATACACACATACACACATTCACAGGGTGTGGTGATACATGCAAATAGTCTCAGAAGCATCCAGAAGGTGTAGACAAGAGAACTAAAAGTTCAAGGTCATCCTCTGCTACACAGCTCAGGCCAGCCTGTGCTTCGTGAGACCCTGACTCATAAAAAAAAAAAAAATGGAAGGGAGAAAGAAGGAAAGGAAGGAAGGGGGGGAGCAAGGAAGCGAGGAAAGGAAGAACATGGAAGGGAAGACTGGAGAGAGGGAAAATAAAAGGAAAGGTAACTTCAAAAGTATCGTGAATATAGACTGATGAACCAATTCCATTATGCCTACTTTCAAAAGTCTTGATCTGCTACAAGATCATCAAAGAAAATACAAAGATTATATAAGACTCAATACCACAACATGCGCAACATTCATTTACGTGATTCAGAAACAAATGGTATCCCAGTAGAAGTGCGTGTGGTTAGCTGGAACTCATTGTGGTAATACATTCTGCAGAGGAAATTTAGTGGCTGGAGAGAAGGCTCAGCAGCTAAGGCACTTGCTTGCAAAGCTTAAGGACCTAGGTTCAATTCCCCAGGGCCCACATAAAGGCAAATGCACAAGGTGGTGTGTGTCTCCGGAGTTTGCAGTGGTTAGAGGGCCTGGCATGCCCATTCTCTCTCTGACTGTTTCCCTCTCCCTCTCTCTCTAAAATAAATAAAAATTTTATAAAAGTAAATTTAATATTAGAACAGTAAGAACAGTTTTCCAAGTGAAGTAATTACCTTTCCAGTGGGTTATAAAGTTTATTTTTTTCCTTTATTAAAATATAAACACCCATCGCATAAAAAAATAAAAACCCAGATGCACATAAAGAATAGGAAATTTACCAGACGAGGTGTTCCGAGGGCCCATGAGTCATCAGCTTTGAACACATTTTCAGTACATTATTTCAGTGATGCGTACATTCTGTTTCTAGACAGTGTCGAGTAGAGCATCATTATTCCTCTGCGGACAGGTAGAGCTATTTGGTGCGTGATTAAACTTGTGCTCTGTGTTGCCTGACGTTTATTCAACCGTAACTTACAGCCTAAAATTTCTGCACATTCACATACATTGAGGTTCATGCAGATGCAGAAGGGACCAGACTTCTTGGCTTACTTGGCCTCTGAACCATGACGACGTAGGAGGTATTTAATACCATATAGAGTGAGCGGGCTCACCCCCAAGTTTTGGATGACCAGGACCCAACTTTCTTGGACAAGTTCTGTCCTCATCACCCCAACTTTTTTGTGAGTGGGACTACCACTTTTCCAGTCTCTTAAGTTGAGTGTGTATCACAGCCTGAGCTAGGATACAACTTCAGGAGTCAGTGAAGTTTATCAAAAGAAATTCTTCCAGCTGTGAGGGATAGCACTGTCCCGCACTCCAGGACTTAGGAGGTAAGGGAGCAGTACTTAAATCTGCCAACCTCTAAATTCACTAGATGTTCTTGTAAAGCAATAGAAAGCAACAGAAAATGGAAAAACAAGATACTTTTTGTAGAAACACAACAGACATAGTGTGTCGGCACCTCAACTTTCAACTTGCACTAGGAACCATTACTGAGAGTGGGTTGTGTTCCCTTGCACAACCTGCATACTTGCATAGTAGCACTGTATGCATTTTTTGCCTGACTCTTTAACCATCCATATTATCTTTTAAATTTTCTATGAGTCTGTCTTTTCACTTAAACCATAAACTGCATAGTATGTACTTATGTACATACGTATGTGCATGTATATATACATACATACATATATACATGCATACATATGCTTACTGAACAACTGTATTCATAAACCATTTAAGCTGGAAATAAGTATATAATTCTGATGGTCTTAAGTAATAACAGGAGACATACTAAGAAAATACTGATAGCATTTTCAGAACTCTAAAATTAGAAACATATTCTAAAAATATAACTGTGAGTTTTATAGCTCCAGAACAAAAGAGTGTTTTATCCCTTTTTTAAACTTGGCTGTAGCCTCTTTGTCTAATTAAAAATATACCAATCTGATTAATGAAAGAAAGTAGAAACAAGACTAAGACAAATATAATTAGATTGTTAACATATTTGATATAGTCTAATCAGTAGCATCATGCAATACACAGAAAAACATTTCTATGATCCCCCTTTATTCACAAAGCACATGTTCAAAGACACCCCCCCAAGTAGATGACTAAACCGTGTCTATACTACGTTTTTCAATACATACATACTATGATATTTTATTTACAAATCAATCACAGGAGTAGATTGACAGAGCAGCAACTAAGAAAACAGTACAATTATAATATCCTATGATAAAGTTTCCAACCAGCATGGTTGGTCTCGCACTATGGAGTGTTAAGGAGATGAAAGTTACACAATAGAAACATATGAATGCCGAGGCAGTAGAAAGCAGCTCACAGCGAGATGGCTACTAAGAGACTACCAGGAAGGGGGCCTGCACAGCGTGGATCCACCCGGGAACAGGACGGTTCCCCACAGCCCAAGGAGGGTGACCAGGACGCCATGAGATTTCACCATGCTTCTAGAGAAACTGACACAACGTGAAATGTATGATTTCTGCAGTTCTCCATTTAGCATTTATTTGATTAAAAGCAACTAAAACCACAGAATGTGAAACCAGATAGAAACCAGATACAAGAAAGTGATACTGTGAGTACAAAAGGAGAAGAAAGGGAGGGAAGGAAGGAGGGATGTGGGGGAGGAATGAAAGGAGAAAGAGAGAATACATTGGTGAGAATAAGAGAAGGGGGAAAGAATAATTGTTTAAACAGTAAATTCAGATAGAATATATAAGCTAAATCTATGAGCTACCTCACTGTGGTGGTTTGAATTGGGTGTCCCCCAGAAACTCATCTGCCTTGAATGCTTAGCTCCCAGCTTGTGGCATCCAGGAATTGGAGCCCCCTGGAGGCAGTGTAGTATTGGGGGTGGCCTTACGGGTGTTTGGCACACTCTCCTGCTGTTTTTGTCCACCTGATGTTGGCCTCTGCTCATGCCACGTTTTCCCCTGCCATCATGGAGTTTCTACTCAAGTCTGTAAGCCAGACCAAACCCTTTCCTCCCACAAGCTGCTTTTGGCTGGATGCTTTGTGCCAGCAACAAGATAACCGTAACGCTCACCAAGTGTAGCAGATAGCATTTCTTGGCTCCCAAGCTAAGCAGGTTAGCTTACACGAAATTCCTGGCATATATATCATCTTTCCCATGGAAGAATGAGGTTCTGATTCAAGAAATTCCATACTCAAGCCCCGAGTAAAAGAATAAAACTTACAACCTAATATGCTTTATTATCTTCAACAGAACAGAAGAAGGCACTTTTTGTGCAATGGGAGGAAACCAGTATCTCCACACTACGTAGAAGGGATTAGGAGAAGACTTAAGCCCAGCCATCAGTGTTCCTGACATCATAGCACATCATAATAACATGGAAGCTATGAGGGGCAATGTCTTGTCAGCTTTAAAAAGAAATGGTGAAAAGCTGAGGATATAGTTCCGTTCAGTTGCTAGAATGCTTACTAAGCAATCACGAGGCCTTGGATTCAATACCCAGCACCATCGAAAAAGAGAAGAGAGATAACCAGGCATGGTGGCGCACGCCTTTAATCCTAGCACTCGGGAGGCAGAGGTAGGAGGATCATGGAGTCCAAGGCCACCCTGAGACTACATAGCTAATTCCATATCAGCCTGGACCTGAGTGAGACCCTACCTCAAAAAGCCAAAAAGCCAAAAAAAAAAAAAGAGAGAGAGAGAGAGAGAAGAGAGGAAAGGGAGAGAATAAAGAGAGGGAAGAAGAGGAGAAAAGAGAACAGAAAATAAGATGATAAAGAAACAGAAATGATCTCACTAAATTTGACAAACTCTATTGAGCCCCTAACCTACACAGTTGAGAGCACAATAACTGGGTGCTCAAGGTTATTCATGAAGCACTGTCCTGTCCTCACAGCCAGCTTTAACTATAACCACAGCTTGTGCTTGAGTTCAGGGCTCCAGACATGCTTTACTTGTAGATAGGAAATGTTTTAGAGCCATAAGCAGGCACCTATCCGAAATGATTTTGAAGAGTGTTTTTACGATACAGATATTAGAACATCTTTTGTACAGATTTTAATTGCCATTTCTACATTAAAAGAGAATTCAAGTATTTAATAAAATGTGTGATATTCTAACAAGTTTTGTTACTTTAAATATGGGTGAAATTGTGGTTGATACACTTCAAGAAAAATGTCAGTGCTATCTAATATAATAAGCTTGTGATCCATTTAGCGCACTTTATCCTGAGTTCGCACTTCTTTATACTTGACACAGCATTTCAAGATATAAACTCTTTAGACCTGGAGACATGGCTTAGCAGTTAAGGCTCTTGCCTGCAAAGCCAAAAGACCCAGGTTCAATTCCCCAGGACCCATGTAAGCCAGATGCATGCCTTGGCACACCCATTCTCCCTTTCTCTCTCTCTATCTGACTCTTCCTCTCTCACTGTCTCTCAAATATTCTTGAAACACTTTTTACAGCCAGAATTAGTCTACAATCCCAGTTACTTGGCAGGTAGAATCAGGACTATCAGGAGTTTAAAGCTGGTCTTGGCTAAGAACCTGTCTCAATATATAAAAATAAACCAGAAAAAAGCAGCAAATTAAAATATTCTTAAATGTTCATTTCCTTCCAAGCAATAATGATGTTTTCTACATACTTAATAAAGTGTGATCTGCATTCATAGAATCCTGCACTACCAGTAGTTATTAAGGCCATGAATTAACCAGGTGTGCGGAAGCATGCCTGTAATTCCACCGCTAGCTGAGGCAAGAAGATCATACTTTGAAAGCCAGCCCTAGCCTACAAGGCAGGACCTATTTCAAAATACACACACACACACACACACACACACACACACACACACACACAGGCAAACTAAGTAAATAAAATAACTATGAATAATAGTCCACAAAACAACTGCCAAGAAAGCAGATGAGTATAATATGCTAAACAGATAAACATCTGACAGCTGATTTAACAAAAGTACTTTGAGCTTGTTCGGATCTACCCGCAAAGACAGTAAGATGATGACAACTGAAATCTATCTCTCCGCTATCCATGTTATACACGGAATATGTTCTTCCTCTTACTTTATATTATGACATTAAAATCCTCACAAAGGAGTTATTTCCAATTCAAAAAAAAAAATCTCAAGGTGGGGGAAAACCCCTACGATGATATCTTTATCCATTGGATGATTATGAAATATCTTAGACTGGATAACTTACAAACAATAGAAACTTGTTTCTCATAGTCTGAAGGCTGGAAAGGCCAAGCTCAAGTTCCCAGCAGATTTGGTGTCTGCAGAGAGAGAGAACTCAGCCCTCACAGACGGTACTTGCTGTGTCCTCATGCCATGGAAGAAACAGGCAGGGCCAGTCCCTTCAACCTTTTGATACCGACACTAACCATTTGCACAGAACTCTCATGACCTAATTTCTTCCCAAAGGACCTACATCTTATCACCAACATTTACCTCAGATGCCTCAGCGCTGAGGGCTCAGTTTCTAAATGCTCCGAGTAGGGAGCCATGGCAATCAGTTTCTCTCCAATTTTCCAACCAAAAATCACAACGGCTGTATCACGAAGCTAAACTCAATAGTTGTATTTCAAAGTAAGACTTCTAACGTAGTAACTAACAGGAGCAAGGAGGTTGACTCGTTCCTCTTAGCTCACCTTCGGGTAGTTAGGTGTGAGGAGTTTTGAACTCAGTCTCACTCCATACGCACATTTTATGCTGAAACAAGTTAAAAGAGCAAAATAGCATCTTCCAGGAATCAGTCACACATGACAAACCAGAAATCAAGAAAAGCTCTGCCGAACTGATGGTGCACCTAAAGTGGGTTGATAAGGAGAAAAAAATCAAGGCATGAAGTGGGAAATGGCCTGTAAAAACTTGTCCCAACACAGAGACACAGACAAAAGCTCTGTACAAGGTTTCCAGAAAAATAAGCAACTCACAGAAAAAAATTTTATTCAGTCATGAAATACCTTGCTAAACAATTCGTCTTGGTACCAAAATTTTAGGCTTACATACTAGACTTACATCCTTCACTATATGAAAAATCTAGCTAAATCTTCATTATGGTAATAGATCGTTTTGTTTAACTCTTTACTACTTCCCTTGTAGCATTATTCATCTTCCTTATAAGAGACTAAATGTATTGGAGATACTTAACAGTCTCACGATCATAAAATACCACCTGCTAAATTATTTTAATGTATGTTACTCATATTCATGAATGTGACATTACATCCTCGACAACAGCAATAGCAATAATTTATCCAATGTCTTCTATCATTCTGGTTTCCCTAAGACTCTTTAGACCGATTCTTTAATACTATTATGAAATCAGAGAACCACTGAATTCCTTAATTCGATTGTTCTATAACTCTTTCAAAAATTCTAATACTCAGTTTAAAATGCTTTCTTTGGGAAGCTAAGTAAAACTCTTTAAGAGCAAAAGAATAAAGTTAGCAGATTTGTATCACCTTTCAAAACTAAGAACAAATGTACTGTTTTCAAATACATATTAATTTTTTATATAAATTGATCATACATTGTAAAGAATTTTCAATAAAACCCAAACGATAGAAATTGCAGCAATTTTCCTGTAAGAAACTTCTAACTGAATGTAAAAGCCCAATCACTTTGAAATAAGCAATGGCAAAATTTAACAAAAACATGTTACAGGAATATTTGAATAACCAGAGAAAGAAATGACAAATCCACTTGTATTTAAAGATATAAGATATACGAAAACCGAGTGAGCGAGGTCAGAGCAGCTGCGTGTGCGCTCCAGGGCCACACTCCGGCCCCTTGGCCAGCCCCTGATTATGCGTGGGGACCAGCTTGATTTCTGGAGAATGCAGGCAGGAATTGCAGAAAGAGACTGCAACCAGGATCACTGAGTGGGGTGGGAGCCATGAGAAAGGGAACTGGACAGAGGAGGAGGAGGCAGAGGAACAGGGTGTGGAGGAGAGCCAGGGACAGGAGTGGTGACTAGTAGGATGGAGGAGAGGGTGTGAGGCGAGGCGAAGGGTTTCTGCAGAGCACAAATTATTAGGAAATGTGAACAATGTAGCTAAGATGGCTAAGGGGCATTCAGTTCTTGCTACAGCCATGCTTTTGATAGTAAGCGTAAAAAAGTGGCCTGGCAAACAAAAACCATGAAGCTTAACCAAAAGCAAGCCAATACTGAAGAGACTTTGGATGGTGGCCCACCAAAACATGCAAAATCTGTTCTAAAAAAGGGAGATAAAGCCCACTTTTTCATAAAGGGTGATGGTGCTCACAGCTGGTATTCGGGAACATTACAAGCAGGACTACTTGGGTTGCAGTATTCAAACAAGAAATTGCTTTGCCTTTCCATTTTAAACTGTAGGACGTAGTCATCTTCATGATGAGTAAAGGAGAAATTTCTGGAAAGAGCAGAACAGACATATCGTCGGCTGCGAGCCAAAGTTCCACTCAGTGCAAAACCCATTTTCAGGTGGAATAGTGAATAATGGTTGAAATCATGTGTTTCCGACCTAAGGACATGAGCAACAATGATAAACCTGGCTTTGCAGCTTACATAACTAGAGCTTGTTACTACTGTAAAGAAAGAATCCACTGGAAAATTGAGAATTGCAACTCCTTTATTAGATCCCAACTTTAAAGAAATATGCCCTATAAATCCCTAAAGGCTAAAATGGTGTACCATAGCTGTTTAAAATACTGGCTAAGAACTATTTTTGCCTTTTATTTCATGTTATAAACTAGAAAATACAATAGAAGTTTATGTACTATCAAAGAAGTAAAAATCCATGAAATTAAGAGTAAGAATTTCTTACAAGCACCAAATGAAAACTTTAAAAATATATCATCTCGAAATTTGTATGACTAAGCTTGCAAACAACCACGTTATTGAAAGTAACTGTGAATATCAATATTGATTTAAGTGAAATAAGAAAATGACTCGGTGAATCACTGCAAAATAGATGTAGTAGAATGCAGCAGAACAAGCAAGAAATATTATTTTGTTGAAGTTACATAGGGTTAGGAATATGGCTCAGTGATTAAGTGCTTGCTTGCAAACCTGCCAGCCAAAGACCAAGTCCCCAGCACCCATGTAAAGCCAGACATAAAGTGGCACATGTATCTATGGCCCCAATGGATTCACAGCAATGGCAGAAGGAGCCATGAGAATCTAGAACTTTCCTAACATGATGAACACTTCAAACAAATCAGTGGAGATCTACAAAAATATTTCACATGACCACTGAGAACCTACAAGGCCCTTTAGACAAGATCAGGTGCCTGCAGGGTGACGAGGCTGAAGACCAAAGAGCCTTCAGAATACTGCTAATAGAAACTATAGCTACAAAAGCTCAGAGTTCCAGTGACACAAACTGCTAAATTCACCAAAATCATCATAGTTCGGAAAAAATAGAAATACATAGTATGTTTCTAAAAAAAAAAACATTATAAATTTCTTATGCAAGAATTAATGACAATCATAGTCAAGAGATTTTTGAAAAATACAGACAGGAAGTTTGAAGTCATTATCAGCTCCAAAGACAACTGGAGGACAGCCTGGGCTACATGATACCCTGCCACAAAAAAAAAAAAGAAAGAAAGAAAAAGAAAACAAAACAAGTGAAAAGAAAGGGAAGACCTAGACTAC
This sequence comes from Dipus sagitta, assembly GCA_036346955.1. NCBI lineage: Eukaryota > Metazoa > Chordata > Mammalia > Rodentia > Dipodidae > Dipus > Dipus sagitta. Next base: position 36,181,695 of record CM070772.1, on the reverse strand, counting down.
CTTTACCATGTGATAATTTGGGCTGAAGAGAAATCTGAAGTCCTGAGGATGTCTGAAACCGCCCAAGTTCCCATCTCCAGATCTCACATAAACAGCTAAGGGTAGCAGAGACCAGAGAATCGTCCAGGCACAGTTCAAACAGCGACCTCGGCCTGGAGAGACGGCTCAGCGGTTAAGGCACTTGTCTGCAAAGCCTAACAAAACAGGTTTAATTCCCAGTACACAGTTAAAGCCAGATATACAAAGTGGCGCAAGCATCTGGAGTTCTTTCGCAATTCCTAGAGGCCACGGCGTGCCATTTTTCTCTCTCTCTCTCTCTGCCTCCTTCTTGCAAATAAATAAACAACTTTTTAAATTTTTTTTGTTCATTTTTATTTATTTGAGAGTGACAGAGAGAGAAAGAGTCAGAGAGAGAGAGAGAGAGAGAGAGAGAATGGGCGTGCCAGGGCTTCCAGCCACTGCCAATGAACTCCAGACACGTGCACCCCCCTTGTGCATCTGGCTAACGTGGGTCCTGGAGAATTGAGCCTCGAACCGGGGTCCTTAGGCTTCACAGGCAAGAGCTTAACCGCTAAACCATCTCTCCAGCCCCTAAATAAACAATTTTTTAAAAAACAGCACGTTCCACTAGTATTAGGAGACTGTGGCTCAAAAATAATGGGCAGAAGACTGATGGAGTGGGATACCCAAGGTTCTGCTCTGGCCACCACAGGTGAGTGTACCCTGTTGCATGTGAGCAGTCAGAGAATCCCAAGGACACATAGATGTGTACCACACACACACACACACACACACACAACACACACACACACAAAACACAACACATACATACAGGCAAAAATATAAATAAAAAGAACGTAGCACAAAGGAAGAGAGCTAGGTTTTGCCAGTCGTTAAAAGAGTTTTAGAATTTGTAAGAGAAATTGGAAATGGAGAATCTTTTTTATGTGAAAATAATCCCATGTTCCTCCGCAGTCTTGCATCCATGAAAACAGTGTGGATCTTTCCACAGGTGAGCCTTTCTGTGGGCTGAACCAGCCAGAGCAGACCTCTGCTGGGCACACACCCAGTACTTCCTCCCTCACCCTGTGCTCAAGCTGCTTCCTAAGTCTGGACAACCCTTTCCTCCGCCTTCAAGGAGAACCCATCCTTCAAGGTGTGGCTCACTGGCTATCACTCCACAGAGCCGTTCAGCATCCATTGTAGGAAATCCTAGTGCCATCCCTCTCCTGCCAGGGTGACAGTCCTTACCACAGACTGACTTCAGAAGTGATCTGTGTCCCGTCTCTTCTTCTGGGTGGAGAGTAAGAAATGTCTGCTAACAACGTCAGTTACCAGCTACTGGCCTTACACACCCTGTCAATCACTGAAATGGGACTGGATACCAAGCCTCTGTAGCCCTCTCAGAAAACACAAAGGGGCTATTTACCTCCACCTTCTAGATAATGGGGGTGCTCAAAGGGGCCAAAGAACTAGCTGAACAGATCCTGGACAAACCAATTCTCAAAGCTTTGTCACCGGCCTCAGCAGTTATATGGCATTCAGGTGGATTCTTAAAATGAACCAGCTTGGGCCCTTGCTGGAGGAGGTGAGAGGTATGGGAAACATAGGCATGAGCCTCAGAGGGTAGAAAACGTTTGTAACCCACAAATAAAATTTGAGAACCACAAGAAGTATAAGAAGATACTTGACTACTAAGTATACTGACTGTGTATTTGAGACTGACCTCAACAAAATAATTTATACCCAACATTATTTTTTAACTTAGCAAAATCTACTGGTTCTCTTGAACTCAGTGCACACTGTGGGGAGAAAAAGAACAGATGTGAAAGAGACTGTAGTCTGAAAGGAAGTCCAAAGATGTCTTTTGAAACAATCTTAGGATCCCTCCCATGTTAAGCTCAGCATAAAGTTCTTGTAACCGCCGACGTATTTTTGTTTTGTTGGAATTAAATCATCGTAAAACATTTTTTAAAAAAGATTAAATACATGAATCATCTGTCAGATATATAAAAACAACCCACACTGAAAGACTTTAAAATTAGCCTAATGGAACATGCTGACACACAAAGTTTCAGGCACTCTAGATTTTCAGGTCCTGGGACCAAGGGAGAAAATATAGTCTATTAACAAAGTTCTTTGAGAAAATGATCCGAAAACGCCCAAATGATAACTCATCCTAAAGAACGCAATTTTGTTGAAGTGTTTTTAAATATTCAATGAGACATCTCACACAGGAAAAGGTTTGTGAAAGAAAGACAGTCTTTCAATAATGCTACAAGTTACTGAAGCAAAGAAGCATTCTGTTGAAGAGACGAGTCGAAGTCTGGTCTTTGGGAGTAGCCTTCACATTTTTAAGTCTCTAAAACATGTGGCGGGAAGGCTGGAGAGATGGCTTCGCAGTTAAGGTACTTGCCTGTGATGCCTAAGGACCTATATTTGACTCTTCAGATCCCATATAAGCCAGATGCACAAGATTGCACATGTGCACAAGGTGGCACACCCATCTGGAGTTCATTTACAGTGGCTGAAGGCCCTGGCACGCCAATTCTCTCTCTCTCTCTCTTATTAAACAAAAGGCCAGTCTGTTGGGCTTGCCTAAAAAAAAAAATGTGGGGGGGGGGTGGAGTCCAAATGGCCCTCTCTTTATTTGTAATTCTCCTTCCAAGAATCCAACCAATCATGGACAAAAATAACATGGACTTATTCTGAACATGTACAGATTTTTTCTTGTCATAATTTCTTAAAGAATACAATATAACAGATATACATATGGCACTGCCATCGTATCAGGTATTATGTATAATCTGTAGATGGCATATGGCATACAGACAGATGTATGTAGGTTCCAGGGTCCTCGGTTCAACTACCCTCAGATCCTGGGAGATATGCATGTATATTATCTGTGTCTGCAGAGTCCTCGTGGGGCTTAAGTATTACTCTCTGGAAGAGAGTTCTTTTCCACTGATGTCTCCTATATAGGCCACTGAGATTATGCTACACCCAAACAACCAAAAGGATCCAGTCCAAAGAGTAAGCTATGAAGTGGAAATAAAACAATTTTGAATCAGCAGCTATAGATTACACCAACAAGTTTGATTAAATGAATATAATAAGCCTGCCAAAGGCCCTTCTAAATACTTATGGTTGTGCCCATGTAGTAATGTTACCATCACTTTCATTTACAGACATTTCTCTTTTCTGATGGTGATGACTATTGGGGAGACTCAAAACTCATCAAAGTGCTGAGAAGGGACAGTGGAGTGTTCAGCCCTAAGAGACATCTCTACCACTCCCTGTAAGGCTCAGAGAACACGGTGGAAGAGGCTGTGGAACATAAGAGCCAAAGGAAGGGGAGGAGTGCTCTGAAATACAGACTCCCAGACAGTAAGTGCCCATTGCACTCATGACACAAGAACTGCATAATATAGAAGTGCAAAAAGAAAGAGTATGTCTGCAAGCAGTAAGAGGTACTGACATGCCTATATAATTCCCTCCCTCCCTTGCTTCTCTCTCTCTTTCTCCCTCTACCTTTCTCAGTAAAGAAAAATACTAAAGAAAAAAACTCATGAGACCAAAATAAAAGAAGGACCAATTGGAAAGAGGAGGTTCAATAGAGAGGGGATACTGGAGAGAGACAAAAGAGGGTGCTGGGAGGGAGTTAGGACAATTAGAATACATTGTGTATACATATAGAGGTTACCAGTAAAATTATTTTTTATTTTTTCTTAATTAAAAACTTTGTTGTATACAATGATTTTTTACAAAGAGGAAAAGAAGTCTTGAATGATATTTACTGCAGAGACAGAATACTAGCCTGAGATGGCAGCTCCTGGTTGACAATGTGGCATCAATCTACTCTCAATAACTGAGAACACTGTTTGTTTGTTTGTTTTCTGAATAGAGTGCGGCTCATAAGTGACATGAAAGGAACAAACCATCGACATCACAGGAATTTGTCCTCCTCGATCGTTCTTTAGGACCCTCCCACCCTCACTCAGCCCTATACCGCATGTTTCTTCCTCAGTCCCTCCTCCAAGTCCGCCAATCAAAAAGGTTGATGGCGCCCTTCAGTGCAAAGCTTTCATTCTGTCCTATACAGACCACTACTATATCATTGACCATAAGGCTTCTTTTCTGTTTTTTGTTTACTTTTCAAAACTCTGCATTCCTGGGCCAAGGAAATGTTTCAGTGGGTATGGTGGTTTGATTCAGTTGTCCCCCATAAACTTAGGTATTCTGAATGCTAGGTTCCCAGCTGATGGAGATTTGGGAATTAATACCTCCTGGAGGGGGCGGGCTTATGGGTGTTATAGCCAGTTTCCCCATGCCAGTGTTTGGCACACTCTCCTGTTGCTATTGACCAACTTATGTTGGCCAGGGGGTGATGTCCACCCTCTATTCATGCCATCATTTTCCCTGCCATCGTGGAGCCTCCCCTTGAGCCTGTAAGCCAAAATAAACCTCTTTTTCCCTCAAGCTGCTCTTGGTTGGGTGATGTCTACCAGCAATGCAGACCTGACTGCAACAAGGCGCTACTCACAGGTTCCAGGGATTTAGACACGGACGCAGCTTCTTGAGGACATTCAACAGTCAAAACCATTTAACCCACTAGTGTGAATATTTAGCAAAGATGTGTTTCTTATCTTAGATATAAATAAAATCATTCTACAGAAGAACCCAAAAGAAAATGGAAGTAGGAATCAACTTTATTTCCTTGTCTCCTGCATGAAGGTCCTATTTCCAAAGGAGCTACTAAGGCACAGTGAGAAACGTTTTCCTGCTAAGCCATAACACAATGCCCTACAAAGATCAGTGGAGGCTGGAAGGATGGCTTAGCAGTTAAGGCGCTTGCCTGCAAAGCCAGAGAATCCAGGTTCGATTCCCCAGGACCCACATAATTCAGATGTATAGGGTGGCAAATGCGCCTAGAGTTTGGTTGCAGTGGCTGAATGCCTTGGTGCACCCAGTCTCTCCCTCTCATTCTCTCTCTTAAAAAAAAAAAAAAGAAAGAAAAAAATCAATGGAGACAATTTGCTTGACCCTAGGGGAAAGAGCCAGATTTAAATATCTTTCCTCACAGGGTAGCACTCTTGTACACACAGTAATTTTGCAAAGAAGTGCTCTGAGTGAGCATTCAAGCTCTTTAAATTCTTCATACATGGCCATGAATGTTTTACAGCATGTGTATTTTTGCTTGAGTGGTAGAAAGGCAAACGATTCAGAACTCATTACTATAGGAAATCTAAGCAAGTGTTAAAGCCATATATCCTAACACTTGAGAACTGCAATCTAAACACAATCCTTTGCACACTATAAACACCCAAAAAGAATGAGTTGGTGTCCGTGACCAAGTGTCCCCAAGGCATGACCTAAAAAGACATGGCCAGACTTTTTAAAGCACATTTTATATCAGGCTGTTATGATCTTCATATGTTAGAGATAAAGATAGCCTTTTGAAAAGTTCTTTAGAGTATCATTAGGGCTGAAACAATTTTCTGTTCAAGGTTACCATTAAGTGACAAAACCAATGAACTGTTATTAACCAAAATATGTAACAAAGGGCTAGAGAAATGGCTTAGCAGTTAAGGTGCATGCATGCCTGCGAAGCCTAAGAACCCTGGTTCGATTCTCCAAGTCCCACATGGTGGCACATGCCTCTGGAGTTCGTTTGCAGTGGCTAGAGGCCCTGGCGTGCCCATTCTCACTCTCTCTCTCTTTCCCTCTCTCTGTGTCTAATAAATAAATAAATAAAAATGATTTTTTTTAAATCTTTAAAAAATATGTAACAAATGTGAAATGGGGTAGCATTACAATGTACTCAGAGACTTAAACTCTAAGTGAAACACCCCTCATACCAAAGCATACCAGGGTGACAAGCAAGCGCTAGCAATCCTGTCTCTATCCTCCTCAACACCGGACTCACAGGCATACAGGGCCAGGCTTGGCTTTTTACACGGACACTGGGGATTGAACTCAAATTCCCATGCTTGTACAACAAGCACGATTACCTATCTTCTCAACCTGTGATATGAAATTTAAAAATAAAAACTGGGGAATAAAAGTCTAGAGAATTCCAAGTATTATACGTACTTACTTCCATTCCCAACCACCACCTTTAAGACATGGGAGATGAGAATACATAAGGTGATTTTGTAATTTTTTTTCTTTAAAAATGGCAAATAGTATAACAAAATATAAAAGGTTGAAGTCACAGATGACAGTGATGTGATAATGATGCTCACAGTCCCATACACTGAGACGAGCACTTCGCCTCAGTGATAGTTTCCAATCTGGAGCAAAACATCAAACGAGCATGAAAGAGTAGATAGTCTACAAAAATGACCAGTGCTCTTCCAAACTGTGAAGAGCTCAGAAAAGACAAAGTATGAAGCTAGCACTGAGGAAACCGTACAAAAAGGACCATTCAGTACAGTGCAAAACCAGGTCCATGTCATGGATAAGAAATAAGACGGTAATGGAAGAACTGGCGAAATCCAAGTAGCATATATGTACCAATGCTGGCTCCTTTGCCTTGACAAACATACCATAGCAATGCTAAAATGTAAGATTATGCACAATTTTTTAAATCCTTATCTTCAAAAGAGGTACACTGAAATTTTATGGGTAAAATTATATGATGTCTGATATTAGTTTGATAACTGAAATTATATAATGTCTAAAAACCATTGAAGGATGAATAAAGCAGGGGATTTATGAAACATCTGACAACTGGTTACACTGTTAAATGTGAGTCTGAGCACATTAGAGTTTCTTATATTGCTTTGTTTCTATATGCATTTAAATTTTTACATAATAATAAAGAGACTTTAAATAATCAGCAGTTCTTTTTTCAATGAGCTATATCTATTGCAATGCTGAGCAAATTTTGTCAACCCTGGTATACTGTTAAGGAACCACCATATACGTAATTATGTCAAAAAAAATTCTTAAGAATTTTAGATTGCTGGGCGTGGTGGCGCACACCTTTAATCCCAGCACTTGGGAGGCAGAGGTAGGAGGATTGCCGTGAGTTTGAGGCCACCCTGAGACTACATAGTGAATTCCAGGTCAGCCTGAGCTAGACCCTACCTAGAAAAACAAAAAAACAACAACAACAAAAAAAAGAATTTTAGATAAAGACATAAAGAGCAGCTGAAAATTGACATATATTATATTTCTAGGAATGCTCAGTTATTTTTATGAATGAGAAATATTACTGGGCTCCCATGAATAGTATAACCATCCACCTGGAAGTTAATCCACATCTTAGCAGATAAGAGCATACAGAATAAAGTGGCTGACTGAGCTCTGGAGGTGGGTAGGGTGAGACAATGAAGGAGAAATGCATTTTCAAGCACACTTTGAACATATTAAATTATGGTCAATAACTGTCAAAATGGATATGAAAATGGGGCTAAACAAGTCCCTCCACCAGTCAGTTTACACATCAACTTTCCACAATGACCTTAATTCTAATAACATATGACTTTAGTAACCCAGCTGCTGTAGATGTAAACATCTACTTTAAACATACACACCCCTCCTGAAGAACAAAGTAAAACTGTAAAAAAAATAAAAAAATAAATAAAAAAAAAATGAAAGGATGAAAAGAAAGGATATAATACTTGGATGGCAAAACCAAAAAAGAAACATGAATAGGAGGAAACTAAGGAGATAAAGAAACAGATGAAAGACAAAAAAAATAATAACTTTTATTCAAAAACCACATGCTCTATTTGAAGACGGGGCTCATTGGTAGAACAACTGTCTGGCATGAGAAAGGCTCTGGATTCCACCACCACAATGAGAATAAAAAAAAGCTTGTTCCAATTATGTAATGGTTTACATTGATTGTCAACTTGCCAAGATCTAGGATCACCTAGGAAGTAAGCCTCTGGGCATGTCTGTTAAGCAGACTCAGAATGCCAACGAAGGATTGTCTTGATTAGGCTAACTGAGGTTGGAAGACCCATCTTAAATGTCAAGGGCAACATTCCATAGGCCAGGGTCCTGGACTAAACAGAAAAGAGCGAGCTGGATGAATACCAGCATGCATTGCTCTCTGCTTCCTCACTGTGAACTGAATGTGACCAGCTGTCTCTCGTTGCTGCCACCACTGTGGGTTGTTGCCATGACCCATGAGCTCAAATATACAATTCCTACCCTAAACTGATTTTGCACAGGAATTTTTTCCCCAACATCAGAAGGGTGATACAGAATACAGTGTTCTACAGATTTAAAGGGCCACTAATAGATAAGGAGGCTACTGAGAAATATACAGTGAGTCATATACCAGCAAAACCCCTTAGTTCTGTGGATAATTTTACAGAGTAAAATGCAACCTTTCTGAATTAAAAGCAAATTACAAGTCCATATGAAAAAGAAACTAACCACAAGGTTTTAATTCAGGACTTGTTTCTCTGGAGATAGATTAGCTGGTTGCTTCAGATGTTCAAGGCCACCATGGATCAATATGTTGTTTTGTGAGTGTGGTTGGTTGTTTTTTTGTGTGTAGTAAGCAGATGGGGTTATGTCTATGTGTGTACATGCTCATGTGTGAGTGTACTCACACTACAGCAACTGGAGGAAAAAAGAAATAGAACTCCAGCACGAATCACTAATCAGAATGAAAAATACTCGAGACCATTTGAGGATAAGCAAGAATCCAGTGATAATTATACCAGCCAGGCCTTTCTAATGAAAATACTGAATCATCCTAACCAAATAACAAGCGAATCAGAGTAACGATGAGATCTCTAGCTAAGGACAGACAAGAAAAGGAACAAGTAATGAGAAAATCGTGTAAATAAGTAGTTACATTAAAATAGTTAACGTAGGTATAGGCAAATATTCACAAGCAAGGGTTAACATTAAAAGATAAATTCTTGTTATAATCTAAGAGGAAAAAGTGCAACAATTTCAGCAAATCATATGAACAGAAAGAAGCAAGAGAGTGAAGAGAGGTAAATGTGAGCAAAAGACTCCATGGGTAGGAGAGAGAAGGAAAGGGCGTTCATCTGGAATCTTCATTTAGTTCAAAAAATTCAAGAGAGCTGGGCGTCAGCATGCATATATACACTCAGTGGCTCAAGATACATAGGACCAAGGGCATCAAAGTCAACCTTGACTGTCAGCCTGACGGGATTTAGAACCACCTAGGAGACAGATCTCTGCATGTGCCTGTGAGAAAATTTCCAAGGAGATTTCAATGCGAATGTAAGACCCACCCTGAATGTGAGGGTCACAAGCTGAGAACGTAGGCTGAATAAAGAGGAGAAAATGAACACAGCAACTTCCTGACTGTAAACTACACGTAACCAGATGCCTCACACTCCTGACGCCATGCCTTTCCCACCATGGCGAACTGAACCTGCAAGCAATTAACTATCAGGGTAAACCCTTTGTTCCTTAACCTATTTAACTCAGTTATTTTGTCATAGCGATGAGAAAAGTACCTAATAGAGCATCCCATCTAACAGACACTATTCATATGCCAGACATCCCAGATGTGTGTAATACTACCAACGTGTTCTGCTCATAGTACTGCATCACAAGTTTCCTCCAACCTTAAGGTACTATATGAGCCAGTAATCCCTGTAGAAGTGAAACTACAGAAGGAACCCTGGCCATTTGCCACCCAGCATAGTCTAGGATGCCTTCCATAATGGTGGGGGTCATGGAAGAGGTCCACATTGGTTTCAGCGTGAGGGAACGTTTGAGAAACAAATGACTAATTTCAAAAATTGTGATTTGAAAAGCAAACACAGACATAATTACTATGTTCAGTGTAACTGCCACAAAGTGGAGATAAAATGGATTTAAAAGAAAATCCAAATACTAGGAGACAGAAAAATAAAACACTGTATGATAGACCGCAAATCAGTTTAAAAGTAAAAATAGATGCTGGAGAGAAAATGAAATGGTGTAATAAAAAGAGAAAAGGAAATATTGTGGTAAAAGCAGATTCATTAAATTCCCACTCCAAAAAAAAAAAAAAAAAGACAAGAATGACAATACAAATCAATCTAGAATGAATTGTGACTTTAATTTCAAATACATCCAACACAAAAGGAGAAACAATTCATTAAAGAATCTGGTCATAGAGTTACACATACCAAACAACATAGGAGTAAAAACAGAGGAAGAACTGCCCAAACTTTAATGAGATAAATGTATAAGATGTTTACAACTATCAGAACAAAAGCTTCATGACATGAGATGTGAATACTTCCATGGACATGATATCAAAGATCCAGGCAATAAAAGCAGAATTAGACAAACAGACTATGTATAAATTAAGAACTTCCAGCTTGGTAGATTTGTGCGTCTAGAATTCCAGCATTCCAAAGACAGAGACTAGAGGAGTTTAAAAAATCCAAAGCTGGGCTGGAGAGATGGCTTAGCGGTGAAGCGCTTGCCTGTGAAGCCTAAGGACCCCGGTTCAAGGCTCGACTCCCCAGGACCCACATTAGCCTGATGCACAAGGGGGCGCATGCGCCTGGAGTTCATTTGCAGTGGCTGGAGGCCCTGGCATGCCCATTCTCTCTCTCTCTCTCTTATCTGCCTCTTTCTCTCTCTGTCTGTCGCTCTAAAATAAATAAATAGAAATAACAAAAAAAATATTTTTAATCCAAAGCTAGCCTGGGCTAATAGTCTGTCTTCTAAGATTTGTTTCTTTATTTTTTTTGTTTTTGTCTTTGTTTTTGTTTTTGTTTTTGTCTGTTGAGGTAGGATCTCACTCTAGCCTAGGCTGACCTGGAATTCACTATGTAGCCTCAGGCTGACCTTAAACTCACAGCAATCCTCCTATCTCAGTCTCCTAACTGCTAAGATTAAAGGCACGTGCCACCACATCTGGCAAGATTTGTTTCTTAAGAAATTGTCTTTATGAAACCTAACACTATGCACAATGGACATAAAGCAACAAAAAATAATAAATAGATAACTTCTGATATTAAAATGAAAAGGGGAAACTCACAGAATGGGAAAAACGTGAAAACCGTATAATGAGTAAGGAGATAGCGTGCAGAATATATTAAGAATGCCTAAAATTCAACAACAACTTTAAAAAGTTGCATAAAACTTGAACGGGCATTGCTCCAAAGAAGAGACACAGCTTTCTACTCTGGAAAAACCAAGTCATAAAGAAAGACAGAGCCAGAAAAAATGACCCACCGTCAATAGGAAAAGCAGTCAATACAATCAGACCTCTGCAGCGAAGGGCAATGGAAACTATCAAGCAGAGACTTCTAAGATAACTGTGATTCAAATGTAGAAGTGTCTAGAGAAAAAGACAAAGCACATGCACAAGCAGAAATTCAGCAAAACCCTGGAAACTTTTAAGCTATGTGAAAATTCTAAACACAGAACTTTATAACAAAGATGAAGTTACTCCTTCACTGATCTTGCAGCACAAGAGACATACTGCCAGAATGTGGAGACTCTTATAGGAACCAAAAGAAATCACTGAGAGTGAAAAATGAATAGATGGGAAAGAGAGAGAAAGGATCCAAGACCTGTGGAACAATACCAAGCAGTCAAGGTTCCACCGATACATGACAGAAGAAAGAAGGGAGAATAAGAAATGTTGGAAAAGTAGGAAAAGGACAGTAAATTACAGATAAAGCAAGTCAGAAAATTCACAGTAGTATAGTTACAAATGAACATATCCATCGTGTCAGAGTAAAATTGCTACAATCTAATGCTAAAGAAAAAACTTCTAAAATGTAGCCAGGGGTTATTATATGTAGAGAGCCAAAGATGGAACTGATAAACCATGTCTTCAGAACTATGTAAGCCTGAGGATAATGAAAACTTTCTCAGTGACATGGGAAAACTCTCCATCCCATGTTCTGCCATCTCAAAACCAAACACAAACGGAAATTTCACACAAGCAAAACCTGAACAGGTCACTGCCAAAAGAGCTACACTATACAAGATACTGAAATCATTTTCATTTTGTTGTTGTTTTGCTTCTTTTTTTAAAAATGCTTTTTGTTTATTTTTATTTATTTATTTGAGAGCAAAAGACAAATAGAGAAAGAGGGGGAGAGAGAGAGAGAATGGGCACGCCAGGGTCTCCAGCCACCACAAACGAACTCCAGACACATGCGACCCCCCTGGTGCATCTGGCTTACTTGGGTCCTAGGGAATCGAGCCTCAAACCAGGTTCTTAGGCTTCACAGGCAAGTGCTTAACCACTAAGCCATCTCTCCAGCCCTTGTTTCATTTTTTTTTTCAAGGTAGGGTCTCAGTCTAGCCAAGGCTGACCTGGAATTCACTATGTAGTCTCAGGGTGGCCTCAAACTCACGACGATACACCTACCTCTGCCTGCTTATTTATGTGTGTGAAAGAGAGAGAAAGAGAGGAGAGAATGGGGGCATCCTAGGGCCTCTAGCCACTATAAACTCCAGGCACGTGTGTCACCATGTGCATCTGGCTTACCTGGCTTCTGGGAAATTGAACCTGGGTCTTTAGGATGCATAGGCAAGCACCTTAACTACTAAGCCATCTCTCCAGCCCTAGTTTCATTTTTTTTTTCCCCACCAGGTTTCCTGAAGGTGCCCAGGATGCCCTCAAGCTCCCAAGCTCAAGAAATCATACTGCCTTGGGCTTCTGAGAAACTAATTGAGAGAAACGCTCAAAAGCATTTATTCATGAAAAAAAAATAACATAGTAGACAGAAATGTATATCTAGGCAAAGAAATAAAGGGTCTAGAACTAGCAAAAATGTGAACAAATATTTAAAAGAATATCTTAAATTTCTTTTTGTGTTATTGTTGCTGCTGTTCATTTGTTCATCATTTAATTTGTTTTAGATGTGGTCTCCTATTCCTCCAAGATTCCAACCTTCCACACACTGGGATTCCAAGCAAATACCTCCACACAACTCCAGTCTTTTAATTCCGTAAAGGTAATTTCTTGTATAAAGTATTTCAACAGCTGGATAAGGTCTAGGTCGGACATAATATACGAGTAAAACATAATAAAGAAAACAACACAAAAACAAGAGAGAAAAACATGGCAGTGCACTCACATAAGATGCTGGCATGGGTTAGAGAGATGTCTCGTCGTATAAGGCGCTTGCCTGCGCAGCCTCTGACATGAGTTTGATTCCCCAGTACCCTCATAAAGCCAGATGCCTAAAATGGCACATGCATCTGGAGTTTGTTTACAGAGGCTTAGGACACTGGTGTGCCCATTCTTTCTGTCAGTCTCTCTTCTCTCTCTCTCCTTGCAAATCAAAATGTATTTTTAAAAAAGATTCTGGAGTCATATAGGAAGGCAGAATGCGACAACTTGATGACGTATTATAAACCCCAACATAGCCACTGAATATAGAAATATGTGGGGAGCACTCATAATCCAAAGATAAGTATAAAACAGAATACCAAAAATAATTCAGCCAAAAACATAAAGAAAAAAAGCATGTAATAGAAGAAAGGGTGAGACAAATAAAAAAAAGTAAATATCAAGTCAAAAACAAAATCACATAAAATTACATTAATGTATAAATAGACAAAGCAGTCTATGTAAAGGCTGTAGGTGTCTGGCTGTAGATGGAACGAAATGGCAGAGTACTTGCTTAGCATAAACAAGGTTCTGGAATCTATCCCCAGCACCACACACACAAAAGTAAAATAAATAAAATCACATAAAGAAAGGAAAGGAGGAAGAAAATGAGGAAGAGGGAAGAAAGAAAGAAAGAAAGAAAGAAAGAAAGAAAGAAAGAAAGAAAGGAAGAGAGAGAGAAAAAAAAGAAAGGAAATAAAGGAAAGGAAAGAAAGAAAAAGGGGAGAGGGAAACAAGGGAGGGAAGGAAGAAAGGAGGAAGAAAGGGAAGAAGGGAGGCAGGCTGGCTGGCTTGGAGATTATAAAACTGGATTTTAAAAAGTAACATCCAGGCTGGAGAAATGGCTTAGCAGTTAAGGCATTTGCCTGCAAAGCCTAAGGATCCCAGTTCGATTCCCCAGAACCCACATAAGCCAGATGCACAAGGGGGTACATGCATCTAGAGTTTGTTTGCAGTGGCTGGAAGCCCTGGTGCATCCATTCTCTCTTTCTAGCTGTCTCTTTCTCTCTCTCTCCTATCTCTCTCTCTCTCTCTCTCTTTTTCTTTCTCTCTGTCTCAAATAAATACATATATATTTTTATAAAAGTAACAACCAACTTTAAAATTCTGTTTAAAGGAATAGTTCTATTACATTATAATAAAGGGATCAATTCATGCAGAAAAGATAGCAATCCTATGTCTATGAACATATAACATAGTTTCTAAATGAATAAAGTAAAAGTTGATGAAACTGAAAACATAATCAGACAAACATACCTGTACTGCAATATAGTGAATCTCATACAAGTTCTCAAGTCAACATTGTTTCCATCTTAAGAAACTACTAAAAAAAAAAAAAGCCAATGAGAATACAAAGGAAGAACATAATAAAGATTAGGCATCAATACCGAAACATAAAAAAGAACAAAAATCAAAGATATTTAAAGCTGCTTATTTACAAATTTGATTTTGAACTGATAAATCTTTAGCCAGATTGATCAAGGGAAAAACGGATCCTGGACACTATTAACAGTCATTTAAGAAGGAAGAGACAGAGACATCACTTATGGTCCTAAAACACTAAGAGAAAAGTAATAAGGTATAAACATAGGTCAATGAACTCCATAACTTAAATCACATAGTCAAACTCCTCAATCTGAATAACAGTGTATCTATTATACAAATTCATAGTTGAAAAATCTTTCTTCAAGAAGAGAAAAAAAGCTTCTAACCCCAGATGCTAATTCTACGCAAGGTATTCCAAAAACTAGAGGATGAAAAGCTTCTTCTTCAGTAGTTTTATGAGGCTGGAAATAGTCTTACATCAAAACAAACATATAAAGTATTAAAAAAGAAAGAAGAGAAATCTGACTACTAGCCCTCTGAAACAAACAAACAACAAAAAAAAAAAACAAAAAAAAAAACCATAAAGCTGGGTGTGGTGGCACAGATCTTTAATCTTAGCACTCAGGAGGTAGAGGTAGGAGGATGACCATGAGTCCAAGGCCACCTTGAGACTACATGTAGCGACTACATAGTGAATTCCAGGTCAGCCTGGACTATAGTAAAACTCTACCTTGAAAAGAAAGAAGGGAGGGATGGAGGGAAGGAGGGAGGGAGGAAAGGACATCCTTAACAAAATATTAGAAAACTAAACCTGAATATTTAAGACATTGCCCAAAACAGGAGAAGATAAACAGTCCAGACAAGTGGGCCTGTAATTCAAGGTAATAAGGAGGCACAGGCAGAAGGATCTAGAGTTCAAGGCCTGTCTAGGCTACAGAGTGAGTTCAAGGTCAGCCTGGACAAGTTAGTAAGGCAATGTCTCAAAATATAAAGCAAAAAGAGAGTTGGAGATAGAACTTCGTAGCACAGTGTTTGCCTATCATGTGTGAGGTCCTAGGTTCAACCCTCAGTACTACAGAATAATTAAATAAATAATCAGTTAATTAATATAATTGACTGTATACAGAGACTAAAAGGGAAAAGGTTATTATTTCCATGGGTATAAAATAGCAAAAAAAGAAAAACTATAATAGGGCTGGAGAGATGGCTTAGTGGTTAAGGTGCTTGTCTGCAAAGCCTAAGGACCCAGGTTCAATTCCCCAGTACCCATGTAAACCAGTGGCTAGAGGCCCTGGTATGCCCATTCTCTCAATATGCCTTTTTCTCTGTCCCTTTCTCTCTCATAAATAAATAAGTATTTTTTTAAACACTATAAGATATTTAGAAATAAATTTTAAAGAAAACGAGTGAATTGGGATAATAAAGTATCCAATAAATAACAGTAAAATGTTAATTATCCAGAAACATATATACTTTAATATAATCTACTTAAAATCACAACAGTGGCTTTGTTGTTGTTGTTGTTGTTGTTGTTGTTGTTTTGGGGTTTGTTTTGCACAAGTTTGACATGAAGATTGATAAAAATATTTGTTGCACATATTAGGTACATGTCTGAGAATACTTAAGAAAATATTTATGAAAGAATAAATCTGTTACTAGAGGATACATGAACACAAAAAAATATGAAAAATGTATAAAAACTGTATAATTTAAATTACCTAAGGAAAGGGCACCAAACTTCAAAACTGATGACACAATAGTACAGATATTGTATTAGATTGGACTCCCCTGCTATACAAATGTAACAAGTTCTTAATGGATCTGAGAGACCATACTAATGGAAAAAAGTATTAAATCTAGGTGTCAGTAGCACATCTGTTTTATCCATACAGAAATCCTTGAATGAAACAAAGCAGCAGACAAAGACAGAGGCGACTGATTTATGCAAGAATGTTAACTGTAATATTCCAAAGGTGCCCTATGTATTTACAATACAGATGGCAGATGGCTATCGTATATAAAGAATTCCCATAAAAGTACATCTTTTTCTAAAAAGAAAAAGATGAGCAAAGAAAAATGGAAGAACAAAGCCAGCCAGGGAATACTGAATAAAGTAGAAAGCAATCATCCTACTAGGAAAGCTTCCACTTCTACTGAGGGGAGTTCAGGGCAAAGGTGTGCACCAGCCTACTGGTGAGAATAGTAACTGCTACATCCTTTTCAAAGCAGTGCTTCACAGCCACAGAAACTGAACTCACAAGTCCATTTTAAGTGGAAAACAGCCTCACTGCAAGTCTATCCCATAGGGCTGTCAACACATTGCTCCACTGGTTTTTGGAGCAGGAATTAAAATGAAATTTGACAGATAGGTGAATAAGTAGACTGTAGAATGAATGAGCATAACTTAGAACACTTTGCCATGATCAGGGCTATAACAGCTGGGTAGAAAACTTACATTCATCAGTAGGAAGTGAAGAAGGATGAAAAGGAATTTAAAAAAAAAAAATCATCTCGGTATAACCAGAGAGCAAAAATACCTTGTATGCGTATATGGTGCTGGCACACATCTGGAGGAAAACATGAAAAGATGTGTAATGTTCTCATGACATGACCTGTGGTCAAAAGGAGCACTGCAGTTGGCTAGAGAGAGGAGGGGAACTAAGTAGATCAAAAGGGAGCTCTCCTTAAAGTCTCCATGAACATACACACACTTTTATTAAAAAGATAAATTTGTGAATATTAAATCTCTCCATGAAGGGAAGTTTCTACAAAACAAAGCTTATCCCTATAAATTTTAACTAGTGTGCCTTTGAAAAACTTAAATCGTGAAAGAAAAAGTAAACTTCCCAAAAAATAGAAATGAAAAAATTGGCGTTTAAAGACTGTAAGTACTGGGCTGGTGAAATGGTTTAGCAGTTAAAGCACTTGTCTGCAAAGCCAAATGACCACAATTCAATTCCCCAGGAACCACGTAGGCCAGATGGACAGTGTGATACATTTATCTGGAGTTTGTTTACAGCGGCTGGAGGCCCTGGCATGCCCATTCTCTTTCTCTCTCTTTCTCTCTCTATATCTATCTCTATCTCTATCTGCCTCTCTCTCTCTCCTAAATAAATAAGTGAATAAAAATAAGATATTTTAAAAATTCACACACAAGACTTAGTTGATTTAAAAAAATTTGTATTGGGGAAATGGCTTAGCGGTTAAGGCATTGGCCTGTAAAGCCCAAGGACCATGGTTTGATTCCCCAGGACCCACATAAGCCAGATGCACAAGGGGGCACATGCGTCTAGGGTTTGTTTGCAGTGGCTGGAGTCCCTGGCACATCCATTTTCTCTTTCTCTCTATCTGCCTCTCTCTCTCTCTCAAATAAATAAATAATACATTAAAAAAAGACTGTAAGTACCTATTGATGAGTAGGTCAGAAACATTAAGAGGATGACTTTGAAAGAAGCAAACATGCTGACAATAAGTGTGCAAAACATGCTTTAAATGGGAAAGAAATTCTAAAACCAATAGTACTTTGAAATCCCTAAAAAATAAATTTGAAAATGGCAATGACCTTTTTAGGTGCATTGTAGATCCAGATGAAGAAAGTCAAGTGAGGCCAAGCACACTGACCGGCCTTTCCTCTGGCTGCACACCTCTCTATGTGGCAGCGTGAAGCTGCTGCCTTGTGCACCTTCAGTTCTCAGCACCCAGCACAAGGCTCGGCACAGAGTGATGACACCGCCTCCCGCATCTCCAACAGCATGCTCCCGTCCACGGCTCGTCGGGATGATCTCCAGGCCATTACATGCGGAACCTTCTCATGACATTTCAGAACGCACTCGGGGAGGCTCAAGAATCCATCCCATGTTCACTGAGCAGCTTAACTTCTCTCATGCAACGGAGTCTTCCGGAAGTGTGCGATGAAATCAAAGGAACACCATAGTAGGATGAGGGAAAACAGAAAACAGACACAAAAGGCACTGTTTTGCTAGTACTGGTCATCAGGATTCCATTCTGACATTGCCACCTTCTAGTTTATGTTACCCTTCCCTGTAAGGTCTGCATCAGTAATTGAGTAGCATGTATACCCTCCACCTTAAAGATGATCAAGATCAAGCCCAAACCATTCTAAACCACCAAGCACTGAGCAATTTTTATTAGCCTGTATCACTCTCTCTCTCTCTCTCTTTCCCTGAGGTACGGTCTCACTTTACCTCAGGCTCACCTAGAACCCACTTTATTGTCTCAGGCTGGCCTTGAACTCAGTGATCCTCCTACCTCTGCCTCCCAAGTGCTGGGATTAAAG
This sequence comes from Dipus sagitta, assembly GCA_036346955.1. Classification (NCBI taxonomy): domain Eukaryota; kingdom Metazoa; phylum Chordata; class Mammalia; order Rodentia; family Dipodidae; genus Dipus; species Dipus sagitta. The sequence continues at coordinate 36,162,997 of CM070772.1, read as the reverse complement.
GCATGCACCAACCCACCACCTCGGTGTATTATCACATGTCTTGATGTCCAGGCTATTTATAAATAAAACAAAGTCATTCATTTAGCCTTGACTTTGTTTATTGTAGGCTATGGCATATTCTAACCCCACCATATTCAGCAGAGCTCAGTATGTGAAAGGAACCCGGTTAAGGTTTAGGATGATAGCTCAGTGGAGAAAGAGCTTGCTGCACAGCTCAGTGACCTGAGTTTGGATCCCCAGCACCCAATTAAATGCTGGGTGGGCATGTGCCACTCATGTAATCCCAGTCACCAGGGAGGCCATTCCTGGGACACGCTGCCTAGACAAGCCAAATAGGTGAGCTCTGCGTACCAATCACAGCTACTGTCTCAGTAAATAAGACGAGCAACCAGATGTCAACTTCTGGCCTCCACATGCACATACACAAATGCACACTCACACACGTACATACACAAATGCACACTCACACACATACATACACAAATGCACACATGTCCTCCACAGACACGCAAGCAAAAAGAACCCATTAAAGCCAGGTGTGGTGGCACATGCATTTAGTCCCAGTACTCAGTAGGCAGAGATAGGAGGATCGCCTTAAAATCAAGGCCACCCTGACACTACATAGAGAAGTGCAGGTCAGCCTCGGCTATAGTGAGACCATACTATACTGGGGGGGGGGACAAAGAACCCCATTAAATGCTTTTCACAGACTCATTAAAAGTTCACTTGTCTTATTATATAATCTCTCCCATTGAAGTATTTGGTTTGTTAGCTTCTTGTACCTCACACCTAAACAGAAGAGATAATCTATGTCCAAACAATGTAGTCGAACGACGTGACCACCTTGAGGGTTCTTTCCAAACAGCCCTTCTAGCAACACTTCTGATCAGCAGTTAAGGCACTTGCAGGCAAAGCCCAAGGACCCAGGATCAAGTCCCCAGTACCCACATAACTCCAGATGCACAAGTTGGCTCATGTATCTGGAGTTCATTTGCAGTGGCTAGAGGCCCTGGTGTACCCATTCTCTCTCTCTCTCTCTCTCTCCCCCCCTCTTTCTCTCTCTCTCTCTCTCTCCCTCTCCATCTTTCTCTCTATCTCTCAAATAAATAAAATAAAAACAAAGTTTAAAAAAATATGCATCAGATCCCATAACCAGTATAGAAGACCATCATTAGTTAGTATCACATAAGCTATAGTTCTTGAAATTTTATTGACCAGCCATTATTAGTTTTGTTTTGTTTCTATAGCTCAAATAAGCCTTTTCTAAACTCATCAGATGCCCTCCTGGCCAAGTACATACAAGGATCTAATTTTAGAAAAGAAAATTTTCTGGTTGTATTGCAAAGGAAAGCTCTTTGCCAAAACACAATAAAGATGTCAGTTCTAGAAGATAAAATAGAAAGCTTTGCAGCTGCCTAAGTGCCATTGCTGTTCACATTTATCATTTGTAATGCTTATTTTTTCTATAAAAAAATCTCTGGGGGCTGGAGGAATGGCTTAGTGGTTAAGGCACTTGCCTACAAAGCCAAAGGATCCAGGTTCAATTCCCCAGTACCTGCATAAGCCAGATGTACAAAGTGGCTCATGTGTCTGGAGTTCATTTGCAGTGGCTGGAAGCCCTGGTGTGCCCATTCTTTCTCTATTTGCTTCTCCTCTCTCACAAATAAATAAATATAAAAAGTAAACTTGTTCATAAAGGAGTTTTGACATACACCCAAAAACACCTTGAGCCCTTCGAGTCCCAGACAGAAACACTTTTCTTCCCATATACTTCATCCAAACAACTTACAAAATTTGATCTACTAATGGCAAATTACTTTGCATTATAATTTTATATACTAGTCATGCTTCTTGGTTTTCAGATTGAATACATATATAAAATGTATATACATAAGCGTAGGTCAAATGGATAAGTGGAGCATTTTTAGTAAAAATAAGAGTTTTTATGACTTTCACTACATCTCTAGCTTTAATAGCTTCACCCACTAGCATGATGAACAGTCGCCAGAATTATAGGGCTACTATAACTACCATCACGGAATACCTTGCAGCAGCCTCCTTCTAAAATACCTGTTCTGACAAGGTCTTCCAACTTGTTTCAGTACATAGATCAGCAAACATGTGATTGGCTTCTCTGCTGAAGTAGATATTGTAGTAAAAGTAGTCTACACAGTTGGCAAACCAATATACCTATGGCCAACAAAGCAATAAAGTCTCTAAACAATATTGAATGCAGTATATTTCTATTCTTGCTCTACTCCTCAAGATTAACTCTGGAATGTTCTATTGCATGCTAGGAAAAACATAAGAGTAACATGAGCAAAGCTCAAGGTATTCAAATCTCTGCCCTAAAGCTAACATGTTATTTATTGCTCACAATCTGCTTCCAAAACCTCAAAATTGAATCAATACACAGAGTTTATAATAAGACAGATATAACATAGTATCTCTAATAAAAAAGAAATAAGCATATAGGGCTGGAGGGATGGCTTAGCAATTAAGGCACTTGCCTGCCAAGCCGAAGGATCCCGGTTCGATTCCCGAGGACCCACGTAAACCAGATGCACAAGGGGGCACATGCATCTGGAGTTCGTTTGCAGTGGCTGGAGGCCCTGGTGCACCCATTCTCTCTCTCTCTCTTTCTCTCTCTCTCTCCTTGCCTATTTCTGTATCTCTCTCTCAAATAAATAAATAAAATATTTCAAAAAAGAAATAAGTATATAATATAAATATCCCCTATATACCACATGGCACATCATTTCACAAATAGAACATTCATATTCCATGACACAAATACATATATGATAGCAATATCAATGAGTATGTTGTTGAAAGAAAGGAATCTCAGATTTTAAATCTCATATGTTATATTTTAAAACTTGAACAAAATTCAAATATGGCTCTCTCTCCCTCTTGGCTACCTGACCATCACTCCTGACCCTCCAGGTTCTGGTGAGTTTCCCCTCATCTTGACCAGACTAGGCTGAGACAAGAGGAGAAAACCCCTGACTCCTACTCCTACTCCTACATGGGCTCTCTAGCCCCTCCTGCCCTCCATGTGGCAGGAGTTCTCTGCACTTTCTTTAATTTTCTCTGTAAATCTCCTTTCGTATTTCTTCCTGGCCCACCACATGTGCTCTCAGACCATGTAGGTGTATTCCTTATCCTTCCCTTCATTCTTTACTTCCTTCAATAAATGTAGTAATTTAATAATTAAAAACTAACACAAATATGTAAAATTCAAGAGACTATAAATTTTTTTAAAAAGAGATCATTCCTAAACACTGGAGGAATTTATAAACCCCACAATCTAATAAGTACAATCATTATAGTACTTTGCATGTTCTGCAACTTTATTCTTTTTCACAATTCACCAGTTACTTCCATTAACTCCTTTCAGTAAAGACTTGCCACTTAAAGCACTTAGTAACTTTGGTCTCAATTGCCTATCAATGTAATAAGCCCTGCGGTTCTAACTGGAAGCAGCACTTTTAATTTTTCCTTTTTCAATTTATTTTGTTAAAATAAAAGTTTAAGAACTTTTTAAGGCTGTAAAGATGGCTCAGCAGTTAAGGTGTTTGCCTGCAAAGCCTAACAACCCAGGTTTGATTGCCCAGTATCCACGTAAAACCAGGTGCACAAAGTGGTGCATGCAAGTGGACTTCATTGCAGTGGAGGCCCTGGGGTGCCCATTCTCTCTGTCTGTCTCTCTTCTTTCTATCTCTCTTTCTGCTTGAAAATAAATACATAAATAAATAAATACATCCACCAAATGATGTTAATTAATCAAAATCAAGTGTATAAGAGGACTTTCAGAATTACCACATGGCTAGTCCATGAGCCAATAATTTGAACATCAACACTACACAAAAACAAAGGATGATTAGCATGTGTTTACTACAAAGTACATACTGAATAAACCAGCACATACAAGGCACAAGCCTGACTTCTGAATTACATCAGATGCATAATAAGGAGGCACTCACTGTTTCGTTGTAAGCATTCATTATGAATGTCTGTTTCATCAATGTATTGGAGCAGACTGGTATTTATTGAGCAGGAAATGCATAAAATTCTATACTGATGTTTTAAACCACTCTGGACTTGCTGACATCATTTGCTTCTGGTTTTCTTTACTCTTGAGTAGATGGAGACTGGGAGAACTAACTCGTCCAGTGAGATGGCTGAAAAGTAGATAGCTTAATATTTCACATCGTAGCACTTTAGTCCAAGATACTACACAGCGTCTTTGTGCAAGAAGAAAAGAGCAAGATTCAAGAAAATGCAGTGAACTGGAGGAATAGCCAATAGAGTTGAATACAATGAGGAAGACATGGTGTAGGCAGGAAAAGAAGGTGGCAGTAGCATTCCTCTCCTGAATGGATAGTTAATCATATGGACTGTATCACGACTGTCTTCATTTGTTCTCTCAATGGGATTTCAGAACTTACTGTGTCTCAGGCATCACACTAGGACTCTGTGTATGCCACTACAAGTGTCTCGGAAACATATTCATTTCCTGCTCTCAAGGGCCTTATTACTGGGAGGGACCAAAGTAAATCAGTCAGCAATCAGAAACACGGAATCAGAGAATACAGGCTAGAACTCAGCGTATTCTGAAACAGAGAAGGGTGATAAATAGCAGAATTCCAGAGAAAACGATACTGATGTTCACAGAGAAAATTATAACATCAACAGGAATCAGGAAAGATGTGCTTGCAAGAAGAAAAGAGTCTAAATGAATTACAATGAGTGGTTTCTTTGAGTCTGTTACTTTGTGCTTATAAGAATAGTGTTTGGGGGCTGTAGAGATGGCTTAGCAGTTAAGGCATATGCCTGAGAAGCCTAAGGACCCGTGTTCAATCTCACTCTGGATCCCACATAGCCAGACACACAAAAGTGACTCAAGCACGAGGTTGCACATGCACACTAGGTGGCGCAAGTATCTTGAGTTCAATTGTAGTGGCTGAGGCCCTGGCACCAATTATCTCTAAGTAAATAAATAAATAAGAATATAGTGTTTGGGCTGGAAAGACGGCACAGAGGTTAAGACCCTTGCCTGCAAAGCCTAATGACCCATGTTTGATTCCCTAGTCCCCACATAAAGCCAGATGGCAATGTAGCACATGTATCTGGTGTGCATGTGATTTATTTATTTCTGTCTCACTCACTTTCACCTATCACCTTCTCTCTTTCCCTTTTATGTCTCTCATCTCTCTCTCTCTCTCCTTGCAAATGAATAAAATATTTTTTTAAAAAAAAAGAATAAAGTGTTTAGGCAGTTTACCCATCAACTTCATTACTGTTTAACTTGATAAAATGTAGTTAGGGAGAAATGATGTCAATTAATTTTCTCAAATTTGTATGTGTAATAGAAGTGCATGAAGGAGAAATGTGATTATAAGTTAAACATGCAGCTAATAAATTTTCAAATAACCTCACAAGGCTCCTGTCATCTAGTTTTCTTTTCTATGCACTTTCAGCCATGTATGTTACCAGGCTCAATTCATAGAACAAATGGAGACCTATAGCTCTGTTCTTTAATAAATCGTAAATTCTAGGATTCTATTCTTCTTTAAGTAAGGCTGTTTAATAACCAGCTGATAGGAGCTCCAGAGAGGTCATCAAAGGAGTCTGAAGATTTTCATTCTATAATCGCTGTTGATCTTCACTCATATTTCTATAAAGAATCATTAAAATATATTTTTATGCATGCTTTAGAAGAGCCCAGACATGCCACCTGCATCACATAAATGTTAAGTCACATTAGTGACATAGAAACTCAAGACTGACTTTCTCAAGGTCACAAAGCAAATCTCTGATAAAGACAGGAATGGAATTCACGACCTTTGACTGCCAGTGGTTTTCTACCCACACTCGGAAATTCCTTCTCTATAAGTGTCATTTATAAGCTCACTCTGGGAAGCTGGGAAGTCCATCCCTTTGGTGGGAAGGATGTCGGGGGAGGTGGTGAATGGAGGGCCAGAGGAATCCTCCTGTTGAATCAGTCTGCACACCAGCACCCTATCGTTTTCCAAAGTGACTTCTATCCACATTACCTCATTTAACCCTGTACCACAGTTCAGAAATTTAACTAAGGTCATTCTAAATTAGTAAGCAAGAAAGGCAGACTCAAACTGAGACATTTCTGCTACCAAAATGTGTCCCCACTCCAGGATACTTTATTTTAGAGAATATCTGACCACAAAATGAATGTCTTTTTATTTCATTTTTATGATAATTTATTTTGATTGTCTTTTGAAGACAAAAGCTCATGTACTATTTTACGATGAGTTATCTTGGTTGTTTTCTCTGGCATAAGGTGCATGTCTACTTTTTATGAATTAGTTTGTATTCAACTTGTTAATCTCAAAGTCAAAGAAGCATTCCTAAATGCACAATTTAATCAAACAGACTTGGAGTATTTTTCCTTCATTACCTGTGTGGGGAGCTGGTTACTATATTGGTCGTAATGTTAATGGAGTGGGAGGATAAATACCAATATAGAAAGAATATTAAAAACACATGTATAAATATAAAATTTATGCATGCATGTATTCATATGAAAATAGCAAATTGATGTTTATATATCATATGCATACGTACCATCACAAATATTATTAAAAGTTATACATCCTTAAAAGCATGGCAAATGTTATACCTGGGGAACAATCTCGGGCTGTCAAAGCCAGCAGGTAGTAATCATAGCCTTTACTGGGAATGAGAAAGCTAGCTCAAAGATCTCCTCGTCTTTTCTTTCTCACCTTCCACTCAGCCAGACCCCCACTAGGCGTTGTGCTGCTCATTCAGTACCTAGTCAGCAAGACTGATGGGAGGGACACGTCCAATTAAAATACACACTAATAAATATGCAAAAATATGCACCATGAGATTAGCAACAAAAGCATGGTTGTAAGTTGTCCACAGGGCAGAAAGAAAAAAAAAACCATAGCAGAGCAAAATTCTTCGGGAGAATACCCTGTCATCTTCTGCCAGACCAAAACAAATTTTTATAGAGCAGTGTGATTACTCAAGTAGCCACTTTGTGACAATAAACACCCCAAACCGAGAAATCCTTCTGTAACCTAATTACGGAGAATACAGAGAGAAAGTAACCATCTAATCCACAGCATGTGTCCTCTACCACAAGAACTCAGTAGCTGACATGGCTCGGGGTGTGGCTGGTGTGGTCCCTGGAAATGAATTCAGCCGGGTTGAAGTCAGACACAGGGCTCTCTGGACTTGGAAGCTAGAACCTAGCAGGTCAGACAGAGCTAAGAGCAGCTGACCTTCCTGGCAGTAGGGCAAGGTCCATCTGTGAGCTCCCATTGGGCTTCAGGGAGGAGTGGGTGTGGTCCGTGAGTTAGGGCTATGGTTAGAGGGTGTGGCCAGTGACTTAATTTTAATATTTTTACTCTTATATTCTGTACACATTTAAAGCAGAAAGCTGTGCGTACCCACAAACTGAAAACTTAACGTTGTGGGTTCAGAAAAGCAAAATAAGCAGGGTGTGGTGGTACATGTCAATAATACCTACACTCCAGAGGCAGAGGCATGAGGGCAAGGAGGAGTTTAAGGCCAGCCTCCACTACATGAGTTCAAGGATAACCCAAGCTACATTTTAAAAAATGATAAACAAGAACACTGGACAAAAATAAATGTATTCCAGTATGCTATCACACATTTTCAAAACATCAATAGAACAGACTGACAAATGCAATTTATTTCAGAATTTATAAAAAATAAAGGTTACTTCCTAAACAACAACAGCACCCAAGAGTAAGTTTGTGAGTTTCAAGTGAGTTCTCTTAATATTACTATTTTTTTTTTTCCAGACGGGGTCTGGCTCTCTAGCCTAGACTGACCTGGAATTCACTGTTTCAGTGCGGCCTCGAACTCACAACGATCCACCTACCTCTGGCCTGGGATTTAAGGCATGCACCACCACGCATGGTGCCGTAACTAATTTTGTACAACTATTTCATATTATTATACAAACTACAGATAGATTTGTGAACTTTCCCCAAATATAAGGAAATCATTTTGCATGCCAATTTAATGTGTTTGCTGTTGTTTAATTTAAATAAATATGAAATTCCATTATTTTAATTTTGTGTAATTGGACAAAAGCACCCAGGACTTTATTTCATATGCTCAGCTGTTTAAAAGCGCCACCTAAGGGGGTAAGGTTATTCAAAACTTTAGATCAAACCATAATTCCAATTCAAAATGCCTTCAGTCCAGGTCTGGAGGCCAAAGTACTTAAATCATCTTTGCTGAGATAAAGCACGGGAGTGTTTAAGATCATGTTATTTGATGAAGCGGCTCACAGTCTGTCCGCTTTCTGGGCATCATGATATAACTTCGACTCACTCTCTCTCTCTGAAGCTGGAAAAATGTGTTTCTCTTTGCAAGAAGCCAGAAGCAATCTCTGAGCAGCATATATATTTGTTCAGGAGCAGAACACTGGCTAGTCTGCGCCTGAGGCTTGCTCTCCCACTGACGTCTAGCATCCTGACTTGCTCTCCCTGGGCCTTTCAGTACACACACACAGGCTAGGCTGCAGTTGTAGTAAACAACCACCAGCCAAGAGTTGCTAAGGTCAAGGTCTCAACCACTATACTAGGGCCATTTCCTCCCAAGTGACACTCATTTGCTTGAGAAGGAGCTTTCTAGAGGTGAAAAATATATGCTATGGATTCACAATTTGCATTCAATACACAGTAACAAAAAAAAAATTCTCCCAATAAAGTTTAGCAGACCGAAGTTTCTTTGAAAATATGCCTTACGAAGTTGTAAATGCCTAAAGAACTTCAATAATAAACAAACAACCAAACAAAAATCCCTTGAGGATGCTGTGTTTAACCTGACATGGCAATGCAAGTTCCCATAAGTTATGACATTTTCATGAGAAAACATTTTAATTGCCAGTTTAAGTATATTTCATAATAATCACAAAGTGGCAGAATAAACCTTTTCCCCCAAATGTATTACTTGCTTCTGACAGCCCTTGTATGCTCAAAATGCTCTCTCCCAAACTCAAATGAGCTTAATATATTCAATCCAGGTATCAAGATGGACCAGGCTACAGGGATGAATATGTAACTTACACAACTGAAATGGCTGCCTTTCAACATCCTATTCCTACGCAACAATCTACAGTTAATTTTTTTTCCTAACCTAAAAGTAGAGCCTTTCATATAACCGATTTCTACGTCTTTTTTTTTTTAATATGAACAACATGCCAATGAGGTCTGTGAATAGAAGAGCTTTTCTCTGAGAGAAGGGCAACTATTGTAATTAAACGCCAGTTTTAAAAGCGTTTCTTAGAAGATGGTACACTCTCACTCTTCCAAGTGACCACTTCTATTCCCATCACAGACTGCTGCTTGCTAAAAGGCACCAAATTCATTTCAAAGCATTTACTTATCTCAACAACTCTGTGCTCCACTAAGAAAAGGGCATGGAGACGTCTAGGTGGATTTGCGGAATGACGTGTATTTGATTGGCAGATGTCTACGAAGCAACTAGATGCACACGCACTAAATGTAAATAGAGCTGCCCGTCTCCCGGGTGTTACAGGGAAACAGAAGATATTAACGCCGAGTTAAAATATCTTGGTCTCGGCCGAGAATTCTATTATCCAGGAGAATTATTTAAAACAACCCTTACAGTGGGAGACTTAAGCCATCCATACAGTTAGAGTGCTGACAATACTAGCCACACAAAACTGTTTATCCAGATCACACATTCCGTCGTACTAATACTCTTTAACTCAACAGTCAGCTTTTATCAGCTGAATTAAGGTTATTACCATTAAAGTATGCAAAACTCGAAGAGCAGGGGGGAAGGGAGCTGGGGAGCTACAGGGCATATAACAAAGGAATTGGTACTTTTTTCCCAGGCATTTGCCTCAAATTCACTGGGAAACAAAACTGTTGAGTGCACCCCACCCTTTCCCTCAAAGATAAAAGTTTGCAAAGTTCTAGCAGGCAGTTCTCTACCCAACAAAAGCAGGACAGATTCTCCTTGTTGATGAGCATCTAACATGAACACCAAGTAATGTCGCGGGAGGTCAAGTCAGAGCCCTTGGGAGCGAGCTTGTAAGGCAAGAAGTGACTCCCAGGCCAGCTCCATGGGCTTCCGGGGAACCCAGGTAGCCCTGCAAAAGTTGCCCCTTGTCAACTCCAGCCAGATCCTCTTTAATTGAAAATAACAGCCACAGGCCAGCCCCTGGCTACTTGCATGGACCAGGCACTGTAGCAAGTGACAGTTACACATCATTACGACCAGAGACAATCATGAATGCAGCTCCAGGACCACAATTCGTGCCGGCAGTGTTATCTCCGCCTTAACCCTTTCCCCTCCACTCTCCAGTGCTGGCTCTCGCTCGCTCGCTCTCTCTCGCGCGCGCACACACACACATACACACACACACAGCCCGCACGGCCCCCAGTGCACAGACAGCTATTCATCCAACCCGTCTATTCCTCGGGACCAACTACTTCCACAGCCCCCCCTCACACACACACACACACACACACCCAACCCCATTCAACCCTGGGGTTTATTTCTCATCCTCGGCAACTGTCAAGCAAACGCTGCAATCAACAATCCCACTTCGAGTGGGGAAAGCTTTTTTTTGCTTAATTCACGTTACTTGCTAAGTTCTTTCTCAAATGTTTAGGGGAGTAGGGTGTGGGGGGGGAGAGTAACCTCCCTCTTTCTTCTCCACGAATCCGACCGCGCCGCTGCTTGCTCCGCAACAGCATCGCCCTTCCCCGGTCCCCCCTCCAACCCTCCCGCTTCCCAACACTTTCCCCCTCCTTTAAGAACACAGACCAACCAAAATGATTTCACTTGAGCAGATGTCATAAGGAAAATAAAACATGTTAAGAGAAATACGGTCTGATTTGGGACGGCAAGAAAAAAAAAAAAAAGGAGGGGGTTGTTTATTTTGATAAGAAACGGAATCGGCACAGACCTGAACAGAAGCTGCAGAGCAGGAGAAATTGTTTTCTTTCCCTCACACAGAGTGTCTCTCTCTCTCTCTCTCTCTCTCTCTCTCTCTCTCTCTCTCGCCCTTTCTCTCTCTCTCTCTCTCTCTCACGCGCGCACACACTCACACACTCACACACACACACTCTCTCTCTCCCCCGAGCGCGCGCGCGGCGTCACCCCGCGCACACTCACTCACACGCACACGCACAAGCAGAACCTCTCAGCTGCTCTCTGCAGTGCTCAGGAAATGAATGGGGGGCAACCCGGGGAAACTGTTGTACTTGCAAATGACTTACCCGGATCACATGATGCGCTAAATGTAGGGTGGGCCGGTGGGTGGAGGGAGGCATCCGAGACGCGAGCCCCGGGTCTAGCGTGGGGAGCCTCGCCAGGCCCGCATCGAATTACCCCGGGGCCCAGCCGAGGGGGTTGCAAGACTCCGCGCGTCCTCCCTCCTCCTCCTCCTCCTCGCTTGCAGCCCGCAGCTCAGGAAACCGGAGAGGCACCGGGGGGTGGGGCGGGGCGGGGCGGGGCGGGGTGGGGTGGGGTGAGGTTGGGGTGTGAGCGTGTGTGCGTGCGTGAGTGTGCGTGTGTGTGTGTGTGTCTGTGTGTGTGTTGGGGAGGAGGTGAGAGGGGGGTGAAAACACCAAACCCCTAAACAAAAGAGCTCCTGGTCCTCCTCCCCAGAAACAAAGCCCCGCCGCTGCGGGCGAGCCCCGGGGTGGGGCCGAGGGCGGGGGCGGCGGCGGGGAGGGGCTCGCTCAGCAGGCGCTAAGTCGCTTTATTGCCATAAAATGGGCACCCCCCCCCTCCCCTCACAAACACTCCAAGCCGCTCCGCCCGAGGATTAGGAGGCGGGCTCTGAGTGTGATGGTTGAAATCCCCTGTGGGAAACTAACCCCTCCCCGATCGCAGAGGTAGAAGGCAACACCCACCGCCCGGCCCTGGCCAAGCCAGGCTCCGCCGCGCGCCCGGGGCGCAGGCTGGGGGTAGGCGTGGGGAGAAGGGGGTGCGGTCCGCGCAGCAGCCACGCCGCCCTACCCCTGTCCCCGCCCCGGGCCTCCGGGCCTTGGCTTCACTGTCACCTGCACCACCTTGCAGCGGCTCCCCGGCTTCCCAACACATGGCCCCTGGAGCTCTGGGAGCCTCGGGCCGGAAGGGAAAGGGACCCTGGGGAGGGGGGTTTCTGGCGGCAAGAGGGACCCCCTTGCTGGCAACTCGCCCGGGACGACCCTAGAGCCGTGCGGCCAAAAAGTGCCCTCTTTTGTTGTCACCGCGCCTTAGGGAAAGAATTCGGAGACAAATAGAGAGCGCCGAGCCCTCCCGGCTCCCGCCCCCTTTCCCCACCGCCGCCCGGTTGGGGGCGTGCGAGGGGGGGGGTCCCCGCGGTTGAGCCGCCAGCGAACTTGGAAAGGTGTGGGCGGAGCCGGCCGAACCGGCGGGGTCCGCCCCCCCCCCCACGGTCAACAATGGGGTACAGGGTCCGGTGAGGGTTGGGGGGGGAGTTGGCACAGCGGGCGGCTTTCCGGGGCATGGGGCTGGGTGGCACGGGTGGAGAGGGCCGGGAGAGGTGCAGCCAGGGAGATCATTGTTTAGGTTAGGGAGCGACGCACGCTGCGGGCGAGGCGGGGGCGTCTCCTGCCCGCACTTCACCTTGGCGGGCTAGACGGGGGCGAGGTGGCTGTGCGTGCCTCTCCGAGCGACGGGGCGCCTGCCGGAGCTGGCCAAGTGCGGTGGGGTTAGGGGACGCGCACAGGGAGGGAGAAGGCAGCGGGAGCCGAACTGGGACCCTTGCCAGGGGCTGTGTAGGGGGGGGGGGTCGCGGGGACAGACCCCTGCCCTGCCAAGCCAGAGGAGCGCGCAGCTGGAGCTCGGGGCTGGATCCCTTCCCCGGCTGCTGCTCCTGCCCAGCCCGCGCGCTCCGGGGAGCGGAGCCACGGGATGCTGGGGCGCGCGAGGGAGGCGAGGGCGCGGGGTCAGGCCGTGCCGCAGGGTCGGCGGGGGCGGGGAACAGATGATGCGGAAGCGGCGGGGCGGGGTGCCTCTAGTGGGACTGGCCTTGGGGAGGTGGTCCCTGAAGGTCGGGCACAGTGGGCGTTACTTTCTTGCCACCTAGGTGAGCGCCAGGGTGGGCCCGGTGCCCCTTGAGCCTGGCTGGCGTGGGAAACCGCCAGGGACCCTAGAAGGCGGGGCAAGGGGAAGTTTGTGTAGGAGAGAAAAAAAAAAAAAAGGTTTGGAGTACTGTGGCATAAAAGTAGGGTGGGGAGAGTAAAGAGGGAGAAGCCAGGAAACAGGAAATGAGAGCGAAGGAGCAAATTCGAGCCAGGAAAAAGAAAAAAAAAAGTCAATTTCTACATCTGTGTGGCACCATGGCATTTTCCTAACACTGACGTCCCGGGGTGCGTTATTAAGGAAAACAAAAGCGGGGCACCGCCTGGTGCAGTCTGCCCCCCCCCCCCCGCCACGTTATGCAGTGAAGGAAAACGGGAAAGGTGACCCAGGCTGCAGGAGGACACCACCCCCCACCCTCCGCGCCGCCCCGGGGCCCCTTCCCAGTCCTGAGCCACTGAATCCGCGGGCCTACAGCTTCTTGGCAACGAAACTGGATTGAGAGGGGCCAATGTGTCCTGGTTAGAAGGTTTCGAAGAACCGCAAACGAGTTAAGTGCAAAAGTGTCTAAAATTTGTGGAGCACTCCTCCAGGGATGTGGCCTTGGAAGAGAAAGCTGGTATTGGGAAACCCAAAAGAAAAATGGGACTGGGGGCCTGAGGGTGGGCTACTGGGGTGGGAGTCTGAAAGCAGCTGCAGACCCCACCCTACCCTCGGTCTGATCTAGCGAGGAGGAGAAAACAACCCTTTCCCCCTCTCTCGCATGTGGATAGAAACACGAGAAGTCAAGTTTGGGGGGAAAAAATAAACGGCAGGCTATCAACAAATGTGCAGTATTTTAACGAAATCCTCGCCTTCTAGTAGGAGCCCAGTAAAGTTTCCCTGTAGGTGGGGCTGGGAGAGGCGGGGAAGGATGCTATAAGAAATTATGTCATCTTGGCACTCCTGGTGCAGGCGGCTCTTTCTCAGTAGAGTACCTAGCAGATCATAAATATATTCTATAGCGACTGCTTCCTTCCATACATGGGAAAGCGAACTGTCCCCTCCCTATAGCCGCACCCTCGCCCATGTTAATAGAAAGATTTGGAAATAAACTCCAAGAACCCATTCCAGAGGGGAAAGGAATATTAAGGGCAGGTCAAGGTTAGTATCTGGAGTCTGGATAGGGCATGTGGTTAAATGAAGGAAGTACACCAAGGATTGGGGGAAAAATGCTAGCAGTTTTTTTTTTGTTTTTTTTGTTTTTGTGTGTGTGTGTGTGTGTGTGTGTGTGTGTGTTTTAAATGTTGACATTAAGTAGGAATACAGAAGGGGGAAAGAATAAGAAGAAAAATACAAGTTTGGAAGGGAGAAACTTCACTGTGTAAACGGGATGGGTGTGAAAAAGCAAAAAGTGATTTACGAAGCTTGGGTATTATTGGGAGTGAAATCATTAATGCACCGTGTGCACCCACCGCCGTCATACATTCCCAATGTAGTTCATATATTTCTGACCCTGCATAGATCTTAAAACTTCAGGCGTGGACAGAAAGGAGTGAGATAAGGAAACAGGATACTACCCAGCGAAGCTTGGTGCATTTCTCCATGTTTAGATCTTTCTACTCTTTCCTGCAAGTGCATACCAGCATTTGAGGAATCAAAACAAGTAAAGATGACAAAATTATCTTGCCAAGAATGTGTAGTTCTGACAATATAAAAATTATGGAGAGAAAAATGGAGTCTTAAGATGTCAAGGTTGAATGTATCTATGAAATCTAATCCAATATAATGGTTCAATGGGGTTTAAAATCAAAATGATTTGAGTCAAAGAGGATGGCCCATTTACCTACTTACCTAGTCTTTGTTATCACAATAGCCAAAGGAATAATGAATTAACGAAGTGGATAAAGGGGGGGGGTATTCTGAGTTATTAAACATGATGTATATGTTGGATTTCTTTCAATGAACAATGTCCAGAAGTGAGTACTCCTTCAACACCTTTAAAGAAGACAATTAATATGGTCAAAATAAATAAAATGGCAAAGCTTACAACTAAAGATTTTTAAATTATTAATAAAAAAAATATTACTGTGATGGTCTGAGTCCGGTATCTCCCACAAACTAGTGTGTTTGAAATGATTGGTCCCCAGCTGGTGGCATTTTGGGAGGTGCAGCCTTGCTCTAGATGGCTGTATTGGGGGACAGCCTAGGGGGGTTATAACCGACTCCCCCTTGCCAGAACTCAGCTCACTCTTCTGCTGCTGTTTTCCTCCTGCTGTGGTAGAGGTCATGTCTAGTTCTGTTCATGCCATGTTTTCCCCTACCATCAGTAAGCATCTCCTGGAGACTGTAAGGTAAAATAAAACTTTCCTCCTATCAGCTGCTTTTAGTCAGGTGCTTCGTACCAGCAATGAGAAAATAACTAAAATTACCTACCCACAAACGTTCTGATAGTTCTTATTCTTGGCCAGCAGGGAAATCTATAGTATTAAGAGGGTTAAATCTGTACCATGCCCTTATTTCTGTAAGGTAAAAAAAAAAATTCTCTTCAATGTGTGTGCAAGTTTAAAGTTGTTAAACCTTTGGATTAATGAGGACAAAGATTGCATGGATGATTTAACACGAAATCTGAGTGAGGCTGGGGGAAGAAAAAAAGAAACAGTCCATTTCAGACATAACGAACAGTTTTGAAAGATCAAAATTAATTCTAAGTGAAAATACAAGTGAATCCTACTGCTCTAAATAAATTTCATAAACAGTTCTGATCTTCCCTAGGGCTAACCTTGCAGATGTGCTGTTAAATTGTCACTGCCTATATTTTTTCATATGTCATATTTTGGCAACAATGTGCGAGAAAGAAGAATTCTGTTCAAGTATGAGAGAGGCATGTGAAAGTCTTACTAGAAATACAAACAGCTGGTGGAATGTGATTACATGCTAAAAAGCATGTTTTGATTTGGATAGTAAGCTATGAAAATTAGGAGAAAAAAAACGTCATTTCATAACTTTGTTTTCTTGCAAACTCTATAGGTTTTGATTCTTCCATGTAAATATCTTCACATCTTGGCTGCTTCCTCTTTTCCAAGTTCCTCCAGTCATTTTCTTCAGACCTCTTCCCGCCTCCTCACCATCATCTCAACCCCTAATATCTCCTAGCTATGTACTTCCTGGCCCTCCTCCCATTGTTCCACTCCCAAACTCCCAACACCACGCCTGAATTACAAACACAAATTGGCACACACAAAAAGCCCAAATGATATATAAAGACTTTGCTCAGACTTTCATACCTCTTACTGCCTCTTCTGACGTTGGCATCAGTTTGCCATGGCCCAGCCACCCTGGATGTCTTTATTCTACTGAATAGTTCTTCTGTCTCCTCCCACTGAATCCTCCAAAAACTGATGCCATGGAATTCCTGCTGCAATGTGCATGTAGCCCATTCCCTCATCAGCAACAATAACAACAACAAAAAAACCTCCGAGGTCCTTTCTTAATGCTTCTTTGATTATAATGGAAAGAATACCTCAATCCCTATCTAGCTACTTTGTACTTTTTATGAGTCTCATTTTTTTTCACCTACTTAAATATTTCCTTCATATTGCTTAACATTTATTAGATGTTTATGTAGATCAAGGTGAGACATGCCGGCGCCGGAGTAGGCATTCAATAAATGTGGATTCCTTGCTTTGTTCTTTGAGTACTTTTATATTTCTGCTTCCCCTGATTTGTGAACCTATTACGGGTATATTGAGAATAGGAGTGTTTGTGTGTGTTTGTGTGGGGGGGGGAGGTGGGTATGTGTGTGCGTGTGTATGCATATCTGTACGTGTGAGCACAAGTGTGTGTTCACACATATATGCACTATGCATCTACAGGCCCGAGATCTGTCTTGCGTGTCTTTCAAAATTATGCTTCCAAGTTATTTATTTTTATTTATTTATTTATTTTGAGACAGAGTCTCTTGCTGAACCCAGGACTGACCAGTTCATCTGGACTAGCTAGCCAGCATGTTCTGGGCATTTTTCTGTCTCTGCCTCCCACGTGCAGGCACACACTCTGCCTGGCGTTTAATGTGGATGTTGGAGAGCCAAAGTCAGGCGGGTATGCTTTCATGGTAAGTACTTCTCCAGTTGAGCAACTCCACAGCCCCAGAGCTGCATCTTATTCACCATTTAGCTTTCCTTCTTACTCTCACATGCTGTTTGGCACATAGTAGGTAATTATTGGATACTTACTGAATCAAAGAAGCAAATGTATCATAGAAAAAAAAAAACAAATGAGATACTTTAATACATGATTCTTCACAATTTCTTTTTGGGGCACATATTGGGAAAAAAACAAAAAACAAAAAAAACTCCAGAATATGCGGGTAAATACCCGTGAACATTAATTCTAGCAACACTCTTTGGGTAACTTTAACTTAGAATTTCTTAAATCAAGTAGTATATTAAATTTATCAAATTTTACCTAGTTTTATTGTTTATGTTTAGCTACATTAAAAGTATTCAATTGTGCTACTTTTCATGCTTTTTTCCCCTAGAAATGCAAAGCACTAAACTGAATTAAATAAATTTCAACTTTGCAATTCCAAAAGTAAAATCATCAGCAAATTTACTTTTTTCCAATGCAAGTTGTTTACTTATAAACAAAAGAGATGCAATATAGTGGAGATGACCTGTATCTGTAAATATAATAAGTTGAGGCATGTGAGATTTGAACAGTAGTTATCCTGGCATATTATTTTAAACTTTGTAAGTGAAAACAGTAACGTGGGTCCTGGGGAATCAAACCTGGGTCTTTTGGCTTTGCAGGCAAATGCCTTAACAGCCAAGCCATCCCTGTAGCCCCCCAACCCCACACCATGAGGAGAATTTGAATTAAAATATATTTTATCAAGGGCGCTGGAGAAATGTCTCACTGGTTAAAAGACCTTGCTGTCAGTTCCGCAGTACCCACATTAAGCTGGAAACAAAGTGACACAGGAGGTGGAGCTAGAAGAATCTGGAATCCAGTGGACCCTGTCTTACAAGGAAACTGGAAGGAGAAGAGAGACACCTCAGTATTGTCCTCTGGCCTCCACAAACACCCTGTGGCACAAAGACAAATCACACATACACACACTCACAAGGACACACAAATGAAATTAAAGCATAGTCTATAGAAAGCCACTTTAATTTTATGCTTTGTACAATGCACCGTCACAGGTATTGTAAATCGATGAAGATGAGCTTACATAAAACTAATGACTAGGGCCAGGAATACAGCCCACTGGTAAGAGTGTTCACCAAACATTCCCAAGGCTCTGGGCTTAATCCTCAATACCACAGAACATGGCAGCAAAAACTAATGAATAACTACAATATGAGGTGCAGTTAACGTACTCTGGACAAAGTGAGATGCACTTAGAAATGTGAAGGAATACATTATAGAAGGAAGGTCACA
Source organism: Dipus sagitta (assembly GCA_036346955.1). NCBI lineage: Eukaryota > Metazoa > Chordata > Mammalia > Rodentia > Dipodidae > Dipus > Dipus sagitta. The sequence goes on along the minus strand of CM070772.1, from coordinate 36,144,466 downwards.
CTCAAAGGATCTCCGAAAGAGGGATATTTTGGACATTTGGAGAGACGGCACAGTGAGCAAGAACTTTTGAGCATGAGGACCTGAGTTTGGTCCCCAGCACCCACTCTGCACACATCTGTAAACCTACTACTGAGGGGACAGAGTCCAGGGGATCATTGGGACTTGTTGATCAGCCAGTCTGAGAAAACACCAACAAGCTCCAGGTTCCCTGAGAGACACTGTCTCGAGGAAATATGGTGGAAGAGCAATGGAGGAAGGCCGTGATGGCTTCCTTTGGCCTCCGCATGTATGTACATGGGGCAGTGCATCTGCACACAACACGTACACACACCACACCCACACCACACATGCCAACAGAGATGAATACTTTTCAAATATAAGATGTATCACACATACAATAACATAGGCCATGTTGTGTTATGGTACACACCAATTGATACTCTCTACCTTGAGATTCAGCCTGATTCCAATACTCTAAACTGCCCACAGGGTCGTTTCAGTCTTGTCCCTCGTCTGTTCCTATAAGAATAATTACTTCCTCATGTGCAGGTTACGATTTCACTGAAAATTGTATTAACATCTTGATGTTGCCTTGAAGTCATCATTTTTTTTTCCTAACAGTGGATTGTAATTATTTATTTAAATGGTTTATCCCTGCAATATTAGAAAATTTCCCCTTCTTTTTACCATGTGCTTACATTACAGTAAACATCATAGCTTGTCTGTTAGTAGGGAAACAACGAGAGATCTGTTAGGTAATTGTCCCGAAGTTATATTATAGAAGTAGAGAAACTTATTTTTGCAACTGTTCTAGAAACATCCAGCTAAAGTATTTTTTTAAAAATATGTTCCAGATTTCAATGTTACTATCAGATTTTAGACTATTTTCAAGTATTCTTGCTAATGTTAGGTGGTATATTAGAAAAAGAAAAAAAGGAAGAAAGAAAGACAGAAAGAAAGAAAGAAAATCCTTAAACCAATAAACAAGAATGGTTTGAGGTTTAATTCCTTGATGAGACAAGACTGAATTCTAGGAATACGAATGAGAGATCAGCAAGTTTGGGCTGAAGAGAACTGCTCTTATCATAGCCTAGCAAAGAGATCATAGGAGTTTGAAATGGAATGGCTTCGACAGAAAATGAATGCTGGGACAGACCTGAAGGATATTACAACTTCACAATCTCAAAACCAGCTGCATGGTCTGAGGAAGGAAGGCAAGGGAAAGAGAAGAGGGAAAGAAACTGCATCTCATATTTCAAGCCTTACTTCAGGAGGATTACATTTGGTTAGTCTTGATAAATTTGAATGTATCTACATAGATCTGCACTAGCTTAAGCTAAAACCAATCAAATAGCTCACAGAGAAGAATGGAGGGGAAAAAATGGAACCTGTCATGAGATGAGACTAAAGTAACATGAAATGAGCATAGGAAGGGAGAGAAGAAGAGGGAGGGAGGGAGGAAAGAAAGAGTATGGCAATGGCTAACATTGCTTCCATCCACAAACAACTTCACACATGCCAGTCTAAGATACATACATTCGTGTCCACCTCTTGCAATGATGAAGTTCAAAACGAGGCTTCCAAGACTTGAGTCCATACAGCTTGTTCTCTGTTCCCCAGGAGCCCCATGTTCATCTCTACTTTCTGCCACCCCTCTCAAAGTGTGGGTCATCCCACAGGAAGAAGAGATGAAAAGACTAAGAACAAAGAAATTCTGTTTTTCTTAGCTTTGCAGGAGCCTCACCTACAGCAGCTGCTGTTCGATGGAATTTCAGACAAGCAACTGGTCAGAGTCTGTGGAAAATATAAATTTATGCAATAGGAGCTGGAGAGATGGCTCAGCGGTTAAGGCACTTGCCTGAAAAGCCTGAAGACTGTGGTTCAATTCCCCAGTACCCATGTAAACGCAATTGCACAAAGTGGCGCATGGATCTGGAGTTCTTTGCAGTGGTGAGAGACCCTGGCGGGCCCATCCTCCGTCTCTCTGCTCTCTCTTTATCCTCTCTCTCTACCTCCCTCACTGCCTCCTTTCTCTGCCAAATAAATAAATAAATAATATATAAACGTCTACAACATTTTAGTCTTAAATTGGAAATCATATGACCAAGGTCTTCTACTGAATCCTTGCTATCTGACAACTAAAAAAATAAAAATTATATTACTGCCACCATCAGTTTAAGGACAATAGTTTATAAGTACAATTTTAAAAGATTTTGTGTTGCTTAACATGTATTTTCCATACAATGTGGTCAACAAAGCATTAAAATATCAAAACATAATGCAGTCAAGTTTGGATGAATTCATGCGAGGTTTACCTAAGGCTAAATATGAACACCACTTTTGCTTTGTCCGTTTACACAGTCTGATGGCTCATCTTTCCACACCATCAATTTACATGTCTTTGAAGAGATCAACATTACTTTTTTTAAAGGTGAATAAGCCAGCCCTAATTAGAAAGGTACATCCACCTCTCCCGCAATATTAACTACATTTGCATTTTAGATTCAAATGTGTATAAGGAGGTAGTGTCTGAGCTGATGCCTGAGAGCCAGAGAGAATCTCACCACGTCTAGGCTGGATGGCTCCACTGGGTCACCACTGACAGATTTTAGTGCTTTTAGTTGCCTCTCGGGTACCATTGGGTGATACCTTCTTTACAAGGATGTGAAGAACTAATCAGATCCTATATGCCTTTGCTTAAAAGACAAAGCAGAGGCTGGATAGATGGTTAAGCGGTTAAGGCACTTGCCTGAAAAACCTAAAGACTCAGGTTCGATTCCCCAGTGCCCATGTAAAGTCAGATGCACAAAGAGACACATGTGTCTGGAGTTCATTTGCAGCAAATGGAGACCCTGGTGCATCCATTCTCTCTGTCTCTCTCTCTCTCTCTCTCCTTGCAAACAAATAAATAAATAAAATTATTGAAAAATAAATAATAAATAAAAGACAAAGTGGCCACAATATTGAGGGTGCCTTGTAACTATTTCCTTGTCATTTACAGGTGAGCTTGGGACTCACTCTGAAACCCAGGCTGGTCTTAAACTTGCAATCCTCAAGCCTCATCCTCCCACATACTGGGATTAGCAGCATACACAACAACGACCAACTACTATTTTCTTTTTGTAAGTAGTAGAATTATTAGTGTCTTTAATTCAAATATTTTGTTGGTTTACTATTAAAATAAACTTAGATAAGTCACCTACCAAAGTGATGGAGTATTGTCAATAAATATATAGAAGTAGAGCTGAAGAGATGTTTCAGTAGTTGAAGGTACTTGCTTCCAAAGCCTGGTGGCCCAGGTTCAAATCCCAAGTACATACATAAAGCCAGAGACACAAAGTGGCACATGTATCTGGAGTTCCTTTGCAGGCAGCTAGAGTCCCTGCTGTGCCCATCTCCCTCCCCTCTCCTTACAAATACAAATAATATAATACAGACATATATGGAGGACTGGAGATATGGCTCAGTGACTAAGGTGCTTGCCTACAAAGCCTGATGACCGGGTTTGTACCAACACAAAGTGGCACATGCGGCTAGAGTTTGCAGTGACTAGAGGCTCTGGCGCACCCATCTTCTTTGTCTCTGTCTCTCTTTTTCTCTCTGTCTCTGCTTGTAAATATATAAATAAAAATATTTTGCAATGTTTAAAAAAGGGAATTTTTGTTTTGTTTTGTTTTTTTGAGATAGGGTCTCGCTCTAGCCCAGGCTGACCTGAAATTCACTATGTAATCTCAGGCTAGCCTCGAAGTCACCGTGTCCCTTCTAGGATTAAAGGAAGTCATGTGCCACCAAACCTGGCAGAATTTTACAATTTTTCATACTTCAGTTCTACAAAAAAATTAAAGCCCATTAATTCAATATAAAAAGATTATTATTTTGTTAGATTTGACATGCAACTCTTTTAAGTGGCCAAAATTCCAAATCAGATCATATATAGAGAGAAAATACATTATATATGACTTAAAATCTTCTCATAATTAAAATAGACTCTTTCCCTTTTTGTTTTTCCTCTCTGTCTCTCTCTTTCTTTCTCTGTTCCTGCCTGCCTCCCTATCTTAATCAATCTTACTTTTCTTTCTTAAAATAGGGACCAATCAAGATTAATTTGCCCATGATCAATTAAGTCTTCCAGTTCTTATCCACTGTACAAAGGATAATTTTGAACCTCATGCAAAGAATTCATATTCACTTCCAAACAAAAAATGGACATGGAAAATAAACAGAGGTCACTGTAGAGCAAAGTGAAACCTTCCATGAGGCAACTTGAAATGCCACTTCCTCTATTTCAAACTCATATTTCCTAACACTTACTTTGAGCCAACCACTCTTCAAAGCATTTTGCATCTCACCTTCTCAAGATGAATCTCACCAAACTATTGAAACTCATGAAACCCACCCACATGGCATTCCTGCCCTACCCTTTCTCATCCTGTATAAGCATTCAGCACCACCTCTTCTACTACATCGTTGTTGCATACCTTCTGTCTGTCCCTCTACAGAGTACCTCCAGGACAGGAGAGACTCCAGAGACCAAAAGGTGTTTCTATTCTGTTCCCTCCTGCAGCCCGCTGTGCAGAAATACACATAGCATACTGTAGGTATCCATAAATATTTGCAAATGCACATATTTACAATGTATAGCTAGAGAAATTTGAGGGGCTGGGTCAGTAAGGCACTTGCCTTGAAGCACAAGGATCTGAGTGTGATCCCTGGAAGCCAATGAAAAATAAATAAATAAACCAATATAAAAGAATGATGAGTTGTGCTATTGTGTTCTTCTAACTCTTGCCCTTCAGAGGCAGAGACAGAAGGACCCCTGGGGCTCACCAGCCAGACAGTCCAGCCTACTTTGCAAGCTCCAGGCCAATGGGAAATCCTGTCTCAAAAAAAAAATGTGGATGCTCTTTCTGCAGAACAACACCTGAGGTTTTCTCTGTCCCATACATACCCATACAATTGTGCACACACACGTACCCATACGTATGTGAACACACACACATGCATGTGCACACACACACACACACACACACACACACACACAGGAACTGGAGCATTGGATGTTTCTATGGTCCTTGGCTTCAAAACTCCAATTATAAAGATATTGTACAATGTACAATGTATCATTATTTCCATATGTCACTTATTGGCATGAAAGAGCTTAATAACCTTAACAGTGCTAACAGAAAGCTATGTGTGATGGTTAATATTGTCAGCTTGGCAGGGACCTAAGCATTCCCTTTCTTAAGGTGCTTCTCTTCGGTATTTTCTTACAGCAGTAAGAAAAGTAACAAATATAGAAATATAGGAAGTAAGACTGCTGATCTGCTAAACTTGACCATGTGGTTATGTCTTCTAAGGGGTGTGTTTGGACATCACCTGAGCCAAGGGTAAGCTTGTGATGGTCAATATTTATTGTCACCTTAACAGGATCTAGAGTCACCTAGCAGGCAAATTCCTGAGAGTATCTGTGAGGGAGTTTCTAGGTTAAGTGAGGTGGGAAGTCCCACCTTAATAGTGATATTTTCCCATGGGCTGGAAAAGAAAAGGAGAAAGCATGCTGACACTAGTATCTATCACTCTCTGCATCGTGACTGTGGACAGAATATGAACAGCTATGCTCCTACCTCCATATCCATCCTCAACCATGATGAACTGTCCCCTCAAACTGTGAGCCCAAATAAACACTCCCTTGCTTAAGAGGAAAGTAACTACATACTATGCATCTCATGAGCCTAACTGATGACAAGAATAAACCTTTTTCAGAAGTGAAAATGAAACCAAGACAAGAACAAGTGAAATCAGGCCCATTCACTCCCATTAGTGCATCTTCATGTGAGTATATCACTTGTATTCAAATACATTATCAAGTCTTTTTTTTTTTTTTTGATTTTTTGAGGTAGGGTCTCACTCTAGCCCAGGCTGACCTGGAATTCACTATGTAGTCTCAGGGTGGCCTCGAACTCACGGCGATCCTCCTACCTCTGCCTCCCAAGTGCTGGGATTAAAGGCGTGCGCCACCACGCCCGGCTTATCAAGTCATTTTCAAAGTAAAGTACATTGTCACTCCTTCACAGTCCTTGTTCATCAATCACTGGGTATTTCTTGTCCATAAGGCATTTTTAGTCCTTGAAGTTAACCATAGGGGAATGTATGTCTGGCTAAACACAGCCCATACCTTAACTCACTGGGAGAAAAATTAGATAGAATCATAATATTTTCATCCTCATAATAGGCCTGGTACTTTTAGGCTTCCATATTAAGATGATAGGTTCTATAGAAAGAGTAAATAAACACCAATCGTGGAAGCCTAGTTATTTTAGAGCTGTTTTAATGAAATACTGTCTTGTTTACAATTCTCAACTCCACAAATCCTCATTAATTATTAAATAAATTTCTCATTGAATTAAACAGGGTGACTCTTAGGAGAAAACCTCAGCGGAAAAGTAAGGCTTACTTTTCACCTCTATGGATTTTTCTATATGAAGGCAATTCTATGTATTCATAATACTATCTTACCCCACTTCCCGCATTAAAGGGAAAGTGCACAATCTATTTATTACATTACAGGAAAATTAATTTAAGCTTGTTGCTTTTTTCCCCTGATGTACTGCAGAACAACGCATTTCACAGAATTTCACAGCTAAATGTCCAAAAAGCATGAAGCTTTTGGGCCTGTCCTGCTGGCCATAGAGCTATTACAACAAAGGTAAGACAAGAGTTAGGGAGCACAGGTGTCTGTCATATCCTCCAGTGTGAAAGGCTGTTTAGTCCTTCAAACTTGATTATTTTTTTTTCAGTGAGGTAGTTATAATAATGTAACATTTATTTACTTCAAAATTATTATTAAAATGATTCTTCAAAAAGCTAGAGTGCCGTTCATGAGAGAGATTCAATTTGCTGTTGCCTCTTTGTCTCATGATGAGTTTGCTCACTGTTTATGTGGCTTTTTGCCTGCTAGAACTGTTATCCGCATGCATGAGTTTGCTGGGCAGCCGCTGAGACAAGAAACATATGGCTGGGTCTGCTGTGAAAATCTAGACACACACCAGGAGTAACTCTATCTCTTTTTGTCTATGTGTATTGACTCGTGTCCATTCATGTGAGATCTGTACCTCTCAGGATCATCTGCTGATATAAAATATTTGTATAATTTAACCCGAGCATCACTTAAAATATCACTTTTATTTGGTAACATGTAATTAAGCAGCAAAACATATTTTACCATGTTATCTAGAAGCATCTATGGTTTAAAAAAAAAAGGAGCTATGCAATTGTGTGTGGATTTGGCAATAAAACTTAGACTTTGGCTTTTAGCTTCTGCTTCTGGTCTCAGTTTTGGAGCAAGGGCCAAGGTTAATAACAGACAGACACAAACTCATTTTAAACCTATAAGCAAGACGTAATGTGTTTCTTGTTCTTTGCACACGTGAGTCTGAGAATTATCTTCTTACAACAAACCTCAAAGTTAATTATTTGAAATTTCAAACCTAAAGGAAGGTTTTATTTTTAACTTGAACATATTTTTTTTTTCAAAATCAGTTGCTATAATTATCTTGGAATTTTGTCAAAGTACAACTCTTTGAAAATTGGTAGGTCCAGATCTTAACATGAATAGAACAAAGGTGCTTATGACAGTAGCTAGCAAAGCACATTTAAGTTAAGAGGGGAAAGGTTTAAATGATCAGAGACCTTGGAATAAAATAAAACACTAAGCAAGCATCTTAACCATAGTGTTGCAAATATATCAGCAGTGCATATATTCCTGCTGTCCTCTGGGCAGTACGATTGGGCCAAGATGTTGGACTTCACTAAGTCAGTTAACCCCTTTGTAACCTTCATGGTCCCATGATAAGCAATACTTGCTCATAAAGAAAATGCTAGACCACAGATCTAAGACAATATTATTTTACCACCATTATTTTCCCTAACAGAAAAGTCATTTCTTTCTGCAGGGATGCAGTGCAGGTTTGATAAATCTCTAGTGAAGATTGTTGCCAAAATACTAGACCAAGAGGGGCAGGGGGCTGGAGAAATGGTTCACCACGGAAAGACACTTGCTTCCAAAGCCTCAAAGCCTCAAAGCCTGGATTCAATTCCCCAGAATCCACATAAAGCCAGATGCACAAAGTGGCACATGCACCTGGAGTTGGTTTGCAGGGGCAAGAGCCTCCCATCTTCTTTCCTCAAAAATAAAATATCAAAAATACCAGGAAAAGTAAAATAGGTAAGAGACCCTGATTTTCAGAGGCAAGGGGGAATAGACTAGGGTCAAATTTAAGTTTGTTTGCTACACTATTAGCAAAAATAAATAAATAAATAAATAATGCTGATTTACCATTTTATATGAATTTTTATTAAAAAAAGCCTCTTTCCTACCAGTTATCACACTCTCCCTAATAAGTGTATTAAAATCAATGTAGTACATGGTTTTCTCTTTGCTTTTACAAATGGTTTTTATATTTTTAATTCATTATTTTTGTAGTGCTGTAGGTACGTGTTTAATGTATATTTTCTTATTTCCTCCTCACCGTGGCCAATGTCGCCTTCTTTTTCATCCTAAAAAGAAGCAAGCCGAAACCCACGGAGGTGAACTCGTTTCCTAGGTGACTGCGGGTGGTTAATCTTCATTGTCAACTTGACCGGATTTCAAATCACCATGGAAACCCACCTCTGGGTGTGTCTGTGAGGGTGTTTCTAGAAAGGATTTGTGGAGGAGGGAATACCCATTCTGAAAGTGTGCCACACCATCACATGGGCCGGAGCCCCGGACTGTACAAGACGAAGACGTTGAGCGGAGTGCTGTCTTCCCTGGCTCTGCTGCTGCGCGGCTGGGGACGCAAGGTGACCGGCCAGCCCAGCGCACACTCCTGCCCACGTGTCTTCCCTGCCGCGACGGGCTCTGCCCTCAAACTGTGAGCCAACGTGACGCCTTCCTTAAGTGGCTGTGGCCAGGTAGTTTGTCACGGCCATGAGCAAAGCAACTAATACAGTGGCTTGGAACTGAGAGTGGATTCTCAGCTGACCGACTTTAGAGGAGTATTGTAGATGCCCAGCTGGTGGAGGGAAATTACCAGTGACCCCTTTTAAACGCTTCAGTTATAGTCTAGTGTGTGCCTGTCAGGTTTGCATTCCCCGTCTCACCACATTTTCTTCCCATCAGACTAAACTGATGTTCAGGTTATTTTATTTTATTATTTTATTTTATTTTATTATTTTGGCACATGTATGTATGTGGCTGTCTTGTGTCATGTGCATGTGGTCACATGTGTGTGTTTGTGTGTGTGTGTGGATACATGTGTATGTGGAGGTGAGAGGCTGACATCAAGTATCTTCCTCAGTGGTTGTCTGTTTTATTTTACTGCAGCGTAGTCTCTCACTTGAACCAAGAGCTTGCTTAAAACTTTGGACTATATAGCCAGCCAGCTTACCCTTGGGATCCCCTATCTCTGCCTCCTGAGGTCCAGGAAGGCCTTCATGCTTGCCTGGCATTTAAGTGGGTACTGGGGATCCAAACGCCAGTCCCCACATTTGCAATGGTAAGTGCTGTATCCACCGAGTCACCTCCCTAGCCCCTTAAGGCTTTCAATACACAACCATTACAGTTCATAATGAGGAAGGGGGAGGGGAGGAATAAGTGAGCTTTACTCTAATCATTTTCTCTAATCTCCTAACTTTCACATCATCCATCTAATTTAGACATTGCCTACAATAAACGGAATAGCAGGGATGTTAATTTGGTACTTGGCTGATGTCTCCGGAAAGCAGATCATAACATACACTGGTTTTTCCCAAAATAAATAATTAACGCTCTTTCACATAGACTATTTAATACTCTGGGAATGTTTACTCCAGAAAGTTGAGTTCTAGAATGCTCCTTGGGTAACTAAGTACTGCTCAGAAAAAAAAAAAAAAAAAAAAAAAAAAAAAAAAAAAAAAAAAAAAACCTATGCATTCTTCCAGCTTAGTGGCCGTTTCAAACCTGTCTCACCCCAAACTTCAAGAGCTCTCTTCCATCCTCGTGGTAAACCACTAGGCTTGCTTCTTGTTTCCCTGAGAAAACAGAAGCCCTAAGAAGACAAATTTCAGGCAGATTCTAACACAACCTTGTTATTTGCCTTCTTCCCGCTTCCATGGCTAACACATCAATCAGCATAGGCGCTCCTCTCTGAGGCCAGCTGCTCACTTTGGGCACTGGATTCCCCATCTTACCACCCACTCATGGACATTGGTCCAGTAATAGTTCCCTCACTTCAGCATCGCTGGTTTTTCCCTTCTCCACAGAGTCACTCCCTTCTGCACACAACATGCTATAATTTTCCCAGCCCTAGAAACTAAATGGAAAAACCATTCTTCTGACCACAGTCTCTTCCAGCTGCCATCACATTTCTCTGCTCTTCATCACAAGAGCATGCCCCCCCCCCAAAATAGAGCTATTTTTCCATGGTGCTCAATTTCTTTGCTCTCTTCGTCTCTTGAAATCAATTCAGTAAGATTTATGTCCCTACCAGGGTGCCAAATCTGCACTGGTTTGGGCCAACAAATAAATGTAGAACAAGGTTTAATCTAATAGAAGTACTCACTGTTCACTTGTTCATTATCTTAGCCTACAAGCAATATTTAGCCCTGTGTATTAGTTACTTTTCTTATTTCTGGGACAGAGTAACTCACAAAAATTAGTTCAAGAGGGAAAGGCTTTCTTTTGGCTTATAGTTTGAGGTTATACCCATGACAGCATGGAGGGCTTGATGGTAGCAGCATGAAGGAGCTGGTCCCATCTAATCAGGAAACATAAATGCCTGTGCTCAGCGTCCTTTTTCTATTATCCAGAACCCCCAGCCCATGAATGGTATTGTCCACAGGTAAGGTGTGTCTTCCTATCTCCATTAACCTAATCTAGATAATTCCTCACAGGTGTGCCCAGAGGCTAACCTAATCTAGATAACCCTTCATGGGTGACACACACTGACAGGTCAAGGAGATAACTTTAAGCCAACACTAATGGATACTTTAACACACTCTCCATGAAACGTTTTCTTTCTGGCCTTCCAGGACACCATATCTCCCTCCCAATCTGGCTGTTTTCCAAGCTGCCTGCCTCCCTAACAGCTAAACTCAAGTGATCCTTCCGCCTTAGCCTCCCAGGTAGATGGGATTATAGATGTACCACAGACAGTGCCTAGCTCTCTGGTATGAATCATTCCTAGGTCTCTTCACTATCTCTACCTATCCTCTTTGTGAGTTTATACATTCTTGATGGCCTTAAATGCTATTGCAGTTATCTTCGTCTCATATAAATTCCTTCCTTCTTCTATGGTTATGGTATGAAAAAAAAACAAACTTTTGTATTATCCTTGACACAGTCTCTCATTGCTCACTTATAGTCAGTTATCAAGTCCTGTTGGCTTTTGCCTTCATGTTATATTCAGAATCTCTCACTTTCACTTTTATAGCCCCTCATCTTTCACTTGGATTATTGAAGAAGGGTTTAACATTGACTCTTTATGTTCAGACCCTTCTCAGAATATTATCCAGAGAAAATCTCTTAAACCATAACTCACATCTTATCTCCCCACCCCTCTGTTTAATGCTCTCACAACAGTGACCGCACTCACTCTATAATGCCTTTTCAAATACTCTCAATAGGTAACATAACTGGGCTATCTGAGACCCCACCACTTCCTTTCTCCCATAGCCTGCCCTCACTGTTTCCCAGCCCCTCTGGCTTGCATGCTATTCTTCAACACAGCAGACCTCCTTCCCCTGTTCTCTCTGCTTGCTATATTCTTCAATTGTAAAAGTATTTTTCCCTTCTGGTATCTTCTCACCCAGTCAGTAATGCCTTCTTGGGCAAGCTGTGAAAAATAGTAGTCTCGCTGGGCATGGTAGCACACGCCTTTAATCCCAGCACTTGGGAGGCAGAGGTAGGTGGATCACTGTGAGTTCGAGGCCACCCTGAGACTACATAGTGAGTTCCAGGTCTGCCTGGACTAGATTGAAACCCTACCTCAAAAAACCAAAAACCAAAAACCAAAAACCAAAAAAAAAAGTAACCTCGTCTCATGCCTTAGTCCATTTTCTATGACTGAAGATCTGAGATGGGAGAACAGAGGTTGTGAAATCCAAGGGTGTGGAACCATCATCTGTTTAGGTTTTGCGAGGGTTTCATATTGCTTCAGCTCAGAGAGGAAAACGTAAGAACAAGCAGGAGCATGTGGAGAAGAAAAACATAATGGGAGTCCTTGGTTTCAAACAACCTGCTCTCAGGGTAACCAAGCCAAGCCCAGTGAAAATGAACCCAGCTCTCAAGAAAGAGATTAACCTCGCTTAATGGGCAGATAGCCTATTAAAATGTCATGACTGCCACATTTTCAATGAAATTTTAACATGACTTTCTGAGACAATAAACCATATTCCAACCATGGCGTGTTATCTTTTTTTTTGTTTCTCAGTGCATCATTGTTAATGGTAAACATAATTTGTTTACATTTCATTGCTGCTCTCGCATACTAGGTTGAAATCTTAGATACTTGGGCAGGGTATATTGCTCCACAGTCTAGGCCAATCTCTAATTTGTAATCTTCTGAATCAACCTTATTAGTGCTAGGGTAATAGGTATGCCTAGAGTCAATTAATTCTTCAGTGAATGCCTCTCTGATATTTGTTGAAAGAATGTTTCCCACCAAATATTCATTAAAAATATCATACGTGGAACATTAGCATTTTCAATATAAGGACTTTGTTTCCCTGAATTTAGAAAAACAGGGCCTAGAAAGACTTGCAGCAGTTAAAGGTACTTGCTTGCAAAGCCTGACAACCTGGGTTTGATTCCCCAATACCCACATGAAAGCCAGATGTGCTCAGCAAGAGACCCTAGTACATACATGCACACACACACGCCCACCCACCCACCCACCCACACTCACACAAGTGTATAAATAAAATTTATAATTACTCCTAATACAGGCTGGAGAGATGCCTTAGTGGGAAAAGGGCTTACCTGCAAAGCCAAATGACCCAGGTTCAACTCCCTAGTACCCACAGAAAAGCAGATACACAAGGTGGCACATGCGTCTGGAGTTGGTTTGCAGTGGTTAGAGGCCCTGGTGCACCCATTCTCTCTACCTCTCCCTTTCCTTCTCTCTTAAACAAACTAACAAATAAATATTTAAAAAATAAACCTGCTTCTAATGGGTGTGATGATACACGCCTATAACCCTAGAACTTGGGTTAAGGCAGGAGAATTATGAGTGCAAGTTCTGCTTGAGCTACATATTGAGTTCTAGGCCATTCTGAACTGCATAGTGAAACCTTGTCTGACACCCAAAAACTAAGTGCACAAGTGAAGAAACCCATTTAACAGAAGTGACCTATTGGCAACGTGCTTTGCAAATACTACTGTAATGACATTAAGAATAAAGCTATGTACTCATTTGCTGGTGCAAGTAACATCAGTAATAGAGAATAATTGAGCTAATTAACAATATCTTTAAAATGTCTGCTGAAAAGAGCAATGAGGTGGGCTAACACAAAGTAAAGAGTAGCTCATTCCTGAAGAAAGAAAAGAGGTGATTAATAATGTACGATGCTTCAGTTTTGGCAGTAGGTTCCAAGCAAGAGGGTGGCCTGACTTAAGAATATAAATAGATGCTCTTGATGGCAAGTCCATTAATGGGAAAAAGCACTGTTCTGGGTTCCTGCAGGGATGAAAATAATCTGCAAGACCACTGACTCCTTGCCTCTGATTCTAGCTCCACCGAGCCATCTTGGAAAACTTGATTTCTCTGTACAGGTTGCTTGGCAGCAATATCAAGCCAACTTTCTCATTATTAATTATTTGTCATCCTGGTACAAATAATTCATGTATGACTTGGGGCCCAGACAAGCTTGTTTTTCATTCAGGCAAAATTACAACCCAGATGCATTTTTCTAGAGTGCTCCCTTATCAAGACATTACCTTAGACCTTCAGGCTTTTACCCTCACACACATTCCCACAATTATTTGATTAAAAAACCAAAGATATTTTTTGGTGGTAATTTTTGCCACTGGATTAAATTTATAGCACAATTGAATATGTTTGTTTTTAAAAAGAGACTTCTTGCACTCTAAAGGCTGACAGAACCAATGCATAAGTTCAAATAACAGTAGACAGATATAGCATGTCATTATAAAAAATTTAATAGCTATCATTTATTAAATGCTTGTTTTATGGCTATCAGCCTCTGCATGACACTAGTTTCTCTCACTTCCTTTCTTTTTCTCTCTCACTTTCTCCCTATTTATTTCTCTGTGCATTTTACAATCAGAGCTCATGGGCTTAAATATAGCACTCTATACTACTTCCTTTCATTCTTCTGCTGAACGTTAATATCTGATCAGCGGGTTTCAAGTCATAGCTTGGGGTTTAATGTCAGAGCTTGGGTGTCAAACTTCCGTGTACATTGCTCTCCCATGATCATAGTTCGGACTTGCTCCAGCTCTAGTCCAAGGTTGAAATTAGTTCATGGTGCAACTATGCTTTGCATGAATGTTCCCTGGAATTTCAGGCACGTTTCCACATGTAGCAGGTTTAAATTTTTACAGTCACTAATCTAGGTGTGCAACACTTTAGCACTACTTATTTCTGTACAAGCAAAGTTAAATCAGTTCTACCATTCCTGCTTTAAGATGGTAGCAAGACAATGTGAAGGACTCAGGATGACTGCACACTGACAATTCGCATAGTGCCAATTCAAATTAAATAATTCAGTTGGTAGAATATAACATTCCCTTCCCAACCTTTCCTTCTGAGATAATCTGCGTTAAGATGAATGCTGTTGCTTTTGAACCATCCTGGCATTGGAGAGGGATATTTGGCCCCAGCAATTTCTGCTGGTTTTGCTGACTTCACTGAGAGATAGCTCACCTTAACTGGTTGGAGTGCCCTGAGATCTGCGGCTGGTTCCACAGACCTCTCCCGCCCTGCCCTGGGTTCCCTGTTGTCATGTAAATACAACTCCTAGCTCTGCCGCTTCTCTGCGCATGGGGACTTTTTTACATAGACATCTTTCTCAGCCTTTCTTTTCCACTCCTCAGGTACTATATTGGAAATCTCCAAACACACTTTGCAAAGCTGTGTCTTGCTCACGCATAGTATAGATCATTATGATCTGAGAATAGCCTTGAAATAAAGTGTTTCTGTCACTTTCAATCTTTGAGATTTTCAATGCAAATTGGAACAGTGTTCTGGGTATCTATATGATCTAGTTATGTCTATTTCCAATCAATTCAATGCTGCCATGTAATCTCCCCCTTATCTCTTTGGGGTGAGGGACCTGCTATCTTATCATCATGTCGAATTTTCTACACTATAGTTTATGCTATAAAATCTATGCACTGAATCTAACTAGCTCTGAATCTCTATAGTCCACACATCTCACAGAGTTCTCCGGAGAAGGGTGACAGTGTGACTTGTTACAGGAATGGTTTGGAGACCCTGGAAGGCAGAACTGTCACAGAGCTCCTCCAGGTCTGCTCGGTCCAGATAAGGAAATATGACTCCACAGATGTCACACAGATCAGCCATCGCTGTTGTAAAATCTACCTCTGCACAAGCATATAAAGAGAAAGCTTGGGGCTGGAGAAATGTCTTAGCGGTTACGGCACTTGCCTGTACCAAAGGACCCAGGTTCGATTGCCCAGGACCCCTGTAAGCCAGATGCACAAGGGGGTACATGCATCTGGAGCTCATTTACAGTGGCGGGAGGCTCTGGCACACCCATTCTCTCTCTTTCTTTCTCTCTCTCTCTCCCTGCTTATTTCTCTCTCTCTCTCTCAAATAACCCATGTAAACCAGATGCACAGGGTGGCTTGTGAATCTGGAGTTCATTTGCAGTACCTAGAGGCCCTAGTGCACCCATTCTCTCCCCCACTCCACCAAAAAAATAAATAAACAAAATGAAAAATATCATTAAGGAACTGTCAGTCTAAATAAAAAATAAAGCAAATAAGGAAACATATGTAAAGAGTAGTAAAGTTTTCCCAGAAGATAAAGAGCATATTTTGAACATTACAGAATCTCTAGGAAGAATAATGCATTGATTAAATACCCAGCATTCAAACATAAAGGACAAAATCAATTAAGGCCCCTTTTTCCTTTTTTTTTTTTTTAATTTTCTGACAGGGTATGTAGTCCAGGCAGAACTTGAACTCTCAGTCTTCCCATCTCAGCCTCCTGAGGACTGAGATTACATGCTTGGTCTACCATAGGAGCTTCACTTTGGAATCACAAAGAGCAAAAAGAGCTGGGCATGGTGGCGCACGCCTTTAATCCCAGCACTTGGGAGGCAGAGGTAAGAGGATCGCCATGAGTTCAAGGCCAACCTGAGACTACATAGTGAATTCCAGGTCAGCCTGGACTAGAGTGAGACCTTACCTCGAAAAACTAAAAATAAAACAAACAAACAAACAAAAAAAAAAACAACAAAAACAAAGAGCAAAAAGAATACTGTCTCAATGAATTGTGTTGATGAAATTCCTGGAGATTACTTGGGAATCCTAGGCTGAGGTATTATTGGCAGGAAGTTTTCATTCTTTTTTTTAAAACCTTTTAAAACTGCTTATTTTTATTTATTTATTAGAGACAGAAACAGAGAGAAAGAGATTGAGAGTGAGTGGAAATGGGTACACCAGGGCCTCTAGCCACTGCAAATGAGCTCTAGAAATATGTGCCACCATGTGCATCTCACTTATGTGGGGCCTGGAGAATTGAACCTGGGTCCTTAGGCTCCACAGGCAAGCACCTTAACTGATAAGCCATCTCTCCAGCCCATCATTCTCTCTCTCTCTCTTTTTTTTTAAGCATAGGGAATGATTAAACCAAATGTGAGGATACATGAACACAGGACAGTTCTCTATGTGACATCTTCAAATGGCGAAGGCATATAACTGAGGAAAATTGGAGAGGAAGAGAGAGGAATGTTGCAGTCAGCTTGCTGATGGCTCTCTATAATAGCTGAATAGGAAATACCTATGAAAACTGGTAGGTAACTAACAGGAATGTTAGCACAAGCAGCTCTACTATTGAACACTTTGAAAATATAGTAGAGAAAGGGAGATGGCAGAGTGAAGGAAATAGGAAGCATGCTAATTTTATTATTGCTCATAATAGAAAGTTAATAGATGTTGCCTAAAGAAATGGAAAATGAACATATTATATTGTCATAATTATAAAGGTTCCACTGTGTTAAGAATACAGAATTACTAATAATAAAAAAACTGAACAAACACATAGACACAAATAAAACAAACCATAGAGTTAAAGGCATAAATGACCAATAAAACTGAAAATACAACATAGCATTTAGTTTCTCTCCTTCCCCTATTAGATTGAAAGCTACAAAGAAACAAAATTGGAGAAGAATTTATATGTACAAATACATATTAATATGTATTACTGATATGACATAGAAAAGATTAATGCCTGGAGTCACAGGCACAGTAAGTAATAACTAACTCAGAAAATGACAGAACAGAGATATCTCAATTAACAACATCAATAGGTATTATTCTGCATGAAAGTAGAAATATTCCAGACTGATCTTAAAGAAAGCCTAAAGCTATGCTACTTATGAGACCAATGTAAAATTCTAATTTCAAAAGATAAATGGAAAGATGACCAACCTTATCATATAAGACAGAAATTAAAGATATTAAAGAAAAATTAAAGAAAGTTAGGGCTATGATATCAAAATACTATGGATGTCTGGAATATCAACATTAATTGAAACCAAGAAGGTTCATGATTCACATGGTAACAGGGGGTAATAGCCATGGACATTTATGCCATAACCCAAAATAAGATGAAAAGAGGACAAATCAGAAATTTCAAGACACAGAAAAAGAGGGCTGGAGAGATGCCTTACTAGTAAAGGTGCTTGGCTGCGAAGCCTAAGGACCCAGATTCCATTTCCCAGTACCCACATAAGCCAGATGCACAAAGTGGCACATGAGTCTAGAGTTCATTGACAATGGCAAGAAGCTCTGGTATGCCCATCCCCCCAGCCTCCCTCTCTCTCTCTTTCTCTGTCTCTCTCTCAAATAAACAAATAAATATTTTAAAATGTATTTTTAAAAAAGATAAAGGAATGGGCAGAAATGTACATAGGAATACCAATCCTTAGTTTCATTGCATTGGTTATTTTATGTATGAGCTGAGTGGGTCAGGGTGCCCAGATTAATCATTGATGTGTGTGTGTGTTTCCCAATAAGACTGCAATTTGCATTGATGGACTCAGGACACATGGCCCTTGCCTATGTTGTTGGGCCCCAGCCTATCCTTGAGGCCCAAGTGGAGTAAAGGGCTATGGAAGGAAGAATGCCTCCTAACCACTGTCTCTCAGCTGGACCCAGAGAATCTCCATCCATCCCTTCTTCTCCTGTGTGTCTGGCTGTCAGGCCAGGCTGAACTCCATCCCTGGCCTCCAGTGTGTTCAGTATATAGATGGTGGAGTTTTTCAGGCTCCCTGATGGTGCAATCTTACATGTGTCTCCTGTTTGTTTTGCCTTTATAGAGAACCCTGTTTGAAAGACTTGACTATTATAATCAGTATGATAGATTTCGTATATACTTACCCATACAATCAACTATTATATCTTGAACGTAGCAAAATACACATTCAAGTGCTCAAATCTCCTTCACCAAAATGGATCATTGAGTATGCTGGAAAGAAAATGAATTTCAAAGAGAAGAAATAAAATATTCTCTGATTGTAATGCAATAAAATAAGAGGATATCATCAAAATATAGACATTAATTATTTCTTCAGTGGTTTGTTGAGGACAGTAGTGATCAAAACCAGAGAAGTATGGGTGCTTGACAAGCACCATGCCATGAAGTCACACTGCCAGGCCCTCTTCAGTGATTCTTAAATAACATTTTGTTTTTTTTGTTTTACTTTTTGCACCTTGAAAATGATTTCATATAGATAAATCTTTTCTTAAATTTGTTCTTTGGTTTTACCCAGTGTTATCTTCCATCATCTATTCCTGTGATGCACATGCCTCCAAAGCTTGGTGACTTAATCACCATTGGTTATGGTGGATGGTCATATGTAGACATAGCCTATTATCTCAGGATCAATAATTCAGGAAAGGTCAGGCTTGAGGACTCAGATGTGTTTGGAGTTAGATGGTTGATGGAGTTATCACTTCCTCACACGTCTGCAGCATATGCTGATGGCACTAGAACTGCTGAGGACTGGACCCAGTAGAACCACTTGGGGCATCTGCAGCTCTATGGGTTTTTTCTTCTGGGTATTTCCAGTTTAGCAGCTTTCAGATGTTGGGCTCTGTCTGTATAAGTCAACTCTGTAAGGGCCAGATGGAAACTAGATAACCTTTATGGTCTAATTTCAGAAGCCACAGGCCATCTGTCCTGTGAAACACTCAGTCATAAAGCCCCACCTAAACCTAAGAGGAAGGAACATAGTTCTGTCTTTTGGTGATACAAGGGAGGGGTATGTGGTAGGAAAGTTTTGGAAAAGCATTTGTGGTTAGAAATACTATTGTGGTCACTGGAAAATAGCCCATCACAGTGATTTTTCAAAGCGTACCATAATACTGCTTTCAGCTTTAGTTTTATCTGTTTTCACCACTGTAGGAAAACACTTAGATTTACTAATTCATAGGGTTGTTCGTGGGCCTTCAAGATGTTTCACAATGTTTTGTGCTTACTAATGTTGTAGCAGATAGTCTTGTTTAAGTCTCCAGACACGTGTAAATCTTTTATCTCTTGGAATTATACATGAGTAAGATTGCAGTGTCATAGAGTTCCCAGATGGTCAACATTGTGGCACAATATCAAACTATCTTCCACAGGAGTTAAATCAATTTTGACTCACCCAATAACTATACATTAGTTCTTGTCACTTCACAATAAACCCACTTCCTGTTATTGCATGTCTTATACAATGCATTACCTAATTTACACACAAAACTTTAAAAACTATGGAATATTTTACCCCTTATACTACATTCCCAGTACCTAGAGAAGCAGGTGGGGAAAAAGCATTTGTTGAATTACTGAAGTGTTTTGTCATGTGACAAGTAGTTTAACTTAGTTGTTTTTAGATTTGTTTGGAACTTGAAGTTCAAATATTTCAGCCCTCATAGAGCTGAAAATTACTATGAGAACTACTAGGGCATAAAGGTGACCAATGGTGTGAAAAAGCAATAGATTCCGGAAGCTACAAATTCAAACATCTAGGCAAGATACACACACCAGTGCAATAATGGCACATAGACTATAGGTGTAATCAACTGATCTCTGATTAACTATGAGGCCCATTCAGTGGAAGGGAATTCATACACAGTACTGAGAGCCAATTCAAAAGCCTATGGATTGGAAGGTCATAGACCCTAGAGGGAAGCTTTCACTGTTCTTTGGCTAAAAGGAGGGGTTATGTCCAGAATAAAAAAAAATTGCTTTGAGAAACATACAAGATAATTAAATATGCCCTTTTAAATAAAAAAAAGGCACCATGGTGCTGAGAAGTGACAAAAGAAAAAAGTTCTAAAAATGTCTATGGTTATCACTTTTGATCCATGATACTCTCACTATTAGGCAAAGAGGGCTTGCTTTTTTCAGCTGGCAGTGAATACAAGAAAGACCCATCAGTAAGACAAGAAAAGGAAGCCAACTGTCTAGTGTGAGACGAGTCAACTCTATCATTGGAAACATTACAGAGGAATTGATGGACTAAATATGAGTGCTACTCTCACTACTAGCCTGAGAAACTTCTCTGGGGAGTAGACACTGAGTAGACTCAAAACTCATAAAAGCAGAAAATTAGAGGTTGTCAAGTGCTCAACACTAAAGGAGACTTGTAATACACCTTGCAAGGCTCAGGGAATATTGTGGAATTGGGGCAGAAACCATGTAAGAGCCATAGGGAGGAAAGGTATATTCTGAGGTATTGTTCCCCTCACAGACACTGACTGATGCATTCACGACCCCACAGTGAACAAGGGCAACCTCATTGAGGAAGGCCCTCAGTGGAATGGGGGTGGGGGAGAGGGAACATATATGACCAATATGTAATATGTTCATATAATACAGTTCTCAATTTAAAAAATATTTCATTTTAGTCATGGGACACAGAGAAGCTAAGCTGGAACTGAGCCAGAAGCTTCCTCCTTGCCAGCTAGCCTTTATCATGACAGGACATGCTATGCCAGCTGCTGGGAGAGAAGTCACCAACAGACCTATCTAGCTATGGATCCTGTGTATTCTACAGCTGACCTGCCAGGCAAAATATGCCCACTGGTGAAATAGTGGCATGAATGCTATGGGTCTAACCAATCATTTTGGATTGGATTAGAGGCCCTCCCAAAGGAAGTATTTCATGCCTAGTAATGTAAACCTGGCCAAAAACCTATGGCTAAGAGCATAGACCCTATAGGGGAACCTACTACTATGCTTATATTAAATGAAGAGCATGTCAAACTATCTTCTAACTATCTGCATTTGTTCACATATATTAGTACAAATTGAAGATGTAATCACTGGACTTTCTTACTAAAACAGGTAGTGGCTAATACAGAGATATATAGCAAGCAAATGATTACTGTGTGTTCAGCCTCAAACAGGACACTGAATGCATCCCCTCTGAGGTTCAGGAAACCTCACAGGAGAGGGGGTGGAAAGAATATAAGAGCAGGACTATGAGGGAAGGGATGTGAAATGTTGTCTTCTGTGATATGGGCATTCCCTCATGAATTTGTAGCTGCTGTGGTTTCTTGCACGTGACTGAGCCTGTCAATACTTCATCAGTAATGGGGGAAAGAGACATGAGACCCACACTTCCCAGAGTAGCCAGTGACACCTAATGGTTTCTGGGAGAGGAGGAGCTAGGTTCATGAGTGGTGTAGCCATTACTAAATTGCCCATTCAATGGTAGCTTTCCACCCAATATTATGCAAACAACTCCAATTTAGATCAATGGCTTAAAAAAAGGCATGAATGTAAGGTAGGGATTAATGGGGAAGAAAAAGGGTATTGATGGGAAGGGAGGGGAACAAGACAGGCTAATTAGTGGGAATAAGATCAAAATATATACATGTACGAAAATGTCAAAAATAGGAAAAATATTTTTTTTAAAAAAGAATAAAACAGTGTTGTGGTGTGCATACATATGGGTGTGCATATGCTATGGTGCATATGTGGAGATCACAGGGCAGCCTTGAGGTGTTTGTTGTCACCTTTGACCTTGTTGAGCAAGATCTCTCTTGTTTTTCTGCCACTGTGGACACCAGACTAGCTACCCATACACTTGGGCACCTTCCTGACTCTGCCTCCTATTGCTGCAGACGCATCGGTATTATAGATGCATGCACTACTGTGTCCAGTTCTATGTGGGATCTGGGGATTCAAACCCCAGTCATCAGGCTTGAGAAATAAGCAATTTTAATCTTTGAACCATGTCACAGGCACATTTAAAAAAAATGTTCAATGAACTTAATTTTCAGGACTAATACACATGAAAACCTTTAAAGAGCATGGAAGGATTTTTTTGAAAAAATAGCATTTGTTTTCAAGCCTGTTGTCTCTTCTAGAAATAATTTATTTTAGAATGTAAAAACAACAATGTGACTCTCCATCCTGCTATGGGTGCCTCCCTAGCTTTTCCCTCTCCTCCTGTGATAGTTAAGGTGTTGTCAACTTGATCTGTTTAGTAATCCATAGGTTGCTTCTAGGAAGGATCAACTAAGGAGGAAGTCTTTCCCCAAGGTTGAGCCCTTCCCCCAGAATGGGCAGTCCCGCCCAGAGGGGGACTTGATACAAGGGAGCTCTGGGAAAAAAGAGTCCCTTCCTTCCTTCCTGCCTCCCTTGCATTTTGGCTGCCAGGAGCTGCTTGCTACCTTCCAGCGTGGATTGAAGACCAGTGCAGACGAAAGACCAGCATCAACTGAAGACCCCCGTGGATTGAAGCCCAGCGGCTCCTCAGGAAGCCTCCAGGCTTTCCAGCACCATCTGCAGTGCCGGGTCAGGACTGCTGAGGCATCTGGCCACGAGGACTGAGCAACTACCAGGTTTGGTGATTCTCGGGCCTGCAACTGCTATTGGACTACTGTAAGCTGATCCAATAAATCCCCTTTTAAAATAATTCATTCTAGCAGTTCTGTTCCTCTAGAGAACCCTGACTAATACACTTCCTTACCCTGGGAAGTTGAGCCATATTGTCCCTTTCTAACTTCCTGGCACTGGCATGCAAAGGGAATTGAAAGAAACATTGGATAATATTTTTTATTTCTTTACTTACTTATTTATTTGAGATTGGGAGAGAGGAAGAGGGAGATAGAAAGAGAGAGAGAGAGAGAGAGAGAGAGAGAGGAGAATGGGTGCACCAGGGCCTCCAGCCACTCCAAAGGAACTCCAGTCATACGTGCCACCTTATGAATCTGGCTTACTTTGGTACTGGGGAATCAAACCTGGGTCCTAGGCTTTGCAGGCAAGTGCCTTAACTGCTAAGCTAGAAATGTTTAATTGGTGCTATTTCATAGTATCCTGAAGTAACTTTGGTGTCAGGTAGGAAGAACTATATGGATGTGTGTAAGGGTCACTGTAGTCGCATAAATTACATAGGGAGTCTGGATTTGAAGACATACCTGTCTGACTGTAATGCACATATTGTTCTAGTGATGGCAGCTAATTAATTTTTCCCTCTTAAGTCCCAAAAGTAATTCAACTGACTTTAGAAAACTCAAATACAGAAAACAGTAAAAGAAGAAAATGGAAATCAACTAAAGTTCCACTTTGGAGCTGTGGCAAGGAATATTTTATTTTATTTTATTTTACATTTTATTATCTTCCTATATATCCTATATTAGGCACTATTCAGTATAGACTTATTATTAATGAGGTCATAATACTGTTTTTTACTTTTTAAAAATATTTTATTTATTTGAGAGAAACAGAGAGAATGGGCACACCAGGGCCTCTACCACTGCAAATGAACTCCAGATGCATGCACCACCTTGTGCATCTGGCTTATGTGGGACCTGGAGAGTCAAACAAAGGTCCTAAGGCTTCACAGGCAAGTGCCTTAACTGCTAAGCCACCTCTCCAGCCCCCTAGTTAGTTTTTGAATTTTTAAAGTGATTTTGCTCATTTGCAAGGAGAGAGAGTGGAATGGAATGGGCATGCCAAGCTCTCTTGCCACTGCATATGCACTCCAGACACATTTGCCATTTTTTGTAACTAGCTTCATGTAAGTACTGGGGAATTAAACACGGGCTGGCAGGCATTACAAACCAGAGCCTTTCACTGATCTGTCATTTCCCCATTCGTAATTATCTTTTCATGACAGATATCTAAAGTAGAACTTCCAGAGCATATGCGACCAAACATTGGTTTGTTCCTGAAACCCAAAGTCAGACTCCTATAGCAAGACTGATGTCACCAGGAAAATCAGAGTATTTTACTGATCAGTTGGTGATTATGTGGAAAAAGCAGTCATTATATTTTAAAGGGTGTGTTTCCCTGATCTGAGGGGTGAGAGTGGGGTGCATGAGTCTTACATCCTAGGTGTTTGCTACATGAGGTTGCCAGGCAACATGTGAGGGTGGAGTTTGGTTTTATTCCCCTATGACTAGGTCAAGCAAACCCCATAACATGGTGGACATGACACCCAAGGAGAAACTCAATGTGGCGATAGGAGGTGACCGACATTTTGCCTATTCCCACAGGCTTCCTGTGTGTTTCCAACCTTATCATGACCCCTCATCCTGCTGTGAAATTCTGAACCACGGAACCGGGGATATATCTCAGTTTGTAAGAGTCCTTGTCTATAACACACCAGGCCCTGGGTTCAATTCCCAGCACTGCAAAAAACAGACATAGTTTCATAAGCCTAAAAAGAAGGATCAGAAGTCCAAGGTCATCCTTGGCTATATCAAGAGTTAAAGACCAGCCTGGGCTATATGAGACCTTATAGATCTGTTTAAATTTCTGGAGCTGGAGAGCTGGCTCATCAGTTAAGGTGCTTGCCTGCAAAGCCTGACAGTTGAAGTTTGTGGAGTTTGATTCCTCAGCACCCATGTAAAGCCAGATGAATAGGGTGACGCATGCGTCTGGAGTTCATTTGTAGCAGCTGGAGGCCCTGGCATACCCATCCTCTCCCTTCCCAACCCACCGTCTCTCTTTCTCTCTTCCTCCCTCTCTCCCTGGCATGGTAGTGCACACCTTTAATCCCAGCACTTGGGAGGCAGAGGTAGGAGGGTTGCTGTGAGCTGGAGGCCAGCCTGAGACTAAGTAGTGATTTCCAAGTCAGCCTGGGCTAGAGAGGGACCTTACTTCAAAGAAAACCCAAAGAATTAGCAAGGCATGATGGTGCACACTTTTAATCCTAGCACTTGAGAGGCAGAGGTGGGGGATTGCTGTGAATTCAAGGCCATTCTAAGGATACATAGTGAATTCCAGGTCAGCCTGGGCTAGAACGAGAACCTACACTGAAAAGCAAAAAATCAAATCAAAACAAAACAAAACAACAAAACAAACAAACAAAAAAATCAGAGAAAAAGAATGTCAGTATGCTGGCATGAGATTAATTATTTGGGTGAGAAAGAAAGTTCATTGAGTGCACGAATTCAGTCATGGTTCTGACATTCTGCTATCTCAGATGACAGCCACCCAGGTCCACTCCCCACCAGCGCTCCTTCCCAAAGCAGTGACAAGGCCTGTGCCGTCCCTGTACCATGTGTCACCTTCCCTGTGTGAGGTGCAGCCTCTTCTGCTGCACGCTGCTGGCTTCTTGTTCAATTTAAAATGCCACAGCATTTAAAACTGTGTTTCTCTTTCACATCTCCTTTGTGCTGACCTTGGTGGAGGCAGTGGGTGTCGAGCTCCAGCATGCTTAAGCACGAAGGGGAGAAGAGGGGTGAGAGGCAGGACTTCAGGGAGGGCCCTGTGGGTGGTCCCGGGAGGTCTGTGTGAGGGCAGTGACCTGGGAAGACAGAGGAGGCTGGCTGTGAGGGAAGACACATGTGTGGCCGCAGGATGTTTGGTTGGATCCCTTCCCAACCAGCCTGCAGGGGCTTCTGGGGGAGGGGAGCGTAAGGTGGAGGTCTGGGAGCTGCTGGGTTCTTGGGGCACTTCAACGACAGGGCAGAGAAGACAGGGGCAAGGCACAGTGTTGCAGCTGTGGGCCACTTGAGCTCAGGTGAGCAGAACGCCAGAGGGAACTTCTGACTCTTTCTCTTGCTTTCCTGGTAGAATGTGCTTCTCTTGAACTTCTGAACCTGATGTACAAAGGCGGCAGACAGCTTGAGAGGGGGGGAAAAAAAGATCAAAAGAACTAAGTCCCAGACAGAAATAAATCTCACGGCAATCAGGGGAAAGGGAAATGTGCAGAGAGGGTGTTGGTTTGAAAAAGATCAAGCGATCATCGTTAGTCTATTTGTATAAAACGAAGGTCTTACGTAGATGTAGAGTGTTGGGCCTAGGGTGGGGATGGAATACATGATGTAAGAATATGAAGGAGATGTTGGAGACATCTTGTTGGAGACATAATGGCTCAGTGGTTCAGATCCTCAGCACTCATGTAAAGCAGCTTGTGCCTACAATCCCAGCACTGGGGAGGCAGAAACTGGGCATGCCTCGGGCTGGGTGGCTAGTTTGTTGAGTCGAATGGTTGAGCTCCAAGTTCAAGTGAGACACTCTGTCTCAAAAATAAGATGGAAAGCAATTGAAAATGACACTCATGTTGACCTCTAGCGTGCACACGCAGGACATGTGCACATGCCCTTACAAACACACATGTATGCACACACAAAAAAAGAATATGGAGAAGATAAAGCTTGAAATTAGCAGAGTGGAGTTAGCTGTTTCTATTTTTATTTTTATGTATTAGAGAAAGAGAGAGTGAGAGAGAGAAAATGGGGGTGCCAGGACCCCTAGCCAATGCAAACGAACTCAAATGCATGTGCCACCATGTGTGTCTGGCTTATGTGGGACCTGGAGCATCAAATCTGGGTTGTTAGGCTTCACAGACATGCGCCTTAATGACTAAGCCGTCTCTCCAGCCCATGGAGTTAGCTTTTTATGATCAGGGGCCTTGTCTGTTACAGGCTGTTTGCAATGAATTCTCACTGAATGAGTAAATGGTACACCAACATTGAAAAAAGTAAACAAATAAAAAACAACAAGTTTACTGAGTGCATTGCAAGGGCAGTCACAAGAGTACTGCCTGTAGAGCAAAGATAAATGTATAATATCACTGACTAATTTGATGGGATTTTTGTTTGTTTGTTTGTTTTTATTTTTGTGGCCCCCAACCTCGTGGGCAACATAAAAATATTTTGACCTGCCTGGTATGTGAAACCCCATGAGAGATGTTACAGTGCCACATTATCTTTGGTTATCTCATTCCATATTCACAAGATAGCTTCTCCTTCCAATTGTATTTTTCCAAGTAAACATTTCTGCTGAGAAGTTACCTTGCCAGTCAGTCTAAGAAAACACTGCAGCCTACCTGGGGTTATTTTTCAGCGCAAATTAATAAACTGGCATTTTACCTCATAGATGTGATGTATTGCATTTTTCTTAGTGTGACTTAGCTCCCTGATGAACATTAAAAATCCCACTTTAGGGAGTGGAGAGATGGCTTAGCGGTTAAGGCATTTGCCTGCCAAGCCAAAGGATCCAAGTTCGATTCCCCAGGACCCACATAAGCCAGACGCACAAGGGGAGCATGCGTCTGGAGTTCATTGGCAGTGGCTGGAGGCCCTGGCACCCCCATTCTCTCTTTCTCTGTGCCTCTTCCTCTCTGCCTTAAATAAATAAATAAATAAATAAATAAATAAATAAACATTAAAAAGAAACATTTCTTGGGTGAAGAGAACACACAGTGGTAGAACCCTAAGAAACCCCAGGGAAGGGCACAGGGTCATGATGTGTAATGTGCACACTTTATGTGTAATGCTTCTTCACAGGCTGACACTAAGGACCTGTGGTGACCTCTGGGGCCACTAACGCCTTAATGACACTCTTTCTAAACTACCCAGCTGCTATGTGACTCATATGCATCTTATTTAGTCCCATAACTAAATGCTTACTAAACACATCACACAGGATTCCTCTTGTATATTCCCTGTGTTGGTGAAAAAGGAGCAAGTAGCTTTATCTATTTTGACATTTCTGTGTGTCTCAGGAAGTCCTCAGCCTTTTTTTTTTTTCTTTTTTTTTTTTTTTTGGTACATATCCAGGTATTTCCAGAAGGGAGAGAGACCAGAACAGGTTCAAGTAAGAGTCAGTGGAGGAGGGGGAGAGAAAAAGTGATGGAGCAGGAGGTACTTAGAGTCTTGGCTTCTTCCCTGTAGCCACACCTTCAGAAATCAGGACCTAGGGTGCACTTCTTAGAGTCTTATAAGCATATGTGCACAACAGAAGGCTTGGCATTTGGTGGGAATTAAAGGAGGAGGAAGGAATAATTCCTTCATACCCTCTTCAGCAAGCCAGCCTGCAGACCAGAGCAGGGGGCAGCCATGATGGAAACACACGTGACAGTATCACCAGTAAGCTGATCCCGTGAGATGTGTCCCTTAGGAGAGAACATGGGTGTCCGTTTTGGATATTTAGGTGTGTGTGTGTATTTAGTTGATAAGAAGTGTTTTGTGTGTAAGATACAGTAAGACATAATAAACTGGACAAGAAGAATTTTGGAAAGGTAGTTAAGTTGCAGTTGCTATAATTTTTTGATATGTGTTCAGCTATAATTCTTTTGATCAAGGTCTGATGACATAGCCCAGGCTGGCCTTGAACTTGTGCTCTTTTTGCTTCAGCCTCCCAAATGCTGAGATTCTAGGGGTTTGCCAACATCACAGGCTTGTGGTGGAAGAACCACACTAAGTCCAAAGAATGAAGGGACTTTCTTTATTGTGTGTGTGCATGTGTGCTCCTATTTGTGTGGGCATACAAGTACACGTGTAGGCTCACACGTATACACGTGTACCTACACATCTGGAGGCCAGCAGTCAATGTCAGGTGTCTTCCTCAATCACTGGCCACCAGAATTTTTTGAGAAAGAGTCTCTCACTGAATCTGGACTTCATCAATTCAAGTAGAGCAGCTAGCCAGCTTGTCCCAAGGATTCTCCTGTCTCCAGTTCCCCAGCACTGGGGTTACTGGTATGTGCTACCAGGCCTAGCTTTCATGTGTGTGCTGGAGATTTGAACCTTATAGTTCTTAATCGTGTGGCAGAGCCATTTTAGCAGACACAGCCATCGCCCCAGCCTGCTGTGGAGAACAACCTTTGTGCTTAGACACAAAGACATACACAGAGGGAGGAGACAACAAGAAGAGCTAGTGCTCTTGGCATGTAGCTGGTACAAGCCCAGGAATGCTAAGAGATGCCATGAACCACAAGAAGCTACAATAGAATGGAACAGATTCTTCCTCAGTGGTTCCTACAGCAATGCACCGTTCTGATACCTTAATTTTGGACTTCTGGTCTCCAGATGGAGAAGGATTATATTGCTATTGCATTAATTTAGCAGGTTTGTGGTAATATGTTATGTGGCATCAAAGAAATAAATACACAACCCATCACCAATTGTTGCCCTATATGGACAATATTGATTATCTAAGTACTGACTTGATATTTTCACTTATTTTGTTTTGAGACAGGCCCTCACTATGTATCCCAGGCTGACCTTAAATTCACAGTCCTCCTGACGCTGCTTCCTGAGCGCTGGGATTACAGGTGTGGATGACCATATTAGCTTTAAATTTTTTAAAATATGTTAATTTATTTAGTTGTGAGAGAGAGAGGGAGACAGGAAGACACAGATAGAGCGAGAGAGAAGAATGTGAGTGCCAGGGCCTCCAGCCACTTCAAACAAACTCCAGATGCATGTGCCATCTTGTGCATCTGAATATTTAAATAAAGCCATATTTGAACTAGTTATTTTCATTCTCTGCTATATTCAGAGACAGAGTCTTAGCGTACTCTACTGAAGACATGTATTACATATGCTCACGTGACATATATAATACATATATACAACATATAATTTCTAGCATTTCAGCAACTATTTCATTTGCTGTGTTTTATTTCCTTAAGACAGGGTCATATATAGCCTGACTAGACTGATATTTACTATGTATCTCAGGCTGGCTTCGAACTACTTTTCCTCCTGCCTCTGCCTCCCAAGTGCTGGGATTACAGATATGTACCACCTTGACTGGATTTTAGTAATTTCATTTTTAAATTCTTTTTTTTTTTTTTTGTTTCTGTTTTTGTTTATCGAGGTAGGGTCTCACTCTAGCCCAGGCTGACCTAGAATTCACTGTGTAGTCTCAGGGTGGCCTCGAACTCACGGCGATCCTCCTACCTCTGCCTCCCAAGTGCTGGGATTAAAGGTGTGTGCCACCACGCCCTGCTTAAATTCTTTTTTTAAATTTATTTTGCACATGCACGTGTGTGTGTGCACGCGTGCACGCGCATGCACCAAAGCCTCTTGCTGCTAACAAACTCCAGATGTATGTGCCACTTTTGGCATCTGGCTTTACATGGGTACTGGGCAATAAAACCTGGGCCAACAGGCTTTGCAGGTAAACACCTTCAACCACTGAGCCATTTCCCCAGCGCAAGCATTTCTTTAGAAAATATTTTCATGGTCAGAGTTGTTTTGTCGCAAGCAATGCAAATGCCATGGTGGGTGGGACACCGAGAAAAAAGTCAACAGCAGATATTCTTTCAGTTCTAAAAGAAATGGGGTTCAACTACAGGATCAATATCAGCCCTACACTTAGGCATGCAGCCACGAACCAAGACCCTTCTGGAAAGGCAGCTGTTAATCCCATAAAAATTATACCGCCCTTCTCCCAATCATTAGCCTTACATTCTTTCCTCTTCCTCTCCAAACATCCGGGATGAACGACACTATGAAAGCATTCTGTCCTTTGACAACAAGATCATCAGCCCTGGAGACACCTTGACCCATGTCTCTGCGTGTCTCTAACCTTCAGCTCAGGTTCTTTGTGCTCCGCCACTGACCTCGTGATTCTTACGTGAAATGGATGCTTCGTCTTGGGGTTCCTCGTGCGGCGCTCCCGCATACCACCCCATGAGCCTGCACACCGGCTCGTTTTCTCCTGCGCCCCTGAAACCCAACTCTGAGGGCACAGGCCTTAACACTTTTGCCCCCTCCCGCTTGTGTCTGCCTCCCTCATGCCTCTCTTGCCTCTTGCGACTTCCTGCTTGTTCTCATCCCCTTCCTTAGAGTGTGCCCAGGCTTCATTTTCCACCGCTGGCAGAACATCTGCAGGTCAGCTGCCGAATGCAGCCGCTTTGGTGAGAGACAGCCAAGCCCAGGAACTTGAACCATTATTGCTCTGCTCACTTTAAAATTACAGCAAAATGTACAGTGTGCATTGAATAAAGGGGTTATAAGAAAATCTATTCAAGAAGAACACAGGTTAACTTTTAGAAAAGACCGCATTTGGCCATTGTTTTCTAGGACAAAGATTTCACTAATTATGATAATGTTTCTAGGACTTGAGTTGGAAGTCCGTGTACCTAATAGAGTGAGAAGCTGTGATCTGAAAGGACTTGGTTCCTATCATGCTTGTCGTGGTCATTGATAGATGACCCCTAAGGTGTAAAAGCATATTTATGACATTTCCAGTAAGAAGCTATAGCTACAAGTTTCTTAATGATTTTAGTTAAAATGATCAATCAGGAGCTACTATGGAAAGAATGTATATATTTAAATTTTTATTTTTTTACATGTATATGTGTATGGTTGCATCAGGGTCTCTTGCTGCTACAAATGAATGCCATTCGTATCTCCAGCTTTAAATGGGTGCTGGAGAACCAAAACTAGGTCACCAGGCTTTGCAAGCAAGTGCTTTTAGCTACTGAGTCATCTCCCTAGTACATGGAAATGATATTTTTAAATATCTGTATTTATCCATGTATTGATGGCTTTACTCTTAGTCACATTTTAATTTTCTCACATAGCCTTTTTTTTTTTTTTTTTAATGTTACTCTAGGTGAAAGTGTTCTCAAGTTAAAAGAGATAGAACAACCTGGTCATGCTTAAGCTATCTTGATCTATTACAATCAGAGAAAGTTTTAACTTATTTCTTTAAATGTTAGTATGAGATAGTTTAGTTCGTTTCTTGGTCTACTGAAGATCTACAGTTTTTTTTTTTTTTTTTTTTTAATCTGGAAGGCACAATGAAGGTTACAGGTTCATTGTCAAATCCAGGTAGGATCCATAGATAAATATACTTGGGTTTAAGTAAGAGATAACCTAGAAAAGAGGGACCTACACACGTTACATGTTTGGACATTTGCAGAGGCTGAAACAGCCTCAGCTGTAGAACATGGGATCTCCCAGGGGCCTGATTTCTTTCCACCCTTTCTGCTTGCTATTCCCAGTGGGCTTTTTGTATTTTTCCCTGTTTGCAGTTAGTGCAGACAGCTACTGGGTCTCCAGGAATTATGTTGTCACGTTAGCCTCACGGACAGGAAGGAAAAGCTCTAACCTTTTTTCTTTTTCTTTATTGTTGTTTACAACATAGTTCTTACGGACACATCATGTGTAGGCGCCCTCTTCTCCCTTGTCCTTCCATCCCATTCCGCTGGGGCCCCTCCTCAGCGGGGTTGCAGCTACTCCCCGTGGTGTGGTGTGTGATGCTAAGGGTCTTTCTGTCTTTACTGTTTCACTGGGTAGAACTGTCCCTGTGTACTTCTTGTCCAGCCACTAGTGAAAGAAAGTGAATTATGATGAATGGCTTAGGACTAATATGGAAATTCCTTCCTAAGGGCAGTGTCAGGGCCCTGCCTGAGATCCTAGGCCCTTTGGCTTAACCACCCTGGGTAGGATTGCCGTAGTAAGACCTGTGAAATATAATAGATATAAATGTGTATAACATTGATATCATGTTGATTCAGGATAGATCACGTGCATGAGATTTTGAAACTAATAAAAAAAAAAAAACTCTTCTGTCTGGATATAGTATTTTCTTTAATTTAAGCCATTTTTAGATGAAGCAACGACCAAGTGTGCCTTTAAACAATTCCCGTGTCCAGTGATAAACTGCATTGGCTCTTTGATGTTCTCATACTACTAATGATTTTCATTAATTTACTAGTAATATGAACTCGTGTTGCTTCTCCCATCATGCTCAATATGCCACCTTTGTGTCATCAGAGAACACCACACCGAGAATATAGTGAGGGTCACGATCAATCACTTAACAGAATTAGTTTGGAGCTCCTCTCACTTTTAGTTTTCTCACTGCTAGGAGGGGGACAGCTCCGGTGAAGGAGTTCATGGAGGAGATGAACCCAGCTGGAAGATGGCATGTGACATAGACATGCGTAGACATCAGTTGCAATGCAAGCCAGGGCATGTCTGTGCACTTAATTCCAATTTCAAAGGGCTTATGTAGAAAGTGCTTGCGCAGGCGCACTCCATTGATCTCATCACCACGTGTGCACGCAGGCGCACTCCATGCATTGATCTCATCTACATGAAGGGTGCTGAATTACAGTTCTAACAATAAGCTTCAGCCATTCTGTATGCTTGGCTGGAAGTCAAGGCTATTAAAGGTATATGCCCCTGCACTCACCTATTTCCATTGCCCCTCCCAAGGGCTGCTTCCCACAACCGTGCAGGTATGGACTCCTGGATCCACGTGGTGCCCACCATTTCCTTGCTTATCTGCGTCACCGTCACCCTCATGACTTCAAGTCCACCATCAAGAGGAGCTACTGCTACAGGCCTTGCTGGAGGTACCTGTGAAACCACTGACCATTCCTTTAGCTCTGGCCTCCTTTGGCATGGGAAGGGAGGATGCAGTGGTCAACTTTGTGTCATCTTGTGCAAAACTAAAAACAGCAACAACAACAAAAAAAACCATTTTATTTTTAGAAGCTAACAGCACCTTACAACCTGCTCCTCCAGACACAAAATGGCCTGGATATCCGTAACCTGACAGTGCCTGACACTACCTACACAAGATCATCATAATAGGAGGAAAAGATGATGACATCCAAATAGAAGAGAGACTGATTGAGAGGGGGAGGGGATATGATAGAGGAGTGGAGTTTCAAAGAGGAAAGTGGGGAGAGGGAGGGCATTACCATGGGATATTGTTTACAATCATGGAAGTTGTCAATAAAAAAATAAAAATTAAATAAAAACAAATAAAAAGTAAAAAAAAAAAAAAAAAAAGAGGAGAGGATGAGGGCACACAAGCCACATCGTGTGTAAGATTACAGCGAACAAATTGCCAGGGTCACTGGAGAGTGGGATGATAACTCATCAGACATCCAGTGCGCCAGGGCTGAGAAGATGGCTCAGTGGATAAAAGGCTTGATGAGAAGCATTAGGGCCTGAGTTCCAATCTCCAGTATCAAAGTTAATCCCTGATGGTTGGGAAAGCCCATCTATCACTCCAGGACTCAGAAGATGGTGTCAGGATGTCCAGGACAAGCTGGATAGCTAGACTAGCCCAGATGGTGAGTTCTGGGTGTAACTGAGAGAGCTTATCTCAGTAAAATAAGGTAGAGAGTAATTGAGGAAGAAGATACCTGACGTCAATCTCTGGCCTCCACACTCACACTTACACATAGACACCAACACAAATACATGCCAATATTACCAGCTCTTAGGCCGAATGTGTTAGGGGCAGGCACATGTAGTCATAGCTACTAGGAAGGCTGAAGTCGGAAGACAAGTTGAGCCCTGAAGTTTGACTAATTCAGCCTGGATGTCATAGCAATACCTCATCTCAAACACCAACAAAAACAGTATGAACAAGATGGTTCTCTTGGTTATATTTTAATACATTTTCCCTTCATGTTTCCTTACAGTATTTATATTTAGTCCTATTTCTGCACGGATTTTCCTCCAACATACATTTTTGTTTAGTTTCTATTTTAGTTTTGTTTCATTCTTTAGGCTCACTGACTCACCATTTATTTGCTATAATCTTACATGCCAACATGGGTATATACACAAAGGATTTTAACCATACAATAGAGATGCCTGTGCATCCATGCTTAATGTGGCACTGTTAACCAGAGCCAAGATACAGAATCGGCTTAGATATTCATTGACAGATGAATGGATAAAGCAAATGTGGTATATACACACAATGGTGTTTCAACCAGAAAGCAGGCAGTTCTGTCATTTGTAGGAAAATATAGAGAAATGGATATTATCTTGTAAAGTGAAAAAAGACAGACTCAGAAAGACAAATGCTACATGATTTCTTCACATGTAGAATCTAGATTTAAAACACACACACATACCACACACGCAAATGAAATGGGGAATCTTTGGGATTGTTATGGGGTGCTAGGCATCAAGGAAAGTCCTTGAGCCCCAAAGCCTAGGTTCATTTTTAATTTTAGTCAAAGAGTTGAATAAAAAGGAAAACTGAGAAGGATAATTATTAAATTATTATTTTTTTGAGGAAAGTACAGAGCCAAGAAAAGGCACCCACGTGGCTAGAGATCCTATGTGGAGGGCCTGGAGAAAAGCAGAAGAAAAGAGAAAAGAAAGTTCAAGGAGTTCCTGCCATGTGGGGAGCTGAAGGAGATAAAGAACCCATGCAGAGAGTAAGGACAAGGGCAGCCCTGCTGGCTGGGCCTGGGCCTGGGTCAAGCCAGCCCAGGCCCAGCTGAGGGAAAAACTCACCCACAGCTGAAGTTCCCAAGTGATCAGAGAGAGAGAGAGAGCCTACCATCCCCATTGTAAAGAAACCTATTAGTGGAGGTGGACTGTCTTCTGGCTCAGGTGAACCAGAGGGACAGCTGGTTGGTTAGGGCTAGGGGCTGTCTCAGGAAGAAGTTAACTCTGGCACCAATTTCCAGGGGCTGAACTTGGCCAAGCACAGTTATAATGTTTTAATCCTATGAAAGACCTCCCTCCCAGGAGGTGACCTGATTTGTTTGTGGAGAAACAGGTCTCTAGGGAACTAGGCAAGAGATAAGAAGTCAGATCATCTTTGATTTCTAGCAGGTGCAAACTTTCCTGCACTTTTCACATTCAGGGGTCCAGTCACCCTAACTGTATCCTGCTCTCTCTCAGGGGAAAAGAACGGGATAGAAAGGTGCGGAGAAGAGAATAAGAAAGGGTCATGGAGGGCTGGGTAGATGGATCAATGGTTAAGGGCACTTGCTTGCAAAGCCTTATGCCCTGTGTTCAATTCCCTAGTATCCACGTAAAGCCATATATGCAAATTGATGCACGCTTCTGGAGTTTGTTTGCAGCAGCAGGAGGCTCTGTCTGTGCTTATTCTCCCTCCCTCTCTCTCTCTCTCTCTCTCTCTCTTACAATGTAGAAAGAAAGGGTAATGAAGTGAATATGATAGACATCATATATATGAACAAAAATGGCATAATGAAATGCATTCTTTTGTTAAGTTTAAAAAATTAATAGAAAAGGGAATATATCCCATTATATAATATATAATATAAATATATTTGTAAATAAGTAAATGGAGACTCATGATTTGATAGTTTTAACAGCTTGTTGATATTCTTCAAACCTTCTGTAACCTCTTTCAGACATATGTGCAAGGAACTCTTATCTCTTCCAACTCTGACAAAGCAGATTATCTCCTTGATATCATCCAGGATCCTACCCTCTTTTCCCCTACCCAATACGTACATTTTGACTCTACCACTCTCCCTCTCCAGAGACATTAGTGGCCAATGTTATGCCTTTGTATTTATGTAGTAGCAAATGTAGGGAAAAACAATCATATTTTCTTCTTTCATAAGGTTAGCCCTATGTATTAACCCCTTTCTCTGCTCACCTTGAGCTTTCTTATTCTAATAAATTCCAATCTCTACTTCCATAGTTACTTACTCTTACTTTGACTTATTTTGCACTTTTTTGCACTGTGTACCTGGCCCTTGACCTCAAAGGCAGGTGCTCAGGCACAGGATGTGCCTGAGCATGACTCAGTGGGCTTTCCTAACCACAGAATGTCCTGTGGGGAAGAGACAATCCTTGGGACAACTGGTATACCACACTCCTTTATTTACAGAGGTCAGAAGGACAGGACATAAATCTAAAGCTCTGCTATTAGGTACATTGGAACCAGTATAAAGTTAAGAGGAAACACTTCCTTTTCGAGACATTGTTTTTGTTTTTCTATGGTAGGGTCTCCCTCTAGCTCACTAACCTGGAATTCACTACGTAGCTTCAGGGTGGCCTTGGACTGCTCTGCAATCCTATCTCTGCCTCCTGAGTGTGAGTGCTGGGATTAAAGGCATGTGCCACTATGCCCAGCAAGACACTGTATTTAACTATAGTTTATGAAATGCACAATAAATTGGAGCCTCCTACTTAAAGAGTGTAATGTGTTGCTTATTTTTTAATATTTTATTTATTTGCACACAGAGAGAGAGAGAGAGAGGAGAGAGAGAGAGAGAGAGAGGCAGAGAGAAGAGGAACATAGAGAAAGAGAGACACACACAGAGAGAAAATGAGCAAGCCAGGGCCTCTGGCCACTGTGCCACTTTGTGCATCTGGCTTTATGTGGGCACTGGGGAATTGAACCCAGGATGTTGGGCTTTGTAGGCAAGCACCTTAACCACTGACCCACTACTCCAGCCTGAGTGTAATGGTTTTTGATCCACTATTTCATTTCTGTATGTCATAACAAGGTTGTTAGGATTCAAAATTAAATGAAAAGTTAACAAAAGTCTGAGGCATATGAAATAGAAACCAAATACAAACCAAGTAATTAACCTGTGCCAGGTACTGTCTTTCCTCTTAAACTCATGTTTAATTTGATCCTCCAGTAAATCTAACCCTCCATCATGCTTCACTGTTCCTGATGTTAACATTATAGAATGGTAATAGGTCTTTGCTTTGCTATTATCAAAATAATAATGCCACATGAATTAGGAGCAAACATGGCTAGTTAATTTACTGAACAGAAGTATTATGATTTTTGAATATTAAGGAATTCAAGGCACTCAATGAGGAATACATTTAATGAATCATCTGTACTGGCATCATAAGCATGCTTTAGAAGCATGAACTGAAGTGGCAGAATGCTTAGGTAAAGAGGCCAGATGCTTACATTATTCCAATACAGTGATGGTTTTTTCATTCTCTCTCTCTCTCTCTCTCTCTCCTCTCTCTCTCTCTCGCTCTCTCTGTGTGTGTGTGTGTGAGTGTGTGTGTGTGTGGTTTTGGGGATTGAACCTAGGGTCGCTTGCATGGGAGGCAATTGATCTACCAATGAGCTATATCTCCTGAACCCCTAACGAGTAAAATTTTATAAGAAACCTATTTAAACAGAAATTCAAATATTTCTAAAAGTGCCTGGAGTGGCTATACTCAAGGTGAAATGTATATTTCATGTCTTACACAAAAGTGAGGCGATTTTATTATTAAATGAACTACTTTCAGTCTGTGAGCTTTTATGTCTTTTTTTTTTTCTTTTACTTGATAGATCAGGACTGTGAAATGGGAGCTGTTTAAATTCTTTGCATCTGAGTCATCTCTGGCTGTATGAAGTGATGTCTGTGAGACGCTGTGTGCCTGCCATTTGCTCTCCTCGCAGGTGGTCTGACAGGACCAGCTTTTGCAAGGCCACAAGCAGTCTCAGCTTCTGTGCTGCTTGCCGCTGTCCTCTGACCTCGGACTGGGCCCTGGCTCCACATCTTTCTTCCCTCCCAGTGTTACAACTTTATCTTGGCTCAGGCAAGCTTGGCTCGCAGGACTTTTCTTGTGTGCACCTAACACTGACTTTCTCCGTTTTAACTCCTGTCCCGTCCCCCTGCCAACCTGAGCGCAACCGCTTGTGAAAGAGTCCAGTGGTGACATCCAACACGCAGTCCACGGGCCTCTCAGTAAAAAGATCAAAGCGCTGCCCACATGTGACCCGGCGCTGGCTGAAAAGGCTGTGTTGTATCAGCAAACAGTGCCCACAGGCTGCGAGCTCTTCCAAGGCCACCGCAGGCCGTTTAACGTGAGGTTGTGTTATTTAGAAACTACAACCACTGCTGACAAAGAATCAGCAAATTAGAC
Organism: Dipus sagitta; assembly: GCA_036346955.1. Classification (NCBI taxonomy): domain Eukaryota; kingdom Metazoa; phylum Chordata; class Mammalia; order Rodentia; family Dipodidae; genus Dipus; species Dipus sagitta. Next base: position 36,105,420 of record CM070772.1, on the reverse strand, counting down.
GCCGCTGAAGACCGTCTTGGTGCTTATTCCGGGGGACAACTCACCTGTAAACAGCTCACTAATCCGAAGAGCGCATTTGGGCAGTTGCAATCCCAAAGAAACCTGTCAGATAACCAGATGCCTGTTTGAAGAATCCAAGAAGTAAAGGGTTTGTGCACTGGCAATCGAGGTTCTGATGGTATGAAAATGGTAAGGATGCAAACTGACAGTCCTGGGTACTGTAGTTCCTTTGTGTTTACCCATTGCACAGATCACAACATCATCAAGGCTGGGTACCATGCTGCCTCTTACTGATTTTCTCACCTTTTGTTAGCTCTATACAATAATTTCTAGGTTTATTCTGAGGGGAAAGGGCTAGGATTAAGGAATTCTTAATAAAACCAATGCTATCTACTGGTGCAAATTATGAGCCAAAATGTTATTATGGAAAACAATTATTCAAGAAAATATGTTAATAGGGAGTGGTGGCGTATGCCTTTAATGCCAGCGCTTGGGAGGCAGAGGTAGGACAAACACCATGAGTTCGAGGCCACCCTGAGACTCTATAGTGAATTCCAGGTCAGCCTGGGCTAGAGTGAGATCCTACCTCGAAAAAAAAAAAAAAGTTAATATACCATGACTGTGACTTTCAAGGATCTTGTAACATCTCAATACATAAAATTTATAAACCTATAAAACCTGTAAAAATTCTGTTCAGGTAACATAATAAAACAATCAATACAATTTTGTATCTGCAATATGTCTGACACTGTGAAAGGTACTTTATAGATATGGTTTAATTCATGTAGATATTTTATTCTGTTTTATAGGTGAGTACATTGACTTGGGCCATATGTGGTGGTGCATTCCTATAATCCCAGAATTTAGTAAGCAAGAGGATTGTGAGTTTGAGATTAGCCTTAGCTACCTAGTGAGTGCCAGGCTAGCCTGGGCTATATAGTGAGGCTTTACGTCAGGAAAGCAAAGCAAATAAGCAAACAAACAAAAGACAAAGAATTAATTAGCCCAAGAACCCACAGCAAGTAAAAGGCAGAACTAGAATTCAAAATACTGTCTAACAGAGCCCTTGTGAGGATTAAATGACATGATGTGTAAGGAAGTATTTCATAAGCTTTCAAATGATATGCAGCTATTACATGTCATTCATATGGTTGATGGCCTGCGTGGCTAAGCTACCACACGTGGCCCATTGAAAACTTCTTAAAGTATTGAAATCTATTCCTAACAATCCTATTCTTATACTGTAAATGAAGTAGAAGAGGAAGTCCTGGGCTGACAAGAAAATGCCCCCGGACCACTGAGTTATGACACGGAAACAAAAGATGATGCTTTGAGTGGTGCTGAGAAGAAAGAGACATGGTGAACCTGAAGATTGTCTGGAGGGTGAGAAAAGTCACTTGGGAGAAGCCGGCTTGCATCAACTTCAGTTTGCTAATTAGTTTTACAGAAAAGCATCTGTGTTACACAGCCCAAGGGGTCAACAGCTGCACATTTTTCACTCCACCTTTCTGAGAGTCAAATTGTTTGAAAGCAGACACATTGGTGCTGTTCTTCTAGCAGGAAACTGTTAGATCCATTGGTACAGGCTTTTCCATTCTTCCTTACATGCTACATTTTCCTCCTCACATCTTCATTTATAGCTAAGCATTGATATTTGTAATGATGAACTCCCAAATCTCTTCCAAAAATGAAATAATGACCTTTGTGATCTCTACAGAAAAGACAGGAAAGCATACAATATATTATAGAAAAGTTTTCCACCACAAGCATTAAAATGTTTAGAATTTATATCTGCAAGGCTGGGGAGGTGGATGAAGGTTTAGGTAATTGCTTGCAAAGGCTGCTAGACCAGGTTTGATTCCTCCGCACCCAGGTAAAGTCAGATACAAAATGTTCATGTGTCTGGTGGTTTTTTTTTTTTCCAGCAGCAAGAGACCTTGGCATGCTCATATATACGTATGTCTGCATGCACATGCAAATAAATCAATAAAAATCATTTCAAAAGTGTGGGGACTGGGAAGATGACTCAGCAGTTAAAGGCACTTACTTGTAAAACCTGATGGTCAGGGTTCATTTCCCCAGCCATCAGGGCAAAGCTGAATGTAAATAGTGGTATAAGAGTCTGTTGTGCCAGGCATGGTGGCACACGCCTTTAATCCCAGCACTTGGAAGGCAGAGGTAAAAGGATTGCTGCGAGTTCCAGACCAGACTGGAACTACAGAATGAGTTCAAGCCAGCCTAGGCTAACGTAAGATCCTACCTTGAAAAAAGACAGAAAATACAAAACAAGCAAGCAAAAAGAGTTTGTTTGTTTGCAATGGAAAAAGACTCTGTATTGCCTGGTGCACGTGCACACACACATGTGCAAATAAATATATAAATAAATAAAAATGTAAATGATATGTTATCATTTATTAAGTGTTTACTACTGTTGACTATTGCTGTTATAAGCTCTTAAATAATAGTTTATAATTTGTAAAGACTTTTTAAAAATATGTAATGAACCCAGGAGTTGTGCTTCATATGCTTAGGAGTTCTGAATTACTTTGAGAATATATTGCCAAGAAAATGATATAATGTTATCAAAAGAACTAATATTAATTAATATAAAGGACACAGGCATACAACCTTCTTTTCTCTTCATGCTCTGGCTCTCGAATTCTGTTTTTGTCCTGAATACCAGTCTTCATAGTTGATACACTTTTTTTTCTTGGCTATGATTTTCTATTTCTGTTTCATGAGCCTCAAGTGATAGATAGATATATAAATACATATATGTAATTTTTTTCCTGATCTGTTTCAAATGTTTGAAAGAGTATAATAGATGAAAATAACTGAAATATGTCACTGCATTTCCCTTAATTTCAAAGGTAAATGAAGCTACAGCAGCAATGATAAAGTTCAGGAGAGCTGGGCCCGTGGTATGTCCATGTCATCTCAGTTACTGCGGAAGCCTATAAAGGAGGATCATGACTTTAAGGCCAGTTTGGGATATTGAGTGAGTCCTTGCCTCAAGATGAAAAAGAAGGATGGGCAGAAGAAATGGTTTAGTGGCCCGCGGTGCATATTAGCAAAGCCTGCCAGCCTAGGTTTGACTCCCCAGCACCCATGTAAATGTGGATGCAAAGTGCCCCATCTGTCTGGAGTTCATTTGTAGCAGCAAGAGACACTGTTGCACCCATACTTACACACACACACACACACACACACACACACACACACACACAATGTAAAGAAAGAAAGGAAACAGAGAGGGATGTAGCTCAGTGGCTTGGGATCAATCCTCACTATGGGAGTGTCAAGAAACTTACAAGTGATGGAGTTTGGACTTCAATTCTCAGGTCTCCTAACTATAAAATCATTCTGCTTCCAGAACGTTCCATACTTTAAAAATAATGGTACCAAAGGTTTTATTGAATTCATGCCTTGCCTCAGGAGTAAAACTGTCATACTTTCTGCATACGTTTGTTGCCCACGCTGTCTTTTTGAAGATAGTTAAACTCCAAACATGGCTCCTGACATTGTCAGATGTTGCCACATGCACTCAGGAGATTGCCCACGGGGCATGGCGTGCTCAGGAGAGGCCAGTGGTTCCAAAGATCAAGATGGCTCCTGTGCACGCTTCCTCCTTTTCCTTTCCAAAGAAGAGAAAAATCGCCTTTTCCGAGCAGTTTCTACTTCTTTGCCTGCTGAGACCCTGTCGCCGCTCCCACCCAGTTCTCCCCGCAGCTTAGCATGTATTGTTCTTTCTGTTGGGAAGACGATATAAAAAGCCGATGTACGATTTATCATAGTTATTTTCATCATTACATATTCACAATAATTGAAAGGTGGATGTAGAGTGTCACAGAACACAATGGGAAGAAAATGATCTGCAGTGACTTTAGAAACATTCCCAGGAAATGTTCAGCTGCTGAAAACAATACAAACAACTTCCCTCCTCCTCAAAGAAACAAACACTGAGTCTTAAAATACTATCCAAGCCATCCACATCTGCAAAGCTTTATTTCTTTTTTTAATAGTTTAGTTTTATTTGTTTATTTGAGAGACAGAAAGAGGGAGAGAGAGAGAGGTGGAGTGGGGGAAGGGAGAATGGACATCCCAGGGCCTCTAGCCACTGCAGATGAACTCCAAATGTATGCACTACCTTGTGCATCTGGCTTTTATGGGTCCTGGGGAATTGATCCTGGGTTCTTTGGCTTTGCAGACAAGTGCCTTAACTGCTAAGCCAGGTCTCCAGCCCAAAGCTTTATCCCTGCTGCTATTTATCTGTCCAGAATTTTAGCTGGTATATTATAGAGCCTAAAGGCGAGTTCTCAATTCCGTTCATATTGCAGGACTTGTAATGAAATTATTTACCCTTATAGAGAGTAGCACTTCTGATGGCTAGCCTAACAGCCTAATGATGCCGAGGTAATGGTTTTTTTGATCACATAACTGCAGTCCATTTTTATAGCCAGGCACTATATTGCTGACCTCAGTCAACTGGCAAACAAACATATATGTGTTCTAAATTTCAGAGAGAACTGGTTGAGACAACATCCATGGGTCAATTCAAATTTGTTACCTTCATGCAACACATGCTCTCACACACTTTATCTATTGACATGTGCTCTCGATTTCTTCATCTACAAAGGATAATATACTTAACAGATTAAAATGAAAATGTATTTCTAAGAAATGACATGAAATCTGTGTGCAATATCTGTTATTTGAACTGGGAGTAGGCAAGACATATGCTATGTATGGGTTAAAAGATTACAATGATTTAAATGTGCCCTTCAATCTTCATATATTGGCAACTTAATCTCTAACACTGCATAATGTCCTAGTGGGATATTTAAGGGGTCAATAGGCTATGAGAATTTCCCCTGATGAGTAGATTGATGTCATGACAGTGGGAGTGGCTTTGTACTCACAAAAAAGTGATCGTAAGAGTGAGCTTTGCTCTCTTTTGCTCTCCTTCACCCTCTCTTGCCATCCTGCCTTCCACCATGGGATGATGCAATAAGATGCCCCTCTAGGTCTTGAACTTCCTGATCTCCAAAAGTATAGGAAATAAATTTGTCTAGAGATGACCTAATCTGTGGTATTACGTTAGAGCAACTAAAAATGTACGAAGACAGAAGGCTTTCAACTAAAAGTATCACAAGACATGACTCAAAACGCTGTCACCACTGATAAAAATGGATCACCCTACATAATAAGTCTAGAGGCATTTACTGACTGACTGTTTGCAATCAGCTACACATTGCTGGGACAAACACTCAACCAGACACAGTGTTTTGGGGGAAGGAAGTGGTTTGTTTCAGGCTCACAGAGTCCAGGGCCACAGCATGAACGGTGGAAGAAGCTGGCCCCCTCTCAGAGATTCAGGCAGGGAGACATCACCAACACCATCACCACTTAACCACCAGAGCTCAAACTGCTATGAACATACCTACTAGGGCTGGACTCAGATCTGTCCCCAAACCCACCTGCAGGCTGGACTCCAAGATCCCTCCTCAGTGACATGCCCCCTCCAACAGGGCTCTGCCTGGCTGCTAGGGGCTGACGTGGCAAGTTCAATTTTCATAAAACACCCAAGTCTGTGGTGTCATACATTCAAGCTACTACAGTGGCTCAGAGGCTTTATCGGTGACTTACTGCTGTTATAATTGCAACTGGGCTCGCCCTGTGTATTAGCTTTGTTATGTTATTTCCACCTCGCCTCAGTCCAGGTCTCTTTCATTTAGTCACATCATGTTGGCACTGTTCTAGATATCATGTACATGGGCACCAAAAGCAAATGGTATAAAAGAGAGTCTTTTCACGTTATGACTTTTCAATTTAAATAATGTTATCAATTATTTATTTACTTCTCTGAAAGAGAGAAAGAGGCAGATATATAGAGAGAAACAATGGGCACACCAGGACATAGTGTCACTGCAAGCAAACTCCAGAGCCATGTGCCACCTTGTGCATCTGGCTTTGTGTGGGTACTGGGGACTCGAGCCTGGGTCCTTTGGCTTTGCCGGCAAGTGCCTCAACTGCTAAGGCATCTCTCTAGCCCACTTAAAAAAATGATAATGAAATATTTTTTCTGAAGCCGTCAGTGGGTTTCTCCCATTAATTTTCCTTTGTGTGGGGATGTGTGTGTATGGGTACACGCGTGTGCATGTTCATGTGGAGGCCAGCAAACAACCTCGAAGGTTGTGCCTTGGGAATGCTGTCAACTTTTTTTGAGACAGGGTCTCTTGTTGGCGTGGAACTCTTCCAGTTAGGCTAAATTGGCTGGACAGAGCAACTCAGCCAACTACCTATGTCTTCTTCTCTGCTGCTGGGATTAAAAGCACAGGCTGCCACAACCAGCCATTTAACATGGGTTCTGGGTGTCAAACTGGAGAGATGGCTTAGTGGTTAAGGTGCTTGTCTGAAAAGCCTAAGGACCCAGGTTTTCCCCACTATCCACATAAGCTAGATGCACATGGTGGTGCATGCGTCTGGAGTTTGTTTGCAGTGGCTGGAGACCCTGGTTTACACATTCTCACTTTTCTCTCTCTCTCTCTCTCTCTCTCTCTCTCCCTCTCTCTCTGCACCCCCCCCCCGAAATAAATAAATAAAATACTAAAAAAAAAAACCCCACAGGTACTTGTGCTTGCAAGACAAGCACTTTACTAACTGAGATATCTCTCCAGATTTTTCTCTTAGTATTTCAATGATTGTCATTATGTTACATACTTTTTCTTCTACCACAGGCAAAGGGAAAGAGATCATACGTTTTGACGAAATGAAGTCAAGAAGCGAATAGGTCATTTGAAGCAAAATGTTAATTCTGTTTTAATGGAAGAGGTGGGAAACTGATGCTGGTTTAGCAATGGAAAATATTTCTTTAGAGACAGCCTTTGGTCTCACAACTATCTAAATATACACCCTTTGTTCCACTTATAGTTGATAAGAATACTCTCATCTTCATAAAATGTACCCATGCCTCCTTAAAGGAAGATGGCCCAGACTTTCCAGTCAGTAATCAGCTTACATGTGAGATTTCTGGGCTTTATTTTTGATTTATGTCATCATGGCCTAGGAACACATATATCCAAAGTTTTCATTGCTCATTTTCAATATACCAGAGCATAGCCAGCCCACCAACTCTGATTCTGAAAGGGGGACAATAGGAAACCCCTGGTCTCTGGTCCACAGCACTTACATTTGTGTGGATGAGAGGAAAAATGAGTTGGCACACACCTTTAGTTCCAGCAATGGGAAGCAGAAGTAAGAGGGTCACTGGGAGTTGAAGGTTAACATGAGACTACATAGTGAATTCTAGGTCAGCCTTGGCTGTAGTGAGACCCTACCTTGAAAAAAGAACCAATATATACATACATACATACATATGTACACAAGTACATATATATATATGTATATATATATACATATATATCAGCCATATATATATATGTATATATATATATATATATATATATATATTTGCAAGCAGAGAGAGATAAAGAGACAGAGAGAGAATGGGCCTCCAGCCATTGAAAATGAACTCCAGGTGCATCTGCCACTGCGCATCTGGCTTTATGTGGATTATCAGGGTATCAAACACAGGTCATTAGGCTTTGCAGTCAAACACTTGAACCACCGAGCCATCTCTCCAAAGGACTTTCTATCTTAGCAGTAGAGAAAGAACTCTGCTCACAGTTCTATCCCAAGGCAAATATTTTCTTTTTTTTGTTTATTTATTTATTTATTTGAGAGCGACAGACAGAGAGAGAAAGAGGCAGATAGAGAGAGAATGGGTGCACCAGGGCCTCCAGCCACTGCAAACGAACTCCAGATGCGTGCGCCCCCTTGTGCATCTGGCTCACGTGGGTCCTGGGGAATCGAGCCTCGAACCCGGGTCCTTAGGCTTCACAGGCAAGCGCTTAACCGCTAAGCTATCTCTCCAGACCTATTTTCTTTTTTTAAATAACAGATATGGGTATACTTGTTTCTTGTTTCTCCAGAGGACCCAACCAGACCATATTTCCCAGACTTGCTTGCACTTAGTTCTAGCCATTTGGGCTGAGTTACATCTTGTAGAATATTAGTGGAAGCACCGTGCGTCACTTTCTGGCTGGGCTGAGGAAAGGGCCAGCATGTGTACCTATGTGCTGCTATCTTTGATCCTTCTAGAAGTTCACTAGAGTGGAGATACATGGTAAGCTTCAAAGATGTGTGTTAAATATGATAGAACTTTCAGCCTGGATGCTAGAATTATCATATGAAGACTGGAAGACCTAACGCTGGCACAGACAGCTCTGTTATGTGATGAAGAATGGCACTTACTTGAGACATTTAAATACATGATCTATTTATTATAACACTTGCCACTCACAAACCAATATAATTCTATGTGGTGAAACACTGGAGATGAACATCGAGGAAAATGAGTTTTTCCAGGGCTATGCAGCTTTTTAGTAGCTTATAACTTGTTGGTGAAAATTTAGGAGTTCGGGGAATTATTAATGTCCAGTGGTCACAGGCCATTGTTTTTTAACCTTGGGCTTTCTTTGGTAATACAATTCCTGCAAGAACTCAGTAGGCTTCAGGTGTTTCCAGTCAATTCCATAGCTAATAACACAGCCAACGATCTCTTCTAGAAATAGACTGTGAGTCTGAGAATTCCTGACTCCAAGCCAGGGGTTTCTACATGATGCCGGTCCTCCTAGACCTCAGATTAATGACCTCTGCCCTGAGGCAATTTAAAACAATAACCTTGGGTGGGAAGGCAATACCCATAATCCAATCTTTTCCATCTGGGTTTTTTCTCTTTTCAGGCAGAAACAACTTTATAAAAATTGTTTAAGACAGGCTTGGAAGATTAAGCTTGTCTTTTGGCTCAAATTTATCTGCTGCTACTAATCTCCTTCTTTCTTCTTTAAGATGGCATTCTTGGGTTATGACTTGTCTCCTCCGTGGAACCTCACCAGAATTCACTCATTCACTGCTGTCCCTGCGGTCTCCCCTAAGGCTAATGCCTCCCACTCAGTTGCAAAGAAGACTTACTTGATTGCTTACAACTTCCCAGGCAGGTTCTGTTTTTGTTCTGTTTTGCATTTACTTATTTATTTATTTGAGAGAAAGATGCAGAGGGAGGGGGAGAGAGGGAGAGAGAGGGAGGGAGGGAGAGAGACAGAAGAGAATAGACATGCTAGGGCCTCCAGCCACTGGAAACAAACTCCAGATGCATGTGCCACCTTGAGCTTCTGGCTTCCATGGGTCCTGGGGAATCAAATCTGGGTCTTTTGGCTTTGTAGGTAAGTGCCTTAACTGCTAAGCCATCTCTCCAGCCCTGTTTTGCTTTTTGTTTTAATAGGACTCTGTGAACCAGTACTGCTCTAGGACACTAATTTCGCTTCCAAAGTCCCTTCCATGGAAGGATTTTGTTGTCTTCTCACATTACAGCTCCGAGTCTCATTGGCTGAGTTTAGGTCTCATGGATCATTCTGACCCACAAGGGAATCTGGATGAATGAAGATTCATTTAAAACTCATAAAATGGAGCTAGGTATGGTGGCACACGCCTTTAATTTCAGCACCTGGGGGGCAGAGGTAGGAGGATTACTGTGAGTTCAAGGTCATCCTGAGATTACATAGTGAATTCCATGTCGATCTGGGCTAGAGTGAAAACCTACCTCAAAAACAAAAACAAACAAACAAAGAAAACCAAAAAAGAAACAACAAACAAACAAACAAACAAACAAACCCTTACAAAATGGGAACTTCTGGGCTGGAGACATGGCTCAGCAGGTAAGGTGCTTGCCTGCAAAGTGTAACGACCCAGGTTCAATTCCCCAGGACTCATGCAAAGCCAGATGCACACAGAGGCACATGCATCTGGAGTTTGTTTGCAGCAGCTGGAGGTCCTGGTGTGCCCACTCTTTCTCTCTCTCACTCTCTGTTTGCAAATCAATTGATAAATTATTTTTTTAAAGATTGAAAAAAAAAAGCGTTGAAACTTCCCCAAGTAGAGAAGTAACTCAGATAGGATGCAGCCAAAAAGAAGGATGAGCAGGACCTACTTTGCGGCAACCTGAGAGGCTACTGCTCATGGAAATCTGTTCTACAAATCTCTCTCTCTTATCCTTTAACTTTATCCCTGACCCCTGATGCTGGAGCACCGCTTCAGCCCCTTAGGTTCCTTAAGATTTCCAAGAGGCATGTGTGTGTAGGATAGGGAATATTTCTTTCTTTTTATTTTCATGTGAATGTGTGTATGTGTGTTCATATGTGGATGTGTGAGTGTGTCTGTGTGGAGGCCAGAGGTTGACATCAGGTGTCCTCCTTCATCATTCCAGACTTTATGAGGCAGAGTCTCATTGAACTCACTGATTTGGGTAGGTAAGCTAGCCAGCTAGGGGATTCCTCCTGTCTCCACCTCCCTAGTGCTGGGTTCTAGGCCCTCTACTATTCCACTCTTTTTTTCTTTTAAATACTCATTTTTTAAATTTAATTTTATTTTTTCTTCCTTTATTTGAGAGAGAGAAAGAGAGAGGCGGAGGAGAGAGGGAGAGGGAGAGAATGGGCATGCCAGAGTCTTCAGCTGCTGCAAACGAACTCCAGACACATGTCACCACCTTGTGCATCTGGCTTACATGGGTCCTAGGGAGCTAAACCTGGGTCCTTTGGCTTTGTAGGCAAGCAACTTATCTGCTAAACCATCTCTTAGCCCTTATCTACACTATTACCTGAGGGCTGAGGATCCAAACTCAGGTCCTTATGTCTGCATGGCAAGCACTTGACCCATTGAGCCACCTGCCCCGACTCCCCTTAAGGATATTGAATACTATTTCCAATTCACCTGAGTTAGCGTTTGCTTAGAGACACCAGAACAATTTCTCAGCAATGTTTACTTAGACACCCAGAGCACAGGCCACAGGTGACTTGCACTATGGATCCCAAGACACATCTGCGGCTCAGCCCTCCAAGTTCTTGTCCTCAGAGGTCGCCAAAAACCCTGCTGCGATTCCCCTGTGCCGTGCCTCACAAGCCATCCGTGCCCAAAAGAAAACTCTCCTGCTGTCTGTTCTCTTCATAGTTTTCTCCCAAAGGTTTTCTGTATTTCTGTATTTCCGTCTTCCTGCTATTCAGCTTTCTTATAATATTTTACGTCTTTTTGAACTCTTATTTCATGAGGAAGAAAAATTCCATCATTGTAGTAGGTATCCTCTGTAGGATCCATTGTAGTAGCATCATCACTGAGATGAACTTTCAAATCAGGCAGTCATGGAGGCAGGGATGTTTATTGCAGCTTACAGACCCAGGTTAAGTTCCCTAATGGTAGAAGTAGCTGGCCTGTTTTCACAGGTCCAAGCAGACAGAGAAAAGAGCCACATGCCCAAACCCCAAAACCACAGCCCACAGCACACTTAGGAATTCCAGGCAAAGCTCAGGCACTGTGCATCTCTTTAGACTGGAATTCCAAATCTACCTTGACACCTTAGGGCTAGCACCTAGGATCCACCCACAGTGACACCACCTCCAGCCAGGTGGCTGCAGATCTAAATGACAAACTTCAAAGGATCCATTCAAAGTACCATAATCGCTTTCCTTGAAGACTCATTACAACTTTTTAAAATTATTTCAAGCCTTGTTTCCTCCCAAGAATACCATCTCCTTTAAGAATTTTAATTAAAACTAATTATCCCTTTTGTTTTTTTAAAGTATTTTTTTAGATTTATTTTATTTATTTATTCATTAGAGAGAGAGAGAGAGAGAGAGAGAGAGAGGAAGAGAGACAGAGAGACTGAGAATGGGTGCTCCCGAGCCTCTAGCCACTGCAAACGAACTCCAGACATATGTGCCATCATGTGCATCTGGCTTACGTGGGACCTAGAGAATCAAACCTGGGTCCTTAGGCTTCACAGGCATGTGCCTTAACAGCTAAGCCATCTCTCCAGCCCTATGCCTTCTTTTTGACATTAGTATTTGGTAGCAGTATGTGAGTGAGATAGCATAAGAGGGACTGTCTAGCATTGATTCCAAAGCATCATTCCTCCATTCCTATATTGTCATGGTTAAAATACTCCATTCTATTACCCTCCATGACTATGTTCCATGTTTCACTTGATGTATGACTTTCATTTTTTACCCCAAATCTAGTGATTATTGGTAGACTTGCTAACCACGGGGACAAATGCCTACTATTCTATAGTGCCTTGTCATCGTTACCTTCAGTAAGTTCACTCCAAACCCATGACTACTCACTGGATGCTTTTAAAAAACTTGTATGTATGTATGTATGTATGTATGTGTATGTGTGTGTGTGCATGTTTGAATGTGTGTGTATGGGCACACCAAGGTCTCCTACTACTGCAGATGAACACTCAAGCTGCAGGTGCCACTTTGCAATCAGGCTTTACGTGGGTTCTGGGAATGGAACCAAGGCTTTGCAAGCAAGTCCTTTGATCACTGTGTCATCTCCCCAGCCCATCAGTGGATACTTTCTTCCCCATAATGCCTTTGACACTAAAACTTTCAGCTCATTTCCACTTCCTGATTACAATCTGGGGTTCCTTTAACACTTTCGTATGCAATGTACCCTGCACTGATTCACTGGAAGCCTTGGGACATCCAGTAACTCAGTCTCTTGTGGTTCTCCCAGTTTTGGGAGTCTCTGGGTTTGCATTTCCTTACACATCTAGTATAACTCAGGGGCTTGATAGCTTATCTATAGGCTCCATTCTCTTGCTCATCATATTGGTATATATTCTTTTTCTTTTCTTTTCTCTTTCTTTCTTTCTTTCTTTTTTTTTTTTTTTTTGAGGTAGGATTTCACTCTAGCCCAGGCTAATCTGGAATTAATTATGTAGTCTCAGGGTAGCCTTGAACTCATGGAGATCCTCTTACCTCTGCTTTCCAAGTGTGGGGATTAAAGGCATGTGCCACAACACCCTACCTGTTTTTTTTTTTTTTTTTTCTGGTGTGTGGAGAGGAGATTTGTATTTTTCCTTTCTCCCAAATCCCTAGGAAAACTCCCACTTTATATGAATCTGAGTGCTTTGTTAACAGCTTCATCTAGTTGCACATAGTAGGTGCATAATAAATATTAAATTAATTAATTTGAAGTTGCTACATTAGATAGTACCATTATGGTTGACCATGGTAGAACTGTACATTTTCAGTTACTGGAGTCTTCTACAATCAGCTTCCTATTATAACCAGAGTCCAATGATCTTCCTTGTCCTCTCTCTAAATGCAGTATAATCAGTAATAAGCTACCTGAAGCATGACTGATCTGATGTGAAATTAGTGTAGCTATGAATAATTTTTTTCCAACACTTTAACTTATCTATTCTAGGATATGTAAGTGACACACAAAACATAAAGATCTGCCGTCTCTATCACCAGAGACATTTAGGACTCACACCGCTGAGGCTGAGTTGTCTTGAGCTCTGAGTAAGTCTTTTGGGATGGAAGGTGAACAGGAAGGTGAGGCAAAATGCTATGTAAACTCACGGCATATGAAAGAGTATTATATGTCTGAGCAAAGCAAGTCACATTTTGTCAATGCCTGTTTTTGCCTAGTGCACCATGAGACTATATATATATATGCACATACATATTACTTATCTGTCAGTTCAGTGAGCACAAAAGAAGGTAATGAAAGGTGGCACCAGGAGATTGGAAAGTTAACATATTAGAAGATTCTAAAAGAAAAAAAAAACAAACTAGCTATGAAATTTTTAAGACTTTAGTTGATTTAAAGGCTACGGGAATCACTTTAGAATTTTAAGTAAGGAATATCATGATCATATTTACACTTGGGAAGATCACTTGTGGCATTCGAGCCATCTAATGACATAAGCTTGTATATCCCTACATCATTTCTCTCCCCCTAGAATCTTTTGCTGTGTTTGCCATTCACTAAAATGTTGATGAGTACATGAATTAATGAATGAGACTGAAGAAGAGAACTAATCAGGAGACCTTTGCAGTGGTTTAGGTGGGGAATGGTTGATGTAAGCCCGTGTTTATGTATGTTCTACAAAGAGGTTAGAAAGGCGGGAGTTGTGCTGGGAGACATGATTAGTCATGTAACTGGGAGAGAAAATTTCAAGATAAATGAAAGCTTTTATGTCAGGTAATTCATTTTAATATTCTAATAGTAATTTCTACTTCTGACATTTTCTATCATCAAATATTAGTAAGGCAGTACATGTAATACATTACATTAGTGAGTAGAATACACTCGAAGACTGTGTTTATGAGTAACAGAAACTTCTAACATTTTAGGAATTTTATCCTATCACATACAAAATGTCTGGTGTTGAGTGGTCCCAAGGCAGTCATAATATTCTACAAAATCTCCAAGAGTAGCTCCGTCATGTCTCAGACCTGCCATTTTTATTAATGCGTGGGCTCACTTTATGGTCACCAGCCAGTGACCATGTTGAGTGTACATTTCATGAACGACGAAGAGGAGGACTGAAGACAAAGGAGGTACTGGCTGATTCTCCTCCTTGTGCAGCTTCCAGAAACTCCACCTACCAGGCCACTGCGTTATTACATTGTTCTCTGATGCAAGTATGGCTATATTGTTAACTCATTAAAAAATTTTTTTTTGAGGTAGGGTCTTGCTCTAGCCAAGACTGACTTGGAATTCACTATGTACTCTCAGGCTGGCTTGGAACTCACAGTGATTCTCTTACCTCTGCCTCCTAAGTGCTGGGATTAATGATTTTTTTTATTACATACATTGCAAGCCAGACATAAATTCAAAGTTTCCTTAAAAGGTAAAATAGATAGTGTTTGAACAAATACGGGTGGCAACACCCGGCACTGTGTACCACAAAAGAGTAGGAGGAGGGCGTCAACGTGGGAACACCATGGGGTTTCCTGTTGCTTCTCCATGGAGGTCCTCAGAGCAAAGGGCTTTCACATTGGTGTTAAATTTCAGGAAACTGAATGAGGATGCCACATAAGAAAGATACTCTTCCACATAAGTGTTCATTTCGCTCATGAATTCAGGTGAGCTCATTCATCTCCTTAGTTCCTGAACACCCAGTTTCTCTTTGTGTGTCAATTTATAGGCTACGACTGAGCCCACTACATTGTTTTTGTCAGGGGAAGCTCTTCTGTTTGATTTTCCCCAGCCCCGGAAGGTTTTCCTTTGGCCATATCCACTTCACTAGTAACTCAGTAGAATACTACAATCTCTGCTATGTAATGATCTATTACTTTCTGTTATGTGAACTCCAAGAACACATGTTCGAATCTCCAGGTCCCATATAGCCAGGTGCAGCAGCGCAAGCATGCAGGTGGCAGAGGCTTAGAAGGGGCACACACGTCTGGAGTTCATTCACAGCAGCTGAAAGGCCCTGGTGTGCCCATTCTCTTTCTCTCTGCCTCTTTCTCTCTCTCAAAAATAAAATAATAATTTTTTTAAAAGTGAGTATGACTGTCATACACAGTGAGATGACTGTCACTATGATTGTGTCTTCTTTGTCTAAAATAAATGTCTTTTTATAACATTGATTTTTTTTCCCCTTTGGACATGGTCCAAATCTTGGATTCTAGTCTTGAACATCAGACTCTTCGCTCAGGCCTCTCCTGACAAAGGCTTTAGATTTTAACACACTTAACCTATGGTAGAGAAAGAAGAGAGACAAGGAAGTTTCATGTGCATAGCAAGAGCTCATTGAATAACTGCATGGGTTGAGAAAATATCTATTATAAACTACCACATGGTATGTCACATATTGGTACAATATGATTAGATGTATCAAGCCTGATGGACAGATGGCTACTTCCCTGGCAATACTATCATGCCAAGGAAGGTATGTGTGTTTACTTACCGATGACTGCTGTTTTGGAATAACAATATAACATCTTTCCTGTGCTCCTTTCAGTAAGAAGCAAAATGTAGAAATAAAATGATCGAAATGAATGTTGCCTCACAATCTTGCTTGGAGACGTACTGAAAAATTAGGCTGTATGTCAAGGGAAAAACTTTTATCCAGTTACTTAGTAATTTAACTTCTCCTTGACCTCCATTCTAAGACATATTGATGCTATGGCTCTTCCATCAGATGGCTAAATTCTAGTTTTTCAGTGGTTGACAACATTAAGGTTGTTTCATCAAAATCAGCCCAGAAAGGTAGCATACTCCATGTGGCTGAAAAGCTCTCAGTTTTATCACTCTTGTTGCCATAAGTGAATAGAGTTTTAAACTCAAAATTAATTGGATATATTCTAAGAGATGTGATCATAGAGGTAAAACCTGGTTCATCAAAACTAACCCCTAAATCATTATATCATAATGTTGAATGATTGTGTAACTGATCTGTATTTTAAAAGAAGAGAAATTTCTCACTCATGCTGGGAAGAAATGGCTTACAAGAGAGCACCTTTATTAAGTTCAGAGTGTGAAGGGCAATCATAGGTGGAGCTAGCCAGGAAAACAATGATAAAGGTATCTTCATATATCTTCATTTCTATACTTATTTAAGGATTTCTGACACATTCCTTGGTTGCTATTAGGATTTTGATTAACTGAATTGTGGAGTTATGCAATGTAGAGCTGCCTGTATGGAAGACAATTCCAATGTACAAATCAAACCTGAACTAATAGTTGGTGTTTGGCGATCTTTATTGTACAAAAGACCTTAACAAATTGCAAAGAATATGTCAAAAGACAGATTGAGTTGGTTTCCTGAAGTTAAGGAAATGCTTGGTGTGACAGTTAATCAATTGAGATACCTGCAATTGAAAGATTGGGCTACTAATTCTCTTCACAATTTATCTTTCTTTTCTCACTGCCTTGAAATAAAGGCTCAGAAATGACTGCCACTGCCAATGAAGTGACCCATTTAGCAGATACCTTTCTGAAACAGGTAAGCGTAAACAGTAAAAGCCTGAAGAAGGCCAGGTTTTGCTTCTGTAAACCACCAGGTTTTATTTTGTTAAGTTCCTTTGCAGTCATGTTGTAAATAAGATGAAGTGGAAATGGATGCTGGTTTCTAAATGTTAATCTTTTAAGAAGCATTCATTGCAACAGAACATGGTACTGAGTTAATGTGTGTAAGTTTTATGTTTATAATTAAAATTAAGTTAAAGTTAAATTATTAATAAAATGAAAAATAAAAAATTATAAAACAATTCAGAAATCTAAATGGAAAGAGGCAATCTTTTTTTGAAAGTATATTTTATTTATTTATGAGAGAGAGAGAGAGAGAGAGAGAGAGAGAGAGGCAGATAGAAAGAGAATGGGCATGCCAAGGCCTCCAGCAACTGCAAATGAACTCCAGACTAATGTGCTACCTTGTGCATCTGGCTTATGTGGGTCCTGGGGAATCAAACCTAGGTCCTTTGGCCCTCCAAGCAAGCACTTTAACCACTAAGCCATCTCTCAAGCCTGAGGCAATCTTTTGAAAGCATTAGTACAGCACACTTAATGTTCCAACTCATTTTATCAAGCATGGGACTTCTTATTCCTGTGAGTGAGTAGATTGGGCTTGGGGTTCTATCTCATTCCTAGGGACAATGTATTGCTGCACATGTAATTATAAAATATACTTATTATCTGAAAACTATGCTTCCTACACCCATAGCTTTCTATTTGCTACAAAGATATAGCCAAATGAAAACAAATAATACAGCATAAAGGTTAAAATAGAGTGGGTCCATAAAATTTTGTGTATTCTCTGACTAAATTTGAAAAAATAAAAAACACCACATGTACTTATTTGAGTGTTTGGAACAATAGAGCCTGAAAAACTACTTCAAAACTCCAGCTAGTATAAGACAATAAGATAGAATAAAAACCAATCAAATATCAGGGCACTGTTTAGATGTCTTTGAGATAATCTTTGAACGTTGAAAATAAGTTAAGTTTTAGGTGATGTTAAATTATGAGTATTGATTCTATTATATACATGGTAAGGGCTTTTCTATATTTGTACTTTTATGAGTTTCAGATACACAGCAAAGACTCCAAAGGTAAGCTGACACAGTATTTGTAGCTCGGTTTGAAATAGCCTAGAAAGCAAAGTAGTGAAGGTTAGAAATGAAAACAAACTTTCAATATTTACACAGTTCTTCCTGTACGTTCAAACTGTCCACAATGTCAGCTAGAATCTCACTTCATTCCATTAGAAAGTCACAAATCAACAAACTGGAAATAACCTAAGGCATATGTAGAGATACAGAGTTGAGTGTTTCCCAAACGGTTTTGAACATTAATTCTATTTTTCAACAAAGCTCATCTGAGGCTATTTATTTTATGGAATAACACTTTGGAATATGTTGCGCTTGGACAAACCATTCAAGTGTATAATACTGTCTGTCAGCCTTTCTTTTGTGTCTCCCACAGTCCTATTAAAATTTCCTTTTACATCAGTTTGTTCAAGAGCACCTATTAATTGTTTCTTATACTTCTAAATTTTAAAAATGTTTTATTTATTCATTTACTTATAAGAGAAAGAGAGAGAGACAGAGAGAGAGAGAGAGAGAGAGAGGGAACGGCCAGGGCCTCTAGCAACTGCAAAAAAAAAAAAAACTCCAGATGCATGCACCACTTTGTGCGTCTGGCTTTCAGTGGATACTCAGGAATAGAACTCAGGTTGTGAGGCTTTGCAGGCAAGCGCATTAACCACTGAGCAATCTCTCCAGTCCTTCTTTCACATTGTATTCTATCTTAGGTGACAAGAAGATGAATAACATACAGTCCCTGCCCTCAAAATATTTATACTCTAGCAGAGGAACCAGACAAATAGAAGCAGTCTGATTAAATATTTACAAGCCATGTGAATGAGATGCTGGGCTGTAATGCGTGAGCGAAGGAGAGAATAACTGTGCCCAGAGGACAAGGGAACCTAATGTGTATACACTGTCCTCTCCCGTATTGACTGCCTACCCAGTATCCATTTCCCACCTCCCACTGTCCCCTTGTTTCTGTTTGGACATTTTTTCTTTCTTTTTTTTTTTGGTCTTGCCTTTGAAGCTGACTATACTAGAACTGAATCAGGTCCATGTGTCCCTCAGAACAGGGTCAGTTCGTGGGGATGTGCAAGACCCTAGTCAACCTAATTAGAATGAATCTCAGGTGCTATGCCTGGAATGTTATAGCTGAATTTTCACCTCCTGATATGCCTTTTCTACTACTTTGAGTAAAACCAGCTGTAGTTACACAATTTTTTTTATTTTTTTTAAAAAAGGGAAGGTGGAGCCGGGACCATCACAAGGAAGGAGCCTGAGACCTTTAGAGCAAATGCCAAGGTTGGCCTGCCCTTGCGCCACTCAGTTCTAGCACATTTCCTTTATTGCTCACTGCAGCGGGTCTTCGATTTTCTGTTTCTTTCATGTGTGACGCCCTAAGTGATATACGCCTCCACCCATGACTTCGTCTTGCCATTCTGTCAGTGGAGCCAGACCTGTCCTGTCATGGAGGTTCTACTGTCGTCTTCCATCGCTCTCTCCAGCTTCAGCTAAATTCATGTGCGCTCTGTTTGTATGACATCAATTGTGCGCTTGGCTATGACTGTTCTACAGCATGTGCAGA
Organism: Dipus sagitta; assembly: GCA_036346955.1. Taxonomy (NCBI): domain Eukaryota; kingdom Metazoa; phylum Chordata; class Mammalia; order Rodentia; family Dipodidae; genus Dipus; species Dipus sagitta. Next base: position 36,085,893 of record CM070772.1, on the reverse strand, counting down.
TCCCTATGCCTCCCCGCCCCCCCCCCCACACATGGAAATACCTTTGTCTCTTAAACCAGATCATCAACTCATTGAGAGTGGAGATGCTGTCTCATTAGACACCGTGCTTCATGAACAGCTATTGAATAGACGTTATGCTTTGACATCATACACATTTCCTGAGGCTCTTATCACAAGTCCAGAGTCATAAAATTCATCTACACCTTACCTCTCACCGTGGGCACGCTGTCACACCGTCTTGGCGTGGTGGGCACTCCCTTGCCATGCACTCATGGCATCACTAAAGCACTGATATTGCTGTTTTCATTTATTTCAGATGCTCTTCCTCTGTCAGGGTGTGGAAAGAGATCATAGTTTCCCTTCATTTCTCTAGCACCTTATTAGTTACACTGCAGATACCCAACAGATCTTGTTAAATACAACAATAAATTCTTGCATTTCCGGTTGTTATAGCAGTATTGAGATAGCCATGCAGCTCCAATCAATATAAATTTCTTCTGCTTTGCGCAAACGTAGCACAGTTAGATATAACAGGCCAAGGGGTAAAATGGACTTAAGCTGTATACTTTTTTTTTCATAGATTCACAGACAAAATCATATTGGCTCAAGTATAATCTTATCAGAAAAATTTTTGTGTCAAAGTTTAGTGCTAGAAAATGATTGTTTCTATTTCTGGGTGACATTTTATACTAACACCATTTCCCTCACTGTGATAAAATGAATTGTATTAAAGAATGTGTATGTAAGGCAAAAGGAAAGGAGGTATTATTAAATCCTGTTATAGCACAATGGCCCTTTGGTAAATATGAGTTTACCTGTTGCAAGAGCTGGAATACCAATGTTGTGAGTGATTTGCCCTAGGAAAAAAATTATTATGAGAGAAGCAAAAAAAAGTCCAGCCTTCTGATAAGCTTGGCATCTTTTTCTCAACCCCAGGATTCTTGATTTGTCATGGATTTGCAGAGCTTTACTCTCGAGGTTTCTTGGTCTCCAGTGGAATCTTGCCATCTGTCCATTGGCTGAGCATGTCCAAACTATTTCTTTTCTCTAAATGCTTCCATCTTCTGCAGCCCGATTATACTTCCTCAACTCCTTTCATCATAATTTAGGAGAAATTTCAATGTTGTCTTGGTTTTTAAATTTTTCATCGTTTCTTTAGTGTCTGTGCAAATGAGCATGCGCGTACACCATGGCGTGCATGCGGTGGTAAGAGGACAGCCTCCAGATGTCTGTGCTCGACCTTGCGAGACAGAGTCTCTTACTACATTTGTCAGCGTTGCATCGCATCCATCTTTACAGCAGGAATTGAACATGGGCTGGCAGGCTTTGCAGGAACATCCCACTGCTGAGTAATCTGCCCAGGTCCTTTTTTGTGTTTTTTCTTTTTTAAAAAAAAACATTTTTATTTATTATTTATTTGCAAGTATTGAGAGATAGAGAGAAGACAGACAGAGAGAATGGTCACACCAGGGCCTCCCTCTGCTGTGAATGAACTCCAGATACCTGTGCCACGTTGTGCATCTGGCTTCACATGGGTATTAGGGAATCAATCCTGGGTCATTAGGCATTGCAGGCAATAGCCTTAACCACTGAGCCATCTCTCCACCCCCACTTTTGTGCTTTTGCATGCTAGGAAATAAAGTCATGAGACTGTCAATCTATGCACCAGTTTCTCACTTTGGGATTCTATTCCTTATTGTCTCACTGCTTTGATAAAATCCTGATAGGAAGAAGCTTGTGGAAGGAAAGAGTTTGTTTCAGCTGCCAGTTCTACACTTCTTAGGGCTTCTTTCCATCATGGCGGGAAAAGCAGGGCTGTAGGAGCAGGAGGTCAGCTGGTCACAAATTTCACACAGAGTCAAGAAGTTGGAGGAGGGGCAGGAAGTGAACCCAGGCTATGAAACCTCAAGGCCTGCTCCCAATGACCCATTCCCTCCAGCAAGGTTCCTTTTTTTTTTTTTTTGTAAAAGGTTTCACAACTTTCCCAAAGAGCAACACCAGCTTGAGATCAAGTGTTCAAACACATGAGTCTAGGGAGGGATATTTTGCACTCACATCATAATAAGAGTAATTAAGAAAACATGTTTGGGAAAACTCAAAACTTATAAAAGCATTTCTGTACATTTTAATCATGTCATAGTTGCAGATATACATAAAGACTAAATTGCTCAAGTGTGATCCAAGAGCTGACAGTCTCAGAAACACTCAGGATCTTGAGAGAAATATGGAACCTCAGATTCCACGCGAGCTTTCCTGAGTCAGATTTTCCATTTAAATTTTTTCTTCTCAAGTGACTTCTATGTAAAATCGTGTTTGAAAACCACTAAAAATAAGTGTTTAAAATCCCAAAATGTATCTGTAGTATTACTGACAGGAGGATTTTATTCTTTATGGCTTTCTTACCTAGATTTCCATCATAAAAACTGCATCATTCATATTTTTTTCCAGAGGAAACCAAAATATAGCCTCAGTCAGTCAATAGCTCACCAGCTGACAGAGATGACAAACCTCTGTCAGACCCCAGAAATGAGTGTGGTTAAGTCAATATGATAAACATGGAAAGGCTTTAGTCTTCCCAGACTATAAAAAAATGAATATAACATTCCCACTTGACTACCTCCCAAGGATGTTGTAACATTCAACACTGTTATTTATGGAACACAGTAATATGCATTGAGAAAGAACTGTGTAGCCAACATTCTTACAAATCCTGTTTTGATGAGGACTTCCTCCAGCAAATATTTTCTACATTATAAAACATTCAAAAGTAGGCTTAGATAAACCATAATTACTGGAGACTTTGTAATTATGTATTCAAGTTCAGCGCAATACACTGTAAGCTTGGGGATACATTCTCAGAAGAATGCAACAATTTTCTGAAGCTGAGAGTTCCAACCCTCACTAACAAAATAGCTAATACAATTCTACTGACCACTAGGACTAAAAAGAGATTAAAAAATGTTTCTATGGATCCTGATTTTAAATAATATTTATTTTTGTAATCAGTTTTTATAGTGAAAATTTATAGGAATAAGATAAAAGAATAATTTGCTACTTCAGTATGTGTATTGAAGAGTGGACATTTTTCTACCGAAACACAAAGCTGGCATTCATTTAATGTAGTGATTTGATGCAAACACTTAGCCACAATAGAAGTCTTCACTAAGTACCTCTTTAAGCTAGGTACAAATGATGATGTGGGAGATGGTCTTACCCACTAAGAACTTGCACTGTACTGTTTATAGTTACTTATTCTTGTGTAGGTCAGCCAAAGAAATATATTATCTATCTATCTATCTATCTATCTATCTAACTATGTATCATCTATGTAACATCTGTCTATCTCCTGTTTTCTTTGAGCTATATTGAGAAATAAACTGTAACAAATAAATATTTATTCATGCCCACTAAGAATATTTTTATAAAATTCTTTCTTCAGATCAGATCCTTCTCTCTCCTCTGCAGATCCTCTCAACCAATTTGAAAGATGGTAGCAATAAACTTTAGGGATCATAGAGCCCTCCAAAACAACCAAGAGTAAACATGAAAGGAGGCTGCCCAATGTGGTAAGAAGTTCATCAGTAAAAATAGTAGCAAGTTAATAACAGTTATTTCCAACATGATCATCACCTATTTGGTGTGTGACCTTCAGAGGTGGGCTATTACACATAGTGAGTTTACAAGCTTGGTTTAGTTCAGAGCCAAAGAACTTTGGGCTATTGCATGGGATAGTGGAAAGAGGCACGAGGGGTCAAGTGACAGCCTTGGATCATCCAGCTCAGAATGGGAATGATACCCTCATGCTGGACTGACTCACGCCTTTGACTGGTAAGACTTGGTTTAGTTTGCCGTAGGTCACCTCGCATTCTCTAAGGAGCAGAGATGAGCTGGGGTCCTTAGTGACGACTGTTAGTTAAGGAAGCATCTGAGAGTACGGAGGCTTTTATACACAGTAGTAGACAATGGATCCTTTAAAGTGTAATCAAAAGTGATTGTCATATTTCTTCAAAGATTACAACAAATAATCCCCACAATCATTTTTTTGTAGTGTGTGTGTATAGAATATGTGGAATGTGAGGTGTGTGTGCCGTGTGTGTAGAATAGGCAATCTGTGTGGACATGTGCGTTGGCCAGAGGAAAACACCCATGTCCTCGTTATTCCTCATCCATGTATTTTGTTGAGACACAGCCTCTCACTCTACCCAGTACTGCTGTTTGCATTGTTAGTTTTTTCCATCCACAAGCCCCTGGGATTCTGTAATCTCTGCCCATCTCTATAAGACTGAGGTTACAGACATAATTGGCCACAATTGATTTGTTTATGCTGGTACCGGGGAAATCAAATTTGGGTATTTCCAGTCCTCCTAGGTCCTCATGCTTGTGCTACAATAATTTGTAACTGTGGAGTTATCTCCCCAGTCTCATGATCATCTTGTCTAAATGTTTTTTCTCGCCTTAGTAGATGAGGAACAACTTTTCTTGCTGTTGTCTCCTCATTGTATTCTGTAGCGACTGTAATACATTTCACTTAAAATTTGTTATGTTCAAATTTACCTATTTGGTCACCTGGCCCTTTCCTGATGGAAGTAATGAGACACAAAGACAGAGCCAAGTTTTCGTGTGATAGACTGGATGACTCAGGGTCAGAGCCCTCATCCCTAAAAGTTAACACAATAGCCCTGGAAACTCAGACAGCTAGTTGCAAAGTATCTGGAATCCCCGAAGATGATGACCTAGTATGCGCCGAAGGAGACCACAAGCATGCTGAGATTCTAACACAGCCTCCAGGTGAGACTAAAAGCTTCCAATTCCAGGTCCATAATATCCCCCAAGGTTATGGTCTGCGACTTTAGCTTTCTTCTCCCAATCCTTCCATTTCTTTCCAGAATTGTTTCTTCTAAAGCGCTTCTTACCCTTTAGTTTACCTTCATGTTATCTTAATTAAAAAGTACCTAAGACGTGTAACTCATTGAATAATACTCACTCTATGTGGCATGTACTTCTTTTGAAGATAAGGAAATCAGGACACAGAGAGGATAAAATTGCTAGTTTTCAGTAGCAACCAGTAAATGGTTGAGTTGAAATTTAGCTCAGTACTTTAGATAAAGAAATTCTGATTTTAATTCCTGCTATCGTTTTCTGCATTGAAATATTATATAGATAAAACTTTTTTTTCCCTTCAAGATAGGGTCTCATTGTAGCCCAATCTAACCTGGAACTTACTCTATAGTCCCAGTATGGCCTCGAACTCACGGCATTCCTCCCAGCTCTGTTTCCCGAGTGCTGGGATTAAAGGTGTGCATCACCATGCGCTGCTGAGATACAACATAGAAACGAATTGACGTACGGTTTCTACATACAAGGTGTACCTAAACTTTTAGTTTCCTTTTGGTAACAAATGTTAATGCAGGGGTTGGAGAGATGGCTTAGTGGTTAAGGTGTTTGCCTGAAAAGCCAAAGGATTCCAGTTTGATTCCCCAGAACCCATGCAAGCCAGATGCACAAGGTGGCGTATGCATCTGGAGTTTGTTTGCACTGGCTAGAGGCCCTGGATCCCCCATTCTCTCTCTCTCTCTCTCTCTGCCTCTTTCTCAAATAATTAAATAAATAATAATAAATATTAAAAAACTGTTAATGCATATGCTTACAATAGGGAATGCAGAGTCCACTACTGCTCAGGGCACAGGGTTACCTATCCTGAATTCCAATATATTTTATTATCTATTTACTTATTTGAGAGGGGTGGGGAAAAGAGAGGCAGATAGAGAGTTAGGGAGAGACAGTTGAGCACACTAGGATCTCCGACCATTGCAAACGAACTCTAGACACATGCGCCACCTTGTGCATCTGGCTTACGTGGGTCCTGGCGAATTGAACCTGGATCCGTAGGCTTTGCAGGCAAGTGACTTAACCGCTAAGCCATATCTCCAACACCCAGTCTGCATTAAAAATATTTCCCCTCCTTACTATTTGCACAACTAAGGCCAAGCTGCACCTCCTCTCTGTGGGTTTGTACTCAATTGTAACACATGAAAGCAAGAGTTGTCCTTAGCTGAACCACCCTGAATGCACCTGATGTCATCTGAAAGCAAGAGAAGCTCTCTGAGAAGGTTCCTGTTAGGTTTCTCCACAATTCTCAGTACTTCATAACACTCACTGAATTTTGTTGTTGCTAGTAGGAAGGCTAGATGGAATAATTTAAAAGTGAGCATTCTATGGGGGAACGCAGTAAGTAAATATTACATGAATGATTGAATGAAAATATGACTTAATTTGCCTAAGCTTGATTTGCCCCAAGGATGACTGGGGGCCAGAGATGTTGTATCATATTTTCCTAGTCCCTGAAGGATGCCAGGGTGACTCAGCAAGCCCTCTTTCTGGAGTTTGACAGTGACATGCTAAGCTGCTTGGGCACTGTCTGACGTTGACATGATTCCAGCTCTGCCACTCTTTATGGTTTTAGATCCTGACAAGCCATGGCAGGGTAATCTTGGGTGCTGAGAGTTGCTGCAGATCAGATGTAACTTGAAGAAAAGTTATTTAACATTGCCCGTTAAGACTAACACATTTGATATTCTAATGACTAGAAGTTACTAAAAGAGGGTTACTGATTATTCCTTTTCAAAGGCATCTGTATAACAGGGACTGTGTTGACAATGCTGCTTTTTTGAGAAAGCACAAAACACAGGAGTACACTTAGAATAACAAAAAGAAAAAGAAAAATAGTAGTTTAGTATAGCTGTAGTGTTTTGTGTAAATTCTGATTATTTAGGTATATTTGTGTAGTTAATTCATGCTGTCAGTCATCTAATAAATATTTATCAACTACCAGATATATGCTGGATACTGCTCAGGGACTTGAGGATGTACCAGTAGAAAAAACACATCAAACTCATACAAGCCAGCCAGACGTTATCAGAGGGATTTACAATAGAATTATGTTACATTTGATGCTATAATGGTTTTCTGAAAATTCAATGCATCAGTCAGCATTTCATCCCTGTAGTGAAACACCTGATACATGCTCACATTCAAAGTAAGAAGTTCTGGGCTGGAAAGATGGCCTAACAGTTAAGGCGCTTGCTTGCCAAACCTAAGGACCCAGGTTTGATTCTCCAGTTGCACAAGGTGGTGTGTGCATCTGGAGTTTGTTTTCAGTGTCTAGACACCCTGGTGTGCCCATTCCCACTCTCTCTTGCTCCCTCTCTCTGTCTCTAATAAATAAACAAATAAAAATAAATATTTTAAAACAAAGAACTAGAAGTTCTGTAACAGCCTTGGAGGTTGAGTGTCCAAACATCATCACACAGGCTCTGTTGTGGTCAGCTCCATGTGGCTGAGATGAACATCCGGTCAGACACAGTTTATGGAGGCAAGGGTTTACTTTAAGCTCCCAGGTCCAGGGGAAGTTCCATTGATGGCAAAGAAGCTGGATAGTTTCCATAAATCCAAGCAGAGGGACCCCACCAAACAGCCAGCACCACAAACAAGTACACACCAACACCAACACCAGCAAACCCAAACCCTCCAGAGCTCAAACCTGCTGTCTACACCTTTAGGCTGTACTCAGATCTGCTCCCCACCACACCTTTGGGCTGGACCCCAGGATCTACCTCCAGTGATACCTCCTCCAGTCAGATGGCTAGAAATACCAATTACAAGTTTAATTTTTAATAAGGCACCTGAGTCTATGGGGTCATACATTTAAATTCAAACCACCAGAGGCTCTGAAGAAGGTCATATGAAATTTGGCCTAGCATGTGTAGGAGGAAGCCATCCATTTTTAACCAGGAAGCAGTGAGAGAAAAGAACAGATCAGACTGATAAGGAACTCTTGTGCATGTCAGAGCTATAAGAGGGGCATTTGAGGACTAACTTAATATCTTTCAAAGGAGATTATGATCCCCAAGGACCCCAATGCTTCTCTGTGTGCATCACCTCTTAATGGTTCCACTAACACTGATATTGTGACTCTGGGGAACTAATTGAAGCACATAGATCCCAGGGGGGATAATCATACTATTGTCAAGCAATGACGTACTATGGAGACACATATTTGATAATGAAAGTTTAACGGTTCAAAGTTCTTTATCCTTGTACATTAAAAAATGCAATGAGGGTTGGGGAGATGGCTTAACACTTAAGGCACTTGCCTGCAAAGCCTAAGGACCCATGTTCAACTCTCCAGATCCCACATAGCCAGACTCACAGTGATACAAGTATGCAATGTTGCACATCTGCCACAAGGGTGCACAATCTGGAGTTTGTTTGCAGCAGCTGACGGTCTTGATGCGCCCATTCTCTCTCTCTCTCTCAAAAATAAAATAAAAAAGAAAGAAAACATGTTGCTATGTTGTTAGAGATCTATTTATTAATTACTCAATTATTATACCTGAAAAAACATAGTGGTAAGACCCGGCACATTTAAGAGTGCTAGGTCCTCTTAGCCAATCCTTTCAACGTAATTTCCTATGGGTTATTAATAAGCATTCAGTTTAAAAACAAAAGTTATTTTCCCCCTTTAAAAAAAGTAAGGGGGTCAGAATATTGGGAGTGGGAGTTTTGGACGAGTAGGGGATAGGGAGGGTAGAGAGGAAATTAAACCAAAGTTAAGACAACATGAATCAGTCCCATGGAATTCCTAATTCTGACTAGCATTCTACAAGATATAATCACTAATAAAGGGGGAGAGAGAATATTCTTGGTAGAAGGCGGAAAAAGTTGAATCTTCATAAAACCACGGACTCTGGCTGGTAATTCCCAGGCCCAGATTTGGGTTGCCCCCCACAGTGAGCTGTTGGCCAGATCCATGAGATTCAGAAAACAATGTAGGCCATTGCCAAAACATTTGATTACCTGCCAGATGTACAAGGTAAGACCCTATTGCTAAAGACACCACAGGCTGTGGTCACAGGACATCAGAACACCATGCTGGCACAGAAAGGGAAACTAGCTCCCTCCTGGTTAGCCCCCAGAGTGCCAAAAAGCACTATGGGAGCTTCTGGAAGAAAATGTTCGCCAACAGCATGAATAAACAGGGAACCCTGCAGACTACTAAATCAACCAGCAGGACAAAAAGTACACACTTGGGCAGTAGTGGCACACAGCCTCTACAGGTAACCAACTATTCTCTGATTGGACATGAGACCAGCTCACTGGGAGAGAACTCATATCTGGTACTGTAAACCAAGTCAGATTTCCATAGTCAGGAAACTCAAACTTCCGAGAGAAGTGCCCATTGCTCTTTGGAGAAGAAGAGTGGGCTTGCACATCAAAAGCTCTCAAATAACTTTGCATACTCCCTTTAGCCCAAGCTGCTCTCACTTTTGGTTGGAGAATCAGCTATATTTTAAAGATGGCAGAGAAAACGGAGATGAGTCAAGATCCACTGATAAGGCACTAAGATAACCAGACTGCCCACCAAGAGACTTGCCACCTCTTCCACATCTGCCCACAAGAACTTGCAGTGGAAGCGGTGCCATGAACACTGCTCTTACTGCTAGCCTGACAACCAGCTTTCGGGTGATGGTGGCTGATACGGTGATCAAGCAAAACCTATCAAAGCAGTAATCCAGAGACAACAAAGAACTCAACACTAAATCAGATTGCTAACAGGCCTGTCATTGGCTCAAGGAACATTGCAGAAGAGGGGGCCGGAAAGAGTGTAAGACTCATAGAGATGGGAGGAGAATAACTGAGGCACATTCCTCCCTGCTATCCCATTCGGACTGACTGAGACCTTCAAGGCCCCACAGTAAATCCCTTAACCCCACAGAGGAGGGCCCCAGGGGAATGGGAACAGGGGAGAGGGAGTAAAAGGGTATAATCTGTTTAATAATAATAATAATAATAAATATAAAATTCAAAAAATAAACAAAAAAAAATGTTAGGAGGGGCTGGAGAAATGGCTCAGCAGTTAAGTCACTTGTCTGCAAAGCCTAAGGACCTGAGTTCAATTACCCAGTAGCCATGTAAACCAGATGCACAAGGTGTCTGGAGTTTGTTTGTAATGACTAGAGGCCCTGGCATGCCCCTTCTATCTCTTTCTCTCACTCTGTCTGTCTTCCTCTTTCTCCCTGTCTTTCTCTATTAAATAAATAAACGAAATAAAATGTTAGGAACTGCTCCTGCGACTCATGAAAGTGCCAGGATGAAAAATGACCCTCGGAGTCATACAACCTCTTTGATGGGGAACCCTCTGGCAAGTCTTTCTGAAGAACAACCGATATCACCAAGCACATGCATTTTGGAAGAAAATGTTTGCTACAGTTTGTCTTGCAGAAAAGAATCATAAATAATAATAGGCTGCACAGGAAAAAAAAAAAAGCAAAACTAATTTACATCTGGCCTTGTAAGACCCACAACAAGATCATGTCAATGCATTGTAGATAAATGCTTTCTCTGTGAAAGAGTCTCTAGATCCAACACCACTCTTCACGGTAGGGAGGAGACCCGATGCCTTCCTCTTGTGAGCTACCTTACCTGATGTAACTGACTTCATACGTGGAACTGTCTCCATGTTCAGCATCCCCCATGCGTAGTCCTTTTCCACTCAGAGGCCTTGCTCAGAAGAATAACTTCAGGACCAAAAGGTTACTTGGGTTTTGGAATAGGTATGAGATTCATGTGGTTTAAAATGCAGCACATACAAAACAGTGACTGATACTGTCCTCACTTCAGTTTTCCAACCACTCAGCTCAACCAGGGCTGCTAATTTCCCATGTTTCCTTCCAGAGGTATTTTTATTTTTATTCCTATTTAAATAACATAGCACATGTTATTTAAATGCATAGATATAGTCTCCACCTATCTACATATGTACCATGTAGCATTTTTCAGGTGGGGTGGTGGTTGTTGTACCAAGTTGTATTGAAAAAGCAACTTTGTTGTTGTTGTTTTGAAAGGCAGGGTCTCACTCAGTTTAGCCCAGGCTGATGCAGAACTCTCTCTATAGCCCCAGGTTAGCCTTAAAGTTACATTGATCCTTTAACCTCAGCCTCTGGAATACTAGGATTAAAGGTGTGCTCCACCGCGACTGATTTTTCAATGTTTTTTTTTTTTTTTTTTTTTTTGACCAGTCCTTTAAGAGCTTTGTTTCTTTTTCTCTCCTTTCCTTTCTCTTTCTAGTTTCCCTTTTCCCCTTGACTTCTTTTCCTTTTTCTGTGCCCTGCCCCGCTCTGCTTATCCTCTCATTTGTGGTGCTGGAACTGAATCGAGCGCCAAGCACTTGCTAAGCACATTCTGCCTTGGAGACTGTCACCTTGTTATTCTTAACATATGCAAGTTGTTCACAGAATAGATGTGTCCAACCTGTTCAGTTGCTACATCATTGTTCTTACATTTTGCTATTGCAACGATCATCGCAAAGAATGACCTTTTCACACGTATCACCTCACATGCTTGAGTGTATGTCTGTATTTTATTTATTTATTTAATGATTTTGGTTTTCCGAGGTAGGGTCTCACTCTAGTCTAGGCTGACCTGGAATTCATTCTGAAGTCTCAGGGTGGCCTTGAACTCACAGCAATCTTCCTACCTCTGCTTTCTGAGTGCTGGGATTAAAAGTGTGAGCCACTGCGCCCGGCCTTTGAATATATATATATATATATATATATATATATATATATTTTAATTTTTTTGTAATTTTTATTTATTTATTTGAGAGTGACAGACAGAGAGAAAGAGGCAGATAGAGAGAGGGAGAGAGAATGGGCACGCCAGGGCCTCCAGCCACTGCAAACGAAGTCCAGATGCGTGCGCCCCCTTGTGCATCTGGCTAACGTGGGTCCTGGGGAGTTGAGCCTCGAACCGGGGTCCTTAGGCTTCACAGGCAAGCATTTAACCACTAAACCTTTTCTCCAGCCCTGAATATATATTTTTAATGTGAATGAATTCCTGATGTAGACTTAATGATTAAGATACTGCATATTCACAGATATTTCCAATATTGCACTCCACAAGGGTGGGGCCAATACACACTCCCACCAACAATACATAAAAATGCCTCTTTCAATTCCACTTGTTCTTATAGGGCACCAAATTCTTTTTTTTTTTTTTTCTTTTTTGTTTTTTTGAGGTAGGGTTTCACTCTAGCTCAGGCTCTCTTGGAATTCACTATGTAGTCTTAGGGTAGCCTTGAACTCACAGCGATCCTCCTACCTCTGCCTCCCAAGTGCTGGGATTAAAGGCGTGCGCCACCACGCCCGGCCACCAAATTCTTTGATGTTACTAATGTAACAGGTGAAACATGATTTCTTAATATAAAGAATCACAGTTTATCATTTGTAAAAACAGTACCTTTTATTTTTAAAAATTAAAATGAATTATTTCTGCTATTTTCCAGGGAACAGCTAAGGGTTGAGTCAGGGTCTTTATCATTCTAACCATGGATTCCATCACTGAGCTATATACTAAGCATAAATACATTTTTTTACTGTAAAACTTGTATAAAAACAAGTTAAGAACATGTTGCACATTCCCTGTGCCTTCTCTTATAGCTTATGCCAAAGTTAAACCTTCTGTGATAATTCATTTTTACTATTGTAATCATTGTAGATATTTACTTTTGGTGGTAATATCTTTTTTAATTTTTTAATTAAATTAAAAAATATTTATTTATTTGAGAGAGAGAGAGAGAGAAAGGCAGATAGAGAGAAAAGAGCATGCTTGGGCTTCTAGCCACTGCAAATGAACTCCAGATGCATGTGCCACTTTGTGCATCTGACTTACATGGGTCCTGGGGAACCAAACCTGGGTCTTTTGGCTCTGTAGGCAAGTGCCTTAACTACTAAGGCATCTCTTCAGCCCTATCCTGATATTTTTAAGGACAAGTGGTGAATAGAACTCCTTTGCCAAGAGCAGGACAGGGTTCAGAACATTGAATTATTCTTGCTAACGTCTTTCAGTTGATACTTTTATGTATGCAACCCTCTTTTGGCTTCTAATCTGTTTCCTTAATTAATATTTTATCATCTAAAGGAAGGAATGAAAGAGGCTCCTAAAGCCTTCAAAATGATAATTATAATAGCTTCCATTGATTAATTTTATGTTTTAGATAGATGTTTATATGGGCTAGCCATTAAATCTCCATAAAGTTTGTGTTTGTATAAGGAAGACACGATGTTTATATTGAGGCAGTTTGGGTCATCTATTCACAGAGCTGAATGAGATAGAAATTGACTGGGCAGTTGAAGGTAATAGTCCCTCCCTAAAGTGAACAGATACTTTTTCTCTCTACTTGTTAAAACAACAAATATCCTTGAGTGTATATGAATGAGATCTGGAGCTGGAGATAAGGCTTAGCAACTAAGGGGCTTGTGTGTGAAGCCTAAGGACCTAGGTTATTCCCCTGTACCCACGTAAGCCAGATGCACAAGGTCGCACATGCATCTGGAGTTTGTTTGCAGTGGCTAGAGGTTCTGCCATGCTTATTATATGTCTATCTGTCTCTTTCTCTCTCAAATAAATAAAATAGAATAAATTTTAAAAGAATGAGATCTGGTTTTTCTTTTCCCCAAAGAATTCCCCTACCCTGGGAATGCAAATGGAAGACGTGAATATGATTATCTAGACACCTGTCATGGGAACAAGATTGGCAAGCTCAACCCCCATCCAGTAAATCTCCCAAAAGACCCCAATCAGAGTCCCTAGGTGGGTTTTTCCAATTCTGGGGACCCCTCCTGCTTTATAGGAGCTCTGCTTCTTTCCTTCTCTTAAGATCTGCAGTAAAATCTTTCTGAACCTCACCTCTTATGGCAGTGGAGTTCATTCTTGGACTTTGTAGACGAGAACCTGGAGGCCACTGACTCAGTGGAAGTTTTGTGTAACTGTGACTGACCACAACTCCAGGGTTAAAGCCCAACCAAGAGCCATGAACGACTCTGTTGATCTCGAAGTCACCCTAAAATGTCCCTATTAATGTGGGCTAGCCATTCAATCTTTATACAGTGCGTATAAGTTAGATATCTGTACTGACAACTTCCTGATGAAGCAACTGAGGTTCCTGATGGTACAATGCCGAGCTGAGGCACAAAGTTTGAACAGACATGTTAACCGTCCTTCCTCCAGAGCCAAGGGTGAGTGTTGCCACCATGGTCTTCCTCACTATCCACAGGTCTGTACCTTCTCTCATGTGTGTGGTGGGCTCTGAATTGAGTCTACCATGACCTGTACAGGTCACTACTGCACATTACACTTATGCTTTTGAAGTCAGAAACTTGGTGTACCTTAATGTGAACCGAGATAACGAAAAAGCCCCGTCAGCAGTCATTTCAGCAATAAATATCGGCCTCATTATATTGTGAGCTCTCTCTCTAATGAATTCTCTTCTCAGAGGGTTTTATGGGAAGCACGTGACAAGCAGTATACTCTGTTTTTGACTTAGCCAGGAAATCAGAGAGCTGGGCTTCTGTGCCACGCAGGTGGCTGATTTACCATTTCCTATCTAGCCAAGCCACATCTAAGGGCTCCTTACTGTTGCTTTAAACAAAACAGGATTTTTCTTCTCAATCATTCTTGGTGTCAAAACCCAACAAAACACAAATATCCAATGCTCTGAAAAGTCTTTGTGTTTTTGTTGAGTGAAGTTTGGTTTATGTCCATTTATATTTCACAAACTGGCATTTATGAATTCTTACACAATCCATGTTGTCCTCATCCCTCACACCTTAGTGCCAATGAGGTTAGTAAGAGACATGTTCTTCCACACATACCGTGCAGGTTTTTTTTAAGATAAGGAAATCAGGGGTTGGAGTTCCCTATGTATTTCTCTGAAACATCTCACTGGATGACTGTACAGTTGTAGGATACAGGTCTATTTAGAAGACATTTCAAGAGGTACAGAGCTCTTGACTCACAAAACAGGTCATGCCTTAATAACCCTGAATGCCATGCTTCTAATAACACCCAAGAGACCAATTCATGGTGGAGATCTTTTGTATACAAATGCTATAAAATTTTACACACTTGCCGCGCTGCACTCAGCAGTTCTGTCTTAAAAACAAACATGAATGATTTAAGTTCCCCTCTCAAACTTTTATGGTTCTCATTTTTAAAAGAAATGGTGATGGATGGAAATTTTTCTCCAACCCAATTCAAAGCACCTATGTTGGCTGGGAATCAATGGCTTTTAGGTTTATGGGCCATTTTAAAACCTCAACAGACACATTCAAATGTATGATAAGTAAGCCTTGTAAACAAAAGGCAGGAAGCTGATGAGCTCTTGAGGAATTTATCTTTCCCCAAAGAGCAGAACAAATCAAGAAGAATGTCTTGGAATATTGCTCAAATTTCAGCCTTTTTTTTTTTTTCTGGTCCTTTCTTTTTTTTTAAGAAAGGAAGAACAAATTGCCAATACTGAACTAACGATAAATATTAAGCAAACCAAGAACCAATTATTATTACAAAAATATAATCTATCACTGGTTAGCTCAGTTCAATTCCTTTTAGCAAACTACATTATTTGGTTGCTTAATTTAAAAAGTCATGGGCTGTTCAATGTGTAGAAGTAACAATTTAAACCAGTCTTGATTTCCTGATTTTCCCTTTCAAATACTACGATAGCTACTGGCTTTACTTAGGAACAACAAAGACAACCAAACATAAAAATAAAATCTACTTTCCACATATCCAAAAATACCCTACAGACCTGTTACAGAGATACTAAGCATTTGAAAGATGCCATGGCTCTGTAATGTAATTTATGAATGTTTATTATATTTTGGTTTCCCATAGTGTGAGATGTGATTACAAGGTAATGGAATGGTTTTGTGTATGTGGCATGAGAAACCAGGGTTATTACTTTATATTTTGATAGTTTGACATTATTATTGTATAAAATAGGTGTTAGTTGCCAATTCAGTGGCCAAGCTATGATCTGCATTTGGACGCTTTACATTAAGGAAAAGCACCAGTGGAAATTATGCTTGTCCCATGGATATTTATGGGCAGTCAAGTGAAATATATAGTCTTCTTTTCCAAATAGCTAAATGCATATGTTTTCAAGACAGTTAATTATGTGTGGAAGACGGGGCAGAAAGATAGTGAGGAGCCACAGGGTGGGAAATAGTTTCCTGGGGCATTGTCCAAGAGAGAAAGAGAGAGAGAGAGAGGAGAGAGAGAAAATGGGTACATCAGGGCCAGGGCCTCTAGTGACTGTTAACAAATTCCAAATGCATGTGCCACTTGTACATCTGGCTTCATGTGGGCAACTGGAGAACTGAACCCTAGGTCATTAGGCTTTGTAAGCAAGTACCTTAACCACTGAGCAATTTCTCCATCCCTTCCACCTTAGTTTTTAAAAAATTTTTAAAAAATATTTTATTTTTATTTATTACATTGAGAGAGATATGCAGAAATAGGCAGGGAGAGAGAAAGAGAGAGAGAGAGAGAGAGGGAGAGAATGGGCATACCAGGGCCTCTAGCCACTGCAAACAAACTCCAGATGCGTGCGCCCTCTAGTGCATCTGGCTTACATGGGTCCTGGGGAGTCGAAACTGGGTCCTTTGGCTTTGCAGGCAAATGCCTTAATGGCGAAGCCATCTCTCCAGCCCCACCTTAGTTTTTGAAAGAGGGTCAATCTTTGAACCTGGAGTTCATCAACGCAGCTGGATTGACTACTGAGCAAGTCCCAGAGATCTTCCTGTTACCCCTTCCCAGCCCTGGGATTACATGCATATACGGTCATGCCAGATGCTTCTTGGTTTAGGATGGGATTATATCTTGATTAAAACCATTGTAAATTGAAATTGTTATAACTCTCAAATGCACTTGCTATGCTTTATCTTTTACATGGGTACTGGAGGTCAGAACTCAGGATATCATTCTTGCACAGCAAGTCCTTTACCCACTGAACCATCTCTCCAGCTCCCAGGAGAGTTTCCCTCTTAAAGAGATAGTAATAATGTGAAAGGATATACTGTTAAGTGCCGAGAATTTGCACTCCTCCATTGGCCCACGTACACTCAGAATGTCTGCCCTAATTCTTTGCTCTGGTCAAACTTCTCATGAGGAAAGTCCTGATGGTCATGAGTACATCCTTAGTTATTCAAAATGTTAGCTTTTTTTTTTGTAATATAAATGTATATTCGTGCTCTTTAACTTGGTTTGTCATTTTTCATGGTAGCCTTTTGGAGATCTTTTGCTTTGCTGGGCATTTGATGTGTTTGGTACACAGATGTTGCTCGGATTATGCTGGGATTAAATATTATAATTCTAAAGTGCATTTTATGTGCCTAACCTACTGAACTGAACATCAGTGTTTAGCATGGCCCATCTTAAAGGGTCTCAGAACATTTGCATTATCTGACATTAGTTGGGCCATGATCATCTAAAAGAAAGCTTATTTCATCAAACAAAATTTAGTAACATGTAGTTTCTTGAATGCCACAGAAATGAGAAACATATTATCTAGGCATACTTTTGTATTATCTTAAAGTTAAAAATCAATGAATCTATTAGAAATGTAGGTTAAAGACTGTCTGTATAAGTTCATTTTAAGGCAAATATTTTCTTTTCCTTAAGGGAACATGATCTGATGGACCAGGGTAAATCTGGGGAGGAGGGACAAGAGGGGGGAGAACAAAGGAGAAGAGGAGATATAAGGAAGATATTCATGGTTATCACTCCTCATTGTACCTACAAATTTCTAATAAAGTTGTTTTGGGGTGGTAATGGTAATAATTGTTGGGAGTTGTTTTTGTTCACAGAGAAGAATACGTGATTCATGGACCAGGATGGAGTGAATAGAGCTGAAATTCTATGAAAAGATTTCTCACTCCCCTCGGGAGGGAGTTAACGGATGCTCTCTTTGTCTGTGCTGATATCATGAAAGGCCTGGGATGAGGTAATTGATAAAGGACCAAAATTGACTTTTTCTTACAGTTCCAGAGGCTGAGAGTCCCAGATCAAGACGCCTGCTGGTTCAGATGCATGATGATGGCTGCATCTTCATGGAGATGGCATGGTGCAGCCTCACAAGGCATCAGGCAGAAGAACAAGCTAGTGCTATCCAATATTTGAATGTTGGAAGAAACACATTCAAACCATAACTGACACCCAGAGGGACTCGCATGGCTCTCTATTCAGTACTTTTTCTGTTGCCATGAGCAAATACCATGACGACAGTAACTTGGAAGGAAGGAAGGAAGGGAAGGGAAGGGAAGGGAGGAAGGGAGGAAGCAAGGGAAGGCTTATTGAGGTTTATAGTTCCAAGGCATGCAGTCCATCATGGTGGGAAAAGTGTGGAAGCAGGAGCAGGCGTAGCTGCTCATGGGGCATTTCAAGTCAGGAAGCAGAGAAAGAAATGCTGGTGCACGAACAATTATGTTACTCTTTAAAATTCTTTTCCTTTTTCTCTTTATTTGAAAAAGAGAGAGAAAGAGAAAGAAAGAGAGAGAGAGAGGCAGATAGAGGGAGAGAGAGAGAATGGGTACGCCAGGGCCTCCAGTCATTGCAAATGAAGTCCAGATGCATACGCCCCCTTGTGCATCTGGTTCACATGGGTACTGCAGAATCAAACCTGCGTCTTTAGGCTTTTGTATGCAAATGCCTTAACTACTAAGCTATCTCTCCAGCCCAAATTATGTTACTCTTGATAGGCAGGTATACACCCTTTCCATAGTTTTTTTTTTTTTTTTTCCCTAGTTGTAAAGCCTGTATCAGGGACAGAATATTACAACGAGCACACAATGCAAGAAGACTGGCTTGCTCTCTTCGTTCTAGTTTCACTTTTACACTCTATCTTTCTTCTGGAAATTAAGGCTCTGAACTCTGTCTAAGTAGGGTTCCTTAGCTACTGACCAGAGGTGGAATCTGCCAATGGGAACACAGGCTGGAGTTTAGGAAGAGGAAACAGAATGAAAGCAGTGTATTTATTCCTCAGGTCCTTACATATAGGGTGGAGGAGGATTTGGGTTGGCTGCCTCTTGACCCCATATCACAGGTACAGTCCAAAGGGAGGTGAGAGGCTTGAATTGGTATTAGAAATGTGTTTGTATCCTAGGCTTGGCTTTGTTCTTGGCTGATGCAGTCTTGTAAGAAAAGTAGGTTTTGTTAGGGATTGTCCATCTAAGCTTTCTCCGTCTTGTGATTCTTGCCCAGCTTTGTCAGCCTGAAGATGGTAACGGTGCCTCATTGTAACTAACCCCATGACACTGCATTTCCCCTGTAAGGTCCCAACATTCTAAGCACACCCTTCAAAGTAACTCATTTTTTAAATTTCTTTCCAAATGACACAATGTAAATGTGGTGTAGGCTATCTTTCTGGATTCAGGGTGATGCACTGAGAGTGGATTTCTAAAAGCTATTTTAGGATCCTTAGTAATGTTTGTTTAGAATTAAAAATTATATGGGCTGGAGAGATTGTTCTGTGGTTAAGGTGTCTGCCTGCAAAGCCTCAGGACCAGAGTTTGATTTCCCCACTTCTCATGTAAAGCCAAGTGGCACATGGATCTGGAGTTCATTTGCAGTGGCTAGAGGCCCTGGTATGCCCATTCTTTCTCTATGTATCTGCTTTCTCCCTTTGAAATGAATTCTATATATATATATATATATATATATATATATATATATATATATTCTACATTTTCAATTTAATTTAGTTTAATTTGAAATGCAGACACTTGGAGGGTCAGTATATTCAACAGAAATTTGGTAAAGGTGAGAATTCCCTACTTCTAACTAAATAATTTGGTAAGCATTTTGTTCAATACTTCATGTTCAATTGTTCATAGTTCAACATCCCAGATCTTGGGCAAAAATTTCAAAGTTTAAAAAGATTACTACAACTTACATCTAACTTTACTCTTTATTGGGATAAAGTCTTAGAAAACCAGAATTTATGGTTTTGATAGCAGTTCCCAAGAATATAATAACCATTGAGATAGTAATAGTGAGAAAGGTCTGGAGAGATAGCTTAATAGTTAAAGTGCTTGCCTGTGAAGCCTAAGGACCCAGGTTCGATCCTCCAGGTCCCACACAAGCCAGATGCACATGATGGCACATGCATCTGGAGTTTGTTTGCAGTTGCTAGAGGCCCTGGTATGCCCATTCTCTCTCTGTCTCCCCCTGTCTCTAATAAATAAATAAAAATAAATGAGAAAAAAAATTTAAAAAAAAGAAACAGTGAGAAAGACTATTTCATATGGTTCTAATAAATAGCAGGAAAAAAAATGTAGAAATACTGCATAGATTTTTATAGCTTCTGGTGGCTATATTAAATTATATAATGTAATTTTATAGACATCTTTATAAAATAATTTTTGAAACATAATGTTGAGAATGAACCACTGAATTTTCTCTGGGCAACTAAATTTTCATGAAAGAAAATAAAGTTAGTTGTTAATGAGATTAAAATTTTTTAAATTCCAAAGATACAGTAAGGATAATTCACTTGCATATTAATTTCCTTTTTAGGTATGTGCATGCATGCACATGCACACACGTGCAATGTGCACATGCACACACACACAGAAATTTATAATTTTTACTTTTTTCCTAATTTTATAGTAGTGATATTTTTGTCTTTTCCTATAAAGATAGGAAACAGGGACATTCTTCTGCAATTATCAAGCAAGCATAATGTAATAGTGATGCCAAGTCATAACATATCTCCATAATCATTCTATTTTTATTACCTAGATGTGATTGTAACAGGCATTTTATGAAATATTTTCATCCTGTAAATTATTTTTGCCTCTAAGACTCCCCACCCATTTTTTTCAATGGTAGTTGTCCCTCTGGGAAGAGGGCGGTTACCACGGGGAACAAAGAGAGCATTGATCAGCCTTGAAGTTCAAAGCGTCCTAAGAAAATATTCCTAGCCAGAGAGTTGAGCTTTTTGCACAGTTAGTTTTAGAAAATGCTGGAAAAGAAGAGAGGAAAAAGGAGAGAAGGAGGGAAAGGCAGAGAGGAAATAGAGAAAGGGAAAAGGAGAGAGGGAGAGGGAGGGAGACAGAGAGAGAGAGATTGTTTAAATATCAAAAGCAAACACCAGAACTTGGTTTCTGAACAGCGAAAGGTAGAAGGTGGGAGAGGGGCAGGCAGGCAGTGGTATGTGTCCTGGCTTTTCCTTCCAGGCTAAAGCCCTTGGGCATGGTACAGCGAGGACTGCTGGATGTGGCAGGCAAAGGCTATTAGAAAAATATCCAAGGGGGACTGCAGAATCTTACAAGAGAGAGACTTGCTCTCCTCTGCCCTGGGCACTGTCTGGGAAGGTGAGAAACGTTCAGCCTTACAGGGCATAGTTCAGGCTAGTGCTAACCAGAGTGTGGCCCTCAGAACGAAGGTGTGGTCCATTTTGAAGATCTTCCAGCCCCAGAGAGATAACTTCTGAAATGGATAAAAGGCACCTAGGAGCTTCCACGGCATCTTGGTAGACTAGATTTCTGTCTGCTGAATCATACGGTGCATTTTAAAGGTCTTGGATTTGTTCTGTGCACCTCTTTGTCCCTTTATTTTGTTCTAGTGGTTGCTTTTGTTCCAATTTGGAAATATATTGGTGTGATTAATTTGAAGGGCAAAGCCCACCATAGATAGATTAAGCAGTTTTGTCCTGGAGAACACACTACAAGTGGCCTGGGGAGGAGACGAACTGAAGGTTCCCATTTCTCCTTCATCTCTCTAGGCACCCCTGTGTCTCATGTACCACTGAAAGGAATCAAGGTTTTATATATATATATATATATATATTTGATCCATAGGAAACAGAAAGTTCTGGATACAGCATCCCCGAGTCAGGGTTGTATACAGTGGACAGCCTATGCCAGCACTAGAGAAAGGACTTGGATGACAGCCCCTACAAGTGTCACAGCCCAGCACAGCAGCCCACAAGGTTGTTTGTCCCAGACTGCAGGACCACAGCCTGTCAAACTCCTACTGATCACATGATGATAGCCCACATGGAAGACCACCTATCCTTCCACTCCTGAGGTTTCTGGGCTGGACCCCAGCATGCATCTATCTCTTGGAAGACCTCACAGAGATTCAAGAACCAAGCTGCGAATGTCTGTGAAGAATAGGACAGAAGATTCACTCCAGAATTATATATGTCCCTCCAAGTCAAGTCGTCACCCATGATCCAGCAGTCTGGGAGCCTGAGAAAAATTAGATTAAATGTACAAAATAAAGAAACTGCATTTTCTTTTACTACTGACTGGCAGGGCATAAATTGTTGACCCTGCCATACTCTCAGTAAATTGGGACAATGAAAATTATGACTGGCATAGAGACTGCAGGTAGTAAAGTCTTGCTGAAATATTGAAGGGAAATTTTAAGAACGGTACATTTCACAAACAGGCACCCAAGTGGAATTAAGATATTAGGGAGCTTAAAAAGGCTTTCTCCCCTAGTGTGGGACAATACCAGTTATGCTGCCAAAATTTTTATGTTAAACAGATGAATTGTGGAGGAATGTCATGGCTATGCTAACTTATAAAGTCCTGGTATATGGAAAGATGGGAAGTTCTTGCATGTCATATGAATTAAGTGTGTGTGTGTGTGTGTGTGTGTGTGTGTGTGTGTGTGTAGAATATAACAGATATGGGCAATCTTCTTATTTTAAATTTATATTCGTATTTTTTAAATTTATTTTTTATTGACAACTTCCATGATTATAAAAAATATCACATGGTAATTCCTCCCTCCTCCCACATTCCCCTTTGAAACTCCAGTCTCCATTATATTCCATCCCCCTCTCAATAACTTTCTCTTTAATTTTGCTGTCATGGTCTTTTCCTCCTATTTTAATGGCCTTGTGTAGGTAGTGGCAGGCACTGTGAGGTCATGTTGTGTCTGGAGAAGCACTTTGTAAAGAGTCCTACCCTTCCTTTGGCTCTTACATTCTTTCTGCCACCTCTTCCGCAAGCGACAGAGGAGTGCTCAACACTGAAATATCTCTATCACACCTTCCAAGGCTCAGGGTCCATTGCAATCTGCTCTTTAAGCTTAAACAAAGATGTCATTTTAGCAATCTGAAGGCTTCTTATAAGTATTACCTGTGACTTTTGGTGACATCCATCAACTAATGACCGTTATTTTGTCAACTAACATTTACAGTAACTTAATAAGATTTCAGAGTTAAAGTGGATTCTTCCCACTCTTGAGGAGATTGCATTAAGGTGGGAAAAACAGAAGTGTCAACTGAGAGACCATGCTGTGATTATTGCCATGAGCAAGACAGGAGGAAGGCACAGAAGGGCAGAGGGAATAAACCAGCTTAATGTTTTCTGGGCCTACTGAAGGAGGGTTTCCCTGAGAAGGGATCCATTTTATGGGCTGAGTTTTTCATACCTGAGTTCACTATCTCTTGGTGGGGTTAATAGATTCAGGTAGATGAGGGTCCCAAAACAACTAGTGGAGGCAAAACACACTATAAACTTTGCAGGGCAGCAGAGCTGACAGGCTGGAGGGACATGAGACGGCTTTGTAACTGATGCACAAAGCCCTGATGGGAGGTCTTATAGTGGGGCTACCTCCTGGCCATTGAAATGCTCTATCCTGAAGAGAAGAGTAAGACGCAGGAAACTCATGAAACTTATAAGGCTCAGGAAGTTCAGAAAGACACAAGATTGTACACGGCCCCTCTCCAGGATTCTAAAAGCAGTCAACAATTTCTGGAGAGAGAACTTTCGTTTTCAGTGGAGCTGCCTGCAAATTGTGCCCCAGAATGCTAAGAGTATAGCTCCCTCCTCCTTCTCCTTCTTCTTCCTATTAACAACATGTTTTGTATGGATGCATCATGTATTTGTAACCTCTTTTTCCTCGTCCTGCCTCCATTTCGCTGGGGACCCTCCTCAGCGGGTTGTAGATATTCCCTATGGGGTTGTGGATTATGTGTTGTGGGAGCAGCAGTCAGCTGCTTTTAGGGGGAGGCAATGCCTCTGGGCATGATGTCTCAACCTGTGGCTCTTACAATCTTTCCACCCCTTCTGCAGATTTCTATGAGCCATGGTGGGTCTGTTTTAAGTCTACTTTGGTGATGAGCTCATAGGAGCCTCTGGATCTCTGCTGTGTAGGTGTTGAGTGTCCTCAAGGTCTGTCTCCTCCACCCTAGTATTGGTTATCAGGTTCAGCATGGAAGCAGCAAGGAGTATAGGTTTCATGAGTGATTCAGTTGCCTTCAAGTTACCCATGATCCTGTAAGTAAGTCCTCCCCCCTGCCCCTCTAAGTATGCCTAATACTGGCTCACTATGCTAGACTTGGGTAGATCTGTTTCTTTGGACTGTCATCCATGGTCTATCTGGGGTGAATAGATTTGTGTTTGCATCTCTCTATGAGTGGGAGCTGGAAGGCCAAATAATCAGGCTGGACTTCATTTTAGAAATACTGTTTTAAAGTTATATAGTATAAGTGGAGTGGACAGGGATAAGACGGTAGAAAAAAAAAATGAATGTAAGACCAGCTTGCAAAAGACACAGTGAGAGATAATAGTTGTGATCTTCTGGTGTCTACATCAGACTCACTCAGATCTCACTAGGAAGAAAGAGATCATACCTATGTTTCATGGGGAAGAAATAGCCCTACTTTCTCTGAGAGAGAGAGAGAGTTCCAGATCTGAGAAGGTACTTTATTTATATGGTCTCCAGCAAGATGATCTTTACTGGAATGCCTGTTACTTGTTTTCCTTTGTAAAAGTATTTTAGGTTTTGGGTGGTTTGAAGGTAAAATGTCCCCTATAGACTCATGTGTTTGAATACATACTCTCCAGCTGGTGGCACTGTTGGGGAAGTCTTGCCTGAGGTCATGTGCCAATGGGGTTGGGCTTTGAAGCATTTCAGCCTGGCTGTAGGTAATATTCTCCCCTTCTCTACGTTCTCCCTGCTGTCGGAATAGTCTTCCTGCCTCTACTCTTTCTTTCCCTGCCACGGCAGACTCTAGCCCCTGGAACTGTAATCCCGAACCCTTTCTTTCCCTAAAATGCTTTTGGTCAGATATTTTGTTCTAGCAATGATAAAGTTACTGATACAGCCTTCATTTTGTAGCATGAGAAATGCCATGCCTACTAGGGTGTTACTATATATTTTGGTAAGGATTATGTTTACGGGTTCTGTTTTGAAATAGTGGACTACTTTCAGTATCTGCAAATTATAATCCAGAAAGCAGTTTTACCCCCAAGATGGCTTCATTTGTTAGATTATTTTTAATGAGTAGGAGAATATGTACTGGCTCAAAAGGGATCCAGTTGAATAGGAAAGAGGAGATGTAAATGTTCCAACATTTCTACCATCTGTACCCTGTGAAATTCTTTTGCACACGGGCCACTGATCATCTGGTTCTTCATTGGTACTGATTGGGTCCTAGCTGAGTCCAGTAGATTTTTGGACTCACAGAAGGGTGATAAGAATTGACAAATGGCTGGAGAAAGTTGACAGGTATCATTATGTATAGATTGGATGTCCCAACCTTCTGTTTGGGAGTGGTTGTCCATTTAATTTCTCAATCATCTAAAACATTTAAAAAGTCACATTTTAAGGGTGTGTTGCCTGTAAATCCATTGCAGCTGTCTGTCTAATAATCACAAGTTTTGCTTGTAAGATACCATAAAGTTCAGGATGAGCCTACCTACAGGAAACCATTGCTTTTTCTGTGCTCTCCCTTCCCAAACATTCTTAAACATTCCAAGTCTGGAATAAATCTATCTAGATCTTATCAAATTATGTAATGCACTTGTTGGTTAACCAAATGGAAAGTTCATGAGTACATAATCCTATGATGCCCTTCCATATACTCCTGAGACATTTTTTTATATATACATAAATATAAATATATAAATACATATAGATGCATATAATCATCTTTTAAAATCCATTATCTCATTTACACTTATTCAATCTAATGATGCGTTTGAATCCTTGTGACTAGTTTGTTCCTAATTTCACTCCTGGGGAAGGCAGATGAATGCAGAGATGTAATTCAGAGGGACCCAGAGTAGGGACAGCCAGGCTCCTCTGGCTCCTATCAGATGGCTCCAATTGCTAGTGTGACAGCCTTTGCCAAGCAGGGCATTAATTTTAACCATAGAAACTTGGCAAGTCAGAGAATTCAGCTTGACACTGCAATTCAGCAGTGGGAACTATTAGTTTTGGATCTGATTTTAAGTGGTCTCAGAATACTGGTTACAAACAGAAAGGGCTTCCTGAAGCCAAGTCATACGGTGGCCTTGTGTTTCCTTATCAGCTTTCGGCCAGGCTACCTGGGATGGAGTGCGTGCTTCTCCGCTGTAGCCCGGCTAATCGTACCAGAGGCAGTCCTCCAGCTCAGGGGTCTATGGGTCTCATTTGCCTTCTTCCTTTATGCTTTTTCATTTCTGCTTTCTATGTCTTTATCCCCATATCAATGCATGCACATTGTTAGGAAAGAAGGAAAAAAGAGGAGAAAGAGGAAAACGAGGAGAAGAAAATACAAGTAATTTGAAAAATACCATCTCTTGTATATACATTCTACAGATGGTGTCCCTCAACAACTTTAAGCTCATCATTTCAGAAGATGCAGTGTGTGTGTGTGTGTGTGTGTGTGTGTGTGTGTTCACATATGCATGCGAACACTACACAAACAGAGGGGGAAATTTCCTTCAATTCCTTTTGCTCCAAAGCAAAATCAGTGGTGCCTTGTTTTGTTCAGACAATATCCACTTTATCTATGCTGCCCATGATGCCTCCCTCTCCATCTTAGAAGGAGTTATACACTCTTCCACAGCTTAACAATTTCCTACTCACTTTTAAGGCACTGGGACTTCAGGCTGTTGTGGATCTCCCTACCTGCATGAGCCATAGCTTTCTAGTTTTAAGGTTGATTAGATAATCTTAATAAAAATGAATGCTCATTCTTATGCATGCACGCATGCATGCGTGCATGTGTATGCCCGTGTGTGCATGCATTGTGCCAGATTTGTAACTGTCAGCTTGTCTGTGGTCATCATCCCAAAGGCCCATTTCTCTCTGTTCTTCTCATACAAAATTTTTGGCTGCACTCAGTATGTCTGTTCTGTTCTCCTCTTTCTAAGGTAAGGACAGGTTACTCTTTCCTACCTTATTGCACATTCACACTAGGGAAGGAATTAGTAGGCTGGACTAATCATGAGCTAGACTCTAGAAGCACTTGTTTGCTCTGATCCATTTAGTGGTGAAAGAATGGAAGTTCTTTTTTTTTTTTTTCCCTGAAAGGTTGAGGGTGGGAAAGGAGGGGTGGGTGTGGTAGGGAGTAGGAGTAGAACATTCACTGAGTTTTGTGAGGAAGAAAAGAAGTGAAGGGAGATGGCAGAAAGGAATTTGAATAAAGTTATTTAGGCTGTTGGTATGACAGAATAGAACTTGATGATTGCTTATTACTTCTGGTTTGGATGGATAGATTTTACACAAGAAATATCTAACAAAGGGGTTTGCATGTGAATTTTTTTTCTGAGCATATTTAGTATGAAGTATATGTGGGGCATCTAAGAGATAATATCTCTTGACCCATACTAAGTTATATGTTCAGATAAGGGTAGAGATCTAGCCACAGATATTTGACTTGTGAATCAGTGTATATGTAAGCACATCACTTCTTGGGGGAACTTTGACTCATTCTATCCTGGAATAAAATTGGATATAACACTATGATGTTATCATTGAGATATGAAGGGAGCCTTTTCTATTTTCAGAGATTTTTTTTCCCTCTTAGCACTAACAGTAAAAAGCAAACATTAATATCTTTATAACATTGTTATTAAAACCACTATGATACACCATGTCTCTAAATAGGCTCCAAGACAACTTTGCTGTTAGGATCAGGCAATTAGAGGTTAAACCAATAAATTGCAGTTGTCATGCAAATATGTGATGTTCTCTGAATATGATCTCTCAGCAGGGGAAGAGAGGGATTAATGAGGCCCTGCCTCTCCCTGAGGCTTTATAGATGGCTAATGGCTGCTGCGAGAGGAGACATTTTCTTCAGTGGTGTAGGCATTAGTAAGTTGTTCATGCTCCATTTCTATTCTCCTGCAAATTATCCTAATTAAACTCATTGGTCCACCAAAACCAAAAGAAAGAAAATAAGAAACATGTAATACCCAACACCAAGGAATATGATTTTATGCAGATGAAAACCTGTCTTCAACATGATTTCTTTGCAAAGAAATCTTAAAATGCCCTTTCCCTAGCTACTGCCAGTGAATTACAGCAGGGAAACATGGCTACCTAAAAGAAAGCTGACCTGGTACTCGGGCTACAGTGACAGAGAACAACCCAGAGCCAGTCTTTCCCCTGGATCAGTACAAGAGGAAGTGTGTCAATGTGCAAAAGAGCTTCATGATTATTCAGTCCTCAAAGATTCTGAGCAGTACCTAAGTGGAGCCTCAGAAGAAGCAAAGTTCAAATAATTTATTGTATTTCATGGATACTATTCTCTTTTGAAAGCTTAAGATTTCAGCTTGAACTCTTAAAGACAACTGAGACATCAGAGAATATAAATCAAGTTTTATTTTGCTCTTGAGCTATGTATAATTAGTCTCAGTCAAGGTTTCACTTAATTAATTGTCTCATTTCTGGTATCTTAAGTTCATTGCTTATAGAGATATTGGTACTTACAACACGTTTCCTGCCCTAGAAAAATAATCTTAAATTGCTGTTCTGCTTCCAGTTTGGGGGTAATTGGTATTGCATTGATATACAGACTAGCCAAAGATGTTTTCAAACACAGATGCCAAGTTTTTATACCATCTTGTCTTTTTCCTGGCACACAATTTCTAGATTAAATAAATCTCCTTAAAATAACTGATAAAATATTGTTTTCAGGGCTACTAAAATGCTTTGCCTATACTTATAACTGACAGATACTTAAAAGATAGAATGTGTATGCTTTCTATGTCCCAGATATAGCTTACAGTGTCACTTGACAACTAAACTTAAATCTTAATCAGAATGATTTTAAACTATTCTGTCATTCTCTAACCAGATTTGCTTTGCTAACCAGAAATGTTCTACATGCTTTTAACTAATCTGTTTTGGTAATCAGATATGTACAGTCTCTCTGAATGAGTAATAGCCACATGTAGAAGCCAATATCAATTGGAAATGTTGGAGTTAAAAGGTTAATCAATATTTTGGTTCCTGCTCCTGGGTCAAAATGCCACAGGAGATGATGGGACACTTGTACTTCTAACCTCTGGTAAGTTACCTGTGTTCTTGATCAGAGAGGATGTGGATACCCAGAAATAAATTCCAAGTCAGTATATATGCCATAGGAGAGTCACATCAGAGGAAAATCAGTCCTCCAGGCTTCCCAAAAGAGGGAGGGCCACTTGGTCAGCATGGCCTTGAGTTCTCCTAGCAGATGACAATGCTGAGAGTTACAGAACTCCACACAAGTCCCTGAAAGTCTCACCTACAGTGCCATTATTGACCTCCAAATATATAGTTAATTCTTACAGCCTACATGGTCTTAATCACCCAAAGAAAAATATATAATGACAATATAAACAATGATTCAGACTAATAGGCTCCCCCATCTGATGCTGAGTTATTAGACTGTAACGTTAACTCAAGTCTTCTCCGTCTGTCTGTCCCTGATTAACTTCACCTACCCTGACCCCAGCTCCTCCCTCTTGCCTTAGCCAGAATCAGAGCTATTCCTCGGGCCCCCTCCTTCCTTAGCCCTTACCCTATCTCATCCAGGGATAAGTACACTGCCACCCCAATGGGCACTCTCAAACTCTCTTGTGTTCCTACTCTTGCTCTGATCCCAAAATGCTCCTTTGCCTTCTCTTATGCCAAGCCCTCTCTCGCCTCTGAATACTCGTCTTCCCTTTTTTTTTTTTTTCAAATTTTTTTGTTTATTTCTTTGAAAGTGACAGAGAGGAGGGAGGGAGGGAGGGAGAGAGAGAGAGAGAGGGAGAGAGAGAGAGAGAGAGAGAGGGAGAGAATGGGCACGCCAGGGCTTCCAGCCAGTGCAAACGAACTCCAGATGTGTGCTCCCCCTTGTGCATCTGGCTAACGTGGGTCCTGGGGAATCGAGCCTTGAACCGGGGTCCTTAGGCTTCACAGGCAAGTGCTTAACTGCTCAGCCATCTCTCCAGCCCAAGCCATCTCTCCAGCCCTTGTCTTCCCTTTATACCTGGCGATTGATATCCTAGCTGTTGACAAGAGTAACAAGCTCCTTTATTCTCCCTTCTGAATTTTCATGGGGTGCACAGAGCCTATCTCTCTCACCTTCTCTATAACAGGTGTCTACCAGACACTGCCCTGAAGCCAGCTCAATACAGGGATGGTATGAAAGAAATCCCTATTTCATTCAGGACCAAGTCATAAAACATGCTACATTGGTGCTGTTGATCTCACTACTCTGCCACTTCTAGACACCATGAAACTGCCTCCTATTCAACTGCCCTGAAGACAGACCCATCCACTGCATTATCCAGCCCCTTTATGGTCAACATAAAAATTAACCTTCATCTCTTATCATTAACAAAAGGCTGGAATGTTAGGTCAGGACAAAATGGAGTCACCAAAGACAGCAGGATGGAAACAGACACAAGGAACTGGGTTATCCACATTTCTCAAGGAACCACCCAGCCATTATCCCTTCCTTGCCTAACAATGCCCCAGGTCTAGGTTTACTGCCTCCTTATCTCCCACCTGGTCTCACACCCTAGCTATTTCCCTTCTTCATCTTCCCCCAACAGAAGAGCTTTATATAGCCCACTATCTGTAATCTCAAAGTTGACTGCTCTGCTCTTGAGAGTCAGTTTTGTTCGGAGTCATCATCATCAGTGCTGTGGAATGAACTGAGAAATGAAGCCACAGGTATGACTTTGGGCAAGTTGAACTTCATCAGTGGAGGGTGCTTGCTGCTGAATATAACTGCAGAACCTGAGCATGTATTAAGAGCACTGGGCACTGTAAGTTATGAAGTGTTTGCAATTATTACCTCAAAAACAACTTTTCTGGTAAATGCAAAAATACCCATAGGAATTCTAGTTTCTCTTATCTACTTCTTCATTCTTTTTCTCCTTGTTTGGGAGTTTGTTAAACCCCAAGACCTTTCCTACTGAAATCATTTACTAGGAAAGATCTTTAATGAATCTCATCCTACTAGTTGAAAAAAATATAGATAAATAGATAGATAGATAGATAGATAGATAGATATTGGTTTTTCAAGGTAGGGTCTTACTCTACCCCAGTCTGATCTGGAATTCACTCTGTAGTCTCAGGGTGGACTCAAACTCCTACCTCTGACTCCCGAGTGCTGGGATTAAAGGCGTGCACCACCATGCCTGGCTTGAAAATTTTTTTTTTCTACATTGAGGTACACATTGAATGGCCACTATTTTTCTCTAAATTTTAAATAATTCTCAGATTTAAAAAAAATACAGATTCTGTTCTATATGTGAATATGGTTATTAACTACATAAATCAGAGAGCCAGCTTTCTGGATTGTATCTGGAAGGACTTCAGGAATCTGAGGTTGGGTCAATGATTGCACCACCATTTCTGCATGCTTGGGATTTTTGGGCTACTCAGGCTAGAAACTTCCTTCTAGTGTTTTGCCCTAGCGGCAAACTTTAATAGGTCTCCAGTTATTTCTTTTTTAAAAATATTTTATTTTATTTATTTATTTGAGAGAGCAAGTGAGTGAGAGAGAGAGGGAGAGAAAGGCAGATAATGGGAGTACCAGGGCCTCTATCCACTGCAAATGAACTCCAGATGTGTGTACTCCCTTGTGCATCTGGCTTAGATGGGTTCTGGGGAATCGAACCTGGGTCCTTTGGCTTTGCAGGCAAATACCTTAAACACTTAGCCCTCTCTCCAGCTCGGTCTACAGTTCTTTCAATAAAGGAGATCTACAAAGCCAGAAACTGGTTGAAAGTTAATTAGAAGGCATAAGCTGACTGCATAGGATGTGTTATCTTCACATTTACTTTCTATTGTTGTCTTTGGAGCATGAACTTCCTTTGATCTTGACATAGTTGTGCTATTTTTTTTTTGGCTCTTATTCATATTTTTCTCTGTAAATATCCTAAGAGTTTTTCTTTCTAGTGGTTATCCTGGCCAGTTGGAGGGTAAATTTTCTAAGGACATAGACTGACAGAAAATTCACAAAGAAATCTCTATACTTTAATTATTAAACCAACTTAATGCATTCTAATGAAAATAACTGTCTAGTTCCTATTGTAGCCATATATATATATATATATATATATATATATATATATATATATATGTATGTATGTATATAGGGAGAGAGAGAGAGAGAGAGGAGAGAGAGAGAGAGAGAGAGAGAGAGAGAGAAAGAGAGAGAGAGAGAGAGCGCTAAGTCTAGAGTAGCAATGAGATGTGGCGTACTCTTCCAACATTGCTGCTGTTATTATCCCTGACATTGACTGGGTTTTCTGAGGAAGCTGGGGAGAAATCTGCGGTTTGTGAAGCCAGGCATGTGGTTCCTGAAATGTGTCGCTTTTTTTCCCAACCTAAATATAAAAGATAAAAGTTATCTAAAATATTATGTTTGACAGAGTTAACATAGTCTTAAACCAATATGAACACATGAAACTCTGTGACCACATGTAACAGGGGATGAAATTCCTTTGCCTATTGCACAACTTGTCTGATGTTCACATGGACAGAGAAATGCCTGGGCTCGCTATCTCTATCATTTCTAATAAAACTGAGAGTCAGATGAAACCAAGACATGTGGAGACTGGATTGTACCATGAAGCAGAAGCAGGGAAGGTGAGGAAGGGCTTACCTGAGGTTGAAGCCTGCCAATAAAGGTGAAGGGCTCGGATAAATTGTAAAGATAACTTTTTTCATCAGATTGTACAGACCTTATAATAATGAGAAAAAAACTGCCACATACTGACTCTGTAAGTGGTAATTAGCAGCTTCCAAATGTGGTAGGTAAGGTGGCATTTCAGCTGACTTGTTAGTAGTATTTGATATTAAGATGGTAAAATATACAAGTTGATGAATATGACAACTTGAATTAAATGGTCATGCTAAATATCATTCAGTCTTTATTGACTTTTTTTATTTCTGATCATAATCTCTTTCATTAACACAAATCGTAATTTTTTTGTGTGTGTGTATGTTTTCAAGGCAGGTTCTTGCTCTAGCTCAGGCTGAACTTGAATTTATTATGTACTCTTAGGGTGGTCTTGAATTTACAGTGATTCTCCTGCCTCTGCCCCATGAGTATTGTGATTAAAGGTGTGTGCCACCATGCCTAACAAGTTTGCAAACTTTTACCACAGTACCCAATCATGATAAAAATCTAAGCTGTTATTGTCAAGAAGAAATGTCTCAACTCTTTTCATTAATTGTTAATCAATATAGGTACCTTAGTTTGGAATGCATTAAAAGTTTATATGAGCTACTTTGTAGAGCATCATTTATAATACAAACTAAAGCTTGGTGTGGTGGCACATACCTTTAATCCAGGCACATGAGAAGCAGAGTGAGTTTGAGGCTACCTTGAGACTAATAGTGAATTCCAGGTCATCCTGGGTTAGAGTTTGACCCTACCATGAAAAAAAAAAAAAAAAAAAAACTACAGTAATTACAGTTTATATTTTTAGGAGTGATAGCTGTGTATAAATAGTTATCTTCATTATGAAAGCATTGACTTTACCTAGAGGTTATGGACTTCTCAAATATTTTAAAATAGCATTAAACAATGGAGTCATTCAAGTTCAAACAATTACCCCAGGCTCCCATTCCCCACATTCCAGACAACCACTGTTGAGTGGCCCATTTGTCTGTAGCTAAGCTGGAATTTTCCTTCTCCTTTCTTCCCTTCACTTTGTGTTTGCATTCACCCACAGGAAATTGAGTAATCTATACAAATTATCCCCTCCCTTCATCCACTGATCCAACAGATATGAGCTGCATTGCTAATTTTCTAACAAGCAAAATGAATAGCGTTAACTCTTGAATGGGAATGAACGGGTGTACAGTCAGAATTGGCAATGTAAGCCACACAGCGGTTTTTCTTGTAGACAGCCATGCTCACTATGCATGGGATTACGGACAGCAAAACAAAACAAAACAGAACAAAATACCATGAACACACTGACAATTCATTTAATCCTGTGCATTAGAACAAAACTCCAGAGCAGTTATGAATCTAAAGCCAGCCTACAAATTTCTAAACACTTGGCATCTGCCTCCTTGCCAATAATAGACTAATTAGCACTTCTGTTTGGCTTCACCCACCCTGTCTATGTCATACACAGTGCATAGTCTGGGACACAAAAGTATGACAGTTTGCATTCCTCAGCACAGAAATCGAAGGCAGCATATAGTATATTGCAGAAGGACTATTCCATCTATCCTTAGACCAGCTGATGGCTCATTCATTTTTGAAATTGCTAAGGCAGATCCTTATTTGACTGTTCCCTTTTTGTCTTTTTTTCTCTTTATTTATTTATTTATTTGTTTTGAGGCAATCCCAATAGACTGGCTTTTTTTTAAAAAATATTTTTTTGTTTATTTATTTATTTGAGAGCGACAGAGAGAAGGAGGCAGAGAGAGAAAGAGAGAGAGAGAATGGGCGCGCGAGAGCTTCCAGCCTCTTTTTAATACCAGAGAGTGATAGTTAGTGAATGAAAGAGAAAGAGAGAGAGAGACAGAGAGAGAGAGAGAGAGAGAATTGGCTTGCCAGGGTCTCCAGCCAGTGTAATAGACCTCCAGACGTGTGCACCACCTTGTGTGCATGTGTGACCTTGAGCGCTTGTGTCACCTTGTGTGCCTGGCTTATATGGGATCTGAGGATTTGAACATGGGTCCTTCAGCTTCACAGGCAAGCATTTTAACTGTTATGTCATCTCTCCAGCCCTCCCCCCTTTTGTCTTACTGTTATCTCTTAAACCAGCATAAAAATTTTACTACCTCAAACAGTGGAGAGGTAGCTTAAATTCGTTGTCTCCCATGGACTCATGTCTTCTGAACGGATGGTTTTCAGGTGGTGGCAGTTTTGGAGGTAGAGCCTTCCTGGAGGAGAGGTATTTTGGGGGGCAAGCTTAGGGGTATTATAGCCAGCTCCTACTTTCCAGAGATCAGCTCACTCTCCTACCTCTGTTGTATGCCAGCTGCTGTAGCTAGGAGGTGATGCCTAGCCTCTGCTTGACCATCTTTCCCCTGCCATCATGGATCTTCCCCTCAAGACTGTAAAGCCAGATAAAACCTTTCCTCCCATCAGCTGCTTTTGGTCACGTGCTTTATCCCAGCAATGAGAAGGTGACTATAACATATGGTGACAAAAAGAAAATTTGAGTCCCCTGATACTACTGTGTTGTCCACCTATGGAGGGAGCTGTGATACATTTAAAATATGTTTCTAGGCCGGGCGTGGTGGTGGACACCTTTAATCCCAGCACTTGGGAGGCAGAGGTAGGAGGATCGCCGTGAGTTCGAGGCCATCCTGAGACTCCATAGTGAATTCCAGGTCAGCCTGAGCTTGAGTGAGACCCTACCTCAAAAAACCAATATATATATATGTATATATATATATATATATATATATATATATATATATATGTTTCTGATATGAAAGTGAATTATAATTATCTTAAAAAAGTTTGACTTACAAATGAATCAAACCTGTGTGTGTGTGTGTGTGTGTGCACACGTGTGTGTGCACTCCTGAGGATTGAACCCAAGGCCTCTGCATTCTTAGATGAGCACTCCACCATGGAGCTACACCCAACGCCTGAGTTAGATTTTTTTTTTTAAATCTTACTATGTAGTATAGGCTGGTCTTGAACTTGTGATTTTCTACCTCAGATTTCCAAGTTCTGTAATTGTAAGAGTGAAGTGACCTACTGCCTGCATGAAGAATTTTCAGAATAAACAAAAAGCATGTAGTTACCAGCTTAAATTTATATAAGTTAACTCTATTTTTTATATCATTGATGCTCACAAATTCCAGATCATCATCTGTTGGGTTAAAAGGTGTGGGGCATTGACATCATATTTTTACATTAATAACGTGAATGTGCAAAGTTCAGTCAGTAGAATCATGCACATTGAAGAAATTAATTCTTTCTTATGAAATCTGTTTAAACTCTATCTTTGAAATCTTGATAGAAAACTGACTCTCAACCTAGTAACATGACCTTGTAACCACAGGCAATTCAGAATGCTATGATGTGCTGTTTTAAGGATTTGAACTTTTAGCGACTGATCTATAACTAATTATGTATAATTCAAGAAAAAAACAGTTCTACAAAATTGAAAGCACATTTCCAAAAACAAGCCAATATTTTTGGAAGGGAATTTTTCAGTATTAAAATTCTTTGAGTTGCATGAGAATAAAAAGCTGTTGTAGACAAAAGCAAACCATCAACAGAGTCAATAGACAACGTACTGATTGGGAAAAATCTTTATGGTAATACCTCCAACAAAGTTTTAATATCTAGTATCTACAAAGAACTAAAAAACCTAAAACAAAAAAGAAGTACTCCACTCAAAAAATGGGGCAGGAAATTAAACAGAGAGTTCTCAAAGGAAGAAATACTAAACAGCTAAAGAGATGTTTTACATCTGTTCTCATCAGGAAAATACAAATTAAAATGACTATGAGATTCCATCTCACTCCAGCCATCAAATGGCCACCATCAAAAACATCAAATGATGGGGCTAGAGAGATGGCTTAGTGGTTAAGGTACTTGCCTGTGAAGCTTAAGGACCCAGGTTCAATTCCCCAGGACCCATGTAAGCCAGATACTCAGCAGGGCGCATGCATCTGCAGTTTGTTTGCAGTGGCTAGAGGCCCTGACGTGCCCATTCTCTCTATCTGCCTCTCTCTTCCTCTCTCAAATAAATAAATAAATAATAAAATATTTAAAAAAATCAAATGATAACACATGCTGGCAGGGGTGTGGGGCAAGGGGAACCCTCATCCACTGCTGGTGGGAGTACAAACCTGTACAGCCACCATGGAAATCAGTGTGGAGACTCCTCAAAAGGCTGAAAATAGAACTGCCATTGGGTCCAGCTATACCTCTCTTGGGCACACACCCTAACAACTCTACTATACACCACAGAAATACTTGCTCAACCATTTTTGTTGCAGCTCTACTCACAATAGCAGCCCAGATACCATCAACAAATGAATGGCCAATGGAGATGTTGTGCATACACACAATGGAATTCTACTCAGCAGTAAGGAAAAACAAAACAATCAAATTTTCAGGAAAATGAGGAGCTTGGAAAAAAATGTGTTGAGTGAGGTTGCACAGGCTCAGAAAGACAAATGCCACATGAGCTCTCTCATATACAGTTCCTATCCTGGCCCATTGTAACCCATAGTAGATATCTACAACGTGGACATGGCATTAGAATGAAGAGAGGAAAAAGGGAAAATAGTACGGGAAGGGAGGGAGGGCTACTGGACAAGTCAATGATCAGCAAAGAGAAAAAGGAAGAAAGAAAGAGAGAAGTAAAGAAAAAAGAAGAAAGAAAGGAAGGAAGGAAGGAAGGAAGGAAGGAAGGAAGGAAGGAAGGAAGGAAGGAAGGAAGAAGCAAAGAAAGAGAGAAAGATGGAAGGAAGGCATGAAACAGCCTAGGGGGTAGAGGAAGGTGGCTGGAGAGGAATACACAAAACTAATGGCAATATGAATCAATCCCGTAGCAACCTTCTTCAGGATACCACTCCGCAAGTCATTACCCTTACTTAACAAGGGAGAGGGAGACCCAAACAGAAGAGCTCTATAAAACACGAAGAAAGCTTTAACCTAAAACCCTGGGTGCTGGTTGGTAATTCCCAGGGCCGGAATTGGGTACCCCGCCCACACAGTGAGCTGTTGGTCAGGGAGACATGAGGTCCCCAAAATAATACAGAGTACTGCCAAAACACTTGTTTACCTGCAAGACCGAAAAGGTGCATGCCGATTGCTGAAGACACCACCGCCTGCAGCCACAGGACATCCAGTGATGATGCTGGAACTGAGGGAACTCGGTTGCCTCCCGGCTGCCCTCAGAGTGCTGGAAAGTGCCGTGAGGAGTGGCTGGAGAGTAACAGCTGCAACTGATTGGTTAAGCAGGAGATGCTGCCAGTTACAAAATCAACCAGCTGAGCAAGAAGTGTGCACTTGGGCTGGAGAGATGGCTTAGCGGTTAAGCACTTGCCTGTGGAGCCTACGATCCCGGTTCGAGGCTCGATTCCCCAGGACCCACGTTAGCCAGATGCACAAGGGGGCGCACGCGTCTGGAGTTCGTTTGCAGTGGCCAGAGGCCCTGGCGCGCCCATTCTCTCTCTGTCTATCTGCC
Organism: Dipus sagitta; assembly: GCA_036346955.1. Classification (NCBI taxonomy): domain Eukaryota; kingdom Metazoa; phylum Chordata; class Mammalia; order Rodentia; family Dipodidae; genus Dipus; species Dipus sagitta. The sequence goes on along the minus strand of CM070772.1, from coordinate 36,047,656 downwards.
TCTTTCTCTCTCTCTCTGTCCGTCGCTTTGAAATAAATAAATAAAAATAAACAAAAAAAATTTTAAAAAAAAGAAGTGTGCACTTGTGCACCAGTGGCCCACAGTCAGTGTAGGTAACCAACTGCTCACAGATTCGACATGAGATCTGCTCACTGGGGATAAACCCATATCCGACTCTGAGAACTAAGCCAGATTCCCCGAAACAGGAAACCAATAGGCTCCAGAGAGAACCTCCACTGCTCTCTAACTAAGAAGAGTGGATATACACATCAATGTCTTTCTAATGACTAGGCTTATCCCCTTTTATTCAAACTGGTTGTCACTTTTGGTTAGAGAATGTGCCCTATTTTACACATGAAGGGGACTATGGCTGTGAACAAGGATACATCAAGAATAGAGAGCCCCACTGCCTACCAAGACATGGGCTACCTCCACCTCATCTGCTCAGACCCAGAAGTCATTATAGGGGAAGTAGTGACACAAACTCAGCTAGTCTGAAAACCATTCCAGGGAAATAGCAACAGACACTGTGGTCACTCAAAACTCATCAAAACAGATCCAGAGTCCATAGTGAAAGTGACACTAAATCAGATCTCTGTCTTGCCCACCAAGACTCAGGGAATATTGTGGAAGAAATGGGAGGAAAGATGGTAAGAACTTCAGGTGTGGAATAGTCCCAACACCATGTTTCCTCCATCCCTCCAGAGACTGAATGAGGCCTCTTGTTCCCCACAACGAATGAATACCAATAACCCCACCCCCGCTGAAGGTCCTCAGCAGAATTGTGATGGGGGAGAGGAGGTCTACATGTGCAAGCTTTTTAAATTTTTTTGTTTTCTTAAATTTTTGTTTATTTATTTGAGAGCGACAGACAAAGAAAGCGGGAGAGAGAGAGAGAGAGAGAGAGAGAGAGAAGAGAGAATAGACGCATCAGGGCCTCCAGGCACTGCAAATGAACTCCAGACTCATGTGCCCCCTTACGCATCTGCCTAAAGTGGGTCCTGGGGAATCAATCCTTGAACCGGGGTCCTTAGGCTTCACAGGCAAACACTTAACTGCTAAGCCATTTTCCAGCCCTACATGTGCAAGCTTTTTATAAAAATGTCAATAAATTAAAAAAAAACTGGGCTGGAGAGATGGCTTAGCGGTTAAGCGCTTGCCTGTGAAGCCTAAGGACCCTGGTTCAAGGCTCTATTCCCCAGGACCCACGTTAGCCAGATGCACAAGGGGGCGCACGCATCTGGAGTTCGTTTGCAGTGGCTGGAGGCCCTGGCGCGCCCATTCTCTCTCCCTCTCTCTATCTGTCTCTTTCTCTCTCTCTCTGTCGCTCTCAAATAAATAAATAAAAATAACAAAAAAAAATTAAAAAACTTCTTGGAGTGACATTAAAATATTAAATAAATTGAGGGGAGCTGGGGAATTGGCTCAGTGGGTAGAGTACTTGCCATCCTTGCATGAGGACCTGAGATTAGTTATATAGTACCTATGTAAAATGTTGGGCATGGTGACATGTGCTAATGATCCCATCACTGGGAAGGCAGTGACAGGAGCTTGCTGACGAGCTAATATAGGAAAGATGGAAAGTTCTAGGTGCAATGAGAGATCCTGTCTCAAATAAGTAAGGTGAAGAGCAACTTAGAGAGTCAACCAACATCAGCGTCTGCTCTCCACAGCTACACACATGGCAGCACGTCTTTGCACAGGCATGGGCATAAACACACATATGGATGTGCATACGGGAATGCACACACGCATTCATACCACAGATGCTTACACCTTAAAAATAAACATAAAACAAAATAGAACAGAGTAAAGATACTGTGCATCATTTCGCTGAGAGGCAGAGTAGGAATCCTCCAGTAGAGGACATGATTTTTCATGCCTCTACTTTCCTATCCGTTATGAGTCATCAGAAAATGTTTTGGTTAACTATTTTTCAATGTAATTTGGAGGTAGTCACAAAAAAGAAGGTATTAAAAACCATGAAGGAAATAAAAAAAAAAAAACACATGAAGCTAGGCATGATGTTACACCCATGTAATCCCAGCATTCAGAAGGCTGAAGCAAAATTATGAGTTTGAAGGCAGCCTGGGCTATGGGCAAGTTCAAAGCCAACCTGGGCTGCATAGCAAGACTTTTTCTCAAATCAGAAACAAATAAACAAAAGAAGAGGCATTTAAATAGCTGGGGTTATGTAACGCACTAGGAAGTGCAAGACCTTGGCTTTGACTCCTAGTGTGGCAAATGAATGAATAAATCAAAATTTAAAAAGCACATGAAACACTTCTTTGAGAAAGAAGGGGCAGAGCTTTATTTTATGTGGGATCGGTAGCCATGGGCACACACTGGCTATCTTTGCTGTGGCCCACGTGCTGCGAAAGATAAGAAATACTTCCAGAACTTTCATGAAACAGCAGCAAATTCAGACAAAAGATGGTATCTCAATTCAATTAAACATACTCTTCAGTGACATAGCAGTCCACCAGGCTTTGTGGTAATGTGGAAATATTAGATAAAAAAATCATCTCAGCACTTAAGGAACTTGCAATCTTATCACATAGGCAAACATATTAAAATATGTTCTCAAGGGTAGTGACATGAACCCCACTGGTCTTCAAGGGGTTCTGGGTTCTCTTCTTAATGGCGTTCAGTTCCCCACTGTGAACTACAATTACAGCTACTTAATCTTCTCCACATGACATCAGTTTTCTAGGTTAGCATTGAAGACCAACACCCAATCCTCTCTACTTTTTGAATTAAATTGTCATTTTAATCAGAAAATATTTAACCTGTACCAAAAGCTTAGGATGGCTGTTTTAGCCATTGCTGACCTAACTGCCCACTACACTGGTCGATATGTTATTGGTCAAGAAACTTCTGTAGAAAAAAAAAAAAAAAAAAAGAATGCTCTGTCTCTCCCTGTTTGCAAATAAATAAATAAAAATATAAAATTAAAAAAATCTCAGGTTTATGTTTTATTAGTTATGTGAGCTTGTGCAAGTTAATTAACTTGAAAAAAAAATCCAGTTTCTGCATTTGTAAAAATGGCAAAAGTAAGCAGAGGTACACGGAAGAATTTTGTGTAGGTTTGCCTCAGTGACGTGTTGCATATCATGGAGCCCTGTGACCCAGTTGGTGTCTTGGGTTCCCATAAGAAGCTATTTCTGCAGTCTCCAGATCTGAGATCCAGAGCTTCCTTGGGTCGCTACTACGTGCCCATGCTACCTCCAAGTCTTGGCTGGCCGATAGTGCACACAATTCTTAGCCTGTTTTGAACTGACTTTGGTACTGCTCTCTGCACACTGTGAGGCTGGTCACCCAACCAAGGTTAATAGAAAAGGTCACTCCAAGTACTTGGCGCTTCAGCCTGCATAGAATCTGCGTTCTCTCTGGAGTCAGTGAGCCCCCAGCACCACTCAAGAACGACGCTCAATCCATACTATGTTGATTGGCCTATGATTGCCTTGCTTGGACTCCTGGCTTTTTGGAAATCTCTATTTTTTATTTTTATTTTTATTTTACTTTATTATTATTATTATTATTATTATTATTATTTTATGGTTTTTTGAAGTAGGGTCTCACTCTAGCCCAGGCTGATCTGGAATTCATATGTAGTCTCAGAGTGGCCTTGAACTCACAGTGATCCTCCTACCTCTGCCTCCCTAGTGCTGGGATTAAAGGCGTGGGCCACCACAACTGGCTGCATTTGGGAAATCTTGAAGTGACTCTTTTTAATTTAATGTATAAGTATTTATTTACGTGTATGCATGCATGTGTGTGTGTGTGTGTCAGTGTAAGGGCCTCCTGTCTCTGCAGATAAGTTTATGCCACTTTTTGCATGTGGCTTACATGGATGGCTTGGGAATTGAACTTGGAGCGGGACAGTCTTTGAAAGCAAGCACCTTTAACCACTGAGGCCTCTTCCCAGCCCTCAATGGCTGAGTCTTATATAAATTGTGACTTTAAAAAAATCATTAGGGCTACAGAGATTCACAGTTAAGGTGCTTGCCTTTGAGGCATAAGGACCCAGGTTTGATTCCCCAGTACCAACATAAGCCAGATACACAAGGTGGCACACACATCTAGAGTTTATTTACAGTGGCTAGAGGCCCTTAGCACTCCCATTCTCTTTCCCTGAGCCCCCTTCTAGTGAATAAATAAATAACATATTTTTTACAATACTGCTAATCGTTGCATCTCAGCTGATTTTAATGGCATCTTTGAGCTTCCGCATCTAACTCTGAGTCAAATTGATTCCTCCATGTCTTGAAGTCCAATATCTGGGTTTTCTTCCAGTCCCCAAGTTTACCACCGTGAGTTTACTTGTGATAGTGGTTCAATACCAACATCTGAGATGAATCAACCACTAGGCCAGCTTGAGGAGCCAGAAAGCTTTCCAGTAGAGCAATGCCTCACACTCCACAATTGTCTCCATCAGGATTATGTTTGGAGAAAATGCTAAAATCATACAGAGTACATTTTAAGGGAAGAACTACATGAGCAGATCCATGTAATATTTTTGTTGTTATTGTAAAGGAAGATGAACAAAGCAGTCTGCCTGCGGTTTTCAGTCTGGATTTATTGAGTTTAATAAAAATTCCATAGGGAAATTTAAATGCAAAGATCAAGCATTTGACGTACTCTGCATGCATTTAAGCTCTTCAGAGGACGATCTCTATCGTGGGCTCAGGCGTTTAATTGTTGCTGGAGAATTAAGAACAAGACCAGTGTCTGGTATTTGCTCTCTTAGAGGCGAACATTCCAGGCAGAGAGGAAGATACATAAATAAAACATTTTGATATTCAACTGAAATTGTTTGTATGTAGTTTTACCCTGAAGTTTGTTTATTAGCCAAATACAAAAATTTTAGAAAGAATTAAAAATACCTTTGAAGATTTGAGTTTAAACCATAATGTCGTGCATTGTTTTCTTATCTTTTGGTATGTTGAGACCTTTCCTTCAATGGAGGATCTTCTTGTAATTGTTCTTTGTTTTACTTATACAAGGCAAAGTGTATGGTATATAGTTAGAGGTTTTTATTTTTTCAAGTAGACTGAAAAAATTCAAAAAAGTTGCAACAAGTTAAATCTCTATTAGATTATTTTAATTTTATGACCTAATATTTTAGTTACCTTGACAACAGTTAATTCAATAGTTGTATGTTGAGCAACTCACTTTATCTAGCCTTTAAAATAGTCATGTTTTCACAGAAACAAACAACTCTTTTCATGCAATATTTAATATATGATTGCATGTAATTAAAACAGTAACGAAAAATGATTTTGGAAGAAATGCTTCCAACAGGCTGGAGGTTCATGGTTATACTGGACAGTGCCTAAGAGCTGAGAAAGCTGAGCATCGGCTCCTGTGTTTCACACAGGAATGGACATTCTCAATTTGATTTAAGTGTATTTATTGTAGTTTTATTAAGAAACTTTTTATTAAGAATTTTTATTAAGAATTTTTATTAAAAATTCAAACTGAAGTATGCTCAGATATTATGAGAGCATAAGTTAGAGCAAATTCTTTTTATTATTTATTGTATCAAGGAAAGCCCGGGTCAGAACTTTGGGAAATATCAACATTTGAGATGAAAGACAATATTTGACCATCCAGATTAGTGTAAATTACCAACATACAAAGTAGACTATATGGAGTATGACTGAACAGGTAGAGATAATGAGACAGAAACTAAATTGAATTCCTTTCTCTTCTATTTGAAGTATTGGTTTTGTTCTTTCCAGGTAGGGCTAGGATATGTGTACATATGTGTAGCAAAAATATCATTCCAAAAAATATCATTTAAAAATATCTTCCTTAGCTGGGTGGTGGCGCACGTGTTTAATCCCAGCACTTGGGAGGCATCAATAGGAGGATGGCTGTGAGTTTGAGGCCACCCTGAGATTACATAGTGAATTCCAGGTCAGCCTGGGCTAGAATGAGACCCTACCTCACAATACCATATATATATATATATATATATATATATATATATATATATATATATATTACTTAGCCCCACATTTTTGATTCTAGTATTCTTTTTCATAATCAATTTGGCATTCCTTTTGGAATTTATCTGTTTGCATTTTATACTGCTGTTTTTTTAACTTGATGCATTTTTAAGTTAAATGTAATTATTTTTATGGAATCATAATTAATATTCTTCCCTTATCTTATGTGTCCTTATCTGTAGCAGACAGCTTCAGGTTCACTGAGATGAACTTCTAGACCAGGCACAGTTATGGAGGAAGGGATATTTATTGAAGCTTACAGATCCACGGGAAGTTCCATAATGGCAGAAGAAGCTGGCCTGCCTTCACAGGCCCAAGCAGAGAGAGAGAAGCACAAACCTAAAGCCAAAAGCCACAGCACACTTCAGGAACTCCAGTTAGGCACACTTTGCATATCTTCAGATTGAAATCTGAAACCCACCACCACACCTTAAGATCCACACAATGGCACTGACTCCAGCCAGGTGGCTAAAGATGCAATCTACAAACAAACAACTGAATATATTGGGGGCCATCTATTCTATTCAAACTACCACATTCCGCCCCTGGCCCCCAATAGATTTATAACCATCACACATTGTAAATTGTACTCAGTTCAATTTCAAAGGTTCCCACAGTCTTGACCAATTTAAGATATTAAGACCTGTAAAATCAAACAAGTTAAACATTTCTAACATATAAAGGCACAGAGTAAACATTTTCAACTGGTATAAGGCATAGCCAGGAGATACTAAAACAATGCAAACTCAACCACCATCAAACAGACATCGAATTTCTGCAGTTCAAGTCCAATACAACCAAAGACTGACAGTCTCCAGATTTTCCAATTCCATCCCTCCAGCTGGGCAGAGTAGCAGGGAAAAATTCCATCCCAGGCCAACAGTGAGCTCCATGGTAGCCCTTGCATTGTCCTGGTATATACAAAACATCTTCAGGTCTTCATGCAAACCATGGTCCATCTTTGAAAGGCTCTTTCAGCCTATCAGGGCATCATGCCCTGCCTCATGCCGCATCTCAGCAGCAGCTCCTGGAACCATGTGCAATTCATGACCACTCCTCACATTTTCCAAAGGCTCTTTCAGCCTATCAGGGCATCAGGCCCTACCTCATGCCACATCTCAGTGGCAGCTCCTGGAAGCATGTGCAATTCACGGCCACTCCATGCATTTTTCATGCTTCTGAAACCAATACCAGGTGTGCAGGACACAGCCATATTCTTAATTCAGGGATGAAACAAATCATAGCCTTGAAAAGCAGGTTCCTTCTCCAGTCAACTCTTTCCAAAAGTGTTTGCATTTCTATGATAGTCTTTCCTCAGGCATCCTTTCCATTGTTTTAATGTAAAGCAGTTGGAACATCTTCCTTAAGATTGCTAATGTGTTTGACAATAGCAGGTTCAGTAACCTAAAACCAGTCTCAGTGCCTGTAATTTTAACTTGCTTGAGGTTTTCCAGCTTAAAATCTTAAATCTCTCAGTCCAATATCTCTAGCCAAGCACATCAGTCCATTACAAATTTAACCTTGATCAAACACTCTGTGCCTGGGCAGCAGGACGCAGCCAGCCCTTATGCCAGTAGCCCAGTTCCAACAAAGTCCTCTGCAGTCTTTCCTTCCCCTTAGAAAGCTCATAAGCCAAGCCTCGAAGTTCAATGCTATCTGCACTTAGCATTCTCAGACTCTCATCAGAATAGTCCATAAAACTTGGCTTACCACTCCAGAAGACATCTTCAGTTGCAAGCACCAAGTCCATGCCTATTCCTCCAAAACAAAGGTTCCACAAGATCAACATCCACATAGTAAGGTTCATCTCACCCCACTCCTCGGTACCAAATTCTGTAGCAGACAGCTTCAGGTTCACTGAGATGAACTTCTAGACCAGGCACAGTTATGGAGGAAGGGATATTTATTGAAGCTTACAGATCCACGGGAAGTTCCATAATGGCAGAAGAAGCTGGCCTGCCTTCACAGGCCCAAGCAGAGAGAGAGAAGCACAAACCTAAAGCCAAAGCCACAGCACACTTCAGGAACTCCAGTTAGGCACACTTTGCATATCTTCAGATTGAAATCTGAAACCCACCACCACACCTTAAGATCCACACAATGGCACTGACTCCAGCCAGGTGGCTAAAGATGCAAACTACAAACAAACAACTGAATATATTGGGGGCCATCTATTCTATTCAAACTACCACATTATCTCTCAACATAATGGTTAATATTAATTTTGTTGAATTGATAATTGCATTTATGTTCGCTTGCCTATATGAATGTTGTTTAGAGGTGAACTAAGTACTATAATGTATTTTCTATCATATGCAACATTTTTCTTCGGATTGTAATTCTTATTTTTTGTGTATTTAGGTTTTGTATAATTATGTTTTTCCCAAGCTATTTAATATGGACCAGTAATACCTTATATTTTATATCCTAGTAATACTTTGCATTCCTGTCTGTGTTTTGTGAAAAGCATAGGTTTTGTTTGTTTGTTTGTTTGTTTTTTGTCGATGAGAGCATCCCCTCTCCTCCATTAACCCTCAGAGACAACCGCTATGGAGCCCTCTATCCTCATTAGAGCTGCTGCACAGCTGCCTTGAAACTTCTCTATTTTGGGTTCTTTTTTGTGAAGATTCATTGTTTTCCTTTATTTTAGGCTATATCCTCAATGTCCAGAAATTTCTCGCGATGATGTGCAATGAGTATAACTTCCTCAGGGCTTGTATGTGTAAGAATGTTTTAATATGCTGCCATAGTGGATCATTGTGAGGTAACAATTGGATTAGTGGAATAGTTGGAAACAGAGTTTCAATTTGAATAGAAATTTCCTTCAGGAACTTGACTATGCCTCCTTTGTCTTTTTGTTTCAAACTTTGGTGTAGAGTTGTCTGGTGATGTTCTTGTTTAAGATTCTTTTGTCAAAATCTACTTTTCTATAAAGCGTTAGTGTATGCTATCCCCCAGTGCTTTGAAATTTCAGGGAAATGTGCACTAAAATCATTACTTTCCACAGTTATTGTGTAGAGACATCTCTTTCTTTTGATAAAATTTAACCAAGTATTTCTATTTTTCACCTGTTATATTCCTTGTATTTATTCTCCTTTTTAGCTTTTTGATACACAATCTCATTTTGTAGCCCGTACTGGCCTCCAAGTCATAGCAATTCACCTGTCTCATCCTCCCAGTTGCTGAGATTAACCACCATGACTGGTTTCTATTCTTCCATGCTTTTATTTCTTGAGTGTTTTATCTCTTGAAATAACTTAATTTCCTCGAATAATTACTTTATTTTTGTATTCATAAGTTTCATCATTTTTGTCTTTTTATTATGCTTTCTGGTAGTGTTCTTCCACTTTATCTTTTTACATTAATATTTTAATTTAGCAATTTTATTTTTATTTCTCAATAAAACAGAATGATGCTCTGAGTATTTCTTTTCTGTATTGTGTAATTATTTCATAAGTGCAATATCTTTCTTTAAATCTCTGAGGATAATAGTTTCCACTTTTTTGGCTAAGTCATACGATTGCTTCTTGAATATATATTTTAATACCCCGGGAGGTGAAAACTAAGGAATTTGTTTGCCTAGGACTGTATCTTTGCTTTCCTCAAATTTCTGATGATCTTAAGCATTTTATGATTAAGAGAGAGGTCTTGGGATGGAGAGATGGCTTGTTGGTTAAGGACTGTGAAACCTCGGGACCTGTGTTTGACTTTCCAGATCCCACATAAGCCAGATGCACAAAGGTGAGGCAAGTGCAAGGTTGCACATTCCCACTAGGTGGAGCAAGCATCTGGAATTCAATTGCAGTGGCTGAGGCCCCGGCATTCCAATTTGCTCTCTCTAAAATAAAAAAATAAAAAAAGAAGGCTTTGGGCCATTGCCCTTAGGTCTTTAAAAGACAGAGAGAGAGAGAGAGAGAGAGAGAGAGAGGTCTTGAAAATACTGAAAGGAATCTCAGTGCATGGCTACAACTTGCCCGTTCTGTGGTGGACTTTCCTTCTCTGTCCAATGTCTGTACCTGTATGTCATTTCTCTGGACCAGAGACTTTCTAGAGTACAAACTCCTCCTCCACTCCTCTTCCTGGCAGGTATGTGCCTGGCTGCTGGCATTTTGAGAATCAGAGAACACCCCCCCAAGATTCAGAGAAACCTCCCTCTGTATTGAAGACATAATTTTAGTATCTCTTATTTTTACACCAGTCCTTCTCTTTGTCCTATGTTTCTAGTGCCATGATCCTAGTGTATCTTGCACTGGATCAGGGTAGAGATTCCTTCCAGAATGTAGGACAGGAGATGGTGTCTTGCATCTTTTTTGTATAAGCTATCGGAAATGGACACCTAGAGCTCTTTCAACGTGTGGTAACATGCACGCACTGGCATGATCACCAGGCAATCTATTGGCACTCAGCTCCTTTGTGTTTTCCTGAAGTTTGAAATCTCTTTTACACAGGCAAATTCTCTGGTGTTTCTCTTTATACTTAAAAAAGTCCAATGTGTCCCCCCACCCAAGTCTAGGAGTTTAAAAAATCATGTGCTCAATTTGCCATATCTAAATAGAAATTTAAAAATATCAATCAAACAATAACCTCCTTTGTGATTTCCATGTGCATGTATGTGTATATTTGGACTGTGTGAGATGTGATGCTTAGATGTCTCTATATATATTTAAATATTTAAATATATTTATATTTATATTTATTTATCTGCATACAGAGACAGATACAGAGATAAGAGAGGAGAAAGACAGAAAGAAGAGAGGGAATGAGTGTGAATGAGCACACCAGGCCATTGAGGCATTTCTAAAAAGCTCTTGATGCAGGTGCCACTTTGCACATCTGGCTTCCTGTGGTACTGAGGTCATCGAGCCCAGGTTGTTAGGTTTTGCAGGCAGGCGCCTTAACCTCTAAACAATTTTTCCAATGCAGATGCCTAATATTTTAAAATGCAAAATTGGAAATAATTATGAAATTTTTATTAAAAAAAAACATTTTCATTGGGGCTAGAGAGATGGCTTGTTGGGCAACACGTTTGCTCTACATATCCCTGTGATCCATGTAAAGCCAGACACGTAGGCTCAGGTGCGTGTAATTCCAGTGCATTTACAAGAAGTGATTGAGGTGGACATAGAATGCCAGAGCTCAAGGGCAGCTACCCCAGTGAAAACAGCAGAAAGCAACCGGGGAGACCGTGCCTCCAAACCGCGTGGAAGGCAAGGACCAGCACTCGAGCTTGTCCTCTGACCTCCGTACTTGTGCTGTGGTGTGCATGCATTTCTACACTCACGCCCATGAGCATGCACGCATTGCAAACACATAAAGAGAAAATGATACATTGTATTACATTATATGGGCAGCTTGATATTCTACAGGCAAATATACTCTACTGGAACAAGTATGACTATTAAACAATGTTTCTTTTTTATATTTTACTTTTATTCATTTATTTGAGAATGAGTGACAGAGAGAGAGATAGAAAGGCAGATAGAGAGGGGGTGAGAGAATGGGCACGTCAGGGCCTCTATCCACTGCAAACAAACTTCAGATGCATGTGCCACCTTGTGCATCTGGCTTACCTGTGTCCTGGGAAATTGAACCTGGATCCTTTGGTTTTGCAGACAAGTGCCTTAACCACTAAACCATCTCTTTAGCACAAACATTGTTTCTTTGTTTAATATATGTGTTTAGTATATGTCATCTATGTGCGCATACACACACACACACACTAAAAAAGAAGATACTTCAAACTTATTTTTGCCATTTGTGTTGCTGAGAGAGAATCAGTTTGTAGCCCAGGCTGGCCTGGAGCTCATGATTCTCCTATTTTAGCCTCCTTTGTGCTGGGGTTACAGTGATGTGGTCTCATCACACCTGGCCTTCAGGCTTTCAAAGGTTGGGTGACTATGTAAGTTTTAAACCTCTGAAAGTGAGAAGGAATGCTATCAATAATTGTAGCAGGGTTGATGGTGGTTTTCAGTGGCAGAGTGTTTCTCAAACATGCCGAAGGACCTACTTACTCTGCAACACACACACACACACACACACACACACACGCATGCACGCAACACAAACTTGGACAAAAACAACAATACTTAAAAATGTCCTAGTTGTTTCAGAAGCTGTATGTTCCCCCTAATTAAAATCTTATGTAGTAAGCAGTCTTAAGCAGTTTTGACAGGAAGGAGAGTTTAAAAATTAAATATGATTGATTGACAATGAGTCCCCTCTCAGCAGTTTTAACACTGAAGCAGTTTTCTATGGTAATTTATGGCTTCATATTAATTATTGAGTTAACAATCAGCCTATGGGAAAAATTATGAAAACTATTTCATTTACTACATATGCTCCTTCCTTATTCCTCAGGAGGAAATATCCAGATCTGTGAAACATATAAGGGAAAAGTAAAAGTGTACATTTTTGAGAAGTTATTTATTTCTCCCTGGTCATCAGAATGCTTAATGTCAGAAGATACAATTTTGTTTTTTGGGTACGGGTCAGAAGGACAACTATTTTAAGAAATGTAAAATGTTTTCCACATAATAAGGAGTTCTGAAAAATTAATTGCTCACACAAAAGCCCAGGATGGGTTATAAGAGAATCATAGAAAATGCCATAACTTGGCTGTCTAAGGACCCAGATTTGATTACCCAGGACCCACTTAAGCCAGATGCAGAAGGTGGTATATATGTGTCTGAGTTCATTTACAGTGGCTATAGGCCATGGTGCACCTCTCTGTTTCTCTCTGCATCTTTCTCTCTCAAAATAAAGAAAACAGAATTAAAAAAAAAAGAAAATTCATAATATATTCTCCTTACATTGAGGTCACATGCTAAATGTTCTTTCCAGACTTCTGAAATGGCTTGCTTGGAATTTTCCATGGCACAACACTTACAGTGAGGTGCAAGAATGTGTAACTTCACCTTTTCCATATATACCATCTAACCATCCAGGAAGCATTAAATTGCTCCAGTGATTCCAGTTGTCAACTGACAGTGACATATTTGAATTGGGACAAAGCTCTGGGCTTATGTAGCCGATTCTCTCTTAGACAAACTCCTAAAATTGTCTTTACTGTGAAGTTGAGAGGTCAAACTGCAGGTTGAGGGAAAAACGGCCTTGTGAAGTTCAAATGGCAAAAGTGTTGGTGCTTCTCAGAGAAACGGAAGAAAATTAGAATTAAAATGCCTTTTTGAGACAGCAGACTGTGGTGTGGTCGACCTGTGGTGTTTGTGTGTGTGTGTGTGTGTTTCCTTTTCTTTCATTGAATATGAAAATGGGAAAAGAGGAAATACTCTAAAGTCCAGAAAGTGAGAGAGAACAAAAGTGAAAAGAGAGCATTGAGAAATGAGACCTGGCTCAATGCAGCTTGGTTTTGATTTGACTTTAATGCGGAGTCCGGAGAAATGCCGAGGTGTAACCTTCCAATGAGAATCAGGTTTGAGTTGGGCTTTGCATGGGAAAGCGAGACCACTGCACCCACTCCTCAGGTTCCCTCCATCCAAGTTTTGTGCACCCTCTATGTTTCGCAATGGTCTTGGGCCATGTCTTGTCACGTGAGAAGTTGTCTAATAGGCCTGGCTCCAGGGATGAACAGGATGTGAACACGTGGTCTTCTGTGCACAGCTTCTTGACCTACACGGGAACAAAGCATTGTTTTCTCCTGCATTGGGGCAAATGGCATATGTGGCCCCATAACTTGCTGTTTTCTTACTGTGTCTGTGAGTGTAAAAGGCCTTTGGACACTCCTAACGCAGATGATGTATGCACCAGCTTTTACTTCAGTAACCCTCTATTGACACACATTTCACTGTTTCCAAGACTGTTCCAGAGCATGGAACCAATTGCCATAAATACCTCGTATCTATATATTTTCCTGCCTGTCCTGCATTTCTTTGAGGTAAATTCCCAGGCTTGGCATTACAGGAATGATGAGTCAGCACATTTTATATTTCCACAAAACTACTACCAGACGTCCTCATGACTCTCTTACTAAGAATGTCTTTATTTAACCCTTATTCCCTATACCATCCCTCCAAACTACAAAGGCATTCAACATTTTAATCTATTTTTATTTATGAGAGAGAGAGAGAGAGAGAGAGAAGAAAGAAAGGATGTCTTATGTGTATACTAGGGAATCAAACGTGGCGCAGGCAGGCAGGCAGGCATTGGAAACAAACACCTTTAACTGTTGAGCCACTTTGTCCCAGTCCCATAACCTTTCAATTTTATGTTTTCAATAAAATGTAGCTTGACTGATATACACAAATACAAAAAGTGTATTAGTGTTGGACTTGCATGCTTAAATTATGTTAAACATACTTAATATCATTCGCTATTGTGAAAATGTTCATTTTTAAAAAAGAAATATTGGGCTGGAGAGATGGCTTAGTGGTAAAGGTGCTTGCTTACAAAGCCTAAGAACCCCAGTTCGATTCCCCAGTACCCAGGTAAGCCAGATGTACAAGGGGGCGGATGTGTCTGGAGTTCATTTGCAGTTGTTAGATGCACTGGCATGCCTATTCTCTCTATATATCTGCTTCTCTTTCTCTCTCAAATGATTAAATAAATAAAAGTATTTAAAAGTATTATTATGCGAGAAGAGAGAGAATACAAATGAAGAGATAAACTAGAGCTTTTGGCCACTGCAAATAAACTCCAGATGCAAGTGTTACTTTATGCATCTGGCTTTATATGGATATTAGGACATTATATTCCAGCCATCAGGCTTTGCAAGCAAGTGCCTTTAACTACTGTGCAGTCTTCCCAGCCTTGATGAAAACTTTCAAAATTCTCTCTGCAATATGTCTCAGATGTTGAGTACCTCATTCTAATCTAATGTCAACACCCTACCATGCATTAGCATACCAGAACTTCTAATTGGGTCAGCCTTTTATTTAACCCATTTTTATCTATATATCTATCATCTGTCTGTATATTATCAATGTATCTATCTTCTATCTATTTTCTTGTATTCTTGAGGTATTGGTGATCCAGCCTAGAGGATCTGTGTGCTAGGCAAGTGCTCCAACACAGAATTACATTCCCAACAGCCTTTTAATACTTATTTGATTTTTGATGTGTATTGAGCATGTGTGATGTGGTGTATGATGTGATTTGACGTGTGTGGGGAGATGCATGTGTGTATATAAAATATGTGTATTGAGCATGTGTGATGTGGTATATGATGTGATTTGATGTGTGTGGGGAGATGCATGTGTGTATATAAAGTATGTGTGGTATGTGATGTGATGTGTGTAGCAAATTCATGGGTGTGTGTGCCTGCGTGTGTGAGGTGTGCGATGTGATGTGTGCATGCTGATGCACACTCTCCTTGTGCATATTTGCACAGGTCAGAGGACACTGGATTTGTTCCTCTTTTTGCTCATCTGTATGTTTCTTTGAGATGGAGTCTCTTACTCAAATTGGAGCAATTTATGTTTTAGTCAGCAAGCCCCGGTGACTCTGTGGTCCCAACCTCCACCCCTCTAGCTCTGGGACTATAGGAGTGCAGGGCCATGCCCAGCTTTTTATGTGAATGTGGAGGAAGAACTCAGTCTTAGGACCCTCTCAGGCCCCCATGTTTGGGCAGCAGATGCTCTTACCTACTGAGACATATTCCTAGTGCCCCTTGCCCCTTCACTGCCATTGAACTTATTTTATTTTTGTGTGTGTGTGCGTCTTTGAGACAGTTGTCCTGCTGTGTATCTTAGGTATGCCTCAAACTTACAAGCGTCCTGTTTTTGCCTCTGGGGTCTGGGAATCACAGGCAATTTTTACCTTGTTGAACTTTCCTTCTTGGGTGCTTTCATTATGAGTAGAACTTTGTTTAGCCTATAGAACAAACTATTCACAATCCTTTAAGACTGGTATTGTTGAAAAGTTGGCTTTCAGTGTTATTTTCTTTTTTCTTTGAAGTGGCTTATTTTTGTTGGCTACTTTTAAGAATTCTTTGGCATTGGTTTTTCTATGGTTGAACTCAGCTATGTCCAAGTGTAGATGTTTCTTGCCTTTACCTTTAAAACGTGACCCTTAAATCTATTGGGTTTCATCAGTTTTGGGACATAGTCATCTTTTAAATTATGGCTTCTATCTCAATGTCTTCCTCTTCTGAAAACTTCTTGCCATACTCTCTATGCCCTTTTTGTCTACGTTTTCTTACCTTTTGTCTTGGTGCTTTATTCTTCTAATTCCCTTTGATGAAACTTCTAGAACATCAATTATTAATTAATTATGTCTGAGCTCTTGTTAACCTTATGCTTTACATTATTAATTCTGATTATAATACAGAAAGTGGCTTTGAGTATTTTCCTTACTTAACTAAGTAATCACATTATGGATTTTGTCTTGAAAATCATTATCCTTTTATCTCCTCTATGCTCATAAGAACAATCTTTAACATTGCTGAATTTTAAGTAATTATTTTAGATGCAACATGTAATTGACAAAATTACATATATCTACAGTGAATAATATGATGTATTGTTATTTGTACATATGGTGGAATGATGACTTCCAGCTATCTAAAATATGCATCACCTTATATTCTTACTCTCTGCTTGTTGGTAGGAACACATATTAGCTATTTTTAAAATACATAACCAAATTCTATGACGTGTAGTCACCATGATATACAATACAGTTTATTCTTCCTATCTAATTGAACTTTTATTTTTGCATGTAGGTGTGTGTGGAGTATGTGTGGGGCATGGGTAGGTGGGGTGTGAGTGGTATATGAAATGTGTAGCATATACACATGTATGTGCAGATGCGCACACCCATGTGTTTGCACGTGGATGACTGAGGAGATCTTTGGCTATCTTTTGGCTATCTTTTTATGGATCATCTGTGTTCTTAGGCCAAGTTTATATGATGTGGTCCTATCTTTCAGTTGAGTCAATATTAAATTTAAAGAGAAGCAGTTTAATCTGTGGATATTATTCACTAGAGTAGCATGATTTGGGGAAACTAGAGCTTTAATTTAAGTTTGTCATTTCAGGGCAATTTCCTCGTAAAACCTACTATGAGGTCCCCATTATTCCTTACTTTTAGAAGTTTATATGTTGGAGATGGACCATAACATAGGTAAAACAAGACTCACTTATAGCCTCATAATTTAGTCACTTGTGCAGTGATTTATCTCTGCTCAATTAACTCTACTTGAAAGGTTGTATCTTCCCTTTACTCCACCACACCTAACAGATATTTACCCAGGATTGAACTAGTTGGTTGAATGGAGATAGATAACACGTGTATCTACATGGGTAGCTCCACCATCTCTTTATAGTTTGACCTTCACACTCTCCTTCCCTCATTCTGAATGATTCAATTCTTACAATTTATACCTGAAGGGCAGTTGGTAGTTTGACCATATGTCCCCTAATAGACTCAGGTGTTACATACTGAGTTTTCAGCTTGTGTCCCTAACAGGCAGACTCCTGCTACAAGAGGGCCATGTCACTGGGGGTGGATCTGAATTCCAGCCTAAGGTATGCAATGTGCTTGAGCTCTGCCTGCTTTTGGTAGTGCTGATGGTGGTTTCTTCTTTCTCCACATGAATTTGGTAAAAGGGCCCACTTTCTTCCACCATTATGGAACTTCCCCTTGGATCTGTAAGCTTCAAATACAACTCTTCCTCCCATAAACTGTGTCTGGTTTGGAGGTTCAACCCTGTGAAATAGAGATGACTATTATAGGAAGTAAGTAGCTGTTCTTTAGAGGCTGAGTGAATGTATCTGTTCTGTAGTTTGGATCTGAACCATATCTTCAAAGCTCATAGATGTTAAAGGCTTGTTTTCCAGTGCCATGCAATTGGGAGGTGGTGGATCCTTGAGGAACTGAGGCCTGGTGGGAAGAAGTTAGGTGCACAGGAACATGTCCTAAAGGGGATATCATGTTCCTGGCCAGGTTTCTTTTACTCCCTTTTGCTTCTTGGCTGTCATGAGGTGAACAGCTTGCTTCAGCCCATAAGCCTCAAGTCAGTGACAACTGGCCATAGTGAGTTCTTCCAATCTGTGATCCAACAAGAGTAGACAACAACAGCTAGAACGTGAACCAAGTTCTAGCAGTGAGAGGCTGGCTATAAAATCCATAAGCCTGATACCAACAATATGGCTCCACTTCCTAAATTATAATCAGCTGGGAACCAAGCATTCAAGGCACATGAGATTCTGGGGGGGACACCTAATGCAGAGCACCACAATTGATGTGCTCATTAGGACTTGCACCACTACACTAAGGCTACACATTTTTTTTTTTTTAATTCCTGGGTGGTCATGGTTTATTTTATACTCTGTAGGAAAAGTTTATTTTCCTTTAAACATTGGCTGTGTTTTTAGACTTTGACTATTGTCTATCTCAGTGGCTAGCACTTATTATTCCAAAAAAGTTTTATAATCAGTTGATAATTCTGAAATCATCACAGTGAAATTATGTTTATAAAAAGCTCATTACATTTTTAGATAAATTTGGAAAGATGTGATAGTCACTCCAATGAAATATTTGATACCCTAAAGAATACCAGGGATTCTTCTGTCTCTTCCTCCCATCTCCCCAAGGGTGAGCTCCAGTCACCAAGATGTTTCTAGCTTTTTGTGAGTTCTGGGGATATGATCTCAGATTTCAATGCTTTACCCATGGAGCAATCTCCCTAGCCCAACTTTGCACTCTTTAAACATGAGGTGAAATCTGTTAATTTTATTTTAAAAGGGAAAATATGATGCTTCAGAGCAGGAAACATGTTGGTTTTATTCCTTAAGTTTGTACCAGAAACTATGACAGACAGTGCCTGGCAAAGATGATAAACTCAAACAATAGTTGAATGAATCAACAATTGATTAGTAAATATAGTAAAAATGAGTTCTGTATTTTTTTCCCACAAATAGCATCACTGCTCTGTAAGATTGAGAAGATAAATTGCTAAATTTAGTTGATTTAACAAAGAAAAAATCTTTGAATCAAATAAACCAATAAATGAAGGAAAGCCAGCCCACAAGCCCTCCATCTTTTTTCTTTCTGTGTACATCTAGGTCTTGTGTGGTGGTCCTTTGTACATCTCCAAAGAGCTTAACTTAGTTGGTTAGAATGTTCTGGATGGAAAAGAAGAGAGAAGGGTAACTTATGAGTAATGGTTTTGTAGATGACTCAGTTCTTTTCATTTATGGTTTATAAACAATTCACAATGGAGTTCTTCCATGACAAAGCATGACTTTATATGAAGATCATGAAAGCATGTATGCTGCACATCATATCTAGGAGTTTATAGCTAGTACTCCTACAAAAATCTACCAAGAATCCCAACCAAATATCTTTTCTTTTTTTCTAAGACAGGGCCCTATATAGTCCTGTTTGCTTGGAACTCATTATATTCCTAGCTACGCCTCTTAAGTACTGCGATCATGTTACCATGCCCCCCACCTCATCTAATCTTTCAGACTTACGTGATTTGATTTATGTATCCCAGTATAGCTATTACTAGTCACTTTAATTCATTTACTTTAGATTCTTCAGGTCTTTCCCAACATAACACAGTTTCTAAATGACAGGGCCAAGTATAGTGATGATAATCTCCTTTATTCAGTATTGAAGATCTTGCAATGGAACCATCTCTGAGACCCAGGAAGGCTTTCCCAAGTCTGTCACATGGATGGAGCAGGAATGGTCCAAAAAGGTCAGGGCAATTTATCTGCCTTTCTGGGAAATACTCAACACTTTTAGCAAGGCATGTAATCAAGCAGTTTATCAATGTGATCCACTGATATGAATTAATATAGATTTAAAAGAAGAGGGCTGGAGAGAAGACTTAGTGGTTAAGGTGCTTGCCTGCAAAGCCAAAGGATCCAGTTTGATTCTCCAGGACCCAAGTAAGCAAGGTGCACAAGGAGGTGCATGCGTCTGGAGTATGTCTGCAGTGGCTGGATGCCCTGGCATGCCCATTCTCTCTCTCTCTCTCTTAAATAGATAAATAAAAAAAAGTTTGAAAAAAAGAAGAGAAAATGCCCATCCTTTCATTTCATTATACTTAAACTTTTCCCCAATTTTATTATTCACAAGAACAACAGTCCTTTGTAGCACATGGTTTTTGGGAAATGACCTGCTTAATATCTCCATTAAGTAACTGGGAGCACAGTGTATGACAAGCTGTAAGGAATAGAGTGTGTTTTTTGTTTTGAGAGAGAGTTGTTAGTAATTTTTCCCTTTGCAGCTATCTTACAACTACGTCTTACTAATTGTTATAGTGAACAAATACCATCAGGAACGAGATGAATTAAAGATGAATGTTGTCATAATTTTACCAAGCATGCCAAGATATCAGTTTAACTTCACCAGGAAAGCCATTTTAAGAATTGGCAGGTAATAGGAATTCACATGATTGCTTAAATAAAGGAGAGAGAAAAAAAGAACATGCTTACCATAGAGAAGGTAGAATACTTTGATGTTTTCTTCAACTTTGCCTTGTATTTGAATGAATAATCAAGAAACCTGAGATGCTTAACCAACCAAAAATATTCTTAGTATGATAGGGCTTTCTCTTTGACTGAATACAAATCAGAGAATATTAAAGACATAGCATACCAGAATCAAAAAGCTAAAATGTAGCAGTAAGACCATAACAAATAGGGAAAGGCTTTAACTGTGCCATCCTTAGGAAGAATTTGAGAGTCAACATGGATTATGTATGTAGCCTACTCTCCTGATACCTGATCCCTTGATATCCTCATCCTATTCCAAAGCTTCAGTTACTACCTCTGCAAAGGAGATACCAAAGTGGAGAATGAATGAGCATCCCTAATTCCTTATCACATCAGACTTTTGATTTCGCACTCCCATATGAGTATTAGTCAATTTTTGTATTTGTTTTGCTATCAAAGCTCTGTTGCTTCTAAGGACAGAGCTATGTTCCTTTTTCACCACATTCCTATGAGGTGCAGCTCTAACTTTGTGAAATTTCTCCCCTGTCTCTTCTCCATGAAGCCTTGTACATAGTCATGGCTTATGTAGTGTGATTATTCCTAAAGGGTAATTACTTATTTGTACAGTATCCAAAAGTGATCATCAGTCATTCATTTATTGAACACATGCCATTTACCAGGTTAATTAGAGACATGGGAAATAGAAAGGTCAATGAAATCAGTCCTGGCCCCTGAGAGTCTTGTTTTCTGTGGAAAAGAGCTCTGATGCATAAACAGGGAAAGTTGCAATAAAATGAGAGTAAGGCAAAAATAACTGCAGGAATAATATGTTCTCTGGACAGCAGGAAAAACTAATTTAGGTGTTGGAGAGATGGTTTAGTAGTTAAGGTACTTGCCTGCAAAGCCTAAGGACCCAGGTTTTATTCTCCAGAATCCATGTGAGCCAGATGCACAAGGCACATATGTCTGAAGTTAGTCTGCAGCAGCTGGAGGCCCTGGCACATCCATTCTCTTTTTCTCTATCCAATCCCCACCCCAATATCTCAAAAAAAATATAAATAAATAAAATATTTAAAAACACTAATTTGGTTAGGGAGAGCTAGGGGGATTTGACTTTTCATATGAATTCTTAGAGGATGAATAAATTGTTCAATGGTCATAGGAGATATTTTAATAAAGTAGTCTATGGTAGATAGTAATTCCAGTGCACCTGGAGCTAAGGGTGTGATGAATGGCTGTCTTACCCTGGTCATATTAAGAAAATATGCTTTCATGACATATTTGTGAATTTGGAGGTTTGTTTCTTAGGTCATGGTAGATATGTAGATTTTTAAACAGAGGAGTAATTGGAATAGACTTTCTTAAAAGGAAGATAACTTTGAAACTTGTCTGGAGGGTGATCGTCAGTGAAGATAATGCAACTGAATCTGATAGACAGACAATCAGTGCTAATTCAAGTAGAAAGTGGGAGTCAGGAAAGGCTGTGGCATGGGAAGGACTGTCTCTAAAGGCATTCTGAGCAAGAATGGTCAGGACTTGTGAGAGATTTGGGTAGAGAGTTCCTGTGTAGAAAGGAAATGGTTGTGTTTTGAAGTTTTGATGTGGGAAACTGGGGCAATTTGCAAAGGACAGTAGGTATGAGAAGCAGGTCAGCAGAGAGTGGGAGGCAATATTTATGTGTGCAGGGCACCCATGCACATGTGTGCAGTAGGCAAAGCCCACTTTCTACTGGGCAGAAAGGCTAGGAATGGAGTTCAGGGAATGATTAGCCAACAGAGCATGATAAAAAGTATGGGGGAGGGGAGCTCAGGAAATGGCTCAGTGGGTTAAGTGGTTGCTGGGCGAGCAGACACCAGTGCTGGAGTTTGGATCCCTAGTACCCATGTAAAAGCTGGGTGAGGTGGCATGCACCTGTAATGCCAGTGCTGGGAGGGAGAGCCAGGAGGATCCCTGGAACGTGCTGGATAGCTAGTGTAGCCAAATTGTTAAGCTCTAGCGTTCAGTGGGAGACTTTGTCTCATAAAAAAATTAAGGTGGAACTGTGCTACAGGAAGACACTCATCATTGGTTTTTGTCCTCAACATGCATATGCACATACATGCACACACACAGAGACCCACATACATACACATACATTAGCAAGATGAAATTATCAGCTATAGGCTTCCATGCAAAAACAAAGAACAATAGTTCAAGATCTAAAACAGGTAACTGTGCACATATTAGGAATTTGAACCCCTATAGACTACAGTATCCCTATCACAGCCTCCAACCCCATTATGTCTTATTACATTGGTGAGCTTGTGGTTGGTATTGCAGCAAGTTCCTGAGAAATAGGCTATCTTACTTTTATGCCAGTACAAATTGGAGCCTGTACTTATTATACAGTGGTTGTACAATAATAGTATGTGAATTGTTTATACCTCTTCATATTCTTTCTCTTTAATGTTATAATGTCAGATATGCTAACACATTGTCATTTGCTGTAGTCATTATCATTCACTGACTAAAGTTCTTTTTTATTTTTAGTCAGAATGACTCTAGCTTAATTTTTTTTAACCTCCAACCATAGCCGCAGTTAACAAAGGCATGGATGACCATTCTACATGGCCCCAGCTTTCCTGTATTAGGACCACAAAATCTTAGAAGAATGAGGGAAACTCATGAAAATTTCTTGTTTTTTTCTGATAATAAACATAGTCACATATTTGAAAAAAAACTCCTTCAAAAATTCCCATTTTCTTTGGAAAAACAAATAAAAATATGGTCCAACCAAATAAGATTTGGGCTCATTCCTCAGGATAATACAGAAACCAATCTTTTTAAACACATGTTCATTTTTCTTTAACTTTCTGTGTGTTTATGTTTGATAGAAAGATGTCTAGTCAATCTTCATGGACCTTAGACAGAACCAAAGATCAGTCAGTTGAAGTTAATCAGTAACTTGAGACGCCTTCTTCTTGTGTTTGGAAGAAAAGAAAAAGGGACAGGCTGTTATGGAAGCACAAGATGTTATTTCTGCAAAAATACTTGCATCTCCACCAATATTTAATGTCAGTTTCTTCTTAAGTTTACTTTACCTATCTAGTTGGATGAAATTCAGAATGATCCATGTTTGAGGAACCTTTTCTGACTCTTCTTCTTCATTTTGATATTGACACAAGCATTTAGTTATATTCTGTTCATTGTATGTTAAAAATCCTGAGAATCATATTATGTAGATGAAACAATTTAAGAGTGAACTACTTATCTTGGAAAAGACTCATTTTAAATATATATATATATATATATATATATTTAAAGAAATAGATTTTATATCCTAGGTAATGTGCTAAAACAGGCATGCAGACAATGTTAGAAAATAAAACAAGGAATCTTTTTTGGGGGGACTTGTCAGTTGTGATGGAACTATGTGGTGAGTAAAATTAGTTATATTACCATATCCCTGGTTTCATGGGTTCTTTCAGCCCATCCCCACAGTCTTATCACCACTGTATGAACATATAAGAATGGTAGTCTATGGTAGCTTTATGTAAATGCTGGAGATCTGAACTGTGGCTGGTAGGTTTATGGAGCAAGTGCCTTTAACTGATGAGCCACCTCCCTAGCCATGTCTCACTTCTTGACTTAGATTTTGTTAAGAAACTATCTTGGCCCTGTCATGTTCTTATTCAAGCTCTCATATCTCTAGATAATTACCTAATATAAAAGATCATGGGCAAATATCTTGGTTCTAGGCATGAATCCTGTATCCAGTATTTGGGAACCTGAGGCAGGTGGATTGCAAGTTGGAGGTCAAGGTGAGCTACATAGGTTGATCCTGTCTTAAAAGTGACAAACGAAAAAACAACCAAAAACCCCAAAGCAACAAAACCTATTATTTTTTGGAAATTAGTTTTATAGCCCACAAAGAGGGCCACAGTCTAGATTTGAGGGTTTTCTAATCTCTGGAAAATTAAATCCATTATCAACAAAAGTATTTTTAGGCTCTGTTTAATAGTGTAGACACCCACTGTATGACATCAGAATTTATTTGTGCCATTGGCGACAATTGAAACAGAATCACATTTCCTCTTTCCAGGAGGAGACCTGACTGACAGAGAATATAGACTGCCCAAGGTCACGGTCAAAGATCACAGGGATTCCCTCTGCTTATCCTCAGTGGGCTTTGCATCCAGTTCTCATTTGGGCCTGCTGAAAAATGAACCTGACTTACAGACAACGACCATGCAGTAAATGAAACAAATGGACAAGCCAATCACAGGCTCACAAGAACAGCTATGGAGGTGAGTGTGGTAAGAGCTTTTTGCGTGAAATACCATGCCAGATCACTGCTGTCCTACGGCCAGCAGCTCTGACCTGCTCCGTCTGCCCCGAGAAGCGTTCCTGCAGTGGGCATCTGTACCTGAACAGGCTTATATCACATGCTCAAAAGTGCCTTGGGGATTATATTTTGTAAGCAACGACACAAGGTATTATGAGCAGTTCTCCCCAAAAGCGTATTTGCTCATCCAGGTTCCTAATAAGAAAATTTAGTTCCTCTAACTATGTATTCAGTTTGGAAAAGCAGGATCATTTTTAAGTAAAAATAACTCCTGAAACATGCACAGAAAAAAATCTTTTCATTGGCAAATTATTCTATGTAAAGATCACTGAATAAAATTACTTTAATCTCAAATCTAGAATATAGCTTTTAGAATTGAGAGCAGAGAATTCTAAAAGGTAGTTTCTTACATTATAGGTACTTTCAAATTATCGTAAGGCCAGGATACCTTATAAAATTAAAGTATGTTTCCTGGCAAATGATATAGTAAAGTTGCAGCATAACAGAATACACGCACACACACATGCACACACACAAACACACACTAATATCTATATATCTATATCTATATCTATTGCTATGCATCAGAAATGAATACTTGGAACTTGAAATAAAAACACAATGCCATTAACACTATCAACAGCAAGAAAATGAAATATCAATGTAAATCTACAAAGATTGTACTAGGCTGTCCTAGTAGAACTGCAAAGCTCTGATAAATGTATCAGTGTTAGATTATGAACTGTACCCAGTATATCAAATTCATGAAAGCTATCAGTACTTGAGAATCCTGGAGGAAGGCATGTTCTTTTTTTTTCTCCTTTTTATGCCTAAGATTGCATAAAATATAAACCTTATGAAAAATGAATGTCATCTAAGGTATATGATTATACAGCCCATGGACGCAAATACCCGCCCTCCCCCACACACAGAGTGCAGCAGGTGTGCACGACTTCCCCAGAAGCAGTGTTCTGGAGGAAGAGCCAGCATGTGAATGAGGCTGATCTGGATCAAAGTCTGAACTCTACTGTTTCCAATAGTTACCTGAATGGAAACACGTGCTTTTAGTTCTTATCCTGGACCTTATTATTGTTATTTTTTTTTATCATTTAGAAGGCATGGGTAAGAACAGTTATATGGTTTAAATGAGATTGTGAGGACAAATCACTTACGTGACGCATTGTAAATGTCCAAATAAAAGCTAGCACCCTACCTGTAATATATGGAGCCACACTTAACAGTTTTCCTCATTTCATAAGCTAACAGATTGAGACCAAAAATAACAAAGGTTACTGGAAGAAATGAGATTACTTTTTGCAAGAAAGAAAGCTATTCGTTTGGTTATACATTCATTCAAAGATCATTTAGATTTACTTACTTTCATAAGCCTTAACAGACTTATTTGTAATTAAAAAGTACTTCCAGGATTTATGCCGAACTCTCTTTCTCCATCACTCTCCCTCTCTCCCCACCCACACCATTCTTAAGGGTGGTAAAGTTGGCAGAGTGCTTGTAAGGCCATTCCAAGCAGTAGCACCAAAATGCACATACAATCCCAAAGAGACTGGAAACCGTCGCAGAATCCTAAAATCTGTGTGCATGGTATGCATATAAGACATCTTGTGCGCTGTCATGTTGTTTTTAATTTCCAATGAGGTTATGTTGAGGTTAGAAACACACTGAGTGGGCTTTCACTAATATGAGCATCCAGATAATCAGCTACAGGATGTTTGCCAAGTGAATCATGATCACAATTCCTGCTCTGGTTGAGTTCTTTTTGACCTCAAGCTTCTGGGGTGAAATGTATCATTTACCTTCTTATGGTTGACTCCTCAGTGACTTAACAGGACCACTACCTGGATTCTCTACTCCAGTCTTCCATCCACATAGCACTGTATCACAAGTGGTATCACAATATAGCCCAGAGCTTTTATTTTGGCAAGACAGATGGTCCTGTCATATCTTTACCTAAAATGCTCATGTATTTCCCATTACTAACAGGGCTCAGGCTTATCAGGGTAGACAACCAGGTCCACTAAAGCTTTCACCTACTGCACATAATCCTTCCCACACTCTGTACCCTTTCTTAACTCATGCCTTTGTGTATGAACAGCAATATGTTGAGATAAAGCAAAATTGTCATGGTTGGCACCCTGAGCGGAATAGGAGTCAGGCAAGAGGTGAGGCATTTGAGGCAGTAAGTGTGGACTAGAAGATGGAAGGTTACAAAAGCAATTCTAAGAACTTCTGGTTTTCTTCTGCATTTGTCTAAGGTACCCCCAAAATAAAGGAAGATCACCATCCCCTCTACCATGGGCTTTGGGAGCATGGCCTGAGGTAGGCCATTGCAGGTAAAAAATTTATTTAAAGCTTTCATATATATATATATATATTTCCGTGAATTCTAGTACTAGTGTTAACACTAAAACAATATTGTTGGTATTTGAAGATGGTGTTCAAGTCCACTGGTAGAGTGTCAGGCATCCTGAGAGATGTGTGTGTTACAGATCAAGAGGCACATGTTCGTGATGGTGGTCATGGCAGCAGTAAACTTGTACTTAAGGTTTTTTTTTTAATTTTAGAATTTTCATCGTGTATATGGTTGGATGTTTTAAGCTTACAATAATAGCAATGGCTTGATATGGTTGGGATTTGAAGAACTTCCTCTGGTGTCAGCTGAAAATCAAATTGGAAGTGTGAGGATGCAAGAGGAAGAAGGAACAGGTCAGGCACCAACTGGATGATTAGAGAAAGTGTCATGGAAAATTCCCAGTTCTGGGTTTTGGTATTTGAATCAATAATAATAGTTATTGGTATTGTTTATTAGTGATACAAGAATAGAAGGCCTGCAATTTTGAGCATGGCTACTAGAAATGAAGCCAGGACTCATCGGTGGAAGCACAGAAGAAAAGCTGACCACAGGGTTTATCGGTCATGAGATACCTGCCTTGATCAATCAATCAGTCAATTATCTACCTGTCTACATGTAGGAATCACAAGCAGGAATTAAGGCCAAGGGAGGACAGTAAATTGTGCAAAGAAATAACATAGGATCAGAGGGGGAAATTGTTGCATAGGAGAAAAAAATGAAAGTATAACTAATATGGCAGAATAAAGACAGACCTATGGAGAATGTCAACATTCTAATAGAAGTTGAACTAACTTATTTTCTCATTTGATAGATTAAGAGGACAAGCTTACAAATATCAAATGATTGCTATCAGAACCTTATATCATTTTCTCATTCCTGGTTGAGTGCTATTAGTGTATTTTATTGAGTTTGTTTTATCAATAAAATTTGTCATGCTATGCTGTACACACCATAACATACAGCATGCAGAAAGGCATTTTTCAAAGCATGGTCATCTAGTATGGTTTTTTTTAAGAAAGAAAAAAAATTAAAAATTAACCAGTTATTTCTTGAAGAGGACAACAACTTTATCTTAAGCAGGCCAAATTAAAATTAAAGATGGATGCTGAAATATAAAAATCAGATCAATTTCATATTAAAGCAATAATGAAAAAATAAATGGAATGCGTGACAAATGCCATTTTTATACTGTTTCCGGGACATTTCTTTCAGGTAGAGGGGTTATTTGTGATATTCATTAAACTTTCATTGAAATATCTCTCTTTGACCTACAAGCCCCTTTTATTCATTTTTAAAATTTTATTTTAGAGAGGGAGAGAGAGACAGAAAGAGAGAGAGAGAGAGAGAGAGAGAGAGAGTATTGGCACTCCAGGGCCTCAGCCACTGCAATCAAACTCCAGACACTTGCGCCACCTAGTGGGAATGTGTGACCTTGCACTTGCCTCACCTTTGTGCATCTGACTTATATGGAATCTGGAGAGAGATCGAACCTGGGGCCTTAGGCTTCATAGGCAAGCACCTTAACCTCTAACTCATCTCTCCAGCCCTACAAGCCTCTTTTCCAAGTAGTCCTCGGTGAAAGTGCCCTAATCTTCTTGGTTTAACATGACCCCCATACCCAGTCCCATTTTCTCCAAATGCCTGAGAACTTTTGTCATACATGCTGGAAGAAATGGTGAACAATTTCAAATCTGCATCTATAAGTTGATGCATGCTGCTTGCTAGGGAGATCCAGGAGGAAATAGGAATGGCTCATTCTGGTACTCAGCCAGAGGAGGGTGGCTTCTCACGAAGGCAGCCTGTTTTCTGTCCTTTGGAAAAGAAAACGTGAATCATTTAGAGTGTTGTCTAGGCTTATTCCCTAGGTGTAGAAATGGTGGGCTCAGTTCTCTGCCGTTCTTCTCTCAGTCATGGTTTGTAAATAGGGCAACACTGGTCTTACCCAAGTATAAGGAAAACAATCCCTCAGCATTTTGGTCAGCTGGCAGATAGCACTGGTTACAGGGATGAGACAACTGTGTTAACCAATAGGAAGGACAATGTATCCTCTTCTTTCCTTCCACCTTACTCTTACTGTGCTTCCTAGGAAGCCTGGGCACAGGAGGAAGATCACCTTTTCCAGCAGAGATCCAAGTCTGTGAAGGGAGCCTTGGAGGGGAGGAGATCCCAGTATCATGGTGTACACGGGCACATGGAAGCCAGAGCGTTGGGACCAAGGGCTGCCTGTGTGTTTCATGAGTAGGAGCATGCATGTCAGTCACTGTGCTGTGGACAGTGGCTGACAGGGTTCTAAAAGAAGAGGGTGTGGGAGAAAAATCAACTAATAGTCTGTCATTAGTCTATAAAGAGACTATTTCAGTTGGAAAATATGATCTTAATATAGATAGCAGTAGTTTGAATTCCATCCATAGTTATTCCATTCTGTGAAAATTATCTTATTGTCCTAATAATGAGTCTGGAGGAAGCTGCATTTTTTTTTTCTGGGTCTATGTTTCAAAGAAGATAAATTGAGGGAGTCAAAAGGACAAAGGAGAGAAAACAATCTCTTTGATATCTTGCTTTTTTAACGCTACGGTAAAATGACTATCACAAATGCTCTTGATGGTGGTTTAGATTGCTTTGAACCAAAAAATATAATATAAAATCATTTCCTTATTAGTATGGATTTTGTGGTGCACAGGAATAATGTGGCTTAAATAGTGGTATTTCACTGTAATGAGAGCTCTTTGGGAAAAAAAAAAAAAAAAACAGAGATGAAAGGCCTTGTGGGGGAAACTTGGCTACCATTAGTTGAATTTTCCTATTAGCAAGTTTTAGGTTTCTTTTTTGGTGTTTATCAAGATGTATCATGAAACATGAACATCCTACCTGGTTTTTCCTCGTCTCGCTTATGCTGACATTCTCCACTGCTGTCCTTCTACAGAGACTGCAGAAAGGGATTCCGGCACATTTGGGAAACAGCTGACTAGAATTGATCTCCGAGAGTTGACCTATGAAGCCAATACAAAAAGCATCGGAGTTATGTCAGGTTATCACAAACAGAGCATGGCTTTCAGTTTGCGACACCTAACAGTAACCGGGTTGAATGCATTAACATTATTAAAGATATTTTCAATAGTAAGGCAAGAGATGGAGAAAAATCAGAGCTCCAAACTCAGCCCTACATGGGAGGTTCAGAAGATCAGAATCCCAGCCCCGTGAGTGTCGCTATGAGTACTGGGGAAATGAGTGTCTAATGCACCTTTAGACCAATGCTTCATGAACTCACGGTGGTGTCTTCCCATGAGCACAACGCCCGCCAGTGTTCTGCTTGTGATTTGACACCCTATGTAACTGCACACCATTTCCAGTTCGGGGACTGGGTAATGGGCTCATTTGAAGTTGTCAGTTTTCTGCTTTGATTATGGTGAGTTTCCCTGGGTCATGTGTTTGCTCTGAAGACATTTGGATTTTCAGCCTGTGAAGCTGAGGGTGCAATGTAATTTTCATGAGGACTGTTGGAGGCAGCCGTTCTGTCTTCCTGCACCAGCGTTGCTGTGTGAAGCTCTTAGCTAAGGCAGACCATTTTCCCCTCCATACTAGCCACTAGGATTTCTCCTTTTTATTAATTCCACAAAAGCGAGGGCATTGTTTCTTACCGAGGGTTCCATGTTACTATAAAGAAAGGCCGAGGAGAACTTAAGGAAAGATGCAGAAATATTCCCCAGCAATTAATACAATTCAAGACAGTTGTAAATGAGTGGGACAGGAGTGAGCCTTCATCTGTGAAAACACACGGGAAGTGACAGAACGCATTCCATTCAGTTTTATGTCCTGGCCCATCACTTAAACACACATACAGCCATCATTTAAGTGCCCACCATTATAAGAGCTGACTTGAAGTTTGGTGGCTTTTAAGTCTTTTTGGCTCTGTATTTCTCTCTGTTCATGAGTGACTGGACAGACACACAGAGATGGAGCTTAGGGTTAATCAGGGTTTTACTCAATGAGCCTGCCAAAGGAACAGGCCACGATGGAACAAAAGGTAAGTGTCATGGTGTACCTGTAATATTGACTTTGAAATTTTGCGTGGCATAAGGAGAGAGATTAGGAGTGGCTTCTGAAAAGTGGTAGGACCAGTGGACCCTAGGTCTTTGGGAGGCTGAAATATGGAGTCGTGGTGCCAGAGGAGTGAGTTGGGAAGATGGGAGGTAGTGGCCAGAGGCTGCTGGGAACTGAGAAAATTCGTAGATACTGGAGCCAAGAAAACATGGTTTCAGAACCATTTTTCTGACACTTGCTGCATGCTGATGCCGTCTGCGACCTAGGGACTCTCTGCCTCAGGCTTTTACATTTTTTAAACTTATTACAAAAGTGCGTGAATAGGAATGTGCACCTCATGTAAAAACTACAGAGAGCGAGTGTGGAGATGCGTGTGAAGAATCTTCCACAGCAAATAGCAAATTTCTGATGCCTTAGTAAATGTCAGCACTTCCATTTGTATTTCCCAGTAAAGGCTTTGAAAGCTGGGACATCACACATGCATGCACGCACACACGCACACATGCACGCACGCACGCATACACACACGACCAATATGCATTTGCTGAAAGCAGACAGCTGGGCCTTGGCGCTGTGGGAGTAGAGAAGGAGTCAACCCAGACTTCCAAATTGCTGGGGTCCAGGCTGCGCAGTTTCACTGAGGCACATGGGAGGGGCTTCCACATAGTTGGTGAGAATGGGTGTTTGGGGGGGGCGGATAAAATAAGCTTTCTTACTTTTACTAATCCAATCTGAGAGAAAATGGAAACCAAAGAGTTTGATGGACAGTATTTTATATTTAAATTTTTTTAAACAACATTTATTTGCAAGAAGAGAGAGAGAGAGAGGAGAAAGACAGACAGGAAGAATGAGTGCTCCAGGGCCTCTAGCCACTGCAAATGAACTCCAGATGCATGCGCCCCTGTGTGCGTGTGGCTTTATGTGGGCTCTGGGGGTAACCCAGGTTGTTAGGCTTTGTAGGCCAGTGCTTTCACCACTGAGCCATCTCTCCAGCCCCCAAATATTTGTTTTAAAGTAATTTCATGCTGTTCTTTTGGGGAGTATTTGTGACATGCTCTATGAGGTCCTTGGAGAATTGGTTAGCATATATGTCTCACCAGGAGGATGAACATCAGCTACTCTCTATTGGGGTGATGGGGGTGGGTGGACATTTCCCCTGACAGGAATGCTTCACTGGCAATGACCCTAAGGGAGGGAGAGGGGTACATGGTGGAAGTTTTCTCTTTGGTATTTGGTCACCAAGTAGTTTCTGAGCTGAGCAAGTGCAGCCGTTTTAATGGAGACCCTCAACCTTAGGCCCACGAATAAGACACACTTAAGACATAGTCTGAGATGCTCAGTTTGGAGAGAGGAGTAACAAGCCACCATAACAAGTCAAAGCAACAATACCTAGGCCAGCATGATTTGCAAAATCAGTGAGTGAATGCACCCACAGGGGTCTCGCTTTGGGAGAGATAACCGAGGAATTTAGGGTTAGGGTTATCTCATCGGGATGAGGAAGATGAGGGCTAGAGAGCTGCTTGCTTGTGGAAGGAGCACATCTGTTTTCTGTGTAATTCAGTCAGTGAGCAACACAGCTAGCTCACTGAGCTGTCATGGTGGGCCAAAGAAGTCTTGAAGTTGCTCACAATAAGCACTAACTAAAAAGAAGAGAGGGTGCTTAAAGGACCTCCACACAATTCAGAAGGGAAAGGGATGCTGAAGAGAGGGTTACGGAAGCAGGTTAGAGCCATCAGAGGCTAGTTAGGTTAGAACACATTAGGAAAGGCGTAGGGAAGAGGAACAACTTTCATTTCATTTTTTGTTGTTGTTTGTTTATTGAGGTAGGGTCTCGCTCTAGCCCAGATTGACCTGGAATTCACTATGTAGTCTCAGGATGGCCTCGAACTCACGGCGATCCTCCTACCTCTGCCTCCCAAGTGCTGGGATTAAAAGCATGTGCAACCACACCAGGTTTACTTTCATCTTATTTTTAACTTTCTTTCGTTCTTCCTTTCTTAGACAGAAAGATAGAGAAAGAGGCAGAGAGACAGAGAATGGGTGCACCAGGGCCTCCAGCCACTGCAAACAAACTCCAGGTGCATGTGCCACCTTGTGCATCTGGCTTACATGGGTCCTGGGGAATTGAGCCTCGAAACGGGGTCCTTAGGCTTCACAGGCAAGGGCTTAACCACTACGCCATCTCTCCAGCCCTTTAACTTTCTTTCTTTCTTTTTTTTTTTTTTTTTTGGGTTTTCGAGGTAGGGTCTCACTCTAGTCCAGGCTGACCTGGAATTCACTATGGAGTCTCAGGGTGGCCTCGAACTCACGGCGATCCTCCTACCTCTGCCTCCCGAGTGCTGGGATTAAAGGCATGCGCCACCACGCCCGGCCAGCCCTTTAACTTTCTAGGAGCAGAAAATTTTGCAATTGTGTGCTATGACTGTCAGGTACTCACTATGTTTAACTCACTGCAGACTGATGTCTTATTTCATCAAGCTTCAAAAAAATATGAAGGCTGCAAAAAGAAAACCCCAGCCCAGCATGACATAATTTTATATCTTTCTTTTAACCATTATGCACGTTAGTCACTGCACAGTAAAAACAGTGAACAGACAGACGTGCCTTAAGTGGTGGAGAAAACATGTCAACACTCAAGGGATAAATAATGAAAAATATTGCTGTTTCCATCCCACAAAGAAAAGAGCAATCTTTCCCGGTTTTCTTCAGGGCACCCAAAATACTCATCCTCTGGAAACAACTGTCCTTGTTATGAATCTGACTCTGCCTCAGGCTCCAAGTTTAATGAAAGCTTCATCATCATAGATTTGATGTCTGTCATGTTTGGATAAATCTGCCCTTTCTTTATGAATACAGACCTCTACCTGGCAATCCTTGTCAGGGTTTTTCTAATTTTCACTTTTTTCTGTCACGGGGTTTTACTTTCTAGAATGTAGATTTCCCTGTGACTGAGCCCTTGTCCTCTCCCACAGTTGGCTTGGCTAAGTTCCCAAATACACTGCTTGCCCTGGGCCCCTCCTGCTCTTCAGGTGTGAAGTGTTTTCTGTCTTCTTCATCTTCCTATCCTCCTCCTCCTCCAAGTGAGAAAGGGCCAGTTCCCTCATGGGCCGGCTGGTAGAGGTAAATTCATCTTTCCTCAGCATATGAGATTGTTTCGAATAGCTTTGACCAAAATACCTGACAGAAACTATAAGGGAGGGACAATTTATTTTGGCTCATGATCCTGAGTGTCACAGTGCATCTCAGTTGGAGGTGGAGTGAACTTGCACTGGTGGCTTGTCCCCCTCTGTAGCAGACCAGGAAGCAGAGCTGGCTAGAACCAGGAGCTGGTCGATGACTTTCTAGAGATTATTTTATTATTTATTTGAGAGAGAGAGAATTTATTTGCGAGAAAGAGGCAGATAGAGAGAGAGAGAATGGGACACTAGGGCCTCCAGCTACTGCAAACAAACTGCAGATGCACACGCCACCTTATGCATCTGGCTTAAGTGAGTCCTGGGGAATCGAACCTGGGTCCCTTGGCTTTGCAGGCAAGTGTCTTAACCACTAAGCCATTGCTCCAGCCTGGCAATAAGTTTCCAAAGCTTGTCTCAAATGATCTACTTCTGCCATCTGGGCTCGATATCATAAATGTTCCATGGCCTCCAAAAACAGCACCCCCAGCTGGGGAATGAACATTCAAAACAAGTTTCAGGGGTGGGGGGGACCTTTCAGATTCAAGCCATAACACCCACCGAAGGTGAGACACCGAGGGAAAGACTGCAGAAGAGACCAAGCTCAGTATACTTGAACTGAAGGTCTAGTTAGACAAGCTGGCTGTGGTCTGGACGTGAGTTAGGGAACCTGAAATGTAATGTTCTTCCTAGCACAGGGGTTTCTGAGGGCCTCCAAGCTCAATGACTTAAGACAGTACTGGGTAGTGTCCAGACCCCACTTCCAGCATGTTGAGGCAAAGCTTCTAATTCTGCTAGCCTGAGTCACTGATTGGTGCTCAGGTGGGAGTGACTGAGAACCCAAATGACAGGTAATCTTTTGAGGAGGCCAGAAGGCGGCTGGGCCAGGCTGCATCTGACAACTGTGGCTATCTGTAATTCACACGGGCAAGAAAGTATTTCCCCAAGCCCCACTTGATCTGTATTCTCTTCTGACAGGATTCTGTTTTACCCTCTGCATGTTTCTTTTTTTTAACCCTTACTTACAGAACAAACTGTATTGAGAGAAAAAAAAAATGTTATACTGTTTTCCAAAATCTTGTAGATTATTAACTCAAACCTTGTTTGTCCTGGCGTGATTCCTATGGCTTTGGTCTCACAGGGACCCTTAGCTGGGGCTAGCAGCAGAGTCAGCCAACTTCCCCTCCTTCTTGGACATCATGGTAGGCTGTGATCCACCCTTCACGACCTGACATGTAAATTTAGTCCTCTGTAGCCCCAGGCCCTGTCCCTAGACTCTGTTTCAGACACAGCATTCCACTTATCTCTGCTGTTTGTAGACGCAGCTCTGTAAGGTTTGGCCAGGTAGGTTCTCGGCTCAACAATCTCAGTGAAAGTCTGAGCACTAAATGCCTCTGCCATGGCTAGTGTACGACAGCGTCTGGATTTCACGCAGAAAATGAGGTGGGAAAAGGGCAACGCTGGAATTGCTACCATTCCTTGAGCCTTACCATTAATTTCTACTTGGGACACTGAAGCAAGTTATTCATTGGGAAGCATGATTATGTCAGCAAAGTCCCCCCACCCCTTTAAACCATTCCAAGCAGAGGAGAAACGTTGATCTGCGAGACCCCTTCTTCTGTTTCTCTCTACACCCTCCTTTTTCTCTCTGTCCTACCTTCTTTTTCTGCTTCCTTCCTCACTTCCTCAATTTAAAATAAATGAGTCGAACGTTCGAGCCGCCTTCTTACAAAGACAGAATATTCCAGAATCGAATTCTAAATCCCTGGTCTAGATTATTCCCATGCACAACTTTTGTTTGCCTTTGCCTGTAAGGTCTCTCCCTCTCTCTCACACACACATACACATACACACACATTCTATCAAAGTATCTATGTTATGTCTTTAGGGCATGATAAGAGATAAAAGTCTGTGACTAGCTACCTTTTCCAATTATCGCTTGAAGAAGTAAGTCTTCCTGTGGCCTACATTGAGTTAAGAGTGAGGTTGGCTCAGGTCCATGATTGGCAGCAGAGGTAGAGCTACCCACAAGCCTGCACTGTCAGCACGCAATGCCGCACTCCCAGCGTTCTTGAGCACATGCTGCACGGGACTCTGCGAAACACAGTGATCCCACCGCACAAATGATTGCTTGGAGTGGAAGCTAAGCTGTCACAAGAGGCAAGCAGTTCCAACAGCCAGCTCAAATCACTTCCGTCCACTAAAATTGTAATGAATAAATATCAAAATATTTGCATGCTACATGTCAGCTTACTTTGTCTCTTAATTTCTATCTTTGTGCTCTATTTTATCAGTTCTTCAAAGCAATTCAATTTCTTATTTTTTATTTATTCATTTTATTTTATTTATTTGAGAGAAAGAGAGAGAAAGAGGCAAAGATAGAGAGAGAATCGGTGCACCAGGGCATTCAGCCTCTGTAAATGAACTCCAGACACGTGTGCCCCTTGTGCATCTGGCTTACATGGGTCCTGGGGAATCGAACCTGGGTCCTTTAGCTTCACAGGCAAATGCCTTAATCACTAAGCCATTTCTTCAGCCCAACTTTCTTTTGATTAAAACTTGCCTGTCTGTGGGACCCACGGTACTATCCATCTTCTAGAATTAAAAAAAAAAAAATGTGTATTAAGCCGGGCATGGTGGCGCATGCCTTTAATCCCAGCACTCGGGAGGCAGAGGTAGGAGGATTATCAAGAGTTCGAGGCCACCCTGAGACTACATAGTTAATTCCAGGTCAGCCTGGACCAGAGTGAGACCCTACCTCAAAAAACCAAAAAAAAAAAAAAAAAAAATTATTTATTTATTTGTAAGCAGACAGAGAAGAGGGACAGACAGAGACAATTGGCATGCCAGGGCCTCCAGTCATTGAAAATGAACTCCAGACACACGTGCCACTTTGTGCATCTGGCTCCGCAAGGGTATTAGAGAATTAAACACAAGTCATTAGGCTTTGTAGGCAAATACCTTAACCACTAATCAATCTCTCCAGCCAAATAATGTTTGTTAAAATGTCCACTTTTTATCAAAATGTGTTCAATAGGCCACAAATTCATTAACTATCTTTATCGCCAAATCAGGCATAATTGGAGAAGTCTAGCATATATGTTAGAAAAATACTAGAAATAATAATGAACACATTATGTGAGCCTCCACAATGGACTTTAGCTTGTTATAGATTGTGACAGGTTTATCAGTAGGAAATCATGTTTTCTTAACAGGGTTCTCAAACTTAATTTGACTAGAGAACCTTCTTAAAAACAGTATCTTTCCTCTGACTTTGTCTCTTTGTCTCTCTTTTTCCTTTAAATCTAATCTGCACAAGCTGTTTTTGCTATTTAATCATAGAAAGACTTAAACTATCTCAGAATTATTATTTAATCCTTCATGCACTTGCTACTAAGTTTTCTCTACTCACCTAGAATTGTTTTTTTTTTTTTAGTGTATTTTGTTGGGTGAACAGATTTTGCCATTTGGAAGGACTATCTCTAAATGTAAGCATAGGCTTTCTTAAAAGTGAACTTTCCTGGGTTGGAGGGATGGCTTAGCAGTTAAGGCCTTTGCCTGTAAGGCATAGTGACCCAGATTAGATATCCCTGGGTTCACGTAAAATCAGATGCACAAAGTGGTGCATGCATCTGGAGTATGTTTGAACCCATTCTCTCTCTCTTTCTCTCTCTCTACCCTCTTTCTCTTTTTATAAATATATAATGTTTTTTCATAAATGTGAACTTTCTTGATACCAATTACTTGGGATAAAGGCCATGAAACAAAATGGTGAAAATTGAAATGTCTGGCTCTGTGTAAGTAGAGATGGAGCGCTATTCACTTTAGTAGGATCTATCATTCATGATTTTTTGATAACCATTGCAGTCATGGTGATGAAATAATCATGTATCATGCAGAGTATGTTTGTTTGTTTATTTATTTGACAGGTCCTTACTATGTAGTCCAGGCTGGCATCAAATTCACTTTGTAACTCAGTCTGACCTTGAACTTGCAATCCTCTTGCCCCCACCTCTTGGATTACAAACTTGCAATATCATGCCATTTGGTAACTGTGTACTGATCCGTGACAGACTGCGTGTACAAGTGTGCTTCCATTATGTTGTAAAGCAGCTGGAAAACTCCTAAAAGTACCTCCTAGTATTTTTGCTGTACCTCTTCAGTATTTATGTATGTTTAGATATGCCAACACCATTGGGCTTCAGTTGTCTGCAGTGTTCAGTGTAATAACAAGCTGTACAGGTTTGTAACCCAGAAAAATAAGGTATAATATGTAGTCTAGGGATGTGATAGGTCCTGCCATCTGAATCTTGGCAAGTATGTTATTTGATATTCTCACAACTATGACATGACTAAAACCGTGTTTTTTATAATGTGTTCCCATTGTAGGAGATAACGCCTGTTAATTCCCATTGATGTGCACTTATGGTTGCAAGTGTAGCAAATGCTTGTTATTCCTTTAAACTCTAAAGAAAAACCATAGAAATATACTACTCAATTTTCCCAAGGATTATAGATATTTTTAAATAAAAATCTGCAGAGCGAGGCAGCTGGGACTTGAGGTCATTTCTATGTGACCTCAAAGCTCATGATTACAATCATTCTGTTGTTGTTCTGATGAACCCGTACGTCCTGGACTGTGCTTCCAAGGTGTTGAAGTTCAAGGTAGACACTTCCATTTGGAATGAGAAGAGGAGTTAGGCCCAGAGACAACTCCATAAATATGCATGTTCTAAACTATACCATCTTGTGCCGCAGTGTGTGTGAACATCATTTCTTCTTTCTTAGTCCTTAGTTTCTTATTAACCACAGTTAAATATTCATGCTTTACCTCAGTTTTGCTAAAAATAAAGTAAGTACGAAAAGATAGGTGGTGGGAAATGGACGATAGTGCTAAAGGGAGCGTACTTGTCTCCTCAGACAAGCATTCTCAGCTCTGGGATGGAGAGTCAGAGGTAGCCAAGGGCAGGAGAGGGAACGGTGCCTGCCACGGTTGGGCTTCCAATCATTTTCCAATCATATTTTCATTGTTTTATATTCGTTTTTTGTTTGTGTGTGTGTGTGTGTGTGTGTGTGTGTGTATGTGATGTGCATATTTGTCTAAACATGTTCACATGTATGTGGGCTTTCTGATTGGGCTAGTGTAGCTAGCTAGCTTTTCCCATGGTCCTTGTCCCTACCTTGCCAGTGCTAGGATCGTAAGCAGGCCACTCCACCAACATGACATTTATGTGGGTGCTGGAGATCCAAATTTAGTTTCTCAGGCTTATAAATTTAGCATTAAAAACACACACAGTGAAAGTGTTTAGTAAACTCTTTGAAGGAGGGGATGGTTTCTTACGATCCTATTTAAGACACCCCACAATGCTTAACATTGTAACTTACTGCTCCAAGTTAGTAAGGGAGGCTAGATGAACAGAAGGGCAAACTTTCCCCAGCATTTTATATTTGCTAGAGTATAATGTTACATCATTGTTTTTGATGGCTACTCACTTACTGGAGGTATAAAGCTGTTGAGTTCTGAGTTGCTTGTCAATGAAATGACATTTAGACTTTCATGTTGTATCATTTAGCAGCAGGCCACTAATCAGCAATTCATTTAGCTTTCAATTGCATGATGTAGTGGGACTTAAAATGGATATAATTTCAGGAAGTTGCTTTACCAAATTATTTTCGACCTGAGAAGGATATCTGCCAGATAGTTACTTGTGGCTTCTATTACACTGAATGGTTTCTACTTAATTAAAATTGTGTATGTAGCCTAGAGATGATCTTCTAAGAGTTTTTTTCTTTAGCAAATGAGATTGTTTATGTAAGGAAAACTAGTTGTAGCCACCAAATGCTACTGTTTGCTGAGGGAAAAATACATTGACATTATATTCAAATAAGATGCTCCTAGGTTCCAATGTCATCCAATGAGATGGCATCCAATTGCCTGAGAGAAGTCAAGGATGGACAGCTTCAAGTTTAAGAGAAACACATCTTTGATAATGGCTCTTACTGGGCCCAGGATGACCCCATGAGTAAAAACAAGACAGCAACACAAGAACACAGCAACAAAGACAAACTAACCCCCCCCCCCGCCCCCGCATTCGAGTCCCAGTTCCATTTTATGGTGCTCTGTGGGTCTGGTTCTCGTTCATTACAAATCAAGAGGCTGGAACCTGCTCCTCTCATTGCTATGAGGGTGAAAAGTTCTCAAGCACTCTGTGGACCTGGGAGGGACTTAGGGAAGATTGGCGCAGTAAAACAATCCTAACGAAATGAGTAGCAGGGGACACATACCTCATCAGGTAAATTACTGTGGGCAGGATAATGTTGCTTATGGCTTCTCAGTGGACGACCCAGTCCTGAAGCTCATTGGTGGTATTGGTGTGGTGGGTTTATAAGCAATAAGCTTTTTAATTTTTTTTTTATTAGTGGAAGGCTCTAAGTAGGGATTCTCTAATATTTTCGTAGCTACTGTCACGTGATTTTGGAAATAGTTTCGTATTTGCAGAGACTTGCTGTCTGTCATTCACTCATTCCATTTTTAATGCTATTTAGATCTTACCTTACACATGAGATGCTAGAATAATAATTAAATTTTCTCTCACTGTCTTTGGAGACATATCTTCATATATTAATTGCTGATTAATCTTCTGTTTTTTGGAGGGTTGCTGTTGTTAATTCACGACATCTTCTCTACTTAAACAGCTAATATTTGAGGTGCCAAAGTAGAGAGAAAAGAATAAAAATTTGGCTTTGGGGACTTTAAGAGGTTAGGGTCAAAACTTGAGGCAGGATTTGGGAAAAAATGGATAATTAGCTGCCATTAATTTTCTCAATTATACAGTTTCTGTTTGGAGATATCTGGCCTGGGGGAGGTGAGACCCATTGAAGGTGGGCTGTTCCCTGGAACCTTTCTGTTCCTCCTCGTGCCACTTCTGTCCTTGGCCCTGCAAGTGGCTGCCAATCTGAGACATAGTAGACCTTGGTGCCATTTTCCCTCAGCAGGAGTTGGGAAAGCAGTAAGTTCCCTGAGATTTTTCCATGGCACAGGAGTGGATGCAATGTTGAGATCAATGTCCAGGCAAGTAGACTTGCATCACTTCCAGAGGCATCCATGCCCTCCAGCAAGGCATAAGGAGAGGCAGCCCTAGACTACACACACATGGCAAAGAAAGCCAGTGGCCCTCAAGCACACGGTGGGCATCACGGTCGGAATATGAAGTGGCCCCAGTTAACTCATGTGTATGAGCACTTGGTTCCAGGCTGTTGGCACTGGCTGGGAAGGGTGTGGAAATCTTTAGGAGCTGGAACCTGATTGGATGAAGTGGGTTTACTATGGGTTGGGCCTTGAAGTTTATAAGCTGGCCCTACTTCCTGTTCCAGTGGTGCTTTCTGATGCTCCAAGATATGAGCTAGCTCCCACGGCCACAGCTGCAGGTTTTTCCTGCCACTGTGCCTTCATGAACTGTATCCCCATAAGACATGAGCCAAAGGAAATTCTTTCTTCTTCAAGTTGTTTCTTATTAGGTATTGGGGCACTGAAATGCAAAGTAATCGATGTAGACAGCGTGACCCAGAGAGGACAGAAAAACCACGCACTGATGACCGAGATCTGACATTCACTTCCCACTTCCGCTCTGGTACATTGCAAGACCTCCTTCAAACTTAGATGCTGTGTGGAACGTTATGATTTGGTGGAAATTGAGTTTTGTCACCTGGGAGACTGTGAGCTGGCTAGAGAAATTAATTTCAGTTATAGTGTAATGAAAAACAATGCACTTTTTATATGTCTGATTTGTAGACCCAAATTAGTTTCCATAACCCACCTTCATTAATATTCATCAAACTCTGGCATCAACTTGGTTGTCTTCATTGTCTTGCTTTTTTTTTTTTCCAGAAATATTCACCTTCCTCTATTTAATTTTCATTTCTAAGCTCTGGAGGTGGTGTTGTGATAATAACTAGCACCTATGCTTTGTATTAATTGAATAGTCTTGTCTGTATTATTAATAAATAACAAAGGTCACCTTATCATCACCAGAGGGTACTGAACTGCTTCTCTTACACATTAACTTTTATTATCTTTCAATTCAGATAACAAAAAACATGGAAAGAAGTTTTATGACTGTATAAATCATGGCTTTTGAGTCAAAATTTTACTTTTTTATTATTACTAGAATAACTTTCTACAAAGTGGCTTTCTAGTCTATCACCATGTGTACATCTAAATGATAAATAATAAAGCAGTAGTCCCCTATTAATTTGGAAGGTTTCCTTCTGTTGGAAGACAGCTGGGAGCAGGGTGCACTAGGCAGAGACTGGGAAGACAGCTTTGGACCCCAGGCCCTTATTCAGCGTCTGTGCACCCTTGCTGAAGTCATCATATCTTTCCCCTGAACCTTAGCTCCCTTTTGTGTAAAATGGATGATGCAATTAAGTGCTGTGGGTCTCTGCTAATGCACAGGTGTCCTGACTCCCTGAATGTTTGTTCATTCCCTGTGACATGGCACTCAAAATGAGCTGAAGACCAGTCACAGGGACCCAGTTATGTAATGCATTTAAAATTAAGTTTTCACAAACGTGTGTAAATCCGAAACGATGTCAGTATTGTCACAATGTCATAAATGTTTGTAAGTATAAGACTACGTCAAGTATGCATGTAGTCCATAAACTACTCATTCATAGGAACAGTGTGGTGGGTAGGTATAGGGATGGGCAACAAGAAAATGCCCCTTCAGCAGCATCTCCAAATACTCCACATCCTTCCTTTGTGTCTGTCTACATTGAGAAGAAGGAGGCTGTATGTACCTGGTGTTCTTTCCTGCTGGAGACTTTTGAAAGACTGAGCAAGGTATGCTCCAGAGATGCCGTCTTCTTCTGCTGGGGTTAAAAAACTAGGGCATAAATACATTACTTTTCACACTTTACTTGTTAAGGACTTAACTCCCCACATACTGGCCTGTGCTCCAGATAGGGAAGACATGCTTCTGTGGCCAGAAAATAAACCACCAGCAGCACATCACACAGATGCCTGTGGTAGGTAGCAGGTGGCGTGTATGGAAACGGGAATAGGTATGCCAAGGGGGCTTGGGCAATATACCAGGAGCATCTGCCACACTACCCTACTCCAAGAGATGATATATTTGTGCAAAGATGCCTCTTCTAGCAACAATCTCTCATTTGATTTAGATCTCCCTTCTAGGAAATTCTGCCTTCCACATGAAGGCTCCACTGCCCCTCCTCCTGTCTGAACACCTTCATTCCACGTGGTTACTCGTCAGCTTCTCTCTGATGACCAGGAAAATGCACACAAACTTGCCTTCCGTTTTTGCTAAGCTGTTCCTTCCACTTGCAATAAGTTCTTCAGTCACTTTCAATAATCCTTATTCTCTTTGGTACACAGTACAGTGAATGTGTCAATATTTTTTTTTCCAGATTGAATTCCTTACTCCCTTGGGGGTTATTGCTTTCCAAAGGCACTGCTTAGACTAATAGAGAAATTCTTTAGCCAATGCTCACTTGATTCTGTTCTCCATCTTGCCTATGGCCTACTCAATGTGACTAATCTCCTTAGTGTAAACACAGTCACCCTCAGAAGCCTTTTCTCATTCTCATGATTGGTTGGGTTAACATGTGGTTTGCTCCCAAAGCATGTGATGTTTGCCCTTGCTTATTCTCAGCACACCTGTGATTTCTGTTCATTGACTGCACTCCAGGATATATTCTGAAGGCCACGAGTCCTAGTAGCACGATTTTGTGGTGCTCCTAGAATCTGGCCCAGCGATTGACATATAAATGTCTGCTGAGGCATTGCCAATATAAACTTGAGACTGGCTGAGATTTTAAATACTTTTTCTAATAAGTTCTTAAGCATATTAAAGGTGG
This sequence comes from Dipus sagitta, assembly GCA_036346955.1. Classification (NCBI taxonomy): domain Eukaryota; kingdom Metazoa; phylum Chordata; class Mammalia; order Rodentia; family Dipodidae; genus Dipus; species Dipus sagitta. The sequence continues at coordinate 36,003,455 of CM070772.1, read as the reverse complement.
AGATTTTCTCTTGGACCCCCTTTAGAAGACTGTATACAAGGCGCCTCATATAGGAGGAGTTTAAAGATGATTATAAGCTAAATTAACTTGATGACCCCAAGACCCTACATTATATGGTTTGGGAAGAGATAACTCGGAACTCCAGAGGCATATTGCTCTCTCACAGGTGAATTACAGCAATGGTTCAAAAAGCAGTAAATTGATTACCAGAGGGAATAATTAATAAAACTTAATTTCCAATACAAAAACAATGAAGAAATATGTTGTGATTAGGAAAGGAAATGATGGTATTCAAAGTGGACATTACTGGCAAATATATATGGAACAATTAGAAAAATTGAAATGCTGGGATATGTGTATAAATTTATCCTAATAAAACACACACACACACACCAAAGAGAATAAATTGGCATAAAAAGCAAAACAAGCATAAGATTTGTACATATCAATTATGAAAAAGAGAAATGAAAGAAAAGCCAACTTAAGCTAATCAATTAAGATTACTATTCAAGAGCTGGAGAGATGGCTCAGCACTTAAAGACACTTGCTTGCAAAGCCTAACAGCTCAGGTTAGATACCCCAGTGCCCATGTAAAGCCAGATGCACAAAATGGTGCATGCTTCTGAAGTTCTTTTACAGTGGCAAGATGCCCTGGAACACACCATTCTCTCTCTCATCTGTCTCTGCTTGAAATAAATTTAAAAAAATATCTAAAAAAAAAAAAAAAGATTGACACATGCAAACAGCACACACTTCTGAAAAAGTCTTGCATCTAATGGAATAATATCACTGATCATTATACAAAGAAAACACCTTTGAAATGTGTTTTGTGATAAAAATATAAAATTACAGAATAAAAAGAAGAACATTATCATATTCACATTGATATATTTTATCTGCTCATGTAGTGAACTCAATTTCCATAATACAGATGCAGATTATTTTTATAAACAGTGGCGTAGAAATAAAAAAATATATTTCAAACTAAAAAGGGCTTTGGTTGAAGTATTAAATAGAGTAGGATAGGAAATATCACTTGCCTCAATTTTCCAAGCGAAATTATATAAATGGCAGATCAAAATGGATTGTGATAAAGTACAAAGTGCTAAGCATTTGGCCCCATTTGAGAAACATACAAAGAACAAATAGACACACTCACACATGTAAATACATATACGTGATCTGGAATTTAGTGCAGACACACTCACTCATATAAGTACATATACATGATCTGGAATTTAGTGTAAACACACTCACTTATATAAGTACATATACATGATCTGGAATTTAGTGCAGACACACACATATAAACAAACATATGTGATCTGGAATTTAGTGAAGACACACTCACTCATATAAATACATATACGTGATCTGGAATTTAGTGCAGACACATGCATATAAATAAATATATGTGATCTGGAATGTAGTGCAGACACACTCACGCATATAAATACATATACGTGATCTGGAATTTAGTGCATTTTATGTTTCCTACAGATCATTCTCACACACACACACACACACACACACACGTATATCAATATTAACGGAGACAAAGAAATTTATTTGTACCCCACTCCTTTGTGAATTTCTGGTTCATTATAAAGCTATTTGTTTCTGCAGTACTTTCCTGAAAATTGCATGCATACGGTTACAAACGTGCTTGTTGAGCACTGGTGAGCCAAGCTTGCCAGGTGCTCTCATGAAATCTTAGCCAGTGAGGGCCGCATAGTCACGGGACAGTGAATAGGTTCAGTCAGTGAGCACTGGGCGTGGGACGGTTCCATGCTGTCCCATTCCAGGTTGAGTGTGTGCTGTTCACCAAGCGCATTCCAGAAACGCATTATTTTGTTTGTTTATTTATTTATTTTAATTTTAATTAATTAATTAATTTGACAGAGAAAAAGGGAGAGAGGGAGAGAGAATGGGCACTCCAGGGCCTCCAGCTACTGCAAATGAACTCCAGACGTGTGGGCCCCCTTGTGCATCTGCCTAACCTGGCTCCTGGGGAATCGAACCTGGGTCCTTCAGCTTCGCAGGCAAATGCCTTAACTGCTAAGCCATTCCTCCAGCCCTATTTATTTATTTACTTAATTATTTGTTTGACAGAGAAAGAGGGAACGAAAGAGAGAGAGAGATCGATAGATAGATAGATCGATAGATAGATAGGTAGAGAGAGAGAGAAAATGGGCATGCAAGAGCCTCCAGCCACTGCAAGTGAACTCCAGACACATGTAACACCCCCCTACCCCTCCCACATCTAGCTAACATGGTTCTTGGGACTCAAACCTGGGTCCTTTGGCTTTGCAGGCAAATGCCTTAACTGCTAAGCCATCCCTCCAGCCCTGGGAAATGCATTCCTTTGAACAACAGTATCTATCTATGCATCTATGTATCTATCTATCTCACAGGCTCCTAATATACAAATATTAATTCATATAAAATAAAATCTCAGTGTATAACACCAAATTATTTCAAATCAGTGACTTTCTAACAATGTCAAGTTAAATGATTAGCTATGGGGACTGGGAAGATGGCTTGAGGAGTCATGCCCTTACTGTGTTAGTATGAAGACTTGACTTTGGATCTCTGGTACCCGTGTGAAAAACACCGGGTGCCTATAGTTCTAGTGCCGAGGAAACAGAGACATGAGGATCCCTAGAACTTACTGGCTAGCTGGTTTAGCCACATTGACAAGTCTTCAGTGAGAGGCCCTTCCTCAAAGAAACTGAGGAAAACACCCACTGTTATCATTTGGTTGCCACACACACATGCACACGTACAGTCACACACATATAAATAGGCATACACATACCACTCATATAAGCAAAAAAAAATTGGTATATGAATCATTAAATTGATGAATATTATTAAATATAAAGATATTTTAAGCTACTTAAAAATAATGTCCCATGCACATCTTTTTTACTTGTACTATCATCCATGAGGAAAACCAGTTCCAGATAATTCATCACTTTATTCAATCCATCAGTGTAGCAACATTGCATGGATTAATATTAAGGATTTTGTTCACAGTTATGTTGCTTTGGCATCGAACAGATTAAAAGATAAGCACTGTTAGGTAAAGGCTATGATTTGAGTGAACACATATTCCAGTAAAGGCCAGATAGAATTAGGTTTGGGATCACTGCTTTCTTAAATATCTGTCATCTTACATGTTGCTTATGCTCAGCCATTGCTAAGATGCTAGCATACACCATTATCTAGCTCCCTCCATGTTGATTGTGGAACACTGAGTTAAACTCTTCCCTTTAAAAGAGATCTGATGTGCATTGATGAGTAGATGTTTCTTCTACCTATCAACTTAGATCTGGTCATGCAAATTTATAGTCAGCTCCCAGGATGCCCTAGGGGTTCTTGATCAGTCCAGCATCCTATTCCTGACTCTACTGATTCCAGCACACTTAGTCAATATCCTCCAATTAAATTGTTTCTCTTCTTTGTGGCCAATCTAATTTTTTTTCCTGGAAACCAAAACCCTTATGCAGTTTAGAACTTGAAATGAAATGAAATGAATAGAAGAATAGAATAGAATAGAAGAATAGAAAATAGAATAGAAGGATATAGTCTGGAATGAATGTAGGGTGGAATAGAGTATGCTATGCACCTCCCTTAAAAAGAGGGTATCGATGATTATACCTGGCATAACTGATGATAAGCGCATGAATATGTCATCATATTAGTGAAGAACAGATGAACGGGTGATGGTGAACAGCAATGAAACAGTCACATTTGCAATTATTACTTGGAACCTGGTACACACTGGCTTTGGAGATCAGCTTGCTGCCAGCAAACAAGAGCTGAAGGACTTCACCTGTGGAGGAGCCTTGAGAAAGAAGAGAAATATGACATCCTCAAGTAACAAGCCTGCACCTAGGGACCTTTTTCTGTGGATGCTTGTAGAATATCTTGTCACTGGCAGATGTGCAGCTGATATCCAAGAAATAAATGGAAAAGATAGTCATGAGCTGCCAAATTAGTCCATTATTTAATGCTTCCATTTCCAGGTTTCTTGTGTAAGACTTAAAGTATTAAATGGGACAGAATGAAACACGGAGTATGGGATTAGGGATGTTTGGGGAGGATTTGGATGATCTGAAATAGTTATAAATGCCAAAAATCTTTATGTTTACCTTGACCGTTGATGCTTCATAGCAGTGGCCCTTGGTTGTCCATCTGAGGGGACCATTTTTCTCTTGAGTCAGTTCTCACCCTTTGAGCCCTATCTAGCACTCTGTCTCTTATTTTCATCTCAAATCTGTAACTACAGTAAGATTTTGGCAAACTCAACTACAATGTCACTCTTCGTAGCAGCTGTAGGTAACCAAGCAAATCCATCTATGAATATATGTGATAAAATACTCAAGGGGAAAAATGCTCAATCAAGGAACAGAGAAATACAGACTTACTTTAGTCTGATCTTAAAAAAAAATAGGTGTGATGTAGTTATCTAAATTCATGGAGAAGGCAAGATAGCTTTAATACTTAGGTAAGTTGAATGACTGGAAGCTTGACCAAAGTGTGGTCAGGATAAATAAAATTAAGATTTTATAAATTGTCATCATAACATACAGTAAGGATTAGAAAAAAACAAACTGTGTTTGGAGACAGTGATTCTAAAAGCTCTTTACAGATACTGGAGTGACTCAAAACTCAGTAAAGTGCTGAGGAGTGACAGTGGAGTGTTCATGACTAAAGACATCTACCCTCCAAGGCCTGAGGACCATTGCAGAAAAGATAGTAGAAAGAATGTAAAAGCAAAAAGAAGGGGAGGAATATTTACAATACTGTCTTCTAGACATAAGGTGGCCTGATATTCATGACCTCATAGTGGCTGACACTACCTACACCAGACCTGAATAATAGGGAAAAAAAGATAATGACATCAAAACAAAAGAAGGACTAGCTCGAAAGAAAGGATTCAGTGAATCCTTCCCAAATGTATTTCCTAAATAGACACAGACCATCCCTCTACCAAGGCTTTTCAAGATGCTTCAGTGAGGAAATGACTGGCTAGTTTACCCAAAATGATCATAGCTTCTTTTGCAGGCTGGAGAAATGTTCTGAGATATTGAGGTTGAAAAAGTCTGTCTGATCATGCTAGTGATAGGAATGATCCCATGGGAGAGAGAAAGGCAGGTACAGTATGTCTCCAGAGGCTGGTGATTGTGCTTTTCTTAACAGGGACACATGGGATTTTCCATTGATTACTGATTGGGGAGTTGATGGAAGGGAAGTCTGCTGGCAGCTCACAGAATTCCTTCTAAACATGCAGACATTTTCCATGTCTGACGATATAGCTTGCCCAAAGAGAAACCTAGTCATTACACTATTTCCAGGCCTGTGGTCATTTTCTGGCATAAATATATGCTGAAGAAAAAAAATGTAAACTTTATGCTTATTTTGAGATCATGCCTCTAAAATGACCCATTTCTTCCAAAGAAGAATGGTATTGACTCCATTATGGTCAGAGAGGAAGTTTATGGTATTCTGATGAGACAGAGTTTTACTCCAACTCCATCTTGCAATCAGCAGAGAGCCATCTGTAGACACATCCCCCCCCCCCTTACCCTTCACTTCCTGAGAGCATTCTGGGAACAGATATCCTGGGCTGTGGTCAGATGCTCACATTTATCTCTTGATTCATGAGTAAGAATTATCATCAGGACAGAACCACGACGGAAGTCTCTGATCTCTCCTCTTACCTCCATCACTAAGAGAGTGCACCAAGAGCAACATGACATGTTGACAGAACCCCACTCATTCTGCGACCATGAATGGCTGAAAAGATAAGGAGTGGTCACTTCCATCACAGCTCCGTTTAACGCTCCAATTAGGCTGATGCAGAAGGCAGATGGGTCTTGGAGAGCGAGTGCGGATTATCATAAGCTTAATTAGGTGGCGCTTCCGTGTGCAGCTGCTGATCCAGATGTTGTCTCCTGACTAACTCCAATCCTCACAGCCTCAGGCAACCAGTCCAGGCTGCAGTGCAGTCGGCTCTACCTGGCAGTCCATATGACCCAGTAAGTCCAACGCAGCCTGGACAGTTTGTAGCAGATCGGGATGTTTTATGGAGCCCCAGTAATAAATCCACTGGCAAAACCCCTAATGTATTATTATGATAAAATCTATGAACATCTCAGCAAGTAACTGTTTGTCTTTTGAGAAACAAATCTTGAACCATTACTTGACCGTGGTAGAGAATAGATGACTGACATTGTGATCTGAGTTTATCATTATGAACTTGTCTTAAAATCATTCAGTAAAAGGAGCTGGAGAGATGGCTCAGTGGGTTAAGGTACTTGCCGGCAATGACTAAGGACCTGGGTTCAATTCTCCAATAGCCATGTAAAGCCAGATGTACAAAGTGATGCATGCATCTGGAGTTTGTTTGCAGTGGCTAGAGTTCCTGAAGCACCTCTTCTCTCTTTCTACCTCTCTCCCTCTCTTAAATAAAACAAACAAACAAATAAATAAATAAAATATTTAACAAACAATTCAGTAAAAGTGAAGCAAGCCATACATGGCAGTACTGGGGTGCAGGGGTGTACCCAAGCCAGTCACGAACACACTGTTTGACCTGAAGAACGCACAGGCTCTCATATGTGCCTTCATGCCATAGGAGCTCTTCTAATGCCTAGCCAAGAGCCCGAGAATCAAACAAGTAGATTGGTAGGCTGATAGGCACATAGCTACATAGGTAGACTCACAGATGAATAGCCAGGTTTCATAGATACTTCTTGTCCCCCCCCCTTGGGGCCAGCATTGATTGATTTATACAATGTCACTCATCTGCTTGACTCAGTGTTGGTCCTAAATGGAAGCACATCTGCTTCCAGATCCTCTTGGAAGAAGCCATGAATTGAGTAAAATGATGGCACAAAACATGAGTAAAACTTAACAGTTTAAGCAAGTGATTTAAAAGTTGGAAACAATCAGATGTTAGCCCGAGGGTAGTAGATAACCCTTTTGGAATGCACCCACAGTGGCACAATGCCGCTGTCCAATTTAGATGCTTGCCCTAAGTCTCAAGTTTCAGGATAGATTGTGACTCACTTTCTGGTTGTTAGTCTGTCTCTTGTGTTTTTCTCAGTGCTCATTGAATGGTCCTATGAACCATGTAGCCATGGTGACACTGAAGAAACCTACTGTAGTAAGTTTAATGGTGTCCCCTCACCTAAATGTATGTCTAATAGAAAAAAAGACTTAAAACTGCAACTTTATTTAAGAAAGAATTTTGTGGATATAATTTAGCCATAAAATTTGAGATGAGATCATCTGGATAACATGAGTGGGTCTTAACTGCATTGAAAAATGTCCTTATGAGAAAGAGAAGAGCATGTGAATTGAAATTGGAGTCATACAGTCACAAGCACAGAGACACTTGGAATCACCAGCAACTTGGGAAAATAAGGAAGGACTTTCTTAAGAGTCTTCACCAGATCAAGGTGCTACCGACATCTCTGTCTTCTTGCTTTCAGAACCGTGAGGTAATGCAATCCTGTTACCTTAAAGCCATCAAGTTTGTGGCAATGTGTTATAGCACCCAGAGGAAATATGACTGTACCAAGATTTGAGACTTCTCTGTATTAAAGCTTTTCATTTATTTACTTTTTTGAGAGAGAGAGAAAGAGGGAGAAAGAGAGAGAGGTGGGGGGGGGGAGAGAAAGAACAGGAGCACCAGGGCCTTCAGAGAGTGCAAAGGAACTCCAGATGCATGTGCCCCCTTGTACACATGTGCGACATTGTGCACTTGCATCAATGTACATCTGGCTTACGTGTGACCTGGAGATTTGACCATGAGTTCTTAGGCTTCACAGGCAAACACCTTAATGGCTAAAACATCTCTCCAGCCCTAAAGCTTATTTTGTTATCACCATTGCCGAGGTCTCAGTTTTCCAGTAGAATCAGTCCAGGATTAGCTGAGAGCTAAAGCCTGGGCAAAACTCTTGGCAGTTTCCTTTGAACGGCTCTCGAGTCTTTGCGCCATTGAACAGAGCATTTGGGATATGGATTTACATTTTCTGCCACTGGACTTCTGGAAGACCTTTAATTAGGGACTTAACAGGCACCTGTTTACTTTATAAAAGAATACATGGTTCACCATTTCTCTGGCTACGCAATTTGAGTTCCCTGAAGGAAATCAGGTCATAGGAGATTATTGGTTTGATCATGTAGCCTGTCATCTCAAAGCAGCCCATGCAGAGAGAGTCATTGGATGGCCACTTGGAAGCCATCTGCGGTTCCATTACGGGGATCCCCTTGTGAAAGCAGATGCCTATTTAGGAAGAGATATACAGAATGATGCCCTCATAGAATATGTGGATCTGAGGGAAAGGGCAATAGAAGTATTACTGTTGCTCAAAATGTGTGTTCTAGAAATTGTGCTAACCCCAATGCTCTGGCTTAGAGTAAGGGATAAATGTACCCACCAGGCATCATTATAAAGGTGGTACAGAATAGGAGGTGGAGATAGCCATTTGGCCTCTATATATCATAATTGGCCATATCAGGCTGGGGAAATGGCTTACTAGTTAAGGCATTTGCCTGTGAAGCCTAAGGACCCAGGTTCATTTCCCCAGAACCCATGTAAGTCAGATGCACAAGGAGGCACATGCGTCTGGAGTTCAATTGCAGTGGCTGGATGCCCTGGAGTGCCCATTCTCTCTTTCACTGTGCCTCTTCCTCTCTCTCTCAAATAAATAAATAAAATAAAATAAATAATTGACTGCATTGAAAGGAGGGACTATGCTACCACCTGAGGTGATCAGTCCTGTGCTGAAGGAAACATGGAGTTTCTAGTTCACTTAAGAAAGGAATATAGAAAAAAACAGCTGAAACAAAAGTAGGGGTGGAAATCTTTGCACTGCCTTGCTTATCAAAAAAAAATTAATGATTGCAATGTGCTGGGTGTGGTGGCACACACCTTTAATCCCAGCACTCGGGAGGCAGAGATAGGAGGATCGCCATGAGTTCAAGGCTACCCTGAGACTACATAGTGAATTCCAGATCAGCCTGGGCTAGACTGAAACCCTACCTCAAAAAACAAAAACAAAAAACCAACAAACAACAAAAAAAATGATCTGTTCCAAGTTTGACCATTTTTCTTCAAATTTCATTGTGTCATTTTTCCTTACTCTGTGTAGAATTCCATCATGTAGATATACCACATTTTGGTTACTTGTTTGTCTAGTGATGGACATCTGGGTTGATCATCCAGTTCTTAGCTATTACGATTTGAGCAGCTATAAACATGGTTGAGTTAATCTCCCTGAACTGAGGCATGGAGCTTTTAGTGTAAGTGCCCAGTGAGGGAATAACTAGGTCTGTAGGTAACTCTATAGTCAAAATTTTTAGGAGTCTCCATATTGCTTTCATAGTGGTTGTACCATCTTACATTCCCACTAATAAGTGAGGGTTCCTATTTTTCCACATCCTCACCAGCATTTGTTATTATTTAATTTTTTTTAAATATTTGCTATCCTTACTGGTGTAAAGTGGAATCTCATAGTTGTTTTAATTTGCATTTCCCTGATGATTAGGTATGTTGAACATTTTCTTAAGTGTGTGTTTGCCATTTGTATTTCTTCCTCTGAGAACTCACTGTTCGGTTCTCTGCCCCATTTTATGAGTGGGTTGTTTGATTTTTTTTTTTTTTTTTTTTTTTTTACTGTGGCTCCTGACCTGAATCTGCTGGAGATGCTGACATACCTAATAGGCACCTCAAGGACCAGACAACAGGGAGCGGGTGTAAGAAGGATAAGGGTGTGCGTGTGGGGGGGGGGGGTGGAGGACACAAAACTGGACCCAAATGGAATTGGTACCAAAAAATCATATATCCTGAAAGACATACTAATAGGTTGACCTTCATCAGTTCCTTAGAGGGAACACCTGAATCAAAGGACCCTGGAGAGGGTATGATGAAAATTAACCTTAATCTTCTCCTCTCTCTCTGTTCTCTCTTTCTCTTTTTCTTCCTCCTTTTCCCTTGGTGCTGGCCTGTAAGTCCCAGTACCAAGATGTGGTTAACACCCACAATGAGATATTGATCAGATAGACCTACAAGGTTTCCCAAAAGAAGACAGATTTCTGTCAGAGCACTTGATTACCCATCAAAGGTCAATGGTAAGACCATACTGCCAAAGACAGTTTATGCTGTTGGTATGGAACACGGAAAGAATCTGGAAGAGAGTCAGTACCCAGACAGTTTGTCTAGTGCCAGAAGGTGCTACATGAGTGACTGGGGGAAAGTGGACAACATCTGTCCAAGCAAGTCATGGTATAAGCTACTCAGCAGTAAATAACCTGATGTGATGCTCATACAAATGCAATAGTGGCTCACAGCCATGACGGGTAACCAACTGCTCTTGAATTGGCTAACGGATCTGCTTAGTGGGACAGAACCCATAGCTAGAACTGGGAAACAAGTTAGAACCATATCCAAGAAACAAGTCCATTGTCCAATATCAACCTCCCACCAATCTTGAGCTACAAGAGGGCTTACACCTATTAAATTTTCTGCAAAATAATAATGGTTATCCCATTTATCTAGTGCTGACTTCACTCTCTGTTGGAGAATTTGCTTCTCATTTTCAGGTAGATGCAGAACCTGAGGAGAGAATCAGCCCATCACACCTCACCAGGGCCCCAGCTGAAACCACAGAGTAATTGGGGAAATGAGCAAGAGTGCTGCTTTCTTAGTGAATCTGGTATCAGCACAAGAGTGAAGGAGATAGACACAGAAAACACTCAACTCCTTCCTTACCAGTAATATGCCTCTGTCTAGATGCACACACACACATTTATATACTTCACTTACCTTTTGTTTACTACTCACTTATACCACTATTATGTCTAAGACATAATTTGGAGGATGAGCAATGCTTTATGGAGTGTAGGAAAAAATAAAGACTAGATAATGCTACCAGATTGGAGCCATGTGTTTGGATTTGTACTTAATGATATTTTGGAAGGTCTCCTTGTGTGTGTTAAAACATTGGTTTTAATTATATAGGAGGTGATATCATTATATCTTAAGGAAACACATTTTTGGGAGAAGGGAATACTGTGTATGGATTTTAATTAGAGCAGTAGTTTCAAAGTAAGGAAATTGTCACATTTTTGCTGCCCATGGACTCAATTTCCTGTTAAAAGGAATTATTTGAAGCAGAAGTCTCAGGAAGAAGCCTGAGTAGGAAAAATGTTTCTCTTTGTCTGTGAGCGAGGACGTTTGCTGCAACATGGATGCAGTTAAGTTCTCAAGCCTGAGACTTTCGAATCAGGGCAAAGTGGTACAAATATCCCAAAGCTATATCACATCATCTTCAAGATGGTGTTACTGTTAGTTCAGCATGTGTGGTGTTGGGTGTGGGTAGGTCAGTGGAGGGTTTGAAGAATGTTCAATGTCAATGTGGCTGATGTGTCTTAACATAACTCCTCCATTCACTGAGGAGATGACACTGTCTGTAAGGTGCTTGCCACACAAGCAGGAGGAACTGAATTCAGATCCCCAGCACCTATGTAAAACACCAGGCATGGTGGTACACACCAGCAAGTCAGCCCGAGGGAGACAAATTCAGAACAATCCTCAGGGCTTGCAGGCCAGCTAAACTAGGCTAACTGTGGAGCTCCAGGTTCAGTGAGACTTTATCCCCAAAAATATAGATGGAGAGTATAATACTCGATGTCAAACTTTGACTTTAATATACATGTGCACACACATATATTTGAACACACATATATGCACATCTGTACATACCACACACAAATAGACACGTGCAAATTGTTTTCTTTGAAATGATCATCCCAATGGAAAAGACATGGCTATAATCACAGTTCTTGCCAATTTCCTGAGCCTGATTCTTCAATGATACTTAACATAAAATCTGGCTGGATTTTGTTCTGGTTACTAGATGGAAACCTGAAAGCTCTTGGAATCTCCTGCATAATAACACTATCTTTTTATTCACAATGGATGTCTAATGACAGACCCCTAGATATTGACTCAGGATTATTCTGGCTATAATGCATAACTACAGACCAAATATATAGTTAGAGAATTAGAAGTTTAGAGCTCTGTGATATCAGCCCAATCTACTGACCTCTGGAGAGAAAGACCAGAGGCTTATCTCTACCATGTGACCAGTCACTCAATCAATCAGCAATGTATAATGAAAGGCCCATTAACAACTCTTTGCTTCACCTAAACTGGTAGTAAATTCATCAGAATGGTAAGCATACATAGGTGTGCTAGGATCATGACAGACCCTAAGGACATGGAAGTTTTGTGGTTGGGACATTCTCAGATTCCCTTCATATAATTCCTCTTGATTTGTATTCCACATAATAAAAGATTATTATAAATGTTATATTCTCCTGAGTTTTGTGAGTTGTTCTGATGCACTGTTAATTCTGGGGGGGTTAGGTGATAGTGATAACCTCCAAATGTGTAGCTAGTTGTTCCAGTTTGTGGCCCCCCCCCCAGGTTCATGTGCATATACATGGAGTTCTCAGCTGATAGTACTGTTTTGGAGGTTGTGAAACCTTTAGGGGGTTGGGCCTAGCTGTAGGAAGTAAGTCACCGGAGGGAGAGGGGCATGAAGATTATTGCCTTGCTCTGTTTGTAGCCCTGATCTCTCTACTTTTTAGTCCAACAGGATGGGAGCTGGCAGCCTCGAATTCTCACTACCACAGCTTCCCCACCATGATTATAAGAACCTCTCACACCATGAGCCGAAAGAAACCCTTCCTCCCTTACATTGTTTTTGGTCAAATATTTGTTTACAATGATGAGAAAAGTGGTTATTACAGGGCTGGAGAGATGTCTTAGCAGTTAAGGCACATGCCTGTGAAGCCTAAGGATCCCGGTTTGATTCTCCAGGTCCCAAGTAAGCCAGATACACGTGGTGGCGCATGCGTTTGGAGTTCATTTACAGTGGCTGGAGGCCCTGGCGTGCCCATTCTCACTCTCTCTCTGTGTCTCTAATGAATAAATAAATAAATAGTAATTTAAAAAGTGGTTATTACAGTTGTACAGATAGCCTTGTGAGGAATGTGAGAAGAGGGTCTTTTGGGGCATTGTGCCTTTCACCTGTGAAATGTGACCTCACTTGAGTAGTGAGGATTAAAATAGCATTACATTTAAGTTTTTAAAATTGGTGTGTATGTATGTTTTTATGTGTGTGTATGTGTGTAGGCATGTATATGATGTGTTGGGGGACATACTGATGGGTGTTAGAAGACAGCCTTAGGGTGTGTGACCTCTCCTTTTGTTGCTTAGAAGACCCACAAGCTTCAAGACTCTTCTGGCTCCACTTTCCATTTGCCTCACACTGAGGCAGGTGCATTGAGATGATAGACATGTGCACCACTTTGCATCTGGCTTCACGTGGGTGCTATGGAAGATTGAACTTGGGGTGGCAGGCTTGCCAGAGCAACTGCCTTCAATCACCGAGCCATCCATCTCCTTTGCCCACATAGCATCTAACATTCCTGTACACTTGGAGAGCCATCTCGCACTATTCCAGTAAATCCTTTTCCAATTTTCTTTCTTTCTTTCTTTCTTGCTTGCTTGCTTCCTTACTTCCTTTCTCCTTCATTCCTTTCTCTCTCTCTCTCTCTCTCTTTGTTTTTGGTTTTTCAAGGTAGAACCTTGTTCTAGACCAGGCTGACCTGGAATTCACAATGTAGTCTCCAGGTGGTCTCAAACTCTCAACAATCCTCTTACCTCTGGCTCCCAAAACCTATTGAAGGCGTGTGTCAACATTTCTGGCTCTTTTAAAAAATTTTTCTTTTGGCTTACAGTACAGTAGCATTCTATTGTTTGCATTCAACTGGAAGCATGATATATTTAAGGAAAAATAAAGCAAATCTACACTATAACTTTACTAGAAGTTGAGGGTAAGCTTTGGATGGTCATGTCATATTCTACAAACTTGTGATCAATAGTTAATAAAAAATGTCAAAAGTGGTAGGGTAATTTTGCATTTCAAAGCATAGGTAGCACATACTTGTGAATCCAAACAACCTCTTAAGAAATAACTGCGTGACATCTATCATAATTTATGCTCCAAAGGAAAGTTAGAGTCTCAGTTTTGGATGCCCCTTTCTGAAATAGATTATTTTTCTATAATTTCATATCAAACTTTTTTAAACCAACAGTATCAGTTTAAAAAATTATTTTATGTTAGCCTTAGGAACGTTACAAAGCAATGACAGAAAAGAGACATTTCTTCTTCCATATTAAAGGAGGTAAATAGACCCAGGCATGTGATTCCCAGTATCAAGATACACTTAGGTTCTTAGCTTCCTACCCAAATATATGCTCTAGTCCTTAGGGTTCAGTATAATTCTCATCCTCATAGACATGGCAACCAGTTTTGTGCTAGGAGGAAATGAGACATGAAACACATAAGAACTGAGCTCTTTATCAAAGGTCTTCTGGAAGCATCTTCAGTGACCTCCATTTACATTTTGTTCATCAGAATTGGCACCAAGGGAGTCTGAGAATGTAGTTTGTCTTTTGTTGTATCCATTACCATCACAAATAAAAATCAGAGAGGGGGAAAAGTGAATATATTGTTTTTTTATTTAAAGTCTAGTATACTATTTATAATGAAGCTTGTCAAAAAATTGCTATTTAATCTGAGACTTATTTCTGTCAACATAACTGGTGTTTAATGGATGGATACTCCATCTAGTAGCTATTTGTGCAATGGCCAAATATTATGCAAGGTGAATTTTCCTGTTTTCTTCCTTTGGTGGGCATTCATGCTCTTGAGTTGTCACTGAAAAGAAAAATTAAAATATCTGGGAGAATGGTGTTACCATTGTTATAAATGTATAGACTGAGAACTCACAACATTACCAAGTAAAAGTTAAGTGCTGAAAGTTATATTTGTATTTATGACAGTGGTTATTTTAGAAAGTCTTTGAGAAAGGAGCATGTCTGCCAAAAAGAGCCAGAGGGTAATAAGACTCACAAAGCATTGTCACAAGGATCAGAGGTTGATGTGACCTTGGGAGTGACATAGAAAGGTGTGACATACATGAAGGATGAGAGAATAAAGGGTCATAAGAAGCAAGGCTGAGGAGATGTATCTGTTTGGTAAAGTATTTGCCTCGAGAGTATGAGGAACTGAGCTGAAACCCTAGAACTCATAGTTAAAGCCAAAACAATACAATATGCCAGGTATGGTATTATGCGCTTGTAATCCCAGTGCTGGGGAGGAAGAGATAGGAGGATCCCTGTGGATCACTGGAACTCATTGTCCAACCAGTCTAGCCTAATTGAGAGATCAAGCCTCAAAAAAAAAAATTGTTCATGATATTACTGAGGAATACCTGAGGTTGTTCTCCGGCTTCCACACACAGGCACGGGCACTTGCATGCGCATTCACATACATGTGTACCCACGTGCACACACACATACACATGCCCACTTAAAAATAGAAGAAACAAGAAGAAATTCTTCATCTACAAAGTAAGCAACACTGAAGGGTAAGTTGGAAAATACAATCATAAATGCATAGGATCAGGACATGTGTCCAGAAGGAGAATGAGCAATTCAAAAAACATGGTCATATTGAGTTCAGGCAATTGAAGGAGAATTTTTTTTTCTGGAGCCAAGAGAGTGGTCTGATTTGTAGAAAAAAAAAAAAAAAAAAAAAAAAAAAAAAAAGTCCTTGATGGACCAGGTGCTTGAATCTCTGAGCAAGACAAACAAGATTGTCGCCAAGGAACAAGGCAAAATGGATTTTGAGAAAAGATAGACTATCCGGAAAGGTTGTGATGTAAGGAGCAACTGCATATTGTTTTAAAATCAATGAAGCAAATTGGGTCAAATGAGCCTGGGAACCCACAAATAAAGAAGTTCTTTTGCTCCCAGAAGGGGTGTGCCCCTTTGGCATTCTCTCAATTAGAGTTCATTTTAGTTGTTTCTTTCCTGCTTGGAAAAAAAAAATCTAAAGATAGAAATGATCAGTAGGTAGTCATTACAGAATTCCTTTATTTTATGCTGGGACTAAAGGAATAATGCTAGTTTTATCTGTTTTCAAAATGAGGATATTTGAAGTTTATTAAATATGATAATATGAGTCTTTATGTTGTAAATAAGGGAGTAATATCCCTTCCACTTTCCAAATGAACAATTTATATTGTTCCTCCTCTGGCTCATTTTTTCCTTGGTAAGTATATCTGTGCTGCTTTGAAAAATGATTAGATTTGACTTAGTGTTAATCTATTCCTGGAACACTGTTTTGACATCCAACATTTTCTTGAGCATGGACAAATCTTTTCCTCATATTTTTAAAGATTCCTTTTGATGTCAGAACTTCACAATGGCTATATCCGATTCTGTTAAACTCTGATAGGATTGGACCCAACAATTTTCATGACTTACTCCACTGAAGCTGGGAAGCAGACTTGGAATATCTTTGTCTATTCACAGCCATAAATTGGTTTCAGACTCACAGTTTTCTGGAACAGCCAAGATCACCCAAAGGATTTCAGCTATTATTGAGATTATGTAATGTATGGCAGCTGGTATTTTGAAGACAGATTCCCTTCTCAAATTCTTACTGAGAAACCTATTGGATTTGGGTATTAAAATGTAATTGCAAGTATTATTTTAATGAGGTGAAGTGACAATTACTTGAGTGTGGTGTGAACCC
The DNA here is from genome assembly GCA_036346955.1 of Dipus sagitta. NCBI lineage: Eukaryota > Metazoa > Chordata > Mammalia > Rodentia > Dipodidae > Dipus > Dipus sagitta. The sequence continues at coordinate 35,986,761 of CM070772.1, read as the reverse complement.
CTAATACACTGTGCACAAAAGCACCGATTAAATATTCCAACATGATTTAAAATAGAAGACTGAACATGAATTTAAGACCTTCTTGTTACGTATGTACCAAAACTTATCTTAATTTGATAAAAATCCATTGCACAGGAAAGACTTTCAGGAAATGTGATTAAACACCTCCATCTTCAACCATATCAATGGTTAGAGATTTTGTGAGGGAATACTTCCTTATATTTCACCTAAATCCCTATGTGGAAACTTAGGCCCACTGCTTCTTCCTCTGGCTATAGTGAAGATGCAATATAGCTGCCAAGTTCACATGACCCTTAAAGCAAAAGAGACCTACATAGTGAATTCCAGGTCAGCCTGTGCTAGGGTGAGACTGTGCCTCAAAAAAACCAAAAATGAGAGAGTGAGAGAGAGTGATAGAGAGATAGACAGACCTAGAACTTGTCTACATATGGTAGTCAGCTTTTACATCTCCTCTGATCCCTTGCAACAGTAGGAAAATATTGGGGTATTTTATCTCAATTCCTTTTTTCCCTTCGAGGTTGAATATTATCATTTTATTATATCTTTGTGGTTAAATCTTTCCACCTGTCCCTAATTACTTCCTTATGACCAATTTCCAGAGATGAAATTCCAAGGTCAAAAGAAAAGCATGTTTTTGGGCTGGGAGTAGGGCTTAGTGGTTGAGGTACTTGCCTGGAAAGCCAAAGGACCTAGGTTCAATTCCCCAAGACCCATGTAAAGTAAGATGCACAGGGTGGCACATGTGTAGTTTGTTTGCAATGCTGGAGGCCTGGGCACACCCATTCTTTCTCCTTTCTCCCTTTCTTTTCTTTTTTTCTTCTTCTTTTTTTGGGGGGGGTTTTCGAGGTAGAGTCTCACTCTAGCCCAGGCTGACCTGGAATTCACTATGGAGTATCAGGGTGGCCTCGAACTCACGGCGATCCTCCTACCTCTGCCTCCCGAGTGCTGGGATTAAAGGTGTGCGCCACCACGCTTGGCTTTCTCCCTTTCAAATAAATACATAAAAATATTTTTTAAAAGATAAGCACATTTTAAATATTTTTTTAAAATTCATGCTGCCAACTTACTCTTAGCCAAGATTACTTTCTTCATGTATCGACTGGCCACGTGGAAAGAAAAACAAAAAAACTCTTTTCACCTTCCCAATATTATATACTATCATTTTTTTCTGTGAGGTCATTTTTTTATATATTGGCCATTTGCATGTGTAATTATTTTCTCTTCCATCCTTTTGCATATTTTATGTTAATATTTCTACTATACGTCACAGTTTTAATGTAGGAAAAAAGTCAACCTTTGTTGGGAGCACATCATAAATATTTTCTTCCAGTTCTTCCTTGATGTCCATGTTCTGTCATATTTGGAACATGCGGATGGTTTTAATGTTCATGTGCTTAAATTTATTGATTGGTGACTTGTGGGTAGTAGCTGGGGCGAGTGTTTACACCCATGTAAACACCAAGCTGTGTTTTCTTTCTTTGTAGTTTCATCTTCCTGGTGGAGCAAGAGAAGAGCACAAAGAATAATCTTTGGGAAAGGGGTGTGCGTATTTGAGGGAGAAGTGTAAAGAACCACAAGGGAAAAAGAACAAAGCAACCTTGTAAGTGGAGACATTTTATGTTGTTTGAGGTGCAGCATGGAATCCAACGTGTTTGAGCCCTAGTGACTCAAGGTGGGGTTATGAGAAGGGAAGCTACATAGGAAATATGGCATGCATTACAGAGAACCTTCAGGAGACATTGAATCTTTTACTATGAGAGGTGGGAAACCATTAGATGGTATGAAGTAGAGAAGTTATATGGTCTAACTTTCATTTCAATAGAAATAAATCCTCTCTTTTCATAGTAATGTAACCAGTTGCCTTCAAATTATTTGCTAAATAATCTCATTTTGTTCTAAAAACTGAGCTCACTTTAAAATCTAACATAAATTATTAAATCTTTATATGCACCAAGAGTTAGTATATACTTGGAATTTTCATGTTGTCTGCTTCAGTTTCTTGAACTTTGCTTGCATTAATTATTGAATCTTAACATATATTTAAAACATAGTTGGGCAGATTTCTTTTTATTGCTCTTTCATTCAAAATTTATTGCCCCTTTTTGATCACTTATTTTCTCCATACAAGCTTGAATAGGCTCAAGTTTTTAAAATAAAAACCTACTGGCTTTTTGGTGGTGGAATGAATTACCCAAATTATGTTGAATGTGACTCAAAATTAGTACAATATGTCTTCCAATAATCCAAGCCCCCAAATTCTTTGCTAACATTGTATTATGCCCAAGTCTTATACACCACTTGTCATTTCTTAGTTTTATTCTTACCTTAACCTGATCGCTCTATTATAAAAAAAGTAATTTTCCCTTAATAAACTCTTACACGGACAACATGCTTTTCTGTTTCTCTGGAAAGCTTGTGTTTTGTGCTCACAATATGTATGTATAGTGGGAAGAATGAAGTCTTTGATTTTAGAAATGTCTGGATTTAAAATATTTGTTCTGCTACATGTTGCTCTGAATATTTTCTTAAAGTGTCCGCGTCTCCATATCCTCAATGATGTGATACTAGTAATCTCCTCTAGGCCTTTAATGGACACGACGAAGGTAAGTGATGTAGGCTGTAGCACAATGCCTTCACTTAACGCATTTTTTCTTTCCTGACTTGTAGTGACTAGTGTTTTCCTCTGAACCCCGTGGTCTATATTTAAACTTCCATGGCAGACTCACTGCAACACAAAAAGCAGATGACATTTCCACGAGAGACCCAACGTCTTTTGGCTCTCCAGAGCATTCGTAAGTTACTTTGTTTTCCATTTTCTCAGTCTTATATAAACCAGTCCTCTCTAAATCATTCTGGAGTGTTAATAAATAATAATGTGAAAAGTGATCTTTTGGCAACAGAAAGCAACTTCTAAATATAGGCATTCCAGTGGCCCGTCATGCCGCTTTATTCACATAAGTTTCTGTCACCAACAATGGGAGAACTAAGGGCATTTTTGTCAACAGATTTCACTGCTGTATATGAACAGCCTCGGCCTCCTGTTCTCCGTATCAGTGGCACGCAAGAGCCAAACATCTGAATGAACAAAACAAGATTTATAACGGGGCTCTGGAGTTTGGGGTATCAACTGTATGCAGGAGAGTTAACTATTAATCTTATTTAACCCAGTTGGTTTGACTCAGCCAAACCCATGTGTCAGGCTGCTCCATTTTCATCCTCTTCCAGTTGGCTGCTTCTCTTTATTGGCGCCTGCTCTTTTGTTCTCCTGCCTTCCCCTTTCCCTTCTATTATCAGGTAAGCTAATTCTCATTTGCTTGCAAAAATTTTGATGATCGGAGAAGCAAAGTCCTTTTGTGTCTAGAAAATGAACTCACTCTATAACCTCAGGTGGACATTCGTCTCTTCTGATCTGGCAGTTTCCTCTGAACAAGGCCTGGAGGGGTGTGTGATGTCTTCCCCTTCTACGTTCCTCCAGTGAGGGTCCTCCTGTTTCAGTCTCAGGAATGCCACTCCCTTGTTTTCCATTCACATTTACTATGAGATGATAATCGACAGTGTGGCCATTGCTTCATTTCTGAGGGCCGCTGGATCTCTTTAGCTGCACACTTTTTATTTATTTATTTGAGAGAACGGGGAGAGAGGCAGATAGTGAGAGAGAGAGAATGGGCCCACCAGGGCCTCCAACTGCTGCAAAAAACTCCAGGATGCATGTGCCACCTTGTGCACCTGGCTTACATGGGTCTTGGGGAAATGAACCTGGGTCCTTTGGCTTTGCAGGCAAGCACTTAATCACAAAGCCATCTTTCTAGCCCAGCTGTACACTTTTTTTTGAAAAAAAGTTATTTATTTATTTGCAATCAGAACTAGAGATAAACAGAAGAAAGAGAGAATGGACATGCATGTCAGGGCCTCTAGACACTGTAAATGAACAGTAGATGTATGTGCCACTGTGCATCTGGCTTTATGGGGGGACCGGGGAATTGAACCCAGGTCCTTAGGCTATGCAGGAAAGCATCTTAACAGCTAAACTATCTCCAACCCCCTGTATAGCTTTTTAAAAAATGTATTTTTATTTATTTACATATTTATTTGAGAGAGGGGGAGAAAGAAGCAGAGAGAGGCAGATAGAGCATGGGTGCACCAGGGCCTTCAGCCACTGCAAACAAACTCCAGATGCATGCGCCATCTTGTGCATCTGGCTTATGTGGGTCCTCGGGAATCAAATCTAGGTCCTTTGGCTTTTCAAGCATGCTCCTTAACTGCTAAACCATTTCTCCAGCCACCCTGTATACTTAAAAATGTGTTTTATTTATTTACTTGAGAGAGGAGAGAGAATGAGTACATCAAGACCTCCAGCCACTGCAAAGGAACTCCAGATGCATGCACCACTGTGCATCCATCTTTATGTGGGTACTGGGGATTGAACCTGGGTCCTTAAGTTATGCAGGCTAACACCTTAGCTGATAAGTCATCTCCTCAGCTCTTGTATCCTTTAAAAAATGTGTGTGTTGTCTAGGTGTATGTATGACTGTGAGAGCGTATGCACACGAGTGCATGTGCGTGCAGATGTTGGAGTCAATATTAGGTGTATGCCTCAATAGCTATCCAATTTGCTTGTTTAAGGCAGGACTTCTCACTGAACCCACAGCTTACCAATTTGGTGAGACTAGCTAACTAAGCCACTCGCTCTTCCTATTTCCTCTTCTCCAGCACTAGGATTACAGGCTCGTGTTATCATGCCATGCATTTTATGTTACTACTGGGGATCTGAACTCAGGTCCTCATGTTTTCATGACAACCACTTTACCCACTGAGCAATCTGCTCAGGCCAAGCTGTGCACTTTTCTCTTGTTATTACATCTCTCTTGAATTCTGTTGGTACCAAATATGTACCTGGTGGAATAATGTTAGTCTTGCATGTCCACATCATATATGATCATGTTTGTGAAATCTTCTTGACCTAGTCTACAATTATGTAATTTTCTTGCTCTGTTCCCCAGCATGTGTAGAACTCTCCCTTGTATGAACCTATGTGTACTTAGGGCTAACCATGAGCCAGGTACCAGACTAGGTATTGAGATTACAATATTAGGCAAGACAGAGAAGCTGTCAGTACACTGAGTAGAGAGACATGTAAAGTAACTATAAGTAGTGTATTGGAACAAACATGGCTGGGGGAAGCGATTATCTAGCAACTGTGGATTTCCAGTGCTCCCCAGAATGAGCCCTACAAGGTTATCGCTTCCCATGGATGGAAACTCAGTGAGAAATTACAACTTTACAAACTCATTCCCAGAGCTCAGGAGATGGCTAAGTGGTTAAAGGTGTTTGCTTACAAAGCCTGCTGGCCTGGGTTTGCTTCCTCAGCACCCTTGTAAAACCAGATGCAAAAGTGTCACATGCTAGGCAAGAGGACCTAGCACCCCATTCCCCCACCAATAATAAATTAATGCCACAGAGGAATTGATGAGATGAGCAAGAGGGCTGCTCCCATGGCAAGCCTGACCATTAGCTCCAGCGCGAAGGAGACAGACTCTGAGGATACTCAACGCATACCAAAGCAGAAATCCAGAAACTCCTGCGAGCTTATCAGTGAAGTAGATGTACGACACACCCACCACAGTTCAGGGAATTTTGCAGGAGAGAGTCAGAAAGACTGTAAGGGCATCAGGGTGGGAGGAAATATCCAGAGGCATTGCCCACCTCCCAATGACTGACTGCTGCTCTCACAACTCAAAACTCACAGCCTCATGGGGAATACCAGCAACCCCACTGAAGAGGGTTCTCAGTGGCATGGAGGCACGGAGGAGGGAAATGATGGTACCAACACCTGATGTAGCCATACAAAGTATGTTCTTTAAAAAAAAAACAAAACAAACAACAACAACAACAACAAAAAACACCACTTATTCCCAGAATCATAGATCCCCTCTCAGCTGTTATTGGAGTGCTCGTCCCGTGGTTCAGCAAATGCCTTGCTCAGTTGAAGTGCGCCCCATGGGCACTCAGAACTTTTTTTTTTTTTTTTGCCCCTTCATGGGTGGAGAAATGGGTGGGAGAGGAAAGGCTGGGCTAAGGTGCTCTGCCCACCTCTCTCCACTGCTGCATTCCACATCGTGCTATTCTCTGAGTAGTAGTGGATGCTTCAGTATGCCATTTCCTATTGCAGGCCTTGGTTTTCTGGAACCTTCCTTTCTTCTGACTCCTCAGCTTTCCGTCTTCCATTTCTTTGTCCTGGACCCACCTCGTAGCTGAGGTGTTCTCTTTCTGCTTGGGCTGACCATTCTCTGCTCTCTTAGCCCTAGAAACGTGGTGATCCTGCCAGTTAATTTCTGATAAAGTCTGTTACTAGGTGTGTAGTGTGTGTGTGTGTGTGTGTGTGTGTGTGTTTCTGAGTTTTAGGTCAGAACCTAAGAGGAATGCAAAAATGCCCTTTCTCACACTTGGTCCTAGCCAGCCCAATGGAAACGTTTTAATTTATACACTTCCTGCCCCCTCCTGTTCCAATCTCATATAAATTATTGCTTTATCTACTGATGCCAATTTCGGCAACAATGTGCTTTCATTCTCTACAGCCTCCTGTCAGCCCGTCTCACAGAAATTACTGCCAACAAGAGTGAAAGCACCAGTATGCTATCACCAAACAGTGAAGGAAAGATAGAAGACCCTCGCAGGTGTCTTTATTCATTTATTTATTTTTATTATTAGATATGGACATATTTTGTATGTAGGCATCACATGTTGGTACCATCCTTTCCCTCCTCCCTGCCCCTTTTCTGAAGAGGTCCTCCTCACCGGGGATGCAGGTCAACCCCATGGGGATTATGGGTCATGCAGGTGTCATTTTAAAGCTGCTCTCTTGACTAGAGACAGGGCGCACAGCCTGCTCTCTTCTAATAGTTCTCTCCAAAATCCTTTCTCAGTCTCCACTGTCACTTTCCTTAGTTCCTTCTAACTTCTTTGTTCTTGAGACAAATTTGCTCTGCAGTCCAGTCTGGTCTTGAATTCACTATCTTCTGACTCAGATGCCTGAGTTCTGGGGGTACAGGTGTTCACCACCACATATGGTTGGCTTCCTTCTCAGCTTTAAAAATATTCTTATTTTTATTTGTTTATTTGAGAGAGAGAAAGAGGAGAGGGAGGGGGGGGGGACAGAGAGAGAATGGGCAAGCCAGGGGCTTCCAGCCACTGCAGATGAACTCCAGATACAGGCACCACTTTTTGCATCCAGCTCATGTGGGTCCCGGGGAATTGAACTAAGATCCTTTGGCTTTGCAGGCAACTGCTTTAACTGCTAAACCGTCTCTCCAGCCCCCTTGTTAAAGACCTGCTGTCACCTCAGGGCCTGAGAAATTAACTTCCTAGGGTGTTAGTTTTCTCAAGTCTCACTTTGAGTGCATTGTTTATTATTTTTACTCCTTAGCCAAAACAGAGAGAGCTAAATATGTATGTCCTCTAAATATCCAGTTTCAAAACACTGAAGAAAGAAACAGAGAAAGACGCTAGAACTCCCATGCTCATGGATTGGAAGAACTACGGTTGTGAAAATGACCATTCTACAAAATGCCATATACAGATTCAACTCAATCCAAGTCAAACTTATAGTGCCATTCTTTACAGAAATTTTTAAAAATTCTTAAAGTTCATATGGAAACTCAAAAGACTCTGAGAAGCTAAAGCTGTTTTGAGCAAAAAGAATACTTCTGGAAGTATCACCACACCATATTTCAAGTTACACTACAGGGCCATAGTCATAAATACAACATGGTGCTGGTGCAAATGAAATTAGATGCTTCAATGAAACTAGATGCTTACCTTCCCCCTGCACAAAATCAACTTCAAATGCATCCATTTCCTCAAAGGAAAATCTGAAACTCTGAAATAACTAAAGTCAAAAGTAGAGGAAACATTTTAGCATATAGGCATAGGAAAGGACTTCTCAGATTGAATTTTGGTTACCCAGAGAAACAAGGCAAGCAACCAAAAAAAATCGGACCTCATGAAATTAAAAAGCTTCCCAACAGCAAAGGAAAGTGTCCTATGCATGAAGAGACCGCCTTCATAATGGGAGGAAACTCTTTGTTAGCTATATAACTAGAAAAGGATTTATTTATAGAATATACAAAAACTCAAAAAACTAAACATCAATAAAATGGGGGTAGGTCACGGATGAGCCTAATAATGGTACCAAACTGACTGTATTTGCTGAATACAGAACTGACTAAAAAAAAAAAAAAAAAAAAAAAAAAAAAAAAAAAAAAAACAAAAAAGCAAAGGCTAAGTAACCAAGGGTTCTTAAGCAAAACTTGTCTAATACTTCTTAAATATCTGAATTGCTTTGCTACAATTCAGAAGGCTTAAAATTGATATTGTTGTTCCTTTCTGGAGTAACTTGCTATTCCTTATATTGTCACACACAAGAAGCCTTCACTTTCCAGATCCAGCCTTTCACTTGTCTTTATCTCATCCCTTGTCCTTCCTTCAATCAGGTGTCCTCACAGGGCTGGGAGGAAGGAATGTCCAACTTGGGGTACATCTTGTCTTCAAAGTGTCTGAGGACTTAAAAGGATGGATGGTTGGAAGCTCATGGCTGATGGCTGAACAAGAGACAGTATGGTGTTCCATGAACACGTCTACAGAGATGGACATCAACTTGGAAGAGGCCTGACTTTCTCACTAAGGAGGAGGAATGACAGGCTGGAGGCTGCTGCCATCACTTTTCATTTTAATTGGACATGAAGATGTTTGATAAGATGTGTTTTGCTATTTATATACACATTTAAACCTTTAACTAAAACTAATAATGCATAATTAATCCTTCTGGAGTGGATATACTTAGATCAGGCCCAGATTTGGCTCTAAAACAAAGATAGGGAACATTGGACTGAAAAGAGGGAATAGATACGGTCTGCACAGAACACTTTTCCATATTGATTATATAAAGCATATGCACAAGTTGTAATTTTTTGTGTGTTCACACTATGATTAACCATGTACTGTATGGGTCAAAATTAATTACAACCTTTGGGGGACACGTGGCTGCAGAAGAGATGTATGGTTGTTCCTGAAAGAACTCTCCAACGTATCTTCCTGAGTTCTGTATATGCAAACCTCCTTTTACATGAGAAATGTGTGAGAACAAACCAAGACAAAACCACCTGTACAACAAGACTCACGTTAAATATTTTCAGCTGAAAATTTCAAGATACAGGTACTTATCTGGTGAAATCACTACAGCAAATTCTAACCATTCAGCAATAGCAGTTCAAAAATATTTCCAACTTAAAATTTGAATTAATAAAAGGGATGTAAGTTGTGGTCTCATTATGACATGCAATTCCAAGGAAGTATTCATAGAAGAATCATAAAGCTATAAAATCTTGCATATTAGCAGAAATAGCAGTGGTATAGCAGTAACAGAGGAAGAGGTTCCATTAAAATACTGAAAATACTGTTTGAGTTTATGACTTGAGGAAAAGGGTCCAGCATGTATCAAGTCAAGCTTTCCTGTTGAATATAGTCAATTCTGAGTGAGTGTATTAATAACTTCATCAGTGACTTGAGAAGAGCTTTCCTCATCAAAATAGTCTTACACACTCATAATTATTGCCTTATTATTCTTCTTATTTAATGTTTTATTTGGCTTTTTCAATAGTGGTATTCTTGTTACCAACCACTAAGTTTATTTGGTTAGAATATAAGGAAGAAAAGAATAACAAAAAAGAGAAAATAAAAGAAAGACTGTAAAATTTAAAAAGGAAAGAAAGAAGAAGACCCACAATGAAAATATAGGTCAGTCTCTTTTTGTCTATTTAGACAGTGACTCTTTAAACTCAGTCCACCCCAAGTGACATTTATTTTAAATTATGTTTTAGAATTACGGATGCTAGAAAGGTAGGTAAAGTGAAATTATTTTCATAGGAGGCAATATACTTGCCGCTCAACATTCCTCCATTAGAATTATAGAAAATCTCCCCACCAAAAGAAAATAATCAATGCATGTTTCCTAAAATGAGTCTGAGGGGCTTCTTTTCTATTTACTTATTTATTGATTTATAAGTGTAGTATGGGGAGATGGTGGTGGTGGTGGTATGTGTGAGGTATATGCACATGCACTCATGGGCACATGGGGCCCAGAGGAGAATATCAGGCCTTCTTCAATTGCTCAACTAGGTAGTTTCTTGAGACAGAGTTTCTCTCAATTCAGAGTTGTGGTTTTCACAAGCCTCAGAGGTTCTCATATCTCTGCAGTGTCTGCTCACTCTAGAGCTGGTGTTGTAAGCATGCATGGCCACACTCAGTAGCTTGTTGGCCCTAGGGAATCAAACTCAAGCAGTCTCAAGTCCTTATAGGCCATCATTCCCACAGGAAGGGCTCTTACAAGTGGAGTCATCTCCCAATCCTATGAGTCTATATTTAAAAACATGCATTTGAATTATAGACCCTATTCTGCTTATAATTGGAAATAAATGGGGATTTTTTTCCCTTTTTGAAAAAATAAAAATAAAAAAAAAATAAAATGAACAGCCCAATCAAAAAGTGGGCTATGAAACTGAACAGATTGTTCTCAAAAGAAGTATTATAAATGGTTAGTGGAGATCTCAAACAGTGTTTAACACCTTTACCCATCAAGGAAATTCAAACTAAAACTACTTTGAGATTCCATCTTATTCCAGTCAGAATGGCTAGCATCAGAAAAACAAATGACAATAAATGCTGGAGAGGAGGTGGAAAAAAGGAAACTCTTTCACCATTGGTGGGAGTGTAAACTGGTATAACCCCTATAGAAATCAGTGGAGAGGTTCCTTGAAAAGCTAAGGAAACTTAGCACATGACCCTCCTGGGCCTGTACCCAAGTACTCCATATCATACTACAGAGATACTTGTTCATTATGTCCATTACTACTATATTCACAATAGCTAGGAAATTGCAGGGGTGGATGGGTGAACCTTACTACTGTTGTTTTGCTAAACATATGTGATGCTAAACTGCCTTCTAAATATTGTGTTTATACTTACAGATTAGTGTTGATCTCAGTCTTGGAAAGAAAATGCTCATTGTTTGCAATTGGCTACAAAATCTCATAAGTGGTCAAAGCGCTAAAGTAGGTGACTTCTGAGTGGTCATCCCTATATGGAACATCTACATCATCATCCCTCAAGGCTCAGATAGCATCATAGAAGTGGCTGTGGAAAGAATCGAAGAGCTGGAGGATGGCAAGGAAGGATGTGGAACTCTCTTGCCTCAATATGACATAGCCATTGCACTCGTAAACTCACAGCACCCGTGGTTACCTGCACAAGATAGGCCCAGTCACTATTCTCTGGAGAGGTTGTAAGTAGCCAAAGGTTTCTGGGTTAGGGGAAATCATTCTCTTCAATGATCTATCCACTAATATGTAGGGAGAAGAAGGGACTCTCTCTCTCTCTCTCTCTCTCACACACACACACTCTCTCTCTCTCACTCTCTCTCTCTCTCCCTTTGAAGTATGTGATGCATTTGAAGTTGATTTTGTGCAGGGGCAAGATACGGATCTAATTTCATTTGTTCCAGCACCATGCTGTATTTATTACTGTGGCTCTGTAGTGTAGCTTGAAATTCTCAGAGAACAAAAGAAATTTTGGAAAAGGTCCAGTTATGTAATTATATTAGCGTGTCACTGTTAAGAAGGAATGCTGCACTTTTGGTTGGAGAATCTGTCCTATCTTTCAGATGGTGGAGAATACTGAGGAGATCCAGGATACATCAATACATCAAGAATGGAAAGCCACCTGCCTGCCACGAGATGAGAGCCATCACCTCCACCAGCTCTGCCCCTCTCTAGGAGACATTGTCGAGGTAGCAGTGATCCGAGCACTGCTCTCGTGGTTAGCTTGAGAGCCAGTTCCAGGGAGATGGTGGAAGACCCTGTGGCCACTCAAACCTCATCAAAACAGAGATGCAGAGGCTACAGAGAACTCAATACTAAATCATATCTCTGGATCCTGACATCACTGCAGGAGAGGGGCCAGAAAAGTTATAAGAGCCTCAGGATGTGTGGGAATAGCTTGAGGCACCATCTCTCCCCTCCTCACACCACAGAGGCTGACACCTTTAGGACCACACAATGATTACCAACAACCCCACCTGGGAGGACCCTCAGTAGAATCAGTGCTAGGGAGAGGGAATATGAGTGTGACCATTTTGTAGGAAATTAATAAATTTAAAACAAGAAGGAATACTCATTTCTTGTTTTCTCTTATTTCCACAGAGGTGAGATGATTTCAGTTGCCTTGTTAAAAAGCGGGAATACTTCTTTTCATCTCTCATAACCAAGAAGAATGGTGACATTAGCTCTGGGAGAATTAGAGGCAGCCTCTAGTCTATGAGCTGCATGTCATGTACAACCAGGTCAGGTTATTTACTTTGCTAAAACAAGTGTAAGACCAAGCTTATTAAATGTTGAGCTCCAGTCCTTATATGAAGCTATGCAACTGAAGGTGAGCGTTGTGAAAAAATTGGCAAGAGTAAAAGTTTCTGAATATGCAATGACTAAACATTAAGAAAAAAAATAAAATGTGTAATGAATCTGAGGTGTTTCTGACAACACTTACCTCTGTTGTATGACATGACTTTACTGAACGCCTTGAGTCTTACATGTTGTCACGTCACACAGCATCGAGAAATGTTAGACACCTCTGCTCAGATTCAAAACTGTTGTGTATTAGGAATTGCACTTTTTGCTATATGTTCAAAGTTTTACTATTTAATGGTGGAAAACAAATACTTTTAATATTTTCCTATCATTCCTCAGCAGGTCAGTATCAGATTATCTTTGGGTTATATTGTGTTAGAATGTTTGAGTTCCTCACTTGAGTTTCAGTAAAAAAATTAAAAAAAAAATCACTACATGAATTTTACCCTTGGGATTAGGACAGAATTTCAAGCAATTTCTGATGGCCCTAAACATACATGCTTCTGTGACATTCTCAAAATTGATGATTATGAAATCAATGTATCAACTCTGAAAAATGTTGAAGCAGGTCTACCTCTTATAGCATCCAATACTCAACCAAGATTTAATTCTTTACGTAAAAATTATAAAGTACATCCATCCCAGTATGCAAATTTGCCTTCATCTTTAATAGATGGCAAACATTACATGTATACCAAAGAATTGCTTTAAAGTAAATTTCTTTATGACTTATTATTAGCAAGTGTTTGATTTACATATGTATTTTATACACTTATATGTCTGGGGTTGCATAAAATATTCTTGGGCAAAAGGGTGTTGCTAGTGGAACAAAGCTTTTGAAGTTTTATTGTAGGCACTCACTTTTCCTGTGGGACCTACCTGAGTTTTAAATCCCAGAGGAGCTTCTCTCTTCCATAGTATCACTGGGGTTTTAAAGGATAACCGGAGGTAGGAAGCTCCACTGTTCTCTCCCATTGATACTAGACAGCCATCTCTAATGGTATTCTATTTGGCTCATGTCTTTTTGCTTTAAACTCCTCTTAGGCTCTTGGCTGACTAGAAGAAATGTTAATGGGCTTCTGAAACCCAGCCTTTTACATTGTAAAATGAGCTCTGCCTTTTAGCAAGTAAGGAAAAAACACCCTAACTGTTCTGCACAATAATTCAGCATCTTCCTTAACGGATTTGGAAAAAAAAAAAAAAAACCCAACAAATTTTGTTGACATTTTCTTTAGCCATAAGTTCTCTTTGAGGGATGTAATTAAAGCGTGAAGCTTAATTCAGCACACTAAGCACAGTAATGGGAACATTAGGTTTGTATCCAATGTTCAAAAAAGCTGGAGGACATTCTGGTCTGAGGGTTGACTTGGAACATGAGCACATGCATAGGAAAATACATCTGAAAGCTGCCCCACACTGTGCAGAAAGAATACAGTGTACAAACCTGTGTGGTTGTTGGAATCAGATGTCTCCCATAAACTCCTGTTTTCTGGATGGTCTCCAGCTGATGGCAATTGGGAAGATGGAGCCTTGCTGGAGGAGGAGTTTTGTTGGGGAAAACTTAGAGGTATTTTAGCCAGCTCTCACTTGCTAGAGCTGGGCTCACTCTCCTGTTTCTGTTTTCTACTGCAACGGCAGAGGTGATGTCCAGCACCCACTTATGCCATACAGTTCCCTGTCATCACAGAACTTCCCTTGAGACTGTAAGCCAAAACAAAAACATAACTTTCCTCCTTTAGTTATGGTGTCTTATACCAGCAACATGAAGGTAAGTACAATACATAGGAATGGTCACGTGCAGTCAAGCTGGTTTAGTCTAGGGGTTTTTAAGGACCCTCAAATTCCATGGTAGGTCTTGCATCTCTATACTTGGCTATACTTTATTCTTCCAGTTTTTCTTTTCTTTCAACGTCCACTTTGACAAAATAAAAAAAAATAAACATTTTTAATTAAAAAAAATACCAGCCAGGCATCATGACGTTTGCTTGTCATTCCCATGCTTGGAAGGATGAGACAGGAAGATTGCCATGAGTTACAGGCCAGCCTGGGTTACATAGTAGATTCCAAGCCATCCTGAACTATAAAATGAGGTGTTATCTTAAAAACAAATAAACGGGGCTGGAGAGATGACTTAGCTGTTAAGGCACTTGCCTGCAAGCCAAAGGACCCAGGTTCACCTCCCCAGGACCCACATAAGCCAGATGCACAAGGGGGCACATGCATCTGGAGCTTGTTTGCAGTGGCTGGAGGCCCTGGTGCACCCATTCTCTCTCTCTCTCTCTCTCTCTACCTTCCTCTTTGTCTTTTTCTGTCTCTCTCAAATAAGTAAATCAATAAACTTAAGAAAAAAAAGCCAGGTGTGATGGCACATGCCTTAAAAACCAAACAAAAAAAAAACAAATAAAAATCTCCAGGTCCCAAACAAATAATCAAAGACTCAAACAACAACAACCTCACACCCAGCTACCAACAACAAACCCCTCAAAAAAATGACTCATCTCATGAAACTCACACGTCTCACCACACTCGATCGGCTAGTTTGGGTAAAAAGTTCACTTGCTGTCAGTGCTGTTTGGGGGGTGTGTTGGGATGATGTTACCAAACTGCAGTGGCTGACTGCAGGGGAAAAGGTGAAAGGTGACGCCTGACTCTCCCTCAAAACCTTGGGGACACTGAGAAACTAAGAATGTAGATGCATGGAAGGTAAAAGTTCTTTGGCATGAGAGTGAGAATGAGAGATCTGAAAGTTGGATATGGAACTGGAGAGATAGCTCAATGGTTAAAGGTGCTTGCTTGTTTGCAAAGCCTGACAACCTGGGTTTGATGCCCTAGTAACCACATAAAGCCAGATGCACAAAGTGGCACATGCATCTGGAGTTCATTTGCAACAGCAAGAGGCCCTGGGGTGTCCATACTCTCTTTATCTCTCTCCCAAATAAATAAATATTAAAAAGTAAAAGTTGCTGGCTGGAGAGACGGTTAAGTGATGAAGGGCACTTGCCTGCCAAGCGAAAGAACCCACATAGGCCAGAGGCACAAGGTGGCGCATGCATTTGGAGTACCTTTGCAGTAGCTGGAGGCCCTGGTCTGCTCATTCTTTCCACCCCTCTCTCTCCTCACTCTCTCTCTCTTTCTCTCTCTGCCTCTTTCTGTCTCTCTCTCAAATAAATAAAATAAATTAAAAATAAAAGTTGGATATGACTTATAGTTATTAATATGAGAAAATAAGTTTTTGTCTTAGGTAAATTAAAGTACTAGGATATATAATTTAAATAGATAAAAATTATATAATCATACAAATTATCTAGAAGCCAAATTCAGGAGCAGACAAGTATTTTCTTCTATCGAGGTAATGGAGTATGGCCGTGAAAGGAACAGTGTAGAAATATGGACAAATTTAATGTCTTCCATAAATCCTCGTTTGATCTATGTGCTTGGTTACAAGACATTCTCCATTTTGGAAGATTGTTGCAATCTTCTTCATAGGTAAGGAACATATTTTTCCCCTGCACAATAATTCAATATCTCTCTCGCAGTTTGAAATAAACGGAAGCATTGTTGACATTTTCTTCGGGCAGAGGTAAAATCCATCCTACCAAACATTACTAGCTTCTGCAACGGAGAGATCTTCCTTGGAAATTGCCATCAGAAAGGGCTGCCTTTTGCTTTACAAGCAGGTCCTTTCCTTACCCCTTTAGAAACACAGCTCAGCCTTCAAGGACCATCTGAAAGTTCGGCCCTGTAGACCTGAGTCACATCAATCAATTCCTGGGAGAGGATGGGAGACACTGGGCAGCGGACCTGGGATTCTAGCACAGCCCTAGCATATATGACTCAGTTTCCAGTGACAAGAAGCTCGAAACTCCTCCATGGCAGGGCAGCTAGCTAATTAAATGTTAAAAAGGCTAATTAAATGTTAAAAGAAAAATGCTTTTCTACGAAGGAGCCCATGCTTCTTTCTAAATCCTAGTTTAATATTCGTCCTCAGAGCTCATAGCTTAGGAGAAAATTTCAGCCTCATGATCGTGGACACTTAAGCAGGTAGGATGTGATTAAGATGAAGTCTTGGCTGCATGACAAATTCCCCACTCTTTTGTGCCACATATATGCCTTAAGGGACTTGACATTTCTGTGTATTGTATATTTTCTCTACATTGATACCACGTGGTATTATCGCTGCTTCCTGTGGAGTGCCCCTGCAGATGTGAGACTGAGAAGTGAAACGTGTCAATGGTCCCAAGGTCCCCGGGGCTGCAAGGTGATGATGTCAAGGGCTTTGCACACCAGCCTGGTCTCCCTATGATGGAGGTGCTCATCCATGGAGACGGCATGATGGAAACTCAGATCTATGGATGACTTCACAGTACAGCACAGTAGCAAGCAAGTACAGAACCAAGAACTTTAGAAGGAGGGGCAAACCAAAGAACAGAAATGAACCAAGGAACTGCAGAGGAATAGGAAGGATAATGGCATAGGCATGGGTCTCAGAGGTTGGGCAACCTCTATTGTGGTTATCGTCCTGTTAAGGACACCACTTGGTTTAGAGCAAGGCACTTCTGGCCTCAGTTCCCCTGGGGGTATGTATTGACTATAGGATTCTTGAAACGTTATGTAATTCTAACACCCTAAAATTCTAATTTCTCTTTTAGTGTTCAGTATGTTAATAGATTTTATGATAGCAAAAGAAAGCTGTATCATGAATTTTGACATTCTACCATGGTTTAATATGAATAATAATCTAAAAGTGGTCAAAAGACATTTATAAATTTCTTCCGCCTTGCAAACAAACAACATGCACACTAGTTCCAAGCCTGCTTGCTTACAGAAATTAGAGGAGATCTAGACTCAACCTGCACAGAAAAACCCTTCCTTTGGTAATTATCTAAGCCCATTAGAAAGTGTCTTCCAAAAATTAAAATCTTGGTTGTTTTAATACTTACAATAGGCTTTCAATGGTTACTTCATGAATATTCTAATGTAAATAAAATGTTTTCCTTTGATTATTAAAACTACTACAAAGAAATTATGGGTGCAATCCAAAATTTCTGGGGAAAGCTCATTGCTTCTACCTGCTGAGCCACAATATGGAAAAGAGCAAAACAAATAAAAATGCAAATAGGCTCCATGGACTAACCTATAACCTCTGTATTAATTTTTAAAATATCAACATACCTGGACAAGGAATAAATTAAGGATTCATTCCATATCCCCATGAAGACAAACTTTCTAGGGAAGGGTTTTTCCTAATTAATTAAAGAGCATATATTTTGGGCAGACTGAGCATTTGGCTAGAATTCAGGGGGCCTGGGAGGTTGTGTGGAGTCTTCTATTTGTATTGTACATTACCTTCAGCTCCTGTGCCTGTCTGTACATCTGTTAAGATGGGGATAAGATGGGAGGGGGTGTTTGGAGTAGAACTCTTCCTTAGCATTTGTGAGTTCCTAGAGTTTATCCCAAGTGCCTCAAAATAAACAAAAAACTGGGATGACACTCATGTGAGCCATATGAAATTAAATTATAGATATGAAAGAGCCAAGGAATATGTGTGTCTACAGAACGCACACAATTGTTTCTGTTGCACTGAGAAACTGTCTGTGTGCAAAAGTATTATCTGTAATTTTCAGGTGTATGTATGATATTTTAGCTTGTTGACTCCCTCTCTATACCCTCATCTCACCAACTGGCCAATGCTCTGAAAACCCATAGGCCAAATGCCACGTGAAAGATTAGAGGTTGGCAAGACCTCAACGTAGGCTCAGAAACAGTCTTGGACAAGGATATGAATGGTCTTCCCAATGCAGTCTTCAGGAGCTGTGGAGTAAGGCGTCTTTCTCAAGAAATCAACATGCAGTAATGTTCGTAGAGCACAGGGTACTATGGATGTTGCCTTTTCTACTAAGGTGACCCCTTAGATGTCAAGCCTTGTCTTCACTAAGGGGCAGTGAGGGAACAGGGCGTACTTCCTTTCCTATGTGAGTAGTGGGAGAGTCAGAAGCCAGGACTGCACCCCTTCTGTCTGTACCCCAGTGGCTTCTGACTCATTTTTTCCTAGCAGGGAGGCACAGCAGGCTTGAAACCACTAGAGTTTCGTCCCTGCTCTGGCAGTACAGAGAGGTGCTTTCAACAGCATTGTCACTGGGCTCAGCTCCTACGTTCCCAGATCTCAGATGTACCACAAAGCCATGCAGAGCATACTGACAACCTGTCCTGGAATTTTGACACCACCCTCATTTAGCCAACATCCTATTCAAAAGTAGAAATACGTTTGTTTTCAATCATAATGAATATGGACTGAGCTCCCTGAAATGTGAAGTAATCAACGTAAAGTTAGGGCCAGAGGATCAGAGGCTTTGAACATTACTCTCAAGTCATCAAACTTCTCTCTGTGGAGAACGACAAGTAGCTCCATATATCAATCCATGGGAGTCAATGGTTTTTCTTGTGGGAATGTGTAGTCTACCTGGAGTCCTTATAGTATGTTACAGGTATGTACAGGTTCATGTATGTGCACATATATGTGGAGGCCAGAGGCCATGGTAGATGTCTCACCTCAGGGATATTGTCCACCTTCTAATTTTTTTTAAATTTTATTTATTTGGGAGAGAGAGGTGGGGGAATGGGCATGCCAGGGCCTCTAGCCACTGCAAGTGAACTTCAGACACATGTGCCACCAGGTACCTCTGCCTTATGTGGGTTCTGGGGTATTGAACCTACATTCTTGGGCTTTGCAGGCAAGTGCCTTAACTGCTGAGCCATCTTCCCAGTCCTCATCCACCTTCTCATGAGATGTAATCACTCATTAGCCTGGATATCAATAATTATGGTAAAGTGGTAGAGTCTCACAGATTGCCCTTTCTCTGCCACTCCAGAACTGGGATTATAAGTACATACCCCATACCCAGCATTTCTAAATGAGTATGTAGGATTGAATTTAGGTCCCCATTCATATATAGCAAGAGCTTTACTAGATATCTCCATAGCCCTACAATATTTTTTTAAATAAAGTATGTGTATAGCCAGCCTTACCTGCTTTTTGTTTTTTCACACATGGAGAATTTGGCTTCTGTTTAATTGCATCTGCAGTCTCAAAGCTCTCTATGGGATCTTTTGTAAGTGATATTAATAGTAATGGTGGTCTTTTATTAATAATGCATAATAACAACAACACTCATTAAAACGACATCGGTTATGTGATTAGAGAGATGGCTAGAGCTGTGGTTAGAAAATGGGCCAGTAGACATTAATCCTAATGAAGACATTTATTCTTTCCTTTATCAAATAGAAATAACTATGATGACTGATTAAGATCTAAAGAAAATCCTGCCACAATTGCAGGCTGGGGTTTGGTTTGTGGGAATATTCTTGGTGACACAGTATGATGGACCATCCCCAGGAGAGAAGAGAAAACAGCGGATCATTTGCATGAGGCTCTCAGGTACCCTTGGTGTTGGTTCCTCTCAGATTGTAGTTACCATCCGTAGCAGCTATGAGCAGGCACGTGGTGATTTGAATGTAAAATGTCCCCACATATCCTTCAGTGCTCTTGATTAAGCTTCCTACATATTCCCCAGCTGGAGAAGCTTTTTGGCAGAGGGATAATTAATGGAGGAGGTGTGTGGCTGAGGCCAGACCTGGAGGTTTATTAGCCTAGGCCACTGTGTGTTCAGAGCTGGCTCGCTCTGGCTCCTTCCTTTTCCCCGGATGTGACAAGATGTGATGTCCCAGCTGCCTGTTCTGCCATGCTTTCCCCACCATAATGAAATGTCCCCTGCAAGCCAAAATAAACCCTTTCCTTCCATAAACTGCATCTGGTTGGCTGTCCTTTCCTAGAGAAGTTAACTGCTATGAGTGACAACATTTTAACCCTGGTTTTGCTACATCATCTCGGATGACCACAGGACAACAGAGGCTCAGTTTCTCAAATTTGTCAAATGAAGACCACATCTATTCATAGAGGTTTTACTTACTTTGTAGAATAAAGCCTCAGTGACGTATGTTCTATAGAGTGCTTTCCCAACTTTTTCTTGAGGCACATACCTCCTTTCCTGATTCCTCACTGTCCCCAACCCTCCTTTCCAACCTTGCAGATCTCACTTATTTTTGATGCCAAGTGCTTGTTATCTTCTTAGGTACAAGGAAGTCTCTTTTGTGCACACAAGCTTAGGGTATCCACTGCCAAGCACTAGTCTGTTCCCTCTATATTTCAGAAGATAAACATGGTTCCTGAATTCATCATAAATGTTGAGGATTTGGAAAAAGGTCAGGTCACCTTTTCATCCTTTCTCTCCAGCTATTTTCTGCCTTCTAAATAGTTATATCATACCAAAATGGGCATCAATAAGTACATATTTTAAAACTCTAAATTGGGGCTGCAGATATGGTTTAGTGATTAAGGCATTTGCCTGCACAGCCAAAGGACCCAGATTCAATTCCCCAGGATCGATGTAAGCCAGGTGCACAAGGAGACGCATGCATCTGGATTTCATTTACAGTGGCTGAAGGCCCTGGTATGCCCATTCTCTCTATCTCTCTCTTTCTATTTTTCTCTCAAATAAATAAAATTAAATTAAAATATAAAAAGATTAAAAATTGAAAATAAATAAAACTCTAAATTGACACAACAATGTCATTATTTGAATAATGTAAGCTGGATCGAGGATAAATTTAGAAATATAGAAAGTAGAAATAGAAATATAGAAAACATGGTAAAATTCACGACAAAAAAGTTTAAACACTGAGCTTTCGGGCGGAGAAGACAGAAAGGAAAACAATAAAAGATTCAGGGGAGATGAGTATTGCCTAACTTTTGGGGGGGAAGTATCTTATTCATATTCCTACGTATATAAATTTGAAGACTGATAATACCTTCAGTGAAATTTTTCAAAGCAAAATACAGTCTCCTTATGTGTTTGTAAAAAAAAAATAATATTAAGCATTAGTAAAATGCAAGCTGATTTCATTTATATTTAGAGGCTTCTGGGAAATTTGTGTTTTTAATGTGTGCTCTGATCTTAATCCTGAGATTAGTTACTGTATTTATATCCATGCTGTGAGGGCATGGAGGCTGCTCCAGTAAACATGTATCTTCATCTTCACCACCACCACCACCATCATCATCATCATCACTTAATGCACTTGCTCTGGCTTTATGTGTGTGTTTTCCTCACTCTGAAACCCAGTATGTCCCTTGTGAGTTCTGTATTCCTATCTTGTATTTGGAATGGGGACTCAGAAGTGGAGACAAGAGTCTTGGAGAGAATGTTCCAGAAATCACTGTGTAAGAGTCCCACCAGCTGTAGCTTTCAGTTTAATTTCCCTTGGAAGAAGAATTCCTTGGAACTACTGCATGCAATATTTTAAAGGAAACTTCATTAATCATTACATGGCTGTTCCCGAGCCCTGGTCCCAAAGGTCTAGTAAGCTTTAAATCCCTAGTGACACCTGCTGGGCGGACCTGAGTTCCCGAGGCGGGCGGATGGGAAGCCTGCCTCTCCTTCAACAAGCGAGGTGAGGGGCTGGCTCCTCAGCTCCTAGTCAGTCTACTAATTGCTCCTACAGGTGACCTGTGCCGGAGCAGCTGAATGCGGGAGTCTCATGAGCATGATTTCCAACTTGTCTAGGCCCCAGGAAGCGGAGTTCTACTAAAGTGAGACGGAGTGGGGGTGGGTGGGAGGAAGGCGAGATCCAACACTACACACCCCCTAGCCGGGCCCCAAGTTACTAAGCGGGTTCTTTGTCTGAAAACTCTGAGGTGAAAGATGCTTCTTCCGCCGTATGTTTTGTTCAAGCACAAACCAAATTATGCTATACTTGCTTGTATCTGAACATATTGGTTTATCTTACATAGAGTTTAATTGATGCAAACTTGAACTTCAGTATGCTAGATTCTCAGGCAAAACACCATCCTGTAATTTAGATCACTGTGTTTTTATTTGAACAAAGCAAAGAAGCACAAGACAATTATATCCCTGCTTCGGCTTATCATTTTTTTCCCCCTACACTTACCGAACATTACCAAAATAATGTTTAACCTCTTGTAGTATGACCTCTCCTGTCCTTTACTGTCCAATTGCAAAATTTCTGTCTGAGCCAACATCTGCATCCTTGGCCAGATCAACTCGTGTGCAAAGTCCGTGTTAGCTGATCAAGCCTGGCTTTGTTTGCACTTATTCATTGCTCACCCAGCACTGCCTAAATGGTTTTGCATATTAACTAAGTGCACAGCAAGCTTCCTTTACCTCCTTAGAGCTCCACCCCCTCCCGCCCGCCCGCCCGGGAAATCAGCCCTGTTACTCGCCAAGGAAGCTGCCAAGAGGTTGCCATGGCAACCGTTCAGCTTTCAGCAGCTACTTTTCTGGTTTAAAGGGGAGTGGGGAAGAAGAAAAAAAAAACACACACACACACCCAACAAACAGGAGAACTAGGTGGCTGGCTTTCTGATCCGAGTTCAGATAAAGAAGGTCACAGTGATTTATAGGCACTAACTAAAATGACCTCGTGGCTTTGAGAGTCACCATCTCCAGCAGACAGACATGCTAGGAAAAGGTAAGTGCGGTGGAAGGGCAATGATTAAATTATTTGGTTGTGGTCATGAGCTGAAGCATTTCAAATTCATATCAGTCCATGTCATCTAAAACGCTATCTCATGAGTCTTTCCGTTTGCAGCCCACGCCAAACAAAGTGGATGAACTTTATAGGATCCCAAACGGAGGTGAAGAGATGCAAGAGAATAAAAGAGCCCCAGAGGGGGAAGCTGAGATCTGAAAGTCATTTTCTGAAACTTCCTCCAGCACAGAAACAATGCAGCATTCAGGCATAAGGAGTGGGATTGTGTGCGCTGCCAGGTCACGCCGCAGGCTCCAAACTCCTCCCCGAGGGTGGCTGGCAAGGTGTGCCAGGAAACAGTCTGGTTTCAGAGGAAGGGCTGGGGTCAGACCAGGAAGGGGAAAGTGTCCACAACAGAAGTTGAGAAAGCTAACACTGGTGGATTTCAGCAGTATATAGAACCATGCTACAACAGACTCTAGACTCCCAGTACTTCCCCACAGAAGAGCTAGAGACAGGGATTCTTGGCAGAAAGCTGGAAGGGTGTGGCCGTGCCAGGCTCTAAGCAATAGGGTGGGAAGTAACTTGGCGCCTGTGCCCCTTACTTCCTTCCTGTCTGTCTGTCTTTCCTCTTGGTAACACCTGCTCTCCACTGGCTAGTAACCTACCCAGAACTCTCCAGCCTTCAACCTTCTCCTGAATTATCAATTCCCTTTAACTCAAAGCACAGATGAATATATACTGCCAGAAACATCCTCATACAAGCTTCTACTTTGCGAATCTTAGTGGTTTTGTTCAGAACCCAGCAGCAGCTCTAACACTCAGATACCTTTAAAGGAATTGAATGCAACACAGAGAAGAAAAATTCCCAGAGACGCAATGGGATTGTGAGTTAAGGGGAATGAAATACCATGGTTCCTGATACTCTTGGTAGTAAGGAAAACATGATGTCTGACGTCAGCACCTATTAAGGAGGTGGCACTGCAGTAGCACAATAAGGTGTGAGAGGTTTCTTCCAAACAGAGCTGTTTTTTTTTTGTATGTCCAACTTGCTTCTGGTCTGAAATACAACTGCTTCTGCCTAACTCCAGACTGAGGAAGAGAGAATAAGTTTATAGTCAACTTTCTCTAGACTTTTCTCACTTACATTAAAAAAATATACATATTTTATTTGCAAGCAGAGAGAAGACAGCGAGAGAGAGAGAGAGAGAGACAGAGACAGAGAGAGGAAAAATGGGTGTACCAGGTCCTTTAGCTACTGAAAGGATGTCCAGATGCATGTGCCACCTTGTGCATCTGGCTTTATGTGGTCACTGGGGAATTGAGCCCAGATCATTAGGCTTTGCAGGCAAGCACCTTAACCGCTGAGCCATCTCTCCAGCTCCTCACTTGTATTTTTTTATTTGACTCTGATGAGTTAGAAATGTCTGAGGTAGGAAAGAAGAGATGGAAAATTCAAGGAAACAAACATAAATAAATATTGAAACATGAAATGACTAAAGCCGATGCATGACAAAGTGGAGTTCAGAGTTTTTGCATGGCATTGTGTCCTGAATGATCATAAATGAGAAGGGACAGTGAAATAGTTTGAAGAGGGAAAATCAACAAGACAATAGACCTGTAGAAAAAGTTGTGCCAAGTTCTAGAAAATAAGAGGACTAGATAAGATTGATGGACTGTCCCCTATGGTTGAAGCTCTCTCTCAAGTTATAACAAAGGTCCTAGAATTTAAGACGGAATCGGCCCTCACCATTGTGTGTCACTGCTGCAGCTGCAGGCTCTGACTTATATAATAGAATCCAGATACCGAATGACAGTTCCTCAGCCTACAGTAAACGCGATTAAATTATCACGTCAGCCTCAGACTCTTGAGTATTTGGACAATGCCAGAAAACCATCGTGTTAATGTGACCGGCCTGTTAGACCCCCAGACATCACAAGACAGAGGGATTTGTATTCAAGGAAATTCCTCTGTAAATGAACCGTTGGGGGCCTACCAAGTTTAGGTTCTGCAGCCCCAGTGGCCAGGAATGAGACATAGAGAAATCATAAAGGGGCAAGGAGTAAAAGAGCAAAGAGAAAATTCAGGAATTTAGTGTAACTCCATCACAGACTCCTTTCCATTCTTTTCCACTGACCTGATCTAATTCCAGAAGTGATTATCCCTGTGAAACCCTGCCACACGGGAATTTATTTTTATTTTGCCTGCTCAAAGGCAACACAGAGCCAATGTGAGAGTACATCACCTTCAGGGAAAAGACTGCAGTGTTCCTCACCGCCTCCCGCCTCCCTTCTGCGTGAAAGGTTAATTTGAATAAGGCTGCTGCTTCCACAAATAGAACAGTAATGGCACACAGAGGAGCAGCCAATGAGAATGGTTTGCAGTGACGTCATACTTATACCTGCTTCTTGTTATTTGCTGAGTAGTTACAATGTGTTCCTTGACTCTCACATTGCATTGGTTAAGAGTCCTGTCACCCTGAGTACTTCTGAAGAGTTTTAGGCGCCGCAGTTTCTTTACATGCCCAGAATGTTTTGATGTTTTTGTTTTTCACTTTCTGCACCTCAACCAACTGCTAGAAAATGAAGAACATTTTAAGTATTGTCCTGAAAACAAATATAACAACCTTTGTAACTGACACCTGACTGACAGAGCCACTAATGGTATTCTGCATAACAAAACAAAAGCAGGCTAAGAAAAAAAAAAATCTGTTTTTTAGTTCCTTTTTCTTAAAGCAATACTTGGGCAGAAGTTTTACAGATTTGACTTATGCACTGAATGAACTTGCTCAGCTCAAAACCAACGCACTTGTCGAACCGGAAACAAAGGTATTCTATTGATTTGACATTACAGTGGCATGGAGCCGTTTTCTTAAAAAGAACTAGATCTAAAATTTCCATTTGTAGGATTGAGGTCATTGGAAAAGGAAGCCGTACCTGGTTTATATTTGTCCTAAGTGGCTTTTATTTTTAAATCAGCTTTTTGTGTCTAGCCTGGGGTTTTCTCAGGAAAACCCCAGCAAGCAGGTTTGAAAACCACACTACTCTGAATGTAAGGTGAATTCATTATCCATCCATGAAGTATGAACCAACTAACTAAAGGATTCAAAGAATTATTTTGGTCAGCATGAGACATGTGTGTGATTTGGAAGGCAGATGTGAATGTTGGGGCCCCCAAGGCATTTGAGTCTGTGGTGGTGAGAGGGGTTCAGAGCACGCCTCCCAGGCAAAGTTGGATCCCCAGAGAAACAGAAGACAAAGTCTGGCGGTGCACAATCAGCTGGTGGAGCAGAGAGTGCACACAGAAGGTCAATCCATTACACTCCATGAAATGCTCCAGTGTGAAGGGCAGAACATTAAAGGGACAGTTCGATTTTAATAAGCAGAGAGAGGTAGGCAATGGTTCTTTCGTGAAATGAGAGGAGAAAGGCTGAGCATGTCTGGAACACAGATCAGAGCAGATATGTATACTTGGAAAGTGATTCAGCAAAAAAGGTACACAAATTGGCAATGGTGATATAAATTAGGAAGAAATTTAAAGTATCAGGCTGAGAAAAGAGCTCAGTCAGCAAATAGCTTGGCATACAGGTATGAAAAATATTCCTGAGTTCTATCTCCAGTACCTTTGTAAAATCTCGGCATGGTAACATGCACCTGTAATCCCAGTTCTGGGGAGGTGGAATGGAAGTAGGTGGATCCCTGAGGCTTGTTGGATGGTTTGTCTAGTCATATTGGTGAGCTCTGGTTTCAGTGAGAGACGCTATCCCAGGGAGATAAGGTGGAGAGTGATACAGGATGTCATCTGGTTTTGACCTCTGGACTCCACATGCACACGTGCACACACACATATTTGCACGTGCAACCACACACACTTGCACCCACACACATATGACATGCACATACACCTATTTGCACACCACACACACGTACACAGGGGTTGCAGTCACCTTCCTGTTGCTGACCTAACATCTGACCAGAAGCAGCTTTTAGGACGAAAGGGTTTATTTCAGGCTTTCAGATTTCAGGGGAAATGCCATAAATAGCAGAAGAAACTGGCTCACTTCCACACATTCAAGCAGAGAGACAGCACCAAATATCCAGCAAATTTGAACAGCCAGAGTTCAAACTGCTCTGAACATACCTTAGGGCTGGACTACAAGATCCTCCTGGAGTGACATACCTTTTCCCCAGCAGGACTGTAAGTTGCAAACTGAATCTTAACTAAAACAACAACAACAAAACAAACCAAAACAAAACAAAACAAAACAAAACAAGCAAAAAAAATCCTGACTCTATGGGATCATATATTCAAACCACCACAACATGCAAAAAAAAAAAAAGTACCAAACATTAAGGTTAGACACAGAATGTCCTCAGTAGGCTTGCGAGTTTGAATAATTGATCCCCAAATGATCCTCCTGTTTGGAGATGTTATGGAATCTTTAAGACATGGAGTCTGGCTGACTGACATAGGATACTACAGACTAGAGACAAGTCTTTTTTAAAGCTTTTTATTTACTTATTTGAGAGAGACAGAGGCAGAGAGAAAGAGAGAGAGAGAGAAATGGAGACTGGGCGCACCAGGGCCTACAGCCACTGCAAACAAACTCCAGATGCATACACCCCCTTGTACATCTGGCTTACATGCATAATGGGGAATAGAACCTGGGTCCTTTGGCTTTGCAGGCAAGCACCTTAACTGCTAAGTCATCTCTCCAGCCCTAGAGGAAGGTCTTTGAAGCTAAGTCACCTCCCATTCCAGGCTGGCTTTCTGTTTCCTAAAGTAATATGGAGCTCTTGCCGCTAAGGCTGGAGCTGCCTCACGAGGCCATGGCTTCCCTTCCAGGAGGATTATGTCCCCAGGTTGTGAGCTAAAATAAAACCTCTCCTCCCTTAAGATGCTCCTGTCAGTTGTTTCATCACAGTGATAAGAAAAGTAGTGAATATATCGAGCATTTTGAACACCTACATCTCTATGTAAGCAGGTATCATCCAACTGGTTTTCAAATGAAAATGTCTTTAGCTGTATACCATAAGTTATTGTCTGCAGAGACCAGTTTTAGCTTGCTGGTATAAAAATTTTATTTTCTTATGCCTTAAAGAAAGGCTTATTTAGAAGTTCTAAGGGTTTTCACATTCATCATGGCCCTTACTATGTGATAAAAGTGTGAAAAATGACAACAAAGATGACTTTTCTTCAAGATTATTTCATGAAGGCATGTTGAACTATGTCAAATGCTCTTTCTGCACCTATCAAGATAATCATGGGATTACTTTCCATAAATCTATTTAGAAGGTGTATCATTTATTGATTTGAACATGTTGAACCAACCTTGACCCCTGATATGAAAGTAACTTGGTCGTGATGTATGATCTCCTTAATATCTTTTTGAATTCAGTTTATAAATATTTTGTTGAGCAATTTTGCATTTATCAGAAAAATTGGTATGTAGTTTTTATATTTATTTGACAGAGAGACAGAGAGAGAGAGAGTTGAGAGAGAGAGAAAGAGAGACAGAGGGAGGGAGGGAGAGAGAGAGAGAAGAATGAGCATACCAAGGGCCTCTTGTCATTGCAAACAAACTCCAGATGTGGGTGCCACTTTAAACATCTTGTTTTATGTGGGTACTGGGTAATCAAACCCAGATCAGTAGGCTTTGCAAGCAACTAACTTTAACCAGTGATCAATCTCTCCAGCCTTGCCATGTAGTTTTTCTTACTGTTCTGCCTTCCTCCCGTTTTGATAATAGGGTCATACTTGCTTCATAGGAGGATCTCACTGGTGTTTTCTCCGTTTCTATTTTGTGGAGCAGTTTGAGAAGTTTGATGAAATTAGATCCCTATATCTCACCATTCATAAAAATATCATTCAAAACTAGCTCAATCACTTTAATTTAAAACCCCAAGTGCTGAAACATAAGGAATGTACCTTCAAGATATAGGTAGGATAGACAAGGGCACAGGAAATAATCTTAAGAGTTCATCAGTGGGATTATCTGAAGTCACAGCAAAGGAAACTATTAGCAGGGTGAACAGATAAACAGCTCACAGACGAGGAAAGGAAATCTTTGCCAGTTGTACTTCAGATAGGAGTTAATATCTAGAACATAGAAAGACCTGCAAATATCAAGCACCCAACACTACCCAAACAGCTAGTTAATAGACTAATGAACTGAAAAGACAGTTCTGAAAAGAAGTAGCACAAATGGCCAACAAATATTTTACAAAGTGTTTGACATCCTCAGCTACCAGAGAAATGCTAATTAAAATTATTCTGAGGTTCCTTCTCACGTCAGTCAAAACGGCTATCATCAAGAAAACAAATGACATAAAATGCCAATGAGGATGTGGGGACAGTGTAACTCTTATTCGATGCTAGTAGGAATGTAGATTTATGCAACCACTATCATGGAATTTACTATGGAGCTTCCTCTAAAAGCTAAAAATGGGGCTGCAGAGATACCTTAGTGGTTAAGATGCTTCCCTGCAAAGCCTAAGGACCCAAGTTTGACTCGGCAGAACCCACATAAGCCGGATGTACAAGGTGTTTCATGTGCTCAAAGTGGCACACTATTCTGGGGTTTGCTTGCAGTGGCTAAGGCCCTGCTATGCCATTTCTCCCTCTCTCTCTTACCTTGTCTTTCTCCCATAAATAAATAAATAAATAAATAAAAAAAAAAAAAAAATATATATATATATATATATATATATATATATGTGTGTGTGTGTGTGTGTGTGTGTGTGTGTGTGTGTGTGTGTGTACAGCTAATGACTGACCATATGACCCACCTAGGGACTTTAGTTTAACATATACTACAGAAATCCTTGCCCATTCATGTTAATAGCTCTACTATTCACGATAGCTAGAAAATGGAGTCAGCCCAGATATCCATCAGCAGATGAACTGATAATGAAAATATGGTACATATACATAATGGAATTTTATGTAGCCATAATGAAAAATGAAATTAAGAAACTTGCAATAAAATGGATGGGTTTGTAAATTATTGCATTCAGTCACGTAACTCAGACCCCAAAACCAAATACTGCATGGACTTTCTCATATGTGGAGCCTAGCTTTAATTTTTATATATGCAGGCATATAAGTATTTATATGTGTGGGCATATTTATGTATGTGGGTATAGGACATGAAAATAGCAAGAGAACCATAACACATTAAAAGGAGGTAATAGGAAAGTGGAGAGAAAATATAAGAGAATCCATGTGATAGTGAAGTGGAAAGTGAGGGTTAAAAGGTGCCTGTGGGGAGAAAAGGAGGAGAACAGAAGTCAGGGAGGGGTATCAACCAAAAGGAAATATGTGTGGAACATACGAAACCCATTACTTTTATGCTAATTAAAAATACAAAAATTGGAGCTGGGACAGTGGCGCAACAGTTAAAGATGCTTGCTTGCAAAGCCTTCAGGACTGGGTTTGACTCCCCAGTACCCACATAAAGCCAGATGCAGTAAGTGGGGCATGCACCTGGAGTTTGTTTGCAGTGGCAAGATGCCCGGGCATGCCCATATGCACTCTCTTTCTCCCTACAAATAAATAAAATATTTTTAAAATATCCAAACATCGGGCTGGAGAGATGGCTTAGCGGTTAAGCGCTTGCCTGTGAAGCCTAAGGACCCTGGTTCGAGGCTCGATTCCCCAGAACCCACGTTAGCCAGATGCACAAGGGGGCGCACGCATCTGGAATTCATTTGCAGTGGCTGGAGGCCCTGGCGTGCCCATTCTCTCTCTCTCTCTGCCTCTTTCTCTCTGTCTGTCACTCTCAAATAAATAAATAAACAAAAAAATTATAAAAAATAAAATAAAATAAAATAAAATATCCAAACATTGAAAAAAAAAGAACTTTAATTGTGGTAAAGAGGAAAGAATAAAATTCTACCATTCTGTTAAATTTAGAAAGACATAA
Organism: Dipus sagitta; assembly: GCA_036346955.1. Lineage (NCBI taxonomy): Eukaryota > Metazoa > Chordata > Mammalia > Rodentia > Dipodidae > Dipus > Dipus sagitta. The sequence continues at coordinate 35,955,815 of CM070772.1, read as the reverse complement.
ACCCACATCTACTGTACCGGAATTTCACAGGACTTCCCCTAGCAAAGCGCACACACATTTTGACTCAAAAGATTTGCAATTATATTAGCAGTATTGAGGGGAGGATGATGGAGGCTTGCCTAACCTAACACTATTGAGGTGAGTGTAACAGAGATCTGCCCGACTGAATAGAATTGAAGTGAGTATAATAGCCTCAGGTATCAGTCTGTCTTGTGTTCCACTCTTGACTGTAGCGCTTAGTAGCTCTAACCTTGGCTGTGTTTCATATCTCTGAGCTTTAGTTTTTGAAGGATTATAATGATGCTCACGTATGGGAATATTGTGAGGATCAGACTGAGCAATGTGAACATGCTTCATGGGTATAGTGCCTCTCTCAGCAAATGAAGGATTTTTTTGTTATTGTAACCTTATTAACTGAAGGGTCTTTAATGGCTGGTATGGTTTGCTTCCAGCCTGGCCTTCTTTACATCTTCCTTATTCAATTGCTGCCATGTTGACCTTCTTGATGCTTCCCAAACAGGCTGATGTACTCGTGCCAGAACGACTTGGTTTAGGCAGTCATTTTTTAGTGGAATTCAATGCTAGGTAGAACTCTGACTTTCCACCTAATACAAAACCTTTAACACTTTCTTTTCTTCTCACTCCATTCTATGCTTTCTCATTGTCTCCTGACATTGCTTTGTGGTTGGTGTTTGGATTTCATCATTTTCTATTCTGCTCAGTTAAGTGTTAGGCTCCTATGAGCAGTGGCTTTGTTGACCTCTGGTCCTCAGAGCTTAGAAAAGTGCTTGAACATAGTAAGCTTTCAGGAATTGTTGTTAGTAAACGACGGTGATGACAGCATTGGGAATTTCTTCAGGTCAGTAGAAACATGCATGTGTCACAATGACCAAAGAGGGGATCAAAAATGTCCTGCCGTGTTCTGATGTTTAAGATGAATGTAAGCTTTTCTCATTAAGCTAAAGGGAAATATGTCAATTTTCCAAGCACAGGTAGATGATCAAATTACAAGGCAAGGAGAATATACAGTCCCTATGTTCTTTACATAAAGAATAAGTGTTCCTCAGGGTAGATGAGGTAGGGGAAGCTAGGCCAGTGCTATAGGTAGGATTCCAGGGTGAGTCCTGGGTGGGATTATTACCTGGTTATCCCATTATAAGGTTTACATGTTTTGTTTTGTTTTGTTTTTCTCCACTCTGAAAATTTCTCTTGGTACCTCTGATTCTCATGAATCATTAGGTATATAATCTAGAGGCTTGGGATCAATAACAATTAGGAAGTAGAATAGTCAATCCAGAAATTAATAGTAAGTTCAAAATACAAGACCTACATTCTCAACCATGCACACACCTATACACACATTGGAATTCAGTGGACTTAGTCAAGGCTCAAAGAGTCTTTCAAGATTTTCCTCTGTCACTTTCTCCATCGTGATGATGAAAAACATTTTTTCAGATTTCTATTTCCCAAGTAGCTGAAGGATAATAGAAGATGGTATAGGGCTTATGTAAGCATTATCCACGCTGGCATTCCAAATGAGAAGTTCACGTGGTACCTAATCATTTGGATCCAGCTTGGCTTTGGCAGTCTTCTATAAATTACTGAATGTGGAGGAGTGTCAGCCATTTATATCAGAGCCACGTCAACACCTATGGATGCTTCTGCTTCTAGAAACTCCCTTCCTTCCTCTCTCTCAGTACTGGAGGGGGAACCCAGGGCCTTGCACAGGATAGGTAAGCACACTACCATTGAGCTACATGCCCTGCCCTGGATACTTCTTAACATAGCAGAAATAAACAGAGATCAAATCATGACTGATCGGAAGGCTCTGGAAAGCTTATGAATTCATCATCAGTTTTGGACTTAAGAGTCCATTTGTAAATGTAATTGGCCACCTTCTGATACCCTCCTATTTCATGTCCCTCAAATTTAGTTTTAGCTTAGTTTTACTTACACTTTGAAGTGCTCATCCTGCAATCATGGGGATCTTGTTAAAATATACACTATTTTTAGAAGTCTACAGTGAAGGGCATCTGTTGTTTCCAACAGCCTTCCAGGTGGAGCCACATGATGGTCTATTTTCTGCCCTCTGGGTGGAACAGACCACCTGTGCCTCACTTTGGTTTAGCATAAAGATTTTGAATGAGGGCCCTCATTATACTCTTTCACACATCCCATGGTATCTGATGTCGGACGCTTTACTGTGAGATATGGTCATGTCCAACATTTAACCAAGCCTCTTTTGAGTGTCTCTAAGAAAGTCTGCCCCATTTCTCCCCTCAGCAGCTGACTTAGCTGTGGCCTTCCTTATCTGTTTCTGAAAAGCAACAACAACATCTCTCCCACACCCTCATCTTACTCCCTCCAGTTTATTATCTTATATCCTGTTACCTTACTTTCCTTTGAAAAATGTTTGTGATTAGGTCATTCCCCCTATTAAAGCTCTTTGATGATTCCCTTGCTTAAAATAGAGGTTGGGTTGGCATATAGGCTCTGTGGCCTGACATGCTTGGGTTGGAATCCAAACTGCTCCAATTTCTTTATATGTGAGCTTAGACATGTTGCTTCACTTGCCAGAGATGCACGTTTTCCTTCTCTGCAAGATGGAGATGCTATTTCTTATTTCGGAGTGTTGCAGTATGATTTGGATGAGCAAAGTAGCTACATTGCCTAGTCCTATGTCAGCCAAACCAAGTGTTGTGTAACGTTATCTCCCTCCCCTTTCCTTTCCAATCTGACCAATTTAGCTTTGCGATCTTCATAGTGCGGTAGCTCTTTTGCACACACGACTTCTTGGGGAACTCAGAACCTCTCATTTCTTGATTCATGTACTGTATGATCCCCTTGTTCTCCACCCAGTGGATCTTCTCGGATTTGGCGTCTCCCCTCCCTGTCTAAAGAAGACCACATTTGTACTGGGCAGCATTTGCTGCTCATTTCTTGTCCCCCCTCCCAAAAATGACTGTGATCAGTCGTTTCTCTCATAGAATATACACGCTATGTGATGAGCCTTGTGACCATGGCCCCAACCTGACTTTGGAGTAGACTTTCCCTTATTGACAATCCTTTGTGATCCCAGAATTCATAAGAGGAATGAATATGATATGCAGTTTTGAAAAAAAGGAAGCTGAAAATTATATTGAAGAAACTATATGTAGAGAACAATAATGTTGAAAGCATTCCTATAACTGTAAAGCATTCCTAGATGTTTGGAGTACAATTCTCTGTTTTCTAGTAAATTATAATTACCTTTTGTGACACTTTTTTTTCTTCTTCTTTCTGTCTTTTGAGGTAGGGTCTCACTCTAGCCCAGGCTGACCTAGAATTCATTATGTAGTCTCAAGATGGCCTCAAACTCATAGCAATCCTCCTACCTCTGCCTCCCACTTGCTGGGATTGAAGACGTGCACCACCATGCTCATCTTTCTTCTTGTTTTTAATATTTTTATTTTCGACATAGAGTCTCATTCTAGCCCAGGCTGACCTGGACGTCGCTATGGAGTCTCAGGGTGGCCTTGAACTCATGGTGATCATCCTACCTCTGCCTCCCCAGAGTGCTGGGATTAAAGGCATGTGCCACGATGCCTGGCTTCTTTTTTCACTTTTTATAAACCACTTCATCTTATTCCCGCAACTATCCTCTGTGGTAGGTATTAAAACCCCCACTTCACAGACTGATACGCTGATGATCAGAAAAGTTAAACATCATGGTTATGAATGTGTAATTGCTTATGCATACATCTTTCCTACGCCAATGCTGACCTTCTGTACAGTATTATTTTATGCAATTCATTGCTCAACTTTCTTTCAAATTCTACTTAAATATATATTAAAAGCCTGGTTAGAGATCATTGCACATAATGAAAATTTTTGAGAGAGTCACATATTTAAGTGATTTAGAGATAGTAAGTAGAGAAATTACAACTCAGACTTATACAAGTCTAAGTTCTACACATCTTGTAAATTCTTTTATTTTTCACTCATCATCTATTTTGAAGAAGTCATGAGGCAAACTGCTTCTGATGCAAACCCATTTCAGTGGTACAGTTTTAACGTTTAAATTTACTTTTCTTTTTCATTACATAATAGTTTCATAGGAGCTCCTTTCCAACTAATTTTCTTGACTGAAGCATGCAGGAGAGCTCATTCCTCTAGTGTGAAAAAGAAATTAAGCTAAAACCAAGGCAAACACTGCAAACCCAGCATATTGCCCCGCCCTGAGAAGTGTTATTCGTAAGAATTCTGCCAGGGTATTTTCAGCAGGGAATTTCTGTCCACACAAGTCTATTGATACTGGACATAATCTTGCAATCACATTTTCAATCAATGGCATATTTTAGCAGGTAAAGCACTTGTGATCCCAAATATATTGAGAGCTCTGGGTAAGTCACCATAAACTGTTAGAAAAGTTTTCAAAGGGAACTCTAGGAAAACAGGTTTAGGATCCATCATCCATCCATTCATTCATCCATCAAGCCACTATTTTATCAGCCTCTTGAAAACTTCTCAAACCTACACATAGCTGGTAATCTAGCAGCTCTGTAGGATTTCAGTATCTGTTGAACATGGAGAGGTCTGGGATATGACAGAGTACTGGAAACAGAAACTTGCTTCCTAGGAAAAGCTTAAGTAGGCCTAACTAGTCAGGTTTTTTCCAAGTAGACTTCCTGGAGCGCTAATTCTATGGCTATTAAGATATGTCTGGTGAAAAAAATCAATGTTTTAAGGGCTCATTCACAGAAACACTGAGTTTAAAAAGCCAACGTTTCTTTGCTACTGGATTACAACTCTCAAGGGAAAGTGTAGTTGCTTTTTCTTTGTTGTTAAGAAAGCATCCCATAGGAACTTATCTGTAGGGTAGAAGACAGAAAGCTGATGTGTTTCTAGACACAATGGAGCTAAACGCAACTGTAGCTTCCACCAGCGGCTTTCCTTACGTTTTTGTCTAGCTGGAAGCTAGCATCCTACTCACTGGTACAGATATGTGGCAACCTTATGCACACTATATAGCCAAAGTAGTAAAAAAGGAATCCTATCTTAAATATATGAAGAGATAAAGATAACTAAAATTGTGGTATGGCCCATCATGTAGAGAAATCTCTATAATTATATAGAGAAAAGTGAAGAGTAAAAGAAAAATTCTGCATAGAACCTTAAACACATTAAAAGCTGAATAAGTTCTTTTGGGTAAGTTTGACATTTTATGTTTTCTCCACAGTGTTGCTAAGAACACCATTAATTTTCAAGCAGTATCCAATTATCACACATCATAATAAACACTGATGGAACCAAGAGAATTAAACTTTTATGTAGTCAGATGTCTGTGTTAATTTAGAAAACAGATCAAGGGGTCTCTGTTACTGTGTCTTCCTGGTCTCAATGTTTTCACTTGGCTTGTAGCTACCTCTGCAGTGTGGTCAAGAGAGAAGAGATTAAATGCAGTCTACTCTTTTAGTAGCAGAGGCAGCCAGTAAGGTTGCAAGCTCAAAATTGTCCCAAAGTCCTGGTTTTGTTAAGTTGTTGGTAAAAGTTTCCCCTCTCTTTGCAGATACCTGAGGGTCAACTGTGAAAGTAAGTAGCGGTAGCATTGCAGGGTCTGAATGCCTTCCTAATTTGCCTGAAAGACATTGGGAGTAATGAATTGTGCCACCAAGAAAAGAAAAAGGACATTACCTTGTATTTAGAGGTAGATATATAGTTTAAATTTGTGCAGATATCATCCACTCTTTCTACATTTGGCAGGGGAATATCTTCTTAATTAACAGGTAGTTCCTCAGCTGTAATAGCTATGTTTCAAGTGCACTACAGCCACATGTGACTACTGGTTTCTTTATGGAACTGGGCCACTGGAGATCATCTCTATCGGTGTGACAATTGTGTTTATATACAGGTTTCAGACCTATGTGGGAATTGCAAATAGGTAAAAGAAGAGACACAAAAATGGTGAGCTTTTATTACTCAGTAGTAGTTTGTGAGGTCACAGAGGACAGCAAAGTATAATGCCCTGAATTCTTAGGAAGTTTTGAGCTCTCTATAAAATAAATTTTATGCTTAAGAATATGAAATGATAACATTGTAGAAACATAGGAACAAGCAGGCTAGCCTTTATCTCACTACTGAACATGTTTCTACTTCTCAAATTAGTGCTGTTAAGGAAGGAAAGGGGCCAGCTTATTTTACAGCATTTCTTTTGCATGACTAATTGAAACCAGGAACTCCTGTACTCGTGGGTCAAAAAACTTTACTCCACATGAGGTCTGCAGTGTTTATCCAAGGACTAGAGTTGGAGCAACCTGAAAGAGAAGGCTGCCCAGCAAGGAAAGAAAAGTTGGTGTAGATAACAAGAGTAGGGCCAGGACAGATGAAGGCAGTGAGATCAGCTGAGAGTATCCGCTGCTTGGCTTCGAGGGCCATTCTCAGAGATGAGAATGAGAATGGGGGAAATATTAGCAGGAAGTAGAGTCCCTGGGGTATATGCCCAGGATTAGAGTACCTGGGTCATCTGCTAGTTCTATTTCTATTTCTGTGAGTGACTTTCACAATGAATTCAATAGTGGCTGACATAGTTTACACTCCCACCATCACTGGTATATATAAATGCAACTGATTTTTGTATGTTGATTTCTGTATCCTGATGCTTTATTGAAAGTAATTATCAGATTCAAAATTTTTTTTTTTTTTTGGTGAAGTCCAGGAAGCCTTTTAAGTACTTGAATCGTGTCACCATGCAAATAAAAACAGTTTGAATTCTTTTCAAATTTTATCCCTTTTATATTGTTTTCTTGTCTTATTGCTCAAGCTTAAACTGCAAGTGCTATCTTGAGTAGACATGGAAGTTGTGAATATCCTTTTCTAACTGCCAGTATTAGGGAAAATAATTTTCCTTCATTTAATATATTGTTGGCCACAGGTTGTCATAAGGAGTCTTTACTAGGTTGAAATAGATTTCATTATTCCTAGTTTCTTCAGGACATGAGGGAGACCTGTTGAACTTACCAACTGTCCCTCTGCAACTCTCAAACTGATCATATAATTTCTATCTTTGTCTATTAACATGTCTATTACATTAATAGATTTAGCGTATTTTCTTTATCCATTTGTGCATCGATAGACACTTAGGTTGTTTCCATATCTTCCTATCATAAATATGACCACAATAAACACATTAATGTACACACCTCATGTTTTTTTCAGAAACACCTATGCAATAGTAGAGTGGCAGGATGATATGGTCATTTTATTTTCTAGATTTAAAAATTCCAGACTGTCTGATAGCATAGTTGGAACTAATATATAAAACATATTAAGTGAGGTAACCAAAGCTTAGAAAGACAAATACTGTATGTTCTTTGTCATATGTGGAACATAACTAGATACTCACTGTTAATTATGTGTATCCAGGTGAGAGTTAATGTGGGTAAAGGACAGCAAACTATAAAGGGGCTCATTACACTGGAAAATAGGCTTTAAGGGGGGGTGGGTACATCAGCTATAAAAGTAGAAGGGGGAATGCTAGGGGCCAAAGAGTACAGTGGGCAAGGAGACAAAGAGATGGGGAAGTGAGAAGTTTTTGGAGAATCAACTAAAACAAACTAGATTCTAAAATGTTGCTTTGTAAGCTAATTCTCAAAAGAAAATGAAGTTTTAATAAAATGGGAATATTCCATATGTGTACAACTGAATACTCTTGTTCACTCTATGAGAATGAAATCATATCACATATTCAGCAATCCAGGGATGCTATAGTAAGTGAATAACCAGGCACATAAGGACAAATGTTGTATGAGCTCAGTCAGGTATGGGATTCAGAGGAGCTGATCTCACAGAAGAAGAGAGTAAAACAGTGATTACCAAGGGTGCAAGAGGGAGGAACAAGATGGTCCAACATGAGATTGATCAATGTAAGAACAGTCCAGTTATATAGGAGGAATAATTCTGGTATTTTTTTACATAGTAGGATGTTATGGTTAACAATATGGTACTTGATAAATCAAAACAGCTGGAAGTATGTTGGGCAGATGACTCAGTGGGTAAGAATGCTTTAGGCACAAGCATAAAGGCCTAAGTTTGATTCTTAGCACCCACCACAGAAATCCAGGTGTGATCACACATGCCGGTAGCTCCAATGCTTGGAAAGGTGGACGCTGACAGATTAGCCAGTTGAAGCAGTGTAAACTCCTGGTCAGTGAGAGACTTTGTCTCAAGGAAATAAAATGGAAGAGTGGTAGATGGATGGCTTCCTCTGGCCTCGGCACACATTGTGGACAGAGTTTGCACTATGTATTATATGTGCATACATACGTACATTGGATACACACACACACCCACATGTCATATAGTATTACTTTCTCTCTCAAGCACAAAATACCTTGAAGTGAAAAATTCAAATTTTCTATGTACAAGGAAATGATGAATGAGGCAATTGGTAGGCTAAATATTCTCATTGGATTATTATACAAAATATACTTATATTAAGACAGCACACTGCAACCTATAAATATGTAATTCCTAAGGACTAATTAAAAAAAAGAAAGAATAATGAAAAAAGGGAGAGAGAGCTTTTGGTGCTGTGACCAAACAAACTTTGGGATGAAAACAATAAAGAAAATTATTGGGTCATAGTTTATGCTAAAGAAAGATGAGTAACCACTGTGTATTTTTTTTTCTTTTAGTTCTTAAGCAAGGACATGAGAGGGGCAAAGGGCAATATGTATAATAAAAGGGTCATACTTATAAAATGTCACTCACATCAATGTGCAATTATAAATGTGAAAACTTTTCAGATTAATATCTTAATGTTACATATGTATAATTATTTCTTCACTGATTTAAGACTTAGGAGCAAAGTTAAATATGATCTTTCTGTGGAGACACAAAATGAAGAGGGCTTAGAAATATAACATTATCTGTTTGAAATTTGGTGGTTCATTATTCAACAAATACTTGCTGAGTCTCTTTTGTGCCAGGCATCACTTTAGACATTGAGGGAGGGAAAAGGGAATGGTGTCAAATTCATCCTGTTATTGGATCTTGCCTTCTAATGGGAAGACAGATAGTAAACCAATCAACAAATAAATGGGATATCAGATATTCTTCTGTATTCTAGAGTAAACAAAGAAGGTTACTGTGAACTAAGAACATGGGAGATCCCAAGTGCTTTTGACTGATCAGGAGGCTGCTGTATTATATAACCTTGGGAAGGCCTCACTGAAAAGAAGGCATTTGAGCACAAGTATGAAAGAAGTACAGGAGCCTAAATGGGGTGCAAAGGTCCCCAGGCTGATGCATGCCTGGATTAGCCATCTGATAACCATATGGAGTTGCATGGGGCTGAAATTTTGTGATTGAAAAAAGAGGAAAGATGCTAACGTCTTACCAAACAAAGGAGCAGAGCGCAAATGGAAACCTGAGGTTTGGAGAGGGAAATGATATTCCATGAAGGAGACGGAAAGACACTGGAAAATTCAGAGCAGAAGAGCAATGTGATCTGGCCCAGGCCTTCCATATAACTGCCTTTGCCCCAACTTCTTTGTAATATCACTGAATGCTCCACCCGCAAATGAAAATGGAAATATACAAATGTATTAACTCTTAAGGCATTTTTTTTATTCCAAATTTTGGACATATTTAATTAATTGTAGAATTTCTATTGCAGTCTCTATGTAACAGTGGTTTGTTTTCTGACTATATAGTAATTATTATCAGAAGCACATGGATCTCGATTTCTCTACATCTCTGAATATTTGCCTTATTTTTAATAATCTACCCCAATTTTAACCTTGGTAAGGTCAATTTTGAAAAGAAACAGCATAGACAATTTTGGATATGAATTTTCAGCAGATTTGTATGTTCTGGTTAGTTCCACATTGCTGGGATGAACATCCAAGCAGACACAGTTTATGGGTGGAATGAGTTTTTTCAGCTTGCAACTACAAGAATTCCATCATTGGTGGAAGAAGCTGGCTCTCATTCATAGTTCCAAGAAGAGTGAACCACCAAAGAGCCAGCACCACAAGCAAGAATGAATCATCAGGGGTCAAACTGATCTCTCCACACTTTTGGGCTAGAATTCAGATCTATCACCAAACCCACCTTAACGCTAGATGCCAGGATCCACCCCTCCAGTGAGACCTCCTCCAGCCAGCTAGCTGGAGACTCAAGAATCAAGTTACAAGTTTAATTTTAATAAAACAAGTGAGTCTATGGGATCATACATCTACACTATCACATTCAAACTACTACAGTGTACTAGGTGGTAGAATTCAAAAACCATATATTAGAAGTCTTATTTTCTACTTATTTTATTTTTGATGGTCAAGTGTGATTGAGCAAAGGAAGTTCCCATAACCACTTCAAACCCTATCTATACCTCTTTTTCTTCCTTTCTCACCATTCAGGAGAAGTGAAAGGCAATGTGAAGAAGAAAGAGGAAGAGAAGCTACAAGAACTTCAGAAAGAAGTGGACAGGTACAGAAAAGCTTTCTCACTTCTCCTTTCCCAGCCTTGCAGGTATAAAAGCTGAGTCCCTACATGCAAAAAAGTGTCTCTCATTGAAAAAAAGTAATTTCAGGAAAGGAAATTACATTTGATCCAATGAGAAGAGCATACTGTCGGTCATTTAAAAGTAGAAATCATTTCATAAAATTAAATGACAAATATGATATAAAAATTTTTTAAAATTGGTTTTAGAATGAAAGAAGACATTTGAAGAGGAAGGTAATAAATAATGGGTTATCTTATCATCCTAAAGAAATATTTATTTCTTCAAATATCTATTGCCTTTCCTAAGAAGCACATCTATTTCTCTGTGTTATGGATTGTTCTTGTTTGCTGGCCTGTGACTTTCTTTGTATGTACAGAGTAGGCATCATATAAATGGCATGAACAAAAGTGAGGTTTTTAAATGCACTCTCCAAGGTCTTAAGTTCTAAAGGTAGTGAGAAATGAGGACGAAAATGTGAAATTCATGTATAAAGGGAAGGAGGTGGATGTGGACATGTGGCTGTGTTTGTTTCTCTTTGTGGCTCATCCTGAGATGGCTTCATTTCAGAGGGAAGTCCTCTATCCTCTCGTGTCTGCATTGTAAATTGGTCACTGCAAGTGTGAGGAGTGGAAGATATTATTTCCATATCTAGATAGCATTTCATATACGTAGTTTCATGAAATTCATCCTTGTAGGTTAAGATTCATTCTATGTTTCAATGATAATGTTTAAGAAAATTAAATTTAAAATATTTTAACAATCATGCATAGTAAAGTGATGTAGGTTGTAGGGCTAAGGAGATGGGTCAGTCATTAAGAGTACTTGTTGCTTAAGCATGAAGACCTTTGAGGCTATAGAACCCAAAGTTCAGTTCCCCAGAACTCATGTAGAAAAAAATAGGGGCACTGGAGAGATGGCTTAGAGCTTAAGCACTTGCTTGTGAAGCCTAAGGACCCTGGTTAGAGGCTTGATTCCCCAGTACCCATGAAAGCCAGATGCACAAGTGGCACATGCATCTGGAGTTTATTTGCAGTGGCTGAAGGCCCTGGTGTGCCCATTTTTTCCTCTCTCTCTCTCTCAATCTCTCTGCCTGTTGCTCTCAAATAAATAATTAAAAATAAGCAAAAATTTTTAAAAAGTGGGTATGGCCACACGTGTCAGTAAGCCCAATGTGGGGTGGGGAAGTAGAGACCTGAAAATTGAAGGAGACCCCGTGTAAAGGGAGTATCCAGATGAACATTGAGAGAAGGACTCATGTGAACATTTGCACACACATTTGCATTCCTCATGAATCATGCATACCATACCACACATATGCTACACACACACATTCATGCAAGTTTTAGAATTAGCTCTGGAAATAGGGATGCAGACAGTCAATTGTCGGGCTGGAGAGATGGCTTAGTGGTTAAGTGCTTGCCTGTGAAGTCTAAGGACCCTGGTTCAAGGCTTGATTCCCCAGGACCCATGTAAGCCAGATGCCCAAGATAGCACATGCATCTGGAGTTTGTTTGCAGTGGGCTAGAGGCCCTGGAACACCTATTTTCTCTCTCTCTCTCTGTTTCTCTCAAATAAATAAATAAAAATTAAATAAAAAAGAAAGTCAATTGTTTCCTGGCATTGAAATGAAAAAAAAAAAATTAGGCACTCCTTGAGTCTTTTTTTTTTTTTTTTTTTTAAGGTAGGGTCTCACTCTAGCCTAGGCTGACCTGGAATTCCCTATGTAATCTCATGCTGGCCTGAAACTCATGGCAATCCTTCTACCTTCTGGAGTACTGGGATTAATGACACATGCTACTACATCCTGCCTACTCCTTGAGTCTTATGGTCACTGCTTCTCTGTATAGTTACACTTCCATGTTGACATTAACAAATAGTGAACTTCCTGGGATGTGATTCAGGTGTCTTGATGAGAAAATTGGCATCAGGTTTTATATGTCACAGATGCTCTGTTGCTTTTCTAAGTGGTAGTTTCCCTCAGTGTGTGTATGTGTATAGTATGCATGTGCATCTATGTGTTCTAATGTATGTGGGGGCACCTGTGTATGTGAGTGCACATGTACCTGTGTGCACTTACATAAGCAGACCAGAGATAGAGGTCAGGTGTCTTTTTCAATCTCTTTTCACTTTTTTTTTTGAGAAAGGATCTCTCACTGGACCCAGAGCTCACCAATCCTACTAGACACAGTAGCTATCAAGTTGTTGCAGTCAAGTTTGCATTGTTTGCATAAAACACCCTACCAAGACCATCTTGTGAGAAAAAAAGGGTTTATTTTGGCTTACAGACTCAAAAGGAAGTGCCATGATGGTAGAGAAAAATAATAGCATGAACAGAGAGTGGACATCACTTACTGGCCAACTCCAAATGGAAAACAGCAACATGAGAGTGTGCTAAACATCGGCAAGAGGAAGCTGGCTATAACACCCATAAGCCTGACCCCAATAATACACTGCCTTCAGGTGGCTTTAATTCCAAAATAGCCATCAGCTGGTGACCTAGCACTCAGAAACTTAAGTTTATGAGGGGCACATGAATCATACCACCACACAAGTCCTGGGCATTCTCCTGTCTCTGCCTCCCTAGCACTGGAATTATAGGCATTTCTATGCAATGAAACCCTGCAAAAGTTCTCAGGACACACGTGTAACAGCAAGCATCTCACACAAACTGCTTCTAGTCTAGTCCAGGCAAAGCTCTTTCTCACCCTCATAAGCCAAACCTCATAGCCTGTAGTTCTTACTACATTTAGATCTTTTAGCACTGACTAGAATAGTCCATCAGGCTGGACGTAAAGCATTGGAAGGCATCTCTTAAGCCAAGATTTCAAATTATTCCACATTGGTCCTGCAAAGCAGTTCTAAAAGGCCAAAATCCACACAGTCAGGTTTGTAACAGCAATAACCCCACTTCCAGGTACCATTTGACTGTTGTAGTCAGGTTCACATTGCTGGCATAAAACACCTGACCAAGACCACCTTGTGGGAAAAGATGGTTTATTTTGGCTTACAGACTCAAGAGGAAGCTCTATGTTGGCAGGGGAAAGCAATAGGATGAGCAGAGAATGGACATCACCTCTTGGCCAATGTCAGATGGACAACAGTTGCAGAAGAGTGTGCCAAATATTGTCAAGAGGAAGCTGGATATAAAATCCATAAGCCTTCCCCCAATAATACATTGACTTCAGGAGGCTTTAATGCCCAAATTGCCGTCAGCTGTTGACCTAGCATTCAGAACACCTAAGTTAATGGGGGACACCTGAATCAAACCACCACACAAGCCCTGGGTATTCTCCTGTCTCTGCCTCTCTATCACTGGAATTATAGGCATTCTATATACCAAGCATTGTTTTGACATAGGTGCTCTGGGACTGAACTTAGGTTCTCATATTTATTTGACAAGCACTTTACTCATTAACTTTCTCCCCACGCTTTACTCACTAACTCTCTTCCCAGCCCATGTAGCTTCTTAATCCATGCTCTTCAAGTCAACTAACTGTTATGTTAAACAAAGAAATATCTTCCAGACTCCCCTAACTTTTCTTCCTTCCTTCCTTTCTTTCTTTCTTTTCCTTTTTTTTTGAGGTAGGGTCTCACTCTAGCCCAGGCTGACCTGGAATTCACTCTGTAGTCTCAGGGTGACCTTGAACTCACAGTGAACCTCCTACCTCGACCTCCCAAGTGCTGGGATTAAAGGTGTGTGCTACCATGCACAGCCCTTCCTCTAATTTTTATTTACTTATGTCTGTAGGATTCTTAATGAAGAACATTGCTGGAAGTCTGTCTATAGATCTCATATATCAGACTCAATTACATTTGCAATTAACAATGTGAACCCAGCAAACCTCCTAAATGGAAATCTTTTTCCTGAGCACTGTAGCATAAAGGCTACCCAAAATAAGGCAGCACCACAATTCCCATGATGACAGTTCCCACTCAAACTGTGTTCTGTTTCCTCGCAATCCCGAGAATTCTTCTCATATTGTCATATCTTCAGATAACAGCCACATGGAGACTAAATGTGATTTTAAACGAACTTTTGCATGCTCCCTGTTTTCTTTTTGGATATTATTGTTTTTACCGGCAAGTGATGAAAGGTTATTCCCTGGAAGATTTAGTCAGTGAAAATGCAGCATAAAACTCTGAAGTCCTGCTGTCAGACATATAAAAAGCAAAGAAAAAAAAAATGGGAAAAAGGTCCCATCGGGGCTGCAGCTTTTTAGACTGTGCAGGAATGATGTCATTTGTTTTCACAAACCCCAGTTTAAATTTGTTCCTGCCTCTCAAAGCCTGCAGTGGGAACATGTGTGGAGACTTCTGCATACCATATTTCAGGACGTTGCAGTGCTGGCTGCATCAAAATTTAACCAATCGCAGGCTGTAACCTTACCCTCCAGCGTCCATTTGTTCCCCCTACCTGAGGCAAGAGTGCTGCTGGTCTAAGGGGACTGCCCAGCGCCTTCAGACCCCCTCCACCCACGTTCCAACCCTAGAACTATGGCTGCAAATCTCCAGCGGTTTAAAGGAGA
Source organism: Dipus sagitta (assembly GCA_036346955.1). Lineage (NCBI taxonomy): Eukaryota > Metazoa > Chordata > Mammalia > Rodentia > Dipodidae > Dipus > Dipus sagitta. The sequence continues at coordinate 35,940,806 of CM070772.1, read as the reverse complement.
ACCATGCCAGGACAAAGACTGACTTCTGGCCAGCCTCACACAGCCGTGTCACTGACACGTAACCGCCAGGAAAAGGTGTTATCTGTAAGGAATGGTTTGGCTTGATTAGCTTTAAATTAAATGGCAGTCTTTGGGCTTGACAGCCCCTGTGTAACGTAGCACCACCCTAGAAAGCAAGCAAGCAGATATCCTGGGCTGATAGGACGTTGTAGCAGAATCTGGACTTCCAGATTCCGTGCCAACAGTTATCTTTTACAAAGCAAGCCCAGTTCTGTGTGCATATTCAGTGACTGTAAAATAAGTGATGCGGTAGTAATATCAGTTCACTTACAAATTCAGCAGGTTGGGCACAAAGTGAACGGTGACGTGCTGGGTAGCCCATTACATCACTGTCCCCTAGCTCTTGCCCTCCAGAAAGAAATGCAGAGGATACACAATTGAATAGAATCAGTGTGGATTCTCCGGTTTGGAGCAGCAGAAACAGAACTCTAGCTGACTTCATATAAAGAACTGATGAGACGGCGCTGGAAAGACCTATGGGAGGCTCCTGGAAGACAGTGTGGTCACCATCAACATGAATAAGTGGGGGAACCCTGTAGACTACTAAATCAACCAGCCGGACAAGAGGTACACACTTGTGCAATAGTGGCACACAGCCTCTATGGGAAACAAACTGTTCTCTGACTGGACATGAGGCCCACACAGTGTGAGGAACCTCCCATCTGGTACTGGAAGCCAAGTCAGAGTCCCACAGTCAGGAAACTCATACTTCAGACAGAAGCCCCCCCCCCACTGCTATCTGGAGAAGAAGAGTGGGTTTGCACACCCCAAATCCCTCAAATAATTTTGCATAGCCCCTGTAACCCAAGCTTCCCTCTCTTGGGTGGAGGATGTGTTTTATTTCACAGATGGCATGGAAGAGAGCCAGGATCCATCCACAAGACAAGAAGATAGCTGACTGCCCACAAGGAGCCTTGCCACCTCCTCCACATCTGCCAGGAGAACTTGCCATGGAAGGGGCACCATGAACACCGCTCTCACTGCTAACCTGATAACCAGCTCCAGGGTGATGCGGCAGACACTGTGATCAATCAAAACTTATCAAAGCAGAAATCCAGACACTGCAAAGAACTCCACACTAAATCAGACTGCCAGCAGACCTGCCGTGGCCCAGGGAACATTGTGGACGAGTGTCAGAAAGACTGTAAGAGCCACAGAGTGAATAGGAATACCCCGAGGCACGACCACCCCCACTATTCCCTCGGGGTTGACTGATGCCTTTATGACCCCACAGTCAATCCCATAACCCCACTGAGGAGGGCCCCAGGGAAATGGGACCAGGGGTGAGGGAATAAAAAAGTGTAATCTGTATGTATATTAAAAACCTATGAGCAAGCTTGGGCATGGTGGTGCATTCCTTTAATCCCAGCATTCGGGAGGCAGAGGTAGGAGGTGAGTTTGAGGCCACCCTGAGACTACATAGTGAATTTTCCAGGTCAGCCTGAGCTAGAGTGAGACCTTACCTCAAAAACCAAAAAAAAAAAAAAAAAAATCCTATGAGGAAACTCAGAGAATTAGAAAGAAAATTAAAAGAAGGCTGAAAACAACTGACTCACGGGTGACAGGGCCATGCTTTCCTTGTGACTCAGTGACTGATATTGTCAGTCACCACTGACAGATGGACTAGCCCTAGCTTCCCTGTCGACTATCTTTTCAACATCCTACTCAAGGGGCCCAGTGTCCCAGTGATTCAGTGGTCACATGCCTGCGCCTAGGCTTACACAGGCATTTTTCAATTAATCAACTCAGAGACACTGGGTACTGGTCGAGGAGAAACTCTCCCACTGGAGAGAGTGCTGCTTCTGAATACAACAGGAGGAATGGGGGCTGTTTGTTCTCTATAATCCTCTTCACTGCTGGGGGGGTCTGAACGCCATAATCTTTTTACCATCAGTCTTCCTGCTTTATATAATATATGCATATTTTCCGTGTTGGGGCATCGAACCCAGGGCCTTCTTATGCACGCTGGGGAAAACACTTTACCTCTGAGTTACATCTTGATGTCTTATTTTTATTTAATTATTATTATTATTATTTTATGTTTTGATACAGAATCCCCACTAAGCTGCCCAGGCTGACCTTGAACTTTTGACCTTCCTGCTTCCCTTGTTTGGGCTCATTTATCTCTTTTCCCATTTGGATATAATGCAAAGGTAGTCATGCTAGGGCCATCCTTAGAAGCAAAAAATGGCAGTAGGAGAAGCAAAATAAAAGGACTTAGCTATATCCCCCAAGTAACTGGAATGACAAGCATGTGCCCTGACACAAGGAACATATGTGTAACCTTGTGATGCATGCTTGACAATGGACAGAGGTGATAATGACAATTCCATGGGAACAAGAGGCGCGGACATGGACCATCCATCCTTACTTAGTATGGACAATGGTGGGAGTCACACTTCCTGTTTCATATTTCTGCCTTCCTGGGCTTGAACAATACCTGTCCTATTTTCATCATTCAAGGAAAACTAAAAGCCATTTGAGGACACAGATGGTGTCATCTGCTTGCTTATATTCTCAGCACCTCTTCTTGTCTTTGACACAGGTGGCAGGTACCCCATAGAACTTTGTTATGGAATTACAATCCAAGGTTGTTATTCCATGTCTAGGTTTCCTCTTCTCATCTCCAACAACCACATATCTATGTATCAGGGGTGTATGCTATTCCCAACTCACACTGTGAGGATATAGCTAAGCCCTTGTATTTTTCTTTTCCTAGTACCATTCTTTTTTTTTTCCTAGGCACAACCCTAGCATGACTACCTTTTTTTTTTTTTAAATACTTATTTATTTACTTTAGAGAAAGAGGCAGAGACAGAGAGAGAGAGAGACAGAGGGAGGGAGGGAGAGAGGGAGAGAGAGAGATCCAGCCATTGCAAATGAACTCCAGGCATGCACCCCATTGTGCATCAAGTTTACATGGGTCCTGGGGAATAAAACAAGGGTCCCTTGGCTTTGCAGGCAAACACCTTAACCTCTAAGCCATCTCTCCAGCCAAATGACTACCTTTGCATTGTATAAATGGATAAAGAAACAAATGAGCCAAAAAAAATTTCTAGTTATGGAAGATGCTGTTATTTAAAAAAAGAGCCTTGATGGTAAAATGAAAAGCGAAATATTTAAATATTTTAGAGCTCTTTAAAAGAAAATGTTTAAAAACAGAATGACTTTTAAAAAAATATTTTATTTTTATTTATTTCACAGAGAGAAGGAGAGGGAGAGAAAGAAAGAGAGAGAGAGAATGGGTGGGCCAGGGCCTCTAGTCACTGCAAACAAACTCCATACACATGTGCCACCTTGTGCATCTGGCTTATGTGGGTCCTGGGGAGTCAAACCCGGGGCCTTTGGCTTTGCAGGCAAATGCCTTAACTGCTAAGTCATCCCTCCAGTCCCAGGATGACTTTTACTAACCCCCTATCTCATGGTAGAGTGCTGCAATAAGATGCCCCCTGATATATGGCTTAATTTTTATGTGCTCAGGTGTTGTCGATGTACAAACCCTCCGGGAAGTCTTTTAGCTGGCTAAAGCCCTCTGATTTCAAGAACCGTGGAACTGAACTGCGACCTCACAGAAACAAAGAAACCTCCCCTGAATCATCTTCTCCAGAGCCCACTCCATGCTCAGGACTTATCATAAGGATGCGCAATCGGTCCCTGTCAATGATCAGATCATGTCCTTAATTATTCCCCAAACAGTATCTCCCTTATGAAACATTGTTTACAGAACTCCCGAAATTTCTTGCATGGAAGCCTCTGAGCGAAGATAAAAGAGGCCTCCCAGAGCCAACAGAACCCCAAGCAGGTTCCACTCAGGCGTCTTTGAAGGCAACTGGAGAGACTGAGTTGCGCTTTACTCCACACTGATCATCTTTTGCTTCCAGCTGGGCACTGAGGGCATCGAGAGCCCAAGCCTAATGAGCTTTAGCCGGCTGCACCGCAGCTCTGTGAGAATAGCACATGTCCCCAGCACAGACAGAGGCCTCAAAGACCTACAATAACTCCTGTGTCAGCAAACCAGGTCATCCCACATAGCTTGTACCACACTGTTCTCCACCTTATCCATGCTGTCACCCTTGTGTAGAAATGCCAATTCTTTCTATCAGTCACTATAAAGCGCCACTCTCTATTCTAGAACTCTGTGGCTCTTCTGGTCACCACGAGGCTGTCCTGTTGAGAACTTAGGAGGCAGGAAGCAAAGGCATAGGATGTGGTTGAAATGTGGAGGTTCATCTAAATTCGGTGAGTGCCAGTCACTGCACCGAAGTGGTGACATGGAAAAAATTGTGACCATAAAAAGAAAAATGAGTCATATTCCACTGCCTAATAATTGTCTTTTATTTAAATAGGCTTATTTTAGCATAGAAATTATTTGGCATTGAAGTTATTCATTTAAGAGAAACATGTCTTCACTCTGGGATAAAGAGAGGACACTCATCTCTTATAAGGAAGCTAAGCCATCTGAGCCTGAGGGGTCAAAGGCCATTTGCTGTGATGTACAGGGAGTGGACACACACTGGGCAGTGGTGTGTTCTGGAACTCAGCAGAACCCGTCTCAAGCTGGAAAGTTACGTTTCTAATGCAGGCACATGCATTCCTAGCCAACAGCAAGTTCTATGAATCCAGAAAAGACATTTTTTTCCTGTTAGAAATAATACATTTAAGGCATCTCGCGTTGTTTCTCACGGCGGCAAATGCTGCGTATTGTGCTCTGACTTTTGATGGCCTTTTCCGAGGCTCTGTCTACACAGCCAGACATAAAGGGAAAGATCAGTGAAAATGAGGACAGTTCCGTCAGGAGACCCGGCAATTGGTTACTAAACTTTCCCCTCATCCATACTCATTCTCTTTCCTCCAGCAACAACTTGGAAGACAATGTTTTCTAAATCCTTCATCACTCAGGTAATTGCTTACTGTTCTTCATGTTCCAAGAATACGCACAGCCTGACTGTAACCAGTAGTAGTTCTTTAAAATCCCCATGTCTGTGGAAGTGGGGAGGGGGTCACAGAGCGAAGATAACAGACTCCCTTTCCACCCGTGGAGTGGGTCACCTGGTTCACATCCTTACAATGTTACACACATTTAAACAGTTATTGACATTCCATCATATATGCATTAGGAATTGAAAAAACAATGACAATGCTTACTTATACTTAACTTGTCCTTATTTAACTTCATACCACTAAGGGTCACAAGATCTTTAGCTTATTTTTTTTTTTTCAAATTGTTAGTAACTTCATTAAAATAGAAAAAAATATAGTACTTCTCAGTTTCTCTCTCTCTCTCTCTCTCAAGCTCTGTGAGGACAGGATCTGTATACTATCTATTTGTAATAAACATTGAAACTTTATTCCATTGCTTTCACTTCAAAGGGACTTAGTCAATATCAGTCACAGTCAGTGTCAACCTTTAACAAGAAATCTCTTCCATCTCCCTGAAAAATATCTTTCCAGTAAAACTTGTTTGCTCAATGACTAAAGCTCCCTTAACAAATAAAACATAACAGTGTTTGCTGCTCCTTTCCCTCGGAGGTGATGATAGATTGCTGAGGAGTAAGAGCTTCAGACGAATAACACAGGAAAACTGACTCTAAGATTCCATCATTTTGTTTACCAGCTGTCTTTACAATTCTATAATAACCCAGCCTACGTTGTTTTCTTTTTTAATATTGTTCAGAGGTAGTAAAATAGACCAGAAATAAATGATCTCTCTGCTGAAATGAGTTTAAGCAGGAGAGACCGGGCTGCAAAGGAAAATATGATCTAGAAACTTACCTAGCTCTCAGGCATGATACCCGGTGACCACATACTCGGTGCTAAAGCACAGCTCAGGAGCATTACATCATCGTGACAAACTTTCATTGGCTGCAGAAACCCCAAGGATAAGGCAGGCTTGTAAGGTGCTGTGTGAGAGCCTTGTTGATTCTTTATCAGGGTTATGTCCAAAATATTAAAAGAAAGACTTGGCTCATATGAATATTGCCGTGGCTGAACAGACAGTCATTGTTAACCATTTCTTGGACATAGTCACCTTCACTTTAATCACTAGCTTTAGATTTAACTCTAACTGGTTAGGAACTTTTTTCTTGTTGATTTTTTTTAAAAAAATCATTGTTTTAGACTCCTCACTTTATTAAAGGTGCACCATTTTATTCTGTATGAATGGATTGTTGCCTCTATTCCTCTTCAGACCATCTATAGTTTTAAAACTGTACTTCAGTCAATGAATCAATTTCCTTTCTAGTATTTCTTTGGCCCTTATTAATTTTTTTTTTCTAAGCAATGAGGAAAGGTGATCATGGCTTCAGGCCAGCACAAATGTATTTTTGTTTTAATGTGGAGCAACTTAAATAGAAATAGTGCATGTAGTCCTTACTTCCCAATTATTCACTTTCACTGTTAGACTTTTCTGCACTGAAACGTATGCATTATTTATGTCATGCTTATTACCATGGTGATTTACAAATCAAAATAATACGTGTAATTTGAGAGCAGGAGGAGCTATACCAGTGAAATTGATGAGGCAAGAATGACTTTAGAATCCAGCACCACCTTTCACACATATTTGCTGCTGATGAAGGAAGCGTTTGATGCAAGGAAAAAAAAAAATGTTCTTGTTATCAAAGTGGAACCCTGGGGCTCAGGAGAGAGCTCTGTTTTTAAAGCATTTGCTGTTCAAGCTTGAGGACCCAAGTTCCAATACCTCACACCCATGCAACATGCCAGGCTCAGTGGAGCATGCCTCTAGTCCCAGTGCTGATAAGACACAGACAGTACGATGCCCAGGGGCTGCTGGGTAAATAGTCAAGCTAAGTTGGTTAGCTCTTGATTCAGTGAGAGACCCTGTCTCAAAATTAAGGTGGAGAGGGCTCAACAGTTAAGGCATTTTCATGCAAAGCCCAATGACCCGGGTTTGATTCCCCACTCCCCATGTAAAGCCATAGGCACAAAGTGGCACATGCATCGGGAGTTCATTTGTAACCACTAGAAGCCCTCGAGTGCGCCCCCCTTGCAAATAAATAAATGAAATTAAAGAACATAATGTGGAGAGCAATTGAGGAAGACACCTGTGCCTTTACACACAGATATTCATGCACACCCACACACGCACACACACACATACACACACACAGACACACACAAATATATATATATTCACATATGCACAATGCAGATATACACACAACAACGACAACAAGTAGAACCTTTGAGTAGCTGGATCCATCACTCAGGAAATGTCAGTAATATGATTTCTGGAAAGATTGCTCAATAGTTAAAGGTGCTTGCCTGCAAAAGCTTGGTCCAGGGACATGAATTTGTTTATGTTTCCATTAGAGTCATGGTAGGACAGAACTGGTACTGTCGGAAGGCCTAACTGTATACAATTTACTGAAAGGACCACTCAATGCCGGGGAACAGGGTGAAGGAAATGACCAAAGAATGGGGAAGTACCTATGGACTCCCCCAACAATAAGAGAAGTTACTGCCCCAGGCTTCTTACCTGAAAGTAAACTCAGTGGGAAGCCGCAGAAAAGGAGATGGCCGTGGTGCAGTAAGTAGCATTTAGCCTCTTGGGACAAACAGAGGGGTGGAGGTTTGAGAGAGGTCAGGATATTTTAAAATGAGCAAGACAGGAGAGAAAGAGAATAAATGATTTCAAAATGCTCCCTAGGAAGAAGAAAGGGAGTGGAAAAGTTTGCACCATCAAATATGACAAGGGAAGGCAACTTCAATGGAACCCTGGATTTTCCCAGTGAAGCAGGAGGCTGAGGAAGATGGTAACAATTGTGGAGTCTGAAACAAGTCAACTGCTTGAAGTTGAGTGATGTGGGAAAAGAAATTGAAAAGAATTATGGGCAGCAGGAATCTGTGGTGACACCACCTTAAGCTTGTTTGGTTTCCTTTTCAGCAGTTTTTTTTTTTAAACTTTATTATTTATTTACTTACTTGAGAGAGAGAAAGAGGCAGAGAGAGGGAGAAAGCGAATGGGCACACCAGGGCCTCTAGCCACTGCAAACGAACTCCAGACGCATGCGTCCCCTTGTGCATCTGGCGTACATGGGTCCCGGGGAATTGAACCTAAGTCCTTTGGCTTTGTAGGCAAATGCCTTAACTGCTAATCCATCTCTCCAGCCACCTTTTAGCAGTATTTGACAAAACAAGTGTAAGACAGGAGAAATGAAACAGTTTTACAAATTCAAGTGTGGAGGAGTTTTTATAAGTCGGGTCTAGTTGGGAGAAATTAGGGCTAATGGGGAGGGATTTTGAAAGAGACAGTTAAAGGTTTCACCCTTATTTTCCTTCTAGCATGGTGTTATATTGGAATCTGAAATGTCTGTTACAGTTTCATTTCGTTGAATGTTTGTTCCCCCCAGATAGTGGCACTATTCTTAGGAGGTGGGTTGTAGCTGGCAGAGGTAGGTCAATAGGGTCAGGACTTTGATGGTCATAGCTACACTTGGTTCCTGGCCCGCTTTCTCTGCTTCCTGGTCTGTCATGATATGAACCGACTGCACCAAATGCTCATACCCCTTCCCTGCCTGATGGGCTGAAACTGTCTAAAACTCTGAGTAAAAATAAATATTTACTGCCTCAAGTTCTTTATGTCCTGCATTCAGTCACAGTGACCCAAAAGTAAACAGTGTGTTGCCCACTGTCACCTGGAACATGTACACATGTCTTTGCTTACTTATTCATTTATTTATTGGGTTTATGAGGCGTGGTTTCACTCTAGCATAGGCTAACGTGGAACTAGTCTGAGGTTAGCCTGGAACTCACAGTGATCTTCCTACCTCAGCCTCCCAAGTGCTGGGATCAAAGGTGTGCACCATCATGCCCTAGCAAAGAGAGAGAATGAGCCCATGAGAGGGCCTCTAGTCACCTGCAAATGAACTCCATATGCACGTGCCTCTTTGTGCGTCTGGCTTTACCTGGTCACTGGAAACTCAAACTTGGGTCTTTAGGCTTTGTGGGCAAGCACCTTATCTGCTGGGTGATCTCTTCAGCTGCATATGTGTCTGACCAAGTGGATCTCTTTTCTGGACAGCAGGAGATAGCACAGGAGAAAGAGTAACATGAGGATAAAATTACCCTTTGGAATTAAAGTCCTTGATAAGCTGAGTGAGAAAGGAAATGGGAATGAGACAGAGGAAAGCTGGAAGGATATGCTATTGGGATAAAATAAGGGTTTGGCCTGTTTTAAAAAACTTTATTTGCTAAATTTCCTACATGTGAATAACATATATTGATCCTAATTCCCTTCTATCACCTTTCCTTGCCCCATTGCCTGTTTCCTTCCCACTGAACTCCTTTTCAACCTGACCCTTTCTATTTTGAGGATGATTTCCTTCGTCCACTACGCATATAGGAATGTTGATAGAGCCAATGTCAGGCACGTCTTCTTATGCAGGTAGTGATAACAGCTGTGAGATGCAATGCTCTTGTCATGTTTGGACGACACTATTCCACATCACTCTTTCCCATTTTCTGACTCTTACATTCTTTTTGTTCCTTCTTCCACAGTATTCCCTCAAAGTTAGAGGGGGTGATGCAGATGTCTCATTTAGTGATGGATCCTCCACAGTCATTTTTTTAAAATTTTGTTAGTTTATGTATTTGTTTGAGAGCAACAGACAGAGTGAGAAAGAGGCTGAGAGAGAGAGAGAGAGAGAGAGAGAGAGAGGGAGAATGGGCGCGCCAGGGCCTCCGGCCACTGCAAACGAACTCCAGACGCGTGCACCCCCTTGTGCATCTGGCTAACGTGGGTCCTGGGGAATCGAGCCTCGAACCGGGGTCCTTAGGCTTCACAGGCAAGCGCTTAACCACTAAGCCATCTCTCCAGGCCCCTCCACAGTCATTTATTCTCAGCACTTTGACAAGTAGATTTTATTGTTTTAAAGGTTTTGTCTATGCCCTATCAGAGCTGCTCTAAAAAGCATCACGGAGGGCCTAGAGAGATGGTTTAGTGGTTAAGCGCTTGCCTGTGAAGCCTAAGGACCAGGGTTTGAGGCTCCATTCCCCAGTACCCACATAAGCCAGATGCACAAGGTGGCACATGTATCTGGATTTTGTTTGCTGTGGCTGGAGGCCCTGGTGCACCCATTCTCTCTCCCTTTCTCTGCCTATCATTCTCAAAACATAAATAAATGAAAAGAAACGAAATTTTTAAAAAATCATGGGATGGGTGACTTAAATAGCAAAAAATTATTTTCTTATATTTCAGGCTATGAATTTGTGGGGAGCAGAATTTAGTTCCTATCACTCAGACAGTGGAGTGCATAGCTGAAATAAAGAATGTAAAATGTCATTGGATTTAAGGCTAATAAATTATTTTTTTTTAATTTTTAAAAAATTTTTATTCATTTATTTGAGAGTGACAGAGAGATTAAGAAGCAGAGAGAGAGAGAGATCGGGAATGGGTGCATCAGGGCCTCCAGCCACTGCAAATGAACTCCAGATGCATGTGCTACCTTATGCATCTGGCTTATGTGGGTCGTGGGGAATCGAGCCTTGAACCAGGATCCTTAGGCATCACAGGCAAGTGCTTAACTGCTAAGCCATCTCTTCAGCCTAAGGCTAATAAACTCTTATAGTTAGAATAATGTGATCCCACATTCTGTAGTTGACTTTTTTTGAATTGTCATGTTCCAGTTGGATTTTTAGGGTTGTTTTCACATGTGACTAGTATAAAAAGAATCACCACCGATAGCAGTATAACTGTTACATTTATCTCCAAAACACTAAAAGTATTTATCTACAAAACATGGAACCAAAAATGTTTAGGCATTAAAAATTGTGCTACTTTTATAAGTCAACTTGAAAGGTCTCCTTATATACGTATATCTACGACAATATATTTTCTTAGCATACAATTTTATTTTTATTTTTGCTTCTGGAACATGGAGACGTGGTTCACTGTTTTCAGAACTTGGGGTTTTATAGGCTGTCACCACTTTTTGTGACTTTCTCTTCCTGTTCCACCAAGATGTGAGGAGTTTCAGCTATATGTTCCTGCCCTGCCTCCATGACTTCTCACAATGAACTGTTTCCCCTCAAATTGTGACCCAACATAAACCCTTCCTTCCCTACGTTGCTCACATCAGCTGCTTAGTCACAGTGAGAAGAGAAGAAATGTAACTAGCCAGTACTGAGTATGGAACTTTTGCTGTGTTATTCTTAGGCCTGTGGAACTTGTTTGCAGGAGAAATGTTGAAGAATTTGGAGCCACAGAGGAGAGGATCCTTCGAACGCTGCCAGCAGAGCTTAATGGGCCATGCTGGTAGGAGTTTTCTAAGAGAACTGTTGGTGGTGGGAGCCCAGTTCACGATATTTATGTGGTAACTAGGATAAAGGAGCTTCATGTTACAGTCTGACAAGGAGTCTGATTTTGCTCTGTCATGTCCTGAGAACTCAAGTGAGGCTGACTTCAAAAATACTGAGCTAACTTGTTTGCAGAGGAAATTTCAAGACAGGATAGCATTTGGTTTGTTCCATGATTATTGGTTACCACTCTTGTCCAAGTTTACAGGGAGAGAGACAAATAGAACAAAGGCTATGGAAAATGTGACATCTAATGAGGGAAAGAGCATAGGGGAGTTTAACTTGACAGACAGGCGAGTATGAAAACAGCTGAGACTGATAAAGAGATTAGCACCATTAAAGGAGAAGCCTTGTGTTCTGTACGGGGAAAGTAGGAAATGCATCCTGCGGGCAAGGTTCTGCCCATCAAAACTTCTAGCTTGGCAGGCTGGAGAGATGGATTAGGGATTAAGGCGCTTGCCTCTGTAATGCCTAAGGATGCAACTTTGAATCTACAGGACCCACATAAGCCAGATGCACAAGGTGACACATGCATCTGGAGTTCCTTTGCAGTGGCTGGAGGCCCTGGAGTGTCCATTCTCTTTCTATCCAACTCTTCCTCTTTCTTCACCTTCTCTTGATCTCTCTTTCATAAATAAATAAATAATGAGGAAATGCAAAGTCATTTGAGAGAGACTAAACCTGAACATGCCATCACAGTTCCAAGATGAAAAATATCTAGGGTCAGCTCAGAATCCCAGAGAAACACATAGCGTTTGGAGTAGTGTTGGGACTATTAAAGACTATGGGGACTTTTGAAGCTGGCCTGAGTACATTTTGTATCATCAGATGGCCCTGAGCCCATGAGCCCCAGAGATGGAATGCTGTGGTTTGGATGTGCAATGCACCCCATGGACCTCATGTGTTTGCACACTTGATCTCCAGCTGGTATGCTCTTTGGGAAAGCTGTGAAACCTTTGGTAGGTCAAACATCATGGCAGGAAGCGTGTCACTGGAAATGGTCGTGGAAGTTTTATAACCTGGTCCCCCCCTCCTGTTGGCTGTCTGGTATCTGTTCTGTGAAGATGGAAGGAGGTGAGGAGACCCCCTTACACAGTGCAGTGTGCTGCTTCCATGTCTCCCCTCCCATGATCTATCTCTTCACCTATGTGTCAATAAAACATTTCCTTTCCTAAGTTGCTTTTGTCTGATATTTTGTCATAGCAAATGTGAAAAAGTAATCCAGAGTCCACATGATGTCCTTTTACTTCTCCAGGTGCAGATGGCTCACTCAGAAGGTGACAAGCTTGGTACAGATGATCTTTCCTCACTTCACATTCCTATATGCCCATGACTTTTGACTTCCTAGAATTCTAGGGATGTCCAGGGAGCCCACTCTTACAGTTGTAATTGTAATCCTTCAGTCCTTCAATGTCACCAAACCTGCATAATGGCTGGCACTGCCCAAGGTAAATGCTGACGTTTTAGTGCCATTTCAAAAACCATGCTTTGGCATATGAATGCGTATGGCTATGCCAAAATGGGCAAGGGGATTTTCAAAATAAGATGAATATATTTAATTCAAATCATACGTACGATAGATGAGAAAATGACTGAATGCATTGTTTAATCAAATTCAATTATGACCAAATTCAAAGGTGAATAGAAAACATTAGAATAAGAGCTATTACAAACAGATAAAAGTAACTGTTTTGGTGTGTGTGGTGTATGTGGATAGGAATGGTGTGTGTGTGTGTGTGTGTGTGTGTGTGTGTGTGTGCACGTGTGTGTGTATACATATGTGTGTGTACATATGCTCTGTGAGCACACATGAGAGGGCTAGATAAAAATGGACGGTGTCCTTCTCCAGTTTCCTTCTGGTTTACTTCCTTGAGATCAAGCATCTCACTGAAACTGGTGCTGCAGTTTTTTTCCATTGGACTGGTTGACCAGAAACCCCAGCACTTCTCCTGTCAATGATCCCCTCATCACAGGGTTTATCAGCATGCAGAGCCATGCCTAGCTTTTTAGGTGAGTGCTGGGAAATGAGCTCAGACCCTCAGCCTTGAACTGCTGAACCATCTCCCTAGTCACCATAGATTTTTTTTTTAAGTGATGAAAAATTGAGGTTTTGTGAGCACTGGCTATGTAAAAAATGAAAGGTGCAATTTTACCTATAAAACAAGAGGTCTGAAATTTAACAAGCACCAAACTATCTCTGAAGAAATAAAAAAGTTTATAGATTGCATCACTAGATTATATTACCGAGACAGAGTACATGAGGTAAAATGAAGGTTTTGTAAAAGTTCTTGATCTAATCTAGCTCAATATAATCTATAGTCTGTAGAAAAATGAACATGAACAATTCTGAAACTCTCACAAGACATTAGTTGCTAGAGTTTCTTGGCTCCGACTATAACTGGCATTGAACAGTTCACAAGTCATTTTGAAAGCAAATCATCTGTGGCAATTTCTAAGTATATGTGGTGGTTTGAATCATTTATATCCCCAATGACACATGTGCTTTGAGTGCTTGGTCCCCAGCTGGTGGCAGTTTGGGAAGTGGAATACTGCTAGAGAATGTGTGTTTCACTGTCTTGCTGCCATTTTCCACCTGCTGTGGTAGAGGTGATGTCCAGCCTCTGCTCATGCCATGCATCCCCCTGCCATCAGGAAGCTTCTCCTAGAGACTGAAAGCCAAAACATACCTTTTCCTCCCATTAGATGCTTTTGGTTGAGTGTTTTGTCCCAGCAATGCAAAGGTAACCACACCAGGCCTTACTCAAAAAGACTGGCTTCATAGAAGAGATGTTACCACAATGATGGCCTGTGGACTTGATGGGTGCATTGACTCTTGCTTGGGTTTCTAGACTGCAGCCCACTCTGTAGACCTTGAACATGCTAGCCTCCTCAATCACCTGAACCAATTACTTAGAATGATGCATTCTCTCTCTCTCTTGTTTTTTTCAAGGTAGGGTTGCACTGTAGTGGAGACAGTACTGGAATTCGCTATGTCATCTCAGGCTGGTCTCGAACTCACAGTGATCTTCCGACCTTGGTTTGCTGAGTGCTGGGATTGGAGGCACGTGTCACCATGCTTGGCTTCATTCTCTCTTCTACATGCACTGATTCTATTAGTTTTATCTATTTAATGGGAGAATAAAACAAGTTAAATTTTATGTAGGTGACAGAGAATTAAGACCTCTATGTAATTTCAGTTAAAATTCTGAGTAAATAAATAAATGAAGTGTTGTGAGTAAAAAATAAATATTTTTAAAAACACAAATATCTTGGGCTGGAGAGATGGCTTAGAGGTTAAGCGCTTGCCTGTGAAGCCTAAGGATCCCAGGTCCAGGCTCGATGCCCCAGGACCCAAGTTAGCCAGATGCACAAGGGGGTGCACATGTCTGGAGTTCGTTTGCAGTGGCTGGAGGCCCTGGTGCACCCATTCTCTCTCTCTCTCACTCTCTCCCTCTTTCTGTCACTCTCAAATAAATAATAAGAGTAAAAATAAAAAAAAATAAAGTTTAAAAAAAACCCAAATCCCCAGAAATATCTTATCCATTATTGTGTGTGTGTATATATATATATATATATATACACATACACATACATAAAATTTTTGAGGTAGGGTCTCACTCTAGCTCAGGCTGACCTGGAATTCACTATGTAGTCTCAGGGTGGCCTCGATCCTCTTACCTCTGCCCCTGAGTGCTAGGATTAAAGGCATGCGCCACCATGCCCAGCTCATTACATTTTTGTTAGCATTATAAAGCAAACTATGTATATACATATTTTTAATTTCAGTGACTTGAGATAGCCTCTTACTCTATATGCCAGGCTCTCTTAGACATGTTGTAATTCTGCCTTAAGCTCCGTAATACAGGGACCTGGGCTAGCAGAATGGTTTTCTAAACATCATTAATTTTCTTTTTATTTCTGAAAATTAAGTATGCCAACCTTCCTTTTTATTTTATCATCTGGTAATCCCAGCAGGCAAAGCACAATGATACGACTTCGCTTTCGGAGCATGAAGTACATATGTGAGAACTCCAGCCAGCCTTTCTGACCACTGCTACTGCTTCCTGTCCTGTGGAAACATGCTGCTTTGTAGAAGTTTTAGCAAACGTTATTAATTCCTTTTGCTACATCAGCGCTCACTTTACTCATTCCAAAGCCCCAGTTGCTTTGGAATGAACTGGGCAAGATTCAGGGGAGACGGGGAAGGATCCTTCTTTGTTGAACTGAGGCTGGATTCTGACACTCTGGGCAGCTGATTTTCAAGTTGCTTCTCATTCATCTTCTGCAATTTCTCCATTCATGTCCTCTCACTTTGGAATCATATTTTGAATCTTTTTAGAATATTTCAGTGTGTAAATTTGTTAAATTCCATGCTAGGTGTTATGCAAAGATAATTATCACAAAAAATAATAATCACAGAAATTATAATAATAGTGTAAATAGCTTCAGATATTGCAGTTGAAATCTGTGAGTTTGGTTTTGTCACTCATGTTCTGTGGAGAAAGTCTTGTCATTCTTAATTTCAGAGTGAATATTTCAAAGGAAGTATTCTCTATGGACTCGGTATGTAGTTTTTGTCAAAAAGGACTGGCAGCTGTCCGACAGGACCACACAATGTTTCACCTGTGCCTTCAGACATGGGGAACTGCATATGCATTTGACTTTTTAGGTGGAAACCCAAAGTACTGGAGTGAAGCAGATGTCTTCAGAGGCTTGAATTTCAGGACGGCGGGGATGCATGTAAATGAAGATTTACTCCATCCCGGGGATTATCTCTCACTGGTGACTAATGGACACCTTTCTGAACATTCAGGAAGTTATTACTTACAGGTGTTGTCTCTGTACCTATTGCAAGAACAGTAAGAGTTCATTTCTAATGTTCATTTCTTTGGCCAGGAAAGGATTTCTATCATTTACTGGAGAATGCAATACTTTCTTTGCTCACAACACATAAACAAAACACATCATCCTTCTTCACACAGCATCCACTGAACAATGATAGTCAGGAAAAGAGAATGAGGAGGGGACAAAAGAAAAGAAAAAAGAAAAGAAAGCCCCACATGGCCAACAGTATCCTTACCGTATTGGACAGATATATTAGAATGGAGTATTATCAACATGAGCAGGAACAGTAATGGTCATGCTGCTTCTACTAATAAAATAATTTATAACTTAAAACTTGGCATTTTAATAGAATATGTCTTGCTTTATTTATTGAACATAATAAATGGAGCTCTTACTTATATGTATCGTGAATAATTACATTAAAAATGCTTGATGTGGAAGAAAACATAGCCTGTAAATGATCTCAGAAATTACCCAAAGCAGTGTAGTTCACTTCCTAATAACTCTTTGTTTATTTATACCAAAACATCAATGAAAAAAGTAGTCTGTAATATGATGACTAATTAGAAGAACACAAATTAGACTTATGACATTTAGAAACCTGCATAGTTATGGCACGGTAATTACTGACTACGGGTAGTACACTGAATCCTGTGAAAGTCAAAGCCACAAATACATGAGTGTGTTTCCTGTGAGAACCCTGTCTGTTGGTTCTCATCTTGCTAAATATCAGTTTCACATTAGCTACAGGAGCCAAACAACTATATGTGGCTTTAGGATACAAAGGCCTATCTGATGTTTGATCCACTATTCTTTCTAGGTCTAACATCTGTGTGCAGTAATAAAGATATTTGGCCTTAATCATCAGACATTTCTACTCTATCCCAAGTAGTGACTGGCATGGTGCCAGCTCTAGCTTGATATTTAGATCCCCTTGATATTTAGTTCTACAAGGTTGACTGAGATTCTGGAATATTTGTTCAAGATTTAGGATTATGCATTTGACTTCCTATAAAAAAAAATAAATCCACCTTGAGTGTATGAGAGTCCAAGAAGTTGGAGATGAGAAACACAAAAGAAGAACTTTTATTATGACTTAATTACCATAGACAATTTAATATTGTTATACATAATAATATTTGCTCAGCAGTGTCAGAGTTATGTAAAAACAAGACACGCATATAAAGCACAAGACTTCATGTGACCATGATATATTTACTTATGTTTCACCAGTTAGAAAATCAGTGGAAGAAGACAGTTTACACCTGCTGGATGTGTAAAATGAGCAAGACATGCACTGAGTGTTGTCTCAGCACTCTGAATACCTTAGGCACTCATGGACCAAGAGGATATGTAGCTCTATCAGAGTCAAGAGGCAGGATGTGCTCAGGCCTGTTTTATAAAAGCTGCATGCAAATATACCAGGAACCACTTTAAAGATCATTAAGCTGGTTAAAAGCTACAGGAAAAATGAATGCTTCCCCTTTTTATTGCATACTTTTGAATATTTTCAGTAGTAATGATTAGAGGCTGAATACAGCTAACTGCTTGAATGTAGATAATTTGCCTCTCCTTGCAGAACATGTTTCATCTTATGACTTCTTAAACTAATTATAATATGAGATTTATGTACTAATTTCCAAAAAGTAAATACAGTTGGGGTGAGCATATATACATGCCAATTACTTGGTTGTGAAGGAGCCTGACGCAAATGTCCAGACAGACGTATGCTCTCCATTCCAAAGTGCAGTAAGGAATTCCTCAGTCTCTGATATTCTTGACTTATCTTAATTTTCCAGAGCCCTTAAATCAGAGGCTTCTTTTCCCACATTCAGTTGAATGTTTCATTTTTAAAAATCTTCCACTTCTCATTATCACTCTTTAGTTTCATAAACTTAAAATTACTCACTAGAGCTACAACCAACATATGCTTTTAGATCTGATGGCTTAACATATGACATATTTTTTGATATGATCCTGTTTTGTTGCCTCAACTCTAGATTCATTTTATGTTAGTCAATGTGTCTCTCTACATCTTTAAACCCACCATTTATTGATTAATTGATTGATTGATTTGACCTGCAACTATAGTGTTTATTGTGTGTAAGGCTCTAATCTGGATATTCTAGAAGAAATAAAGATGACTGCTCATTGGTGCTGGCTTCCAAAAAAGCATGTTATTATTAAGTGAGTAAAATAATCATAAGAACAAACTATAATTCAAATTATAATTAGATTAAACCACATGTTATGACAGAAATGAGTAATTAGCTCTTCTTCAAATGAGCAAATCATATCATTTATTAGCTCAAAAATCATCAGGTGTTCTTGCTCTCTTTAGCTTTGCATACTGTGTATGCAACTATCACTTAGCCAGTGAAAATTTAATCAAAAAATTCCAAACATATTGACCTGTTAGCTTTTGTTCAATGTCTCCTAAACACTCTTCATAATCTTATTGAAACTGCCTCCTCTAGAAAATGTTCATTAGTCAAATCCCATCTGCAATGCTCCAACCTGTTTGCAATCTGTAGTATGAACTTAGTATAGCTTTAAAAAATAATTTTATTTTATTTATTTATGACAGAGAGAGAGAGAGAGAGGGAGATATGCCAGGGCCTCCAGCCATTGCAAATGAACTCCAGATGCATGCACCACCTTGTGCATCTGGTTTACATGGGTCCTGGGGAATTGAATCTAGGTCCTTTATCATTGCAGACAAGCGCTTTAACCACTAAGCAATATCCCCAGCCCTACTAAAGCATTTTTTGTTTTTGTTTTTGTTTTTGTTTTTGTTTTTCGAGGTAGGGTCTCACTCTAGCCCAGGCTGACCTGGAATTAACTATGGAGTCTCAGGGTGGCCTCGAACTCACGGCAATTCTCCTACCTCTGTCTCCCGAGTGCTGGGATTAAAGGCGTGCGCCACCACGCCCAGGCTTAGTTTTTTAATACATTGGGTGGATAATACTTTTTCTTCAACCTGGATATGATCCAGTTCCCCATCAAATTCCAAATTCTCTAGGAAGAGATGAAGTCTATACTTCTTTGGGTCCTCTAAGATTTCTTCTGTTATGTAGGATAAATCACCTAGTAATTATTTGTTGGTTGATTTATATAGTTTCAGTGCTCACCATGAGCATGTGGCAAATTTTTCGCCCTTTTCTTAGAATTCCCTTGGAGATTTAGATTCTGGGGATGATTGCATTGCTAGAGTTACTATGCAGTCATATTTCTTATCATCAAAGTTTGGTATGCACACTATTTTACTAATACTAATTTTGGAAGGTCATATTTTCAATGTTCCAATGTTGTTTTAGAAAACAAGAAATGAAATGAAGCTTAATATATCCTTTCCATTGAATAAATAGCTAACATATGAAAGTAAAATATCTGTACAGGGCTGGCAAGACAGCTTAGTCAGTAAAGTGTTGGTGTCACAAGCATGGGACTTCAGTCTGACACCCAGTATCTGTGCAAAAGCTGGGCATTGTGGCAAGGGCCTGGAATCCTAGTGCTGGGAATGCAGTCATGAATGGAGGAACTACAGGCCAATGAGAGACCCTGTGCCAAGGCTGGTGGACAGCATAGCAGAAGATAACAACATTGCTTTTCTACTGGCTTCTACATACATGTGCACCTAGGTACATGTGCTACCACAGACATGGTCAAGCAGACACATATGCATGCCTACCATACACATACACAGAAAATTAGTAAAAAAAAAACCTACCACAAAATATTTACCTGTGACATACTCATACTTTTATAAATCACAAGTACAGTTTGATGACTAACCATTACACAAGACAAGAAATAAAAAATGACCATCAACTTAAAACTCTCCTCTTACAATTTATTCTCTATTTCCATACACTTTGAAAAAATATTTCCCATAATTTTCACTCCCACTGGCAACATGCAAGGTTTCCAGGTCATTCATATCTTATATATCACTAGTTTGTCAATTGTCCTAATGTTAGCTATTCTACACATCAGCTTAGTTTAGAATGTGCAGCTTTATTTCATGGTCGTTTTGCATTTCCATAATGAAAAGATGTTTTTATATGTTCATTGGTGATGTGTGTATTATCATTCATGAGGTATCGTAGCCTTTTCTCCATTTTTTTCTATTAAGCTCTCTACTTGGCAAAAGTATCACTTGCCCTGTGCAGTTCACTTGCAACATCTTTCAAAGATTTATTTTTATTTATTTAAAGATATATTTGATAAATGCAATTTCTTAATTTTAATTTATAATTAATAGCTTTGTTTTGACTGGTGCAGTCTTAAAGGTATTCATTCTCTTCGTTATTTTCTTGAAGCTTTATTGTTTTGCCATGTACAAGTTGAAAAAACATCTGGAGCTCACTTTCATGTGTCATGTTAGATTTCTATAAACCACTATTTGATTACACATGAGTATGTTTGTCTCAGATTTACTTATGGAAATGACTATCATTTCCCTACCATTTTCTAGTATCACTTTTGTAGCAGATCAAACATCTATTATATTTGAATCTGTTTTGAACTTTCTTTTGGTTTTTATGTATAATTTTTTTATTGACAACTTCTGTAGTTACAAACAATAAACCATGATAATTCCCTCCCTCCTTCCACTTTCCCCTTCACAGTTCCCCTCTCCATCATATTCCCTCCTTCTTTCTGTTAGTCTCTTTTATTTTGATGTCATTACCTGTTCCACCTATTATGAGGGTCTTGTGAAGGTATTGCCAGGCACTGCGAGGTTATGGATATTGAGGCCAATTTCCACCTGGACAGTTGCATTGTAATGAGAGGTACCCTTCCTTTGGCTTTAATATTCTTTCCACCATATCTTCCGCAATGGACCCTGAGCCTTGGAGGGTGTTATAGAGATGTTTCAGTGCTGAATACTCCTCCATCCCTTCTTCTCAGCACTATGTGGCCTTTTGGGTCATCCTGGTGGTAACAGCCATCTGAAAAGAAAATCTTCTCTAACCAAAAGTGAAAGTAATGTTAATATATGAATATGAACATTAACTATACTACTTACAGGGCAGTTTGGTGAGCATAATATATGTACTAAGCCACACAAGAGCAGGCTTTACACCCCTAAGGCTCATGACCTCCCTTGCCATAGGCTTTTGATTAAATTTTCATTACCAAGCATTTACTTTGGGCCTCAGGTCCAATTAGAGAGCAGTTGGTTTCCCCAGAGCAGACATGCCACTATTGTACCTGTTAGGTCATTTGTCCTGTCTGGCCAAATTTGAGGCTTCCAGTGTCCACTGTTTTCATCACTGATGATTTTTGTCTCCCATAGGGCTGCATGCAGTGCTAGTTTTTTCCATCTTTCATTCAGCTGGTCTGCAGGTGAAGGTTTGCAGCTCAGCCCCAGCTTGATTTCTCAGTGACCTTGATGCCCAGGCCATGTGCAGTCTTCAGGAATAGGGTCTTACCATCTGTTCTGGTGGGAAACCAAGAGCACTGGCAATAGCTTGTAATGTTTTGGAGGCAACAGGGACCTCCCTGGCCAACAACTCACTGGAAGGTATCCCATCCCTGGCACAGAAAATTTTCTAGTAGCACTCTTGCTTCTGGATGTGCCATTATCCAAAAAGGCAGGCTTTCATATGTCTTATGCAGAATATCTTGAATTTTGATTGACGCTCCCCTCACCCTTCTTTTGCTCAATCTCTTCCCCTGGCCTCACTTAGGCCATTCCACTCCCTGTAATCTCTTCTATGATGTTGTTGAAAATACCTACTATGTCTTTGGAGCGAAATTCTTTTCCTTCTAGTATACCCTGAATTCTTACGTTTGATCTTTTCAAGTGTCATGAATATCTTGAAATTCCCATTCATGCCTTCCTATTAGCTTGTCTTTCCCTTTATTAGACTATATTAGATCTATTACCTGGTCTTCTCACTTAGATATTCTGTTCTTTCCTTCATCCATTCTACTGGTTAGACTTCCTTCAGTATTCTCTTTTTATTAGACTTACTGCATTTTTCATTGCTAGTATTTCTGACTGATTTTTCTTTATTACTTCTACTTCCTTATTCATATCTTGGATTGACCTCTTATTTCATTAAATTGGTTTCCTGTGTCTTCTTTGATTCCTTTGATTTCCTCTTTGATTTCTTTTAGCATAATTATAAGCATTTTTTTAAAATATTTCTCAGGCATTTCCTCTAAATCAGTCTCACTCGAGGTCATTTCTGATGGATTTATAACTTTTGGTGGATTTATATTGTCTTGACTTTTGGTGTTTCTTGTATTATACTGTAGAGGCTTTTGCATCTTGGATTAATTTGATGCTTGGGTTTCCTAATTGTTTATAGTACTATTATATGTAGCAATCAATCTGATGTTATATATCATCAGGGTAGGAGCTTAAGATGCTAGGTGTAGCTCTTAAAAGACTCTCAGAGTAACTACAAAAGTGACCCTAGTTGTTGGGTTTGCCTGATATGTGAGTATTCTAGTAGGCTGGGTGGAACAAAATATAGGCAAATTCTAAAATTTAACTGAACAATATACACATCCAATGAAAATGACCAATATCTGTCGAAGCAACGCATGGTCTAACCTACTTAGCAGCAAATAACTTGTTGTGATGCCCACACAAGTACAGTGGTGGCACACAGCCATGGTGGGGAACCAACTGCTCTCAATTTGGCTAACTGATCCCCTCACTGGTATGGGACCCATAGCTGGAGCTGGGAAACAAGTCAGAACCAGATCCAAACGTAAACCCACTCTCCAATATCAAGCTACCATCAATTGTGGGCTACAAGAGGGCCTACACATATTAAATTCTCTATTAAAAAAAAAAAAAGTAAGGGTTATCTCATTTGTCCTGGTGCTAACTTACTCTCTGTTGGAGAATCTGCTTCTCTTTCTCAGATAGATGTAGATCCTAAGGCGAGAGCCACCCCATCATACCTCAAAAGGGCCCCGGCTGAAACTAAGAAAAATTGGAGAAACAAGCAAGGGGGCTGTCTTCCTGATGAACCGGATACCAGCACAAGGGGGAAGGAGATCAGCACAGAGAAAAATCAACTCCTACCAAATCAGAGAGCCAGAGCCTCAGAGGCCCCCAACACCTCATCATTGAAGCAGACCAAAAATGAACCCAACATGGCTCAGGGAAATTTTGCGGAAGAGGGGGCGGAAAGTATGTCAGAGTTACATGTTGGGTCATGATATGCAGAGACATTTAGCTTACCCATAACTGTAGGCTAACTCCACAATGCATGACCCGTATGCCTCAACAAGGAGGGGCCTAGGGGAGGGGGTAGATCACGGATGAGCCTAATAATGGTACCAAACTGACTGTATTTGCTGAATACAGAACTGACTAATAAAAAAAAGAAAAAAGAAAACCAACACAGAGTATTTATGCAAGAGTAGGTATTACAACAAACAGATCCTCTAACAAAGTCTAAGTCCCTAAGGATGTGTGTTGCCTCACACCCTTAATCCTATCAACTGGGAGGCTGAGATTTCTGATCTGTAGAGGCTTCCAAGGTCATCTTGTGACCGCGTGAGACACTACTGCAATGAATGACAGAAGAGGAGTAAAAGGCACTATAAATCAAAAAATCAAATAAAAATAAATGCTGGCAAGGATGTGGAGAAGTAGGAACACTCATCCACTGTTGGTGGGAATGTAGGATGGTACAACCACTTTGGAAATCAATATGGAGACTTCTGAAAAAGATGAGTATAGAGATAACAACAGTCCCAGTTATTCCCTTACTGGGCATCTACCCTAAAACCTTCAAACCACAGGCTAAAGAGATTTGCTCAACCATGTTTATAGCAGCTCAATTTGTAATAGCTAAGAGCTGGAATCAACCCAGATGTCCATCACTAGAAGAATGGATAACTAAGATGTGGTATATCTACACAATGGAATTTTATACAGCAGTAAGAAAAAATGACACAATGAAATATGAGGAAAAATGGTTGAACTTGGAACAGATCATTCTCAGTGAACTTACCCAACCACAGAAAAAAAAAAAATCACCACATAGTCTCACTCATCTACAGCACCTAACCTGAATCTACCCAAGATACCTTACATACCCAGCAAGCATCTCCTAGACTAGACACTAGGATGGAGGGGGAGGGAGGGGAGGGTATCAAAGGGGAGGGAAACACAAATCTAGACCCAAATGGCAATGGTACCATAATCTTCTGCTTACTAAAAGACAGACCAAATGGCTGATCCTTCACCAGGCCCTTACAGGGAACACCTGAACCACAAGACACTGGAGAGGGTAAGATCAAGACTAACCTTAATCTTCTACATCTTCCCTCCCTCACTTCCTCTCTCTCTCTCTCTCTCTCTCTCTCTCTCTCTCATCTTTAACTCTTGTATATTAGTTATCTTTTTCCTCATTTTCTTAGTGGGCACTGACCTGTAACTCCAGATCCAGCATGGGGCTATCATCCACAATGAGCTTTTGATTAGAGAGACCTACAAGGTTTCCTAAAAGACAGACAGATTTCTGTCAGAGTACTTGATGACCCACCAAAGGCTAGTGGTAAGATCCTACTGCTGAAGACACCTTATGTGATTGACATGCAAATTAGAATGGCATGGCTGGAAGTTGGAGAATTCACAGTTTTATCCTGCAGCAATTTTAAATGTTCTTGTGTTAGGTTTGGGTATTATAAGATTTTTAATTTTCAAGTGAAACAAAGCAAAAGTCAAACCATAAAACAAGGCTGGTACATATTTATTACATTTTCTGCCATGACTTACAACTCTTTATGTTGGCAGTACCTTATGGGAGAAAAATTCTGTTGATAAACTCTATATTATGCCATTTTACTATATGAGACTAGATTTGGATATTTTTTTCTTTATACTTTTGATGACTTGCTAGGATTCTTGAATTTGTAAATTGATGTTACTATTAAATTTCAAGAGGGAAATATGTCTGTAAATAAAGTCTTTATTCTCTTCAATCAATTATTTTGCTTACTATATTATTTTTAATATTGTGTATTATCATGTCCTTGTTAATTTATCATACATTCTAGGGAAATCTCTACTATCTATTTTCCAGGTTACAAATTCTCTTTTCAGTGATATCTACTTTTACACAGTATATCCATCTGAGTTCTCAATTTCAGGTTTTTGAATGCTGAAATTGGAGCCAAGTTTAGCAGAATTCCAAATTTGGGATCTTAACCTTTGAAAGCTCCAATAGTATACAAAGACACACGTCTTTTGTGAAGAGTTTCCACCTACATTGTTAAATGTCCTATGGGTTAATGGAGTTTGAGTGCCAAATTTTAATTTATTTAAGTGTGAAGTTCCTTAGGTTTCAGTTAGAAAATTCTTCATTATCTTACTAAATTGTTTTTCTAAAATTATGACAAACATTTTTATGGTATTTTTTAGTTGGCCTCTATATCAGTTACTTTCTTGTTTCTGACTCAAAATATCCTACCTGTGGTGGTTTGATTCAGGTGTCCCCAATAAACTTAGGTGTCCTCAGCTGATTGCAATTGGAAATTCAAGCCTCCTGGAGGCAATGTATTGTGTATTGGGGGTGGTTTTATGGGTGTTATAGCCAGTGTTCCTATGCCAGTGTTTTACTCACTCTCCTGTTGCTATTGTCCACCTGACGTTGGCCAAGGGGTGATGTTCACCCTCTGCTCATGCCATTATTTACCCTGCCATCATGGAGCTTTCCCCTAGAGCCTATAAGCCAAAGTAAACCTCTTTTATCCCACAAGGGGCTCTTGGTTGGGTGATTTCTACCAGCAATGTGAACCTGACCACAACATTACCCAAAGAAGCTTAAGAGAGAAAACGGTTTGTTTTTTGCCTATCATGGCAGGGGAAGCATGACAGGAGCAGATAGTTGACATCGCATCTTCACATCAGCATGAAGCAAATAGAAAAGGCAAAATCATCAAGGGAGCTGGACATAACACTCCAAGGCCCATGCCCAGTAACACATGTCCTCCAACACGGCTCCTTTTCCTAAAGGGTCCACAAACTTGCCATAACAGTTGCACCAACTGGAGACTGAGTATCTGAACACTTGAGTCTATGGGGGATATCCAAGTTTCAAAACACCACATCCTGAATGAGAGAGATGATACTTAGTGAAAACTGAACTTGTCAAGTTTTCTTTGGTTCATCTCAGTTGCATGAATAAAAGGGTACATGCATAAAGTGAGTTGACATTTAGGGCACAGGATGACAATACTTTTCAGCTTCTAACTACACCACACTGCAGGGATCAGTGAGTAGTGACTCCATTTTCCATCTTACTGCACAGGGGAGTCTGGGTTGTGGCAGTGCCAAGTACTCCCCTGCCCCTAGATACTGCCTCAGTAGCCTTTTCCCATATTCTCTAACAACGATGAGTAGATGGGGTGCTTCAGGTCAAGCCTTTCTTCTAGTAAACTTCTGAGACCCTGAGTGTCAGAGGACTGTATGACGGCTGATCCAGATATTAAAGATTAAGGTTCATTAAATAGCGAAGGAAAGATTTATAATGATCAGAGTCTGTTTAACTTCTCTGCTGAAGTAGTGGCTCTTGGCTTGTGGTTTATAGTTGAATGGCTTATTCAGGGTAGTTTTGGAACCCTCAGTATAACTTTAGTACTATAATTATCTTGTCATGCACAGGCTTGTGTTGGAAGCATGTGCTTTACTAGAAGGTGCTAGTTCGTCGGTGACTAACAATGGGAACACATGAATAGCAGTTACTTTGTTCTAGACTCTTTCCTAAAATCTTTGCATTAATGAAATCAATTTATCTATATGGGAACACACAAGGATATGGAGAAACGTATTGCACACCCAGACCAAATGAGAGAAGGAAGGATCCCATACAACCCTGGAACACAAATTGAGCTCTGATCTGCTATATTTTATAATAATATATTAATTAGTTAATAATCATCACTTGAACATTTAGAATGTTAACCTAATTCATGAGACAAATAAGGACTATCTAGGTTTGAAGGAGGAAGTTTTATAAAAATGGAAAATATCTTAGAAGTGAGTTGACAGATAAGCAATAAGATGATTTCCCAAGGGCGTAAAGCAAACATTATAGTGTTATTTGAAGGTGGTATTTTCACTACCACGGTCATATGTGTGTAGAAGAACAATGTCAAATAAAAGCTACAGAATCACTCCTCTTTACAAGGTGACTGCTGTGTGTAAGCACTTCTGCTGAATCTATGATTTATACATCTTATCACAGATAAATACACCACAGCTCTCAATGTAGCCAAGAACTATCTACTAACCTGGCCACCTGCCAAAGCACACTCAGCTCCCCTGCTCTGTGCACTGTCCACATTGCTGCTTGCCCATACAGGCCATGACAGCTCTGTGGCCTTCCGCATGAGTTCTTATAGCTTCTAGTTGGAGGTGACACACATCACTCCTATTAGAGCTTATATAGTGAAGTTATATAGTTTGTACTGTCACATATCCTGAAAGAACCAGAAATCTTTGGTGAACAGGATTAACAAATACCATAACATGTAGTCCTCCCAAATAGACAAAATTCTGATGAAGAAAATCCTGTAGATGAAGTCATACCTGGTGTTTTTTTTTTTTTTTTTTTGTCATCCTTCTTAAGACCTCATGTTTTTGTGATCATCTCCTTAGATTCTGTGGATCATACTACCACAACAGAGACTCTTATCTTGCAGGTAAGCTCTTGTCACTTTTAGACCCACACTGTACTTCCATCTCCACATACTCCTCACACAAAGCTAATTCTATTTTCTTCTGGAACACCTCCACTCGCATTTACTTTGTATTTGAAATATCAGTTTTATTTTCATTTCATGTAATCTTTTAGGGTCTATCAGAAGAACCCTCGATGGCCTGAACTCTTCTGTTCTGCTCATTTAGACATAGATGCATTGGATACTAATGGGCCCAATATTCTTATAGATAATCAGATGAGGAGTAATATTGGCAGAGAATGATGAATACCCAAGTATTGAAAAAATAGGGAGTTAGACCTTCGAATAAACTTTGGCCATGTGCTAAATTTACTGAAGTACAATGGCTTGAAAAGTTTTGGAAACAATTCTTACAAAGAAAATCATCACAGGTATACTATTAGAAAATAAATACAAATTTTTCCTTATTGATGTAGTTGCCTACATTTTCCCTACCCTTCATTTTCTTTTCCTTTTTTGTTCGCTTCTTTTCTCCTCTGTGTTTTCTTTCTTTCCCCTATCTTATTTCTGAAACTCTGACCCAGATAGTTCAGGAGATAGCCTTGCACTTTTAATATTTTGAGTATTTAATTTCCATTTCTCTCTTTACCTTTCTCTGTGTGTGCTATGGGCATACACACAGGGGCCTCTTGCAGCTGCAAACTCTAGACACTTGTGCCACATTTGCATCTGTCTTGCACTGGGCTGGCAGGCTTTGCAAACCAAATCCTTTAGCTAGCCACGGAGCAATTTTCTCAGACCCTGGGCATCTTTTTAAAACAAGCTCAGATACTGGTTTAAATAAAGTGACTTCACATGCCTCTTGGACAGTTTCACTTTCAAGTGCTTCTGTTCTATTCTTATTCTCTGCTGTTGATCTTTAAGAACCCACACATGAATTCTTTTGCTTTTCTTGTGCATTTAATAGGTAAAGTGATGTTCTGGCTTAAAAACTGAAAGCCACTTTTGATCTCTTTGGTGACCTGTCGTTCACTGTAGAGCCTGTTATTCACTTTCTTTGTTATTTACACAAAGTCCCACATTCCTATTGTTGGATCTATTTTGTTTTCATTGTAGACAGAAAAGATCAAGTAAGAGTTCATTTAAAATTTCTGGAAGTCTTGTTTTGTCATTTAACATATGGTCTATCCTGGAGTGTGCACCATGCGCTGATGCAAACATATACTCTGCAGCTGTTACATGAAATTCTCTGCAAATGTCTGATAGGTCAATAGGTGGTACATTTTCTCACATCTTTAGTTGTTTCTGCAGTCAAGCCAGGGACTATATTTTCCTAAATATTTTACTTAAAATATTTTGGCTACATAGGAACATATGTGCAAAAGTATCCAAAGAATCTCTTAATTTCTTGCAGTTTTACATTAGGAAGAAAAAATCTCTCATTTCCAAGATATGTAGGACACTGGTTGTGATGTTTAAGTTTTGTCTCAGATTTGATTAAATCAGGAACTCAAGTAAGAGATACTCCTAAGGGCATGTCTGTGATGGTGTTCCCAGGAAGGACTGACTGAGGGGAAGGAAGTATTTCCTCCAGAGTGGGTGACCTTGTGCTGGTGGACTATGGGTAAAGAACGTTTGGGAGAACACTGGGTTTTCAGCTGGCTGCCCTCACTACGCACTGGTACATGCATCTTCAACGATTCAGGTATCCTTTGTGGACACTGGAACTGAGTTCCATCAGCCTTACAATGTGGATTGAAGAGAAGAGTCCTCCAGACCTTCAGATCCAGGTTGATAATGATGAGGCATTCAGCCACATGGACTAAGCAGCTACCAGGTTGTGAAACTCTCTAGACCACATCCAGTTTCATGGACTAAGCAGCTACTAGGTTCCTCCCTAGTGCAGGTAAGTATTGCTGAACTGCCTAGCTTGTATTCTGTAAGCTAACCCAATAACTCCTCTTTATAACGCATATTCATTTTGCAATCAATTCTGTTCTTCCAGAGAGCCCTGAGCACATTAATCTATCATAAGGGAAGATCACTGTCTCAATGAGATTATGTCAATGAGAGTCATAAATGCTCCCATCTTGTTGGACACTGCCAGGCACAGGCTGGAGCCTGCAGGAGACCAGCCTGAGCTGCTAAGGCAAGGCTAAGGACCCTTGGGCTATAGGAGACCACTCCCTCTCCAAGACCCACACACCTGAACTTAGGCTTTGCCCATAGCCCTGTGACCTTCGGCCAGTTGCCTAGGAAACTCCTTATCAGCAGCAGCCTTCATACAGCCCATCCCCCTGTGACCCTCTTCCCATCACTATGTAGATCATCTGACTCTCTCCCGACCTGCTGGAATGAACATTCCTAGGTATTGGCTAGCAACCTTTGAACCCACCAATCCCCTTAGGATCCCTCTTCTGGCTCTCAACTGCTTATAAAGCCATTTCCCTACTGAATAAATGGAACTGTTCTCTGAGGTCATCTCCCAGGTGTACATCCCTTCACCCACACGGCCACTCAAGACGCTGCTCTCCAGGCCTTTGGGGAACCATGGCCCCAAGGATCCAGGGACACACACCATCTCTGAAATTTATTCATCTGTTAAACTCACATCAATACCATGAAAAATGTAATGTATTTTCCTGTTTAGAACAGAAGTAATTAAGCCTGATCTGCCATGTGAATTTTTTGTGGTTGTTGTTGCTGTTGTTTTGAGGTATGGTCACACTCTGGCTCAGGCTGACCTAGATTCCACTATGTTGCCTCTGGGTGGCCTCTAACTCATGGCAGTCCTCCTAACTGCCTCCTGAGTGCTGCAATTAAGGGTGTGCACCCCTAAGGCCCGCCATAATTTTTTTAGAATTTAAATTGTATTGGGAACTTTAACATATGGACCTATTATAAAGTGGTCATATTAAAAGTTGGTAACCTTATGTCTCCCTTCCCCACTTCCATACCCCTGAGTATCAGTAATCATTGTTGTTTCAAGGTCATACCAGTCAGTTCTGGGGGGAGGACAATATCTCACAGTTCACCTTCCTACCCATTGACTTTTACATTCTTTCCATCCAATCTTCCACAATGTTCCATGAGCCTTGGGAGGCATGTTAGAATTCTATTTCAGTGTTCAGCTCTTGGAAGTCATTTATTTTCTGCTTTAGTGAGTTTTGAGTCTCCTCTGTGTCATCTCCCTGGATAAGGTTCTATGGCTATCCATGAGAGCAGAACTCATTTAATTGACTTTTTCCTCCATAGTGCTTCCTGGGCTCTTAATGTGTCATAGAGATGACTAGTCTTTTGCTAATCACCCAGATTTCTCTTCTAGTCATTCTGATGGGTTCAGGGTCTACCCAATGCTTGCCATCTATAAGAAGCAGAGTATTGATCAAAGAGGATAAATGTATAAAATTATAAGACTTTTTTTGTGAGCATAGCTTGTCCATTTAGCTGGAGAACAGTGTAAGCTTCCCTCTATGGACTATGGCCTCCCAAACCACTGGTTTTAATGTGTTTTTTCAGCAAGAATTTGCTCCCACTGTGCAGACATCAGATCCAATCAGAAAGAAGTTGATTGCTCCCATAACCTATGTGTCACTACTGTACTTGTTGATACATCTTGCCTGCCTGGTTGATTTTGTAGCTTAAAAGATCCACTCCTTATTCACACTACTGATGACCTTTATCTCCCAGAAGCTACTTGATTTTTTTATATGACCATAAGATAATGTACAAAGACAGCTTTCAGAGTATGGGCCTTTGTGATTGTGATTTGTGTGCTACCTGAATATATATTTTGACCAATGTTTGAAAAAATATAATATTGCATAACTTTAAATAGATGTTGTGACAATCTTATTGTCCAGTTGATTGGATGTAGAGTCATCAGAGAAACAAATCTCTGGCCATGTCCGTGAGGAAGCCTCTACATCAGGTTGAGTTACAATGACACACATTAAAGATGGGTGGAAGTCTTCCATAAGCTGGAGTCTGGCACTGAGTAAAAAGCAAGAAACAAGCTGAGCATCAGCATTCATCACTTTCTTCTTCCTCTCTGTGGATTTATTATGACCACTTGCATGCTCCTCCAGCCATATCTTTCTCACCATGATGGATGGATTCTATCTCTTTGAACTTTAAACCAAGATAAACTCTTCCTCCCTGTTGCAGTCAGGTTTGCATTGCTGGCAGAAATCACCCTACCAAGAGCAGCTTTGGGTGTGTGTGTGGGGGGGGGTGGTATTTTGGCATTCAGACTCAAGGGGAAGCTCCATTATGGCAGAGGAAAGTGATAGCATGAGCAGAGGGTGGACATCATCTCCTGGTCAACATCAGATGGACAATAGGAACAAGACAGTGTACTAAAAAACTGGCAAGGGGAAACTGGCCATAAATCCCATAAGCCTGCCCCAAACAATACACTGCCTCTAAGAGGCATTAATTCCCAAATCTCCATCAGCTGGGAACCTACCATTCAGAACACCTAAGTTTATGGGGGACACCTGAACCAAACCACCATACACCCTTAAGATATTTGTCGTCAAGCATTTGGTCGCAGCAACAAGGAAGGTAATCAATGCAGATGCAAATCTCATTGAGTCACAAAGTCATGATGTAGCAAACTCCAAGGGAAGCTGTCTACTTCTAAGTGATTACATGAAAATTATACTTTTGCTCATTGAATGGGTTGTCAAGTTTATAGCAGTAGGGTGAACCTGTGGACTAATCCATTCATTTAAACTATAAGTGTTAAGATACCATATTAATTTTGTATTGCTACTATAATAAATTGCTTTATTCTCAGTGATTCAGAACAATATAAATCAATGACTTTATAGTTTTGTAAGTCAGCAGTCTGATATGGGTTATAAATGTGGGTCATAAAGTCAAATTGTTAACAAGACTGTGTTTCTTTCTGGAGACTTTAGGGGAGAATGTTTTCTTGTCTTTTCTAGGTATCAGAGGTCATCTATAATTCCTCCTCCATATATCTTTCCTTAGCCCTTTTTATTGTCTTAATGCCTTCCCCCTTGACCAAAGACTAGAAAGTTCTTCACTTTTAAGATTCAAGTAATGGTGCCCCACTATGGCTAATCCATAACTCAGGGTCTGAATCTAGGTTTTGCACAACATTTATGACCATTGCTCTGCCTCCCACACCAAGGTCACGCTTCATGCTTTTCCTAGGCACATGAGGCATATGAAATAACTAAATGCTCTTCCTATTTGTGGAACCTTCATTATTAGAAAGTGACTGATAGGCCATACTTGATATGTCTGGGCATACAATTGCTCAAAAAATCGTAACATTTAAGCAATTTCCATCCGTGGGGGCCAAATAAATTAAATAGTATGAATAAAAGCTAAGGTGGGGAAGTAGGCACACTTGGGTCTAATTTGGGGTTTACTACTTATTTGAGAGAAAATTTGGATCTACTTACTCTTGGCTGAGGTCTAGTTTCCTTAACTATTAGATGGGGGATAATGATTCCCATCACACAGCTTAAGACTGCTTAGAAATTGAATGGGATCATGGAGCTAATAGTGCATAGGCATAGAATGAGTACCCAAGAAACATAATTTCTTTATACAAAACAAAGGTATACCTTTATACAAAATTTGAAATTATGACTATAATACTAAACATCAAGGTTTTGAGGCATTAAGAAAAAAAAAATCCTGGTTCTAATTTATTTTATGTCACATTTCCTGCATCAGTAGAACAAGAAGGAACAAATTCCTTTGGCTTATGGTCTTTGCTTTCCAAGTATGCTCATTAAGGATATAGCTGATATCAAGAAGGAGAATAAGTTGTGCTACTGGAATGTGAATTTGTCTGTCAAAGACAGGCTTACTAAGACAAAGTCAGGCTCATTTTTTTCTGTTGGCTTCTCATGAGTGAAATGGTGAAGAGAGAATAATTTTTTGTTGTGGTAACAACCCAAAAACAAGGCTGCAGAGATGGCTTAGCAGCTAAGGCACTTGCTTGCAGAGCCTAAGGACCCAAGTTCAATTCCCAAGTACCTACTTAAGCCAGTTGCACAAGGTGGCACCTGTGGCTAGAGGCCCTGGTGCACCCATTCTCTCTCTCTCTTTATATATATATTTACCTCTTTCTCTTTCTCTCCCACTTATAAATAAATAAATAAATGAATAAATAAATAAATAAATACATATTAAAAGAAAAATCCAAAAACGTGCAGACCTTACTGAAATGCCAGAACTGTCAGGGGTTAAATAATGAAATGATGAATTCATTAATTCGTTCATGGAGCGGGGGAAGCAGAGGGATTCAAAGTTGCATTTTTCCACTGCTCATTTGCTCCTTAGTGTGTTCCTGCTGCCTTGACTCATTCACCATTGTAAGAATGCTGAAGGAGACATTAATTGTATTAAAATTTGGGACACAAACTCATAGTTTCATTCTAGAATGCTTCCATTGTGAGAATACTGAGATTAAAAGTAAGATCCATTGGGATTTAGAGCCCAATAGATTGCTGAACGTTAATTCCTGGGAAGAGATGGAAAGCATAGCAGATTTGGGCATGGCCCATTGCCACTGAGAATGGAAGCTAAGTGAGGGGACAGACAAACCAACTTGGCTGGCTCTTCGGAGAAGGGGTAATAGGATCCATATGATGCCACCAATGACCACTGTGTCTCTCATAGAGAAATACATGGAGCTCGACATGGGAGATAGATCGGTTGAGCTTCTGCTGCTCAGTTCTGAGGATGTACCAGTCAGGTTGTTTCTTTCATGATAAAGGACAAGTTTCAAAAGACATTTAAGTTTCACTTTAATTAGCGGACAGTAGGCTGACCTACAGTTTTAAGATTAAGATTCATGTTTGATAACGATTCCATTGATCTGAAGATAAAGAACGAAAATCCCAAGGGGAGGTAGCAGGTCAGCAGACATCAGATGGCTACTGGTTATCTTGGGTTGTAGACAAATGGAGCCATATAACCGTGTACAATATTAGGTTTGGGAAACTGGCCACTGTAGGTTGGTGTAGTGGTTTGATTCAGGTGTCCCTCATAAACTTAGGTGTTCTGAATGCTAAGTTCCCAGCTGATGGAGATTTGGGAATTACTGCCTCCTGGAGGGAGTGTATTGTTGGGGACGGGCTTATGGGTATTATAGCCAGTGTCCCCTTGCCAGTTGGGCACACTCTACTGTTCCTGTTGCCCACCTGATGTTGGCCTGAAAGTGATGTCCACCCTCTGCTCATGCCATCATTTTCCCCTGCCATGATGGTGCTTCCTCTTGAGTCTGTAAGCCAAAATAAACCTCTTTTTTTTTTTTTTTTTTGTCCCTACAAGTTGCTCTTGGTCATGTGTTTTCTGGCAGCAATGCAAACCTGACTGCCACAGTTGGGATACAATAGATGTCATACATTACAAATAAAAGCTAAGATAATGTCCTCTGGAAATATTGTTTGGGGTAGAGGGAGACTTAAAATAACAGAGACAGCGTGAAGGAAAGCTGCATGAAATGCTCCAGTGTTCTCAGCTCCTCGGCAACAGTGTGGACATAAGATGATATACACCTTATATGTTGGCAATAAAGTTAAAATGACAACGTGCATGAAAAACCTAGTGTGATAACTGATGCACAGTATGCACTCAGCACAATGTGGGCAATACTATGTATTCTTGTGATTTGGCGCCACATATTTTTTTCTACTTCCCCTAGGGGCTGAGACCCAGGATGGCTCACCATTGGTCTTCAGGCTCCACAGATCGGATGAGAATGCAGTGGAGGAACTTACAACCCATGTCATTACACTACCAATTTTCTACTGGGGATTAAAACATTGAGATGTGTGTTGGGACTGGAGAGATGGCTTAGCGGTTAAGGTGCTTGCTTGCAAAGCCAAAAGATCCAGGTTTGATTCTGCAGGACCCATATAAGCCAGATGCACAAGGGGGCGCATGTGTCTGGAGTTCCTTTGTAGTGGCTGAAGGCCCTGGTGCCCCATTCTCTCTTTCTCTCTTCCTTTTTCTCTCACTCAAATAAATAAATAAAATATATTTAAAAAGTCGAGATGTGATCATTTTATTTGGTGGCATTTTCTCCCAAGTGTTATAATGAGGAACATTGTCTTCCTTCATGAGATTAGCATCTGTTAGCATCCTAACTGCAAAAATGACTCCACTAGGCACTTAAGAAACATATGTATCTGGCACTGTCCTATTCCCCAGGGATACAAAGCAAGAACAAAATTGAAATGACCTAATGAATTTGTAGCCTAGAAATATCTAATCTAGGAAAAGATAGTCACAAAAGATTGTCAACACCTACTCTAGATATTTGAATCAGTGTTTTTAAGAGAGCCAGTTTACTTTCTTTCTAGTATTATCATGAAGTAAACTTTAATAACAAAATTTCATAGCCGCATATTGTTCCTGTCAAGAATAATGACTGAAATTTCAAATCTCTTTCATTCACATGTTTGTCATTATATATCATCACTATTAAAATCAGAGTTGAGTGAAAAAAGAAAACAAAATGTGAATGGCAAATCATACGTAGAAATCAAATTGGTTCAGCACATAAAAATATTCCATTTCCCAATGCCTGACAGCATAAGTGAAATAGATTGAGTAGTGCTATTTTAGGGGTTATCTCCTGCTCAGCATTTATGATGTGTTCTCTAGAAACCACAGAGAACATTCGGTGCTCTTCTAGTGCTCCTAGTACTTCTTACAGAGAAGGCTTTCAGAGGCTTAACGCGTAAGTACTAAAGAAGTCTGTGTCAGGACTATTACAGTGATTAGGTAATCTCACATTTTTGAAGAGTTTAAATTAGAGGCTTGATTTTGAAAATGTACTAACAAACCGTAGGAGATTTATTTTTGGGAGAATTTAGTGATTTGAACACTAAAGTGAGTATATCACATGGGGTGTCATATAGTCACTCAAATGTTAAATAATTTCCATCCAACATTTCCAGCCCTGCACAAGTGCTTGACATCACTCAATTGATTAATAAATGAGCTCATATTTATTGAGCACTTGCTACGTAGTTCTGTGCCAGGAGCTATGAAATTTAAGATATAAATCTGTTACAGAATACCATAATTGTCATGTTGAAGCTTGTATCAAACAGGGAAGGCAAGTGGGAGAGTGTATTTAATAAAAATCTTGTGTGGTAAATGTCAAATTATAAGAGGTATGAAGGTGTGAGAAATGGAGTGCCCATTGAGATAGTTCTCCCTCGGGGCTGTGTCTGATCTGAATCTTAAAGTGAAAGGGCGTACACTGGAGCCAACAGGGTACAGTGGGGAATCGAGGCCCAAGACATGGAGAGGGAGGATCAATCTAAATGAAATAACTTATGAAAATACCACAAGGAAACCTGTTGCTTTGTAAGCTAATTAAAAGAATATTAAATATATTACATGTATGTATATATACACATACAGCCATACATGTGTGTGTGTGGGGGGGGTTGGTTTTAAAGGTTTGAGAAGATGTCGGTTTTGATGGTTGGTTTGAGAGAGGAAAACAGGAGATTTCATACGTTATCATTCAGGCAAGTGAGAAGAATATAATGTTCACCTCTTCAAAAGTCATTCATTAATGGCTTTCTAGTAATCAAATATTTACTATAATAACGACCAGCTATGCATCTGTATTAACCAACTGTTTCCTGTGCAATGGAGCTGATAGTGACTTACTTGCTATGATTTCCAAAACAGCCTATGAATGACCTGTAAAATTCAAGGGCTTTTGGGGAAATAGATTGGGCTCGGATGAGAATTCCAACTCTGTCTCTTACGGAAATTATCTGACATGTTTGAATATGGATCCAAAAATTTTACCTTCCAGAATTGTTTAAAATATGAAATTAGATTTGCTTAATTCACTCTTCCCATTGGATTTTCAATCTACTTTAAATTTCTTGTGTGTGTGTGTGTGTGTGTGTGTGTGTGTATGTGTGTGCATGTACGTGTATTCATGTGTGCATGCATGTTTACACTTGTGGATATAGATGTCAGGGTCCTATTTTAACATTCATGGACTTTAAAGAGTGATTGATTGGTGTGATGATTAATCTCTGCTTGTCAATTGGACATGATTTAAAGATTTTCTGCATAGGTTAGTGGAGGTGGGAAGACCCACTTTAACTGTGGGTGGCACCATCCCAGGACTGGGGGTCCCTTGACTGTGTACACAGGAGGAACATTTAGCATGCAACCCTCTATAACTTCTCCCTACTAATGCGATCTGGCTCTGCCATGCTTTTCTTTTCTACCATGCTGTGATGGACTCTTCTAAGAACTATAAGTGAAAATAAACCTTTTACCCCATAAGCTGCTGGTGGTCAGATATTTCGTCCCAGCAATGAGAAAGTCACTGATACGGATGGATAGCTTTGTTTTGTCATCTTCTTTTTATACTTGCCCATGTGTGTGTGTATGTGTGTGTCAGGGGGAGAAGGAGAGAGACTTAAATATAGGTAATCATGTCTCACTCACAATCCTAAACATAGTGCCTTCATATGTTTTTACTTAAAATACTTTTTTTTAAAATAAAATTAGGACTGTTTAGAGTATATGATTCACTACATAGAAAACAATGTATCCCAAATGCAATAGTTATTTGAAACATGAAGATGATTTTAAAGAGGTTAAATATCCATATTGAAAAAGATAATTTGCTGTGTCATGGAGAAAAAGATTCTTTTGCTTAGTTCTTTCAGAAACTTGTATTATAAAAGAGATAATTTCTTTAAAACATTTTGCATACGGAAAAAGAATTTTTCTTAAACTTCCTATAACAAAGCAAATGAAGCTTGTAAAAACAACCATGCAATACTTTAGTAAATCACAATTAGGCACAATTTGGGAAATTAGGAATTTGAAAATTAAAAGCCGTGAATATGCAAGAAAGAATTTAGAATATGCTTTTCTTTTTTAGATGGTTGTGAGACCGGAGGAGATAAACTACCCCTCGCACTTCAGCCAAGCCCCAGCTGAAACCACAGAGGAATTGGGGAGATGAGAAAGAATGCAGTTTCCATGGTGAGCCTGAAAATCAGCACCAGGGTGTAGTAGACAGACCTTGAGAATACTCAACACCTACCAAAGCAGAGATCCAGAGGCTGCTAAGAGCCCATAGCTGAAGTAGACTTACAAACACCCACCATGGCTCAGGGAATTTTGCAGAAGAGACGGTGGAAAGATTGTTAGAGCCCCAAGTTGGGACATCATGTCCAGAGGCAGTGTCTCTCCCCATTAACTGCCTGCTGCTCTCACAATGCATAACCCACAACCCCATTCTGCAAACCTGTGACCCCACTGAAGTGGGCCTCCAGTGGAGTGGGGGCAGGGAGGAGGGAAAGGATGGTAGCAGCACATGATGGATCCATACTAAGTATGTCCATAACTAATTTTAAAAGTACCATTTATGTCAAAATGGAAAATTGTAATATTTATGTGGTAAATGTGTGCAACTACCACGTTAGGGACAGCCTATTAAGCTTAAGAAGACAACACTGAGAAACAATGTCCCCTGATTGTTCATCACAACAACCCTGAGAGGCATGTATGGGAACACTCAGGCTGCTTGGGTTTGTAAGTGAGCTAATTTGTCCACATCAGAGACTTACACTTGAATTCCTGCTTTCACGTATGAATGAAAGGCCAGAAAATCCAAGGGCACCTGTAATATGAAGATAATTTGATCATCCTTAATTAAGAATGAATGAGCAGTTTTATCATTACTGCAGGTCTTTCATTACTCTTCATTGACAAATTTAAATAGTGTGTTGACAATGCATTTTGATGAAAATCCCCATTGCTCCCTCTTGTCCTCCCTCACCTGTATCCATTTATAGAACCTCTTCCACCCTCCAGCCATTCCCTCTGCTATTTTAATGTCTTTTTTTTCCCTTCCTTCACCATCCATGGTGACATGCTGATGGTCCTAATACTGTGCAGGTATCGACTGCCACTTTGTCATCACGAATGCAACAGCCACCAAGTGTCTGGACTTCAAGGTTCCAAATCATTCCTTTCTGTGTCTCTTACATTCTTTCTGCCACTCATTCTTTTTTATTTTAAAAAAATGTTCTATACTTTTATGCCCTCCCTCCCACCCTCATTCCACTGGGGGCCCTCCTCAGTGTAGTTATTGGTATTCACTGTGAGTTGTGACGGCCTCAGTCAGTCTCTGGGGAGGAGGTAGGTGATTCCTCAGGCTAATCCCATTCACCCTGAGCCCTAAGGTTCTTACAATCTTCCTACCCCTTCTTCTACACTGTGCCATGAGCCTTTGTGGGCATGGTAGAAATCTGATTTAGTATTAAAATCTCTGTAACCTCTGGATCTCTGTTTCTATTATTTATTTATTTATTTATTTGGAAGCAGAGAGAGAGAGAAGAGAGACAGACAAAGAGAATGGGTATGCCAGGCCTTCAGTCACTGCAAAGGAACTTCAGATGCTTGCACCACTTTGTGTATCTGGCTCTATGAGGGTACTAAGGAATTGAACCCATGTTGTTAGGCTCTGAAGGCAAGCACCTTGTATCAGACAGCTTCAGGTTTGCTGAGATGAACTGTCAGACCAGGCACAGATAAGGAGGAAGGGATTTATTGAAGCTTACAGATCCAGGGGAAGTTCCATAAAAGCAGAAGAAATTGGCCTACTTTCACAGGCCCAAGCAGAGAGAGAGAAGTACAAGCCTAAAGGTCAAAAGCCAGAGCACACTTCAGGAACTCCAGCTAGGCACACTTTGCATATCTTTAGATTGAAATCTCAAACCCACCACCACACCTTAAGATCCACACAATGGCATTGCCTCCAGCCAGATGGCTAGAGATGCAAACTACAAACAAATAAACAACTGAATATATTGGGGGCCATCTATTCTATTCAAACCACCACACACCTTAAGTGCTGAGCCATATTCCCAGCCCTGGACCTATGTTTTGATGAGGTTTGAGTGACCACAGTGTCTGTCGCCATCTTCCTAGAACTGGTTTTCAGGGTAGCAGTCAACACTTCCTCTGCATTTACTCCTGGGTTCCGGCAGATGTGGCAAACATAACTCAGCTTGGGATAGGTAATAGGTATGTTTTCTTGTTGCATGATATGTCCTGGATCTCCCCAGTATTTTCTGCTATCTGAAAGATAGAGCAGATTCTCTAGCCCAAAGTGAGAACAGTTTGAATTTAAGGGGATAAGCCTACTTAGTAGAGAGATTTATTGATGTGTATGTCCACTCTTCTTTGTTAAAAGAGGTTGTCTTTGGAGCTTGTTGGTTTACTGTTCTAGGGCTTGGTTCCCAGAGCCAGATATGAGTTCTCCCCAGTGAGTGGGTCTGGTGTCCAATCCAAGAGTAGTTGGTTACTTACAATGGATATGTGCCACTATTGCACAAGTATATATTCTTGACTGGGTTGATTTTGTATCTGGCAGGATCTTCTGCTCATTAACTCTGTTGGCAACCATTATTCCCCAAGATATCACATTGCATTTTCCAGCACAGTGAGGGATAGTTGGGAGGGAACCAGTTTTCCTGTCAGTTCCAGGGTGGTGTTTCAATATGCTGTGACCCCAGGCTGCAGTGTCTTTGGCAATCAGCTCTTGCCTTTTAGATCTGGAAGGTAAATAAGTGTTTTTGGTGATGTCCTGCATTATTTTGGGGGCCTCATGCGTCTCTCTAATGAATAGCTCACTGTTAGGGTGAGCAACTTCATTCTTCTGCGACCACTTCTGCAATATTCCCAGGACCTTGAGAGTTGTGTCAGAGATGTGCCACTTAGTGATGTATATTTCACTCTTACTTCTTTCCAAGCACTTTGATGAGTTTTGAGTCTCCTTGGTAGTCACGGCCATCTATGAACAGACACTTCTGTCATCAAGTGTGAGAGCAGCACATAGATGGATATAAATACAAGTATTTACAGTGCAGTTGAAGGACACAGCATACTCATTTAGCCAAATATCAAAAATAGCTTTCTCTATAACCTCCAAACTATAAGCCTTTGACTAGGTTTTCAGTCTCAGCCATGAATTCCCTGTTATGGAGTGGGACTCAAATCCAGTGAGAGAGCAATTGGTGACTGTAGAGTTCTTGGTGTATGCTATAGAGTAGCAAAGCCTGCGTGCTATTTCATGGGTATATACCAGTTAGTATATAACCTTGTCTCTTTGAAGCTGTGTGTGACCTTGTGACTCTTATTTGTGTTGAAGGGTGGTATGCAGAGAGCATTGCCCACTCTCTGCTGTTTTCTTCTTTTGTGGTTTGTTAGTGATTAATTCATCAATACTCCTAAAACAAATATTAGAGTAGATTCTGTGGCTAGATTTTATTCATAGGAAAGAAAATTTATTTCCACCATTGTTTTTCACCTTTTTTTCCTTCATCTCAAGGGACATATATTTTAGTACAAAGACAGGGCAATAAAAAGAAAACTAACAGTTTTCAGGGTGATGGTTCAGAAAGTAATACTACTTGTTGTAGAACTGTAAGGACATGAGTTTGGTCCCCAGCATCCATGTAAAAAGCTGGAAGGCACCATGCATGCTTTTAATCCCAGTGTTGAGACGTCCAAAGATAGGAGGATCACTAGGGTTTGTTGGTCAGCCATCCTAACTGCTCGAACAGCAGCTACAGATATTGTGAGAGAATCTATCACAAGGAAACAAAGCATAAGAGTGAAAGGGGAAGACACCCGATATTCTCCCCTGGCCTCACTATACACACCCATGGGACATGTGCGCACATACATATTTATATACTGCACACATACCACACACTAACATGAAAAATAAAGACCACAAAATTGGGGGGTGGTTGTAGATTTGGAAAAATATGTTACATTAGGCTGTCTCAGTGGACTGTAGTAAGGATTCTCCTGCTGGCTTTGAAGAAGCAAAATGCTGTCTCATGACCTATTTATAGAGAAGGCAACTTTAGTCATGACTTCTAAAACTTAACTGTGGTTCCCAGAGGACAGCTAGTACGAAATGGATCTCTCCTTGTACAACTTCAAGAAAATAAATTCTGACAACAACCAGTATGACCAGGAACATTAATTCTTCCCCAGTCAAGCTTTCAAATAAGAACCCATGTTGCCAACAACTTAATAGCAGTCTCAAGAGAAATTGAGTTAAGACAATAAGCCTGAATCCTGGCAGGCAGAGATGACCAGCAATAAATGTGTGGGACTTTCAGTTGACAGAATTTTGTAAATTTTTACACAATAGTAAACAACAAATATACTGATAATGATGCATTTTATTAAAAATAAACGAGATAATGTCAAAAACAAAACAGCCTGCATCAACCCAAAATACTGTCTGACTCATTCATTTTTGGATCTCTATTGGAAAATTGTTGTTCACACCCCTCCAGTTGTTTTCCTAAAGCTTCAGTCTAAAAACTAAAAATCATTCACTAAAATAATTGAATTATACAGCAACATTAATAAACAACTCATCTTATGTTAATCTTCATCTGTATAGTTCCTTAAAATATATGGGATTTATTCTGTTCTTAAACAGTCATCTGTGCAGCAAAATTATTTTGACCTGTTTTTGCTTGCTTTTTAAAATATTAACTATTGCCCTTTGATGAAGCTAATTTTAATAATAACAACAGAGAAAAATAAGCAATTGTGGTCTGAAAATACTCTCTTAACATTTCTTTTGAAGTTGCTGCTATAGTTTTATACCAATAAGAGACATTTATCTTAAGAAACTGTAGACAAAATATATTTATAATTAGATACAATTAAGTCTTGAAAATATATCACTAAATTAACAACCTGTAGCTTAGAGGTTTAGAAGATTATTAATTTAGTAACATTAAGAAAAAATGTCTATCCTTTGGTAAATATCAAAACTCATTATTCATTATATTTGCTAAGGGCATCTAATAATAGAAGAATTTTTTCTTTAGTGGATTACAAATGGAAATATAAATGCATATAATTTTTTAACAGTAAAGCTATTAATTTAATATGGTGAATTGTAGTCTTCAGTTCTCACACTCAATTGTTACCAGAAATTCTGATTTAATGGATTCTCATAGTTTCAGAAATGAGGATAGAGGAAGGTGAGATGTCTGCACATCTGGCATTTTACTCAATCTCCCTGCAGATTCTGATAGACTCTCAAGTTTGAGATCTATCAGTTTATTTAATCTCAGCTCAGTAGGTCTGCTGTGAAGACCAAAGG
Organism: Dipus sagitta; assembly: GCA_036346955.1. Taxonomy (NCBI): domain Eukaryota; kingdom Metazoa; phylum Chordata; class Mammalia; order Rodentia; family Dipodidae; genus Dipus; species Dipus sagitta. The sequence goes on along the minus strand of CM070772.1, from coordinate 35,896,732 downwards.
TTTCTGGGGATTCTGTAATCACAAGAACCTGTTCCTTTCCACAACCTTGTAAATGAAAATTGCTACTTCAAGTTCCAAGAATTCTCTACAGTCAATATGAATTATGTCTCCAACTAGTCACACTTCTCCTCCACCAATAATTTAAGTTCCTAGAAAGCAGAAGAGAAAAGAAAAGAAAAATTCAATGTTCAGCCAGGGATGGTGGCACATGCCTTTAATCCCATACTTGGGAGACAGAGGTAGGAGAATTATCACCATGAGCTTGAGGCCAGCCTGGGATTGCATAGTGAATTCCAGATCAGCCTGACATACAGTGAGACCCTATCTCAGAAAAACAAAACAAATTAAATGTTCATGTATGCTTGTGTTTATGTGTGCATGGACCAGTGCTGACGGATGGATGCCCATGCCTATCGGAAGAATGACAGTTACACACTGGAACCCAAATATCCATGCCTAGTTGTGTGATATGTACACAATCTTCACAGCCCAGCTCAGTTACCACATTCACTCGGAAACCTTCTTCTTCCATAGGAAAATTGGGCCACACTCGATTTCCACTCTGACACTATCCATCAATACCACTTCAACACATTTCTTGATTATTTACAATTGATTTTTCTCTAATGCTAGACTGAGCCATGGGGAGGCAAGGAAATGACCCCATTAGGAACGTATTTGCAGAAACTCATTTAAGAACAAATATTAGTCTTTGGGAGCAATCAGGCAGCTAGGCTGAGTAACTGACTACTTGAAACAACTTGTTTACAGAGGGTCACTAAAAGGGTGGAGGGCATGGAAGATGCCTATCAGGAACTCAGCAAGGAGGCTAGTGGCTCTTTTCTTTAATCACTCCATGCAATAGGGTCCTTAGGTGAACATTATGCTTCAGAAAAAAATGGATTTGAATCACGCATTTAAGCCATGCAGACTTGAAGAGTAGGCTCAGATTTTAAAGAAATAATGCTGTGTTGATTGATTAATCACATGTCTTTAGAATCTACTTATTTCTATTTGTTGCTCACTTCACTATTTTGAGACCAGATTTTGAATAAAGAAAGCATATGTACCACAGAATTGAAATTAAAGAAAAATTGAATCCCAGCATACTTCTTAGGAGTACCTGCTAGTGTTCTTACTTGGAGTATGTATCTACGTTTCTTTTTGTTTAAGAGGGCTTTGAACCCAACATTGGCATGAGTAGTCATGCTCTTACTAAGGTCTAGTTTCATCTAAAAATTTCTTTCACTACAGATTCCAAACTGACTAAGCATGTTCTACAAAGACATTTAATTCACCATTTCTCTTCCCAGAAAGCATATCCTACCAACATCCACACGGTTTATTTTCTTACTTTGTTCAACAGAGCTCTCCACAAGGACAGGGACTTTGTTTTGTTTTGTTCACTGACATCTTCTCAGGGTTCAGAATCATTCCTGGCACATAGTAGATGTTACAGAAGTCCTGAACCTATATTTGCACAATTTTCACAAACTGAAGTGCAAAAGTTGATCACAACTCACCTAATTCCTTGTCATTTGATCTGTTTCATGATTGTCAAAGGAATTCTAGGAGGCCCACATCTACTTTGTGGGACTACTAATAGACAGACACATCCTAGAGTAGCTGATGTAGGCAGAAGCCAGAGAAAGAAAGAGTGGCATGTTGTGTTATCTTTTGATGACACAGACACAGTTGTTTCCATCACAGATGTCAATAACACATATCCAATAAACAAATGGTTTGCTATGGAAAATATAGAGCTATATAACTGAGGATAACTTAAATTAGGGATATCTGTAATGTTGGTAAATTTATAATTTAGGTACAGATTTATTATAAAAAGAAGTGTTATTAAGTCACTTATGAAATTAGAGAATCTTAGCTTTAACCTCAAAGGTAAGTCAACATGACTTTCATTCTGACAATGGAATGTTCTGTCACAAGCCTATGATGTTTAGATGAGATAACATATGCTATGCATTTAAAACCATTGGGCACATAGCAAGTTCTCAGTGTTGAGCAGCTATTGTTCATTGGTGGTTCCAGCAATAGCACGGTGGTGTTGTACTATTCCCTGTATGGCTGTCTGTCTACATGTCTCTTGTTCTCTTACTCTCTCTGTCTTCATTGTCCCCACAAAGAGAAAGTGAGTATTTTGTAACATGGCCTATATATCAAATTTCTCTGCATGAGTAAGAGATACGATATAAATCCAATAGATAAATAAAGTAACTCTTCCACTTAAAGACCTTTTCTCTTGCAGAAAACAAAAACCAATAATTATGCTCCTTTCAGAAAGTTGCACTTTCTATCCTGACAGGGAGTGGTAGAGAAGGGAAAGCAGAGTCTTAGGATGAAGTACGTCGGCCCTCACGAAGTGACAGAGCCAGCCTTCGGTCCCTTTATTAACTCTATCTGTGTGGAAAGGCACTTTAATTTTTATAGGACTCAACTTTCTCCTCTAGGAAATGGAAATAACCTTTGAGGATTGTCATGTGGGCTGAGTGAGAAAGAACTACTCAAAATGTAGAGCAAATTACTTGCTCGTTGGACTGCCAATAACAGCCTGCCAATTGTTGTATAATATTTATGATTAGTCATTCACTCAGAAATCCTTTCTTGTATCTTGTGGGAAGTATAAAAAAGCCTTAACCTATGTCATGTCTTCTCCTTCTTATTATATTTAATGGAGCTAAGAATATTGACAATAGGGCTGGAGAGATGGCTTAGTTGTTAAGTTGTTTGCCTGACAAGCCTAAGGATACCCCATGTATGACTCTGCATGTCCTATGTAAGCCAGACACACAAGGTGATGCAAGTGTGCACTGTTGCACATGCACACAAGGTGTCACACACATCTGGAGTTCTATTACAGTGGCTGGAGGCCCTGGTGTGCCAATTATCTCTCTCTCTCTCTCTTGCTTGCTTGCTTGCATAAAAAGGAAAGTTTGTTGGGTTTGCACCAAAAAAAAAAAAAAAATACTGATAATTAAACAGTGTAAACCAGTAAGTATTTCTTCTTAATTTAACTGGAAACACATTATGCTCTGTTTGGTTTACCACTCATGAACTCTTGTCTTGTAGGATTATGAAGAATTTCACTTGTAACCTACAAATTGGGTTAGGAATTTGCATTGGGTCTCTGATGGTATGGTAGGCCCAGCTGTGCTGGGCTCATTCATTATGTTGGGTATCCATGTACTACAAGACCTTGACAGACCTATAGGCCCTCAGGTTCAACATTTGGATCCCAGTCTTCCTAGCACATTAGCAGTGGGGTCACAGACTGGTCTCTAGGCCATCTGAGAAGCAATTTCATTATGCATGAAAAGAACACAGTAATCCAAGGGCTCTCAAAGGCTTGATGCAAGATGGAAATGGTTTAATGTATGTATAAGTGATTTGTAAGCTGTCAAGTGCTGCACAATTATAAGGTGATGCATGAGTAATATATCAACAATGATTTATTGATTAATGCCAGAGTGAGTGACTAATTTCATCACTACCTGGGGCATTTAGCAAGTTATATTTGTGTAGTATGTTCACAATTATAAATACCTGAATTAGAAAACCTTTAAAAAATAATTACTTTGGGAAAAATGATCTCAAAGACACTTTATGTTCATTTATCTTGAGTTTTATATGTAGATTTTTGATTTTTTAGCTATCCATCATCTTTGGAGTATCTGCTTATGTCATAGGAATATTACAGAAAAATAACTAGTGTGTGGATTATCTCTTTTTTACTGAGAGTTGTGAGAGAGTAGTTACTGTGCAGATGGTTGAGACATACCCAAAATTGCATTTGGTCTTTCAGGACTCTTAAAGGCCAAGTTCAACTAAGAGACCTTCACCTGTCAACACAGATGTGGGCCTCAAGTAGAATCTGATTCAGATATAATTGAATCATGTTTCCCACAAACTTTAAAAAATTATCACAAGGAAATACAAGGTGTAATTTTTCTTCTGTATCTTATTCTAAATATTAATGTAATGATCAAACCCTTGCTACAACAAAATGAGGCTCAAGACAATGTTGATTTGGTAAACATAGAAGGAACCTAGTAAGTTTTTAATACTCAATCCCTCCTCCTCTCCCTCTCTCTATCCCTTCCTCACTCTCTCTTCCTTCCTTCCTGCCTTCCTTTCTTCCCTCTTTTTCCTTCCTTCTTTCTTTTCTCTTCCGTTTCCCTCTTCCTTCCTCCTTTCCTTTCATTTCCTTCCCTTCCCTTCCCTTCCCTTCCCTTCCCTTCCCTTCCCTTCCTTCCTTCCTTCCCTTCCTTCCTTCCTTCCTTCCCTTCCTTCCTTCCTTCCTTCCTTCCTTCCTTCCTTCCCTCTTCCTTCCTTCCTTTCCTTCCCTTCTCCTTCTTCTTTCTTTCTTTCTTTCTTTCTTTCTTTCTTTCTTCCTTTCTTCCTTTCTTCCTTTCTTCCTTTCTTCCTTTCTTCCTTTCTTCCTTTCTTCTTTCTTCCTTTCTTCCTTTCTTCTGTTTCTTGTTTATATGTCTGAGTGTGGGCATGTGTGTGCCATAGTGTGCATGTGGTGCTCGTCATAGGACAACATCAGGTGTCCTTGTCAGAGACAGGCTCTATTGTTGTTTGTTGCTGCATACCCCAGACTAGCCTGGTCTTCAAGCTTCTGGGAATTAGCCTGTCTCAGCCTCACATCTTGCTGCATGCATTATGGGATTTAGGGTACATGATACCACAATCAGCCTTACATTGATTTCGGGAATCCAAACTCAGTGTTCACACTTGTAAGACTGCTTTACTCACTGAACGCATCTCTAGTCTCCCTTTTTCTTCCCTCCCCCTCTTTCTCTCTCTCTAGTCCTTCTCTCTCTCTCTCTTTCTCTGTCCTCTCACTTCTCTCTTTCATGACAGGGACTTGGTATACAGTCCTGGCTGATTTTGAACTATTGAACACCTAATCTTACTTTGGAAGCTTTCTTAGTGTTGAGATTACAGATGTGTGCCACGATGCCTGGCTTTTGTCACATATGTGTTATTTTATCCTTGGTCTTAGCTTAGTTATCAAATTCCTACCACCAGCCTCTCACTCTTTGTCTTTATTAAGTGACTTGCTTTTGCTGATATTAAAATGGGATTTCTTAAAAACATTTTAATGTAGACAGTCACACACTATTGCAAAAAAAAAAAATCCTAAAACCTATGACATACATCCTAGTGTCTAGTCAACGAGATGCTTGCTGGATATGTAAGGTATCTTGGGTAGATTCAGGTTAGGTGCTGTAGATGAGTGAGACTTTGTGGCGATTTTTTTTTTTTCTGTGATTGGGTAAGTTCACTGAGGATGATCTGTTCCAGGTTCAACCATTTTTCCTCAAATTTCATTGGAGGGCATCAAAGGGGTGGGAAACACAAATCTAGACCCAGAATGGCAATGGTACCATAAAATTCTACTTACTAAAAGACAGACCAAATGGCTGATCCTTCACCAGGCCCTTACAGGGAACACCTGAACCACAAGACACTGGAGAGGGTAGATCATGACTAACCTTAATCTTCTACATCTTCCCTCCCTCCCTTCCTCTCCCTCTCTCTCTCTCCTCTCTCTAGCTCTTGTATATTAGTTATCTTTTCCTCATTTTCTTAGTGGGCACTGACCTGTAACTCCCAGTACCAGCATGGGGCTATCATCCACAATGAGCTTTTAATCAGAGAGACCTACAAGGTTTCCTAAAAGACAGACAGATTTCTGTCAGAGTACTTGATGACCCACCAAAGAGTTAGAGGTAAGACCCTACTGCTGAAGACACCTTATGTGGTTGACATGCAAAATAGAATGGCATGGCTGGAAGTTGGAAGAGAGTCAGTCCCCAGACAGTCAGTGCGTCTGGTGCCGGAAGGTGCTACATAGGCGACTGGGGGAAAATGATTAATATCTGTCCAAGCAACTCATGGTCTAACCTACTTAGCAGCAAATAACTGGTTGTGATGCCCACACAAGTGCAATAGTGGCACACAGCCATGGTGGGGAAACCAACTGCTCTTCATTTGGCTAACTGATCTCCTCAGTGGTATGGGACCCATAGCTGGAGCTGGGAAACAAGTCAGAACCATATCCAAACATAAGCCCACTCTCCATCATCAAGCTACCATCAATCATGGGCTACAAGAGGGCCTACACCTATTAAATTCTCTATAAAAAAAAGTAAGGGTTATCTCATTTGTCCTGGTTCTAACTTACTCTCCATTGGAGAATCTGCTTCTCTTTTTCAGATAGATCCTAAGGAGAGAGCCACCCCATCATACCTCAAAAGGGCCCCCGCTGCAACTAAGAAAAATTGGCGAAACAAGAAAGGGTGCTGTTTTCCGATGAACCGGATACCAGCACAAGGGGGAAGGAGATCAACACAGAGAAAAATCAACTCCTAGCCAAATCAGAGAGCCATAGCCTCAGAGGGCCCCAACAGCTCATCACCAAAGCAGACCAGAAATGAACCCAACATGGCTCAGGGAAATTTTGCGGAAGAGGGGGCGGAAAGAATGTCAGAGCCACATGTTGGATCATGATATGCAGAGACATTTATCTTACCCATAACTGTGGGCTAACTCCACAATACATGACCCATATACCTCAACAAGGAGGGGCCAAGGGGAGGGGGCAGGTCACGGATGAGCCTAATAATGGTACCAAACTGACTGTATTTACTGAATACAAAACTAACTAAAAAAAAAAAAAATAAGGTAGACATGTTTCAGTAACATGCATAAGCTTTTACACATTAAAATGTGTTTTATTATAAATTATATTATTTTCGTTTCTTTATTATGTTACAGTAAAAGCACTATGTTGAATTTTTGAAATGAAGTGCATAAATACTGTAATCAAAGTTGTTTGTAAAATACTTTGGCAAAAAAAATTGCATAAACTACTACAGATTGTTGAGTGCCACATGCATCTGTGTTTAAATAATGGAACATATGCAATAGGATGTACAGCTTCCCCAACAACCCCTCTAAGATTAGAGAGGAGAGCTGTGTTTCTTATGGAAACTTCTCAATAACAACCTGATTGGATAAAACAAAAAACAAAAGAAAAAAAAGAATAAATCAATAAATGGCTTAAAATTAAAAAAAAAAGAAATTAACAGGGCTAGGGAGATGGCTCAGTGGTTAAAGGCACTTGCTCCCAAAACCTGACAGCCTAAGTTTTATTCTCCACTACCCAAATAAATCCAGACTTATAAACTGAAAAAAAAGAAAACTATGACATACAAAACTACAGCTCCTAAATTTCTAAACATGAGATTAAAGAATCAGTTGATATGTCAAGCAAAAATATTTTTAAAGAACAATTTCAACCATACACAAAGGATAGAAATACAAAATAAAGTTCAATACAGCTATTATTCACCTTCCAAAATCACTAGGATTTTGTCCTTTGGGCTTCCCATCTCTTCCCTTCCCTTCTCTTCTCACTCCTTGTCTTTCTGTCTGGCTTTACTTTGCTGAAGAATTTTAAAGGGAGTTCCAGGCATGGGCTTTTCACTCCTAAGTACTTTAATGTGAGTCTCTCTGGAATATGAACTTTTCCCAATAACACTACAATGCTGCTTTTGTGCATAATAAATCACACACAATAATTTCTTGCTATAATTTTAGTGATTACTCTGTAGTAAATTCCTCAGACCTTCTCAAAACTGTCCTCTCTCATTATTCTTATTTGAATCAGAATACAATCAATGTCCACATTTGGTTGCTTGTGATGTTCACCCACATTGATTCCTTTCCCCTTTCTTTTGCCATGTAGTTGACTTATTACTGAAAGTGGGCTTTTTTCCCCTACACAATTTGTATTTCTCTTTTTCCTGATGGTATGGTTTAATGTGTTCCTCCATTTTTCATATTTTCTCTAAGTGGGAGCTGGACCTAGAACCAATTTAGGCACATAAGTTTTCTCTTTTGACTGGAGTACTTAACACATGTTGCTATGGGTTTAAGATTACATCATTTCTAGAAGAAACACAGTTCTGATTGTCTGCTTTTAATGGGATAGCCAGAATTGTCCACTGAAAAGTTTGAATCTACTTTTCAGCAAATGGTTTCATTACTGCTGATTATTATTTGAATCAAATATTTCATTAAGGGTTGCACAGTGGTGGTTCCTAATGCTATCATCTCTCACTCTAGATGAGTTTGCTTGTCCTGGCATAAAATTTGTCTAGGTAGGCAAGATAAATGACTATTTCTTTCTCTCCAAAGTGACACTTTTCAGAGTAACACATGCTCTAGTTACCTCTCATAGTGAACAACGAGATTTCACCTCTGTCCTTTACTCCCTACTCTGTCTCATCTAATTCAAACGTTTTGATAAATTCACATGTATCAACCAAATGCAGCAGTAAATATAGATTTGCACATAACAAAAATTATAGAGACAGAACACAGAGTTACCTATCCAATACAGTTCTTCCTATTAGTAACATCTTACATAGGCCATTGATTATAACTAATCATAGTCCCTTAGTTTTAACATAATGATTTCCTGTGTGTTCTAGAGTCCCCTGTAGGATACTACATCACATTTAATAGCCATGTCTGTCTTTAGATTCCCCACAGTGTAACAGTTCCTCAGACTTCACTTATTTTTGATGATCTTAACAGATTTGAGTAGCATTGGTCAGAAATTCTGTAGAAAGTTTCCCATTCAGGATTTGTCTAATGTCTCTCCCGTGATTAGGCTGAGATTCTGGAGAACATGGAGTCATAAAATACCATTTCATCACATTGTATCAGGTGTATGCACAATCAACATGACTGATGACTGCTCATGCTGACCTTGAACTCCTCGCTGATGTAGGATTTTTCAGACCTTTCCACTGTTATTCTTTTTTTTTTCTTTATTAGTTAGTTTTGTATTCAGCAAATACAGTCAGTTTGGTACCATTATTAGGCTCATCTGTGACGTACCCACTCCCCTTGGCCCCCCCTTGTTGAGGTATACGGGTCATGCATTGTGGAGTTAGCCCACAGTTATGGGTAAGCTAAATGTCTCTGCATATCATGACCCAACATGTGGCTCTGACATCCTTTCCTCCCCCTCTTCCGCAAAATTTCCCTGAGCCATGTTGGGTTCATTTTTGGTCTGCTTCAGTGATGAGGTGTTGGGGGCCTCTGAGGCTCTGGCTCTCTGATTTGGTAGGAGTTGATTTTTCTCTGTGTTGATCTCCTTCCTCCTTGTGCTGGTATCCAGTTCATCAGGAAAACAGCACCCTTTCTTGTTTCGCCAATTTTTCTTAGTTGCAGCGGGGGCCCTTTTGAGGTATGATGGGGTGGCTCTCTCCTTAGGATCTACATCTATCTGAAAAAGAGAAGCAGATTCTCCAATGGAGAGTAAGTTAGAACCAGGACAAAAGAGATAACCCTTACTTTTTTTATAGAGAATTTAATAGGTGTAGGCCCTCTTGTAGCCCATGGACTGATGGTAGCTTGATATTGGCGAGTGGGCTTATGTTTGGATATGGTTCTGACTTGTTTCCCAGCTCCAGCTTTGTGTCCCGCACCACTGAGGAGATCGGTTAGCCAAATGAAGAGCAGTTGGTTCCCCACCATGGCTGTGTGCCACTATTGCACATGTGTGGACGTCACAACAAGTTATTTGCTGCTAAGTAGGTTAGACCAAGAATTGCATGGACAGATATGGGTCATTTTCCCCCAGTCGCCCATGTAGCACCTTCTGGCACTAGCCACGCTGACTGTCTGGCGACTGACAGACCCAGTTATTCCCCTACTGGGCATCTACCCTAAAACCTTCAAACCACAGGCTAGAGAGATTTGCTCAACCATGTTTGTAGCAGCTCAGTTTGTAATAGCTAAGAGCTGGAATCAACCCAGATGTCCATCAGCTAGAAGAATGGATAACTAAGATGTGGTATATCTATACAATGGAATTCTATACAGCAGTAAGAAAAAAATGACACAATGAAATTTGAGGAAAAATGTTTGAACCTGGAACATCATTCTCAGTGAACTTACCCAATCACAGAAAAAAAAATCGCCACATAGTCTCACTCATCTACAGCACCTAACCTGTTATTCTTTTTTATATAGCTTTTATCATTATCTTCTTTGAAAGGAAAATATAACTTTTCTCATTTTACTTATGTTTTCTTATGTTAGTTATGTTTAATTATGTCTTACATTTTCCCAGTAACATTCTAGCACTATGAGATACCTGAGTTTCATTGCGTAAACTTCCTTCCGTGTTTCTGGACTAAAACATCTTTCCAAGGGCTCTAGGTCTTTCTTGAGGGAAATGTTATTGAAAACCAAAATCTAGGTACTGGGTGTTCCTTTTGCTTCTAGGTTTATAATTTATTTTGATTGTTTTTTTTTTTTCTGTTGGTCTAGAACGAACTCCTTTAAGTTGCTCCAGCATTTCTTAATTCCACTGGGTTTAATAATTCTTTTTTTCCTGGCACAAAAGAAAGATCGTAGGCTAAACTGGTATACTTGTCAGATCTCATTAGCCATTGCTCCCAGAAGGTATAGATCCTATTGTGGGAAAAAGTACTTAAGGACCAAAATCTGGGCATAGTATTTAACAGTCTCTTACTGTTTCCAGGATTTTATTGTGAGGATAGTTAAGAAATACGTGCATTTTATCTGGGCATGGTGGCACACACTTTTAATCCCAGCATTCGGTAGGCAGAGGTAGGATGATTGCCGTGAGTTCGAGGCCACCCTGAGACTACATAGTGAATTCAGGTTAGCCTGTGCTAGAGTGAGACCCTACCTTGTTAGAGAAACAAACAAAAAAAGAAAGAAATACATGTATTGGAAAAGAAATCAACATGTCATTCTAGTTTCTTCAACTTCCTTAATTTTACACTACCAGCATTTCTTTTTTATTATGATAAAATTATCAGTTTCCAGTATAAGAAGAATGTTACACATATAAGTATGTGTAATGATAGTATATGTATGTATATATATATATATATATCATATAACAGATACTATATTCATATGAACATATACTATATATATATATATATATAGTATCTGTTCATATGAATAAGTATTTGTATAAATAATCCTAGGGTATAAAATCAATATTACCATGAACAATGTTGGTTTAGTGGTTGTTTTAATGGAGTTTTACTCTAATTATATCATCTGAATTGCTTGGAGTTGTTACTGTTATAACAGTTTGTTCTCTCCTCCCTTTGTGGTACGAGGGATGGAGCCCTCAAGAGGTGTCTCACATGAAGACTCTTACATAACACCAGATGTGATATCAAACTCAAAAGATGAACCTATCACAACTTAAAAATACAAGGAATATGAAAAGGCAAAGTAAAATTACTCCTCTAAAAGTTTCTAATTGTTTAATAACTCAACCAAAGATATTGACTGTATTGCCTGCCAGACAGAGATTTCAAGTTCTAGTTTAAAAACTGCTCAACGACCTCAAATATTCAGGTGAGTGAAATGAAGATGTCAATTCAATACTTGGACAAGACATTTGACAAGTTGGATGAGAAAGTTCAACCACTTGCAGGAGGAATCTTGTAGGGACAGATTCTGAAAATCAAAACAAAACCCCACAAAAGGCTTGAAAATGAAAACCATAATAGATCTAATAAAAACCTAGTTTAAAGCATCATAAATGGACTACATAAGGGAGAGGCAAGAATATTGAGACTGAGAATAAGATAAGAGTCTAATACATTTAGCTAGCATTAAAGAAATGAAGATAATCCGTTTCTGTTGAATTCAAACTTGAGAGAACAAAGCTATAAACTGGAGGTAGCGATGAGGGACTGAGGTACAGACCAAAGACAGGAAAACCTGTTCAAAGATATTCTAGCGCCGAATTCCTAAGTGCAAAGAAGAAATGGACATCTAGAAACAGGAAGCATGTAAACCCCAAATAGTCTGGCCAGACTGGAATTTCTCAACATCAAAGTCTAGTAAAGTGACTGAGGGAAGAACAAAGAAAGAATACGGAAAGATTCACGAGAGAAGTACCCAGGGATGCACAAATCCAAATCACATAGTGATTCCCTGTCACCAAAGTCAGCCTGGTTATCGTTGCAGGTTGCCTTATTGTTGCTGACACAGAGCACCTGACTAAGAGCAGCTTAAGGGAGGGAAGTCGCTTATTTCGCTTACAGAATGGAGGGGAGGCTCCATGATGGCAGGGGGCAGGATGGAGTAGGCAGAGGCTGGACATTACCTCTTCCATAGCAGGAGGAAAGCACTGTCAGGAGGGCGAGCAAAACCCTGGCAAGAGGAAGCTGGCTGTAACACCCGCAAGCCCTCCCCCACAAGTCACCTCCTCCAGCGAGGCTTCAGTTCTCAAATCGCCATCAGGTAGAGATCAAGCGCTCAGAACACGACAGTTTGATGGGGCCATGGCATGCAAACCACCAGTTATCATCAGGAAAGCAAGAAATGGGCTGGAGAGATGGCCTAGCACTTAAGGTGCTCGCTCACAAAAACCTAAGGACCCAGGTTCAATTCCCCAGTACCCATGTACGCCAGATGCAGAATGATGGGGTATGTGTCTGGAGTTTGTTTGTAGTGGATAAAGGCCCTGGTGTGCCCATTCATTCTCATTCTCTCTCTCTTTCTCTGCCTTTTTCATAACTAAATAAATAAGTGAATAAATACATTTTAAAGGAAAACAAAAAACAACTAATACAGGCAAGGACTGGGGGAAGAAATCCTAGACCCTTTTGGGAATATCAACTCATACAATCACTATTGAAATCAGTGTAGAACTTCCACAAAAAAACTAAAAGCAGAATTACCACATAATCATGCTATACCTTCACTGGGTATATATCTAAAGAAATCTAAAGTCAGCATACAAGAGAATATAAACACAGCCAGGTTTATTGATAAAACATTCAAAATAGTCAAATAATGGAATCAGACCAGGTGTCCATCAATGGATGAATTCACAAAGACAATGGGGTATATATACACAAGAAAGTATTATTCAGACTTAAAACATAGAGTTATGCCACTTGCAGGAAATGTATGGATCCAGGGATTATATTATGACAAATAAGTCAGATTTAGAAAGATAAGTATCACCTTTTTTCTTATATATTGAATCTAGAATTTTTTAGAATTTTTACCCCAAAAAACATACACGTAGAAAAGGTACAATTTGAGAAGAGAATCTGAACCATCAGGAGTGGGTAGGGGGCTAACGTAATCAAACTACCGTATATACATGGATGGAGTTGCCCTAACAAAACCCACCTTTTATACAATTGCTACATGCCAATACATTTTTATGTATTATTTCTTTGCTTTAAACTTTATTTATTTTGAGACAGAGTCTTACGTAGCTCAAGCTGTCCTCACAGTCACTGTGGAGCCAAAGATGACCTCACACTTCTCATCCTTGTGCTCACACCTATGTTACCACACTTGGGCTCGAAAGTATCATTTTCTAATGATAATTAAAATAACTGTTTTCTTTGCTACATTACTTTATTACTGTTATGTAGCTAGGTCCATCCCTTTCTATTTGCTTTTAATTATTAGGGACATGTCTTTTTGATTTAAAAAGATATATATTATTTGTGTGGTTTTAAAAATGAAACTATGTACCAAGCCATATTCAAAGAAATATTTGTATCCTATGCTGTTCATATTGTTCCTTTCCTTACCATGTAGGTAAGCATTCCTATTTATTCATTTTTATTTTGTTCTCACAATGTTTTCTTTCATAAAATCTCCATAACTTGCTTCTTTAATTTAAAAGCATGTCTCAAAATTTACTCTGCATGCATATACAGAGAAGTTGCTTATTCTTCTGATGTAGTGCACAGTATATTTTTTTGTATATGTGCCGTAATTTATTCAACCAATCCTCTCTCTCGTTCTTTCTGGATGCTGGGAATGTTTCCAAGCTCTTGCCATTACGTATAATGTCATGGTGAATAATTGTATGCATTTGTCACGCTGCATTTTTGCCAGCATATTTCCCTTCTCCTTTGTAAAGTAAGAGTAACAAAACTGCCTTACAGATCTGCTGAGTATAAGATGTGATGAGGTACTTGCTATGTGTAGTGTTACACCTGGCACACAGTCATTATAGCTGCAAGAACAATTATCTTGGAGGTCAAAGTACTACAATGCATGTTTTATGGTATTGTGAAAACACCTTTGAGTGGTGTGTGTGTGTGTGTGTGTTGAATACGAGTGGATAGGGGAAAGCTAGAATAAGTGATACCTCAGCTGAAGTATGAAGCTGAACGGATATGGAGGGTCAAGGAATGTGTTTTATGTACTAGGTGAATTTCTGAAGTCAGATCATGAGAGAGAAGAGCTACTTTCGAGGAAAACAAGTACAACTTGAGACAGAAGGGAAAGCAATGGTGACAGTTCACGTGGGAGAAATAAGCATGTGGCAGATACGGAAGGGATTTTTTTTTTTTTTTGCTATTCAAATACTTAATTTTTCAGAGTAGTTAAAAGAATTTAAGCTAAGGAGGGAGATGAACATGATTTATTAAGAAAAGGATAATTATTTCTAGCATTTCCTCTGGCAAGAAGGAAATCCATGTAAGAAATGTAAGACTCAACCAATAACAGTGATCAAGCATTTCAACACTATGCTATTTATCTCTATTTTATCCAAGGGGAAACTAAGATTTAGAAACATTGCCAAAATCATGAGCCAGTAAAAGGGAGAGCCAGAATTTCAAACTAGCTGTCAAAGGTCTATGTCTTGTCACTTATTCCCCATCAAGACTGGTCAATGGAAGAACTGGTGTGAGGAGAGAATTCACAAAGCCATTAAATGTCAATACCTTGGTACAGTTTGGTGAGATTCAGGGCATACTTCCCTCTCAAACGTAGCACTTTGATATTTGGGGAAACAGTAGCAGCTCGAAGGTCCATTCTCTCCTTGACATGCTCCCAGAAAATAAAGGTCATAAGATGTTCATGCCAGCGATGCCATCCCTCTAAACTAGAAAGAAAGAAAGAAAACACAGGGACACAGAGGTACA
Source organism: Dipus sagitta (assembly GCA_036346955.1). Taxonomy (NCBI): domain Eukaryota; kingdom Metazoa; phylum Chordata; class Mammalia; order Rodentia; family Dipodidae; genus Dipus; species Dipus sagitta. Next base: position 35,881,727 of record CM070772.1, on the reverse strand, counting down.
GAGGAGACTGGGAACAATGAGGTCTTGCTAAGTCCCTCCAAGTTACTTATCATTGGGTCATAGTTCTCTTTGTCCACTTCTTCATCAAACCTACCACAGAAAAAAGGCTTCCTGCTTGTCTGCCTTTTCTGAAGGTTCTTGTATCATGTAAAACATACCAGTTTGTAAAGTGGCCTCTTATTAATCTATCTTATTTTAGGGGCCTCTCCCCATGAACCCATTGATGAATGAAGAAAGATGTTTGCTTTTCATCCCCTACAAGTTCTGTAAGCACAAAATACATTTTTGTTCATTTAAGGTGTAACCAAGGGCAATATTTTCTGTAGTGAAGGAGTAGGATAAAATAGTTGACAATCACATTTGGTGGCTAAGAGACAGCTTAATTGGTAAGAACCCTTGTTGTACAAACACGAGGAGCTGTGTTCGATCCCCAGAACCCACATGAAAACTACCAACGCCTTTAACCCTGTGCACTGATGGGGACAGAGACAGGATTGCTGGGATTCCTGGTTGGAGAGTCTAACTGAAAATGGGGAGTTCCAGATTCAGTGAGGGACTCTGTCTTAGGGACATGTGGCAGAGGAATGAATGTTAGAGGTGGGACACTCAACATTTTCCTCTGGCCTCTGTCCATATGCAGACTAGGTCTGTGCCTTTGCCCACATTAATGCTCAAAAAAATCAAATCTGGAAAGAAAGAAAGTGATTTCTTTATAAAGAAAACTCTATATGTACTAGGCATTTTGTGCTAATTTTAAAAATTGGATTTTCAGGCTGGAAAGATGGCTAACAGGTTAAGGAGTTTGCCTGAGAAGCCTAAGAACCCAGGTTCGATTCCCCAGTATCCGCATAAGCCAGATGCACAAGGTGGCACATGCGTCTGGAATTCATTTGCACTGGCTGGAGGCCCTGGCATGCCTCTTCTTCACACTCTGTATTTCTCTCTCTCCCTTCCCTCTCTCTTTATCAAATAAATAAATAAATAAATAATTTTAAAAATCGGATTTTCTAAGAGACTGCTGCTAAAGCACTTAATGAAGATGAAGTAATTGTTTAAGGAGAGAAAAACAACAAACTTTAAATTTTGCCATATTTCTTCAGTAGATATATTAGTGAGTTTTAATTTTGGTGTGTGGGAAAGCAAAAGTGGTGGAAAATGCCCACACTTTTCTTATAGTCTGGTAGGACATATGCTCCCCAGTGTACAAAGATGAGTAACAACCCATCACCTGTAGAGAAAGGCTGAAATTCTACCCACAATTTCTATGATTGTGTGGCGAGAGAGAGCTCCCTTTACTACAAGATATATAGTAAAATTCTTTTCTGTTTCTGAAGACAGCTACTTGTGGCAAAGCTATAGAAATAGAAACAATTCCCCTCTGATCAGATTTATTTTTAATTATTAATTAATTATTTTAATTTATTTGTAGGAGGGAGAGACAGGAGAAAGAGAATGGGCATGCCAGGGCCTCCTGCCCCTGCAAAGGAACTCCAGATGCATGCGCCACCTTGGGCATCTATCTAACATGGGTACTAGGGAGCTAAACTTGGAACCCAGCAGGCTTTATAAGCAAGTACCTTTAACCACTGACCCATCTCTCCAGCCCCCTTTATTTATGCTTATTTATTAAATAATTAATTTACATCATTTTAAAAAGTTCCATTTTCTGAGCTTCAGGCTGCTTTTCAAAAAATCATTATTCCCAGTTTGGTTGGAATCATATATGGAGGTCATGTGTTCTTTTAAACATTTCCAATCTTCCTATAAGATCATCAATGACGAGTTCTGTTACTTACCTTCAAAATAAAAGCATTTGTACACTCTGTGTTGCAGGTGCTCTCTGGGGGGACATAGGCTTGGTCTAGTGTTGCCTGACAGGGACACACTCACGAAGGGCTGAAGCTGGGTCTGTGACTCTCATGTACCCAGAGAAGAACTAAGCTTCTCTTGAGGTTTACCACACACGACTCCATTTCCTCTTGAATTTGAGGAGCTGAATTATTTCTAAAGTCTCCCTCTGTTCATTAAATCATTTGAGCGTAAGGTCATCTCATTTAAGGTCAGTGGAGAAGATGGTAGGGGCAGCTTTAATTTAGTACAAGTATATATAAACCTTATTGTCTGGCAAAAGAAAGAAAAAGAAAGAAAGAAAGAAAGAAAGAAAGAAAGGAAGGAAGGGAGGAAGAAAGAAAGGAGAAAAGAAAGAAAGAAAGAAAGAAAGAAAGAAAGAAAGAAAGAAAGAAAGAAAGAAGGAAATAAAGAAAGAAGGAAAGGAAGAAGAAAGAAAGAAAGGAGGAAAGAAAGAAAGAAAGAAAGAAGGAAAGAAAGAAAGAAAGGAAATGCTCCTATTCTTCAATTCACTCCATGTTTTCCTGATGCTAGTTTGGGAATATGCAGTCAAGAACAGAGAAAGGACTATTGGGAAGATGGTTCAGTGGGTAAAGTACTTGCTAAAGAAGCCTGAGGACCTGCATCTGACACCCACGTAAAAGCCAGGTACAAAGGTTTACGCTTGCCATCCCAGTGCTGGGGAGACAGAGACCAGAGGGTCCCTAGGGCTTGCTGGATAGCTCGCATAGTCAAATTGGTGAGCTAAATTGTGTGAGTCAAATTGGAGAGTTCATCAACTGACCCTTTCTCAAAGTAAGGTAGAAAGTGGTTAAAGAAGACATCCACTTGATGTCATCCTCTGGCCTTCACCAGAAAACACACACACACACTAATGAGCAAGTCATACACGTATGAACACTCACATACAATACACTTCACACACACACACAAACACACACCCACACACAAACACACACCCACATACAAACACACACACACACACACACACACACACACACGCACAGAAAAGGAATTCTGTTTGTTAATCAAGGCTGTTAGATTATGTCTTTATATTGTGATATTGAGACCATTAATGTTCAATTATAATTGAAAGTATGTATTAGTCAGGGTTATGCTTCTGATTTTGTCATATTCTTGGTCTTCATTACGTTTTATAGAAGAGAGGGCAGTAGAATGTAAGAGCTACAGGGTAGGAAGGAATACTTTGGGGTCCTGGACATCCAGACATGAACTGATTGGTACATTAATGACCTCACAATGGTTGCCCTTACCCCACAAGGTGTGAACAATTTTGAACCCATCAACACTGTGACATTGATGATGGAGGAGGACAAAATGAATGAGACATCACAACAGAAAAAGGATGACTTGGAAAGGAAATGGAAGATAGGTGAGGGAAGGGACACAAGGGAGGATAATAGGACAGGAATGTGACCAAATGACAACATGTTCATGTGTTGAAATTCTCAATACATTAAAAAAAGAAAGGAGAAAACATGCATATATATGCACATCTAATTCAGAAATAAATGAATATAATAGAGTAACAGAATATAATGGAGTAAAGGAATGCAGACTGCAGGTGTTTTTCCCTTAAGCATTTTCCTATGTGGACAGGAACAAGTAAATGAATATATCATGATGATCTAGGGACTTCTTATGCCCTTGCTTTTTTTGTTTCAAAGGTGAGAAGCAATATAAGTCCTGCCAAGCAATTGTATATCACTAAGTAAGGAAGAGGCAATGCTCACAACAGATGGATTGCAGGGTAAATCACTTCTCCCAGTGCCAATGTCAGCTAGATTCACTAGAAAGTCAGAGTAAGAAGGGGGAGAGGGAAGAAGGAATGGGGAAGGAAGGAAGAGAGAGATAATATGAGAATTCCCTGGCGAAGAATTGTCAGGAGCTTTAAAAGGACCCTCCCCCACCACACACAGAGGGCTTAGTCACATTAGTCACTCCTGGAAGTGAGGGACTGCTTTTGACTTCTGATCTCACTGGGGGACCACCATTTGCTAGGAAAGAGACAAATGACTGCCCTAAGAGAACATCGACTTCAACCAATTGATAAGGAAGGGTGAGTCTTTATGTAGTCAGTGGCTACCTGAGAAAGAGCCCAGCCCAGCACAGTGACTGGAAAGGGTAGAAGAAATAAGCAAGTTGAACTGTGGGCTGCCCACAGCTGAGGGAGGAGAGCCTTCAGTCAGCACAGTGGTGAAAGAAGCCATAGGGAGCTGTGTGCAGATTTCCACATCTCTCCTCTCTTTAGTAACAGCTCCCTACAAGGTGCTCCACAGATGCAATTGTACAGAGCCCTGCATGCCTTGAGGCCCCAGCGGTGCATCATGACTGTATTTATGCCCTAGACACACACTCCTTACCCCGAGAGCTTCCTTGCTTGCTCTGATGCTGCCTGGTGTGAGAGCGAAAGGTGGAGTTGAAAGAGAAATCGTAACTTGGGTATAACCAGCTCTGCTATCAGACGCTCCTGGTCTAGTCGACCTGAGCTGTGGCAGCCTAACCCGAGAGATGATAAAAATTTCTCCGTTGGAAATTTTGCTTCCCTTTTTCAGGTGGACGCAGATCCTGAGGAGTGAATCAGCCCATCGCACCTCACCAGGGCCCCCGCTGAAACCATAGAGTAACTGGGGAAATGAGCAGGAGTGCTGCTTTCTTGGTGAACCTGGTAAAGGTGAAGGAGATAGACACAGAGAATACTGACTCCTACCGAACCAGAGATCCAGAGACACAGAGGCTCCCAAGACCTCATCACCGAAGTAGACCTAAAATGAACCCAACATGGCTCAGGGAAATTCGTGGCAGAGGGGGCGGAAAGAATGTCAGAGCCACATGTTGGGACATTATGCACAGCGACATTCCCTGTTACCATAACTGATGGCTAACCCCACAATGCACTACCCACGTTCCCCAAGGAGGAGGGTCCCTGTGGAGGGGGGAGGGCAGGGAGGAGGCTAGTGATGGTAACAACATGACTGTATACACTGTGTACATAACTAATAAAAAAATTGAACTTGTTATATTGGTCTGGCTAATTTCAAATCTTTCTGATAGAAGATGATAGAAGAGGACCTGAAAAGCTATGGGACCTGCCACCCGAGAGGAAACCCCAACCAATCCAGAACAAGTTTTAGGTGAATAACCTGAGAAAGGATACATCAGAAATCTTGATCATAAATGTCGTTCCTTTAGCTAGCTGTATTTCATATCAATCATAAAGACATACATTTATTATACAATACAAGCATACATTAGAGGACTGGAGAGATGGGTCATTGGCTTAAGGTTCTTGCTTGCAAAGCCTTACGGCCTGGGTTCAATTCCCCAACACCCATGCAAAGTCAGAGGCACAAAGTGAGGCAAGTGTCTAGAATTTATTTGCAGTGGTAGAGGCCCTGGAGGACACATAACCTCTCTCTCTTTCTGAAATAAATGAAATATTTAACAAGATCACATTACGGTAGAAATATAAATGATACAAAAATGGGTATTTAGGCAGAACAAAAAAAAATCCCAATCCATTAAAAGCCTCAATATAGGTGCACCTGGTATTTCTCCTCTATTCATAGCATCATTTCCTGTTCTCCACCTCTTTGTTTCCAGCACTTGGAGATATTTTAAGTTTCATTTGGTAATGCCAGATTCAGCCCTATGGTGAGGCTGTGTAGAGATAAATATATCACTAACACTTGTAATCACATCACTGGTCATGTTACTTGATCAGAAAGTACTCTGAAAGCTAGAGAGAGTTCCAATTAATATACAGTTGTTATCTAGGGACAGTGCTAGATGGCAGATCTTTGGTAACATGGTTTTGTGGGAAGGGATCTTTATCTTGTGACATTACCTACAAAGGAGAATTAAATAAAAATGAAAACAATAAAGTGAATGTGGTAGTTTCCTGTTTCAATAATAGTCAGTGGGTTACAACAGTGTCGAGATGCCAGTGTGCTTTCTTATGGGCTGAAGTGTTGCAGCAGGCTAAAGGCTGCTAAACTACATCAAAGCATCAGTTGGGACACATCCATTGGAAACTTGAAACTCTGAAATGAAACTTTTTTATTTTCTCTCACTCTTATCTTCAATCAACATCTAACTTCTCCATTAACTAGTTACTAACATTAACATGTAGTTAGGAAATGTTGAAGTACATTTGGTTTCTCATCTTTTTCTCCCTTTATTGCTTCTGTTTTATAGCCTCTAATTAGCAATCTTTCAAATATTTCACAAATTTCCTATCTTCTCACTGTTTAAATAACATTAGCTTACTCTATGCAAATAAAAATGGTTACTGTATTGATTGTTATAACTAAAAATAATTTATATACATATACATAAATATATATTTATATACATATATAAAAATTATTTTAGTTATATATATATATATATATATATATATATATATATATATATATATATTGTGATGGCTCATTGTAAGTGAAACCCAGACTGTATTCAAGGATACTCAGATAGCCAATAAAGCCATACTTCTGGATGAATCCATTAGGGTTTTTCTGGAAGACTTTAACACTTGGCATGTGGATTGAAAAAGGAAGATCTGCCCTCATCCACTTTGAGTGGGAATTACCCAATTGGAGGAGACCTTGACAGTAGGGAAGGGCAGAGAAAAGGAGAATTCTCTCCTTAATATTTCCTCCACCTCTACCCTAGAGCTAAGACACTCTTCTTCATCTTGGACATCAAAACCACAGGTTCTATGGCTCCAGGATTCTGAGCTCTGCAACAGCGACTCATGCCTTTGGCTGCACCAGATTGCACAAGATGTACCCACAAGGAGGATGGTGATTTGCTTCATTCATTCCTTCTACTGATTCAAATGTTAATCTCATGTAGAAACATCCTTACAGACATATCCAGATTAATGTTTCACCAAATATCTGCACACTCCCTGGCCCAGTGAAGTTGGCATTTAAATTAGACATCACATTAGTATATCATAAGTATTTATTATGTGATGAAACATTCATGAAATTGATAGTTTTGCCTGCATATTCTCAAATCTTAGAGATAATTATTAAAGTTTTTATCAATATAAAATTGTGAATTTTGGGAACTGGAGAAATGGCTTAGTGGTTAAGGCACTTGCCTGTGAATTCTAAGAACCAAGGACTCAGGTTCATTTCCCCAGTACCTACCTAAGCCAGATGAACAAGGTGACATATGCTTCTGGAATTTGTTTGCAGTGGCTGGAGGTCCTGATGCACCCATTCTCTCTTTTTCTATCTGCCCCTCTCTCTTGTGCTCCTTACTCTCACTCTCAAATAAATAAATAAAAATTAAATTATTTTTTAATTGTGAATTTTTACTAAGCTTAGGAATACTACAATGAGTGTGTGTATCAATATTTTTGGCTATAATCTATCATAAATATTTGTGGGTGCATGCCTATTTATGCAGATGCATTATAGAGTTGTCTGTCTGCTCAACATTGTCTTGTTTACACCCCTTCCTTTCACACTCATTGTGAATCTATTGGGACTCTTCAGTCTAACATACCCTTCCCTCCACTCCCACCTCCTAGAGTGGAAACCAGTCCAAGGTGGTCAACCAGACTAATCCATCTCATAGCACAGGAGTAATTCAGAGATGGGTCTTGGTAGTATGACTGATTTCTTGGAGGAGTCCCTCACACTTTGTTGCTAGGCAAAGGGGAGACATACTTATTGTGTTGGAATTAATGAGCTGAGAGGATGTGACCTAGCTTTGTAGCAGCTATCTTCCAGGCCTTGTGGATAGAATATCTCCACAGAATGACGTCAGCACACAGAGGACAAATGTGGAAAGATGCTGAGAAAGATAGATGTCCCTATAACTTTCCTGATTCCTTATGAAGTATTGCCTATAACAAACATTCCTGAAATTCTCAATTACTTACACTAATTGGTCCACTTCCTATGCATGAATTATTTTGAATCATAGAGCTCTCATTTTCAGGCAGGGAGAAATTAAATTACTAGCACAGAGGTAAAAAAAAAATACTGACTAAATAATATTATCAGATTACTCTTATTTATTTATTTTAACCTTTACTGAGAATTTTAATACATGATCGTACTGGAATTTGATCCTATTTCCATTCTATTACCTCTTTTGTTCCTCTTACCCCATTCCACGGACCACCCTTCTCTTCCCAAAAGTCCTTGTTACATTTCAATGTCTCATTCTTTTGTCCTCCTACATCCTCTAAGCTAAAATGTTGACATATGGGTTCAGACGTCTGCAGGTCCCATGGGTATAATGACAACCATTATGAGTTCATGAGTGCCCCACTCAGTTTAGGTGTGGGTGGCAGTAACAAACTACTCCGTGTCACCATGAGGCCCTCACATTACATTGTTACTGCTCATCTTAAATGTTCTCCGAGCTTTGTAGGGCATGACAGAGATGTCTCCTTTAGTGTTGAGCTCCAGCAGCCTCTTATTTTTAGCTTTGTTGAATCTTTGATCTCCTCAGGGTTCATCACTATCTCTAAACTTCTCTGGTTAGTAGTGAGAGCAGCACTGATAGTCTTTTGGGCCATTAGGTTACTCTTAACAATTAAATTTACTTATATATTAGAAATCATAGAACAATATAACAGTGATAATGATAATAATGACACTAGCAGTATTTGAATACTACTATGTGTCAGTCATGAAACCTAGACTTATATATTTGCAAGGGATTTCATAGTGTGTATATTTACTTTCTATGCCTACCGATAGTCATTGTATACTAAGAACATATTAAAGCACACAGAAGAAAATGGGTGCAGAGTCTTAAATAATAAATTGCATAATACATGATAAATCATATGTAACACAGTTTTTTATATGTCTTTGCTTTTGAACTTTTCATAAAATAGCCTGCTTAGCTATCTATTATCCACTAAAGGAAATGAGCAGAATGAAATGAATATAAACAAAAGTTTCAGTTACGTTATTTATGATCACATACTAATCTCTGTGGTCTAATGCTGCAAAGACTACATTTCATAGTCACACTTAGTGCATTTGTGAGAATGACGTGGAAAGGTACAGGGTGGGGTTGTTCCTTGAAGAGTGAGGCAAGCAGTCACCTCAACTCGTACGGCGGTTGCCTGCTTCTTAAGTAAGAAGAGACGTTAGTGCCTTGGCAGACATTTTGAATCCTGACCCATACAATTACTTGTGAATCCAGACTCACAGAGCTCTTTTATCTTCAACATGTGGCTCCCAAGAGACTGGGTGTTATCTGTGCAGGAGGATTTGTGGACCACGCCTGGAAATGAGGCAATCATAGTCACCCACATTCCACTGGCAAGAGCTCAGTCTTTTGACCACATCTAAATACAATGGTGACTTCAAGTTGTGGTCCAGTCAGGCCCCAGGGGGACTGAAAAAATAGATCAGCAGCAGTCAGAAGTATTCCATAACAAAAAACCCAAAACATTGAAAATAACACTTCTATATTTATACAAGCATAAAAATATCAACTCAGGAAAAATAAAACTATCAATTGATATTATATTTGTATGAGCATTACATATAGTATTTCTAAACTAGACAGAGAATCAATTGAATACGTTAGATCAACTTTATTATTAATTCTAAAATGAAAAGTTTTTATTAAAATTCCATCCCACTTTTATTAGAATTCTTATGCCTTCTTTAACCTTATTTTGACAACACTCTGTATTAAAAGTGTACAGGCTTCAAAGTTAAGGAGACCTGAGTTACAATATTGATTATCATTTATATGGTGCCAGATATAGAATGAACTTTTTAACTTTTTTTGAGTCTCAGTTTACTGTCCTTTAAAATGGAGGCTAATGTCTGTCTTTCAGAGTTGTTGTAAGAAGTAATTAATGTGAGTGCATACCTGTCAACTTGAATGGCTCAGGCACAGTTGATGCCCTGTAACGTTGATCCCTTTCTCTTGGTGTGCTTGACTTCTGCGCTGTGTACTTCAGTAATTGCTACTCCAGACAACCGACCTCTCACTCTAATTAATAAACCATGCCAGCTGGAAATAAATCATATAATCCTGGAGTGCATAAATTATAGTTGCTAAAGTGTTTGCAAAAAAAAAATCAGTATTCTTCAAATGCAATTAAAAAGTAATTTGATGCAACAAACCTTAAGTTCTCACCAGATTTCTAATTTTGTGTAAATGAGATCACAAAAGGATTTCATTACTCACAAGATTTCTGTGAGTTTAAGAATGTAAATGTTATGCCCAGTTCTCGGCACCCCCAGTGACCACCAAGGAGAACCAAACACGTATGCAAGGGCAAGGAGCTTCATTTCGGGCTTAAGCTCGGTCTCTTGACTTCACCAATGCACTGGATCCCTACAAGAGCCCCGAGTACCAGGAGGGTAGGGTTTTCATAGGGATTTGAACATAGAAGTAGGGGATGGGTACATGATTGGTTGATTTAAACAGTAACTGCACTTGTACTCTTCTGATTGGCTTGGCATTTCGGTGGGCAAAGTTGGGGACAGGAGCTAGGGGACCTCCAGGCAGATGAGGTAATCTAAGTTTCAAGGCAAACTAAATTTAATATTTTAGGTGAAAAGTGAAGAGAATTTTTTTAGGTATGATATTACAAGGGCTAAAAAGATAGATGAGAGAAGTGAAGAACAATACAGAAATAGGTGGGTTCTTATGATCCAACTGTAGTGAGCCGGAAGATGACACTCTTCTATGCTGTAACAGTCAGCATATGTCACAAAGTAGTTTATTATTTAAGAGGTCAGAATTAGAATATGATTGTTTTGTAGTATTTATGACTAAGAAGGCTGGTTGGCACTATCTTTATAACATAACAATGTACTTGAATTTTAGGGCTACTTTTGTAGCCTTTGTTTTGATATGAGGTTTTGCCCTATAACTCAAGATGACCTTGAACTTAAGATCCTCCTGCCTCAGCTGATGAGGTCTTAAGGCTATTTATTGTAGAATTATTTTTTTAATATTTATTTATTTATTTGAAAACAGAGAGATATAGAGAGAAGAGAGACAGAATCAGGTGTAGCAGACAGCTTCAGGTTCACTGAGATGAACTTCCAGACCAGGCACAGTTATGGAGGAAGGGATATTTATTGAAGCTTACAGATCCAGGGGAAGTTCCATAATGGCAGAAGAAGCTGGCCTGCCTTCACAGGACCAAGCAGAGAGAGAGAAGCACAAGCCAAAAGCCAGAAGTCCCACAGCAGAGCACACTTCAGGAACTCCAGGCAGACACACTATGCATATCTTTAGATTGAAATCTCAAGCCCACCAACACAACTTAAGATCCTCCCAGTGACATCACCTCTAGTCAGGTGCCTGCAGATGCAAACTACAAACTAATAAAACACTAAGTATATTGGGGGCCATTTATTCAAACTATCACATTCCACCCTTGGCCCCCAATAGATTCATAACCATCACACATTGTAAATTGTACTCAGTCCAATTTCAAAGGTTCCTACAGTCTTGACCAATTTAAGACAGTGAGTCCTGTAAAATCAAACAAGTTAAATACTTCCAACACATAAAGGCACAGAGTAAACATTTTCAACTGGTATAATGCATAGCAAGGAGCAACTAAAACAATGCAAACACAACCACCATGAAACAAACATCAAAATTCTTCAGTTAAAGTTCAATACAACCAGAGACTGACAGTCTCCAGAATTTCCAACTCCCCCCTCCAGCTGGGCAGAGTAGCCAGAGAACACTTCCATCCTAGGCCAACAGTGTGCTGTATGGTAGCCCTTGCATAGTCCGGGTATATCTAAACCATCTTCAGGTCTTCATGCAAACCATGGTCCAGCTTCCAAAGGCTCTTAGAGCCTATCAGGGCATCAGACCCTGCCTCATGCCACATCTCAGCAGCGGCTCCAGGAACTGGATGCAATTCATGACCACTCCTCTCATTTTTCCTGCCTCTGAAACCAATACCAGGTATGAAGGACACAGCCATATTCTTAATTCAGGGACAAAATAAATCATAACTTTGAAAAGGAGGTTCCTTCTCCAGTCAACTCTTTCCAAAACAGTTTTCATTCTATGATAGTCTTTCCTCAGGCATCCTTTCCATTGTTTTAATGTAAAGCAGTTGGGGTATCTTCCTTAATATTGCTAATGTGTTTGACAATAGCAGGTTCAGTAACCTAAGTCCAGTCTCAGTGCCTGTAATTTTAACTTGTTTGAGGTTTTCCAGCTTAAAAATCTTAAATCTTTCAGTCCAATTATCTTTAGCCAAGCACATCAGTCCATTACAAATTTAACCTTGATCAAACTCTCTGGGCCTGGGCAGCAGGACACAGCCAGCCCTCATGCCAGTATCCCAGTTCCAACAAAGTCCTCTGTAGTCTTTCCTTTCCCTTAGAAAGCTCATAAACCAATCCTCAAAGTTCAATACTGTCTGCACTTAGCATTCTCAAACTCTCATCAGAATAGTCCATAAAACTTGGCTTACCATTCCAGATGGCATCTTCAGTTGCAAGCACCAAGTCCATGCCCATTCCCCCAAAACAAAGGTTCCAAAAGATCAACATCCATATGGTCAGGTTCATCTCAGCCCACTCCTTGGTACCTACTTCTGTAGCAGACAGGTTCAGGTTCACTGAGATGAACCTCCAAATCAGGCACAGTTATGAGGGAAGGGATTTATTGAAGCTTACAGATACAGGGGAAGTTCCATAATGGCAGAAGAAGCTGGCCTGCCTTCACAGGACCAAACACAGAGAGAGAAGCACAAGCCTAAAATCCAAAAATCACACAGCACAGCACACTTCAGGAACTCCAGCTAGGCACACTTTGCATATCTTTACATTGAAATCTCAGACCCACCACCACACCTTAAGATCCTCCCAGTGACACCGCCTCCATCCAGGTGGCTGCAGATGCAAACTACAAACTAATAAAACACTAAATATATTGGGGGCCATCTATTCAAACTGCCACATGAAGTGAGCCAGGACCTCTAGCCACTGCAAATGAACTCCAGATTTATGCGTCACTTTGTGTAACTGGCTTTATGTGGGTACTGGGGAATTGAAACTGGGTGGTTAGGCCTTTGCAGGCAAGTACCTTAATTGCTGAGCCATTTCTCCAGCCCCTAACAAGTAATTGTTTTTAATTGAGGCAGAATCCCTCTCTACCCTAGGCTGACCTGGAATTCACTATGGAATCTCAGGCTGGCCTCAAATTCACAGTGATCCTTAAACCTGTCCTCCCAAGTGCTGGGATTAAAGGTGTGTGCCACCATGCCCAGCAAGGATTCTACTTTGGTGTGTGCATGTGTGTGCTTACATGTGTGTGGGGGGGTATGTTTACATGTATGTGGTTGGGTGTGTTTACATGTGTGTGTATTAGCACATGTGTTTGTGTTTGCATGAGTGTTTAATATGCAAGATTATGTGTGCACATGTGGAGATGTGTGTGTTTGCACATGTGTGCATGTGCAAGTTTACAAATGTGTGGAAGTGGGTGTTTGCATGTGTGTGTTGGCACATGTGTAAGTGTGTTTACACGTGTGTGTTTGCACATGTGTGCGTGTGTGTTTACATTTGTATTTGCACATGCATGGGTGTGTGGCTACACATGTGTGCATGTGTTTGTTTACACATGTGTGGGTTTGGGTGAGTTTACACATATGTGCATGTGGGTGTGTTTGCACATGTGGGTGTATGTTTCCCAGTGTGTGTTTGTACATGTTTGGGTTTGTTTGCACATGTGTACATGTGTGTCTGTTTGCATGTGCATGGGTGTGTGTTCACACTTGTGTTTACACATGTATGTTTAAACATGTGTGCATTTACACATGTGTTTGGGGTATTTACATGTGTGTTTTTGCATGTGTGTGGGACTGTGTATAGTCAAACATGAATGTCAGGTCTTCTTTGGACACTCTTCAATATTTACTCAGGCCAGTCTCTCACTTGAATTTGGAGTTCCCTCATTCAGCTAGTCTAGCTATGAGCTTTCCTCTGGGACTCCATGTCTCCATCTCCTTAGATCTACAATTACAGATATGTCACCACACCTGCCTGGCATTCAAGTGGTTGCTAGGGATCTGAACTCTGATGGTCATACTTGCACTGAAAATGCTTGATTTATTGAGTTATCTCTCCAGGTCTGTAAAGCTACCTTTTTTGGCTACACTTCGGCATATGGATGTGGTATGTGTTCGTGTGCACGTGTACACACACACGTGCCAAGAGAGTCAACCAGTGTTCGCATGCAGGTGCCAAAGGAAAATGTCACATGAACTCCTCTGTAGATCACCCACATATTTCCTTGAAATGGGGTCTTTTAATGACCACAGATATGCCACCTTATTTATTTATATTTACTCATTTTTTTATTTATTTATGAAAGAGAATGGGTGCACCAGGGCCTCCAGCCACTGCAAATGAACTCCAGAAGCATGTACCACCTTGTGCATCTGGCTTATGTGGGAACTGGGGAATCAAACTCAGGTCCTTAGGCTTCACAGGCAAGTACTTTAACCATTGAGAGATCTTTCCAGCCCAGAGCTGCCATTATTGTGAGCTCCATCCATTCTCTAGTCTGTGCTCCCCACACAGTAAGGGTTACAGGCATGTGTGGCCACACCAGCTGTGTACATGAGTGCTGGACAGATGAACTTAGGGCAAGCCAGCCCCCCCCCCAGGCCCTCAGGCTCACATAGCAAACATTCCTACCCACTGAGTCATCTCCCCAGAACCCCTTAAGGCTGCTCTTAACCAATGTCTACAAAACAGTTAAAAGCCAAAGAAAACATAAAGAGCAGGCTGTCACAAAGTTTAATTTCTTTTTCTCCCAAAGGTTAACAACACATTGATTTTCTAGAGTTCTGAATGGGATTCTGTGAATACAGGTCTGAGTCATTTTCAAAAAGATAGTCATGACAAATTCTTACATTTAAGTGAATGCAATCCACCTTTTAAAGAGTTTTTAGTTTTTGTAAAATATATTTACAACATTTTTATGGATTTACAAGCAGAGAAGGAGACAGAAAGAAGAGAGACAGACAGAGAATGGGTGTGCCAGGGCCTCCAGCCTCTGCAAATAAATTCCAGATGCATGTGCCACTTTGTACATCTCGCTTTATGTGGGTTCTTGGGAATCAAACCCGGGTTATTAGGTTTTGCAGGCAAGAGTCTCGACCACTAAGCAATCTCTCCAGCCCCTAAAATTTATATTTTAAGTAGCATATGAAAAATTAAGGTTTTACCACTCTGTTTTTCAATTTTTTTCTCTTTTCCCCTTATTTTCCTCAAATTCTGAGTCTACTATTTTACAGCTACAAGTGTTACCAAAGTCCACCAACTCCACCTTGAGAACTTAAGAACATACTGAAGGAATAACCTAATTCCAGGTAACTCTGGTTTCTTAATAACTTCAGGAAAGAGAAAAAAAAAAAACTATTTGGATCTAAGAAAACCCTGAAGGTCCCACTTTCTTTCTCTATGTTCAACCAACTGTACTATCTATGATTATAGACGGGCCCTGTAGAGCCACAGTCCCCACTGTGTCCCCTTTCTTTGCCAACTTTTTATGAGTGTATAACTTTTTATTCATCTCATTTATTTAGGATCATGATGCAAACCACTTATTCTGATACATGAATTTAGGCTGAAGTGTTAAGAGTGGCGGCTTGAAAAATGTTATTTTTGGCAAAGAATGAATGCATTTTATCTGAGATGTCAAGATAAAATTATTATATACATGTTTTTTAAAAACATAATTGGCTGTGAGTTTAAGTTTACATAGGACCTGTGATTCTAATGACACTCAAGTTATCCTTCCTGGTCATTATATGTTTCATATAGCACAGAGTAGATCAAAGCAAACTTGGCGTCCCTCTGTGGTGAGGGAAAATGGTGCACTAACTTGATCACATTAGTGGCCTTATATTAGAATTTTGGAAGGAAGAACTGTAAAAAAATATTGTGGTATCATACCATGCATCTACAGGGACATCTATCCCATTTTTAGTGCCCATTAAATTCAAAGTGATGTTTAAATTATAGGCAAGTTATGAGACACTGACCAAGGTTTAGTAGCAAAGTTTCATTTGCTGAATAAAGATCTAAGAATTTAAATATGGCCTTCTGTGAATATGGGCAGTTCTTGGGTATAGACTGAAATATTTGTAGGTCTTCAAGGAGGTCACTTCAAGGTCTCTTCTTGGGGACAGATGAGTTGGCAGGAGGGATGGACCATAGAAATTTTTCCTTTTCCAATTTCACACCTTTCTTCACTCTTTGTAACCAATATATATCTAATTTTTGCATCATTTTTCATGTCTTGGCACAAGGCATCTCCCATATTTCTGCTCAAGTCAAGGGCGGCACTAGACTCCTCAAGGCAGAAGGATCATTAGTTAAATGCTTCTGCCTGTTTGAAAAGTTACAGCTTGCACTAAATTCTTGCAGAAGTCCTAGGAAATATCATTTTTGTTTCCTAAGTTATTATTTAAAAATAATTTTAAACATTTTAAGATATTTTATTTATTTCCACAGGGAGAGAAAGGGAGAAGGAGAAAGAGAGAGAGAGGGAGAGAGAGGGAGAGAATGAGAATGAGCACACCTGGGCCTCCAGCCACTGCAAACACACCCCAGCTGCATGCACCACTTTGCGCATTTGGCTTTATGTGGGTACTGGGGAATCAAACCCAGGTTATTAGGCTTCATAGGCAAGCACCTTAACTGCTGAACCATTTCTCCATCCCTAAAAATATTTTTTGTTTTCAAGTTGCATTTCAGGCAGGCTCCGTCTAGTATTAAATTTAAAAAACCATCTTCACACACCACCAACAGCACCAAGGCTCCCTCAGATCCATGGGTGTCACTTGTGGGTGCAAGCATACTGTCTACATTGGAAAGCCAGCAGACCCCAGAGAGGGTATTTTTCTGATGGAAGGTCTAGATATTCCTCCTCTATAGCATACCAGGATTCAGAGTGCTTCTTGGAAGATGAGTTTAATTTGCAAGGAGAGAGAGAAAGAAAGAGAGAAAATGAGAGAGGGGGAATGGGTGTGCAGGGTATCTTGCCACAGCAAATGAATTCCAAATGCATGTGCCACTTTTTACATGGGTACTGGGGGCTAGAAACCAGACTGTCAGGCTTTACAAGCAACACCTTAAGCTCAGAGCCAACAGCTCAGCCCATCCTAAATTAATGTAGTCTAACAGAGCAAGAGTCAAACATTACTTACCTCTTTCTATAGCTAATGGTTTTCTAAAACAAAATTGAAATTGACCCCAGAAAGAAAGACTACAAAGCATTCTGTACTGTGAAATGACAGATAAGAATGACCTCTTATTTTTATCAAGCAAAATAAAATAAGCCTTATGGGGGGAAAAAAAACACCATTGTGATATGGGGAGATTTCACAGCCATATAGGTGGTCTTTTGTAGAAAAAAAAAAAAAAGAAAAAAAAACCAGTAAACCTCTAACCAAAGTTTGTCCTTTGGTGTCAGGCACAGCAAATAGAGAGACTGATTCTGCAATGGGTTCTTCATTTTTTTCCAGATTCATGTATATATATATGTATGTATATATGGAATATATATATATATATATATATATATATATATATATATCCAAATTTGACATACTACTTTTGAAAACAATGAACAAAATACGTTGTGCTTAAAAGTGGTAGGGTTAAATATAAAATATTTGAAGTTTGTGTTTCAAACATATCCATAGATTTAGCTATTAGAAATATATCCAATAAGCAATTGAAGCTTCAGTAGCATTCAGATATGATATTTACAATAATAGCTCTTGATAATTGTACTGGCATAGTCTTTACAGATGCTATATGCTCACTTTACTAATTGGACAGGTGCTTTAAGTTCTACTGTGGGATGGAAAGAACTAAGTTGAAGTGTGGTTTAAAATCTCTTTTGGGACAGGCAAGGACTATCAGAAGGAGTTGGATTTGAGAGGAAGCAGAACGTGTAGACTTGATTGACAGCAGCACTTGGTAGTATCAAATCCTGTCCACTGCTGGTATTTATAAATAACATGTTATTGGAATAATTTCATACTCATTCCTTTACATAGTATCCATGAATGTACTCATACTACATTGAGGTAGTTATGGAAGAGGGCCTATATCTGCTTACTATCTGGACATATACAAAAAAATGTTTGTCTCTGTGGTCTACAATAATGTTCTTCATCCATTTGAATGTAGTTCATAGAGTATTTCTGTAATGGATAATATGATACCTTAAAATATAGTGGCTTAATACTTGGTTACCCACCAGATATAAATGGTAAGAGCCTACTCCTGAAGACAATGCAGTCTGTAGTCATGGGACATTGAGAACTTGTGCTGGAACTGAGATGGGACACAACTCCCTGTTGGCGAATCTTCATAGTGCTGGAAAGTGCTATACAAGGTGCTGGGGGATATTGGTCACCAACAGCATGAAAAAGCAGGGGATCCTGCCAGCTACAAAAACCAACCAGCCAGGCAAGATGTACATACTTGTTTAACAGTGGCACACAGGCTATGGAGGGAATCAACATTCTATTTCTGATTAAATATGAGGCAGGATCAGTGCAGGGGAGGGGGGATTCATACTTGGTACTGAAAACTGAGTCAGTACAATATGGCTTAGAAGGTCATAGACCCTAGCGGGACCCTACCGTTGTTCTTTGGATAAAATGAGAGGGTATGCCTATTAAAATGTCTCTAAATGTCAATACTTAAACCCTTTGATTTATGCTGCTCTTTACAATGGCAACAAACACAGGGGAGACCCAAGAGCTATCTCTTCGACAAGAAAGCAATGCGGACTGCCTAGCAGAAGACAAGTCACCTCTATCACATCTGCCAGGGCCCAGGAAATATTTCATAAGAAATGGTGGATTAAATATAATTGCTGCTCTCACTACTAGCCTGAGAACCTCCTCCTAGGAAATGGAGGTAGATGCTGAGGAGACTCAAAACTCATCAAGCAGAAAATGAGAGGCTGTTGAGAGCTCAGCACTAGAGACTTATCACATGCCTACCAAGGCTCAGTGAACACTGTAGACAAGGGAGCAAAAAAGATTATAAGAGGCACAAAGTAAGATGGAGTATCCTGAGACACTGCACCTCCCTTTGTACCCAGAGACTGACTGGTGCATTCCCAAGCCTAGTGCTAAACCTTGCTGAGAAGGGCTTTGGTGGAATAGGGGCCAGGGGAAAGGACTTGCATATATTCTGGTGTGTATGTTGGGATGGTGAGAGTTTAAACATCGACCGTGGTTACATCTGACACAGATGGCAGACAATATCTTTTTCAAAAAAAATTTTTATTTATTTTTAGACAGAGAGAGAGAGACAGACAGACAGACAGACAGACAGACACACACACACACACACACACACACACAGAATTGGAGCACCAGGGCCTCAGCCACTGTAATTGAACTAAAGATGTTCGTGCCACCTAGTGGGCATGTGCAACTTTGCGCTTGCCTCGCCTTTGTGCATCTGGCTTATGTAGGATCTGGAAAATCCAACATGGGAACTTATACTTTGCAGGCAAGTGCCTTAACCGCTAAGCCATGCCTCTAGCCCTTTTGATTTTGATTTGTCAAAGTAGACCAGAGTTGCTAGGATTTGCAGAGCCTCGTCTTCTAGACGCTCTATAATTTCTGTTGTCCTGGAGAGACAGTGAAGGCTTCTTGTCATGCTGTGACTTGAGTCAATGACAGGAGCTTTCCTGATGTTCTTCTTGAGCCAACATTTCCTCATTCTCTGTTCTCCTAGGTCCCTGGGCTCTTGTTTTCTGAGATAAATCATAGTCTCTCTTTTTCTCCGAGACAAAATGAAAGGGGCAATTATACCCTTGGTGCTTCTTAATTGTCCCAATTAACTGAGTCAGTTTCTGGAGTCTGAGCTGAAAATGAAGCTTAGAATGCACCTTCAATAAATGGAATTTATTAAATCAACTTAAGCCTTTTTCTTTTTCAAGAAAATCCACCTACTTGAATATTGAGCTGCAGCCATCACATTGATGCCCTCGATCTAGTTGAGGATAAAAAAAAAAAATGCACTCCATATAGACACTCCAAATTCAATCAATGGAAACCAAGCCAAACAAAAAACAAACAAAAAACAACACTATCACTGAAGCTGATTTTTATGTACTTTTTAACAGTCCTAAAGTGTTTCATTTTTGGTAACATCTATTACACCCTACATTCACAGAACAGGTCCCTGCAGGTTTCCATTGGTTTCTTCAATGTGCTTTTCTGAGTAGACCAGGGCTCTGGTTGAACTCAGACACTTTCTCATTGATCTCTTGCTTTTGCTGATAATTTTTCCTTCATCACTTTTGAGACACACCACCTTGACTCTTCAAGTGCTTAATGGACATGATAAGGGCATTAGTTCTCTTGGCAAGGATCTCACCCTTCACTTACTTGTTTACAGCAATGCTTTCATGACAAGTTCTCTTATCTGTTGAGCCATCATCCAAGCCCCTAAAATGCTCATATTTCTGGCTAGCATTAGCTATTTGTTTCATTTCCTTTCTCTTAAATTTATATCTCCAATTTATTTGTTTCATTTGCATACTTTTTTCATGTTCTGTTCTGCCTGTCTTTTGGGCTTAGTAGCCACTACCTGTTTCATTGTTTTAGCAATTAATTGCTCAACTCTCAGCAAAGTGTACATCTCTACTCCATCACAGACTATCTGGAAGTAATATTACAGAACCTCAAGCCTAGAACCTTATAACAGTACCACTTTGTTTTTGCCCTACCATGCCATACTCTCTGGACTATTGTTTTCATATATTTGGTCTCTTCATATGTTATAATCTCATGCAAATTTTGCTTCTATTTCTATTCTAAACAATAATAATCTCATATTTATTTTTAAAATTTTTTCTATTTGCAACAGAGGGGGAGGGAGAGAGAAAAATAGAAAGAGAGAATGGGTGCATCAGGTCCTCTAGCCACTACAAACTAACTCCAGATTCATGCAGCACCTTGTGCATCTGGCTTATGTGGGACCTGGAGAATCAAACCTGGGTCCTTAGGCTTAGCAGGCAAGCTCTTTAACTGCTTTGAAATGAATTCATACATACAGAAAAGTTCTAAAAGCCAGTGGAAGAGTATGTGTATCTTTCCATCTTGCCCTTCTTAACATTGTAATTTTATATCACCAAGTATAATTATCAAAACAAAGATATTATGCCAGGCATGGTGGAGCAAATATTTAATCCCAGCATTCAGGAGGCTGAGGTAGGAGGAAATATGTGAATTTGAGGCCACTCTGAGACTACAAAGCTTGGGGGCAATACCTTGAAAACACTATCAAATTCTCATAGAATTTTGCTTACATATTTCAGCATTCATCAATGGGTCCTACATGAAGTAATTATTACAGTAATATTTACTTGCTAGTGAATTCCTTTTATATTTATTAATTAGAATTTGCTATGATGAACTGTTCCTTCTCCCCTATATTTATTTAATTATTTTGAATAACAGTATGTAATCATGAAAATTTATTTCAGTTTATGGTATATTATTCAATATTTTTATTCCTTGGTTGTGATTCATACCAATATATTTCATTTTACCTGTATCATACTCAGAATTATCAACTCCTACAAGTGCCATGGTTTCTTCTGTTTGTGAATAGTATCTAAGAACCAAGATTTATGCCAAAGAAATGCTCATTAGTATTGGGGTATCAATATTCTCAAAGAACAGTGATTAGAAATATGTTCAAGCCCACCCTGATATACATACACCTGTCTTCTTTCTCTGTCTACCTATCTCAATGTAGATTAAAACCTCCAAATTTATGATACTCTCAAGTCTTATCCAATGATGTGAATCAACTCTTCTCTTTCTTATATGTAACTTCTTTCTTTAGCAAGGCAAGCCTGGATCTCATTATCACAATATATTTAATGTTCAATTATAGCAAACACACTCTCACCCGCACAATATGCTAATTAGAATGCAGTATTTGTGAGCAGTTATTTATGTGTTTAGCCTTATAATCTCCAGACAGAATACTGTATTCAAAGGTATTTAGATCAGTTATTTCACCCTTTTAGTGGGGTTATGCTATGCATCTGCAATACGGTCATGTTCATTTGTCACTGTACTGCATTCCACTTTGAGTCTTCCAGCATCCTGAGTGGTTTTAATTAAGTACTATACAGTTACATAAGATTCTACTATGCTTTTAACACTCACAACTGTATGTGCAGTATACTTAGAGAGGTACTGTAACATAAACATGAGTAATTTCATTTCTCTACACATTTGGGGTTTTATGCATAAAGAAAATTACAACCTAGATCCATGATCAACCTTGTAAATTAAAGGGTTTTAGACCGGAATCCCTCCATTCCCATTTGGTGAATAGTGAACCTTCTTTTCCTGGTGCCCAATGTTTACATTCCAGGATAGAAACTTTCCCTCCATTATCTTCCAGAGTGAATTTGTTTATATTTTAAATGGGATGAAACCTAGAGCCCCAACCCTATCATTACATTCCACTGTATTGTACAGTCATTCCTCACTCTCCACCTCCCAGTCATAGAGAACCACTAATTTGTTTATTCTTTTGTGACTTCTTATACTTAGCATAACATTTTCAAGGTTCATCCATGTCAAAACATAAGTTAGTCCTTTATTCGTTTCATGCCTGGGAGAGAGTCCACTGAATGAATAGACTACAGTTTATTTATATACTTATCAGTTGAGGTATATTTTAACTGTTTATACTTTGGGGTGGCGGTTACTAAATGCTGCTGTGACTATTTGTGTTCAAGCATCGTGTGAACGTATCTGCACATTTTTCTTTGATGTGTAATGAGGAGTGAAATTTCTAGGTCATTTGACAACTGTATCTGACCTTTTGAGAAACTGTGTGACTATTTTTTTTGCAAGACATTCCTGTTGGCATGGTGCGATGGTTCTAGGTGCTCTATGTTTTCACTAACTGTTCTGATTTGTCTTTTCTATGATAACCATGCATGCTCTTATATTTTTTAAGAATACCTAGTCTAACAATATGCTTTTGTACCTTACTTCACTTAACAGTATATCCTGGAAATAAGTCCAAATCATCTTAAAGGGATTAGTGTCACTTTTTATAATGGCATAATAACTGTTGTGTAAATTTATTGTAATTTACTTAACCACTGACCTGAAGACACATATTTGGTTGTTATTTTTTCCTACTTGTATGAAAATATAAACAATGTAATTCTATGTATGTATATATGTGTATATTTTTTCATGTTATTGGAGGAATATGTTCAGGCTATTTTACTATAAATAAGATAGCTAGATCAATAGGTAACTATGGGGCTGGGAAGATGACTCAACAGATAGGAGCATTTGCCATGCAAGAATATGGACCCAAGGGAATGTGCGACTGCTTGAGTTCAATTCCCCAGCACTCATGTAAACAGTTAGGCATGGATGCTCATGCCTATAACTCTAGTCAGGTGGGGGGCAGAGACTGGAATTTGACTGGGTCTTGTGAAAACAGAAGCTTTTCAAGGGAATGGCCTCCATGAGCACACACAGGGCATGTACCTGCACACGTACAAGTGAGCATGCAGTACACACGCATCAACCCCCCCCCCCACACACACATACAGGTCAATACATTTCTGGCTTTGTCACACCTTGTCCATTATAATTTTTTGCATGCACACATAATATGCAAAAAATTATAATGGAAAAGGGTTTGACAGCCTGTATACTCTTCCCTAGAGTGGAGTATACAAGAGTTTGAACTTTGTAGGGAAATGGAGATGTGTCAAGAGGGTGGATTTGAAGCAACCCATTTGCAATGCCAGGACTGAGAAAAGTCAATGAAACAAAGAATAGACTCTATTTCAGAAAGGAAGAAAATCAGAAATCACAAGAGAGCCTGGAAGAACAGAAACTCCCAAAGAGAGAAGGAGGTATGAAGACCAACAGTGAAAAGAAGAAGTGATCCACCCATTTCCCTATCAGGAGAGGGTTCAAAGACTCTGTTTCAAAGAGACTGACAGTCAGTCCTGGCAAAGGGAGGCCAAATCTCCCACATGCCTTAAGTGTGACTGGGGATGTAGTAAGGAGTATGACAAGTCACCACTGTAAATATCCACTTTGACACTCCATGTCAAGTGCCATTTGGAAACAGGGTGTATTTCTTGAGACCAAGCTACTTTGGAGGCCTAAAACAAGGAATAATCACAAGTCAGGGACAATGGTGAAGATCAGACTCAGGCCCAGGGTAGAAAATGGCAGTATGAGGCAGTCATGGAGCAGAGGAGGGCAGGGCACACTGGAGAAATTTGAGAGTCAGGAGGCTCATGTGGAGAAGGGCTCACTCCTGCGAGGAGTTTCATTCTTTAGTGGAGCAGAACCTGACAAGACTGGGGTCTATCTCAGTGAGCAGTGAACTAGGGGGCAGTGAGTGGCTGAACACTCCCAGTGACTGCTCTGCCATGCAGTTTTCCAATTTCAGAACTGAGAAATCTATACTCCAGGTGCAATGCCGTGTCCTTCCTCCTTCAGGATGGTGAATTCTGAGCAGTATTAGAAAGCACTGAGTCAGCTTCATCTGTGGGATAACCACTGGACAGTTTCTCATCCCACAGTAAACAGTTTTCCACCCATGATCATGCAAGTAGCCCTAATGCAACTCAATGCTGTTGTTTTTTTAAGTACGAAATCAGGATGAGGACTAATAGGGAAGAGAAGGGTGTTATGGGAGGGGAATATGAAAAGGTAATTGGAGGAATAACATCAAAATACTTTACATACATGTGTTAAAATGTCAAAATGTGTGTGTGTATATATATATATATATATATATATATATATATATATATATATATATATATGTATTTAAATATACAAAGAGAGAAAACACGGAGGTAGATCCTTGAGGAACAGATCTGGAAGCTTCCTCTGTGTGTTCTGTCCTACCACCCCACACTCAGAAAGCACATGTGGCCTTAGGCATGAGCCAACCTTAGGTGTATGAACAGGTGAATCACAGGAGCAAGTGAGAACCTGCCCCAGCACACAGGTTATAAAAGGCAGTCAGAAGCAGGTCCTGGTAGACAATCAAGAGAAGTCCGTAAAGAGACAGCTGAGCAAGGGCTCCTTAAATACACTGGGGTCAGCACAAGTTCCAACAGGATGAAACCGAAGAGGTTCCGTCTTCCACTGATGAGGCCTCCCTCTTGACAGGCTCCAGTTTTAGAGAACTCACCGAAGAGCTTGTTTTGACAGGGTTTTCTTTTTAACCTTGCCCCTTGTGCACTTCCTTTTATCCTGCTCTATGTTTTATGTTATTTTAAAGAGAAGCCAATGGAATTTTATTATTATTCCTCTTGTGTTCATCTAAACATGCTTATAGATATTTTTAATGTTTTCTGGATAATTTTCATGCATGTACATATGTATTTTGATCATAATCATGATAATAATCATAATCAGAATGGCTTTGCCATCTGTCCCCTATTCCCCAACCTGCCTTCCACTGAACACCTCCATTTAACTAGTCTCTGTTCTATTTTAATATATTTTTTTAAATTTCAAAGATGAAATTCTAGAAACATACAACATTTCTGAAATGGTTTCCTTGTTGACATATTAAATGAAGATACCAGAAATCTATAGAAATTTCTAATCTGATAAATATGAGATAAAATAAAGCCTTTTGTTCCTGAAGTGAATTATTTTACAGATAACTAGATAATGAGCATTTTATTTATTTTTTTAAATGGTATCTTGAACACATGAACAGATTACCAATTGGTCATATTCCCATCAGGTTATACTCCTATGTTCCCTCTTTCCCCACCTCTATTCCACTGAGGGCCCTCATCAGTGGGCTTAACGACATTCACTGTGGAGTCATGAATGCATGAGTCTGTCTCTGTTGTGGGGTGGGCCTTGCCTCAGAATATACCTTCCCACCCTGTGGTTCTTGCATTCCTTTCACCACCCCCCTTCTACAGTGACTTACAGGGAATTACAAGTCTCCTTTATTGTTGAGCTGTCAGCTACCTCCCGTTGCCCTGTTGAGTTTTGAATCTCTTCAGTGTCTACTGCCATCTCCCTGGAGGAGGTTCTTAGACTGATAGTAAGAGTAGCACTCATATTTAACCCACCATTTCCTCGGTAGTGTTTCTTGGACCCAGACAGATATTCTAGAGATGACTTGTCTTATGCTAGGTCAGCCAACTTTCTTTCTTTGTTGTACTAGTGGGTCTTTGTTCTCCCTGGTATTCACTGTCATCTGTACAAAGCAGATTATCTAGTCAAAAGTGAGAGAAGCATAGGTCAAAGGGGATAAACCTTGGCATTTAGAAGACTTCTGAACTGGCCTAAGCTCCTTTTAGCAAGAGAACAATGAAAGCTTCCTTCTAGGTCTATGGATTTCCAAATCATAGGCTTCTGATTTTGTTCTTAGTACCAGGTATGAAGCCCTTCCCACTGAGATGGCTTCATATATAATCAGATGGCAATTTATTACCCTTATAGTATGTGTGGCACTATTTCACTGGTGTGTCCATCTTGCCTGGCTGGTTGATGTTATATCTTGCAGGATCTACTGCTGGTTCACACTGTTGGTGACTTTTATTTCCCAGTAGCTTGCATATAGTGCTTTCCAGTACTACGAAGGCTGGCAAGCAGGAATAAGTCCTCCATCTCAAACCTCACATTATCTGTCAATATCCTGCTACAGCAGCATGTGGTGTCTTCATTAATAGGGTCTTACTATTTAGTTCTGGTGGGTAACCATGTGCTGTGTCAATGGTCAGCATTGTTTCAGAGGCCTTATGGGCCTCCCTGGCCAATAGTTCCCTGCACGGGCGAGGGCAACATAACTGGCACTGGCATTTACCAGTAGTGGCATATGATTTTAGGGTATAGCTTTCTCCACTTCAGCAGGGTGCTTCAGCCCAAACTAGTTCCCACTCTCTCTACCTCTCTTTATTTTTAAGGGAGTTACATCTTTTAATTAGTTAACAAAGAGGAAGCTTTCTATGGTACTGATTCAGGTCATCATTGGCTTGCTTAGCTATATGTACAGTAGCTTTTTAGTTTCATGAGATCCCAATGGCCAAGTATTTGTCTTATTTTCTTGGATAATGGGGTCTGGTCTTATTCACAAAGTTCTTCCTACTTTTTTTTTTTTTATTACTTTGGGAGGGAGAGAAAGAGAAAGAGAGAGAAACAGGGGGAGAAATGGGAGCACCAGGGCCTTCAACTACTGTGAACAAACTCCAAACATGTGCACCCCCTTGTGCACTTGTGCAGTGTCTCATGCTTGCATCACTGTGCGTCTGGCTTATGTGGGACCTGGAGATTTGAACATGAGTTCTTAGACTTCAGAGTCAAGCACCTGAACTGCTAATCTAGCTCTCCAGCCCCCTACCTTTTCTGCTCATCATTTCACAGTTTCATGTCTTATATTGAAACATTCAATCTATTTGGAGTTGATTTTTCTATAGGAAAAGAGGCTAGACCCATTCTCCTACATATGGTTATCCAGTTTCTCCAGCACCATTTGTTGAAAATGCCAAATTTCTGCTGATGTACATCTTTGTCCTCTCTGCCAAAGATCAGGTGGCTAAAGTTACTAGAACTTATACCTGGATCTTCTACTTCATTGATCTAGGGGTCTATTTTTGTCAGGTACCATGTCATTTTTATTACTGTGATTTTGTAATAGAGCTTGAAATCCACCATGATCATACCACCAGTAGTATTCTTTTTGCTGAGGACATTTTAGACTGATTTTTTTTATGCTTTCATATAAGTTTAGAGACTATTTATTTTTAAATTTTAAATTATTTATTTATTCTATTTTGTTTTTGTTTCTTGGAGGTAGGGTCTTGATGTAGCCCAGGCTGATCTGAAATTCACTATGTAGTCTCAGAATGGCCTCAAATTCACTACAATACTCCTATCTATGCCTCCCAAGTGCTGGGATTAAAGATATGTACCACCGAACCTGGCAAAACTATTTTTGGAATCTATTTTTTTATCTTCATGGATCATCCAGGATGGATGGAATGTTGATGAGCCTAATCTTATGCTGGTCATGTACAGGTAATGAAAGCTGCCAAGGGGTCACACAAACAATGAAGGCTGCTCTTTCCAGAGACTCTCAGATAAACCTAGAGATGCACATCCTAACATGTATACATCACAGCACAGGAATGAAGAAACATGAAAAATCAAGGAAACATGACCACTCCCAAAGATTACTACTTCTCAATTATGGAATTCAAAGACACTGAAAAATGTGAAAAAATGTAGAAAAATAATTTAAAATGTACTTGTAAACAGAGTCCATGATTACTTTAAGGATACAAGAAGTAGATGAATGGAATAAGGACATCAATTTAGAAACTGTAGAAATATAGCAATATTGATAATAAATTCAGCAAAGAAATTAACACTCAGCCAAAAAAAAAAAAAAAACTAGAGCTATTAGAATTAGAAATTCAATGAATCAAGCAAAAACAACCACTAGACAATACAAAACAAAAGGATGAATGTCAGATATGGAAGACAAGCCTGAGCAATTACAAGAAAAAATATCATATACCCATTATTTTGTACACATTCAAAACTTAATTTAAAATGCAAAGAAAAACATGTATTTTTCACACTTACCAACACTTCAGAACTAACTGCTTTTTAATGATATTGCTGGTAATTCCCATCCTCTTACTATTTCCCCTTAGGGCATTTTCTTCCATATAAAGTTTATTACTTTCTGAAATTTTGTTCATTGAAGTTTCTTCTTGTGCTCAACTTTGTAAGGACTTTAGAAAGGTTTCTATGATTTTTGTGGCTTCTCAGCTTGGTTTGGTTGCCGGGATGATAGCCACAGTCTATGATCTGGGTGAAATGAAGCATGAGGTCTTGGCTTCACTAAGAATGTCTGCGGTATCTGTGTTTAGCTCACCAAGTTTGCTGACTCCACAGAACTCTGTGAATCACTCTGTTGTGATCACCCTTGCACTGTGGAGAATGTGAATTTCAATAAGGTGATGTTAAGCCTGGAAATAATTGAATAGATAATCTCTTATAATGAAAGAGTAATGATATCAGGGTTCAAATCTTAGCATTGCCAAAGAACTTGATTCAAATAGTATCAGGTTTTAAACACTTATATTAAATAACACACATAATATTTTGTTTTATTAATAATTAAATAAGATTGCAGGACCTATTACCTCCTACATTCATTGCCTCCTTTTTTTTCTTCCTGTTCTTCCTTTGAATTTCTATTGAGCTATGCTCAAATGCAGGTCTGTATAAAAAATAGAATTTGGGGTCAAGAATGCAGTTTCTAGTTTATATATTGTAGTATATGTCACACAAATTTAATAAATTTCACCAACAAAGCACAATGTCGCATCCACAAAAGTTTTTAGTAGCTAAGGAAAGATTAGGCTATGCTTTCTATTTGTATTAGAAGATGTGTTTATCAGGTTGGAGATGTAACTGAGCAGTTAAGGAGCTTGCTTGTGAAGCCTGAGGACTCAAACTCTACTCTTCAGGACCCATATAAGCCAGATGTACAATGCAGTAAGTGTGCAAAGTCACACATGTGCACAAGGGCGCACATTCATCTGGAGTTCGATTGAAGTGGCTGTAGGTCCTGACATGCCAATTCTCTCTCTCTCTCTCTCTCTCTCTGTCTCTCTCATTTATGCGTAAAAGGCAGTCAATTGGGCTTGCTTCAAAAAAATTAAAGAAGGTGTATTTATCTACATAATTTTACTATATTGGATAGAAGATACCAACATTTGCATGAATGAACTAATCATTTTGCTTCAAGAATTAAATAAGTACTACACTGAAGGAGAGATTATACTACTATGCATCTAGATAAATGATAACTATTGGGATGAGAGATAAAATACCAGTGCATTTAATTGTATCACAGCTAATTTTTAAATAGACATTTTTTTTTTCATTTTCAAAGAAATATCAGCTGGGTATGGTGGCATGTGCCCTTAATACAGGCATTCAGGAGGCAGAGGTAGGAGGATATCTGGAAGACATCTGTGTACAGAGAATAATCAGCCAAGCTCACATATTATGCAATTTCATAAAAGGAGTTCATGGGCTGGAGGGATAGCTTAGCGCTTAAGGCATTTGTCTGCAAAGCCAAAGGACCCAGGTTCAATTCCGCAGGACCCACATTAGCCAGATGCACAAAGTGGCACATGAATCTGGAGTTCATTTGCAGTGGCTGGAGGCCCTGGCGTGCCATTCTTTCTCTCCCTCCCTCTCTCTCTAATAAATAAATAAATAAATAAAAATAAAAGAGTTTATACTTATCTGACTGGCTGAAGCCTTGGAATTTTAGGGATAGTATGTGAGTGGCATGTATGAACATTATTCTAATACCTTGTATTAAATGCACCTATAGGATGTGAGGACTATCTGGCTGTGACATCTGTCACCCTGTTGATCGCCAGGTTGATTCAGCTGATCTGGCTGGCTAGGTGCATGACCCCTTCCTTCTCCCTCACCGTCTCATTTGCATCCCTCCCTAAGCTGCTCTGAGTGGAAGAGGACGGCCTTCCCTGGATAGAGGAGGATGGGTCTTGGGTCAAGGGTACATGAATAGCTGCGCTCCCCTGCTAGAACCTCCAAACAAGCTCTTAAATGAAATGCACTTGTAAAATTCCTAAAATCAGACAACTTTAAGTGAAGGAGAGTGTTGCAGTCAGGTTCGCATCGCTGGCAGAAATCACCCAACCAGGGCAGTTTGTGGTAAAAAAGAGGTTTAGTTTGGCTTACAGGCTCTAGGGGGAAGCTCCCTGATGGCATGGGAAAACGATGGCATGAGCAGACGGTGGACATCACCCCCGGGCCAGCATCAGGTGGACAATAGGAACAGGAGAGTGTGCCAAACACTGGCAAGGGGACACTGGCTATAATACCCAGGTGTTAATTCCCAAACCTCCATCAGCTGGGAACCTACCATTCAGAACACCTAAGTTTGTGTGGGACACCTGAACCAAACCACCACATTCCATCCCTGGCCCCCATAAACTGATAACCATCTATGATGTAAAATGCAATGCATTCATCCAACTTTAAGTATTCCCATTGATTTTTTTTATAAATCCCCATTGATTTTTTTTAATAAATCCCAATGATGTTCAAACATTCCCATAGTCTTTTAATTGAGCCAAAATAACCCCCCAAACCCATAATGGCACAGAATAAACATTCAGATTGCAAAAGATGGCATTGGGCATAGGAAAGAAATATTCAGTCAATAGAAGATTTAAAACAACCAGGGCAAACATCAGACTCTAGCTTTAAGTCCAACAATTCTAGTCAGTGTCAAATCTCCAAGTCCAATAGTTCTAACCAGCAATAAATCTGTGGAATTCTAATTCTGCCCCTCCAGCTAGGCTACTCCTGGAAAACAGTCCTGGAAAACTTCATCTGTGGCCAGCAGCTCTCCTTGGTAGCCATATCTTGGTCCCAGCATCTCCACTGGGTCTCCACTGCAACCCATGGTTCATCCTCATGGCCCCATGGGGTCTCCATGCAGGCATCCAGCAAACCTGCTTCACAGTGCCAATGGCCATTTCCAAAACACAAGACTGCACTGCAAATTCAATGACCCTCTCTTTCCTGCATTTCTTATACTGTACAATACCAGGTAGGGTGCCAATTTGTTAATTCAGGGGGGAATAAAGCTGACATTGAAGAACAGGACACTCCTTGAGCACACAGACTCCTTCAAAAGAGTCTACATTCTTCCTGTTGCCCCAGTGCAGGTCAGATGGCCCAATCTCAAAGGTTGTAATCTCTCAATTACAGCTGAATGGACAGCAGTTCACCCAAATATTTTATTTTTATCTGTGCCATATCCTTCTGCTCATACCAGTTCATTTCTACGCAAAGCAACCCTGCACAACTTCTCAGGACACAGCATAACAGCAAGCCTTTCATATAAACTGCCTCTAGCCTAGTCCAGACAAAGCTCCTTTTCACCCTCATAAGCCAAATCTCACAGTCCATAGTTCTTAATGCATTCAGGTCTTTCAACTCTGATCAGAATAGTCCATCACGCTATGCTTATAGCATTGCAAGGCATCTCTTAGGCCAAGGTTTCAAATCCTTCCACATTTCTCTTGAAAATAAGCTCCAAAAGGCCAAAGCCACACAGTCAGGTGTCTAGCAGCAATCCCACTCAGTATGAAACTTAATGTTGCAGTCAGGTTCTCTTTGCTGGCAGAAATCACCCAAACAAGAGCAGTTCATGGGCAAAAAAAAGAGATCATTTATTTTTGGCTTACAGGCTTGAGGGGGGAGCTCCATGATGGCAGGAAAAACAATGTCATGAGAGAGGGTGGACATCACCCCCTGGCCAACATCAGGTGGACAACAGGAACGGGACAGTGTACCAAACACTGGAAATGGATACTGGCTTTAATACCTACAAGCCCACCCTCAACAATACACTGCCTCCAGGAGGCGTTAATTCCCAAATCTTTATCAGCTGGGAACCTAGCATTCAGAACGCATTCAGAACTCCTAAGTTTACGGGGGACACCTGAATCAAACCACCACAGAGGGTTACACAGGATAACTTGGGAATGCATGGGAAAAAATCCAAAGAAAATAAATTCCCAAGTCCTCTGAATTTTCTACTCATATATTTTACTCTCACCTCCTCATAGAACTCACGTTCTACGATCTTGTTATCATCTTCCACTTTGTCTAGCCTTAGATCCTACCATGTTCTACAGCCACAGATGCATACACAGTTTGTTGCTTGTTCCTTCATTTATTTAGCTTTTTTTTTTTATCCCAATTAAATACTCATCATTGTTTTAGGTCCTGGGTTTAAACAAATAAATTAAAAATAATTACTGCTTTCATGAAGTTGTATCCCAATGAATGAAAGTAGAAAAGTTAGTGGGGCCATGATCTTTCCGTTGATTGCAAAGTTATGATAGTATACATGAGTTTCTTCTGCACTATGCCACTGTCATTTGCCATTGCTGTTTCATACATAACAGGAATTTTGCTCTTTTGTACACCTACAGATTCTAGATTGGTTCTGCGAATGCCCAGGGTTCTATCTGCCTTCTCCCTAGCTTCAGGGACAGTGGTGGGTCTGTTCAGTCAACTGTTTCTCTTTAGAATAATTCTACATCCATTTCTACAAACACTGTCCAGTATTATGTAGTACAATGAAACATTTTGTTATTGTGAATAGTGTTTATTTTCTGTTAGTGTAGAGTAGGGACTCCAAAAACATGGTCTGTGGAATCCTTGGGGAGCCAGAGGAGTGTATAAATTTCAAAAGTATTTTCATCATTATAAGAACTAATTTGTCATTTCCCATGTGTTGACATTGGCACTGATGGTAAAAAGCAAGACTGGGTTAAATTTAGGTGGCTCAGAACAGCAAAAGAAAGTGGTAACAATTTATGGAAGAAGTTCATGTGGTTTTCTCAGCCACAGACAAAGAAGAACAAAAGTCAGTTAGCCCTGAAAATGCCCTTGAAAGAACAGTAACTTTAATTACATTCATCCTTCTGTGTTTTGGGGGGTTGGATCTTGGGCCCTGGTGACAGTAAAATCCTCAGATGTCAAGTCCCTTACATAAAATGCAATTAGCATTTACATATTACCTATGCATATCTGCCTGTTGACATCAGTCATTTTTAGATTACTTACAGTACCTAAAGCAATCAAATTGCTGTGCATGAAATTGTGATATTGCATTGTTCGTGGATGACAGGAAAAAAAGTTTGTGTTTAATGTAGCAATATTAAAAAATATTTTGCATTTGCTTTTGTTTCAACTATAGGATTAGAAGAACTATATGTAGTTCCATATTTAATTTTGGCCTTATGTTTTCAAACATTTTGTGTACCAACTGTGCATGTTACACATGGAAGAGCTGTTCATGAAAGCACTTGTGTCATTGTTGAACTTGTGAGATCAAACACTTCAGGTCAACATGCAACACTATTTTTATGAAAAAGAACGGCTGACAGTTACAGTTTTATATCTTTATTGTTTAGTACGGGGCTTCTTAAACTTTCTTTAATCATAACTCTATTTCTTGTGAGAAATTTTTACAAAAAAAACCCAGGAATAATAGTTATATAAAAGAGGTACACAAATGAAACATTTACTGACATTCATACCTAAAGAAATTTATCTTAAAGCAATCTTTTGAGACACATGTATCTTATCATTTGTTAAAGATGAAAGAAGATGTGCTTGCTGATGAGATGGATGTGTTTATTGTTACTGCAGAATGTAGAGTCCTTCAGAGTTTCTCAGAGGTGATCAATATTTTTATTTCATAATCACTAATGCTAAAAATACAACTTCACATGAATCTGTGGTACAAAAATGACAGAGTATGTTTATGGTACTTTCAGAAATTGTAAGAAACCCTGTCCTAATTCTAAGCCAAAATTAAGTTAACTCAAATGTTGGACTTGTGCTATTTAAAAACTCAGCAAGTTCTTGAACTTTGACAAAATATTTTGTTTATTTGTTTACAGAGAGACAGAGAGGGAGGGAGGGAGGGAAAGAGAATGTCAGGGCCTCCAGCCACTGCAAAAGAACTCCAGACGTATGTGCCACTTTGTGCATCTGGCTTTATATGTGTACTGGGGAATCTAACCTGGGTTGCTAGGCTTTGCAGGGAACACCTTCATTGCTGAGCCATCTCTCCAGCCTAAATTCTTGAACTTTTAATGACAGACGACTGATGTTTCTATTTCATTTGAGTAGGGATTATGAGCTCAATGTTTTTTTTAAAATTTTATTTATTTATCTATTTATTTATTTATTTGGATGTCTATATGTGTGTTGTGCATATGGGTGGGTGGGTGTGCTCCACGGTGTGCACATGGGGGTCAGAGAACAACCTCAAGATATCCTTCCTTTTCTTTGACCTTCTTTGAGACAGAGTCTGTCCTGGTGTCCTTTTGCCACTGTAAATGAATACTAATCAATGTGGGCTGTGAGCCTTTGAATTCTCGTGGCTCCAACACCCATTGCCATTGCCAAAGATGTGCTGGGATCACAGATGCATGCCTCACTTTGCATCTTGCATTATGTGCGTGCCGGAAGGTTTGAACTTGGGTCAGCATCTAGGCTTGCAAGCAGGTGCCATTTACCGCTGAGTCATCTCCCAGCTTGGCAACACAGTTTTGGAGACTTGAAGTTGCAAATGTGGTATGTTCATTGCCACCAGCTCTAACTTTGGCTTCAATGGAAATTGGAAGGCAATTATTTCTGATACTGTGTGTCCAGTGACTTCAGATGAACAATTATGATTCAAATTAAATTGTTAGGAAGATGATTTGTAATTATAATTTATAAAACCATCTGTTGTAAACATTCCCAAACCTTCCCCTTCTGAGCTACTCTTCTTCCTACTTTTATCCCCTTTCTGTTTTACCCACTGAGTTTAATTAAGGTTTGCGTGAGCATGAGTCTTATTTACGGAGCATGCACAACTTATCATGGACTACTGAAGAAAATGTCTCCCTGCTCTATTAACCGTGCTAACTACCACTAGCTCCTCAGGTAGGGGTGGGGCCTCATGGGCTCCTCCCCCTCCAAGACAGGGTGACTGTGGGCCCAATCTTGTTCAGGTAACCACAGAGGCTGTCAAATTAAGGGTACAATGTTATTCCTGGAAGTAAATTTACATAAATATGCTACAACTTATTCCTTAAAGCAATGTGTTAAAATCGCTGAATTTTTTAATGACAAATAACAACTTTGAAAGCTGTGTCATTATGAAAAAAATTAACAAAACTGCATTTCTGCTCAAAAACATAAAAACTTTATCTTTAATTTTCAATAACCTGTATATACATGGCCCTCTCCATATAGAATAAGTTTCAGTAATCGGAGTCCATGTCTTCACAAAGGTTTGAAAAGAAACCACTGTGAAGGGCATGGCTTTTCATAATGATGTTAGTGACGTTTCTTGTTTCATAAAGCACAACATCTAACTCTGGTGGTAGTTTTATTATTGCTGTTATTAGTATTTTGGCTGCAAGTGCCTCTTGATGGATCAGGCAGTGAGGAAACGTGGTGTGTTCATTGCCACCAGCTCTAACTTTGGCCACGAATCCAGCAGCCCCTCCCATCATTGCTCTAGCAGTGTCCATGCAGACAGTGACACCATCTTTCCAATGCAAATCTCCATTCATGAAAAATTCATCAACCTGAAGATAAATATCTTCTCTACCCAAAGGAGGGCAAAAACAATAATTCCTCATGTAAATCCTTTGCAAATTATGTTATATAAACAACAGTGTCATTTTAGAAATATCAGTTGTCTGTTCTAACGGAAATACAAACGTTAGCTACCTTTAAGCCTAATAATAACCTACTCAATTTGGTCATTACTAATCTCAGAAATTCTTTGAAAATAACACAATTCAATAAAGGGATTTAAAGAATTCCATCCTCCTTACTTTTCCCTGAGACCTGTATCTGGTATTTTAATAGCACTTGGTAACATGGGTTCGTCTTCTACTACTTTTTAGCTTTTGCAATTAAATAGGAACTCTAATAAAATTCAAGTTAATAGTTTTCATTGACAGTATCCAATTTCTCAAAGCATTTGCTTTATTTGAAGATTTTAAAAGTCATTCAAAATATTTCTTTGGTTTACTGCAGTACACTGTATGCTTGGTATTAAGATATCATGTTACATTGGCTGGCTCCATTCACTCTGCAGTCGACACATCATTGCAAATTAAGCAAAGAGATTTTTCCACACCATTATTGCTAGAAGTAAATCCGTCCTGCAAAGTGACTCTTTTTTCTTGCCAACTGAGGTGTATGACAACCTGGTAGCAAACATTCTGCTGCTTTGTCATATTTTTACCACTTCTGTGCTTCATTAGCCACTTATTTATACTTAAAATATATTGTCCCAAAATACAAGTAAATATTGCTGATAATTTCTCAAATATATACTAATTTTATTTCATGAATTGCATGTGTTTGTATTTAGTTTCGAAAAATCTTGCTGATGGGTAACATATACACGAATGTCAATCAAGAACTAGTCAAGACCTTTTGTCTCTACTTCTTACAATTGAACGTTTCTTTATATTTTTGCATAAGAAGGCGATAGCAGCAATTTTTAAAATCAAACATTCTACCATAATACCTACATATTGAGAAATAGTGGCAGCAAAAAAGTCTTTGTTTTCCATAATTAAATCATTATGTTTTTATAGGAGAAGAGACTTGGCACATATAGTAAAAACACTGCAATTTATCACACACAATAGTCTTGAATGTGAGCCAACAGGTTTCAGGCAGCATTCATAGAATTTTCGGAGCATGACGACGTTGTGAGTGAAGAGTGTATATGTTGTGTGCTCAGAGCAAGGCTTCAGTGAAGTTACGCAATGCATTGCAGGCGAGTGCAGCTAGAAACTCCCAAAACTGATCGCAGAGTTGAATTTGATGTTATTTTTGATTGTTATGTACTCAAACTCTTTATACTGTGGCCATATTTTTTGCAACCTCTCATATCTGGTTCTGTGACCCAGAGTTGGTCACAAACTACAGTTTAAGAGGCTGGGATTAGTAGATATGTTTTTCAAGAAAGCAGAAGTGTGCATTGCCCTTAATAAAATCCAACTTATTCAAACTAAAATTGTAATTTTTTTTTTTTTTTTTGGTTTTTCAAGGTAGGGTCTCACTCTAGCCCAGGCTGACCTGTAATTCACTATGGAGTCTCAGGGTGGCCTCGATCTCAAGGAGATCCTCCTACCTCTGCCTCCCGAGTGCTGGGATTGAAGGTGTGCGCCACCACGCCCGGCTTAAAATTGTAATTTTTACAGACATATATTTTTCACCAGAGACTTGAAATGTTAAGAACATTTAAAAACATTTATGATGATGTTAGGGGAGATGTTAACAGACAGTGTTTTCCTTCTGTATCTTTTCAAAAACATTTTTCTGGAGGCTGGAGAAATGGCTTAGTGGTTAAAGCACTTGCCTAAAAAGCCAATGGACCCAGGATCAATTCCCCAGTACTCATGTAACCAGATGCACAAGGTGGTATAGTCATCTAGAGTTTGTTTGCAGCAGCTAAAGGGCCTGGCAAACCTATTCTCTATTTGCCTTTTTTTCTCAAATAAATAAAAATAAATTTTAAAAACTGTTAACATTTAGAAAGTTGGCATAACTTAGTGAATATGTTTTTTTTAAATAATACATGATGATAAAATCAAATATAGGCATAAATTACAATCAAAACACAATATAGGAGAATAGCGTTCAATATAACAATATAAAGTTCGTTTTATGGTTTCCAATTTCCTATTGCAATTAAATTACCTTCGTTTGTTAAATTTAGCAGTGTATCAAGAACATCTACAAGGCTGAAGCGATAGTAGTTAAGGTTAAGGTGCTTACCTGTGAAGCCTAAGAACCCAGGTTCAATTCCCCAGTACACACATGAGCCAGATGATTTATGATTATGCTAGGTCTCTCTGATCAACAGCTCAGTATAGGTAGCAACCAATCTCTGGTACTGGGAGTTATAGGTCAGAGACAGCAAAAAAATTCTTTTAAGCTTAGCTTTCATTCCACCCCCACCAGAGCCCTATTTTTCAGGTGCACTCCTTTACCCCTTTTGAGGGTTATGTCTTTTAGACTATCTCTAAGGATAAATGTTTCTATGGTATCAGCTCGTTTGGGGTTTAATTTTGTGTTTGTTCCCCCTCTCCCCTTCCCCCTGTCCTCCCAAGGCCTTCTATCCTTATTGTCTGGGCCTTTGAGTTGCCTATCAGGTAGGACAGCACCTCCAGCAGGTCCAGGTTAAGGAACCACAGATAAGTGATGCCATGCGGCCTTTGTCTTTCGCTGATTGTGTGAGTTCTCTGAGTATGATCTGTTTCAAGTCTGTCCATTTTTCTACAAATTTCATTGTATCATTTTTTTTCTTACTGCTGAGCAGAATTCCATTGTGTAAATTTACCACAACTTCATTATCCATTCTTCTAATGATGGGCATCTGGATTGATTCCAGCTCTTAGCTATAATGAATTGGGCAGCTATAAACATGGTTGAACAAATATCTCTGTATTGATGCATGGAGCATTTAGGATAAATGTCCAGTAAGGGAATAACTGGGTCTGTTGGAAGCTCTATGTTTATTATTTTTAGGAATCTCCAAATTGATTTCCACAGTGATTGTACAAGCTTACACTCCCACCAACAGTGGATGAGTGTTCCTTTTTCCCCACATCCTTGCCAACTAAGTAGAGATCCAGAGGCTCCTAAGAGTTCATCACTGAAGTAGACTTAAAACTCACCCTCTATGGCTCAGGGAATTTTGTGGACTAGGAAATGTATGGACTCCTAGACTCAGGTGTTTTATTACAATTGAGCTTGCAACTTCAGACCCCAGCAGGTAGATCCCTGCTAGAGGGAGTGTGTCACAGGGTGTGTGTCTGTGGGGGGTGGGGGGTGGAAGCACAGATCTTGGAATACAGCATTAAAGTGTATTTGGGGGCAGATCTGAGTTCAGCTGTACTTAGATGTTTTCAAAGCCATTTGAGCTCTGGCTTCTGGTTCTTGCTGGTGTTGACTTTTCTTTCTTTGCTTCTTCTGCCATTGATGGAACATTGTAAGACTGAATTTTACCCTCCTCCTTCCCCATAAGTTGTGTCTGGTTGGATATTTGTCCCAGAAACTTGAAACTGATTGCAACAAACACATATGAAAAGAATGATGTGTTAATAGACCACTTAAATACCCTAAAGTAGGGCTGGTGAGATGGCTCAGTGATTAAAGTCCTTGCCTGTAGGGCCTAAGGACTCTAGAGTGGGATTCTCCAGTGCCTTCCATAAAGCCAGATATACAAGGTGGAGGCACGCATCTGGAGTTCATTTGCAGTGGCAAGAGGCCTACCCATTTTCTTTCTCTCTGTCTCCCTATTTCTCTCTCAAGTAAATAAATAAAGTATTTTTAAAATACACTAAAATATCATGGTAAATAGTCAAGAAAAAGATGACTGAAATTGAGGCTCTACTAAATGATAGTTTATGACTATGCTAGGTCTTCATATGACTAAGAATGTATTATAAACAATTTTTGAGTCATATAATTTTTCAGAAAAATTAACCTTCGTTTTCTTTTTGTGTGTGGTGCCAAACAGTCCATGGCTTTGTGCATATTAGGCGAGCACTCTACCACTAAGTTGTGGTACCAGCCTCAGGCCATTGCCTTCATGTGTAACTGCATAGCAAAATGATAAAGTCATTTGTCCTGTGGATTTATTGTTATAACTGTGTTTTGTAAGCCTTTGTCATATCATTGCTTCTTCATTATCACACTGTGCAACTTCTCTAGACTCTAAATCACTCTAAATTGCCCAAACATTACTTTTCCAAGGCTTTGTATATTGCAGTCTTTCAGTTTCAATTCCTCTTTGCAAATGATTTGCATGGTGTTACCAGGTGCCCCAGATCAACCAGAGACCGATTCCAGTTAGCAAGGGAGGAATTGTATGAGCTTGTTAGTAAATGTTTTCAGATTGGGATGCATGTCACCTACATACCAGAAGGTGCCCTTAGAGTGAATGGTTGGCTAGGAAATCCAAGTTTCTGCCTAAGTATAGAAACTCCCAAGTATACGCAGTTCTACATTTGGAGATTTCTGGGTGTCTCCAGAGCTCTATTACAGACACATTATTCACCCAGGGAGAAACTAGATTGGGGGAAGGGTGTTCTTTTCATGGGACAGAACATGTGACTTTGGGATAATGCCCTTTATGTTAAAAATGCAAATCTGAATACATATTATTTTCTTTTAAGTTACAAATAAAAATTCTATATTTATTATTTACTACCTGATGGTTTGAAATATATGTATCATAGGGAATGAGTAAATTGAGAAATTTGAGATATGCATTACACTATAAATCATATGTGACTAAGCAGGAATAAAATAAACTGGGAGAAAAAGAGAAAACTTTGAGAAAGTATGAATATATGTCCAAAAGGGAATATAATTTTTATTTCCCTTGAGAAAATATAGATGCATATATTCACATATATAGTTATATCACTAAGCATTAGGAACATATTTTTATTTAAGAATGAACTAATTATATAACATTTAAATTTTAACTTATTTTTAGTTAATTTTTAAGGTTGGTATACAAAGTAATGGGTTTCAAAATAGCATTTCGTACATGTGTGTCATTATCGTTTCTTCTAATTTGTCTCACTCCCCTACTGCCCTTCCTCATACCTCCCCCCCCCCCCGCCAGCTGTCCTTTTACCCCCTCAGTTCCTCCCTTGTATTTTATTAGAACATATTTTAATTTAAGTTGTACAAAAACTACTTTCTCATGACCCTTATTTTGAGGTAGGTTCTTATTGCATAGCCCAAACTAGACTGGAATATTTAACCATCTTGCCTCAGCCTCCTGAGTACTGGGATAATAGATTAGGTTCCAATGTGTACTTGACTAAAATAGTGATAAAAGCCATAGATAATCTACTGTTGTGATTGTCTATTTGGCTTTCCTATTAAAATATTATGTTTATTTTAAAAATATTTTTATTTATTTGTATGAAAAGAGAGAGGGGAAAAAAGAGAGAGAGAGAGAGAGAAAATGGGGCCTGTAGCCACTGAAAATGAACTCCAGATGCATGCACCACTTTGTGCATCTGGCTTTACGTGGGTACTGGGGAACTGAACCCAGGTTGCTAGGTTTTTCAGGGAAGTACCTTAACCACTGACCTATCTCTCCAGCCCACCTTTATATTTTTCAAAGACCACAAATTATGGAAATTTTCAAAGATGATGTCTTTATTGTAAAATACCATGGTAGTGTTTTGTTATGAATGTCTTATACATATCCTTAATATGGATATATATAAATTCATAATATTGATAATCCACAAAGAGATGGGGTAGGAGGGAAAGAGCCAGCAGACAAGTAGACTGCCAACATTTCTCTTCAGTGTCTCCTTCACAACATAGACTGTGGATTTGCAATCAAACATTAGAAGGTGGCAATAATATTTTGATTTCCACTTTTCTTCTTGTGTCACTTAAAGATGTGTCCCTCAAAATGGACTTGTTATGAAATGATGCATAACTGTATATTTACAGAAGTTATGAT
This sequence comes from Dipus sagitta, assembly GCA_036346955.1. Classification (NCBI taxonomy): domain Eukaryota; kingdom Metazoa; phylum Chordata; class Mammalia; order Rodentia; family Dipodidae; genus Dipus; species Dipus sagitta. The sequence continues at coordinate 35,839,683 of CM070772.1, read as the reverse complement.
TGCACAATGGAAAATTTTCAAAGTTAGACTTTGGTTTAATTTCTGGGCTTCATATTTTCTAGAAGTCAGAAAGAATGGATAACTGTGTATTGACTGTAGAGAAAAGAACTTTTCATTATAAATGCCTTTTTAGTGTCACTCTTTCCTCCCACAATATATCTGACATCAAATCTTGATTCAGGAAGTGTTACATTTCACACCTGCGTGCCTATACATAATTTAATTTAAACATGGAATATACTGAAGAAATGCTTTCTGTCCTTATTTTCTTCAATGAGAAAGCTTTTGCAAAAGTATTTGCTATTTCCCTGTGTCCTATATTAAAGATGGTAAAAATGAATTAAAATGGTTACCTGGGCTGGTGATATGGTTCAGCAGAGCTGCCACTTAACCATGAGGGTGTCTTGAGTCACCAAGTTTGACTCACCTGACTCATAAAAGTCAGGGCATGGCCATGTATCTATGTGATCCCAATCTGTGGGGGAAGAGATTGGAAAATCACTGGGGATTGGTGATGGACATCAGCTCTGGGCTGTGGAAAAGACCACCATTTCAAGGAAATATGCAGATGAGCTATAAGATGAGGCTAACCAATGTTCTCCTACCTCCACATGCATATGCATAGGATGCCCAGCTGTATACACACTTGCATACACCGCACATCACACACCACACCACACATGCTCCACACCCTCCCACACACAATGGCTGAGCTGCTTAAATAAGCACTCAAAATTCTGCTTCTCTGAACTATGTATCTTAAAGGAACATGGTCACATTACAATAGTTTCTGTGGCATTTACTTTCTAGTTTAAATCAAGTAACATATCTTTCTATGACTCATAATGTTGGTGTTAAATTCTCCCTAGTACATAAAGGTGTACCCTAAGAGCTTCTTCAAAAACCTTTGGTCAAATTGGCTTCATCATTTAAACTGCTCACATATGTACATTTTGTGTGAAAATCTATTTCTCAGATATCTGGGAAATGTAAAGATATTCACAGAAATAAAATTAGAAAGATTTGGAAAATATTTATAATTGGACACCAACCTGTAAATTCCTTCTCTGTGGCCTTCATTTACCGGGGCTTATAACTCAGTACCTCATGGCTAATTAAGGAGGAGCTGATGTTGGAGAAGAGAATCATTAAATGTGATTGTTGTTAGGGTTTCTTTTTAATTTGGGCTTAAAATTTTTCTTTAGAATGGTCACAAGGCACATAGTCCTTCTCTAGGTGTGCAATGACTTGGGGAAAGCTGGTTCAGGTAGGTGTCTGGGGAAACACAGGGAGAAAAAAAACCAAAATAGGTGAAATAGAGTATATTATCAGAGTTCCCACAGATATTAGAAGTGATTAGGAATGATTCATGTTGTTTACTTTCATCTTGTTGGGACAAAACACCAGATCAGAGGCAGTTGATGATAGCCAGGGTTTACTTTGGCTTTTCAGTGTCAAGGAGAAGTGTCATGATGGCAAGGGAAAGGAGAGCATGAGCAGAGGCTGGGCATCACCTCTGTCATGGCAGGTATAAATGGCAGCAAGAGAATGAGCCAACTGACACTGACAAGCTAGGAACTGACAAACCTCAAAGTTCACACCCAGTAACACACCTCCTCCAGCAAGGCTCCACCTCCCCAGTTGCCACTAGCTGGGGCACAAGCATTCAGAACACATGAGTTTATGGGGGACAAGTGATACAAACCACTATTGCTTATAAGACGTCTAGATGTGGAATACTCAACAACTAAGGGGAAGTAAGAGACATATGGGAGGGGAGAAGTCCAGATTGAGGGAGGAAAAGACTTTGTCTATATCAAGGTCCTTTTGGTTTTCTTGTAGGAGTTGTGGAATCACTGGAATCTATTCACATGACTTTGCTGTTGACCATAATTTTCTTTTCTTTCATGGTCAGCAGCTGTGAGATTTGCTGAGTCAGTGTAATAAAGAACAAGCAGGCTCTACCACATCCACACAAGAAAGGGAAGTTCGAACTAGGCCAAAGGTGACAGGTCCCCACTGGATTTCAAGCAACTTGTGTCAAGCTTAAACATGAATATGGAGACAATGACTGTATTTAACAAACACAGTTTGTGCTTCTGATTTTGTTGATTGAAGTTTTGATAAACTTCTTGATTTTTGTTTGTCTTTGCAGAAAGCTTTCAAACATCATGCCTTTGCTTCCTTATGCCTGCACATTAGAAAAGTCATCAAACACAGACTACATAAATAATGAGATTTTAAATGCTAGGTGTGCCCTGGGGAGGCAGAGGCAGGGATATCATTAGACTGGACTAGATAGAACCACCCTGCCTCCAAAAACACTTTTCCCCAAATTCTTCTGGGAAGAATTACCAGATTCTTCAGTGGATATGTTTTAGTATTTGATCAACAGTTTCACACACACACACACACACACACATAGTACTATCACTCATAAAGTTCTAGAAGTATCTTTTTTGGATACTAAAATGTTACATTTTATTGTACTTCTTACTCTATGATTAATGCCTGAAGCATGTACACAAAATTCCTCTAAAATAAAAAATATATGTAGTATGTCAGGAGTGTTCAATAACCCTGGGATTTTCAAGTACTTGAGCCTTTGAAAAAGATACTTTTGAAGTCAGCCTTTGCACTCGTTTTATAGTGTGGGAATCATAAGCTCTCCATTAGAGTAGAAATGGAAAACAAGGGAATCATTGTTATATGAAAATGACTCAAGTCAGTCCAAAAAGTAATATTTCTTTCTTAAGTTGAGAAGCTCGGTAGTCTATGAGATGAATCTCTCCATCCCCATAACCCTTCACACCCTCACAAGTACATCCTGACCTTTATCCTGAACTGTAAACTGTATCATAGTTAACTCTCTTTATGCAGATGTGAAATTAGAGTCAGGTCTTAAATGAACTCCAGTGCTGTCAGTACTTGTTGCTCTTCTGTGGAATTACAGAGGGACTCTGAGATATTATACCATGGAGAAAGAATATAAGAGCTATTCTTTAGCATGAGCCTGCACATACCTTCTTATTATTATTGGAGAGTTTAAATGCTAAACAGTCACTTCAAGTATTATAGGTTGTCATCTGACTCATGTAAGTAAAACTCAGAGTTCTTGAAGCAAATTCATAAAAGAAGCACATTGCAATCAAAAAGCAGATGCTTTGTGTGTCAACCTGAATACAAATGGTCATACTTGAAGGCACCCCTAAAAGTGACAGTACCACATGAATTATTTGAGTATCTAAAGAGAATAATGTTGGGCTGAAGAGATGGCTTAGTGGTTAAGCGCTTGCCTGTGAAGTCTAAGGACCCTGGTTCAAGGCTCGATTCTCCAGGACCCACATTAGCCAGATGCACAAGGGGGCGCATCTGGAGTTTGTTTGTAGTGGCTGGAGGCCCTGGTGTGTCCATTCTCTCTCTCTATCTGCCTCTTTCTCTCTCTGTCTGTGGTTTCAAATAAATAAATACATAAAATAAAAATAAAAAAATAAAAAAGAATTCGTTAATGTTGTTAGAAAAGTGTTGAAAATGCCAAGAAACAAATATCAAACTGGTAACACAGGGGAAAATAACGACTTATCTCCCAGCTTCCTGATTGACTTATCACTGGGTCCTGAATTCCTTGATCTCCTGTGTCTGAGGGTGCATGCATAGAGTGGGTAGGCTAGAGCTCCTACTTCATTCCCCACCTCCCAGTTTGCCCATCCTGGTACCCCTGCTGCTGGTGTGGGGTGGCATGGACCCTGTACACATGCTGTAGAACCAGGCCTTTTGCTCTAGCTTCCCAATTGACCAGACCCTAGGTCCCCAACTTCTGGGTCCCCTGAGCCAGAGGGTGTACTCCCAGAGTGAGTAGGACAGAGCTCCTGGTTAGTTCCCCACCTCCCAGCTCCCCATGTATTCTTGTTGCACTTGCAGCCTCTAAATCTGCACATCTGCAGTTACTCCATACTACTCCAATCCTGTTCAAATTTAAAACAGAACACTCAGTGAAGATCCACACAAGTACAAATACTTTCTTCCCCCTTAATAAAATAAGACCTTTACCCTGAGATGGGTACACCACAATGCAAAGAAAAAGGAAAGTCGGAAAACAGGGATCTCTACTAACAATGCCTAATCCTACAATGGAAGCCTTCAATTAACATATAGAGAAAACAGAAATTGAATCCCAAAATGAAAACACAAAAAAATGGAAGCAAATCATCAAAAAACCAACAATCACATAAATTGAAATTGAAAAGAATTACCTCCTAGAGCACACAACTTTTGTTGCTAGGCTTAACTTAGTTGAATAAAACCAGAGAGACATCAAAAGAGAGATAAATGAATTAAGAGACAATAAATAGAGGATCTCAATAATCAGCTGACTAAGCTTAATGAAGACATGATCAAATGGAAGAATGAAGCAGCACCAAGAAAATCAGACCTAGACCTAATATGATACCTCAAAAAAGAGATGGACACAATGCAGAGAAATATTCCACAAAGCAAAAATCAAATGGAGCTTAAAAAAAAAATTCTCTAGAAGCCCTCATTAATAGTCTCACTCATGTGGAGTACGGAACCTTTGAGCTAGAACACAATACAGAAGCAATTGATCGGTACTCTAATCACTTTACTAAGTTAAAAAAAAAAACACATGAACAGAATATGAGGGAACTGTTAGGGTACCCTAAAAGGTCCAAACATCTGGATCAAGAGTATGTCAGAAGGACAGGAAATCCAGGCCAGAGGCCTAGAGACCACATTCCACAAAATTATTGAAGACAATTTTCCCAATCTCAAAAAAGAGAGGTCCATCCAGATACAAGAAACTTATAGAATACCAACAAATAGGACCAAAGAAGAAACTCCGCAAGGCACATCATAGTTAAAACTCTAAACAATGAAAACAAAAACAGAGTACTGAAAGCACCAAGGGAGGAGCAACTCATTACATACAAAGGCAATCCCATCAGAATTACCTCAGTCTTCTCAATGGAAACCCTGAAAGCCAGAAGGGCCTGCAAATGGAATACTTCAAAGTCTAAAAACTATGGCTTCCAACCCAAACTACTGTACCCAGTGAAAGTAACCTCATAATAGATGATGAAAAGAAGTTTTTTTCATGATAAAAGTCAGCTCTATGATTACATGAACAAAAAGTCAAGCCTACAGAGAATACTTCTGGGAATACTCCACACAGAAGAGTCAAACCACCAATCTCAAGAACCTACAAGAAAAAGATCACAATAACCAAAACTAGAACAAGCTCAAAAATGTACAAAACACAAAAATAAACAAACCTCCAAAAGCACCCTATCATTGCAGGGATTAAATTGACCCTCACAGCTATAACTTTAAATATTAATGGTCTTAACTCCCCCATCAAAAGACAGTTTAACAGGGTGGATCAGAAAAATTGGCCCTTCTATATTCTGTATTCAAGAAACCCAATTCACCACTAAAGATAATAACGTCCTCAGGGTGAAAGGATGGAAAATGTTATTCCAAGCAAATGGAAATAAGAAACAAGCAGGTGTTGCTATATTAATATCTGATAAAATAGACTACTAGCCAAAGGTAACTAAAAAGGACAAAGAAGGCAACTTCTTACTCATGAAGGGAACAATCCAACATGAGGACATCACAATCATAAATCTAAATGCATCAAACACAGGTGCACCACTGTTTATAAAACAAAACCTACTTGAAAACAAAACAGAAATAAACACCAACACCATCACAGTTGGAGACTTCAATACTCATCCAAGAAGAAAATCAACAGGGAAATAATAGAGCTCAATAACACTATAGGTAAACTAGACTTTTAACATCTAAAGAACATTCCACCTCAATTTTAAGAATACACATTTCTCTTTGCACCCCATGGAACCTTCTCCAAAATGATCATCTATTAAGCCATAAAGCATGCCTCCATAAATACAGAAAAATTGAAGTACTTCCTGCATCATATCAGATCACAATGCTTTAAAGATAGAAATTAACAATGAGAGACACATGAAGGATTCTACCAGCTCCTGGGGACTGAACAACATACTTTTAAACAATAAGTAAGTTGTAGAAGAAAACACAACTTTCCAAACCTTATGAGACATAATGAAGACAGCCCTAAGGGGTAAATTTATTGCACTAAATGCCTCCATAACAAAAATGGAGAGATCCCAAATTAATAACCTAAACATCCACCTAAGGCATTGGAAATCCAACCAGATGGAAAGGAATAATCAAGATCAGAGCATAAATTAATGAATTGGAAACTAAGAAAAAATTAAGAAATTGATGAAATGAAGAGCTGGTTCTTCGGAAAAATAAGCAAGGTCTATAAACTCTTGGCCAATTTGATCAAACAAAAAGAAGAGAGAGAGAAGTATCAAATTAACAAAATCAGAAATGAAAAGGGAGTGGTCACAACAGAGATTTGGAACAAGACAGGGTTTCCCAGTCTCATCACTACTCTTCAACATAGTATTAGAAGTACTAGCCCAAGTAATTATACAGGAGAAAGAAATAAAAAGGATACAAATTGGAAAGGAATAAGTTAAATTATCCCTATTTGTAGATTACATGATCTGATACATATGAGACCTGGAAGTCTCCACCTTGGAACTTTTACAGGGGATTAATTCCTACAGCAAGGTGGCAGGATACAAAATCAATGCACAAAAATCAGTAGTCATTCTATATGCAAAGGACAAATACACAGAGAAAGACATCAGCCAGGTTGTCTCATTTTCAATAGCTCAAAAATAATCAAACAACTAGGAATAATACTAACCAAGGATGGGAAGACCTATATAATAAAAATATAAAAACACTCAAAAAGAAAATGAGGAGTACGTGAGCAAATGGAAAGACCTTCTATCCTTCTGGATGGGTAGAATTAATATTGTGAAAATAGCAATCCTACCACAATCAATATAAATAATTCATGCAATATCAATAAAACTTTCAGCATCATTCTTCACAGAGATAGAAAAAATGATCTCAAAATTCATATAGAATGGCAGCAGGCCTCAGATATCTAAATACATCCTCAGCCAAAAAAAAAAAAAAAAAAAACCCCTCTGGACATATCATCATGCCTAATCTGATCTAAAGCAATCCCACAAGTCCACAGCAACAAAAACAGCATGATACTGGCAGAAAAGCAGACATATAGACCAATGGAACAGAACTGAAGACACAGTTCCTAGGTCAAGTAACTACAGCTACTTGATCTTTGACAAAGGTGCCAGTAATGTAAACTGGAGAAAAGACAACATCTTTAACAAATAATTCTGGACTAGTTGGATAACCACATATAGAAAAATGAAACTAGACCCATTCATCTCACCATACGCAAAAATAAACTCCAAATGGATTAAAGACTTCAGTGTAAAACCTGAAACTTTTCAATGACTGAAATAAAAACCAGGAGGAACTGTCCAAAAATTAGGATCAGGAAGGACTTCCTGAACAAAACCTCACTAGCCCAGGAAATTAATCAATTGCTCAATCAATGGAATCTCATGAAGCTGAAATGCTTTTGCATAGACAAATATCCATAAGCAGAGCCAATAGATTACCCACAGAAAGAAAGAAAATCTTCATCAGCTATACCTCAGACAGAGGTCTAATATCTAGAATCTACAAAGAAATCAAAAAACCTAAACAATAAAAAAATCAAACTATCCACTCAAAAAAATGGGGTAGAGAGCTAAATAGGGAGTTCTCATAGAAAGAAGTGCAAATGGCTAATACACACTTAGAAACATGTTAAACATCCATACCCATCAAGGAAATGCAAATTAAAATAATTACGAGATTCTGACTTACTCCAGGAACGATGGCAATCATTAAAAAATAAAACAACAACAAACATTGGTAAGGATATGGAGAAAGGGGAACCCTCATTCACTGCTGGTGGGAATGTAAACTTGCACATTCACTATGGAAATCAATATGGACATTCGTGAAAAAAGATGAGCATAGAACTACCTATAGACCAAGTTACTCCCCTAGTGGGCGTTTACCCTGAATGCTCCACACTTCACTAGATGGATATTTGCTCAACCATGTCTATAGCTGCTCAATTCATAACAGCTAAGAACTTGAAGCAACCCAGGTACCCATCACTGGAAAAATGGATAATGAAGTTGTGGTATATTTTACATATCAGAATTCTACTCAGCAGTAAGAAAAAAAATTGATTCAATGAAGTTTATAGGAAAATGGATGGATTTAGAGCAGATCATACTCAGTGAACACACACAATCACAGAAAGGCAAATGCTGCATGTTCTCACTCATCTGTGGTTCCTAACCTGGATCAGCATGAGTTGCTAGAACTCTGGATAGGTATGTCGAGACATACCTATCAATACCAGACAATTGGATGGAAGGATTTGGGAGAGGGAAAGGGGGACTGTCTGAAAAAAAAAAGCAAGCTGGAGAAGATGGGATGAAGCCTAACCTTAAAAAATTTTGGCTCTGCCTTTAACTCCCAGCACCAGAAATTGGTGCTACGCACATTGAGCTATTGAACAGAGAGACCTAGGAGGTCCCCCAAACAAGCAGGCTTCTGTCAAAGCAATTGATTACCTGCCAGAGGTTAAAGGTAAGACTCTATTGCTGAAGACTCCATATGCTACCAACAAAGAACACAGAGAGACCTGAAGGGCTCTAAGCTACTCTGAAGCAATCATCCTGGCAAGAAATACACACCAGTGGAATGGTGGCACATAGACTTGGTGGGTAACCAGTGGCTTTCTGATTGGTGAAGAGATCCACTTAGGGAAAGGAACCCATATCTAGAACTAGGAACCAGCTCAGAACCCTATGTAGACAAAGATTTTGCTCTCTAGTGTCAAGCTCCCACTGGTCTTTGGCTAAAAAAGGGGCTATATCCATCAAAATCTCCCTAAATTGATAACACTTATCTTATTTGGATGCAGACTTCACTCTCTGTTGGATAATCTGTTTTCCTTCTGCATAAGGTAGGGAGACCTGAGGAGATAAACCACCCCTTGCATTTCAGCCAATGCCCAAGTGAAACCACAAAGTTACTGCAGAGGAGAGCAAGAGAGCTGCTTCCATGGTGAGCCTGACAATCAGCACCAGGGTGAACAAGACAGACACTGAGGATACTCAACATCTACCAAAGCAGAACTCCGAAGTCTTCTAAGAGCTTATTACTGAAGTTGACTTAAAACACACCCACCAAAGCTCAGGGAGTTTTGTGGAAGAGGTGAGAGAAAGATTATAAGAATCACAGGTTGGGATGGCATACCCAGAGACATTGCCTCTCCCTAATATCTGACTGCTACTCCCACAAGGCATAACTCACAACCCTGTGAGGAATACCAGAAGCTCCACTGAGGAGGGCCCCCAGCAGAACAGAGGTAGACTGGAGGGAAAAGATGGTACCAACACATGATGTATCCATACAAAATATGTTCTTAAGAAAAAATAAAATACAAACCTTATTATGCCATTTTGATGACAACTGGCATTTGAGAGTTAAAAAAAAAAAAAAAAAGATCTAATGGCTGGTACTGAGAACCAAGTCAAAAGCCTATGGTTTAGAAAGTCATAGACCCTAGAGGGAAGCTTTCACTGTTCTTTGGCTAAAAGGAAAATTTATGCCTATCAAAAACAAAGAAAGTCTTCCAAATGTCTATGTTTATCCCCTTTGACCCACACAGCTCTCACTTGGAAAGAGCATCTGCATTTTACATATGGTGGCAAATACTGGCAAGACCCAAGACCCATTAAAATACCAAGAAAAGAAAGCCCAGTGCTTAGCATGAGGCAAGTCATCCCTATCACATCTGCCAGGCCCAGGAAACCCTAACAAGGAACTGGCACATGAAACCTGAGTGCTGCTCTCACTGCTGGCCTGAAAGCCTCCTCCAAGGAGATGGAGACAGCTACTAAGGAGACTGAAACCCTATCAAAGCAGAAAATCAGAGGCTGCTGAGAGCTCAACACTAAAAAGGACTTATAACATGCCCTCCAAAGCTCTGGGAACATTGTGGAAGAGGGAGCAGAGAGAATGTAAAAGCCACAATTAGAAAGGTGTACTCTGAGGCATTGTTCCTCCACCCTGGACACTGGTACTTTCATGACCATACCATGATTACCAGTAATGCCACTGAGGGGGGGGGTGGTCCTTATTGGAATGGGGGCAGGGAGAGGGGACATAAGAATATAAAATGATGTGGATAAGACCAATTTGCAATCTGTTCATTTAGTAAAGTTCTCAACAAAAAATTTGAAAAAGAGATCCGGGTGTGTTGGCACATGCCTTTAATCCCAGCACTCCAGAGGTAGGAGGATCATCATGAGATCAAGGCCCATGCTGAGACTATATGGTGAATTCCAGCCCAGCCTGGACTGCAGTGAAAGCCTACCTCCAAAAAAAAATTTAAAAAAGGAGAAACCCAATACAAGACTGAAGTAGAAAAAAATTACACAGTATATTCATTTTTGATACTAGTGATAACCTGTAACCATTAGGTTAGGTGTCTCTCAATTTCATTGTTAGGTGCTCCAATTTCCCTTAAAACATGCATATGCACATGTGTGTGTGTGTGTGTGTGTGTATGCATGCTTGTGTGCATACACACACATACACCCTTATTCTCAGTTTGATTTTTGGTAATCTGAATCCTCCAAGTAACCTTAATAACTAATTTTAAAATAAAATGTTCATTTAACAAGTATGATATTTGTAATGACCAGAAGATTTTCCAAGTATTATGATATTTTGTAGACAGTCTCAAAAAAGTTGAACATTTACTTTCTCAGTATATACTTGCTTATTTTTCATGAGCATGAGGGTCGCAACTATTCATTATCTTTCTCTTGTGAAGACAAGTAAGTTCACAATTAAGTAGAACCATAATAGGGTCATGTTCAGCTAAGTGCTAGAGAGAAACTTGAGCCTCTTTTACAATCTCCTTAGAATGTTGTTATTCTGGAATTGTAGTGATATTTCATAGACATGTTAGTCTGATCCATATTCAGAAAACTGTTTCATTTATAAATTCATCTGCCTAAAAGAATTTAACTAAAGTGTCCTCCATAGGACACACATGTCCTATAGCATTGTAAACTAAATGAACCTAGTGCAAGGTCACATGTAGAATTTACAACCATGTAAAAATGTTAACTTGTATATATTTTAGAATCAGTTTTCATCGTATTTATCTTCTACTAGCAACATCTATAAACTTAGCTGGATTTTCATGTGTTAACTGATTTGTAAGCTAGCAATGTTTTCCTTGAGTCTGAAAAACAGAGTTTGCAAGGTGAAAATTTGGACTAGCAGCATACAGGTTGCATGGAAAGCATTTCAATTGAATCACATACTATCCCAACTCACAGACAGGTATATTGAAGTTTTACTCAGTTCTTTCTTCTGGTTCATGTCCCTGAGTTTGCTTCATTAAAGCTCAGATACTACAGTGATTGACAGATAAAGCAATATAAATGCAGATGCCCAAATCCAACATAGGGCTGCCCCTTTAGAATGAAATTCATAGCTATATAAATACAGTACTAGATACATACTGATTCAAGTACTGAGAATCACCCACAGAAAACATTATATTATCCTCAGAGATATTTTATTACTGTCTTACAGTTGCCAAAGTCATTTTTGAAAAACGACATAAAATAAGCTTTAATTATCTGTAGGTTATATCTGAAAAAGAACTCAATATAAAATCCCATGAACAATTATTCTTTGAACCAAACTTTTCACCACCCATAATGGAATGCTATCCCTATTTTCTTAATTGGCTCATGAATATGTTAAAGGACTAGAATTATGATCTTTTGCATGTTTATAAAGTCTGTGTTTTCCTATTTATCTTGAAGCATTAATGTTGACAAAGGAAGAGCCTTTATTGACTTGACTTCTAATTCACAGAAATATTTTATGTATCAATTGATTGTCTTCATAGTATACGTGGAATATTAAAGAATTTATCATTCAATACAAGGTAGATAGGTCATTTTTCCAGGTCTGTTCTTTATATCTTATGAGTTCAAAGTTTTCTTTTTAATAGTTGAAATGCTATATTCACCTTGTCAAGGAGATACAGTGGTTATAACTATCATTACACAGAAATCTGTTGTCTCAGTTGTTTTTACCATATATCAAAGCAAGCATTGTGGCATCAGAATTCTCCATCCAGTCATTTGGGCTAAATATGCTCTGGATGCTAAATACTGACATCAAAAATCACCCGTGTGGTAGGATAACATTGTCTATCATTATTATGTGTGGTAGTTTGAATAAATGTCCCCCATAGACTCAGGTGTTTTATTAAAGTTTGTAACTTGGGTCTCCAGCCACCTGGCTGGATGAGGTATCACTTGGGGTGGATCCTGGGGTCCGGCCATAATGTGTGTTTGGTGGATTTGAATTCCAGCTGAAAGGTGTGCAGAGAGGTTTGAGCTCTGGAAGAGTCCCTGCTTGCTGCCTATTCTTTGCTTGCTGCTTTTGGTTTGGGTTGCAGTCAAGGTTTGCATTGCTGGCAGAAATCACCCAACCAAGAGCAGCTTGCGGGAAAAAAAGGGGGCTTATTTTAGCTTACAGACCAGAAGGGAAGCTCCACGATGGCAGGGAAAAATGATGGCATGAGCAGAGGGTGGACATCACCCCCTGGCTAACATCAGGTGGACAATATCAACAGGAGAGTGAGCATTGGCAAGGGGAAACTGGCTATAACCTCAATAAGCCCACCCCCCAACAATACACTGCCTCCAGGAGGCGTTAATTCCCAAATCTCCATCAGCTGGGAACACAGCACCCAAAACACCTAAGTTTATGGGGGATACCCGAATCAAACCAGCACAGTTTGTATAGGCTGTTTGGTTGTTTCTCCCTCCTTGGATGTATGGAAGCAGCGCCTGTCACCATATATGGAACATTCCCCAGGATCCATAAGCTGAAATAAAGCCCTTTCCTCCCGTAAGCTGTGTTGGGTTTAGTTGTTCATCCCAGCAACATGAAGCATAGTACACTATGTTTCATTGCAATGGTCTTGACCAGAAAAATTCAGAAAAGGTTTTATGGTATTCGTTTGCTTGGAACAGAAGGATGGGTCCTAATTAGCTAGAAGAAAATTTAGTCAAGGTGGAAAAAAAATGGCCAGGTGTGGTGGCGCACGCCTTTAGTCCCAGCACTTGGGAGCCAGAAGTAGGAGGATCACTGTGAGTTTGAAGCCACCCTGAGATTACAGAGTGAATTCCAGGTCAGCCTGGGCCAGAGGGAGATACTGCCTCGAAAACAAACAAACAAACAAACAAACAAACAAACAAAAATTAGAACCCAAAATTTCTATGGATGTCCAGACCTAAATAGTGAATTGTGTGCAACCAAAGAATTGTATGTCCTAATGATATTCTTATATGACAAGCATATTGGTACACAAAGCTGTCAAATTTAAAGAGATATTTTTGGAGATACAGCCCCACATAGTTTCAACCAATGGGAAACATACATGTGCCTATAATAGAATCACATTTTCTCTTCCTAGTAAGAGATAGAAATCATTTCTTATGTGCTGGCACAGTGGTTCTCTAAATAGTCCAGCCACAGGCTAGCTTGCAAATTCTAAAAAGCATATGCACATCTCTTAGGCCAGCATGCACTTTTGCATGCACGCACATGCACATGCACATGCACACGCGTGCACACACTCACCCTCATAAATTTTCTGTTAATAGTTTGGTCTATACTGTTTCTGTCAAGCAGCTATGATTGTCCTTGGGGCAATTCTGAGCTAGGAATTTCTACTGCTAGAGAAAAGAAAATCATTTTATCAGTGTAATCTGTATGTCAGATATTATAATAAGCACTTTATATGCACTATCTTATTTAGTCCTTACAATAACCCTGTGAGGCAGCTTTATTGTCAGCATTTTTCAAATGAGCTGGTGAGCATCAGCGACTTATCCATGTTTCAGCAGGTCATAAGTGAAGACCTCAGACTACTTATGAGTCTGTTCAGGAACTTACTGCTATGTTCTCTCTTCCCTCGTTCTGTTGTTCTGTTTTCCACCTTGTGAAGCTCATATTCCCAGCCAACACGACCCATCTTGGCTCCCCACATTGTTATTTGTTTTCCATTCACCGTCACCAAAGTGTGTATTTCTCTCTCCATCTTACCACTGAGAACTCCTGTGAGGTCCCATGACAGTCTTGGCACCATGCAATCTCTGTCCTTTCCAGCTCCTCAAAAGCTGCATCTTCTGATCTACAACTCCCATGCTCTCATTAACACTTGTCCCACATATTTAGCCACACATTGCTTCCATGTCAATACTAACTGAGGGAGGAAATTGATGTCGGTGTGGAGAATCTTGAGATTAAGTTACTCTAACATGCTACACTGATCTGACATACAACAGCTAAGTCCAAACTATACTTTCCTTTTTTAAAATATATTTTATTTTTATTTACTTATTAAAGATAGAGAGAAAGACAGAGAGAGAGAGAGAGAGAGAGAGAGAGAGAGAGAGAATGGATGCACCAGAACCTTGAGCTGCTGAAAATGAATTCCATACATATGCACCACCTTTGGCATCTGGCTTACATGGGTCTTGGGGAATCAAATCTGGATTCTTTGGCTTTGCAAGCAAATGCTTTGGCCGCTAAGACATTTCTCTAACCCCCAAATGTCCATTCTAATCAGACGAGGAGCTCAATGTGTTAGGTGAACATCTACGTGCCACAGTAGTTTTCTTTCCATAATACTCCCTGTTTACAAGCATGTGAACACTTCTAATATCTTGGAAATTATAAGACAATATTCCTTGAGAACTACAATATTATCAAATAAAGCAGAGCAAAGTTAAGAAAAAAATCAAAGTACATGTGTAAAAAAATGGTTCCCATGTTAAAAAAAAAAATGGTTCCCATATAAGATGTGATTGCAACTCAATTGTCCAAATCATTTCATTTAAATAAAGACAGTATAATTCAAAACAAGGTTTGGCCAACTGGAAATATAGAAAAAGGAAAGTTATGGGGCAATAAATGTTGGCAATGCTAATCTAACCATAGTCAAGGGAATAAATGTCCATACACTTTTGAAACTCAAATGTTTCCCTTCCTGAGAAAGGTGTCTTCTATGAGAGGAGAAATGCAATGAGCTGTAGAGAACAAATACATCTTTCCCTGGATCTACTCTGGAGGAAGCTATTTTAGTTTTATGGGCAAGTGGATGTGTTTCATGTTGCCTTACCCTTATGTCATTACACAGTTCATACATTAACTCACCTTTCTGCTAATTCCATAATTACTTAGTTGCCATCTAATTATGATGTGATTTTCCACTTAGCTCTGCCAACATGCAAATGTTTGCTATTGGTGTAGATAATAAACATCACTGCTATTGATGTAGTGATTTTTTTTTCAGATGACCAAGTAGACAAATACTTGGAATATCTTTTTCTTTCTTTTTTATTTTCTTTTTCTCTCAGTATTATGATCATTGTCGGTGCTTTTGAAACAGGGTTTCACTTTGTGGTCTCCAATTTATGATGTCCTTGAATTAGCTTCACAGGAGCTGGGGTTATAGGTGTGTACCACCATGCCTGGCTTATTTGACTTTTCTTAAGCCCAGATGTGGTAGTTTGAAAGTGCCCCATGTGTTTCTATTAAAAAGCTTTTGTTTCTCCAGGCATGGTGGAGCGCGGCTTTAATCCCAGCACTCGGGAGGCCGAGGTAGGAGGATCGCTGTGAGTTCGAGGACACCCTGAGACTCCATAGTAGATTCCAGGTCAGCCTGGGCTAGAGTGAGACCCTACCTTGAAAAACCACACACACACACACACACACACACACACACACAAACTTTGTTTCCAGCTCCTGGCTGGAGGAGGTATCACTGTTAGCAGACCTCTTTTCTAGCCCAAAGGTATGAAGAGCACTTGCACTGTACCTGGGTCCCTACTGCTTTGTTGTTGGTATTTTGATTGCTTGTTTGTAGTGCTGGCTGGCTTTTTCTCTCTGCAAGGATCTTTGAGAGGGGACCAACTTCTTCTGCCATAAATTGAACATCCCCTGGATCTGTAAGCTTCAAATGAGTCTTGTTCCTCCCATAAACTGTGTCTTGTTTGGAGGTTCCATCCCAGCTATGTGAAGCTGTCTACCACAGAAATTGATACCATAGATATGGGGTAATTTTGCTATGGTGAATCTGATTATGTGGATTTTGTTCTTTTGGAACTTGTATGCTGGAGAAATGGGACATAACTTGGTACTTGCAACTGAACATGCCTTCTAGAGGAGTAAGCCAATTTTTATGGAATATTCTGGCAATGGTTTGAAAATACTAAGTGCAGAGCTTATGTTGACTTTGAATCTTTCAAAGGAGAAGTAAAGACAGCAGATAACTTTGTTGGAACTGGGCTACTGACATAAGGGCTGGCTGTGTTCCACTACCCATGCACACAGAGTTAGATCAAGGTTGAATTTGAAAGTAATAATGGGATTGGTGGAAGATATAGAATTGAAAGATTTAAGATTTGAAATTGGAAAAATTAAAGGAGTTTAAAATTACTGGCACTGAGACTGGTTGCTGAGGATACTATTGTTAAGGAGTTATGACCATGGTTAAGGATGGCTCAATTGCTTTATACTGAAATAATGGAAAATATGCCTGAGGTGTAAAGACCGAATGATAGAAATGTAATCTCTTTAGCAAGGGAAAAATGCTATTCTTCAAGGTGAAGATTTACTTTCCCACGATATTAACATGGTTGTGTCCTACATACCTGGTATTGGTTCAGAAGCATGAAAAATGCATGGAGTGAGTCATGAAGTGCACACACTTCCAGGAGCCACTGTTGAGACATAGGATATGAGGCAGGTCATGATTACCCTGATTAAGAGAATGGGGAAGCCATTGGAAGACAGACTACAATTTCCATGGAGACCCAAAGATGTTTTGAATATACCAGGACTATGCAAGGACTATCATGAAGTGCTATTGGCTAAGGATGGAAATTTTTCCTGGCTATTCAGCCCAGCTGAAGGTGTGGAATTGGAAAATTCAGACTGTCACTGGTCACTGGTTATTGTATGGACTTCAACTGCAGATGTTTGCCTAATGGTTAATGATTTTGTATTGGTCCAGTTTTTTTCTTGTTATGCCTTATAGCAATGGAAATGTTTACTCAATGACATTATATTGGAAGTATATAACTTGTTTTGATTTTACAGGATTCACAGTAAAGAGACAGTCTTAAATCCCAGATGAGAATTTGGATTTTGAAACAGTCTTAAAGTTGATAAAGACTATGGGGACCTTTGAATTTGGACTAAATACAATTTACAATGTGAGATGGTTATGAGTCTATGGAGACCCAGGGACAAAATGTGGTAGTTTGAATGTCCCCAATAAACTCAGGTATTTATATTAAAGGTCTTGATGCCAGCTGTCTGGCTGGAGGAGGTGTCACTAGAATGGACCTTATTTCTAGCCCAAAGGTATGCAAAAGCACTTGAGCTCTTCCTGGCTCCCTGTTGTTTTGCTGTTGGTTTTGCGCTTGCTTATTGGTGGTGTTGGCTGGTGGGTGGTGGCTCTTTCTCTGTGCATGGCTCTATGGAAGGGAACTAGCTTCTGCCATCAATGGAATATCCTGTGGATCTGTAGGCATCATATAAATTCCATTCCTCCCATAAACTGGTCTGGTTTGGAAGTTCATCGCAGCAGCATGGAGTGCACTGTAATACCAGCCTCCACCTAAAAACAAAACCATTCTGCCCAGATTGGCAGCTACACTTAATGAATTCTCAAAGCCAGAATTTGCATCTCATGTAGTATTTGGCACATGTGAGTTGGGGCCACTACATGAAAGAGGGTTGATACCCCTTCTCAAACTACTGTCCAAAAGAGAAGAGTGTGATCACTTCACTTAACATGTTGATTTCTAGTTTCCTACATTTTCCTGCAAATACCATAAAGACAAATGCTGCCCATTTTCTTTCGCTCATATGTGGACTTAAATATCTCTTTCTGATTCTCTCCCCTTCAGCTTTATCCACACTCTGTTCCTAGTATAGGAAAGACAATTAGCTACTCTGCCAAAACTCCATATATGGAGCTTCCTGAAACTCACCCCCCTGTGTTAGCTCCATGTCTTAGGGGTCACACTCAGCACATGACTTCCCTACAGGGCTCACTAACTTGCCAATTACTCTCTTAAACACAGGACCTTGTCACTGTAGCATCTCTCTGTCCTGAGTGTAGTTCAAATATCTATACCTCTACTCTCTTGAGCACAGTTTTACTTTATCTGCAGGGAGGGCACCTCTTAAACACACACAAACCCTTAAAACACAGTCACACCCTCTGCAGGTTTCCTCCCTTCCAGCTTGAATGACCCTCACTTGGATTCCAGGCACAGACTCTTATTGTACATCTAAGCTATTCACTATAGAAGAAACTGGATGTCTTCTGGGCTTAGTCTTTTAGAAAAACATTCCCACTCCTCTAGGTCAAAAGCCCTGGCTTTCAAGAATCTGTCCCTGCTATGAGTCTCCGGAGTCTATTTTGGAAGTCAGAAGCCAATGTATTGACGTTTTGTGCCTTGTCTTCTATATAATCTCTCCCTCAGGAGAGTAAATGTTAATGAAGTAATAGGGGAACAGTTAAAACAGAATAGAAATGGAGTGGACTGTGAAGAGAATTTCAGGGAATATAATACCCTCATTGTTTATTTTTCTCTCCCCTTACAATCTCTTCTTCCCCTCTGGTGGTTTCCTTTTTAGGGGAGAGACAGAGAGGATAAATGAGAATTAGTATGTTTAGTCCTCAGGGCTAAATTATTACTTTTTCCCTCTGAGCATCACTATAGTTATACAGAGGTACAGTTTGACCCACCAAACTAATTGTCTGATGAATCATCTCATTGCTTGTCTTTTTTTAGTATCAAAAACAATGAGCAAAACTGAAACTGCACTTCAGCATTTTGAAAAATTTTATACTTTTATCCTCTGATTCAATCACAAAGAAAACCTTGAAACTGACCAAGAGCTTCATTTTATGACCTAATGGAGAACTGTTTTGCCAATAAGCATAAAATGCCTTTATCAATATTAATTTTCTAGGTTATTGATGATGATGTGAAAAAATTTATTGTTGTAATGAATAAAAATTGTTTGAGGACATGGAAAAACTTTTGGTATGGGTGCAAGAGTGCTAAGCCAGGGCACTTGGTATCAAATGTAGAAAGTTGTTCACCAAAACCCATGCTTGCTTTTTGTGAGTTGATTTAGTGATACATTTATTAGACTACTATAGTATATGTAAATAATGGGGTACAACATACACATCTTGCTAATTTATTGAAAGCAGTAATCACGTATATGTGTATGCAGTACTGAGGGCTAGATCATTTGTTGGCACATACTAGCAAATTTCTCAAGAGATGGAGAGCTTGTTTTTTTTTGAATAGGACTCTCAAAAAACATAAAAGCCTAAGTGAGGTCAGGGGAAGAGATTGAGTAAAGGAAAGGTGGAGGGAGGGATAATCAAAATCTAAAAGGATATAAATAAGTCATATGGAAACCTACTTGTTTGGACAATGGAACACACAGGAGCCATAAATTGTTACTAGAAAATTTTCAGTGCCAGGGATGGAATGCCTTCCAGTGAGTTGTTGTCCAGGAAGGTCCCTAATGCCCCAAAAACATTACAGGCCATTGCTGAGGCCCTTGGTTTCCTATAAGGAATAGATGGTAAGACACTATTGCTGAAGACACCACATACTTGGACTACAAGGTCACTGAAAAATCCTGCTGGAGCTGAGCTGAAAACCTCCTCCATGTAGACCAGCTGACAGAAAGAAGGGATGTTTCAACATATGCAAATTGATAAATGTAATACATTATATAAATGGACTGAAGGACAAAAATCATATGATCATCTCATTATATGCAGAAAAAGCATTTGACAAAGTCCAACATCACTTCATGATAAAAGTCCAACAGAGACTAGGATCAGAAGGATCATATCTCAATATAATAAAGGCTATTTATGACAAGCCTACAGCCAACATATTACTAAATGGGGAAAAACTGGAAGCTTTTCCACTAAAATCAGGAACAAGACAAGGGTGTCCACTGTCCCCATTTTTATATAATATGGTACTGGAAGTCTTAGCCATAGCAATAAGGCAAGAGACACACATAAAAAGGGGTAAAATTGGAAAGGAAGAGATCAAGCTATCATTAACATGATTTTATATATAAAGGACCCTAAAGACTCTACCAGAAAACTGTTAGAGTTGATAAACACCTACAGCCATGTAGCAGGATACAAAATAAATACACAGATATCAGTAGCATTCCTATAGGCTAACAACAAAACAACAACAACAACAAAAAACACAGAGGATGAAATCAGAGAATCACTCCCATTCACAATTGCATCAAAGAAAATAAAGTACCTTGGAATAAACCTAACCAAGGAAGGAAAGGATCTCAAGGAAAACTTTAAAATACTCAAGTGAGAAATTGCAGAAGACACTAGGAAATGGAAAAACATCCCTTGTTCTTGGATCGGAAGAATCAATATTGTGAAAATGGCAATCTTACCAAAAGCAATCTACACATTTAATGGAATCCCCATGAAAATTCCAACAGCATTCTTCACGGAAATAGAAAAAAAACAATCCAAAAATTCATTTGGAATCACAAAAAACCTTGAATATCTAAAATAATACTGAGCAACAAAACTAAGGCTGGTGGTATCACCATGCCTGATTTTAACCTATACTACAGAACCATAGTAACAAAAACAGCATGGTACTGGCACAAAAGCAGACATGTAGATCAATGGAACAGAATAGAGGACCCAGATGTAAGTCCAGGTAGCTATAGCTATTCAATAAAAATTCCAAAAAATACTCATTGGAGAAAAGACAGCCTCTTCAGCAAATGGTGCTGGGAAAACTGGATATTTATCTGTAGAAAGATGAAAATAGATTCTTCTCTATTAAAGACCTTAATATCATACCTGAAACTCTGAAGCTGCTAGAGGAAAAATAGGGGAAACCCTTCAACATATTGGTCTTGGCAAAGACTTTCTGAATATATCCCCAATTGCTCAGGCAATAAAGCCACAGATTAACCACTGGGACCTCATGAAATTACAAAGATTTTTACAGCAAAGGACACTGTGAATAAAGCAAAGGGGCATCCTACAGAATGGGCAAAAATCTTTGCCAGCTATACATTTGATAGAGGATTAATATCTAGGATATACAAAGAACTCAAAAAATTAAATAATAAGAAGTCAAACAAGCCAACTAAAATGGGCTATGGAACTAAATAGAGAGTTCTCAAAAGAAGAAATATGGATGGCTTATAAGCATCAAAAATAAAATGTTCTACATCCCTAGTCATCAGGGAAATGCAGATTAAAACTACGTTGAGATTCCATCTCACTCCTATCAGATTGGCTACCATCATGAAAACAAATGACCATAAATGCTGGTGAGGATGTGGAAAAAGAGGAATCCTTCTACACTGTTGCTGGGAATGCAATCTGGTCCAGCCATTGTGGAAATCAGTGTGGAGGTTCCTAAGACAGCTAAAAATTGATCTACCATATGACCCAGCTATAGCACTCCTAGGCATATATCCTAAGGACTCATCTCATTTAGTATATATTTAGTATATATATTAGTATATATAGCTCTGTAGTATAGGTTAAAGTCAGGCATGGTGATACCACCAGCCTTAGTTTTGTTGCTCAGTATTATTTTAGATATTTGAGGCTTTTTGTGATTCCAAATCTTAGAAGTATGTGCTCTACCATGTTTATTGTCACTCAGTTCACAATATCTGGGAAATGGAACCAGCTTAGATGTCCCTCAACTGATGAGTGGATAATGAAGATATTGCACATTTATACAATGGATTTCTACTCAGCAGTAAAGAAAAATGAAGTTATAAAATTTGCAGGAAAATGGATGGATCTGGAAAGGATTATACTAAGTGAGGTAATGCAGGCCCAGAAAGCCAAGCTGTTGCATGTACTCTCTCATATGTGGATCCCTGCTACAGCTGACTGGGCTTCTGTGTGAGTAGGAAAAAACTCAGTAGCAGAGGCCAGTAAGCTAGAAAAGAGATATAAAGGGAAGAGAAAGGAAGGGAGGGGGGTACATAACAGGATGGTATTGTATATATGTAAGTAGAATAGACTAATGGGGGTGAAAAGGCCCAAAATGAGGCCAGGGGAAGAGATTGAGTAAAGGAAAGGTGGAGGGATGGCTAATCAAAATCTAAGAGGATATAAATAAATTATATGGAATCCTATATTTTTGGACAATGGAACACTCAGGAGCCATAGATTGTTGCTAGAAAATTTTCAGTGCTAGGGATGGGATGCCTTCCAGTGAGTTGTTGGTCAGGGAGGTCCCTGATGCCCCCCAAACATTATAAGCCATTGCCAAGGCCGTTGGTTTCCCACCAGGAATAGATGGTAAGACCCTATTGCTGAAGACTCCATACACTTGGGTTCCAAGGCCACTGAGAAATCCTGCTGGAACTGAGCTGATAACCTCCTCCATGTAGACCAGCTGACATAAAGCTGGAAGAAGCCATTCTGCATGCATTTCAATGGGAGAAAGAGAAATCACCAGTGCGGATACTCAACAGTGGACACTGCAAGCCTTATATTTGGCCAGACAGGCCAAATGAGCCAACGGTGCAATAGTGGCGCATCTGTTATGGGTGAAACCAACTACCCTCCCATTGGACTGGAGGCCTGCTCCATGGGAGGTAATACATCCCTGATACTGAAAACTTAAAATGGGTAGTCATGAGCCCTAGGGGTACAACATCAGCTGTTGCTGGCTAAATGTATATACTATGTTTATCAAACTGCCCAGTAAGCACTTCTGTTAATGTTCATACCCTCATATTAATGTTACTCTCACTTTTGGTAGAGAATTTTCTCTTTTCAGATAGCAGTGACCTTGGGATGACTCAGAAGGTATGGAAAGAAGTGACTGCAGTGTTCAGTACTGCAATATCTCTGTCATAGCTTCCAAGGCTCAGAGTCTAATGCAGAAGAGGTGGCAGAAAGGATGTAAAAGCCAAAGGAAGGGTAGGACTCCATACAACATGCTCCCTCCAGACACAAAATGGTCTGGATATCTATAGACTCACAGTACCTGACACTACCTGCACAAGACTATCATAAGAGGAGGAAAAGATCATGACATAAAAATTAAAAGAGAGATTGATTGAGATGGGGAGGGGGTATGATGGAGAATGGAGTTTCAAAGGGGAAAGTGGGGGTGAGGGAGGGTATTACCATGGGTATTTTTTATAATCATGGAAGTTGTTAATAAAAATTTGGAAGAAAAAAAAAAAAGCTAGACTACATGCAGTTCAATGGGAAAGAGAGAAAAATCACCAGTGAAGATACTCAACAGTGGACACTGCAAGCCTTGTATTTGGCCAGCCAGGCCAAATGAGCCAATGGGTGCAATAGTGGCATGTCTGTTATGGGGGAATGCAACTGACCTCTAATTTGACTGGAGGTCCACTCCATGGGAGGGAATACACTGATACTGAAAACCTACAACAGGGGTAGTCATGAGCCCAAGTGGTGTAATGTCTGCTAATGTTTGGCTAAATATATATACTATACTCACCAAACTGCCTAGAAAGCACTTCTCATAATGTTCATACCCATATATTAATGCTACTCTCACTTTGGTTTAGAGATAATTCTCTTTTCAGATGGCAATGACCTTGGGATGACTCAGAAGGCACCATGGTGCTGAGAATATATGACAGAGGACTGCTTAACCCTGAAGCATCTCCATTACACCTTCCAAGACTCAGGGTCCATTGCGGAAGAGGTGGTGGAAAGAAAGTAAGAGTGAAAGGAGGATAGGACTCCTTACAACATGTTCCTCCAGACAGAAAATGGCTTGGATATCCATGACCTCGTAGTGCCTGACACTACCTACACACAAGTCCATCGTAACAGGAGGAAAAGATCATGGCATCAAAATAAAAAAAGACTGATTGAGAAAAGGAGGGATGTGATGGAGAGTGGAGTTTCAAAGTGGAAATTGGGGAAGGGAGGGGATTACCATGGGATATTGTATATAATCATGGCAGATGTCAATAAAAAGTAAATTAAAAAAATAGATGAAGAAACATATAAATCAGTTTTTATAAAACTTGATAATAAGAAGCCAGAATTAAGATGTTTTTCTTTATTCTACAGAAGCGCATATCTCAGATATAATTACCCCCCAAAGGGGCTACATTACACAGTTGATTTAGATTGGCTAATCAAAAATAATTTTATACTTCATCTCAATTGGAATAGGCAATGACAACTATGTCTTTACTGCCAAAGAAACAAGGGGATTAGAAAGGTTAGAGGCCATGATATTTCAACATTACTAATGAAATCACTAAAATTGAATAGTAAGATTATATATAAGGGAATTTACATGAACTTTAGTAATAAAATACATAAACCTGAGGTGGTAATTAATTTCTGTCTTAAATAAATTCATCACTTCTATTTTATTAATTAAAATTGGTCTGTGTCTTTGCTCTTTCTTTTACTTTTTCTGTATTCCTAGATTTCCTATTTTATTTACCACAGGTTAAACTTACTGGTAGGTGTGTGTTTGCAAATACTAACACAATGCCATACCATTAGACAACTGCTTGGAAATGCAACATTACATACGCATATTGACACCCAACACTAATTGAGTTATTCTGTGCCTAATACTTTCTACCTTAGGGTTTTCATAGTTTTAATAGTTTATCCCCTAATACTAAAAACAGTTCTCTAGGGAGGTGGGTGTTATTCCTACTTGGTTGGTGAGAAATTCAGAGTCCAGAGTTATATACTCAGTGTGTATTAGAACCTGAGAAAGGTAGGAGAAATTAAAGGGAGAGACTGGTGCTTACTTTAAACAGAAGATCAAGTTATAAAAATAGTCAGACAAGGTTGAGAAGAGAAAGATCGTATTGTTTTGGATGTCTTCCAGTCAAGTGTATCATCATAGCAAATTCTCAAGCATTCTAATTTTATCTAAATAATGGCCTTTTAAAAAGCTTTTGGGGGCTTGCTGCTAGGAATTTAACAAAGAAAAACCTCTAGACTTAAGGGTCCAATTTATATGGCACATTTAACCAGACAGACACATTTCACCATTATTTTGAAATCTTGGCTCTAAAAGAAAGCTGGTTAGAGGAGGGAACAATACCTTGGTTGGTAAAGAGCTTTCTGAATAGCATGATGGTCTGAGTTGGGAGTGCCAGAACTGAAGTAAAAATGTTGGGGGCAAGTTCTGGGGCTGGAAATCACTGGGGCCCCATGTATAGCTAGAATATCTGAATATGTGAGCTCCAGGTTTAGTGAGAAACTTCGCCTCAAAGAGTAAGCTGGGGAGTGATTGAGGAAGACCTTCCACATAGACCTCTAGCCTCTACCTTCACAAACATGTACATCCACAAATATACAAACATGCATATGACATATGCACATGCTCATGTACACATACACACACAAACACTTTCTTTAAGATATACTCAAGTATTATTTAAAGAACATTTAGATTTTTACTCATCAAATCCTTCACATATACCTACAATACATTAGAACTTGCGTTAGGTACATGGACCGAGCATAACCCAGTGGGAGAGCGGTGTCTTTCTGGAACTTAAACATGGCTTTCCATGTTAATTTTCATGTTAATTTACTTATACCATATTGATGAAAGATCAATATGGTATAAGTAAATTATCAAATTAATATTCAGTGACAAACTAAAGCATATTTACAACTGAAGAAAATGAATGTGATGACAGGGAGATGCAGTAGTTTTAGGATCAGAGAAAAAGGAATACCAAGCTTAAGGTCTGAAGAAAAATCAGGAAATATGCTGGAAGCAGGAAAGTATTCCAGATAGTGCCACATGCAGTTCTGGGGTTACAGGGCAGCATAAAGCCATTGAGTCTCACAAGTGGGCTGACAAATTTGGTTCTTTTTCCTTGGGAAAGTATTGAAAAAAAATTAATTGGGCTGTTGCAAGTTTAAATGACCAAGTTTTTGCTAATCTAACTGCTAGAAGGAAAATGGATTGGTGGGGAATAAAAGTAGATTCCAGGACTCTAAATCAAATAGCATGGGGACTTGTACTACAGACTTGTTGGGAGAGATGGGAACATGAATATATTGAGATGGATCTGTCCCCATAAAGTGAGTGCTGCACAGAAATATGCTGATTATTATTACACCAAGTAAATAATTTTACAGCATGGAGCAATATTTTAGAAAAAAAACTTCCTAATACATAATGCTAGAGAAATGCACTTATTCCTAGATCTTTGAAAATCAAATGCCAAATCCTAGGAGAGAAATTGAAAAGGAAATGCTAAAAGCATGAACTTCTTAAAGCTCTGAGGGGTCTAACATAATATTCCAAAGAAACAGTCCTAGTGCTGGGGAGATAACTCAGCGGATTCATAGCTTGATGGTCAAATAGGAATAGCTGAGATCCTCTTAATCTGCATACAGCAGACACACTAACATCGGGAATCTCAGTGCATTTACAGCAAGTGGGGAGGTGGAGAAAGAATTGCCTAAAAGCTGGAGGCTGGGGAATGCAAGAGTAAATGACAGGAGACTGCCTCAACCAAGGTGGAAGGGGAGCACCAACACCTGAAGCTCTCCTCTGGCTTCCATACCAGTGGCTTTGCATGTGTATATCTACTTCTTGGGTGCATGCACACACACACACACACACACACACACACACAGAGTCATACACACCAAAAAGGAGAAATAATTCCTGAACATGCTTAATGTTCAGGTTGTATAAGAAATCCCTCCAAAGCACCACCAGAGTAAGTTCCATCTTGCCAGAGTACATACATCCCAGCTTTGTTTCTTTCATTTTATTTTATTTTGTATTTTTGTGTTTTCTGACTATCCTCAAAAAAAAAAAAATCTGGCTTGTCCAGTTATCATGGCATATGCCTTTAATACCAACACCCAGGAGGCTGAGGTTGGAGAATTGCCGTGAGTTCAAGGCTAGTCTGGAGTTAGAATGATTTCCAGGTCAGCCTGGGTTGAAGTGAGACTCTACCTTGAAAAATGAACAAACAAAAACAAGATCTCCAATCTTTGTCCATCTGTCAGTTTTGCAGATGCAGAAGGATATCTGGAACACATCACAGCTCATGTATGTGTTGCCATATGTGGGCTTGAGGCTGCCTTCTCTCACCAGGGTCAAACTCCATTCCCACTGCCCCTATCCAGGCCTTATTCTCTGGCCTCAGAGTCCCCATAGTGATAAGTGAGTCTGAAATCCTCAAGAAGATTGGTGTGAAAGTTTGAGGATAACAGGAGAGATTTGCAGTTCAGAGTGAATTAAACTGGAAGTTATAAATACTCATTTCAGTTCAAGACCCAATGCAATCTGGTATAGCCATTGTGGAAATCAGTGTGGAGGTTCCTGAGCCAGGTAAAAATAGATTTACCCCAGCACTTGGAAGACAGAGGTAGGAGCATCATCATGATCTTAAGTCCACTCTGTGACTGCATAGTGAATTCCAGGTCAGCCTGAGGTAGAGTGAGACCCCACCTTAAAAAATACAAATACAAATAATAATAATGATAATAATAATAATAATAATAATAATAGATTTACCATATGACCCAGCTATACCACTTCAAGGTATATATCCTAAAGTCTCATCTCACTATCTTAAAGATATTTGTTCAACCATGTTTATTGCCGCTTTATTCACAATAGGTAGGAAATGGAACCAGCCTAGATGTCCCTCAATTGATGAGTGGATAATGAAGATGTGGTACACTTATACAATGGAGTTCTATTCAGTGGTAAAGAAAAATGAAATTATAATTTGCATGAATATGGATGGACCAGAAAAGGATTATACTTAGTGAGGTTACCCAGGCCCAGAAAGCCAAATTTCACATATTCTGTCTCATATGTAGATCCTAGCTACAAATGTTTGGACTTCTTTGTGAGTTGGATTAAAACTCAGTAGCAGAGGCCAATAAGCTGGAAAGGGGATAAAAGAGGAGGGAGAAGAAGAGGTTACTTAAGGGGATGGTATTGCATATATGCAAGTAGAAGGACAGATTACTCAGAGTGGAAAGGCCTAAGTGAGGTCAGGGGAAGAGATTGAAAAAAGGAAATATGGAGGGAGGTCTAATCAAAATCTTAGAGGGTATGAATAAGTCATATGGAAACCTACATTTTTAGACAATGGCACACCCAGAAGGCACAGATTGTTACTAGAAAATTTTCAGTGCCAGGGATGGGATACCTTCCAGTGAGTTGTTGGCCAGGGAGGTCCCTGGTGCCCCCAAAAACATGACAAGCCACTGCCTATTGCTGAAGATTCTATATACTTGGGCTACAAGGTCACTGAGAAATCCTGCTGGAGCTGAGCTAAAAAACCTTTTCCTTGTACACCAGCTGGCAGGAAGCTGGAAAAAGCTATGCTGCATGCAGTTCAATGGGAGAGAAAGAAATCACCAGTGGAGATAAACAAGAGCAGACATTGCAAGCCTTAAATTTGGCCAGCCAGGCAAAATGAGCCAATGGGTGCAATAGTGGCATGTCTATTATGGGCGAAGTCAATTGCTCTCTGATTGTACTGGAGGCCTGCACCATGGGATGGAATACATGCCTGATACTGCAAACTTATGATGGGGAAGTCATTAGCTCTAGGGTTGTAATGTCTGCTGGTGTCTGGCTAAATGTATATGCTATGCTCATCAAACTATCCAATAAGCACTTCTAATAATGTTCATACCCATATATTAATGCTACTCTCACTTTTGGTTAGAGAAACTTCTCTTTTCAGATGGCAGTGACTTTGGCATGACTCAGAAGGCACCATAGTGCTAAGAAGAAGTGAGAGAGGAGTGCTCAGCATGGAAACATCTCTATCACACCTTCTAAGTCTTCCAAGTGGAAGAGGTGGCTGATAGAATGTAAGAGCCAAAAGAAGGGTAGGACTCCTTACAATGCACTCTTCCAGACACAAAATGACCTAGATATCCATGACCTCACAGTGCCTGACACTACCTACAGAAAACCATCGTAATAGCAGGAAAAGATGATAACTTCAAAATAAAAGAGAGACTGATTGGGAGGGGGGAGGGGATATGATGGAGAGTGGTATTGGAAAGAGGAAAGTTGTGGGTGAGGAAATTACCATGGTTTATTGTCTATAATTATGGAAGTTGTCAATAAAAAAATTAAAATAAAATTTGTGCCTTAAGTAACCTCAGACAAGTTTCCGTGCCTGTAGCTTAAAACTTGCATGATTTTTCTCCTGTGTAAACCGTACATGTTTCATGTCTTTGTGTTCTCTACCTTCCACCAAGCACACCAGTCCATTCCATTTCATTTCAACTTGCTTAGATTCTCAGGGCGTGGGTAGAAGGATGCAGCAAGCCTTTTTGCCAGTAGCCCAGTTCCAACAAAGCTCTCTTCTCTGACAGTTCAAACACCGAGCCTTCACAATCCACAATTTCTCTCTGCATTTAACATTTTCAAATTCTCATCAGAATAGCCAATCAAGCTCTGCTTATAACACTGCAAGGCATCTGTAGTCCAAAGTACCAAATATTTCCACGATCCTCTCACAAACATATTCCAAAAGACCAAAAACCACATGGTCAGATTCACTGCAACCATGACCCCACCAGTACCAATTTTCCTGTTGAAGTTGGCTTCTCATTGCTGGGACAAACCACCCAACCAGAAGCAGCAATGAGAGAAATGGGCTTATTTCAGGCTTAAAGATTCCAGGGGGAAGCTTCATCATGACAGAAGAAGCTGGCTCACTTCACACATCGAGGGAGAGAGAGAGAGAGAGAGAGAGAGAGAGAGAGCGCAAGCATGCATAGTCAGAACTCAAGCTGGCTTGCCACACATCTCATAGTGCTGAACTCAAGACGCTCTCCTATTGACACACCTCCTCCAGCAGGGTCTGCTCACTGGAGAATTATTTAGTAAGCTCAACCTGAAGCAATGGGGGGCATACATTCCTTCTACCACAGACTTCACCATACAAACATCTGGAGGAACATAAGTCAAGGCACAATAGAGTCTAAACCAATTTCTGATGTCAGTAATATCATCTTATATGAGCAGTTTCCTAATGACTCCCCAGAACCAAGCCCTCTGAGTGTACTTGACCAGGGATGGGAGAAGACCTGGGGCAATTGCTTCTGCCCCACTCAGTACATAAATCAGTAAAGATGCACTTGCTAATATGCAGGAGTGGCTCAGTTATACCAAGTTAATTACATCCCTTCTAATAACTTCACTGTTATAAGTTATCAAATCATTATGTGATAATCATAAAGCATGTAGAAATAATAGCCAGTCCTTCATGTGCAGGGATTTAGCTGACAGCAAATAAAAATATTCATAAATGAAACTTCATCTGTCTGGAAAATGTGCAGGGTTTTTTTTTTTTGTCATTGTCATTATTCTCTAAAACCTAGAGCATAATAATTTAGGTGCTATTTACATTGTATTAGCTATTATAAGTAATCTAGAAACAATATAATTATACTAGAAGTTGTGCATACATTATATGCAGATGTAAGAGCCTATGCATCCATGGAGTTTATTGCAATGATTACTGCAAGATGAAGGGCAGGTTCTAGAATCAATCTGCACAGGATGTCTAGGAATAAATATATGAATCATTGTAGAAGAGAAAAAAAAATGAGCTACAATCCCACCACCTAAAGTAACCAACATTTTAAATATAATAATGTTTACTAAAATTCAAATTGCCAAAGAAAGAGAGAAATGATGGTACCAACACAATATGTCTCACTACAAAGTTTCTAGTTAATAAAAATATTGAAATTATTTTCTACATTTTATATTTCCCCTTTTCCATTCAATACTATCACAAACATTTTAGAATGTAATATTTTGTTTCAATACTGTGATTATTTTTTCAGTGACTAAATGTATGGTATCTTGTTGCCGGATACATTATAAGTAATTTCATCATTCTCTGGTTGCTGTTTGGATTATTTCTGTATTCTTATTAAATATCAAGACAAGGGAGATTTTTGTATATAAATCTCACATGCTCCTTTAATTATTTCTGTGTAGAGTCGCAGGTCACATTTTAAATGCTACTGGTATTTACTGTAAACATAACTTCCCCAAAAGTTATTTATACGAGACAAAATGTCAAATAATACTTACTTTGCTGATCTCTTGTCAACATGGGATAGACAAAGCATTAATTCCAAATTGTGTAGAAAAATATTTTACTGCTGCACTTAGGTTCATGCTATATATAATAAATTGGACCTCATATTCTCTATTTTGAAGAGTATTTTGCTATTGTCCTTACTTATTTTTGAAAGGTCATTATCACTTACATATGGCACAATGTATATTTTTCCAGAATGTTATTTGTCTTTTAATTTTGCTTGTATTTTAAAGTACAGAAATTTAATTTTTTTGCTATTAACTATGTTGGTCATGTTTCAAATCATTTTTTAAAATTTTTATTTATTTGCAAACAGAGAGAGATAGAAGAAAGGCATACAGAGAGAATGGGTGCAGCAGGGCCCCCAGCTGCTGCAAACAAACTCCAGATGCATGCACAACTTTGTGCATCTGGCTTTATATGGGTACTGAGAAATTTAACCCAGTTCTGTTGGCTTTGCTACTTAACTACTAAGCAATCTCTCTGGCCTTCAAATCATATTTATCTTGTTTTCATGCCTTGAAATTACTCCCTTATCCCAACAGCTACAGAGAATATACATATTTTATTATTGTTTCTATGTTCTCTTCTTAAAATAACATAGTAACTTCTGTACTTCCTGGAGTTCACCTTCAGGTGTGAAATAGGGAAAAGAACACATTGATTTCTTTTACCTAAAGATTAGCTGGGCATGGTAGCACCTACTTTATTACCAGCACTCAGGAGGCAGAGGTAGGAGGATCACCATGAGTTCGAGGCCACCCTAAGACTACATAGTGAATTCCAAGTCAGCCCTGGGCTAGAGTGAGACCCTACCTCAAAAACACTAAAACTAAAACAAACAAACAAAAAAGATTAGACAAACTATAGACAATGTGGATATCACATAATCCTTCCAGTACTTTGAAAGGACATTTTTATCATTTGCAAATTCTCAACCTAGCAAACTTGGTTTGTAGATTTTGCCTTATTTTCTATGGCATGAGCTTATTCTTTTAGCATCTTAATACAGTGTAATATACTTTTGTTTATTTATTTTTTATAAATATTTTATTTACTTATTTGAGAGAGAGAAAGAAGCAGAAAGAGGGGCTGGAGAGAGGGCTTAGCAGTTAAGGCACATGTCTTTAAGGCCTGAGGACCCAGGTTTGATTCTCCAGGTCCCACATAAGCCAGATACACATGGTGGAGCATGCGCCTGGAGTTTGTTTGCAGTGGCTAGAGGCCCTGGCATGCCCATTCTCTCCCTCCCTCCCTCTCTCTCTCTCTCTCTCTCTCTCTCTCTGCCTCACATAAATAAATAAAAATAATCTTAAAAAAAGAAGCAGATAGTTGAGAGAAAATGGGCACACCAGGGGTTCCAGTCACTGCAAATAAACTCCAGATGCTTGGGCCACCTTGTGCATCTGGCTTACATGGGTCCTGAGGAATTGAACCTGGGTCCTTTGGCTTTGCAGGCAAGAGCCTTAGCCACTAAGTCATCTCTCCAGCCACTTACTAGTGACTATTTTATACACTTATTTTGATCATAATAGCATCCATTACTTATCACTCCCAACCTCCCTTCCCACCAAACCTCTTCTTCTGAACTAATCCATCTTTTACTTTGGTGTGTGTGTGTGTGTGTGTGTATGTGTGTGTGTGTGTGTGTGTGCCTGTGCATGTGTGTGCACACACATTTGACCCACTGAGTTTCTGTAGGGTTATTTGCATGATCATTGGTGTCCATCCGTTTGTGTGTGTGTGTGTGTGTGCATGTGTGTGTAACTTGCTTGTGTTTGTACCGCTTAAGAAAATCTCTCCCTCCACCCCATCCAACAATCGTTGACTGCCAATAACTCCTCAGGGAGGCATGGGAGCCTCATTCCCTCCTCCACTCTCCATAATGGAATGTCGATGGGCCC
The DNA here is from genome assembly GCA_036346955.1 of Dipus sagitta. Classification (NCBI taxonomy): domain Eukaryota; kingdom Metazoa; phylum Chordata; class Mammalia; order Rodentia; family Dipodidae; genus Dipus; species Dipus sagitta. Next base: position 35,806,489 of record CM070772.1, on the reverse strand, counting down.
AATAATGTACAGGTCTTGTTCAGATAATGACAGTCACTGTGAGGTCATAAGGGCCATGCCATGTTTAAAAGATAGCATTCCACAACACTACTTCTCATTCTCTGGCTCTGGACATTCTTTCCAAACCCCGCCCCACCTACAATGTTTGCTGAGTCTTAAGAGGGGTGATGTAGATGTCTCATGTAGTGTTGAGCACTCAACTGTTGCTTATTCTCAGCACTTTGATGAGTTTTGCATATCCTTAGTATTTACCGCCAACTGAAGAAAAAGAAACATTTCTTTATTTTTTTTTCTTTTGCATGGGCGTAGTTTATTCAGTGTGTTGTTTGTGATATAAGTGTGAGAGTGCGTGTGGTGTATGCACCTGCGTATGCTGATGCAGCACTCGGTGCACGTGTGTGGAGGCCACAGGAAAACATCAAACGTGCTCCTCCGTCATTCAGCATCTTTTGTTCCCTGAGACCGAGTCTCTTATTGATTCAAGGGCTTGCTGTTTTTCACGGCCCTAGCAATTATTTGATTTCTGCTCCCCATCATGGACTGGAGTTACAGAACTTCACAGCTATGCCCAGATCTATTGTATGTTCTTGCAAGAAGATTTGGACTTGGACATTCTCTGACCCCAGTTGGGGGTGCTCTTCAGGAGGGTTTCAGAACCATTAGGAGATGGAGACTTGCTAGAGGAAGTATGATACTGGGGCTGACCTTGAGGTGTTGCAAGCCAGCTCCCATTACTATTCTCACTCTCCATGTTTCCTCCATGCTGATGTACAATGTGATACAGGCTTTCTTCTCTGGCGTGGAATGCTTCCTTGGCCATAATGGGCCATTTCCTTCAACACTGTACTCAGAAACTAATTCTTTTTTCCTTCATTAAGCTGGTTTTTGTTGGGAATTTTTCCCAGAAACAAGAAAGTAACTGATATAGTAATTGTCTCTGTAGTAGAATGTAGCCTTTAGGATATATGCCCAGAAGCAACATAGTTGAATCATATGATCCTTTGTTGAAAACTAGATATCTGGGAAAATTAGTTTTTGTGTGTTTTATTTTTTTGCAGACCAATTTACTTATGAAATCTAATGTTAATTAATACAGTATTCTCTTTTTCTATTTCTGAGGTATGATATCCACTCATCCCTGGGAGAGCTCTGGTGTTCAGCTGCCCTTTGCCTCATGAAAGTGGCTACAAAAATTGACCTTGGGAGGGACCAGCTTGGGACAAACAATAGAGTCCTCACTGACTATAGCAAATTCACACACTAAAGAACTGAAAACATGGATCTACTTTTTAATGTCACCAGGTAGCAGAAAGTTTTAAAAAGGTATAAATGATGAAATGCTCTTCTCCTGGAGAATTCTTTTGTTTGTCTGAGTCCTAAACAATGGCTAGGATTATTATTGAGTTTTAATAACGTAAGAATGGCTTGCAATTTCTATATTTTAAATTGCTTGACATTATCTAAACATTGTATTTTTCTAGGCAGGAAATTCATGGAACTCCCAATTATACAATCAGTTTCTAACATACAGCTTAGCTACGTGTGTTTGTTTCAAGAATAAACTGGTGAGGTTTCACAGCTATTCAAGTTCCTTGAGGAGTAGTTCTCCCACCATGGACCAGCTAGGAATTCACCCATTCAAATATTACATACAAGTACTGGAGAGATGGCTCAGTGGAGAAAGCACTTGTAGTGCTAACATGAGTACCTGGCTTTAGATTCCCATATACCCAGGTAAAGCCAGATCATGTTTCAGATGAGCCCACCTACAGTGGGAAGGCAGACAGCGATAGATGAATCTGCCTGAAGCACACAGGTCAGCCAGAAAGGTGGAAGCTGAACACTAACAACCGAAAGTTGTCCTCTGACCTCCACAAGCATGCCATGGCAGTCATGTGCCTCCCCTCAACACACACACACACACACATGCACACGCACACGCACACACACACACACACACACACTAGTAGAGAGCACGGCACAGTGATTCTAAACTGCAAGTCAAATGTGACGTATTTTCTCGGCAAGGTTTTTGACTACATGAGATTTGATCCCATGAAAGCAAAGATTTGGGTGGCATTGTAAGTTTTGTAAGGGAAAAATAAATAAATATCCACAATACAGGTCTGTGTATTTAAGACCTTTCTGGGATGGAGAGATGGCTTAGCAGTTAAGCACTTGCATGTGATGCCTAAGGACCTGGGTTCAAGGCTCAATTCCCCAGGACCCACATTAGCCAGATGCACAAGGGGGCACACACTTCTGGAGTTCATTGGCAGTGGCTGGAGGCCCAGGCACGCCCATTCTCTCTCTCTCTCTCTCTCTCTCTCTCTCTCTCTCTCCCACTTTTTCTCTCTGTGGCTTTCAAATAATGAAATAAAAATAAAGCAAAAAAAATTTTACAAATCAAGGATGATCTGACTTCTTAAAAAAAATAAAAAAAGACCTTTCTTATTTATGTATTTGTTGTTTTATTAGAAAAGACTTTCGGAACATAAAGTTTCAAATTTTTTTGAGACAGGACATCATTGTAATATTGACCATGAACTTGCAATCCTCCTGCCTCAGCTTCCTGAGTATTGTTGTAACAGGCTTGAGCCATCACCCCTGGTAAAATTAGTAAAGCTGTTAATCGATTATGAGCATCTATAGGCATACAAAGTTGTACTTCCAAAAATCATGAGTATGTAAAGATAAATAATTTTGGAAATATAATTTACAAATTTGTAAAAGTTTAAGAATTGCAATAAACACCTGAATGCTTTTATTTATTATGGCAACAAGACTACTATATAGATTTATATTTTATTTTCATTCCTAAATTATACTCCATCTCTTTGTTCCTTTTAGGCATTGCCAGTTTTTTTGCTTTTATCTTTTACTATTATGAATGTACTTTTCATGGATATATTATGTGTTGGTCCCATCATTTCCCTCCTCCCTGCCCCACTACATTGAGGGCCTGCCTGAGTGGGATGGTTGGTATTCCCCATGGGCTTGTGGGTTATCAGTTTTGAAAGCAGCAGTCAGTCACTGGGGAAGTGAGCATGCTGTCCCAACCTGTGGCTCTTACAATCTCTCGACCCCCTCTTCCACAAAATTCCCTGTGCTGTGGTTGGTGAGTTTTAAGTCCACTTCAGTGATGAGCTCTTAGGAGCCTCTAGATCCCTTTTTTAGTACATGTCGAGTATCCTCAGCTTCTGTCTCCTTCACCCTGGCACTGACTGTCAAGCTTACCCTGAAAGCAGCACTCTTGCTCATCTCACCAATTCCTCTGTGTTTTGTTTTTAATTATTTTTACGGGCTCAATTTTGTGATGAAGTTTACTAAAGGAAATTCTTAATACATTTGATGAGTTTGTGGAGATTATTTAATTTGTTTTATTTCTGGTTACTACTAGTACATATAACATATGCATATAAATATTAACATACATATATATTTATATACATACATGTATATGTACATATCAAGCATATAGAATGCCCAATAATTTTTCTATCTTGGCTCATAAGAATTCTTAGGTTTTTTTTTTTTAAGAGATTTTTATTTATTTATTTATTTATTTACTTATTTAAGTCAGAGAGAGAGAGTGAGTGAGAGTGAGAATGGGCATGCCAGAGCTTACAGCCACTGCAAACAAATTCCAGACACATGCACCTCCTTGTGCACCTGGATAACATAGGTCCTGGGTAATTGAACATAGCGCCTTAACCACTTACCCATCCCTCTAGCCCGAATGCTAAGTTTTAAATATGAGATTGGAATGTCTTTTCTTTGATGAAGTATGCATAGACTTTTAGAACTAGAGTTCACAGTTTAAGCCCTTAATTTCATAAATAAAAAAATAAAATCTTAAGGTAGTTGAGGAATTGTAATCAGAGCACAGATGTTCTCACTCCTAATTCTCACATTTTCTAATAGAGACTCAGTGTTTGTTTGTGTTTTTTTTTTTTACATTACTCTTAACCCCTCATCCTAGATTTCTACCTCCCAGTTATTGTAACATATGTGTATATGTGTGTATGTGTGTATGTATGTATGTATATAATGTGGAGAAACCTATAAATACTCCTCTAAAACCTGGAAACCTTATTGTTATTCTAACAAATACTCCAGACAACAGAGGTTTTGAAATGTGCCTTTCTATGCAGAGTACAGCCTTTTCTTTCTTTCAGAATGTTATTGACATACTTTTGCTCCAGTGAACTAATGTTCTTATCTCAGATACCTTCTTTGGCAGGAATAAAAATTAACATGTTAATGCAAATAGAGACTCAGAAGAGCTTAATATAGGGAAGAATGAAATATCCTAAAAATTACCAAAAGTCAAATGTCACTGGCTCCTTTTTTATCTTAAAGAATGCATTCAGCATCTATATAATAACCAAAATACCTGGGAAATTGTTCATGAACATAACCTCTCCCCTTCCTTTATTTATGTGATTTACTCTTTGCTATTTGAGTTTGCTAATGAGTTCCTGTGGTATTTATTCCTTTCTTCCCTCTGAGAAGGATTTATGGGTATAACATTTTGTATACTGGGTGTGCTTACTCAGGCCTGTAATGACCTTACTCAAAAGGTGGTAGCACTTGTATCTTCTGCAATTTCAAGGCCAGCCTGGTCGACATAGTAAACTCCAGATCTGCTAATAATACTCAGAGAAACCTTGTGTTATATAAAAAAAAAAAGAAAACGAATGCTTGGAACAATACATATGGTGTAAGTACAGCCTTGGGGAAGAAACAGACAATTATTATAAACAATGAAAATATTAGTGCAACAGAGTTATAATGTTAGCATGCAAGGCAAATACATTTAATAAACAATTCAATAAACAATCCTACAAAAGTATTGATTGAGAAATCTGGACAAAATCAAAATTTTAGAAATCATCTTTGATAGAGGTAGACATTTTCATGCCTTGGGGATGTTATCATTTTGTGTTCTCACTTTCCTATTCAAAACAGAGAGATAAATAAAAATTCATCTTTGGAGTTAAGTGTCACACAGTTTTTGTCTGTCTAAACTAAGAATATTTTTAGATGGATTCTATTTGAACTCATTTAAAATTTCCTCTATGATCATTGCTTTATTCTGTGATTCTTTAATTTGGAGAATAATAGATAAGGAGTTGGATTCTATAGGACATATAAAATATCTCCTATTATAAAAATATCACAAGGGATGGGGAGAGGGTTCAGGAGATAGAGGCACTTGCTAACAAAGCCTGCCATCCTGAAATCAATTCCCTAGCACCCACATAAAGGCAGACACACAAAGTGGAAAGAAGTGTTGAAAGTGTCTGGAGTTCATTTGCAGTGACAAGAGGCCCTAACATACCATCCCATCTATCTATCTATCTATCTATCTATCTATCTATCTATCTATCTATCTATCATCATCTATCTATCATTATCTATCTATCTATCATCTATGTATCTATGCACCATCTATTTATCTATCTATTTCTCAAATAAGTTAAAAATGTTTAAATATATTATCAATTGAGATGGAAAATTGTGATGGAATTTAGAAAATATTAGCAATATGATCAGTAACCATTATTAAAATTCAACAGGTACATGATGTGGCAGACTGTCAATGAATAGGTGTTGCAGTCAGGTTCACATTGCTGGCAGAAAGCACCTGACCAAGAGCATCTTTTTTGGGAGGGAAAGGGGGCTTATTTTGTCTTACATTTTCGAGGGGAAGCTCCATGATGGCAGGGAAAACGATGCTATGAGCAGAGGATGCACATCACCCCTGGCCAACATAAGGTGGACAATAGCAACAGGAGAGTGTGCCAGACACTAGCAAGGGAAAACTAGCTATAATACCCATAAGCCTGCCACCAACAATACACCACCTCCAGAAAGCATTAATTCCCAAATCTCTTATCAGCTGGGAAGCTAGCATTCAGAACACCTAAGTTTATGGGGGACACCTGAATCAAACTACCACAACAGGGACCTGGAAATAAAAAAAATGTAAATGCTTTACAGATAGGTAGATTAAAAGTATTTTCAAGTAATTTTATTAAAAGAAAATGTTGACTGATGCATTAAAACTCACTGTGTTCCAAGAACATAAAATGTATTTCCAGCATGATAGCCAAAAAGAAAAAGTAAATACCAGGATTACTCTTAATAGTAACATTTAGGAACAGTGGGAAATTATTGTGTAAAAATAAATGAATAAGAAAGCATCATTTTGTGATGATAAAGAGGTATTCTCTCCTGAGGGTGAATTGCAATATAAAAGCTGAGGACATATATTGTTAATGTAGGTGAAGAAGAAATATCAATAAGTAAAAGAGAATAAAAATTAACAGAGATAATAGAAATGTTACAATAAAGGTAAGAGGAAGAGGGTTGGGTAATGTTAAGGAAAGACAAGCATGAGCATTTCAAAGCCATCAACTGCTCCCACTATGAAGTCTGCATACGAACCAGGCCAGCAATAAAAGCAATATCACCTCTGAGATACCAGAGAGCAACTTATTCCCTGTAGATGAGCAGCCTTTCTAAAATAAAATGAAAACATGATTTTCTTAAAGATACATGTGACCTTACTACAGATTACTAGAAATGAGGACGATTGTTCTCTAGGAGAAAATAAATATAGTGAAACAAATTGAGTAATATTACTATATCTTCAGGAATTTAGAATATAGATCTCAGCTTGGACCTAAAGAACAATGACATAGCAGTAGACATGTGAGATTAAATTTACCAAAAAACTCAAGTTCTGTTATTTTGATGCCATATGTATGACAAACATATGGCAAACAAAACAAATCTAAATCCCTCTTTAAGAAGCCTTCTTTTCAACATATTTGAATGTTTTTACTATCTTTTGTGACATCTTGGTGACGGTGGAATCAGAGAGAAAATTGTGTAACTCTCATGCGCTGGAGTGCCTGGTCGTGTCTAATTTTTATCTATCCACTTATAATATGCACAGACACCCATATTCTATAGCATCATTTTCCCTTCCTACAAAACTATAGAATTGTATCACTTTGATAGATATAAAGCAAAGACTGTCACTCCAACACATTGTTAAAATTTACTTTTATTAGATATGGATATATTTAGTATGTAAACAACACACGTTGGTACCATCCTTTCTCTCCTCTCTGTCCCTTTTCTGAAGAGGCCTTCCTCATTGGAGATGCAGGTCGACCCCATGGGGATTGTGGGTTGTGCATTGTGGGGGCCAGCAGTCAGTTATGGAAGAGAGGCACTGTTTCTCTGTAAAATGTCCCAGCTTGTGGATCTAACAATCTTTCTGCCTCCTCTTCTGCAAAATTCCCTGAGTAATGTTGGGTGCATTTTAAGTCTACTACAGTGATGGGCCCTTGGGAGCCTCTGGATCTCTGCTTTGGAAGGTGTTGAGTGTCCTCAGTATCTAACTCCATCACCCTTGTTCTGATATCGGATTCAACAAGAAGTCAGCACTCTTGTTCATTTTCCCAATTCCTCTGTGGTTTCAGTGGGGCGAGGGTGGAGTGCACTGGGTTGTTTATCTTCTCAGTTCCTGTTCCCATCTGAAAAGAGAAACAGATTTTCCAATGGAGAGTAAAGTCAACACTGGTTAAATAGGATAACCATTATTAATTTAGAGGGAATTTAAAGGACATAGACCCTTTTATAACCCACGGTTAGTGGGAACTTGACAATGGAAAGTAAAATCATTATCTGGATATGATTCTGACTTGTTTTCCAGTTCCAGATATGGGTTCCTTTCCAATGAGAGGATCTGTTAGCCAATCCAAGAGCAGTTGGTTCCCCACCATGGCTGTGTGCCACTATTGCACTTGTGTGGGCATCACAACAGGTTATTTGTTGCTAAGTAGGTTAGACCATGAGATGCTTGGACAGATACTGGTCATGATGCCCCAGTCACCCATGCAGCACCTTCTGGCTCTAGACAGGCTGACTGTCTGGGGACTGACTCTCTTCCAGCTTCCAGCCATGCCATTCCATTTTATGTGTCTACCACAGAAGGTGTCTTCAGCAGTAGGGTCTTACCACTAACCTTTGGTGGGTCATCAAGTATTTGGACAGAAATCTGTCTCTCTTTTAGGAAACCTTGTAGGTCTCTCTGTTCAAAAGCTCACTGTGGATGCTGGTACTGGGAGTTATAGGTCAGTGACCACTAAAAAAAGGAAGGAAAAGATAACTAATATAAAAGACTTAGAGAGAAGAAAGAGAGAGAGAGGGAGGGAGAAGGAGGGACAGGGAGGGAGGGAAGCTGTAGAAAATTAAGGTAAGTCTTCATCATACACTCTGCAGTGTCTGGTGGTTCAGGTAATCCCTCTAAGGGCTTGGGAAAGGTTCAGCCATTTGGTCTGCCTTTTAGGAAGTAGAATTTTATGGTACCATTGCTGTTTGGGTCTAGATTTTTGTTTCCCACCCCTCCATTTCTCTCCCCTCCCTCTCCACCCATCCTATTGTCTACTCCACGAGATGCTTGCTGGGTATGTAAGGCATCTTGGGTAGATTCAGGTTAGGTGCTGAAGATGAGTGAGACTATGTGGTGATTATCTTTCTGTGATTGGGTAAGTTCATTGAGAATGATCTGTTCCAGCTTCAACCATTTTTCTTAAATTTTCATTGTGTCATTTTTTCTTACTGCTGTATAGAATTCCACTGTGTAGATATACCACATCTTAGTTATCCGTTCTTCTATTGATGGACATCTGGGTTGATTCCAGCTCTTAGCTATTACAAATTGAGCCGCTACAAACATGGTTGAGCAAATCTCTCTAGCCTGTGGTTTGAAGGTTTTAGGGTAGATGTCCAGTAAGGGAATAACTGGGTCTGTTGGTATCTCTATAGTAAGCTTTTTCAGGAGTCTCCATATTGCTTTCCAAAGTTGTTGTACCATCTTACATTCCAACCAACAGGGGATGAGTGTCCTACTGATCTACATCCTTGCCAGCATTTATTTTCATTTGATTTTTTGATGTTTGCTATCCTTATTGGGGTAAGGTGGAATTTCATAGTTGTTTTAATTTGCATTTCCCTGATGATTAGGGATGATGAACATTTTCTTAAGTGTGTGTTTGCCATTTGTATTTCTTCCTCTGTGAACTGCCTGTTCAGCTCTTTGCCCCATTTTGTGAGTGGGGTGTTTGACTTTTTACTGTTTAGGTTTTTGAGATCTTTGTAGATTCTAGAGATTATGCCTCTGTCAGTTGGATAACCCGCAAATATTTTCTTGCATTCTGTGGGTAATCTATTGGTGTTGCTTATTGTATGCTTGTCTGTAAAGAAACTCTTCAGCTTCATGAGATCCCATTGGTTGAGTGACAGTTTAAGTTCATGAGCTAGTGGGGTTTTGTTCAGGAAGTCTTTTTCCATTCCTATATCAAGGAAAGTACGTCCTAAATTTTCTTCCAGTAGTAGTCAAGTTTCTGGTCTTATATTGAGGTCTTTGATCCATTTGGACTTGAGTGTAGCATGGCGAAATATGTGGATCAAGTTTCAGTTTCCTGCATATGGTTGTCCAGTTTGTCCAGCACCATTTGTTGAAGATACTGTGTTTTTTCCAGCCTATATTATTAGGGCCTTTGTCAAATATCAAGTAGCCATAGTTTCTTAACCCAAAGTCTGGGTCCTCAAGTCTATTCCATTGGTCTATACTCTTGTTTTTATGCCAGTACCATGCTGTTTTTATTACTATGGCTTTGTAATATAGCTTCAGATCAGGTATGGTGATGCCTCCGGTGGTATTTCTTTTGCTGAGGATATGTTTGGAAATGCGAGGCCTTCTGCCTTTCCATATGAAATTTGAGATCATTTTTTCTATCTCTGTGAAGAACACTGTAGGGATTTTAATTGGAATTGCATTAAATCTATATATTGCCTTTGGTAGGATTGCCATCTTCACAATGTTAATTCTGCCTCTCCAGGAGCATGGGAGGTCTTTCCATTTTCTCAAGTCCTCCTCAATTTCTTTTTTGAGTGTTTTTATGTTTTCGTTGTATATATCTTTCACTTCCTTAGTTAATGTTATTCCACGGTATTTTTTTTTTTTTTTTTTTGGAGCTATTGAAAATGGGACCATGTCTCTTATTTTTTTCTCTGCATCTTTGTCATTTGCATATAGGAAGGCTACTGATTTTTGTGCATTGATTTTGTATCCTGCTACTTTGCTATAGGAGTTAATCACCTTCAGCAGTTTTGGGATGGAGTCTCTCGGTTGTCTTACATATACAATCATGTCATCAGCGAATAGAGCTAACTTAACTTCTTCCTTTCCAAATTGTATCCCTTTTAATTCCTTCTCCTGTCTTATTGCTTGAGCTAGGACTTCCAGTACTATATTGAAAAGCAGAGGTGAGAGTGGACAACCCTGTCTTGTTCCTTATCTTAATGAGAATTCCTCCAGTCTCTCTCCATTAAGTATTATTTGGGCCTTAGGAGCTTTGTATATTGCCTTTGTTATGTTAAGATATGAATCAACCATGCCAATTCTCTGCAATGTTTTGATCATGAAGTGATGTTGTATCTTGTCAAAGGCCTTTTCTGCATCTATCGAAATGATCATGTGGTTTTTATGTTTAACCTTGTTTATGTGGTGTATTACATTGACAGATTTCCATATGTTGAACCACCCCTGTGTTCCTGGGATGAATCCCACTTGGTCAAAGTGGATAATGGTTTTGATGTGTTGTTGGATTTAGTTTGCGACGATTTTGTTCAGGATCTTTACATCTACATTCATCAGGGAAATAGGCCGGTAGTTTTCTTTTCTTGTGGCATCTCTGCCTGGTTTTGGAAATAGGGTGATACTAGCTTCATAAAAGGAGTTGGGTAGCTTTCCCTGTTCACCAATTGTGTGGCACAGTTTGAGGAAGATTGGTTTGAGTTCTTCCATGAAAGTTTGATAGAATTCAGCTGAGAAGCCATCTGGTTCTGGACTCTTCTTTTTGGGGAGGTTTCTTATTATTTTTTCAATCTCCATGAGTGTGATGGGTTCATTGAGGAGATTAATCTGCTCTGAGTTTGGCTTTGATAGATGGTATGCATCCAGGAATTTATCCATCTCCTCCACATTATCCAGTTTTGTGGAGAAATGGTTTTTGAAATAAGTCCTGATGATTCTCCCAATTTGCTTATGTCTGTTGTGATCTCTCCTTTTTCATTTGGAATTTTGTTAATTTGAAGCTTCTCTTTTTTTTTTTTCTTTTTTTTTTGCTTGATCAAATTGGACAGGGGTTTGTCAATCTTGTTTATCTTTTCAAAGAACCCGCTCTTTGTTTTGTCAATTGTCTTAATTTTTTCCTTGGTTTCCAGTTCAGTAATTTCTGCTCTGATTTTAATTATTTCTTTCCTTCTGGACCTCTTTGGGTTGGATTTTTCTTGCTTTTCCAGTACCTTTAGGTTGATGGTTAGGTTATCGATTTGGGATCTCTCTGTCTTTTTTATAAAGGCATTGAGTGCTATGAATTTTCCACTGAGGACCGCCTTCATTGTGTCCCATAGGTTTTGGTACAATGTGTTCTCATTGTCATGCAATTCTAGAAATTTTTCAAATTAATTTTTCATTTCATCCTCTATCCGTTTATTGTTTCAAAGTGTTCTGTTCAGTTTCCAGTTGCCATTGGGATTCTTGGTGGGTCTTTTGTTGTTGATTTCTAATAATATAGCATTGTGATCTGATATCATGCAATTATGTCAATCTTCCTAAATATGTGGAGGCAGTCTTTGTGACCCAGTATATGGTCTATTTTAGAGACTTGTTCCATGGGCTGCTGAGAAGAATGCATAGTCTGTGGATTTGGGATGGAAAGTTCTGTAGATATCCATTAGGTCTAAGTGATCTATGGTTTTGTTGAGCTCTCTTACTTCCCTGTTGAGTTTCTGTGGGATGATCTGTCTATTACTGATAATGGTATATTGAAGTCCCCACCTATGATGGTGTTGGTGGTTATTTCTGTTTTATTGTCAAGCAGGTTTTGTTTTTTGAACTGTGGTGCCCCTGTGTATGGTGCATACAGATTTATGATTGCAGTATCCTCTTGATGGATCGTTCCCTTGATAAGTAGGAAGTGGCCTTCTTTGTCTTTTTTGATTATTTTTGGTTTGAAGTCTATTTTATCCAATATTAATATAGCTCCGCCTGCTTGTTTCTTATTCCCATTTGTTTGGAATATTGTTTTCTACCGTTTCACCCTGAGGAGGTTGGTTTCTTGAAGACAACAGATTGAAGGGTCTAATTTTTTGATCTATCCTGTTAGCTTGTGTCTCTTGATGGGTGAATTAAGACCATTAATATTTAGGGTAACGACTGTGAGATTTGATTTGATCCCTGCCATATTGTGATGGTATATGTGGGTTGGTGTTTTCATGGAGTTTGAAGTTTTTTGTGCCTACTCTGAGTTTGGTTATTGTGATCTGCTTCTTGTAGGCATTTGAGTTTGATTATTTGTTTCTTCTCTGTGGAGAATTTCCTGAAATACTCTCTGTAGGTTTGGTTTTGTGTTCATATAATTGTAAAGCTGAGTTTTGTCGTGGAATGTTTTTCTTTCACCATCTATTATGAGGGATACTTTTGCTGGGTAGAGTAGTTTGGGTTGGAAGCCATGTGTTCTTAGACTTTGCAGTGTTTCATTCCAGGACCTTCTAGCATTCAGGGTTTCCATTGAGAAGTCTGGAGTAATTCTGATGGGGTTACCTTTGAAAGTGGTGTGCTGTTTTTCCCTAGCTGCTTTTAGGATTTTCTCTTTGGTATCGATGTTTAGAGTCTTAATGACAATATGTCTTGGAGAGTTTCTCCTTTGGTCCAGTCTGTTTGGAGTTCTATTGGCTTCTTGTATCTTGATGGGCCTTTCTTTTAAGAGACTGGGGAAGTTTTCTTCAATTATTTTGTTAAATATGTTCTCCATGCCTTTGGTCTGAATTTCTTCTTCTGCTGGTATTCCAATGATCCTGATATTAGGACATTTAAGGGTATTCCACAGTTCCCTCATGTTCTGTTCACAGAAGCTTTTGAACTTACTGAAATTTTTGAACTCTTAAATTGTTTCTTCCATCTTGTCTTCCAGATCAGAGTTTGTATCCTTCACATGGCTAACTCTATTCTTGAGAGCTTCTATAGAGTTTTGGACTTGTTCAATTAGGTTTGCATTTTCTACTACTTTTCTATGTATAATTTCCATCCCTCTGTCAAGCTCCCTTTTCACATCATTTTCTGATTTTCTTGATGCTTCTTGGAATTCATCCTTGTATTTCTTTATGTCTTTGTTTAGCATGGCCAGCTGATATTTGAGGTCTTCTTTTTTTTTTTTTTTCACTCTCCCTAAAATCTCTTAACTGTCTTTGAACTTCTTCCATTTTCTTATCTATTAGGTCTAGTTTAGTGATGGCAGCATCCGCACGATTATCGGTCCTTTGTTGCTCTTCTACAAGTTCTACCAGTAGCTTGCTCAATGTTGCATTGCTCATAGCTTCATTTTGGTGTTCTGATCCTAATGTCTCTTCTATGTTTTGATTAGAGATGTTCATTGTAGGACTGGGTGATCTAACTGGATTTTCTTACATTTGATTTTTCATGTTATTTCTTTTGCACTGTGGTCTGCCCATCACAGTGTATGGGCACGCAGGTGGGTGGATCAGCCTGGGATCAAGTACAATGGGAATCTGAGGCAGCCTGAGGCAGTTGCCAAGCAGCCTGGGCTCTGGCTCTCACTTGCCAAAGCTGCCTGATCTACTGCCTGGCTGAGGCGCCAAAGTTATCTTGAGAGCAAGCTGTAATGCACCAAAGCTGCCTGCGTTCAAGCTACAAGGGACACTGAGGCACCAAGCACTAAAGCAGTCCAAACTCTGGTGTGGGAACATGGGGACCCGGAAGCAGTCTGAGCTCCCCTGCCACAGGACAATGGCAGGATGGCTGGCTCGGCAGACAGGTAGGGGATGGCACCTGAGCTGGTGCATGCCACAGACAGAGTCTGAGGTTGCCTGGCAGTTGCTGTGGGCCTGGACTCACTGAACATGCAGCGGGCAGGAGCAGTAAGTGAGTGAATGGGCCCGAGCAGTCTAAGCTTCCACACGCAGGGATTGATTGGCTCATGGGGCGCTGTGGATATGGTGGCTACTTGGGGGGAGAGGTGGGCTACCCAGCCCATGAGGGAATCAGCAATTCCCTGTTTTTGCCTGGACTCGCTGAACCTGTGGCTGCCGGAGCAGTAAGTGGGCGAGTGGGTGGAGCAGTCTAAGCTTCCACAGGCAAGGATTGATGTGCAGCGCAGCTGCTGCAGTGGATAAGGCGGCTGCTTAGGGAGATGGGTGGGCGACCTGCCCTCTAGGGAATTAGCAATTCCCTGTTTTTTCCCCCTCTGTGCCCTCCCACTGGCAATCTATTGGAGATTTCTCTCCCATAAAAGACCCAGTGAACCCTTAATGTCTTGTCTTTCTTTCCCTGGGATCTGTAGCACAGCTAGGCAGTTGCCATCTTGGCTGGAAGTTCCACAATTTCAATTTGAGTTCTGCTTTTCTTGATGCTTCCTGGAATTCATTCTTGCATTTGATCAAATCTTCATTAAGGTCAATCAACTGATTATTGAGATCTTCCATTTCTTGACTTACCTTCAATTTATTCATATCTCTTTGGAGGGTTCTAATGTTTTTGTCAATCAACTTACGCCTACTGTCAAAAGATGGATACTCTAGGAGATGATTCTGTTTAATTTTATTGATGTTATTATTGATTCTTTGATATTTTGCTTCTAGTTCAGTGATATTTTTGATCAGGTTCTCATTTGTTGTTGTGTTTTCATTTGGGGAATGAATTTCTATGTATTTCTCTGGAGATTTCCATTGTACGACTAAGCATCCTTTGTGGAGATTTCTCAGTTCTCTCACTTTTGTTGGCTTTTTTTTTTTTTCATTTTTGTCTACCCATTTAAGAAGACTCTTTATTTTATTTAGGAGGAAGCAAGTTTTGGCCTTTGGCCCATGTATCTTCTGAATCAGGTGAACAGGGATGTTGGTACCCAGTGACCAGTCAGGATACCAGAGCAAAAGGCCTGATTCCACAGCTCAAACAGGGACCAGGCCTCCCCAGTCAAGGCACAGTGGGACTTACCAGGACCAGGGGACTGCGAGGAGCCACGGACAAGGATATGGCCTACTGATTCTGAGCACACCTGCTTGCACACAGCCTAGCCCAGGGAACCTGTACCATGGAACTGGGAAGAGCCAGGAAATAGGGGTCTGGCCTACTTACGCCACACACCCTGCTGGCCCACACACTGTCGGAGCAGGGAACCCAGACCAGGGAGATGGGAAGAACCGGGAAACAGGGGCTGGCTTACTCACTCCACACCACCATGCCCGCCAACACACTGTCCACACAGGGGAACCACTACAACACATCTTATAATAATACATTATATATAAGAATACATAAGTAATTAAATAAATAATAAAATTATAGGTGACAGCTAACCACTATCTGTGTTCATGGCTTGTATTAAATCATGAGACCTTCACAGCTATCCATAAAGAAAGTGATATGTTCACAGAAAGAGACAGAAACCTGTAGAGCGAAGGAGCTTGTCCCTCATAGAGTAGCCTGTAGCTGAGAATAATTAGAACTGTGGGGCTGAAGAGATGTCTTAGCAGTTAACGAGCTTGCCTGCAAAGCCAAAGAATCCCAGTTTGATTTGCCAGGACCCACATAAGTCAGATGCACAAAGTGGTGCATGCGTCTGAAGTTCATTTTTAATGGATGAAGGCCCTAGCACACTTTGTCTATCTTTCTTTCTTTCTTTCTTTCTTTTCTTTCTTTTCTTTCTTTCTTTCTTTCTTTCTTTCTTTCTTTCTTTCTTTCTTTCTTTCATTCTCTCTCTCTCTCTCCCTGTTTCCCTCTCAAATAACTAAATACAAATATTTTTTTTTTTTTAGGAAAAAAGCTAGAACTGTGATTCAACCTAAGCCATCCAACTTTAGATCACAAAATCTAGCTGATGTGGACAAAAATAAAATAACTATTAAAGAAAGTGTTTCAGTAAATATTTATTCCATGAGGTCTAAATATAAAGCAATGTCAAATCCATGTTAATGTTGCTGGAAAACAATGGAATCACTGTACTCACTCCATGTCTAGATAATTTTTCTATATCTTGAAGAAGTTCTTTATCTTGTTTAAGACTTGAAAACTTTCCGTCCATTTAAATAATTTTTCAAAGAGGACTTACAAAAATGTCTAATGGGAGGACAGCCTCTCTGTGTCAAGGGCAGTGATTGGCTTATTAGAAATCAGCTAAATGTGGTTTCCCACCAGAACTAGATGCTAAGATCCTATTGCTGAAGACTCCACATGCTTGAGCTGCAGGTCACTGAGAAATCCAGTTGCAGCTGAGTTGTAAGCCTCTTCCCTGTTGTCCAGCTGTTAGAATGCTGGAAAGAGCTATGCGGCATGCCTTTGGGGGGAGAGTTCATCAATGATTTTAAATAGCAGTGGACCCTGAAGGCCATAAGATGGGTCACCTATATACCAACTGGTGCAATCATCTAGCATGTCTGATATGGGGAGAAACTACTGCTCTCTAAATGGACTGCAGGCCCAGTCCATGGGAAGAAATATGTGCCTGGTGCTTAAATCCTAATCAAAAGCCCATGGCTGGAAAGGTCATGAACCACATGGGAGAAATATCTGCTATTGTCTGGTTAAATGCATAAATTATGCCCATCAAACTGCCTTCTAAGCACTTGTGATGTTTATGCCCATATATTGATGCTACTCTCACTTTTGGTTAGAGAAGCTTCCCTTTTCAGATGACAGTGACCACTGAGGTGACTCAGAAGTCACCACAGTGGTAAGAAGGGACAGAGGAGTGCTCAGCCCTGAGACATCTCTATCACATCCCCCAAAACTCAGGGTCCATTGCAGAAGAGGTGACAGAAAGAATATCAGAGCTAAAGGAAGTATATGTTTACTTACAATGCAATCTTCCCCATACAAAATGGGCTTGATAGTCAAGACTTACACTACCTAACACTACCTACACAAGGCCTTCATGATAGGAAGAAAAGATGATGATATCAATTTAGAAGAGAGACTAACGGTATAAAAGTGATTCAATGGTGTATGGACTTGAGAGGGGGAGAATGGTGGTGGGAGATGGAATTACGGTTTTTCATCTATACTTATGGAAGAGGTCAATAATGAGTTTTTAAAACTAGAAATCAGAGCTCCACACATGGAGCTTATTCTTTAACTTGAAGAAAATTTCAAAGATAAGAGGGGAGCTGGGAGAATGCACAAAATGATTAGCAAGCCAGCATCGTTCTTCCTCCTGTGGTCAGTTGTGCTCCATCGGGAAGATAGCTGTCCTTCTGTCATCACTGCCGACTTCCACGCACTTCACTGGGGAAGAAGAAGGGCAGCAGGGAAACCCACAGAATGGTTCCTCTTTTCATTGGCTAGAAGTTAGTCACATGACCTCATCTACCTGCACAGACAGCTGGGAAACCTAGTCTTTTACTAAGCTGAATGAAGCTGGAGTTCTGAGAATCAGGCCAATGGGGAGAATAGATGCTGGTGGAAAGAAACAGTAGATTTTAGCCCTTGGGACAGCAATATACTCATGGCCATCCAGAGTGCCATGATGAAGAGAACTGGGAACCAAGTTCACAAGACCACTGTGATGCTAAAATAGAGATAACTCTGTGACCAGTTATAACGAGTCAACATTTTCATCGTTGAGGGATAACTTGTGCTTAAAGTGGCGCCTTTACTTTGAATTCATATGAGAATTATTACATTTAAGTTATTTTAGAAATGAAAAGAAAAACCCTTACTTTTAGAGATTTTTAGCATGAGTATGTGTGTGTGGCGTTCATGATGAACACATGTATGAGCATTCGTTTTATTTATTTATTTAAGAGAAAGAGGGAGAGAGAGAGAGAGAAAGGGAGAGAGAGCAGGGGGACAAAGGGAGAGAATGGACTTGCCAGGGCCACTAGCCAATGCAAACGAATTCCAGACATCTATGCCACTTTGCCCACCTGGTGTATTTTTGTACTGGGGAATTGGATCTGGGTCCTTAGGCTTTGCAGGCAAGCACCTTAACCACTAAGCCATTTCTCCAGCCCTGTGTGAGCACTTGTATGGGAGAGTGCACATCTGTGTTTGCACTTGTGTGTGGAGGCCAAATGCCAACTTTGAATGTCCTACACAGTTGCTTTCTATCTTAATTTTTAAGATTGGATCTCTCACTGTACATAGAAGCCACCAATATATCTAGACTAGCTATCATGCAAGCCCTAGGGATCTTCCCCTCTCTACCTTCTAGTGCTTGTATTACAGACATACGCCATCATAACCAGCATTTTTACATGGGAACTGGGGATCCAAACTCAAGTTCACATGCTTGTGTGCACTACAGTTTACCTACAGAGTCGTCTTGCCAGCCACAGTTTAAATATTCCTTCCCTAAAATCCATCAGACAATGACTCAGCCCTCCCTTTCTGCTCCCTGGAATGCTTCACACCAGCTTAAAGGTGGGAGAAAACTTCATTTCCTGTTCATTGATCTCTTTGTCTTAAACTCCTATCTCTGAGTGCCCAGGGTGCCTTGGAATTACAGGCCACAGAAATCCTATGATGATTACACTTCATTGGTTTCTCTCACTTCAGATGGTAGAAATGGAGCGAACACCAGACAAGGCCATTTCATAAACACTTTACATCAATGTTTCAACGGAAGCTGATGAGAGAACATATGCACGCACAGCCATCTTCACAAGCATTTATAACCTCCAGCGACTCTAAAGTCTCATCTGTTGTATGAAGAAAGGCTCTGTTCCCAGTGCCATTTGCCAGCGGACACTGATCACTTGACAGTTATATTTAAATGCAGCAGCTTCCAACTCTCAATTCTGTGCAATAAACACCTGTTCCCTGTCAGACAATGCAGATGCTGCTCCTTCTAAGAGACCTCGTTATTTTGTTGGGGTAATTTTTTAAAATATTTTCATTTATTTGTGAGGAAAGAGAGTAGGAGGGAGACAGGGATAGAGGATGGGAGGGAGGGAAGAGGGATGGAGGAAGGAAGAGACGGGGAGAGAATTGGTACACTGGGACCTCCTGCCATTACAACTTAACTCCAGATGCATGCAGCACTCTGTGCATCTGGCTTTATGTGGGTACTGGGGAATGGAACCGAGGCTGTCAAGCATTGCAAGGATGCACCTTTAAGCACTGAGCCATCTCCCCAGCCACTGAGGTAGTTCTTCACTCCATAGACATCACCAAGTGTAGTCAGTAGATTATGTGAGATTCCGAAGGCTCTAAGGCGAAAACAGATCCCTATAACTCTTAAATGTGAAAATAGTCATAGGAAATCTTAAGTTTGGCAACAGACAAAATGGCTTTAGTGGCCTCAGCACCAGTCATGCTATCAGGAGAAACCAAGACTCTTAAGATTCCATTTTTGGCATATTATTGAACCATTGCACCTGGCTTTGAGTTTCTTTTCGTAAGTAGCAACAATAGTAACAGCCTTGGAGATATAACTCAGTTGGTAGGGTGCTTGCTAGTCCATGCAAAGCCATGGTTTTGATCCCCAAGTTCCACATAAAACCAGTCATGGTAGTGCATGCTTGCAATCCCAGAAGTTTGGTGGTACAGGCAGGAGGATCACAACCTGAGGTCATTTCTGACCACACAGTGAGTTTGAGGCTAGCCTGGGGTATATGGGACCCTGTTTCAAACAATCAATCAAATTTTGGAAGTTGTTGTGCTTACTATGGCAAATTTTAAATGTATAAATGTATCAATCTATATATCTATATCAAGCTAGCCTGCCAGGTTTAGAAATACTTCCAGAAGTTGTGAGACAGACACCTGGGTGACACTGAAGAATTATTTATGACACCAGTACAGGCTAACATTTTTTAAAAAAAGTAGTTTTGTGTATTTTCAAGCAGAGAGAGAGAGAGAGAGAGAGAGAGAGAGAGAGAGAGAGAGCGAGCGAGCCAGGGCCTTCTGCCACTGAAAAAGAACTCCAGATGCGTGCATCACTTTGTGCATCTGGCTTTACAGGGGTACTGGGGGACCAAACATGGACCATCAGGCTTTGAAATCAAGCAGTTTTAGCCACTGAGCAATCTCCCCAGCCCCAGATCAACACGTTTTAAATTTTTTTGTTTATTTTTATTTATTTGAGAGTGATAGACAGAGAAAGAGGCAGAGAGAGAGAGGGAGAGAGAGAGAAAGAGAGAATGGGCACGCCAGAGCCTGCAGCCACTGCAAATGAACTCTAGATGCATGTGCCCCTTTGTACAAATGGCTAACCTGGGTCCTGGGGAATCGAGCCTCAAACTGGGGTCCTTAGGCTTCACAGGCCAGTGATTAACCACTACCATCTCTCCAGCCCCAAGTCAACATTTTTGATCTAGGCTTTGAGAGCCAGTTCTTAAGGATGACCCATATGGTCAACCTCACTTAGGCACACAGCTGGTATACTACAGGAGAGGAACCATGAGCCTCGAGATCCCTAGATTGTCCACATGGGCTAGCTTGCCTTAACTTTGAGAGGTGCTATCTTTTTTTGTTGTTGTTGTTGTTTTTATTTTTATTTATTTGAAAGCGACAGACAGACAGAGTGAGAGAGAGAGAGAGAGAGAGAGAGAGGGAGAGGCAGATATAGACAGAGAGAGAATGGGCCCGCCAGGGCTTCCAGCCACTGCAAACAAACTCCAGATGTGTGCGCCCCCTTGTGCATCTGGCTAACGTGGGTCCTGGAGAATCAAGCCTCGAACTGGGGTACTCAGGCTTCACAGGCAAGCTCTTAACCACTAAGCCATCTCTCCAGCCCCAAGAGAGGTGCTATCTTTATTAAACAGGACAGTAATCCAATCTGCTATCCAAAAGGAGGCACTCTCTTAGTTTTCCAAGACCACTCATTATGTCAATATTCTTGGAATGTTCAGGAATAAAAAGAATTTTTCTACCTCTAATGCAAAATAAGCAGAAGTTCAGAAGGCCCAAGAAAATTGTGTCACAGCAATTTTCCTTCAAATAGAAGGAAAAACACTGGCATCCTGGAATATATGTTTTGAGAAATATATTTATTGGAACAGATATATTATTTTGTAATACAATTTTCTAACTTCAAGTATATGCTGTTATTCACACAATAATTTTATGTGTTGTGGTGTTCCAAAGTAAAATTTTACTAGTTAAAACAAAAAATTTACTATGGAAAATGGAAGGACTTTGAAAATATTTTTAAATTATTATTATAAGCAATATTCCTTTAAAAAACTTTAATGAAAATTCTTATATGTAGACATGATGATTTCCTCAGAATAAATTCTTAAAATGTTATTTCTGAGTAAAAGTTTGTGATTAATTTGAAGCTTTAGACAAATCTTGCCAAATAGCCTAAGAAAAGATCATTTTAGTTTATATTCTCACTAACAATGCATAAAATAATTCCCATGTTTATTAAGATATTTTAAGTCTAATATGAAAACAGTTAAATCATATTTGTGATTTCAATCATTAAGTAAATGAACCATGTTCATGAATACAATTATACACTGTTTTCTTCCCTTCCCCATGATTCCCTGTCAATAAAATTCAGAGTTCCACAGTAACCAGTGATCTGTATTCAGAGAGCACCCAATCAGGAGAGGTCTCAGGATGCTGGTCCAAATCACTTGATTTATTTAAGGAAATAAAGCAAGTGGTAAGCCAGATCTTAGGCATAAGTATGCTGAAATGAATATGTTTCTTACTGTAGCAAACTGTGTAATATAGGATTTATTGTGCATAACAAAGTTCCATACAACTTTTTATGTACCTTTGTGTAGTGTCATCTGAAAAGGCATTTTTCTGTTTGAAATTAACTCAAACTAAACACATATACATATGCATGTGCATATGAACACAAACAGTAATCCAATAGATGTTAGATTGTTTTATTTAAGCCAACATCTATATAATACTGTTCTGTTATTGTATCACTCAGTCATTTGCTTATCCATCAGCTTATTTACCCAAGTAATGAATATTTTTCAACATCTCTTTCCTTCTTCCTTTTCTCAATTTTAGACATTTGCTCCTGCAAATGGGATTTTTCAAAGGGAAAAATCATATAAGTCTTTGGCTACTCCTTCAAGTTCATAACCAAATAGAGAAAACCATGGGGAAGCCTTACCACTCTGATTTTTAAAAATTTTTAAATTAAAAAAATGTATTGACAACATCTATACTTACAGACAATAAACCGTGATAATTCCCTCACTTCCCCTCCACAACTCCACTCTCTATCATATCTCCTCCCTCTCTCCATCAGTCTCTCTTTTATTTTGATGTCATTGTCTTTTTCTCCTGTTATGAGGGTCTTTTGAAGGCATTGCTAGGCACTGTGAGGTCATAAATATCAAGGCCAATTTCTGTCTGGTCGATTGCATTGTAAGCAGTCCTACCCTTCCTTTGGCTCTTACATTCTTTCCGCCACCTCTTCCACAATGGACCCTGAGCTTTGGAGGATGTGATAGAGATGTTTCAGTGCTGGACACTCATCTGTCACTTTTTAGCACTATGTTGCCTTTTGGGTCATCCCAGTGCTCATCACCATCTGAAAAGAGAAATTTCTCTTGATGCCTCCGCGTTATGCTGTGACTCTGGTGCTCTGATCAGCTGTCCTGGACGCGGGAGCTGAATGCCTTCCCTGGAGGGTGGAGGTTCTGTCTGCTGGGGGATGGGAGAGTGCAGGAACCTGGAGTTGTACTGGAACTGTCCGGCGGGTCCCGCCTGTGCCCCTTCAGCAGCTCCTCCGCTGTCTCCCCTTCAGATTTCTTGACTTTGCAAGGAGGCTGATGAGGTTGGAAAATCCCCTTGATTGGCCTCTGCTCCTGCAGCTGTGGGCCAGGTGAGCGTGAGGATCCCTGAGGGTCCATGGATGGGGTCTGGTTCCGCAAGCTCCTAAATGGTATTCTGGCCAATTTCCCCCTTTCTGATAGATCGTAGTCTCTCCTGCTTCTCTGCTGCGGCCCATAAAAACCTATACACCTTCACTTTTCAGACAAAGAGTGCATTTTGCTGTGGTTTTGTTCAAATCCCTGGATTGATGTGGCTCCTATGCAGCCATCTTACCCAGAAGTCTGATGTTTTTAAATTAATAATGACTTAATTAATGATTTTTCCACACCCATGACCTATTCTAAAGCATTCACATTTGAATGGCAAATAACAGTGTTTATTCTTGCTCAGATTTCCAGAGGAAACAAAATTTATTTTGACAAGGAACTTATTATTTGTGTGATTTCAGAATGCAGTGCTTTTGGATTAATGTAGTGAAACTTGGCTTGAGAAGGAAGAATGGAGGCTCAGTGTCAAGGGCTGACTTCCACAGCCATGACTTTGTTGAACAGATTCACTATTCTGTGAACCTTGGAAGCAGAAGCTATGAGAAGAAGGGTTACGCATGCAGGCAGCATCCAAGATAACAGCTTTGAAGAACTCGCGGGATAGTGGAGAAATTGGCTAAACTACCCTGTAATTTTGATTTAATGATTTTGCACCGTGCTGAGGGAGGAAGGCGGTGTCTCGAAAGTTCTTTGTTCAAAGAGGAGGAAGGGATGGCAGAAGAAACGCCTATTGTTTGCGACCATTTGTCATTTCGTAGGTTTTCCTACACACTTGCATACACATACACACATGTGCAAGCTGGAAGAGCAAAGATCAATGAGGGATTAAACGATAAAACAGACACAGGATCAGAGGAGAAAATGACTGGTAATCAACGTCCTGAGTGACTCTCCAGTGCCTTTAATTCTCCTCTAATCAAAGCACCGCACACGGTGGTGAGCGATGGCCAGAGCCAGCGGGATTATGCAGAGGGTGACTTCATTTAGAGAAATCTTGGCATGATTCCTCACCTCTTAGCCTCAGGGAGAATTTCTTAAATTTTATTTGTGTTTTTCACCTGAGAGAACTGATGCCTTCGAGTCAGGGGCTAAACAGACATGCAGTAAAAATCATCCTCGTTGGAAGGGTCAGGACGCTGCCTGATAAGTCAGGCTACGCCTCCATCAATCAGAGAGCAGCAGGGGCTGAGCCGTCAAGGAGAGCTGAAGGTGGCAGGGCTTCCAGCTGTGGGTCTTAAATAAAGGTGCCAAGGTAGGCCCTAAGAAAAGAAACCAGACTCCCAGCTGTGAATCATGGCCTGTCCTCACCTCCTGTACATGTCACAACTTTCACAAGCCCACACTGTTTTCTTAAGTAAACAGCAAACAAGAAAGCAATTTAAAAAGGGACCAATTTTCACTGATTATATAAAAATGTCTATGAGTTTCATGAGTTTTACTGTGCAGCCGTGCTTTTGTTACCGTTTTGTCAACATCACTAGCTTATTTCTCTCCTCGTAGGCTGATCAGTGAGTACGTGCATCCAGATAAATGGATAAGCAAATATTAAATCTTGTGTCACCATTTTTGTCGTTACACGTTTGAAGAATTCAGGTTCATAAAACGTATTCCAGAAGATTTTTAAGGAAATCAGGGTATCTTGTGGTCATCAGAATTTATAGAATTCTGTCCAATACCCTCAGCTGGATTAGATTTTAGCTCTGTAAATGGTCTTATCTCGTAAGAGCTGGGACCCGAAATTAAATTATAAATTGATACTATCAGGAGCAGAAACGTTATCTTGAGCCTGGAAGGCCAGAGGCTGATTGAATCCCATTCATCACAGATGGCTTTGCTGGTGATGTCTGTGTTTGGGTGCGAGGGTGTGTTTAAGTGTCATAACCAATAGGCTGGGTTGCTACACCGGTTGGCGCACAGGGCTAATGGGAGCTGCAAGTGAAGCTCTGTGATTCCATAAGCCAGTTAACTCTGCTTCATTTAGCTATAACCCATGGTGATTCAGATTCCATATGGAGGTCTCATAGCCCACTGATGATCCCAATAATGGAACCAACAGTAGATATGGAAAATTAATTTTTATACAGTTACCATGATATACAACATAGGGAAATGGAATGGATAAGCCTTTCATTGTGCTTATACACGTGTCTGTGTGTGTGAAATTCCACCAGAAGCTTGCCATGCCTGCTTTCTCCTTTACAGGAATTTCGATGCTCTGTCCAAATTGGTCCATCAATGCTGACATTCCCCAAGAACATCTACAATGCATGTCAACTAAACACCTACCGCCTGCCCTTAATGAGGAGGCCCACTGTGAGAGCTGAAAGCCAAAACTAAGTGACCAATAAATTTTTATTTTGGGTGGTTTCATATATTAACATTCACAGAAAGAGACACAAACGTGTAAGCAAGGCAGTGATGGGGCTTTGCACAGAGAAAAGGTTCTATGATGAGATAATCCAGCGGAGATTAGGAAGAAACTGGCAAACAAGTAGAGAATATCATAGCAGAAACGGCTAGAGCACAGGAAGTAGCCAGAGAGTGGGTGAATAACCTCGCTGAGTAATGTACAAAGGAAGCCTAGTGGCCAGCACAATCTTTATTACCCAAGCTACTCACCACGTGGCAATTCTTCTCCATGTGTTTGTGATGGTTGGAATGTGAATATATGTCCCCCATAGCCTCAAGTGTTTTTCGTTAAGATTCAGCCTCCTGCTGAAGTCTCCAACAGCTGGCTGGAGGAGGTGTCCCTGGGAGTGGATCCTGGGCTCCAGCCCCAAGGTGTGTTTTGGGGCTGATCTAGATTCTAGACAAAAGCTGTGTGGAGAGTAGTTTGAGCCCTGGCTGTGCGTGCTTGCTTGTGGTGGTGCTGTCAGTGATTTCTCTCTTCATGGATCTGTGAAAAGGGGCCAGCTGTGCCTGCCATTGAGGGAACTTCCTCTAGATCTGTAAGCCTGAAATAAATCTCTTCCTCCCAGGTTTGTTTCAGCAATGTGGTGCTGACTGCAAAAATGCCCAAAACTGGTTTGTGGAAAGATTCTGTTTTCTTGCAAGTCAGATTATGCAGCCATTGCTAATTCTCTTATTTATTTGTACATCCTTGGAATAAAACTCTATCAAATTGGGGAAATGTGAAGGTGATTTTTTGTATTTGTCACCTCAAAGATTCTAGCACCAAATATTATTTGTTTTAGTGAAGTTGTGTAAATGAAGAGTTATTTATGGCCTTGAGAATTAGCTTTTTACGTCCCAGGTTCTCATCTAAGTTCTACCATACCACAAGTGTCATTAGCAGCGCAGTCACTAATTTGAGCCCCAGCATTTGGTTTTAAGCATGGGTCATGTGCCGCCTTGCTTCCATTCTCCCTCTACACCCTTTAACAAGTTACTGCATTCTCCCAGCTTCTTTTTTCCTGAGTTGTGTTTTTACTGATGGATGTATCCCACCATCATGGACTTCGAGGCTAATTCACTTATGTTGATATTTCATGAAGGTCTTTCATTCACTTTGATGGTCCTGCTTTTCAGTATGTGTGTGTGTGTGTGTGTGTGTGTTATATGTTGTGTATGCAAGTGCATATACCCTTGTGGCACATCAAAAGCTCACCTGTGGCTGGGTGTGCTTGCCTGCGGTGGCTGCAGGGAAATATCTGGAATCCCCTTCATCACTCTATTGCCCCATTCTTATTTGAGGTGCAGTCTGTTACTGATCATGAGCATACTGTTTTATTTTTAATGAGCCTCTGCAATTCAATAGTCTCTGCCTCCCTACATCATTGGGGTTACCAGCACTCATGGCCACACACAGCTGTATATGTGAGTCCCGAGGACCTAACATGAGCTTTCTCTCAGGACTCCTCAGGTCCTTCTGCTATTTGCACAGGAAGTACTCTTATGCGTGGAGCCATCTCTCCAACCCATGAATTGAATTATTGAATTATTGAATGTCCTCTGACCTGACGTCACATCAGCCTGAGTGTACCTGAATGTCTTTCCACTTTTAGAAAAGTAAATCTATTTGTCAACCAACTCAAAAGAGTATTGCTCTTGCTCTTAGTGGTGGACCTTTTCCCTTCTATCTTCTATTATTCATTCTTTTAGTAATGGTTTCCACTGTGGTGTAAATTTCCTCCATCCTGTGGGATTGGTGGGACTACCTGGGAAGGTCAGCCTTCCCCAGACATGGATGGTCATCATCCTTCAAGCAAGGATATCTATTCTCTTTCTTCAGACTCTGAACTATGAATGTGGTAAGATGAGAAAATAGAAATAAGACAGGTGCATTTAAAACAGGTTCATTCCCATGGTGGCGCTCGCAAGAAACAGTTAATTAATTTGTGCTAATGAGACAAATGAAGCTTTTCTTGCCACTGTTATTTTGAATGCCTAATTCTTTACTCTCCCTTATGATTTTGTGAGTTTTCTGATATTGCGTGAATAATAAATACATTTTGTGTGTCTTAGCCAAAGTCATCTTTTTGTAGCTCAGATAGGGGTAGAACCCCAATACATCAAAATCTTCGTAAAAAGTCTAGGAAATATGATTGCCTTTCCATTACTAAAGACTTTAAGAAGGCATGCTGGGTGTCTGTTGATAAGAACTAGATAAGAACTAGATTCATAGCTAGATCAAACAGCTGATTTTCCTTCATAGGTATTTGTTGGTTGTTGGGGGCCAAGAGTCCATTAAATCACTAAATATACAAGTCTTTGGGAACAACCAGTAAACAACCACTCCATCCAAAAATCTTTTCCCTCCTCTCTCTCTCTCTCTCTATCTCAGATTTCCTTCTGTGCTTACACTTCCTGTTCTCCCTCATTCATCTCCCATGTATGTCTCTTCCTGCACCTGATGAACTTGGCTGCCCTTGGAATTTCTTATCACTTACAATCTGTGCCAAGATTTAGCTGCTTGTTCTATTCACTTGCTCACCTGGGAAGTCCATGTTGATTCCTCAACTATTACTCAGACTGCATAATTTGGTAGGCTCATATTCTCTCCTACCTTTATTACACTTGTAAGAAAGGGAAGAAAGACGATGTCATTATTATTGTTCTTTTTGTGGGGGAAGGCTGATCTGGTAATTGCTATGTAGCCCAGGCTGGCCTGACACTCAATGGTAATCACGCTGCCGCAGTCTTTTTTTGTGTGCTGGGATTATAGAAAAGTGGAGAGACTTAATGTTGAGACCAGAGTAAAGTAAGCATTATACATAGCATGCTTTGCCAAGTGAAAATCCATCCTAAGAGGGAAGCAAGCAGAGCCCCCAACTCTCCCTTTCAAGTGTCATGCCTGTTACTCTCAGAGCTCAAATGTACTCTCTAACAAACAATAATAGTCTCCACTTATCTGCAGTGTTGATTTCTGCTATTGTGGTTGCTACAGTCATTTGTGGTCCAAAAATATTAAATAGAAAATTTCAGAAATACATAATCTGTCAGTTTTAAATTGCATGTTATTCTGAATAGCATAATGAACTCTTTTACCATTACATACTAACTTAGCCAGGAGGTAAATCATTTCTTTGTACAGTGTACCCATGCTGTATATGCAACCTGCTTCTTAGACGTTTAGTGGCTATCTCAGTTATCAAATCAATTTGACTGTGCTATAATCTGGTGACTTTTACGTTACTTAATAATGGCCTCAAAGCACAAAAGTAGTGATGCTAGAAATTCAGACATAGAGAATCTGGGAAGTATTTCCCTGACATGGCTAGGGAGACAGCTCAATGTAATGTGCTTGCCATATAAATGTAAGGACTCGAGTTTGGATCCCCAGGATTCATGTAAAGGCCTGACGTAGCTGTACACACATGTAATCCCTCAGCTGGAAAAATGGAGACAGGAGGTTCCTGGGGCTTGCTGGCCAACTAGTCTAATCAAATTAGTGAGCTCCATGTTCAATGAAGGATCATGTTTCCAAAAAAAAAAAAAAAAGGTATAATAAGAGATGGAGGAAGACAGCCAATCTCAACCTCTGATTCATGTGCATCTGCACACATTGGTGCCAACAAACCTATAAACATGTATAGAAACATGTATGTCCATTACACACACACACACACACACACATGCACACATACATGCATACACACAAGTGCAGAAAAATAATTTGGACTTAATATGGAAATAAAAATAGTATACTGAGGTTGCTAAGATTTATGGTAGGAATGACTCCTCAGACCAGTGAAATTGCAAAGATGAGAAAAAGAAAATTCATATCCACTTTGCTCTCATACTTCAACAACATATTTAAGGATCAGTGTATAGTGCGTGCTTCATTTAGCTAGAAAAGGCATTAAACTATAGGATCTGTATCTACCAATGATTCTAGGCATCCACTTTAGATTTTGGAATGTATCCCCCATGGGAAGGGCAGACTATTTAAATCCTTCACCCTGGACAATGGAGAAGTGGCATCATTGTGTGCTAAAGACAGTATAAACATTTTAATATCTTAAGGAGATTACAGGATTGAAGGATAAAAGGTAATCTTCATGAAGCCAATCTGGCACTACGCAAATATATGCAATTTGTATAAACTAGATCTAGAAAAACTATGATAAAATGAGTAAGATGCTTAAATGACTCAATATTAAAAAAATACACTGTGCCCACAACAACTTGAAAGTATCTTCTGAAGACCAATGAAAAAGATTGTGTCAGCATGGAGTCAAATTAAAAAATAATTACTATAATATTCATGCCTCAAATATCCTTACATTTTACTTTTGAAAATTCTTGATAGCTGTCTGAGAGGAAGGGACGTGGGGGGGAGGCCATACTCCTTTATCTATCTCCTTTCTGAAGTAGATGCATTATGTCTCTCAGAGAAGTCATGTGGAGTGGATGTAGTCAGGATTTCTCATGACATGTGCTGGTCATGGTGATGCATGCCTTTAGTTCCAGCACTCAGGAGGCAGAGAGGTGGATCACTGTGAGTTTGAGGCCCCCCTGCAACTGCATAGTGAATTCCAGGTCGGAGTGGGCTAGAGTGAGACCCTACCCCCAAAAAACGAAACAGAAAAAAAAATAGAGCATATGAGATGATGAATATCTTACTAAATGCATATGTCACTTTGATTTAAAGCGGTATCATACTAATCTCCCCTGTAGTGGAAGGGCCATTGTAGGGCCCTGGGGAGGCCCCAGAAGGGTCTGTAGAGCCAACCCTACAGTGACTGAATTCTTGCGCTGTGTGAAATTGAGGGGAAGGTCTATGTAGAGTACAATGCGTTCAAAGAGAATATGGGCTTTCATGCATGTGTGCTAGGTCCACTTCCTGTCTCCTCCTCTGAGCTGCCCTGAAGACTGCCTTCACTGGTGTAGGCTCCGTCCATGTTTTTGGCTGAAGCATTTTTCGTCACCGCTGGGTTACACATTAAGCATAGACAATGGCATTTTTCAACTTTCTTTTCTTAGTACCATCTTAGAAAGATTGGGTTCATACAAGATGATAAATCAACAATTAACATTAGATATTTCTGACCTCTTACCTTATAGTATCCTTTCTTTTTATGCAGTGTCTCATATTGTTTTTTTTTTTTTTTGTTGTTGTTGTTTTGTTTTGTTTTGTTTTGTTTTTTCCTATGTGAAAATTCTTCAAAGAGTCCATGTCTGTCTGGGCTGGTTAAGAAGTTTGCCTACAAAGTCAAAGGACCCGGGTTCTATTCCCCAAGGCCCACATAAACCAGATGCACACAACTGTACATGCACTGAAGATTATAGTGGCAGGAGGCCATGGCATACCTACTCATTCTTATTCTCATTCTGTTTCTCTCTCTCTCTCTCTCTCTCTCTCTCTCTCTCTCTTCCTTGCAAATAATAAATAAGCAGTCATCTTAACCACAACATTCCTAAGACAGGACAAAAGAAAAACCTGTTACCAAGAAGTAGCTGAGTTATAGCCAAGTGCAGAAAGCAAGATGATTGATTCTGAAGGCCTCCTCCCTAACTACCTAGCAAGGTTCTTCCTCTTCCTGTGCATTAGTTATAGATTATTTTTGTCATATGAAGACAAAGACCAAAGGAACACAGAAAAGGATTAATCCCCTCGGCTTGTCCATCTGCCGTCCTTGAGTGACTGAAACATATCTGCTCCCTCCCTGTTTCTGGGATTTACCACAGAATGTCACCAAAACAGTTAGTTAACTTTAAGTGGTTAATCAATCAACTGAGATGGGGAAATATCTTTTTATGGTTAGTTCAGCAAAGATATAACCACAGTTTTAATAATAACTTTTGATTGGTGACTAAGAATAAATGAATAACAGAAAAAAAAGAGCAAACGTTCATCCTCAGACAAAAATATGATGGATTAAGATATTTTGAGTCAATATGATATTGCTGGTTACTCTGTTGGGTTCCTTTCTGCCCACCTCCAAGAATCAGGTGGGCAGAGAAGAGAAATATTATTCACACAGAAGCACAACTTGGAAGTGGCTGTGGCGTGCCAACTGAGGCTGTACCAGTTGCTGATGAATGTTACAGCTCAGAATCTCTGGTGGGTCTCAAAGCAGGGGCAGGGCCAGGGCCAGGGCCAGGAGCAATGGTTCTCAGACATGGGAGCAGCAGGCCTTGGAGGCAGAAATGGGCAGGAGCGTGTCCTCCTCCTTGGAAAACACGCGGGAGTGAGCCTTTCACCAGAGGCTATATACAGGTGTTTGTATAAACCTGATGGACCCTGATTGGCTGGGTGAATGCAAATGAGGTAAAAGGAGTGAATACCAATCAGGAGAAAGGGAAAGGGAAAGTCTGCCATAATAGTCCTCCATCTAAGGGCTTTGCTTCCCTTGTTGCTATGGTGACGAAGGGACACCAGGCTGGGGGCCATTGTCAGGCCCTTCCTGCTGCCTGGCTCCAACCTCCTCTAGGGGTCCTGTCCACATTTATCTCCTAGATTTAAAAAAAATTTTTTTTGGTTTATTTTTATTTAATTATTTGAGAGCAACAGACACAGAAAGAAAGAGAGAGAGAGAGAGAGAGAGAGAGAGAGAGATGGGTGCGCCAGGGCCTCCAGCCACTGCAAACAAACTCCAGACACGTGCGCCACCTTGTGCATCTGGCTGACGTGGGTCCTGGGGAATCCAGCCTTGAACCAGGGTCTTTAGGCTTCACAGGCAAGCGCTTAAGCGCTAAGCCATCTCTGCAGCCCTATCTCCTAGATTTTATTCCGAGCTTCCTCCAGACTTCTGAAGGCTCCTCTAGTACACCCTGAAACATTTACTATCTCACATAACTTGGTGCAACACAGACCCCGTTGTCACTTGGCTAAGAATCAGCAGTAACAAAGTAACCTACAAAATGATGTAGAAAGAATCTCAGAAAAACAACTTTATAAAAACGAGAACACCGGCACCAGTAGTCAGGTTGACTTTTTCAGAAATCTAGAAATGAACCCAAGATTTACCTCGATGTGAGGAACATTTACTCAAGGCAAACAGTTAGTGTCTGGAAGCACAGCCAGTTTTCTTTTGATATCTTCATTCACTTCCTTTCCATTCTCCTCGCCATAGCTCTGTGACAGTCTTAAAAACCAACATCTTTTCAGTGGAAATGTCTGCAAAAAGCATCAGATGAGAAACCACTGGGAGGGCAGAGTGGGGTTGGAGCTCTTCCCAGGCCTCATTTCCACATAATCTTGATTATGACCAAATTTACTTACTGTAAACCAGTGGACCATTGCTGAAAGCAATCAGTGTGATTGTTTACCATTGCAGCTACCTGAGGCAAGCATAACATTTGAGGCAAACAAGAGGCCGACTACAAAAGCTAGAAACCAAAAGAAGATGGGCAGAGAGGCCAGCAGATTTTTTCAAATACCCTGATAGAATACTAGGAAACCAGAAAGCCAGGCAGCATGTCCACGATGACAAGTCACTTGTCTTTCACCACTAGCTCACGCTCAGAGTCTTAGCACAAGCAGAGGTTAAGGTGACTCTTCAAACTGACTGAGCTTTGACTGTGGACCTCAGCCTTCATATGAAGACCCTCAACAAGGCTGACAAATGTATTAGGTAAAGACGCTGAAGGGAATCTCTGCCCAATTTAGGAGTGAATGACTAACATAAATGACTTGGATCCTCAGTAGCCAAATGTGAATAGAAATTTTACACTTATTTTGGGAAAGCCACTAAGCAAAAAGTAATAGCAATAATAACAATAATAATGAATATTAAAAATAAACACTGGAGTAGACAGGACTGACTTTGTGAGTCATCCTATCTTGTTTATTAAAATGTACTGCTTTCCAAAGAAACTAAAACTGATAAGAAAGTAAAAATTAGGAAAACATGGCCCATATAGAGGGTGACAAAAGTCAGTGAATATAAATAGTACTGCTAATGTCTGATTTGCTAAGCATTTTTTTTGCTTATTTTTATTTATTTATTTGAGAGAAACAGGCAGAGAGAGAAAGAGGAAGAGAGAGAGAGAGAGAATGGTGCACCAGGGCTTCCAGCCACTGCAAACGAACTCCAGACCCATGCCCCATTTGTGCATCTGGCTAACGTGGGTCCTGGGGAATCAAGCCTCCAACCGGGGTCCTTAGTCTTCACAGGCAAGAGCTTAACCATTAAGCCATCTCTCCAGCCTGATAAGAAAATATTTTTAAACTGATATTGTAATTGTGTTCAAAGAACAAAAAAAAATCATATGTAAAGAATTAAAGGCAATTTTAGAGGAAAATAGGCTATATAGAAGGTACTTGCCTACAAAGCCTAACAACCCAGGTTCGATTCCCCAGTCCCCATGTAAAGCCAGATGCACAAAGTGATGCATGCATCTGGAGTTCCTTTGCAGTGGCTAGAGGCCCTACTGTACCCATTCTCTCTCTTTCCCCCTGTCCCTTGCACCCATCTGTTTCTTTCTCTCTCTCAAATAAATAAATAGAATATTCTTCTAAAAACAGAATCACAGAAAATTATGAGTGTTAGTTCCTCAAATGGGAAAAATAAATAAATTTATATAAACTGAAAAGCAAAATTCCATAGGCTTTCTGGAGTTAAAATGCACAGTTCACTGAATTTTAATTTTGGCACTAAGTTGGGAGAAAGAAGAATCAGTGAACTTGATATGTAATTTAGATTATTCAATCTAAGAATCAGAAATAAAAGGAAGAGGGAAAAAAACAGAATAGAGCTTCATAAAGAACAGGATGTATGTATGAAAAGCTAAGAAATCCTGATGAATGCAAAGTAGACCTAAATGCATGGAAACAAATTCCATATATATGAAAAGGAAGACTCCATATTTTCAGGATGTCACTTCCTCTCACTAACCTATTAGATTCAACATAATCCCCAAGTCCCAAAATGTATATTTTTGGAAATAGACAAGTGGTTTATAAAGTTTATGTGGAAGGGCCATGGGATGTGCAATTGAAGGACTAATACAAAGTCAGACGACTGATGCTCTGAAGCTCAGCCAAGACAGGGCAAAAGAATACACAAATAGACAAGGATGCCCAGAAATGGGTCCACAGCAATGTAGTCCATGCATAGATGATTGTATCAAGCATGAGTTCATTCAACTATAAGATAAAATAGAAAATGTTGGTGGTTTTGATAGGGCAATGGCATTTCGGATAACAACATCAAGTATGATCCATGAAAAAGAAAGCAGATATGGGCCGGGTGTGGTGGCACACGCCTTTAATCCCAGCACTTGGGAGGCAGAGGTAGGAGGATCGCCGAGAGTTCGAGGCCAGCCTGAGACTCCATGGTGAATTCCAGGTCAGCCTGGACCAAAGTGAGACCCTACCTTGAAAAACCAAAAAAGAAAAAGAAAAAAAAAAAAAGAAAGAAAGAAAGCAGATACGGCAGGTGTCATCACTTTGCCTTTGTAAACAACACACGAGAAAGTGAAAAGATAAATCAGAGACTAGGAGAATATCTTTACAAAAGATATTGTCCCAAAAATCTTTGAGAAAAGATTTGGAATCCCACACACACAAAAAAAAAAGAAAAAACAAATGACCCAGATAAAAATGAGCAGAATGTCCGAGCAAATAGCATATAGGATGACAAGAGGGTGAAAGGATGTCATTACGTCACACCACTCCACCTGTGGAGTAACTACAGTGAAAACATTGCTGACACCAAGCGCATGAGAATGTGGCGCAACAGGAGCCCTGATGCATTGCTGGTGGAATGGAAAAACAGTAAGTTCCCATACTGAATGACAACTTGGAGTTTCTTAAAACAAAATAAACATACTCTTGCAGGGTGTGGTGGTGCATGCCTTTAATCTCAGCACTTGGAAGGCTGGGGTGGGAGGACTGCTGTGAGTTCAAGGCCAACCTGAGACTACATAGTGAATTCCATATCAGCCTGGGCTAGAATAAGACCAAACCTCAAAAAAAAAAAAAAAAAAAAAAAAAAACCTCTTGCTATTGACCCAACAATTGTGTTCCTTGATATCTTTCTAAATGAACTGAAAATGCATGTCTACATGAAATGCACATGAATATTTGTAGCAACTTCATTAATTATTGTCGAAATGAAAGCAGTTGAGTTGTCTTTCAATACTTGGATGGATAAGTGAATTGGGATATCTTCATGGGAAGAATATTAATCAACAATTAAAAGAAATGACCTACAAGCTACAAAATGGCATGGAGAAATATTTGATGAATATTGCTAAGCTCAGAAAGCAATCATAAAAGACAATATACTACATAATTTCTACTATAAAATATTCTGGAAATGCCAGTGCTATGAAGACAAAAAAGACACAGTACTAGTAAGGGGTCTGAAGAAAGAAAGAAGGGACGAATAGGTGGGCAGGGAGTATTTTTAAGGCAGTGAGACTATTCTATATGACACTGTGATGGTGATGGCATACATATATGTACATATGTATATTTAAGAGACAGAGAAAGACTGAGAAAGAATTGGTGTGCAAGGGCCTCAGCCACTGAAATCAAACTCCAGATGCTTTTGCCACCTAGTGAGCATGTGCAACCTTGCACTTGCCTCACCTTTGTGCATCTGGCTTATGTGGGATCTGGAGAGTCAAACACAGGTCCATAGGCTTTGCAGGCAAGTGCCTTAAACGCCAAACCATCTATACAGACCTATATATTAATCTTTTGAACAATAACATAGAATGATGAATACAAAGAGCTTACCCTGCTGTTAGCTTAGCCACTGCAACCAAAGTATCACATTAATGCGAGACGTTCACAGTGGGGAAACTGTGTCTATAGGATGGGGAGTGAAGGAGAAATCCACACTGTTTAGAATTCCCACTCAGTTTTTCTGTAAACCTGTAACAGCTCTGGAAAAAGTCTATGGATTAAAAAAAAAAAAACTGACAAAACTTGAGAGTTAAAGGGAATTATCAAATCAAAAGACATATAATGGAAGAACCAGAAGTAGAGAGCAAGAAAGCAATGAAACATATTTGTAAAAGTATAATGGTGCGCAGATACAGAGGGGAAAAAAAAGAAAGGCCAAACAAAGAAACTTCTACTTCAAACTCGATTTGTATCTGTCTACTCCATCTCTCTTCCCCCTGCTCCTCTTTGCTTTCTCTCTATAATAGTAAGGTCAAGAAATACACAGCAGATAAATTTGAATAGTTGCATTTAAGCTTTTCTTCTAGATGTAAACATGACTCCCAAGTACCCATATACGAACTCCATTTCTAAATGCTCTATAAGCACATTGTGTATGAGTCCACTATAGTATTTGCATATATTATTGTAATACACCATTGAAAATCCATTTGGCATCAAATCATTCTCACTAGACTTTAAACTTCTCAAGGACTAGCATGCTTAATTACATTCCAGTGGTAAGTATTCAACAA
Organism: Dipus sagitta; assembly: GCA_036346955.1. Lineage (NCBI taxonomy): Eukaryota > Metazoa > Chordata > Mammalia > Rodentia > Dipodidae > Dipus > Dipus sagitta. The sequence goes on along the minus strand of CM070772.1, from coordinate 35,769,772 downwards.
CTGTTGTTGAATACTTGTTGGCACTAACATCTTAGAAACCCAGTTTTTCACTTAGATTCCCATTTCTTTGTCACATATGATTAAGATTATGAAAACTTGACACTTAAAAATTTATAATACGGAGCACTCTGGAGGCAGAAGTAGGAGGATTGCGATGAGTTCAAGGCCACCCTGAGACTACATAGTGAATTCCAGGTCAGCCTGGGCCAGAATGAGACCCTACCTCGAAAAACAAAAACAAAAAAAACTATAATACTAATGACTACATGAAATCCCTAGGTTGTGACTTCTTGGGAAGAAGCTTGGCCCTATTTGATTCCTCTGCAGGGTAGACAGCATGTGCTTGACGCGTGCTGGTTTTCCAATATGTATAAGAAGCACATCAGTGACTCTCTGATAATAACAGTAACCATAGAAGGCAGAATTAATCATTATGTTTGCATGTGAATTGTTCACTTGTAAAAGAGAATTTCTTTGTATATGGAGACCAATGCATTTCATGTTGATTATGTTTCTGTGATCACATACTTGAACATTATATATATATTTTTTAAATTTTCTGTGTTCCAATACCTGTTATGGCAGTATAACATTGAACAGAGTAGTCTCTACATGCCGTAATATTTCCATATATAACATGGAAATATTCCCTACCTCATAGGACTATAGGAAAGTGACTCAATTAATACAAAATGATGTGTCTGCCACATAGTAGGTGTTCATAGTTGTTTGCTATAATGCAACAACAATGCTCAGTTTTTATCCAAGTAAGACTCTGGGAAAATACTAAATCTGGAACATGCTATGGAGAACTTTTAAATAACATGGATGGATGCATGTCTCCCACAATATCTATGACTTCAGAGCTTTTAACACTTTATAACATTAGATTCTCCAAGCAGCACTTAGGAGGTAAGTCAGGCAGGAGTTATTTATTGCCATACTCATTTTATAGATGTGAAAGCCAACCTTAGTTAACTGACCCCATAGCTCTTTGGGAACTAAGTAATTGGTTTATTTGAACTACATCCAAAAGAAAAATGAGTGCTGATAAAAATCACCTGTTTTGTTTTTATTTGGTGGAAGTTCTTACACTGAGTTTGGAAACCCTCTGAGCATGGATTAAAGGGCAGCAATGTTTAGTTTGCTCTATCTGCTTTTAGTCATTTGTTGTCCTCTAAGCATAGTCTTCTTTTTCTTCTTGGTACATGTGGTGGTTTGAATAGAATAGATGGCCCCCAATATATTCAGTTGTTTATTTGTTTGTAGTTTGCATTTCTAGCCAACTGGCTGGAGACAATGTCACTTGGTGGATCTTAAGGTGTGGTGGTGGGTTTTAGATTTCAATCTAAAGATATGCAAAGTGTGCTGTGCTGTGGCTTTTGGCTTTTAGGATGTACTTCTCTCTTTCTGCTTGGATCTTTGAATGCAGGCCAGCTACTTCTGCTATTATGGAACTTCCCCTGGATCTGTAAGCTTCAATAAATATCCCTTCCTCCATAACTGTGCCTGGTCTGGAAGTTCATCTCAGTGAACCTGAAGGTGTCTGCTACAGTACAGTTACAAAAACCATAATTAAATGAATAAAACACAACTGCATGACTCTCACTTTAGCAATCACTGGCTTCCAGATGGCTCTCTCCATAGCTCTTTGTCAGTGTGTGCCATTTAACCTCTCTGTGTCTCAGTTTCCTTATTTGTCAGATAGAAGCAACAGTAGTGTTCATTTGTTGCAGGGTACCTGAGTATCAAGTGAGCTAATACTGCACAGCTAGAAGAGTGCTTGGAACATAACGTGTGCTCTTGAATTTTGCAGCCTTCAACCATCCTACTGATAGGTATCTGGCTTCAGGATTCTCATAGATGCCACCCTTCCCTTTTTACCTTGTCCCTTCTAGTTCCCTTACTCTATGCCAATGCATATTTCAGATGATCTATAGCTTCAGGCAAAGAGTAAAACAGGTTAAAAAGTCACAGTGAGGAGAGGGCATGATGGAGTTGACATCCTACTGGGAGGGTAGAGATGCTAAAGGAGGCCTTGGGACTATGGGAAAGTCTTAGGAAGAAAATTGTTCAAATCACAATTGTATAATTTGAATTTAAAACTTGCTTTTTCTCCTTTATTTCCCTTCACATTGTAAATGGACATGAAGCTTTTCCATAACACGCCTCATTTTTTTGCTATAAAATTATGTATGTGAATATGTATGGAGGTCAAAATTATCCCTTTTTAAGGTCCGTTATCCTGAGGCATAAAGAGCGAAACACTAAACAGACCCAGAGAAATATATGGATGGCAACAAAGATTTGAATTCAAGAGTAAGAAAACTAAGCCTCTATGGAAATTACCCATGTTCTCATCCTCTCTTATGAAAGTGTTGCTGTCTCCTGTTAGGCACCATAGTGCTGTTGAGAATCCTTAAATACTTGGGGCTGGTTATCGGGTCAAGACATTATTGCTTCACATTTTCCTTCCTTCATGGTTTCTGAAACAAGTTTCTCTTTCACGGAAAGATGTTATGCCTATTAGTCCATTGCTATTTTTCAATCTTGAGGGATGACAAGAATACAAGATGATTTATAAGTTCTATTCTAAAACAAAATTCCCATATGCATGAATGTTCTTTAAATATTACAAAAATCTTAGAGCCCTAAACTAGGCTGGTACCATTAGTAGCTTCTCTGGGCCTCTTCAGAACCACTATCCTGAGTTTTAGTTCTTCCTAAAGTAGCAAACCTTACTGTATTCTCTCTCTAACCACAGAGAAGTGTATGAAGTAACAAGGATCAAGATGAAAGAAGTGTAGAATGATGGACTCATGCTGCACCATTTATCCTACCAGCTATAGAGGGAGAATTTATTCCACCTGCTCCAGGTAACAGATCATATCTAGCAATGCGAACAGAGAATTCAAAATGTGCTCATGCTTTTGAGTTGAGGGCATGACCTTACTTCTAGATGACTTAATTAAAAACACACGTAGTTTAAAATTTATAGCTTTATTACTTGCATTGTAGCCTAACACTTTCTTTAATTCCACTAGATATGTGGCAACTCATGGACGTTCCCCTTTATTCTCTGTAACCGTGAAATGGTGCTGTGACCATATATGGAAAATTAAGCAAAAGAATCAAGATTGCTATAGTGATATGTGATATGTTTTTAATTAAACACCATGGATAGCTGTGAGCTTTGTTAAAAAAGATTAAAATTCCCAGTGTACCCTGAATGTGGTAGTGGCAACAATTTAGTAGTAATGCATCGCATAATGATGAGAAGGGGTTCTGAGAACTATGCCATGAGGAGATTCTGAAACCGTGTGAACAACATACTTGTCTTACATGAGCTAAGCTGGCTACAGGGCAAGCAGGTGGGATGCAGGACAATCTCATGGGATGGACCTATATGTAGTCCTTCTCTAAGAGGTTCATTGCACATGCTTTTATTGTGTGTGTTTGACACAGTGTGCACATACCTACAAAACACAGGGAAGATTTTATTTGCATGGAAAGTATGATTTTTAGACAGATCAGTGCAAGAACACTTAGCTTGGTGGCATGCTGAATGCATATCTCTCAAGTAGAGGTCTTTAGAGTAAGGGCTTGGTGTGGGAAGTCGGTACTGCTTTAGCCTTCAGTCATTGTCTAAGTTTCAGCCTTTAAGTGAAGAAAGTGTTTTCCCATCAAAAAAATTGTTACATTTTTATTTACTTATTTTGAATGTTTCTTCCTGTTATTATTATTAACAACATATTTCATATGGATACATCATGTGTTGGTACCTTCTTTCTCTCATCCCTGGCCCCATTCCATTGGGGACGTACCTCAGTAGGGTTGCAGGCATTCCCTACGGGGTTGTGATTTATGCATTGGGAGAACAGCAGTAAGTTTTTTGGGGGGGAAGGGGAAGGAAATGCCTCTGTGGCTCTTACAATTGTTCTACCCCCTCTTCTGCAAAATTCTCGGAGCCATGGCAGGTGAGTTTCAAGTCTACTTCAGTGATGAGCTCTTAGGAGCCTCTGGATCTCTGCTTTGGTAGGTATTGAATGTCCTCAGGGTTTGCCTCCTACACTCTGGTGCTGATTATCAGGTTCAGCATGGAAGCAGCACTCTTGCTCATCTCCCCAGTTCCTCTGTGGTTTCAGCTGTTTCTTGGATGAAGTGCAAGGGGTACTTTATCTCCGAAAGTCTCGCTACCATCTGAAAAAGAACAGATTCTCCAATGGAGAGTGAAGTCAGCATAGGTTAAATGTGATAAGCATTATTAATTTAGGGAGAATTTGATGTATGTACCCTCTCTTTTAGCCAAAGGCTAGGGAGAGCTTGACACTGGAGAACATTATCTTTGTCTAAATAGGATTTTGATATGGTTCCCAATTCCAGATATGGGTTCCTTTACACTCAGTGACTCTCTTAGCCAATCAAAAAGCTATTAGTTACACACCAAGGCTGTGTGCCACTATTGCAATGGCATATATCCTGTCAGGGCATTTGCTTCTGAGGACCTTAGACCTCTGGTTGCTCAGACTTGTTGGCCACTTTCCCCCAGTAGCTCATGTAGTGCTTTCCAGAACTAGACAGGCTATCTGTGTGGGGACTGGCTTTCTTCTGAATTCCAGCCAGGTCTCCACGCTCTGTGTCAGCAGCATATGGTGTCTTCAGCAATAAGGGTCTTAGCTTTTGCCTCAGGCAGGTAATCAAGTGCTTTGACAGAAAGCTGTCCTGATTTGGGGACCTCCTAGGTTTCTTCAATTAACAGCTCAATGTGGGTAGCAACCAATCTCTGGTACTGGGAGTTACAGGTCAGAAACAGAAAAAAAATAAAAAATTCTTTTAAATATAGGTTTCATCCCACCCTCTCCAGGGCCTTACTTTTCAGGTGCTACCCCCTTACTCCTTTTGAGGGTTACATATTTTAGGCTATCTCCAAGAATAAAGTTCCTATGGTACCAGCTCGCTTTGAATTTAGTTTTGTGTTTGTTCCCCTCTCCCCTTCCCTCATACCCTTTAATCCCTATGTCTGGGCCTTACTTTGTCTGTCAGCAACTTGAGCAGGTCCAGGTTAGTAACTGCAGATAAAATGACATGAATTAAACCGCGTTCAGGTATTCCTTGGTATAAAGCATGCTCAGTCCTATTATTTCAAACATTAAAAAATTCAATATTTTAGTAGCCAGTAAGTGTTCAGCATATTTGCAATGGGGAGAGGTGGGAAGTAAGTAAGAATAGGCTACATTGATAATTTAATTAATTAATTTATTTATTTATTTATTGGCACACAGGTGCCACATGACACTCATATGGAGATCAGTGAACAATCCTGAAGGGTCTATGTTCCTCTTCCACCTTCTGTGAGACGAAACATCTCTTCACAACAAGTGAACAGTAGAAACGCTGGCTCTGCCCCCTGTTGTTAGAGGGGAGTTGGGATCACAGATGCAGTCATCACTTTGCAGCCTGTTAAGAGGGTGCTGGGGAGGATCACACTCACTTTAGCACAAGCGAGTATCCGCAATGGTTGAGCAATCTCCCCAGGCCCTGCCCCTGCGCCATGAATTCAACACTGACAGAATGATACTTTTGTCTCTTCTGTTGCATCTCTTCCTGCTAATAGTTCAAGTTGTCCTATACTTGTAGCTCTAGTTGTTGCGTTGTGTGTGTGTGTGTGGCGGTGGGGGGGGGGATTCAGATCATGAGTATGATGGGTAGTTGCCATGTTTCTATGCACTCACAATGACCCTAGTCAATTTGAGGAACTTCTTTTTCTTTTGCTCTGTAACTTCACTTTTCCTATAGCACTAAGAAGAGCTGTTGTCCTTTCCTTTTTTTTCAGTTTTTTAGTTGTTGGTATAGAGAAGGATCTGACTTGTTCAACTGGAAATGTCTCTTCAGGCTTATAGGAAAGGGAAGTTTTACTATAACTCTGGGGCATGAATTCATTGGTCTAGTTTAGCAGAGGAAAGAAAAGGTGATTTTTATTCCTAGCCAAATTTGTAAAACACACCGAGGATATCCTGGGTGCCTTGTGGCTGTATAGGTGTCCTTCTCCACTCCTTCTGAGATGAAAGATGCTCTCTGATGACCCAAGGTGTGGCTGGTATCTTGTTGAAACTGGAGGGGTGGTAAAGAGAGGTGGAGCAGACAGAAAGAGATTTCCAGATGTACTGCTCTGGGCATGTGGGAAAATTTTTTTAAAAAGATGTGTTTGAAGAGGACTATTATATTAATAAGTGTTTTCTCTCTGGAAATGAGCTGTACATGTACACACTTCAAGAAATTACAGGATTTGATGGAAAGACACAAAATAGTCTGAAGTGGTTTTCAAATGTGAATACCCTTGGGGCATTTACTACTAACTTCTTCATTGTAAAATCAAATCTCAGAAGAAGAAAATCCATTTAAACATCCTATAAGACACTATATTAAACTGTAGAAAAAAAGTATTTTAGATGCATTTCTCCAATTTACCCCAAGTTTACAGGAAATCTTATTAAAATTTCCAGTAGAGGTACATATTGTGAACTTGGCTCACACCCAAAAACTTGGGGTGTAGCCTCCAAACAGCTGCTGGAATAGTCGGTGCCCTCCGTGCTGTTTTTCCCTTATTCACAGTCCTAGGGTTCTGCTAAATGCCACCTAGTCAAACAAAATTATCTCCGTGCCAGTTGCCAATCAAAGCTAGTCAATTAGCTGATTAAACAAAGCAGAGGATGTCTTTCTTCCTTTGAAAGGTGATAAATCAATATTGTTTTTGAAAAGAGCAACTAATAGTAGAGGGCATACAGCCAGCGGTAAGTAAAAACCAAAAATTCTATCTGAAAGTCTTGTTTTTTTGCAGGGATCCTTGGATCAGGGTGGAGGGGTTTGTGAGTGGGCTTCACAGCTAATCACTTCCTGTACTCTATTCCCATCTAATCACGCCTACATGTCTCCCTGGATGGTTCCTTGATACCCACACCATCAGCCTCTGTCTCTGTCAGTCTGTTAAATAGAGTCCAAATCGAACTTGTCATCTTTACCCTTCAGATCCTGCTTTATAACAAACAGGAATTTCTACTGGCAATGGGGCCTTCCCCGGGGCTGTCCAGCTGCCACTGGGGTGATTAGGGCGTTTCCTGCAGCTGAAACCTCTTGTAATTAGCAAGCCCCTCAGGCAGTCTGGACTCTGAATTTAGCTGCCATCTGGTGTCATCTGTAAGTGACAATAGCAGTGTATCTTCTCTCTTAACTGAGCTCTGCCTGCACCCTGCTCCTACTCCCCACAACCCCGGCAAAGAGCTCTCTGCCTAGCTTTCCTCAGCTCATAACTATCAATGGAGCTTGGACCGCAGTTAACTTGAGAACAAGGTAATTGGCAGCTAAGAACTTCCAGAAACATCAGTTCTAAAACCAAAGGAAAAAGCCGAAGTCCATACACATTAGAATCTTAGGGAACTTGATGCCATTTCTCAAATGATAAATGTGGTATCTGGGATGGCATACAGGGATTACCTGGGAATTGAGAAATAAGCTCTCAGGCTCAGATAGAGAGGGGTTCTGTACTGCGTTTGCTCCCCCATCCCTCCCTCCTTTCCTCCCTCCATATCTTCTTTCTTTCTCTCTCTCTTTCTTTCTTTCTTTCTTTCTTTCTTTCTTTCTTTTCTTTCTTTCTGTTTTGTGGACAGAGTCTCACAAGCCTACACTAGCCTTGAACTCACAATCCTTCTTTCTCAGCCTCCCAAGTATAGGGATTTCAGGTGTGTGTCACTGTGCTCTGTTAGGTCAGGACAGAATGGAGTTACAGCAGGAGGGTGACAGGGCTAGATGTACTGCCCCCTGACCTCTCACCCGGTCACTTCTGGTCTCACCCTATGACTAATGCAAAGAACAGAGATTTACTGCCCCAACAAAGAAATTCCTTCCCTTCCTCACCTTCCCCAACAGAGGAGCCTATAAAGCCCCCTATCTGCAACCCCAAGCTGACTGCTTCGTTCTTGAGAGTCAGTCCTGGCAGCTCATGCACCCCCTCCCACCCCCAATAAAGCTTCCATCTTTGCCTCAGAGTGCTTTCTGTGGTCTTGGTCACTCCTGAACCTTACAGGCTCTACCAGAGCAATGTGTCTCCGTAGGTTCTCCAGGTCATTGTTAAGTACCTGAATTTTTACTAACTACTTGGTCCACACCTGTGCACCCAAGAATTTTGGACATTTTCTGACCGGGAAATTTTCTATCCAGTGCATCTTGGGGGCGGATGTTTAATAGAGTCACTGGCCTCTGGAAAACAGTAGCTCCGTCTTAGTGGTAACCATCCTGATCATCTCCATCCATCACCACTTACAGCTGCTTGAGAACCTCTGAAGCACACACCTCTCTCTCTAGGGTCTCTATTTGCTCCCAGCTCTCTGGCCAATGATTGCTGGTGTGAAAACTCTTATGATACTATACACAAAGTACCAGGCGTATAAGGCATCTTGGGCTTTCATATGCATACAACACACTTGAGGAGCTTGTGAAAAAGCTTTTAAGATTCAGGAAATCTGAGTTGGAATCTAGTGCAGTGTTTATAACAAGCTAAAAGTGATAGCCATGTGCTGCTCTGCTTAGATCAACAAAGTCCTCCAGGATCCCAAAAGATTTATTGGATGAAGGAATGAATGACTAATGAAAAATCTAAGGATTTCTTCTGTGAACTGTGTAGGCATTTTCTTTTCATTGCCATTGAACTTCCACATCCAAAATTTATTTTCTTTCTTTATTCCCATGTTTTTAAATTAAGAAAGATGAAAACTTTATTTGATTAAATATAGATTACATGCCTGTGAGTCATGCTACATTTAATGATGCCTAAAAACAATGCCCCCAAATGAGTCTACAATTCAGTGAAAGTAAACCACAGTACCCAAGATTTAATTCATTCAACTGATGTCTTCAACACTTCTGTACAAACAATGCTACTCAGTTGCTCATGTAAAAACATACATGTGCCAGTTGGAATAAATGTATATTTAGAATTGAGTGTGTTCACCACATTACGAATACACAGTTGTAATGTGTGAATAAACAGAAGAGTTAAAATCTTGAGAATACTTATTACATTGAAAGGCAGAAGAAGATTCAGCTAGGGTGACTCCTGGCATACAAAAGAATTATTTTATCCTACAGGAAATAAGCAAATTAGCATTTATTTGCTTTCATCTCCAAGAGTTTGAATTTAAAATAGAGATATTCCCCAGTGGAGTGCCTTTTGGAAAACTTAAAATGTCTTTGTTAATTTAAAATTAGTATATATGTATTGACCAGTGAGAGAATATTTCTTACAAAGGTAGTAGAAAAGACACAATTGAATCTTGTAAAAGATAAAGACATGGTTTAACTAAAGCAGGGGATATATGTAAACTGTTATAATCAATGGTATAAAAGTCATGTTTTCCAGGAGAGGTCAATGTCTTTTAGACAAAGCTACCCCCAAAAGAAGGAATTCTTCAGCAGAGCTAACGTGCTTTCATTGTCATCTCTGTTGGTGAGAACCTGGTTTCAAATGATCTTCTATCAGCATGGAAGAATAATAGCAACTGTAGAAATGGTAGGGTCATTTTCTAGTAGAGCTAATGAGTACCAGTGTTTTGTTCCTCAGTTAATCTATTGACGGATGTGGCTGTGAAGGGTCAAGAAGTGCTAAGACCTCGAGGATGAGAGTTATTTCTTTAGAGGTTCAATGGTGTGTGTGTGTGTGCTCTTAAATAGGAAAAACAGAGAAGAGCATACTATCAAATGTTTTTGCACAGAGAATGGCACCAGTGATGCATAAAGGGAAACTGTCATTCTTCTGCTTTACACCAAGGCTTACGATGGACCGGTGTGGGCTCCTTCATTTATAGGTTTGAATGAGTTTAATGGGTCCATTTTTATTCCAGCTGCCCATCATGCCACTCCCCATCAATTTTACTTTTTTTATTATTTATTTTTACTTATATAACAGAGAGAAGCAGACAGAAAGAAAGTAGGTATTGGTGCACCAGGGATTCCTGCCACTGCAAACAAATGCCAGATTCATATGCCACATTTTGCACCTGGCTTTACATGGGTACTAGGGAATCAAACCCAGGTCATCAGACTTTGCAAGCAAGACCTGTTAACCACTGAGCATCTCTCCAGACCTCCACATCAACTTAAATTCCTTAGCAGTAAGTCAGTGATAAGAATGTACAAATGTAGAACAGTAAGTTGCTCAGTCAAGGGTGTTTGTGAGTTATAACACTCTTCATCTCAAAAAATGAGGTAGAAGAAATTTAACAAAGAAATCATGCCTAGATAATACTCTAAAACAAAAGTTTCTATTTTAGAAGTCTTTACCAGGTAGACAACATGACCCTGAGTCTCCTACCCATCTATACAGCTACACCCTTCTTATATGTTACATGGTTAATGCACCATAGTCACAAATTTTATATTTGGGCCCCAAAATCATGTAACCTTTGAAACTCACAACCCACCAAAAGTTTAAAGAATTCAAGATGAGGTCATCAGACTGCATGCCATACTGTCTATAAAACCCAAGTCTATCAGAGCTCAATACTCAGGCTTTGGAAGTTATTCCCCTGAGTCCATGGTAACATGAATAAAATTTTTGATTCTCCACTCTCTGGTGCCAACTCTGTGTGACTCAATTTCCCATAACAAAAGACTTCATTAGATAACTGTGCCTAGCTATAATCTAATGTATAGGTTCTGAATAGGTATAATGTAGGCTAGGATTAGCCACAGTACTCAGTTGTTTAGGTATTCAACATATTTTCTTTTATTTAAGTTTAGAGAGACTTTATTAATTTAAGAGAAATTAGATTTCATGAAGAGCTCTTGTCCATGAGAATGCAGGAAGGGGGATAATGCCCACCTAGAGACCCAAATTAGAGTCATTTATAGATTATGAATAAAGGATGATCTAACCAGCCCTCACATCAAGTTAAACAACCACAATGCCAGGTAAAGGTTCAATCCTTCTTGCAATCTTAATTTGAAGAATGGAAACTCTTTCTTATGGAGGGTCTCAAGTTGAGTTTATGGGACCAGAAAAACAAAAAAAAAAAACAAAAAAAAACTAACTAACTAACACACATTTATGGAATTCTTTTAGGCAGCAAGAAATAAGGAGAAGCTGTATCGTTTTCTCACATCTAGAAATATGAAGACTGCAAAGTCAGGCTTAAGGACAAGGACATTCCTTGCTTTTAGTTTTGGAACCCAGTCACCCTAAACTACCTCAATCTCTGCTGTGAAGAAGCAATCCTAACTGTCCTTAGGGAATTGTGGTAATGACACATCTGGCTTCTTTGAGCTGAATGGGGACACTGAGTATGGCATTTGGGAAACTTTTCCAGTGGATATTTGTAAACTGAAGTTGGGATTATTAACATATAACCCTCAAATAAGTGGAGGACCATCTGCATAGAATAAATTCATAATTCTTGTGACAATAAATATGTATGTCTATAATAAAATATTTTAGGGTCTCTTTAAAAAAAAACTACTACAAACATGATACTTAATTGTGAAACATTCCCCTGAACACAGGATTTGTTTGGGGTTTTGGGGTGGGGTCTCCAAGACTTATGAACCTAAATTTTTGGGTTCTTATCGTAGTTACACAAAGCATTGATAAAAACAGATTTGAGAAGAATAAATTATGAATTTATGCTTATTTAGGGAGAAATTATGAATGACGGTGTTTATTTAAGGGAAATTGTTATTTTGGAAAAGGATGGGGCAAGTTATACACGCACATGGAAGACAGAAGCTAGAAGCCCTTTCAAATAACAGACCAGAGAAGATTAAGAAATGGTGAAGGACTCTGATCAAAGGTGAACATACCTGCGATCAAAGTGAGAAGGTATGAAGCCAGGCGTGGTGGTACACACCTTTAATCCCAGCACTCGGGAGGGAGGCAAAGGTACGAGGATCATCGTGAGTTCAAGGCCACCCTGAGACTACATAGTGAATTCCAGGTCAGCCTGAGCTAGACTGAGACCCTACCTCTAAAAGCAAAAAAAAAAAAAAAAAAAAATGAAACGAGAAGGTATGAGTCGCAAAGTATGACACATATGGAAGACAACCAGAAAAACACTCACACCAACTCCCTTTCCCAGACATGCTGGTCACAGTCAGTAGGAAAGATACAGAGCAAGGAGAGGGCTAATCCATGTGGGTTGACTCCATTATACCAGATCAGACATCCAGTTAGCATCAGCCTCATTAGAGTCACATGTGCAGAGAGACCTGATTGGCTCATGGACTCAAGGGACTGACCCAGAGAGGCAGAGCTGTGGAAGAAGCAGGAAGTTCATGCTGGGCATGTCATTGGCAGCTAGTAGCCATCTTCGAGAGACAGGGTAAGACCTAAGAATCAGTTTTGCTAGGATGGCCAGAATTCCATCACTTTGTTTCCTCTTTGGCTTCCATCCTTGACTACCTGAAAATAAACTACCTTAACTCCTGTGTCTCCTTCACCCTTACCTTGAAGGCCATAGATAATAACTATCACATTAGAATTTCTGCCTAATGTAATAAGAAAACAACAAACATCTATTCTGAGTTATTTCATAAAATAGTTGAGAAATAGAGGAGTATACACCTCTCGTTTTCCTTCTGTTTGGTAACATAAGTATACATGTAGAAAAGCTGGTATCTATCTAGCAATAAATCAAGATTTTTACTGTGAAATAAAATATTAATAGAGTGATTAAACAGACCTGAAATAAACACATGTTCATAAATTGAAAAAAATCCTCAAAATTATTTAAGTGTCAATTCTTCACAAACTATTCTATAGATTACCACAATGAAATCCTCAATAAGTTTTTAGTGAAAAATGAGAATCTTAAATATTTACACAAAAAATGCAGTCAAGAATATTTAAAGCAAGTTACATCAAAAATGATAGTTTAGTCATATATCAGGCTCATCTGAAAGCTAGTTTAGATATTTGGCATTGACTTGGTGATTACACACCTAGACCTGTCCTCTGTACCAATTTCCCTCCCAAAACTCCACACATGCTGTGACCAGACTTAGGTTAAAGGTGATATTACTATATGTTAAAAGGTTCATGGTTTTTGGAGACAGGGCCTTGCTATGCAGGTCAGATTGGGTTGGAACTTTATAGCTCAGGCTGTCCTTGAAATCAGGATCCTCTTGCCTCAGAAAAACCTGGACTTTGAGGGAAATGCATATTAAAAGCATGGTACTTGACTGATATTATTAATCATGACTTTCTAGAAAGGAAAAGATACTGATCCAATAAATATTGATTTTGAAAAATTTAATTAAGAATTCACAATATACACAAAATCATTTACAGGCACACAATAGGTCTTAATTAAAAGTTAAACTTGAATTCTTTTAGAAAAAAAAAATCAAACCAGAATGTTTCTGTAATACTGAATTAAAAGATACAAAATATGACTATAAGTGAAAATTGATAAATTTAACTATATTAAAATTGAAAACAGCATTTTACTAATGCATTAAAAGAACATCAAAATAAAAGAGAAGGGAGAGGGGATATGACAGAGGGTGGAATTGTGAGGGGCAAAGTAGGGGTGGGGAGGGAATTATCATGGTTTATTGTCTATAACTATGGAAGCTGTCAATAAAAAAAACAAAAGAAAGAGAAGTAAATATTATAATGGAATGTATTTCCAATTCATATATCTGAAATATATATATCATATATATATATTATATTTTTTCTAATAGCCAATAATAAGTAAATAGACCAAAAGAAATGGAAAAAAACCCTTGAAGGCACATCACAAAAGAGAATATCAAACATATAAAAGAGCAATTACTGAGAAAAACCTGGACTTTGATGGAAATGCATATTAAAAGCATGGTATTATACAACTACAAACACATGTGGGTGACTTAAAAAGAAATGACCTTGTGGCATTGTAACCTTCATCCTCAGAGGCACTGTATCCATTGGAACTTATTTTCACTGAGCCCAAGGACATATAACTCTGTGGCCTGCACCTCAGTCATTGTGGCAAGTGCTGCCACCACTAATGCTAACCTTTGCCAATTCTGTAAATCGCTCCTTCATGGTCCGTACTGCCAACATTACAGTTTTATCACTGCTATCAGCTCTTGCTTCTGTGAGGCCTGTGGTCACACCTTCGAAATGTTCCATACTCACATCAAGGTTGTGCCATTATTTTCACAGACACTAGCAGCCTAGACCATTGAGACATATATGTGCACACACATAACTCGAATTCCAGAAATAGCAAGAGAAAACAGTGCATAAAAGTGAACCTTCATCCAGTAAAATAACAGCAGACTTCTAAAAGCAGAGACATTATAGGTTAGAAAAATATGGTCATAATTCAAATCTTTAAACAGGCAAATTAACAACAACAACAAAACACTCTGCCAATGGATGCAATAGTGGCACGTCTGTTATGGCGGAAACAAACCACCCTCTAAGTTGACTAGAGGCCTGCTCCATGGGAGGGAATACATTCCTAATACTAAAAACCTACAACATGGGTGGTTATGCGCCCTAGGGAATATAGTCTGCTGCTGTCTGGCTAAAAGTATATACTATGCTCACCAAACTGCCCAGTAAGCACTTTTATTATTGTTCATACCCATATATTAATGCTACTCTCACTTTTGGTTAGAGAAGCTTCGCTTTTCAGATGGCAGTGACCTTGGAATGACTCACAAGGAACCATGGCACTGAGAAGTGACAGAGGAGTGCTCAGCACTGAAATATCTATCAAACCTTCCAAGGCTTAGGGTCCATTGAAGAAAAGGTGGCAGGAAGAATGTAAGAGCCGAAGGAGAGTAAGACTCCTTATAACGTGCTTCACCAGACACAAAATGGCCTGGATATGCATGACCTCACAGTGACTGACACTACCTATACAAGACCATCATAATAGAATGAAAAGATTATGACATCAAAATAAAAGAGAGACTGATTGAGATGGAGAGGGGATATGATGGAGAGTGGAGTTTCGAAGGGGAATGTGGGATGGGGAGGGAATTGCCAAGGGATGTTGTTTACAATTATGGAAGTTGTAAATAAAAAATTAAATAAAAAATAAGGTGGAGAGTGATTAAGTAAGATTTGTGCTGGAGACATGGCTTAGTGGTTAAGGCACTTGTCTGCAAACCCAGGTTCAATTCCCCAGTACCCACATAGGCCAGATGCACAAGGTGGTGCATGTATCTGGAGTATGTTTGCAGTGGTTGGAGGCCCTGGCATGCCCTCTCTCTCTCTCTCTACCAATATCTCTCAAAAATAAATGAATAAATAAATGAAATAGAAAGAAGAAATAGAAAGGAAGAAAGAAGGAGGGAAGGAAGTAAGAAAGGAAAGAAGGGACTCTTGACATTAACTTCTGGCCTTCACGCACATGCACATTCACATCCTCACAAATGCATGCTCACATACATGCCAAGACATATACTTGCACATATAAAATAATGTGAAATGAAAAAATAAACAAAAAAAAATCTCAAACAAAAGCAAAATATGGGGGAATTTATCAGCTTCCATCATGAAAACACAAGAAAGAATAAGACTCAGTGGTGAAACAGAGGCACAAATAAAAAGCAAGGGGATGGTGAGATGGAAATGGCGACACCAAAACCAGTGCCCCAAGTGTGCCCTGCAACTCCCAGTGGTGCAACTGACCTGGAACAGGTCACAGGCTCTGCCAAGGAGAATGAGATCCACAGCTCCAATTTGGAGATGGCTGTGTCCCTTACTGGAGACAGATGATCCTGGGAACCAAAGGCCAAACATGAGCAATGACAGAAATGGAGATCTTCTGAGCAGCCACAGGAACATGAGGGTCTTTACCCTTACCAACTGATGGTGTGCTTTCTCAGGCATTTTTTGGACTTGATGCAATAACAATTTTTTTAGTTTTATCATCTTGGATCAAGTGAACTATATATCTTGTTTTGTGGGGAATTTATATGTTGATGTATACATGAATATAAAAAAATGTGGGTGCTGGAGATATGGCTTAGCAGCTAAGACACTTGCCTGCAAAGCTAATGGACCCAGGTTCAATTAGCCAGTATCCACATAAGCCAGATGCACATGGTGGTGCATGTGTCTAGAGATCATTTGTAGCAGCTGAAGGCCCTGGTATGCCCATTCTCTCTCTATCTGCCTCTCTCTCTCTCTCAAATAAGTAAATAAATAAATTTTTTTTAAAAAAATTGTGGGCTGGAGAGATGGCTCAGCCATTAAGAAGTAGTTAAGATTTTACCTTCAAAGCCATCACTCCAGCTCAGAGGGCTTCATTATAAAATGATAAAGAATTGATTCTGCAAGAGAACACAACAGCTGTATATATGTTATAAACCTAATTCTGGAGGACACAAATATATAAACCAAATACTACTAGATCTAATGGGAGAAACAGATGCCAACAGAATAATAACTGGAGATGTCAGAATCCCATTTTCACCAATGGATAGATCATCCAGACAGAAAATCAGTGAAAAAAATTTATACTATAGACAAAATGGACCTAGCAGACATCTCCAGAACAATTTAACCAGTAGCTTCAGGTACACATTCAAATCAGCAAGTGGAATTCTATAGAACTGGCCATATGTTGGGGGCACAAAACAGCCTTAAAGAATCATCAAAGAAATTAAAGGGAAATTAAAAATACTTTGTGAGCTGGGAAGATTGCTCAATGGTTAAAACTACTTTCTTGAAAACCTTCAGGGCCTGGTCCACATCTCTGATACCCACGTAAAGCCAGATGCATGAAGCGCCACACGAATCTGGAATTTGCTTGCAGTGGCAGAAGGCCCTGGCGCATCCATTCATTCTCATTCTGTTTCTCTGTCTTGTCTATGTCTCCTTCTCTCTCTCTCTACCTGTCCCTCTCATTAATAAATAAAATATAAAAACATCATCCAAATAAATAAAAATTAAAACACAATTTAGCAAAACCTGTGAGATACATGAGAAGTAGTACTAAAAGAGTAGTTTATAGCAATACATGCCTATATCAAATCAGTAGACAGATTTCAAACAAACATGTGAATGATATACTTAGGGACCTATCAAACTTTTAATTGAATTAATTAATTAATTAATTTGTTTATTTAGGAGAGATAGAAGGGGAGAGGGAGATAGAGAGAATTGTGTGTCAGGGCCTCTAGCCATTGCAAACAAACTCCAGACACATGCACCCCCTTATGCATTTGGCACATGGGTACGGGGGAATCAAACCTGGCTCCTTAGACTTCACAGGCAAGTGCCTTAACTGCTAAGCCAATCTCTCCAGCTCAACTATCAAAATTTTAAAAGTGAACATTAGGGGAAGCAAAAAAGTTATATACATATATAAATAAAATTGAGAATTAGCATAACGTGAAAAATGCAATGAAACAAAACTTATTTTAGGATAAACAATATTAATAAAATTTAGACTAATAAAGACAAAAGAGTGAAAACCTCAAAATCAGACATGGAAAAGAAGACATTTCAAGTACTACCACACAAATATCAGTGTCATGAAAAATTGCTATGCCCAATTGTACACTATAACTGGAAAATGTAGAAAAAATGGATAATTGCCTTGGCCTATGGAGCACAAGATGAATGAATGAAGAACAAATGAATAAAAAATAAATTGCCCTAACATACAGGCAGTTCTAAACAGGCTAGGAACAACAACAAGATTGACCCAATAGTTAAACGACTTCTGTCAAAGGAAATTTCACAACCCGATGGCTTCACTACAAAATATTTAAATAAGTAAATTCAACTTTTCCCATAGTATTCTCAAGGATCAAAAAATGACAGATCTTCACTGAATAGATATTTGATGCCAAAACAAGACAAAAACTCAACCAAAAGCAGAATGCCACTGACCAATAACGTAGTTGAACATTAATGAAAAAAATATCTCAGCAAAATACTAGCAAACTGACCTCAACAGCAAATGAAATTGATTGTGCATGTGGTTAAGCAGAATTTATCTCAGGGTTAGAAGAATGGTTCGCCATACACAAATAGATAAATCCGATTTCCAATTGACATAGCCGGGATTCTCTAGAGAAACAGAACTGATAAAATGAATATTTCTTACAAAGAGGATTTGTTAGTTTGGCTCACATAGGCTGGGTTGTCCAATAATGACTGCCTTGCCTGCATCAGGAGAGACTGAGACTACGGTGGCCGCATGTTCCAGCAGTCCCAATTTTCTGCTAAAGATTTGGGGGATTCCTGGAGATCTGAAGGTCCTTAGTCCACATTGGAAGGCTGCAAAGGCTGGCTTCTGATGTCAGCAAAGAATGCCAGCGATGGGACAGATACCCGTGAGCAAGGAGTAAGACCAAGGCACTGCTTTGCTTCTGAAAATTATTTATATATAAGCTGTTGCCCACTCTGGGGGTGGAGGAGGTCTCCCCCCCCCGCCCCTGAGTTAAACTTTTCTGGAAATATCCTCACGGATCTGCCTATGATGTCTAATTCCTCATAAAATTGATACAATAAAACTGTGATCCATTGCAGCAGTTACCAAAAAACAATAAATTTAACCAAGAAAGTGAAAGTATCAATGCCATCTAGGGGATCTGGGTTCATATTTCTGACAAAGTAAGGAATTGAGTCAGGAAAGTATTTAAAAAGAAACAAAGTGTATTTAAAATAAGAGGGAAAGGAAAAGGGAAGAAATCAAGATCCTCACAGACGATGGGGTCTTCCAGAGCTAGAAAAATCCCACAGGCTCTATGGGAAGTGAGCTTTCATTGAATGGGAAGGCCCGCCTATCTGAGCATGTGATTGGTTGGCTTGAGTTAAGGCGAGAGGCACTGATTGGTTTACTGTGCATCCACTGGGTGTCTCAGGAAGCGGAGGGAAAATTTGTTCAGGCCAGGAAGAAGTCGTCGCTCCCACCTCACTCCTTCCCTGTCTTATATTATCAAGGGCTCCTTCCCTGATCTGTCTACCAGGAAAGCAGTCTCCTATAGTGTTTCACTGTGAAAATCATGAAACATATGTGCAAAATTTAAGGGGACACATACACACAAATGGAAAGAATTCTCATGTGCACAGTTTAGAAGAATTAATAATATTAACTTATCTACTCTCAACAAGATGATCAGAAATCCAATGCAACACTCACCAAGTGTGAAGTCTTTTGTTTTGTTTAGTTTATGTATGCACAGGCTATGCATTTATGGTATGAACTGTGTGTATGTGTGTGTGTGGGGGGGGTATAGTGTGTGCACTTCATGTGCACATAGAGAGCAGAGGAGAATATCAGGTATTTCCCCTCCATCATTTTTACTGTCTGGTTTCTTAAGATAGTCATTGACTGATTCCTGAGCCTGCAATTTTTATGAGATCCAGGGGTTTTCCAGTCTCTGCTTTCCAAAGCATGGGTGTTAGAAACATGCCTGGCCTTGAGCAACAATTGATGTGGGTGCTTGAGGATCAAAGTCTAGAGGTCTCAGGATCTCTCAGGTCCACGTGTTTTATGGGAAGTGCTCCTCACTGTTGAGCTATCTCTCTAGCCCCCAAAATATGAAAAAAAAAATTAAGTTGTTTTTGTTTATTTATTTATTTGAGTGCGACAGACAGACAGAGAAAGAGACAGATAGAGAGAGAGAGAATGGGCATTCCAGAGCCTCCAGACACTGCAACTGAACTCCAGATGCATGTGCCACCTTGTGCATCTGGCTTACGTGGGTCCTGGGGAATCCAGCCTCCAACAGAGGTCCTCAGGCTTCACAGACAAGGGCCTAACAGCTAAGCCATCTCTCCAGCCCAAATTTTTGTAGTGACATTATTGACAGAAAATGATAAACCAACCAGAAGGTATATGCAGAACTTCAAAAAACTCTAAATAACCAAATCAACCCCGAGTATAAAAGACACTGGAGGCATCTGATATCTGAGTTTATAATATAGTGTAGTTCCAAGTTGTAATGACAGCAGTTGCACAATACTGGCACAAAAACTGGTAGACCAACAAATCTGTAATGTAATTCCCCTACTTAGAGCCAACCGAATTTTTATATTTTATTTTTATTTATGTATTTATTTGAGAGAGAGAAAGAGAGAGAGAGAGGAGAGAATGAAAGGGAGAGAGGGAATGGGTGCGCTAGGGCCTCCAGCCTTGCAAACAAACTCCAGACACATGTGTTACCTTGTGCATCTGGTTTATGTGGGTCCTGGGGAATTAAACCTGGGTCCTTTGGCTTTACAGGCAAGTGCCTTAACTGCTAAGCCATCTCTCCAGCTGGTCAATTGATTCTTTTTTTTTTTTTTTTTTGTTTTCTTTTTTTCCCTAGGTAGGGACTCACTCTGGTCCAGGCTAAGCTGGAATTAACTATGTAGTATCAGGGTAGCCTCAAACTCATGGTGATCCTTCTACCTCTGCTAGTGCTGGGATTAAAGGCATGTGCACCACACCCAGCTGGCCAACTGATTTTGACAAAGGTGCCCAGAACATACAACAAAGAAAGTTAAGTTTCTTCAATACATGATGTTCATATGCCAAAAAAAAGCAGATGTTCATATGCAAAAGAATTAAGCTAGAACCCTGCCTTCACCATTTGCAAAATCAACTCAAAATTGGCTGAAGACCTAAATGGAAAAAATCAAACTATAAAAGTAGTAAAAGGAAGCCTAGGGAAGCTTTTGGAAACATCCCTGCATGTGACAAGTTTTTTGGATCAGACCTCAAAGCATGGATAGAAAAGATATAATGGGATGAATATCAAATAGGCTTCCTGACCCTCAAGGAAACAATGAAGATACAGCATACACAGAACATACTTGACTACTTCATCTGATGAGGGTCCTATGATTTAATGACATTTCTCAACAGAAAGCATGCAAATTGCCAACAAATGTATGACAATTATTTCATACCATAAGTATCAGGAAAATGCTAGGCAAAGTAACAAGATATAATCTCATATATGGATGGCTATTGTTACAGTCAGCTTCTCATTGCTGGCAGAAAACACCCAACCAAGAACACTTAATTGAAGAAAGGGGTTTAGTTTGGCTAACAAACTTGAGAGGAAGCTCCATGATGGCAGGGTATAAGCAGAGGCTGGACATTATCTCCTGACCAAACACCAAGCGCTGACAAGATGAAGGTTGTTATAACACTCATAAGCCTGCCCCCAACAATTCAGCACTCCCAGGAGGCTACAATTCCCAAATTGCCTCCAGCTGGAGACACAACATTTAGAACACATGAGTTTATGGGGGTCACCTAGTTGAAACCACCACAGCTATTGTAAAAAAAAAAAAAAAAAACCCCGGCTGGGGACATGGTTTAGTGGTTAAGGCTCTTGCCTACTAAGCCTAAGGACCCAGCTTCAAGTCCCCACAACCCATGTATGCCAGATGTACAAGGTGATGCATGATCACAAGGTCACACATGAGCACAGGGTGGCACACATGTCGAGTTCAATTGCAATGGCTAAAGGCCCTGGCATGCCAGTTCTCTCTCTCTCTCCCTTTCTCATACAAAAAATAAAAATCAAACAAAAAATAACAAATTTTTTCAAGGATATGGAGAAAGAGGAGCTTTTTCACAGTGTCAGTGGGAAATAAATTACTTACAGCCATTTGGGAAAATAGTACTATGGTGTTTCCTCATGAGTAAAATCAAAACTACCACTGCTGGGTAAATATTCAAGGGAAATGCAGCCATTATTTCTAAAAGATATTTACATGCATGTGTCTTTCACCCATGTATCTATTGATAGACAAATAAAAAAGAAAATATGGCATGTATAAATATATGAATATCACTCTCATCTATGCAAAAATAATAAAGCACTGTCATTTGAGGCTAATGGATAAAACTAGAGGACATAATGCTAACTGAAATATGACAGCCACTAAACAACAAATGCCACATGTTCTTACTCATTTGCTGCAGAGAAAATAGTTGACCTCCTAAAAGAGAGTACAATAGTGATCCCTAGAATCTAGGAAGGGTAGAAATGAATGATAGTAGAAACAGATAACACAGTAGGAGAAATTAGTGGTTTTCTGTAGCAAAATATGGTGTGGTAGTTTGAATTTATTTTCCTCAACAGACTCAAATGTTCTAGTAAAGCTGTAACTTGGATTTCCAGCTGCCTGGTTGGAAGAGGTGTGAGTGGGGACTGATCCTGGGGTCCAGCCCAAAGGTGTTACTGGGTGTGGATCTGTTTCCAGCTAAGGGAATACAGAGTGCTGGAGCTCTGCCTGGGGCTCCTGGGGTATGTTTGCTTTTCATTGTGCTGGTGGTGGTTTCTCTGTCTACTTGGATCTGTGAAGAGAGGGGGGGCAGCCTCTTTTGCCATTTTGCAACAGACAGATAACACAGTAGTAGGAATTATTTGTAATTTTGTGTGGCAAAGTATAGTCAGTGATGTCTACAAAAATTTATTATATATTACAAAAATACTTAAAACAAGGCATAAAGTACGCAGTACATAGTGATCATTAGTATTTAAAGAGATGGACATTCCTTTTGAGTATTTTTTGACCATTATGCATTATGCACATTATTTAATTGTTATTCTCTATCTCATAAATATGCATCAACACTACCTCAGGTATAAGTTAAATAGCTGGAAGCCAGGCAAACCCAAGTGCTGACAAGGATGTGGAACATCTTGAACTTTCCATATCACTCCCAGTGCAGATCATTACAACTTGGGAAAGTCTTTGACAGAACTAAGCTGACAATGTTCCCATCCTATGACTTCTAATTATATGTTCCACTTAAAAGTGTTTGTATTTTTACCCAAAGAATGTGAACAGAGATGCTCACAGCAACAGAATTTATAATAGTCAAAATCTAGAATTTGTCAAACGTCAATACTCAGTGGGAGGGATAAACTGTGCCACAGACATGGTCTATCAATAGAACGCGGTGCAGAGCTGAGAAATTATGAGCGATGGCACAGAAAAATGTCAGAAACATGATAAGAAAGACACAGAGTCCACAGTGCCTGCTATTATTCAGTTGGTGTTTAAAATCAAGTGAAATTAACCTGTGCTCTTCTAACGAAGTTGAGTTTGTGGTCTGCCTTGTTTGAGGTGGGGAAGTGTCTGGAAGGAGATGTAAAAGAGCCTCAGAGAGTGACAGTATTGTTCTGTTTCTGGTTGTGCTACTCTGTAGATGATCTTCTAAGTTTGTTATAATTCAAAATGTAGGCCATGTGGTAATGTGATTAAAACATCAATTCTAGGGCAGGAAAGATAGTTCAGAGGTAACAGGCACTTGTTTGCAAAGCTTGATGGCCCAGGTTTGATTCCCCAGTACCCATATAAAGCCAGATGGACAAAATGGTGCATACATCTAGAGTTTGTTTGCAGAAAAGGAAGCCCTGGTAT
This sequence comes from Dipus sagitta, assembly GCA_036346955.1. NCBI lineage: Eukaryota > Metazoa > Chordata > Mammalia > Rodentia > Dipodidae > Dipus > Dipus sagitta. Next base: position 35,746,398 of record CM070772.1, on the reverse strand, counting down.
GCATATTCATTCCCCCCTTCATGTTTGTGTGTGTCTCTGTCTCTGTATCTCTGTCTCCTCTTTCAAATAAATAAATATCTTTAAGAAAACAAAAATTATATATATTTTGGTTGCAAATTGTACAATAATTGGAGGGCATGCTTTCTGCTCTTAAATAATGTCATAAATCCAAGTGAGCAAAATTAAGTTCATGCCATGATATGATTTGATGACCACAGAAGAGGTAATTACAAGAAAAATAAAATACCAGTGCTTTCATGACAAGGGTAATTTATGGAAAAACAGATGGGAGTAAAAGTATTCACAGGATAGGATATTTTCTTTAGTTTTATTTTGAATACAGCAGATGAAATAAAACAGCAGTTATTTTATTTTACAAGATTCATTTATAAATAAAATTTTAGAGTACTTCAAAGAGATAAAAGGTGATTTTGAGGCAGTTTTAATTAATAAACAATACAATTTCTAAAAGAATACTTCACTATAAATGAAATATTCATAACATAAAAGCTAATGAGTCCATGATTCTGAGAACTATTTATCTCCTATGAGGGAATATTGTCCTTCACAAATGAATATTTTTCCAATCTATTGCTTTTCTATCTTCTCCCACCTTAACCCAATACACCTGATATTTAGAATTGAAAGGAAAATTTGTAATTCAAGATACTGATGGATTATGATAATCACAATGGCCCCAGAAGAAGCCTAGATATAAATGATCTCAAAGCATAAATATCATCCTTTAACAACACATTGCAGTACTCATAAGGGACATGATATTTCAACTGGATAGTAAATTTAGGGCTACAAGATGTAGACACCAACCATAAGATACATGATATCCTCTAATGTCTAATTTATAGTCTTTTTCATAGAGGACTACCCGAGAAACCTGGCTCTATATTGAATATTCTGCTGATTTCAACTATCAAATGTTTGAGTTGAATATCAACTGGATGTCCTTCAATTAAATTAAAATCTGACACAAGTGTAGTTAGTAGCTTCTATGTTAATTCTCTTCCATACCTTCTATGTTAATTCTATAAGACTATCACTTTGCCCCCAGCTCAGATATCTCCAGGTTACTTATAATTATGTCTGACTTGGGATTCCCACAATTATTTTCTCATATTTCATAATTTTCTATAATGGCTCAAGGACTTATGGACACACTTATGTTCAGCAGGCTATTGTAAGAGATGTGTGAAGGGATTCAAATGAACCACTTGCTGAAGCAGTAGACAGGACAAACTATAATGAAGAGCTTGGAGTTTCCAGTGTAGCCCAGGTATGTCTCCCTCCCAGAATCTCCCACCAACCTGGAAGCTCTCTCAGATCCACTGTGCAGGCTGTTTATATGGTATCACTGATGTGAACACAATTGATAATTAACTGGCCATTGGTGATTAACTCTCAGAGGCTCTGTAGAAGGATATTCCTTTAATAGCCTTGATTTCTAGCCAAGCATATAAAATATCCAATGATTATTGTATAACCATGATTTAGCACCCATTATGTCATAAGATCATTGCATGGAGTGTGCCTGTATGTGTACTGCTAATATAAACATCCCATGAATGAAATAAAGTGCTCTGCTCTGCTCTTCATTGTATGCAGTGTCCACAAATGTCTGTTCTGTGCACCTTATTGATCTGGTCTCACCCCTCCATGGATTCCCCTGGAGCTGCCCACTCCTGAAACTTGGCATAGTTAGGAGGATGAGGACGAGTGATGAGCCCTCTGCTCCGCAAAACCATACCATGGGGACACGTGGAACCTCAATGCATGGTGGTATCCAGTGACGGCCTGCTTGGCAGAATGGGCTCACGCTGAGAATTGGGGAGTGATTAATCCCAGTCAGAGTGCCAACGTGAGAAAAGCTGTTTTGAAGACAAGTTCAGTAGAACAGCCAAAACTTGTAGGAGAAACTGCTGGCCCTGTGAACAAAGGAGCTGGAACTTGAATGATGCCTGATGGCAGAGCAACAGTTGTATGTTGTGGCCTCCGAAGAAGACGTGGAAGACAAAACTTCACAGTCAGTGAGTCCGACTCCTGCTCACCCCCCCCGGCAGACCAAGTACACCCAGCCATATGGCAGAGGTTGGAAGTGAATGAACAGGTCCTGGAACAGAAGCCAGCAAGCCAAGCTACCCGGTGAACCACATATGCAACATATACGATTGTGGAATTGGAGGAGCTGGCCAAACAATACAAACAGAGGGTGGGGGAGATGATTCCCACCTGGATCTTGCATTTAGAAGGTTTTGGATCTAGTAATACACAACTGACCCAGAAGAACTGGTAGATAATGGCTAGGCAAGTCTCCTGGATGACACCCACCTCATCAGTACAGTGTGTGTGTGTGTGTGTGTGTGTGTGTCCCATACTTAAGTACATCCTGGGGGTAGATGTCCTGCAAGGCTTGCAAATTACAATAATGGGAGGGGACTTTTATCTCCTTATATGGACTGTGACGATGGTGGTAAACATACCCACTTTATGCCTTGGTAGAATGATCCTAGGCCTCCCTAGTCATTGATGGTGAAGCACTGTCAATTGCCAGGAGGCCATGGAGAAATCAGGGTTACTATTCTGAAATTGGAAGAAGCAGGTATCATGCTGCTGACAAACAGCCCACAGGACTCCCTAATATGGCCTGTCCAGAAGCCTGAGGGATCCCAGAGAATGACTGTGGACTATCAAGAATGGAATGAAAACAGAATGAATGCCTTTAATCCCAGCACTTGGGAGGAAGAGGTGAGAGGATCACCATGAGTTCAGGGCTACCCTGAGACTACATAGTGAATTCCAGGTCAGCCTGGGCTAGGGCACAATTCTGCCTTGAAAAAAAAAAAAAGAATAGAATCAAGTTACACCACCATCGCACATGGCAATACCAGACATCGTAAACATCATGGACCACTTGACCCATGAACCGGGAAGTTATTATGTCCTGGGTTTATCTAATGCCTCCTTTTTCCTTGACATTGTGCCTAACAGGCAAGATCAATTTGCTCTTACCTGAGAAGACCAACAGTGGACTTTCATAGTCCTTCCCCAAGTTCATTTACATTAGCCCCACAGTATGTCAGAGCCTGGTGGCCCAGGACTTGGCCAGGTGGAAACACTCCACAGCCATTTCATTTATATTTTTATGCTGATGACATCATGTTCACTTCTCATTCTCTTACTGATCTGGAGACCAACACAACCAGCCTTTGCAACATATTAGGCAAATGGTGGGCAGTGTATGCAGAAGCCAAGAACTGGATCATCTGTCAAGTTCTTGGGTGTTATCTGGTCTGGTGAGACAAAGACAGTGCCGGAGGAGGCTGCTATACACGATGTACAGTCAGACTCTCTGCAGCAAACTGTGAAAATATTGTATGCTTTTATGGGTTTTCTGGGGTACTGATGTACCTTCATACCCACCCCATTTAGCTCAGACAGTATGGCCCTTATGCCACCACACAAAGAAGGGGGACATTTGGGATTGGACCTCAGACATAGAGGCTGCTTTTAAGGCAGCCAAATGCCTGGTGGCCTATGTACAAACATTAATGTCAGTAGATCCACATGCCCTTTCAGCTGAGTGTTTATGTTACCCTGAAAGGGCACAGTTGAAGGCTATAGCAGTTCCAAGGGAGGAAACAAATTCCTATAGGATTCTTGTCTCAGCTGTGGAAGGGAGCTGAAGAACAGTATTCCTTTATTGAGAAGGATCTGGCTGAGGCCTATGCAGCTTTGCAGGCTACAAAGTTTATAGTTAGGCACCAACCTGGACAGGTACAGACAACAGCAGAGTGGATCACATGGGTGACATAACCTTGTTTGGGAGTTGCACAAATCCCCACCTTGACTAAGTGGGATACTTAATTAGAGCCATGGGCATGTTTTTTTTTTTTTTTTTTTTTTTTCCTCTCTAGACTTCTGTCCCAGGAATTACAGGCATTACTTGGACCACTGACATATGTCACTAAGGATGAGGGTCAGGACAATATACCTAGTGAGGAATCATGAACTCCAAGCCTATATATGAAGGGTATGGAGGCCCCTCCTTGGGAGGCCTGGTATACGGATGGTTCCATTAAAGGAAACCCATCCACTTGGGTGGCAGCTGCTCTTCTACAAAAACACTTTGTATGAGGTGGGACAAGTGTGGTCCAGTCAATGGGCTTAATTACAACCTGTTTGGCTAGTGCTGATGTATGAAGATGCTTCTATATAGATTATATGGATAGCTGGGCTATATATCAGGGCCTAACCTAATGGTTGTCCCAGTAGGCCTCCCAGTAATGGCAGGTAGAGATATGACCCTTGTGGGGGAAAGATGTGTGACAGAATTATGGAAAATAGTTCCTTGGAACTCCCATTTGCATTGTTTCAACCAAACCTGTCCCCTACTGATGATGCAGCAGACGCTCTGGCACAGGGTATTCCACAGATGTTACAAGACATGAATGTGGAAATTGAGTCAATTCAGAAACTTTCTGAAGACCCCGCTCACCTCTGTGGGCATCCTCTGAGCCTATGTGGACGTGGACCCTGAGAAGTTTGGCTTTAATTACAGTTATCTTACTTATATTGTTGCTGCAGTTTATAAACACAAGGCTCTGCTCACTGGTTGAAAAGAGTGTACATTCACCTGGTCCCTCAAACCTAGGGGACAGAATGTAGATGTATATACCTTTAATAGGTTTGACTTCTGGCAGAGCATGCAAAATGGCCAAAACTTATTATATAACCATGATTTAGCGCCCCTTATGTAGGTGAGATCAATGTGTGGAGTGTGCCTGCATGCGTACTCCCTCTATAAGCACTCTGTGACTGGGACAAAGTGCTGCACTCTGTTTTGCATTGCAACTGGTGTGTGCAAATGTCTGCTCTGCGCCTTTCTTCCAGCTGGGCTCACCCGCTCCACAAATTCCCCTGGAGCCACCTTCTCCTGACAGGCTCCCAGAGGTTCTGGTGCCTGGCTATAAGTTCCAACTCTAATAAGGCCTTAGACTTTATTATTACTATTTTATTTATTTATTGGAGGCAGGTAGAGACAATGGGCACAAGAGGGCCCCCAGATATTGCAAACGAACTCCAGATTCATGTGCCATCTCGTGCATCTGGCTTACATGGGTTCTGGGGAATCGAGCCTGAGTCCTTAGGCTTCTCAGTCAAGCACCTTAACTTCTAAGCCATCACTCCAGTCCCAGGCCTTAGTCTTTTTGAAGATCAGCACTTATCCTAAGGCTTCTTAGAAATATAGTTACTCATGGGCCTCTGGAGATTTCAAAGAGTTTAGAAACGTAGATGCCAGAAATCAAGGTCAAAGAACAATGGTCAGAGTGCAAGATGTGCCTAGCATCCTGCCACTTAGGAAGTTACAGATGCTGTAGGAGTCCTCGTCAGGACTGTGGGTAGTAGGGAAAGACAACAACTGTGTAATTTCAATGTCACACATATTCATTTTGCAAGAGAAGTTGAGTCTCTTCCATGAAGTTGAGTCTACAGCTTTGTGACAGTCTTCTTATCCAGAAAAAAAAGAGAATAACCTTTGTGGGGTGCAGGACAATCACATTCCCTTTAGCAGGTATCATCCAGGCTGCTTGAGAGGTTCTAATGAGATGGAGGATTCAGAATATAGTTTCTGGAGAGTAGACTTCCTTGTTTACTTTGTACATATGCCCAGAGGCTTTACAATGAGTGCATTTGTATAATCCTAATAGATTTCCAGAGCACTGACTATTATTCTTTCTTTCTTTCTATGCTAATAGCCAAAGGCTGTTGAGATGGGAGTACTTTTAGAAAATCCTGAATAAATATAAACAAACTAAACATCCCTGGCCAATTTGTGGATCAGCCAAATCTTTCAATTGCCAACTTTATTTTATTTATTTATTTATTTTTGCTTTGGTTCATTAATCTGGTTTGTTGTCAAGTTTAAAGACAAGGCAAAAACAAACACACAAACAATATAAGGGATGACCCACAGTTTACACCCCCCCCATCTGCTGTAGGCAGTTTCACATTGCTGGGACGAACATCCAAACCAGGGACAGTTTAGAGGAGGAAGAGATTTATTTCAAGCTTACAAATCCAGAGAAGTTTTCCATCAATGGCAGAAGCAACTGGCTCCCATTCATAAATCCAAGCAGATAGAATAAACATCGCCAGCCAGTAAACACCAAAAAGAGCAGCAAGCAGGAATCCCCAGAGTTCAGTCCTCTCTGCACACCTTTGGGCTTGACCCAGGATCCGTCTGCTGTCAGTGATACCTCCTCCACACGCTTGGCTGGAGACCCAAGTTACAAGCTTTAATAAAACACCTGTAGGGCTGGAGGGATTGCTTAGTGGTTAAGGCATTTGCCTACAAAGCCAAAGGACCCAGGTTCGATTCCTTAGGACCACATAAGCCAGATGCACAAGGTAACACATGCATCTGGAGTTCAATTACAGCAGCTGAAGGCCCTGGCGTGCCCATTCTCTCCCTCCCTCTCTCTCTCTTTCTCTCTATCTGCCTCTTTCTCTCTCAAATAAATAAAATATAAAAAAGTAAAAAAAAAAAATAAAACCACACCTGAGTCTATGAGGTGCTTTTATTAAAACTTACAACTTTAAGAAAACTTCCTCCTTTCCTTCCTTTCTGGCAGGGCTAGGGATTGAACTCATAACATCACACATGCAACATGCCAACATAGCAGTTACTTTCTTGGTGCTGAGACTAAACACCTGGCCAGTAGCAGTGAAGGGAAAGAAAGGGTCTGTCTCAGCTAACACCTTCCAGGGGAAGCTTCATCATGGCAGGGAAAGCAGAGCTGAGGCAAACAGTGCAGCCCAGTGTCACATCTCAGTAGTAGGAAGGATGGGGAAAGAATGAGCTGGCTAGCACTGGCAAGGTGGGCTTGACTATGAAATCCTAAGTCCTGCTCCTCCTGACTGCATACCTCCTCCATCAAGGTTCTACCTCCCAAAGCCTCCACCAGATGGAAATTAAGTATGAGAATGAGGCATAATTGTCAACACATGAGGCTTTGGGGGATAGTTTGCTTCCCAACCACCAAACCATGCAAAATGGTTATCACCGAGCTACACCCCCAAGCTCCGGTCTCTTAAATCATAGCGGGAAACAGAAAACAATGTGGTGGCATTAGAGGAGCTTCTTTGGAAACCCTGCAAACTAGCATCCATGAGGAGGGTGGGTTCACTTACTTTCCCCCTGTGTCACAAAGCCTGTCTTGATTGCAAGCAAAGTACTATACTTTTCCCACTAAATAACAGAAAAGTAACATTTAGACTTGAGCTTGAAAAAGATTAGGGTGAAAGGTAACCACCAAACTTCATATTCTGTTCCTAATTCTAGAGAGAGTTCTCAACTCAAAGTGTTCTTGAATGGAATATTCCTCTTGGTTCCTTGGTCTGTTATGTAGATTTAAGAAACATGGGGCTGGAGAGATGGCTTAGTGGTTAAGGCTGTTGCCTGCGAAGCCTAAAGACCCATGTTCAACTCTCCAGTTCCCATGTAGACCAGACCCACAAAGGTGAGACAAGCCTAAGGTTGCACGTGCCCACTAGGTGGTGTAAGCATATGGAGTTCTATTTCAGTGAACGAGGCCCTGGCATGCCAATGCTCTCTCTCTCTCTCTCTCCTTTTCTCTCTCTTTGTCTCTGAAAAGAAAATAAGCACATCCAAGTCAAGTTGCTGTTTTGCACATGTTCAGTCTCTTGTGTTCTCAAGATGCACTGTATGTAGCTATAGGCCAAGGCATTGCCTTGTGTGCTCTATGCATTGCCTTGTATAGGAAGTTCAAATTTCCCTTGGAAGGTTTGGTGACTGAGTCCTCTGAAATAAACTGATAACATACAGAATAACAGAATGATGTTTAATGAAGCCATACAAAATAGAAGCTCAAAGACAGTTCAGGTGGTTGAGGCATGAATCCTTTTTTTTTTTTAATTTTTTAAAATTTATTTATTTGAGAGCGACAGACAGAGAGAGAAAGAGGCAGATAGAGACAGGGAAAGAGAATGGGCACACCAGGGCCTCCAGCCACTGCAAACAAATTCCAGATGCTTGCGCCCCCCTGTGCATCTGGCTAATGTGGGTCCTGGGGAGTCGAGTCTTGAACCAGGGTCCTTAGGCTTCACAGGCAAGCACTTAACCACTAAGCCATCTCTCCAGCCCATGAAACCTTTTTTTAAAGAGTGGAGGCAATTAAGGGTTGTGGGCAAGTCTGGAAGAGTGAAGCCTAAGGATCTATGTTCAATCTCTCTCCAGATCCCACGTAAGCCAGACACAAGCGCAAGTTCACACATGTGCACTAGGTCATACAAGCATCTGGAGTCTAACTGTGGTGGATGAGGCCCTGGTATGCCAATTCTCTCTCTTTCTCTCTAAAAAAATATAGAAGAAAAAGTTAATTTTTATAGTAATTGAGGGGGTGTAAACAACTGACATTGGACTGGGCCCCAGATCGTACACTTGTTAGTCTGTTTAAATTTCCTGGTCAAGTAACTATCATAACAATTACAATTCTCCACAAATAAGAACATTAAGTACTCAGATAAAGGAACATCAGATGCAGCATACAGATAGATACAGATACAGATATAGACACAGGCTTGGAGAAGGATAAAGAGACCTGAGGTGGGGTTAATTTTGAGCTTAGCATATATAATACATACCAACAGCACACTACTTACACCTTTCAATTACTTTCCTCTCACAAATTCTACAAGTTAACTCTATTTTTCTCTTTGATTTTATATTTACTTGAAATTTAATATGTTGTTCATAGATTTTTAAATCATTCTTGTTTATGCACCTTAGTTGAATATGTTTTAGTGCATATAAATATTTACCTCATATTTAAATCATTTAAGCATTTAACACCAAATGGAATAAAAACAACAACAAAAATGTAGCTCAAAAACCAGGTCTTTCTTATGAGAAAGGCAGAGAAAGCCTCTCTCTGAGGTGCAGGTTGGCGGGGGAAGATGCCACTATTGCTGCATTTTTGTGCTAGAAAATTGCTATGGGGAAATAGCATTCAAGAAGTAAGGTAGAATTTCATAACTATATAGAATTATACTCTCTTACCTGGCAGTTTTGGGGCAAAGGAAAACTACAAATCCTATAAGATTGTTCTGCATAAACAGCTATTGTTTTTGGTTTCTCAAGGTAGGGTCTCACTCTAGCCCAGGCCGACCTGGAATTCACTATGTAGTCGCAGGCTGGCTTTGAACTCATGGCGACCCTCTTCCCTCTGGCTCCCAAGTGCTGGGATTAAAGGCTTGCGCCACCATGCCCCACTTCAGGAGCTTCTTTTTTTTCTTCTTTTCTTTTTTTCTTTATTAGTTAGTTTTGTATTCAGCAAATAGAGTCAGTTTGGTACCATTATTAGGCTCATCCGTGACCTACCCCCTCCCCTTGGCCCCTCCTTGTTGAGGTATATGGGTCATGCATTGTGGAGTTAGCCCACAGTTATGGGTAGGATAGATGTCTCTGCATATCATGACCCAACATGTGGCTCTGACATTCTTTCTGCCTCCTCTTCTGCAAAATTTCCCTGAGCCATGTTGGGTTCATTTTTGGTCTGCTTCAGTGATGAGGTGTTGGGGACCTCTGATGCTCTGGCTCTCTGATTTGGTAGGAGTTGATTTTTCTCTGTGTTGATCTCCTTCCCCCTTCTGCTGGTATCCAGTTCATCAGGAAAACAGCACCCTTGCTTGTTTCACCAATTTTTCTTACTTTCAGCTGGGGCCCTTTGGAGGTTTGATGGGGTGGCTCTCTGCTTAGGATCTACATCTATCTGAAAAAGCGAAGCAGATTCTCCAACAGAGAGTAAGTTAGCACCAGGACAAAAGAGATAACCATTACTTTTTTTATAGAGAATTTTATAGGTGTAGGCCCTCTTGTAGCCCATGATTGATGGTAGCTTGATATTGGCGAGTGGGCTTATGTTTGGATATGGTTCTGACTTGTTTCCCAGATCCAGCTATGGGTCCCGTACCACTGAGGAGATCACTTAGCCAAATTAAGAGCAGTTGGTTCCCCACCATGGCTGTGTGCCACTATTGCACTTGTGTGGGCATCACAACAAGTTATTTGCTGCTAAGTAGGTTAGACCATGAGTTGCTTGGACAGATATTGGTCATTTTCCCCCAGTCGCCCATGTAGCACCTTCTGGCACTAGACGTGCTTACTTTCTGGACTCTCTTCCAACTTCCAGCCATGCCATTCTATTTTGCATGTCAACCACATAAGGTGTCTTCAGCAGTAAGGTCTAATCAACTCTCAAGAGCAGATATTCCATTTGACTTGTTAATCTTTCTTTCTTCTCTTTTTTTTTTAGTGAATGCCTATAAAAATATAATCTTTGAGAAAATACATGAATTACCAGAAATAGTCATTTAGTCTTTAGAGATATATAAGATCTATCTTTTCATTATTATGGAATGTATACCTGGAAAGGTGAAAATAAGTCACTCAAGGCCAGTCACAGGTGGGGGTGGGAACAGGAACTGCAATGTAGAATTTGACTGAGTCCATTTTCATCGTCACAGTTCATGGCCAGCAGCAAGTATGTATGAACATTCTTACTTCCTGCATTGCAAATTGTTCAAGCCATGTTTATTACCTGACTTGATAAGCTAACAAATATTAGAAAACACACATGGTCACTTTAAGAGGCCCTGATGTCCAGAGTCCAACACCTAGCTGCAAAGCAAGACCAGACCTCTGGGACCTCTGAGGGCTTGAATTTTATCTAGAGTCTTACTTTGTGGATCCTAACACACAGATTAAGTTATGTGGCATGGAACACTTCCATGTCCTCCAAAGAAATGTAAAAAAAATGCAGCGTATGGCCCCCTACTAACAGGCTGGATGAAAAGCGTTGCCACTTTGAACGAATATGCATCTAGTTATATAACAAGAGGTGAAAGGGTTAAGGATAATTAGTTTTATTTTTTTCACAAGGATAAATTTTGAAACTGTATACCAGCCTGTTGATGTTATCTTTGGTATAACAAGTTTGAAATTATGATGCTGAAGGGTGGAATCAGCTAGGATGAAATGTAATGAAGCCATGTACAAATGAAAATAGGAAAGAAATTATGTCAGAACTAGTAAAATCATAGGCAACACATCTCATACATCCTTTATTATGAAGACAGGGATTCCTCGAAAGTTGAATGAAAATAGAAAACACTTAGAATCCTATGGGAAGGGGAATGCAGGGCTCCTTAAAGGATTATTGTTCTAGAAGAATCCCCAGCAAACTGAATAAATGCTATGTAACTTTTTTTTTCCTGTTAAGTCATGAACAAATGTCTATTCATCCTACATATCATACCAGTGACAGACCTAAGAGATGATTCCATCCAAATCTAGCTTAATGAGCCATTGAGTTTACTTGGGGTCCTTGTAGCATGGGTGACTTAAAGATAGCTACAACTGTGAAAATCTCACCCCAGCATGGGCGACAACTCATGAAAGGAAACTGCATCACAGAGACTCCCTGAAAAACTGGAAGTCAGCCCCACCAAAGATTCTACTTCCAGTCACTATGCACTATTTTATAAGCCTGGGGATGTACTTGAAGAATCTTGTAACTTCTGCAGCTTCCTAAGCCCTGTGCATTTTATGAGCTCCTTGAGTGTGGCAGGAATCCTTAGCTTCCTGAATCTGACAAGTCTCCTTCCTCCTTCTGGTTCAATTTGGAGATTTACCTACATGACAATGCCCCCCCCCCCGTTTTTTGTTGAGAGAGAGAGAGGACGAGGCTGACAGGGAGACAGAGACAGAGAAAGAGATAAGAGATAATGTGTTTGCCAGGAACTTCAGCCTGCTGTGAATGAAGGCCAAACATGCAGTATTGTGCCCCTGCATCACTGCGTCTGGCTATGTGGGACCTGGAGATTCGAACATGAATTCTTAGGCTTGTCAGGCAGACTCCTTAACCACTAAGCCATCTCTCCAACCCTTCATTCTTTGTATGTAATTCAGATTAATTTCCACCAATTTATATGATAGCATACCTTATAAATAGGCAAACTTTGGTTATATGGTAACAAATACACATTAGGTGCTGACAAACAAAAATATTGACAAAACATGGAAAAATAATGAAGTCTGTAAAGATATTATCTGAATACATCTTCTGATACAAATATGAATCTTTTTACATGAGAAAGGAGAAATTCTTTTCTTTTTGACTTCACTCAACAAAGCAAAATAATTGAATTTGGTAAGTAATTATAGTTACTTGATAAGTTTTAAACTTTTCATTGTTTTGCAAAGCAAGTAATGGTGCATACTGTAAGTTTGCAAGTATAGTTAATACATTTTACAAACCTAGTGCAGTTTAAAATACTATTTTAGAATATTTCAGCTAAATCAACATTTTAGTCTAGTCTGCTAATGAATGTCTAATTTCTAATTTTACTATTTATGTACAAGATTTTGATTTAACTCTTACTTTCTCAAGAGAAGTATTTGATGACCATATAATGAGGAGCTATTCATTCTTTTAAACCTATGAGTGCTATTTTGTAATGGTGAACTAATGTCACTTTGGAATAGAAAGATAACTGAGCCCAGCTATGGTATATCCATAAATGTGTAGATCATAGTTAAGCAGTATTAGTATATAAATTATCATGTATTACTATACAAAATATCATCATATAAATGACATCATATTTTGAGATTTAGAAAGAATGGAGAAATGTCAAAGATTCTTTTTTAAATATTTATTTATTTATTTGACAGAGAGTGTATAAGAGAGAAAAGAAGCAGAGAGAGAGAGAGAGAGAGAGAGAGAATGGGTGCGCCAGGACCTCTAGCCACTGCAAATAAACTCCTGATACATGTGCCACATTGTACATCTGGCTTTACATGGGTACTGGGGAATCAAACTCAGGTCCTTAGGCTATACAGGTAAGCACCTTAACTGCTAAGCCATGTCTCCAGCACTCCAAAGATTCTTATAGTTAGCTAATCACTCAACTTAGCAGAGATAGACATACTGGCCTTAGACTAGATCAGGACCAATGCACACTGAGAGGCCCCTGCAAAAGATAAAGTATATCATAAGAATTACAGATTTGTCTTGAAATCTCTAAATGGTTTCACTTCCAGGAGATATTTTTCAATGTCTTTGCTTTGTAATCCCTATACAACATTTTTCCCATCGTGTCCCATCTTTGTTCTATCCGTCTCTGAAAGCTTACTGACTGTCCCTTAGCACAGACCAGTTTTGAGATGGTCCATGGGTTAATATTTCTTATTGACTTTATTCCTACCTTTCCAGATTTCTCTGAATGGGCCTAAAACTCAAGGAGCTGAGAGCATGGCTTTTCTAAACTCTTCACCATTCCTCCATCCTATCTGTGAGCACACTGGTACTTTCCTTTCATCTTTTTAATTTTAAAACTTTTATTTATTTACTTATTTTAGAGAGCTAGATAGAGAGAGTCACCTAGAGAGAGAGAAATGTGCCCACCAGGGCTTCTAGCACCTGCAAACAAATTCCATACACATATGCCACCTTGTACATCTGGCTTATGTGGGTCTTAGGGAGTCAAACCTAGGACCTTTGGCTTTGCAGGCAAGTGCCTTAACCTCTAAGCTATCTCTCTAGCCCTCTTCCTTTCAATTGTATCCCTTTCTCTTTATAGTTCTATAAAACGATGAGTTAAATTTGTAAAATATGTTTTCAGGCCAAATACTAAGAATAAGAAAAAATATCTACTTAACTCTTTCTTGGAGTAATTTATCTACTGAATTTGTGTTGTTTTGTTATTATGTGTTTTCTAAATGGCTTTTCAGGGTATGGGTTTCACCTAGTCCAGACTGACCTGGAATTCACCATGTAGTCTCAGGGTGGCCTCGAGCTCATGGCAATTCTCTTAGCTCTGCCTCCCAAGTGCTGGGTTTAAAAGTGTGCATCACCATACCTGGCCAGGTATTAAGGAAAGAATCTCTTAACAAAACTGACTTGTCATAGGCAGAGTAGCATCTTGGTGATGTGCAAACATTAAAAAAAAAACTGGTTTCAAATTCTGTTTTTGTCATTTACTTCACATATTAATATTAAATATATTTATTATGTTATATACTAAATAACTTTGGCTATTTAAATAATTTTAATATTATTAAATATATTCCTATTAATATATTATAACAATTACTAAACATGTTACATTTATTTTGTCACTGTATGACTTTGAGTCACTCTGTGACTCTGTATTTTCTATCCTTTTAGTTAAGAATTATACAGATGGAGAAGTCAGTTACACATGAATAATTTTTTTGGAAAAAAAAATTGTGCATCTGGGCCTGGAGAGATGGCTTAGCAGTTAAGGTGCTTGCCCTCAAAGCCAAAGGACCCTAGTTTGATTCCCCAGGACACACGTAAGCCAGCTGCAAAAGGTGGCACATGTGTCTGGAATTCATTTGCAGTGGCTGGCGACCTTGGTGTTCCCATTCTCTTTCTCTTTTATCTGCCTCTTTCTTTCTGCCTCACACTCTCCTACAAATAAGTAAATAAAAAAGTTTTTGAAAACTAGTGCATCTGTAGTGAATATGGACTGATTCTTTTTCATGTTTTATTACCTAAACAACACATTAGAGCACCTATCAGCATATCATTTGTATTATAGTACTTATTATTAGTAATTTAGACATAATCTGAAGTTTATGGGAGGATGTGTTTATGTGCCATTTTATAAGGAATTTAGTCTCTGTGGGTTCAGGCATATGGGGGAGTCCTGGGGCCAATTACCAACATATATAAAGGCAAGACTGAAGTTTTCTGTCATGGTGCTGCTACTTATTAAGGATTAAAATGATTGAACACAAAGCATCTAGCACAGTATCTCGCCTGTACGAAGCATATATTATGTGCATAATTAACATTGTAGGACACTTAGAGATGAGAAGAGAGGATTAATGGAAGGGAGAGGAATTAGAAAGATGTGATGGCATGGTGGTGTAGAGAAGGTCTAGATAAGCTGCAGATGGCGAGTCTCATGATTTTCCTGGGCTTCAATCCTGGAAAGGCACTTCCTGAGGAGGGCTCAGCTGCGAGGCCTGTGGCAGCTGTGGAAGAAACTAAAAGTCTGGTGGATTGTATGTAATTCTGTTCAATTCACTGCGGCTTGATGGATAATGTCAGATAAGTTTCACTTGCTTTTTATTTGTTTCTATAAAAAGCCATATTATATTAACATATTCATGCAGGTAAAAATTTAAAGATATAAGCAGACGGTGGCAAAGATTTCTACTTACTGTGCTCCCTTACCATCCAGGCCCTACTCTGGTAATCAGGATTTTATCAGATTTTCAGATGAGAAGCTATTATTAGGTCACGAACAGAAATTCCTATTTTTTTTTAAATAAAGTTCAATCTTTCTAATTTTTGTGCATTCAGAGATAAAAAAAAAAGATGTGGGTTTGAGATATGCCTTCCAAATGCATCTGTTACTCCTCTTTTGTTGTTTTTTAGTTCTTAGCCGTGGGATAGTTATTTCCCCTGAGCAAATTTTGGAAACTGAATAAATCTTTTGAGGATGCTGCTTTATTGTGTTAACTTGTCAGGATCTTGTGTATTTCGTGCTGACTGTATATATTATCTATACCATAACAGAAAATCTGTTATAAAGGAAAACCAGATATGTCATCTTTCACGTAGCTTTTGATCTATGAATTTGTCTTACACTTGTGTTTCATAATAGCAAAAAAGGAACTGGATACAGTTTTATCTATCAAACCCAGCTTCTTTAACAAAGTCTGAGGAACCTAAATCATATTATGTTGGTGTGATTTGACTTTTCCAGGCAGTATATAGAAAGGTAAAAGGTCTCTGATTCTATCAAATGCTCCCGAAAAAAAACTAAATCTTGTGATTTGTTCATCTTCTTGCCATCTATCAAGATGAAACTAATAAGAAGTCCCAGTTGCAACAGAAAAATGAGAAAAATACCTCTTTTCCGCACCAACCTAGAAAAATTAATATCTATCAGAAAAGGCAGTGATTGTCAGCCTCCTCACATATGAACTCTATTCACTTTAAAAAGAATTAACTCGAATAAAAGAGTAAAGTCACAAACCCTTCTTTTACAGAACCTTGCTTGTAAATAATGGGTTTAACCTCCAAGTTCAAATGTGGTCAGAGGCTGGGTGCACAGTAGCATGCACCATGAATTCGCCTCTTCGTCACACTTTGAGGGACAAAATTGCTCTCAAGCCTGGCATCATAATATATGTTGTATTTCTAGTGTGTGGAAATGCTTCAGGATGGAGCTGTGTATGCAAAGCCATACTCCACACTTTTAAATACTTAATTTTTTTTTCTTAATTTCAAAGAGAGAGAGAGAGAGAGAGAAATGGCATGATAGGGCATCAACCACACAATTGAACTGCAGATGCTTGCACCACCTAGTGAGCATGTGCGGCCTTGAGCTTGCATCATGTTTATGCTTCTGGCTAACGTGGGATCTGGAGAGTCGAACATGGGTCCTTAGGCTTCTCAGGCAAGTGCTTTAACTTCTAAGTCATTTCTCCAGCCCTACTCCACATTTTAAAATGTATAAATATACAAAACAATCACTACTCTGACAGGCATGATTATGGTGTCACATTGAATGCACATCTCTGTGTTGTGACCGTAAGATGACTAAATTGGGTTCTTTTTCCATTTCACTCTTTATCTAGTCTTAAGAGTTTCTCCTGTGTGATGTTATTATGTTACGAGCTGTCACAATGATTCTTAGCTTACCAACAGTTCTTACTCCAAAATGAAGGAAGATATATGCAGTAGTTATGACCCCAGTCTTGCTGTATGTCTGAGGAGGCTTGGTAGGTACCAGTGGTGGGGCGTTCTGTGCTCCCTGTAGTCACCCAAAGATCTAATGTGTCAGATAAGTGTCCGTCATCATCTGGCTGCACACATCTGCCTTCAGTCACCATAGTAAGAGAAAAGAATTCTAGGATATCCCAGACTTGCCCATGGGAGCTTCAGCCCAAGTCACATGTTTACTAGATTCTGTCTTCCAGATACCAAATATTAAGGTGACACATTCTGACGGGTAAGAAATCTACTTTCCCCAGAATTTTTTTTTTTCTTCAACCTATGTGTCTACTGAGGTCTATTCAGTAAGAACACTAAAATGTCAATCCTCTAGTGTCCTGAGTGATTGACTGCAATCTTATAGAGGCATGGATGTGATCTGTTTTGGTCTGGAGACTTTGATATAAAAATGTGAGTTAGTTCTTTGCTTCCTAGGTGTGAGTGTGTGCATGAACACACACACACTATAGTATAAGGACAAGGAAGATAATGATAACAAGAAGGAAGATATAACTTCTCATTGGGCAACACCTGTGGGAGAGAGAAAGCGTTGGCTTTTGCTGTGAAAATAATGCATTAAAAAGAAATTAAAATTTCCAGTTGTTCATGACAGTACGATAGTCATTCACACACTGGATATGAGTGAGACTAGGAATGTCCCATGTTAGGTACTGAGTCTAATCTCTGGGAAGAACTCCTTTACTCACTGGATGCCACAGTCAGGACATTGCCATCTTAATGTGATTTTTTTTTTTTGTCCTTATTCATTTTGGAAATGCTAGAAGGTGACACTGTGTGATGTACTCACTCCTCTTGAAGCTGTGAAGATTTTTCAGTATACTTCTGCTCAAGTAAGTTTTAGGAACCAGAAGATTATTTGAAATATTCAACAGGTCACAGGACTATTATTATTATTATTATTATTTTAGTTTGGGAGATGCTGACGCTCTATCTGCTCTGAAACTACATTTCATAAATGTTAATATATTCCAGTCACTTCCAAACTTCAGAAAGTACAACTATTGACCTTTTTTTGAGATAGACCTTTACAAATTTGTTATATAATTTTGCCTTCTCTTTCTTCAAGCTAGGCAGTAGTCTACTGAGAATTATTTTTTCCCAAGCTTCTTCCCCATTGTCGGGGTCTGTTAGGTGCCCTGTCCACAAACTCACCTTTCCCCTGTGGCTTATTCCTGAAGTTACAGGTACTCAGCAGGGGTGGGAGGGCCAATCTCTTAGAGCTTGAACCTTTGACCCAAGTCTCAATTTTCAATATGCTCTTTTCCCTTCCTGTTTAGAATTTCAAAGTATTAGGCCTTCCAATATTGCAAAATCCTGATGATTGGGATCTTTTTTTTTTTTTTTTCCTTCTGGTGGTCATTTTTGCTTCTGAACTATTCGAGTTTTTTTTTAAATCTGTTTATTTTGCAAATAAAAAAAAAATAGCCAGTAGAGACCAATTTTTTAATAAAATGTCTTCTTCAAGACCAGTGTTTTAATCACAATACCATTAATATTTGGTCTCAATATTTCTTTGTTTTGAGGGGGTTGTCAAAGTGAAAAATGTCTGTAGACATTGCCAATATTCCCAAAGGGTAGAAAATTGCCAGCCAGTACCCCCAGTTCCAGAAGAGCTGCACACACAGGGAGTGTTCCATGAGCTACAAATGGCAGGCACCTTTCTAATTTATTGTCTTCCCACCGCAGCCTCCGCTGTGTTCTTTCTTGTGACATATTTTAGCTTTTGTAACAACTTGTATGACTATTTATATATTAGGAATGGTGTCTCGTAGCTTAATATAACAAAATTTTATTCTACACACTCTCATTTTAATTGTGCCATAGGTTGCCGGGGTGAGATGGGGTATATATCTGATGTACAGTTGGTTGAGTACCCAGGCCCACAGAGGCACAGTTTTTTATACTGCAGTAGATTTATCTAGAACGCTCTAGAACATGCAGCAGTTCCTAGTACAGGCAGCAACAAAATATCTGAGGAGGTTGTCTCCTTCCCCCAACACCTCCACAGTTCTTTCATGTTTTGTTTGGAAATAACATGCCAGCATTACAGCCAACTGACCACACCACTGGACACTGCTTAGCCACAAAGAAACATTACCCTTCATCGTCAAAAGGTCAAGAGGCTAAGATCCTATGAACGACTAGTATCTAACACAAATTCTTAACAATGGGATTTTTTAAAAAATGTAGTTAACATTGAACGGATTCAGTAGTTTGGGGAATGGGACTATAAAACACAGATTATTTACTGCAACTTTTACCACAGTCAGAACACAGAATAGTTCTATGATTTAAAAAAAATTCATTTTATCATGATGTCATCTTGTAGCCCCACCTACCTTTGTGCTAAATGCCTTGCAAGCTCTGATCTGTTTGCTGTCACTACTGCTTCGACTTTTTCAGAGTGACACAAAAGTGTTACCATGAGCTGGAGAGATGGCTCAGCCGTTAAGGCGCTTGTCTGTAAAGCCTACCAACCAGAGTTCTGCTCCCCAGAACCCACTCAAAGCCAGATGCACAGAGTAGCTTATGTATCTAGAATTTGTTGGCAGCAGCAAGAGGTCCCGGTGCACCCATTCTCTCTCTCCCCTGAGCATGGTGGTGCACGCCCTTAATCCCAGCCCTTGGGAGGCTGAGGAAGGTGGATCACTGTGAGGTCTAGTGCAGAATGAGACTAGATAGTTAATTCCAGGTCAGCTTGGGCTACAGCGAGACCATACCCTGAAAAACCAAAATAAATAAATAAGTAAATAAAGTGTCATTACACAGTGTGTAATCTGTCGAAGCTGGCTCCTTTCATTCATCTTAATTTCTTTGGTTGACTCATTCTGCATGAAGAAGTTGTTTTTGCTTTTTCTTCCATTGCATGGACGGGCCAGTCCACTACCATTTGTGACATTTATGGGCCATTTCTGGCTTTTCCAGGGATGATTAGAGCTCTTATAAACATTCATATTCAGAGTTTTTAGTATGGTATAATTTTTCATTTCTCTAGGCTGTAATACCTACAAGTGGGATTGTTGGGTCTCGTGGTAATAGTACCTTTAACTCTACAGGGACCAGCCAAAATGTTTTCTAAAGTGTCTGTACCCATTTTGTATTAGCTCCAAGTCACAACAACAGCAGTAAAACAAAACAACCCACAGACTAGTGACTTAATGAATAGACATTTATTTTCTCACAGTACTGGACGTTGGGAGTCTAAGATCAAGGTTAATTTGATTTGGCCAATTGGGTTTATGTTGAGGGCTCTCTTCCTATTTTCTTGCTATCTTCAGAGATGTCTCTTATTATAGGGACACTGTTTCTGTTGGGTCAGATCACACCTTAATGACCTCACTTAATCTCAATGCCATCCTTACGAAGGCCCAATCACAGAGGGAGTTAGGGCTCTCATGTATGCTTAGGTTTGGGGGAAATGGAGGTACCTTCCAGTTGTTCTGAATTCTTCTCAGCCCTGGTTACTGAAAGATTTATAGAACTCAGGCATTCTAGTGAGAATGGAGTGATTTCTCAACATAGTTGGAACTTGTATTTTTCTAATGGCTGCAGATGTCCAGCAGCTTCCATATGCTTTGCTGCCATCACAACGTTCTCTTTGGGATATTGTTTATTCAAGTATTTATCATTTAAAAATCATTTAAAAAATAATTTGTGGCTGGAGAGATGGCTGAGAAGTTAAGGCGCTTACCTGCAGAACCAAAGGATCACATTTGACTCTTCAGATCCCACGTAAGCCAGATGCACATAGTGACTCAATCCCACAAGATCACACATGCACACAAGGCAGTGCATGCATCTGGAATATGATTATAGTGGCTAGAGGCCCTGATGTTCCAGTTTTCTCTCTCTCACATTAAAAAAAAAAAAAGGCCAATCTGTTTGGCTTGCCTCAAAAATATAATTTGTTTATTTCTTTCAACTGAACTTTTTAGGTTCTAAAAATATATTTTAAATACAAGTACTTTTTCAGATATGCAACTATTTTCTTAAGTCTTTTTATTTAATCAGTAGTAGTAGCATTCATAGAACAAATCAGTAGCATTCATAGAACAAAATGTTTTAATGCTAAGGAGTCACCTAATTTATTAAGAGTTATTCATTTATGCACAATTCTTTTTATGCTGTTATGAAGAACTCTATAGAACACCAAGTCATAAATTTTTTCTTATTTTTTATGATAAAGATATATTTCCTAGATTCTTTTGATGTTTAGAATGATTGTATTATAGAGTATTATAGAGCTTAAAAGAAGGAAAGAAGGCAGAGTCACCAGGTCGATTACCCACCCAGGATCCCTCCTGTTTTACATGTAAAATATATGTATATTTTAATAGGAAGGGAAACACCCTTAGGGAGGAAGGTATCTAGGGATGGAGTCAGTTTTAAGGAAATAGATATTTCAGGAGGGAACTCACTTGGGGGGGGGGGGATAAGGAAAAGCCGTGCTCCCTCTAATTGTCTTAAAGACTTTTCTTATCTTTTTAGCCATGTTAGTTTACTTGGGGACCGGTTAACCCTAAACTGCCTCATTCTGCCCCTGCTGAAGAGGTAACCCTAACTGCCATTATGGAATAGGGCTGATAAATAATCTGGCTTCTCCAAACTGAGTGGAGTCGTCAGGTGGGCCTATCTAGGAGACTCTGAAAGTGCATTGGTATAGTGCAGGAAGAAAGCCTGGATAACACTGTTGAGGAGAAGTAGTGCAGGATTTGGGGGTTCAGGATAGGTCCCCCAGAATTAATGAACCCTAAGTTTTGTGTCTGTCCTACCTTTAATAAAGAACTAATAAAGATGAACCCAAGAAGGATTAATTAAGAATTTTTAAGTTTATTTAGGGGAAAATCACTATGGGGTTTAAGGGAGGAATAACAAATTATGGGGCTTAGGAAACACGCTGTCATGTGGAAATATTGCATAGTTTATAAGGTTCATTTTAAGAAAAACTGACATTTTTAGGGAAAGACAGGAGCAGAGCTGCAAGCATGTAGAAATTAAAATCTAGGAGCTTGTGTAGAGAGACTTAGGAGGAACCTGCATGGCATCTGCTATGTGCTTTTCTGTGTAGGGAAGGTAAGAAAGAGGCTCAAGGAAAACTGAGAGGGTAGGTATCAAAGAAGAGACCAGGAGATTCAGAGGAGGCATGAGAAAAGAAGAGTTACTCTTATGGTTACCCAGAGTTTAAAGAAATTACACAGATAGCAAGCCTAGAATTAGTGAGGGCACCCACGTGGTAGATCTGGAATGTAAGGGAAGTAAGCATGCGGTGGATTTGGAGACTAAAGGAAAAGTTATATATGTAATGAAAGTCAGAAGTTACCCCAAGCTATAAAGCAGAGGCAAGCAGAAGAGCTTCCCCAGACCAAGAACAGTTTCATGCTCCCACTACCCCCCAGGCAGGCTAGGCCAGGGGAAAGCCAGACTCAAGCGTGTCCCTGTGGCCCAAGTGAAGAGGAGAGACTGGCTGGCTGACCAGAGCTAGAAAAACAGCAGAGCTGGGTGGAATGAGGTGGAAAGAAGACAGGAGCCTTTATAGGCAAGGGGAAGGCCCAAGTGGTTGGTAGGTTTGGAGGGCAACCTAGTCCACCTGTCTAGGTAATATGCTAGACTGTGGGCAGCAGGGGCACTGTAGATGAGTCTTGATCAGACAAGCATTTCATTTCTGGGGAGAGCTCCATTCTTGTGCCAGCACAAGGTAGCATGTGGGGTGGCATCTCCTGGTTCTCTGTGGACATTTGATCTCTAACTGAAATTGCCTAAAAGAAACTGGCTTTCTCCTATCCTCCTTCAGAAGAAATTAAAGCAATAAGATTCAGGAAGAAGTGGGCACTGTGTAAATTGGGGCTCAGACAGGTATTTCAAGCTCCTCATTCTCATAGATTGTCAGGCCTAGGCGGTGGGAGGTGTGATGGTTAACTTCTGCTGTCAACTTGATCTGATTAGGAATCCACAGATATTCCTTGGGAGCAGGTCTTTGAGGTTGCTTCCTGGAAGGATTAAATGAAAGAGAGGAAGCCCTTCCTCCAGATTGAGCCCTACTCTCAGAGCGGGCAGCCCGCCTGGTGATGAGCTTTATATAAGGAAGCCCTGAGAAGAAAGAGCCTCTTCCTCCCACTGGGCTTCCACTGCTGCTTGCTGGTGAGTGCCTTATACAAGCATCTATCCTGTTTGGCTCTCCTTCCTGGGCATTGGAACCAAGCTTCCTCAGACTTCCAACACGGACTGAGGAGCAGTGGCTCTTCAGAAAGCCTCCAGGATTCAGTGCTGGATTAGGACTGCTGAGACATCCAGTCACGTGAACTGAGCAGCTACCAGGTTCCTTGACTGTCAGGTCTACAGACTGCTACTGTTGGACAGCTGTTAAGCTCACCCAGTATGCCACCTTTTTTTAAAAAACAAATTTTTTGGTTATTTGTATTTATTTATTTGAGAGCGAGAGACAGAGAGAGAAAGAGGCAGATAGAGAGAGAGAGAGAGAGAGAGAGAATGGGTGCTCCAGGGCCTCCAGCCACTGCAAACGAACTCCAGACGCATGCGTCCCCTTGCGCATCTGGCTAACGTGGGTCCTGCGGAGTCGAGCCTCGAACCGGGGTCCTTAGGTTTCACAGGCAAGCGCTTAACTGCTGAGCCATCTCTCCAGCCCTATACCACCTTTTTAATACAATTACTTTTATCATTTCTGTTCCTCTAGAGAATTCTGACTAATACAGAGGGTGATGGGAGAACCCTGGTAGATGGAGTTAGACCACTGCAGGACCATACTAGTGTGGGCTAACTGTAGACAAGTAAAGTTAAAGCAGAAGCTGGTTGATACAAAAGATCCAAAGATTAACAGAATTACTATTACCAGAAATGATAGATATAATTCTCTTTGCCATGAAGATCTAGAAATCCATTTCTAAAACTATTCACTAAATGGCTTGGTGGTGTCTGACATAGGCTTAAACTGTTCACATAGATCTTGTAAAGTAGATGGCGACATTAGCAGAATTATCAAGAATAAGTGTCCAGCAGCCAACCTTGACGGTGGCACAGTGTCATTTTGAGCCACTGTGAGCACATCTAAAGCCAGGCTGCTCCGTATCATTGCCCCCTGCATAATTTCGACTTCAGAACTAAGTAGGGCTCTTTTGTCCAAAACTGGGTGTTTAAGACCAAATAAGTAGTGAAAATTTAACTATAAATACAGCTTTTTAGTTTTTAAAATATTTTACTTTATTGATTTATTAGAAAAAGAAAGAGAGTGAGAGAGAGAGAAAGAGAAAATAAGTGCACCAGGGCCTCTAGCCACTGCAAACAAACCCAGATGCATGTGCCACCACATACATCTGGCTTACATAGGTCTGGGGAATCAAACCTGAGACCTTGGGCTTTGCATGTAAGTGCCTTAACCACTGAGAAATGTCTCCAGCCCTATAAATATATTGTTAAGGCCAGTTCTATTCAACTCTAATTTTTTTTTAATTTTAGATTTTACATTTAAGTCTGTGATACACTCCATCAGAATTTCTGCATACACTGTTAGATTTAGCTTGATGCCCTTTTTAAGTATCTTATTTATTAACTTATTTATTTATTATTTTCAAGAAAAGAAAACAGAAGAGGAGGGACAGAGAGTGAGAAAGAGAGAAAGATAAATGTGCTCCAGGACCTCTAGACAGGCACAAACATACTCTTGATGCATGTACCGCTTTGTGCATCTGGCTGTACGTGGGTACTGGGCAGTTGTCCTCAGTCACTAGTCATTGCATTGTAGGCAAACACCTCAACCATTGAGCGATCTCTGCAGACCTCAAGGTTCTTGTTTTGATACATGGATTATTATGGATAAATTTTTTTGTCTTCTAAAATGCCCATTTTGAAGCTCAAATTCCCAAGTTCTTAAATTGTGGGTGGTGCCTTCAGGAGGTAATTCACTTTAGGAGAAGTCATGAAAGAGGAGCCCTCTTGATGAGGATGAGTGCTCTTGTGAGAAGAGGAAGAGATCAGAAGTCTCTTCTTCTCCACTTTCTATGTGAGGACACTTCCAGGAAGCAGCCCTCAAGCCAAGAAGTGGGAATCTCGCCAGGATCAGAGCTGCTCACACTTTGGTGTAAGATTTCTCAGTCTCAGGAGCTGTGAAAAATAAATGTCTGCTGTTTAAGATATCCAGTCTATGGCATTTTGTTATAGCAGCTAGACCTGACCAAGACATGGATGTATGCCTTGTCCATCGCTATTTGATGAAAACAGTATTTTTTTTTCCTGTGGAGGACGTGGTCGGCCTTTGATAAACGACACAGCTCTAGTTCTAGCTGTTTTGCTCTGCTCGACTGATTTATGAGCTTACCCCTTGGCCAAACACTCTCACTTGAATTTTGCAGCTGTACAGAAAGTCTAAAAGTCTAAGTACTCCACAGTCAATCTTTTTTTCTAAATTATTTTAATTTTTTTCTTTGCCTGTACATATAAATTTTTAAATTAGTTTTCCTATTTTAGAAAAGGACAGAAAGAAAACCTCTTCTTGCACTTTTGATTTGCCAAAGTGAATGCCCAGTTGTACCAGGTGTGTAGATGAGTGTGGGGAGAATATCTAACTGTGCTGAGTCTTCCCTTTCATGAAAAGTTTCTCTCTATTGCCATTGAATTTATCCTTCTTTGATTTTTTTCATCTTGATTTTTAGTCATCCGCCTACAGGTCCTGATTATACTTTATTAGATTTACACCTAAGTTTTATAAGATGGAAATGTCATATATTTAGAAAAAAAACTTGGTCTTTTCTTCTTCATTGTTACCATAGAATTTGAGCAGATTTTTTTTTTTTTTGCTTTGATCTTATACAATCTTTCTAAAGTCACATGGTAATTCTAGGATTCTTAGATTTCTTAGGAATTTATGTACAATTATCTACAAATTGGGGGACATTTAATTTTTTTCTTTATAAGTTAAACCTATATTTTTTGCATGTGTGTGTGTGTGTGTGTGTGTGCACGCGCGCGTGATATGTGTAGTGTGTTGTGGAGTATACATGAGTGAGTGCCCCTTTTGCACTTGTGCAGAGGCCAGAGGAGACCTTCAGGTATCATATGCTATTGATTTCCCCCTTCTATTTTTTATAAGGAGTCTCTTGCCAAATTCCAAGCTACCATTTTCAGTCAGCCTGGTTGACCAGTAAGCCCTAGCTATTCTCCTATCTCCATTTCCCAAAGAACTGGAGTAACAGAGTAACAGATATGCATGGTGTTTGGGTGTTAGAATTGTTCTAGGGAGTTAAGGTTCAAACTCTGTCTCCGTCCCGCTCAGCTTCTCATACTTGCTGGAAAAGCATTCTTAATTGCATACCACCTTCCCCTGACCCAAATCTACATAAAAAAATATTTGTGGCCATACATCACTACTTTTATCTTTAACTACGCTTTTGATAATTGTATTAGCTTCCTATCGTTGCTATAAGAAATTGTCACAATCTCTGTGGCTTAAAAAACAAATTCACTGGGCTGGAGGGATGGCTTAGCAGTTAAGGCATTGCCAAAGGATCCAGGTACTATTTCCCAGTACACACATTAGCCAGGTGTGTCTGGAGTTCGTTTGCAGTGGCTGGAAGCCCTGGCACACCCATTCTCTCTCTCTCCCCCTCTCTCTCCTTCTCTGTCAAATAATTAAATAAATAAGTAAATAATATTAAAAAAATAAAAATAAACAAATTCATTATCATAGGTTAGACATCTGAAATAGGTCTTATTTGGCTAAATCAGGCTATTGGCAAGGCTGCCTTCTCTTGCAGGCTTTTAGGAGGAGTTGATTTTCTTTTCTAGTTTCTAAGGTTGACAGCATTCATTGACTGATAGCCTCCTCTCATTTTCAAATCTCTGTCTCTCTCTCTTCCCTTCCCCCAATCCCCATCTTGGACCCTGACTTATTTTCTTCCCTATCCACTTGACAAGACGTTTGTGATTATGTTGGCCATGCTGGGATAACAGCACATCTCAGGGTTGGTGTTCAGTGACCTTAGTTCATTATGCGGAGAGCAGGCTTAATTCCAGCTCTCCATATAAGCTAATATCTAACAATTTCTGGGGATTAGGTCATGAATATTTTTGCAGAGTACTCATTCTGCATACCACAATACTACTAAGAGTATACATATCTGTGTCTTGTTCCTGATTTTAGGGGAGAAATATCCAGCCCTCTGCCAAAGGGGTATTTTTAGCTATGTATTTTTCTACATGACTTTTATCAGGTTAAAATTAATTTCTAAAGCTGGACATGGTGGCATACACCTTTAATTGCAGCACTAGGGAGGCAGAGGTAGGAGTATCGCCATGAGTTTGAGGCCACTCTGAGACTACAGGGTGAATTCCTGGTCAGACTGGGCTGGAATGAAACCCTACTTTGAAAAAAAAAGATTTCTATTCATAGCTTTATGAATTTTTTTCAGCACTCATGAAACTCATGGCCTTGTGTATGCTATACAAACAATCTTCTACAGAGCCCTTCTTAAATTTTATTTTGGGACATAGTATCTCTTGAGTGTTCAGGCTACCTTAAACTCATTATGTATCCCAAGAGGGCCTCAAATTTGGAATCCTCTTGCCTCATCCTAGATAGTTGGGGAGATAACCAACCTATATAACTACTCCTACCTTCTGAGAATTTTTATCAAGAATTCATGTTAGATTTTGTCAAGTGGCTTTGGCATCAAGTAACAATTAGTTTCTTTTCTTTTAGTCTCTGAATATTGTGTGCTATTTTGAGTGAATTTACATATAATTCCAGGAATAAAATGGCCTTGTTACATTTCTAGATTTTTTTCCTTCTTATAATGTATAATCATTTAAAAAATTTGGATTAAATTTGATACAGTTTGGTTAGATATATTTTTCAACTCTCTTTGTGAAAGATGCTGGTTTTGGTATCAGATTCATAATGAAATAAAACAAAAAGGTTCCTTTCATTCCTAGTTTTTGAAAGTTATTGTATAGAACTCAATTTAATTTATAATTCATTGGAAAGATTTAAAAGAAAACACCAGTGAAATTATCTGGGTCTCATATTGGCAATTAAAAAAATACACTTCAAACTTGGAATTCAGTTGCCATAGCAAAATAGTGCTCATGTTATTAATTTCTCTTTTTTTTTGCTCACAGGTGGAGGTAAATTATCAATCCTTTCTTGTATGAGTTTTGGATTTTTGTCATCCCTAAGCAATTGGTCTTCCAAATGCCTGTGTATTGTTTTGATGTTTTAATTCCATTATTTTACCTTTAATATTTATAGAGCCTATTACTATCTTCTCTTCTTCTGGTGTTGAAAATCAATGCTTTGTCTCCCTTTCCCTCTCACTTTCTCCTTTTAATTGTTTTAAAATTTATTTGAGAGAACAAGAGAGAAAGAGGTAAAGAGAGAGATGAAGAGAATGGGTGTGCCAGGGACTCCAGCCACTGCAAATGAACTTCAGACATATGTGCCACCTTGTGCATCTGGCTTACATGGGTCCTGGGGAATTGAACCAAGGTCCTTTGGCTTTGTAGGCAAGTGTGTTAGCAGCTAAACCATCTCTCCAGGCCTGTCTTTTTCTTTTTGATTTTTTTAAAAAAAATTTATAATTAACAACTTCCATGATTGCAAACAATATCCCATGGTAATTCCCTCCCTCCCCCCACTTTCCCCTTTGAAATTCCACACTCCATCATATCCCCACCCCTCTCAATCAGTCTTTCTTTTATTTTGATGTCATCATCTTTTGTTCCTATTATGATGGTCTTGTGTAGGTAGTATGAGGCGCTGTGAGGTCATGGATATCCAGGCCACTTTGTATCTGGAGGAGTATGTTGTAAGGAGTCCTACATTTAGCTCTTACATTCTTTCTGCCACCTCTTCTGCAATGGGTTCTGAGCCTTGGAAGGTGTGATAGAGATATTGCAGTGCTGAGCACTCCTCTGTTACTTCTTCTGAGCACCATCATGCCTTCTGAGTCATCCCAAGGTCACTGCTATATGAAAAGAGAAAGTTCTCTAATGAAAAAGTGAGAGTAGCATTAATATATGGGTATGAACATTAAGATAAGTGCTTACTGGGCAGTTTGATGAGCATAGTATATACATTTAGTCAGATAGCAGCAGATATTATAACCCTAGGGCTCATGACTACCCTTGCTGTAGGTTTTCAGTATCAGGGATGTATTCCCTCCCATGAAGTGGGCCTCCAGTCAAATTAGAGAGCAGTTGTTTACCCCTATAACAGACATACCACTATTGCATCTGTTGGCTCATTTGACCAAGTTGGCTAAATCTAAGGATTGCAGTGTCCACTGTTGGGTATCTTCACTGGTGATTTCTCTCTCTCCCATTGAGCTGCATACAGCGTGGCTTTTTTCCAGCTTTCTGTCAGCTGGTCTACATGGAGAAGGTTTCAACTCAGTTCCAGAAGGATTTCTCAGTGAAACCAAGGGCCTCAGCAATGGCCTGTAATGTTTTGGGGGCATCAGGGACCTCATAGTCAACAACTTACTGGAAGGCATCCCATTCCTGGCACTGAAATTTTTCTAATAACAATCTACAGCTCCTGAGTGTTCCATTGTTCAAAACAGTAGGTTTCCATATGATTTATTTATATTCTCTTAGATTTTGATTAGTCCTCCCTCTGTCTTTCCTTTACTCAATCTCTTCCCCTAACCTCACTTAGGCCTTTTCACCCCCATTAATCTATTTTTCTGCTTACATATATACAATATCATCCTATTAAGTCCCCACTCCCTTCCTTTCTATTTTTAACATATCTATTAGATGCTGGTGTATTTTGTTTATCTTTTTAAAGAACTAGTTTTAGTTAAGTGCCTCTGTTGTTGTCATTTTTCAATTGCATTAATTTTTACGCTCAGTTTTATTATGTTTCTTCCTGTTTATATTTTATTTGGCTCTTGTTTTCAAGTTTTCTTTCGTGTGATGATTGCTATTCGTGTGTGCATGTGTGGAAACATGTGTGTAGGTGTGCATGCACATGTGAGTGCAGGCCAGAGGTTGATGCTGGGTGGCTTCCTTAATTGTTCTCCTCTTTCATTTTACCAAGGCAGAGTCTCTCACCTGAGCCCACAGCTCACCAGTTCAGCTAGTCTAACTGGCCAGCTTGCCCAAGGGACCCTTTCTCTCTGCCTGGGAAGCACTGGGGTTATAGGTGGCCATCACACTCCTGGGCACTTAGGTAGGTGCTAGAGATTGAAGCTGTGATTGTCGCATTTGAACTGCTTATGTTGCCATCTCCTTAGCGCCATTTTCAAATCTTTCTTTTTTTTTTAATTGCAGAATCTAAATTATGGCTTTGTAACAATTCTCATTTTTATTACAAGCACATAATGCTTGAAGTCTTCCTTCAGCCGCATCTCACATATTACAATGTGTGGTATTTCAGTTTTGTTCACATCAAAGTATGTTCTAATTTCTCTTAAATTGTCCTCTTTGATCCATTGCTAAGTATGCTGCATAACCCCTAAGGGCAGAGCAACCAGATATCTTTCTATTATTTACATTTAATTTTGTTATATTCAGAGATTATATTTTGTATGAAATAAATTCTTTAAACTTTTTCATGTTTCATGACTATAATATGTTTTTAATTTATTTATTTTTATTTTTTGGAGCCCTTGATCAGAAGATTTTGACCTTGAGTAGGGATGACAAAAATCCAAAAAATATTTTATTTATTTTATTTGAAGGTGGCAAAAGAGGAAGTGGCAGATATATAGAGAGAATGGTTGTGCCAGGGCCTCCAGCCACTGCAAATGAACTCCATATGCATGCTCTACCATGTGAATCTAGCTTATGTAGGTACTGAGGAATCAAACCTGAGGCCTTAGGCTTTACAAGCAAGTGCTTTAACCATTAAGCTGTCTCTCCAACCCCTGTGATATGGTTTAATATGCACATTGGAAAGTAATGTGTATTATAGTCATGGTTGATGAGACATTCTAGAAAGGTCAGTTAGGCACTGTTGTTTGAGAGTGCTTTTCAATGTTTCTATAACCATTCTGACTATAACTCTTTGCTTTCTATTTTACTGGTTGCTTCCTGTGATTAGTAACGTCAACATGTGTCTTTTTCTAGGACATTGCACTGTTAGTTTGGTCATGGTTGGTCGTGTATCAGGAAGCTTCAAAGTTTACTGGTCGATGTTTGTATTCTTATTTAGAGCACAAGGCATGTAGTGGTGAGCTCAGAAATACATGTGTCACTTTAAAGGACAAGCTTTGAACACCCTCCTCTCCAGGACCCTCTCAACACCTGGTTATCTAAGGTCTCTATTTTACCTTTTAGGGACAAATGTCTGAATCTCTTCAATTTGCCACATACTTACTGCAAATGTATCCACAGATCTGGAGTCGGGTGATGGGAGGAAAAAGAGTAAAATGCAATGGATTGTCCAAACATGGCTTCCAGACCACTGAGAAGGAAGGATTCTTTGGGCAGGGCAGGCAACCTCAGCCCCTGGGGCTACCCTGTTTCACTGTCTGAAGGCTGAAGCATGAAAGAATGAACACAACACAACATAACAAAGCAACCCAGGCATCTTCTTCATCCCAAGTCCCCTTGCTTGCTTCACACACCAGATCACTGGATACCTCTTAAAATTCTCTCTGTCCACAGCTGGCTCCCTTTGATTCAAGCCTCTGTGGTAGCAAAGGCAAGGGAACAAAGAAATTCATTACGGGGTGGAGGGAACTTTGAATTCTTGTGTCATTTTCCAACACTGCCTACTACTATCCACTTTTTGGAGTTCTAAGCTGCTCTGTGAGTTCTGTAAAATATTTATATTTGCATTCAGAGGCAGACACGGCATGGAGTTCCACTCAGTCTTTCCTGGAGCCCACAGCATAGCAGCTGGAGTGACGTACCGGGGAAAATAAACGTCAGGAAGAAAGATGTGGGTCTGTTCTTGGTTGAATTTCAAAGGAACAAAGGCAAAAGAAATCGTCCCAGTAGACTTTCCAAACCTTTTGAAGCCCAGATGATTGTGTCATGAGTCCCATATACTGGGCATGGAGATGCAGGATTTGGCATTTGCCCTTCAGTGTTTTGGTCTCATTTTGGCCCACTATTTCCTTGCTATGCTGCCATTCCTCTCTCTTGTATGGGAAATGTTTACTCTGTGCAGTTACAAGTTGGAAGTATATAATTTTACTTTTGATTTTACAGGGGAACATAATCTCAGAAAAGGTGTTAGAATGTGATCTTTTGAGCAGTGCTGGGACTGTTGAAGACTTTGGAGAGTTTTGAAATCAGACTAAATAAATTTTTTATCATGAGATGGGCACAAGGCCAGGGACAGAATGTTGTCATTTAAACCTAAAATTTCTTCGACAGTGTTATGTGTTTGAACACTTGGACCAAGCTGATGGCACATCTTGGGAACTTTTGTAGACGCTAGAGGAAGTAGAACCTTGCTGGAGGAAGTGGGCCATTGGGGGTGGGGGCCTTAATATTGCATAGCTTATCTTCACTTCCTGTTCATTTCTGTTTACTGATTCTGGCTGCAGTATGTTAGCTGCCATACTGTGTGGGTTTATTTTTATTTACAGATACGGCATTGTTGTTTTTGAGTTTATAGTTTCTAAAAATTTATTAATGACATTCTTAGACATTCCCAGTTAATCCATTTGTCTGTCATCTCGTGATCGCTAGAGACCTCTCACAACTTCAATTTTGGAAAATAATTCTTTAAGCTCCTATCAAACTAGCATCTTCCTCCTTTTTTCTCTTTTTTCTTTATTAGTTAGTTTTGTATTTAGCAAATACAGTCAGTTTGGTACCATTATTAGGCTCATTCGTGACCTACCCCCTCCCCTTGGCCCCTCCTTGTTGAGGTACATGGGTCATGCATTGTGGAGTTAGCCCACAGTTGTGTGTAAGATAAATGTCTCTGCATATCATGACCCAACATGTGGCTCTGATATTCTTTCCGCCCTCTCTTCCACAAAATTTCCCTGAGCCATGTTGGGTTCATTTTTTCAGTGATGAGGTGTTGGGGACCTCTGAGGCTCTGGCTCTCTGATTTGGTAGGAGTTGATTTTTCTTTGTGTTGATCTCCTTCCCCCTTGTGCTGGTATCTGGTTCATCAGAAAACAGCACCCTTGCTTGTTTCTCCAATTTTTCTTAGTTTCATCCGGGGCCCTTTGGAGGTATGATGGGGTGGCTCTCTCCTTAGGATCTACATCTATCTGAAAAAGAGAAGCAGATTCTCCAACAGAGAGTAAGTTAGCACCAATCTTCCTCCTTTCTTCTATGTCTTGCTTATTGCTAGCTCCATAATATGTAATCAGAATTTTGTCATATCAACTAGTTGGTAATTTGGAAACTACAAAGTTATCATTCAGACAAAGGGCCAACCTACCATTAATTATCTGAGTACAATGTGTAAGGTCCATTCCTTATGTCCTTTTCCTTCCACTATCTGGAAGGTATTGTGAAGCAAGCTCACAGGGACCTACTTAACAACTTGTCTGAGTCGGGTAAGACATAACACACTCATGCAGCAGGCTGCATGAAGCAGATATGTTACACTTAGGAAGGAAACAAGGGACAAAAGAAGTCTGTGTGAGCCAGTTTCCTAAGTCTCCTAAAAGCTCCTGAGCAGGTGAAGTCTTGAAGGCACATGTTCCATGTGCAAGGCAGATGAGGGAATCTCAAAAAAAGCAGCCTGCCTGGGTCATATTCCTCAGGGGCTACATGAATCCCTGGTCTAAGCTTGGGGGACATCCTGCTTAGTGGAGAGGGGAACAAAATCTAGGCTATTCCAGGAAGTCGCTTCCTAACTCAAGATGTTATATTCCTTAGGGCAACTGGAACAGAACCAGGCATTTCCTGTCTCGGGATATTGCACTCTGAATGTATTCTCTAGTTATGGTTGATAAAAACCACGTCAGAAAGATACGAGGCCTGAGCCCACCTGAAGCCTGCTGGAGAGCTATGATTTCAGTACCATTCCCATTATTGAACAGATACAGCACACTTTGTCCAAGATTGTAGTGCTAATTCCAAATCTATAATTGCTCCCAATGTCTCACATTCCCATCCACTCCTTCCATCCATCTATGAGGAGACAGAATTGTATAATTTAGGCTTAGGAATACTGTAAGAAGTTAGGACCCGTTGGCGTAGATGGGACGGAAAGGCTAAAGTTTTGTTCTATATTATCCCTTTGTATAAGTAGAATGTAGAAAAAGAATTATTGTGCCTGCCTTTTCTTCCTTCTCCTTTTGTCCCTTCCTTCTCTCCTTCCTTCATTTCACCATTTTTGTTTCTGGCTCTGCATTCTGGGACTTCTTTAAATGTTGCGCTAATTTTGCTTTCCTCTATTTTTTTCAGGTTAACAGAAGGAAGGAAGGAAGGAAGGAAGGAAGTGAGTAGCTCCTTATTAAAAACTCACGGGATTTTTTTTTTATGCTGGGCCAGTGGCAATTATAAAAGGTTAACCCGGGGGAAGCTGCCCTCCCTCCCCATGGTTGGCACCCAGCAGCATAGGCTAAAGGCATCACAGTTAAGATGTCATATTCCTCTGGCTGGCTGTGCTCTTCTACCTATTTATAACCCTGGCCCCACTGTTTGCATTGCAAGGTCTCTGTATCTGAGGCTTTGGGAAGGGATCTTCAGTGGCCTTTGTAAACTAAAGTTTCAAGAGAGGAAAAAAAAAACGCTGGTAGCAAGCAGATTCTTCGAAACTGGATAACTGAATAGAACGTTGTTATTGTGGAGAGCTTCAGTGTGGCAGATCCAGAGACAAGTTATTTTGGTAGCTGGGGATTCGGACCCATTAGGCTTTTCAGCAAGTGCATCTTAACTGCTGAGCTATCTCTCCAGCCCTTAATATCCTTTTGACCACTAGGTAAAACCTTTTAAATGCATTCTTAGTGGACCAAAATCCAAAAGCTTAAATTGCCATCAGATAGCATCTGAAACCTATAGCTGGGTTTTCCTCACTTTGCTCTAACCCTCCTACCTGTGGTGCCCACCAATGTGTCTGGTGAAAGCCTTGATTTATGGTTTTCTTTTGTAACTAATAAAGTTTCGTGTAACTGCTTCCATAGTGGGACATGCTACGTGGGGCAACCTGAATCTGTTTTCCTGGGCAGTCAGCATTCCTATTTGGCAAAGAATCAACTATCTCTTATTCCCTGGGAGGTGAGAGCTGTGTGTTGTGTCAACACCCTTTCATGGGAGGAAGAACAGCAAACAGTAAAACTTCCTTACGGACTCAATTTTATTACTTGTCCATTCCTCACCCTTTTGTTCTGTTTCAGAGTCCTAAGTAAATAAATAATCAAACTACTTGAGCCACTTGTTTGAGGTTCCCTCAACAATGAAATGACCTCATATTTAAAAAAATATATTTTATTTATTCATTTACTTATTTATTTATTTGAGAGACAGAAAGAGGACAAAGCAGAGAGAATGAGAATGGGCAGACCAGGGCCTCCAGCCACTGCAAATGAACTCCAGACACATGCACCCCGTGTGCATCTGGCTTATATGGGTCCTGGGGCATCGAACCGGGGTCCTTAGGCTTCACAGGCAAACACCTTAACGGCTAACCCACTTCCCCAGCTCGATCTCACATTTTACGTATCTGTTAATTCTGGACCTGTATGCTCTTCACTGGGGAAACTGGATGATAAGGAGTCAGTATGTTCTCTGGTTTTAGACTCTTATATCATCACAGTGAGTGACTAAAGATTCAGTCCTCTCATTTCTTGGCTTGTTGCTTTAGTTGGCTAGAGACCTTCCAGCTTCTTACATTCTTGTCCTCCATGCTCGATTGCAATCCAGACAAAAGGAAGGCCACCAGAAGCCAAATCTAATCTGGATGCTGTGGGTACATGGAATTCCTGTGAGGTAAGTTTGTATGTCAGCGTTTGGAAGGGAAAACAAAAATTCATCCCAGCAAAGAATTTTTCCAGTTTTCTGTCTCTCAGACTCCACTGTAGCTCTCCTAGATTCTAACACTCTTTGGCCCATTTCCCTTAGAACAGAATGGCTTTCTGTTGACTCGTGGTACATGCATACCACATCACAAAGCAGGTGAGTTTTTATTTCATAGGAGCACACAAACGATATAAAGACTAATAAGAGGGCTGGAGAGATGGCTTAGTGGTTAAGCGCTTGCCTGTGAAGCCTAAGGACCCCAGTTCGAGGCTCGACTCCCCAGGACCCATGTTAGCCAGATGCACAAGGGGGCGCACTCGTCTGGAGTTCGTTTGCAGTGGCTGGAGGCCCTGGCCCGCCCATTCTCTCTCTCTGTCTCTGTCTCTTTCTCTGTCTGTCGCTCTCAAATAAATAAATAAAAATAACAAAAAAAAAAATCACTCTTGTAGATTAAGCTTTAAAAAAAAAGACTCCTAAGAGGTGAACTTCCTACACAACCCATGCTTATGTGTGAGATGGGCACTAGATTGACTGAGTAATAATGGATACTCTGACAATGATAATGGAAAGCTCAGTAACGGATCCTGAGATGAGAGAACACGGTAGTATGTGCTTGGTGATTGCAGACTCTGGAAGGGGAAGGAAAGAAGGAAGGGAACAGCAGGCAGTGAGCAAGGGAGGAAAAGCACAGGAAATAGACAAAGCCACAGAATAACTTCTGTTCTTACCTCTAAACCAAAAAAAAAAAAAAATCAATTCTCTGTCTCCCGATTGATGTTCCTGAAGCTTAATAGCTGCAGTAGAACAAGACGGGGAATGAGAGCGTGTTCCCAGCACTACCCTGCTGACTCCCACCAAGTCTAGGTGGAACGAAATGAAAAATCAAAGTATGGATGTGTCTCTTTTCTATGGGAAGCCAAAAGGGATTTTTCCCTCTTTTATTTCTCCACCAGGAAAGATCTTGCCGTTTGGGAAAGCAAACGTGGCATCTGTGTCCATATTGTTCCTGTAACACCTACTGAATATACTGTTGACCAACATTATCCCGGATATGCCATTGTCTTGCTAACAACAACATAGTAATTGGCATTAATGCTTAAAAAAATCAAAGCCTTTCAAAAATGATAGGCTTGATTGAGGACCGCTGACAAAGCTCTCATTAAATCAGCCAGCGAGGACTGTGAAGTACAAATGCACAGATTCCTTTATTCATCACTGTCCCCACCTCAGGGAGCCTCATTGCAAATGCACATGACAGATAAGGTAAGAAATGCCGCTGCCCAAATAGAGCATAGAAAAAGAGACCAAGATATGATTTACCATACAGGAAAAATTAAATAATCATCACCTGCATTATGCATTATATATAATCTGCAATGTTCTATATTTAAAAACCTTTGGAGGGACAACTACAAGTTGCACTAGACGTCTGAAGATTCGGAGTTAAAGTTGAGGGGATTCCTCTCCATTACCTGCAGCTAACAAAAGCCCATTGGGTTACTCTAGGCAAAGAATATTCAAATGCTCTCACTTAGGAAATGAAAGTAGGGGAAAGAGTTCTGCCTGCACTGACTGCCACCATCGTCGTCTCTGCTCCTAACTCCGTTCATTTCAGACACATCCTCGTACCTGCTCCCACACCCATTCAATTACCCAGAATGAGAACAGACTGCATGGAAATCTCTGCAGAGAAGAAGCCATAAGTAACAGACAAACATAAGTCAGGACAAAGGCCTAAAAAAATATAAAAGAGATGGAAAAGAGACAGGAGGGAGATGTATAGAAAAAAGGCCAAGGCTGCACATAGACAAGAGGGCAGAACAGAATCTAGAGTTCGGATCCAGTAAAACACGTGCATGGGATCTAAGTGGGCCTTTTATTGTTACGACATAAAATTGCATTTAAGATTTTCATTCAGTGAAGTATAAGCATGGAAGGAGCAAAAGGCACTTTTATCTAGAAGACTGTCTTAGAGATGAATGGCTGAGAAAAGTGAGTCAAAAGCATCAATCAGTTTGCCCCTTCCAGGTATAATAAGGTTTAAGTCATGGCAAGCTAATTTGAAGCTAATATTTAGAAGTGAGGGGAATCCTCGGGAACCCGAGTCCTGTTATCCCAGTCAGTGAATGTCTTAGAATAAATGATGATCAAACGTTTTGAAAGATGTGACGGCATGGGATTCAAGAAAGGAATTAGGTCTGAAAGGAGCTATTTACAAACATTCCTTGTTAGCAAAGCCAACCTGTTTGACACCCAGATAAATGTTTCCTGGGGAGTTTTGTGACACATCTGCCTCGTTGGTGACAATGGCGTGGGTGGTGAAAGCACACAATGACCTCACAGTGAGGATGAAGAAAAATCTCTTCCATCCATGACAGCCCAAGCGCGGCAGCCGAGGCAGGTGGTGAGGTGGAGCGAATTCACTTTGTTGTGTGTGTCTACCGCTAGAACATTCGGCTTGTCCTGATTGTTTTCTTGACAGGTATACAAACCCGAGATTACTTTCCCTGGTATTGCTATTGCAACAAGTCTTTCTTGATTGACCTCTTGTGATTCAGGGTAACCTAGGGATTCCCAGACCAGGCAGTGGTTGCAAAAATACGAAACAGAAGTCCAATCAACTCATAGAACAGAGAAAGCTTGGGTTGTGCTCAAAGTACCTCACAATTTAAAATAAACCAACATGAAAGGGAAAATCATCAGTGTTTCAGACTATAAATAATGCAGTGATCTTCCAGGTTAAAAAAAAAAAAGCCATTTTTTTCCACTTAAAACCAGGATTGTTATTGCACTATAGAAAAAGCATGAAGCCTGGAAAGCTGGAAATCTTAGTTTTGAATTGTCCCTGAAATTTATGTCACTACTTCTCTGGGGGCAGAATAGTTCATTTTGGCAGGGAACTTGAAATCACTAATTTTTTATGTTTTTATTGAACCTGTGATATAGAAATGTTCTTTAAAAGTACTCTCTTATTTATTAATGCTTCAGGTTAGCACACAAACGAATGGATTTCATCACGGGACACATGTCTCATTCTTTCCTTTCTCCTGCTCCATGATCCCACAGAGACAACTGATACCGCATTGACAGGGACACTCAGGGTATTGGGGGAGTTGGAGAGAGGACATAAGAGGATAACACAAGCCAACTTGTAATATGTTCCTATATTTAAGATTTTTCCCCCAAGCAATGTCCATTCTTATTTATATGACTCTGCACTTGTAAATAAATACCCCGTTTAGTCATTTGGGTTTTTGTTTGTTTGTTTGTTTTTGAGGTCGAGTCTCACTCTAGTGCAGGTTGTCGTGGAATTGACTGTGTAGTCTCAGGCTGGCCTCGAACTCACTGTGATCCTCCTACCTCTGCCTTCCCAGTGCTGGGATTAGAGGCGTGCGCCACACCACAGCCCAGCTGCCCATGTAGTTCTTTATGTGAGGATGACTCTTGGCTTTCAGAACTTGTTCTCAAACCATTTGGTTGACAAAGCTTTCAGCAGACACACTCTCAAACATTGAAAATTCATCCTTGCTCAGGCTCAGATACTTGAATATTATGAGTGATGGGGAAATAGCATACGCTGTAAAGAAGCCTCGATTAAGTACAGGGAGCTGGTAGAGCATGAATGCCTGGGGTGTATTTGGAGTACTTGGTGAATCCACAGCCCAGAGCATTGTAACCTCACAGCCTAGGAGCAACTGCAGGGAAGAGAATGCCCTAGGGTTTAGCAGTCAAGGGCAGGACTGCCTATGATAAAAATACACCATCCTTCAAACAGCAAGAAGGCCCCAAAGCATAGTCGCAAACCACAGATGTCAGGTAAATGCTCGCATTCTTTATCTTTTTATTTATGTTGTTTTTTTTTAAAGAGAAAGCAAGAGAGAGAGAGAGAGAGAGAGAGGTTGAGAGAGAGGAGAGGTAGAGAATTAGCATGGGCCAGGGCCTCAGCCACTGCAGTGGAACTCCAGATCCTTGTACCACCCAGTGAGCATGTGCGACCTTGCTCCTGCCTACCTTTGTGCACCTGGCTTAAGTGGAATCTGGATGGTAGAACATGGGTCCTTAGGCTTTGCACGCATGCGCCTTAACCCCTAAGCCATCTCTCCAGCCCAATGCTCACATTCTTAACAGTATGACATGGTGTTAAATTCAGATGTTGTATATGTACTTGTTTCAGTATCCAGATAGAGAAATCTCCAGTGTATTACCTTTGTTTTGAAGAGAAACTAGCTGTATGTGTGTAGGAGTCACAAACATTACCTCAGTTAACACTGGCATTTACAAAACAGATTTAGGACTACATAGAAACATGAGACATGTCCATGCCTAATAAAATGGACTCGGTTAACCAGGTGTTAAATTATGAAGTCAACTTACAAATTATTGTTTGTTTTGTTTTCTTGTTGTAGGTTCAAAGGAAAGTTGATAACTTGAAATTTCAGTGGACCACAGAGATGCCTATCAGTGATTTTATGTCATGCATGCATTTTCTTTCTTTCTTTCTTTCTTTTTTGACCATGCTACAGTGCCCTCCACAGGGAATCAAGACCCTTGTGGTTTTTCTGGTCATCTGCTCTTTTCATTGAGATACTAATAACATGAAGTGGCAAGCCCTAGATCGTGTTTACAATCTCTTGCTCCTGTTTGGAACCTAAGACTGGTTGGCATGTGAAGACTTTAGACTAATCTGCTTTGTATGAGAAACTCTGTGGTGTAGAGATAAGCCACGGAAGTTTAAGATTTACCAGAACAATAAGATGCCAGTTTCCAGACATGGAAGCAAGGCTATCTTCAATCACCTAGCTCCAGCTGAGCTGGCCTTAGCACGAGACTACTTCTTAGTATTAGAGGCTGACTAGAAAATTATTATAGATGCCTGGAGGAAAAAAAGGGTTAGTAATTACAGAAAATAAACATACAAACAAAAAGCTGTTTTATGTCTATCATGAGTTCAAACCTTTCATTGCACTCATGATATTTAAGTAGGTGGAAGTTAAAGTCCTAATGAGTGACAAGATGGAATGGCTCTTCCTTCATGAAATGAAGTGGATCAGGGAAATTTTCCAGCTCACATAATTCACTATGCAGCAAGTATTAACTAAGCTTTTATTTGGAGAAATCTCTTATTTATTTATTTATTTATTTAGTTAGTTAGTTAGTTATTTGAGAGTGACACACAGAGAAAGAGGCACATAGGGAGAGAGAGAGAGAGAATGGGCACGCCAGGGCCTCCAGCCACTGCAAATGAACTCCAGATGCATGCGCCCCCTTGTGCATCTGGCTAATGTGGGTCCTGGGGAATTGAGCCTCGAACCAGGGTCCTTAGGCTTCACAGGCAAGTGCTTAACTGCTAAGCCATCTCTCCAGCCCAAGAAATCTCTTTATAGATTCTAAACTTTTTCATATTTTAAAATAAAAGTGCATCACTTTTAGCCAGGCATGGTGGTGCACACTGTTATTCCCAGAACTCAGGAGGCAGAAGTAGGAGGATCACCATGAGTTCGAGGCCACCCTGAGGCTACATAGTGAAATCCAGGTCAGCCTGAGCTAGAGTGAGACCTTACCTCAAAAAACCAAAGGGAAAAATGAAAGTCCATAATTTTGCATTATTTAGAAGAGGAGGTATTATGGTGAAATGAAATAATTATTCACTGGAATCAAAAAAATAAGTGGAGTGCTGGGCAGATGGATCAGATCAGCAGGTAAGAGCACTTGCCACATATGCATTAGGGCCTAAGAGGGCTGATTCACCATGAGTTTGATTCCTCACTCATCAATAAATACTTGGGTATGGCCATGCATGCCTGTAACTCCAGTCATATAGGGAGAAGGGACCAGAAAATCAGTGGGGCTTGCTGGTCAGACAATATGACTGAACACAGCAGCTCCAGGCTCAGTGAATGACTCCATCTCACGGAAACACACAGGAAGCGATTGAGGAGGATGTCTGACATTGTCATCTGGCCTCCACATGCATGAGGTGTAGGACATGTATGTGGACCATGAGTACCTGCCCCCCCCACATGAATACAGCTCATATATCACACATAAATGCATACAACACACATCAAACACACCCATGAATATATGTCAGGCACACACATGCATACACCATATATCACACACATAAACCACACATCACACACATACACACACACACACATTCACATATACATGCATATACCACACATCACACATACACATATAGACACACATAAAATAAATATGGAACTTTGAAGAAAGAAATTACTGCATCAGCAAACCAATGCACTTACCCACTCTGAACATAAACCTTTATGGTATTTTAGGAGTTTGTGTCTCCATTTTTAGTCTACTTCTCTTCAGGTTGGTATATAAGAACAGTCCTTTTACCGTTTTGGTAATGATGAAATACAAAAGCCCACTT
Organism: Dipus sagitta; assembly: GCA_036346955.1. Lineage (NCBI taxonomy): Eukaryota > Metazoa > Chordata > Mammalia > Rodentia > Dipodidae > Dipus > Dipus sagitta. The sequence goes on along the minus strand of CM070772.1, from coordinate 35,704,233 downwards.
TAAAGATAATTATTTGCTTTATTCAGCTATAACAGATTTTCTTTTTACTTTGTAACACTGTGTCAACAACATATTTTAATTGCCTCCTTCAATGGACAGTAGTGATTTGACAAAGTAAATATGAAAAGAAAATTATTAAAATGTCCCAATTCTGAACAGCACTAAATGACCACAACAGAGAGACAGAATAATGTGACACGAGCAAGCTCTTTTCCCTGACTTGCATGTGCATTCAGATGTATTCTCATCAAAATAAAGACATTTATCATTGTTACATTAATTATGATAAATATAACTTTTAGAGAAAAACCTCTATGGCTTTATAGATCAGAATTTTGTTTCTCACAGAAATTTCAGCTAGCTCTAACCTTTCAAGCTATGGTATTTCTAGAATATCTCCTTTTTTTCTGCCTTCCATTGCAAATCAACCAGTTTTTCATGAGTTTATAGTTTTCTTATAATGCTCTGCTAAACGATTAAGGTAACTGGGAGTCATGCAATACATTTTTCTGACTTTTCCTACCACTCACTACTCCTTCATTTCAGACTCAGTTTGCTTGGGGCCTGCCTTCTATTTCATCCTAAGTTTACATGACAAGTTTACTGTATGTTTTTATTCTTCCTATTGTGTGTGTGCATGCATGTGTGTGTGTGTGTGAGAGAGAGAGAGAGAGAGAGAGAGAGAGAGAGAGAGAGAGAGAGAGCGAGCATGGGTGCATATACATCTATCAGAGAACAGGTTGGCGGGGTTGTTCCTTATCTCTCCACCTCAATTGAGGCAAGGTTTCTCTCTCTGGGTCTCACTCTGCTGTTGTGATCTTGGTGAACTGTAGTTGTTCTTTGTTGTGAATGCCACTGAGAGATTCCAGAACATTCTCCTGTCTCTACCTTCCATTTGTCTTGCACTTCACTGGGGTTACAGAAACCTGCTACAGCTTTTGACTATTTATATGGAATCTGAGGAGGATCAAACTTGTGTACTCTGTTGCTTGAGCAGTGAGTGTTTTATCCACTGAGCCATCCACCTACCTCTTGATTTATGTTTCATTTGAAAAGATATTTATAGCTGGGATGAAGAGATCACTGAGTGGTTAAAGATTGCTCAGTGGTTAAAGACTATTGCTTGAAAAGATGCTTATCTTTGTCTGTAATCTTTAAAGATTTACTTGATTCCTCTTTGCCAATTTCAGTGTCTTTCTGAACATACTTTCTCTGATCCTCTTCAGCATTTCAAAGATGCTGTTGCTATTGTTTTGTCCTCTGGCCTCTACTGTTGCTGATGAAAAATATGAGTTTTTTTTTTTAAGGTTTTAAAGGTAGGGTTTCACTCTAGTCCAGGCTGACCTGAAATTCACTATGGAGTCTCAGGTTGTCCTTGAACTCATGGTGATCCTCCTACCACTGCCTCCCAAGTGCTGGGATTAAGGGTATATGCTACCATGCCTAGCCAAAAAAATATGAGGACATTTGAATTGCTGCTCCCTTATATGAAATGTGTCAGTATTTCTGTTGGATGCTTTCAAGACTTCTCTCTTTTATAAAAAGAAAACATAACATTTCATTTATTCATTTGAAAGAGGGAGAGGCAGTTATATATGTGGAGAAAGAGAGAGAGAGAGAGAGAATGGTCATGCCAGGGCCTCTAGCCACTGCATATGAACTCCATATGCATTCACCACCTTGTGTATCTGGCTTATGTGGGTCTTGGGGAATTGAGTCTGGGTCCTTAGACTTCACAGGCAAGTGCCTTAACTACTGAACTATCCCTCCAGCCAAAGATTTCTTTGCATGCTGGGTTAGCAGTTAATCATAGAAGCATAAGTTTTATCATATAGACAGAATTTGAGGTCTACCTCCAAGGGTCTTCCCCTTCCATGGCTCCTCTTTTCTTTGCAGTAGTGTGGTTGTTGAAATGTATCCCCTGATTTTCATCCTGGAAAGACTGTAGGTTTCCTACCAGTTTCAGGGATTGTGTGTATTGCTCATTTAAGACTTTTCTTGAATTAAAGAGACATAAAAGTAAACAATTTTTAAAAAGAACTTTCTGGGGTCATTCTTTTCTAAGTTTTGAATTTATTCATAATTTCTCACCATTTGTTATTCTCTAATACACTCAGGTAGTTGCCTAGGCTTTCTCATCATTATCTGATTCAGAAGTTGATCTGGCTTGGCCATTATGGGCTGTCAAATGCTTACATGCATAAGACGGACTCCTAGTTTACAAACAACTCCATATAAATTTCCCACCAACACTGTGGAACAAATCCAGTGGAATATTTGTGACTTTTACTATGGAAGTATCTCACTGCAGGATACACATTTCTGTATTAACTGAGATAAAACCAGTTTCTGGTAGGCAGTCTCCTCACTTTGGCATCTTATCACTATCAAAATCTTTTCATTTTCCACAGCCTATGTGGTTATTTCTATTGACTTCTGCTGAAGTAATAAATCAGGGCTGAGGGCCCTTCCTTCATATGTATCTATCACATGGAACATGGTCTCTGGAGGGTTAAGTCCATTCCTGTCCAAGCCAGGTAGAGAGGCATGGAAGGTTCCTGAAAGGACTGACTATGCATGGAAGATTCCGGTAAGTGCTGACACCATCGGACCACATGCCTGTGCTTCAGCCTCGGTTTAGCAGTAAAATGTAACTGTAAGGAAAAAGGTACAATTCATTCTTTGTGTGTTACCATGAAGCAAAGGGAACAGTGCTGTGAACAGAAGCCAATCTTCAAAAAGACAGAAGATTAAGACGTTGGTATTAAGATGCTTGCTTGTGTGTTTAGCTTGTCAGTTGGGCTAATTCAACTATGCTTCCTTCCACCTACCCTTCGCTGTTGTGTCTAGCGCAGGGTGAGCTCAGGAGGACCCTCTGTGAAGTAAAGACTGGACTATTTCTGAGACAGTTCTCTGAACTGTATGAACCTCCACAGACATTCAGTGAGGCTGAGCCTCACTATTGTGAATTCTACTTCTTGAAGAAGATAGAAAGAGGAAAGTTTTTATGAGAAATACAAAATATGTGGCTTTGGGTACATGCACAGTTTGGGGAGATAAGTTAGTGTTGCAATTATCAAATGTCCTATAAGGAGGAAAATGAGCATCTTGGGAAGGAGAGAAAGAGACAGAGAGAGAGAGGGAGAGAGAGAGAGAGAGAAAGAGAGAGGAATTTCAAGCCTTCTTGACACCACAACACCACAGATAAACTCCAGACACGTTCGCCACTTTGTGTATCTGGCTTACGTGAGCACTGGGAAATCAAACCCAGGTCGTGAGACCCTACAAGCGAAGGCCTTCATCCACTGAGCCATTTCTCCTGACCCAGAGCTTAGAGTTTTCATATGAATACATAGTGCATAGTGTTAGCAGTTTAAGTCATTCCTACAAGGTCATGAGGGTTACTTTTGGAGCAGGATCTGAGTTTCTGAAGTTCCCGTTCCTTGAAACTATGTTAAAAATTACAAAATGGGGAAAGAGACTCAGCTACCTGACAAAATGAAAATGTGGTATTCATTATAACAAGTAAAACATCATGTAAAATGATATTGAGTATGTTTTATATTGATTAAAATTGTGATGGTAAAGAAGAAACTAAGACTTTTTCCCCTCTTTTGTAATTTGTAAAATGGAAAACCCTTCTGTTCAAGTTGAATTTTATCTTTACCTATAATACATTATAATTAAAAAAGATTAGATATGTTCATAATTCTAACCCCTTATTTTTATGTGATGTAGAAAAATCTATATGAATTTCTAGTTTGAATGTTACCTATATAAGAAATAAAACATGAGCTCTCATGCACCACTCTCTAGCTATTACCAACAGTAATTGATACAGTTATTGAGGGCTAACATGTGTCTTAGAAATTGTGGAAGCTTGACAAAACAACGGCTGCTGCTATTCGAGAAGGTCAGCGTCGGGTGGGGCATGGTGCTTCAGACCTGGCATCCCAGCACAGGTGAGGCTGAGACATGAGGATTGAAAGTTCAATACAGCCTGGGCTACACAGCAAGATCCTGTGTAGAAAATAAACAAAATTTATACTTGGAAGGAGAAATAAGAGATAGAGGCACAAAATATTGCAAAATCAGTGACTAATCTACTTACACAGGGTTATAGCAAGCACTACAGGAATTCTGTGACTGATGCAAACTAGATACAATGTTCACAGAGTTTGTGTCCCTTCAAAATTAATAGGATGAAATTTATACTCCAAAGGTGATGGCATTAGGAGATGGGATCCTTTGTGAAGTAATTAAGTCATAAAGTCAGAGACCAAATGAATGAGATTAGTGCCCTTATAAAGAAGAGAGAGGGCTGGAGAGATGGCTTAGCGGTTAAGCGCTTGCCTGTGAAGCTTAAGGACCCCGGTTCGAGGATCAATTCCCCAGGACCCACGTTAGCCAGATACATAAGGGGGCGCACGCGTCTGGAGTTCGTTTGCAGTGGCTGGAGGCCCTGGCGTGCCCATTCTATCTCTCTCTCTCTGCCTCTTTCTCTCTCTGTCACTCCCAAGTACATAAATAAAAATGGACAACAACAAAAGAGAGAGAGAGAGACTTCTCAGTCTCCAGTTCTGTGAGAAATAAAATTCCTTCATTTATAAGTTACCAAGTTTATAATGTTTTGTTACAGTATCCCAAAGAGACTGAGACAAAGGAATAAATATGATTCTGGTATTAATGGAAAGTTTACAAGGAAGGACAATTTTCAAAGTCTACTAGGATAGAGCTAATTTACAGAAACATAGGAGAATTTATGACAAAGAGTGGGAATATTGTTATAGGTAGGATGAGTGAGCTTCCAAAAACAGTTTTACATAGGCTTCCTGGTAATGTAGGAAAACTTTTAGTTAAAGGACAGAATGGAGGAAGGAGCAGGTTGGCAAAACCCTGGCATGGGGTGAGTGGGCAGGAAATATGGAGTTGCAACCGGGAGAAAAAAATGAAGAAACTGAAAACTATTTACCTACAAGCAGATTAAGTTGAACATTAGAGCAAATGCTGATCTGTGCATCACTGGCAGGATTATGCTACTGCTTGGTGCTCATAAGCAAATCAGTATTTAAATTTTGTGAATTATGTCCCAATAAACAAATAAAAACAGATGCCCCTAGCATAATGACATGGTTTTGGCGGCACCCAGAATTAAATTTGAGCCTCCACTCCTTGTCTAGATAATGGGACTAATAAAATTTCCTTAGAAAAATTATTAATACTTTGATCTGAGACTATAAGAAAATAACTGGATATGTTATTTGACATGTAAATACCTTCAGCAAGCGGCAGCACATTCTTTTATTTAAACAACAATTCTGTGCCCAGGGATATAGCAACTGAATTGGTTTAATGTTGCACTCAGTCCCTGGACAGTAGTGCCTTCCAGAACTGTGCATCATGCATATAATTTGAACTATGAAAAAGATACATGCAAATAAGTTAACTCTTTTTAAATATTTTCTTTTTATTTATTTATGAGAGGGGGTAGAATATGGCCATGCCAAGGCCCCTAGCCACTGCAAATGAACTCCAGACACATGTACCACCATGTGCATCTGTGGGTTCTGGGGAATAAAACCTAGGTCCTTAGGCTTCACAGAAAAGTGCCTTAACTGCTACGCCATCTTTCCAGCCCTAGTTTAACTCTTTAAAAAAAGTTATGTATGTATTTTCAAGGGGAGAGAGAGAGAGAGAGAATGAGAGAATGAATGAGTGAACCAGGGTCTCGAGGCACTACAAATGAATTTGAGATGCTTTCACCACTTTGTGCATCCTGGTTTACATGGTACTGGGGAATCAAACCTGGGTTGTTAGGCTTTGCAGGCAAGTGCCTTAACTGCTGAGCCATTTCTTTAGCCCAAATAATTTAACTCTTAAGGATCCTAAGCACATTTTGGAAAAAAATAATAGTAATAAGTAAATAATAGCCCAATTACTCTTCTAGATTTTGGAACAGGGAATATTCTACACAGAGGTTAATTAAGGTCACTGGAACCATAATCATTAGTCACATCTGGATAGAGGAAAAGTGAGAAGAAGCATGGGCGTGAAGGAGTAGAATGCAGCTTCCAGGAATGACGTGTAAACCCTGAGATCATGATTAGTGGTAAAGCACCTTGTAATTTCTTCATCTAGGGCTGGAGAGGTGGCTTAGCAGTTTAGGTGCTTACCTACAAAGCCCAAGGACCCAGGTTTGATTCCCCAGTACCCACATAAGCCAAATGTACAAGGCTTGGAGTTTGTTTGCAGTGGTGGCCCTGGTGCACCCATTCTCTCTCTTTCTCCATATATATGTGTATATATATATATGCTTCTCTCTCTCTAAAATAAATAAATAAATAAAATATTAAGAATAATCCTTTTCTCTCTATGTTACAAAATCTGTAGTGTCATGAGGCCTGATTACAGCACCTGTAACTGACAATTAATACCGTAATGGCTTATGTCAGCCAAGTTACAATAGTTAAAACAACTTACTATTGTTAGGATGTGCCACAGTTTACAAAATATTGTTAGATACATTATATCACCTGACTCCTATGATCAAAAGGTGAAGTACACAAAACTGAGATTCCCTTTAAGTATGAAATTATCCTTTATGGAGAAAAGAAATAAAAAGGAATGCTTTGAAACAGAAGTGCAATAATAGCTTAAATACTTAATGTACCTTGGCTTATCTGTAACATATGAGAGCATTCCAATGTGATTTACAATTCTTGAAAGACATGGTATAAACATTCAGTTTTGTTATTTTAATAATCTTCATAGCATATTTTTCCTTTGCTGTCATACCAGTCAGAAAAATTCAAGAGCCAAGTGCAACTGTTTACAATCAGCTGAGCTAGAATTCACTTCAAATTCTTTTATTAAATTTTAAATAATTTTAATGTTCTTTATTTATTTGAAAGAGAGAAAAAAATGAATGGGCCAGGGTCTCTTGTTGCTGAAAATGAACTCAACTCGTGTGCCACTTTGTACATGTGGTTTTATGTGCATACTGGAGAATTGAAACTGGGCCTGAAGGTTTTGCAAGGAAAATTAACTGTTGAGCCATCTCTCGAGACCAATTTTAAATAATTTTTAATCGATTCATAATAATTGTACATGTTTATGGGTAAGAGCATAATAATCTGAGACGTGTATACAATGTGATCAAGTCACAGTACTTAGTATTTCCATCTGCTTAAACACTTGCCATTTTCTGTTGGGAATCCTTCAAATTTCTCTGTTCAACTTATGTGTAAGATGCTGAGACAGAAGTATCTTGAATTTGAGGCTAGCATAGCCTGCATAGAGAGTTTTATGCTAGTCTGTGCTACATAGTGAAAACCCATCTTGAGAGAAAAAAAAAAGAAAATAAGTTTAAATTTTTAATACATTAAAAAAATAATTTATAGTTACATACTGTACTATAGAATACCAAAACTTGTTTCTCCTCACTATCTAAATGTTGATGGTTGTAATGACTTATATTGATTATCAACTTTACAGGACCTACCATGTGCATGCCTGTGAGAGGCTGTCTTAATGAGGTCAATTAAAGTGGGAAGACCCACCTTATCTGTAGGCTGCCGTCCTGGACTGTATAAAAAGAGGAGGTGGCTGAATACCTGCATTTATTACTACCTGATTTCTTTCTGTTTATCAAATGTGATCTCAAGCTCCTGCCACCAAGCCAGATAAGCTCTTCCAGCCTTAAACTAATTTTTCTCAGGTATTTTGTCCTATCAACAAGAAAGATAAGCAACATATTACCCTACTCCTTTTTATCCCTTCTCTTTGCTCTTCATAGCTTCGAGTGGCCACCATTCTCCACTGACTTCTCCAATGCCATGCTTTTTAGCTTCCATGTGCATTTATTTATGATTGTCTTTTTGAGGTAGGCTCTCACTCTAGCCCAGGCTGACTTGGAATTCACTACGTAGTCTCAGGGTGGCCTTGAACTCATAGCGAGCCTTCTACCTCTGCCTCCCAAGTGCCGGGATTAAAGGTGTGCACCACGACACCTGGCTATGACGAGCTTTCTTTCTTTCTCTTTTTAATTTTATTTTACTTTTTAATTTTAATTGTTTTAATTGACAACTTCCATAATTGTAAATAATATGCTAGGGTAATTCCCTCCCCACCTCACTTTTCCCTTTGAAACTCCATTCTCCATAATATCCCCTCCCCCTTCTCAATCAGTCTCTCTTTTATTTTGTTGTCATCATCTTTCCCTCCTATTATGATGGTCTTGTGTAGGTAGTGTCAGGCACTGTAGGGTCATGGATATCCAGGCCATTTTGTGTCTGGAGGAGCATGTTGTAAGGAGTCCTACCCTTCCTTTGTCTCTTACATTCTTTCTGCTACCTCTTCCACAATGGACCCTGAGCCTTGGAAGATGTGATAGAGATATTTCAGTGCTGAGTACTCCTCTGACACTTCTCCTCAGAACCATGGTGCCTTCTGAGTCATCCCAAGGTCACTGCCATCTGAAAAGAGACGCTTCTATAACCAAAAGTGAGAATAGCATTAATATATGGGTATGAACACTAAGAGAAGTGCTCACTGTGAAGTTTGGTGAGCATAGTATATACATTTAGCCAGATACCAGCAAATGTTACACCCCTAGGGCTCATGACTAACCCTCTTGTAGGTTTTCAGTATCAGGAATATATTCCCTCCCATGGAGCGGGCCACCAGTCCAATTAGAGAGCAGTTGGTTTCCCCAATAACAGACATGTCACTATTGCACCCGTTGGCTCATTTGGCCTGTCTGGCCAAATCTAAGGCTTGCAATGTCCACTGTTGGGTGTCTTCACTGGTGATTTCTCTCTCTCCCATGAAGCTGCATGCAGCATAGCTTTTTCCAGCTTTCTGTCAGCTGGTCTACATGGAGGAGGTTTACAGCTCAGCTCCAGCAGGATTTCTCAGTGACCTTGCAGCCCAAGTATGTGGAGTCTTCAGCAATAGTGTCTTACAATCTATTCCTGGTGGGAAACCAAGGGCCTTATGGCGAGCTTTCTTGTGATTGCTTAAATGTAGGCTACTGAGCACCATTGCTCCTTGGACCTAACCTGAATAAATGAAGGTAGAAAGGAAGTGAAACCTCAGGTGCTGGGAGATGAACAGCCCAGGAGCACAAAAAGAGGAAAAGGCTCCCCTAAATCTTAGTATGCAGCCAGGGTTTTCATTTTGGGCCTGGAGCTGAATGAGGAAAGAGCCAGCATAGCTGGGTGCAGCATTTGGAAGGGGCTGGGCTTGAACTCCACACACACCTGCCCCTGAGTAGTTTCAGCTCTGAGGCAGCTGCTGCAGATAGCAGGGCGAATGGGTGACGTAAGCAGCAGTGTTTGTCAGCTGGCAGAAATCTGTTTTAAGATTTCTCTTCTAACCCCTTTTCTAATAATTTCCCTCTTACCTCTTCCTCATAGCGTGAAGAAAGGCATAGACCAAGTCAAGAGGAAAATTGGAACTGTGATAAGAAAACCCATACAGTCCCTCATAACTTAGCTAAAGTTGCCTGCTTATTTGAACCTACTATAGGTTATATATTAGAATAGAAAACGACAATGCTTAGTCAGAGGGTTATCATGCCAGTGAGTAAAGATGATGTGACAGATATGTAGAATACCAGCAAAATTAGGAGCTGAATAATTGCTCTTTTTCATCTCCCTTTTCCTTTGGCACTGTATTTCTTTATCACCATCATTCTTTTTAATTAAAATTGTAGCCAGACACACAATAATCTAAGTGTTTGTATGCACAACTGTATTTATTACTTCTTATCATCCAATTTCCCCCTCACCCCTGACTTATTTCTTTGAAAATGAACAACACACTATCAAAAAAAAAAAAATTCTCTAGCAGTGGCTAATGTTTTTTAGGCTTCTTTTTGTTTGTTTGTTGTTTTTCAAGGTAGAGTTTCACTCTAGTCCAGGCTGACCTAGAATTTACTATGTAGTCTTAGGCTAGCCATGAACTCACTGTGATCCTCCAACCTCTGCCTCCCGAGGGCTGGGATTCAAGGTAAAGGAACTGAGGCTTCTCCGAGCTGTTCTGCTTAGCTATTCTGTGAAATGTGTAGGAGTCTCATTTTAAGAAACTCATTACAAATGGACATGCTCATAGTCATTTCAATTCACTAAAGATTAAAGACAAGGCGTTAATTAAACATATAGCTTCCTTGTTATTTTAACTGATCATATAACTATGTTTAGGCTTAATTTTTTCATGTTCATAAGAATTAAAACAAAGGATCTTTTTTAATCTGATGCAAAAATAAATTTATTTTTGAAGCACTTATTTTCTTGGGCTGTCATTAACCACTGACCCATTTGGCTTTATAATAAAAGGTAAAGAAGTACTTTCTGAAACATTAAATGGGAGATTCTGAATTCAAATGCATAATGCTAACACACAAGTCATTTACAAACATTATATGAAGACAGCCCTAAGTACTGCATACACAGCACAGTGAGTGATTACAGCAATTGTAAATTTAAGGGTCATTTGGTGAAAGATGGAAAGAGAAATCCACTTAGTGGCTGGAAGGTCACTAATTGATACATTAATCGAAAACTTGTTGCCAGAGAAGAGCTTAAGGCACGGGAAGCATTGGTTAGAAATACTCTTCAGCGTCCATTCATTAGGAACTTGGGAAGCTTGTTAACTAGGGCAGGTCTCAAGATCATAATTTTGGTCAGTAGAGAAGCACTTGGTGGAAGCATTCATTTAATTTCCTAGCTTAAGCTAGTGGACTGACTAGCTTGCATCATGTTTTTTTTTTTTTTTTTTTTTAATCTCCTCTGATAGGTAAGGAAAGGGCAAAGCTGTTGAGCTAAAGTGATTTTGAGAGCTCACGGGATATTACCATTTACGGAACAACCTTGACAGCATGTGACATTGGTGAAGTCTAATGAATATCAAATAATATCAGTAGTGATCAATTAGTGGCCATATGCTGTGGCTTTTTTTTTTTTTCTGGCCCTTTTCCTACTTGCTTTTCCTTACCGCTCTTGAGTCTGATGACCTCTTACTCATGTTTGATACGTTCCATGTCTCATTCTTACACTCTGGCTTTATTTCATCCTTCCCTGACAAATTATTTGAGATTTTTTTTTTTAACCTTCTCATCCTCGCCACGGCATGTTACATCCTAAATGACGTTCCTCTGGATATTTTCTCATCCTTATTTTGTCTTCTACCTGTACATTATTCCAGGGAGCTTCCCTGTCAATTTGATGGGATGGCTCCCAGTAGTGCCGCACCACTCTCCTTCAGCCTGAGACACGTGGGTGCTCAGTGGGTGCCTTCAAGTTGAAAGCTCTGAGCAGACCCTGTCATTCTCACTTCGACATCTTCTTCCCTCACTTAGTCATGTTGCTTCTTACACAGGTACAGAAACTTGGCTGCTGCCACTTTTAATCTGCTTCCTCATCTTTTATTCCTGTCCCATCTAATCAATTACCAAATGCTGCCTCTGTGTGGAGTTGGTAATGTACAGGGGCCATGGGGCTTTGTTTATTAAATTACAGCATCACGTTTGAGCTTGCCTTGCTGCTGCTGCTGCTGCTGCTGCTGGCTTAGAGGTGGGTATTGGGAGGACTTAAAATTGCAAATTACACATCTTTATCCTTCTCCTCATTAAAGTAGGCCTTTCAAATTCACAACATTCTATCAAAAGTGATTAGCCTTCTAGACTTCACCCCCTTTATCCTTCATAACACGTGCTCTTGCTGAAACAGGAGCACTCTTGAAGAATATTGTCAGAATTCTTTTTTTTTTTAAAAAAAAAAACAGTTGAGGGCTGGAGAGATGGCTTAGCCGTTAAGCGCTTGTGTGTGAAGCCTAAGGACCAGGGTTTGAGGCTCGATTCCCCAGGACCCACGTTAGCCAGATGCACAAGGGGGCGCACGCGTCTGGAGTTCGTTTGCAGTGGCTGGAGGCCCTGGCGCGCCCATTCTCTCTCTCTCTCTATCTGCCTCTTTCTCTCTCTGTCTGTCGCTCTCAAATAAATAAATAAAAATTAAAATTAATTTTTAAAAAAGTTGAGGGTTCAATCTTTTCCTTTTTATCCTCATCACCACCATTATAAGTCTAATTATTCCTAAATAAAATTCTTCCAGTTGATAGGCAGGAGGCAAATAAAAGAAAAAAACACATGTTAATACGTCTCATAATATAACCCCACAAAAAGTTCATATCTGAGGATGGCTCTTAAATGCAATTCTTCTTTTCTATGCCTTTAACTCTTGCCTGAGAAGTCTGTGAACTTCCTAAATAATTACCATGGATTTATTCTCTTCCTAAAACTTTATCGTTCACATACTTATGAAAGTAATACTCACATGTGGTTCATGGTCAGTTAAGTTTGGAAGGCTAAACACTGTCCAGAGAGTAAAGACAGACACTATTTCACACATACACTGTGTACTCCTGGTCCAGACAATGTTGGTGTTTGTAATAGTCAGCTTCACGTTGCTGGGATGATCTTCCAAACCAGGCACAGTTTATGGGAGGAAGAGATGTATTGAAGCTTATAGGTCCAGGGAAAGTTCCACAATGATGGAAGAAGTTGGCGCCCTTTCCCAAGTCCACACAGAGAGAAAAACCACTACCAGTACCACAAGCAAGCAGTCTCCAGGAACCCCAGGTAGCACTGAAGTACTCTGCACTGACATTCAGACACGGCCCCCCCAGTAACACCTTAGGGCTGTACCCCCAGGATCTGCCCACAGTGACACCTCTTCCAGCTAGGCAGCTGAAAATCAAAGTTTCAGTTTTAATAAAACACTTGAGTCTATTGGGGGCCAATACCACTGTGTTGCTGACACAATGGTCTCAGTCCCAGCAGACTGACACTCTCTGTATTTAAATGTTCTGCCCACGTGATACTTTCTCTTTGGATTATTTTCAGATTCTCTGTCAGAAATGAATTTTTCCCTCTTTTCTTCTGCCTGTTTACTTCCTGTATATTTCTACTGTGTTGATTTTTCTCCGTATGTATTTTATACAATTTGTAGTGTACATCTTCTTCTGTAAGGTTTGATATTTAAGTTTCTTCAGGGCAGGAGTCAAGGGATGATTAAATCATAGTATCACATAAAACATCATACAGAGTATCTAGAAATATTAGATCCTCAATGGCTATGAGCTGGAGTCAAGCATATAAATGTTGGAGATATCAAAATCAGATGGTTGCATTTTATTATCCCTAGTACAATGAATCTCTACCTTGGAGACTGCATTGCTGGCACATTTTATATTCCTTGAACTTATGCTTTCTGTTCCCAGCAGGTTCTTAAATAAATAGGCAAACATTCATTTTTTTTTCTAATGGAATAAAGATAAAGCTCTTATCAGTACTCTTAATAATGTCACTTCAGATTTCCAAAGAAGCAACTTTGGAAACTTTGCCAAAACCCATCATACTTTTTTTGTTTCTGTTCCCTCGTTGAGCTTAAAAATTGTTCTGTTGCTAAAGAAGGTAATAGCAAATATTTCTTTTCCCAGATTGATTTTAGGAATGGAACAGAATTCAGATAGCCAGCCAAAATCAAACTAATGAAAAGCTGTAGAAGATCTCCTAGACAGAGAGCTTAGTTTCTTTTGAAGTTCAAGTGGCTAAGTGGTTATTGCATTATGTTAATCCTAAATTGGCACATTGTTAATAAATAAGGATCATTTGTAGGAAATAATAGCTTTCATTTCCCTAAATACCAGTCACCCCTGGGATTTAGTTTAAAATCCTTGTGTTCATCCTTCCATGGGCAAGCCACAGTCTCTGTCTTTTCCAGGACATAATAACTATGTTATGTATTATTCATCATGCCTTTAGGACACTCACACTAGTAACTCAGCCAGTGGCTAGCTCTCTCAATGTCGTATTTGTCCACAGTAAGTTCCATAGTCACCTGAGTTGAGCAGTTGAACCAGGTAAGGTAGGAAAAATGGTTATTATAAACCTGCACATTGTGATGCTCTTTCAAGAGACACATAAAGAACCTACCTATTTTATCAACTTATTTTTCAAAGCCTCCTTTTAGATGTGCAGTGACTTTTTTAAAAGAGTGATTTGCTCTCATTGGAAAAGAATAAAGTTTCAAACCCTTCTGGTTGCAGAGATAGGCCCCATTACTGTAAATCAATGCTCTGCTGTCTTGTTTCCTGTGCTGCAAGAAAGATGGACAGAGCACAGAACCAATGGCGCTGTCTCCTCGCCTCATTTATCTTGGCCATCTGTGAACAGCAGCCCAGCCTTACCTGTCTCAGCAGCCTTTTGCATCTCCGATAGAGGGGCTCAGAATATGCCTATTTAGGAGGCATATGAGGTTAGCTTTTATTTCTGTGAATATGAAGTGACAAAGATTGGATTAGTTGCAGTCCTGAGTTTTTGCCATGCTACCTTTATTTCTCCATGTTTATTTGTAAGTACGCTGATTTATTTTTTCCTCATGTTCATCCTCTTTCCATCTCAAACATAATCAATGCACAATCATTCTAACCTGAATACCCAACTCCCAAGTTGTGTGCTCTCATAAAATATGCATTGTTATTTGTCTATGAAGTTTGAGTTTACTCAACTGGCCATAGAGACATTTCAATCTGTTTCTTATTTTCTCACTCAGCCTTTTTATTATGGAAAAGTCTTCGACTTTACAGTGTTATCGCAGTTACCTTCTCATTGTTGGTACTGAACAGCCAATTAAAAAGCAGCTTCTAGGGCTGGGGAGATGGCTTAGCGGTTAGGCGCTTGCCTGCGAAGCCTAAGGACCCGGGTTCGAGGCTCGATTCCCCAGGACCCACGTTAGCCGGATGCACAAGGGGGTGCACGCATCTGGAGTTCGTTTGCAGTGGCTGGAGGCCCTGGCGCGCCCATTCTCTCTCTCTCTGTCTGTCTCTTTCTCTCTCTGTCACTGTAAAATATATATATATATGGCAGCTTCTAGAAGGAAAGGGTTTATTTCTGGCTTGTGGTATACAGGGAAGTTACATAGTAGTGGAGAAAGCACAGTAGGAGGGGAAAGCCGGATGTCACATCTCCACATCAGGAGGGAAGTGAGAGAGGGAGCTAAGTGTGCCAAGCAGGCCTAGACTGTAGCACTTTGGAGCTCATCCCAGCAACACACCCCATGCAGCAAGGCTTCACCTCCCAAAGCTGCCGCCAGCTGGAGATTAAGTACGAGGTTTAAATGGATGAGGCTGTGGGGGACATGTGACAGTCAAACTACCAAATGTGTGTACCTTCAATTGTGACTTCTGTTGGTGGCATCTGCTCTGCATTGAAGGATACCTTATCTGATACCAACTTTCTGCCAATACAAAATATGTTGTAAGACACACTCAACCGTATATTTAGGATACATTTCTTAGTAAGGGATTGCTGAATAATAAGACATGAATACATGTAATTGGTCAGAACACTGATTTGTCTGGTTTTGTATACCTTCATGGTACTTATTATTTTATATCTCATAGCTTTAGTTGGTATTAGGCATGATAAATTTTAAAACTTATTTTTCAGGTTATCTCTGGTATACATAAGCACTCCTGGTTTTTGTTATTTGACGCTATATTCAATTACTTGATGGAACATTTTTTTTAAAATTTCTCACAATTTCTTGATACAAAAATTGTGTGCGTGTGTGTGTATTCATCTAATATATTTTCTTTTCTTTTAGTGTGTTCCAGGATCTGTAATACTATCGAATAGAAATATTAATAGAGATGTTTTTGTCTCTCTCTATTCTAATGTTAAAAACTAATCTTTGTCAGGTTGTTGAGATAGCCTGTCAGTGGGGTTTTGCCTCACAGTGAGTGTGATTCCTAGTACCCACATAAAACTGCCAGATGTGTGGGACATGACTGAAATACCAGCAATGTGGAGACTAAGACAGAAGGATTTTGCTGGCCAGCTAATGTCAGCTCATTGACTAGCTCCAGACCAGTGAAAGTCCCTGTCTCAAAATAAGGTGGACATCAAGGTTGTCTTCTGGCCTACATGCACACAGACACACACACACACACACACACACACACACACATCAAATATACACAGACATACATATATGCACGCCCCTGCTAAATATTCAAAAATGTAAAATCTTTCATAATATAACTTTACTAATTTTGGGAAATGCCAGTTTATTACAAAATTTAAATACTTTAAAATTATCAATTGGCATTAAATTTTATCATATGCATATTCTGCATCTGTTGTCATGAGTATATAGTTTTTCTTAGTCTCTTATTATATAGATTTGAATCAATAACTTTTTGCTATTGAATTATACTTGCAATTTTTGGATCATTTGAAAAGTGAATCATTGTATGGCAATTTTTTTTCAACACATTTGCCAATATGTACATTTTTATTATGTGCTTCACTTAACTACATTTATTATTCACTTCACTTAAATAAGAATTTGATTGTATATCAAAATTGAGTTTCAAAACTATTTTATTCAAAAATCAGACTTCACCTAAGAAATCTGTTAAAGTGGATAATGTCAATGTCAGCATAAAATTTTGTTCTTTTAAATACATATAATTGTTATTTGACAGTTCACACATATATAGTATTTAACTCATACAACCCTCTGCCCACATTATCCTTTCTTATTCTTCTCCCACTCTTCCTAACACTCTCCTTCTTTTCCACACTTGCCGGTATATACACCACAGAAAAGAATCCCTCACCCAGCAGCGCTCAACTACCATTAGCTCCTTGAGAATGGGTAGGGCATGGTGAGCCTTTTTGACATCCATGACAGAATGTTGACTTTAAATAAAACCTTTTCTTTTTGTTTAGATCTTGAATATTCCTCCTCTCCACCCGCCCCCTCTCATGCTCTTTGTCTCTCTCCCACTCAACCTCATACAGCTTAGGCTGCCCCTGAGTTAGCTGTACAGCTGAGGATGTCCACGTACTCCTGTGCCCTTTCCTCCACCTCCCAAGCTCTATGAATACAGACATGCTTCACCATGTCTGAGTCTTCAGTTTTCAAAAATCTCTTTTTTCTCTCCCTGCTGCCATCCAGGAGAGTTTCTTGACATTTTATTCCAGGCGTTGGTAATTGGATTCATGTGTGAATCCCTTCTGTTCTTTATTCTGCCTATAGCATTTTGTTATTTTTCCACTTTAAACTTAATATTATCACTAGTTTTTAAAGAATTTTTTTCCAAGTCCAAGTTATTTACCTGTTTCTCTATCTATCTATCTATCTATCTATCTATCTATCTATCTATCTATCTTTCTATCTATCTATCTATCTATCTCTCTATCTATCTATCTATCTATCTATCATCATCTATGTTCTTTTAAGTTTATTTACCACAGAAAATGTTTTGCTTGTGTGTTTGAGGACAGTGATTCCAGCAATGGAAACCTGATTCACCATGGAGCCACTGTCCAGTATTCTCTTTGCTAATTTTCAGTCAGATTACCCATCTTAAGAATTAGTACCATATAGAAAAGGGAATACCTTGGGCCGGGGTCTACCAAACGTCAACTGTGTGTGTGGTAAGGAGGGCAAGACACCTGAGCCATCTGCCCTGCTTCCCACTTCTTAGTAGCTACAATTGTGTCTGAAGTGGGGTGATTACTGTGAAGACAGAAAAAATAAATGCAACGCAAGTGTTTAAAATGCAATTTGTGAATGTAGTTTCTAGCACAAAACAGGCATTTGCATCATCTGTCATGATTTCTGTTTTCTTCAACCTCATTTTCTCCTGGGAAATTGCATCAATGTCTTCAGCATTTCAGAATGCTAACATTTAATCTAGATATTCTTACATCCTTGTCTTTGTGTCAGTCTTTATCTTTGTAAATTATTATATATAACATCAGCCTCATGGTAAATTATTTACATTCATTCCGCAATTTTTCCAAATTTAATATTTGTATTCAGGCATACAACTTAAATATTTTAAGCCAGTGAAGGACTGGTTTTTGTTTTCATGTTTGGGATTTTCTCTCTTTTTTAACTGCAGTGATCCATATAGTTCATCTAATCACATGGTTCTTATCCTTGCTGCTAGTCCAGTCCCATTTTGTGTCAGTCTTCCAGCCCTCAAAAATAGACAGAGCATCTTTACACAGCCTCAGGCTGAAGATAGACTTTATTCTATAAGAGAATTATGATGCCAAAGTGTACAATTAAATGAGCATCAGACATCATCCCTCTTAAAGTCCATAACCGCAGTCTATAACACAGTCCCCTAAGGGTAGTCTCTCAAGATCTGTGGACTAGTCAATGATGAGGGTCATTTTCTATAATGAGCAAAATTAAAAGGCCATTTTAGTGTCCCTTCCAAAGCAGGGTCATGTTTCATAGTGGTGTTGTACTGTTTCTACCATTAACAAATACCAACCTGAGTATAATCATTTTGGTAAAATAATTTAAAGTTCTACTCTATGCACAATGGGATATAAAGTTTTTTATGAAAATGAAGCCATGTGATAGAGGTTCTTCTAGCTATTATTTAAAAAAACTAACATTTTTTTGAGAACTTTAAAATTTTTTAATGAATACATTTTTAGCATGGTATTTAATAACAATAGTTTTGTCCCCTTTGTTTCTTTTTTTAAGTTTTTTTCTTTTTTGAGATAGGGTTTTGCTCCTGTCCAAACTGACCTGGAATTCACTCTGTACTCTTAGGCTGGCCTCCTACTCGCGGCAATTCTCCTACTTCTGCCTCCCAAGTGCTGTGATTAAAGGTGTACACCACCACGCTTGGGGCCTGTCTTTTTTCTAAATGAATTATATTTATTTACTCATTTATTTTTCATAACCTATGATGCAGATACTATTACCATATCAAAAGCTATATAATTAAAATAGCCAAGTTGATACTTTCCAATAATAGTGGCCAATGTTTACAAAGTGCCTGTAATGAGCTTGTCACTATGATGATTGCTTACTATAAATGAGCTTGTTTATACGTACCTTAATAATCCTATGAATTTATCTCATTTGTTAATGGGGAAGACGTTTTTGGAAGTAAAATCACTTTGACAAACTAATAAACCATAATTCAAACACAGATAAAAAAAAGAGCCTTAAAAATATTGTAATAAATGTTGCTAGATTCCCTCATCATTCAGTGTCCAAGATCCAGGAGATCTGATCCCAACCCTAAGTAAGAGAGCAAAATCTTATTTTGTGCTAAAGGTTTTAGGAATGTGACAAAACAGTATAGTATCAATTTATGAAATGTATAGACTGACTCCATGGTTATTCTGAATTTGTCTGCCTCCCAACAGAACCATTCTTTTCTCCTTCCCTTCCTATGACTGAAGGTTGCTCGTGTGGTTTTACCAACAAAAGAAGGGTGCGTTAATTTTCTTCTTTCCTGTGGCAAATGTCTGACAAGAAACGTCTTGAGGAAGGAAGGGTTTCTTTTGGCTCTCAGTTTGAAGGCCAGATCCACTGTAGCCGGGCGACATGGAGACAGGGGCGTAAAGATGCGATGCTGGTACTACTACATCTACAATCGGTAGCACAAAGACATGGATACTGTTGCAGTCAGGTTCGCAATTGCTGGCAGAAAACACCTGACCAAGAGCAGCTTGTGGGAGGAAAGGGTTTGTTTTGGCTTATAGACTCGAATGGAAGCTCCATGATGGCAGGGGGAGACGATGGCATGAGCAGAGGGTGGCCAACATCCGGTGGACAACGGCAGGTAGCAGGAGAGTATGCCAAATACTGGTAAGCAGAAGCTGGCTATAACATCCATAAACCCACCCCCAAGACTGCACTGCCTCCAAGGAGGCTTCAATTCCCACACTGCCACCAGCTGGGGACCTAGCATTCAGAACATGTAAGTTTATGGAGGGTACCAGTATCTAACCACCACAGATGCTAATGCTCAGCTCACTTTGCCCTGTTCATTCAGTCCCAAGGGATTGTGTTGTCCATGTTGAGAATGGGTCTTCTCTGTTCAGCGAAACATTTCTGGAAGCATCCTCATAGACATACCCAGAAGTGCGTCTTATGGTGAGCAATTCTTTACTCTCTCTCTTCCTACTTTTTGATGCCATCTCTTTAGGAATCGTTGTGTCCTTCCACACATATAATGCTTGCCCTACCTCAAGTTATATTTCCCTCTCTTGTCTGGAAATGCCTCCCCCCCCTTGTGCTCTCTTCCTTGGGTGTGGAAATGGCTTGCCTCTCTTGGTAGACTCCACACACCTCATTATCCTTTATGTTCTTTCAAACCTGCTCACATTCCTCTTAAGCAGACCATTGAAGCAAATCTGTTTATTAGAAATTTCAAGGACTGAGGTGTTTCTCACCAAAGCCCTAACTGATTTAAGAAAGAAACTAGATTAATCAACAGATTACCATTTCTAGTAAGAGAGACGATGACAGGAAGATATTTTGACAATAGTGCTTAGGTGATAATGGCATCAAATAAGAAGTATCTGATAGGGCAGAAAACAAGAAAGATTCAGCCAGACTTTCCCAGGGTTTATCTAACACCAATGAAATTCATACTGCACAGAAGTTCTCATAAAAACCTGGCTGGGAAATGTCAGTCAGGTCAGTCATGAAAACAACCTGAGAGACTAAGAAGATAGAAATGTTGAGTAATGAAGATAATACAAGACACTCCTGCCCTTTAAACCAGAGATGGTGATGGATTTAGCAATATAGCTAAGAGAGATTAAGTGTAGAATTACAGGCCTTGCTTTATCCTGTAGGAGAGGAATGATAGAAGCCCCTTTCCCATGCTAATGCTATATTGTAGTTTTTCCATGGTAGGGGAAATCATACTGTCCTTGTCAGGAAAATTCTGGATGTCATCGAAGGTTTTCTTGCAGTCAGGTTTGCATTGCTGGTAGAAATCACACAAACAAGAGCAGCTTGTGGGAAAAAGAGGTTTATTTTGGCTTACGGGCTCGAGGGGGAAGCTCCATGATGGCAGGGAAAATGATGGCATGAGCAGAGGGTGGACATCACCCCCTCGCCCACATAAGGTGGACAACAGGAACAGGAGAGTGTGCCAAACACTGGCAAGGGGAAACTGGCCATAACACCCATAAGACCGCCCCCAACGATACACTCCCTCCACAAGGTGCTAATTTCCAATTCTCCATCAGCTGGGAACCTAGCATTCAGAACACCTAAGTTTACGGGGGACACCTGAATCAAACCACCACAGGTCTGCTGGGGCTTCCTGGCAAAGCAACAAGTTTGAGAACTAATATGATTTTGTTTGGAAAACCGCTCCTTTTGATACACTGTATCTTTTCACTAAAGATTTTCACTTGTGTGTTGGTGTGGGGAGATTGTATGTCCATGTGTGTAGGTTTATGTGTGAGCCCATGCAACTGTGTGGAGATCAGAGGACAAGCCAGGCGACAGTCTTTCACCTTCTACCTTATTTGAGGCAAAGCCTCTTCTTCAAGCTGTTCACTACTATATTCCACAGAGTAGCCTGCCTGCAAGTTTCCAGAGGATTCTTTTGTATCCACGTGCCCTCTTTCAGTAGGAATACTGTGATTACAGATACACACTATAGTACTCAGCTTCAGCTGAGGTCTTGGGATCTAAACACAGGTGCTCACACCTGAACAGCAAGTGCTGTAACCATTGAGCAATCTCCCCAGCCCTCCAAATTTCACTCTTCTATTGCTTCACAACTCCATGCAACAAAATCAGTTGAGTTTTGTTGTACCTATGGTTGTGCTAAAGGTGACATAAATGACATAAATGCCCTGTTTCCATCACACTACCCTGGGAAGTCTGTCTGGTAGATGCCTGTTTTCTTTCAAGATATTAATAACTATGGCACTAATGTCGTCTTGATGTTTCCATTTCTTATCTCCTCAGGTTTAAATCACTGCTTTTTCGGTACCTAGTCTTCCTTGTCTTTTTTATGTTTTGGGTTTTTTTTTGTTGTTGTTTGTTTGTTTTGGTTTGGTTTTTCGAGGTAGGGTCTCACTCTAGCCCAGGCTGACCTGGGATTCACTATGGAGTCTCAGGGTGGCCTTGAACTCAAGGCGATCCTCCTACCTCTGCTGCCCGAGTGCTGGGATTAAAGGTGTGCACCACCATGCCCAGCTTTGTCTTTTGTATATTTTTAAAATCATTTTACAAAACATTTTTATTTATTTATTTAAGAGAGAGATGGAGACAAAGATAGGGTGAGAATGGTCATGCTAGTGCTTCCTGCCACTATAAGCAAACTCCAGACATATGTGCCACTTTGTGCATCTGGATTCACATGGATACTGGGGAATTGAACCCAGGCTGTCAAGCTTTGCAAGCAAAGGCCTTTAACCCCTGAGCCATCTTTCCACCAGCTGTGTTTTCAACACTGTTATCTGCCAGATTTCAGGCTTTTTGAAGGCACCTTTGTAGATCATTGACATACAATAAAGTATGTCATCTGAGTCTGCATAAAATAATGTTTCTTGAGTAAATAAATAGTCCAGTCCGATCATGATGTGAAAATCAAGCAGATTTTAGGCCTAGTATTTTTTTTTTCTAGAACTGATGGCCTTGTCCTTTTTAATATTACAGAGGTAATTACTAAAATAATGCACATAGATATTTCTAATTGCCTTCCCAATATCCATTTTCTCTCTACTTTATATTTATTGATCTCTGATTTTTGGGAGAGTGTCAATGTGTACATTTAACACAGTTCCCACTGATTCCCTTGAAGCAGAGAGAAGCTGTGTCTCTTAGATCTAGCCAAAGTTAATGCACATATTTGTGGAAAAAAAAATGGATTTTCTGCTAACTTAGTTTATAATTTTAATTGTATGCCACACACACATACATTGCACACAAAAATACTTGCCATACATTTTTGTGACTATGTCTTTTCATTTTTCCTTAATAAAACATGAAAGTGCTATTCTAACACTCTTTCTGTCGTCTATGTAGACATATCCTGGTTCATGGAGTATCACTCCTACGTGGCTTTCAACTTTACTCCTTATTATATGACATTTTTCTTTTTATTTATTTATTTGACAGAGAGAAAGAGGGAGAGAGAGAGAGAGAGAGAGAGAGAGAGAGAGAGAGAGAGAGAGAGAATGGGCACACCAGGGTCTCCAGCCACTGCAAATGAACTCCAGACATGTGCACCCCCTCGGGCATCTGGCTAACTTGGGCCCTGGGGAACTGAACCTGGGTCCTTTGGCTTTGCAGGCAAATCCTTTAACCACTAAGCCATCCCTCCAGCCTGTAATATGACATTTTTCAAACAAAAGGAAGAAATTCTCACCAGCCTGAGCCATTGTTTGTGACATTTCTGTAATCAGCAACTGGCTACAATCTTGAACAATTCAATAATGTACGTCTCTGGATAGCGTTCATCAGAATTTCACTTGTCACTGCTCCTGTGGACAGAAAAATGGCTATGAGCCAAGATACAGGAGGACAGTATACATAACCTAACATGATTTCAGGTGTGTATTCAGATTCTTTCCTTCTCTTACCTTGTTCTAGAGAGATGGCTTAGTAGTTAAGGAGCTTGCCTACAAAGCCTAAGGACTGAGTTTGATTACCCAGGACCCATATAAACCAGGTGCACAAGGGGGCACATGCGTCTGGAGTTTGTTTACAGTGGCTGGAGCCCCTGGCGTGCCCATTCTCTCTCTACCTGCCTTTTTTTCTCTCTCTTCCTCTCTCTCTCAAATAAATGAATAAATAAATAAATAAATAAATATTTTTTAGAAGTTGTGCCTAAATAGTCTGATTCTTTTTTATGACTCATTTTATGTATAGGTCTTTCTAGTAAGTGATGAATTCTTTAAAGACATGAAACAAATCATGGCTGTCAGTGTCGAGTGATTTCAGCATCTAACTGCTGTCACAGGACAAGTGCTCAGCATAAATACAAGGCAACACATGTATAAACTGTGACTGGCATTCCTGAATGTTTCATGTGTCGATTTAAATAACTGCAGGTTGCCAGGATGGTAGCTATATTAGAGTAATACACTGTCTCTGCCTTAATTTTGTTGACCTTCTTTAGTTGTAATTCTCCGTGAGGATGTTGTTGCCATTATTTAATGACTTTGGGGCCATTATAGTAACACAACCTCTGAAAATGTTCTATGAAATATATTCATTATTCCTATTCTCATGACATCTTCTAACATTTTTTTTCCCCAATAGCCTATTCAAAAAGTCACCTTTACGTAAGAGCCAATGCTCTCTATAAAATTCTCAACAGCCTAGTTCTGTTACACTCTCGTTGCTACCCAATTGATAGTCATTTGTTACCCACACAGAAGCAGCTTAAGGAAAGAAAGATATATGTTTGGCTTACAGTTTTGAGGTATGTCTCTTCTGGCAGGCAAAGCATTGCGGGCCTGGGCAGTAAGCCCGTGTCACATCTTTACATCTGCCTGGAGGAAGGAGAAAGAGCAGGCGGTGCTGGGCTGTCACCTCTCAAGGCCCACCACAGTGACAAAACACAGCTTCTCCTCTTCAAGGTTCCATAATGTTCCCTGACAGAGCCATCAACTGGGGATTAAGTCTTCGAATACATGAGGCTATGAGGGTCATGTCACCTTCAAAATTCCGTATTTTATAAGGAAAGAAAATTTTACAAATTGACAGCAATAACTTCTTTTTTACTTGGCCTTCAAGCTTATCGGACTGAACATTCATAGAGTACAGGCACCCAAGTTTCTTTCTCTTTCTTTTATTTTTTTTAAAGTAAGTATCCCTTCTTTCCTCCCCCCATTCCATTGAGGCCCCCTCCTTAGCAGGGTTATTTATATTCACTGTGAGGTCATGAGGGCCTCGGTCAATCTATGTGGGAAAGGGGCCACCACCTTGCCTCTGGATATTCCTACTTACCCTGTGGCTCTTACAATCTTTCCAGCCCCTCTTCCTTTTCTGCCATGTTCCCTGAAACTTGGTGGGCACGTTGGAAGTCTAATTTAATGTTGAGCTCTTTGCAGCTTATGGATTTCTGTTTTGATAAATTTTGAGAATAGAAAAGTAACAGAAGACAATTAGCCTTCTCACCCTTAGAGTAAGTTTATCAGTATTATTACAAGTGTTGCTTAGGCAGGAGCTTTTACAGCATTACACAGAATCCTACTTGCCACCTGCCTTTCTTTGCTCATGGATCAAAGAACCTAAAGGGATTTGAACTGATAAAGTCACTGTCAAAAAGTTTTCATACACTTCTTTCAGATTTTACTAACAAGAAATACTCTCTGTGTATTCTCCCATATTTCTGAAAATAAGAGTGAAGTGACTACTCTAGATTTTTTTCACTTCTTGTAAGGCTAGAGCCAAATTTAAGTGCCCAACAATGTTCATGTTTGGTACAAACATATTATCTTCTTTCATTATCTTTATGTGACTATGTGTTCATGTATGTATGTGTACATGTATATGTGTATGTGTACATATAGGTTTGCATAGTGTTGAGGTCAGATGTGTCATTTCTCAAGTGCTATTCACCTTTTTGGAGACAAGGGCAGTTATTGGTCTAGAGATCACCAGTTAGGTGGCTTACTAGAGATCCCCAAGGATCTACCTCCCCAGCACGGGGATTACAACCACATGCCTCCATACTCAGCTTTGTTTTTTTCACATGGATTCTGGGGATCAAACTTAGGTCTTCATGTTTACAAAGCAAGCACTCTACTGACTGAGCTATCTCCACAGCCCTTACTTTCATTCTTAATCTTACCATCCTTCAAGTTTTCTTTCTATTTAAGTATGACTCTTTCTACTTATGTATTGTCACGATCTGCATTCATGTAATGTTATGAATATGTAGCACATGTAGATTTAATTTATGAGAGGTGACTTTAAGACATTTTATTTCTTCTCTAGTTCTCAAATGATTTTATGAGCCACAGATCGTGTTGTACAATGAAAGTCTTATATTGAATCCTAGAATATAAATGAAGTGAAACCCAGCAGCCAGCCCAGAGTCTCATCGAATTAGTCCCATAGCATACCTCTCCACTTAAACATAGCCTTCTTAGTATTTCTGGAATTCTTATGGACCACTAGAAACACCTTACATCACTGATTTCTTTCCTCCATGCTAATGAATCACATCCCAACAATATTTGACCATAAGTAAATTTTGTGAATGAGCTTCCAGTGTTCATCCTGACATTACTACCCGTGATCCTTATACAAGCACCCTTTCCGTGGTCATTCTATTTGTGTTATCCCATAAAGAGAATTGATTGGCCTGAACATTGTAGTTCAATGGAAATAAAGGCTTCTAGCTTTCAAGGGATTAAAATATCTATACACAGAACTAGACTGAGTATACGCATGGGTGTTCCACTCTGGCATAAACAAGGAGCATTACAAAAAATATATAGCTGTTATCCCTGTCCTCTTTACCATCCTCTGTTTGGAGAGGAACAAGGTCTCAGGTTGCTTAGGCTGAACTCTAACTCTCTATGTTGCTCCTGATCTCCCTGCCTCGTCACGTAACACCAACACCAGGCCTAATTTCTCTTGTTTTACATCGATAATTTTTTTTTCTAAATTGTTTGTATTTTGTTAAAATACAGTTGTGAGAATGCATACAGCTGTGTGTAAATATATTACTCTCTCCACATATGTGTGTGTATGTGTGTGTGTGTTTATGTATCTATATTCATTTCTTAGATAAGTGCTTAAGTGCAAACATACTTTACTCTCTTTTCCATTTAGTAATATAACCTGGCTATTACTTCACAGAAGCATATAAATAGACCTAACTCTTTTTCATTCCACATTCTTCTCCATTGTTTGGATGCATAGGACTTTTTTTTCCCCCATACACCTCTACTGATGGACTTTTAGTTTATTTCAAGTCATTTGTTTTCACAAATCTCCTTGTGAGAGCTCAATGTGGATGTGCTGCAGTTGCTGGTACACAGTATATTTTTGTGGGCTGTATTTTGGAGACACACGGTGTGTTTTGACAGTGTCTCGTGTATTCTGGGCTGGCTGGAGTGACATGCAAGGTCAGGAGCTCATTGTCCAGCGCTGTCAAGAACAGGAGGGTGTTGCTGTGGCATTGGATGTCGTGTTAACAGAGATCACTTCCATCGGTGTCTTTGACATCATATTCTAATGACTTTCTTTGTTGCTGCTAATAGATTTACTTGTTCCTAAGCTCTGTCTGAACAGAAATCCAGATTGTGAATGGGCTTCTTTCCATTTGCTTAGTAGGTTTTGGTCAATCCTTAAACCATTTTTTTTCTGTGCAGTTTTCTTTACCATACATGGTTATTTCCTTCTCTGAAAAATAAACATTTTTCATATATCAATTATGTACCTTTATCTTATGCAACATTGCTTATGCGGGCACATATCTTATAAATACGGCAATCTGCCAATTATGTATGTACTTATACTCCTACTTTCTCTCGTGTGCTTGATCTGAACATCATGGTGGGTGAGCATGTGGTGGAGTATGTTCTCACACTGTGGTGAACCGGAAGCAGAGAGTGAGAGAAGTGAACCAAGGGCAAGATACCCCTAAGGACCCACCCCAGTGGTCAACATCTTGTAACTTGACCTCACTTACCCTTTTGTAAATAGCGCCACCATCTGGGGACTTTGGTTTTAATATATAAACCCATACAGGACATTATATATTCTAATAGTTTATAATTGAATGGTATTCCATCCATTATTTTCTATTTTGACAGATATGTTGTTATTTAGAAAAGCATAGTTTTGTTAAAAAAATTTATAACAATATTATGTAAGATTCCAAGTTCTCTCTTATTCCACCTTTTTTGCTTTGAGTATCTGCATGTTAATTTCCAATAATGAACAGTAGTGAGACTAGCTATTAATTTTATCACACCTTAACTGCCTTAAATTAGAGGATTTGGGGTCATATCTCTTTATGTACAGTAATCACATCTTTGTTATTTTTTATTTTGTGTGTAGACTTGGAACCTATGATGTACTTGAACTTACATACTTCTCCTTAATTTGCTCCCAGGATGCTGAGATTCCCTGTGGTGGCCACCAGACCTGGCTTATTCCATCATTTTTGATGATTAGTCTAAATATCTATTTCAAATTTCTAGCAACTTCATAATCTCTGTTCTTTTTTTTTCTGTTCTTTATAACTACTAATCACAGTTCTGCAGTTAAACATGCTTATAATGCTTTCAACCCTTAAACTGAGTTTCTCTTATATTTGGATTATTGTAAACTAATTATCTGCTAGCTTCTCTTATAGTGGCTCACGAGAATATTAATAACAAAATCACAATGTTTCTGTGACCTTTATACCCAGTAGTCACTGTTTGGCCAGGTTTGGAATATATTCTAAACTTTGAATTCTTTGCCACATTATTAATAAAATGATGATTATTATGTAACCCGTGATGCCTGGAGATTTATGCTATGTTTGAATAAGTATTTTATGACATTTCATCAGACATCTGAGTTCAGGTATTATATCTCTAACAGCCTGTGTAGTCATTAACTCACAAGATTTAAACATATTTTACAATCACACTAAGATAACTCTAAGTGCTCTCATATTATTTGCCTTCAGATTTAGGACACACTCTTTGTCAAAAGAACTACTGTCTTACAGTGACCTCATTTTATTCACTGACATGTTTGTCTAGTGATATTATGAACAGAACTCTGCAAACAGTGAATGGCAATGAACAATCTAAAGATCTCATGTTAAAGGACATGTAGATAGTTTTAATAGAAAGGAACATTTGGGCTTTTCAAAGGCACTTGCACCATAAGTCTACTGGCAGAAATAAATGAGTAATATTGAGTTTTTACTGATGTTTAAGCCAAATTTTAAAAAGCTTATTACTATATTTTTCAAAATCCCATAAAGAATTGCTATTTTGTTTGCATATTTAAATTCATAAATCAATATTCTAAATAATAAATGTGGGGACTACAATGTACATTTTTTAAATGTTCAACCAAATATTTCATAATGGTTTTGTCTTTGTTTTAAAAACATACTTAGGTACCCATTTATTGAGCAACAAGTCAAAAAGTAAGTTAACCAGAATCTTTAGTAATACTTCAATATTTTGTGTCTAATTCAGTGTACAAATTGTTAAGAAAACCCATGATGTCTCAGTAATATATACTGAGGAGACTTGTTGAGCTTATGACAGAGCTTGAGCAATGGCCACAAGTAAACTTCTCCATCTGTTTTTCACGTACATTTGGTCAGGAAGTGTCAAGCAATCCATATTTCAAAGTATTGGGAGACAGAATTTCAGCTTAGAACTGTCCTGAAAGCCATGCCTTTCTTTATATAGAGACTGAAGAGGAGAATATACTGAGAGACTATTAAGAGACTGTAGGGGGGAGTATAGTGAGAGACTATAGGGGGACTATAGTGACAAACTGTATCAAGACAAATGAGACTGTAGAAGGGACTAGTTAGAGACTGTAGAGTGACTTTCTGAGACACTGGAGAGGGAACTATTTGAGAGACTCTAAAGGGGAGTACAGTGAGAGACTATAGAGGGGCCATACTGACCGCCAAAGAGCAGAAAGAAAACCATTCATGACAGAGTGAACAAAGATGCACCAGAGTCTCACATATGCATCATTTAACTGTCCATCCCAGAAGTAAACAGGAAGAATCTGCAGTTTTTTAATACTGATCATTGACAGACATGCACTTGACCTTCCATAGTTCATTTAACTCTCACAGGACCCATTAACGTAGTGATCATTATTACTTGCATCTTCCTGGCAACGAAACTAAGGGGTCAGAATTTAACTGACTTTTCCAGGGTCATCACCTAGTACATAGCAGAGATATTCTCATTCTATATTAGTACCAATATAAAGAGTGATATGCTTTCATTTACAAATTCAGTTTTGTTTTACTCAGAATATAATATTTATTAAAGTGTACACTTAGTTTTTAAATGACAATAAAAGCTTTATTTTAGAAATTGCATTATTCCCCCATACAA
Source organism: Dipus sagitta (assembly GCA_036346955.1). Taxonomy (NCBI): domain Eukaryota; kingdom Metazoa; phylum Chordata; class Mammalia; order Rodentia; family Dipodidae; genus Dipus; species Dipus sagitta. The sequence continues at coordinate 35,674,322 of CM070772.1, read as the reverse complement.
CCCTCCTTTGCTCCTCTTTTCCCCATCCCTCTGCACTGAAGCCCCGTTCTTTTCTACTATTTCTTCTACTTCAATGTCTTTTTTCCTTCCTCATCATCCACAACAACCTGTTGATAGGTCCAAATGCTATGCAGGTCTAGTGAAGAGAATAATAGTTGCTATGAGGTCATGAATGCTCCTGCCTCTTTGTGTTTGGAAGACAACATTTCAAAGCACTCGTCCCATCCTTTGGTTCTTTTTTTTTAATTATTTTTATTTTCATTTTTTTCCTTTCTTTCTTCCTTCCTTTCTTTCTTTCTTTCCTTCTTTCTTTCTTTCTTTCTTTTTTTTTTTTTTTGACTTTTTGAGGTAGGGTCTCACTCTAGCCCAGGCTGACCTGGAATAATTCACTATGGAGTCTCAGGGTAGCCTCGAACTCACGGCGATCCTCCTACCTCTGCCTTCCCAGTGCTGGGATTAAAGGCATGTGTCACCACGCCCGGCTTCATCCTTTTGGTACTTATAATCTTCCAGCCACCTCTTCCACTGCAATCCCTGAGCCACTGGACGCTGTGATAAAGATGACTCATTAAGTGGTGAACTCTCAACTGTCAATTTCTTTTATCACTTTGATGAGTAAAGCATGTATTTTGACAAACTTTCTTTATGACCAACACAGAAAAATGAGAATAAAAATGTATTACCTAGGCCTCAAGAATACATCCAAATTGAGAGCAGTTAGTTCCCCACCATGGCTGTGTGCCACCACTGCACTTGTGTGGGCATCACAGCAAGTTATTTGCTGCTAAGTAGGTTAGACCATGCGTTGCTTCGACAGATATTGGTCATTTTCCCCCAGTCGCCCATGTAGCACCTTCTGGCACTAGACGCGCTGACTGTCTGGGCACTGACTCTCTTCCAACTTCCAGCCATGCCAATCTAATTTGCATGTCAATCACATAAGGTGTCTTCAGCAGTAGGGTCTTACCACTAGCCTTTGGTGGGTATGGGACCCATAGCTGGAGCTGGGAAACAAGTCAGAACCATATCCAAACATAAGCCCACTCTCCAATATCAAGCTACCATCAATCGGGGCTACAAGAGGGCCTACACCTATTGAATTCTCTATAAAAAAAAAAAGTAAGGGTTATCTCATTTGTCCTGGTGCTAGCTTACTCTCCGTTGGAGAATCTGCTTCTCTTTTTCAGATAGATGTAGATCCTAAGGAGAGAGCCACCCCATCATACCTCAAAAGGGCCCCGGCTGAAACTAAGAAAAATTGGAGAAACAAGCAAGGGGGCTGTTTTCCTGATGAACCGGATACCAGCACAAGGGGGATGGAGATCAGCACAGAGAAAAATCATCTCCTACCAAATCAGAGAGCCAGAGCCTCAGAGGCCCCCAACACCTCATCACTGAAGCAGACCAAAAATGAACCCAACATGGCTCAGGGAAATTTTGCGGAAGAGGGGGCGGAAAGAATGTCAGAGCCACATGTTGGGTCATGATATGCAGAGACATTTAGCTTACCCATAACTGTGGGCTAACTCCACAATGCATGACCCGTATACCTCAACAAGGAGGGGCCAAGGGGAGGGGGTAGGTCACAGATGAGGATAATAATGGTACCAAACTGACTGTATTTGCTGAATACAAAACTAACTAATAAAGAAAAAAAATACAAAAAAATAAAAAAAAGAATACATCCACCTGAAAATAGAAAGGATCAAATTTAATAACCATAATAAAACTGGTAGTAATAAAATTTAATACATTAAAAAGAAAAAATATAGAAACTTAGAACCCTTAAGTAATTATTGTACTAAAGAAAAACCTAAAATAATTTCAAGTGACATAAAATATAAAGGAAATGATACTCCTACACATTATCTGTCCAATTTATTCCTTAATGCTTTCTGAACAAAAATTAGAAGGCAAAATTATATTAATTAAGCAGGAAATTAAAGAATGAAAGTTGTTAAAGCAGAAAGTGCAACTCAATAAATATAACACAAGTTAGTAAATATGAAGACACAACAGCTGGGGAGATAGCTCAGTAGGCAAAGTGCTTGCTCCAAGTATGAGTACCTGAGCTTGGACTGCCCGAGCCCACGTGCATTTCAAATTGCTGCGTGCAAATATCTGTAACCCCAGTGCAACAAGATAGGAGGCAGAGGCAGGAGAATTCCCTGGAAACTCACTGGCCAGCTAGCCTGCTGAGCACAGCAACGAACAATGAGAGACTCTGCCTCAAATACGGTGGAAGGCGAGGAGTAGTAATCTACCTGACATTGTCCTTGGACTTCCACGTGTATGCCGTGACACATGTGCACTGTACTAACACACATGCACATACATGCATTACATACAGAAAACATACACACACACACAGCAAAAAAAGAAAAGAAAAGAAAAGAAAAAAACCTGAAAAGAACACAGAAAGCAGCAAGACTGAGGATGTCGTTCAGTTGGTAAAGTGCTTGCCTAGTATGTCTAGAGCCTTGGGTTCGATTTTTCAGGAACAAATAAACCTGGTTCAATGGCACAATCATGTAATCCCAGCATGTAGGAGGTTGAGCCAAGGGTGTGAGAAATTCAAGATCATCTTCAGCCACCTAGCATGGTTGGGATCAGCTTGGGCTCCATCAGAGGAGAGAGAGAGAGACTGACAGAGAGAGAAAACCAGAAAATGATGAATTCTAATAGTTTGTAAAAAAAAAAAAATTCATGCAAAATTCTGGAAAAAATGTGATTCAAGAGTACTAGAATTTAACCAGATACAAATAATAACCCAGAAGGTAATATTTCATGCATACAGGAGGAAGGGGAACTAACTAAAATGACCCTACCTTGAAATAGCAAAAGAACAAATTAAGAACCTTTGGTCAATTTTGTTTTAAATATTAGTTTAATGTTTATATTTTTACTAGGAAATAAAATACCAACCATACCGGACAAAAACAGATTTAAAATTATTAAATGAATTGCTCAGATAGTAATGGATACTGTTTTTAAAGATTTAAAGGCATAACTAATCTGCATCCTGAACACATACATACTTTTATTTTTTTTAATTTTTTGTTTTATTTTTATTTGTTTGAAAGCGACAGACAGAGAGAGAGAAAGAGGCAGAAAGAGAGAGAATGGGCGCACTAGGGCCTCTGGCCACTGCAAATGAACTCCAGATGCATGCGTGCCCTTGTGCAGCTGGCTAACGTGGGTCCTGGAGAATCAAGCCTCGAACCGGGGGCCTTAGGCTTCACAGGCAAGTGCTTAACCGCTAAGCCATCTCTCCAGCCCATACATGCTTTTAAATTAAATAAATGTTGAGGAAAAAAAAAACCCTACCTAATTACCTTATGTTATTAAGACAGTGCCTATATCTATGTGTGATGTGTCTGCCCATCACTTCTGATATCATACACAAATTCATAATTTAAATATAGAAAGAACAAGTAACAGACCTACACACTGAATTCTACTGGACATTCACGAACACTTTTCTGAAATAGTTATCTAATGCTGGTTCCAAGGATATAGAGACACCCTCTTTGGGGAAATCCGTTTCCCTGGGAGGCATGATAGTGGTGGTTCAGGAAAGGCAGCACAGTGTGGCTGTAAGTATGAAAGGGAACATGGAAAACATGAGAGTGAAAGGGAAATGAAAAACAATAATGAAAGTAAAATCGCCCTGGTTTTTATTATAAGCACACAGTAGTAATTCCAAATGATGTCAATGATAAAATTTTCCTCCCAAACAAAAAACTTTTGTTGTTCTAATTTCTAAACAATTGCCTATTTCCCAGCCAGACACCTCCCACTGCCTGCCCTTGACACGCGACTGCCCAAGAGGAAAATTCAAACAGAAACCAAAACACATGTGAATATCAATTAAAGGACATAAGGTCTTGGATGAAGTTCAAAATCTCCTCCTAGTATTATTCTTTTTTTGAGAAAGTAGATATAAACAGCTAAGTCAGCATGATTGTAATTGTGATCTTGAATTTATATTGTAATTGATTTAAAATTTTAGAAGCACTACATAAACATCATTAATACAGTAATGGTTCTTGTTAACAGGTTATGATTTTTATAATGCCATTAAAAACTCTGAGGAGGGGCTGGAGAGATGGCTTAGCGGTTAAGCGCTTACGTGTGAAGCCTAAGGACCCCGGTCGAGGCTCAATTCCCCAGGACCCATGTTAGCCAGATGCACAAGGTGGTGCATGTGTCTGGAGTTCGTTTGCAGTGGCTGGAGGTCCTGGCATGCCCATTCTCTCTCTCTCTCTCTCTGCCTCTCCTCTCTCTGTCTGTTGCTCTCAAATGAATAAATAAAAATAAACAAAAAAAATGTTTGTGGCAGCCAGGTGTGGTAAGGTAGAAATTATCTGAAATCAGATAAGGAAAAAATTCTTAATAGAATATATATATATGTATGTATATATATATATATATATATATATATATATATATATATATGTATTTTAAATCCAGAAAAAGAACAGAAAAATTACTTAAGTAACCAAGAGCTTAATTCCTATATTCATGAACAAAGGCTTTGTTTTCTTATGTCTTATAAATTAGGAAGTGTAATGTTTGTTATGAAAATACAAAAACAAATGAAATCACAACAAACCTCCCCACAAAACAACTAAAATTACATGTGGTAGATATATACAGAGAGTGTTATGTAAAACAAGTAGTATTTTCATAGACAGACATGAAAGACAATTTTTTACATGCAGTATTGTCATATTAGGAAACAAAATGTTTGAAATTTGTTTATTTATTACATATATCTATTATTTAAATTCATGGAACTTAACACTAAATCTTCTTGTCAAAAATTTTTGAATTGAATAAAATTTTAAATAGGCACTGGGTGGATGAAGAACAGACAGTTAAGAATAAACTATTTCATTGAGAAAACATTCACAAATGGAGAGGAGTTCTTGCCCAGTCAGATATTAGAATATCTTAAAAATAAAATAGTACAGTTTTAAAGAATGAAACAATTGACCAGGGCCCGGAGTGTAGCCCAACAATATAGTGCTTGCCTGACATACACAAGTCCCTGGATTCCACTCCAACATCACACACAAGAAATTGACAATGAAAATCAGTGCATACATGACAAAAGTTAATACCCAAGATTCTAGAATGGAATATGAAGCTATTGGAAACAAATAGATATTGTAAAATGCCGGGCGTGGTAGCGCATGGCTTTAATCCCAGCACTTGGGAGGCAGGGGTAGGAGGATCACCATGAATTCAAGGCCACCCTGAGACTCCATAGTGAATTCCAGGTCAGCCTGGACTAAAGTGAAACCCTACCTCAAAAAAAAAAAAATTAAAAATTAAAAAAATAGATATTGTAAAGGACCATAGTATGACAAGATTTCATAGGACAATTCTGGGAGCCTTCATCCACTAACTAGAAACACATGATAAAGTTATTTTGTATCTATGGCATTGGAACATAAAAGACAAAAAAATACCAAGAATCCTAAAAACAATGAGAGACACAGACCCATAAATATATATGATGCATATATGTATTATATATGTATATAAATGTATAATGTGGGTATATGTATATATATGTACATATTTTAGACATCTTCATATGAAAGAGGAGATGTTCCTGAGTAGTGAGACAAGCAAGTACTGTCTAATAAGTGGTTTATGGTAAAGAGCAAGAGGATTCCTTCCTTACAGCATACTCACAAAAAGTCAATTCTGTGTACAAAAAGATTTGTAATGAAAACTTCTGAAATTTTTGAAGAAAACCTTATTGTGTGTTGTCTTTATGATCTAAGAAAGAGGAACAATGAAAATAAAAAAAATTACTTACATAAAAATAAAAAAAATTCTGTGGGCTAAAACAAAGGATTAACAACATAGAAAAGTAACCTTTAGCTAGGTGTGGCTGGCTATTTGAGAGGCTCAGGCAGGAGGATTATGAGTTTGAAACCAGCTTGTGCTTGGGCTACCTAGTGAGACCTGTTTCAAAACCAAACCAAACCAAGCCAAACAGCCCTCGAGACTTAGAAAAGGAATTTGTAACTAGTATAATTAGCACAGGAATAGATACCCAAATATAGGAGCCCTTATGTATTGATAAAATATTTTTTCAAGTTGTGAATTTGGAAATTACAAAGATGATGCCCTAGTGCCTAGTAAGCATATGAATTATTCCAGCTTCATTAATGATCAGGACACATAATAAAAATCCCGAAAGATACAATATGCATATCAGAGTATCAAAATACTAAATGACGGTTAACATCATTTTTAAGACTGTGAAGTAATCAGATTTCTCATACATAGTGGGAAGAATATGAATTGCTCGAACCGTTTTCAAAACAAGTTTTGAAAGTTTGAATTACTGTAATTATATACAGCTTAATTATGGTCACTTCACTCCCAGGTTCACTGTTTTCAATGTGGATTGCACACCCAGTATTGTGGCATATGCCTGAAATCCTAGCACTTCAGCAGTTGAATCAGGAGGATGGTGAGGTTGAGGCTAGACTATACTTTATACATAGTGGATTTAAGGCCAGCCTGGGCTACACAGACAGACCCTACTTCAACAAAACAAAATGAAAAAAGAAAACAATATGATACCAAAGTTTATTGTAGCCATGTTTAGAAATATATGATACTCAAATCATTGAAATCTTATCCAACATAAGAACAGATAATATGTTACAATTATAATAATAAAGTAAATTAAGCATTCATAACCACAAGGGTGAATTTTACAAACATTGAACAAAAACATTGTTTTGCAGAAGAAGGCCTAAGTATATTATTTATAATATGCTTATTAATGGGCAAAAATTAAAAAAAAAGCAGGGGCTGGAGAGATGGCTTAGTGGTTAAGGCGCATGCCTGCAAAACCTAAGGACCCAGGTTCGATTCTCCAGGTCCCACATAAGCAAGATGCTCAGAGTGGCACAGGCATCTGGAGTTCGTTTGCAGTGGCTAGAGGCCCTGGTGCACCCATTCTCTCTCTCTCTTTCTCTGACTGAAATAGATAAATAAATAAATAAATAAATAAATAAATAAATAGAACACCACTATCTAAATTTATTACAGAAAGTAGGGCAAACAAGATAGACAAATATTGGTAATTTTTGAGGCTACTTGATAAGTACATATGTTCATTGATTATTCCCTCTGATTGGTATTTGCTTAAAAATATGTCTTGTTGTTGTTGTTTTCAAGGTAGTATCACTAACCCAGGCTGACCTGGAACTCACTCTGTAGTCCTAGGCTGGTCTTAAACTCACAGAAATCCTCCTACCTCTGCCTCCAACGAGCTGAGATAAAAGGTATGCACCACCATGAAAGGCTTATAATAATTATCTTAAGAAATATTTTTTAAAACTTTTTATTTTTATTTATTTATTAGGGAGAGAATGGGCATACCAGGGCTTCAAGCCACTGCAAACCAACTCCAGATCCATGCGCCACCTTGTGCATCTGGCTTATGTGGGTCCTGGGGAATCAACCTGAGGTCCTTTGGCTTTGCAGGCGAGCACCTGAACCACTAAGCCATCTCTCCAGCCCAAGAAATATTTTTTAAATGACAAAATATAGGAATATGTACTCAAAGTATAAGATCCATAGTAATGATTAAAACTAAGATTTGGATAACAAGTAACTGGAGGGGAATAGCTAAAGACTTAGATGTACTTAGATGAACTGTTGGTGGATTTGATTCCTGTCTAGTGCCAGACAGGGGGAAGTCACAAGTATTTCTTGAGTATGGCTGAAATGTTTTATCTTAAAAAATGGAAGAGATATTATTGAACAAGTTGGTCTTATGGATAAAAACAAAAGTTCAAAGTCCTGCTGGTGCAGAGACATATAGGTATTACCAGTACTCCAGTGAGACTCCTTTGTGTGGACACACAAGACTGTTCTGCACCCACCTGCTTTATTTCTGATGAATAGGCTTTCATAACTGAAGTTGCAGCCGAGAATGATTGCTCATCTCTTGCTTGTGTTGCAGACGCCCATGCTTATTTTGCAGTGGTAATATCTTTGGCAAGATTGTCCCTTCTGCTAATATGAGAAGCGGAATGTGAGGATCATAGGTGAGTATCCTTAGTAAGAACTTACAAGACAGAAGCTTACAGATATGCATTGTTACTGTGGGCTGCACTTGGTAGACTCCACAAGATACTCCTCTCTGAGCAGACCTGGAGCAAAAGGAAAGAGTTCAGGTTTGGGGGCTTTGAATAAACTGAAACAGTAACTACATCTCAACCTTAAACAGTAAGAGACAAAAATGCTAAAAGATTTGTACAACTGAGTCAGATAGAAACAAACAAATCAAATGAGCAACAGCAAAAAGAAAAAAAAAATCCCTTGTACTTTTACTTTTATAAAGCCTTAATAAAATGAAACAAAATAAAATAAAATGCCTCAGTGCAAAGATCAAACTAAGGCCCTGAGGTCTAGTAATTTTTTCAACTAGAAAAATGACTCACATAAAAGAGCATTGAGGTTTCAGCTTTTCCATCAAATTCAAACAGACTTAATGGATCCACCACCTCATTAAGCTGGGAGAAGTGTGAACACTAGAGTGCAAAAATATATAGTTGATCTGAAAACACTGTTAGGAAAAGAATTATAGCTTATCGGTACATAGAAGTTATTTTATTTTTATTTTAGCTAGAGAGAGAGACAGAGGGAGAAAAAGAATTGGTGTGCCAGGGCCTCAGCTACTGCAACCGAAATCCAGATGCTTTCGCCACCTAGTGGGCATGTGCAACTTCTCCTTTACTTCACCTTTGTGCCTCTGGAATCTGGATAGAGATTGAACATGGATCCTTGGGCTTCACAGGCAAGCGCCTTAACTGCTAAGCTATCTCTCCATCCCTGTACATAGGATTTATAGTAACCAAGCAGTCTACAATCCAGTGACGTTTTAAGAGAAACTCTGAGCCTAGTGTGAAAGTGTTTGAGAGTGTGAAGGTCCTAAAAGAACTCGGGCCATGCACAAGAAGGCGTCTAAGAAAGCTGTATGTCCCCAAGAACCATTTATTATTTATTGATTATTGATTTATTGATTTGCAAGCAGATAGAGACATAGAGGAGAGAGAGAGAGAGAGAGAAAGAGAGAATGAATGGATGTGCCAGGTCTCTAGCCACTGCAGACAAACTCCAGTTGCATGTGCCCCTTTGTGCATCTGGCTTTAAGATGGTACTGGCAATTGAACTCAGATCATTGGGCTTGACAGGTAAGCACCTTGAACACTGAGCCATCTCTCCCGCTCAAGGACCCATTTTTAAATGAGTTAAAGAAGGAATAATTGATTAGGAAAACATCTTCTTGAATGTGAAGCCAAGATTCAGTAACAGAGAATAGGGGGCAGGTCAGATGTCCCTGAAGGGCAAAGACTTGACGTGATCAAGTTGCAGACTTCTATCAAGGATTCCATAATTTTTTAGGATCAGGAACTCTTTTTTAAAATTAAAAAAATATATTTTGTTTATTTGCAAGGAGAGAGAGAATAAATTGCCAGGACCTCTAGCAGCTGTAAAAGAATTCATGAGCCATTTTATGCATCTGGCTGTACATGGGTACTAAGGAACTGAACTTGGCTCATTAGGCACTTCAGGCAAACACCTTAACCACTGAGCAATCTCTCCAGCCCTGGATCAGGAACTCTCTGATTTCCTTTCTAATTTCTGTCTGACTGGCAGCAGCTTGCTGTTTCCATCTATTGGTTTCCACAGTGTGGGACCAAACCTGCAGACTTGACAAGGACTGGGAAAGACAGGGCAGCTATCCTTACAACAGAGTGGTAAATAAAAAAAATGTTAGAAAGGTTCAATTCAACAGAGTTTAATTGAGCCAAGAGTCACTCTAATTGGACAGCTCTTAGCTTCACAATAAGATCAGAGTATCTAGGGAGTGATCAGTGCCTGGTAACATTTAGAGGCAAAAGCAAGTTGTGTATAAAAACACTGGAGTAAAATGCAAGAACGGCCAGGTTGATCAATTGTGGTGGTGTGTGTCTCTTGTGAACCTGATTTGCATAGTTGCCTGCCAGTGGGTGGCTGTGATTGGCTGAGACTTGTCCTGTGACAATAGGACAGGCTATTTACAATCAAGTCTCTTTACAATTCATTATGTTCAGAATTACTTTTAGGCCAAATTTATGAAATCTAGGGATGTAGCTTTAGACTACATTTTGTTCAATTTCACATGAGATGTGAGTGAGTGGGGCCTGGGGGGCTGTTCTGCGTGCCTGAGGGAGAGTGAACTGAACATTTACAGGGGAAAGCAAAGGTAGACTGTGGCCAATACTATGAGTTTTTATGAAAATTTCTTTCTTAAATATTGTTTTTATTATTTTATTTATTTGACAGAGAAAAAGGGTGTGTGTGTGTGTGTGTGTGTGTGTGTGTGTGTGTGTGTGTAGTGTGTGTGTGTGTGTGTGAGAGAGAGAGAGAGAGAGAGAATGGGTGCGCCAGGGCTTCCAGACACGGCAAATGAACTACTGACATGTGCACCCCCTTGTGCGTCTGGCTAATGTGGGTCCTGGGGAATTGAACCTGGGTCTTTTGGCTTTGCCAGAAAACACCTTAACAGCTAAGCCATCCTTCTAGCCTTTTTATGAACATTTCTAATGCTCTTTTCCCCGTCCTCTTTTTGGTGGACAGGGCCCAGATGACACAGTCCTGTAGTGAGTTGTGTCTCCTTGAGGATAAGGAAGAGTATAAATTCTAGACCCAGAGCACACAGGGTTGCTACAAGGCTTTCCAAGCGCCTCTTTGATGAGCCAGTGAAGTGCTGAATGCCTCCAGGGCCCAATGCCTTCCGTTAGGCTCTTGGTCTCCTTTTCACCGATGACTTAAGTGTGGATGCAGAAGGGACCTCAACTCCGGCATAACTTACACTGGCTTAAGAAACAGAGCAAGGTACCCAGGTCTTTTGTTATGGATAACTTTGGCTGAAAAGACTCATGACTGCACTTCTCCCAGGGCGATGTGGGTCATGGATATGAAAACAGGGCTTCCACCTTTTTGCACTGAACAAGGAGGAAATATTTCATATTATTTGGTTTAGCCCCGTACTCAGCTAAGCATTGATTGACTGGATAACCTAGCGGTAAGGATGCGTCTGAGGCCTTGTGACGAACTGCATCTATTGTCAGTTTATCTTTTATTTAGCTTTGACAGCTGTGCGTCAGCTTAAAACCCCTGTCATGGGTTCATCTTTAACCGTATAATTAGTTATGGGCAGGCGGTGGATCTCCATCACTTACTGAAAGACATACTGGTGTTTGTAGTCTAGCAGTGGAAGACGTTTGAACAGCAGTTACAGGCAGCATGGAGAGTTTTCCATTGCAGTTATTAAAGACTGTCTCAGAGAAAGCTGACATACAGATATTCATATGCCTTGCATGTCTCAAAGGAACCTTTTGTTCCTTTTCTCCTTGCTTAGTATCCACAGCAATAAGATTGAGGCATTCTTTCAAACTGACCTTACCACATGAAACACATCATTTAAGAGGTTCTAGCACTCGCATGGGCTTTACATGAAGGAGACAATGTGTGTTCAGCTACTGAAGTGAGAAGGATGTGTTAACGTAGCCCGTCTGTATAGATATAAATTTATTTTTGACCGTTCCTAGGGAAATTCATTTGTACATACAATTATATATGTAGCCACTCCTTTTATCTGTGGGTTCTGCATTCCCAAATTAATTATGGATCAAAAAAGTACTATGGAAAAATTGCACCTGTACTAAAACTGTATAGAATTTTTCCTAGCATTCCCATATCAAAAGTGGGGAGTATTTACATTTATTTATATATTTTAATTTTTTAAATTTATTTGCAAGGAGAGAGAGAGAGAGAGAGAGAGAGAGAGAATGAGCATGCTAGGGCCTCCAGCTGTTGCAAATGAACTTCAAATGCATGTGCCACTGTGTATCTGGCTTTATGTGGGTACTGGGTTATGGAACCCTGGTCCTCAGACTTTGCAGACAAGTGCCTTTACCACTGAGTCATCACTCCAGCCCCCAGTATCTATACTTATTACATTTTACAATTAGTCTAAAGACCCTTTAAATTATATGGGAAGATGTGTACAGCTAACATGCAAATATTATGCTATTTTATATAAGGACCTTGCCCATCTCAGGATTTTGGTACTATGGGGAGGGGTGTCCTATGGACCATTCTCTGTCAAAACAGAGGAAAATACATGTATATAATGGTTTAAATAGTTATGAGAAAACAAACTATCAAAATTTAAAATATGAAAACATTTAGGATCTCAAACCGAGAACAATTCTACACATAATGTATTTAAAAAATACCCCAAGTGAGAAAATAGGTCTGATTACTGTCGAATAAAGTGAATATTTGTACTGTTTTATTTTACTTTTGTTTTTCTTTTGGTATTATTGGGGATAAGACCCAAGGCACTGTATATGTTAGGTAAACACTCTACCACTGAGCTATCTCTTTAAAAGACAACACTTTGAATATCAAAAAATAACCTAAATGAAAATTAATGGAGTATAGGGGGAAATTATTTTTTTTTGCAGTGAAGGGCTGTCTTAATGTGGAATAAGATCTTAAAAATGACTAACTTGAAATACCAGCATCACACACATAGAAAACGGCTTAAGAATACGAATGTATATATTGTTACAATTCATGAATGCTGAAATCACAGATAGCTACCTTGCACAGCCCGTAGCATATGAACTAGTGATAAAGTACGCCTTTGAGTCCTTGCTTAATTAACAGCCTTAGAACATCGTAAGAAGTGACCTTGGCATGCAAATAAACACCCATAAACCATAGCACCCATGAAGATATGTGTAGCTATACATATTTATGAGAAGTGTGAGAGTAAGTGATTTTGCAACTTAATTCTTAATTTTTTTTTTATATTTAGCATGTCTAAGTATAAGCCACAGGAATCTAAGGACAACAGTGAAGGTCCCAACAAGATCTTATCTAGGCGGTTGTTGTTTGAGTGCTGTGACCTAGAGAGATTGTCCCTTTGGGGAGGATGAATGACATAAACAATTATTACCTTTGATGATGGAAATGTTTTTGGAACACAGTTAAGCTCTCCATTCAAAAAGTATTGTGAAACTGGGCGTGGTGGCACATGTCTTTAATCCCAGCACTGGGGGAGGGGTGGCGGTAGAGGTAGGAGGAGCACCATGAGTTCAAAGTCACCCTGAGACTGAGACTCCATAGTGAATTCCAGGTCAGCCTGGGCTAGAGTGAGACCCTACCTTGAAGAAACAAAACAAACAAACAAACAAACAAAAAAAACAATCAAACAACAACAAAAAAACCAACAACGAAAAGTATTGTGCGCTAAGAGGTTTTCCCTATCCCTAAGATTAATATCACATTTGAAGAGGCCTGAAATGCATTTTCTCCCTTGCAATCGTACACGAGGAATTATTTTGTGCGATGCCACAGGTTAAATGCATATCACGGAATTCACTTTCCTCCCTACTGCCGTTTCTGTCACTTAATTCAATGGAAGTCCGCAAGAATACAGTACGACCCAGAATACTGGAGCCGAGGCTACGAAAGAAAAGTTCATTCAGAATTGATTTTCTTTCAGGAATCCTTGATATTCCTCATCGCAATTGTTCGCCCCTACTGTAAGGCTCAGTAAACACTTAGGGAAGTCGCCACACGCTGCAGCGTGCTGGAGACATGAAGGAATGTGGAGCAGGATAATCACAACATCATCAACCCAATTCTCCAAGGTAGCTGGCCAATAATGCTGTTCTAATTGAATAACTTATCCACAGCGATTTCCCCGGGGACAGCCCCAGGCTCCGCAAAGAGGCAGATGGTGCCGCATCTACAATGAAACCTGTAATTTTCCCTTGCCATTGGACACGTTAACAGTGGGCTGCTTCTGCTTATTCTTTAATATTTTATTTTAATCGTCCCTTCCCAAATGATAATGTGCCGTGAAGCCGCCAAAAGATGGATTCGGTGATACATATCATATTTAATTTATCACACCTCTAGCTCGCGGAACAACTCACTTGGTAATCAGCCGCCGTATATGTGGGAATCAGGTGCAAACTGAAATGTAAACGACAGAAGAGAACCCAATTAAGACCAAAGGGAGAGACGGAGCGTTCAGGGTGGCGGGGCATTAACTAGCAGCAAAGCATGGAATATTAAATACACTCGAATTTTGATGTTCTTTTTCTTTTCTTTTCTTTTTTAATTTTTATTATTATTATTTTATTTTATTATTATTATTATTATTATTATTTTACAGGGTTGAGCTGTGGAACACGCAGGCCCAAGGTATTTGGGCAGACAATGAGGAGGTTTCCTTAACTGTTGAGACTGGAGCTCTGGGATGAAGACGGGATGAAGGACCGTGTGGCTCCTTGATTTCCTTCCTCTAGTGGCGCCCAGTTGGAGGCAGGGGCAGTGCAGGCTTAAAGGGCATGCGGGGAGACAGCCCTTCAGCAGACTAACAAAGCGACAGATGACAGGCCCAGAGGCAAACCCAGGGCCGCCAGCCCATCAGCCTACACAGGCTGCCAAAGAACAGCTGCAGGAATGGAAGGGGATCGCTTGGACCTCGATGCTGGGACCAAAGATTGCCTTTGTGTCCTGGAGACAAGATCCTGCACAGAGACACCCCCCCCACACACACACACGCCTTCTTAGAAAAGACTGAAAAGGAACCAAGGTAGAATGATTATACCCAAAGAAAGGAGGCCGTTTTACCATTCTAGAGTGCAGTGCCTCCTAGGCAGAAACTATGTCTTAGGGAGCACTGTCTCCGGGGTTTGCCCAGGAGGAGGAGGGAAGCTTTCGTGGCTGTAGTGAGCTAGGGCACCAGCGCTGATGTTGATCAGATATGCCAGGGTCAAGGAAGACAGCTTGGGGGATGGTCCCAGGCAGCCCAGGTCTGCCTGTAGTCGTGGTAAACAGGTGATGCGACTTGGTTGATTTTAGTTCGAGATGGTAAATTGGCGCCACAGCCCGCTGACATGGATAATTCATGAAGCCTTTGGTTTGTATTAGACACCCAACACTCCTTTCAGAGAAGAACTGACACAACAATTAATGTGTCAAATAATAATGTGCCACTTGGAGGAAGATAATTGTAGATAGTTATTAGGTCAGAGCAAATGCTCATCTTTTCAAAGGCAGCCTCTATTCACTCTGGCATCCTACTGTAAGTACAGTATTGTGTCAGTAATCACACAGGCTGAAGCCAGGGATGCTGATTTTATCTGATTTTTTTCTCCATTTGGAATAAGACCAGGATCATTCTGTGCACAGCAGACGCAGTCATGTAAAAAGCAAAGGAGTATGATGGAAGACAGATTGCTATACTTGGGGAAGAAGCGTTCTTTGTTTTCCACATAAAATGAAACATGAGAAGTGTCCCTCTGAAGGTTGGAGAATATGTAGCAGAAACTATGAGACGTGAGTTTGCTCATGTGTAAAGATGGTCTTTCCTGCTGCTGATTCTCCGCACTCAGATATCAATCAATCACATCAGGGCCTCAGAAGTCCTTGTTCAATCTCTGGTGCCATAACTTACTCAATGTGGGATTTGGACAAGTCATTTTAACCTTGCTGAGATTCTGTTTCCTCATTTGAAAAACAGAAATAAAAAAAAAAAAACTTGCCATATATTCGGCTCCCAGATATGTTAAAGAAGCCACAGAGGAAATTTGACATGAAAAGATAGCAAGTATAACAGATCATGTAAATATTATTACTTATTTATCTGGGTGATGATTAAGACCAATTAATAACCAAATGTGTTCTTTCTTAGGCAGAGACAGTTTTATTTTAAGAAATACTGAAAAATATCTTAGGTCTTTAAAAATCAAAGGACTCCTGAATGAATAAAGAGATCTCATGACCACCTGCCCAAGACTGAATTACACGTTTCTTCCAACCATGAATGAGGAGATATATACTGATTACTGATACATTTTGTTCTGCTTCATTTACTTAAGCATGCTTGTGGTGAGATATGAAAAAAAAAATCCTAGTAATTTCTAGAAGAGAAACACTGTGCTTAGGGTGCACTTTGTCTGCACAGTCCACTGAACAGGTTATTGTTCAAAAGCTATTTACTATACAATATCATTATGAGTTACGTAGTGTATGCAAAATATTCAGTAACACTTCATGGACAAAAATAGTTTCTGCACCTTTTCCCTTTGTTGGGATCCACATTCCTGAACATCTTGGTCAAGTGTTAGATGATAAATTTAGAAGCAAAATGAGGGTGGAGAGATGGTTTAACTAGAAAACTGCTTGCCGCACAAGTACAAGGACCTGAGTTTAACCCTCAGTAGCCACATAAAAGCTGGGCATTGTGGTCTGTACCTATCATCCCAGCAGAGGAGAGGGACAGGTGGGAGGATCCTCAGAGCTTGCTAGCTAGCTTGTCTGAAACTGAATCGGTGAGTTCATGGTCAAGTGAGAGGCCCTGTCTCAAAAAAAAAAAAAAAAAAAAAGGTGGAGGTCTGGCGTGGTGGCTCACGCCTTTAATCCTATCACTAGGGAGGCAGAGGTAGGAGGATGGCTGTGAGTTCAAGGCCACCCTGAGACTACATAGTGAATTCCAGGACAGCCTGAGCTAGAGCAGGACCCTACCTCGAAAAACCCTAAATAAATAAATAAATGAATAAATGAATAAATAAATCAAAGTAAGGTGGAAAGTGATTGAGAAAGACACCCAATGTCGAGCAATGGCTTCTATATGCATACACACATAAATGTGTACCTAAATTCATACATACACGCAGACACATGCAAAAAGGGAAATGAAGTGGCCCTTGAATGTATGTGGACTATCATGGGCTATTGGTAAGGAGAAAATGATAGGGGAAATCAAACTGATAGATAACAAATACTAAGTAGAAGCATACAGGGGACTGGGGGACTTAATTGACTAAAGGTAAACACTGCTTGTACATACTGGAGAAATTGTGCGTTTCCATTAGCATGTGAGTCTTCCTGAAAACCCTCTCTGCTCAAAAAGTAATGGGGCTTACAGGAAAGAAATAGAATTGTCAGAATGAACCAGTGCCCTGCTTGAAGTCTTTATACTATCTTGAAGGCAAGGACCATTATTTCTTCCTCTTGATAGCTAATTGTAATATGTCATTAAGTCCAGCTCCCATCAAAAGGGGGTGGTCAATGCCAGAGAGTCTGAGAACTATGTTTGAAGCTGCTGTAGGGTGTCTCTTGGGAGTTAAGGGAACCTTAAGGGGGAGGTAACAAAGTAGGTAGAGAAACTTAAGAGCTGAAGGGTAAAATTTGTCTGCATGTACTTGCCCATGTATGTTCGTGTGTGGGTATGAATGTGTGTGTGTGCACATGCATGTGCATGCATATGTAGTGTATATGTATATTGGGAGGCCACTGGACAACTACGAATGTCATTCCTCGGGTCCTGTCAACCTTTGTTTTGAGACCAAGTTTCTCCCTAGCTTTAAATTTGCCAAGTCAGCTAGACTTGTCGGCCAGTGAGACCCTGTCTCCATCTGAAATTATAGATGTACACTGGTACACCTGGGAATTCTTTTTCACATGGGTCCTGGGGTTCAAATTCAGCTCATTATGTAACACAAGCATTTGACCAACTAATCTCAGTCCCAAGGTACAAAATTTATAATGATGTCATAAACCCATGGTCCCAGGGAATCTTGGGATGGTAGCAGCCACAGAGAGAGACAGTGGCAACAAAAATGAACAATCCAGGTTGGAGAGATGGCTTAGCAGTTAAGGCACTTGTCTGAAAGCCTAAGAACCAAGGTTCAATTCCCGAGTACCCATGCAAGCCAGATGCACAAGGTGGTGCATGTGTCTGGAGTTCATTTGCAGTGGCTCGAGGCCCTGTTGTGCCTGTTATATCTCCCTTTCTCCTTCTCTCTCTCTTTCTACAATAA
Source organism: Dipus sagitta (assembly GCA_036346955.1). Lineage (NCBI taxonomy): Eukaryota > Metazoa > Chordata > Mammalia > Rodentia > Dipodidae > Dipus > Dipus sagitta. Next base: position 35,656,383 of record CM070772.1, on the reverse strand, counting down.
ATAAATATTTTTAAAGAATCAACAATCCAGTCTCCTCTTGTCTTATTGGCAGACAGAGGGAATTGTTGCCAATGGTACTAGGTTTTAAGCTAGGTGTGGGATGGGTCACCAAGACAGATTCTCTTCAACTGATCAGTAGTATGTGTGCTGTTCCAATTCATAAAGTAGGTGCCTCTTATTTAATTCTATTTCATAGAAAAATAAGCATATTTGTACGTGCTGTTTGCCAGTAGTCAGCAATAATAAGTGGTCCCTGTGTTCAATACTTCGTGTCGTCAGGAGAAACAGGAGAGACATATTCAAAACCCAGCAACCCTAAGAAGAATATTGCATGAAGATGAAAAAGCAGCTTAGAATTATGATGCTACAAACAAAGGGGGGCAGGCAGTTGCTCCCAGACTGGAGAAGCCAGGAAGTCTTCACCCCAGAGGACTCAGAGGAAACATGGTCCTGCCAACACTTTGATTTTGAACTTATATCCCCCAGCACTATGAGAGAATACATTTCTGTTGCTTTTAGCCTCCAAGTTTGTGATATCGTGTCACAACAGAAAAGTGACAAATTAATACAGCCTTGCATCTCAACCTTAGTCACTCCACCCTCTTGCTCCCTTAACCATATACATGACCTTATCTTGTACTTTATTTTTATATTTTAATATTTTATTTATTTACTTATTTATTTTTGAGAGTGAGAGAAAGAGGCAGACTATATATATATATATATATATATATATATATATATATATACACATAAATACATATACATATATATATATAATTTAGGGAGAGAAAGACAGAATGGGAAGGCATGTCAGGGTCTCTAGCCACTGCAAACTCCAGATGCATATGCACCTTGAGCATCTGGCTTTATGTAGGTACTGGGGGATCAAATTTGGGTCCTTAGGCTTTGCAAGCAAGTGTCTTAACCACTGAGCAATTTCTCCAGCCCCTGTATTTATTGATTAAATAGGTGCAATGAAAATGTCTCATTTTACTACCAAACACACAAACTGACCCACATATGTATACGTGGTCACCTTCTCTTCTCTTAGAGTTCTTTCCTGCCAGAAGCAAATTATTCTCCCATGGCTCACTTCATCATATGATCAGTTCTCCTCTTCTCTACTCTGTACTACCATGAGTACTTATTAGATACTATCCATCGGTTCAAAATCCTACATGCATAGTCTGTCTTACAAGCATGTGTGTGTGTACATGTTTTCTTCCCCAGACTTAACACCCCTTTCCAAATACTGCTTATCTCCTCAGCTCCTCCTAAAAGCTGTGCCCTTCAGAAAGGCTGCCAAGGTGCAGCTTCCGTGTCATCACGTTCTGTTTTCTGAACAATTTATTTTAATCGAGGTTTTCTTTCCACCACTCTACTGAAATAACTCCTATCAAGGCCTCAAGTATCTTGTATTTTGCCCAACTCAATAGCGACTTCCCTGTTCTCATGTTTCCCAAACTTGAAGGAGCTGACACAACCTACCACTCCTTTCTCCTGACCCTTTCTTCTTAAGACATCTGGAACCTTATGCATTTGCATTGCTGTGACACATTGAGGCTGACACTTAGCGTCTAATTCTGTCTTTTCTTTCTGCTTCTGGATGTGTCTTTTTAAAGCTTGATAGATGGTTGGGTATACATTATTTTGTTTTCCTTTTATCACAGTCATTCATTCCCATGGGCCAAGTGTTCCAGCAGGACATTTAAGTCTTGATAAACCACATTCATTAAAAAAATACATATTTGGGGCTGCAGAAATGGCTTAGTGGTTAAGGCACTTGCCTGCAAAACCTAATGACCTGAGTTTGACGCCCAGTACCCACATGCAGCCAGATGCTCAAAGTGGCGCATACATCTGGAGTTTGTTTGCAGTGGCTAGAGGCCCTGGTGTATCCATTCTCTCTCTCTCCTCTCTCTCTCTCTTTTCTCCTTGCAAATAAGTCAATAAAATATTTAAAAAATATTTTAAAGTAAAAAAAAAATTGGATCTCTTATAGCAGGGTTCTATGATAATAGAGGAATACTAATTTGACTGCCAAATACCACAAGGAAACAAATTCTAAGTCTTCCCTACATGTGCAGGCATGTTTGTTTCTCTGACACACAGAGAAGATTAGATGAATGTTGTGCTTAGTTCTCAGAGTAAGATTCTAAGCTGGGAACATGTAGCTTACTGTCTAGTGTACGCTGGGCTATGGGAGATTTTTGCGATGCTAGATAGGAGACTGGAGATAGAATCTTGCATAACGTGGTATTTTTAAGTATTGTCCAGATATGATAAATGAATCTGAGTAGAAATTCAGATTAGGACTCTGAGGAGCTGCACCAAAAGGGAGGCACAGTGAGGAATTGTGCCTTTGCTCGTGAATATGCATTCTCCCCAGAGACAATGGGTCCATGTTGTGTGTATGTGTGTGTGTGTGTGTGTGTGTGTGTGAGATGTATGTATAGAGAGAGAAAGAGAGAGAGAGAGGAGAGAGAGAGAGAGAGATAGCAGAGAGAACACAAGCACAGCAGTTTATCAGCCGCAATATGCAGAGATATTGTTGTGTACATACCTCCGTTCTATTACTTCTCTGGAAGGTAGCTATGCCTACCCCATATTTACCCCATGGGAGCAATAAGATTGCCCCTGCCTCTTCTGTGGCAGTATTTCAATCACTCCTTTCTTCCTTTATTTCTCATTTTAATTAGCACATATCAACTATACAGAATAATGGATTTCATTGTGACATTTTCTTTTTGCTTTTAATTGAGAGAGAGAGAGAAAAAAAAATGGGTGCATCAGGGCCTCCAGCCACTGCAAATGAACTCCAGATGCATGTGCCACCTTGTGCATCTGGCTTACATGGGACCTGGACAATTGAACATGGGTTCTTAGGCTTCTCAGGCAAGCTGCCTTAACCATTAAGCCATCTTTCCAGCCCATTTTCTTAACTTTTATTTAAAAAGATTTATTTTATATTTACTTATTAGAGACAGAGAGGGAGAGAGAGTGTGAGAAAGGGCATGCCAGGGCCTCTAGCCACTGCAAACAAACTCTAGACGCATGTGTCACCATGTGCATCTGGCTTTCATGGGACCTGGAGAATCAAACCTGGGTCCTTAGGCTTCACAGGCATGTGCCTAAACTGCTAAGACATCTCTCCAGCCCATCATTGTGACATCTTCATACATGTACATAGCGTAACTCTTCTAGGTCGCTCCCCTTTCATTTGTTCACTTGTACTCCCAAGCAAATGCCTGCTCTCAAATTCCTGCCTTGGGATCTGCTGTTTGAAAGGCGAAAAACAAGGTGCCATGCAAGCTGTTGGATGTTTTGGCTGTAGGGAGTGGTACATTCATGGTATGGGATGGATTGTTCCTGAATTTAAGTGTTGAAATCTTTTCTTCCATTTATTTTCTTCTGTGCTCAGGAGGGAACCCAGCACCTCACCCGTCCTAGGCAAGTGTTCTATCACATCCCTAACAAGTACAGACTCCTAACCCTCAGCCTCTTATTTTGCTACAAATTCACTTGGAGGTGTAATGAGATACAAACATATCCCTCACCCAATATGATGAAGATCTTTATTGAAAAAGGGGGGCACATTTGTATATAGAGACAGATGTATATACAGTGGAATACTGTGTGAACATGGTGGTAGACATCAGGTCGCGATGGACCAAACTGTGTCCTCCACGAAGAGTTCATATGTTAAAACCTTAACTCACAGTATATGACTATAATTAATGTCAGATGAGGTAACAGAATATGGAGCCCTACCCTGATATGTCTTCACAAGAAGAGACACCAAGTAGTATGTGTCTGTCTGTTGTCTCTCCCTTATTCCCTCCATGTGAATATACCAATAAGACAGTGGCCACCCCAAGCCAAGAGGAGAACCTTCACCAGCAACGGACTTGTCATTGATCTTGGACCTCCAGAAGAGTAAGGGATGCACATGTGTCTGCTGTTTCCAGCCAGTCAGATCGTGGTACTCTGCCGCAGTAGCTGTAGCAGATTAACACAGCACACGACTGAAGGGCCGCAAGCAAATGCATGCATGCTGTGCACCTGTGCCTGAGTCGGGCCTGTTTCAGTGGGTCCACAGGAAAGCAGAAGCCTTAATCAGATAGTGTTTCATTTATTTATTTAAGTTCAACACAATCTTGCTATGTAGCCCAAGCTGGCCTTCTACTCATAGCTACCATCCTGCTTCAGTTTCCTGAGTTCTGGGATGACAAGGGGTCACGCCTTGCTCTCTGAAGGAGCTACATGTGTCTGTTGCAGCCCAGATTTCACTGAAGCTTTTGATTTTGTAGTGACATATCTCCTTCCCCGTATTCAGACTTTTAAAGTTTATCTTTCTTTTTTCTCATTACTTTCCTTCCAACTGAAACATCCCCTCTCCCGAAGGGAGGAGGGAGACTCTGGAATCACAGAAGGTCCTTTCTGGGAGAGCTGAATCTTAAAAGGTCACAGGGGGCATGCCCCAAAGTCACAGGAGTGGCAAATCACTGTCGAGGGGCCGACTTTGAGCAGTGTTGTGCAGCGATTGAACCATTCTATCCTGGGGGGAGGAGAGAGACTCAAGTCAAAAAGTCTCAGGAAAGGTTACGTGAACTGTCAGTACTGCTTGGGGAGGTGGTTTTCTGCAAGCCAGGATGCAGGCCAGGGATGTAGTGTCCTCCTAAGATGCAGCCCCTATGTTGGGGTGAGCACTTCCATGATGTAGCTGCCTTTAAGTCATCCATGCTGCTGTAAACCATCCCTTCACCCTGTTCTGTAAGTCACCCTAATAAACTTACCAGTTCACCAAAACTGGTTTTGGTGCAATAATGTGTCAGTCTATTGTCTGTGGCCTACCTGGGGTGAATCAATGTGTGTTTGCATCTCTTCAGGTGAAGGTTTCAAGTGACACTTGGTAAGACAGTATAGAGGAGTCACAGAGCTGGGCAATTAGAGAAAACTTCTAGAAGGTAATTTTTTTTACTTGCTTAAAAATGGTATATAAATAAGTTTGATCCTTATAAGTCTCTTCTCCTTGTCCCTCAAGGGGAAATAATCACAAAACACCCTGTTAAAAAAAAAACCAGGGCTGGAGAGATGGCGTAGTGGTTAAGGCACTTGCCTGCAAAGGCTAAGGACTCATGCCCAACTCTCCAGGACCTACATAAGCCAGACGCACAGTGGTGCAAGCACGCATGTGCACAAGGGGACGCACATATCTGGAGTTCGAGTGCAGTGCCTGGAGGCCCTGGTGTGCTAAATCCCACCCGCCCCCTTTGTCTCCCATAAAAAGGCAGTCTGTTGGGCTTGCTTAAAAAAAAAGAAAGAAAGAAAGAAGAGAAGAGAAGAGAAAAGAAAAGAAAAGGAAAGGAAAGGAAAGAAAAGAAAAGAGAAAATCATAGGCCCAACTCAATCAGGCCAGGTACAGAGAGTCTCTTAAGGTTGCTGCCATTCAGCCGTGTATTAATTCGTGAGGCTCAGTGGATGAAGTACTTGCTGTGCAAGTGTCAGTGCCAGAGTTCAAATTCCCATGACTCATTTAAGGCCGACACTGAGGACAATCATCTGTAATCCTGTTCAACCCAGAGCTGAGACAAGAAAATCTCCCATATGCTTGGAGGTCAGCTAACCTGGTGAGCACAGTCACGAACAATCCAAGACTCTGCCTCAGACAAGGAAGAAGGTAAGGACAGACACTGGAGGCTGTCCCCTGACCTCCACGTATATACTGTGGCACATGAGCGCCCTCACTCACACAAACATGACACTCTCTCCACACGCACGTACACATCATACACATACACACATTAAAAAAAATTAAAGTGGGCTGGAGGGATGGAGTTAACGGTGTTAACGGTTATGGCATTTGCCTGCAAAGCCCAAGGACCCAGGTTTGATTCTCCAGGACCATGTTAGCCAGATGCACAAGGGGGTGCATATGGAGTTCGTTTGCAGTGGCTGAAAGCTCTGGAGTGCCCATTCTCAATCTCTCTCTTTCTCTCTCTCTCTCTGTCAAATAAATAAATAAAATGAAATTTAAAAAAATTAAAGTGCCCTATTTGGAGGGTATAATGCTGAAGTTTTAGACTAACCCTTGGAGCTTTACCCCACTTGTCAAACTGCTTCTCAGAGCAGAGCCCGAGAAATGGAAGAACTGACTCTTGGAATACTCCAGAGTGGGCCAGCTGCCTCTAGCAGCTGCGGCCTGATGAAAAAGGAACCTGGAGAGTTTAGTTTAAGCCATCAGTTAACCCGCTGTATCTGCTGTCATGGCCTGCTCTGATGTTGCTGGGACTGTGCTTCCTCTGCATACAGGACTCATGGGTATTTTTACTGGACAACCAAAATCCAGTAATATGTGAATGAAATATTTGTTAAAGAAAGGGATTTAGGGGTATAATCTGCTGGACTCCACTGATCCAGGGCACACATAACTCTGGTCATGAGCATAATCATATTAAGCCCACCAGTGGTCTTCAGCAGATCTGATCTGCAGGCCTTTAGTTACTGACCTCTTCTTCATCTTCATTAGCACGTCTTCTGTGTATGTGCATGCTCTTAGCTGAGCGTCCAACCAGGCATCTGAGGAAATTAAGCAAAGAGTACAGCAAGATTAGTCAGCGTCTCTAAACACTGTCTGTCAGTCTTTGGTCATCTGTGCTGTTAAGGCCAAAGGTACACTAAGGCAGAGGAGACCTAGTCATGTTGCTGTAAGTAGGTGTACTACATAGTTGTAAGATTAATGGTAGGGCAAGTTACACGTGAGAAATTTAGCATCCCACAGCAATAATCTATAAAATAATAAGATTTGTTTGTATGGTCCATAAGAAATAGTCCCACAGTTCTTTCGCATACTTCATTCCCATATCTCATTCTTTTTTAAAATATTTTATTTATGTGTAAGCACACACACACACACACACACAGAGAGAGAGAGAGAGAGAGAGAGAGAGAGAGAGAGAGAGAGAGAGGAGAGGAAGAGAATGAATGGGCATGCCAGGGCCCTTAGCCACTGCAAACGAACTCCAGACCCAAGCACCACTTTGTGCATCTGGCTTTATGTGGACACTGGGGAATAGAATCTGGGTTGTTAGGTTTTGCAGGCAAAGTCTTAATTGCTGAGCCATCTTTCCAGTTCCCCATATTTCATTCTTATAATTTATTCCTAAAGTTTGTTCTTGCAGTTCATCCCTACATTAAAGTGAATAATAGAATGAATAGATTAAAAAAAAAGAATCCAGACCCCAAGGCAGAAAACACCTTGAAATTGGAATGAAAATATTTGGATTTTCAGACTACTTTTACAACAACTCATTAGGTACATTGTGAAAGTCAATATCCCTTGGTCAGGGCCCTGATTTTTAGCTGTGTGGTACTAGAAAGGGTTACCTATAAAGCATGTAGGTTTTTGAAATTTCAGTCTTCCTTTGACTTTTGTGATCCATCCGCACCTATGTCAGGCACCGCTCCTGGCAGGACTGGAGGCCATGAAACTGATGAAGCCAGGAAGCGGACCCAGGTGGGGACAGAAGCCTCTGGCTCTTCTCTATACTTCGAATGCCAGACTCAACCAACAACAATGCCTTGGCCAGCAAAGACCTTATGGAAATTTTTCAAATGTGGAACACTTATGCCCATAGATTTTTCTCATTATTATTTTCAGCCTCACTGCACATTTTGTTTGTAAATTTTTTTTAAAAGAATTCCTATTTCTAGAAACTTTAACAACATTGGAAACTATGGTACCATCTCCCCCCTCCCCTTACACACACTGTGAGTTAATGTGAAGTTTACCTCTTCCCAGAGCATTTACTTATTGCGGATATGTGAGCTCTATTTTCCCCTGATTCTAAGCTCAGTTTCCCTCTCCCTAGACATAATGGCCCACAAAACTGACTGAGCTGAAAATATTCTTGTTTCTATGGTTCTTTTGTTCTGTTAACATCAAGTTAATAAATTATACATTAAAATCCTCTATTCAATATTATCCTATAAAGTAATATAGTCTGTTTCATCATTGTAAGGGGGAATTCAGAGGAGGTAGAAGACCAAACTGACTTATGACTTATGGCTCTGTGGACACTTCATGAAGGAAGTAGAGTTTGCTTTGCCTCTTAAGTGAGTTTCCTACTCAAGGACTTTAATGGAGGGGAGGATTTTGAGAGGTGAAAACTAGTGGAATAAGCAAAGCACTGCCATGGTCAAGGACATATCTTGGTTACAGTCTGCATCAGAGCATAAAGGACATTTACTCTGTAACATATTTTCTATGGGACTGATGGAACTCTGGAACTAGACAAAGGCACTGTTTGCTATAGCTTTGTGAATATGCTGAGAACCATTGAATTGGTGATTTTGCAAGGGTTCATTTTATGTCTTTTGATCTTACCTTACTAGAAAAGAAGAAAGAATAAAGAGACGAAGTTGGAGGAGAAGGAAGAAAGGGAAGAAGAGGAGAAGGGAGGAAGAATAAGGATGATAAGAAGAGAAGGACTTTAAAGAACACATCCAAATGAATTTCTTTGTCATCTGATAAGTAATGTGGAGTCTTTTCAGTCCATATCAGCAAATTGGTCACATGATCAATGAGTGCTCAACAAACCTGGTAGCAATGTAGGGATCAAATTGAATAGGAATATATATGAGATGGGGAGACCAGCTACAAGGTTATTAAAACGGTCTACCTTGTAGCTTAATACTCTGTTATATTTTCTTTGGACAAACTTGTCAGAATGTCTAAACACACACAAAGTTAGAGAAAATAGTTAAATAAATTATATATACACATTTCCCAATTTCATATGTTTTAACATTTTGTTGAGTTGATTTCATAACCCTTTCCCCTGTTCTACTTCAACTGACCACCTCCATGTATGTTTTATCCCATCTTGTGACCTGTAGTAAGCTAGGTCAAGCTCTTCTTCACGACATTTCACCAGAAACAAATGTCATAATATATTATGAACTTACAGGCTAATTTTTCCCTTCCCCTTCCTCTTTCTCTTCCTACCAGTGAGGACACCTAAGAGAATAAGGCCAATGCAGCTAATATTTTTCTCCTTGAATCAAATATAAGTTTGAACAACTGGACTATTTTTAATTAAACCTAAAGGATCACATATTGTATTTAATTATTATTTTCTCAAATGTCTCCTTCCCCATCCTTTCACTGGCTTGCTGAAGAAAATGTGTTATTTGCTTTGGTGAATATACCACGTTCTAAGTTTAACTGCCAAATGATCCTGTCTCCAGCCTGTGGAAACCATTTCAAGTTGGATCCTGTTTTCTGTTGACATGAAGATGGTCTTGAGCGCTGGAGTGTTTATTGTTACAACTTGTCATTGCTTCTAGGCATTTTCAAGGGAAAGAACTGCATGTACATATGTTAATGAAAACAAAAGTAACACATGAGTTTATAATGATATTTAAAGTCAGATTTGTTAGCATGAATTTTACTTCACTTCTTTATTTTTTATTATTTTTTTATTTGGTTTCGTAAGGTAGGGTTTCACTCTAGCCCAGGCTGACCTGGAATTCACTATGTAGTCTCAGGGTGGCCTCAAACACATGGAGATCCTCCTACCTCTGCCTCCCAAGTGCTGGGATTAAAGTCATGCACCACCACACCTGGCTGGATTTTACTTAATTTCTTTGAATATGTATATTTATTGTCCTATGCAATGAACATGTTTATTTTAATTTTTTGAGTTTTTTTCAAGGTAGGGTCTCACTCTAACCCAGGCTGACCTGGAATTCCCTCTGTACTCTCAGGACGGCCTCAAACTTATGGCAATCTTCCTACCTCTGCCTCCAGAGTGCTGGGATTAAAGGTGTGCGCCACCACACCCGGCTGATAAAATGTTTGTTTTTAATGTAATGAATGAAATGATTAACTATAAAATAGCTTTAAGCTAACTTTAGTATTCCTAATAACAAGAGTACTGAAAGGTAACTTACATGTTCATTTCCAGGAGCCATCTCTGATATCCTTTTCCTCAACATCAGCCAAATTGTTGGAATGACATTTGTTTTTATTCTTGATTTGTGAAAGCCTGTCAAAATTGTATCTACATTTCCATACCTAGTGTCATCGTCTTAATTCAGTTAATCAATTCCTCAGAATCAAATAATCTCTGCAGTTTCATAATCTATTTCATCCCAACCTCCCGTTTCAGGTTAGTTGCAGCATTTCTGTCAGAGATGTATTTCTAAAACACAGATTAGATGCAAATAAACATGCCAAATCAACTAACATTAATTGATTCAATATTATTTGCACAGTGGAATTTAGACTGCTTTACCTGTAGGTTCCTGTAGTCCTACATAGAGTACCACAAAATTATCAGATTCCAGGGTTTAATTAAGAGCATTTTCTGTCTCTGTGGATACAGAACTCTGCACCCCTTTGTATTTGCTACAGAGTTATCATCTAGGAGAAACAGTAAAAGGGACCAACATTTTAGGCCTTCAGACAGTAACAAAAATATCTCAGTAGATACCTCTCTCATTTTTAGCCTCATATCTCTCTTTAGATAGTTTTTATAAACATCCTTTTACCTTCTTTTCATTTTTTTAAAAAGTATTTTATTTATTTTTTTGAAAGAGAGAGAGAGGGAGAAAGAATAGGCATGCCAGGGCCTCAAGCCACTACAAAGGAACTCCAGATGCATGTGTCCATTGTGCATCTGGCTTACATGGGTCCTGGAGAATAGAACCTGGGTCCTTAGGCTTTGCAGGCAAGTGCCTTAACCACGAAGTCATCTCTCCAGCCCTTACTTTCTTTTTAAACATACTTAATCTCACGACTCCTCTGATATGCTTTTTCTTTATGGATTTTTAAAACTAGAAATTTAAATTTTATCTGTTGCCTACACAAAGTAAGTAATCTCTCAGAGCTCACACTTGGACACTTGTATCTGTAAAACACTGGTACTTGAAGCAAAACATATTTCCCAATAAGAAGATTTATTATCCCTACAAAAGAGTGGGCATGTTTTGTAACTTAAATATCTCTCTTTGTCTTTCATCTGCTCTTCAATAACTCATTTATATTTCATAAAACAAGTTCCTCTAATATCAAAAGTATTTTTTCTGTATTAATATAAACTCATCTCAAACTGGCTTGCCTATTTTTAACTCCAATATTCCCTTCTACTCCAGTATAGAAATTTATTTACGCCTTTCATTTTACTTTGGTAATAATAAAACTTCTCTTCTAGATTCCATCTTATCCATTTCTATTATTAGGATACAATTTTTTTTTCCCAAAAGAAGACTTCATTTTACTTGTATTAAGGTTAACCAGAAACTTGATAAATTAAAAAAAATAAACAAATAATGCAAATTACTATTATTCAGATTTAAATAACTGTATGTCATCTTTGCTCTCATTATATTTCCTGAAGATTAATAATGAATAATTTGAAAGATAAGACAGTGAACTTTATTAAGAACACACTATATCATATGGAGCTTCTCCTTAGAATAAGACATCATATTTCTCACATTTTCTAGTGAACTCCATGTTTACTTGTTTACACTTGTCCTCTTTGGCTGCCTCAGTGGAACCTAGAGAAGCACTGTTCTGTGATATTTCTTTTATTTTCTTTGTTTCAAGGAAGGGTCTCACTCTAGGCCAGGCTGACCTGGAACTCACTATGTAGTCTCAGGATGAGCTGGAACTCACAGTGATCCTCCTACCTCTGCTTCTCAAGTGCTTGAATTAAAGACATACACCACCACTCTTAGGCCCCTGTGTTAATTCTGTTCTCATGTTGGGGTTGTTTCACTGTTCCCAGTGTTCAATTAAATTGTTCCCCTATTCGAAATTAGTGTGACTGGTAATGGTTGCTGAAAATAATTCCATTATAAAAGAAGAGTTTATGTATGGGAAAAATGTGTTCCACCCAACAAACTTCAGACTGTGTTATAGAACTGAATCTTATTGAATCCTCTGGAGTATACCTGTGTGTGGGGGTGGGGTGCATTGGAAAGCATTAAGATTCAACTCAGGTACTCAGAGACAAATAAAACAGAACCAGTTGGTACCTGAGAATGTGTGGGTTGTGTACAGATGTGCAAATATTTATACATAAAATAAACTGTTAATAAATGTAATTATTCCACTGCTTCCCCTTGTAAATTCTGTCCTTAGGGAAGTATGAAAAAGCCAGATGCTGATCTGGGAAATGTCCCAAAATCATTCCTTTAAAAAATGTTAACATTCTATTACAAAAGGTCTTGCTTGGAATTATACTGAAATTCAGCACTGACAATTAAAAATGTGTATGGATAATAACAGATTAGGGCAAAAGTTGTGATTGGAGAATAAATATATTATGGTGGATAGGACAAGGTGGTCTTTAGAGTCATCTTTAAATATGATCCTATTTCCAATGGCATAGGTAGAGCTCTTGTTATGCTCAGTGGTTCTAAACAATACTGAGGAAGCTGTTTCCATAGTTCCTGGAATAGGCCTGCTGCCTCACTCTCTCTTCTGTCAGCTGGTGTGGTTGGTAGAAAATGCCACTCTTAAGGCATACAGAAAATCCTGGGCAAGCAATAGCACCATCTTCTCTCTCTGCTGATGGTGAGGAAGTTGTAAATTTGATTGAGGTGAAATGTGCAGACAAGAGCTGACTATTTCTCCTCTCTTGGTAAATGTAGATGAAGCCCTCTGTGAGAACACCATAGGGCTGGGGAGGCAGGGTGAGGATGATGCTGAAACACACGTGTCATTTTATGGAAGCTCGGCATTCAGTGGAGATTTTTCCACAGCAATTACAACATCTGCTTTAGTTTCCCTGCCAGAGTAAGGACGCACAAATATTTTTGTGGATTAGAAGATTTTAAATTTTGAGTATAAACCATAGGTTTATAAAATGGAACGAAATGGTGACATCAAACAACATCATTGAAGCTTTTGGAATGAAAGTTTAAAAACAACTGACATAAGATCTCTTGGACCAGTAGTCCTGTGCTCCTTAGAACCAGACCTGTGCTTTCCAGTATAGAAAATTATAAGGTGGCTTAACTTCACACTAAAGGATCAGATCCCAAGGCTTAGGCACTATGATATATCTATAATATGGAAGATGATGATATGTCTGGCTCTTTTTTTCCTCTATGTAAAAGAAATATATTATGAAAAGTCAGAACCTTATAAAAACACTCTGAAAGCTACAGTAATGGTCATACAAAATGAGCCAGCTGGTTCTTGTTAAGAACAAACCACTTCCTAAATTACCTGGGATTCTATACAATTTAGTGTGGATTTCAGGACAAAAGTGTTACTTAAATATGTTTATAGGATGTGCTGTTCAGATGAAGAAAAAAATAAATATAATGAGTAATCTGAAGAACTAAGATGTTTCTGTCTTCTTCTTTTCCTTTTTTTTTTACCCCCCCCCCAGGAAGAAAGATTTATTTACCGACTTTACAGGGTTCAGTGCATCATAGCAGGGAAGGCATGAGGAAGCAGCAAAGAGCATCACATATCACTCTTCATAGTGGCCCAGGAAGTGAAGAGAGGGGAATGCTGGACACACCCACTATTTTGGCCTTGGGGAGATTTAAACTATATCTGTCTCCAGAATTGTACCTAAGAGCATGTGGTGAGTACTTTTAGGGAAGAGGTCAATCTTGTTCAGTTAGACAGAGGATAATTATTAATACTCAAAAAGAGTTCAACGTCCAAACAGAGATTTTTAACCAGTGTTTAACTATTCCTATCTAGCAGGTAAGAAGAAGGGCTCTAAATTCAGCAGGGTGCCACACCTCACCATGAATAGTTTGTTAGGAACAATTTAAAAAATTAGAAATATGCCTTCACTGGATTATTAGTCCAAGTCTGTATAGCTTGACCAAATTGAAAAGATTTGTAGTGTTGAACTGTTATATTAAGATTCTCGGGCTTGCCCAATTCCCTGGTCCCAATACCCTGCGCTGGAGGGTGTGCAGGTGCTTCGTGAAGTGAGTCGGCCAGATCCCTGTTCCCTGGCCCCAGTACCTTGTGCTAGAGGTTGTACATGTGCTAAGCTGAGTGACTAGGCCAAATCCCTGATCCCTGGCTCCTCCCAGTTCTGTGGTCCCAGTAGGTCTCACTGTGCATGGCTCTGGTACCTAGGGAGAGGGGCTGTGGAAGCAGGCCTTTTGTTCTGGTATCCTGACTGGCCACTGGGTACCAACATTCTTATCCACCTGAATCAGAGGGTGCACGGGCTACTGCAGGAGCTGTCCTCTTGCCTCTAGTTCTCCAACTTGCTGGCACCTGCTTCCCCAACCCATGGTCCCTGTGTGCTGAGGAATAGGCCAGAGCTATCAGTTCACCAGGTACCTGTGATGTACCTGTAAGCTCCACAATCTGTGCATCTGTGGTGATAATCACATCATACACTAGTACACCAATCCAGTTCACATTTGAAATGGAACACCCTGTGAAGATCCTACAAGGATAAAAATAAAGCACCTCCCCAAGAGGGGAGGACCACAATGCAAAAAAAGCCAAAAAAAGGTAAGAAAATTGAGAGATCTCCACCAAGGATGCCTAGTCCTACAATGGAAGACTAACGGACTTCTACATAACTTTCCACCCCAGCAGCCCACAGACCCTTCTCAAAAATAGACCATCTATGAGGCCATAAAGCATGCTTCCATAAATTTAGGAAAATTGAAGTAACTCCTGAATCATAATCAGATCACAATGCTTTAAAGCTAGTAACTAAGAAGAGACACATCAAGAATTCCACCAGCTACTAGAGACTAAACAACACACTTTTAAACAATGAGTGGGTTGTGGAAGAAATCAACATAAGAAATTGTAAAATTCCTGGAAGTGGATGATAATGAAAACACAACCAACCAAAACTTATGGGACACAATGAAGGCAGCCCTAAGGGGAAAATTCATGGCACTAAATGCCTTCATAACAAAGATAGGGAGAACCCAATTAATAACTTAAGAGTCCACCTAAAGGCACTGAAAAAAAAAAAAAAAAAAACAAGAAGAATTCAACCTGAAGAGATCTACACAGAAAGAAATAGTCAAGATAAGAGCAGAAATTAATGAATTGGAAACTACTGAAATAATTAAAAAATTGATGAAACAAAGAGCTGTTTTTTTTTTTTTTTTTTGAAAAAATATGCATGGGCCGGGTGTGGTGGCGCACGCCTTTAATCCCAGCACTCAGGAGGCAGAGGTAGGAGGATCGCCGTGAGTTCGAGGCCACCCTGAGACTCCATAGTGAATTCCAGGTCAGCCTCACCTAGAGTGAAACCCTACCTTGAAAAACCAAAAAAAAAAAAAAAAAATATGCATGACTGATAAACCCCTGGCCAATTTGATCAAGCCAAAAGGGAGAGAGAGAGAGAGAAACAAAAAAGGAGAGATCACAGCAGACATCAATGAAATTGGAAGACTCATCAGGGCATACTTCCAACACCTCTACTGCACAGAATTGGATAATGTGCAAGAAATGGATGAATTCCTAGACATATACCACCTACCAAAACTAAACTCAGAGCAGATTAATCTCCTAAACAAACCTGTCACACCCATGGAGATTGAAATTGTATTCAAAATCTCCCCCCCGCAAAAAGAAAAGTCCAGGAGTGGATGGCTTCTCAGCCAAATTATATCAAACCTTTCTTGAAGAATTGAAGCCAATTTTTCTAAGAATATTTCACATAATCAGAGGACAGGGAATCCTCTCAGACTCCTTTTATGAAGCTAAAATCACCCTAATCCCAAAACCAGACAGAGTTGCAACAAGAAAAGAAAACTATAGGCCTATATCCCTGATGAACTTAGATGCAAAGTTCTTCAACAAAATCCACACAAGTCAAATTCATCAACACATCAAATCATTATCCACCTAGAACAAGTAGGCTTCATCCCAGGGATGCAGGGATGGTTCAACATACAGAAATTGGTCAACATAATACACCATATAAATAAACTGAACCATAAAAACCACATGATTATCTCAATTGATGCCAAGAAGGTCTTTGACAAAATGCAACACCACTTCATGATCTAAATGCTGGAAAGAATAGACATGGAGGGTTTATATCTCAACACAATAAAGGCTATATATAAAGCACCCAAAACCCAAATAATACTTAGTGGGGAAAGACTCAAGGAGGTCCCATGGAAATCTAGAACAAGACAGCGTACTCTCACCACTGCTCTTCAACATAGTACTAGATGTCCTAGCCCAAGCAATAAGTCAGGAGAAAGAAGTAAAAGGATTCAAATTGGAAAGGAAGAAGTCAAGTTAACCCTATTTGCAGATGACATGATCCTATATATAAGTGAACAGAGAGTCTCCATCTCAAAACTTCTAAAGGTGATTAATTCCTTCAGTAAAGTGGTAGAATACAAAATCAATGCACAAAAATCAGTAGCTTTTCTATATGGAAATGACAAATATACAGAGAAAGAAATGAGTGAGGCTGTCCCATTTCAATAGCAACAACAAAAAACTTAAACAGTTTGGAATAACACTAACCAAGGATGTGAAAGACATATATAATGAAAACATAAAGAAACCTTCAAGAAATAAATTGAAGAGGACTTGAAAAGATGGAAAGACCTTTCATACTCCTGAATAAACAGAATTAATATTATGAAAATGGCAATTCTACCAAAAGCAATATACAGGTTTAATGCAATTCCAATAAAAATACCGTATCTTTCTTCACTGAGATTGAAAAGCAGATCTCAAAATCCATATGGAATGGCAGCAGGCCTTGGATATCCAAACATATTCTTAGAAAAAATAAATAAATAAAACACCTTGGGAGACATCACTATACCCAATCTAAAGCTATGTTACAAAGCCATAGTAACAAAAACAGCATGATACTGGCATAAGAACAGAAACATAGACCAATGGAATGGAATTGAAGACCCAGACCTTAGGTCAAGTAACTACAGTTACTTGATCTTTATCAAAGGTTCCAACAATGTAGACTGGAGAAAAGATAGCATCTTCAACAAATGATGTTGGACAAATTGGATGACCATATATAGAAAACTGAAACTAGACCCACTCATCTCTCCATACACAAAGATCAAGTCCAAATGGATTAAAGGCCTTAATATAAGACCTAAAACTCTTCTCCTACTGGAAAAAAAATAGGAGGCATTCTCTACAAGGTAGGAGTGAGGAAAGGCTTCCTGAAGAAAACCCCAGTAGCCCAGGAAATTAAACAAGCATTCAACCAATGGGATCTCATGAAGCAAAAATCTTTTGCACAAGCACACCATAAGCAGACCTGGTAGGTTGCCCACTGAATGGGAGAAAATTTTTGCCAGCTATACCATTGACAAAAGCCTAATATCTAGAATGTACAAAGAACTCCAAAAAGTAAACAATAAAAAAATCAAACAACCCACTTCAAAAGTGGGACAGAGAACTGAATAGGGAGTTCTCAGAGGAAGAATTACAAATGGCTAACACACACTTAAGAAAATGTTCAACATCCCTAACCATTAGGGAAATGCAAATTAAAACAACTATCATATACAACTTTTCCCAATAAGGATAGCAAACATTAAAACATCAAATGAAAACAATTTATGGCTAGGATTTGGAAAAATAGGACCCCTCATTCACTGTTGTTGGGAATGTAAGCTGGCACACCACTATGGAAATCAATATGGAGATTCATCCTATAAAGGCTGAATATACAGTTACCAAAAGGCCCAGTTATTTCCTTACTGGGCATTTACCCAAAAACTCCACACCTCAGTTCAGAGATATTTGCTCAACCATTTTTATAGCTGCTCAATTCATAATATCTAAGAAGAGGAATCAACTCAGGTACCCATCACTGGATGAATGGATAACCAAGATGTGGTATATCTACATGATGGAATCCTATTCAGCAGTAAGAAAAAATGACCCAGTGGAATTTGTAGAAAAATGGTTGAACTTGGAACAGATCACACTCAGCAAACTCACACAATCACAGAAAGATAATCGTCACATGTTCTTACTCATCTGTGCCTCCTAACCTGGATCAGTTCCTGACATAGCTGATAGGCATCTCAAGGCCTGGACAATAGAGAGGATAGGGCTTGGGGGGAGCAGGGGAAGGATATGTGTGAGGGGTGGACACAAGACTGAACCTAAATTGCTCTGGTACCATAGAATCCTACATCCTGGAAGTCAGACTCAAAGGTTGAGCTCTCAACAGGACCTTACGGGAGCACCTGAATCAAAGGAACCTAAACAGGGTGCAGTGAAGCCTAACCTGAAATTTCTCCTGTTTTTCCTCTCTCTTTTTTTTCTTTCCTTTTCTTTTTTCTTTTCTCTTGGTGCTGTCTGTACCTCCCAGTACCAGGATGTAGTTAACACCCACAATGAGCTGTTGATCAGGGAGACCTACAAGGTCTTCCAAAACAAGACAGACTTCTGTCAAAACACTTGATTACCCACTAGAGGTTAATGTTAAGACCCTACTTCTGAAGATAATGTGCTGTTGGCACAGAGCATGGAGAGAACTGGCTGGAATTCAGAACAGAGCCATTTCCCTAACAGTTGGCCCATCTAGTGCTGGAAGGTGCTACATGAACTACTGGGGAAAGTGGCCAACGTCAGTCTGAGCATCTTGAGGGATAAGTTCCTCATAAGCAAACAACATGATGCGATGCTGACAGAAGTGCAGTAGTGGTACACAGCCATGGTGGATAACCAACTTATCTTGGATTGACTAACAGATCTGCTCAGTAGAAAGGAAACCATATCTGGGACTGGGAAACAAGTCAGCATCATATCCAGATAATGATTTTGTTTTCCAGTGTCAAACTACCACTAATCTTGGGCTATCAGAGGGTCAACACCCATTAAATTCTCTCTGAATTAACAATGGTTATCCCATTTAACCTGTCCTGACTTCACTCTGTTGGAGAGTCTGCTGCTATTTTTCAGATGGGAGCTGGACCTAAGGAAATAAACTAACCATTGAAATGCAGCCCAGCCCCAGTTGAAGCCACAGAGTAACTGGAGAAATGAGCAAGAGGGTTGCTTTCTTGGTGAACCTGAAATCAGCAAAAGGGTGAAGGAGATAGACAATGAGGACACTCAACACCTACCAAAGCAGAGATCAAGAGGCTCCTAAAAGCCCATTACTGAAGTAGACTTAAAACACACCTAACATGGCTCAGGGAATTTTGAGGAAGAGGGGGCAGAAATATTGTTAGAGCCACAAGTTGGGGCATTATGCACAGAGACATTGTCTCTCCCCCATAACTGACTGCTGCCTCCATATTGCACAACCCACAGTCCCCATGGGGATGACCTGCATTCCCAATGAGGAGGGCCCCTTTGGAAAAGGGGAAGGGATGAAGGGAAGGATGGTGTTGCAGTCAAGTTCACATTGCTGGTAGAAATCACCCAATGAAGAGCCTCTTGTGGGAAAAAAAAATAAAGAGGTTTATTTTGGCTTACCAGGCAGTAGGGGATGCTGCTAGATGGCAGGAAAAATGACGGCATGAGAAGAAGGGGGACATCAACCCCTGGGCAACATAAGGTGGACCATAGCAACAGGAGAGTGTGCCAAACACTGGCAAAACAACTGGCTATAAGACCCATAAGCCTGCCCCCACAATATACTCCCTCCCAGGAGGCTGTTAGTTCCCAAATCTCCATCAGCTGAGGAACCTAGCATTCAGAACACCTAAGTTTATAGGAGACATCTGGATCAAACTACCACATTCTGCCCCTAGCCTTCATAAACCGATACCCATCCATGATTAAAATGCAGTGCATTCAGTGTAACTTTAAATGTCCCCATAGATTTTGTTTGTTTGTTTGTTTGCTTGCTTGCTTTTTGTTTTTGAGTTAGGGTCTCACTCTAGCCCAGGCTGACCTGGAATTCACTATGTAGTCTCAGGATGGCCTCAAATTCACAGTGATCCTCCTACTTCTGCCTCCCAAGTGCTAGGATTAAAGGAGTGTGCCACCATGCCTAGCCCCCATAGTTTTTATCAAGCCCAATGACATTCAAACATTCCTATAGTCCAAGATCTTTTAACTGAGCCATAGTACCAAAAAAAAAAAAATCCCCCAAATCCCATAATGGCACAGAAGAAACACTCACACTGCAAAAGATGGCATTGGGCATAGCAAAGAAATATTCAGCCAATACAAGATTTAAACAGTGCAAACAAACTCTGTAGCTCCAAGTCCAATAAATATAGCCAGTGATAAGTCTCCAGTTCCAATAATTCTAACCAGCAACAAGTCTCTGGAGTTTCAGTTCCACCCCTCCAGCTAGGCAACTCATAGTCCTTGAGAACTTCATCTGAGGCCAGCAGCTTTTCTTAGCAGCCATCTCATGGTCCTGTCATCTCCACTGGGTCTCCACTGCAATCCACGGTTTATCCTCACAGCTCCATCAGCTCTCCATACAGGCATAAAGCAAACTGGCTTCACACCGCCCATGACCATTTCCAAAATGCAAGACCATGTTGCAAACTCAGTTACCTTCCGTTTCCTGCATCTCTTATACTCTACCATACCAGGTAGGGTTCCAATTTATTAATCCAGAGGGAAATATAGCAGACTTTGAAGAACAGGATACTCCTTGAGCACTCAGGCCCTTTCAAAAGAGTCTACATTCTTTTTGTTGTCCCAATACACTTCAGCAGGCACAATATCAAAGACTGTAATCTTTGATACCATTGTAGTTAAACAGGCAGCAGTTTGGGCCCAAAGATTTCTTTCTGTGCCATATTCCTCTGCATACACCAGTCTGTTTCTATGCAAAGCCGTGCTGTACAACTTCTCAGGACATGGCCATAACAGCAAGCCTCTCACACAAACTGCTTCTAGCCCAGTCCAGGCAAAGCTCTTTCTCACCCTCATAAGCCAAACTTCACAGTCCATAGTTTTTACTGCATTCACATCTTTCAACTTGGACCAGAATAGTGCATCAAGCTGTACTTATAGGACTGCAAGATGTCTCTTAGGCCAAGGTTTCAAGTCCTTCCACATTCCTCTTGAAAATTAACTGCAAAAGGCCAAAGCCACACAGTCAGGTGTCTAGCAGCCATCCCACTTCTTGGTAGTATTTTACTGTTGCAGTCAGGTTCTCATTGCTGAAAGAAATCACCTGACCAAGAACAGCTTTTGGAAGAAAGGGTTTATTTTGGCTGACATGCTTCAGGGGAAGCTCCATGATGGCAGGGAAAATGACTACATGAGCCGAGGGTGGACATCACCTCCTCACCAACATCATGTAGATAACAGGAACAGGAAGTTGTGCCAAATACTGGCAAGGGGAAACTGGGTATAATATCCATAAGCCCCCCAACAACACACTGCCTCCAGCAGGATTTAATTCCCAAATCACCATCAGCTTGGAACCTAGCATTCAGAACACCTAAGTTTATGGGGGACACCTGAATCAAACCACCACAGATGGTATTTACATATATTGTTTATAGACTTTGCATGTCCATAACTAATGAAACAATTTAAAAAAAGATTCTCTGACTATTTGATTTTTAAAAGTATTTTTATTTTCAAGCAGAGAGAGGAAGATGGAGGGAGGGAAGAAGGGAGAGAGAGCAAGAGAGCATTCCAGGGCCTCTTTCTACTGCAAAAAATTTTAGACACCTACACTGTTTTGTGCATCTAGCTTTATGTGGGTGCTGGGGAATGGAACCTGAGCTGCCAGGCTTTGCTAGCAAGCAGCTTATCCTCTGAGTTATCTCTCCAGCACTGAGTGTGCATTTTTCCTATGTGTTTATAGAGTTTTCCATCTGAGAACTTGCCATGCAATTTTGGGTGAAATATGTGCTTTTTCTTTGGCTTCTTTGGATGGTTATTACTTTCAAAAAATTATGTGGTGGAAGGAAGAATCTGGCTTTGGTTCTTTTGTATCTCCAATTATAATTTTCATGACTGGAATTTACAAATACAGAATACTTGGCAGTGTCTTAAATTCCTTAGGTTGTCAGAGGGTTTCTTCTTCTCCTTTTCTTCCTCCCCTTCCACCTCTTGCTCTTTCTCTTTTAGTTTTGGTGCTGGGGGCTCAGACCCTCTGCCGAGTGAGTACAACCACTGAGCTACATCTCCAGACAGTAAAGCAATATCTTAACTCTGAGTAGGGTAAATACCTGAGAATATGATCTATTTTCTTTTATTGGAACACATGGCAATAGAGACCTGATTTTGGACAGCTACTTAATCCTTCTGTTCATTTTATAATCTACGGAGTTCTCTTTTGAGAGCATTCTACCTGAGAAAAATATGTGCCAGGATTTCATGGGCAAGGGAAGATTGAGAGTACCCAGTCATTAGGAGGCTCTGCACAGAACTGCCTCTGGGAAGCTGGGAGAGTGCATAATAACATCAGCTGTTAGTTAAGTTTATGCAAATCTTGTTCGAGAGTTCTGTCTTACATCTATAGTTAATAGAGGTTGGATAAGTGGGACTTTAAATATATTTTATTTATTTATTTATTTGAGAAAAAGAGGCAGAGAGAAAAAGAGAGAGAGAGAGAAAAAGAATGGGCATACCAGGGGCTCCAACCACTGCAAATGAACTCCAGATGCTCCCCCTTGTGCATCTGGCTTACATGGGTCCTGGAGAGTGAAACTGAGATCCTTTGGCTTTGCAGGCAAATTCCTTAACCACTAAGCCGTCTCTCCAGCCTATAAGTGTGACTTTATACCAGAGTATAAGACATGTTTAGAAAGATAAATGAAGGAATTTTCATATAAATATTGTATTAAAAGTCATGAAAGACTGAAATTATCTAGCAATCATAAAAATTAAGAGGGAGAAAGACTGTCTTAAACCCCTCGAAATTCGGTGATGATGCTTTCTGAAGAAAGGTGCTTTGGGGATCAGCTGAAGGAGTGCAGAGTGTGGAAGCAATGAAATAAGAAGGCATCCCCAATGGCGACTAATAATGCAAGGGTGTCGGTGATGATGATGGTGACAACTGTGGAAAAGTTCCGTACTTGTCAGGAAATGTTCTGGCATGGCGCTTCATTAGCTCATTTTGTCTTCACAGCAATATTTAAAGTACATGCCTGCATTACTGTAATGAGGTGATAGGAGTTCAGGAAAGGTTTTGCACCTCAATCCTGAAGTTCATGTCTGTATTTAACCAAAAAAAAAAAAAAAATGTGCAAACCAGACTGAGAAGGATAATTAGGAAGTTATTACATGTTTTGAGGAAAGCAAAAATCCAAGGGAGGGGCAAATAGATACACCTACCTCGTCTGAGAGCCCATGTAATTGGCCTGCAAGAAACATGAAAAAAAAAAAAGATTTCAAAAGGAAAAAGAAGAAACTGCTGAGAGCTCCTGCCATATTGAGGGTAACAGGGGGAGAGTCCACATGGGAGTAAGCTCAGGGGAGACTTACTGGGACCTCAAAGTTCAGGAGAGATGAATGGGTAGCAAAGAGGTCTGGCCCCGCTGAATGTCTACTTATAACCTTATTGTGGTGGTTCTACCTTCAGGCTTAGGTGAGCCCGAGAGAGAGAGAGCTGATTGGTTTGGGCTAGGGGCTGTTTCAAGAAAAGCTCAGCTATGATGCCAAATTTTGGGGCTGAGCTTAACCAACCATTGTGCCAGGACAAAATTTAAATTCTAGGAAAGGGGAGCGCCCTCCCAGGGAAAGGATAAGATTGTTCATGGAAAATCAGGTCTAGGCATCTCCTTTAGACAATAGATTTAAAAAAGTCAGATCATTCTTTGATCTCTAGAAAACTGAAAACTACTAGGGCAGGCTCAAAGACATTCCTACCTGTATTTTTGGGGTCCCATCACCCTAACTGCCATTACCTATGCTTTACATTTACTGCAGTTTGTTCAAGCAAATAGCTAAACAGTTGAAGAATGCAAGATATGAGTCTAAGTGCAATGGGTAGTTTATCACCTTGGGTCGCACTTCAGCCTAGTCCCAGCTGAAACCACAGAGAAATTGGGGAGATGAGCAAGAATGCTGCTTCCTTGGTGAACCTGATATCAGCACAAGGGTGAAGGAGATAGACACTGAGGACACTCAGCACCTACCAAAACGTAGATCCAGAGGCTTCTAAGAGCCCATCACTGAAGTAGACTTAAACCACACCCAACATGGCTCAGGGAATTTTGCTGAAGAGAAGGAGGAAAGATTGTTAGAGCCACAAGTTGGGACATCATGCCCAGAGGCCTTTGTCTATCCCCAACAACTGAATGCTGCCCCCTCCATGCATGATCCACAATCCCCATGGGGATGACCTGCATCCCCAATGAGAAGGGCCCCTTCAGAAAGGGATGAGGGAAATGATGGTACCAACATGTGATGTTTCCATACTAAGCATGCTCATAACTAATAAAATAAATAAATAAAAAGAAATGAATCTAAGAATCCTAACTTATTCCATGTTTCATGGGCATGTATGCACATGTACACACTTTGTGTGTGTGTGTGTGTGCATGTATGTGTGTGTTTTCTGAAATATATACATACATATATATATATACATATACATATATATATATATATATATATATATATATATATATATATATATATAATGTATGGTTTCAAGGTAGGTTCTCACTCTAGCCCAGCTAACCTGGCTGACCTGGAATTCACTCTGTAGTCCAGGACTGCCCTTGAACTCTTAGTTTTCCTCCCATCGTTGCCTCCCTCCTGACTGCTAGGATTAAAGACATGTGCCACCATGTCTGGCTCAACCTAGTCTTTTAATTACCACGTATACAATTATTTCCATAGAGTAGTCTGCAGGATGCATATGATCAGATGGGAGCATGGAAGCTCACAGAAGATTGACTGCATCAGCCACCTCCAATGCTGATAGGTGTCTGAAGGGAATGGCAAAGAGGCAAGGTGTCACCTGTGTGCCTCCTGAGCATAAAGAGGCAGGATACATGGTGATGCCAGGAACCAGTGCCTTGCCCAGGAGCTGTGGGTTCCTTTGTCCTGTCCCTATGTGTCACGTATTCAGAACTTTGTATATGAAGCATAAATTATTAAGTAAACTATTATCTTTCTTTCTTGCACACATATGTGTGTAGTGTGCTTGCATGTTCATATGTTTGCATATGTTTGTGCATGCATGTCGAAGCTAGAGGTCAATGTCTTTCCCAATCACTTTCTCTCTAATTCTTTTTGTTTATTAATTTATTTGAAAGCAACAGAGAGAAGGAGGCAGAGATAGAGACAGACAGAGAGAGAGAGAGAGAGAGATTGAGAGAGAGAGAGAGAGAGAGAGAGAGAGAGAGAGAGAATGGGCGCGCCAGAGCTTCCAGCCTCTGTAAACGAACTCCAGACACGTGCGCCCCCTTGTGCATCTGGCTAACGTGGGTCCTGGGGAATTGAGCCTCAAACCGGGGTCCTTAGGCTTCACAGGCAAGCGTTTAACCGCTAAACCATCTCTCCAGCCCTCCCTTTAATTTTTATTTATTTATTTATTTATTGGTTTTTCCAGGTAGGGTCTCTCTCTAGCCCAGGCTGACCTGGAATGTACTAGTCTCAGGGTGGCTTTGAACTCACAGTGATCTTCCTACCTCTGCCTCTCAAGTGCTGGGATTAAGGTATGCACCACCATACCTGACTTCCCTTGAATTTTTGAGATAGGATCATCCTGAACCTAAAGCTCACTGATTTGGTTAGCCTGACTAGCCAGTGAACCCTAGGGATTCCCTGTTTTTACTCCTGAGCACTGAGATTGCAGGCATGCACCGCCATGCTTGGCAGTTTACATGAGTGCTGGGGATCTCAACTCAGGTCTTCATGCTTGTGAGGCAAGTAGGTAAGTACTTTTCCTGCTAAATCACCGTCCCAGCCTAGGTTTTTTTTTTTTTGTTGTTGTTGTGTTGTGTTGTTTTGTTTTAGTCCTTAAATATAAAGTACAGTCTGAAGAATTGAATTAACCTTTCACTTTTTGCCTGCTTTGAGCAAAGAAAAATTGGTAAATTTACAGGGGAAAAGAAAAACCTGGCTAGATGTGTCTTCCTTTTCCACTAATATTTGTCCAGTATGCAGACATGCTAGAACTATACCAACTGTACGTTAGCATTTAGGAAGAAGGCACTCCTAGTAAATGCTGAGGTTAGCACCAAAACGGAGCAAAAGAGTCACGTGACTGTCAGTAGATGATGACCAGGCATTCATGTGACAAGGGACAAAGCTAGCCATTACTTACCATAAACAGTACAAGTAACTAGCTGGTGAGATGGTTTAGCGGCTAAGGGTTTGCCTGTAAAGGCAAAGGACCCAGGTTCGATTCCCCAGCATCCACATTAGGCAAGATGCAAAAGATGGTGCATGCGCCTGGAGTTTGTTTACAGTGGCTGAAGGTTCTGGGGTACCCATTCTCTCTCTCCCAAATAAAATAAAATAAAAAAACTTTAAAAAATACATGTACCATAAATGTGCAAGCTGTTGATTTTTGCAAACTTTTTATAACCATCTAATTCTGGTACCAGGAATCTTCCAGATAGGTTCTCTGAACAGCAGAAATGATTCAGGCCTCTCTGAAGCAGCTTAGAGGGTGGGAGGGGGCCACAAGCTGACCCAGGTACCTGACACAGCTCCTCTGTCTCTAAGCAGTATACATTTCATGTAGATAGGCATATACAATGTAAATATATATATATATATATAGTATCGTCTAAATTAATTTATTCCTTTAGAAATTTCATGAAAAAAGAGTATTTAGGGGTCACACATTATAGATAGAGAAACTGAGAATCAACTTTTAATTTATGACTACTGAATGCTTCAGATTTGGTTGTTGCGGTGAACAAAAATGGTCACATCACTGGGTTACGTTAGCCACTCAGACATGAACTTACTTACTTATAGAGAAATGCCTTAAAATCATGCTCCTGAAAGTGCTCCCTCCCACATGAAATCATGGGTGGGGCTCAGACACTAAGTTACGTAGGCAAAAATAACTTTTTTTCTTGTTGTTTATCCTTGACTCCCCTGGAGGTTTTTCCCACAGATTTCGAGCTCTCGCTGAATAATTCTTGTCAAAAATAAGGAGACACCACACTCGGTGTTGATATGGGGGTGTCCAGGAATCCTGGTGGCAATAGCTATGGAATGCAGCCCTACCTGGATTGCTCTTCAGGACATGTAAGAGAAGCAGCAAGACCCAGGCTGTGATGAATTGCTTCTGCCTACACTTGAGCTCAGTGGAGCCAGATTTCTGTTGCCCCAGGCAAGGTGGCCTCCCTTCATTAGTATACTTCAGACTGAGGTTCTCCAGAGAGCTCAGGGAGGCACGAAGGCAGTAGGAAAATGCTGAAAGCATAGTTATTACAAGTTGAAATCAATCTTTCTCTGTCTCTCTCTCTCTCTTCCTCTCCATTTCTCTCCCCTTCTCCTCTTCTCACCTTCAATGCTATAAAAGGTTACCACTAGATTTTCAACAAGCACCCCTATTCTTCCAGAACACAGTGTACTAAGTAAGGAAGCATGTGTTTCCTCAATGGGCACTTTGCTCCTGTGGCCCCAATCTTTATTTCAAAAGAAGCTCCATTGGCTAGAGACCAAGATGTACATAGAATTTCTGGGGCTGCAAGAAAACCCCATTGCAGCCAATACGTGCTCAGCTGTTCCTGGAAGAAGAGTCATATGTTTGAAAAGACAGCTTTTTTTTTTTTTATGTTTCTAAGATAGCTAGTGCTGGCCAGCAAAGATTGAGCCAGGATGCTTAAGAGTCACTGGAAGGTTTTGGTGGAAGAGAAGGCATCTGCTTATCCCACTCCTCAAGGGATTTGATTCAATCTTTATGTAGTATTTATTTCCTTTCAAAACCATTTCTTTAAAACAAACAGACAAACAAACCAACAAAAAACACCTTTATTTTTTTTTTTTGTCTAACAGCTGTCTTGGTGATATAGCTGGTCTGGGGGAATTTTTAAAACATTTCATTTATTTTGCTACTTAAGAGATTGGGAGAGGTGACAATTTTGATAAGTATTATAAGAGAAACCTTTTCCCCAAGTAGAATAAATGAAGAGAGAAAAAAAGAAACTGAGAACAATGGTGACTTCCTGACATTCCATGTGGTATCTGTTACTACTTCCCTGCAAAAGGAGCGGACCCTATAAACATGAGCAGCCCCTTGAAACCAGAGCCAGTGGGACACTGTATCAAGAAGGTCATAATGCACTGGGAATGACTTTCCTCATTTACTGGGGACTAGAGAAAAGGCAGCATGGAAAGTAGAACGGAGCATAGCTGAGGGCCACCGTGTGCACCCACTTTACTCTTATCCTTAACACATCCTTAAAGTCAATGTTTGTGTCCTTACACACCTTCCTCTTTACCTTCTATAACTCAAAGTTCATGTTTCTAAGTTTCATTCATTTAATTTTTTTTGTTGCTTATATCTTCTCTGTTGACAAAGTCCTACTGGCAACACTTCAATCCATTTGCTTTCCATAGCAAAATACCTTAGACCTCATATTTTAATTCATTGTTTTTAAAATTTACTTGCGAGAGAGAGAGACAGAGAGGAGACACCTCAGGGCCGTCAGCCACTGAAAACGAATTCCAGATACATGAATCACCTTGTGCATCTTGTTTATGTGGGTCCAGGGGAATCAAAGCTGGGTCTGTTGGCTTTGCAGCCAACTGCTAAACCATCACTCCAGCCCTTTATATAAAGTTATTTGTTTATTTGAGAGAGAGAGAGAGAAAGGCAGACAGAAAGTAGACTATGTATTTTAATAAACAACACAAGTTTACTCTTGAACGCAAGATGAAGGCAGTGATGACTTCAGGGTTTGGCAAGGGCTGCTTTCTGCTTCTAAGTTGGTGTCTTGTTGCTCTGTCTCCTATAGGGGACATGTGCTATGTCCTCACATGGCAGAAATGATGCAAATAGTGAACTCATTCCCTCAAGCTCATCCCTCTCATGAAGGCTTTGCCCTCATGTCTTAATTGAGGACAAAGTATCACTTCTTTATACAATTCCATTGGCAATTAAGTTTTAATGCCTGAATCCTGGGGGTGCTTGGACTCAGTATCTGATACTCAGATAGGATCCCCTCTGTTTCGGCATCCCTAGAGCTTGGATTACTCCGTCCCAGATTCTTTTAATAAGAGACCACCATTGCCTTTGAACCTGTGCCGGTGTGCGAAGGGAGATGTTCTAAGCAAGACAACACTGACACAGGTCCTTTCACTGAAACACCCGTCTTCTCAAACTCGGAATTTCCCCAGGAATCTCATGCTGGGAGAAGAGTAAAGGCTGGAGCCTGGTGCCAAGCCGAAGTAGAAACTGGGCTACATGAAGGAGATCTCACATAGCTCTGACACCTTGACAGACCACCTCAGCAGGACAGTGATGGCAGCGCCACACCTTGGCCAGACTGCCCTGTTATGCATATGTCTTCTTCCCAATCTAAACTTAAACCTCCTGTCAGGGACCAAAGAGGGACTTGAGGTCTTTGGGGGTGGGGATGGAGAGAATCAGTAGATGGCTTTATTTATCTGTCCCTCTTCCCAATGGGGCCACACTGAATAAATCTCCTTTGCTTTCTATCCACTATTACTTTCCTCTTTATTTATTTTGTAAAAAAAAAAAAATGTTTATTCATTTTTACTTATTTATTTGAGAACGACAGAGAGAGAAAGGCAGATAGAGAGCGAGAGCGAGAGAGAGAACAGGCGCGCCAGGGCCTCCAGCCGCTGCGAACGAACTCCAGACGCATGCGCCCCCTTGTGCATCTGGCTAACGTGGGTCCTGGGGAATCAAGCCTCGAACCAGGGTCCTTTGGCTTCACAGGCAAGCGCTTAACCACTAAGCCATCTCTCTAGCCCTTACTTGCCTCTTGAATTCGCCCTAACCCTAACCCTAACCCTAACCCTAACCAACCCTAACCATAACCAACCCTAGCTTATGAGGGCCTTCCAGGGCTCAAGCTTTGGCCCTAACAACCCTGCCAACACCGTCCCTGAGTGAGAGAAACTCCCTCGTTCACCCACTCGCCTCCGTGGAATGCCAGGCCCTGTGCTCAGCACAGGATGCATGCGATGGCATTTTTGGACAACTACCCAAGGAGTTGCTGGCATAACCTGATCCTCAGCCCAGGAACACTGTTCTGATCCCTGTTCAGCCATCCCCCATCTGCTAGCCACAGAGGACGGAGACACTTAGTGGCAAACTAATGGGACCCTATCTAGCATGGGAAGGCTCCCAGCCTTGGGGTGGGAGGGCACGCGCGCGGAGGCAAAAGCACATGCAAAACAAAGGTGGGTTTCTTTGCACGTCCCCCCTCCCCCAACCAATTAATCCCTCCCAGGACTGTGAGGCCAGCCACCCTCCCCGGGGAGCGCACGCACAGAGCCACTGCCACCCAGGAAGAAGATGAAGAGCCCAGTGTGCACATGACTTATTTGAAAGTGTAGGAGACCTTAGTCCGAAGGGACACGGCTGGCAAATGTTCAGGCTTGCCGCCCTGCCACCGATGCATGAACTTTCTTTGCGGAACTCTGTCCTCAAGGGCAGGGTGGGGGCGATCGGAGATGCCTGCTGGGGCGCAGAGAGACAGGCTGCTGGTCCCCTGCGGATGTCAGAGCCTGTGGCACTATCAGCTCTTGTCAATGTCAGTCCTCACCGGGAGCCCTCCCGCCCTCTCCGCGCGTCCCCGGCCAGGCGGAGAGGGAGAGGGAGCTGGGTGGGAAGAGGGGGAGAAGGGGGTGGCGCAGGAAGCCCATGATAAGTGTCCAAATCGGGCTGCCGCGGCGAGCGGGGACGGCGAGGCGGGGGAGGGCCGGGAAGCAACGAAGTTACAGGCACAGCAGCGACTGCAGCTGAATCAATTTGGAGATTAAAAATAGTGCCTCGCCGCCTCTGCCTCTGCAGTGATTTCCTAAAGGTCTCAGCTGCGCTGGGGAGGAAGCCAGCGTGTGTGTCCCCAGCCCTCCTCCCCGCGGGCGAGCCGAGCGAGGCTGCCAGCGCCCGCGACGAGCGAAACGCGCCGCTGGACTCCGGCGCCAGCATCTCTCCGTGCTGCTCGCCCCCACCCCCGAACCCCCTCCGCAGCCCCCGGAAGTGCCTCTTGCATCACCTGCTTTCCTCTTTAGTGGGGTGATCACACACTGGGACACAGACGTGACATTTGCCAAAGCTCGAAAGAGGTCACGACTCCAGACAGTCATAAAGAATCCAGATGGCACGGTCCCCCTAACTTTCAACCCAAGACACAGAATTTAGATAAGTGACCACTTTTTAAAGAATGAAGCTCTCTTTTCTTTTTCTCTTTTCTTTTCTTTCTTTCTTTCTTTCTTTCTTTATTTTATTTTTTTACCAGCTAGAGGGTAAAAAGTCTATTCCTGCAAGAATGGAACGGGCCAGAAGTCAAACTCCTTAATGGTTAATAGGTGGACATCTGAGCATTCTGATCAAACAAAAGCCTGGCGCTTTTTAGTGTGTGTGGCCATCACATGATTTCAGGGTGCGTTTCTGTGAGTGACTGGGGCAACCCCCAGTAGCTCAGGGAAAGGTCGCAGGAGTGGATGGACGTTAGGCACTGGCGGGAAGGATTATCCTTGCAGTGTGGGGAGGTAACCTCTCTGCGGCCACATCGTGACATTTGCATGGACGCAAATGCATCACTGGTTATTGCACCTGAGCGTCACGTCTCTCGATTTGTCTGTTCCAAGCACGGTAGGGGTGAGGACTTCAGTGCTGAGGAATGGAAGCGAGAGGAGAGCTGCGCACAAATTATGGGCGAACAAGATAATGGCACTGGCCATAAAAAAAAAAAAAAAAAAAAAAGGAACGGGCTTGGATGGATGCCTACTTCGTGCTTTGAAAGGAATCTGTTCCGACTGACCAGCACAGTTTCTGAAAGCGTCTCAAAAAAGACGACTAGTAGATACTGTTGGGTGATGTTCCAATTGCGCCTGCTTATCCTTCAAGAGGAAATGTCCAATAGGTAACACTTTAGCAAAGTCACTGAGAAACAAAAATTAAAATTAAAATTAAAATTAAAAAAAAGTACAACAGAAGTTAAGAATAGGTAAACTGTTCAGAGGGGCCCTTGGGTCTCCCTTCCTTCCATCACTGATTCTGTCTCGGGGGCAGAACTGTTGTCCTTCCCCTGAATAGTGTCAGATGCAAGACCTCAACACACATGAAAGCAGCAGGTTCCAAAGGTGTCTTAAAGTGTGAGGCCCCAGGCGAGCGTTTCAGTGTTCGTTTTACAGACAGCTCTGAAGCCATCCCATACTCTTGGATGAAGAAACAGGTCCTGTCAGACAGGGGTAGACGGTTGCCAAAGTCTCCAATTTGACAAATACAGCAAGTGATCATCAACCACCCTGGGAGTCTGGCTTTCTCATGGGGACCCATTGTTTACAGAAATATCTCAGCTGAGAAAAAAAGCAAATATTCCTCCTGAACTACTGTGATACAATTCACACAGCTTCTCAAGGATATTTATAACCATGGAGGGGAAATCTGAGGAAAATTTAGAATCGTGATAATGGTCTTTTTTTAGTGCTTCTGATTTTTTTTTTTTTTTGTACCCTTCCAATATCTGGATGACTGTTTTCCCTCTACAAATAGTGGCATATGAAGCGAAGTCAGTTGATGCTGTGTTGGGACTCCGAATACAAGTTAGTGGCAATAGAGCATGCTAAGTATGAATGGGGTGTACTTAAGAAAAAAAATAAAACCGATACTGAAAATGGAATGGAACTATGTTTCTTTTCTCACGGAAACATATTTTAAATAGGTTTCAGGACTAGTTTTTGGAATTGAGGCAAACAGCTTTCATCCTATGAGGGTTGAAAAGGCAACTGACTGCTTCTCTGCGCAGCCCATCAGAGGAGGCATTTCAGGCTTCCGGGATACATCACGACCAAGCCAAGAGTGCTTGATCTGCAAAGTGCCGCTGCATGCTAATCGCAGTGATATCGGCCAAAGAGACAGGTTGACTTAGTCACGGTTGTGATTCAGTCCCATCCTCAGCTTAGGAAATAAGGATGGTGACTATCACAGTCAGGGCCTACCACGGCTGTGTGGGGGATGAAAATGTACCACTTCTCTCAGTAGTTATTAGGACAGGAAAAAAAATGCCAGGGAAGATAATAGAAGGCAGAAGTCATCCAGGCATCTGGGTCCAGAATAGCAGCTGGATGGAACCAACTGAACTGTTCCATCTTTGACCCATGTGTAGAGACTGCCCTGTCTTCATGTGATCCACCCATCTAGTCTGGAAAGGAATATGCCTGAAGTGGAAGAACGCCAAGAAACAGGGGTGTGTGAGCTGACACTGGGAAGCCTTTGGGCCTCAATGCCATGGCTTGAGATTTCACATTCATACAGGGTCAAAGGCATGTGCAGAAGATGGAAATGATGTCCTTTTGGAAAACCAGGACCTTGCAAGGATTGCCTCCTACTTGAAAGCGGGTGGATAAAAACCCTACCTGAGGGAATAAACAAGACTCATGCAGTTGGTGAAATGGTGAAACAATGAAAATGGAAGTAGGTTCTACACCTGGTGAGATGTGTCTGCACTGCTCTGTAAGGGTAAAGGTTTCTGCAGGGGACCTGTGCCCAGTTGAGACGGCTGCTCCTATCATCATCCTTCAGGCCTAAAGGTAGTAATAGTGGCCTGCTCTTAATTAATCCTATGCTATGCCAACACCCCCTTGCCCATTTCCTTGAATTCTTTCTATTAGCTTTGTAGTCATTAAAAACTCAAGACGCGGCCTGGAGAGATGGTTGGGCAGTTAAGGTGCTTGCCTGCAAAGCCTAATTGCTCAGGTTGCATTCCTCAATGTATCCACATAAAGCCACATGCACAAAGTTGTGCATGTATCTGGAGTTTCTTTGCAGTGACTGGAGATCCTGACCTGCCCATTCTGTCTCTCTCTCTCTCTCTCTCTCTCTCTCTCTCTCTTGCTCCCTCCCTCCTTCCCTCCCCCTTTCTCCGCTTGCAAATATATATATATATATATATATATATATATATATATATATATATATATAAAATCTCAAAACTGGGCTGGAGAGATGGCTTAGCGGTTAAGCACTTGCCTGTGAAGGCTAAGGACTCCGGTTCGAGGCTTGATTCCCCAGGACCCACGTTAGCCAGATGCACAAGGGGGTGCACGCGTCTGGAGTTCGTTTGCAGTGGCTGGAGGCCCTGGCACGCGTATGCTCGCTCTCTCTCTCTCTCTCTCTTTCTGCCTCTTTCTCTCTGTCACTCTCAAATAAATAAATAAAAATGAATAAAAAATTTTAAAAAATCTCAAAACTGTTTAAACTCTTTTCAGTTATTTTTTGAGCATATCATATGTTGTTTTTTTCTTTTTCTTTTTCTTTTTTTGTATTTGTCCTTTACCCATACAGTGTTTTGTTTTTTATTTTAACCCCCCCCCCCCATGAGAATTCCTATGGAATTCTTGTCAATAATTAATGTAATGTATCAGTTACTCTATTATTGCTGGAGCAAAATACCCAACCAGAAGTGGCTTATGGAATGAAAAAGGCTTCACTTCCCCTTATTAAGGGGGTTAGTCTAACATGGCAAGAAGACATGGTAAGACAAAGGGGGAAGCTTGTATCACATCTCATCAGAGTGAGGAAACAGAAAGCGAATTTGACTTGCAGCTGGGATGTAACACCCTAAGGCCTGTCACTAGTGACACGCTTCCTCCAGGGAGATTCCACATCCTAAAGGTTCCACAACTTTCCCAGATAGCACCGCCAGCTGGGGATCAGGTATTCAAACACATGAGCCTATGGGGGAGTTTACATTCAAACCACCATAGTTCATATTAACTGATATGTTCATTTTTGCCTACGGGATGAGTGTGAATTGAAAATTCATGATTATCTTGATTTGAAATCCCTGATTAGTACAATAGAATAGCTTTTCACATTTACATTGATTGGCCACTTCAATTTCCTCCTCAGAATCTTCCACTCGTCTTCATTTCTCATATATATTAGATGGCTTATCTCTTTCTAGTTGACTTTTGGCATTTCACATATGTCCTGAAAAGTGATATTGTGTCATTTCTGGCTATTGCAAATATCTTTGCATGGTTTATGGCCTTAGGATATTCTGGCACCTTTCATGGCAGAGTATTTTTATAAATTTTCAACATGTATACTTTATTGGCTTTTTTTTTTTTTTTTTTGGCTTGCTTAGGAAATAGTCCCATGCTCTCTATCATTGTTATTCTCCTACCTTTTCTAAATTAAAAAACATATTCTATATATTTTGTGCATCTGGCATTTATTTTTGCTTGCTGCTTGCTGATACAGTTACCATCCACCACATGGATCTCCAGTTGTCCAGACAGCTCTCAAGGAATAGCCTATACATGCCAAAGGAATTGCAATGTTACTTTTGCATTTAATGTTTCTTTTGTGCATTGTTCTGTTGCTATGCTCTACATTTGGTCCTACATTTATATTTGATTGCACCATTGTCAGAACAAGAATCATTCTGGCTACAATTTTGCTTAGTAAAAGAGCCATTTCTCTTTCATTCTTCTTTAAATTGTTTTTGATTATTTTTTGGCCATTTATTTTTATCCATGTGCAATTTGGGAAAAAAAAAGCCAGTTAAAGAATCTAAAAATAAAAGTCTTATTGAGGTTAAACATACTTATTGGAAGTGCATTAACCTTTTAAGATTAACTCTAAGGGAACTGATGTCTCCTTATTATTGATTGCTCCTATTTTTGCATGAATTTCATATGTTTCTATGCATATACGCACATGCCAGTGGCTATATATGTATATATGACTTGCTTATGTCTCATCTGAGCTCTTCTTTTCCATAAAAAAAAATAGTTGCATGCGGGACTGGTGATATGGCTTAATGGTTAAGGCACTTTCTTGCAAAGCCTAAGAACCCAGTTTCAATTCTCCAAGACCCACATAAGCCAGATACACATGGTAGCTCATGCGTCTGGAGTTCCTTTGCAGTGGCTGGAAGACTTGGTGTGCCCATTGTCTCTCTCTCTCTGCTGGTTTCTCTCTCTCCCAAATAAATAAAGTACTTTTATAAGTTGCATGTGAATTTTATATTTTCCCATGAGTACTTTAGTTTTCTTTTCTGCTTTGCTATGTGTTGTTGCTATGGAGAACGAGACTGTTGCCTCCTCTAACTGGTTATTGTTGGTACACAGGCCTCTAGAGTGCAAAAATTCTATTTTGAGAATAAGTCCAGCAAACTTTATAAATTTTATTAATTGAATGTTTTCGTAAAGTAATTTTATTTATTGGTAGTTGTATCATCTGAAACAAATGCAAATTTTATTTCACACTTTGACCACTTCCATACCCCATGTTAGGTAAGTATTCAATCAAGGCTCTCTCTCTGTCTCTCTTTCTCTCTCCCACTCTCCTTTCCTTCTCCCTACACCTCTTTTATAATAGTGCACTGCCCACATTCCCTAATAATATTTTGAATAGCAGGGTTGTGAGCATTTACCCTTGTCTGAGCCATGACTTTAAAGAAAATGCTTCTAATTTCTCACTCAGCACTATGTATTAGTAGATAGCTCTAAGGCTAAAGATGATATTTTCTCTTATACAATGCCAAGAATTTGTTAAATGAATCTGGATGGAATTGTTCATGTGTTTTCTACATGTATGTAGCGTTTACTTTCTTTCCTTTCATCCTATTAGTGTTTCTAATATGAATCATAATAATAGATTGAAATTAAACTAATTCATTCCTTGGATAAATAGAGCTTTTGTTATGCTGGGCGTGGTGGCACACACCTTTAATCCCAGCACTCATGAGGCAGAGGTAGGAGGATTGCGGTGGGTTCGAGGCAACCCTGAGACTACATAGTGAATTCCAGGTCAGCCGGGGCCAGAGTGAGACCTTAGCTCAAAAAAAAAAAAAAAAAAAAAAAAAAAAAAAAAAAGAAAGAAAGAAAGAGAAAAAGAAAAAGAAAATAGAGTTTTGCTGATATGCTATTATTTTTGTATCTATGACCATAAATCAGATCAATCCATTCTTTTTCTGTCAAATGTTGCCCTAACCCCACTTGACAGTGTCTACTTTTACATCAGGATAAGGGAGCTTAAAAGTTTTACTGTTTGGTTATTTGAAACTTTATTGTGTCTACATAGAGATTTGTTTTCTTTTCCTCAGAATTAAACCTAGATCAATGTGATGATACATTCTTTCATTAGTTCTAGGAAATCCTTCGCCATTGCTTTAGCTTAGAATAACATCTTTACCATATTTTGTCTCTGCTTTTATTCTCTTTTGCAGATCTTTTGACATATTGCATGCCACCTTTCTCTACCTATAGTGATTTCTAGTTAATTTTCAGGCCTGTTTTCCAGTCCACATTCAGCTGTCTCAAATATGCTACTCAAGTACTCACTCCTTGAGGTCGTTTTAATCTTATTTTTCATTCATAGGATTTCTTCTAAACTGTTCTGATTCCATCAAGATCAGTTCAATATTCATAGTATATATTCTGATACATTTGTCCTTTTTTTTTTTTTTTTTTTTTTTTTTGCTGTTCGTTGTTCTGAAGTAGGTCTGTGAGGTCACAGGAAAGCCTTGGGATGTTTACCTTCTCTTTCCACCATTTTAAATTTTCTGTTGTTTATTTTTATTTATTTATTTGAGAGTGACAGACAGAGAGAGAAAGAGGCAGAGAGAGAGAGAGAGAGAGAGAGAGAGAGAGAGGATTGAATGGGCTCCCCAGGGCCTCCAGCCACTGCAAACGAATTCCAGATCTGGCTTACGTGGATCCTGGGGAATCGAGCCTCCAACCATGATCCTTAGGCTTCACAGGCAAGCACTTAACCACTAAGCCATCTCTCCAGCCCTCCTTCCACCTTTTTTTTTGTTTGTTTGTTTGTTTTGTTTTTGTAAGGTAGGGTCTCGCACTAGCCCCAGGCTGACCTGGAATTCACTACGTAGTCTCAGTCTGGCCTCGAACTCACTACAATCCTTCTACCTCTGCCTTCTGAGTGCTGGGATTAAAGGTGTGTGCCACCATGGCCAGCTTCAGTTTCATTCTTAAAGTTTTCCAAATATCATACTTTCATGATTTTTTAAGATTTCTGTTTATCTTTTAGTATTCTTACTTTATTAAAATTTTCATCGATTGCTTTCATGGATTGTCATATTTAACTGATAGAGTTATTTCCATACTTTTGGTATAAAAATACAACCCTTCTGTTCAGACTTATTAATCCTTTCAAAGCTATGACCTGGGGAGACAGGAAGGACTGGATTGGAAGGGGAAAAAAGGGAAAAATTTGGATGTGAAAAAAAAAAAATTGATGACTGGGGTGGTATTCATGAACCACAATAGAGTTGTCAACATTTATACTGAACATGAATGAATTTAATTATTTATAAATTATTTCTCAATAAAGATTGTTAAGTAAAGATTTTGAATTACAAGATTTAGGATGAGTTTCTTGTTTCTCTCTCTCTCTCTCTCTTCTTTTTTTTTTTCTTTTTCTTTTTTTTTTTTTTTTTTTTTTGAGAGAGGCATTAGTGCCTTGACCTTTGGACTTTTTTGTATATTTAAATTACCTTGTAACTTAGAAATAAAAGAGAGTTATTCTGGATTTAACTTTGTAAATCTGGCTTCTCTTATGAACCACTAATTTGATAAGGAAACCATTCTATAGTATTATTAATGAAAATGATTAAAATGAGAAGCTGACTCATCCCTTTAGTTCTGAGCAGCTTAATTGTTCTACTCATTCTTTGGGACATGAATTTATAAAAAAAAAAAAAAAAGCAAGTGATCCAAGGATGCAGTTCTCCTTAATTAAGAGGACGGCAGCCACAAAGCATCATATATAAAGCAAAGCACAAACCTTTACAGGTAAGGTTGTTGCTTTTCTTGTTGGTATGACAGATAGCCTGACAAGCAACTTGAGGAAGGAAGGAAATATTTTGGCTTACAGTTGAATGGATGTAGTCCAAAATAGCAAGGAAGGCAGTGGAGTGGCTTGTAGCTGTGGTAGAGGAAATGAGAGGCCCTTCTCTGTAGAGTGGGAAGCTGAGTAAGAAAGAGCAGATCAGAAGTAGGGCTGGTCTCATGCCTAACACCTTCCTCCTAGCAATCCACTTCCTCCAACCTGGCCCCACCTCCTAAAGCTTCCACACAGCTCCCAAAAACTGCATCATCACCTGAGGACCGAATGTTCAAAGGCCTGAGTCTGGGGAGGACATTTGCATGCTCAAACTCTCAGCATTCTACCTCTGCACCCCCATAGGGTCATGGCTGACTTGTAATTCCAAATGAATTCAGTCCAATTTTGCAAGTGCTCATGGTCTTGCAGTGCCTGGACAGTGTCCAATATTAAGCCCACCACGAAAGTCTAATGAAGCTGGAGTCTGGTGTCTACAGAGAATCACAGTGGCCTCAGAGGTTCTATTTACTCAGCAAAGATGGAGTGAACAGCCCAAACACAGCACTGTTCCTTGGAGTTCTTTTTCATCTGGCTGCACCCATTAGCATGCACTGCCCACAGTAAGGCTGGGTCTTTTCCTCCTACACCCTGTCCCATATGTCAACCTGTTCTAGAAATACCTGGGTGGACACAGAGGTGCATTTCGCCATCCCTACACATCTCTTAATCCAATCAAGTTGACAAGTGAAGCTAACCATCCACAACAGGAATTCCTACTTGCTAAGAACATTTTTTTTCATTTATTTGTGTTTATCTGAGAACAACAGACAGAGAGAGAAAGAAAGAGAGAGAGAGAAAACAAGAGAGAATGGACGTGCCAGGGCCTCCAGCCACTGCAAACGAACTCCAGACACATGCGCCCCCTTGTGCATCTGGCTAACATGGGTCCTGTGGCATCCAGCCTCAAACCGGGACCTTAGGCTTCACAGGCAAGCGCTGAACTGCTAAGCCATCTTTCCAGCCTGCTAAGAACATTTTGGGGGTTCTCTAGAAACTTTCATAACAGAACTTCTTTAAGCATGATTAAATTGGTCAGTTGATTTTCCAAGATGAAGCCATGTATGCCAGCTGCTTTTCTGGGAATGCAACATGAAGCAATCAATCGACTAGAGCTTTCCCCTCCGCTGTGAAAGCTTTCCTAACATATCTACCATACTCCGAACACCAACTTCTGTCATCTTCAATACCTATGAGCTTCCTAAAATTCCAGGTACCTGGGTTGAACATGAACAGAGCCTGAGAGTCAAATGCACAATTCTAAACTTTTGGTTTTATCATTGTTTCTTTTCGGTAATCCTTAGAAATGTTTCTTAAGTACACCAAGTATCATGCTGACCTCTGTCTACTATATCGAATATCAGAGATCATGCTCCTTAATAGTAGAAAGTTGTTTCTCACGGTTTCTGGAATTATGAGAATCCAAATGAAGGAGCGAACAGATTCAGTTTATTAGTGAGAGCTTTCTTTGCTTGAAGGCGATCTCCACTCAATGTCCTCACAGGCAGAGAGACAGCTGGTGAGTCAGTATAGGGACACATTGCGTAGCTATTTTCTTCATTCCTTCCTAGAGGGAAGAGGGAAGCTGACGAGATTCTGTAAGTAGACAAGACATGGGAGGCCTAGGAAACCAGTGAATTTAGAAGAGCTGGGAAGCTCCTGAAAGTTATGAGATTCACAAGGCCCCTTTCCAGGGTGATATAAATAGTAACAATTGCCTAAAAGTTCTTCAGGGAACTTGGGGGTTGCAGTGAGTTCGTGAGTTGTCACCCATGTTGGGGTGGACGTTTTGGGCATACATGCCTTTGATCCTCCCATGCCCCTCGCCTATGCTCCTGTAAGTAATGCCAATGGACCCAGTTTCACAAAACAAGATACTGGTGAAATCTAGGGTGAGAAGATGGTTGCTTATAACTCCATAGGAAAAGTCACCTGACAGAGAATAAGCCCCATTAGATCCACATTCTGACCTCGTTTAATCTTAATGGCCTTATTTCAACCGTGGTGCCTCTGGAGGTCGACACAACACATGGATTTAGGGCGTGGACAAGACCATTGTCAAAATTCTGATCTCTCTTTGTAAGATCCTTTCAGATTCTTCTGGAATTTTCTATCCCAAAGTTTCCTGATTCTAACCAGAAAGTAAACTGGAAGGATATCTTCTAGTGTCTGACCCAAAGGCCATTTGATTTTCTGTTCATTCAAAAGGAAAAAGCAAACTCACTGTCTGTACCTAAGGTACCAATGGCAGTCTGTAAGGCATAGTGGAATGTACATGGACTTAGGAATGACAAAATATAGTTCAAATCCTCACTTACCAATTACCTGGGTTTCCTGGGATAGGGTGCTTACTTTATGCCTTAGTCCCCTGTCCTATAAAAGGGACATCATAATACATACCTGACAAGTCTCCTTTTAGTATTTAACTCTAAGTGTTTTCATCTGGGCTCTCTATTGGAAGTTGTCACCCTTTGCCAATGTTGAGGGTAGTCCTTTCCCTCACACTCACTGTCTCACATGTCTGAAAATAACCTTACAGACACATAGATATATTTTGTCTGATGTGGACATTTCTTAATACAGCCAAGTTGTTAAGAAAAACTATCACAGCAGATATTTCCACTTGGGGAAGACATATAAAAAGTCATAGCACCCTGCTCATATTAGACACATATAATTGCTCTTCTATCATAATAGGCAAATGGACATGTTATTGTTATTGTTATTACTATAGTACAAGTATTATAGTATAACTATTATTCATCAAGTGAACACTTGTTTCCTACCTTTCTTTACCTGCTTAATTTTCCACATATTCTTTTACATGATTAATTAGTAATTAAATAAAATTGAGAGTAGGCTATTTTCAAATTAACGTTTTGTTAAAAACCACTAAGAAGAGAGTGTTGAACAAGAAAAAGACATGAAGTTGTAGTGGTTGACAGCACTCAAATACTTCAAATCAGAGAGAGTGTTTCAAAGTTGGGAATTCTGAACTATTTCTATTTTACTCATGTATTTTTTAAAGTGTAGCTCAGGCCAACTGATTTATGACAATACTTTGTAGTATATTATTAAGTGCCCTGTAGTATATTTTGTAAATACAGTGACATTTTAGTGATAAGAGCTCTCATTACAAGTCTGTTATTAAATCATTCCTCCAAAGACAGGTTAAACTGCCAGGTTTGGGGCAAGAATTATAGGGTTTATAGATTCATGAAGTGAAAATCAGTATGCTGGAGCAATGTAACGTATTTTTTCCTGTGAAGGTGGGGCATAGAACAAGAAATGATTAAAATACCAAGGAACGAAAGAATAAGCAAAAGAATTTTATGTCTGTGTGTGTTTAAAATTTCCTAGAGTGATTTTCTTTAAAACCATCATTTTTTTTGCTCTGGTGAAAATAACATGTTATTACTAGTATTATCATTTTTATTGGACTTAATAAAAAATTGTAACCATCATAGCAGTGTTTTCATTAAAAACTGTGACTCAGATTGAGAATAGAACATGCTGGCTGCCTAGGTGACAGAGAGGGGCCAACCACTGAATTTGAGCAAGAAATCTGGCATGTAAGAGAAAAAATGAGAATCAAATCAATCAAGAATACATTTTAAGGAAATAGAACTGACTCTATTGCAGCAATGGTCACATCTCCATTTACTAGAGAATTGAACCTGAGGAGCCCATAGGATGATGATGTAGTGATCTGGCCTGGTTTTCTAAGACTCCAAGTCAATGCAAGTCAGGACTGTCCATTAAGGAGCTGTGAGGGTCAGTTGTGTTTCACAGGGCAGTCATGGAATTGGTGCGATTAAATAAGTATTCACAAGGCAAACTTAATCAACACGTAGATCTTTTATAACTAGATAACTATTGATTATTGAAATTTCTACTCAGAGCAACAATAACAGGAGAACTTGTTTCCTGTCATTTTTATACTGCATAACCTGATGCAGTCGACTGAATGTCTGTATCCCATTAAAATTCATGTACTGGAATGTTAACTCCCAGCGTGAAGGTATTGGGAGGTGGGGCCTTAGAGTGGCAATGAAGCCCTCATAGAGAAGACTCTAGAGAAGGCTCTTATACTCTTTCCCCCACTTGAGATTGCTGTGAAAAACTGGCACTCTGAAACCCAGAAGGGGAGCTCGGTTCCTGCCCAGAACCCAGTCATGTTGGCAGTTTGATCTTAGATGTTCAGACTTCAGGAACTGTGAAAAGTGGATTTCTGTTGCTTACAAATCATTCAGCTTATGATACTATTTATAGCAGCCCAAAATAAAACACTTGCTTAAAGATTTGGGCTGAGAACACCAAGACTGTATAGAAAGTACTGCACAAGAATTTTGAGCTCAACATCTCTTAGAAAAGGCATAAATTATTTTTGGACACTCTACATCAACTTTCGTTTGCATCAGAATGATTTGGAAAGCTTGTCAAAACGTCAATTTCTGGTCCTAAAACCTATACTCTGGTGGTTACTTTGGGGACAAGTATAGACCCATGAAAGTATGACTACCATCAAGGCCATAGATTTATATCAAGAAGATTTCTCCTGTTTCTTTTATTTATTTATTTTTAAGATTTCTCTATTATCAACAATGGGTACACAAGTTAACTACGAAGGATAGAGAAAAAAAAAACCAGAGTAAAATGATAGATTTATCTCTTTCACTTCTTTTTAAAGGGGACAAGATATGAATGGAGTAGAACATTCTAGCATGGAATTGGGAACTAAGTTAAAATCTGAATTAGCAAAAGCAATACAAA
The DNA here is from genome assembly GCA_036346955.1 of Dipus sagitta. Taxonomy (NCBI): domain Eukaryota; kingdom Metazoa; phylum Chordata; class Mammalia; order Rodentia; family Dipodidae; genus Dipus; species Dipus sagitta. The sequence goes on along the minus strand of CM070772.1, from coordinate 35,612,686 downwards.
TTTTAATGGCAATACATTAGTTGAGTAAAGTAGGTAAATCTTTTCATCATTGTAAAAGAAAATGAGTTATTAAATCATTTTTAAAAATTTATTTGAGAAGAGAGAGAGAGATGCATACACCACCTTGTACATCTGGCTTACATGGGTACTGGGGGATCAAACCTGGGTCCTTCGACTTTGCAAGCAAGGGCCTTAACTACACAGCCATCTCTCCAGCCCAGAAAAATAAACATTTATGAAGATCTTATATCCTATGCTCTATTTGCAGGTCTCTGTATTCATTCTACCACAGCAAAGTTAAAAGCAGCTTTTCATGAAGTTGAACACTTATTATGAAATACAGATAAGAAGTGTTGGCTAGGACTATTAATGGTTTACGTGCTTCCCCATTTTCTTTTTAAGAATAGTAAGTATAGCTGAAGAGATGACTCAGTGGTTTTAAATGTTTGCTTTTTTTGTTGTTTTGTTTTGTCTGTTTTATTTATTTATTTATTTATTTATTTTTTCTCCATTTTTATTAATATTTTCCATGATAACAAAAAAAATCCCATGGTATTACCCTCCCCCCTTTCCCCTTTGAAATTCCATTCTCCATCATATCCCCTCCCCATCTCAATCTTTCTACTTACATATATACAATACCAACCTAATAAAAGCCCTCCTCCCTTTCTTTCTCTTCCCTTTCTATCTCCTTTTTTAACTTACTGGCCTCTGCTACTGAGTTTTTTCCTTCTCACACAGAAGCCCAATCATCTCTAGCTAAGATCCACATATGAGGGAGAACATGTGGCGCTTGGCTTTCTGGGCCTGGGTTACTTCACTTAGTATAATTCTTTCCAGATCCATCCACTTTTCTGCAAATTTCATAACTTCATTTCTCTTTACTGCTGAGTAAAACTCCATTGTATAAATGTGCCATATCTTCATTATCCACTCATCAGTTGAGGGACATCTAGGCTGGTTCCATTTCCCAGCTATTATAAATTGAGCAGCAATAAACATGGTTGAGCAAGTATCTCTAAGGTAATGAGATGAGTCCTTAGGATATATGCCTAGGAGAGCTATAGCTGGGTCGAATATCTAAAATAATACTGAGCAACAAAAATAAGGCTGGTGGTATCACCATACCTGATTTTAACCTATACTACAGAGCCATAGTAACAAAAACAGCATGGTACTGGCGCAAAAGCCTACTCGTAGATCAATGGAACAGAATAGAGGACCCAAATGTAACCCCATGTAGTTATAGCCACCTGATATTTGATAAAAATGCCAAAAATATTCATTGGAGAAAAGACAGCCTCTTCAGCAAATGGTGTTGGGAAAACTGGATATATATCTGTAGAAGGATGAAAATAGATTCTTCTCTTTCTCCGTGCACAAGAATTAAGTCCAAATGGATTAAGGACCTTAACATCAGACCTGAAACTCTGAAACTGCTAGAGGAAAAAGTAGGGGAAACCCTTCAACATATTGGTCTTGGCAAAGACTTTCTGAATACAACCCCAATTGCTCAGGCAATAAAACCACAGATTAACCACTGGGACCTCATGAAAATACAAAGATTTTGCACTGCAAAGGACACGGTGAAGAAAGCAAAGAGGCAACCTACAGAATGGGAAAAAATCTTCACCAGCTATACATCTGATAGAGGATTAATATCTAAGATATACAAAGAACTCAAGAAGTTAAATAATAAGGAATCAAACAAACCAATCAAAAAATGGGAAATGGAGCTAAATAGAGAATTCTCAAAGGAAGAAATACGAATGGCATATACGCATCTAAAAAAATGTTCTACATCCCTAGTCATCAGGGAAATGCAGATTAAGACTACATTGAGATTCCATCTCACTCCTGTCAGATTGGCTACCATCATGAAAACAAATGATCATAAATGTTGGCGGGGATGTGGAAAAAGAGGAACCCTTCCTTCTACATTGTTGGTGGGAATGCAATCTGGTCCAGCCATTGTGGAAATCAGTGTGGAGGTTCCTAAAACAGCTAAAGATTGATCTACCAAATGTTTGCTTTTAAACAATAGCTAGTATTTTATGTATTTGTGGTAAGTACCATCACCATAGAATTTATGTCTTAACAGCAAATTATTTTTGGAATATCAGGAGAGCCAAAAAGAATCAGGCAAGAAAAAAATAGTTACAAAAAAGAGTTGGAATATAAATGGCTTTGTACTTTTTTTTAAGAGCAACACTGAAAATGAGAAGTCAGAAGAGGTTTATCTTTAAAGGTCTCTTTTGGGTGAACATATTTCCAACTTAAAATTCTATATCCAGCCAAAATATGAATCAGGGAAGTGTGCAGGTAAGAATATTGATGGTCATATGCTACTTCTTAGCAAGCTACTGGAGAATGTTCATGAAAAAGAAAAGATAAGAAACTCCTCTAGAAAATTCTTGGGCTCCAAAATGTGAATTATCATCCAGCTTAGCAGACACACAGAGGAAAGAATTATCACACAACAGTACAGAATGGAGACAAATGAGAAGACATTGTGAGGGGAATGTGTCCAATAGCATGCAGAAAGGAATAACAGTTGATTTCAAGCATTTGAGCACCTGGAAATTATTCACAATTGGTTGAAATGTCTGTTGGAACATTTAGAAAAAAAATAATGAAAGGTGCATGAGCAACTTATAAAAGATAAAGAACTGAAACATAATCTGCATGCTACATTGCTAACTCTATGTTTAATAATGCACACTGTCTTAATAATGTAAGATGGTGACTATTCAAAATGTGATAAACCAACGTGGAAGAGGCCCATGTGACAGAGGACTGACACTTCTGATCAGTGCTAAAGTGATGGCTGGATACCTGTCACCCACTATACAATGCACACAAGTACATTTAGATGTAGAGTTTCCTCCACATGAGCTTTGCAGCTACTATGTTCTTGGCCTTGACTATAGTGTTGTGAAACACCTGAATCTGAAATATTCAGCCAAGCGCTTTGTAGTTACTGTAAAATATTAGCCTGTGTTCTCAAGAAGCCATTTTTCAGTAATTTATTATCCATCAATAGATATTCTTACTTTATTAATATACGTTTTCTTTTATGCATATAATTTTATGTATAGCAAAGAAGGTAATAGTCAGTTACACAAATATTTTCTTGGTATAAATCTATGGACTGTATTTTTAATTTCAGAATTTGTTAGTGGTCAGAGAAGCCTGGGCTCATTCACATATGAAACAGAACTAGTTGAAAAAACCAGAAGCATTTAGACTATAGAAGTAATTCAATACTATGTCTAAACATTTTAGGAGAGAACATTTTTATAACTGTGAACTATGGTCACTAATATTTATGCTAAATTTATCCATTAATACTTTGGTCTAATGATAGCTGAATAGTAGCTTCAGTATGAATACACCTTTGTATGTCTCACAAAAACCCACCTTCCAACTCATAAAGGGTTAATTGGATTGGATTCCAGCTGAACCAATGAAATCCTCTCTCCCAAATATTTAGAACTGGTGTACATTGCTAGAATGCTTTCATTGTAGGAATTTTGGTAGACTAATAATCCCACATGTGCCTAACATGGTGAGTGCATATCAGATGAGCAGAAAGATGACAGTTTACAGTGAGATAACCTGAAGTCAGTAAATAAAAACAAACAAACAAACAAACAAAAACATAGTCCAGCAAACCCCAGTACTAGATAAAACCAAACGTATGCACGTTCACACACACACACGCACACACACACACATACACAGGCACAAGGTCCTTTCAGTTACGTTTCTTTTAAGTAGGCTCTATGTTCATGTCCTTTTACGTAAGTTAACTTAACTTCAGTGGTTCTCATTCCTTGACAATTAGGCATCAGTGGATGTGATGGACATCAGAGAGGAAGGCCCATTCAATATGCCTGGAAGATGCTTTGCCAAGGGCCCACCTGCTGCCACTAGCAGTGGGGAAAACAGAACACCAGCAAGCTCCTCGAAAAGGCCACAATACACAAATAAGAGGGGAGTTGTTTTTTATTGGAAGATTTCTATAGACTTAAGCTTTGTAAGTATCAGTATCGTATTAGGAAATATGCAATATTACTCAGCAGTCTGTAGTATTGGAAAACTGACATTTCTGGGTTTAATAGGTTCTGCTGTTATTAAAACTACCTATAACAGCAGATTATTTGCTTATATTAGCAAGAGTTATAGATGCTTATTGTAGATTATCTTGTTTTCTTCTTATTATGGGATGTTGTGGATTATTCTCAGGTAATTGTTTTGGATTGTCTTGAGATTTTACTGTTTACAAGAACTACTCTTGATACTATCTGTAATAAAAAGTTGTAAATGAAAACCAACAATAATCTCAGTGCTTACTTTTCTTAAATTCACCATCCATGTTTACTCTTTATGTCAATAAGTATACCTGGTACTTTGAAAACAGTCTCAGAAAACATTTATCCATTAAGGAAATGATTACTGAACGTCTTCTATTGGTATGATCTCAATCTATTAACATACTAGTGCATGCTAGATTCTACTGGATTTACAAATATGTGATTTCTATAACATATCTCAGCATTAGTTTTATTGTCTATAAGACAGTAATGCATTCTGGTACTTTTATGTGTTTGTTGTATGAATAAATTAACTTATTCTCAGGTACTTCATAGGTATACAATAATGATTGCTGTTCTTATAATTATATGTACACATAAACAAGTTAACTTGAATAACTGGATGTCTGTTTGGCCACTGGAATTGCAACAATTCAGCAGAAGAAAAAGAAGCCTGCAAGCTGAGAAAAAATCAAATGCAGAGAATTAACTGGTCATTGTGATGCACTAAACAAACAACAGGACTCTTTCTTAGACACAGGCTGAGCAGAGCAATGACTCTCAACCTCAGTACAGAGGTAGTTAATGACCCAAGAGTTGTCAACAAGCTTGCCTCTACAATTCTGGAACTGCTTTCTAGGTTGGATTCTTCTTTGAAGTTTTTGATTCCTATTTGTTGAGGAACACTCATAAAGTAGAAGTGGCCTCTTACTCCACAGTGAGTTAAGGGTAGTACTATATTGCTGAGAGACATGAATGTGTCTAAGTTGTGAGGCAGTAGTCATGGTGATAGCCTTGTCCAATAAATCATCGGCCGATATAATGGCTACAAGTGATCAATGAAATGGTAAATCATATTTTAAGTACTCATTTAGTGAGGTAAGGAAGCATCTCCTAAAAAGGAAAAAAAGCTCATTTATAAACACCTAACAAGAAAATATTAAAAACTTGAACATCAAATGGAAATTAGAAGTTTTTATATTCTTAAAATTTTAATTACATGCAATACTACCATCTCTGACAGTTCTGAATAATGGAGGATTTATTTAAAAAATATGATGCACAATTGAGACTAATTTTAACAATACATAATTGTTTATTTCTTTTGGCAAATACAAAAAAAATCTGATATGAGGCTATAAGAGGATATATCCACAGGCACCTATTCAAATAGCCTTTCACTTATGTACTTCTGGCTCAAGAGCTAGTACATGGGGACTACAAATTCCTTTCAACATTTGTATAAAGTGCCATAAAGTAAACACAGCAGGACACTGTATAAAGAGCACATTCAGGTTGCTGTATTACAGCACCAAATCTTGAAAGACTGTTGCACAGAGCACGGCCCTGGAGTTAAGCCAAAGTGTGAGAATATGGAAAGGTCAGAGATCCCAATGCATAATTAGTGAGCAGTGAATAAAGGGAGACCAATTAAGAATTAATGCCATCTCTTGTTAGTTACTAGGAGCCCTTGTTATTACAGGTATATTTACCAGCACTAAACATGATTTAATGGTAATATTCTACCTGATTCAGTCGGAGCTATTTAATTTCTTGTACATAATTTCTTTTCCTGATTGAAAAATGGTTTTCTGTAAGTAGATGGGACTGGTTCTTATCTTATTTTCTAGTTCTCATGTACAAAGGAAATATCTCACTGTATGTTACCTGCAGAGTTGATTTCATGCATATGCAATGGCTCATCTTCAGAAGGATCCCAGTCTGGGTTTCACATTCTTCTGCTACTGTCTAGAAATTCTTAATAATTATTAAATAGGAAATCAAATGTTTACCTCATGACTGGAGCTACATAAGTTATAAAAATTATTCTTTATATTGATTTTTTAATAATCCTGATTCTTCTATGAAGTGATGCTTTTGGTGTTAAAAATAGTAACAATACTTTTATCGAAATAAATCATAAAATGAATTCTAAAATATGTGTTTGCCTCTATTTTTCCTATGTTAGGTCCATCTTGTCTAGCTAGAGTGTCATTTAAATAAGTAAAACCTTGAAATTGAAGTGAAGAAACGTACTCACGTATTTTTTGTGTGCATGTGCGCATGTTTCTGTCCCTTGACAGATTCTTACTGTGAATAAAGGAAGGAGGGAAAGACATGGTCATTGCAGTAAATGAAACTAGTGCTTTGACAATAAGAAAAGTAGTTATATTTCAAACTTCTAAGACGCCATAATCAAATTCTGGGTAGATTAAGATTTTAATTGCAAAAGTAAAATGTACAATGATTCACATGCTTATTTAAAAATAAAATATTTTTTCCAGGTATGTTTGCATGCCTGTGTTTCTAGAACACAGGATGGGGAGACAGGAGTATTGCCAGTCTGAGGCCAGTGCAGGACGTTCAGTGAGTTCCAGACAAGCTTGTTCTACATAGGGATGGTTGTTTCAGAAAAAAAGGAGTAAGAACTCATAATATTTTCCTAATCAAGGGACTTTAAAGTAAGCCATGAACTCCAAGAATGTTTCATGACATAGCAAACAGAAAAGACTAATATCCAGAAGAAAATTTCTTTTCAAATAGTCCAATAGAAAATTAGACATTTTTGAATGGTCCCCTCAAGTAGAACAATTAACAATAACCATATGGAGACATTTAGATTCAGCCATAAGCAGAGCATGCAATGAAAATGTAGATGTCATGTCATATTCATCAGACTAGCAAACATTTAAAGTCTATATATTACCAAACATGGAAAAGGACACAAATCAACAGAACTTTCATAGTTTCATAGATGGGTCGTAAATTGGCAAGCTACTTTAAAAAGCAGTCTGATCATATCTGGGGATGAAATATGTAGGCTGCCAGCTCTATCATTAGATTTTCATGAACTAGTGAAGCTCTTATTCATGCATACCAGAGTATGTGTTCAAGAAAATTCATAGCAGCACAGGTCTTCATAGAATAGACTAAATATTTAAAGTAGGAAATGCCATCATTCAATAGCACAATGCAGTGAAAAATGAATGGACACATTCTAAGCACTACTAAAGATGAATTTCACTAATCCAATAGTGAAAGAAACATGACTCCAGAATTCATGTGCTATGGGACTGAAGAGATGACTCAGCAGGAAACAGCACCTTCCACACAAGCATGAGGACCTGAGTTTGATTCCCAACATTCACAGAAAAAAAGAGAAAAAAAAGCCAGATATGACCACACATTCATTTCACCTCAGTCTTGAGAAGAACAGAGACAGGTGAATCTCTGGGGCTTGCTGGTCAGCCATTCTGGAGGAAAATGCCATCTCCAAGCTCTCTGAAACAATGGGACAGAGAGATAGAGGAGGATTTTGGAGGTTCTCCTCTGGCTTCTACATGTGTGCCCATAGTGCTCATGCAACAATACACAAAACATACATATGCTGCACAAACAACTCACAAAGACAAAAAAAAAAAAAGCCATACGCTATGTTTCCATTTATATAAATTTCAAAGGCAAGTGTGCCCAAATAGTGTTAGGGACATAAAATTATAAAAGAAGATAATTTATCTCAAACCAGTGAGGTTAGGAATTACTCTAAATATGTAGAAAAAAAGGTGGATTTGTAATCTTGTGGCTTTTATGTAATAAGTAACATTCATTTCTTTTTTAAAATATTTTACTCATTATTTATTTATTTATTTGAGAGAGACAGACAGAGAGAGAAAGAGGCAGATAGAGACAGAGAGAGAATGGGTGCGCCAGAGCCTCCAGCCACTGCAAATGAACTCCAGACGCGTGCGCCCCCTTGTGCATCTGGCTAACGTGGGTCCTGGGAAATCGAGCCTCAAACTGGGGTCCTTAGGCTTCACAGGCAAGTGCTTAACGGCTAAACCATCTCTCCAGCCCAACATTCATTTCTTAATAAAGGCTCTTGATTATAATGATGTTGCCTTCAGGCATTATATACCCAATGTCTACTGTACTTAAAAGCAAGACACTTCAACAGGTTCATTATATTGTTGACTAACCTACATTGAGAATGACAAATTTCCAACACTGATTCACATCTACAGAAAAGTAACTTTCTAGGAACAGATATTTTGGGGGAAGGGGCAGATGCCATGCATGTCTATCAAAGTAAAGTTGATGCGTTGCAAATGAAAATGTGATCTTCCATCAACATGTGGAAACTTTTGTAATTGAGAACAGTCCTTAGATAAGGCTAAGTAATATTTTTCTCTTTCTCTTTTCTCTCTGTGTTTTTAGGATCTTTGAAGATCGCCTTCAGGGACTGGGTTGTGATAGAAATCATACTAAAGAAGCCGGCCTGGTAGCGCACGCCTTTATTCCCAGCATTGGAGCACTTGGGAGGCAGAGATAGGAGGATTGTTATGAGTTCAAGGCCGCCCTGATACTACATAGTTAATTCCAGGTCAGCCTGAGCTAGAGTGAAACCTTACCTCAGAAAACTAAAAAAAAAAAAAAAAAAAAGAAAAAGAAAAAGAAAAAAAAAGAAAAGAAAAAAGAAGGAAAGAAATCATGCTATAGAAAAATTTTGAATAAAAATGATGGCTTAGTGGTTAAATGCTTGCTGTGAAGCATAAGGACCCCAGTTTGAGGCTCAATTCCCCAGGACCCGTAAGCCAGATGCACACAGAGGCCCATGCATCTGGTATTCCTTCGCTGAGGCTGGAGGCCCTGGGACGCCCATTCTTTCTCTCTCTATCTGCCTCTTTCTCTGTCTGTCACTCTCAAATAAATAAATAAAAATAAAAGTACAAAAAAAGATCCTGAAGTGCAAATTTGGGGTGGCTTTCCCACCTTTGCCTTCATGGTTCCTTAAAGAACAATTGAGGATATGCCCAGGACACTGTAGCCTTATGTACTTCAAAGCATCTGCTCTTGAATATCAATCCATACAGAAGATGTGACTATTGGTATTAAGCCAATAAACCAGAAGTATCTAAAATTATTAGTGTTATTCCAACTTGAAGGCACGAAGGCTGAGTTGTTTATTTTTATTGTCTCCTTTAAAATTTCAATATCAGTCACTGAAGACTTGGTTAGAGAAAATAAGAATTTAAAGGATTTAGCTAGATGCTAGATCTCAGTCTTAGCCTATCATAAAAACTTACTCATCAATTTCATCATCTTCACATGGGTTTCGTCAGCTACACTGAGAATAGGGATTTGATTAAAATTGTTTTCCTTAGTATTACGTTTTAAAATGTCCTCCACAGTTTCCTGTGTCTGAACACTTGGTCTGAAAAGTGAGATGCTGTTTGAGGAGGCTGTGGGATCTTTGGGAAGAGTGGCATGGCTGGTAGACGCAGGCAACCTTGTGGGGAAGGGTCTTTGAGTGCCTTAGCCCGGCCCCACTTCTGATACCATGATCTCCTCCAATCCCCATGCCTCCCCTGTCATGGCTTCACGGATTGAAGCTGTGAGCCTCAACGGAGCTCTTAAGTTGTGTCTGTAAGGTATTTCATTGTTGTGATGAGAAAAGTAACCAAGAAACTTGGACTAGAGCTATCCCACCGCAAAAGACTGGAATACGTGTACATTAGTACTCACTTCACAGACAGCATATTAACAAGATGTTTTCAGCTTCGCAGAAGTAACACTTTACCACTTTAACACTAGAAGGATGCTTGTAGAGTCGGAGCCCAACATTATGTGAAAGTCAGTATTCTCTATTTAAATTTCAAGCTAAATTTCAGGCTATATTTTTTTGAATTGTGAAATAAATAGCACCACTACAAACCATAGTTCTTTTTATGCGGCCACAGTGAAGAAAAAACTATTTTAGCAGCAGTTATACTATGAAGAATGGTGGCAGATTTTAGACCTATGATAAATGTTGCTCTTAAAATTCCAACAGGAAGATGCCATTGACTTGTCCTTTAAGTACTAATGCCATAAAGGACACATGACAGGGTGATGTTTTCTACTATGTCATTTAACCTACCTTTGGTCTCACTTTCTAAACTGATAAAATCACAAGACTATTGCTACTGAAAGAAGGAAAATATAAAACTGCATTTCCTAAGATTAGGGAGAAAAGCGCCAATAAAATGATTTCTAAAGAAGGACACAAAACAGATTCTGTATTTCTTTACTTCTGAAATTGTGATCTATGGCTAAGTGCATCAGAATCAGCGGGGCCCTTGTTAGAAATGCAGGATGCCAGTCCCCATTCCAGGTCACCTGAATGAGAACTTGCATGCAGGTGCTTAGTCCAAGGAGCACCTCTTTGCTGACCTTGAAAAGTACATCCTTGCAAATCTTGGTTCGATAAATTGTGACTTCAGAGAGAGTGTAGGGTCCTAGAAATGTAAATTCATTACCAGAAATATTTTGATTGCAGCTGAAGATTGATCAAATCTGTGATCTTTTAGTAAAAATAACCTAGTAGAGCTAAATTATACCTAAGTGGAAAAGTAATTTCTATGGCAACAGAGGTTTCCTAGGTGTTTAGAATTAGGAAATTGTAAGGTAATCAGTAATAGTTGCTAGGGGACAGTGGAGTTGGATGAAATACTTTGCCAAATGGCAAATGAGTGAATGGTGATAATTTGGCACCAAGCTGAGATTCCTGCTGCCTTTTCAATGGCCACTATAAAGTACTTGCTCTCAATTTTGAAACTGCTGGGACTCAATAAACTATAAAAAGTAATCGCCATGTCTGAGAGGAAAATAGTGTCCAAAATGTCCACCTTTACAGAACAAGGTTGAGAGTTTTGTGATGTTTACTTAGTTTATGATTAGATCGCTCAATGATGGTGTACATTTTGAGTATGAAAAAACAATGTTTGATATAGAAAAGAATCCCCACATCAGATTCATCCTCATCATCAAGATTCTGTTTAAATTTTTAAAGTTTTTCTTAATTCTAATTATTTACCTGTCACTACAAATTAGGTTATGTCCACAGTAATGTTGAATCCAATTTTTTGTTGTTGTTGTTGTTTTTGTTTGTTTGATTTCAAGACAGAGTCTTACTCTAGTCCAGGATGTCCTGAAGCTCTCTCTCTCTCTCTGTTATCCAGGTTGGCCTTGAACTCACAGTGATCCTCCTCTCTCTGTCTCTCAAGTGTTAGGATTAAAGGTATATGCTGCAATGCCCAGCCTTGAATCCAACTATTTTGTTGCTATAGTACTAACAGTTGACTAATGGCTGAACTTTATAGATAAACTCACTCACTCATTATCCTTAGTTCTAACATTTAAAGTAGCAACTCCTTAAGCTGATGATGTAGACATTAAGTACACTGATGATCAGATAAACAGAAAAAGGGATAGATGCTTTTTATTAGGTAGAAGGTATGACTGTAAAATATACAACCCTCCCAAACATGCACTGGTGATGCTATCTGTATTCAACATCTGGAAAGGCAAAAGTTCTAAATATTAACATTTGAGTGTCCTCTGTGTTTCCTGATCTCTGAAAATAATTCATTTGTCTAACTTCCTGGAGCCCCTAGTGTGTCCTGTGTTTTGTGTGGCAGCCAATGACAGGGATAAGTGCAATCCTGCAGAAGCAAGAGCCTAGGAATCTTCCTTTGCTCTTCCTAGTTCCCTATTCATGGTTTTGAACTGTGATATAAATCAGATGGGTTGTTGATGGCTTGGGATATGAATCTTTATAAGTCTGGGCACTGTCGTTACAATTTAGCTTAATAAGTCCTAAGATGTCCACCTACCTTTTAAAAGTTTTCATTTTTATCCCTAAGCATCTCTTAGCAAAATATCATGTACTCTTTTTAATTTTTTTTATTTAATGCTTCAGGTTAGTATAAAAAGTAATGTGTTACATTATGGTATCTTTATATACATGTGCCAAATATTTTATTCTTTCTCATTCTTCTCTCCCCGCTACTCTCCTCCATAGCTCTTCTTATGTCCAGTTGGCTCCTTGTCTACTTTCCCAGAGAGTCTCCCCGCATACTTTCCTACTACTTTGTGTTCCTTAAGATCTACTTCTCCCCTCTCATAACTCTCTTTCTTGTTTAATAATCTAAAAACACACACATATAAGCACACACATACACATATTAAATCTAGGTTTTCCATGTGAAAATAAACACAAGGAGACATTTATCTTCCTGAGTCTAGCTTATTTTGCTTAACACAATAATTTCAAGTTGCATCATTTCCCTGCAAATGTTATGGTTTTATGTTCCTTTGTGGCTGAATAAAATTCCATTGTGTACATGTACCATGTTTTTCTTTATCCATTTCACTGTTGATGGACATAAAGGCTGTTTCCATTTCCTGGTGCTGTGACTAGTGGGACAATACACACAGGTGTGAAAGCCACTGGTGGTATGCCGACTCTTATCGTCTTACCTATTCTTCAAGGTACATTTCCTCTTGTTTCATGTCATACTGATTTAATGTACTTTATATTTTTACCACAGAGAGAAGAGAGACAGACAGAGAGGATGGGCATACTACAGCCTCCAGCCACTGAAAATGACCTCCAGATGCATGTGCCACTTTGTACTTCTGGCTTTACATGGGTACTGGGGAATCAAACTTGGGTCCTTAGGCTTTGCAGGCAAGAGCCTTAACTGCTGAGTAATCTCTCCAGCCCAGGTATCAACCTTATTTCCAATCTCTCCTACACCTAGTCACTGAGGACCCTCCTCTGTGGGGCTGTTGGTACACCCTGTGAGGTCATGAATGCATCAGTCTCTGTCTGTGGGATGAGGGGCGTTCAATGCCCCATGATACTATTCCTCACAGTGTGGCTCACACAATCTTTCTGCCCACTCTACCACAATGTTCCCTGAGCCTTGGCAGGTTTGTTGTAAGACAACTTTGGTGTTAATCTCTGAATTTTTACTTTGAAGTGTTTTGAGTGTCCTTAGTCTCTATTATCATCTCCTTGGAGCTGGTTGTCAGGCTAGCAACGAGAGCAGCACTCATGTTTGAACATCACTTCCTCTGTAATGTCCTGTGGGCCCTGGAAGATGTGATGGAGGTGGGTTATCTTGGCAGTTGGCTATCTTTTCTTATAATATTAACGAATCTTGGTTCTCTCCAATTTTCACTAGTTTCTATAAAAACAAAACAGATTCTCCAACAGAGAGTGAGCACAACATGGATTAAAGGGAATAAAACTAGTCATATAAAAGGCTTTTGGATACTTATAGCCACTTATGGTGGTTAGCTTCATTTGGCTGGCAGAAAACACCCCACCGAGAGCAGCTTGTAGGAAGAAAGGGTTTATTTTGGCTTCCAGACTGAGGGGAAGCTCCATGATGGCAGGGGCAAAATGATGACATGACCAAAGGGTGGACATCACCACCTGGCCAATACAAGGTGGACAACAGCAGCAGAAGTGTGTGCCAAACACTGGCAGAGGGGAGCTGGCTATAATACCCAAGAGCCCGCCCCCAATAATACATCACTTCCTGGAGGCTACAATTTCCAAATTGGAAATACTGAACAGTTTCAAATGGAAGGCCTTCAAAGTCTTTGCTAGTGTAGTAAAGATTAGATTTTACAATGTCACGATCCACTTGGACAAGCAATCTTTTCTCATCATTAGTCCCTGGAGTTTGGATGGGCCCCATACCATCTCTGATTTCAGGCAGACACAAGACAGGAAAAGTTTTGGAAATCATTTTTGATTTGGGTGGTTTGGTTATGAAGTCTTTCCAAATGGCTCCCAGGCTAACTGTCTGGTCCATAGACATTAGTGCTGCTATAAAATGGTAGATTGTAAGGAAGAGAGATAACTGGAGATATGCCCTCGAAGGAGATATTGCAGACTCTGCCCTTCCTCTTTTGTTTTTGCATGTTGGTTATTATGAGTGGAGTAGCCTTCTCCACATACTCCCTGTCATAATCTACTGCCAAGATCACAGGCCAAGCACGGATGGCAACCTCCGAAGCTGAGAGTCAAAATAAAACATTCTTTTCTCTAGATTGGTTTTCCTCAGTTAATTTGTAACAGCAAACAGAGCTCCCTAACAGACAAATCTGCTTCAGGATTATGTAAACCTAGAGACCCACATTGCTATTCTATTTCCTAGTGTGTGTAAAGTTCTGTCCAAGTGGGGGTGGGGGGAGACTATTTTGAAAGAAACAAAACTCAGAGCAGCTTAACAAAGATGCAATGTCCTTTTTTTTTTTCTTTATTAGTTAGTTTTGTATTCAGCAAATACAGTCAGTTTGGTACCATTACTAGGCTCATCCGTGACCTACCCTCTCCCCTTGGCCCCTCCTTGTTGAGGTATATGGGTCATGCATTGTGGAGTTAGCCCACAGTTATGTGTAAGATAAATGTCTCTGCATATCATGACCCAACATGTGGCTCTGACATTCTTTCTGCCCCCTCTTCCACAAAATTTCCCTGAGCCATGTTAGGTACATTTTTAGTTTGCTTCAGTGATGAGGTGTTGGGGACCTGTGAGGCTCTGGTTCTCTGATTTGGTAGGAGTTGATTTTTCTCTGTGTTGATCTCCTTCCCCCTTGTGCTGGTATCCAGTTCATCAGGAAAGCAGTGCCCTTGCTTGTTTTGCCAATTTTTCTTAGTTTCAGCCGGGGCCCTTTTGAGGTATGATGGGATGGCTCTCTCCTTAGGATCTACATCTATCTGAAAAAGAGAAGCAGATTCTCCAACGGAGAGTAAGTTAGCACCAGGACAAATGAGATAACCCTTGCTTTTTTTATAGAAAATTTAATAGATGTAGGCCCTCTTGTAGCCCATGCTGGATGGTAGCTTGATATTGGCGAGTGGGCTTATGCTTGGATATGGTTCTGACTTGTTTCCCAGCTCCAGCTATGGGTCCTGTACCACTGAGGAGATCAGTTAGCCAAATTAAGAGCAGTTGGTTCCCCAGCATGGCTGTGTGCCACTATTGCACTTGTGTGGACATCACAACAAGTTATTTGCTGCTAAGTAGGTTAGACCATGAGTTGCTTGGACAGATATTGGTCATTTTCCCCCAGTCGCCCATGTAGCACCTTCTGGCACTAGACGCGCTGACTGTCTGGGGACTGACCCTCTTCCAACTTCCAGCCATGCCATTCTATTTAAGATGCAGTGTCTTGATGCCAGTTTCCTCTTGTTCTTATCTTACAAAATATATGCATCATTCACATAAGAGTTTTGATTTGGGGGCTGGAGAGGTTGCTTAGTGTGTAAGGCACTTGCCTGTGTAGCATAAGGACCCAGGTTCGATTGCCCAGTACCCATATAAGCCAGATGCACAAGGTAGTGCATGCATCAGGAGTTAATTGCATCTCGCGTTAATTTGCAATGGCTATAAACTCTGGCTTGCCCATTCCTCTCTCTCTCTCTCTCTGTAAATATATATATATATATATATATATATATATATATATATTATATGTAAATATATAATCTCTCTCTCTCTCAAGTAAATAAATTTTTTTTAAAGTTTTGATTTGACTTTTTTTCTAATTTCATATTTTTAGTTGGCATACAGAGATTTAAGAGATTAGGGTATTTTCAAATAGAGTTTGTTTTAGCTGATTCTCATCCCTCCTTCCTCTCCCTAATTTCTTACTCCTGCCCTATAGTCCCCCCACCCATATCCTCCTCATTTGCTATATGTCACTTGTGTTCTTTTGCCCTCCCGTCATCTCTCTTCTGACTCACTCTTGGTTACCAGTCTACCTCCATAAGTTTTACCCACAATGCCCCACTATATTAACATACTTACCTATGTTACAAGTTAAAGGCCATATGTCAATAAGAACATGTGGTTTTGGTCTTTCTTAGTTTGAGTCATTTGACTTAACAGGATTTTTTTTTTCCAAGTCCATCCATTTCCCCTTTATTTATTTTTTTGCAGATTTTGATTTTTCATGAGATTATAGATAAATGACCTTGATAATTATTTTCAATTGTTTCCAATAAGTTTTCATTGTACCATCTGAGTAAACTATCCAATTAGTTGTCCATACCCCACTCCGCAGGGTATTTGATCCCAGTCCCTACAAAAAGCAATTCTCCATCATCAATCATAGAAATGATTATGCAATTCTTTGTAATTTCTCAATAATTGAAATCAGTCACCAATTTAATTCCAGTTACAGACTGGCCAGTATATAGATAAGTAAGTCATAATAATTCACACCTTTAGATACTATTTCTCAAAAGTAGTGTCAGTAATTTCTCCATATTAAATAGTATATCTGCTGCAATAATTGGCAGACAGAAAAAATGCCATGGGAAGTTATGCTGAATAATGAAACAACAGCCATCTGTTTAAAAGAATGCTTGGCTATGTCATCTCAGAAGAGGAGCCCACATTTCCTGTGCCAAACTGGCCCAAACAATGTAACAAAGACCCAGTGACACCAAGACACATTACGTACAAAATATCCTTCCACTCTTCTGGCTTCTGTAGAGCTACTTCCATCCAGAATGGAAGTTTCAACTGAGTTGCCATGCTTCCTGTTTTGGGTTTGGCAGGAAGCATGTCTGGCTTCTTGACTTAGCTAGAGTCCATGGGATATAAGCAGAAATTAATACCGTTCATTCTCAATGAAATTCCTTTAAGTCTCCCCTCACAATTTATACCACATCTTCACTCCTTAGTCCCTCAGGTGAAATCATTTCCAACTCTCATGACACCTTTGTCAGTTGTAATTAACAAATGAGATTTAATCCACTAGATTAATCACATGACCCCAAAGCTTCTTCCTGTTAAATTTTCCCTTCTGTCAGCTAAAATCAGGAACATGGGACATGGTGAGATTTCTTTCTTCTTTCTTTCTTTTCTTTCTTTCTTTTTTGTTTCCACCAAACCCTTCTCCTATTTCTCTACCACTCCCCAGGATCCATCAGAACTTTAGTGGAAAGACATTGGGTATTTGACTATACAGTTGTGATCAGGCCCTGGTATTTCTGATGGAGGATTGTCAGCGGAGGGTCTTCCTGGTGTTGATGGCTTTAGGGTTCTTACTGACAATTCCACAGATGCACATAATATTGCCTATAGCTGGATACTTAGAACTCTGTATTCAGTCAGTCTCTGGCTTCTATGGACCATGGCTGTAGAAATCCACTGGCCATTTATGACACTCTGTTCAATGGAATTCTTTTCCCAATGGCCAATTTGATTTTCTTCCATTGGGCCTATAGGTGGTGCCCAGAAAATTCATACTTCCATTTGCTCACCAAATTCTGCCATCGGGACACATCTTGCTTTTGGACATTTTTCAGTTGAAGATTACATAGCAGGTAGGGGTAATGCTAGCAGGTACCCACCCATAAATGCTAATGGACAACAAATCAAAACCATGAAGTCATTCTTTAGGATCTCCTTTTCCCACTGCCCCTAGCAGTTTGGATTGTGTTGCAGCAAAAGTTGTAGAAGCTATAGTGCCTACACCATTGATATGAAGGAAATTGAAGGCAACACAGATTTCGTTCTCCTCTAATTTAAAGTCACTCTCCTTGTTAGTCTTACACTGTCTAGTATTTAGCTTCATAAAACTTTAAAAATTGGTTCGATTTGCAAAGTTGTGAGGCATATTTGTTTCTTTTTGTTCATATTAATAATGAATATCTCCACATCTTTATTAATGCATTTAATCCTTAAACATTTATTGCAATTAATTTGGGTATTAGGGTTTTTATTACTATCTTATTTAACAGCTGTTATTTATGCTACCCTGCCTATCTATCTCATTTGTTCACACTTTAAAACAATTTTTCAGGTTGGAGTAATTTTTACTAGCCCAGCCCTTTAATTTGAAATATAGATCTTTTTACTAATTCTTAATGGCTTCCCTAGAGATTACAGAATACGTGCTTCTCTTATAAAGAATAAATAATAGTTTTATTTTTACTTTCTTGCTAGGCAATGGATGTAGTTTTCAAAATTTCAGCTATGGCTACCAAACTCTCAATTTAGGTAATATTGCTTCTATATACTTTAGTTCTGTGTGTAAAACATAATACATATGTACATATTCATGTATTATATATATGCATATTTATTTTATGTATAATACATGTATTAACTTGTATAATCTGTAATTAGGTATTCATTTAAATTTATAGATTTACTATTCTTTCCTTTCCTTTATTTCATACTCTCTATTTGGATTTTTATTTGGAGCTGAAGAATAACATTTAATATTTCTTTGGCTATATTTGTCTCATTATAATATCCTTATTTCATTTAGCTGACTAGGTGTGAATTTTTCTTTCACAGGGATGAAATATTTGAAAATAAAAAGCATGGAGAAAATTAAATGCTTAGAATATATACTGAATAAGTGAATTTCATTGAATCTAGTGTATATATTTTGCAAGACATTATAGCTAGAGGTATCATTTAAAAAGACAATGAGGGCTGGTGCTTGCCTGCAAAACATAAGGACCCAGGTTCGACTTTCCAGATCCCACATAAGCCAGATGCATAAAGGTGAGGCAAACACAAGGTTGCTTATGACCACTAGGTGGCACAAGCACCTGAAGTTCGATTGCAGTGGCTG
Organism: Dipus sagitta; assembly: GCA_036346955.1. Taxonomy (NCBI): domain Eukaryota; kingdom Metazoa; phylum Chordata; class Mammalia; order Rodentia; family Dipodidae; genus Dipus; species Dipus sagitta. The sequence continues at coordinate 35,593,934 of CM070772.1, read as the reverse complement.
AGGACCTGGTGTGCCAATTCTATCTGTGTGTCTCCCTCTCTCTCTAAAATAGAAGAAAGAAAGAAAGAAAGAAAGAAAGAAAGAAAGAAAGAAAGAAAGAAGGAAGGAAGGAAGGAAGGAAGGAAGGAAGGAAGGAAGGAAGGAAGGAAGGAAGGAAGGAATTGAAACTTTGCTCTCTCAAGCTAACAAGACACTGATTAAGATGCATTCCTTCTTTTACAGAGACTGATTGTGTCAGTTACTTTCTTGTTTCTGAGTAAAACTACCTGACTAGAAGCAGCTTTAGGAATGAATTTTCCTCCAGTTTATAGGGAAAGTCTATCATGTCAGGAAAACACAGAAGAGGCAGGAATCACATCACATCAGCAGGAAGGAAGTAGAGCTAATGACCATGGCAAGTAAGGCCCAACACTCCAGCACGTTTCCACCTCCTAACAGTTCTAAAACCTTCCCAAGCCGTGCCGACAACTGGGGATTAATACATGAGTACTCAAAGACATGAGTTTCTGGGGGACATTTTGCATTCGAATTACCACACTGATAAAATATGGGAATCTGTCTCTCAGACTTGAAATTACAATGGTATATAGTACATTGGAAACCTTAAATAATAACCATTAACAAGTTTTAAAATTATATTTAGGCTAGGCTTCGCTTCTCAAAAATGAAAAATGAAGGGACCAAACTGACACCATGACAGTCTTCAGTAAGGAGCCACTCTAACTAGGCCTAAGTTTCAGTTTTCCTGAGAGTCAGGCAGGACTTCCAGAAAGGGCCTGCCCTGACATGTGGCTGGGAAGATAGCCACCCAGAGGCAGAGGCAGTTCCTAGACATGCCCAGACATGACCCTGTTATGTCTTCTGCCCCAACCAATCAGAGATGCACAACTGCAACTGCTGCTTGCCTAGCCAATCATTTTAAAAATTATCTGACCCAGCTGGAATTCCCCTAGACCTAGCCTGCCAAAACCTTATGACCAATAGAAAGAATACAAGTACAATTATGGTTCAAATTAGCCATTCATGTTAGAAAAGACTAAGCCCACCAAAATTCCTATACCTGTGCTTAAAAGGAGCCTATGATCTCCTCTCAGGGTCGCTATTTTGCATGCATGGTTGACCCCCGCATGCTGGCTGATTCTGCAGAATAAACGCCCTTTGCTTTTACATACTATTTGAGTCTGAGGTCTTTCCTCAGCAATTCTCGGACCCTTACAAAAAATAATTATTGGGAAGTAAAAACTAGTTAATGTTAAATATTTGAAAAGTTAAACATTCATTCACTGTATCATTCAATGCATTTTATGTAATTATGGTATCTGGGAATCTAAAATATGAATGAAATAATACATGTGTGTATACAAGTATGATACACACACACACACACATACACACACTCATATACTTCTTTGATTTTTTCAACAGCAACGGTATCATATACTATGTTAACCAATCTAAAATATGGTTCTACAAGGCTTGTCTGTTTATAAAAATTTTGAACTTGATAGAACTACTTCTTATCCATTAAGCCTCCATGGACAACCTCCAGAATTGCTTCCATCGACTAGTTTCTTGCCTTAGTATGCATGAGTTACTTGCTGTTGTAGCTCTGAGCAAGAGACCATGTTGCATTTCAGCCAACATGAGAGTGAGACAATGAGTGAGACTAGTGGGTAGAGATCAGAAATTTGGGTTACTACAGGGAAGTAATGAGGAAAGGGACAGAAAAGAGGAGATTAAGTGTTTGCATCCAATGCAGCTAACATGAATGCAGAAAAAAAAATAATTCAGATGCAGAGGTGAGTAACTTGGGAACCACACACATCCATTGAAGAAAATGACCCAATCTTGTTTGTCTTTACATCATCATCAACTATAAATGTCTCTGGCACATCATAGAAATTCAGTATATTAATGAAGAATATAAACAGAATAGACACTTGGCTTTCCTGACCAATATGCAAACATTTTGCAAATTATTATTCTTGTTCTCATCACAAGAAAAAGCTGGGGGAATAAAAACCCTGAAAGTCAACAGACATTCTTAGAAATATCTATTTGCAGACAGCTATCCTAAAGCTGGAGAGACACGGTAGGAGACTCTCATACTTCAGGCAGAAGCCCAGGAGGAGAATCTGGCAGCTAAAGCCAATACCAATAGGAATACTTTAAACCAAAATTCACAAGAGATTGGAGGTCTGATGTGAACTAGCTTGCAAGTTAAAACTCACTGTGTTCCAGTTTTAAGGGTGCCCTACACATCTGAGTGTCTTCAACTCCAAAAATCCTTTCATGCTCTCACTGTAGAATTCTAAGAAAAACTTCTTGTAACCATTCTGAAATACAACTAAAGCCTTCTGTTCTCCTTAAAGGGCTTGTCTTCAGGGGAAACTATTCTACTCAGAACATAAAGTCCCAGCCTTCTAAGGAAAGTAAAATCTCTAACATAGCCTCACTAAAACAGAGACAGAACAAACTCTCCTTTAACCTTAAGAGTGCATCAGTGGGTCTTCTGTATAACATGTGATTAAAGCTAAGACAGCTGTAGGTTTTGGATACTATTTAGGAGTATCCAGGAAAGCCTAGAGCAGACAGTGGAGATACAGCCCAGCACTCAAGAGGAAATTTTAGCCTTCAATATCACTTCTAAAACAAACAGAAAGCAGTCTTGCTCTTAGCCAGAGTACTAAAAGACTTCATATATGGGACCCATCCCCTTCGTCTGCTACTCCCTCATACCTGATACATAATATTTAGCTTCCAGTAAAAATATTACAAGGAATGCTGGAACAAACACTGTCCAAAGAGACAAACAACATGTGAACCAGGTTCAAATATATAAGAAGTTTTGGAAGCAGCCTGCCAAGAATTTAAAATGACTCTGATTAATATATTGAGGGTCCTAATGGTAGAACATATAACAGGCCAAATAAAAAGAGAAATACAAGTTCTAAGCAAAATCACAAGGAAATGCTTGAATTGAAACCACTGTAACAGAAACAAGGAAGGTTTTTGATTAGCTCGTCAGTAGATATGGACTGGTAATGTCTTAAAAAAGAATCAGTGAGCTTGAAGCTATGCCAGTGGGAAATTCTGAAATTGAAATGTCAAAGAAAAATGGGATGAAAAAGGCAAAACAAAATAACCAAGATTTGTGGGACAGTTACAAAATGTGCCACATATACATAATGGGAATAATAGAAAGCAAAGAATTAAAAGAGAAAAAAAATTGAAGTAATAATGGCTAAGAATTTTCAAAAATTAGCACCAGACCCACAGAGTTTGGAGAACAGTAAGCATGATAAAGACCAAAAAAATATGCATTCACATATTATATTGAAAGTGTGGAAAACTAAAGATAAAATCCTGAAAACAGCTGGGAGGGAAGTGCCTTACCTATAGTGGAACTGAATAAGAATTACATTGGATTTTTGATTAGAAAACATACAAGTATCAACAAGGTAGAGTGAAATGTTTAAATTCATGAAAGACATTTCTCACCAACATAGAAATAGGAATCTGGCAAAAGTAACCTTCAACGTTTAGAGAAATAGAGACTTTATCAGACCAAAATGATTTAAAAAATAATTTAAGGGCTGGAGGGATGGCTTAGCAGTTAAGGTATTTTCCTGAAAAGCCAAAGGTCCTAGGTTCGATTCTCCAGACCCACGTTAGCCAGATATACAAGGTGCTGCATGCGTCTGGAGTTTGATTGCAGTAGCTGGAGGCCCTGGCATGCCCATTCTCTCTCTCTCTCCCTCTTTCTCTGTCAAGTAAATAAATATATAAAATAAAATACATAAAAATAAAAATAGAATATTAAATAATATTAATAATTTAAGGACATTGTTGCCAGTAGTGTTCCCTTGAAAGACTCACTTTAAAAAGGAAAAAAAAAGGTCTGGTGAAATGGCAAAGTGTAAGAACCCAGATTGATTCCTCAGGATTTATATAAAGCCAGATGTGCAAGGTGGCACACGTGTCTGGAATTCTTTTGCAGTGGCTAGAGGCCCTGGCATGCCCATTCTTATTCACATTCTCTCTCTCTCTCTCTCTCTCACTCAAATAAACAAAATATTAAAAGAGAAAGATAATTCCTCAAGAAAGAAGGAATATTATGTAGGCCACAAACTTGAATCTATATAAGGAAAATCAGAATATTACACAAGGAATAAATAAAGCTAAAAGAAATCTTTTATTAATAGATATAACAGATAATAGTTTGTTTAAAAAATCATCATGCCAATATATTCTGTGATTATTGCTTATGAATATGTAGCATGAATAACATCACGATTATAAGTGATGAGAGAAATAAATTAGAAATATACGTGCTGTTCGGTTTATGATAGGGTTACATCCCAATAAAGAATGTATTTCAATGTAGAACGTTGGGGGTATTGGCTGTCTGCCTCTGTGATCCTATGGCTGATGGGAGGTGTGACTTGTTGCAATTGTCCTGTTTCAGAAAAGAATGGCACACTGTGTACCACTAGCTTGGATAAACATACAATTGCAATATCTTAAATGCCATTTCTATGGAGTGTACATCATTTTTATACCACTGCAAAATCAAAAAATTGTAACCTGAACCACTGAAAACCAGAGTGTCTCTTCTCTGTTTTTTGTTTTGGTTTTTCAAGGTAGGGTCTCACTCTAGCCCAGGCTTACCTGGAATTCACTATGGAGTCTCAGGGTGGCCTCAAACTCACGGAGATCCTCCTACCTCTGCCTCCCAGGTGCTGGGATTAAAGGAATGCGCCACCACTCCCAGCCTTCTTCTCTGTTTTAACTCTCAGGAAGAGGCACTGCATCATTTGAAAGACTTTGACTTGCAAATATACATTAGAAATTCAAGGGAAATTGATATGCTTGCCTTTGTTCGTTTGTTTTGAGACATGTAGCTCAAACAGGTTTTCAACAGATGATCTTGAACGCCTAATTCTTTGACCTAAAGGGCCTGATGTTAGCCACCATGAGGCAGTTCCTTCTTGACAGCACTAGGGCTACACGTTTTTAGACTCAAGTTTGCCCTGCGGCAAGGGTTGATAAGGTGTGAATTTTAGGTGCATGTGATTTAAGGCAAACTATGTCCTCTGGATAAAATTTTAGGGGAGCAAAAGCCTATTTACCCATAGGTATGCATATGATTAAAATCAGATGCATCTTGGGAAAGAACATTCACAGTGAACAAAGGTTTTGCAAAATCCAAGTTTGTTAATCAACACAGAGAACCACCCATATCATCCTTTAGCAACCAACTCCTTCTCTGCTGGGCTCCATGAAAGTTGACCTTAGGAAGGAACCCACTGCTCTTTGCACAGTTGACTCTATTCTCTCTCAGTAGATCCAAATCCAAATCGTCTTTCCTTGCTCTTTCTTCTTGCTGCTTTACTATCTATGGGTGTTTCTTCGATTCTTTGAATAAGGTGCTAAGAATGTGGAAAAGCCTGGTACACACATATTTTTTTAAAAAAAGAAGGAAGAAAAGAAAGAGGACTGGAGAGATGGCTTTGTGGTTAAGGCACATGCCTGTGAAGCCTAAGGACCCTGGTTCAATTCTCCAGGTCCCATGTAAGCCAGACGCACATGGTGGCACATGCGTCTGGAGTTCATTTGCAGTGGCTAGAGGCCCTGGCACGCCCATTCCTCACACTCTCTCTTTCTCTTTCTTTCTGTCTGTAATAAATAAATAAAAATAAAATCTTAAAATAAATAAATAAAATAACTTTAAAAAAAAGAAAATTCTATGATCAATGATCTAAGCTTCTACCTCAGAAAGCGAAAACACAGAGGACAGTCAATCCAGAGTAGGCATAATAAAAGATATAGTGTTGATATATATTCAATTGTAAGAATTGCATTTGCATAGGAAATGCAGATGGAAAAATTCAAATGAAAATTTCACATACATATTGTATGTGTTATATATGTATAATGTGTGTATACATGTGTGTGAGTATGAGCATGCATGTCCCACAGTGTTCATGTAGTGCTAAGAGGAAAACTTCGGGTGTCAATCCTCCTCTTCCACTTTATTTGAGGGGTCTTTTTCACCACTCTGCTTTCCAGGGTAGATAGCCTGTGAGCTTCCAGGCACTTTTTCTGTCCATGTCTCCCAAATGGCCCTAGGAATACTGGGATTACAGATTCTGGTGCTAAAGCCTCTGGCTTTTCCCTGAGCTCCAGGGATCCAAATTCACATATGTGTGCTTGAGTAGCAAGCAATTATCCACCAAGACATCTCTGAGCACAAAATTCTTACTATGCTTTAGACAAAGTCAAATTGGGTATCTACCATTTAATATCAGGGTTGTATCAGAAACTGTGTGCTAGCTGAGGTTTAATTTTTTCTTCTGTAATTAAGACAATCAAATCTATCTCCTACATTTGCTGTGAGGATTAAGTGAAATAATTCATGAAAAACATACCAAACCAAAGCATTAAAAATGGTAGGGATCATCATCCCCATCACCACTATTGTTATCACCACAATGAAATGGACATTGATATATAATATTAGATGTGGAAACATAAATGAAACTGAGTGAAATAAGAAGATTGATTGTAGAATCCATGGGAGCTTTCCTTTGTGGGGAAATCTGCTTCATCTTCACCTTCTTCGGGATGTACTCTTGGGTGACTATGTCTTGATACGATGGCTTTCAGTGGCATAATGTTCCCTGGGGAAGCATGAACACATGTCTGGTCACCTCAGATAGTTCGTACACAACAAACCAAAGAAACAGTTCCACCTGAGTCTAGCTAAGTGAACAATGTGTTTATCAGGGTTACAATAGCATAGGTCAGGGGTGATTTATAGGCATATGAATGACTCAAATCCAGCTCCATCAACCAAATGCCTCATGCCAGCATAGCTAAAGCAGTGTCCCTGAACAGAGTCCCTACAGGGCATACAGCCAGCTCCTCCAGTCAGAGTTTCTGCTTATATAATCTTGGGGAGGGGCTTTGGGAGTATTTTAACTTTCATTTATTTCCTGAGCCTTGTTTTACATGCTTCTTGAGACTTAGGATGCTCCTTTCTCCTTCCAGGAGAGAATGTTTCCATTTGGTAGAAGTAGCTATAGAACACTTACCTTCTCCTGGTCCCTTCTAACTTTATACTATTATTGCCCCACAATGACCCAGAGGTGGCACACTCTGTCTCTTCAAGACCTGGCTGTAATATTCTACTTATGCACATTACTCAGTGAAGGACTTTATCACATAAAAGAAGAAACCAACATGTGGCTCATGAATAATGAAAACTCTTATTAGACATTTCTGTTCCATCAAATTCTTAGCCCTGCAAACAAAAGTTTTGCTTTCTTACCTTTTCTCCAACATTATGTTTATTCCCCATATCTTTCTCTTTCTCTCTCTCTCTCTCTCTCTCTGTCTCTCTCTCTCTCTCATGCACACACATCACTCTATCTTCCCTCTTATGTTCCTTCAAATTCCTCTCCTGCTAGTTTATCATTGTTGTTTTCTATTCTTTTCTTTGGCTGCACTTCTCAAAGTTGGGCTTTTCTACCAAAGCTCATGCCACTCTGCTTTGCAGATGCTTGCTTGCCTGGTCTGGGAGAAACTCGGTGCTAGTCCCCTAACCTGTCCAGATATTTTATGTCTTATTTCTTTCTGTTCCATTTAATCTACTATCAAAATTGTTGTCATTCAAATTAAAGCACTTGTTGCCCCCAAACCTGAACCTAATGTATGAAATTAATAATTTATTATTATTATTATTGTTAAAGAACTATCTAGGGGATGCGTCTTGTGATGTTTCTCATCATCTGCACACTCACTCTTCTCCTTCTGTACTCTACTGTACCTCCTCCATTGGAGAGGTGGGAAAGTAAGATAGGTAAATTTCATTATGGCCTTGGACTGACCATTATAATTGGATCAATTCTGGTGCCCTGTCTGGTGTAGGGCAATCTATCATACCTGCAGTCATCCCAATGGGATCCTCCACCTGTGATCCCACAGGATACTGATGTCTTCTACGCTGGCTGATGCAGCACTCCATATGGCCCAAGAGTCCTCCTTCAGGGCCACAGTGATCCTGAACAGTCCATATGGGTAAAGTCCCTCTGCACTGACCCAGGTTCCTCACCCTTTGCCTGAGCTCAGATCTGTCCCACAGGAAGCATAAGCTTCCATTCTCTGGCTATTGCCAGTGCAGCACTGTCTCTGTGGTCTATAGCCATAAAGCTTCTCCAGCCTTCTCTTTGTAGATAAACGTGACTATATCCCAGGCTGTAGGTGAGAGAGTAAAGAAACCCTCTTTTCCAATATCCTTTGGTGATCTTATGTCCCTTCAACACAGTCTGGAGAAGCCATTTGTCTACTCTATACTTGACTGGGTTTTCCATCACCCCACAGTGAGTTATGTTTAGACATTCAGGTTCTTACGTGTTGGTGAACGCCAAATGGATAACATTTGTCTGTAGAGATCCACCTAAAGTTGAGATTACAGGATCACTTCCATTTTAACATCCTGCTTCATCTGCATATAGAAATCCATCAGAATTCTCAGTAAACCTTGGATAAGATGACAGAACAGCAAGTTTTTGTTTTTTGTACACATAGCAACTTAACCGTTGAGGTTCATTTAAAAAAATATCATTGTGTTATTTTTATTTCTTGAGATTTTAACAGAGATAACCAAATTGGACATGGTAAATTGGAAGTTAGTCTGGGTTGTAAAATGAGACCATGTCTCAGGAAACAAAAACAAAACAAACAACCCTCTCCGCAATAATCATGGTAGTAAAAGGGTATGGGAGGAAAAACCCATGAAAGATTTAGAGACAGTAATTCTACTACTAAATTCTGAAAGTGTGAGTCTCTCTAACACTGGCAGGGTAGGCTAATAATTTCCCTTTGCTCTGTTTTATCGTACCTGTAGAAGCATGAGTAAAACTAGGCACACATATCTTTTTTAAAAATTTGATGTGTTAAGAAAGTCTAGCTTAAAACATCAATAATAACTAAAGACTTCACAGGTTCTGCTCAAATGTCAAAGCTTCAAAGTGGAATTGTTAACTTTTAAAAAACACTACTTTGGGGCTGGAGAGATGGCTTAGCAGTTAAGATGCTTGCCTATGAAGCCTAAGGACTCAGGTGTGATTCTCCAGATCCCATGTAACCCAGATGCATAAGGTGGTGCCTGCATCTGGAGTTCCGTTTGCAGTGGTTAGAGGCCCTGGAGAGCCCATTCATTCTCTCTCTCTCTCTCTCTCTCTCTCTCTCTCTCTCTCTCTCTTTCCTTCCCTCTGTCTCTAATAAGTAAATAAAAATTTAAAAAACTTTAAAAAAACAACACCGCTTCAATCGCTTTTCATTTGCATTCTAAAACATGAACTTAATGAACCACCAGTGGTATAAATACATTAGAAGCTGGGCTGCCAATTAACATCTTTTTGGCTGTGCGGAGATAACCAAGCATAGAAAAAGTTAAACAAATTTGACTTTAATGTAATTATGTTGGAGACTAATTTAATCAGATATTTATCAGATTTCCCCATGGAGCCTCTGAAGTGGCAGCATTAATATTGTTTTCCTAAACACTAACCGCAGCCAGTCCATCCAGGGAAATAAGGGAAGAAGGACTCTTCCCTTGTATGCATGTTCTTCCCCTGCAAGCTTAGAAAATCCCCTGGCTGGTCAAGGTGCTATTGGATCTAAGTGTTCTGACTGGCGATGCTGCAGTGCCCTGCTCTAGTTGAGACTGCATTTTGGCAACTGCCTGCCTGATTGTTTGGAGAATCCCCTCTTAATCCTAGTGAGATTTGGAAGATGGGAACACAAGGCAGGTGATCCCAGGAGTGTCAGAGAAATACACCATCAAGTTAAGAGGAGGCTTTGGCATTATAGGTGCAGAATTTTGCTGCAATTTGTTCTCACATTTATCTTGGCAGCCCATCAGAATATTTTTCTCTACTTAGAAATGTGAACTGATGTGCTTACATCATAAAAGTTTGTGGCCATCTTGAGGCTCAGGACCTAATATATATGTTAGCATTCATACGGAGCAAATCACTTGCAGGGAAGTAGATGTGAAAAGCTTGATACTTACTTGGGGCAATTTTTGTTATGGTGCTGCCTTCTACTTACTGTCAAGATCATTCAAATCTCTATAAGTGATAAACCATCATTGGAACAACATCAAGCACGGCTCCACACACAGTGGATCCTGGCTCAGACAGAATACATCCTCTCACTGAACAATATTTTATTTACTTTATGAAAAGTTTCCCAAATTTAACTGAGACCATCTGATCACCCCCCACCCATTTTTTTTTTTTTTAATGAATCTAGGTTCCAGCTGGAAAACAAGACAAATGCTGCTATTGAGTTCAATGCTATGGTCCACAGACATGTCACATGAAATTGTGAGGATGTGGAGATGAATGGTTCTGGCTTTTTATTCATCTATTTATTATGCTTTAACATAATAGACAAAACAAGATATTGCCCTGGGTTTAGCTTTCTAAAAATAAGCTGGGGAAGGAAAATGGGAAGAAAGATAGTAAGTTTGACAATTTTCAGTTATCATATTTCATATGGAGGTAAATTTTGAATGTTCTTTTTTTGTTGTTGTTCACTAGTATAGGCTTCTAAGCACATTTTACTATTTAAAACTATTTACTATTTAAAAAAATATGATTTTACTGAGGGAAACAGGATAGGAATAAATAAGAAATACTGATTTAGTGACAATAAGTGGCTTCCTACTCATCTCCCTGGGGATATCACTGGCTTTCTTGTGGCCTGTGGCCGTTAACTCCCATTTCATTGTGTGTGTGTGTGTGTGTGTGTGTGTGTGAGAGAGAGAGAGAGAGAGAGAGAGAGAGAGAGAGAGACAGAGAGACAGAGAGACAGAGAGACAGAGAGAAAGAGAGAGAGAGAGTGAGCTTGAGGAAATAATGTGCTTTAATCAATTTTCATGTTTTAGAGGGAAAGAGTATATTTTTTTTTCTTGGTTTTCCAAGGTAGGGTCTCACTCTAATCCAGGCTGACCTGGAACTCACTATGTAGTCTCAGGGTGGCCTTGAACTCATGACGATCCTCCCACCTCTGCCTCCTGAGTGCTGGGATTGAAGGCGTGAGCCACTACACCCAGCAAGAGTATAAATTATTATACTAAGACATAAACATTTCTTTGGAACACAAAAGTAGACTTTGGTACATGTTTCTCTGGCTTACAAATTGCCTGAAATGTATGATTTTCTAAATAGTGTTTTAAATTTATACCTATATCTGCCTATTATACAATGGTTCTCAAGAAGTCCAAGAAATTCTAGGCTAACCAAGTTAGACCACAGTCAAAAACATACTTTGTCCAAGCCTCACTGCCCTGGAAAAAAAAAAATCCTGTCTTCCCACCCTCCTTATTCCCACTTTCCTATGGAATACCAGCTGTGTTTAGCTTCATGAATTTCAATAAGATGTAACAGATGTTGAAGAGATCTATATTCATAATAATAAAAGAAAGAAATTACCAATCTAGGATTTCTGTACTCTGGATACAGTTTCAATGTTTAACTGTTTATAATTCCAGGATCCCAAGCATATACGGAGGAAAAATTCCCCCAAAGAGAGTCTGCTTATTTCCTGCCAAAGACAACAGAAAGTCTTCAGGGTCCACTGACTCTCAGAAAGGACCTCCTCCCACTCTGGAAGTGACAATATGTTGGTCATAAAAGGGTGATGGAAATTTATCCCATGTCTTTTCATAAAACAAGAAATGGAGTCAGCAAATGTGGAGAGCCATGGATAATAGATGTTTATACTTAAAACTACTTGAAAGGTATGCTAGACTGTATTGTGAAGGTTGGAAGTTTGCCTGCAGGCAACTCTTATTGTTAATGAGCTACAATTGTGTCTGTGGTTAATTCCCTATTCACTGGCTTAAAAGCAGAGCCAAATGTTCTCATAAGACCAAGTGAATCCTCTCCCTTTGATGCTATATGGTAGAAGAGAGTTAAGAAACATTTACTACTCACCAAGCATTAGATTAGCATTATACCTACTTCATTTCATCTAATTCCTGTTGAACTCCATGCCAGAGTAAACTCATCCTGAGACAGTGTCTTCATTTATGGTAATGCAACAAAATACTTTCACATAGATCATTTATGGCGGACATAGTAGTGCACGCCTTTAGTCCCAGCCATTGGGTGTCTGAGGTTGGAGAATCACTATGAGTTCAAGATCAGCCTGGACTACAGAGTAAGTTCCAGGTCAGCCCGGGCTACAGTGAAACCCTGCTTAAAAAACAAAAATAAAAAATACAAATAAACAAAGATAATTAATAAAGAATATTCATTTCCTACAGTTGCAGTGTCTGGGGAGTCCATGATCATGGAGCTGACAGGTTCAGTGTGATCATATGTTTCTCCTTTCTTCACAGTTGGTACCTTGTTATGTGTTCTCAATATCATGGAAAGGGCAAAGAGGTCCATTTCATCTCTTTTATCAGGGCATTAATCCACTTCAGAAGGGCACTGCCTGCGTGACTTAATCATGTTCCAAAAGACCCTCTTCTTAATACTGTCACGCTGGTGATTACCTTTGACCATAGACTTTTGGGAACATATTGCAGCCATAGCAGGGATTTTCAGAGACTTGCCCAGTTGCCTAGCAAAAAATTCAGTGTGGGCTGGAGAGATGGCTTAGCAGTTAAGGCGCTTGCCTGCAAAGCCAAAGGAGTTTTGATTCTCTAGGACCCACGAAAGCCAGAAGCACAACGTAGTGCATGCAGCTGCTGAAGGCCCTGCCATGCCCATTCTCTCTCTCTCTCTCTCTCTTTCTCATTCTCTCTTTGCCTCTTTCTCTCTCAAATAAAATTTTAAAAAAAAGTCAATGTGCCTAATTTCTACTCTACCTCCCCTTTTTAGTGGAGGAATTGCTAACCCAAACTAACATTCAGAGAATCTCCCCTTAGGAGAGTTGTCACAGAATATTAGTTAAGAGTTGTTTTTAATTCATGTTACGTTAAGCCATGTAAGCCTGTCTCTAATTTCAATGCTGGCTTGAGAAATTCAGATATTGGAAATATCCCAGCGCTCCATGCTAACATCTGTATTAGTTACTTTTCACGTTCTATGATCAAATATCTCACAAGTAGCAGCCTAAGGGGAAAAGGGTTTATTTGAGTTCACAGTTTAAAGGGATGCTGCCTGTATCGTGGCAGGGAAGGAAGGCATGGTGGCAGGAGAGGGAGGCAGCTGGCCACATTGCAACTGTACTTAGGATGCATAGAGTGAACAGGAAGTGTGGCTGGGCTATAACATACATCTCCTCTAGCAGTGCTCAACTTCTAAGGTTCCAAAATCTTCCCAAACCTATGAGCTTCTGGGGAATATTTTATATTTATGTCACAAGGGGGTTCTTGCTCTGTTCTTTAAAAAATAAATAACTATGTGTATGAATTTTGTTGTTTTTACTCACGACTCATAATTTTCTGCAAACTCTGAAATACACAACTTCCTTCCACAGACATTTTTTTTCTTTTTCAAGGTAGGGTCTCACTCTGGCCCAGGCAGACCTGGAATACACTATGTAGTCTCGGGGTGGCCTCGAACTCACAGCGATCCTCTGCCTTCTGAGTGCTCAGATTAAAGGCGTGTGCCACCACACCCAGTTCAAAGACATATTCTTAAAGGATTTGGCATACTTGGAAATTGTAAGACTTGGTCATCAGTATAGTTATATTTATGTTTGACATAATTATATTCTAAGAAATCTAACATATGTTCCAGTGATTTTCCAACATGCATTTTTCTCAGCATTTGCATCTTCAAAATACATAAAAAGATGCTCTGTATAACTAGGAAAATTTACAGTACCAACATACAGTAATGAGTACACGATCTTTATTAAAGAAATTCTTATCTTACATACAAATCTGAAGACATTGATTCAATACCATACATCTGGAAAGAACACATGCCAAATGATTCCTATGGAAGATTTCTCAGTCCAGATGTTCAGCAACTACAACACCTTTTTCTCTCTGCATTTATTTTCTACAAGGAGCAGAGAGGACCCAGGCTATCTCAGAATCCAAGAACAGTATGAATACTATTGTGCTTCTTGTTAATGTCAGATGTGTCATCCATCTGGTATCACTTTATTAGAAATGTTTACTCATAAGCAAATGGTCAATTTTAGCCAAATTTTCATATAATTCATGTGGGAATACCAAAATAGGCATTCAGTGACCATTCACTATCCACATTCATTATTCACACAGAAGAATCATGTCTTATATCACTTAAAGATAACAAGTTCAATTCCTTCTGAGAAAAAAAAAAAATTAGAGGCTCTGGTCAAGTGAATCTCCAGTACAGAATTATCAAATCCCTATAGAAAGTAATATCTTTCATTCTTTATTGTATTCCCATGAGACAGTTTTATATTTTTATATTGATGTTCAAGTGCTTCCAAGCTCTTTAGCATGCCATAATTTTAGAATGTTTTGGCATAATTTTAAGATCATAGCAACCACTTAAAATATTAAATTACTTGAGTAATCATGAGAAACAGAATGATTGTGCAGGAAAACATCAGATAGTTTTGAATTGTTTCTAAGTATAATGCATAAAAACAGAAACCTTTTAAAGATTATATTTCCATATTTACATCAGCAACTAAAAGTCACCAAGGCCTGAGGCTTGGTAACACTGTTTGTGATGAACTGTTCAATTGTAGTTATCTTGGCAATATCTCAACTCAGCATGAAATTATGGTATACACAACAGCACATAAGTACTTGAAAAGTAAATTCAAGAAAGAGAAAAGGCTGTTTTTGGTACTTTGAATGTAATTCCCTACTTACTCATTTCAGGAACTGGAGAAGTATGACAGGTTGGTCAGTCTGCCTATTGTCTCAGTGTGTGCATAAGGATTTATTTGAAAATAAATACTCTTATTTATTTTTATGTTGTTTGTGGCTATTTTTGTGTTCAAACAGAAGAGCTAAGGAGCTCATATAACCTGATTTTTCAGCCCATTCATTCATTGTGGGTTAATAATGCTGTACTTAGGTCACACAGAAGCCTCAAGAATTACAAGCACAAATTGAATCTTGCACAAAACTCACTTCCACTTTTCTTTTTTTAAATTTCAAATGACCAAAAATTGAATTGGTATTATAGAAGCCAAACCCTGAACTTAATCACAATTTCTGCGCCTGCCATAAAAGATGTGATTATAGAGCAATCTTAATCTCTTTCATTAACAAAACAGCTATTGACTGACAAATACCCTTCCAAGGATAACAGCTGAGATGTACTGGTGTGCATGTGTACCTGAAATCAATGGCTATTTTAGCAAATGATGTTTGCATAATTGTAATTTATCACAGCCTATGACAAATGTATTCATCACTTCTAATACATGAAGCTCCGTGTTGAGTATTATAATGTTAGAGAAAAAAAGCGATTTCTAATAAATCAGTCTTTTTGTTCATATGAATAGCATGTGTGGTGCATACACATATATGTGCTGATGCGACACCCTACATACTTTCTTTCTGTGCCTCTTGGCCATGCCTGTGATGGCTGCAGGAGAACACTGGTGTCCCTCCTCTATCACTCACCTCGCTGATTATAGAGCTTTGTTCACAAACCCCAGCAGTGCTTACGTCTATACTTCCCACAGGACTAGGGTTGCAGACATGAGTGGACTTGCCTAGCTAATTAACTGGGTTCCAGAGTTTCTACTCCTTCTTTTTTGGCCCATTTTGTCCCCTGACCTTGCCTGGGAAGCAAACTTAGCCACTTAGCCATCCCCCCAGCCCATAAATCAGTCTTTTTAAAATTTAGCTTCTGGGACTGGGGAGACCGTCAGGAGCAATGGCATTTTTGCAAAATCCTACATACAGGTATGGGTTCAGTTTATCAACCATCCAAGTAAATCTGGACAAGCATTTGTTTGCAGCATCAAGATACCCTGGTGCATGTACTTGCATGTGCGTGCACACACACACACACACACACACGTGCAAATAACTGACCAAAATGAAAACCATAAAATTTAGCTTCATTTTGCTTCCAGAAGGAGTTCATTGGTCAAATGTAGTAATGATTTTAGCCTGGGTCACCAAATTTTCCCATTCATTCATTCATAAGTTAACTGTGATAATTTAAACTTGTTCTGGGAATTCTTTGTTATGTTTTTTAAATTACATTGTACTTCACTTATCTGCAAAAATATACAAAAGAATCTGAAAATATGTAATTGTGATGTCACATTCAACCACGTCTGAATCTATGTTAATGCATTTGAATCCATTCCTGGGCTTGGCTTCCATTGCTAAAAGACAAAAGTAGGCCTGTCATTAGCCATGAGACTGGGGACATCCTGCAGTCATTGGAGCCATAGTAGAGAAGATAACCTCATTTTGTCCTGTAATTAGCTCTTTCAAAAGTATTATAATTAGATATTATATTACATACTTCTCCAGGCCATTGCACACAAAGGGTTCCTTTTGTAAATTTAGAAATAACTATAATAACTTAAATTTTAATGACCGACAGGCTTGAGCCAAAATGTAACCATGAGCCCATGGCTTCAATTTCACATAACACATTTTATTGATTTGCAAACATATTTCATGGACTAAACTTTTTTGTGCTAAATGAAAATATAAACATAAAAATAAATGGAAATAAAACAAAAACTAAGAAAAATGCAAACACTTATTAAATAAGTAGTCTTGTGTTGCTTAATTTTAGATTTTTTTCTTTTAATTTTCTGAATTCATGGCCACCGACTTGAATTAAAGAAATAATTATTTTATTTTACTCTATTTTGAATTAGTATACAAAAGAGTAATTTGTAGGGCGTGGTGGCACACGCCTTTAATCCCAGCACTTGGGAGGCAGAGGTAGAAGGATTGCCATGAGTTCAAAGCCACCCTGAGACTCCATAGCAAATTCCAGGTCAGCCTGGGCTATAGTGAGACCCTACCTCAAAAAAAAAAAAAAAATAGAAGTAATTTGAAGATCATATTGTAAAGAAAATAAATGAGCTATGATAGAAATTTGCAGTACATTGTAATCAGGCTTTCCAAATCCAATCTGATCTGCTTTTTTTTTTTTTTTGTAGAAACTTTGTATGGACACATCACAGGTTGGTACCATCATTTCCGTCCTCCATGCCCCCATACACTGAGGGCCCTCCATTGTGTGATTGCTGATATTCACCATGGGGTTGTGGGTTATGAGTTATGAGAGCACCAGTCAGAATTTGTGGGGGTGCAATACCTCTGGATATCCCTTCCCAGTCTGTGGCTCTTATAATATTTCTGCTCCCCTCTTTCACATACTTCCCTGAGCCTTGGTGAGGTGTGTTTCAAGTCTACTTCACTGTTGTGTTCTCAGCAGCTTCCGGATTTCTGCTTTGGTGTATTTTGAATATCCTCAGTTTCTATCACCATCACCCTGGTGCAGGTTGTTAGGCTGCTATGGAAGGATGTTGCTTTTATGTAGGGCATAAAATATACATGATTTGTGAACTACAAATAGCTCCAGATATTAATCTAGAGTAGTAGTGTGTAGTGAGGTGCAGAAACCTAAAATTCATGCTGTAAAATGTGTGTATCATACTTAATCCACAGTGATCATTTGTACTTGGGCAAAGGCTGTGTAGCTGTAATGCACCCTCAGAAAGACCAGCCTCTTTTCCACTCTCCTGGAAGTTTGGTGACCAATAAGGATTATTACAATGTTTACTGAATGTTTAATGTAGGCAGAGAGACTTCCCCCACTAGTTTTCTTTGCTAGAACTTTCTTTTATAGCTGCATTTTCTGTTTGGTGTTGGAGGGATATTTTCAATTGTTTTCAGAACTTCATGTAAGGACTGTACAAAAGTTGTTCCCTCCTTTCTTCCTTCTCATCCTCCTTCCCCTTGCCCTTTCCCTCCCTTCATTTCTGCTTCCTCAGATGGAGTTTCATTATGTTGCTCATGCTAATATTAATGTTATGGGCTCAAGGGACCTTCTGCCTGGTATTACAGCTGTGCTCCATCATGCCTGAGTCACATGAACGTGCTCTCCTAGTGTATTTATTTCTTTTCTGACAAGCTTAAAGTGCTAAAATACTATGAGATGACAGTGTTACATTTTACCTGTAGGCAGCACCAAATCTACATAAAATAGTAACTATATGAGAAATCTTTAAGAATCTCTCCAGTGAAAACAGTTTCAATTTTTTATTAGTTATGTGCACAATGTGTATATATTGGTACCATCATTAGCCTCTTCCCTGTCCTCCCCCCTCTGCAGGGACCCTCCTCATTGGGGAATATGGGTTAGGTTTCAATTTTTTTTTAAAATTTTGTTAGTTTATTTATTTATTTGAGAGCGGCAGACAGAGCAAGAAAGAGGCTGAGAGGGAGAGAGAGAGAGAATGGGCGTGCCAGGGCCTCCAGCCACTGCAAGCGAACTGCAGACACGTGCGCCCCCTTGTGCATCTGGCTAACGTGGGTCCTGGGGAATTGAGCCTCAAACCAGGGTCCTTAGGCTTCACAGGCAAGCGCTTAACTGCTAAGCCATCTCTTCAGCCCAGGTTTCAATTTTTTAAGTTGGTTTTATTTATTTATTTATTTGCAAGCAGAGACAGAGAGAGAGGAAAGAGAGAGACAGGCAGAGATAGAATGGTCATGCCAGGGCTTCTAACCCCTGCAAATAATCTCCAGATCCATGTGTCCCCTTATGCATATGGCTTACATGGGTACTGGGGAATTGAACCTGGGACCATTGGGTTGGCAGGCAAGTGCCATAACCACTAAGCAATCTCTCTAGTCCAGAAGCAGTTTTAAAATAAATGATGATGACTGCTATTATTCTGGCCAACATGCCAGAGCTGGTATTTATTTTATAAGTATTAAAGCTTACTATTAAATAGCCCTCGACCAAACAAAATTGCTTCAATTGGAAAGATGTTTGCTCTTCACTAAACATCTCTTACTTTAATCCTTTTCAACACAGGGCAAAGACCATGAATAGAGGCAGCATTACCTTTGATTTGAGCAAGTAATTTTCATGAGTAAGGACTGTAAAATTGTACAGCTATAAGAAAGGATATGGGGCTGGGAAGGTAACTTAGTGGATAAAGTGCTCGCTTCTCAACCTTGATTACCAGAGTTATACCCTCCCCAGTCCTCACATAGAAAAGCAGAAGCCATTACAGGCTTCTATAATCCCAGCATGCTGAAAGCAAGATAGAGAGTGGAGACAGGAGAATTTTCTGGAAATTCTGTGGAGCTAAGGGAAGAATGAACACAGTAGAGTGAGATCCAGAGAAGCCCTGTGTGGTAGTTTGAATGGATGTCCCCCCAATAGATTCAATTTTATTAAAGCTTCTTCAGTCTCTAGCTTCTTGGTTGGAGGTGTCACTGTGGGCAGATCCTAGGGTCCAGCTCTAAGGCGGATCTGATATCCAGTCTAAAGATAAGCAGGGTGCTTGAGCTCTGCCTGGGGTTCCTGGTGTCTTCCCGCTTGGGCTACTGGTGTTTGCTTTTCTCTCTCTCTGCTTTGGACCTGTGAAAGGGGATCAGCTTCTTCTGCCATTATGGAACTTCCCCTGGGTCTGAAGCTTCAGATAAATTCTCTTCCTTCCAGAACTTGTCCGTGGTTTGGAAGTTCATCCCAGTAACGTGAAGCTGACTGCAACACCCTACCTCCAATGTGATGGAAAAAATAGAACTCTCTGAATGTTCTGCTCTGACTTCCACATGGGCACTGTGGCAGACATGCACCCATACTCTCACACACACCTGAGTGCACTAATGAGCACACATGTGCATACACACACACACACACACACACACACACACACAAAAGAATGCCTCGAAAAACTTTGTAGTATGGCCATACTATTTCCCTTACTTTTACAATTATATAAGCAGTTTGAGGAAATATAATCAGTTGAGCATGCAAAATATAATTGATGAATAATTTTATAGTCTACATTAAAGTGAAAAGATGATGAGAAGCTGTCATAACTATGAAGATTTGTGGGTTCTAACTTAAAAGTAATTCCATTAGAATTAGAACAATGATAGTAATGCCAGTAAGAACATTTCCACGTGTATGCTGATTTCCTACAGAGATATTTATCAGACAGTGGGAGACTGGTTTTCTGCCAGTGGAGAAACTTCCTTAAGAGTTTTAGCAGAATCAAAACTGAATATTTTCATCTTCAAGATCCAATAGGAATTACTGTACTGTAATTGAGGAAGTAGCAAGGGAAGGTGATAGAAGAAAACTTGTGAAAAGAATATTCAGAGAAGAGGCAATGATGGTTGGGGGTCTCAGAGGGCAAATCTTGTGCTTTAAGTCATAGAATACCATGTTCTTACCATGTCTCTTGATGACTATTAGTAATAATGATAATGATGAGAATGCAAGTCATATGCATGCGTGTGTACTAGTCAGTGTGCATCTTGTATAAAATGAGCTAAAAATAATTTGTCTTTATTTTTCGTTGTCTTAAGGAATAGCCTTCTTTTTATCTGAGCTCTGATCCTCAGTTTCCTCAAATTCTATTATTCACCACCACATGATTGAAAAGAATGAACCTTATATAGCATTTATTAATAGAAACCAGGACCCTGAATGAGAGCAGTAATTATAGCAGTGCCACTAATGAGGAAATGTTTTTAATGCGATGGATTTAATAGCACACGGACCTTGGATGACACAATTTAAAATGGCAGATAAAATTTAAGGAGTAATATTTTACATTTATGATCAATAACTTATCAGTAGTGTGTCATGTAAAATCTAATCATTAACATCATTTGAAAACTTAGGTGCTAATATAACATAGTTGACGCTTTATACCTAAAGCTAATTTTTCTTTGAAATGTGATTATTATATATTCATCACATATGTGGCTTTTGTTGTTTTTAAAGAAAGGTTTGAGTATGTATGTGTTAATTTATAACATTATAATCTATCAGACAAAAATAAAAATGAGTATAAATACATATGCTCACATACTATCTCTACACTGAGGAAAATAACAATAGCTGTTGCCTACCAAAAGCATATTATGTCAAGGATTTAATATAAACTATATATATATATATATATCTTATTATTTATTTTTGTTCTTAAATTTTTTTTGATTTTATTTATTTGAGAGCAACAGACAGAGCAAGAAAGAGGCAGATAGAGAGAGAGAGAATGAGCACGCCAGGGCCTCCAGCCACTGCAAATGAACTCCAGATGCGTGCGCCCCCTTGTGCATCTGGCTAACGTGGGTCCTGGGGAAATTGAGCCTCGAATTGGGGTCCTTAGGCTTCTCAGGCAAGCGCTTAACCACTAAGCCATCTCTCCAGCCCTCTTTCTTATTATTATTTGTGCATGTGTGTGTGTGTGTGTGTGTGTAAACATGCACTTACCAGGGCTTCTTGTCACAACAAAAAATAAAAATAAAAATAAATAAAACACTAGATTCTTGCATCACTTTTTGCATATGGCTTATGTTGGTGGCTTGAGAATTAAAACTAGTCCAAGAAGCACCTAGCAAACAAGTGTCTTTAACTGGTGAACCATCTTGCCAGCCCACTACGACGTATATCCTTATTCCAAATTATCAAAGATGGGTTATCTTATTTTTGTTGCTAGTGTTAGTAGAAATGGTAGTATTTTGTAGGTGGTTAAGCTAAAGTTTGGTATGTAATTTGCCTAATGTCATACATGCTTACGTTTTCCATGAGTGGGTTCTGGAGTTTTGAAAACACAGTATGAGTAAAAGAAGAAGAAACAATCTTTACTTAAGCTTTTGGCTATTATTCAATTTCTACAGGTGGAAGACAGATGTTCTTAAGGGAAATTCCAGAATTTAATTCCTTAAATTGTCAACATAAAGCATTAGTTGGGGTAAACCTATAAAATCACCATTAATCTGAATGCAAATAAAATATAGTGCTTTGAAAATGTAAGCTGTGTCATGTATGACTGATTCAGAGATATGTTTCTAAAGCTAGCATATCATTTACTTGTGGAATTTGAGTGAAGAGTAGTTGAGAACTATTGGTTCTTAGAGAAATGTGTTTTTTTTTTTATTCTGAAGTTGCAAAGGGTAGCTTATTCCTAAATGGTTTGCATGTGTGAGAAGGAACAAGTTCACATAAGAATGCAAGCAGAAAAAAAAACAAACAGTATTTTATAAGGGAGAAGCCTTACCAATAGAATAAAGCATGAATGCCAACAGGTCATGTTTCATAGGAGATAACAAGTCAATTGCAAGAATGCTTTGCATGTAAGAGATAATATTTGCATTCAGGTCTGATAGGTATTAAGAACCTTTGAAGACACAGAAATGGTGCTTGTGTGACAAAACTTTGCAATTTTATGATGCTCCTGTGGTGAATTAGAAGACAAATAGATAATATAAACACGACAAATAGCCACAGGCATACTATTTAGCCTTGAAAACAGAAATATTTTTCATTTAAAACAATACCTATAAGCCTGGAAGACATTGTGCTTAGTGGAATACACTCATCACAGAAAGGTAAACACCATATACAGGACCCTCTGTATACAGGAGCTAAGACTATGGCGCTCAAAGAAGCAGCAGGAAGAATGATGGCTGCTAGTAGTTGGTAGGGTGGGTTTCAGGCGAGAGACGAAAGGATGGTTAAAGGGTACAAAGCTCTTAGCTGCTTGAAGCAGGAATTTGAGGTCAGGTTTCTACGTTAATGTACCTTTAATGTGTTCTTTCCTGCTTTTCACCAAAAACAGTTTTGGTGAATACTGAACGTGCCCAGAGTGAGTTCCTGCCTGCTAGCTTTGGGAGGTAAGCTGAGCAGGTTCAAAAGTGGTTTTGTCTACCATTTAACCTTTCAAACTTGTGCTCCATGACCTTGAACTAAGTATGCCTCCAAATGTGTTTGCCATATTTAAAAAATATATTTTATTTGCCGGGTGTGGTGGTGCATACCTTTAATCCCAGCACTCGGGAGGCAGAGGTAGGAGGATCGCGGTGAGTTTGAGGCCACACCGAGACTCCATAGTGAATTCCAGGTCAGCCTGGACCGGAGTGAGATGCTACCTCAAAAAACCAATGCCCCCTTGCGGGTCTGGCTTACTTGGGTCCTGGAGAATTGAACCAGGATCCTTTGGCTTCGCAAACAAACACCTTAACCGCTAAGCCATCTCTCCAGCCCCTTGCCATATTTTTTTAACCATGACCTGAAACTGAGAATGCTTAAGAATGTATACCTTAACTGAGCATGCTCCAGAGTGGGCCCACTCCTGAAGTACTTTGCTAGGTGAATAGCATAGTCTTCCTGGACAACATCTCTAACCATCTTTTGTTTGAGGGAGGAATTGTTTTAAAAATTACTGCATTGCCTTCCTTATCTGGTACAGGCAATAAGTCTTTCTCAGTTCTTTTACTTCTTGACCATGTAGTTACCAAGGTGCAAACCAATTGAGACTGGTTGGTTACAAAGCTTCAGTCAGACAAGAGGCATAAGGATTTTTGGAATTTTTTTTTTTTTTTAGTTTAAGACTTATTGTACAGCCTGACAAACAACTTAAATAATAATACATTACATGGTGTATATTTTAAAATCTCTAAGTACATTTTTAATGTTTTTACTACAAAATAAGTAGTAACATGCCAACTGCAAGAATGCTTTGCATGTAATAACTAGTACTTACCTTGATTTACTTATTCCACATTTGGTTCATAGACTATAATATCATTTTGTAGCCCATAAATATATGCAACTATAGTCTGTCAATTTATAATTAAATGTAAATGTTACAAATTATATAAAATTAGCAAGAAAAATAATTTCATCTTTTACTTTTTAGCTTTTTTCAAGGTTGGGTCTCACTCTAGCCTAGGCTGAACTGGAATTCACTATGCAGTCTCAGGTTGGCCTCGAACTCATAACACTCTTCCTACCTCTGCCTCCTGAGTACTGGGATTAAAGACATACATCATCATACCCAGCTGAGAATAATCTCGTTTTTGCTTGTTTGTTTGTTTTCTTTTTTGAGGTAGGGACTCACTCTAGCCCAGGCTGAACTGGAATTCACTACATAGTCTCAGGGTGGCCTCCAATTCATGGCAATCCTCCTACCTCTGCCTCCTGAGTGCTGGTATTAAAGGTGTATACCACCATGCCTGGCTAAAAATAATTTCTTTAAAGAAACTTTCTGATAAGAAGATATATAAATCTTATGAGAATATTTTAAAGCTTCTTGAAATCACTGTCTGGGATTAGTAGAAGAAACTATGCAGCTAATTTGTCTCATCATTTCAGTATTTTATGTGAGCAGACCAAATCATGTCTAAATTTCATCCAGTCCTATGATCTACAACTCGAGCTTATTGCCCCTCGTGTAAGGCTGTGGTTGTATGTCTACCGTGTCTTTGGTCCTGCCCACATTCCCTAATGCCTATCACCGCTTCCAAATTAACCTCATTTTTCTTTGCTTCTTTTATAAGTTGTTTTCATAGCAGGATTTTACCATGGTTGTCCTATTGCTTATATTGCTTTACATTTTTACAAATGCACTGTATTTATTGAATTGCATTTATTACCTTTCTAGCTACACTCCCTCGAGGACGGAGACTTGAGCATCTCGTCTCACGGAGTGAGGAATTCCCATGAGCCTGCTCAGGACACAGACAATAAGATGGAGACATGCAAACAAACAACGAAATATGCATTTTCAAAAATCAAATGAACTATCGGAGTGAAAAACAGAATCAACAGAATGAGATTAAAAAGAGAACCTTTCAGCAGAGATAATGAAAGCAGGGTCTGACTAACATGCAAAATGGCAAATCCTCTTGTCTTTAGAACTTTCGTTGGTTCTGCTTATTCAAAAATTAAAACTTGCAATGATGTGTGTGTATATACATGCATTTAAGACAGTACTAGTTAATTTATAAGAATGTACACTTGAATATATTCTTGGTACTATTGAACTAAAATGAATTCTTTTATACTAACACATTTACATTACTTATTACTATATACTAATAGATATTGATAGATCACTATAATTGTATATTATATATACATATAAGCTATTTAGGCTAATGAAAGTAGATACTGATTTTTTTACTTTATTTTCTATTTATTTATTTGAGAGAGAGAGAAAGATGCAGAGAGGGAGAAAGATAATGGGCACTCCAAGGCCTTCAGCCACTGCCAACAAACTCCAGAAACATGCTCCCCCTTGTTCACCTGGCTTCGTAGGTCCTGGGGAATCAAACCAAGGTCCTCTGGCTTTGCAGGCAGACACTTTAACCGCTAAGCCATCTCTCCAGCCCATAGATACTGATTTTTTAAAGCACTGTAAAAGTTATGCAGTAAAGGACTTTGTAAAACATTTTTTTAATGTTTTTTAAAAAAATTAAAATCAAATCATCTGAGCTGGAGAGATGGCTCAGCTGTTAAGGCACTTGTCTACAAGGCCTAACAACCTGGGTTCAGTTTCCTAGTAACCGTGGAAAGCCAAATGCACAAAGTGGCACATGTGTTGGGAGTTCTTTTGCAGTGGTTAGAGGCCCTGGCTTGCCCATTCTTTCTCTCTCTCTGTCTTTCTTACTCTCTTTCATTCTCTCTGTCACTTTTTTCTTTGCTTAAAAATAAATAAATAAATATTTTTTAAAAAATCTTCCAAAGGATGGTTTCTTTCAAAGCAAACAGAGCTGCAATTAAAGGAAAATAATAAGTCTATCATCTAATATAACAGTATGTTGGCCTATCAGCTCCTACTTACATGAATCAATTCAGAATTTCAAGCCAAGTAAGCCTGACGTGAGGGAGAAACAGCAAGCATATTCTCAGACAATGATGGAATCATGACTGTACCACATCGCTGGAGATTAGGTACACATCTTTGCTTACGAAATGTAGTCGTGTGTGAGCTAACATGACTTGATGTGTTCAACAAACATTTTTAGGTCATGTATATATATATATATATGCAACTTCTTTACTTACAGACAAGCCATGGTATTTCCCTCCCCCCCCCCCCGCTTTCCCCTTCCTAGTTCTGCTCTCCATCATATTCCCTCCCTCTCTCCATTATTCTCTCTTTTAATCTGATATCATTATCTTTTTCTCCTGTTATGAGGGTCTTGTGTGGGTATTGCTAGGCACTGCAAGGTCTTGGATATCGAGGGCAATTTCTGTCTGGACAGGTGTATGTAAGGAGTGGTACCCTTCCTTTGGCTCCTACATTCTTTCTGCCACCTCTTCCGCAATGGACCCTGAAGCTTGGAGGGTGTGAGATGTTTAAGTGTTGGACACTGCTCTGTCCCTTCTTCTCAGTACTATGTTGCCTTTTGGGTCATCCCAGTGTTCATCAGAAAAGAGAAACTTCTCTAACCAGAAGTGAGATTAGCATTAATGTCTTTTATCCATCCTAGATGTTGGGGATTAAATTAGCTGCTTTGGGACAAGGAGAAATATTTCTGTTCTAGTGCAACTTTAAATTCTATTTCCATGAACGTCTAGTTAATTCCTGAAAAGAGTTTCAAGGCACAAGATTTTAGCTGGGCATGGCGGCACAAGCCTATAATCCAGGTACCTGAGACTCAGAGGCAGGAGAATCACCTTAGTCAATGAGTTCCAGAACAGCCTAAACAAGATAGTGAGACCCAAAACTCAAAAACAAACAAACCAACAAGCACACACACACACACACACAAAAGCAGCAGCAACAGCAGAAAACTTATTGTATGATGTTTAATTCCAGTGAAGTCACATTTAGGAAAGAAATGGAGAGCAAAACTTCATAGGTGGGCAACCAACATTCTTGGGCTGGATTAAGCAATTAAGACACTTGCCTACAAAGCCGAAGGGCCTGAGTTTGATTTCCCCACGACTCACATAAAGGCAGAGGTACAAGGGGACACATGTGTCTAGAGTTTGTTTTCAATGTCCTTGGTGCCCATTTTCTCTCTCTCTGTCTGCCTCTTTCTCTCTCTCTCTCATAAATAAATTATATATATATATATATATATATATATATATATATATAATTTCTGTTTATTTATTTGAGAAAGAAAAATAGGCAGGGAGAGAGAGAGAGATAATGGGAGCGCAAGGGCCTCTAGCCCCTGCAAACAAACTCTAGATTTGACAAGGGGCCAGTCTTGTAAAGTATTGTGCTCCTCCTTGGAATTATCGTATAGTACTATGAAGGGTAACTAACCTTATCTTATTTTGGTTCAATTTTACTCCATAAATTGCTGTCATACCCACTTGAGATCTCATGTTTTGTGGCGTGTCACTTAGAGGTGGGGAAACAATGTGTGTGTACCTTCACTAAGCTCTTGCAGGAGAAATGTGCTATGGAATCCCAGTTCTGAAGCAGGATGGACTCTCTGTTACGCAGACCTTACTCATGAGCTGGGTACTCCCAGGTACAGCCACTCCTGCTTGGACAACTACAGTAGCAACTTGTCCCGTGATGGAGACGCTGCCTTCGGCAATCTGTGCAAGCCCAAGAAACAGTTAAATTCAGAGGTGGGTGCCTGTAGTAGACAGTTTCAAAATGCTGGGATGAACTTCCAGGCAGACACAGTTTATGGGAGGATTAGATTTATTTCAATTTACGGATCCAAGGGGAAGTTCCATCAGTGGTGGAAGAAACTGGATCCCATTCATAAATCCAAGCAGAGGGAGACTCCAGCAAGCAGGCAGCACCGCTGCTAGGCACCAACAAGCAGCATGCTGGGAACCTCGCTGCCCATCCAGAGCTCACTCTGCTCTCTACACCTCTGGGCTGGATTCCGATCCGCCCCCAGTGATACCATGGGGCTGGACTCCAGGATCCACCCCCAGTGACACCTCCTCCAGCTAGGTGGCTTGTGATCCAAGTAACAAGCTCATTTTTCACACCTGAGTCAATGAGGGACAAGCATTCAAACCACCGCAGTGTCCAAAACTCCTGTGTCAACTATTATAGCTCCACTGATTCTTCTCTAACTTTGCACCTGCGGAGGGGAGGGCTATGAGGGAGGTTCTATAATTGACTAGAAAATAAAAGAGAACATGGGGCTGTTGCATAGCTGGGTCATTATTTCTGATATCTTGGTCCTTCTACGATAGTGTGCATCAATTTAGAGGCAACCCGGAAGGACAGTAGTGAAAGGGAAATCTCAGTGGGCAAAGCCGCAAACTCTGAGTTACTCATCTGTATCTATTCATCCTGTGTGGAGGTACATACGCCTTGAGGCACAGAATATATAGGTTGGCATGGCTTGGTTGGCTGATGTAGAGACAGGAGCAAGCAGTATTGAAAGATTGGCCAAATGCACGTTCAGGGAAAAGGTATGAGGTAGACAGTTGAGATGTGTGTGATAGATAGGGCAAAATCCGAGAGTACTCCATATGAAACCTTTGTGTGACCGTGACATCCTGGTAAACAGAAAGCACCATTTGTTTTTTAAATATCTTTCTTCCTGCCCCAGGGCTTCTTCCCACCATCACAGAGATAGTTATTAAAACCCTTACATTCATCCTTAAACAAGCATAAACGTTGAGGTCTAAGGGAGTTAACAATCCCAAAGGTTCATATTATTCACTGGAAACAATAGTAGGTCAAGAGAAAAAGGCTAACTTTTTTTTTCTGTGCCGAAGTGTGGATGACTTTGCTGTGTGTTCCATATGCATGGCTCCCAGGAAGTTCACAGCAGGAGTCCTTGTTGAGCTTAATGGCTGGGCAATGAAGATACGTTAAATTCACTTTCCCTCCTCCGTTGCTCTACTCTGTCAAGTCTTCCGCCTCCATTCTTTGGGATAAATTACCATAAGAAGCTCCCTGTACCAGGGCATTGACGTGGGCTCTGGTTTGGGAGGAAACCAGCAGCATTAATTACTTTTCTTGTGGCTGTGGCCAAGTATCTGAAAAGTAGCAACTAAAGCGAGAAAATGTTTCTTTTGTCTCATAGCTTTAGAGCCATAGTCCATCATGATTGGGAAGGTATGGTGGCAGGAGTTTGTGGTAGCTGTTTGCTCCCATCTTTGAAAAACAGAGAGGGCAGAAAGTGAGCCCAGTCTGGAAATATGGAGACCCAGAGTCCAGGCCCCACTTCCTCCAGGCAGGCCCCGCTTTCTAAAGTTTCTTCATCCTCTTAAAACAGCGCCACCAGCTGGGCACTAAGTGTTCAAATACCTGAGCCTGTGGGAACATTTTATATCCAGACCATAACACTAGTGCATGATAGATCTCTTTAGGGATTATTTCTCATCATATAGAATGCATTTTTCTGTTGGTGGTTCTTTGAGTTTTGATCTGCTCCACGGTTCTAATATTGCGTCATGTAGTTTAATTTGCTCCCATTCCTGCTTATATGCGTTCACGTGTAAACCAGGATCTGACCTCCAGGTCTCCCAGGCTGTCTTCTATCCTCTCTCTCTTTGGACCCGTACAATGTGCGCTCTTAATTTTCATTGCCTTTGTTCTTATGAGATTGTTTCTGTGCATAGCCAAGGCTATCCTAGAACTCACTAGCTATCCAGAGTTTTCCTTCAACTCATAATAATTCTCCTGCCTCAACCTCCTGAGGACTGAGATTGCAGGTGAGAATCTCTACACCTAGTTTACATCCCACACCATCAGAAATCTTCATGTTAATGCAGGTTAAGTGGAACGTTAACGGGAAAACTCATCTTACATTCGCCACCTCTGCTTCCTGTTTAGTGGATGCGGTACCATATTCAGAGTTATAGTCTTTGGAAAGCTGTTAACAAATCTTCATAGCTCCCTTTCTGTGACCTCCCCTGTGCCCAAGCAAACAATAAGCAAGATGTGATAATTTTTATCTTCTTAGTCCTCTCCCGTTTTGCTCTCATTTTCTCCGCTGTAGCCTCTGATTTACAACCTGGTCTCTTTGAGTCTCCATTTCTGCAAGAGATTTCTTCAGGAGTCATTAGGAAGTGGGCTCCCAGGAGTTATCTACGTTAGTGGATGTGACAAAGGGAACACACAAGTAGTGGTCCACAGGTCACTTCCCTGTGTCAGGGGAAAATGCTGATCCTATTGTAGTGTCTGACTTACCCTAACCATTCATCAGTCATCTGAGGAGCTAAATGCATGCTTGACTCGTGTGTATGTGCTTATTTGTGTGTTGGAGGAGGGTTCATGTGTTTACATACAGATGAGTGTATGTGTGGACCCCAGTGGTAAACACTGGGTGTCATCATTCCTCAGAAATGTGATCCACCTGTTTTGAAACAGGGTCTCTCATAAGTCTGGGGTTTTCATACTGGGATAGACAGCCTAGGAAATGAGCCCTCGGTCTCCACCTAACTCCTCCACTCAGTGCTGGTATTATAAGCTTGCACCACCACGTCTGACTTTGTTTTATGTGGGGCCCCAACTTACCTCCTCATGCCTGTGCAGCAAGCACTTTACCATAGGAACCATCTCCCTCGTCTCATGCTTGACTCTGGAAGAAGATGCTATAATCAATGGGGAATTAAAAGTTAAATAACTAGGGGAAATAAAAGAAGTAGGAAGGATTTAACTAAGAGATGGTATGCTATTTGATTATACGTCTTCAAAGCACTGACTTAGAATAAAACACTTTATCGGTACCATAGTATTTAGTGTCTTTTATCTTAAACGTTGGAGGCTTCCAACATTTAGGGATAAAATGGCACAAATATGATGATTTAGTATACTTGGTGTCCATGAGAAAGATTTCATTACATAGAAGGAGACAGATGACTTGGTGAAGAAGTACACTATTAATGCATATTCTAAGACCCAACCTAGAAGGTCCATTGCTGTCCTTTCCAGTTTCCTCTTATTTACATGTGTGTGCTTATATACAAATTAAGTATTTTTTTGGAATTATGAAAGAGGATCATCTTTCCTTTTTATTTGTTAAAACAAAATTAATTCTGTTGAGGCTGGAGAAATGGCTTAGCGGTGAAGACACTCGTCTGCAGAGCCTAGGGACCCAGGTTTGATTCCCCATTACCCATGTAAGCCAGATGCACAAGGTGGTGCATGCATCTGGAGTTCCTTTGCAGTGGCCAGGGGCCCTTGTGCACCCGGTCTTTCTTTCTATCTGCCCCTCTCTTTCTCAAATAAAAAAATTTAAAAAAGAAATAAAATCTTTACAAATATTATATTATAGAACTACATAGCATGTAGAAAACAAGTAATCTATACTCAAGAGTCTAGCAGAAATAATTTTTGGTTAAGAAGACTTTGTTTGTTTTAATAGTTACTTGTTTGAGAGAGGCATGTAGCTTGAGAGAGAATGGGCATGTGAGGGCCTCTAGTGACTGCAAATGAACTCTAGATGCATGTGCCACCTTGTGCATCTGGCTTTTATGTGGGGGTGCTGGGGAATTGAACCTAGATCCATAAGCTTTGCAGGAGAGCACATTAATCACTGAGCCATCTCTCCAGCACTAAGAACACTTTATTTCACATACCTTAAGTTACCTTAGTAAGACAGGAATTATGTTTAGAGAGATGCTGAATTATTCTCAGGTAATGATGGCTTTCACTGAAATTACCTATTTTCTAAGTGTGAATATACCTATTTGCAATATTTTGTTGCGATATAGGTCGGTGTCTTTTGTTGCAATTGTGTAGATATATTTCTTGACATAGAGAAAGACATATCTGAAATATTGTTAGAAGGTTTTCAAAAAGAATGGCCTGACTTCAGCATAAGAGTGCAGTGTAATTATTTCTAAGATCAATGGTGTATTTGTTACCATGATAGCTCAAAATGAGGCTCCTTCCTGAAAACATTATATTATTTATCCAAAACACCCTGGATCCACTGGAATATAGTCACTGGGACTAACATATTAAACTCTTTATTTTGGTCTGGATAGAAGCCAGGCAGCAGTAATTGCTTCTATGCATTGCCTAGAATCAGGTGACTTGCCATCTGGACCCATGTCCTCCACTTCACTGAGCAGGGCTGCTGATAAAATGCTACATTCCTAGTGCCCAGGCAAAGAGTAGTAAGAGAGTTAGCAGCCTTCTAGATCCTGGTAATAATTTTCCTTTCCCTTTGGGACTTAGGGCCCACTTGCATTTTGTGACGAGTTTAAAGGAAAAGCCCAAGATGTCACACATTCCAGTTCTGTGTGATATTGACCTGTTTATTTTCCGATTGTAATCCTGAGTGTTTTCACAGTTATAGCTGCACGAAAACATGGTGAATATCATGGTAAATCTACCATTGTGGATTGTGAATGGGAAAGCTATGTTGTCCATCTTGGGTGGGGGTGTCTATTTCTCAGTCATATATAATTTGGTAGTTCTAGTCAGTAAACTCAAAGTTGCTCTGCCATCTATCTTCTTCCTATGTTTGCCTTAATAGGCTATTTCCTAAAATTATATGTACTTTCTCTCCTCCAATCAAGGAGCTGTCTCCTCTCTGTCTCTCTCTCTCTTTTATGTCTTTCCCTTCATGTGTAATTTCTTAACCCAACTGGTTGGACTCACCCAAAATTCACTAGCAGAGAAGTCATTGGCTGCCTCATAGCTGTAACCATTACTTGACAAGGCTGTAATTAGTTGGGCCATTTTACACCTGTTTTCCCAGCTGGGCTCTGTGCTTTGCTTTACAGTGATTTGTATTAGAACTGAAGGCACATTGCTCCCAGAGCGAGCACACAGTATCCAGTGACAACGTAAAATTGTGCACATTCCACATGGTAGGGAACTAGCAAAGATAATTCATCCATCTATCCATCCTTCTTTCATTCACTCATGTTCTCATAAATGTATCTTTCACTGCCATTTAACTCTTTTGATACATTCAGTGAATAACATCTAACATCTAACAGAGAAGTCAAAATTATACCCTTCCATGTGGATGGCTTTTTATTTAACACTTAATTTAGATTTTGGAGAGATATGAGGGTTGATTTTTATAGACTTCATGATGACAATGGAAATTTAACTCATGAACCCTTTCAAATAAGTCAAAGGATATGCTTGATAATGCCACTTGTCCAAGTACTTTTTTGTCAAATTAAGTAAGCCCCTTTAAGTAGGGAAGATGTAGATATTTTCCATTTAATGCCTAATGTACTGACCACGATGTTTGAAGCATAAAGAATGTGGCTCAGAAAAATGAAGCGAATTCTTCCTTGTAGCTCCTTCTCACCCATGCAGAGCGCCTGACAGCCTTCCTATTCTGAAATCCACTTGATGGCAGGATATTTCTTTTCCTAATGAAGTTCACTGTAGGCTGGTCTACTGAGATTCTTTGCTGATAAACTGATACTTTCCCATAAGGGATTCTTAGAATGACAGTAAGTTCCAACAAGTATTTTGTAAAACTATATTTATCAATCTGATGGGCCATCTCTCCAGCCAGTATTGGGAAAGTTTCTTCACTGATCATCATATAACAATTAGTTACTCTTCTTTAATTAATTCTTTTCAAAAAATACAACTGGTAGACATCTTCTGGGTGTCAATTTAGAAGCTTGTTAGTTGCAGACTTAATAATACTAAAAAAAGGATCATGTGTTTCTATTTAGAAGATAAAAGATACATTTATCCTAGCATATGCTTTGAGCAAAATGTAATGTACAAATATAACCTACAACTTTAAACATTTTTTTCTCCTTGGAATTTAATCTGAATAGAGGTCAAATATGTTTTTCTCTCTCTTTTCCTCTCTCATCTTTCTATTTCTTTTCATCAGTAATGAAATATATTTTTACCACTTTTATAAGAAGGCCATTTTTTCTTTAAGAATGCCCTTCTTCCCCCTTTCTACTTAGAGCCATCAGTATGGTTTAGATCCTTAGCACATCAAGCTGACTTTCTATAACATTTTCATCCAGCTCCTCTCCTGTACTGGTAGTTCCACTGACCTGGGCAACTGGGTCTTGAACTACCTTTTCTTTATTGCTTTGGTTCTACTCTGAATATTCTCTACTTGAAAAACATTAGCTTTCCATAGTGTTTTGATCATTTCAATCTTATACCCGGGATACCTCAACCCTTCCTCTATACTAATTCAGTTCAAGTTCTGATATCCTACCACCCCTATATTTAATATATTATCCTCAACAAGATTTAGTGATTTTATGCCTCTGGATAGTGACGTTTATCCTGGAGACAAACGGTGTGTTTTTATTTTTGTATATGTTTATTCATGCTTTTTCTAAGTATCTCTTGCATGTTATTTTTGTCTCATTTACTTACGTTTGATCATCTACTTTTTGGTTTGTGTATAACTTGACTTAGCAATTGCATTCGAAATCTCCCGAAGTTTAGGGTTTCATCTAAAAAGTTTGCATTCCATAGCACCTGGAAAACAAACTTGGATTGAAACTTGATATATATGCTTCTTTTGAATTTGGGGAATTGGGTATGTAATGAGGTTATAGAGAAAGAATTTCTATTATGCTATTAACTATTCATAAAGGAGTGTTCTTTTTGTGAAACACTTGTCTGTAACAAAAGAAATGAGTTCTTTCATTCCAACAGGCTTTGAGAAGAAATGTCTTACATATTCTCTTTTGAAAATCCTTTATCATAATGACTTGTTAAAAATGTAACACTTTCACAGGAATCTGAGTTACATCCTTCTTGCCAAATTAAGGTTGCCATAGTTATGCATATTGACAATACGTATCCATGACCACATTTTCTATAGCTTCTTTTATAGCTGTATCATGTAGACAGCCCACATTAGGTTTACTATTGAAAATCACTTGTTCTGATACATTTCTGGGTTCCATGTTTACACAAGTTCTTTATCATAAAAAGTGCTGAATAAGATCAGCCAAGTTACTTGTGTTGTTTATGTAAAAATAGCATGGAATACAAATCCTAAAAGGTTTGACCCATTTTATCTATAATCACACTTTTACCCCCAATACCTGGATGATTTTATGGCCTGTCATGGCTTCTAATTTGAGGTATAGCTTTGTTTGGCCAGCTCCTCATTAGTCCATTGACATGGTTCATGTTTCCTAGACTGTCTGTGTTCTTGTGATAAAGACTCTTGTCAGAGTACATATTCATTAACCTTGGCTTGGTCTAACAACAGATGCCATAGTGTTTAATCTTTGAAGTGACTTGGAAGGAATTATAAAAATAAAATTCAGTACAACACTGCATTTCAGGAGATGAAAGTTTTTATGCTATTTCCAGTGAATCATGTCCCTTTATGTAACACTGTGGTGGTTTGATTCAGTTGTCCCCCGCAAACTTAGGTGTTGTGAATTCTAGGTTCCCAGCTAATAACAATTTGGGAATTAACAACTGCTAGAGGCAGTGTATTGTTGGAGGCGGACTTATGGGTACTATAGCCAGCTTCCTCTTGCCAGTGTTTGGCATACTCTCCTGCAGCTGTGTCCACCTGATGTTGGCCAAGAGGTGATGTCCACTCTCTGTGCATATCATCGTTCCCCCCTGCCATCATGGAGCTTCCCCTTGAGTCTGTAAGCCAAAATAAACTTTTCTTTCCCCATAAGTTGCTCTTGGTCAGGTGTGTTCTGCCAGCAATGCCATCCTGACTGCAACAGTAAAGTTGGTACAAAGAAGTGGTGTCATTACTGCAAGGAACCTGACTGTGTGGCTTTTGGCCTTTTAGAACTGCTTTGCAGGACAAATGTTCATGAATTTGAAATGTTGTCCTAATAACCACCTTGCAATTCTTTAAGTACAGCTGAATCTGAGTTGAAAGACCTAAATGCAGTAAGAACTATGGACTATGAGGTTTGGCTTATGAGAGTGAGAAAGAGCTTTGCTTAGGCTGAGCTAGAAGTAGTTTGTGTGAGAGGCTTGCTCTTGTGCCTGTGTCCTGAGAACTTGTTCAGGGTTGCATTGCATAGAAATGGGCTTGTGTGAGCAGAGGGATATGGAACAGAAATGAAATCTTTGTGCCTAAACTTCTTCCTATTCAGCTGCAATTGTATGAGAGATTACAACCTTTGAGAGTAGGCCAGCTGACCTGCATTGGGACACCAAGGAAGAATGCAGACCTTTTTAAAGGGGGTTAAATGTTGAAGGAGTGTACTGTTCTTCAAAGTCTGCTTTATTCCCCACTGGATTAACAAATTGGCAACCCACCTAGTATTACAGAGTATAAGGAATGCAGGAAGAGAGGGGGTCATTGAATTTGCAACATGGTTTTGTATTTTGGAAATGGCCATGGGCACTGTGAAGCAGGCTTGTAGGATTACCTGCATGGAGACCCGATGGAACCATGAGGATGAACCAATGAACCATGGATTGCAGCACAGACCCAATGGAGATGCAAGCACTATGAGATGGCTATCAAGGAAAGCTTCCAGCCCTGGGTGAAGTTTCCTGAAACTGTGAGTAGTGTAGCTGGAAGGGTAGAATTGGAACTCCAGAGATTTGTTGCTGGTTATAATTATTGGATCTGGGCACTTGGCACTGGTTAGTTATTGGACTTAAAGCTACAGAGTTTGATGTTTGCCCTGGTTGTTTTTAATCTTGTATTGGTTGAATATTTCTTTGTTATACACAATGCCATTTTGCAGTATGAATGTTTAGTCTGTGCCATCATGGATTTTTTTTTTTTTTTGAACTATGGCTCAGTTAAAATACCTTGGACAATGGGAATATATGAATATCATTGGGATTGATTAGGCACTATGGGGACTTTTTGAGTTGATGAATGCATTGCATTTTATACCGTGTGTGGTTATCATTTTATGAGGGCAGGGGAAGAATGTATTGGTTTGATTCAGGTGTCCCCCATAAATTTAGGTGTTCTGAATGCTAGATTCCCAGCTGATGGCAATTTAGGAATTAACTGTTCCTGGAGGCAGTGTATTGTTGGTGGAGGATTTATGGTGTTATAACCAGTGTCCCCTTGCCAGTGTTTGGCACACTCTCCTGTTCCTGTTGTCCACCTGATGTTGGCCAGGAGGTGATGTCCACCCTCTGCTGATGTCATTGTTTTCCCCGACATCATTCATGGAGCTTTCCCATGAGTCTACAGACCAAAATAAGACCCCCCCACACACACACACACAAGCTTCTCTTGGTTGGGTATTTTCTGCCAGCAATGTGAACCTGACTGCTATAAACACGGAGATCAGAATAGTAAAATTATACTTCTCAGACTAGAAAAATAGCTTAGCATTTCAGGCACTTATCTGCAAAGCCTAAGTACCCATGTTAAACTCTCTGTAAGCCAAACATACCAGGTATCACAAGTGCACAAGATCGTACACGTGCACAAGATGTCCCATATGTCTTGAGTTCAACTGCAGTGGCTGGAGGCCCTTGACATACCAATTCTCTCTCTCTCTCTCTCTCTCTCTATCTATCTATCTCTCATAAGAAAAAATAAATTAAAAAATTATGATGTGAAACTTGATTAAAGAAGTGAGTTTCATTAAGAAAAGCAAGGTTTGAGGTACTTTGTTTTTACAGATTATAGCAATAGAAATGACCAATTTACCAAAACTTTTTGCAGGAGACGACAAGCATGCCATTTCAGGATCACGAGGAATCGAGCGCTGAAGAGCTGCACGACACAGTTCCAGCCCAGCTGTCTCTTCCTTGGAGTCCAATGTGGCCCCTCTATAGAAACATCTTTGACTCTCTACGCTACAGATACCTGTGGTTTTCTGTATAATGCTTGTCTTTCTCTGTCGTTCACTTGGTGTCTCAATCTCTAAGTTTACTTTTCCAGTAAAAATTGGTGTTAGTGAAGTGTTGGTCAATGTATCTGAAAGAGGCTCTGCATAGAATTGGAAAAACAAGAAAATGGGTCAGAGATAACTGTTTTCCTTAAAGGCCTTAATTAAAGTCAGGTATGGAGTACAGTACACTTAGGAGGAAACAAAGAACCTCCTGGAACAATGTAAAAATTGTTCTATGACTAATTTTTCTAAATGGTGGCTTTTGCAGCAAACTATGACGCTTTACCAAGAATCCTTACAGAAAAACAACCGAAGTCAGAAAGAGTTCAATTGGGAGGACCAAAGTCTAAGCATTGGAGGGACATGAAAAAGAAAATTCAAAATAATTGATTGAAGGATAAATGGATCTACTGGATCAGTGCTTAATGATGGGAACCCCCATTTGTGGTTGTTTTGCCTCTCACCTTTACTACAGTAATTCAAAGTAGAAGCTCAGGAAATCACAAGTGCTTGACCACACATACATGGGGAAAGTGTGAAAACAGTTAATCATTATAGGGGCCTGACGACTTTACTTGAGGTGAATAAATATGGGATTGTTTGATGAAAAGGAATAACAAAAGGTTTCTATGAATTCTCTGAAATTGTACCTTTCTTGAAGTTTGTTCTTGCATGATGTAATCAGAAAATAAAAGACTGAGGCTAAGAGCTGTGGCAGCAGAGAGAGAAAGATGGAAAAACTCAGCTGCCTTCAGCATTAGCCTGTCAGCTTGCACCAGAACTTGACTTCCAGTCATTATTGCGACGCTCCCTTTCACACCTCTCTTCGGGGACCCTCCTTCAAGCCAGGGCTGGACCCCGGCAACTTTTTGCCAACTTTCTGGTTTGTTAGCTTCCTAATCATGGAAAAATTTCCGTGGCAGCCCAATTTGTCAGTGTTCTTCATGCAAGCTCAGTCTTCAGTCCTCTTAACAATTATTTTCCTATTTAACATACAGTTATAAATTCCTTCTGCTGAAGCTTGGTAAAGTGGATTCTGCTATCTGCGAGTGAATCCAGTTGACAAAACTCTCTCACAGATGGACTCTGTTAATGTTACTGAATATTAAACAAAATTTTATAAGTGTTTCTTAGAACAGGGAAGTAACAAATGTTTTTCTTAGAATAAAATGTCTTGAGCATTGGGTATTTATTCTTGTTGGTAATATTTTTGTCACTCTCATCAATATTCAAAAATAATGTGAATAATTTACAATTCAGTTATTGTTTTACTCCACATTTATTGAATGCCTACTCTGATCCACAAACAAATCACAGTGGGATAGACAGAAATTACAGGGAACAAAGCAAAATCTCTCTTCAGAAGAAACTTGCAGTCTTCCCCATCAGCTTTCAGACTGAATTCATTCCTATGCATAGTTAGGTTGCCAAATCACTCAAAAGTATGTCAAAAGCTTAATATATTGGCAATACTTCATAATAGAGCATGCTTATTTTGAAATTTACAATATTAATTTAAAGGGTAGCCTGATTACTAATTCAAAATGGGAATTGATTTTTATTTTGCATAATGAGGATGGCAAAAAATAGCTGTAGGAGCGAGGAGTCATTACATGCGGATAAATCAGTTTTAAAAATTTCTTTGTCTATAATGATAGGAATTGTAGTCATTTTTAACTCTCAGTACTTGTACTAATGTAGAGAACTTGATGAGAAGCAATAAAACCTTTTTTCAACAGCTTGCATTAAAATGAAGTTCAGGTTATTATGTGACATACATATACCACTTAAATCATCCCAAGTACATGAAGACCCAATAAAAAATGGCCTATCAATTTATGTACAATATGCTCATATTCAAAGTGAATATAAAGGAACTTTTCCAAATTGTATTAAATTAATTTCAGTTCCAAAAGTAGTAATTCCAGAATAGGTTTAATGTACTTCTGTGTGCTAAATTTTAAAAAGTGTGTATAGTTACCGTCTGAATATTTTTAGCCACAAAAATAATTAGATTACTTATTATACAGTCAGGATATTTCTCTGTGGAAATTGACAAGCTTAGTATTCTTTGTTTCAACATAAATGCAGCTCACTATACACATATAAACCCACAATATTAGAATATATGTCTTATGGGGTTTTTTGCAATGCATAAACTGAAAAGGGTGACCTTAGTTTTGAGAGAACGAATGTTAATAGGGGAGTATGAGTGTTGATGTGAAGAGAAGATAGCCTAAAAGTTAAGATCTTCAAGGTAAAGGAGCACATGTGGAGACATGTTACAATCGTGTGCCTGCATTCGCTTGCATGTACATTTTTTTCTAGCATGTATGTAAAGCAGAAAGAATTAATGTGTTGAACATTTTTCCGCACAATGACAGGAAATGGTAAGGTGACAGTGTGGAGGCCATGAGAAAATAGCCATGCAGACAATTAGTTCAGGGGACTGAAACCTCAACATCAAAGCACCATGTTGGTTTTCTAGAACCACCATTACAACCTAAATAAAATGCAAAGGACAGGAAATTAATCATGGAACCAGCCAGGACATAAAATGGTCCAGAGCTACAAAAAGAGTGGCACAGTTCGTGCCCACTCGTCTGTCCTCCATGTTCTCTCATTTGAAGTTGAGTTCTATGAAGGTTTGCACACACGCAGTGAGGTCTTAATGAGGTACTTAGCCCTGATGTGTAACTGGTGTTTGCAATGAATTTTGAATGGCTGAGTGTTTGTCAGAATGTTAAGTCTTACTTCTTCAGAAACCAGGTGAATACAGAATGACAGGCTCAACGGGAAGATGAATTGAAATGTATGTTTCTAATCATTAAAAATGCTTTGCATATTTTAGGGAGATGTGGTAGAAGAGATAAAATGATTTAGATTCAAAAATAAAGTATAGGGGCTCAGAGAGGGCTTAGCAGTGAAGCACTTGCCTGTGAAGCCTAAGGACTCTGGTTCAAGGCTGGATTTCCCAGGACCCACGTTAGGCAGATGCACAAGGGGGCGCACATGTCTGGACTTCATTTGCAGTGGCTGGAGGCCCTGGAGTGCCCATTCTCTCTCTCTCTATCTGCCTCTTTCTCTCTGTCTGTCACTCTAAAAATAAATAAAAATGAACAAAGATAAAGTATAGTACCTTGGGCTTGTTAGAACTTGCAAAAATATTGGCAGTAATGACTATAATTAAATAAAGTATAATGTAACCCTCTCTTTGCCATCTGAAGTAGTATTCTAAGGTCCCTTGGGAAAGGTGAACTGTCCTAAATGTTGCTCTCTGACTGTACACTAGGTTCCATCACTGAGTTCTTGTCTTATTATAGTTAGCGAAATTTCTTTTTCTTTTTTTTTCTTTTTCTTTTTTTTTCGTGGTAGGGTCTCACTCTAGCATAGGCTGACCTGGAATTCACTATGGAGTCTCAG
Source organism: Dipus sagitta (assembly GCA_036346955.1). Lineage (NCBI taxonomy): Eukaryota > Metazoa > Chordata > Mammalia > Rodentia > Dipodidae > Dipus > Dipus sagitta. The sequence continues at coordinate 35,552,877 of CM070772.1, read as the reverse complement.
GGTGGTGGCCTTAAACTCACGGCGATCCTCCTACCTCTGCCTCCCAAGTGCTGGGATTAAAGGTGTGCGCCATGACACCCAGCTTGTGAAATTTCTTATTAACCAAGCCTCTTCAAAATGAGCCCTTTCCTTGGGCTTTATGTCCCTTCCAATTTTTCTTACAACAAAACTGTAGTTCAGTCATAAGACAATTCTATTAGCTGAAGAGAAATCCTTCTTGGATGTTCACAGGATGTCTGTTTTCAAGCTCCCTGACTCATTAGCATCTATATATTAACCCTCTCTGACCACATTGTCAGAAATGAATGTACTATTCATATTTGTCACCATAGAGGTATGCATACACTCCAAGTCACCTTAGTCTTCCTTTTGACTTGAGATCCTTTGAATAATAATATGATGGGAAGAAATTTAAACAAACAGAACACCAAGAGCTGTAGACAAGATGTTTATTGTTTGTTTTTATTTCAGAGAATGCTATATTAAAAACTCACTTAAAAATCTCAATATGAACTAGAGAGAGGGAATCCTTTAATTATACCCTTGGAATTCTTGTAACTAAATTCTAAATCACCTTTAAAAATCGCCTATGTTATTGAAGCTCTGTTGTTTCCTTTCTTAACAGTATAATCCAATGAAATATTACTTATTTACTCACAACATTATTTCTTACATATATTTGGAACTTCTAGGTTATTTTTAGGGATGTTTCTCAGTTGGCTTGTATTATGGTGGAACTGTATCTGGACCTCTTCTTAATTTCCATTATGTCTAAAGGAGTGAGACAGAAACATACCTTCTGTAACCTAAAGGAAATCCTTATGAACCAAGACAATTGCAGTAACCAGCTCCGTGGTGACCCCATCACCTTTAAAGTACTGAATTCCTATATATATATATATATATATATATATATATATATATATATATATATATATATATATATATATATATATATATATATATATATATATATATATATATATATATATATATATATATATATATATATATATATATATATATATATATATATATATATATATATATATATATATATATATATATATATATATATATATATATATATATATATATATATATATATATATATATATATATATATATATATATATATATATATATATATATATATATATATATATATATATATATATATATATATATATATATATATATATATATATATATATATATATATATATATATATATATATATATATATATATATATATATATATATATATATATATATATATATATATATATATATATATATATATATATATATATATATATATATATATATATATATATATATATATATATATATATATATATATATATATATATATATATATATATATAAATTCAATGTATTATTCTCCCTGTCAGATTTATCTACTGGTTATTATCCATCAAAGATCATCAGATTATTAGATTGTTCTTCTTTTGCAGCTTTCAATTTACTAATTTTCAAATTATTTTTGACAATTTATATTATCCTAATCATAAAATTAATGCATGTTCCTGGCAAGAAAAGTTCAAAGAGTATAAAGAAGAAAAATACCCTTATGCTTCATATGAAGCAATGACCAGTGTTAACAATGACGGTAAGTGATGCTTTTAAGCTGTGACATTCTATGTGAAGGTTGTGCACGATAGATTAGGTTTTGACTTTCATTTCTCCCAAGGCTTATTGACTTTTCTCTTAACCTTACATTTGAATGTTAATTGTTTCTAATAAGAATACCAAACGTCAGTACAAACAAACCACTTAGCTATAGAGTTATATATATATATATATATATATATATATATATATATATATATATATATATATATATATATATATATATATATATATATATATATATATATATATATATATATATATATATATATATATATATATATATATATATATATATATATATATATATATATATATATATATATATATATATATATATATATATATATATATATATATATATATATATATATATATATATATATATATATATATATATATATATATATATATATATATATATATATATATATATATATATATATATATATATATATATATATATATATATATATATATATATATATATATATATATATATATATATATATATATATATATATATATATATATATATATATATATATATATATATATATATATATATATATATATATATATATATATATATATATATATATATATATATATATATATATATATATATATATATATATATATATATATATATATATATATATATATATATATGTATCTCTCTCTCTATATATATATGTACATATATATACATATATATATACATACATATATATATATATATATATATATATATATAGAGGAGAGAGAGAGAGAGAGAGAGAGAGAGAGAGACAATGGGAGCACCAGGGCCTCCAGCCACTCAGACACATGCATCGTCTTGTGCATTTGGCTTACGTGGGTCCTGGGGAATGGAACCTGGGTCCTTTGGCTTTTCAGGCAAGCACCTTAACTGCAAGGCCATCTCTCCAGCCCAGTACTTTTTTGATTAAAGACATTGATCTCACTTTTTCCCTTTACAGAGAAAAGAAATTAGGACCTGGTGAAGTTATATAATATGTGAATGGTTAGAACACAATGAGAACTGGAACTTGATTCAACTCATTCTCTCTTCTGTATACACAGTCTTTTGGCTCTATTGTACAGTCAGAAATTAAATATATTTTACTCTGTCAGTGGATGTGTTTGAAGTGTTCTTTTTCTTACTGTATATTTCCAAGAGAGCTTCCCAAGTACATTTGTGTAGGCTAAATCTTGAGTCTGTCTGCATTTCTAATGCATGACTTAGGTGGGTGGATGTAAAGAGAGGTAAAGATAGATACGGTTCTTGTTTGGACCCATAGAAATTTTGGAGAAAAGAGTCCCAACAAAATTAAAGATTTACTGAATGGCAAATATTAAAGCATGTATTTGAACTTTGAGTGAAGCTTCTGTTGAATATGCACCCCACTTTCACTCATACACTCTTACCCCGTGGAAACCCACTTTTCCTTTAGACCAGGATTGATATTCATTCAGCATTCATGCTTATATTAATTGACACATGGCTCTTCCTCTGAGCCCATCCATGCCATTGATGACTAAGCTACTCAACAATGTTTTCCCATGCTCTAGCAACTAAGCGGGGAACTCCACGGACTTTGTTCCAATGTATATGTTGTTTGCACTATTGTGACTGATACCGTGCCATACTATTTGTTGCACAACATCACTGTGTACACATCAATATCTATAAGTGTTTAATTGCTTGTTTTTTAATTATTTTTGTTTATTTTTATTTATTTATTTGAGAGTGACAGACAGACAGAGAGACAAAGAGGCAGATATATAGAGAGAGAATGGGTGTACCAGAGCCTCCTGTCACTGCAAACGAACTCCAGATGCATGTGCCACCTTGTGCATCTGGTTTACATGGGTCCTGGGGAATCAAGCCTTGAACCAGGATCCTTACGCTTCTCAGGCAAGCACTTAACTACTAAGCAATCTCTGTAGCTCATGTTCAATCATTCCTATTAGAACATTTAAGAGGAGAGAAATATTGGATGGAAAATATATGATTAAAGAATACCTGAGAGAGGACTATTTACTTTAGAACATATTATTTTGGCTCAGTGATAGAAGTCAAACAGCATATAATCAGACCAGCTTCGCTTCTGGTGAGGGATTTATGCTGCCTCAACCCAGGGCAAAAGCAGAAGAGAAGCTGAATATATGCAAAATATACAAAATACATATACTTGGCTTTATACAAGTCTCTCTTAGTTAACTAGTCCAGTCTCGTGATAGTGGAAACTTGTTCCATGTTAGAGCTCTGTTTATATGCAGCAAATATCTCCTGGTAGATATGACCTCCAAACTCTTAAACATTGAGGAATTAAGTGCCAACATGGGCTTTGGTGGAAACAAATTATATTTAAGACATGACAGATACAAAGGCATCTACTAGATAAGGAGAGGTAAGATGTAATCTAATGGTGTTTTAAAGAGACTTTGTGTACTTGTGAGCAAAATCAGGGCTTCATGAAGAACCTGAGTACAAGGTGGTCATAACTGAGTATGCATGTCTTTTCTCAATCCATGTACAGAACCCCATAGTTCTTGACCTGCTGGAGAGTAGAAATTAAGGAATCCATCTCATTCATGCATTTAAATAATAGTAGCTTACTACTAATCTATATGCATTTTCTGTTTCTCAGGGAAAACTTAAACTTACTAGTTGTCCCAATCCCTCCCTCCCTCCGTCATAAATTTTCTTGAAAAAATATTTGAGGAGATATAGAAATGTTAGAGGTAATTCATTCAGTTTAAAAACATCCATCACATGGCTAAAATTTCTTTCTAACATTCCCAATTCTTTATCAACCAAAGAAAGGTGGGAAAAAAAAAAAAAACATTACCCACAGCATGTTTGTTCTCCTTCTTGACACGGTGTTATATGCTTTGCATGCATTCTTTAGTTTAGAGCTCTTTTTCATAGGCATTACGAGCATTTCAATTGATAAATTAAGGATATTATATCCCAGATAGTTGGCATGTTTGATCAGAACTGTATCATCGATAATGTGTAAGCTCAAGCTTAGATATCTCCAAAGCTCACTCATCATCCTTGCACCTTACTGAAAGGTTTCTATAATGTCTAGACAAACCATATCATCTTTTGCAAAGGTGTCTCTGTCTATGAAATATGCCAATTTCATCTTTGGCCAATCCACAGCACAGCACAGGGTCCGATGTGTGGTGAAGATCACTTTTCTTAGGGAGACAGGCTACAGCTTGTAAAGCAACTCTGCTCAAGCTGCACCAAGGTTAGTTGCCTTATGACATTAGACTTTTGAGTGATATGATAGTGGGCTGACCTATTACATAGGTTATCAAAATGGTCAGCCTACTAATGAATACCAGAAAGTAAGACTATAATGATGACTCTGCCTTTGACAAAACCAATATATCTGAGAAGTAGAAGGCATGCCTCACACCACACTTCTGTTTTCAGCATTCTGGCCCGTGTCTTCCTGTTCCTCGTCACACAACTCCTGCTCTAAATAGGGCCTATTTCAAGTTGGAAAGACCCCTGCCCTCTCTAGATAAAAGTTGAACTTTATTATGCTGAACAGAGATCTCTCTTCTAATGCCTCATCCCAGTGGGTCCCATCTCAAGCCCTCTGGTTCTTTCAAGAAAATTCTAATTCTTTCCTGTATCAATTCTTCACATAATGAAAAACTCCACTGGCTCCTCTTTTATGCTGTGAATACATGTGTTTCATGTATGGTATTTTTTTCTAGAGTCATCTTTATCCTGTATGCAGACTTTGAATTTCCTTTAAATGGTTCTAAAAGTTCAGTATGCTGATCACTTAAAATACCTCAAAATAGAAACCACTAGCTACTATATTTAAGTCACTGAGTGAGGCTGAAAATTGCACAGTATTTGCTTCTCTAATGTAGTTAAAGACATGATACCTTTCCATCATAGAGCACAAAATGTCATGTGAAATATCTGGGGTTTTTCCTTCTCCCCCTTTTGTGGCACTGCTAGGGACTGAACCCGGGGCTTTTCATATGTTGTGCAAGTTCTCTACCACTGAACTACATCCCTGGCCTTCTCTGGGTTTTTAACTGCTGTTAAGTCATGTCTTGCTCTCTCCCTGTTTATATATTTCCTTAATTAAACATTTTTGTTTTGAGATAACCATTTTTGGAAGAGATAATGCAGTGAGATATGTAGATTCACATTATGTTCTAAGAAATAATACAACATACTTCTGTGCATAGTTTTGTTTTACTAAGTTTTCTCCAATGGCAACAGTTTGTAACATCACAACCAGGATATTGTGAATCACTAGTGAGAAGGTATAACATTCACATCAACACAAGGGCACTTTACGTTGACTCATAGTTTCAGAGATGATATGGTTTATAGATACTTTGGCTTGAGGTAAGACAGAACATGGCAGCAATAGCATGACTGAGCAAAGCCACTCACTTCATGGCTGTTGGAAAGCAGAGAAAAAAACAGGATCTGGCACAAAATATATGTATTAGTCCAGGGTTCTCTAGAGGAACAGAACAGATAGAATGAATTGTATTAAAAAGAGAATTTATTGGATTGGCTTATAGAAATTCAATAGTAGCAGTCTGCAGGGCTCAAGAGTCAAGGAACCTGGTAGCTGCTCAGTCCACTAGGCTGGATGCCTCAGCAGTCCCAATCCCGCACTGAAAGCCTGGAGGTCTCCTGGAGAGACACTGCTCTTCAGTCCACGCTGGAAAGCAGCAAGCAGCACCAGCATCCAAGGGAGAGGAAGGGTTTCTTTTCTCCCTGAGCTTCCTTACGTAAAGCCCCCATCTGGGATGGCTGCCCACTCTGGGGGAAGGGCTCACTCTGGAGGAAGGATTTCCTCCTTCAGTCAATCCTTCCTGGAAGCAACCTTAGAGAGACCCAACCAAGAGGAATGTCTGTGGATTCCTAATCCGATCAAGTTGACAACAGAACTTCATCATCGCAGTAGAGTTCTCAAGGATGCAACCATTGACCCAGTCCCTCTAACAAGTTTGTTCCTCCAAAGGGTTCCACTGTCTTCCAGTAATATCAATACACTATGAATCCATCAGTAATGAACCCATTGATTTGGACCTTTTGTGGGGAACTTTACATCTAAGCCATATCATCTACATCTTAATCTAGTGTCCTGTCTAGGATCTTTCCTGTAAATCCCTAGTGGAAGACCAATGGGAAAGGGCCCGAGAATCAGTGCAGACCTCTCCATCCTAGTTCGCATGTATCAGAATTGGTACATAACTGATACTTGACCCTTGGGAGTGTTTCCGAATTTGAGACAATTTCCTCTTGTTTCTACCTTTTGCCATTTTCCTTCAAGAAATTTATGACTTTGTCATTAAGTTTATTTGTCTGTCATACAACTCAGATCCCAGATCTTAGGTATGCTCAAAGAAATTTATGACTTTATACGTTATTCAAGTTTTTTTTTTCATTTTAGAATGGAGGCAAGACTATCTTGCAGTATTCTAGTCTAGTCTCTATGTGGAAGTGAAACTCCTTAGAACTTATGTCATAATCAGTTCAGAAATAAACCTAGATAGAAAGGATAAAAATGAAAAGTTAGGCTTTATAATCATAAGTGTTTGTTGAAAAACACTGTAAAGTACATAACTAAGCCTGCCACAAAGAGGGAGATGATAATTCTTATTCATCTATAATCAACAAAGAGTTGACATACAAAATATGTGGAGATTGTATAAATTAATAATAAAGACAGAAAACATAGTAGAAAAAAAAGAAAAATAAAAAGAGTGAGTAAGCACTACAAAGACAAGGCTATCAAAGTAATCAATAAATAGTAAAGGTATGTAATCTGATATCCATCAGGAAAATGGGGAAAAAGAAGCCACAATAAATTACACGAAGACATGCTACAATGAGAAAAACTGACAGCCTGAAGGGTCGTGTGGATTCGTACATTGCTCTTGTAGGCACTTTGGAAGAAAGCTTGACGTCATCTATAAATGCAGAACATCTGTATTTGCTCTGATCCAACAATTCCTCTGCTGAGCACTAACAAACCGCATGGTGGATAGGTCTCTGCATGTCTGTGTGGGTGTGTTTATAGTAACGGTGCTCTCAAGAGTCACACTGTGGAAGCAACTCAAATGGAACACTGTAGAATATATGAACAAACTGTGGTGAAGCCATGCATTTGAATCCTTAGCAGCAGTGAGAATGAACTTCATGTATACCTAACTGCATGTTTTTGAGCCAAAAAAAAAGTGCGTGCAGAAGTGATATGTAAACCTATCTCTGTCGCATTAAAGACAATGCGGAAGCAAAGTCAGGACGGAATGATCCAGGGTTGGAGAATGGGGTTTGTCAGTGGACAGAGGCATGGGAAGCAACAGTGGTGTGGTTGTCCATCTGCAGCTGGCTAACTGGCTATCGGACCATTTCAGATAATTACCTGAGTTGAACACCTAGTATTTTTGTATATTCTCAATGGATGTTATTATCATTATTCATTAACAGAATGTGTTTATTTAAACTACCCAATTTCCCTCCCCCTGCTGCCATGCATGGATGAACAGATGGTGGATGAAGGTAGAGATTTTTCTGGTGTCCGTTTTGCTATACATCCCCAGGGTTTTATTCACATGCATTGGTCATGAGGAAGCGATTTGGAAGTCTTTTTAGATACTTATCCATGTATGCTGCTCTGAAAATTGCAATGAAGATCTGCAATGCTTTTACAGTATTGTGAAAGTAGCATCTTAAGGTTTGTATTCCCAAATTCAGAATAAGTTCCTCAGTGTTTCCATGGGCATGTTCCTCTAAATTCAACTTTCTCTCTCTCTTCCATATCATTCCAACCTGCTGACTTGCTGGTGGGCAACATAAAACATTCAACAAGAACCACCTGCTTTTACAAATTCTGTATTTCCTTCTCATGACTAAGAGACTAGGCTTTGAAATAAATTTGTGTTAGTGTAGTCTAGAGGTAGTCTATTGTAAAGCTACGTAAAGCAAATATCAACCAAGGCCCTTCCCTGGGTCTTCTTAGGGCTAACGCTTTCATGATAACTTGTATTCTGAACTTTGGTGAAACTCTTAATCTCTCTTACATCTCAGCTATTCCAACTCCTCCAATGTAGGTAGAAAATTTAAGTGGTCCCATGCTACAACATACCAAGCCAGATATCCAGAGACACAGAGGCTCCTAAGATCTCATCACTGAAGTAGACCTAAAACGTATCCAACATGGTTCAGGGAAATTCACAGAAGAGGGGGTGGAAAGATGGTCAGAGCCACATGTTGGGACATTATGCACAGAGACATTGCCTCCTCCCCATAACTGATGGCTAATCCCACAATAAACGACCCACATTCTGCAACAAGGAGGGCCCCTGTGGATGGAGGAGGACAGAGAGGAGGCTAATGATGGTACCACATGACTGTATACACACCATGTACATAACAAATTTTAGAAAATCAAAATATAAAAGGATGATGCAAAGATAATGGAGGTTAGTGGTTGGTTAATACTAAAGTAATCAAAAGGGGCATTGTCTCGGTAGGGGTAGCTAATAACATGAGTCCTGCAAGAAAGAATTTTCTCCAGAAGATAACAGGAAAGAGAAGAAGCATGTGAAGGGGTCAACGAAGGAACCATTGCTGGAAACCACTGGAAACGGAGGAGTAGGGGAAGGGACAATGGACAAGGACCAGGATGTAGCTTCCAGTTTTGAGAGTATATATAGGAAGAAGGCCTTGATCCTGATCTTGTGCTAACTTATTCTGCTACCAATTTGAAATAATTCTAAGTAGGTTCTTTACCAAAGCTTTCATACAAGGATCCAGCCCTCTGACAACTTGCTTCTGGACATCAGTGGCCTTGCTATGGTTTCAATGTCCTCTAAAATTCTTTCATTGTCATATAATCCGCAATGCAACAGCATTGAGACAAAGAATAAGGTGTTTAGGGCTCTGTCCTCATGAATTGAGAAATACCCTCATGACACTGGATTAGTTATCTTGGAAGTGGGTTCCATTAATAGGATGACTTCAGTCATTCTCCCCCCTCCCCTTTCTCTCATATAAACTTTCTTTCTCTGTGAGATGAGGTAACCAGATAGGGGCCCCTTCAATTTTTGTCTTCCCTTCCATGTTGTTTGAATCAGATGTCCGCTGTAAGCTCATGTGTTCTGAATGCTTGCTTCCCAGCTCATGTCAGTTTGGGAGATGGAGCCTTGCTAGAGGAGGTGTGTGGATACGGTTAGGCATTGTAGTGTTGATGGCCATATCTTCCTTGTTAGAGCTCATCTCACTCTCCTGTTGCTCCTTTCCACCTGCTGTTGGCAGGGAGGTGATGTCCAGCCTCTGCTCTACCATCTTTTCCCTGCCACCATGAAGTTTCCTCTCAAGACTATAAGCCAAAATAAAAACTTCTCCTCTAACCAGATGCTTTTGGTTTAGTGTCATGTCCCAGCAGCAGGAATGTTACTACAATACCATCCATCAGAAATGAAGAAATGAATCTCTGTTCGTTATCAACTATGCTGTCTTTCACTTATCCTTCTGCAGTAGCTGAAAATGGGATAAGACAGAACTTAATCAGACAACTGGTTCAAACTTGCCTTGACTTCTGATTAATGTAATTGTTGGTTAATAAGTGATTCCTGATCATTACTCAACCTGATCATTGCAAATACTGTGGAGAGGTAATAAAAAGGGGCTGGTTTAAGCTACAGAGCTTTCCATAACTTCTTATGCTGCAATAAAAGGTGGAAACATGCTCCCAGATATGAAATTCATATTTTTCTTGATTTCTGAAATGCCATAAACAAATGAATATAAATGTGTTTTGCTTTTTGTAGAATTTAATGAAGATTAAAAAGTTAGTCATCAGAGACATATGACAGAATACTGTAAAAGTTAAGCAGAACCTGGAACTTTAGAGTTTTCTTTCAAAGACATGCGCTGCATATCCATACATGCCAAATCAAACATTATCCTGTGTTCAAAAATTCTTTTTCTACTTTTCCTCTTGGGGTCATATTCATTAGCCCAGAATAGCTGCCGGTTTTAAATGTGAACTATATATCACTCTCCTTACTATAGTTTTCATGCATTATCTGGCGTATTCCTCATGACAACCCTGTGAAGTACTGATAGCTATGTTTTAATAGAAAGATTAAATACTTGATGTCTAGGGCATTTAGAAATTTTGCTCAAGGTCATGTAGCTAATAAAACCTAGACAAGGGATTAAAAACCTTCCACTCCTAACAAACAGTGTTTTTGTTCTTAAGTGTCCCACTCTGCTGTTGCTTGCTTGAGCAAAGGTAACCACCCAAAGAGTAATCATATCTTTCCTTTCCGATCTTTAGATAACATTGAAATTAATAGAATGACTACTCTTGAACATTGTGTCATGCTAAAGGCCCTCAAAAAAAAAAAAAAAAAAAAACCAAACTCTTATCTCCACATTATATCTCCGAATCATGGTTACAAGGATCATGCATTTAGCAAATATTCTTTCTGCTTCACTGGGCATTGAAGATGCAATAGTAGTCAGATGAGTGAAATAGGGAGCTTTAAGTCATTCACCTGGTTCCTGAATTAATTTGTGTCATATTTTCCTGAAAGCTGAATTCATTTTCCAGAAGAACATTTGATGCCCTAGAAAAAGTACATGCCATCAAATGTTCATGTCCACGTAAACCATGCTCTTCATTTAGCAATGAGTAGTTTCTAGAAGAAAATTTGTTATTGTTTCTGTGCTAGAACCTTACTCATTGGCCTACATGCGTTCTAGAATAAAAGGGATGCTCAACTTAAAAAAAACAGGATTTGATTTCAACTCCATTCTCTTAGTAGTAATTTTGACCAATTTTCCTTAATCTATAAGCTGAATTGTTTGTGGAAAAGAATAGTGGAAGATTGAATTACTTTAAGACCCAAGTCTAATTAATACTAGTTTCAATAGAGGAAAGATATTTTTTTGTATGCTGAAAACCAAAATTGATGCTCAATGTTGTGAGTGCAGCACTAATTCTCAGTGATATGGAAACCATTAGATTAATAATATGAGTTAATACAAAAAAAATCTTAGTGTGACTATCACTATTCATCAATATGACTTAATAAATTCAATTTACTATACATGATTATCTGTTCTGGTTGAGCCCTTTGGGAACAACTATGAAATGTGAACCTGAACTATGCTTACAAATATATATGTGATGTGCTCTATGTTTATGGAGAGAGACATATTGCAGCCTTCCCCAGGAGAACATTAATAATAAATATATATCAGTAAACAGTACCATGAAATTAGACACAATGAACACATTGGCAATGAATAAAAAAAATCCCATTTGGCTATAAGCTGGCAAATGAGCAGACCTCAGAGAATGGAAAAACTAAGCTAGCTCCTCCCCAGAAAAGGAGGCTAGGCTCTAGGTTTTCAGCTGAACAGAGCTGATTGTGTGCAGCTCAAACTTTAGCGCAGTGTTTCTCTTGCAACGCTTCCACTGTAATCATTTATTTCCCATGAACTGAACGCTACCATCGAAACAAATAACCTTAAGAGGATTCATCATTGACAACGTTTGTTCTCTTTTCTAAATTGTAACCGCCACATGCAATTTGGAGGTTGAAGGTGAGAAAATATCACATTTGTATGCATAGAATTTCAATTCATGTAATATTCACATCCTCACCTCTTTTGCCAGTTGCTACACAGTCTCAACATCAAGAAGACCACAATTTAAAAACAATTTTTTTTCCTTTGCTATTTTTTTTCATCTACATTCCTCTGTCCACTCCAGTAAGAATGTTTCCCCACCACACCACACCAACAACATTGTTCTTATTATGATGCAGGTATACCATTCTGTGCTCCCTGTTTGTTTAAGGTTTAGCAGTTTTCCTCCCCCATTTGAACCCTGTCATCTTCTTGAAATAGTTACCTCTCTGTCCTCCTTATCATTGTCTGGATTTTCATACTGACATGAGCTAAAACCTCCTTGTTGCAGTCAGGTTCATGTTGCTGGTAGAAAGCACCCCACCAAGAGCAGCTTATGGGAGAAAATGGTTTATTTTGGCTTAAAGACTCAAAGGGAAGCTCCATGATGGCAGGGGAAAATGATGGTGTGAGCAGAGGGTGGACATCACATCCTGGCCAACATCAGATGGACAACATCAGCAGGACAATGTGCCAAACACTGGCAAGAGGAAGCTGGCTATAATTCCCATAAGCCCACCCCCCTACAACACACTGCTTCCAGGAAGGTTTAATTCCCAAAATGCCATTAGCTGGGGACCTAGCATTCAGAATACCTATGTATATGGGGGACACCATCATATTCTGCCCCTGGCCCCATAAACTGATAACCATACAAGATACAAAATGGGGTGCATTCATCCATCTTTAAAAGCCCCCATTGTTTTTATCAATCCCAATGATGTTCAAATATCCCCATAGTCCAAGGTCTTTTAACTGAGCCATAATAATAATAATAATAACAATAATAATAACAATGGCACAGAATAAACACTCACACCACAAAATATGGCATTGGCCATAGCAAAGAAATATTCAAGCAATATGAGATTTAAATAGGGTAAACATTAAGCTCTGTAGCTCCAAGTCCCACAACTCTAGTCAGTGACAAGTCTCCAAGTCCAATAATTCTAAGCAATGACAAGTCTCTGGAGTTTCAACTCTACCCCTCCAGCTAAGCTACTCAGAGACCCAGAAAAATTCATCAGGTGATGGCAGCTCTCCTTGACAGCCATCTCATAGTCATGGCATCTCCACTGGGTCTCTAGAGCAACCCATGGTCCATCCACGTGGATTCACTGGGACTACACACAGGTAATCCAACAAACTGCTTCACACTGCCATGACCATTTCCAAAACACAAGACTGTATTGCAAATTCAATGATCCTCTCTTTCCTGCATTTGTTGTACTCCATAATACCAGGTAGGCTACCAATTTGTTAATCCAGAGATAAAGCAGACTTTGAAGAAAGGGGTACTCTCCTTCAGTATTCAGGCTCCTTCAAAAGAAACTGCTTTCTTCTTGTTGTCCCAATGCAGGTCAGCTGACCCAGTCTCAAAGGTTGTAATCTCTCAGTTGCAGCTGAACAAGTGGAGTTTCAGCCTAATGATTTCATTTTTTTTCTATGCCATATTCCTCTGCTCACACCAGTCCATTTCTACGCAATTCAATCCTGCAAAAATTTTCAGGACATGGGCACAATAGCAAATCTCATACAAACTGCTTTTAGTCAAGTCACTGTAAAGTTATTTCTCACCCTCATAAACCAAACTTCAGAGTCCATAGTTCTTATTCAGATCTTTCAAGTCTTTTGACCAGAATAGTCCATTAAGCTGTGCTTACAGTACTGCAAAGCATCTCTTAGGCCAAGGTTTCAAATCTGTCTACATTCCTCTTCAAAATCAGCTCAGTAAAGTCAAAATCCTCACAGTCATGTTTCTAGGAGTAATGACCCCACTTCTTGTACCAATTTTACTGTTATAGTCAGGTTTACATTGGTGGCATAAAAAAAAAACACCCAACCCAGAGCAGCTTTTTGGAGAAAAGGGTTCATTTTCGCTTTAATACTTGCGGGGAAGGTCCATGATGGCAGGGGAAAACAATAGCATGAGCAGAGGGTGGACATCACCTCCTGGCCAACATCAGATGGACAACAGCAACAGAAGACTGTGCCAAACACTGGCAAGAGGAAACTGGCTATAATACACATAAACCTTCCCCCAAGAATAGAGCGCCTCCAGGAGGCTTTAATTCCCAAATTAAGTTCAGCTGGAAACCTAGCAATCAGAGCATTCAGAAGTCTATGGGGGACACTTGAATTAAACCACCACTCTCCTCTATGCAAATTTATATGAATAGATATAGCCCAAATTTCCCTCCTATGGGTCTAAAAGTTTCAACAAGGTCACAAGCTAAATAACTGTCAAATGTGTCTACTTTTCTCTTCTTCCCACTGAGTCATACCTACAGATGCTAACATATCCTATAAGTTCACCATTCGGGCTTCCTTATAATACCTCAAGTGTCAACTTTTACTTCTACTAGATTGAACTTTATAATTTCATATATGATATGTCACTCTCATTATTAAAGCCCTTTGGTGATGTCCCAGTGTTCTTGAAAATCATCAAGCCTTCAATCTGACACAGCAAGAAGTCCAGGATAGAGTACTCTCTTTCAATTTTTATTTATTTTGTGTACTTATGAATTAGCATACATGAATTTGATAGTAAACATAAGCTGCTAGAAAAGACTATTTTCATATAAAAGGAATAACATGCAGCAAATTCTATGAGTGAACAATTACATGTGAGAAATTGGTGATTAAGCAAATACCTGCTTTTATGTTCCAGGCTTGTGGAATATTTCATACTTGAGTCTAGGCCCATGGTGAAGGGGTCATGGGAGGTTAATGATTTACAAAATGTATGCAGTGTAGTGGTTGACTTTATATGTCACCTTTACTGGACTGTAGGAGGTATAGGCATTAGAAGAAACACTATTCTGGATGTGCCTATAGTAGGTGATTTTAGAAGAGATCAATGTTTGAATTAGTATTCTCAGAAAGAAAGAAATAAAGGAGCTTGGTAGGCGAGGGTGCTTCCAGAAATTTATAACAGTGGGACCATCCCCACGAACCTGGGGTCAAGTATTGAAACAGTGGAGCATTATTTTTATTTATTTATTTTTTTATTTATTTGAGAGTGAGAGACAGAATGGGCATACCAAGGCCTCCAGCCACTTCAAACAAACTCCAGACACATGTGCCACCTTGTGCATCTGACTTCAGTGGGGCCTGGAGAATCAAACCTTAGTCCTTTGGCTTTGTAAGGAAGTGCCTTGATTGCTGAGCCATCTCTTTGGGCCCAGAGGATTATTCTTAAACTTTAAAAAATAATTTAATTTTTTCTTTGAAAGGAGAGATTGATAGAGAGTGAGAATGGGCATGCTAGCCAGGGCCTAAAGCCACTGCAAATGAACTCCAGACACAGGCACCACTTTGTAAAACTGATTTATATGGGCTTTGGGAAACTGAACCTGTGTTATTAGGCTTTGCAGGCAAGTGCCATAACAGCTGAGCCATCTCTCCAGCCCTATTTCAAACTTTATGAGTTAATGGAATATGCTTTGATAGGTTTAAGAGTTGTTTGTGACCACGATTTTCTTTCTTCCTTTTAATTTCTTCTGTAATGGAAATATCAGTCTTATTCCCATTGCATTACTTTATTTGAGAAACATGCAGCTTTTCTGTTTATAACAAGGGGGGGGGGATTTTACCTCAAAATGAATCATACCTCCAGCCTCATCCATATCCGCTATAAACAATTCTTAGATGAGACCTTGGTCTTTAGAGCTGATGACTGAATGAATTGACTTTGGATAGTTGTAGCAAACAGCTTCAGGTTCACTGAGATGAACTTCCAGACTAGGCATATGGAGGAAGGGATTTACTGAAGCTTACAGATCCAGGGGAAGTTCCATAATGGTAGAAGAAGTTGGCCCCTCTTAAAGGACCAGGCAAAAAGATTAAAAGCTAAAAACCAAAAGCTACACAGCACAGCACACTTCAGGAACTCCAGCTAGCCACACTTTGCAGATCTTTAGATTGAAATCTCAAACCCACTATCGCACCTTAAGATCAGCCCAGTGACACTGCCTCCAGCCAGGTGGCTGCAGATCCAAACTACAAGCTAACAAAACACTGAATATACTGGGGGCCATATTTTCAAACTACCAAAGTAGTGTTATAGTGGAATTCATGTATTTTATATATAATAAATGCAAGATTTGTGAGGGATAGTAAGGAGCAGAACACTGTGGACTGAATTTTATCCTCTGCTAGATTCATATGTTGGTCCTTAACCTTCAATTTGACTATATCTGAAAGTAGGTTCTTGAGGAGATAAAGCTGAACAAGGGTAGAACTCCAATCAGATAAGACTCTGGCCTATTATAAACTTCCCTCCCTCCCCCCTATCCCCCTCTCTACTTTTAAGGAGAAAAATAGCCTACAACAGAACCTGGTCATACTGATACATTCATATTGGACCCTCAAAGTCTAAAACACTGAAGATGTCATTTCCACCACTTAAGTTACAAAGATCACAGCTCTTTGTGAAGACAGGCTGAGTAGACTAAAATGTGCTACAAAGTAGAGTATCAATATTGTTTTCCTGACACTGGAACAAAGGTATCCAGAAGTTCTTGCCAGAACTTTGTTTTATGCTTAGTAGCCACAAACAACACATCTGCTTTATAACACTATTTATTTTTCAATAGAGAATTCTGATAAGAGTGATCTAAAATGACAGGGCATGCTTAATGATAAATTAAATACTGAATCTTCATTTTTCAAGGTAATTGATGATAAATGTATAACTTGCAAAAAGTTGTTGACATTTACTCTGTACTATGATACACACACCTTCTGTTGTACAGAAGTAGCTATGGGGATGTGTTTATGTATCTATGAAACATCATTTCATCTTTGTTATTTTACACTCGATCTTAGCCTAAAGGCCAAGAAGCAATGTTGCCTGTTCTTCTAATTAATGCAAGTTAAAACAAAAACATTTGAATCTTAAAGTGATAGTGGTTAGTATGTAGTGACTTTATGAACAAAAGACTGTCACAGACAATTAAATGATACCAGACAAACACTGGGGCTATTAAATGCTTCAGCTATAAAATAGATGAATTCAAACTTTTATACCATTTATAGACCACAAAAAAGCTCCTGAATGTCCATTTTGACTAAATCAAAACATGTATGGTTATGAATGTCCCTGTAAACTTGATTAGGTTCAATGCTGAACAAAAAGGTATTTGCTTTGTTGTGGTATTTGTACTTTTTATTTATTATTACTATTTGTTAAATTTTGTTTTATTTGCAAGGACATACAGAAAGTATATGTATGCCAAGACCTCTTGCCACTGCAAATGAACTCCAGATGCATGCACTACTTTTGCATATGGCTTGATGTGGCAGAATCAAACCTGGGCCATTAGGCTTTGCAAGCAAGTGCCTTAACCACTTAGAAATGTCTTTAGCCACGAGCATTCTTTTTTTAAACAAAGCACCTATTAAAAATGAAATTATGTGGTGGCACATGCCTTTAATCCCAGCACTTGGGAGGCAGAGGTAGGAGGACCACCATGAGTTTGAGGCCCCACTGAGACTACAGAGTAAATTCCAGGTCAGCCTGGGATAAAGTGAGACCCTACTTCAAAAAAAGAAAAAAAAAAAAGAACATGGTGCAAAAATTTCCCTCTATATTTGTAGCAAATATTTAAGTAATAACCAATCCAAATATTAATTGTAATATCTACTAATCAAAACATAATGTATGAATTCAAGTTTTAAAACATTCTTAAATGTAATGCACAGATTGATCTATGAAATTGTTGTGAGGAATCACTAATGTTGGATTCAACAGAAAAATGCTTCATCTGAGCTATGCTTGATTCTCTTTCCTTCCTCAATATATTGTGACCTTTCAGGGCCCATTTTGAGTCAACCTAAGTTTTTGCAAAGTAATTAAGATCTCTAAGTTAATCCACTGAGATATCTTCCCAGGATGTGAATAAACTTTTCATAGAGTTATTTCTAACTGCCTACATTTGTATCTCACTCTAGCATGCAATGTAATATATAAGGTCCCATCACTTTGAGCATCTAAATTTGAGTCAGTATTCACGGTTCACAAATTGATCCCATTTACCTGATCAGTTGTGTCATCTTATGGAAAGTATTGGCAAGAAAAGTACACAAAAATAGGCAAAAATATGTACCTATAAAACATTGGGGTTGAAATATTTAAATGATAATATAAAAATTAGAATTTCAAATATCCTTTTTATGTAACAGAATTAGCTGTGGTTTATCGGGCACCTCAACCACAAACAGAATATTCTGGCAAGTAAAAATATTATTGTGCTCCGCCAAGATGCTTCAGTTTATGATAAAAATAATTTGTGAGTTGGAATAAAACTCAGTAGCACAGGCCAGTAAGCTAGAAAGGGGATATAAGGTGATAGAAAGGGGAAGTGGGATACTTAGGAACATGGCATTGTATATATGTAAGTAGAAGAACAGATTACTGAAGGTGGGGGGCTAAGTGAGGTTCTGGGAAGAGATTGAGTAAAGGACAGGCAGGGGCAGGGTTAATCAGAATCTAAGAGAGTATGAGTAAGTCATATGTAAATCTACTTTTTTGGACAATGGTGCACACAGAAGCCATAGATTGTTCCTAGAAGATTTTCAGTGTCAGTGATGGGTTACTTCCAGGGAGGAACCTAATGCCACAAAACATTACAGGCCACTGCCGATGCTGTTGGTTTCCCACCAAGAATAGATAGTAAGACCCTGTTGCTGAAGACTCCACATCCTTGGGCTGAAAAGTCACTGAGAAATCTTGCTGGAGCTGAGCTGAAAACCTCCTCCATGTAGACCAGCTTGCAGAAAGCTGGAAAAAGCTATGCTACATGCAGCTGCATGGGAGAGAGAGCAGTCACCAGTGGAGATAAACAACAGTGGACAATCCAAGGCTTAAGTTTGTCCATCCAGGCCAAATGAGCCAATGGGTGCAATAGTGGCATGTCTGTTATGGGGGAAACCAGCTGATCTCTAATCAGACTAGAGACCCACTCCAAGGGAGGGAATACATGCCTGATACTGAAAACCTATGATGGGTGAGGGGATCATGAGCCCTAGGGATGCAATGCCTCCTGGTCTCCGGCTAAATGCATATATTATGCTCACCAAGCTGCCCAGTAAGCACTTTTCTTTAATGTTTATACCCTTATGTTAATGCTATTCTCACTTTTGGTTAGAGATGCTTCTCTTTTCAGATGGGAGTGACCTTGAGATGATTTCAGATGGTGCTGAGAAGTGACAGAGGAGTGCTCAGCACTGAAATATCTCTATCACACCTTCCAAGGCTCAGAGTCCATTGTGGAAGAGGTGGTAGAAAGAATGTAAGAGCCAAAGGAAGGGTAGGATTGCTTACAATGCAGTTATTCAGACACAGATTGGCCTTGATATCCATGACCTTAAAGTGCCTAGCACTACTTTCACAAGACCATCATAATAGGAGGAAAAGATGATGACATCAAAATAAAAGGGAGACTGATTGACAGAAGGGGATATAATGGAGAGTAGACTTGTGAAGGGGACAGGTGAGTTTAGTGGGGGGAGAATTACCATGGTTTATTATCTATAGTTATGGAAGTAGTCAATAAAAAAATTCAAACTTATCATCAATATAATTTTAACTATCACCAGCAAATTTCTGAAAATTTAGTATAAAAATGGTAAAGGCTACTCCTGAGGAAACCATCTTCCTGAGGAAATAATAATGTTGTGATGTCAGATGCAGCAGTAGCTTAGGCATTAATTAAAATTCTCAACAATCTTCATCTAAGGCTGGAGAATTACATTAACCCATTGTTATAGTCTAGGGTTGTAAAATCATATAATAAATTTTAAAGAATAATTAGATAATGAAAAAGCCAATTAAAACTACTTCTTCTCTTCACTCATTTGCTCATCAGTTTTCTCATCAGCTTGACTACGTGATCATGTTTTTCTTGAGGCTAAGTATGGGGAGGAACATATACAAGGTCGTTTCTCTTGCAAAGCTTCCCTTCAGGGGAATGGAGAATAACATGAGGCAAATAAACTCATTTAATAAATCAAAAAATAATTCCATCGAGTGATGAGTGCTATGTGCAATAGGAGCTTATAACGCGATAGGTTCTTAGATGGGGCAGCATGAAGAAAAGACTGCCATTGGAACAGCAAGGAGCCATCCATTCCACAATAAGCAATCTCTTCTTCCAGGATGGGATTGTGCGTGAACTATAGACCAATACATTTATTTCAGAAATGCTCATAGATACTAGCTGTGAGAGATGAAGTCATTGCCAAAGATCGGCAACATCATTAAATTTGTACAAAGTGCATTTGATTTACATAAATGTTAAAGTGTTTGTCTATATTATTACGATAGTGATTACTGCTATTATATAATAACTTACCTTTCTAAAGTTGTTGTCTGCTGAAGACAAATGTACGTAGCTCATTTACTCCCCATATACGTCATAAACAAGCCATCTATGAGTAATTAATGTTAGCCCATCTGACTGGCTGTGTGTCACCTCATGTTGTACAAATCACTGGTTCTGAGGGATGAGAGAAATCTTTTCTTACCCTTGAATTCATTCTAACATATTTATCCTGCTGAAGTAATAAGAATCTGACATGAAAATATACTCTGGACCAGTCAATTTAGGCTATGTCCTTAAACTTATACAACTGACATTTTCCTTACAATATAGGCCACATATACCTTACAAATATATTCTGACATGGACTTTGTGTCAAAATGAACCACAACTAGAATTTCAAGTTGCTGAATATACACTTGAATTTAAAAATATGTATTATAAGATACATATTTGTCTTTATATTGAACCATAAAATATGGAATAGGGCTGGGTGGATGGCTTAGTGTTTAAGGCGTTTGCCTGCAAAGCCAAAGGGCCCAGGTTCGTTTCCCTAGGGCCCACGTTAGCCAGATGCACAAGGGCGCACATGCATGTGGAGTTTGTTTGCAGTTGCTGGAGGCTCTGGCACATCCATTCTCCCCCCCCCCCCGCCCCGACCCTCTCTCCATTCCCCTCTTTCTCTCTGTCAAATAAATAACTAAATAAAAATTTTAAAATATATTTTTAAGAAGAAATACAGTAAATATTTAGATGGCTTAGTTTATGTATGTGATTTCATCACTCCAAGTTATTGGTTATTTAATTCTCTCTACTCAATTGTATATGTGATCATAATTGGCCAATTTTCATTGTCAACTTGACTGGACTCGAAATCTAGAGAAACACCTCTGGATATGCCTTTAAAGGAGTTTCCAGAGTTTTAACTGAGGAGGGAAGACCCTCCCTGAATGTAAGGGGCACTATCTCATGGGCTGGAGCCTCAGACTGAATGAAAAAGGAGACATCATTTATCTCTCTCTTCCTGACTGTGAATGTAATGTAAGGAACTACACTTCTGCTGCCATGCTTTCTCTATCAAGATAAACTGCATCCCCTCGAAATATGAGCAAAAATAAACCCTTTCTTCCTTAAGTAGCTTTGTCAGATATTTTGTCATGGCAGCAAGAAAAGTAACTAATAATTAAAATGTAACTAAGTATCCCATGGTCCTCTACAGCATACTTACTCTTTAGAGGAACCTATAAATGCAACTATTGAAAATAACTTTATTTTCATTTTTAATTTTATTTTTAAAATATTTTTATTTATTTGAGAAAGACAGACAGAAAGTGTGAGTGTGAGCATGACAGGGTCTCCTGCCACTACAAACACACTTCCGATGCATCTGCCATTTTTTGCATCTAGTTGTACATGGATCTTAGGGAAATGAACCCTGGCTGTCAGGCTTGGCAAACAAGCACCTTTAACTGCTGGGCCATTTCTCCTGCCAAATAAATTTATTTTCTAAAATCATATAGAATCATTTTTCTCCATAAGAATCTTTTAATGGGCTGGAGAGATGGCTTAGCCATTAAGGTGTTTGCCTGCAAAGCCAAAGGACCCAAGTTCAACTCCCCAGGACCCACATAAGCTAGATGCACAAAAGGGCATATGCATCTGGAGTTCATTTGCAGTGGCTTGAGGCCCTGAGTGCCCATTCTCTATCTCTTTTTCTCTCCTTCTATCTCTCTCTCTTTCTCTCAAATAAATAAATAAATTTTTTTAAAAAAGTTAAAGGGATCTTTTAACAATATGAGTCATCTTTCTTAGCTTCCTCCAAAGGAAAATCAGACTCTCAAGGCACAGTTTTTCCTAGAATATATCTATCCTATCACATTCCTTAATCACACACAGAGTTGTAATTATAAAGCACTTTAATACTTGTAATGTGTTCTATAATCATTCATCCAATTTTGGAAATTAACAAAGATGATGGAAAACAGGCTTTGTCTATATCGTTTTCAAAATTATATCCAGAATGCTACTCTCTGATCTCTGGCCCTTTCTTACTGGTCTCTCATCTGGACAGTCTCAACGCAGCATGCCTCGACATTCAGGCTATGTCATTTTTGCAATTATTTACTTATTTTCTGGGGAGAATATAACTGCAGAATGCCCTTTGAGTACCTTTTCTTTTACACTGTTTTGCTGTAGTACTTCATTTGACATAAAACAGGTAGTTCTTAACCAAACACAGTTGTAAAAAGAACATGATTTCAGATGCCAAAATATGTCTTAAATGCCTGCCTTTTGTATAAACTATGTGGATTTCAGTAGTTTATTTTCTTTCTCTGAACTCTGCTCCCTCTTATGAAAGTCAGATATTGATAGTTCAAAGAGCATGGGTGTTGATTAAAGGAATTTCATGGTAACTATAATGATATTATCAAGTGGTATTTACTACTTGAGAGATTATTTGCAAGAGTCATTTTATCAACTGAAATGTACCCTTTAAAAATTATTGTTCCTTCTAAAACCCAATAGTTTGCACTTGGGATACTGTTCAGGGATAGATTTTCTAGGATGCACAAGGTTTAATCTTCAATATCACAAAAAAAGAAAGCGTACTGGTTTGAATTAGGTTTGAATTACAATCTAGTATAATAGTATATTATGTAAGGGTTTCCCAGTAGTAATTGTACATTAACTTAAAAGAACATTATGAAAGTTACAATTATAGCTACTACTAAATCATGGCACTGACATGACATTTTAATTTTATTTTCATGATTTGTTCAGTATTATGAAAATTCAACTTGTTACTACACAATTTCTTGTACACAATATTAAATTTGTATTTAATAAAACATAAACCAAAGGGTATCTATTAAATACATAATTGTGGGATTTTTCTTTACTTAAATTATTTGTAACTATATTGAAAACCAGTATCTTTGTGTGGGAATATGTAAATTTGTAATTGATGTACTAGAAACATAAAGTTCATAAAGACTGACCCTTTGTATTAAAACACCAGGTCTAATAACAAAATACCCTCCCTCCCTCAAATAAAATCATTAAAAATATTCGCATTATTAAGGTTTTTATTTTGGAATTGAGGTATCCTTTTACTGATACTTTTTATTTTGCTTTAATATGCTGATAAATATAATTAAAAATTCAATAAAAGTTTATTTGTCAGTATTACATCATTTTCTTTCATCAGTTTTGTTGAATTCTTGACAATCATTAAAAATAATCTAGTTTATGGAAGAAAGAAGGGATATTCAAATTATCCACTGCAGTTTCAAATATACTGAATAAAAAACTGATAATTTTGAGTACTCTATGAAACCTTTTTATTAAGGAGCTACTATTAATAACAGTGGGAAAGTAAGGTATAGGCAAAAGTAAGGTATAACATTTGACCTGATGTGGGACTTATAGCTAGACTGATAGGAGTGTCTCAAGAACCAAGAATACATTAACTCACCAAGAAAATTCACCAAGGACTTAAAGCCCTTAAGGAATGTTCAAGCAGTAATTATACATAAACTAGTGCACATTCTCAATGAGCTTCCCAGCAGTGGCAATCAAATCAAAATAACTGTCAGTTCTGGGAGTGGAAGAGGATGTGTTTTTGACGTTACAAAATTGCCATAGACTCTAAGGAAGACAACCTAGGGTTGAAGCTCTGCTTTTGCCACTGCTTACAATCCCACTTTAGGTCCACCATCCATAGAATGCCCCCCGGCAAGGAGGAGAATCACAGGCGAACCCTTCCTACTTCGGCCAAGTGGGAATCCACAGTGGATTTGGTAAAACTGGGAACAAAGGAATACTATGTGGGAATGAAGATGAATGAACCGGAACTGTAAGCAACACAGAGCCATCCAGGCACTCCCAGGAACCAGTGAAAGTCAGACACTAGACACCTACTGTGAGGTACTTTGCATAAATGCAGATTACATTAAGCTGGGGTCCCTAAGAACCCCTATGTACATAGTGCTTTAAATGGAGAAAGCAATGGAGAGTTTACTGCTAAAAATACTAAGAAAGGGAAAATGAAACTCTGGGTCAATATGTTAGCCCAAGTGTTTGATTGAGAAACTGTTGGTGTTTAGGGCACCTCCGTGTTTTGTTTCATAGCAGAATGTTTCTTCTTTCTCTTTCCTTTTTTAGAAAAGAGCTATTGCTGATGTGTGTGACTTCTTTCTCTGAGCATTAACCTTTGTAATGCTGACTGAGGGGTAGCTCTGGCAGTCAAAGTACAAGCACAAGTTTCATAAAAACAACGATTAACTCATCAGTTAACAAAATATCAAAAACCACACCACCTGGAAGACATCTTGTGGAATGCCTGAGCCAGCCTACTCCGGCTCTCTGCCACCTAGTGCCTGAGCTATCCCGACATTCAACAAAAAGATCATACAAGATACTTACCACCCAGCTAAACTGGTATGATATCTGTTGCGACCCCTACTGGATCTATAGCACCGTACCCACAGAGTTGTGTATAACTATGGTTCTCAGCACTGGAATATAAAGCTATTTGAAAATCCAACACTGTTTGCTGGTGGAGCTGTTTCTTTTCAGGGACTTAGAGTAAGCCATGAAGATACTGTGTTTCCACTCATTTAATTTATAAAGATAAATGCATTTACCAAGATACCTCTTACTTTATGGTTGCAAAAGTATGTATTCCAGAAGCTTGGAAAGCAAAGGAGTGTGACCTATGATTAAAAATAGGAACGCTGGGATACTTAAAGATATTCTGCCTGCCAAAATGGAAAAAAAAGAATTTTTAAAATTGACAAGAAAATTATGGGCATTTATATGGGAATTTCATGAGCATTTCAGTTATGTATCCAAAAGTATTAAACTAAGAAGGTGAGTGTGGTTATTTCAGACTAGAACTTACACTGTAGCTCAGGCTTCCCTGGAACTCAAGGCAACCCTCTTGCTTCTGGCCCTTAGGTGCTGTGTATTTTAAATGACATTTACTGCTTTAACAGTGAAATTGCAAAGAAAATAAATAGGGCTGTAAAAAAAAAAAAAAGAACCAAAATATAAACCTTCCACATTATCAATAGTAGGAGATTTTTACAGATAAGTGAAAAACGTCCTTTCTGTTTTTCTGTTTCTACTAGTGTAACATTTTTAGACAAGATTGTTCATTTTACAACCAAAAGTGGAACAAACTTTCTGAAGAAAGGGAATAACTAAACTTACAATACAAAGAAATTATTTGCTAAATGAATGTCAGGTTTCAATCTAAATTTAGTTCTCTGTAAATAATGACAGCACTTTGTCTTTAGTGTTTGAAAGTTTCAAAAGTCAGTTCTACTATGAAAAAAATATATTATCTTAACCTTGTGGGCCAAGTAAAAGATTCAGTAGTGGAGCTGGCCCAGGGAACATCACTAACTACCTCCCTTCTTGGTATGGTGAGAGTGATTCTTTCCTAGTCTTGCCTGGTTGTTGAATGTTTGCCCCAACCTCCATGGGCTCCGTATGAAAAAACTTGTCTATTGTGTGGTTCCTGTGGTTCCTAAAATGCAAAAATAGTTTGCATGATAGAAGACCCCATTTATTTTCTTTTTACCTCTGTTCTGTATAAAAGGCATATTAAATCTTTAGGTTCTTTTCATGAAAAATTATAGCAATCATAAGACTGAACATGGCTACATTCTTCTTTCCGCATGGAAGACCCTGACCAGTATTTCTAGCCTGATATTCTCTTCATTTCCAGCTTGAGAAATCTATTATTACTAAAACCAAGTGTATTACTAACGCAGCCATCTTTTAGTCTTACGTGTAAGTGACTATTAGGATGTACTTTATGAAGTTTGAAGTGACCCTCTTTTCCTTTTCCTATAAAATATCTGTAAGATATCAGTGACAGTCAGATACCATTTCTTGGGGAAAGTGGCTGTATTTTCTCCAAGGTCATAATCGTATTAAAGCATCCAAGGGCAATGTTTTCAAACTGAATTCTATCTTTTCCCTGAGACATATAAAAGAGGATTGATAAGCCTGTAATTCAGAACCCACTTACAGACTTAGTGGAAAATTATATATTTATAGTACTCCTGGTGAAAGAACATAGGTCAAAGGCATAAAGAAAATAGGAATAAGAACAGAACAAAACAGAGGGGAAAATATTTGAATTTTTTTGACTGTAGGATAATTTCCTTAGAATACAGAGTTCTAAAAAATAGTGTGTGCATGGCTTAATAGACTACTGGACATTAGAACTGAGCATCAGGGACATCTCTCCAAGAGCCGAGCACAGTGAGGTGTTTCATTGGAACAATGCT
Organism: Dipus sagitta; assembly: GCA_036346955.1. Lineage (NCBI taxonomy): Eukaryota > Metazoa > Chordata > Mammalia > Rodentia > Dipodidae > Dipus > Dipus sagitta. Next base: position 35,525,886 of record CM070772.1, on the reverse strand, counting down.
TCTTGGAACCAGACAGTAAAATAACTGGCGAGCTGTACAAGCTATCAAAATAGTACCTAAGAAAGGGCCATGTCATGGGTCTGAATAAAATTTTCCAGCATTGACGTTTCCTAAGCTGAAGGATTTGAGCATACAGATATTACAATTTATCTCTGAGAAGGGTCATTTACATATTAACATAGCCCACACTCTCATCATTGAAAATACAAAGATTTGGATTGAATTCTTTGGGAGAAGAAACATTCCCCCCCCCCCAAAAAAAAAAACAAACTTTGATCATCTTTCTAAATTTAGCACAGGATACCTTGAGTATGAGGAAAAGTCATCCTTGGTGTGTATGACCTCTGTCCTGTCATTTCAATCCTCATCCATCTTGTCCACTTCGGTTCTCATGCTAGTGCCCGTCCTCCATGTTGTGGAGTGGCCAGCCCTCCACTTCCTCACTTAAGCCAATCCCTTCATTCTTGCCCCATGACAGCTTGCGCTCCTATCCTTTTAGTAATCTTTCTCGACTAACTGTCCACCGTTACCCCTGAGCTTCTCATTTTGCAAATCATCTCATGCTTTTCTTTGTGTCTATAAAGTTCTCCAGGCATCTCTTTCCTAAAAGGAACTCTCATGGCAGCTTGTGGATCTTCCTCATCTTCTTAAAAAAATACTGTCAAAAATATTATTTTTTTCTTTTATTATTATTATCATTAACAGCATGTTTTATATGGATAATCATGTGTCCATACCCTCTTTTCTGTCATCCCTGCCCCCCATTCTATTGGAGACCCTCCTCTTTATTTATTTTCAAGCAGAGAGAGAGACAGACCTGGGCATAGAAAAAGAGAAAGAATGGCTACCTCAGGACATCCAACTGCTGCAAATGAACCCCAGATGCATGTGGCGCTTTGTGCATGTGGCTTTACGTGGGCACTGAAGAGTGGAACCCAGGCTGTTAGGTTTTGCAGATAAGTGCTGTAACTGATGGTCCACCACTCCAGCCCTTTCCTCGTCTTCCTTCATAGTTTCAAAAAAGTGGTATCTTCTTACTGTCTACCCTTTACTTGTTTTTTTGGTTTATTTATTTATTTACTTGAGGGAGAGAAAGAAAGAGGCAGATAGACAGAGAAAATGGGATTGCCAGGGCCTCTAGCCACTGCAAACAAACTCCAGATGCATACGCCACCATGTGCGTCTGGTTTACGTAGGTTCTGGGGAATCAAACCTGGGTCCTTAGACTTCACAGGCAAGTGCCTTAACAACTCAGCCATCTCTCCTGCCCTCCCCTTTACTTTTTATTTAAAATTGTGATTACCAGCTTCCTATTCTTATAAAATAAAAAAAAAAAATAATTGTTTTCCCAACTACCCAACTGAAAGGACTTTTTTAATTCTGTTCTTACATTAAAGATTAAAGCATTTAACTATTCTTTTAAAACATTCTTCTCTTTGTTTGCTTGCATCTTGTATTTTTCTTTCAAATTTCAGCAAAGGCACATCTATTTTAGCTCTGTAAATCCATGCCTTAAGAAGACAGGATTAGATAAACAAACTTCCAAAGTCAATTGAAACCTGCTCGACTTTGTATGAAAGACTGAGTGACATTTTTTAAGATATGGAAATGAAGTCTTTGGTGGGGGTGGGGGGATCATCAGGTATATCAGATCTTTCTGGAAGATAATTATACTTATTTCCTCCTAAGTAAAATCCTCTGAGAGATGTCCATTTCAAAAGGTAATTGAGCATCTCAATATGGACTTTGATGCTTTAAGCTATATTTTTAAACATTATTTAAGTATTACTTTTAAACATCATTTATTTTAATCTTCTACTTTCCCATTGGAGCTTGACATGAACCTAATTTCCTAGTAGTAAATCTGGAAAAGTATAAGAATTTTATTTTATTTTTCTGAATGTTAATAGGACCACTGAGTAATATTTCTGTTCACACAACCTAAGACCTCCACATTTCTCATCTGAAATTATCACATTACATGTGATTACCTTCTTTAACTGTTCCCTGTGCAGGGAATCTAGGAGACTTCAAGCATAGCTGTTCCATCTATGAGAGAGACTCCTAATCAAGGCTAAAAGCAGCATCAGTACTGGACTACAAAGCCAGTCAGTTTGTGACCTGCGCTAGAAGTTAGCCAATATCTCCACACAAAATCCTAGAGCTAGTCAGAAGGCCACAACAGACGAAGCTCTATACGCATGGCCATCATAATAACATCATCACTACCTTCAGGGTGTTCCACTGCTGGTTTTCAGTTGCTATTCCAGCTGGCTCACTTGAGAATCAGGCACACTGTACCCCAATCACTAAAACCAAAGTCACCCCCGACCATGAAAAGTTTCAATGTAACCTTTAAAGTCTTGTGAACATTGTCACTTGTTGATGGCCCCACACAGACAAAACAACAACAACAACAACAACAACAAAAAAAAAACAACAACAAAAACCAATTAAACAAATCTTAGAGGTCATAGACAAACCATAATTTTTAATCAGGGAATTATAGTTTCATGTTATGGTGCTCTGCACTAAATAGTCACACTAAATAGTAAATTAATACATGGTTATGTATTAATGAATTATTAAATTTAATACAAAATTTACTATATATAGAAATTTATGTTAATTATATGCTAACTATATGTGTATTTAATGTGTATTCATATTTACATAGATAATACAGTTTCAATAATTTGAAATTATGATGGTGGAAAACACCCAGATATTTGCTTCATTTTTCCAGAAGAACTTGCTCTCCTAGAAATTTATGCTTCAGTAACCCTTGTGATAATAGATAAAAATCTGAGGGCTAGAATGTGATTCAGAGATACCCAGAGTCTACAATTCATTCTCAAACAGGAGTCAATATAAATCGTGTGAATTTCATTGTGTGCTGCCAGAAAACTTATTTAATTATTAATGAGAAACACTAGGAAATGTTGCTTGTTTAGGAATCACGGCCCTTATTTGGAACACAGACCTTGTAAACCCATTAAAAATTACCCCTTGTAAGGACAACACTGTCATTTTAGTGCATCACTGGGGCTCTCTGCTCTGGAATAACTCCACAGCTCCTCACTCGATTGGAAAGAGGAAGACAATATTTTGTGGTTTCCTTGCATTTCAAAGGTTTTCATTACGGACATATTTTTAGTTTAGCTTTTTTTTTTTTTTTGTATGGAGTCAGTTTGGTATAATTTCCATGTCATAAATGAGACTCAGCTGTTCAAATAGTAACTGAGATATATACTGTACAGATTTTGCTGCAGATATGTCTTCTAAATATGTTGGCTGATCTTAATGTGCCAAAATGATTGAGTTAAAATACTGATGTAAGTACAGTGATATTTTATGCCTTTTTGAGCCTACATTTTCCAGGTATATTCCAGAACACCAAGATTCTTTCAATCCCTACCAAAGCTGGCCCATCATTCTATTGCAAAGGTGAGCCTTCTTTTACCAGACATCATTTGATAGGCCAGTAATTTGGCCTTCATGAGAAGGAGGTCTTTGCATTGACTTAAGCATGGGCTTGGATCAAATCTCAACTAAGGTGAGTTCAATGACTCGTTATGAGTGTATCTGAAACCAGGACTTCACAGCTAGCTACAGTGCGCTATGGGTCATTAGAGGTAGTAAATTCTTTTCTTTCTTTCTTTTTTTTTAGACAAGCCCAACAGACAGGCCTTTTTTTTTTTTTTTTAACGCAAGAGAACAAGAAAGAGAGAGAGTTTTCACGAAGGGCCTACAGCCATTCTAATCAAACTTCAGACACACACAACACCTTGTGTGCATGTGTGACCTTGTGCGCTTGCATCACCTTGTGCATCTGGCTTATGTGATCTGGAGAGTTGAACATGGGTGCTTAGGCTTCACAGGCAAGCGTCTTAACCACTAAGCAATGTCTCCAGTCCACAGGTAATAAATTCTTAATTTTCAGCTCTCTGTTGTGGTGAAGCTATAGACACCTCGAGGGAATTAAAGTCCTCAAGTAACCCATCCCCTTTGTGTGAGAATTCTGACCTGTTTACTGCAATGTGCCATGTGAAGATAATTTTATATATAGCCAGATGTGTAAAGATTGAAAGGCACTGGCTTGTCAAGAGATAATCATTACAGCAATGCAAGATTTCCAGAATCAAGCTCTGCCGTACTAGTTTTTCTAGGGAGGCACACAGAAATGTGTATTTTCCCTAGATAGGACACTGGCTGATCAGAGAACTAATCCCAACAAAGTCTAGCTGAGTGAACAAATGAGTTTATGAGTTTATTGGGGTTCCTTACACAGGTATGGGAGCAATAAAAGTGACCCCTACACATAATATCTTCCTCCTCCACAAAAGTAGGTATAGTGGAAACCTCCTGGTCCATTCAGTGAACTGGCTATAAAGGCTTCCAGACATTCGCTAGAATAGTATTGGGTCTTTTTGGTCAGTTTTCCCCTATTAAGAGCTCCATGCTTGCTTCTGAATGACCCAGGTAAATTCTATTTTCTATTTTTCCTTTTTTTCCCACTCCTTTCTGTCTTTATAATTTTACAAGCCTAATGTACATGTTGGTCTAAGTCATGCTAATCTGCTTTAACCTCTCTACTTCACTGGATCACGTCCCACCAAGGGACTCAGCAAAGGCACGAGAGCCTCAGAGAAGCCCCAAGGACCCAGTCAAATTAATTTCTTTTTTTAATTTACTTTTTTATTGACAACTTGCATAATTATAGATAATAACCCATGGTCATTCCCTCCCTCCCTCTACTTTCCCCTTTGCAACTCCACTCTCCATCATACCGCTTCCCTCTTTCAGTCAGTCTCTCTTTTATTTTGATGTCATCATCTTTTCCTCCTATTATGATAGTCTTGTGTAGGTTGTGTCAGGTACTGCGAGGTCATGGATATCCAGACCATTTTGTGTCTGGAGGAGTGCATTGTAAGGAGTCCTATACTTCCTTGGGCTCTTACATTCTTTTTGACCCCTCTTCTGCAATGGACTCTGAGCCTTGGAAGGTGTGATAGAGATATTTCAGTGCTGAGCACTCCTCGGTCACTTCTTCTCAGCACCAAGGTGCCTTCTGAGTCATCCCAAGCTCACTGCCATCTGAAAAGAGAAGGTTCTCTAACCAAAAATGAGAGTAGCATTAATGTATGCATGTGAACATTAAGAGAAGTGCTTACCAGACAGTTCAGTGAGCATACTATATACATTTAGCCAGCAGCAGACATTATACCTCTAGGGCTCATGAGTATCCCTGTTGTAGCTTTTCAGTATCAGGGGTGTATTCCCTCCCATGGAGCGGGCCTCCAGTCCAATTAGAGAGTGGTTGGTTTCCCCCATAACAGACATGCCACTATTGCACCTGTTAACTCATTCAGCCTAGCTGGCCAAATTTAGGGCTTGCAGTGTCCACTGTTGAGCATCTCCACTGGTGATTTCTCTCTCTCCCCTTGATCTGCATGCAAAATAGCTTTTTTACCAGCTTTCTGTCAGCTGGTCTACAGGGAAGAGGTTTTCAGCTCAGCTCCAGCAGCACTTTTCAGTGATCACACAGCTCAAGTATGTGGAGTCTTCAGTGAAAGGGTCTTACCATCTATTCCTAGTGGGAAACCAAGAGCCTTGGCAATGACCTATAATGTTTTGGTGGCATCAGGGACCTCCCTAGGCAACAACTCACTGGAAGGTATCCCATCCCTGGCACTGAAAATTTTCTAGTAATAATCTATGGCTTCTGGGTGTACCATTGTCTAAAAAAGGTAGGTTTCGTCTTAGATTTTGATTATCCCTCTCCCCACCTTTCCTTTATTCAAATCTCTTCCCCTGCCCTCACTTAGGCCTTTCTACCCCCATTAATCTGTTCTTCTACTTACATATATACAATACTATCCTATTAAGTTCCCCCTTCCTTTCTATTCCCTTTATATCCCCTTACTAGCTTACTGACCTCTGTTACTGAGTTTTATTCCAACTCACAGAGAAGTCTAATCATTTGTAGCTAGGAACCACAGATGATAAAGAACTTATAAAGTTTGGCTTTCTGGGCCTGGGTTACCTTGCTAAGTATAATCCATCCATTTTCCCACAAATTTCAAAATTTAATTTTTCTTTACCACTGAGCAGAATTCCATCATATACATGTGCCACATAGTCATTATCCTCTCATCAGTTGAGATACATCTGGGCTGGTTCAGTCATACCTGGTCTGATGACCTGGGTGTTGAACCCTGTCCTTCTCATGTTCAGCACCTTCAATAACGCCTGTCCTTCTGCTGTCGGATTTTAGTCCCTTGATATTTATGGGGACCTCAGCTGACCATAACCAAGTTCCCCTAATGACTTACATGCGCCAACCCATCTAATGCTAATTCCCTTCCATTGCCATAGATTTTACACAGGCTTTGCTTCAAGGAGGAGAGAGTAGTTACATTACTCAGTTTCTGTTGCCATGACACTCAGACAGATCCCACGTCCCACAGCCTTACATGCCTGGCTAAGAAAAGCTCTTTCATTTCTTCTTTAAAGATGTTATTTTTCCCAATTCGAACAGTTTAGAGAGCAGAATATTCCCTAATTATCTGTTTCCTGTACTAGGCTACTATTCAGCCACCTGTTCACTGAACCGTTGATTTTCTCATCCTCTGTTACAGGCTGATCCTGAAGTGTATCCAGTATTACTTTGACTTCATTCTCATTCCACACTGCCCAGTCTTCCCGCTGGTTTTGTTCTGAGATCCCAGGAGAGACTCGTTAGCACTGATGTAACTTGTTTTTCTTATACCCTGAACCTCTGTTTCATCCTCCCTTTTATCCACTTTTCTCTCTGAATCAGATGCCAGGTGCATGTCTTATAACTTACGGCAGGAGCCACGTTTCATGGAGTTCAAGATACTCTCTAGTCTGTCAGATGTTTGGAGGGCATCCCCATACTCACATGGTAGACTCCATTCATCAAGGACACCCCATGTAAAATAGAACAGATCAACAAGGATGCTGTGCCATCAGATGGCCCAACCTCAGATGCATGTGTATCACCCACAGCAGCCACTTCCAGGAGCACACGGTTCTGTAGCACTGTAGGGCCACATGAAAATTGTCCCCATGAGTGTTTCACTCTCAAATGGTTCAGCCACGGCTTTATGTCTACATGACCCATGGCAGAGGTCATGGGACTGCTCCTGCTATTCTCATCTTATGTTATACTTAGTGGCTGTTTGGACACAAAATGGGTTATGTGACTTTTCCTGGGGAGACTATTGCAGTTCACCCAAGTCAGAGAGGACAATGACAGACCAAAAAAACAATTCCAACCGGCACTAGATTGGTGAACTGATGACTTTATTGGATCTCCTTTCAAGAGCATGGGTGACTCGGGCAGCTGCATCATGGGAAAACCCACCCTAGCACTGGTGATGACTTATGAAAGTGGTATAACTAGAGTATCCTGTGAAACTTGCAGGTAGCCATAGTACAGCAGATCACTGCCCCCATCGCCACTACTGAGAAATCATACGGCTTAGATAACCTGTGGGAAAGGCATCCTGTGTCTTGAAAGTTTTGTGATCTGTGGAAGTCTTGTAACTTTCTTCTGAATTTAGCACCTGCCCTCTTTCTCCACATAGAAGTGTTTCATTCTAGAGAAAACAGCTCACATAGGTGTCATGACCCAATAATGTCAGCATTGACCCAATTTCATCCATTCCTCTCTTTCATAATTCTCAGCATGCTGACACCTGTCTGGAAGCTTGTCTCCTCATGGCTGGAAGATGGCTGGCAAAGCCCTAGGCTTCACATTCCCCAATGAGAGCATCTAAATCAGGAGGCAGAAAGGGGAGAAAAAGCCTTCAGTTATGCAAGGGAAGGACCTCCTTCCCTCCTTAGGTAAAGTGAGCCACCTCAGTCCCCTTTACATTGTCCTGAGTAGGACGGGGCTACTATCATGTGGACAAGAGAACAGAGGAGACGTACAGTTCTCCCTGATATTCACAGTGGTTAGTTCTGGGAGATCCTGATACCTGCAGATTCCAAAATCCATAAGTGCTCAGGTCCCTTGCACGAAATGATGTAGTGCTTGACTACGACCTATTAATATTATATACTATGTAATTTCTGGATTAGTTACAATTTCTAATATTAAATAAATGCTGTGTAAACAGTTGTATTCTGTTATTTAGGAACATCTAGAAAAAAGAGTAATACAAATAAGCAATAGGAACAAACTATATTATATGCATTTATGAGATTGACATAATGAAGCACCTTGACACAAATGATATATTCTAATAAAAAGAAAACTCTCTGCACATTTTTGCAAAGACTTTTTCTAAAATTGTTTTAATATTTATTCATTCATTTATTTGCAAGGTAAGAGACAGAGAGAAATCGAGTGAGAGAGAAAGACACAGAGAGAGAATGAGCATTCCAGGGCTCTTGCTGCTGCAAATGAAATCCAGATAAATGCACCACTTTTTGTATTTGGCTTTATGTGGGCACTGCGATCTTGAACCCAGATCTTCAGGCTTTGCAAACAAGTGCCTTTAACTGCTAAACCATCTCTCTAGCCCTTAAAAATATTTTTAATCCTATGATTAGTTAAAAAAGTGGATTCAGCAACTGTGTGCATAGAAGGATAACAGTATTATAATTTTATATCCATGTATGTTCCTATGATAAATATTTATATATCATATTATATTGAGATACTAACAATGACTAATAAACTAGAATGATTCTTATAATACAAATGCTATTTTACATTATCAAATATTTATTTATGGTATTGCTCCACTAGATATTTTGAATGACAGTTGCTCACATGTAATTATGACCACATAAAGCAAAGCCACAGATAAGGGGAATTACTGTACACCTAATGGCTTGAATATTCATGGGGTGGGTATGCTGTCACATGAATGCAAAAAAGAGAGTTGCAGTCAGCAAGACATTTGGGAGAATGGTCACTAGGAAAGCAACAAAGGATGGCTGCTTCTGAGTGAATAACCAATAGGAAGTAGGTGATGTCATTAATAATTTAAGTCAGAGCCAATTGCAAGTTAAGGGTAATAACTTTGTAATCACTCAAATCAAATTGGCTATTTCTCAAGCCTTCAGTACTGTTTCTAGTTTTTAACAGATTTAGGATTTTTGTTCATGCAGAAATACAATTTCATATATTCCTTTAGTCCTCACAGAAGGCTTTTGTAAAATACACAAAGATTTCTAAACTCATCAAAATGAAAACAATTCAATTTTTTAAGATGAGCAAAAGTTTTAAATAGACATTTCACCAAAGTAAAGTCAAAAGAGCACATTCAAGGATGCTTAGAATTGTCATTAAGAAAGTGAAGCTAACAAAGAGATATCACAAGCCATGTATTAGAATGATTAAGATCCAAGCAACTAACAATACCAACTGGTGAGAATGTGCAGCAAGATGAACTCTCATTCCGTTGATGGGAATGACTCATGATAAAACCACTTTGAGATATACTTCAACCATTTCTTGCAAAGCAAAATACAGTGCAGAGCAATCCACGCCCCATCGTTCTTGGTATATAAGCAAGTAATGTGAAAACAATTTCACCCAAAATTTGCACATGAATGCTAAGAACACCTTCATTATGTTTTGCATAAATATCCACCAAATCCTAGAAAATTTGAAAGTTCTTAAATTAACCAGCCTTAATTCCTTTTAGTGAAGTCACTTTTAGAGGTGTGGGCACTAAGTTAATCCTAGAATTTAAAGAAGGAACAATGTTGTTTCATTCAAGTGCCTGTACTTTCATCGTTAAAGTTGCAATTGTTTGGAAAGCCTACAAAATAAAGGCAAAATGAAGAAGCCTTTATGCCTATTATGTTGCTGATTATTATTTTTTAGTGTCACATTTGGGACTTCAGAGATTGTTCAGTGGTTAATGCACTTGCCTGAGAAGCCTAAGGATCCAGGTTTGACTCCCCAGTACCCATGTAAGCCAGATGCACAAAGGGGCGAGTATGTCCAGTGTTTGTTTGGAGTGGCTAGATGCCCTGGTGCACCCAATCACTGTCTCCCTCTCTCTCGCTCGCTCTCAAAATAAATAAATAAATAAATAAAAACACATTTGAAATAACATCACTTGCAAAAATAAAATTTTGTGCCACATTGAGAAACCATGACCCAGATACATGGGTGTAAGAGGCAAATGCATCATCAATATCCCATTCAAGTAGATTAGGTCTACCTTACTTCACAAACAATCTGATGGGGTAGATGGGATGAAGATCTTTCATGACTTACCTTTCTAAATCTGAAGGCCTATGTTCCCTGTGGACTGCAAGGCACAGCTGAGGTAGGTATAGAGGGAGGGGCAGCAGCCCCTGAGCTGGAGTGGGTCAGCCAGGTTCTAATCCCGTTGCTTTCATCACCTAACTAGCAGTTTCAGTAAATAGCATTCCCCTTGCCCATTTCTTAGGAGAAAAAAAAATGAAGTGTTGTATCAGGTGATATATTAAACTAATGGCAGTTCAAGAATGCTGTGTGCTTGCTCCTTTTCTTTGCATAGCAAGGGCTGGGGTCAGGTATTGTACATTCAGAGCTGCCTGAGCTGACCCCTGACCTCTGTGCTAAGCAGCCTGGCTCGCCAGGCCACATGGAGAGTCCGTGGCCTGCCTGGAAAGAAGGGAAGTAGTTCAGGAGCAATTGTTTCCATATGCATTTCCAGAGCTGAGACACAGCACGCTTTGGAACCAGCAGGAAAGGGAAGCAATTTTCCCTCCCTCTCACATCCTTCCGAAACTTCCTGGGGAGTTCATGACCTCAATCTCCGAACACCTTTAGCAGTATTGAAAGGAATTAGAAGCAACCTTCGTGGTAAGGATATTTAACTCTTAATTTCACTACATGAATTGTGAATACAGGTTGACCAAACTCCTTAAATTAGGATTTAAATTGTGTGTGTGTGTGTGTTTTTTTTCCTAATGACAATATAAAGCAAGCCATGTGACTATCAGACAACAGAGTAGGTGATCATTGCATTTTGCATGGTCACAAGTAATAGTCACCCTGGCAATAATCTTTGAAGCTTTGCCAATTGCATTATTTAGTTCAGTTAAATCAGCAAGTAAAAATAACAAATGCCTTTTTGCCTCAAATAAAGTACATAAATATTCAATATTATACATACAATAGACAAAGGAACACTCATTTGTTTTACTTATTTTTTTCTAGTCACATGCTCAAATCAACTCCCAAACAACACAGGAGAAAATTGAATTTCTCCAGATGATATTTTTAATAAAATCTCTCACCGATCTAATCACAAAAGTACACAAAGAAAAGAATAAGGCACCAATGACCACAGGTAGCCCACTGCCCACTAATGTTTCTTCCCACCTCTCAATTATACTGACTTTTGATCGCCATCTGGGAAATTTATTTTCAGTAATGCCTGAAGCTAACAATTATGTGTCTTAAATTGCATACACTAAGTCCATCGTTCTCACATGTCTCAGCTGTACCCAAGAGCTCTTTCTGGCCATTGCTCTCGCCAGCTTGGTCTCATGGGCTCAACTGAAGAGATAAGGCCGAATACCACCACTTCCCTTGTGGAGACTATTCAAATATCCCACATAGCCAAATGGTAACTTGAATGTCCCACTTCACAGCCCCAAAGTACAAATAACTTGTTAATATGTAAAAGTAGCTTACAGTGTTGGAGACAAAATAAAAAACAACTATTTTGTTCTATATGAACATAATTAGAAATTGTGGCTTGATTGTATTTCATTTTTGTGTATTTGTGTGTATGCATGTGAATGTATGTATATTTATATTTATATTTTTATGGGTGCCATATATGTGAGTGGTACCAGTAGACTTGCAACCAGCAAGCCACAGGGATCTGCCTGTCTTTGCCTCCCAAGTGCTGGGATTTCAAGCATGTGCCACTGCATTCAGATTTTATGTGGATTCCAAGTCTCAAAACACAGTTCCTCATCCTTATTCAGCAAGCAGTTTATGGGCTGAGCCATTTCCCAGTTGTTTTTAAAACTAGGTATAACACACACACACACACACACACACACACACACACACACAATGGATTTGTTTCTTCCACTGAAGATTGAAAATACAGTAACCAGTATCATATCCAATACAAGAAAGGACATTTTCACCATCTGTAAGTCGGAGACATAGAAGTTATCACACTAACATGGTGCAATCATCTTTAAGTAGCATAGATGAGTTACTTAATTCCCATAAAAATTACTCTTTAGAAATTATTTGGAAAGTACTCTTAAGTTTTGAATTAAACAACAGTGCCATTAGGAAAAGGCTATCACAAGTAGAATACTATAAAACCACGAGCCGCAGAGCTGTAAAGTTGGATGCATGGGGTACACTATTCAGTGCTTTGTACACAGCAAATCTCTTCTTCTGAAGGGTTTTGGATTGAATCCCAAGGCACATGACATCTCGGATAGTTTCTGCCAGTCTCTGGGTAATGATTCTCTGAGGAGGCCGCAGGGCTGCCACTAAGCTCCTCTCAACCCTTGGGGTTTAGACAGGAGGTGTAACCAGGTGTAGCATTCGACAGCCTGCAATAAAGGAAAACCCAAGTCTTTTAATATATTTTAAACTGGATGTTACTTTCCTACATTGAACATGTCATGTAACTCAAGAGCTCCACTGTTCTCTGCTGAAAGCTGACTTACAAAGCAGGGTTGCTAAGGAAAAGATAATAGGTCCTGACAACTACAGAATGGGATCGCCTTTAGTTACCAGATGTCTCAAGGTTTTTTTTTTTTTTTTTTTTTTTTCTCTCTCTCTCTCTCTCTCTCTTTTCTTTTTGAAGGTCTTGGTTCCTTACAAGATCAAAATCACATCTGACCTGGATTATACATATGAGAGTAGCAATGACCTTATTGCATTGGAGTAGTTCTCAAAAAGAATTGCTATTTACAACCATGTGGAGAGCTGGGCTTAATAAAAATGAAAATTAAAAAAAGTAATGGTACAAGATTCATTGTAGAGGACTATGGGTCAAATTTGTTGTTATTTATATGAGATATACTCCTAACCACTCCACCAGTTCCTCCAAGAATATATGCATTCTGGCCCATGAATATTATTTTGTGATCTACTCAACCTCTCTCTGCCTTTCTCTCTCTTTCACACACACATATACACACACATTTCTTTATCTATACACACACAAACACTTCCACACACAAGTCTAATAAATTTGTTAAAAATGATGTCAAACCAAAGACAGTTTCTACTTTTCTAAAGAAATCCAGAACCTTAGGTTTTCGTGAACTAAATGCAATGACTGACATGCTGTGCTATTAAAGACCTCATAAATTACTGCTATATTGAATTCATTTATAATTAGGTTTCATTTCTTGAAAAGGAAAAATTTTCAGTATATCCATTAATGTACCAGCTTACAAACACCTAAATGCAACCATTTATATGCAACTATCTCAATAGTTTTAAAAGTTACATTTGGGAAAAAGCAAACCTGTGTCTGGGTTTTATATTAAATGAAATGTCATGATTTAAAAAAAATAATTAGTGGCAATGTTGCCGAGGAACTATTCTCAAAAATGGAGAATTGCAGAAACGAACTGAAAGCTTCCTTTCTTTGCATTCACCAATTGAAGATTATTTTGTTCTATGTAGACAATTTTATTAATTTCTTTATTATTATTCTGTTATACTAATTATTTTATTAGCACGTTTTCATTGCCCAATCTCAAAATTAAGCAAAAGCCAGATATCCAAACAATATGAGAAATCAAGAAGGGTTAGATTAACGTATTCAAATGAGATGTCATCAATTTTCTGTAATTCTCTCAGGGGAAGGGGGAGGAGAAAAAGGAGAAATCTACTTACTTTTTGAATTGATATTACTCTTAGAAAAAAGTTTTCAGGATTTCTAGGCCAGGCTAGCAGAATGAATCCTCAGAACAAATTCATATATTACTAATAGGACAAGGGATGTACAATAGTGAATTCAGGATGGAGAGATTGCTCAATGGTTAAGGCACTTGTCTGCAAAGCCTAATGACCCAGGTTTGATTCCCCAGTAGCCACATAAAGCAAGATGTACAAAGTGGCACATGCATCTGGAGTTCGTTTGCAGCAGCTAGAGGCCCTGGTACACCCAGTCTCTCTCTCTTTCTCTCTCTCTTTCTCTCTGTCTCTTCCTCTCCACTTGAAAATAGATGAAAATATTCTTTTTTTTTTTTTAAATGAATGATGCAAGAACAAACCCCAGCTTCTACCAACCCAAGGGCTAATGATGTCATCGGATCGCATCTGAGGCCTATGGTGGAGATTTCCCCACTTTGCTAAAACCCGCCTACCTGATGGTCAGCCAGTGTATTTGAAAAGCACCTTGATTTATGGCTTTCTTTTGTTCTATAACTGTAAAAAAATCTTCATGAAATTGTGAACACGTTGGAACATGGAATTTGGGGTAACCTAAATCTGTGTTCCTGGGCCATGATCACTCATATTTGGCTCCAAAATAAACTATCTCTTATCCCCTTTAAAAAAGGGGAGGGGCTGGAGAGAGAGAGCTTAGTGGTTAAGTGCTTGCCTGTGAAGTCTAAAGATCCCAGTTAGAGGCCTGATTCCCCAGTACCCATGTAAGCCAGCTGCACAAGGTGACACATGCATCAGGAGTTATTTTGCAATGGCTGGAGGTTCTGGTGCACTTGTTCTCTCTCTCTCTCTCTGCCTCTTTCTCTGTCTGTCTGTTGCTCTCCAATAAACAAAAAAGTTTGAAAATAAATAAAAAAGGAATGCAGGGCTCGAGAGATGACCTAGCAGTTACGGCACTTGCCTGCAAAGTGAAAGCACCCAGGTTCAATTCCCAGTACACATGTAAGCCAGATGTACAAGGTGATGCATGTGTTTAGAGTTCATTTACAGCTGCTGAAGGCCCTGGCATGCCCATTCTCTTGCTCTCTATCTGCATCTCTCTCTCTCTCTCTCTCTCTCTCTCTCTCTCTCTAAGTAAATAAAAACAAATTAAAAATGACTGCAGGACATGAACAGTGGATTAGAGTTTGCTTTCTTTGCTGCAAGTTTCCCTTAGCCTTTAGTACAGTGATCCACATATGAAACTCCAAGAGGGGTAGAGAAACCATCCCACGGAGCAATCATGAATGGTCATTTCTCTCAGAATTATTTCCTTTTCCTTTTTTGAGACCAAACTCCAGGTGCTGAGTGAGGAGCAAATCAAAGAGGAAGCCCACAGTAAAAGCCCACAGCAGGACTACTCTGATGAGCCCTTCTCCTGCCCCCATTCTCCTGGCTGTTTGGCTTATTCTTTGAGGACAAGTTGAAGATGCCTCTCAGTCATGTCCATGCAGGGTAGGAAGAGAGGGGAAATTAAATGGCCACAGAAAGGCAATGAGCAGCTCACCTTGGAGCCTGGTTGAATCTTCTTCCCAGTTAATAGGAATTATTGCATAATCATTAACACTTAACTGTTAAAGGTTGCCTATATAGAGGCAATATTCTTTTTATATAGTGATATTTCAAAAAAAAGAATGTTAAAACAGCAACAGCCTGGGCTTCATGCCTAAGTAAACATGATCAAGTATAGCCTTTCACTTTTTTAGGTGTAAACCTATAATTTTCTGTGAACCTTACAGGAAATTTCTTTTTACACTAAAAGACATTCCTTAACTCCCTTGTGTAATCTTTGTGTCCCATGGTTTTACCATATCAGATTGTAGTTTTGTCTAAAGTACATCAGGAGCCATTCTATGATGAGATGATGATAGGCAGGTAGATGATAGGTAGATAGATAGATAGACAGACAGACAGACAGATAGAGACTTATAAATGCTTTGAACAATGTAACTTCAGAAGCCACCAAGATCATATACATAGCTCTACTATGGCCCTCAAATCCATCTCTCCCTTGAGAAGCTCACACTCATGCATGGGTGTGTAGTATTCCTTTCCTGAGTATTTCTTGCTCTTTAGTAACCCCCGTGCTTAAATCTCTGTTAAGGACTGGAGAGATGGCTTTGCAGTTAAACCATCTGCCTGCAAAACCTAAGGACCCAGGTTTCATTCCAGTACCCACTTAAGCCAGATGTACAAGGTGGCACATATGTCTGGCATTCATTTGCAGTGGCGGGAGGGCCTGGTGCACCCATTCTCTCCCCCACCTTTTCTCTCTCTCTCGTTAACATACAAATAAAATAATTAAAAAAAAATTAAATATTTTCTTGGTCTGTAAAGATGGCTCCGCCATTAAGGCACTTGCCTGCAAAGCCTAACAACCCTAAAATGATTCCCCAGTACCCATGGAAAGCCAGATGCCCAAAGTAGTGCATATATCAAGTTTGTTTGCAGTTGCAAGAGGCCCTGGTGTGCCCATTCTGTCTGTCTGCCTCTCCCTCTTTTTCTCTCTCTTTCTTTCTCTCTCTCTCTCTCTCTCCTCTGCTTGAAAATAAATAAATAAAATTAAGAAGAAAAAACTATACTTAATAAACTTCAGCCTTGCTTCATTCTGGCTCCTCTTTGCAAAATAGTCAGGAAACCAAGCTTCACCTGAATGATGCTCTCTGGAAAGAACTCAAGCTGTTAGATGTATGCAATTGTGTTTCTGGTCCTTCCCCCACTGCCACTAACCATGCCAGGGAGAGCCCAACCTCTTCCCCCTCTTCAGACCCTGTTGCACATATGTGTGGAAAAGGATTGAGAAGGGTAGAAGGGGGACCTGTATACCCTGAGGGAGAGCCCCCATCTGAGCTTCACCATGTCTCTGGCCATGTCCTTTGCATTAAGCAAAACTAAGCCATCCTACTCAATCTTAAAACACATTTCCATTCTGACATTTCCTTTATCACCTAGCCTACTTACAGAGATATTGGGACCTGTAACCCTTTCATATAGAAAGACTCCTTAGTAATATTTTATGCAGCAAATTCTAATATGAAAGACAGTGTGAAAGCTTTCTTTATCAATCTGATATGATTAAGCCAGAAATGCACCAGCAAGACATTTCAAACATAGAAAGACCAGACCTACTCCATGGCACAGCAGAAGCATGGTTGCTGATTTCTCTCTCATCTTCATAGAATCATAGTCAGATCAGCAACAAAGTTCTAAAGAATTCACAGAAATTTGTATGTTAATCATTGTACCCCATTTGCATAACTTGTTTTGTGATTCTTGACAAGGTCAAGCTGTCTCTGTTTTGCACATATTAAGTAATATTTTATTTATTTATTTATCTAAGAGAGAGAGAGAATGGGTGCACCGGGGCCTTCAGCCACAGCAAATGAACTCCAGATGCATTCACAATCTTGCGCAACTGGTTTATGTGGGTACTGGGGACTTGAACCTGGGTCCTTAGGCTTTTATAAGCAAGTACCTTAACCACTAAGCCATCTCTCCAGCCCTGTTTTATACATTTTTTTTTAATTTAACCCTGCTCCCAGGGAATGTGCCAACTTTGAAACAGAAGGTGAGGTGTAATAAACCAACCTAAGAGAGGCAGGCATGAAATTTACCATGAAGATGACAACCGAGTCTAGAATACATTTCCAATTTATGCCTACTGCCACTCCTGGTATTTAAAAGAACATAAATGAATACTCATTAAAATAAAATGCAGTTAATGTGAAAGCAACGGATCACTGGTTTTCATTCAAAGCATACTTATTCAGTTTAGTCAATACAACTAATTACATCAGTTCTTATTTAATTGCTAGATTCTAATTACAAGAGTTCTTACTTATGTATTTGGTTATTTTATGTAGTTCAGGCTGGCCTTGAGCTCTTATATAGACCCATTGTCCTCAAACTTTGGGTCTTTCTGTCTCAGCCAGCTGAGGGGTGGCATGACAAATGGGCACCGCCATGCCCAGGTTTACATGTGTTCCTAGTGCTCATTTATCCTTTTATATAATGTGTCATGCTTCACGAGAGCAGATGGGCTAGCTCTTGACTTTTTACATTTTTTGTTCTTTCCCTGTCATTCCCACCACTTACTGTTTTCAGTAACTTTCTATTTCATTTTCAAGTATGATGATAAGAACAAGTTACCATTGGGAATTATATGGTATAGTCTTAAGCATTTAAGTATTTGTTTATTTAAGATAAGGTATGGGCACCCTAGGGTCTCCTTCCACTGCAAACGAACTCCAGACATGTGTGC
Source organism: Dipus sagitta (assembly GCA_036346955.1). Lineage (NCBI taxonomy): Eukaryota > Metazoa > Chordata > Mammalia > Rodentia > Dipodidae > Dipus > Dipus sagitta. Next base: position 35,507,725 of record CM070772.1, on the reverse strand, counting down.
CACATTGTTTGTCTAGCTTTATGTGGGAGCTGGGGAATTGAACCAGGTACCATCAGGCTTTGGAAACAGGCACCTTAAACCACTGCACCATCTCTACAGGCTTTAACCATTTTAATGCACATCCATACATTTTTTTAAAATGTAGAATAATCAGAGCATTTCTTCATATGAAAAACCTAGTGAGAGATGCTGAAAATCTGGGAATTCTTTTGCATTCGTAAAATTTCCTGAACGAAGAAGCCACCATTGCCATTTAATGTAGACTATTTAGTGAAATAATGTGATGTACTAATATTAATGGATAAATGTGTAAACAAATATCCCAACAAATTCTTGGAAAGCAAATGGCAAATTCATATAATTAAGAAGGATTGAGTCAGAGTACTTGATATGTGACATAATGATTGCAGTTATGCTTTTTCCAACAAATAAAGGAGACATTCAATCCATGCAGACCCAGTGACATTCCATGATATGCTAACTGTGGAAAAATGACTAAATAAACTTTTCATCTGTGCATCTACTCTCCCAATTGCTGATTGGAAAAGGGCATTTTAGGGCTGGGAAGATAGCTCAGTGTTCAAAGGAGATTATTTGCAAAACCTGCCAGCCTAGGTTCCATTCCTCAGACACCAACATAAGCTAAGTTTAGGCAACTGGAAGTTATTTGCAGCAGCAAGAGACCCAGGAATGTGCACACATGTGCATGTGCACACACACACACGCACACACACACAGGTATGTGTATACATATAACTAAATAAACATTAAAAAAGAAAAGGTAATTTTAGTGGTGGGCTGACCCCACATTCTAAGATAATATACCAACTTCACATTCTACTTATCTTTATAAAATCAAATACTTTTTCTTATTTATTTAAGAGACAGAGAGAGGTAGATATATACAGAGAGAGAATGAATACACCAGGGACTCTAGCCACTGCAAACAAACTCCAGATGCATGTGCCACCTTGTACATCTGGCTTATGTGGGTCCTGAGTAATCAAACATGGGTCCTTAGGCCTTGCAGGCAAGTGGCTTAACCACTAAGCCATTTCTCCAGCCCTATAAAAACATTTTTGTATCACATATCCAAGATATTTAATTACACACTTATTATAAAATGTTTCCTCCAGAGAATTTTCTTTCTGTTATAAAGTTCATTTTTTATTTATATGGTTGATTATTCCTCTCAATCAAGCTTGAATTTTCACTACTTACTTCTAGTCATGTCTGGACTAATGAACTTTGCCTTGTTGCTTGGAAAAGCATTATCATAGAGGTCTTGCATAACTCTTACTGTGATTTGCATGGGAAATGCCACCATTTTATTTTGGGTCTTGGAGATACTATGCAAAGTGTAGTCCTCTGACCAGTAGCTAGCCAGTAGGATGCTGCATGCCTATAATTGCAGCACTCAGTAGGCTGAGACAGGAAGATCTCCCTAAGAGATGGTCAGATAGGACTGTATATTGAGTTTGAGGCCAATCCGGGACCATAGCAAGAAATTATTTAGAAGTTCACTAAAGTTCATGTTGATTAAAGTTCAAATGATGCTGTTTTTGAGATATTCATGCTGTTAAAAATCACATCTATCATGTAAATACATAGTTTTCTGGAATACTTTTCAAAATCTTCCTGACACGCTCTTCTGCATGCTCTGATAGGAGCAAGAAAAGAACATGCCAGCAAATTCATCCACTGTCTATAGTTCCCCAAAGCCACATCAAATTGAATGATTCTCAGATACCACTCGATTTTTTTTGAGCCTTCTTCAGATGGCCACTTATAATTCATTCAGCAAATAATCTCCAGGCTGTACTTTGTTTCCTTTATGATTAAGTGTTATTCTGTTTTGATATTTAACCTGCATTCACATCAACAACATTTGATTTATGGTTAAACTACACTTTTATTGTTGGGACTGGTTTTTCCCCGCTGTCTGAAGTCTGCCAGTATGAAATATATAAATATAAATACTCAGAAGAATAAAGTGTGGGATATGCATAGCATAAAGGAATTGGTGTTGGGGATATTATCTTGGAAAACACAGCCTTCTCTACTTCTTAAATGAACAATGTACATATTATTGTGATATATGTGTGAGTGTGTATGTTATGTGTGTATATCCTAATCATAACCTCTGCAAACTATTTTGAAGTTTACCACATATGGGACCATAACAAAACGCAAAGATCATTTAATGACACTAACATTTTACACTGAAAACCTTTGTGAGGAAGAAAAAATAAACCTGAAAACAAGGAGTAGAGAAACATTTTTGCTAATTGCTTTCCTTGACATTTAAACACTGACTAACATTATAACCAGGTAGTGGGCTAAATTAAGCTTCAAGAAATGTAAAGTTTTATCTGCAAAACTTATTCTGAAAACTCACATTGGGGAATCAACACAGACTATGCCTTAAAACACAAGTGAGTCAGCAGACATCACATCAAAACACCCACCAGCACCAATGTGAATCTCACCCCCCCAGGTAATAAAACAAGGTCTGGAGGCTTGTTGGCCTCCAGCAGCTGGGAGAACAGAAGGAATCCGAAGAAAAATGCTCCCCTTTCTCAAAACCCCGCTCTCTAGTCATTTCCAATGCTGCCCACCCACTCGGTTAATTTACTAAGAACTGACTTGCATGGAGGGCAGGAGTAAGAACTCCCCAGTGCAATGCAACTCAGACAGTGATGAAATTAGAGGAATAAGCAGACCTTCAACCAGAGGGAGTGACATTTCACAAGTCTGAAAAATCTGCAGCCAGGTAAAGGCACCACACTGCCTCTGATATTGGCCTTGATAACAACCAGCTGGAGCTCAGCTAAATTCACCCATCACAAAGTGACAGCCCTGCCTTTGGGCTACCTAGGCTGAACCTTTCACAGCTGGAGAGAGTGTAAACCAAGAATAAAGTATACCCACGATTCCTAAAAATCCTTTGCTTTTTATTCATTTTTATTTTCCAGACATGCCCTGTCTCCATAACAGATTATTGGAGTGGCCCGTCTAATCACTTCCACGCATCCACACAAATCCCAGAGATGTCAGTCTGTGTTTTAGTGCCCACATTTCTGCTAGAAGTCCTGCCTCGGTCACAGTATAAAAAATACTCCAAAAATAAAAAAAAACAAAAACAAATCTTGGTTCCTTTTCTGAAGAGGCCATCTGAAGAGCACTTCTGCACAGTGGGACTCCAGAAGGATTGTTTTGGCCTGCTCTGTTCATTAAGGTCAATTAGCTTTATGTTCAACATCACTCAGAACGCTTGTGTGCATGAGCATTTCCACTCCCCCCTGGGAAAAGGTAGGACCGAAGGTAATAACTTGTATCCACACAGCCTATACTTTCCTCTTTGACACAAAGGGATTAGACAAAATGACCCAATTCCACTTTCTAGTGCTTCTGTGAAATTAAAAGGAAATGTATTGTCATTTCCCTTTAAATTAAAAAAAAAATGATAATAACCCACAAAAGAAAACATGAGGTCAGAATCTGGTCTTATTTCCAGTTCTATCTGCTTTCAGGGTAGCTTGTATGTCATGGTTTCCCATGTAAACTCACCTGTCACACAGGTATTCCTCAGCCCAGGCAATGCAAGGGACAGGACTTCATTACAATTTTTTTTTAAAAATCTGTTGTTTTCACTCCTTGCAATTTCCTAACCATTCTTGAGCATTTCCCTCCCCGAATACCTCATGCCTCACCCCTGTTTCGGTCTCTTGGTGTTTGTTATGAATGTCTGAGAACTTCCAGGCTCTGTCCCCTTTGACCTTTGGCTTAATGCTGCTTACCTAAATCTGCTGAGATCAGACCTTGAAAGTTAGCACATGTGGGTAATTAGGAAAACCTGTGGTGTAGACAGGAAAAAGGAGCTTTAGGGGAATCTTAAAGGTCTGTCTGCACTCTACGTGGACAGAGTGACTGCTATTGTTTGAGTGAGCCAGACAGCTTTCACCTCCTCTTTTAAGAGGTAAGACTTTTGTGAGTTTGCAAGACAGTTACTGCTACTAAAAGAAGACATAATACTGCTTAGTCTAAAACCTTTTCTTCTTTCACTCTGTGAGCACCCCTCTACTTAGTTTTAGTTCCAGAGCTTCTGCTTTTGAATTCCAAGTTGGTAGGCGCTCAGCCTCAGTGACTTCATGCACTCAAGACATTAACTTCCACTCCAGTATAACAAAGAGTGCTGAGCATCTACTCTGTGCGAAGTCCACACAATGAATCACTGCTTAGACCTCATTGCAAGCAGCTTCTAGGTCCAACAGGGAGACAGAGGAGCCCACCAGGAAGTATGATCTACGATCCACACGAGTGAAAGTTGAGAGTGAGCTATTCACTTGCAGCCATGTAATTTTAAATCAATATTAGTTAAACGAAACTTTCCTTGACTACTTATTATACCCCGGAGAGATATACAACAGACACTACTTACTATATGTTGAAGGGTACAAAAGACAATAAAGGGTACAGTGGTGACGGTGGTGCTAATCGGGACATTTAGGAGCCATGATTCTCATCATTCTACCCACATCAAGTGGCACAGTCAAAAGAGCATCATGGCAAGTTTTTAAGCAGTGGTGTAAGGACATTATCAACATTCCATTAAATTAGAAGACAGGAAGTTGGAAGCTACTTGGCATTCATGTTTACAGTCCTGGATCGAGGCAGTAAGAAACAATACTCAAGAAGCAACCAGTGAAAGGGACAGTTGACATTGCTTTTTTGGATTACTTACACAGCCTGCAGTTTGGAAAATAAATGTCCAGCCATGCACCTATTATTATTATTATTATTATTCATAGGAGTCGAAGGGTTTTTGGATTTAACAAATGTGGATTCGATTTCTGATTCTGCCTGCCAAGGAACTACATTGTTAATTTACCTCTTTAAGTTTCAATATTCTCATCAGTGAAATATAACCAGTAATATGTATGGCATGAAATGATTTTCTGAATCAATAATTTACAGGTTCTTCTTGCCTTGCTTCTATCCCCCAAACCTATTGCAAATCAAAAACATCATCAGCTGAAAATGCATTTCATATACCTAATGTGCTACCAAACATCAAACCTCTCCAGACCCAGCATAAATGCACCCAGAATACTAAGCCCGTAGTTGGGCAAAGTCATCTAGGCAAAGCCCATTTTACAATAAAGCATTTAATAGTCCATTTAATTTACCAGATACTGAAAAATGGAATGATTGTATGAGTGTGTGTTTCTATCATTATAATTTTTTAAAACTATGCAGTTGAACTATTGTAAGCTGGGGACTACCTGTATATAAAAGGTGTAGCACTGTTTAGATATCTAACAGGTTCTCAGAAATGGTGCCACCACCACTCCTATGTCACTGCTCTTATCCTGTTGGGATGACTTTGTGATGTCATGCTCTAAAATAGAACATGTGACTTGTAAACTTATCTTTACGACTAAGTCTCATTTTTCTGTGCAGATTACCGGTCAGTAGATTTGTCATATGGTAATTTTGAAACCCATTATTGAAGCACCTTAAATGAATAGCTCAGCCTATGAACCTCAGAACCTCATTGCCAACAAACAATCAGGTGACACAGGACTCTAAATTGGCAGGGACAAAACTAAAATGAGGTGGGATTTGTGAGGAATACGTGCCACAAGTGCAACGTTCACATTTACAAGATTCTGGGGCCATAACAAATGTCTTGGGTATCTGGACTTGCAAGTTTTTGAAATACGGTGTAGTGATTTAGAATACTCTTTTAGAAGAGCATTATGAAGAAAATGAAGAGATTTTAAGGAGAGGGACAGAAAGTATCATGAATGCATGTAGTAAGTATTGAAAAGGAAGGACAAACTGGGGGGAAGAAAGGGAACCAGCTAGAGAGGGAAGGGGCACAGCCAGAACAATGGGGGGAGGGGAATACGTGATACCAAAGTACAATGACGTAAGAATGAAGATGCCGTACTGAAACCCACAACTTTGTACACTAACTGAAAAAGCTAATTTTTAAAGAGGACAAAAAGAAAAAAATAAAAGGACTGAAAAAAAAAAAAAACCTGAACCGAACTGAATCTACAGAAATAGAGTAAACATTTCACAATAGAATGTGTTCCAGAATCCTAACAAATTCTCAAGACAAAACTGACAAGCCGTGGCTCCTGTGGGTAGAAGACTTACCTGGTATGATGTTTCCCCACTCTATTCCTTTGCATCCATTTCTATACAAGTGAAATGTTGATATCTTATGGCCCCCTTTCCATTTGGTCTTGAGGGCAACCAGAAGCCAAGATAGCCACTCTCTAATTAAGCCCTGACTGGAAGGAAGGTGGGCTCAGGTGTGTGTGTGTGTGTGTGTGTGTGTGTGTGTGTGTGTGTGTAGACACAATGAGGAAGTAAAGGCAAGACACATAAAATGGAAGAAACATATCATTCATAGTCCGGAGAGGCTAGCATGCTACTGGGGTAGGATGGGAAGATGAAGAGAGTAACTGAGAGAATAATTAAAAAGAGCAAAGGAGGAGGTAGAGAGAGATACTTGTAGATGGGGGGGGATGGGCAGAGACATAGAAAAAAACACCTGTGCAATAATGTTTTTATTAAGTTCCATGGACATTATCCTGTGGGCTACCCCCCGGGGGTTGTGGATGGGCTTGCTAGAGAAAATGTGTGTGTGGATGTGTGTTGAGCGGGGGTGGGGGGAGCGAACCTTACTTACATTACTTTTGTGTGAACCAGCCATTAGGGTTCTATTATGGTCAGCAGCTGAGGTATTCCTCACACATATTTTGGATGTATTGCAAATAACCTACATGGGAAAGAAAAGTTTTAACAAGACTAAAGATTGCTGGGATTTGAATAACTATGTCAAGTCTAAAAATGGATGTTGAGGCAGTAACTATATTAAACAAATTTATCATACCTATCATATATCATTCAAATAACATCTGGGGCCAGAGAGCCTAAATTTATTTTTCTAACCATTAATGCCTCACTGCCCACAGTTTATGAAAGTGTGGTTTATAGCAGTGGATTAAAAGAAAATTTTAGTCACATTGCCAGCAGTAAATATTTTGAAAAAATGCACCATATAAATGTATAGCCATGTGTGGCATAACGACAGTTTGGTCAGCACTGGAGCACATATATGGCTGTGGTTCTATAAATCATATTGCCTTGTGATGTTTCAGCCATTCTTGATGGTCACACAATTATAAACATCACCTAATGAGACCATATCCTGTTTAACAGAGATATAGCTTGTGCTATTAATCTCTTTATTAAATGTTACCAAAATTTAACATTTCTCAAGGCTGGAGAGGTGGCTCAGCAGTTAAGGGCACTTGCTTGCAAAGCCTGGTGGCCCAGGTTTGATTTCCTAGTGCGCACAAAAACCCAAATGCACAAAATGACACATGTGTCTGGAGTTCAGCTACAGTGGCAAGAGACCTCAGCATGTTCATTCTCATTCATTCTCTCTCTTTGCTTGCGAATAACTAAAAATATCTTTTAAATTTAACATTCCTTATTTTTGAATAGCAATGTAAATAGAATTTATATTTTCCCTCCAGTTTGGTATTTTGCACAATGTTTTTTGAGATGCCTGAACTAACTACTTAAATGACCCTGAGGCAGTCATCTGAACTCTCCCCACTTAGAATTTCTCATCTGTAGATTGGGAGTAATGGCATATTTTATAGCATTGTTGGGATAATTTGATTATCCAATCAAAAGTAATGAAGATAGCACTTTAATCCCTGAAAGTCATGTTATTGTTTAAATTATATTAATCAAACAGACCTTTATTGACTAGCTACTATGTGCCAGGCACTTGGGGGAGAGGATAATTAATAGTAATAAGATGATAATGAAGAAGACTGGTGAAGAGGGCACAGCGTTAAGACCAAAGAAATGAGACATTATAATCGAGTGGGCCAGCCAACACATAACGATTAAAAGAAGGACTATACCGCGGCTTAGTAAAGATATTTAACAGCGTGCTTAACAGTTAGCATAGAATAAAGATTTTTGTATCTGTGTATGTATTTGTGCATTAATACAAGAGAAAACAATGCTATCCTTGTACGTACCTCACAGGGATCCAGTTTCAGTCATTGTGTAGTCGCTAACCAAAGTGACAGGTTGCAGACCCCTGCTTAATACTTCCTGGCCATCTAAGATGAAAAGTAAATGTAGCCATTGAGATTTTTCATAGTAATTTTTAAAATTAAGAAGTCACACCAAAAGTGTGCATTTGCAAACCACAGATTAGAGGAAATCACAACTCTGTTTTGAACAGATTTTTTTTTTTTGTTTGCATCAAAATGCTTTGGAGAGTTAATGACTGTCATTAAACTTATTTTCTTACTTAGTAATCAGCATCTCAAAGCTCTGGGGCCCAGCTATATGCCAGTGAAGAGAATTTAAGGTCATCTATAAATGACCCAGTAGCTTCTTCTGATAAATTGAAAATAAAGTTAAATATTTTGTATTCACAAATCATGGACAAGGCTACTCTAACTGTATCAATAGTTCTTTTCAAATAGATATCAAATGGCCCTCTATAAACATAGGTTCATTTTTTAATCATCTCTCTTTCTCTATTATGCCAGTATTATTATTATTATTATTATTGTTGTTGTTGTTGTTGTTTTAATTATTGTTATTTTAAAACCAGCAGAAAGTTCACTTAATCAGGTTTCATGTTATGGGGAATCTAGAGACGAGTCTCAGATTTACTCCTTGATGCAGAGAATTATGTTTTATGTCATTCAGGAGGTGCCACCTCTAAGGTGACACATTGTCGCCAAATAGAGAAGTAACGTTTTTCACTCGCTGTTGGAGGCAGCTCTGTTTTCATGAACCGTTCTGCTGGTACATCTGAATGCAAGCTCTCTGGAATCAGGTGAGAAATAATAACTTCCTTCCATGCCATTCAGGCAATGGAGAATGATCTTCCATTTGTGGAAATATCATCTTCGAAATAACTGGCAGCGGCAATTTGTCAAGAAAAGAAATCCATCACTACACTTGATAAGACTGGAGGAGAATGGAGCAGGGACATACAAATTCACAGTTACCATTTGACCCTAGGTGTCCCCAGAACCATCAATCACCCCACATCTCTTTTAAGCCTTAATTCTCTCTGCCTCCTCTCATTCTGCAGAGGCACTTTCTATATTCAATATGGGGGTGGATGACATAGCTTTCAAGACACTTTCCCATGTATTTCCTGTAATCTATTGATCTGGAGGGGCGAGGGACTGATGATGTAGTAACCATAAAAACTATCTCCATTCCCTGGTAGAGGAAACTGAAAACGATTGTGTGACTTGCCTAAGGTCATGCATCTAGAGTGAGGCAGAGCACGGATAGTATGTTTTCTGAATCACACTGGCCTATGGGACATGCTAATGCTCATTATGGCAGCATGGGGAAATATAAAAGGAGTCAGAAAAACACAGTGTTGCAGTGAGGTTTGCATTGCTGGCAGAAATCACCTGACCAAGAGCAGCTTTTGGGAAAAAGGGGTTTTACTTTGGCTTATGGACTGGAGGGGAAGTTCCATGATGGCAGGGGAAAACAATGGTATGAGCAGAGGGTGGACATCACCCCCTGACGAACATAAGGTGGACAATAGCAACAGGAGAGTGTGTCAAATACTGCCATGGGGAAACTGACTATAATACCCATAAGCCCGCCCCCAACAATATACCACCTCCAGGAGGTTTTAATTCCTAAATGTCCATCAGTTGGGAATCTAGCATTCAGAACACCTAAGTGTATGGGGGACACGCGAATCAAACCATGACACACAGTAAGCCATGATCCAGAGCCCACAAATACTAAATATTTTTCATCTTTCCTGTTATGTAAGTTATTTCTTTAATAGGTTTTTGAGCAATTAATCAGTTCTGTTAAGAGACCATACCAGTTCACTATTCCCACAGCAGTGCCAATAGTGTGCTATGGGACAGAGTTCCCAGGGAGTGAGCAGAAATGAGGAAGCCTTCTTTTGGCTAAGGCTCAGAATTAGAATGTTACTGGGTTCATCATATTCTATTGAACAGCAATGACAAGCTTAGGTTCATGGATTCTACCTCTTTTGGGGGAATTTATAAAGTCGCAAGGAGGAGGAATACACAGAAATAACCCCTTGTTGTCCCTCATGTGCTAATAGCTTTGGAAATTCACAGATGTCCAAACCATTCTCTCTGGTATGCAGGAGTTTATAGACTGATAAAAGAGACAGACATGTGCAAAGATCACTGGGATGCAAAGCAATGCAAAAGAGGCTTAGGGGCCAGAAAAGTAGCTCAACAGTGAAGGCATTTGCCCAGAAGGCTAACAACCTAGGTTCGATTCCAGAATGCCCACATGAAGCCAGATGCACAAAGTGGTACATGAATCTGGAGGTTTTTTTTTTTCCCCCCAGTGGCTAGAGGCCCTGGTGTACATATTCTCTCTCTCTCTCTCCTGTTGCAAATATAGAAATATTAAAAAACACCTTAATTTATAAAGCTTAAAAGCATAATAGTCAACTTTAATTTTTCTGTAGTTGTATTTGTGTCCTAAACACTGTATTACTCCTAACAACATTCAATCTATTCTAGAGGACACTTTAACTGAGTTGCTAAAATTAATCCATAGTTTACTCAATAAGATCCCCATTGTCAGGGCTGGAGAGATGACTCAGCAGCTTAGAAGCTTGCTTGTAAAACATGAAGGCCTGGGTTCGATTCCCCCTTACCCATGTAAAGCCAGATGCACAGAGTGGCACATGTATCTGCAGTTCATTTGCAGTGGCAGGATGTCCTGGTGCATCCCCCTTCTCTTTCTCTGTCTTTCTTTCTGCTTGCAAATAAGTAAAAATATTTTCAGAAAGATTCTCATTGCCCTCTTCCCTCTTTGTCATAGAATCAGAGGTCTAGGTCTTGTCCTTAACTGCCACATGGGGATCCAAGGATACAGTATACCACGCAGTGCTCATTCTAAACACATAGCCCTTTTCTCATTGGAGATAATGGATAGTATCATTTATCCATATGCATCATTTCAGAGTGACATATATTTTTTCTGAATAAATATATATATTTCTGAAACTTAAATTGAATATGGAAAGCCCACTGAAGTGGACTTCAGAGAACCTGAATTCTAACTCATATTTTATTACTAGCCATGGGATGTCAGCAGTCTTCTCATGTTGCTAGCTGAGCTATCCCTATTGCTTTATTGAGAGAGTAAAACTAGGGAAATATTTCATTCCTACTGAGCATAAGAAACTTGAAATATCCATGAATGGCATTAAGGAGACATACATAGAAAGAGGAGAGAAAGAGAAGGACAGAAGGGGAGAGGGGAGAGCGATAGACATAGAAGGAGAGAGAGAGAAGTGAGAGGATAACAATTGGAAGAACAATTTATCATAAATTCACAACCTCCAGGATATCTGAGGGTGACTCACTAACTTAGTTTAGCTGATAGTCATGAAGCAGTAATACATGTTTTGATATTACATGTGGATGTTTCCTTGTATAATGGTCAGAAGATGATACATTTCCTAGCGTACAAAGTGTTGCAGTCAGGTTCGCATTGCTGGCAGAAAACACCTGATCATGAGCAGCTTGTGGGGGAAAAAAAGTTTAATTTTGGCTTACAGACTCAAGGAGAAGCTCCATGATGGCAGAGTAAAATAATGGTATGAGCAGAGGGTGGACATCACCTCCTGGGCAACATCAGATGGACAACAGCAACAGGAGAGTGTGCCAAACACTGGCAAGAGGAAGCTGGCTATAATACCTATATGCCTGCCCCCCTCAAAATACACGGCCTTCAGGAGGTATCAATTCTCAAATTGCCATCAGCTGGGGATATGGTATTCAGAACCTGTTTATGGGGGACACCTGAATCAAACCACCACACAAAGTAATCATAAATCATTATAATTCTCTTAATGATATATTTGTTTTGCTCTTCAATGTTAACATTATTGTCAACAACTAAGGGGGAAAAGTCATTTTTAAATTACTTAATAAGAATCATAGATGCCAACATGTTCCAATTTGCAATACCATTAGTAATATTATTCCATAATATAGCTACTCATGCATCATTTCTAATAGATTTACAATGGGTAAATGATCTGTTTAGTAAGTATAAAGATATTTTCAATACTGATAAATGGTATTTATTGACCATATCATTGACTTCTCCATTAGAGTTTTATATTTAATAATATTTGGTAGCCACAATTAACATTAATTTAAATGCATTAGACTGTGATAAATACCAATTTAATGTAATTATCAGCAAATAAATTTTCTAACTAAATTTGGCACAAAAAGCTTTGAACAAGGGACGTCTAACCCTTTTGAAACAAATGTGAGTTCTCTCCTTATCTCAGGCTACACAACCTGTAATCTTATTTTTTTTCTTTTCTTTTTTCCTTTATTAGTTAGTTTTGTATTCAGCAAATACAGTCAGTTTGGTACCATTATTAGGCTCATCCGTGACCTACCCCCTCCCCTTGGCCCCTCCTTGTTGAGGTATATGGGTCATGCATTGTGGAGTTAGCCCACAGTTATGGGTAAGATAAATGTCTCTGCATATCATGACCCAACATGTGGCTCTGACATTCTTTTGTAAACCCTCCTTTGGAAACAGACTGTTGCTCACATGCTAGCTGTCAATTACTAAATCCCATTGCCCTGTGCCTTTCCAGACTGTCCACTCCGAGCATCTCTAGTGTTTCATTCATTGTGCCACCAGGATCAACCAAAACTGGAAAGCATAGGCATGAACATGAGCGATCAGACACTATTAGTACTGACCAGCTATGTCTTTTCAAGCGGGGGGTGGGGAGCGGAAGGCAAGCATATTTTGCCATACCTTCTTTCAAGAAGAGACAATCATCTAACCAATCAATACTGTGGGTGGGAGGTCATGTAACTGCTGCAGGCAGTATTTGTTTTGCAAAAATAAAACCTGCAGCCAGAATTCCCTCTCTTTGCCTCATCCATGGCAAGGGAACAAGTTACTGCAGCGCATTTATCAGGGAGGGGATGGGTGGCGTTGTGTTAAATACTAACAAGTGATGGTGTAAAAGTTTCTCTCTAGTCTCACTCAGGGAACAGAGAGACTGTAAGAGCCACAGAGTGCAAGGGAAAGTCCAGAGGCACTGCCCGCCCGCACCCGTCCTCCTTACGATGACTGACTGCTGCTCTCCCATCTCATAACCCACAACCCCACAGTGAATACCAGCAATCCCGCTAAGCAGGGTCCTCAGTAGAATGGGGGAAGAGAGGAGGGAAATGATGGTACCAACACAGGTTAAGTCCATACAAAGTTTCTACTTAATTAAAAAATAACAATAAAGCTGTGTGTGGTGGCACACGCCTTTAATCCCAGCACTTGGGAGTCAGAGGTAGGAAGAGCAGCATGAGTTCAAGGCCACCCTGAGACTACATAGAGAATTCCAGGTCAGCCTGAGATGGAGGAAGACCCTACCTTAAAAACCCAGTAATAATAATAATAAATAATGAAATAAAAGTTTCTTTCCTCCATCAATAAAACAAAACACAGTACCTAACTGATAAATGTCAATTTGCTCTGACTTTGTGGGCTTGTTTAGGTAACAATGCCATTTGGTTTTTTTTCTCTCCCCTTCTTAAAAATTCACTTTCTCTGGCTGGGGAGATTGCTTAGTGGTTAAGGTGCTTGCCTGCGAAGCCTAAGAACCCAGGTTGTATTCCGAATCCACATAAGCCAGATGCACATGGGGAGGCATGCATCTGGAGTTCGTTTGGAGTGGTTATAAGCTCTGGCGCACCTATTTTGCTTCCCTCTCTCTCTCTCAAATAAATAAAAATTTTAAAAACATTCACTTTCTCCTCACTTTTGTTCGCCTCAGTTATTTATATTACTCTGTCCTATCTAATATCAGAGCCCTAGTCCCAGCAAAACAGATAGATATTCCTGAGTGTTGCAGGTCTCTCCTCCAAGTTTTCAGCTAGGCCTTCCTAACTGACTGAAATAACTCACTTTTCCTTGACAGTATAGAGATACACAAATGTGCTAAAAACTATGATGATATAAATGTGGTTACTGCACAGACAATGTTTTGTCCAAGGGGAGAGGCCTGGGGTGCAAAGCTAGGTGACTGTCTCTGTCCTTTGTATCTTCCTGAAGGCCAAAGTACATGGGCTCTATTAGATGTTAGCATGTTTATAAGCAGAGATAAATTAATAAAAACCATAGTAAATCCTGAAAGATGAATTATAACTGCCATAGGAATACATGAGGGAGAAGAAGGATATGTATGGGAATGGGAAATAGTTACTGAAAAATGGTTCAGGCTACAAAATCTGCTGCTTCAATGAAGTAATATTTTTACACAAAGACTACTTACTAGATGCAAAGTCTGACAGAACTAATGTGCTGTTAGCTAAGGCATCTTATCAACTGGGTTTATATATTGATTATAAAAGTAGCTCCAAGTTAAGAAAATCTCAACTTGAGGTGTATTCTAGAATCAAGGTATTATTAATCTAGTAAATTCTACATGTTTTATGTTGAATGATGCATAGTATATTACTAAATTATGTGACAAATTGCCCAACATGCATATTAAATAAAACTTGATTACACTTTATATTTAGGTTTATTTTCCATAAACCTGTCTTATATTTACTGAAAATACTGGAACAAAATAATATTTGAAGTTTAATGCTTTATTTATTTTTTCCATGTTTTAAACATTTTTGGCTTCAGCAGAGATTACTAGTAGTTAAGAACTATTATGCAGCAGGTTGAGGAGATGCCTCAGTGGTTAAAGGCACTTACTTACAAAGACTGCCACCCCAGAGTTCAGTCTACCAGTATCCACATACAGTCAACCGCACAAAGTGGTGCATGCATCTGGAGTTTGTTTGCAGTAGCAGGACTCTCTAGTGTACCCATTCTGACTCTCTCTTCTCTCCCTCCTTCCCTTGCAAAAAAATTAAGAATATACATTTTAAAAGAAAAAAATACTATATAGGGGCTGAGGAGATGGCTAAGTGGATAAGCCACCTGCCATGGAAGCATGAGGACTAGGATTTGGCTCCTCAGTACTCAAACACTGGGTGGGCAAGGGAGGCCTACTTGTAGTCTCAGTGCTTTGGGACTCAGAGACGGAATCTCCAGGTCAAAATGGCTCGCTAGATTAGCCAGATTGACTGGGCTCAAGGGAGAGCCCCTGTCTCATCAAATAAAATGTGAAAAGTGATTTAGGAAGGTACCTGAAATCATCCTCTGGCCTCCACATGCAAATAACACACACTTTCACCTACACATCTGTTCATTGACATGCATATGAACACAAATACATTTGCACACACCACACACACATACAAAAAATACTATTTGAAGTGTTTAAAACTGAGTGCTTTTGCGTTATTAATCTTTTTTTAATAAATGAAGAGCAAAGACACCAGACTCTAGAAAGATTACCATTGAGAGAACTTGGGTGCTGAATGGAAAGGGAGACAAATGTGAAATATACATATGGTGGCATAAATATATATAATGTACATATTAAATATATAGTATTATGTATATAGCGGTACAAATAAGCTATTTCCCAATAACTGGATCCCGGAAACTGTCCATGGCTGCCCTTGGGTCTCAATCAGCCACCACCTTTGTAGTTACACTCAGCACATCAAGAGCACATCTTCAAGACTGCCCACTCCCAGACATAAAGATACAGGCAGCAGCTGGCCCAGACTGCTGCCTGCAGTGCTGTTGCAAACTTCAACAGCATAGTGAAAGTCTATCTCCTCACAAACAAGCATAAGATCCAAATGGGATGAGCAAGGAGGTAACCTGTCCAGCACCTCTCACCTTTAGAAATCTTCTGTTTGATTTTTTCATACAAATATATTGCATTTTTTGTTGTTTTTCAAGGTAGGGTCTCTCTTTAGCCCAGGATGACCTGTTATTCACTATGTAATCTCAGGCTGGCCTTGAACTCACAGTGATCCTCCTACCTCTGCCTCCTGCGTGCTTGGATTAAAGGTGTGCACCACCATGGCCATCCAGATTGCATTTTGGTCTTATTTATGCCATCATTATTTTCCTTGACCCCCATCAGCCCCACTGTACTCTGTATTTTCTCTCTCACTAGCTTATCAGGGAGTATGGTGTCTTCTCAAGCCTCTCTCCTATCATAATACAATGTTGTTTGGGCCTATCATGTGTAGATATGGTGCAGACAGTAACTGCTGTGGCCCACTCCACAGGAAGGAATTCATGCTTAGTGCTGAAAACCAGGCCAATAGCTCATGGCTGGAGAGACTAGAGGCCTATGGGAGAATCTTATTATTGTTGTTTTGCTAAACATGTGTGCCATAAAACTTACCCCTAAATATTTATCTCGACAAATAAGGGTTGGTCTTAGCTCCACTCAGAAAACCTTTTCTTCTCTTTTCTCAGCAGCAGGAGGCAGTTAATGCAGAGAATCGTAACCTGGTCAAGTGCTGAAAGTAAGTGACAAGTGATGAGTGTTCATCCTTACGTGGGTCATGTACACCACCTTTCAATAATGAGGGCAGCCAATGGACTTCTAAAAGGCCTTTGGGGGGGCTGGAGAAATGGCTTAGCGGTTAAGGCATTTGCTTGCAAAGCCAAAGGACCTGGATTCGATTCCCCAGGGCCCACATAATCCAGGTGCACAAGGTGGCACATGCATCTGGAGCTCATTTGCAGTGGCTAGAAGCCCTGGTGCGTCTATTCTCTCTCTCTCTCCCTCTTTCTCTCTTGCTCTCTCACTCTCTCAAATTAATTAATTAATTAATTAATAAGTAAATAAATAAAAAGCCTTTCAGAAGCCAGCTGACTTTCTCTCATGATTCCTATCTTCCTCTTATTGGACTTTCCCTACCTGGCTATGACATATGGCATCCTACTTCTAACAAGCAGAGGCAAGTTTTGCAGGTGGGAAAGGTATCAAGGTGGAATTTGAAGAAAAATAAGGAATTCAGATGTGATCCTGAGCACATACGTAAGTTTGAAACAGAGTCTGTAGACCATAAATTGATTTGTCTTTCATTTCCCTTTGCTCATTAATAGTATTATCAAAAGAAATCTGACAAGGCCCAAAGAGATGGCTTAACGGTTAAGATGCTTGCCTGTTAAACCTAAGGACCTAGGTTTGATTTCACAGAACACATGTAAGCCAGATGCACATGGTGGCACATGCATCTGGAGTTCATTTGCAGTGGCTGGAGGTCCTGGTGTCCTTTCTCTCTCTCTCACTCTCGCTCTCACTCTCGCTGTCGCTCTCTCATAAATAAACTAAAAAAGAAATCTGATGAAGGTTTTGTATACATAATATAAGAAATGGACCAGGAGTACAGCAGCAAGTGTCACATGGGGCAGACACAGTTGTCTAGGAAAAGTCAACAGAGATTAGCAAGGAAGGAGACAGGAATTCACCTATCTAGCACAGAGGTCAGAAAAGGCAGTGCTCAAGTTAATAGAGACCAAGAGCTGCAGACGCTAACCAGCCATAGAACTTGGCTCAGTTCATGTGAGGTGAGTGAGGGACAGACCCACCTGACATGTACAAAGTAGAAGAGTGGGGACAGACAGCCTAGAGGACTGTCCAGTTGAGAAAGACAAAAATGCTTTGGAAGCCATCAATGAAAATGGAGATTGTAGAGGAAGTGACATGGACAGACATGGTATAAAAGAATACCAACTGGAACTTGGCTGGAGGAGTTGAGTGGAAGAATATGCCTGGGCCTTGGCTTTAACACTTAGTGCCACACATACACATTCAATAAATAAATAAGTAAATGGAACAAAAATCTATAATTATTTTGTTCTTTCCCATTAATACTTCCATGATAACTATTATTATTTAGCTAGAGGATTTTCAGGTTTCAAATAAGTAATGAAACAGAAATATTACAAGTAAGAGAACTTCTTCAGCTCTGAAATGGTCTGGTGAAAGGCATTCTGGGAAAGATGACCCTTTCCTTTCCCTGGACCATCTCTCAGCCATGTATGTGCACAGGCACACAAGGGATCTTGGCCTCCACATGAAATTCCCAATTCTACTTGCTTCCTTTCTAAATCTTATCATCCATTCAGAAAGTCTGTCAAATTTATATATATATATAAGTTATCCATGTAAGACTGAATTACAAGGGTTATGTGCTGGGATAAGATGCCAATTTGTTTAATTAACATAGGTACATTCTTTCGTGGTTATAATATTTAAACCAATGACTGTTTAAATATCATAGGTGAATATATAATGTGAGAGATACTTCATAGAAATTAGAGAAAGGAATGATTTTATCAATTACATGCAAGAAGTACCACAGGCACATTGAAGAACCATCACAATTGCTGAAGGATTTGAACACTGAAATAAAGAGTAAGAATTTAATATTCAAGTTCAATTGCACATAAGTATCTATGAAATACATATTTTGTGTCAAGACTATATTGTGTGCCAGTCATGCAACACTGAATAAAGTGTGTCCTCACACTTAGGGAAGTTAGATTTCATAAAAAGTTTTGTAAGAGCAAAAAGAAAAGTGCTATACATTATGGCAGGTTATCTTTGAAATTATGAACATAAATTAGCATGAAAAAAGAAGTACTTAACTGTTTCCTTATAACTTTCATGGTGATTTTAAAAAATGAGAATTTCAAAGGGTTAAAGAAACTGAATAGCTTTGGTCAAGTTAACACAGAGCTGCTTCTAATGTTCTAATCATCCAATGCATAAATTTCATTAGACCTAGACCTGTACAATTTATTTATAGTTTCTGCAACACAAAAGGGAAACTTTAATATTTTTTTTCCTTTTTAGTCATGGAAATGTAAGTGAGATAATTTAGCAAGTAATGTGTTTTCTATGATTTAAAAAGATGCCCCAGAATTTATAATTTAACCTACCATCTTCCCGCCCATACCCTAACCTCTAGGAACCTGGCACAAATATTGCCTGACAAAGATAACATCTTCCATGGTGATTTTTCACACTGCCTAGTCTCCCATGCAGCTGAGTTCCAAGCAGGAGGAACCCAGTTCTAACACAGGACTCAGTTTGACCTCATACCCCTGCTTGTACTTGACCCTCTGTGATTAGCAGAGTGCCTTCTCAGCAATCACACCTTGCGACGATGTCTTTATAAATGTGTGACTTGATCTCCCGTAATTAAATTGGTCACCCTGCACATCCATTGGAACTTTCTTCTGCTTCTGTTCTCATGCAGACATTAGAAGAAAATGGCATAGAATCAAAGAACTTCATCATTGACAATATTCATTAAAGTTTTAGAACAATGCGGTTATCTTTCTCCATAAAATTCACGATAATTAGTAAATTATAATATCTCTCTGAATTAAGGAAAAAGGTTACTCGTCTTATAAAGTCTCTGTTTTAAGATTTATAAGACTGTTCTAAACTCCTGATACATGTTTCAAGTCCTGGAACTCTTAGATGAATTACAATGTCACAAGAGAAAAACAAAATATTATTGTAGTTTTTTTTCTTATGTTTGCACAACAGATTTGTAAATCAAAGTGTACTTATATTAGTTCTTCCAAAACTTTATTTTTTTGCCATTAAGTTAGCCATTTGATGTATATTGAGTTTCACTGATTTTGATGTGCACTTTAACAGATTTTTTGTGATAATTTTGCATTTAAACATGCAATGATTAATGGATTGGAACACACAAAGTAAATGAAGTAATACATGAAGGCTGGAGCTGTAGCTTTGTGACAGAGCACTTGCCTAGAATGTTCACAGTATAAGAGAAAAAGGAAGAACATAGAATTCACGAGTCATTCTAATACAAAGGCACATATTGGAATATCAATAAACACAGAAGGAATGAATAATAGAAAAACTGTCATATGAATCCATCAGAGAAAATTTGATGCAAGCAAGAAGCATCAAAATTTCCTCAGCTTATTTATGACAGTGTATTGAAGAGTGTGAAACTTACAGTGCTTCTCCCCCAGATTGCTAATTAATTACAAAGAGGAAGAGCAGAGCTCATCAAAGTTAGAACTATGGAGGTCTCCACCTCAGCCAAGTGACCAAAGTACTTATGAATAATAGAAAATGCTGACTGATGATGTGATGCCTGCAGAATAAGAAACTATTAGATATGTTCTGTTCCTGAGAAACAACCTACAACTGACTTTTATTCATGAGAAAATTATTGAAAACCTATTTTTAAAATTCTTTTTATTATTTAAAAGGGAGAGAGAGGACAAAGAGACAGAGATAGACAGAGAGAATAGACAGGCCAGTGCCTCTGGCCCCTGCATGCGAACTCCAGACACATGCACGACTTTGTGCATCTGGCTTATGTGGGTACAACATACAGTACTACCTCTAAAATTCTTCAAATAGCTTCAATAATAATGACAATAATACTCATAATTTGGATATACCATAAATACATACATGTAGAGAGAAAAGTGAAGTTAGTAAAATGTTTAAAATGTTGAATTCAAATATCTTATAAAATCTTTCAGGCTTTAAGTCTTAAAGTTTTACAAGATAACTTATTCTACTATAGTAATATTAAGTGTCTCCTTACATTTTTATATGTTAGATACTGAGAAGAAAAATTAAAAAGACCACATCAAAGTTTGATATATTGGTTCCTGTGGTTGTTAAAATGTGGAATGTCACCTATAATAAATATTTACTAGAAACTAGGTAAAGGGTGAAGCTGGTGAATTAGAAACACCCAGAACATTTCTGCAACTCCTTAAAAATGAAACAAAACATCAGGTGTATAGATCCAGAAATACTGGACTTGAAATATGTTTAAAAAAAACTGCCTACATTGGATGCTGTACAAGATGCTAAGAAAGGTTAGAAACCCTCAGTAGAAAAGAAGAGAAAAAGAAAGCTATGGTGAGCCCCATAAGCACATGCTACGGCGCTCTGCAAAATAAGACTTTTAGATGAGAGATGAATAATCCACACATATTGGACTCTGGAAAAGGGTCCTGCACATCTGAGCTTTTCACACTGGTGCAGTGCAAAGGAAACCATCTTAATTTTTAAAAAAAAAAAAAAAAAATATATATATATATATATACACATATATATACATATATATGTATATGTATATGTATATATATAATATATGTGTGTATGTATATTATTTTTTATAATTAACAGCATCCACGATTATAAACAATATCCCATGGTAATTCCTCCCCCCTACTTTCCCCTTTGAAATTCCACTCTCCATCACATACCTTGCCCCTCTCAATAAGCCTCCCTTTTATTTTGATGTCATCATCTTTTACTCCTCTTATGATGGTCTTGTGTAGGTAGTATCAGGCACTGTGAGGTCATGGATATGCAGGCCATTTTGTGTCTGGAGGAGCATGTTGTACAGAGGCCTACCCTTCCTTTATCTCTTACATTCTTTCCACCACCCCTTCCACAATGGACCCTGAGCCTTGGAAGGTGTGATAGAGATGTTTCAGTGCTGAGCACTCTGCTGTTACTTCTTCTTAGCACATGATGCCTTCTGAGTCATCCCAAGGTCACTGCCACTTGAAAAGAGAAAGTTCTCTAACGAAAAAGTAAGAGTTGTTGTTGCCTGTTTGTTCATTCACAACTAAGAGACCAGAGGATAAGAATGGGCACACCAGGGCATCTTGCCACTGCAGATGC
Source organism: Dipus sagitta (assembly GCA_036346955.1). Lineage (NCBI taxonomy): Eukaryota > Metazoa > Chordata > Mammalia > Rodentia > Dipodidae > Dipus > Dipus sagitta. Next base: position 35,486,028 of record CM070772.1, on the reverse strand, counting down.
TACATTGTGTATCTGGCTTTATGTGGGTACTGGGGAATTGAATCCAGGCATCAGGCTTTGCAATCAAGCATCTTTAGCCACTGGGCCACCTCTCCAGTCCCAGACTATTTGAAGAGCAATTTCACATCACACATTATGGTTGAGGGTATCAGAGGCTCCTATACTTACATACCTCCAAGTCTCACAAGCTAATAGAATGGTCACCCTTAAAATCAAGTCTGTGGGCCGGAAGAGATGGCTTAGCCATTAAGGCATTTGCCTGTGAAGCCAAAGGACCCATGTTCCATTCCCCAGGATCCACGTAAGCCAGATGCACAAGGGGCACATGCGTCTGGACTTCGTTTGCAGTGCCTACAGGCTCTGACGTGCCCAATCTTTTTGTCTGCCTCTCTTCTCTCTATCTCTCTTGCTCTCATATTTCAAGTCCAGTATTTCTGGATCTACACACCTGATGTTTTGTTTCATTTTTAAGGAGTTGCAGAAATGTTCTGGGTGTTTCAAAAAAAAAATCAAGTCTGTGTCCAAGAATCTAGATGTGGCTTGGGCACAATTTATAGATAGTGGCCTGTGCGGTGTTTAGTTTGGGCTGACCTACTAAGGAGAGGGTGGAAGGAGCCATCCATTTAGGAACTACAACTTGACTTCTCATACCTTGGGCTTGTCTGCAAGTTACAACTGGGACACCACCTCGCATGGCCAGGGGTAGGTAGGGTACACCACTCAGAACCCTTTTGTTCCCTACACTGTGCTGGTTCGGTTGAATGGCTTTCCTCCCCCTCAGAGCCCCAGAGACCTTAGGCAGAAATGGAGTCAACATTCATTCATTTCCCTCCCCCACGCAGAGTGCCTCTGGTACTAAGGAACATCCAACTGGGTGTTCCATGGCTCAGCAAGTGGTAGCTAATGTTCTTGATGCACAGCTCTCTCTGGTTGGGGAGATCAACAGGACAAATTCAGCAGAGCAAAGGCCAATGTCTTATCTAGCAAACAGTGGTTAGAATAGCATTGTAGGGCCTGGCCTCCATATAGCCCTTGCTGGCTTATCCTGTCTGGACATGAGAGAAATAACATCATTCCTTTACCTCCAGTGTACTTCCAGAGAAGACACAACACAAAAATCGATAACATGGAAAATAAGTTCCAAAGAATTGAGATGGTAGCTGTGACCAAACTTGAATGTGTGGTTCTCAAAGCTTTTGGGATTGGTTTGCTGAAAGAATTTAGAGGTGGCAAGATATGTAGGATGAAGACACTTTAGGGTTCTATAAACAGAATTCAATGGGTGATTCTGCTGGGATCTCCAAATACCATAATAATGAGAAGAATTCAGATAGCAAAGATGAGGCTCATCAAGTCTTGGATGAGAACAAGGGATCTATTGCAAGCAGAAGGAGCAGATATGTATGTGGTGTGTTGTCAAAGAACTTGTCAAATTTTGACCATTCCCTAAAGACTAGATTTCAAAACAATGGACTAATACACATGGTAGGGAAAAAAATCAAGGCTGTCCAGAATTCCGGTTGTGGCATAGTTACTGGTGGGTGCTTTTAACTGGGGATACCAGTGAGAACTTGGAGCAAAAACGTAGAGTAGAAAGAACTGAAAATTTGGGGGCTGGAGGGATTGCTTAGTAGTTAAGGTGCTTGCCTGCAAAGCCAAAGGACCCAGGTTCAGTTCCCCAGGACCAACATAGGCCAGATGCACAAGGTGGCACATACATTTAAAGTAGGTTTACAGCAGCTGAAAGTCCTGGTGTGACCATTCTTTTCTCTCTCTCTCTCTACTTCTCTCCCTCAAGTAAATAAAATAAATTTTAAAGAAAATTGCAAATTTGCAATTTGGTCAGAAGATGCAGTATAGCAGTGAAACTAAGGAAGTCATAGGTTCTGAACAGAAAAGTGAAATTAAAAAGAAGTAAACTGTTTTGCATTAGGTCAGTAGGAAAGATGCCTTCAGGGTAAATCAGGAATTCCCTGGCTTGTCAAGAGTATGAGAAAGCAGACTCACTCAAAAGATTTTCCCTTAAGAAGTACCTCGAGGGCACCCTGCTCACACAGAGCCTCCTATGATTTTCCTGTGTTATGCTCAGACACTCAGAAGACAAAATTACTATGGTCCGAGTGGTCCAGCCTACTATAGCAGACCTCCCCATGAAGTGGTTTTAAAAGCATGCAAAATATGAAAGTTACAGGATCTTAGAAGATTCTACCCCAATTTCAGAAAGAAAATCTGGATGCCATGGAATGTATGACAGGCTCAGAGTGGCTGTAGGCAAACCTGGGAAAGGACAGTACATAAAGTTGTTAGCGCGAAGGCGGGGCTTCAGTAGAGACCCCAGGATAGTGGTAATGCCAGGAATGCAGAATGTTTCCTTGGGAAAGCCATAAACAGTGAGCAGAGCCAACCAAACAGATCGGATGTGTGGGCCACGAACAGCAAGGTCACTGGGGTAGCAATTTCCAACACCATTGGCAGCCTGCGTCCCCGATGTAAAATACTGTGTGGGGTACAGGATTTAAGGATTGCTCTGCTGGGTTTCGGATTTGCTTTCTTTTTTTTAAATTTTTTTTTGTGTTTATTTATTTGATAGCAACAGAGAGAAGGAGGCAGAGAGAGAGAGAGAGAGAATGAGAGAGAGAGAGAATGGGTGCGCCAGAGCTTCCAGCCTCTGTAAACGAACTCCAGATGCGTGCGCCCCCTTGTGCATCTGGCTAACGTGGGTCCTGGGGAGTTGAGCCTCGAACAGGGGTCCTTAGGCTTCATAGGCAAGCGCTTAACCACTAAGCCATCTCTCCAGCCTATGGATTTGCTTTCATTTGGACTCTACTTGCGATTCTCCTATTACTCTCTTTTGTAATGGGGGGGTGCGACTGTATGTTGAGAGTATGTGACTTATTTTTTGATATTTGAAGCGAACCTGTCCTTGGCTCACTGAGAAGAAATTGAGCTTAGACTAATAAGATCGGCCATGAGTACAAGGGCCAAAGGTGGAATGTTGTGGTTTGCTGAGACAATACTACTTGTTGGAAAGAACAAGAAAAGGCAGAGTAGGGAACAGCGAGTGCTGTTGTACATGTGGAACAACTAAATCTCACTGATCGTGGGTAGAAATGGAAAATGGTGAAGACTTTGGGGAATATAGTTTGGCACCCACTTCTGAAATTAAGTGTTCATGACCATCATTTATCCAAGGTATTTACCCAAGGAAAATTAAATAGAAACTTGTTTTGACATAAAAAATCTTAATGATGAATGTTAATAGTGATTTATTCATAATCATTCCAATTTGAAATGAAATGAACCAAATATTCTTAAGTGGTGAGGAAATGCTTTGCAGCAATGAAGAACAATTAACCAGGATTAAATGCAGATATACAGATGGGTTTCATATGCATTAGGTTACAGGAAAGTAGTCAGATTCAAAGGTTACAAACTATACAATTTCTAGAAACATTCTAGAAACTTTTTTCAGTGTCTTTGGGGAGGGGCCTTAGCTACAAGGACTATTTTGGGGGCCAAAAAAGCATATTATGTATTGATGATCCCATTCAAATTGTTATTTTAGTGATTGTTGCTTTATTGCATACCTTACATAATACTACAAAAAAAAAAAAAAACTGTAAAACTGGTGAATGTATTTTAACCTATTTCAATTATACCCTAAGACTTCAGTCAAAGAGTTCACAAAGTGTCCTGGAAAATTAAATAAAGAGCACTTCTATTTTAGTATGCAATGGAAAACAGATAAAAACATAGAATCTTAAAATTGAGAAGGGAGAGAAGCTGAGACTTAAATATTTGAGTAGGGACAATAGCAAGTGCTCTTTTGCAATGGTAACATATTACAGGACTGTGGAGTCTGATGTTAGTCCTGAATGAGCTCCGACAGCCTAGGTGAGGGAGTACTGATGGGATGAAAGGATCAACAGCAAGAAATAAAGGCTGGAGAGATAGCTTAGTGGTTAAGGCGCTTGCCTGTGAAAACCTATGGACCCAGGTTAGATTTCCCCAGTACCCACATAAGCCAGATGCACAAGGTGGTACATGTGACTGGAGTTCTTTTGCAGTGGCTGGAGGCTCTGGTGTGCCCATTCTTTCTCTCTCTCTCTCTCTCTCTCTCTCTCTCTGTCTGATAATTAAATAAATAATATTTAAAATAAAAAATTCTTTAAGGTAAGAGAGAAAAAATTTACTTGCTTCCATCCATCAACATCATTGACTCAGGATAGGAACTCAGAGGGGATGGGCAGCTCACTTTCCCTTAGGAGAAAGCTACAAGTAGGAATGGTGAAGCCATCTTACCACTGAATGAGGATTGGGTACAGCGCCTGCCTCTCATGAAGCTATGTGTACTTCTTATCAACCAGGCTTTTATCAGGAGGGAAACTACTCCTATAGACAGCTTAGAGAGATTTATGGCAAATCAGAGACCTAATCTATCTTTACAACAGAAAAGATTTTAATTTAGTCTTATGCAGCATGGGTATCAATGTCAAAATAGAGACACCACTATCATTCACTAGATATATAACTGCTTTTATGATTTCTCCTATAAAATGTCTAGGAGTAAATTAATAGTGAATTGGAGAGATATCAGAAATGCTATGACACAGTGCTGAATTTTGTGTTCAGTGTTTTCCAATGTTCCTTTCAGTCAGGTAGTGACCTGAGTGAATGCTCATAGGCAACTTTGCCAAGAAGGCTGTCTTCACTGGGCATGCTCAGCCTCTCAGGAGCTAAAGAACGGACTAAGATGAACTTTGGAAGCAAAGAATCCAAAGATAGTTGCTATACCATACACCCAAAGACAGAGTCTTTACACAAGCTCAAAGTGCTAAAGGGTTGACAAAACATAGACAAGAGAGTAGAACATGGTGAGAGAAATGCTTGCTCTGAGTCCTAAGTGAAGCTCTGTCTCTGGTGTACAAAGCAAACATCACATTGAATGTGTACTTTAAAAAATCATGGGGTAGTTCTACCATTATCTTGAGAAGATCAGTCAGAATATTACTAATATGCACTTGCCAAATTAATAAGGACTGCAGAGAACACAACAAGGGCTTAGAGATGTGCTGCAAAGAATTTTTAATTGAACATTACACCTGAAGAAAATATCAAAAGAGCAAGTCTTATTCTTTTGGTGAAAAAAAAAATTAAACTTAGGACAAATTTCTCATCATTCAAGGGAAAATTGACTGTCAAAGAATGGCAATAACTAACCCTTTAGCTCTATAGTTGACAAAAATCAAAGAGAATTGTCTTAAATTGAACAGCTTATGAGAGATTTATAATCACTTTCTTGCTCAAACAAAGCTGAAAAGATTCACTCTATTATGAGGTACAGTGAATATATATATATATATATATATATATATATATATATATATATACCCAATAATTGCCCTTATTTTATCATTCCTATCCTGTTTAAAAGTCTAAGTCCTGTCATATTAGTATTTAAACACAATACTGCATGCATTTAAGCATTTAACATGGTGTTTGGATGGCATAATAAACATTAAAGATTTTTCCTGACAAAGCTGTAGAATATTGGCCAGATATGGAAATTGTTTCACTTACTCATGCAATTCACTGTTTTTCTCTTAAGAAGCTTTAAGCTTTCTTGGATATTGATTTACAGAAGGAAGCCAAATAGAAAATTAGCTCTCCTGTGAGTATGTCTGCTTTTTTTGATAAAGTGCTGTGGACTAGGCACTATGGCTATTCTTTGTAAAGTGGTCGTAGTTCATTATGCAAATTAATCTTTCAGAATATAAATTACATCAAAGTATAACATCCTAGTGTACAATAGACATTAATTATTATTTATGGCATGTATATTATAAGTGTAATGCAACTAATTTACCAGATTGCATGTATTGCCAAGTTAAATGATTTTTAAAGATGCGTTTGTGTAAGGATTCTAAAACAATGCATGAGTTGTGCTAGGATGTCTTTCTGCCTATCATGAAGAAGGGAATGTATTCTCATTATTTATTTATTTATTTAAGAGAGAAAGAGAATGCACACATCATGGTCTCTAGCCAGTGCAAACAAATTCAAACAAAAACATGCACCACAATATGCATCTGGCTTATGTGGGTTCTGGAGAGTAGAACATGGCCCTTAGATTTCAGAGGCAAGTGCCTTAATGGCAAAGCCATTTCTCCAGCCCAAGAATGTATTCATATTGTTTATCTTTTTAACATTTTATTGGCAATTTCTACGCACATATACAATATATTGTGATCACAGTCTCCCCAGTTACCTCTCTCGGATCCTTATGGCCAGCAACAGAGCTTAAGAAACCGTCCAGCATTGTAGGTGAAATGCAGTGTGGAATGTTCCATTCAGCTCTGCATGTCTCATTACTTGCTGTCAGGCCTGTTGTCATTGCTGGTGATACAATGTGAATGATAGATCACAGTAGACGGTAGGAAATAGGAAGAGTTTAGGCATTTTCTTATCCAAATCCCACATTTGACTGGTAAGTAAGCAGGAGAGGCCTAGGGGGATCATACTGCTAACCTAATCTAGACTTCCGATTTCTACTCACAGTTGTGATCCCTGGCATTGCCTTTGCTGATTATCGTCTCATCTAGTCACACTATCTTGAAATTATAATGCTCAGAAATACTTATTAACTTCTTTGTAACTTTGCATTGTTTAACTATGTTTAATTTTTTTTCTTTTAAATAGTAGGACAATTCTAATTTCAGCACTGATAACTAAATTTCCATCCTAAAAAGAAAACACTTTTGAAAGTTTAGAGTTTCAATGGACCAGCTTCCATGAGTGTCTACTACAAAGCCTCCCACGCAAAGAAAATGGTTCATTTATCTACAGTGGACTCAACATTGACCTTAAATGAAATTATACAATTTAGCAAATAAAACAATACAATGACCATAATTTACCTACAATATATATGACATAATAATAAAAAAATTAGGTCACCAAGAGCCCGCATTTTGCATCCCCGTTAATTCTTAAATTGTTTGCATTTTGTGAAAAGAAGTCAAAATAATTTTATGGCATCAGTATGCCTAGAATACAATGTGTCTACCAGTTAAAGTCTTATAAAATATTTCTTGTAACTAACAGTAATTTATTAAGTAATAAACCAGGAAGCTCATTAATGCAAAACCATTAATTTTCTTCTTCTAACACTGTCATGAGAGAAATTTCATTTTAATTTCAAGTGTGAGTGGTTGATATAAGAGTGTAATTTTTATACCAGTAGTTAAAGAATGATTACATTTTGTTTCTATCAAATAATTCTCAAGGCTTAATAATTTTTGGAATGCTATTTTGCATTCTATTAATAATAATATGATAATGCTAAAACAAAGTACTAGTACCTACATAGCATCTTATGTATGCTGAGATGTGAGGCTATGGGGAAAAACAAGGTATGTAGTCTGCCTTCACAGTACTTGCAGTCTAACATTAACAGTCACTCAACATCATTACTTTATATGGCCTCTTGAATGCTGGCAAGCTAGTCTTCATATTTTGACCCTCTGATTCTCTTGGATAATTCTTGCCTTTCAGTCCAACCTCAATGCACACACATTCTGAAGCCAGTTTTTATTATCTGCTCAATGCCTAACACACATGTAATAATTTTAGCGTACTCAACAAACACTGGTCTATTATCTTAATTCACTTTGACTCCAGGATAAAAAAAAAATTAGTAAACTCTTGGGGCTGGAGCAATGACTTGGCTGTTAAGGTACTTGTCTATGAAGCCTGAGGACTCAGGCTCGATTCCCCAGTACCCACATAAAGCCAGATGCACAAGGTGTTGCATGTGTCTGGAGTTCATTTGCAGTTGCTGCAAGACCTGGTATCTCCATTCATTCTCTCTTCTCTCTTCTCTCTCTCTCTCTCTCTCCCTCTCTCTCTCTCTCTTGCTTTCAAATAAATAAATTAAATATTTCTTTAAAAAATGTTAGAATCCTTGGTTGTGAACTATGTTTCCTGAGAACTCATCTCACCAGCAAATGAAATATGCAACAATATTCCATGATGATTCCAAAATTATAGATGAATTATTGATGATTGCTCCCTTCTTGTTTATTCAGGGATAAGAGATTCCCCTTCTATTCATATGTAAAAAAGTGCAGAGGGAAACATTCGTTTTCATCATTTAACTTGAATTTCAATGAAGCAAAACTTCATGCTAGCTATCCTTGCCCCCACACAAAGTGAAGAAAATACACTCGATTTTGTTTTCCCAGTCCAGTGCTCATACTACCTGCTCCTTCCCGTATGGTCGGTCTACATACACATATCTGGTAAGCTGGAGGAAAGGAGCGGTGTGAAAAAAGGAGATGAATGACAACCACCTATGGCCTCCTCCCCTGGCACCTTGATTAAAGAGCCAGTTCCACGGACTTCCTCCCATGCGTTGTGAATATGTAACCACTCCCGTCCGGTGTCCACTGCAGCGAATCTCCAATCCAATGACAATGGCAGGGTGATTCTGTAGGATAGAAGATGTGTAGAAGGCAGAATAATATAGTGGATAGAGTTGGGAAAAGGTAGGCTACATCATGCACACAGGAAGAATTTTTTTTTTTTTTTTTTTTTTTTTTTTTACCCTTGGGCAGAGACTGATCCAGAGGCGGGTGTTCAGTGAGACCTAAGTGTGTCGTTAACAAAAGCCATGCCCAGAAAATGAGGTGATCTGATGACTGGAGGTATGATGTGTAGAAGCTAGGCGAAGACAGAGAGGCACGGAAAACCCGGTTCATTTAGTGACCGAGGAGACGCAACAGAAGGCACGGGGGTGGGGGGGCATCAGAAGTACCATTTACACTAAGAGGGGTCATATAGCCCTCAAGGTCTTACCAGCTGGGCAGTGGCTGAGACCTGCGGCAGTGATGGGCTGTGGCACTGTTGCTTCTCTGAAAGTTGCCTCTTCCCTGCGGGCACTTGTGCAAGGACAGCGTGGAGCCTAGAGGACGCAGCTTCACTTCGGACGTGCCCACCATCACCATGACTGGCGCTAAGTGGACCATGTCTGCATTCCAGTAAGTTTGTGGAGATGGGAAGGGCAGACGTGAGTGCTCCAAACAGATGTGTGTGGGGGGGGGGGGGGGCAAGAGTGAAAACATATATGTCAAAAAAAAAAAGCAAAATCCTGGCTTCTAAACCTCTGATATTGGAAAGGAGAACTCATAATCAGTGCTGTATACTGCCAGGGGAATATCCATTCTTCATCATTAGAGCGTGTGGCAGTAACCTATTTGGGAGACGTAACATGGAAAGAGAAGCTACAATTCAGGAGGAGGAAAACACAAGATAAGAAAGAAAAAAAGATAAACAAGGGAAGAATGTGAAATGGTATCACCATATAAAATGCCAGTGTCTGTCTGGCTCACAGAATTCTCTGGAATGAATCCTAAAGGACAATTGTTCCCTCCTTTCTAGATACCCATTCTTCTCAGTAACCTGTTCACAACAGGCGTTAGGAATAACTGCTGTGGAGTACCACCCAGGATTATAAATAGATCGTCAGGGGCAATGTTTCTTCTAGGAACGATTTGAGAATGGGTGAGCGGCTAAGGACATGTAGATGAAGAAAGTCCAGAGAAGATGGCAGACAGATACCTTTATAAACCAGGAAATAGGAAACCTTGAGAGCTGCAGAGAGCTGTCTCTGAAAGCTGACTCGGTGCCAAGCTTTCTTCATGTGGCTACAAAAGACAGCAGACAGGAAGACACTTTACTCACATCATTCCCTAAGACTCTGGTTCTGAAAATGTGGCCCCTGGAGCAGAAAAGTCAGGATCACCTGGAATCTTGTTTGAAGAGGGCATTGTTGAGCCTCACAGAAGACCTTTGCAATGGAAACTCGGAACCAGAGTGTGTCAGATTGAGTTTAACAAACCCTGAAGAGGATCCTAAGACAACATTGCTCTGTGATACCAAAGGGAGTTGGTGATACAGCCTGTCAATTAGTTTACTCTCATCTCCGGCATTTGCTCTTGAACTCATGCATTATGCTTTTAGTTTTGTTTTGGTGCTTTCATGATCTCAGACACTGATCCAGAGGCAGGTGTTCAGTAAGACCTAGGAAGACTACGGAAGGGCCATGGTCTTGTCTAACAGTGTTCAGATAAGAGTCAAGACTCAGGAACTTGTGAATGTCGCTTATTGGTAAAGCAAGTACCTGCTTGGCATGCTCAAGGCTCTGGGTTCAGTCCCAGCACCAAACACAACCAAATAAAAGATGGGATTCATATTTCACTTTCAAATGATCTTATATGACTCATTGACTGTAGCAACAACAGATTGCAGTTAGCCAGTCCTGACCCTGGTGATATTATCCAATATTAATCATGTCACAAATGCCACCTAGCCTAGAGATGCCTTCATTGTAACACATTCTAAGAGATGTTCAAAGGGGAAAATTGTATGAGAAATGATGAAATGGGACAAATCACAAAGCAATGTATTAATGTAAAGTTATAATTAACCACAGTCAGTGTTCTTAAGAAAACAATGTGGACACTCAGTGTACTCGCAACAAGGTAAAATCCTAGAAACTAGGGTGTAAATGAACTCTAAAGCAATATCCAAATTGACTGGATGTGGCTCCTATAGCTACACCAATGGGGCCTGGGATATAAGTAAAGTCCGCTCACTCATGGGAGTTACAAGGAAGTGTTCATATCAGTGTACTATTGAGGAAGGGACACAACTCCTTGATTTTGCATTGCTGAGAAGGAGGTACCACCAAGAAAAAAAAAAGGAAATTTTCTACATGGATCATCATTTAGCAATTTACTTATTTATCTAAATTTAATATCTTTTCATACTATCCTCACATGAGCCCAGATAAATTAGAATTCTGTGGGTAACACATTTAACCTCACTGTGCAAAATATTCCATACCAGAGCTGGGGTTATGGAAAAAAAATCCCTTGCACTGGGAGGAAGAGAAGCAACTCTAGAATGCCGGTCTCTTAAAATTAGAAAAGGGAGTCACCTGCCATCAAGCTTGGATCTCTGACCTCCAAACTGATGCTGTCTTTTCAAAGCGTGAGACTTCAGCCTTTGTGAGCAGTACCTCCGTTTACGCTTTCACGGGTCACATGGTACAGGGCATGCAGGAGCTGATTTTTCTACTTGATCACTTCTAGGAGGTTTGAGAGACAGGCTTATCCCAAGTTCAGATCTCATTGCTAGTTTCTGAGGAGGGAAGCCTGAAATTTTTGAACCTGAAGGTCATATTTAGCTCTGTGATAAATTCAATTTGTTGTCATCAAGCTAACTTTGCATAATGAAATAGATGCTATACTTCTTATGGAGATTTTATGGGACCCAAAGAACACATGATGATTTTTTTTTAAATGAACAATGTTTGAGTGTTTAGATATGATATAGAACTATTTCGAATGAACTACTAAAACCGGTGATCACTCATGGTTAACTTCCATAGGAATTAAACCCATGTTATGCTAGAGTGAGCTGAGGAGAACTTACAGCAAGGCAAAATTGTGTCCATATGGAACACATTAGAAGATTAAGCAAATTACCCTAAATGAAAACCCTTAATGACGAGCTATGTTTGGCAGCAACATTTTCCTCTTAAAAAAAAAAAAAAAAAAAGATCTATGATTCTCAATTGGTTGGTCATGATTAGCCAATTTAGCATTTCTAGTTCAGTGTCCCAGGACGTGCTTGCTGCCTGAACTTTAGCCAGAGGGCACTTTGTTGTAAGGCGGGGGTGCTGGATGCCAGATAGTCTGAGTTTAGGAATGGTTTGGCCTTGCAAAGGGGCTTCACCTACCTGCATCCCAAACTCAGGATCCTCCCTCTCCCACTCAACCTTGTATGCTCGGACCAAGGTACATTTCAACCTTAAAACTTCAGGAGAATTCAAAGATATTCTGAGGTGAATATTTTCAGTGGGAAAGCAGTTTATTCCTGAGGGAAGGCCATCTTCAGTGAAACTGCTCACAGGACTACTGATAACCCTGGAAGGAAGGTGGAAGAGAAAAAGGAAAGAACCTGGGTTCTGGAATGAGAAAGACCAGGGCATAAGTCTTGATCTACAGACATTAATCATGGTGTCTCCATCTCCTTTGGTCTATAAAGGTGCTTCCTAGGTCATACGTCATCCGATCCAGTGGAACCACAAATAGTCTTGATAGAATGTGAGGCGCAACATTCAATATTCTGGACTTTGAGGTAGTCATGGTAACCAGAAGCACTATGAATTATCTCTCAAGGTGATGGACAAATTTTGTTGAAAGGGTATGTTTGGCTTCTCAAGTGTTAGACCATGGAAGATATAGGCCCCAGCCCGCCAAAGATTTGTGTTTCCTTTCCATTTTACAGAACTGTGTTAGAAGATATCTTCTTAACATCTCATGTCTGAGTGGACCATTTACATAATTACTAGCAATGGAATTAATCTTATTCTATTATACTATAATAGAATATAATTATTATAATCAATGCATTCTTATAATCAATGGTTTTCTAAGTGTTGTTGTCTTATTTTTATTTATTTATGTGAGAAAGAGAGGGAAAGAGAAAGAATCAGCTAGAGAGAGAGAGAATGGGTGTGCCAGGGCACTTGGCTGCTGCAAATGTACTCCAGACACATGGACCACCTTGTGCATCTGGCTTATGTGAGTCCTGGGGACTTGAACCTGGGTTCTTTGGCTTTGTAGGTAAGTTCCTTAACCACTAAACAATCTCTCCATCCCTTAGTTTTGTTTCAATAGCCTTGCACTTAGGTATCAGTAAGTCATCTTCAACCCCTATTCCGACCCACTAGCTAGCTGCTCCTAGCAGACCCTGGGAATGTGGAAGACATCAGAGGTGAAGTTGGGGGTGCTGTGTTACTATCTTCAGATAACCAGCCTTATCATCCTTGGTTCTATAGAATACAATATCTGGAATCTAGTAGCTGCCAAGTTAATTCATAATGGATTCATGCACGCATTTTTGTATGATTGCAAGTAATGTTTTAAATGTGCAAGTCATTGTGCTACATGCAGCAAATAAAGCAGAGAGGAATTTTCATGATGCCTTAATCTAACAGGGTAGAGACAGACACAAAGAATTATAAGTTTGACTAATGTTGAAATAAGGGTAATGTTATACACCATCTAAACACATAGTAGGAAATACCAAACTCAGACTTACAGAGTGTTTCTGAAAATCAGTGACTTCTAGATGAACACCTAGAGGCTAAGCTAGGAGGTTGGCTTGGTGAAGATGGATTATGTGAAGGAATGTTAGAGCTCAAAGATCTTGGGGCTGGAGAGACGGCTTAGCGGTTAAGCGCTTGCCTGTGAAGCCTAAGGACCCTTGTTCGAGGCTTGATTCTCCAGGTCCAACGTTAGCCAGATGCACAAGGGGGCGCACGCATCTGGAGTTCGTTTGCAGTGGCTGGAGGCCCTGGCGTGCCCATTCTCTCTCTCTTTCTCTCTCTCTCTCTGCCTCTTTCTCTCTCTGTCACTCTCAAATAAATAAAAAAAAATGAACAAAAAAAATTAAAAAAAAAAAGATCTAAGAAATTTCCAGTGTAGTTAACCTACTGTGTGATTTGTTAGAACTCAAGACTAAAGACAAACATACCAGAACAGAGACAGCTAAAAACATGTAGGCACTACAACCAGATTGGCAGTACCAAGGACAGTCTCCTGAAATGTACAATGTGTGCGCACAGCTTTGCAGAAATGACACTGGCAAATCATTCAAGATATGCAAACAGTGACACCAGGATGTTCTTAAACATGTAGTCAGGTTCCAATCTAAAAAGTGAAAATGGAGGAAAGAAATACCAAGGTGGACTGATGGTATCAGACATGATATCAAAAGCACAGACCGGCCACCACTTGAGTTTTTAGAATAGGGATGTATAAAGTATATAAGCAAATCAAAAGAGCAGAAATTAAGGCAGTCAACTAGGTCTGGTCACTCTGATGCATGAGGATGGTTCAATCCATAGTTGACAAGAAGCAACCCACTAGACCACACATCATGTGAATGGCATAGGGGGAGACTCGGTATCTCACTAATTTGCTCTATAATTAAAGTCTGAATGACCTATTTAAGGTTAATGCCACATGATCAGGCACGGGAGCAGCTGTGATGTTGAAACACTGTGTGTTCCTTGTCTGGGCCTCCTAAAGACTGAGGGAAGTGGAGACACAGGGAATGGGGGAAGCCACTCTCTTGAATTGAGGGTAGGACTAGAGCATCCGCCTCTAATGACAAGAAGACAAGAAAGTCCTTCCTGAGGCTGGGTGGCCTGATCCCTTACCCCATGACTTTGGAAAGCAAGGCCATCATGCTCAGCTTTGTATTTCCAGCAATATGTATTGTCCTAAGATTGTCTATGTTAAACACTTTTCTTCAAGAGACTAACAGTGCATTTGCTTTTAAAGCCAAAGCCCATTGAATTTGATAAGTAAGGAATTTCCTACGATATTTAATAAACTATCTTTATCTGATCGGCAGTAGGTAAAGACTCCACGAGTTTGTGAATAATGTGTTTTGAATAGTTCTTTCCAAAGCCCTGGATTTTGTGACTTTTCCAGAGACATCCTGTCATTGTTTCACACACAAGAGTCCATTAGTATTGGGTCAGGTTCAAAGGGTAGGTCAACAGCAGGATGTAGCCTCTGATTATAGGGCTGGGGGCCACGTCACCCCTCCTACTGCTACATTTCTCAGTGCATCAGCCTTCATTGTGTGCTGTTTTCATGATTTCTATTGTGGACAAGCCCAAGCTGACCAAAAACTCATTCTTTTGACTTACCACAATGTTGATATGTGAGTCACTTTCTACCACTGAAGGAACTTTGGCTGTAAGGAAGACGATTGTCCACCTTTATTTTCAATTGCATCATATAGACTAAGCGATCAAATAGTCCATTTGTCTAATAGACTAAATTTAAGATTAGCAGTCTATCTGAGACCTGTGGTTTCAATTTAGTTGGCACTGAAAGTCCTTCTGAGCTGACTTTATGATAGTTAATCAATACCTTTAATGGGAATGCTTCATGATGTCATCATTTCATTGAAATAAATGTACCAGAATAATAGAGCAGTGTCTAAAGCAAACACACTTAAACTACAATGCTTCAAAATGTGTAAGCACTTAGCGTCTTGTTTTTATGATGTGCACTGAATTCTCTCAGCACTGTCAATTTCAGATAAAACACCAAGGATGGCTGCTGCATTTATTTCACATGCTTTGAGGTAGTTTCAGTACTCAGCTACCCTGGGGAAATATTACAATTAATATTCTCTCTTTGATTCTGAAATGAGAAGAGATATAACTAAATACACACATTAAGTTTCCACGCTTGGTGTGGTGGTACAATCATGTAATCCCAGCATTGGAGAGGCTGAGGCAGAGGTAGCACACATTAGAAACCATATAGTAAACCCCTGTCAACAAAAGCAGGAGGAAGATAGGGAGAAGAATAAGAGGAAGAAGATGAGGAGGAGGAAAAGGAGGGGGAGTAATAACAGGAGGAAAAGGAAGAAAAGAAGAAGGAGAAGGAGAAAGTTTTCATGATGGAACCAGGAAGGACAGTCTCTCATATTTTACAGTGCATGCAAATTACCTGAGGATCTCATTAAAACACAGTCTGGTTGGAGCTAGACATTCTACATTTCTAACAAGCTCCAAGAAAACGTAGGTGCTGTTAATCTAAAACCGCAAGTCAGGCAGCAAGTCACTGGACAGCCAAGTGCTAGGCAAGAACAATGCCTAAATACGAAATACTTCATCCCTACCTGTGCCACTCTGCTCCGCTTCCTTATTGGAGAAGCTGTTTTTAAATCGTGTGCATAAATAACGCTGCACTGATTTTTACTTTTACAAGTTGGTGCAATGTCCTACGCATATCGTATCTCCATTCGGTATTTATCCAATTTGTGTGAATGGTCTGGTATGGTTTCACAGTAGTATATTCAGACACTTCTGGTGAGCATAGAATAAGGGAGCTCATAGCGTTTCTCCTTTGCTAATACAGAACCCAAGGTGAGCATAGGATGAGTAGTATAGAATACAGATGGTCACTTTAAGAGGTCCATGCTGTCTGAAGCCCAAGGCCCAACAGAGAAGCAAGACCAGACGCCCACTGCCAGGGAATGTCAAGGACACCTGAGGTATGGCCATGGGTCCTATCTAGTTACTCTGTAAAGAGTAGAATTTTCGCTCCTCTCCTGACAATTTATTAAAAACAATAAATAAGCAACAAGAAGCTCCCTTTGTCCTTGAGATTTCTGGTCTTTCTGTCCCTCTGCCTCTGTCTCTGTCTCTTTCTCTCTATCTCTCTTTACTGCTCTCTCTCTCTCTCTCTCCTCTCTCTTTCTCTCTCTCTGGTTTAAAACCTCACCATGACAAAATGACATTCCCATTAAATTTTTAACTCTAAAAGTTCATTTTACCCTAGTTCCTTTCTCTGGAACTCGGCTGTACTCCGTTACAACATTATCATAAAGTTAGCAGGTTCATTGTCAACCTTATAACAGTAAGCAGGACACCTAATTCTTGCTCCAAGTTATCAACTCTCTGGAGGAAGAGAAATAACAGTCACTTGCTCAATAGGGCAGGAAGCTTTTTCCTTCACAAACATTGTACGTGTTTTCCCAACAATGCAAACTTGGATGAACATCATCATGCCGTGCTTCCAAAGAGCAGCATTGGCTTCGTGCGCTTTGGCAAATGCCACTGGGTCTTCCAGTTACTGTCATTTCCTCAATGTGCCAACCCAAGTCTCTTTTACCCCCATGGTCTGCTCCCATGTTTCTGTGCTCTGCTTCTTTGAGTTTTTCTTGGTGACCTTGAATGAACATGGAATAGCCAACTGTGAGCTCTCCTCTGCTTTTTCATAGGCCAGTTCTTTTTAACTTGAGAGATCCACCAGGTCAGATGATTGCCTGTTTGCCAGGCAAAGAACAGCCACTCTCGGGGTGTACCTTAGCCAGGCAACAGCCTGTTGGGAAATAGGCCAAGAAGCAGGAGCTCAGCATGGGGTCAGATTGCGCCTTGGGCTTCCCCAGCCCAAAGTAAACGCCGCTGGTCTCTTGCTCAGGTTCTTCAACGCATGCGCACACGCGCGCACTCGCGTTCACATTCCACATGTCCTTGGAATAAATGGGAAAGTCTTGTCGAGGAACCTGGCTGTGCGCCACATTGCCATAGGCTACACCGTAGGTGCACGGGATAAAACTTGTGAAAGGACATATGGGCCTCGTGAAAGAAACACCTGCTTGTCCAAACTACAAAATAATAAATAACAGTTGCCCCACTGCTAATTTGGATCCCCTGCAGCAGGAAAGCTGATTGTGATCAAAAGAAAGAGGCCAACAGAGGCTCTTTCCTGTCCACATCCTCCCAGCTGAGGCGACTCCGTTCTCTCGAGTTTTAGACAGATACCATTAAGGACATGTTCTGAATTTAGATTCTGGAAGCAAACTTAAGAAGCCCACATATTAGCAAGTTCTAAGAGAGAGAGAGAGAGAGAGAGAGAGAGAGAGAGAGAGAGGAAGGGAGAGTTTTTTAAAATCTGTGAAGCCAAACTTTAGATTTGCACCAACCAATATTTTCAGTAGCATACTTGCACCTGCTCCCAATTTTTGGGATATTTTGAAGTTCAGTTATTGCTTTCAAAAATAAAAATTCAATGTCTTGAAAGGATGTGCAAGCAGAAAACTACAAAATTCTTTTTTAAATTACCTAAAAATAAAACATGCCATGAGGACTGTAAGTTATTTGCCATTACGGTGCAAATTTTATCTTTGTGTTCCACAGTCACGAATATAGGGTAAGTTCTGTCACTTCTCTCTAGTAACTGGATGTCCTACTGTCACAGAATTGGCCAAAAGACACTCTTATAGATGAATAAAATTAATTATGAACCTACTGAAAAGGTTACAATGTATATATGTACACATGTACATAGACATAGTATAAACCTATTTTTGTACATAAAATTACATATATACAAAAGTGAATTTTTAAAATTCATTTGTTTCCAAGAAAATGGAGTGTGAGATAGAGAGAGAGAAAGAAAGGGGGAGAATGGACATACCTGAGCTTCTAGCCACTGCAAACAAACTCCAAAAGCATGTGTTGCCTTGTGCATGTGGATTTATGTGGGTGCTGGGTAATCAAATCCAGGTCATTAGGCTTTGCAGGCAAGCACCTTAACCATTGGGAAATCTCTCCAGCCCCAAATGTGAATTATTATACACAGAATAAAATGTCTGAGGACTGGGGTGGTGTATTTGTCTTGAGGGCGTGAATTTTATCCCCAGAACCCAAATAAAATGTCAAGGTGGTGGAGCATTCCTGGGGATACCAGAACTAGGAAGGTGAGGATAGAAGAATCCTTGGAGCTCACTGGCTAGGTGTTCAAGCCCAATTGGTGAGATTCTGGCTAATGAGAAACCCTGTCTTGAAAAGAAGTGGACAGTTGGGCTGGAGAGATGGCTTAGCGGTTAAGCGTTTGCCTGTGAAGCCTAAGGACACCGGTTTGAGGCTCGACTCCCCAGGACCCACGTTAGCCAGATGCACAAGGGGGTGCACGTGTCTGGAGTTCATTTGCAGTGGCTGGAAGCCCTGGCGTGCCCATTCTGTCTCTCTCTCTCTCTCTGCCTCTTTCTGTCTGTCTGTCGCTCTCAAATAAATAAATAAAAATAAACAAAATAAAAATAAAAAAAGAAGTAGACAGTATTCCCAACACACAAGGCTGTCCTCTGGCCTCCCTATGCATGCATAGACATCTAAAAACACAAATATACATGTGTACACACACAGTGTATACACAAATACACGCACAGTATAAATACACACATGCACATACACAAAGTATATACACACATGCAAAAATACAGGCGAAGTGGTATGACAAATTATTTTCTGAGTAGAATTAAAAGTGTCTGATTTCCTTCCTTTTGTTCAAATTCACATTCTGGTGTTTCTCTGCTAAAAATTTGCTGCATATATAATAAAACCAGCAAACAGAGGTGAGATATGTAGTGTAGGGCGCAAAACATACTGCAGGCTAATTTAGACTGAGACCCAAGTGACTGAAGCTCATCTATGAAGGCAGCCAGCACCGTAGTAGTTCAGAACCTACCAGGCTACACTTCTGCTTCTCATGAGGGGATCCCTTCATCTACAGCAGGAGTTCTTACACATCTACTACAGGCCAAATGATGCCTATTATGAAGCTGCTCTTGCAAATAGCACCTTGCTGCAACATAGCTACGCTCATTTGTTTTATGTTTCTGCTCTACACAGCACAGTTAAATAGTTACCATAGAGACCATGTGACCCACTAACTCTAAAATAGTCATTAGATCATCTTTTATAGAAGAAAAGTTTGCTCACTTTTGATGTTTTAGGACAAAAGATTTCCAGATTGCCCTTGTAGTTAATAGAAAGTATTCCACTTCTGCATTCCACTTACCTACTTGGTACACATTTGTGTGTGTGCTTCTGTGGTCAACATTATATTTTCTTTTTAATATGCAAAAATTGTCTGCTCATTCTAGAACAATCTTAAATTTCACCTGAGACTAGAGATAAGTGGGTAGTTCTTATATGTGTTAAAATTTAGCTGATATTTTCTATTATTATATACTCACATATATTATTATACTACACATTTATTAAAATATATTATTATATATGTTTGTGTTTTATATTTTGAAAGCAATGTTAAGTGGAAGGGAGAAGGCACCCTGCATGACAACTTGACCTTAACCTTTTTGGAGTTTAAAAACATTCATTTTCAAAATAATAGGCAGTTGTTTTTCTTCTTGGGTGGAGACTACATCTTAATCATGCATTTTACTTCAGAAAAGCTGTTTAAGTAGGCCTTCGGGGGCCTAGGTGAAATCACAGAGAAGAACTGGTGAGATGAGCCAAAGTGCTGCTTCCACCACAAGCCTGACAACCTGTGCCAGGGTGATGGAGACAGACACTGAGGTTACTCAAAACACACCAAAGCAGAAATCCAGAAGCAGCAGAGAGCTCAACACTAAAGTAGACTTACAGCACCCCCACCAAGGCTCGGGGAATTTTGTGAAAGTGGGGGCAGAAAGACTGTAAGAGCTACAGGGTGGGAAAGGATATCCAGAGGCATTCCCTCCCACACAATGACTGACAGCTGCTCTCACAGCTCCTAACCCACAACCCCATAGTGAACACCAACTATCCCACAGGGGAGGGCCCTCAGTGGAGTGCAGGCAGGGAGAAAGGAAATGATGGTCCCAACATATTATGTGTCCATACAAAGTTTCTACTTAAGAAAAAAAAATAAAGTAGATGTTCAGTCAGGCATATCTAAAAGCACATTGCCTACATTCCTTGGGAAGCCATGGCTTCTATGAACTGACGCTAAATAGATGCATTAGGTAGTAAGTCTTGCACTCAGTCAACTAAATACATTCCCCTAAGAAGAGTTCAACCATTTTTGCCTGAATGTTACATGAATGGCGGCTAGTGTATGTGCCCAGACCACAAGAGTGGTCACTAGTATATGTGCAGTGAACTATTTGATGACAAAATTTTGATAGAGTAAAATGATGTTGTGCTAATTTCTCTTCATGTTACATTATAGAAATGAATGAGCAAGTTGACCAACTTCAGTGCTGCACAACTTGAATCAGACCAATGAGAAAGTGAAACAGATTAGAGGGTTGTGGAAGTTTAAATATAAAATGCTCCCGTTGCTTCGAGTGTCTGTGATTCAGCCTCATACTTGATCCCCAGCTGGCAGAGCCTTTGGTGGTGGAGTCTGGCTGGAGGAGGTGTGTCTTTGGAGGTGGGCTTTGGGAGTTTAAAATCCAGCTCTTCTTGCCAGTACTAACTACTTGCTTCTTCCCTGTTGCTATGGCAAGATGTGATGTTCTGGGCATCTGCTCTGCCACACTTTCTCCACCATGACAAAACTCCTCCTTAAATCTGTAAGCAGACATCAATCTTTCCCTGGTGTTTTGCCCCAGCAATGAGAAAGTAACTGCTGCCCCAAGGGAAGTGCACGTTTCTATTACTGAGGCTCTTGGTTAATGTCATGGGCCTAGATCAAGTGCATAATGTGAAACGTGGGGGTCTTACCCATATAGCTTTATCCTCTTAATTTCTCTGGGAATGCTTAATAATGGGGCATAACTGCTGAAATTCCCCTCTCTCTGATCAGGTGTTGACTGGTTTTGGAAACTGAGGCAGCACACCTTAAGCAATAGGGATGAGCTTCCCCTGCTACACAGAAATACTGCAAGAGCTGGTCACAGGGCTAGCCTTGAGGGAACAGTGATGTTGGCTTTAGACCCTAAGAAGAGCCGCATATAATAGAGATTATTAAGTTTTACTCTGAGACATCCTTTGAAGACTCATGTGTTAAAATTTTCAGCTGCCAGCACATAGGGCTTTCAGGAAGTCATTTCATCAATGTGTTTATCCAGTGATAGATTTATAATTTAATGGTGTTTCTGTGAGGGGATAGATACCTTCAGAGGTGGGGCTTGGTTGAAGGAAGTGTGTGACTGGGCAAATGTTCTTGGGATCAGTATCAAGTCCCACATTCCTTCCTCATTGGTCCCTCTTTCTGCTTCCTGACTGTCAAGAGGTAAGAAACCGGGCTCCACTGAGTCCTCTCTGCCATGCCAGTCTGCCTTGCTCCTTTCAGCTGTTTCTCTTACATATTTGTCACAGTGATGAAAAAGCAAGACTTTCTTAAGTTGGAGTCTGCAATAAATTTAGTCATCCTGTGAAAAACTGTGGCAGGACCACCTCAGAATTCAATGTTCATTTGATACACACACACACACACACACACACACATTTAGAATGATGGAGGGAAGCCAGGAGACTAGAGGTTCACTGTAGTCATTAAATAATGGCTCAGGTCAGCAAAGAAACAAAATCAAAAGATCATCAAGATGAGATAGGCGGGTAAGTATAGACAGAAAACTCAGGGAGACTTGGTGCCAAGCTTACATGACAAGATTCCTGGAAATAGCTAGAGAATACTTTTCATGGTGGGGGGGGGGGGAGCTACTTACCAAAACTATGTTATTCGTTATAAAAACTATGTTTTTAAAATATTTAGGAGATTAAAGAAAAAAAGAAATGGAAATTTGTTTGGTAATTATAGGCTCTTGAGAGCTAGGATTTATGTGTTATCAAAGGATTGTAAAACTATCAGGAATATCCTCAACTTTAACCAGCATCAGGCTGGAGCATCAGGCCTAGAAGAGTCTGCCTCTGACCTTCGCAGGTGGCTTCTCTCCACAGGAGTCAATTTGCTCAAAATTATGTGGATTGCATGACAGAATAAAAGGAAAACAGTGTTTTATATCAACGCCTACTATACCTTCCCAGCTTAAAAACATATTTTTATTTGTTTATTTGCAAACAGAGAGAAATAGAGAGAAGAAAGGCAGAGAGAATGGGCACACCAGGGCCTCTACCTGCTGCAAAGGAACTCCAGACGCATGTGCCACTTTGTGCTTCGGGCTTCACATGAGTACTGAAGAATTGAACCCGGGTTGTTAGGCTTTGAAAGCAAACACATTAACCACTGATCCATCTCTCCAGCCCCCTTCCCACATCCTTTAATGTGGCCTAGCCACTGCTGCCTTTTAGATGGTCCTTCTTCTCAGAAACCACTGATCAAAATGCAAAACTGCCCTGATTCCATGCCCCAACTTCCCTTCCCAGGCTCCTATTCCACAAAGAACCATATGAGTCATTCACTAATCACCAAACCTGAGCCTCGGAAACTATTACCATAACCTGAGAAACCAAGCTACAGATTCCACGTGATATATATGTTCATATATTTTTATGATTTATTCTATAAACATTTAGTGACACTCTCTGTACTAGGTCATATGTTAAGGAATTTAGGAGAACACAATTTTTTTTTCCTTCACATTGCTTGTCCCACACACTGGGAGTGGCTATAACACATAACACTGCAGTCTGGGTTCACAATATATTGAAGGCCATATAAACATTGGAAGAAATTATTGTTGCTGACTTCCTGAGGAAAACTGTGTTTTACCCAGGTACTGAATTTCTTTCTAAAGGTTCTGTGCACTTAAAAGATCTTGGAGAAATAAATGTATGGCATATATACTTGAGCAATATTTTTATCTTAAGCTTAATTACGCTTACAGGTCTTTTGAAAGAAAACCTGAAAATTAAAATGGATATAATTTTCCAATACAAAATTTCAAATAAGGGGCTGGAGAAATGGCTTGACAGTTAAAGGCACTCACTTGCAATTCTTAACCACCTGGGTTCAATTCCCCAGTACCCACCTAAAGCCAGATGCACAGAGTGGTGCATGTGTCTCGAGTTCATTTGCTGCGGCAGCGGTCCAGGTGTTTGTCTGTCTGTCTCTGTCACTCTGTTCCTCTGTCCTTCCTTCTCTCTCAAATACATATTTAAAAATATAAAATAGGGCTGGAGAGATGGCTCAGCGGTTAAGTGCTTGCTGTGAAGCCTAAGGACCCCGGTTCGAGGCTCAATTCCCAGGACCCATGTTAGCCATATGCACAAGGGGGTGCACGCATCTGGAGTTCATTTACAGAGGCTGGAAGCTCTGGTGCACCCATTCTCTCTCTCTCTCTCTCTCTCTCTGCCTCCTTCTCTCTGTAGGTCTCAAATAAATAAATAAACAAAAAAAACTTAAATATATATATATATATAATAACTTGTTGCAGTAAATAACTTTTTAGTTCTTTTTCTGATGACTTGATAAAAGGCTCACTACATAACAAGCTGTGAATTAAGCATCTCAGGTCATATGATTCAGAGCCAATGTGATTTCAGCATAATTAAACACTATGCCAGATAATATCCCTCAAATATTACCTAGTTTAAATAAATATTGTCTACCTATCTGTCTAGTGTTCCTTGGATAAGAAATATGAGGTTGTCATTAAACATTTAGATATTGGATTGATTTGCCTAGAAAAGCTCCTAGAGTTCAACCTGTTTTCTCCCACTTGGGTAAAATGTATATAAAATCCACATTTGTTTCAGAGAAAAATATCATTGGGTTTGTCCCATAAATCATATATTTGTTATTTGAACCTTAAAATTATGTTATGAATAATAATCTATAAGCTATTCATCATGTAAGATATTGAAAACAAACATATCATGTACAAAAACAAACTCCCCAATCCAAATCCTGAGTTGACTCTCACAGAATATTTAACATTTAAATGCATAGGAAAATGGGTCTGTCTTTTTGCTGAATTTGTCAGTTTGAACAAATTTCAAAGTACTTCACCCTTCCTGTCCAAGTAGCTAGAAAAAGCATTGACCCACTGGTGGTTTTCTAGAAGATTTTGAAAACCTATAAAATGAAAAATAGTTTGTGTTGCTTGGCTGAGAAAAATAGAGTAAAATGGACTTACAGAATAGTAGTACTATAGTTCTATAGTTCTTCCTGTTTATTATAACTCTTCCTTGCTCATAGAAAAGCAGATATATGTACATATATTTATATATGTATGTGTATATTTCCATAATACAAATTCTTTTCCATAATACAAATTCTACTTGAAGTTAACCTAACATTAAAAGGAAACCAAATATCCAACCCTAATGACACTAATGACTACATAAAGAAATGGTGGAGGGGAGATGGTACCAGAATAATGCTACGAGTACAATCACAGAATTTACCCAATTCCAGTTTGGTAGGCTATGACTGGGTACTTCAGTTAAATGTATCAAGAACCAACTCTTTCTCCTCTCCCCTCCCCTCTCTTCCCTCTTCTGTCCTTTCCTCTCATCTCCTCTTCCCTCTCCTTCTTCTCCCTTCTCCCCTGCTCCTCTCCTTTACCCTCCCCTCCCCTTCTTTCCCCTCTACTCCTCACTGCTCACTCCTCCTCTTCCCCTTCCTCCCCTCTCCCCTCTTTGCTCATCTCTTCTCCTATCTTCATTTTTTGTCCCTTTCCCTGTCTTCTCCTCTCCTCTCCTCTCCTCTCCTCTCCTCTCATCCTTCCTTCCCCTGCTTGCTCATACCCTCCCATCTTTAAAACAATAGTGGCCTGCATGACTAGCTCTGAAGCTCATTCCTTTCTTGATCAGAATTGCTCTCCTGTGCAGCTCCTTGGAACATCACTATGTCCTTTTTGGTTCAAGACCCTCAAACAATCCATACCTCACTAGCCTAATTCAATTTTTCAGTCTGATGCTCTTCAGCTTCTGCCTTTCTTATCTCAATCTGTTGTATATTCCTTAAATGCTTACAGAAGCCTTCTCCATCGTTTTCTACACACACACACACACACACACACACACCCCATACCCCACACATGCACCCTTGCTACTCTATAAGCCTTTTTAACTCCACAATGGTGTACAAGTATATGTGTTTATATGATATGTGAAAAGTAAATAATGTCTACTTCACGTGTATGTTCACTTATGTAGCACTGGATTATTCTGTATGGGAAAGTTTCTAAGAAGTGTTTTTGAGATGAAGAAATGAAGAATGGAAAATAATTTTTACCATAAAAAAGGAGCAAGAAACTAGAATAAAAGAGATGTAAACCATATGATTTCATTTTATCTGAGCTGTAGAGATAATAAACTGTTTTTATCTATTTTAGATTCATAAATATAAGAGAATTCACCACAAAAAGAAAAAAGAAATACTTTTGACACGTATAAAGAGCACGTTGTGGTATGTATGCATGTGCATGCACACATGTATTAGAAAAGACAAAGGCAGCAAGACAATTGTATATTATGAAAGAATCAGCTGAGAAAAAATATGCCTGGGAAGAGAAATGTGTGATTTATAAAGAAGCTCATATTATAATAATTTCTTTTTGCATGCTGACCTCCCCATTCCTCTCTGAGCGCATTCCATCTCTTGAGCAATCAGCAGTGGTTCCATCAAAGTCTGCTTTGTATAAATATTAACTCATCTTCAAAGGAGCAGGCAAGTATGTACTAAATTCAAATCTATCTTGCTCTTCTGTGGAGGTGATAAATTATAACTCTCTGCTTGGCTCCCTCACCCCGCCTCCCTGCCACCTTCACAGGGATGCCTCTGCGATTCTGCCGACTCTGTCCAGGTCAGTGTCTCAGTCGAGGCTGGGCTCCAGGGACTTTCCGAGAGCTGAAGACAAACAGCACTCAGTCTCTTCTCTGTGCAGTATGGCTAAATTGCACAGGACTGGCTCTGACAGCAGAGTCTAATGATGAATTTGTTTTCCTCTTTTCCCCATTGCAGTCAATGATCTCTATCTTTGTCTCTTCCCGGTGTCATCCCACATTTGAATCTGCCCAAGAGCTGAAGCTTTTTACGCAGGTGTGTGCTACCTGCTGTCTGTACTTCCCAAAGTGATGAGATAGCCTCCTTCATACCCACCCATTGCCAATTGTTGAATCTCATCCTTCCTTCTTTCATGACGACTTGACAAGTTTCTCTCTGTTATTTGTTTTCCTGTGAAGTTCCACCTGGTCTCTGGACTCTCACAGAGCCCTTCTGTATCACAGACTGAGCAGCATAAACATAAAACTCTTCCTGGAAGCACCTCATCATGCAGCCAGAGCTTCACATTGCCCGCAGAGCTGATTCATAGACCGTCACATGATTGTTCATGCTCAAGATACAGATGGCCTCTGAGGGATCTCTACTTCAACTCATAGCAATGAGACCATGTTACGATCACATGTCTCATTCTATACTTTTTCTATGAAGTGATATACAGGGAATACGTAGGTGTTAATAGGCTTTCTGATCCTACATATTTCCAAAGCTCAGATGCTCCCACTCTAAATTACAGTATTGCCGTTAGATTGCACAGAGCACATTATCCAATATGCAGAACTGCAGAGCAAAATTGTGATTGACTGAGTTCCTCTGATGGCATCTAACATGTAAGAATCCAAAAGACTTAAGATTCATTTCCAAAACACTAAGGAGGGAAAAAGAATTGCTAACTAGCTGGGAAAAAATGTGCTAAATGTTCTGACTCATACCAACAGAGCTGCAGGCTCATCCAATGGGAGACATCAAGCTGGGCTTTGACAGATAATAATAATAATAATGATAGTAATAATAATAATTGGATTGTAGAAAAGAGAAGTCATTGTCAAGAGTGGAATCCTATTTAGCTAAGCTCAGAATGAGGCCAGCTAATTAAAGCGAGACCTTGTGTTTAGGCAAGAGAAGAAGACACAGTGATAGTCTTTGAAATCCATGCATCAAAGATCCTACCCTCATTGGAGATTTCAAAGGAAGACTTCTGAGCAGAGAACTCAAGAGAGTAATGTGTTTTAAGCTCTGGGTTGACAATGAGATTGGACAAGCACTTCGATCATATTAACTGTGGTGGGTTGATTCAGGTGCCCACCATAAACTTGGGCGTCTGGAATGCTAGGCTAGGTTCCCAGCTGATAGAGATAAGTGAATTAACACCTTCTGGAGGCAATGTATTGTTGGGGGTAGGCTTATGGGTATTATAGCCAGTTTCCCCTTGCCAGTGTTTTGCACACTCTCCTGTCACTGTTGTCCACCTGATGTTAATGAGGAGGTGATGTCCACCTTCTGCTCATGTCATCATTTTCCCTTGCCATCATGGAGCTTCCCCTAGAATCTGTACACCAAAGTAATTTATTTTTTCCCCACAAGCTGCTGCTGGTTGGGTGTTTTCTGCCAGCAATGTGAATCTGACAGCAGCACTGACTTCACTCCCCCCCCCCTCCAGTTCTACATAATTAGACATAAGACACACAGTAGTGTCAGTACCTGTGCCTACAGGGAGAATGGTATGCCTGATATACTAAAAAAAAACTTCTCGAAAAAGGGTTGCACCATAACATTAGCAGATGTTGGCTTACAGTCAATATTTCATCAATTTCATAATATGCAACTTTACAGTTCTACAAAATCTCTGAATACTAGGTTGAGGTTTTTTTTAAATATTTTATTTTTATTTGTTTATTTGACAGAAAAAGGGGGGAGAGAGCGTGAGAGAATGGATGTGCCAGAGTCTCTAGCCACTGTAAACAAACTCCAGACACATGCACTCCCTTGTGAATCTGGCTAATGTGGGTCCTGGCAAATCGAACCTGGGTCCTTTGGCTTTGCAGGCAAACACCTTAACTGCTAAGCCATCCCTCTAGCCCCTTTTCTCTTTTTTATTTTAATATTTTATTTTTATTTATTTGACAGAGAAAGAGGGAAAGAGAGAGAGAAGGTTGGATTTTTATGAGGAAATAATTATTGAGTGCCTCTAATATGTCATCCTGTTTAAGAATTCAAGATTTTTTGTTTGTTTGTTTGTTTGTTTTTCAAGTAGGGTCTCACCTTGGTCCAGGCTGACTTGGAATTCATTTTGTAGTCTCAGGGTGGCCTTGAACTCAAGGCAATCCTTCTGTCTCTGCCTTTCAAGTGCTGGAGGTAAAGATGTGCTCTACCACAACCTGCTAGAAATTCAATATTTTAAATTAATTCTAATACCAAGAACTTCGTCTTCAAGAAGCCTGTCATAATTTTGGAGTGAAGCAGAATCATGATGCTGTGGGAAACCCGAGGCTGGTGATTGCTTTAGTCCTTATGGTGGAATCTGTCCCTTGGATTTTCACTGAACTCAGTTGCCCTTCTGAGAACTTCAGCTGTATCTTACATCATAGGTTTCTTGCACTGGATGCTGAGTGCTAATTCTCTTTCTAAGCTTTTTTTTTCCTCCAGAAACACAGCAGTTTTCTATGAATGACACTCAGACTAATGGGGCCTTTACTTCTGATCATCAATCTAGATTGCTAATTAACCCCTCTACTACAAGTCCTCTAAGGGGTCATTTCTGTCAAGCTAAGGAGAGCCACTTGGTTTCCTGCTTTCCCCTGGCCCTCGGGGAAGTTTCCAAATGTTTATAGTCCTGCATTGAAAAGCAAATTGCACTCATCTTGTATACATGGATTATGATATTATCCTGTTAGAAATATCACACCTTGGTTTTATTTCATGTCTGATGGCTCCCTTTAGCTTGAAATAACTATATAATTTTACACATTGCCCTTTGATTTTGCTAATCACTGCAGTACTAGTACTAATACTAGTACAGTACAGTACAGTACAGTACAGTACAGTACAGTAATATAGTAAATCTCATTGACATTAAACAATTACGTCTAAATCTTTATGGCTTATATACACACACAAATAAAAAAAATCAATAAAACTATCTCAGGCACTCACAGCTCAGAGAGACAGTTTTGGTTCTTACATCTTCAGATGATGTTAGATGCACATTAAGAATGTGTGTGTCCTTTCCAAGGCTCAGGATCCATTGAGGAAGAGATGGCAGAAAGAATAAAAGAGCCAAAGTAAGGATACCACCCCTTACAATGCAACCGTCCAGACAGAAATTGGCCTCCATATCCATGACCTCGCAGTGCCTAGCAATACCTACACAAGACCCTCATAACAGAAGAAAAGACGATGACATCGAAATAAAAGACAGACTAATGGAGAGAGGGAGGGGATATGATGGAGAGCAGAGTTATGAAGGGGAAAGCGAGGGAGGGGAGGAAAATATGGTTTATTGTCTGTAAGCATAGAAGTTGTCAATAAAAAAAAAGAAGGTGTGTGTCTCTGTATCAGGGACAGATCACGTGCACAGAACCATGGGATTCGAACGAGATGCAAACATCTGAGCTCTCCTGTGAGCAGTGTCTCAACCTGCCCTACTTTTCCCTGACCCAAAGCATAGGTTGGGGTTTGGCATTTCTGGAGCCATATGTCTTCTTTGCAGACGTTCTAATTTCATCTTTAGAGATGTTGCCTGTTGCTGGCAACTCTGGCCCTTGAAGCACAAAAGATGGTGTGTCACCAGACGGGATGGAGCTGCCCCAGAGCAAATGGGAAATCTCGTGCTGCTTGTGGGGCAGCAAAGGCAGGCAGATTCCGAGAGCCTCATCTGAGGACCTCTTCTGGTCATCATGAGGATGTTGCATCACTAAATAGCAAAATACTCAGGAAATTTTGATTATTTGTGTATTTCCATACTTCTACGAATTGCTCTTTTATGGTCTCATATTAAATATAGCTTCAAGAAGAGTATCTTTTAAAGTAATTAATTAGTGAGTTGGAACAGTTTTATATGAAACAACAGTTTTTATTAAAGAGAGAAAGACAGGCCTTGAGTGGGCATGGGCATACCAGGTCCCCCTGCAAGTACAAATATATTCTAGATGGATGTGCCACTTTGTACATCTGACTTTATGTGGGTACTAGGGAACTGAACCCAGACCTTCAGGGTTTGTAAGCAAGAGCGTTTAACTGCTGAGACATTTCTCCAGCCCTGAAACAACTTTGGCTAGTAGGAATAGCTAGTTTAGTTGATCTTTAAATCTTCCTCCTTTGATTTATATGCTGGAGAGAGATCCATCATTTATTTTCTCCAAAGTACAAATATTAACTGATGCCTGGAGATTACATATATATATATATATATATATATATATACATATTTATATATATATACATATACATATACATATATATATATGCATGTATGTATATGTATATGTATATGTATATGTATATGTATATGTATATGTATATATAAATAAAACAAAAAGGAATACCTTGAAATTTGGCCAAATTATTAGGTTGAACACAATATACTTTGGTTAGATTGAATTAAATTTCACTTTAACTTAGCCAAAATTTTTATAAAACACACCTTCTGTTTGAATTTCATTAAACATTCATCTTAAACACAACACTAAACTACCTTGTAAGCTCCATATATTACATTAGCTTTTAGGTATTAACCCAAGAAAGGGAATTAGTTTGATCCAGAAAGCTTAAGCCAAATCCAATTTTTAGATTTGTCTGAAAACATAGAATCACTAGTACTGTTTTGAAAACTTGCTCTGTTTCTAC
This sequence comes from Dipus sagitta, assembly GCA_036346955.1. NCBI lineage: Eukaryota > Metazoa > Chordata > Mammalia > Rodentia > Dipodidae > Dipus > Dipus sagitta. The sequence goes on along the minus strand of CM070772.1, from coordinate 35,455,099 downwards.
AGTTATGATTATACCTCAATGAAATGACATGAGATAACAAGACAGGGAAAAATAAATCTCATATATGAAATTGATCTTGGTATTATTGTAGGTTTGAAACTGCACAATCCTCTTGTAAACCTTAAATCCTATTTTCAGTTTGATTTGACTTTGTTACTACATACCTAAAAGTGGAGCAGGATATTGAAGAAAGACTATAGAGCTAAGGGCTCCATTGTAGCACTTTAACCTTCTCTGGATCACAGAATCATCCTCTGGAGAATGGCCACAGTGATTTGTAAGGACCTGTTAAGATAATATCGTAGCATATTCCCTGAAGGGTTTTATAGTACTTAATACCATATGGAATTTTGCATTTAATACTCAAATATAAAATGGCGCTTTGTTGTAATAATAAAAGTAAAACTTACATAGTACACCGCAGTGTAAAGGAGGATCTTCTCACCTCTTTTGTCCTAGAGACCTTGCCTGGAGTTGATCATGAAAACATCGCTCTGAATACTTTAAAGCCATTGAATTGGTCCTGAGAATCAAACAATGAAGACACTGTACAAAAGAGCAACATAATGATCCGCAACTAGTACCCTGAGTACAGAGGTCCCACGGTGCTGTTTTCCTTGAAGCTTTCTGTAAGGAAAGTCGCAAGAGCTGTGCATGATTCTGCCCACAAATTTATGCTCTTTGGGGGTTAATTTCATATATATGTTATACTCGTTTATCGTCTTGTCCCCACTCCCATTACTCTGGAGGCCCTCCTCAGTGGGATTATGTTATTCACTGTGGGGTCACCAAGGCCTCAGTCAGTCCCTGGGGGTAGCAGGGAAATGGCACCTCACGGGTATTTCTACCCACTCTGTGGCTCTAACAATCTTTTTCTGTCCTGTTTTCCACAATGCTTCCTGAGCAACGGCAGGGATGTTGAAAATCTGATTTAGTGTGGAGTTCTTTGTAACCTCTGGATTTCTGCTCTGCTGGGTTTTGATTGAGCACTGCGTCTGCCACTGTGACCCTGGAGCTGGTTGTCAGGCTAGCAGTGAAGAGCAGTGTTCGTGTCACTGCTTCCTGTCCAGTTCTCCTGGGCCCTGGCAGATGCGGTAGAGGTGGCTCAACAAAGGGTTCGTGGGACTCACGTGCCTCTGCCATTGCTCCCCCTAGCATTTATTTGTCAGTATAAGGAAGAGGTCCAAGGACTCCTCCCTATAAAAGAATGACTTTGTTTAAGGATAGAAAACGATAAAAGGAAGCTTTAGCTAACTGAATGTGAAAACAGAACAGGGGGAAAAGGAAGTCCCGTCAGATAAGCCAAGAGTTGTTCCAGTGGCTATGAGAGTATCTGCAAGGAACCCCAAAGCCCAAAGTTTCATTAAATGGATTCAGATTTTCAGATAAAGTGACTCCTTATTTACTATGACTACACTGTTGGTTAAAATGTCAGTTAAAACTTGCAAGATAGCTCGCCATTCGGATTTTTTTTTTTTTGAGTTTTTTTTTTTTTTCCTGACATTATCTATGGGAATAGGAAAATGGAACTAGCAACTGTTAAATGGTTTTTCCCCACGACCAATAAATGTTGTACATAATCTCATTTATTCCTCACACTGAGCTTATAAAGCAAGTCTTAACAATTCTTTTTATAACAGAAAACTCAAGGTTTGGAAAGATTCATAACCATTAAATAGAAGAATAGCATTTTTCTGACTTAAAACTCTTGGATTTTCTCCTGCTATTTTGCCACTTCCTGAGACAGTTAGATTAAACTAAATTCAGGGTTTGGCATGGGAAGTGCAATTAACAGGCTAGGAAGTGGCCCAGAAATGAGGCAGGTACAGAAAACATGTGTCCAAGGACAGATAGCTATATGAAAGACATTCAAGTGTCAGCCACTCACTGTTGTGTGTTTTTTTCTCCCTATAGAGTTACATGATGCTTTTTCTGATCAAAGAAAAATATATTGAAGTATGTGCTTTCTTTTTTGCAAACAAAACGTGAGTCATCTGAAATGAGCCATTGTCTATACCCAGAACTCAAAGCACCATCCACCACAAGGAGAAAGAAATCTTTGTTTTCGTATAAGACTTAATGCCTCAGGAAGGAGGTTCTTCTCGTACTCCCATTTACAGAGTAGGAGCAAAAAGCCTGTTGTCGTTCTGGAAGAGCAGCCCCCTTCAATGGGTCTCTGTAACGTTCTGTCACTTTCTGCACTCAGTGCTACTATGCTGCCCAGTTTCAAACAGCGTATTTATACAGGGACTGTGTGAACTGCAATCTTGGAGCTGGTCAGTGTGGGACCTGCATAGCCCAAAATAGTGACCTGGCAGGACTCAAGGCTCCGATTCGTGCCTGCATTTGAGAGCAAAGCTATTTGTCTCTCTGAAAGGAAACATTCTCAAATGTTGAACATTTCAGAACAAACGTAGAAAAAAAAATACACAAATAGGCAAATAAAAACTGACCCAAAGATAGAGCTTCCAGTCACTAGGGGGATCTTTGGGGGTTCCTTGTCTTAATCATTTCTACCCTTCAGACAGAATTCCTTTTAGGCTGAGAAAATGACTCAGTGGTTACAAGTGCAAACCTGCCCATTGGAGTTTGAATTCCCAGAACCCAAATAAAGCTGGATACAAAGGAAGTATACATAGCTATAATCCCAAGGCAGCTACAAGCATGGGAGGCAGAGTCAGGCAAATGCTAGAACTGCCATGCCTGCTAATCTGACCTTGCCAACAACAAACACGAGGGACCTAGTCTCAAACAAGATGGAAGGCGAGGACTCACCTGAGGTTATCCTCTGACCACAACATGCATAATGTGGCAAATGCCTGCTTACACACATGCACACAATTTTTTTTCCAAGGTGGGGTCTCACTCTAGTTCAGGCTGACCTGGAATTCACTATGTAGTCTTAGGGTGGCCTTGAACTCAAGGCAATCCTCCTACCTCTGCCTCCCAAGTGCTGTGATTAAAGGCATGCGCCACTATGCCCAGCTGCACACAAGTTTAAAACAAACACACACACACAAAAAAAAAGCAAAAAAAAAAAAATGCTCCTCTCACCTTTTTCATTCCCCTCGAAGTACCCTTGTGACCATAAGGATGCTTCTACTCTTCGTGGAGAAAATGGAGGTGAGCAGGTGGGCACTCTCATAGCTTCTGACTTCCCCACTTCCAGTCACGTGTGACTATTCAGGACTTCAACCCTGAGGAAGCACCTCGTCTTTTCCAGAGTGAAGACCTGCAACTGGGCTCCAAATTCAGCCCCACCGCCCCTGCTTCCTGCTTTCACACATCACATTCCATTTCCCCTTTCAGCCAGGCTCGGATCAATTCCTGTGTAATCTAGCAGTCTCCAGCTGACCTCCAGCGCCAGTGTTTCCATCTTCCTCTGTGTTCCCCTGTCCTATACGAAAATTATCTTTCATAGTTATTATTATATAAGCAGTGCAAGACTAGCAATTCATGACTCTTCGTTCTAGACTCTTCCCACTTGTTAAATCATTCTCATCTTATATCCCACCATCGTTCCCTATCCACTAATCCACATGTGGGCATCCCGCTGCACAGGGACTTATATAATAGAATGCCCAAGCTGGAAAGGCTTTGCCATAAGTTCATTAATCAGATTTAAAACCGTATAAAACACAGCATGTTTAGTTAAGAGATATGTACATGTTTGATGCCAGCCTGTGCTACATAAGACCCTGTATCAAAAATCACAAGCATATATACACATAAAAGACACCAAAGTAGAAGAGAGATTACTAGAGAAGAAGGGGTTCAGTGGATGGGGGATAAAGAAGGGCAGACAAAAGAAGGTAACAGGATAAGGATACAAATACATTATATACACATATAAAATTTTACTTAAGAATAAAAACTAAATAACCCAAAGCATAGAAAATTAAACTTATATGCAGGTAAGTTCAAGGTACCACTAGAGAGGCATATAAGATAAACAATAATCTTTTTGTGCTCTACGTATTAATTCAGTGACATCAGAGAAACAGTATCTTTGCTTCATGCAATTGGAAGCAATATATATTTTCCAAAAAAATAAGATTTGGCTGGAGAGATGGTTTAGCTGTTAATGTGCTGACCTGCAAAAACTAAGGACCCAGGTTCAGTTACCCAGTACCCACATAAAACCAGATGTACTAGGTAGGCCATGCATCTGGAGTTCTTTTGCAGTGGCTAGAGGACCTAGCGTACCAATTCATTCTCTCTCTCTCTCTCTCTGTCTCACAACTAAGTAAATAAATCAACAAAATATTTTAAAATAGAAAATATTTACATAACCCAAAGTATCATCAAGGTACAGGCTGACTTACCTCCTACTTAAGTGTTCCGTCTTTGAAGTAATAGAAGTCTTTAAAATTAAATCCACTGGGGGCTGGAGAGATGGCTTAGCAGTTAAGGCACTTGCTTGTGAAGACTAAGGACCCAGGTTCAATTCCCCAGTACCCACATAAGCCAGAATCACAACGTAGCACATGCATCTGGAGTTTGTTTACAGTGGTTAGAGGCCCTGTGTGCCCATTCTGTCTCTCTTTCTCCTCTCTCTCTCTATTTCAAAGAAATAAATAAAATATATTTTTAAGTTCAGATAAATACTTTGTAGAGTGTGTGAATCCTACTGGTGTCAACTAATACCAAGCTTCAGAGAAGAGACAGAAGCTGCCTATGTACAGCGAGTAGGGAATTATTTTCTTTCTTCCAGAAACAAGGAGGCAAAAGAGTAGCATGTAAAAATGACTGAGAACCAACGAAAAGTGAGACGGATGGAGGACTAGTTCAAGTGATTAAGATGAATTCCTATATTGAACACCACATTCTCTCCAAAGAAGACAAGGAGTCAAACAAGGGTATATTTGCAGACTGAAACATTGATGCACTTCTCAGTGGTAGGAAGGGCAGATGGATTGTGCAGTGCAGTGTATAATGAGTGCAGAAGATGTGACTCTTCGGCCTGGCACAAAGGTGAAGGTAGGAGGAATAGTAAGTATTCTGACTGGAATGTAGAGGACACATGCCAAGACCTAACAGGTATGGAAAGAATGAGAGTCAAAGAAAGTAATTAAGACTTTTTGTTTGTTTGCTTGGTTTTTTGAGGTAGGGTTTCACTCTAGCCCAGGCTGACCTGGGATTCACTATGTAGTCTCAGGGTGGCCTTGAACTCATGGCGATCCTCTTACCTCTGCCTCCCTCTGAATTAAAGAGTGCACCACAATGCCCAGCTTGTTTGTTTGTTTTTAAGGTAGGGTCTCACTCTAGTCCAAGCTGACCTGGAATTCACTATGTAGTCTCAGGCTGGCCTGGAACTCATGGCAATCCTCCTACCTCTAATTTCTGAGTGCTGGTATTAAAGGCATTTGCCACCATGCACAGCTCTAGACGTTTAAGAAATATCTTAAGTCAATATATCATGGGGTAGACTCTATCCCTGGGCTACAAGGATCACATGAATTTTCTCTTTCCATCCCTTTCCACCCCCTTCCCAAATCCTTAGAATTCCCTAGACAAACAATTTTCTGGAGCATAGGTAGAGTTCTGGATTCCTTACCACCATAAAGTAAAGACTGCATTTGGCTTGTCCCATCCACTCTCTCCTTTCATTCAGAAAAGAAAAAAAAGTGGGAAAGAAACCCTTTGGCTATATAATTTGTCACTGCAGCCTCAGGCGTGATCACAGATAGAGCACCAAAATCCAAGAGATATTTAAAAAACAAACTGCAGGGCTGGAGAGATGGCTTAGTGGTTAAGTGCTTGCCTGTGAAGCCTAAGGACCCTGGTTTGAGGCTCGATTCCCCAGGACCCACGTTAGCCAGATGCACAAGGGGGCACACGCATCTGGAGTTTGTTTACAGTGGCTAGAAGCCCTGGCGCGCCCATTCTCTCTCTCTCTCTCTCTCTCTCTCCCTCCTTCTCTCTGTTGCTCTCAAATAAATAAATAATAATAAACAAAAAAATTTAAAAAACAAACTGCCAAAGAGAAGGACCAAATAGGACCAAGTGAAACTGTAGTCTAGAAAATAAACAGAAAGATCAGAGCTTTCAATAAACCCTTAAGAGGCTCAGTGAGATTGAAGGATAAAAAGACGGTCTAAAATATAATAAAATGCTGATGCAGAGAAGTAATTTTATCACAGTGTTCTTAGAAATTCAGAAAGAAATGTGGAGCTTCTGCTCTTGCCTATGATGTAAAACTCCATGAGAGTGTCGCCCACACAACAATACCAACAGTAAGCCTGGCAGTCCACAGAATCATGCTTTATCTAGGTCATTTGATATCTTTGTTCATTAAGCAATGTGTGTATTGAATTTACAAGTAGAAAATCCCTCCACCAAGAGAGAGATCACATAACCTCCCTTTGAATAGAATAGAAAGATGATGTGCCAGCTGCCAAAGAAGGGCTACCAACCTCTCTGAAGGCTGTGGAAGAGCTAATAGAACACTAGGAGTTCCAGGCACAGGAGTTGTTCACACCCATTGATAACTTTTGGCAGCTCTCCAGTGAGATATGAACAGAATGGCTAGCTAAGAGGCTTGGGAGAAACTTCCTCTTGGGTGGAGGAATACAGGTGTATGGTTCAAGGAGGTGAACTTAGAGCACCTCATTCTATTCACACTCCAAACTACAAGGTATGGATGATCTGCTACTGAAGGATGGCCAGGAAACATGCCTCTTCCTTCAACCCTGTGCTGACACCAAGCAGAAGACTTCTGGATCTGGAAAGAGGCAAAATCCACCCCTGTTGACCATGCTCTGCTGAAAGCAGGAGGTCTGAGCTGTTCATAAGTGCAGAAATGTTCAAAGAGCCCCACCCATGAGAATCAGACTCACTGGACCTGCCTAAGGCCTTCCCGTGCCCAGAAAGACCAGGCAAAAAACAACCTGACTCAACCCAGACATACATTTACAAAACCTCAGAATATCCAAGTCAAAGGAAGAACCCTCAAAAATCCCAGAAAGAGGGCTGGAGAGATGGCTTAGCTGTTAAGGTGCTGGCCTGCAAAGCCAAAGGACCCAAGTTTGATTCCCCAGGGCCCACGTGAGCCAGATGCACAAGGTGGTATATGTGTCTGGAGTTCCTTTGCAATGGCCAGAGGCTCTGGTGTGATCATTCTTTCTGTCTATCTGCCTCTTTCTTGTGTGTGTGTGTGTGTTTGTGTGTGTGTATGTATGCATATATAAAATATGTTCCAGAAAGAAAACTAGGACACCTATAAAGGGGCAAAACTCACATGGACTTCAAAATGTAATCAACAGTATTAACATGAGAAGACTGTGAGGCAATATGTTAAGTGTTCAAAATCATTTTGAACATCTATGTTTCTACTTCTTAAGCCAACTATTCATGAACTGAGAGGAAACCAGGACAACTCAAATATGGCAGACATTTTATCATGGCCGTGAGGATTTCCTGATCACTGAGAGTCACAGACACTCACAGAAAGTGGCCACTGTCATCCCACAGTCCTCGCTCTGTCTTCTGAAAAGTTTGCTTCACCAATTATTTTTCGTGGTTTCTCTCTCTGTCCCTCAGCTCTCAATGTTCATGTCTTCCACATGCAAATGAGGAGAGGTACCTGTTGGTTCAGGAACAGTGTTTCCCAACCTGGATTACAGAATTTGGGCTGCATAATTCTCTGTTCTGAGGGTTTTTCTTGGGCAGTTATATATGGGGCAATGGTGGCCATTATTCCCTAGACACCAGGAACATACTTCCAGTTGTAACAATCAACAATACCTTCCAAATTTTCAAATGCCCCCTGGGAGGCAACATTGTGCCTGGTTGAGAACCACTCTTTAGGGGGCTAGTACTCTTGTCACAAGGTGTATGGATTGATAATAAAATTCCTTTAAAAGAATTGCAATCTAGTGATCAGTTATTTTCAGACACAATTAACCACACCCAGCATCTATTCCTAGACATAATTTCCAAGATGACAGCCCACAAACTTGAGTGGGAAGGTGTCAGCTGAGTGATCACAAGCCATAATTGAGCAAACTCTCTCCTCTCTCTCTCTCTCTCTTCTTCCCTCCAACTTTTATTCTAGAAAGCCACTCAATTTTTCCTGGGTTTTATTTTTATTTCTGCTTTCAAATCACCCAATTCTAACTAAACCTATCCCATTCTTATGATCTCTTGGCTGATAATGGCCAAAACTCATTTAGCCTGACTCTTCTAACAAATTCCTGCCAGCTTTAGGCTTCCTTGGCATCTAGTCCCTTCAATTGGTCCTAAAATACAGTTGACATCATTTATTTCTACCACTGCATAACAGATCTGCATGGACTTCTAGTCTTCAGCGTGATTTGTTAATCGCCCATCACACCACTTTGCCACAAGTTCTGTTTTGCATTTCTCCAGCAGCTCACTTCACAATGCCAATTATCTCAAGGAAGATGAAAAAGTCTAACAACAGCTCCCCAAACTCCAGTGACTCAGCATTTCCAGTTGTGAACATGCTTATTTCCGGTTGTGGATATGCTTATCTTTTATGGTATATGTAGGATAGCTGCTTCAATGTGTCTTGCAGGCTCCCAGGATTCCTCCATCTTGGAACTTTTCTCACTTGTGTCACCAAGGTCTTCTAGTCTTGTGCATTCCCACAGTGGAAAGAGAGGGAGGAAAGATTACACAAAGAGAGGTTCAAACACTTAGCCTGGAGATGTGGACACCTTTTCTCTCATGCTTATTGGCCACATTTCGGTTGCTATGTCGCTCGAACTGCAAGGATCCTACAGATGTCTTTAATGTATGACAGAGAGGAAGAGAGCATGAATATGAGCAAGCCACAGCAGTTTTTGACACAAAATCCATAGAAAATAAAACCTCAGAGGCTCCACAAGGAATTCATTTTGAAAAATTCAAATGGATTCCAACTCCAAAATTTTGTCAAGATTGTACTAATCTAGTCTGAAAGCATGTATTTCATTCACCAGGAAAGAAAGGTATTATAAAAGTGACAAGGAGGACTTGAGAGTTGGCTTAGTGGTTAAGACGCTTGCCTGAGAAGCCTAAGGACTCATGTTCGAATTCCCAGTTGCATGTAGCCAAGCACACAGTGACACAAGCATGCAAAGTTGCACATGCACCACAAGGGGGCACATGCATCCGGAGTTCGTTCAGTGCAGCTGAAATCCCTGGTTTACCCATTCTGTCTCTCTCTCTCTCTCTCTCTCTCTCTCTCTCTCTCTCTCTCTCTCTCTCTCTCTCTCTCTCTCTCCCTCAAAATTAAAAAAAAAAATGAAACCAGGCATGGTGGCACACACCTTTAATCCCAACACCCAGGAGGCAGAGGTAGGAGGATCACTGCGAGTTCGAAGCCACCCTGAGAATACAGAGTGAATTCAAGCTCAGCCTGGGCTAGTGTAAGACCATGAAGCTTAAAGATATAGTGGAACATATTCCGTCCTTATAACACTTAAATTTTACCACTCAGTGAATAATGCTTACATAATAGCAATCCAGCATATATAATTGATAGCCTATGAAAATGTTTAAGCCAGGTACACTGACACATGTCTTTAATCCCAGTACTTAGGAGGCAGAGGTAGCAGGCCATGAATTTGAGACCACCCTGACACTACATGTAAATTTCAGGTTGGCCTGAGCTATAGTGAGACCCTACTTAGGAAAACCAAAAGAATAAAAAAGTTTAATATGTTTAAATGTTTAAAAAGTAATGTTTAATATTTTATAATGTTTTTATAGCTATAGGGAGAAATACCAAAGATTTTACTATGTTATGGAATAGAATGGAAAAGGTTTTCTACTTTGACAATGAAAAAGAATGTTCCTGACCAATGGTCCAGAAATGTTCAGGATGATCAGCATGCAGGTATTGGGACACAGAAGATCTGAGTCCAGTGAAAACTAAAAGAGAAGGAAAGAACCAGTGGAACTTGCACTGAACACCGTCACTTTTAACTGTTGTTGTACAACTGTGAATATTATTATATCTAGAAAAATTCCCCCAATAAATGTCCCTGCAGTTTTCTGTTTACCAATAATTATCTGTTATTACCTGAATTTAGCAAATCCAGGACTATTGTAAAAAGTGAGCAATTTTTTCCACTAATTACATCTTTGTGTGAAAATGGAGCTAGTTACTGAGAGATAGTAATAGCATTGGATTAGGACTACTTTTATGAAAGTATCACTCTATAAGGCTCCTTCCAGGGGTCAGAAAATGTAGCCTAGTTATGTGGGGTCTGAGGTATATCAAAAGAGACAGAATTAATCATGCTGGGTTATGCGATGCATTTTGGAGAATGGGTCTGACTCCTTTAAAATGAAAAAGGCAAAATCATTTTCTATGGGCTTGTGAATACTAAGGTTACCCTCCTGTTCCCCCTATCGTCCATTTCCAGATTAAAAGAGTGGAACAATCACCAGACTCTGAAGGGAGAGGGGGAGGGGAGGTGGTCTGCACCTGGAAACCATTTTCCTGATGCTTGCTGGCTGTAGTCCTAGAGATATAACAGCCAGAATTCCTTTCTGGGACTTCTTTGAAATTGGGGCAGGTTGATTTGTCTGAAGGGAGGAATGGACAGATGAAGGGTGGGAACTCATTCCTTCTTGCCACATTGCTGTTCTGCAGTGGAGGAACTTGGCCTGCCTTGGGTTGAAGTTGAAAGGAAATCATCAAGGCGGCCTCAAGTATGCAGGAATTTGTTACCCTGATCTCGCCAATTTTTCAAACATAACTGGGCATTGTATTCTCAGTAGGGGGCTGCCAGCATCAAGCTCGCATGGTTCAGCGTTGAAGATCTTCCCAATAGCTGTGCAAACGATGATGTGCTTTCATTTGCTTCAGCTCAACCAAAGGATGACAAGCAATTATCTCTTTGCTTACATTACCTGGAAATGCACAGCAATAAATCTGCTTTAGAAGGCTTCTTTGTTGTGCCATTTAAGCATTCACACACTTGAAAGTTGGAGAGTCTTTTTTTTTCCTGCTTGTACTAACTAGTGAGCTTCAAAATACAAACATACTTTGCCCAAAGATGGAAGACAAAAATGGAATAGAATAAAACAAAATAAAAACAGAATAAAATATTCTTAATTTCCATGAACACTGCACATATACTTTTATGTAATAGTGAGCATCAATGTGCTTCCCCCTCTGTCCCTATCCTAACACAAAACAAGTCTCTACAGCTAACTGTTGAAGGCATTGGACATAAGAAGAATAATTAGAGCTTAAAAGTGCCTACTATATGTCATTTTATACAAGCTATTTCGAAGTCACATGATAACATTGCATTAGACAGTTAACTAAAATCTTTGATTTAATGATTAGAAGTGCAATGCTGTCACTGGAGAGATGGCATAGTGATTAAGTTGCTTGTCTGCAAAGCTGAAGGACTCAGGTTCGATTCCCAAGAACCCACTTCAGCCAAATGCCCATGGTGGCACATGCATCTGGAGCTTGTTTGCAAAAAGTAGAGGCCCTGGCTCACCCATTCTCTCTCTCTCTCTCTGTCTGTCTCTCTCTTTCTTTCTTTCTTTACTTTCTCTCTCTCTCTCTTTCTCAATAGATAAATGAAGAAAAATAAAATAAAAATATTTTTTAAAAAGAAAAGCAATGCTAAAACTAGCTGACTGCCTTCCCTAAGACCATACATCTTGCATCTGCTCCTGGATTTTATACTGACTGTGGCCATTGTGATATCCAAGTTCAGCTTTAGAGCAGGGTTGGTTCTGTCTTTTATTTTTGGTGTGTGTGTGTGTGTGTGTGTGTGTGTGTGTGTGTGGTGTTGTGAGTTTATGTGTGTATGCATGTTTGTATGTGTGTGCACATGGCTGTGGAGACTAGAGGTCAACACCAAGTGTCTTTCTCCATTGTTCTCCACATTAGTTTTTCATGCATAATCTCTCACTGAACCTGGAACTCATCAATTCCACTGGACTAGCTACCCCGTGATCCCCAGTGATCCTCGCATGTCTGCCTCACCAGTACTTGGATTATAGGTGCATGCTGCCATGCTGAGCGTGTTATGTGGTATCAGGGATCTGAACTCAGACACCCATGCTTGCATGGCAAGCGCTTTACTGACTGAGCATCTCCCCAGACATGTAAAGTAGGTCTTTTCACTCTGCATGAGGTTTCAAATCTGTCTTCTTTCTGATCATGCAAACGTGGGTCTAAGCATTGGTACCATTGTTCTCATACAAAAGCGGCCATATATACAGATGTCTGGGTCTAGAAGACTGAGTTTGAACTTTGAATCCACCACTTACAACTTTCTACCTTAGGCAAGACCATTCGCTTACATGGCAGGAGATTTCTTCATTTGAACAATGGAGAAAGACAAATAAAATAAAAATGTGATGAACACCTCTATGCTATAGGGTTATTGTATAAGTGACAATATAGTCAGAAAGCTTTAATTAGCTTAGTAATGTTAATTAGTATTTTTATTCACCCAGAATGGAAAAATTATACCCCCTCAAAGTATAGTAAGTAGTAAATATAAGTCAAGTATTTTGGGATAATTTCTATCATATATGCCAATATGTATATATAACATACTTTTGCTCTCTTTCCCCCCAAATCTGCCTAATTAAATATTTAGAAATTTCTAAAAACAAGTCCAATGTTTATCAACTTGTGGATTTAAAAAACCTCTTTTTAATTAGTCTATATTAACTGTACCAAATAATGGATTTCACTGTTGTTTTTCCCAAATGTATCTTAAAGTCTTTCAATCATGTTCACCTCCCCCCTTCAATTTCTTATCTTCCTTCTCTTCTCCTCAGCTCTTTCCTCTTCACTAATAGTCCCCCTTTTACTTGTATGTAGTCTTCCCCTTAGTAATATATATGAAAGAAGAAATGTGATACTTTCTGAGTCTGGCTTATTTGGCTTGACATGATGATCTTTAGTTCTGTCCATTTTCTGACATTTATCTGTGTAACAAAAAAAAAAAAAAAAAAACCTTAATTCACCATTCATTTTCTCTTCTCATCCTCTGTTGATATGCCTCTACTATCTCTAGAATTTCAGACCTGTTTCTGTAGTCCAAGATTCTAACTAAGCCCAACTGGTATTTTGAATTCTAAATTTGTGAGATATATATATATATATATATGTCTTATCATTCTGTTTTATATCAATTTAACTGTAAATTAACCAAGGAACCTAAAATGGTAGAAGAAACAAATTTTCCTTCCCTAGGTGTACCTGTCATATTCATCCATCAACCTTCATTGAGCATCCTCTATTCCCTAAACACAAGGGGACACGGGTGTTGAAGGCCCTGCTCTGTCCTTAGAAAGCTCACTCTCTGCTCTCTGCTAGGGCGGGAAGGAGAGCTGCTGTTTACAAGGCAGGGTTACATGCACTGTGATGGGTCCTGCGCACTGCACCAGGTCAGCACCCAGCACACACTGGCTCACTGGAAAGCTGACTCTGGAAAGGAGATTCAATGCAAGAGTGGAAGTAAACCAGGTGAAGGACGGTGAAGGAGAGGCAGTGGACACAGCAGAACAGAGCAGTGTGTGCAAAACCGCAGCTCCATTAAAATGCAGGACCTTCTCCATGAAATGCATGTTCTGGAGGCTCCTGCAAGAGCAGCAAAGGAAGGCAGCTGATGGGAAATCTGGAGAGGTGAGCTCAAGGGCCAGCGGATACAAATTGTTACCCACGGATTTGTTCGAAAGTCCCACAGATGATGCCACTTATTCTTGAAAGACAATGTGTTCCACAGGGGTCAAGGGAAGGAGACGTTTGGACAGCAGTTAAAAGCCTGCATCTTGACCTGCAGGGCCAGCTGAGTTTCACAGAAGGAAAAACAGACAGCACATTGGGCATAGTGGGATTCACATGCATTGATGTAAAGTGTGAGACTGAGTATTTCTTACTGAACAGGCAATACTGTAGATTAGGCTAGCTAGGAGGAATGAGCTTATGCAGTTTTTTTTAATGAGATAAGCTCTTCAAAGTTGTCTGATGTTGCCTTGGTTACCTAGATTATCAAATACATACTGTGGAAAATGAGTAAGGGATCGGAGCAGCAGGAAACAGCCATTGTTAAAATCTTTATATTTTTCATACCTGCCTCGTTGAAACACTGGATCCCTCAAGTCTGGAACAGACAGAACTTCTGTCTGGAGAAACAGAGGCCTTTTATTTTATTTTATTTTCTTATCCAGAGTCAACGTTCATTGAGAAAATCTGTCCTGATGTGGAAATTTCCCCGATAGAGCAAGTTTGCCACCCTATGTTTAAGCTTGCTCACCCATCTTGGACTTCACATGTGAGCCTGTTAGATTTCAATTTTGACCCATTAAGAAATACTAATATGGGGAACTGGGAAACTTTATGGAGAAAATGACCCTGAAGGAGATAACTGAGGATCAATGTCACAGTATTTAGTCTAAGCAATGAGAGGGACACTTCTTGCTCATATTATCTTACAATCCAGACCTCATAGACTTACGATAGAAGATGTTATTGGAGATAGGGTGACTGAAAATAAAACTACAAAGACCCATGCGCATATAAATATTAAATCTTTAGGTATCCCTGGTGGCATTGATTTGGCACTTAGTAGACAAGTAAAGTGACAGTTAGTGTACTTACAACATCACGCACTGTTCAAGGTATATTTTAAATTACTGAATCCTTAAAATGACCCTGGGAGCTAAAAATCACTTTTATTCACTTTCAGAGTAAACTGCACATAAAAAGAGAAGCAAAGAAACACTTCTAAGGTCACAGAACTTGATGAGAAGCAAACAATCAGGAAAACAGAGATTTCAATTCTGGTTTTCAGCCTCCAAAGTTCATGCTAGTAACCACAATGTAACTTAAAATACAGTGAGAGGGTGGGAGAGATGGCTTAGCAGTTAAGGCATTTGCCTGCAAAGCCAAGGGATCCCAGTTTGATTCTCCAGGACCCACGTAAGCCAGATGTACAAGGGGGCACATGCATCTGGAATTTGTTTGCAGTGGTTGGAGGCCCTGGTGCGCCCATTCTCTCTCTCTCTCTCTCTCTCTCTCTCTCTCTCTCTTTCTCTCTCTCTCTCTCAAATAAATAAATAAATATATTTAAAATACAGTGAGAAATGGGTTCTTCTCAGGAGCTGTATACTAAGGACTTGAGAACGTACTACTTCAGTAGTCTTCAACTTGGGCTGGAGGCAGCAATACTAAGAGGGTGAGGCTGGGAAATAATAGGGCAGTGTGAAGATTTATCACAAGTGACAAGCAAAGGAATTGAAGAGGACGGAAGGAAAAGTAAGCAAACGACGAACCTGCATGTGATTTGCCCCACTTCTGCCAAGCCATGAAAGAGAGGAGGCAGAGTGTGCAGTCACCTCAGGATTAAAACAAGAGGCAAGAAACATTATTCCTGCAAGTGGCATGACCTAACTTGGTGTGGCTTGAAAAATACAGAACCTATTTGGAACTATTGACTGCATTTATTGGAAGTGTCGGAAAAGTCCCAGATGATCTCACACAGTTACTGTCAACTGAGAAACAATAGCAAGCCATACATCGATGGGTTGAGACGACCCCCCCCTCCCAGAGTCTTCCCAGTGGCAGTAACAAAGGATCTGATGTTAATACATAACTCCACCAACGTCCAGCTTTGTTGTTCTTACAAGGCCCAAACCTCTTTTTAATTCTTTTTTTTTTTCTTTTGTCTTAAGTAGAAACTTTGTATGGACACATCATGTGTTACTACTATCATTTCCCTCCTCCCGGCCTCCATCCCGCTGACGGCTCTTCTCAGTGGGGTTGCTGGCATTCCCCCTGGGGTTGTGAGTTATGAGTTGTGAGAGCAGCAGTCAGTCCTTGTAAGAGGGGGGGGAATACCTCTGGATATTCCCTCCCACCTGTGGCTCTTACAATGTTTCCGTCCCCTCTTCTGCAAAATTCCCTGAGCCTTCGTAGGTGTGTTCTAAGTCCTCTTTAGTGCTGTGCTCTGGGCAGGTTCTGGATTTCTGTTCTCGTGCTTTTTGAGTATCCTCGGTACCACAGCCTTAATACGTCAACTTCCTTTTAGAGAAGTGAAAATACAGAAGCCATTCCCTAACTTATAAATATTACTGTTAAGAGGAGAGCCACAGGAGCAAAAGAACAATAACAGTTCAGATGGTGATTGTGCCTTATGTAACAACATTGATTTTTTTTTATTTTTTAATTTTTTTATTAACAATTTACATGATTATAAAAAATACTCCATGGTAATACCCTCCCTCCACACACTTACCCCTTTGAAACTCCACTCTCCATCATACCCCCTCCCCATCTCAATCAGTCTGTCTTTCACTTTCGATGTCTTGATCTTTTCCCCCTCTTATGATGGTCTTATGCAGGTAGTATCAGGCGCTGTGAGGCCATTGATATCCAGGCCATTTTGTGTCTGGAGGAAGCATGTTGTATGGAGTCCTGCCTTTCCTTTGGCTTTTACATTCTTTCTGCCGCCTCTTCCACATTAGACCCTGAGCCTTGGAAGGTGTGATATAGATATTGCAGTACTGAGCACTGCGGTCATTTCTTTCCATCACCATGATACCTTCAGAGTTGTCTCAAGGTCACTGCCATCTGAAAAGAGAAGATTCTCAACAAAAAGTGAGAGTAGCATTAATATAAGGGCGTAAACATTAACAGAAGTGCTTACTGGGCAGTTTGATAAGCATAGTATATACATTTGGCCAGACAAGAGCAGACATTACACCCCTAGGGCTCATGAATACCCCTGTTTTAAGTTTTCAGTATCAGGGATGTATTCCCTTCCCATGGAGCAGGCCTCCAGTCCAATTAGAGGGCAGTTGGTTTCCCCCATAACAGACATGCCACTATTGCACCATTAGCTCATTTGGCTTGGCTGGCCAATTATAAGGCTTGCAGTGTCTACTGATGAGTATCTTCACTGGTGATTTCTCTTTCAGCATTGAACTGCATGCTGAATGGCTTCTTCTAGCTTTCTGCCAGCTGGTCTACATGGACGAGGTTATCAGCTCAGATCCAGCAAGATTTCTCAGTGGCCTTGCAGACCAAGTATATGTACTCTTCAGCAATAGGGTCTTACCATCTATTCCTGGTGAGAAGCCAAGGGCCTCTTCAATGGTCTATAATGTTTTGGGGGCATCAGGGATCTCCCTGGCCAACAACTCACTGGAAGATATGCCATCCCTGGCATTGAAAAATTTCTAGCAACAATCTACAGCTCCTGAGTGCTACAATGTCCAAAAAAGTAAGATTACATATGTTTTATTTATATCCTCTTAGATGTTGATTAGCTGTCCCTCCACCTTTCCTTTACTCAATCTCTTCCCCACTCATCACTCAGGCCTTTCTACCCCCATTAATCTATTCTTCTACCTACATATATACAATACCATCCTATTAAGTACCCCCTCCCTTCCTTTCTCTTCCCTTTCTATCTCTTTTCTAGCTTACTGGCCTCTGCTACTGAGATTTTTCCTTCTCACACAGAAGCCCAGTCATCTGTAGCTAGGATCCACATATGGGAGAAAACATGTAGTGCTTGGCTTTTTGTGCCTGGGTTACCTCACTTAGTATAATCCTTTCGAGATCCATCCATTTTCCTGCAAATTTCATAACCTCATTTTTCTTTACGGCTGAGTAGAACTCCATTGTGTAAATGTGCCATATCTTCATTATCCACTCATCAGTTGAAGGACATCTAGGCTGGTTCCATTTCCCAGATATTGTGAACAAGGCAAACCAAAAGTCAGTAGACGGGAAGAAATCATAAAGATTAGGGAAGAAATTAATGAAATAGAAAAAACAAACAAACAAACAAAAAAAAATCCAAAGAATCAATGAAACAAAGAGTTGGTTCTTTGAAAGGATAAACAAGATTGATAAACCCTTAGCAAATCTGACCAAAAAGAAAGAGATAAGAGACAGAAATTAATAAAATTAGAGATGAAAAGGCAACATCACAACAGATACCAGAGAAATTCAAAAAATCATAGGGACATACTATAAGAACATATACTGCACTAATTATGAAAATCTGAAAGAAATGGATGATTTCCTTGGTTTATATGACCTACCTAAATTAAATCAAGATGAGATTAATAACTTAAATAGACCTATAACAAGTATGGATATCTGAGCAGTTATCAAAAATTTCCCAAATAAAAAAAGTCCAGGCCCAGATGGATTCACCGCTGAATTTTACCAGACCTTCAGGGAAGAACTAACGCCATTGCTTCTTAAGCATTTCCATAAAATAGAAAAAAGAAGGAATCCTACCAAACTCCTTCTACAAAGCCAGCATCACCCTGATACCAAAACCAGGCAAAGATAGAACAAAAAAAGAAAATTACCGACCAATCTCCTTCATGAACATAGATGCAAAAATTCTCCAAAAAATATTGGCAAACAGAATACAAGAATATATCATAAAGATCATTCACCTGGACCAAGCAGGCTTTATACCAGAGATGCAGGGATGGTTCAACACATGCAAATCAATAAATGTAATACATTATATAAATGGACTGAAGGAAAAAAATCATATGATCATCTCATTAGACACAGAAAAAGCATTTGACAAAGTCCAACATCCCTTCATGGTAAAAGTCCTACAGAGACTAGGAATAGAAGGATCATATCTCAATATAATAAAGGCTATTTATGACAAGCCTACAGCCAACATATTACTACATGGGGAAAAACTGGAAGCTTTTCCATTAAAATCAGGAACAAGACAAGGGTGTCCACTATCCCCACTTTTATTTAATATAGTACTGGAAGTATTAACCATAGCAATAAGGCAAGAGACTCACATAAAATAGGTACAAATTGGAAAAGAAGAGATTAAGTTATCATTTTGCAGATGACATGATTCTCTGTATAATGGATCCTAAAGACTCTACCAGCAAACTGTTAGAGCTGATAAACACCTACAGCCATGTAGCAGGATAAAAAATAAATACACAGAAATCAGTAGCATTCCTATATGCTAACAACAAACACACAGAGAATGAAATCAGAGAATCACTCCTATTCACAATTGTATCAAAGAAAATAAAGTACCTTGGAATAAACCTAACCAAGGAAGTAAAGGATCTCTACAATGAAAACTATAAAACACTCAAGCGAGAAATCGCAGAGGACAGTAGGAAATGGAAAAACATCCCTTGTTCCTGGATCGGAAGAATCAATATTGTGAAAATGGAAATCTTGCCAAAAGCAATCTACACACTTAATGCAATCCCCATCAAAATTCCAACGGTATTCTTCACAGAAATAGAAAAAACAATCCAAAAATTCATTTGGAATCACAAAAAAACCCTCGAATATCTAAAATAATATTGAACAACAAAAATGAGGCTGGTGGTATCACTATACCTGATTTTAACCTATACTACAGAGCCATAGTAGCAAAAACAGCATGGTACTGGCACAAAAGCAGACATGTAGATCAATGGAACAGAACAGAGGACCCAGATACAAGTCTAGGTAGCTATAGCCACCTTATATTCGATAAAAATTCCAAGAAATACTCATTGGAGAAAAGACAGCCTCTTCAGCAAATGGTGCTGGGAAAACTGGATATTTATCTGTAGAAAGATGAAAATAGATTCTTCTCTCTCTCCATGCACAAGAATTAAGTCCAAATGGATTAAAGACCTTAACATCAGACTTGAAACTCTGAAACTGCTAGAGGAAAAAGTAGGGAAAACCCTTCAACATATTGGTCTTGGCAAAGACTTTCTGAATATAACCCCAATTGCTCAGGCAATAAAGCCACAGATTGACTGCTGGGACCTCATGAAATTATAAGGATTTTGTACAGCAAAGGACACTGTGAATAAAGCAAAGAGGCAACCTACAGAATGGGAAAAAAATCTTTGCCAGCTATACATCTGATAGAGGATTAATATCTAGGATATACAAAGAACCCAGAAAATTAAATAATAAGAAATCAAACAAGCCAATTAAAAAATGGGCTATGGAACTAAATAGAGAGTTCTCAAAAGAAGAAATATGAATAGAATATAAGCATCTAAAAAAATGTTCTACATCCCTAGTCATCAGGGAAATGCAGATTAAAACTATGTTGAGATTCCATCTCACTCCTGTCAGATTGGCTACCATCATGAAAACAAATGACCATAAATGCTGGCGAGGATATGGAAAAAGAGGAACCCTTCTACATTGTTGGTGGGAATGCAATCTGGTTCAGCCATTGTGGAAATCAGTGTGGATGTTCCTAAGAAAGCTAAAAATTGATCTACCACATGACCCAGATATAGCACTCGTAGGCATATATCCTAAGGACTCATCTTATTTCCTTAGAAGTACATACTCTACCAGGTTTATACCATGTTTATTGCTGCTCAATTCACAATAGCTGGGAAATGGAACCAGGCTAGATGTCCCTCAACTGATGAATGGATAATGAAGATATGGCACATTTATACAATGGAGTTCTACTCAGCAGCAAAGAAAAAAAAAAGAAAAATGATTTTTTTTAACCACAAATGTAACACATTATCCCATAGGCATTGTTTGGCAAGGCTCGTGTGACCAAGAAGGTCTTATGCCAAACTAACAGTTTCATCATAAGTGGCAGTACAAGTGGTGAGTGGTGAGTGTGTGTGTGTGAGAGAGAGAGACAGAGAGAGACAGAGATTCTAGCTCAACTAAATGGAATGGACTAGCACAGGAAGCTACAGAATTAAACCTGGCAAATTGTTCCCAAAATAATAGAATTTTTTTTTCCTTTTTCCTTTTTTTTTTTTTTATTAGTCAGTTCTGTATTCAGCAAATACAGTCAGTTTGGTACCATTATTAGGCTCATCCGTGACCTACCCCCTCCCCTTGGCCCCTCCTTGTTGAGGTATACGGGTCATGCATTGTGGAGTTAGCCCACAGTTATGGGTAAGCTAAATGTCTCTGAATATCATGACACAACATGTGACTCTGACATTCTTTCCACCCCCTCTTCCGCAAAATTTCCCTGAGCCATGTTGGGTTCATTTTTGGTCTGCTTCAGTGATGAGGTGTTGGGGGCCTCTGAGGCTCTGGCTCTCTGATTTGGTAGGAGTTGATTTTTCTCTGTGCTGATCTCCTTCCCCCTTGTGCTGGTATCCGGTTCATCAGGAAAACAACCCCCTTGCTTGTTTCTCCAATTTTTCTTAGTTTCAGCCAGGGCCCTTTTGAGTTATGATGGGGTGGCTCTCTCCTTAGGATCTACATCTATCTGAAAAAGAGAAGCAGATTCTCCAACGGAGAGTAAGTTAGCACCAGGACAAATGAGATAACCCTTACTTTTTTTTTTTATAGAGAATTTAATAGGTGTAGGCCCTCTTGTAGCCCACAATTGATGGTAGCTTGATATTGGAGAGTGGGCTTATGTTTAGATATGGTTCTGACTTGTTTCCCAGCTCCAGCTATGGGTCCCATACCAGTGAGGGGATCAGTTAGCCAAATTGAGAGCAGTTGGTTCCCCACCATGGCTGTGTGCCACCACTGCACTTGTGTGTGCATCACAACAAGTTATTTGCTGCTTAGTAGGTTAGACCATGTGTTGCTTTGATAGATATTGGTCAATTTCCCCCAGTCGCCCATGTAGCACCTTCTGGCACTAGACACGCTGACTGTCTGGGGACTGACTCTCTTCCAACTTCCAGCCATGCCATTCTAATTTGCATGTCAATCACATAAGGTATCTTCAGCAGTAGGGTCTTACCACTAACCTTTGGTGGGTCATCAAGTACTCTGACAGAAATCTGTCTGTCTTTTAGGAAACCTTGTAGGTCTCTCTGATCAAAAGCTCATTGTGGATGATAGCCCCATGCTGGTTCTGGGAGTTACAGGTCAGTGCCCACTAAGAAAATGAGGAAAAAGATAACTAATATACAAGAGTTAGAGATAAGAGAGAGAGAGAGACAGGGAGAGGGGAAGTGAGGGAGGGAAGATGTAGGAGATTAAGGTTAGTCTTAATCTTACCCTCTCCAGTGTCTTGTGGTTCAGGTGTTCCCTGTAAGGGCCTGGTGAAGGATCAGCCATTTGGTCTGTCTTTTAGTAAGTAGAAGATTATGGTACCATTGCCGTTTGGGTCTAGATTTGTGTTTCCCACCCCTTTGATACCCTCCCCTCCCTCCTAGCCAGGTGTGGTGGTGCATGCCTTTAATCCCAGCACTCTGGAGGCAGAGGTAGGAGGATCGCTGTGAGTTCGAGGCCACCCTGAGACTACATAGTGAATTCCAGGTCAGCCTGGGCTGGAGTGAAACCCTACCTCAAAAACTCAAAATAAATAAATAAATAAAATAAAACCCTCCTTTTTAAATATAAAACTAATGTGAAGAGCTAGCAATACTTCTTTTTCATGATGTATTAAATATTAAAGAAAAGTAAAAGGATCACACATGGAACCTATTAAATCATAAATTTACAAAGCTGTTCTCCTAAGGGAGAAAGAATCAATAACTGGGAAAGGGCTTCAAGCCTTCTCCTCATCCAGGCTCATAAGCCAGCTACCCTATAAAGATCTATTTAATCTCATTTCCAGATATTATGTCTTGTATGAGTCAATCCGGTGGAGGACACATTCTAACAGCTCATTCTTGTTTGCATGCCTTTGCAGGTTTAAGAATTCTCTAGCTGTTTTTCGTTGACTTCCCATAAGCAGTGATTATACTGTTGTCATCATAACCAAACCCATCTTTATTATTACTACGATGAAGCTTATCTATCTTACACTGTAACTTGCCATGCAGAGGAGATGTAAAATATATCTCAAAGAGTCGACAGTGCCATCATAAATACTCTATTATGGGATATTAATACAAGGGAGTGACAAGATCCTCACTGTGCCAGCTTAGCATAGGGTGTACAAAAAAGAAAAAAAGTCCATGGCTGTTCACAGCTGATTTGTGGTATTTAACATAGAAAATGTGATCTGCATTAGACTTAGACTTTGCATTTTCCTAGTCCATCAACCAGATCATATAAACAACAACAAGAACAGCAATAACAACAAACCATCAATCTGACATTAGTCTGTTTATGTGCTGTTACATCACCCTGGCCCCTTTGTGTAAAAAACACAATGCCACATCCATGAAGCCACATCTGTTGGATGAGTGGCGACCCTCATCATATGATCACTGGAAAGCACACTGTAAGTAAACTTTACAGGTTGGTACGGCATTTGAAACACTGCTATGGCTATTCCCCACAAAGACTGACTTGTCTCAAGCATAGATTCTTTAAGCGAGTAACTAGTGCATTGATTAGTTACACCACTTCTACAAAAGCTGAGCCAATTGGGTCAACAGATATCATTTAGGGCTACGTCAGCCCCTCTGGACCCCTCATTGAATAGCTACTCCATATTCATCTTTCTTTCATGCAAATCACAGCCAAACAGTCTTTCATGGGCCTGGCATTTCAGGGGAAACAGAGTCTCTTTGGGAACGTAAAAGAATCAGACTCAGTGGGGAATTTTTTGCCTCTGGCTGCTTTATAAAATAAATACTTCAACAAAACCATTTGCATAATGAAATTGTATCATCCATAAGAGACTTAGTAAATTGTATCCAATGAAGCTAAACTGTAGTTTTATAACGTGTTTCGGGGGTAGATAAGGGAATCTCCTCCCTCCGTACTTTTATGTCTGGTTTTTGTTTTTCTGGGATGGGCTCTTCAGTCCATTCTAGAATGGAGAATTCTCACTAGAAAATAACTGCTCTTCATTCTTGCCATGTTCACTGATTTTCATGACTTCCCTGAGGGAGCTTTTAGAATTCTTGCTGGGCTTTTTCACATTTTTTAAAACCTTCTATGTCAGTTTTTTTCTTGATAAGTTGATGGGTGGCTGGCAACTTGGAATAGCACATTAGTGTAAAACAAAGGGGATAACAAGGAGGTACCCTGAACTTCTCTTAAAAGTGAATTATTTTTTTAACCATTTAATTTTTTTTATTATTGACAACTGCCATAACTATAGACAATAACCACGATAATTACTCTTTTTATTGACTTGAAGATCTGTGTCCTCACACACTCCACTCTGGCCTGCCAGGAAGAGGCAGTTCTATTGTGTGATTGATGGCCCTTGTGCTAGATTCTAGATCCCCTGAGATATTATATTCAGTTTGTTACTTTTGGGAGATTATCAAATAGGTTTTTTTTTAAAAAAAAAAATGAGAAATATAGTCAGAAAGTTGAATTCTGAAATTTTTAAATCTATAATGCAAACTCTTCAATTTCTTGGGTCATATTCTTGGTTTATATAACCTGGGTTCCTTTTGATAAACCTGAAAATAAAATTAGAGACTTGTAAATCTTTTTGTTAAATATTTTATTTTTTATTTATTTATTTGACAGAGAAAGAGGGAAAGAGAAACAGAAAGAGAGAGAAAGAGCATGCCAGGGCCTTCAGCCACTGCAAACAAACTCCAGACACATGCACTCCCTTGTGCATCTGGCTAACATGGGTCCTGGAGAATCATACTTAGGTCCTTGGGCTTTGTAGGAAAATGCCTTAACTGCTAAGCCATCCCTCCAGTGTGAGACTTGTATACCTTAATGAATATACAAATGTTCTAATGGCTGATAAACATTTAATTAATTACTTCTAATATTTTCTGTGCAATTCTAGAATTTCTGGTTCCTGAGTGATTTGGGATCATGTATCCCTAATGTCATTAGCTGTCACTGTCAAACATTTACTGAGCACTACTGTGTACAAGGCACGGTAATTGTTTAAGGTTTGAAAGTAATCAGAGACTCTTTTATTGAATTGAATAACTATTTCTAATTTGTACATCTCCCAAGTTGAGCCACCTGTTTTTGGCTGAGAAAAGATTGAAGAGAATCTTTAATCTTTGCTTTCTGGGTAAGGGGTTGATTGCAGGAAATCGGCTCTTTAAGAAATCACTGTTGCCATGTTACTAGCTGCATCTGATTTTACAGCCGGCAATTCCAGTGGCCACTGGTGGGAGGAATTGTGGGTCAGTATGAAATCATGAAGAACTAAAAAAGGAAATACAACTTTTTGTGATCTTTTCAAAATAGACTTAGGGCTAGCATGCAGTCATGTCTTGTGTACTAAACTTCAGATACACATATTGTAGGTGGGCCTTAATGTAGAACTATCCTCGTGATTACACAATCAGGACAGGCTCAGTTAAAAAAAAAGAAAAAAAATAAACCAATCAATCAATCAATCAAGAAATAAATAAACCAACAATCTCAGAGAATATGTAAGCATAATACAGCTTCCTATCTTACCCAGGGCAATTCTAATGCAGTCTTGGTGGCTTTCCCAGAAGGCTGTCCTCCGTGCCACAATTCCATGACGCAGGCTGTTGTGATCTGTGAAACTGTCATGATAATATATGATATCTAGATCATTGCTACGGAAATGAGAGAAGAGGAAAATCACCTATGGGCTTCTAAATGCTATGGTCCAGAAGGTAACAGTGATCTCATAACCCACTGGCTAGGACCAGACACACAGTCCAACTGTGCAGGGTGTATGAAGCAAGCGGGAACGCATTTATAGGTGAACACCTAAAAAGTTTCTGATATAAACTTAGGCTACTGGTGGACAATAGGGCTCAGACATGGGCCTTCATATAAACCTCACGGCATGGTTAAGTTACACGAAAAGGTAAATAACTTTCCCAAAAGTCACAAAGTGGTTGGTGCAAGATCACACCAATGCAATCTGGCTAGAAAGCCGACACTCCTGACACCTGCTTGCAATGCTACTATTCTGGGTGGCCTTTATGACAAATCATTACATTTTTCTTAGCTTTCTCATCTGTAAACCACACATTATTTCTATTCATCACAAATAAAGACATACAGACATGTGTTCATAGCACCGTTTTGGTGAATGGTGGCCCAGATATATGTTAGTGGCCTCACAAGATTAGCTTGGAACTAAATATTCCTGTTACCTACTGTTTTTATTGTGCCTTTTCTGGACCCTTGTCATTGTGCTTTGGGGGCTACATTACTCAGTACAGAAACATACTCTGCTGGTGTGTAGTATAGAAGCAGTACTAGATAGCATAGGAATGTTGTTGGTCATACCACCTAGGTTCACACAGCAGTGAAATCACCCAAGGGCACATTTCTCAGAATATATACATGAAGCAAATTAAGCAACACACGATGGTATAATGCACGTAGAACTGATACGAGTTTTGCAAAACCACCAGATACTCGAAGTGTTACATTTTCTATCTACCACACCTGATCAAATCTCAATAAAGATGGAGAGGAGGGAAAAATTAAGATGATAACAAGAATTACATCTGACACTGATTAGAGACTTCATATCATGCTCTGACTAAGAACATAATGGAAATGATCCCATTAAGTCATCACTATACTATTATGATCAAGGTGAGGTTATACTCCAACTTTGTAGCAGAAGAAAAAATATATTCAGGAGAACTTCAACAGTTTTATCAAGGTCCACAGAACTGGAATGCAAACCTTCTACTCATTTCTATTATGATCTTCTGTTCCACATCAAATGGGCAAATAAATATATAAGTATTTTAAATATTATGCTATGCCTATTCAAGCTATTATTACTCAAAGAAATTTATGATAGACATCCTATTTTTCCTCTTATTACTTTAATATTTCCCATGTTATATTTTGTATTGCCTTGGGTCCCTCTGATTGAAAAAATCACAGAGTGGAAATTTTGACTTTTTATTACTTTGGATTTTTCTTTTGGAGAAAAGATATCAAGGTCTCACCATGTAGCCCAGGATGGCCTCAAATCTGCAATCTGTCTGCTTCAGCCTCTGGAGTGCTAGAATTCTAGGTTTACAGCCTCCACACCCAGCTTAGATTTAGAAGTTTCACAAATATTGGGACAAGATTTTGTATTAGTCTATAGCTCTCTCAGAATAAAATATAAATATAGGAGTTTAAGAAAAATTATGAGTTAATTTAAGTTCTGAGTAGAAACAACATCTGTGGAAATAACATTTTATCATTAAAAAAGGTTAAAGTGAGACTGTTTCTCCTTTGTTCCCCTCAGCTGAACTTTTTGATAGAGGGCCATCTGTCATTACTTAATTTCTTTTATTTTTTAATTATCCATTTTTATGCATGAAGACAATGTAATTTGATCCTAATACCCTCCTAATACCTGGTTTTATTAATGTTTTGTTCACCAGCAGAGAATCTAGTTCCATGAAGGTGCCTTGTACTAATTTGGGGGAAAACCTAGTCTTTTCTAAAATCTCATATTGCTTTCTATTACATTCATGTTCATTCTGTTTCACATGATATGTGCTGATGTCACTTGATAGAAAAGCAGTGGTGTTATTGGTAGAGGACACAAAGTAGTGGTGGTTTTACATCTCAGCATGGCAGTAGCATAAAGAGGTCACAAAAAATGTTTATTATAAGGAGCATGCTTGCAGTCAATAGTGCCTGTGAGAGTTGGCTTTTATTTTGCCATATTTTTAGATATTATGCAGCCTATGTGCTAAATAAATAGCTTCTGATTCTTAGTTCTCTAACTTCTGAGATGAAATTGTAACCAATGTAATTGCTAAAATAAATTCCACAACTGAGAATTAACTCTACACCCCTCAGGTCTGAGAATGTATTTCATACTTGATTCAATCTCTACTCTATCCCAGGGACTTGGATCCCCATAGATGCTAGACAAATGTTTGTGGAATCCTACAAGCTCTTGGGGGGGAGGGGGGTTCCAGGCATTTGGTAGGGTGTTGATTTGTCTTCACATAGGTTTTCCTCTTAAGTAGTTCCTAGGCTGACAAGTACCAAGAACAGAGGATAGAAGGAAAGAGGGAAGTAGGGATGGAGAGAGGGAATAAGAAAGAGAGAGAGACAGAAGGAGAGGGAGAAAAAATGAATAGGTGCACCATGCTTCTTGCTGCTGCAAATGAACTCCAGACACTTTGTGGAATTGAATCTGGATCAACAGGTTTTGCAAGCAAGTGCCTTTAATCTCTGAGTCACTTCCCAGCCTTCCTCCATCCATTTTAACTACTTGGCCCTACTTCCTTTAATTTTCTAGTTTGGGGCCTCTCACCAACACCTGATGCTGGCTTGCTTCTTCCTTTTCAAGATGGGCAGCATCTCTTCTTTGTCCCTGCCTTCCTCCAGTCTCAGATTGGCCTTGTCTTTGGAGATGTGAAATGCTACCTTGCAAGCATGTATCTGAATCTCCCTCCTAAGTAAAAACTCAAACTTAGGTCTCTTCTCTCTTCTCTTCTCTGTTTTCTCTTCTTTGCAGTGCTGGGATCTAACCCAGTCTTGCCTAGGCTAGGCAAGTGATCCAAGACTGAGCTACATACTCTGTTTCTGTTTTTTTTTTTTTTAACATGAGAAATAATGTTCTTGAAATGAATCTTTTGTGGGAACTGTTCAAAGAAAGTACCTGCGCTATGAGGAAAGGTACTTGTGGATAATGTCATTCTTCAAAATTCTAGATTCTAAAATGGCTGTAAACTACGACTGATGAAAATAAGTGTGTGCTGTTATTTAAACTTTTGTCTAATTCCACCCTCAGTGCAAGCTAGGCAAGGTCAGTCACTTGTGCTTTCAGTTTCACATTTGTTAAGTTTGTATGGGGTATATTTTGCATTTTGATGGTTTTATCATGTGATCCATATTCTTGGCTGTTATTTATGGAAGGTGGCTCAGCATTAGATAGAGACCAAAGATCACTTGGATTTGCTAATAAAAATTATGGCAAAAAATGACAGCTCTTGGTTGAGTAAGAGACTCTATCTTAAGGAAATAGATGAGTGAAAAGAGAGACACCTGTTCATCTCTGGCCTCCGTCCATGTGCATACAGGGCAGATCCAGCTACACAAATGTGTACAAAGTATGCACATATCACATCTCATACCACATCACACATATTATACACATACATGCATGCCAAAAAATTAAAACAAAAACAGTTTCATCTTCAGTAACTTCAACTATCATGAGAGAATAGTTTCCAGTATTTTTTTCAAGTTTTTAAAATAATTGTTTCATTAATTCCTTCCATAAACAATATACCATGGTCATAATCCCCACCTACCACCTTGCATTTTCCCTCTCCCAAATCCATCCTCCAGTAAATCCCTTCTAATTGGTCTCTCTTTATTTTGATGCCATCCTTTATTTTTGCCTCCTGTTATGAGACTTTGGAGGTAATATCAGCCACTGGGATGTCATGAACATCAAGGCCACATCCAGTATTTTTTTTAATATATGTTGAATTTAGCTTAGAAAAATACAAAATTGGAAGTCCATGAGCCTTAAGATTTGGTTACCTTCTAGAATAATAATAACTCAACCTTTCTTCCTAAATTACAATTTATACAAACCTTCATATTCCTTGTGCATATCCTTTCTGTGTTTTCTAGATAACAACAGCCCATGCCTAGTGTTGCACTAATGGGCAAGAATGACTTTCCCTTTTAATTATTTATGAAAATGTTCTCCAAATACAAAGCATATACCATTTCAATCGTTCATTGATTCATTATCTCAACAGATATATGCTCATCACCTCTTTCTTACCAAGCTCTGCTATAGACACTGGGGACAAAAGAAAGTCCCTCTCTCCTTGGAACTTAGTAAAGGAAGAAATATAATGTATTGTTATGAGTTATGGAGGAGAGCAACATGGGGTAATAAGTCATAATAGACATATATGTTCATATACAGACATACACAGGAAAAGGTAAGGGTCAAACTATTCGGTCGACAGCTGTTTCAACAATCCTCCCCAATATTCTCCAAGTCATATTAAAAGTAGAGGACCTGACCAGAGTTGGAAACCACTCTCTCATGTGTGAACATCTTAAGTAAGACACTATTTAATATTTTAGTGTTAACTGTAAGTTCTTAACCTTAGCAACAATAAAAAATTGAGGAAATAGCATGCTATGCCAATACACTTAATCCCATAAAACATGTCTTTATGCCTGCCTGTCTATATGTCCATCATACTACTTATGCACCCCTCATCTATCGATCCATCCATCCATCCACCCATTGACTTCAGCTATGATATACAATTTGCCACTGAGCTCTGCCCTTGCCAACAGAAGTAGAAGAGACATTGCTAGAACATTTCCACAAAGAGCATTAATTAATTAGTCAATTATTCCAACTTTTGTTTGTACTTATGCTCTAGGCACTAGTCTAAGGTCTGGACATTGGTATTTTGCTGGTATTCACAAGCAGACTTTCTTCTACACTCTCAAGCCAGGCATCAAAGAGTTCACTGTTGATCTATGGCACGTTCTAATCTGTAAGTATTGCAGGATCCCCCTGGAACAGCCCTTGGGGGTGGGGGTAAGAAGGTGCAGAGTCAAGGACACAGACTCCCCGAGACAGGTGAGAAGCTGAAAGCAAACTCCTTTATTGAGGAAAACAGACATCTCTATATTCGCCTTCTTTGCTTCCCATTGCTTCTTTCATATACCCTTCCCTGCTTCCCATTGGTCCTTTCTTTGTTTGGCATTGTGTTGTCCCTTTTTCATTGGCTCGTTTCCTGCTTCAGCGGTGTCCAGGTGTTCAGGCAGGGTTTAGGTTGGCTCACAGGGGAAGTAGCAGTTGCGCATGTGCTGTAATCTCAGGACTTTGTCCCAGGGCCTCCCTGGCTATGCTTCTCCTACATGTAAGTGAGGCCGTTCAAATCCGTTTGACATCTTTTAATTTCAATTTTAAGGAAATGTTTTATTTAAACCAGTGTATCTAAAACATCATTATTTAAGCATGAAAAACAATATAATTGTAGAGTCTTCAAAGTATGTTATGTATTTATAGTACTTATCAAATGGTATTTGCCCAACCCAAGTGTTCAACCCCTCTCAAGCTGTGAATATAGCCCGACGTATTGAACATTTCTGCTACAGAAACTTGCATGTGAACCAAGATGCAGATATGGGGTTTGTGACTGAATTAGATGCTTGACAAATCAGTTACAGGGTTTTGATGCAGTAACAAAGCTCTCTAACATTTTCTCTTAAAATATTTTAGCATTTATGACGTGCTTGCTGAGAAGGATGGAATTAGTGCTAACAACGTGCTCACAATCAAGGCATCATGTTCTCTCCACTCTTCCCTCTCCCTCTACCCCTGCCATCGTCCTCATGTTGGCCTTGGCTCTCTGCCATAATTCCTTTTGCATCTCAAATTATTTCTTTATGCTCCAAAAGAAACAAGCTGATCACACCAGCTCGTACACAGTCTGAAAGTGAAAGAATAGAGAACTAGGCAATGGTTTGTTCCTGTGAACCTCTATCTACTAATCAAGGATGGGGGTGTGTTTATGGCAGGTTTGCAAGAAATTTGTACTGCATCTTATAAACTGGAATTGAGTTTTAAACCTGCATCTAACTGCAAGGAAAACTGAAAATGTCCAGGTTCCCAGGGACAGATGGATTTGGTATTGTTGGGGGAAATATTCAGCCGATCAAAACGAGGCTCATAAGAGCAAAGACCAAGCACTGGCCTGATTCAATCAGTGAAATTCACCACAGAGTCCTGTTCACCTAGAGGTAGTGTAATTAGAGACCCTTGGGTGAGGGGTAGAAGAAAGAATGCATGGAGTCAGCACTAATTTTGGGAACACTAGATTACCAACCAAAGGAAGGATTTTTTATTCCTTTATTTCATGGATAATGAAGATCTATTAAAGGTGTTTGTATAATGGGGTGACAAAAAAAAAAGATTTCAGGCCAGTGGTGATGTGCAACCTCAAATCAATCAACACTGCATCCACTAAAGACTCTATATGTGTTGCTTTCCAGCACACCCGAAACAAGAGAGAGAAAATCCATGTGTTGAGTGCCCGGTTGGAGGGCATGGCCCTGGAATTACAGAAACCAACACTGGGAGTTATCCCAGAGTAAGCAAGCTGCCTCTACGAGCACAGCCTGTGGGATAGAAACCTAGCCCTTAGGGTCCTTTACCCAAGAGTGTGCTAACTGCTAACTGCTAGTTATAGCAGTGCCTGGGAGAAGAGAGCTAACCCCAGGAGTTACTCAGACTAGTCTAAACCAAGTGTGAACACACTTCATCTTCTGTCATTGATATTATTTTCAATGCTATGGTCAGCACTTCTTACCCATGTGAATTGGTTCTTAGTCAAGAGTCCAACCAGGCCACTGAGGAAATTGGGCAAGTAGCACATATTATGATCAGTCAGCATCTCTAAACATCCCTTGTCAACAGTGGATATCTGTGCTACTCCAGCCTAATGTATACCAATGCAGAGGAAGCCTAGTCACATCGCTAGGTTGGAAGATTAACTTCAGGGCAAGTTACAAGTAAGGCAGTTAGCTTTTCAAAGCAATAGCCCCAGGATAGTTATTTGTGAGGTTTACAAGAAAGATTCCCACAGTCTTTCAGATAGTTCATTCCCATACTTCATGCTTTATTAACTTATTGTTCCTGTAGTTCATTCCCACAGTCCATCCCAAAGGGTGAAGTTTTGGGTTTCTCAGAGAATAACACCAAGAAGTGTTCCTAGCACCTGGAGAAAGTATGACAATGGACATTAATCCAGAGCTTTTTGACAAGAGGCTCTGTAGCTTTCTAGAAGGCTGGCTGTTTCGAAGAAGTGCTTCCAAGTGATGAGGCTTTACATCTAAAAAACATGATCAGGTCACAAAGGAGCACACACCTGGATTCATGGAAAAGCGGAGCTCGGGAACCAGGTAAAAACACATGCCTAAAATGAGCAATATAAGGATAAAAATAGTACTGAAATTTATATGGTACCTTTGAAATCAGTATCTCATTTTTGAGCTAAATGGCTCTTACTTCTCAAGATTAACCACAAGAGAAATCACAAGCACAGAGCCAGTGAACATTTTTATGGCTTTCCCCTCTCTATAGGTAGAAAAATAAATGATCTTAATTATTCTGTAATCAGTACAGTTTTCTCAGTCCTAACACCCTTTAACCTTATGCCAGATTCTCCCTGGATAGCTTAATATTTTCTACCATTTTAAAATTGAGTTTCCTATATTGCTTTTATTTAAGGTCACATACCCATAGATATAATCACTTGATTTAAAAAAAAAAATCCGTCAGCTTCAGAGTTAAAAGTATACCACTTTTATCTTCTAATGGGATTGTTCAGATGGGCCCAAGCAATATTTTTTAACTGTCACTTAATCCTTTATAGCTAATAAGCTCTTCTGTAAGATCGTGGTGATTATCCACAAGGTTGGGTAGTTTATCTTACAAATTTTTTTTCTGGGTTGGAGAGATGGCTTAGTGGTTAAAGCACTTGCCGGCAAAGCCTGAGGACCCAGGTTCTACTCCCAGCACCCATGTAAACCAGCTTTTCAAGGTGGCACATGTATCTGGAGTTCATTTGCAGTGGCTGGAGGCCCTGTTGCCCATTCTCTTCCTTGGTCTTCCTCTTCCTCTCTCTTTCTCTCTCCCTCTCTCAAATAAATAAATAAAATATTTAAAAATGTTTTTTTCTATTGCATAATTGATGTCAACAAACCCAAAGTATTGAAAACTAGAATAATTTAGTATCACTCATCACAACAATGATGTATTACTATAAGATGCAACAAAAGTTTTAAAGACTCATTTCCAGTCCATCCTTAAACAAAGCAAATGAACATTTATGAAGTTCCAATATACATAGAGTCTCTTTTCAGTAACTGGTTAGATTCTATTAGTTTTTATAAAGGTCATCACATGGCGTTTGGAAAAAAGAGTTGATAATGATGTGAAATTTAGAAAGTTTCACAACAGTGAAGTTTCTAAACATGCAGAAGAATTGAAATCCTAGAGATAATAACCTACCAGCAACTGTCCTAATCTTGTTATGTCTGTGAAACAATTTGATTAACTGTAACTTTAAATAGTAGGTAAAATATGGTAAATACTAAATATACATATACATACATATATTTGTATATGTATGTATATATATATATATACATATATATGTATATGTATATATATAATCTGCATTAATGACATGGTGTTCTATTCAGCAGTAAAGAAAAATGAAATTTGTAAGCAAATGGATGGATCTGGAAAGAATTGTACTAAGTGAGGTAACCCATACCCAGAAAGTCAAATACTGCATGCTCTCTCTCATATGTGAATCCTAGATACAAATGTTTAGACTTTCATGTGAGTTGGAGTAAAAGTCAGTAGTAGAGGCCAGAAGCTATGAGGGAGGAGAGGAGAGGTGAAGACTTAAGAGGATGTATTGTATGCATGTAAGTAGAAGAACAGATTACTGGGGGTGCAATGGCTCAAGTGGGTTCAGGAGAAGGGATTGAGTAAAGGCAGGGTGGAAAGGGAGTTAATCACAATTTAAGATGTTATCAATAAGCCATATGGAAACCTACTTCTTTGCATAATGACACTTCCAGAAGCCATAGATTGTTACTAGAAAAATTTCAGTGCCAAGGATAGGATGCCTTCCAATGAGTTGTTGCCCAGGGAAGTCCCTAATGCCCCCAAAACATTACAGGCCATTGTCAAAGCTTTTGGTTGCCCACCAGAACTAGAGGGTAATACCCTATTGCTAAAGACTCCACATGCTTGGACTGCTGGTCACTAAGAAATCAAGCTGGAGCCGAGCTGGAAACCTCCTCCCTGTATACCAACTGAAGGAAAGCTGGAAAAAAGCTACATTGCATGCAGCCCTATGGAGGAGAGAAGTCATCAAGGGTGATAAACAGCAGTGGACATTACAAGCCCTAAGACTGGCCAGCCAGGTCAAATGTGCCCACTGGTGCAATAGTGGCATGTCTGTTATGGGGGCAAACCAACCACTCTCTAAATGGACTGGAGGGGCACTCCATGGGAGGGAATGCATGTCTTGTACCGAAAACCTAGTCCAATGCCTATGGCTGAGGTGGTCATGAGCCCTGAAGGAGTAATACTTGCTTTTGTCAGCCTAAAGTATATATTATGCAGACTAAATTACCCTGTAAGCACTTTTTGGAAATGTTTATAACCATATAGCATCAGCTACTCTCTCTTTTGGTTAGAGAAGTGTTTCTTTCCAGAATTGGCAATGATCACTAGAGTGACTCAAAAGTCACCATGGGGCTGAGAAGTGACAGTGGAGTGTTCAGCACTAAGACATCTCTATCCGCCATCCAAGGCTCAGGGTCCATTGGAAGAGGTGCAAGAAGGAATGTAAGAGCCAAAGGAGGGATAAGAAAGCTTGCAATACAAACTTTCAGACACAAAGTGGTCTTGATATTCAGGACCTTGCAGTGCCTGACACTACCTACACAAGACCTGCACAATAGAAGAAAAAGTTGATGACATCAAAACAAAATGGAGGCTAATTGAAAGGAAGAGGGGATTTGATGGATGGTGGGTTTGAGAGGGGGGAATTGGGAGTGATGGAAGAAAGTATGGTTTATTATGGAAGCTGACATTTAAAAGTTGTTTTTTTTTAAAGAGTAACCAAAATCATTCCCAGAAAAATAAATTTACTATGTTCCCTCAATTGCTACTGGAGCAAGAAACTGGAATAAACTCATATGAAAGACATGCAGGCCAAATATTTCCAAAATGCTTATGATCTAGTCTATAATATCCAGCCTTGGATTATAGCTAAAGGTGAATTTTAGCACATTTGAAGAGGTGTTTGAACTTAGAAGGCAATTAGTTACAACAAAAAATCCTCCAATTCATTTCTTTTTCTTTTTCTTTTCTTTTCTTTTTTTTTTTTTTTACTTACAGTGTGCTATAAAACATACTTTTCTTTATACAACCTATCATCTAGCACATTTTCCTCGA
This sequence comes from Dipus sagitta, assembly GCA_036346955.1. Classification (NCBI taxonomy): domain Eukaryota; kingdom Metazoa; phylum Chordata; class Mammalia; order Rodentia; family Dipodidae; genus Dipus; species Dipus sagitta. The sequence continues at coordinate 35,419,337 of CM070772.1, read as the reverse complement.
GGTCCTCCTTTTGATAAATATCTGTGCTTCATAACAAAACGAACTACAACACACACACACACACACACACACACACACACACACACACACACCCCACACACACCCCACATGGCAAAATTTTTCTAGTTTAATTCAAAGACTTCTGTCCATCCTGGCTTTGTATATTCAAGCTAACTGAGAGGCTTGGCAGAGCCAAAGCGGCTTCCTTTTCTGTCCCTAGACTGAGACACAGCCAATGCAGCCACCCTCTACCCAGGGCAGTTTCATGCCAGAGAATTTCAACGAGCAGAAGAATGCCGCACCTGGCTTTCTCACTGCAGCAGATGCAGAAATAGACTCTGAGCACTGAATGTCCATGGCCTCAGAGTCCTTCATTATTCCAAGTTTTCAAGGCCAAGCAATGTACTCTTGCTCCTTCATCCTATATTTCTTTTCTTTTTTTTTTTTAACTTCCCATACTGTAATTATCATCATCGCTAATGACACAGCTCATTCTTAGTGGCTTTTGATTGAACCAGGCAAGGCTTTTCTGGAGATATTTCAGAGAAATCTAATATTTACCTAGATTTCTTGAGATGGAGGACTCAGCTAAGGAGAATGCTTCTTTTTCTCTACCCATAGGACACCACCAAAACATTATTGGAGACTTATTTTGTAAGTTTTTCTATTCTGTAGTAATTTCATGCCATCTCAATTCTACTTAGTCATTTTTCTTTATTTTACATTGATTAATAAATATTTAGAAACTGGCCATATTCTACGGCCCAGACTGACCTGGAATTGAGTATATATCCCAGGCTGGCCTCTAACTTTTACTATTCCCCCAGCCTCAGCTCCCAAGTGATGTTATTACACGTATGAACAACCACAGTAAGCTCTATGTGTTTTAGGAGGAATGGTTATTTCAGCTTATAAATATGCTGCAAGCCAGAAATGTATAGTTATTGAGTATAAGGCCTCCAAGCTCATCCCTCTGTGCTTACACACAAGGGAACTGAGACCCTGAGAATTACAAAAATTTGAGAAAAACTGGCAATATATATAAAGGCGGATCTAAATTTGGGATTTCTGATCTTCAGCATAATAGTTTAATATAATTGTCTCTAGTTTCTTTAATTGTGTTACTGCCACATATATTAACAATAATGTCATTTATATTTGTGTCCAGATTGGTGTAAGTCACCAAATTTTTACTCTAGGGCTGGAGAGATGGCTTAGTGGTTAACGTGCATGCCTGCAAAGCCAAAGGACCCAGGTTTGATTCCCCAGGACTCATGGAAGCCAGTTGCACAAGGTGGCACATGCATTTAGGGTTCAGTTGAAGTGCCTGGAGGCCCTGGCATGTCCAACCTCTCACTTCCTCTATCTGCCTCTCTCTCTCTCTCCCTCCTGTAAATAAATAATTTTATTTTATTTTTTAATTTACTCTACTTTTACACAACTTAGTGCATTCTTCTAGCTGTAGCCCATCAGAATCTGAGCAGACATCACAGTTTTGACAACAGTGGAAGGAAATATCAGGCAGTTGGCAGATCAGCGCCCTCAAAGGCAGCAAGACAGAAAGCTCAATAGATCAGCATTTCAATTTGCCCATCATTCTCACGTTTTTGAGAGGGGAGAGAAGACTCAAGAAATCTATGGATATCTTCCATTCTTGAGAACAGTGTTGAATTTTTTTTAAAAATATACTGTTTATTCCTTCAAAATCTGACTGAAATAAGGAAATCTATAAAAACACACATCACTGAATCTTGAATCTGAAATTTCTCAATTACTGAACAGATTGGGTTTATAGTCTATTTCATAACTGAAACAGAATTGGATGAAACTCCTGCTTCATGATCTCTTTCAACTTCCTATCCCTGTTTCATTGAGGAACTCAACATGTTTAATTATCACACTATTTCCTTTCTATGTAGATATGTGTCACTCAGTTTTCCATCATAATAAGACAAAGCAGAAGAAAAACTGTGTGCTTCTTACTCTATGTAGTGGTGTGAATCAGATGTCCCCATAAACTTAAGTGTTCTGAAAGCTTGATCCCCAGTTGAGAGGCGGAGCTTTGCTGGAGGAGGTGTGTTGTTGGGGGTGGGCATAGGGCTGTTACAGACAGTTCCTCTTTGCCAGGACTTGTCTCACTCTCATGCTACTCTTTCCCACCTACAGTGGCAAAGGTGATGTCCAGCCTCTGCTCATGCCAAGCTTTTCCTGCCATCATAAACTCCCTTTTATGACTATAAGACAAAGTAAAAAAAAAAAAATTTCCTCCAATGACTGCTTTTAGTTAGGTGCTTTGTCCTAGCAACAGAAAGGTAACTATAACATCCTAAAAAGGAAAGCATTTTGTTTATGTTGTATTCATGGAAAGAGCCAGAACTTGGCCTCAAAGATAGTTGAATACAAGGACTCAGCCACTGGCCAGATATTTCTCCATGTCTTCACTGTTTTTCTCCAACTTTCTTCATGTATTGGCTGTGTTCTCTGCTACTATACCTGATAGACTCACTTTCTATGTAACCAAAGATACACAAGCCAAGCAGGTCTGAGCTTACATCCAGAGTACCTTGCAAAGAAGAGAAAATAAAAACTCCATACCAATTTGACTCTGGTAGACCAGTCTATAACTATTCCATCTGTCCTGACCACTTTAGGAATCTCAACTTTATTGGTACCTTTCTTATTGCTGTGAAAAACTACCTAACAAGAGCAACGTACGGAGGGAAACCTCAAGATTTGAGGGGACACAGCCCATCAAGGCAGGGAAAGCATGCCATCAAGAACTAACGTGAGGCAGTTGTTGGCATTGCAAACACAGTCAGGAAGCAGAGAGCGTTGAAGGCTGGTGCTGAGCTCTCTTCCTCCTTTGTTCCTTTTAATTCATTGTAGGACCTCTGTCCATGGGTAGCTTGTACCCACAATCAATGCCACAATCAATGGAGACACCCTGACAGATAGGCCCAAAGGTGTGTCTCCCAGGTAATTTTAAAATCCAGTCACGAAAGAAAATTAACCATCATACCATGTGAAGCCACCAATCCCATATTTCTCTTAATAGCTAATCACAAAGATTTATGGTTGCTTCATATTTAACCAGTAACAGTAAAGTGTTTTGCATTTTCAACTATTGTCACCATCAACATCTCATGAGACAGGCTCAATTCTTGCCTTATTTTGATGCTGAAAAAAGAATAAAGAACAAAAGACCGATGCTCTATGGGGTTAAACATGCATCCAGGTCACATAGCTAGGAGGTAACAAAGTCATAGCAGACTAACTGCAGGACACACGCTATTAATCACCATGAATCCCAGTGGATTGCTATTAGAATAAAGAAATAATCTTTTACTCTGCTATAGGTCCCAGAAAAAAGGAGGCAACTTTTGGCTACATCTGCAAAGGTGTTTCACTTTCTTGGTGCAGTGTTTCCTTATGCATATAGAACCACTTCACTTTAGTTCTTTTTTTTGGGGGGGGGGCATGTCACCATTTGCATTCATTAGAATGTGTTCATTGACCATTTCTTTCCTAGTATTTTTAACCTTTTCTTTTTACTAGATTGTTCTTCTGTTTTAGCACCCTGATAATGTCCCTACTTTTATCATTAACATAATACTTTTATTCATTGCTTCCATCTAATATCTTTCCCTGCTTTCGGCATATCAGTGAATCTGTCATCTGCCTGTTTGTTGACCTCCTACTTTGTCACCTACACTTGTGCAGAAAGTAGTTTTATCTGGGAATTCACTACCACTGAGTATCCAAACACTAAATCCAGAATTTTTTCATCAATCCTTGCCTTGATCACGGCTACATAACATTCTTTACCTCTCATGTTTCAAAGCTCCCTGCCCCTTACACCTAGGAATCCTCACTTCTCATTATTTACTGTGCAATTTTTTGTGTGTGTGCAAATCCTTTTGGGAACCTTCTCTAGCATGAATTCCCACACAAATAGGTGTGACTTACTTCCATCTTGGAACTGGGAATCCACATGTCTATAGTTCCATTTCTGAATTCTCCTCTTTGAACTCTGGACTAATCTATCTGGACTTTAGTCATCTCTATCTGTACTGCATCTTATAAGTCACAGGAATCCAGTCAACAGCTTGAAGTGGGATTATGTTTTGTTCTAATTTGATAAAGAAAAGGAAATGACAATCCTTCTTGGGAAGTATGAAATTGAATCTCTTAGGAGGATACTTTGAGAAGACTTTAAACTAACTTTGAAGTAAGGTCACATTGATTTAGAAGGGTTCAGATAGAATAGGTGAATGAGATATTTCACGGGTAAAAAAACATGGAGAAAATTTGAGGATTTGACTTAAGTTTTGCAGAGGGAATGTTTAGGAGGATTTCTGAACTAGATACACTGATGATTGACAAGGCAAACTGAGATAAAAGCAGGAAAACACATTCTAAAAATGAAACTAGTAGGTTTTCTTTTAAGACTGAGGGCATCCTCCCCTCTTTTCTCTGTTTATCATATGTGCACACACGTGTGTATATGTCTGTGTACATTGGCTCCAGCTCATCTCTCTTTCTCTCTGATAGATTATATAATCCTCTTTACAGTGTTGGAATGGAACCATTTTCAGGAAAGGAAATGTAGAAAAAGAAGCCAGGTATGGTGGCACAAGCCTTTCATCCCAGCACTCAGGAGGCAGAGGTAGGAGGATCACCATGAGTTTAAGGCCACCCTGAGTCTATATGTTGAATTCCAGGTCAGCTTAAGCAAGAGTGAGACCCTACCTTGAAAAACTAAAATTAAAAAACAAACAAACAAACAAACAAACAAAAAAGACCAGCTCTGCTTCAGAATGAATTCTCTGTGTTAAAGAAATCCATCTGGCACCACATAGACACCTTTGTACCACTTGTTGGACTGTGTCTTTTCTGATGAAAATGATAGTTTCCCTGATTTGAACATGAACCTTTGATTCTTCTTTGGGATAGTGTGACTGGATGTCCCCCAATAAATTCCTGAGTTTTATTAAAGCTTGAACTTGGATTTGCAGCTGCCAGCCTGGAAGAGGTGTCACTGGGGGGTGGATTTATTTCCAGATTAAAGGTATGCAGAGAACTTGAGCTCTCCAGGAGGTTCCCGGAGTGTGCTTGCTTGTGGTGCTGGTGGTGGTTTTCCTCTCTGCGTGGATCTGTGAAAGGGAGCCAGCTTCTTCCAATATCAATGGAACTTCTCCTGGATCTGTAAGCTTTAATAAATCCTTTCCTCCCATGAACTGTGTCTAGCTTGGAGGTTCATTCCAGAGCACAGAGCTATGACACTTTTCTCTACTCTTTCCAGTGTTCGCTCTGTCATCAAGGACTCACTCTGGCTACCATGAATGCTGGCTCCAGTTAATCATATACAGGTTCTGATTTAAGGGAATATGCTTCTTTTTCCTTCTTCTCCATGAGCACTCTCTCTATCAGTGCCACCTATAAATTAGGTCTTTACATTTAGTTTTATTTTGCACATATACAAAAAAGTTGGGTCAAAGTTCCTTAATTTATGATAGTAATCCCTAGTTACCTATGTAGTTATCTATCATAATGATATTCTAGCCGGGCGTGGTGGCACACGCCTTTAATCCCAGCACTGGGAGGCAGAGGTAGGAGGATTGCTGTAAGTTTGAGGCCACCCTGAGACTACATAATAAATTCCAGGTCAGCCTGGGCTAGAGTGAGACCCTACCTCGCAAAACTAAAAAAAAAAAAAAAAAAAAAAAAAAAAAAAAAATGATGTTCTAAAACATTATTATTGTCATAAAGCCAATGCCATAAAATATCTAAGCATAATTGGATTTATGTGCATAAAACACTGTGTGTCTGAGTGTGGGTGAGCACATGTGTGTGTGTGTGTGTGTGTGTGTGTGTGTGTGTGTGTGTGTATTAATCAAACATTCTCTGGATTCCCGAGGTAAGTGAGTCATTCATTGTTGTTGTTTTTTAATTGTGTCCCAGGTGCAGAACAACAAAACAGATTACAAAGCACAGAATCTATCTTCTTATACATAAGACACCATTCCCAGGATTCTTAACAAGGTTAACTAGCCCATGTTCAGACCCTTCACTCTGCAAGGAATGTTTCAAAAAAAGAGCTTTTCCTTTTACATTCTGGATCCAGTGTTTGGGGACCAGCAAATTAACTGGCAATAGTGAAGTTAAAAGAAGACAAAACAAGGCTTATCATACATTATTCATCCATGAGTTAATGCACTCAACAGTGGAATTCATACGAATCTTAGCAATATGGCCAGATAAGAGCTTCCATGGGAAGGTTTAGGAGGTTCTATTAGGCTTTTTGTAATAGCATTTGGGCCTTCTGCCTCCATGATAGTTGAATTCGTACAAAACCCTCTTGGAGGGCAGTTCAGGCCACGCATTTTTTGTAGTCAGATAAAGGAAGTTTGAACATGACCCTTTTCTACATTTTATTTTAATCAGATGTTTTCACCTTAAAATAACCATTATACCCATTTTTGAGGTCTAAGAAGTCCTCCCCACCCCAATGATTAATCTACCTTCAAATGTGCATCTGCGAGAGCTGAGCACAGTGGGTTGTGAACACACATTGACCTTCATGAGTTTACTCATCATCAACATAGATTTTATCCTCAGGGTTTGACTGATACTCTTTTCAAGCCATATTGCAAGATGAAGGTGGGGGTAGACACATCTCATGACACTAGCAAGTCAGAAAAAGGAATGCAATATCAGTCACAACTGCAAAAAATGCACCATGTATGAGAGTGGGTATGAAATTTCATATTTATCTCTCCATAAATTTGATTGATAGACCCCTGCTACACCATCTATCAAGTCTGAATTCCACCAGTTTTTAGTTCTTCCCTTTCAAGGACATTTTAATTTGATATAAATTTAATAGAAATATTTGGGAGTTGAAGGAGCATACAATTGTTCCTTTACCTCCCAGCAGAAGGAAAATATAATTTAATGTTTTTTTTTTTTAAAAATGAGCTACCAAACACTTTTTATAAACTTTTAGATGACAGCCTCAGGGAAAAGGAAATTGGTTTCCTGAAGAAAATACTTTAAAAATTATTTGTGGAAAAATGTTTATGTGTCAGTTATAATAATTTAACACAATTATGATCCTTTTCTAATATAAGAAGAAATAATTAATAGTTTCTAAATTGCAGTGACTCAAGTCTATAGTGCACAAATAGTCTAAGAAATCTCTCTTATAGAACATCAGAAAAGCACATTACCTGACTCAAAAACAATAGTTCATTTATTAAGAATCTCCATTGAAGCCACACCCATAAAAAGTATTATTAGAATCCCAGAGTTCCTGAGCCTGCCTCCAGAAGTATTTTAATGATTTATAATGCCTTGAGAGCTTAAGGTCTATATATAAAATCTTAATTCCCACTTGGAGTCTCACAAATTTTATCCTAGAACTAATAGTGTTAGTGTAAACTTACCCTAAAGGGTCAGACTTGCTAATACACATTTAATTCTTTCTATGGAAGACCATCTCCCTTGAGAAAGCTATCCAATCATAAAAAATAACAAGGACAGGCAGGAAGAGTCTGGCATTGAATATAGAATAAGCAGAGAATGAGATAACTCGGTTTTGATCACAGCCCTTCACAAAATCCCTTTATCCCTAGGGGTTTTGGTTAACTAAAGCTCATCACTTCTAATCTGGAGGCATGCAGGATGCCCTGAGGCCCAAACAGGAGAAAGTTATGTGGTCCACATGTAAACACCCCCTGAAACTGGGAAATGGCATTCCTTAGGGAATGAGCTAGGAGGAAGTTACAGTAGAAATTTTGATATCTTAGTAAGAAACCATCATTGTTGTTTGTATTCATTGAAGACCTTCTCTTTATGTTAGGTTTAATGTAACAGAAAATATGAACTTTAATAGCATAATTCAATCCTTTGTATTATATTCATTTAATTGAAGGGAAAAGCATTCAAGACTTTTATAACAAGGACTTGAACTCAGTCATCCATTTATTAGGAAAGCCATAAACAGCAATTTTGAATAAAGTTCTCACTAGAGTATCAAAGCTCTTTGGAAACTGATGAGTAATGCTAGCTTGATGTAGGTATAGAAGCTGTGATTTAGAATGAGGCTCTAAATTAACCTCATTAAGTTGCTCCTGCAACTTTCAGTTTTATATGTTCCCTTTTTTTCTATCTGCAGTCACTGGTGAAGGATAAAATCACCACTTACTGATGTGTGTGTTCTCTTTTAGAGAGATTATGTCCTAATCACAAGCCTAGATTCAAATGGATGAAGGGATTCTCTCTCTACACTTGCATAAATGAAGTCACCTAGATGTCTCCATCATTCCTCCTCCAGCTCCTGAAAGACAGAAGGGATACAGAAGAAACTGTCTTTTTACTCCAGTTGAGCTTTGAGTCACTTTCTGTAACACTCAGCTGACCATCACATCTATAACCACAAACATGATAGCAATTTATTGAATAGAACACTATGAAAATAATGATGTTGCACTAATTATAAAATCATCCACTTGAAAGTTAACTTTGTTTTCTTAGGACGTACTACTGACATGCTGGGATCTTGCTCATTTTGAGATCATCAAGTTGAAGAAACAGTTCGCTCCTTAGCCTAACTAGAAATAGTTTCATTACTTCCTTCATTAGCATTCACCTCTCCAAAGCAATTACTCTGTTAACTAGATGTCCTGTGCACGTTAAGTAAGTTACCTTAAATAACTTAACTTTAGCAATTCAGGCTGGGGAGATGGTTTGGTGGGTAAGAGGTTTTGTTGTGCAAGTGTACAGACCTAAGTTTGATCTCCATCACCCACATAGGAAAGGCTGACATGGCTGTGCATGACTGAAACACTAGCACTGAAGGAATCAGAGACAAGAAGGATTACTGGGGCTTGTGATGAGCTCCAGAGAGAGCCTCTGTCTCAGGGAAAACAGTGTAAAAGAGTAACATTTTGCCTCTACATGCATATGCATAGAGCAAATACATCTGTACTCACATGTACATACACCGTGCGCATACATACTACATACATGGTACCAGTTACCTTCTTGTTACTGGGGGTGGGGGGACATTCAACCAGAAGCATATTATGGAATAAAAGGTTTTATTTCCAGCTTACTGTTCTGAGGGTAAGTTTCATCTTGGCAGAGGAAGCACAGCATGAGCAGACAACTGGGTGTTGCATCTTCAGCTCAGCAGAGAGCTCAGAGCTCAGGAAGTAGAGAGAGTGACCTCATTAGTGAACCCAGTGGGACTGGACTATGAAGCCTCAAGGTGCACCCCTCATGACACACCTCCTCCAACAAGTCTCCACTTACCAAAAGCTTCTCCAGATGGAGACTGGGTACGAGGTTTAGTAACAAGCACATGAGGCCATGGGAGACATTCTGCATTCAAACTAACCACAAGCACACAGCAAAATTAATAAATATAGCAATTTTTAATTACACCAAAAATTTGTATAGATGTCTTCACATGCCTATATTATTATAAATTCATGATCTTCCTGTTTGGAAACCTGTTTTCCCTCTAAATCTATACAAATTTTGATGGGAGCAGAGCATGGTGATTCATGCCTTTAATTCCAGCCCTTGAAAGGCAGAGGTAGGTGCATTGCCATGAGTTTGAGGCTACCCTGAGACTATTGAATTCCAGGTCAGCCTGAGCTATAGTGAGACTTAAACTCAAAAAATTAAAATAAAATAAAAACCAGAAATTTGATTGTTCTAATGCTTATATCACTGAAAATAGCTTGTCTATATCACAACCAATCAACTCTACTCTGCCAATGTCCTCCTAAACCAAAATGAAAGAAAAGAAAAGAAAAAGAAAAATGCACAGGCAGTTATCCCTAACTGTAGTCTTCTTAAGCTTGTTTGTTGGGATTTCAGCATCTTGGCCCTTATAGACAGGTTTTCCTAAGTACAGACTTCGGGGATTTTGTACCATTTAATCACTTAGTGAACAGTTTCCACCAGTAATTTTTAAAAAAAAAATATTTTAAGTAAGTGCACACTTATGTCTTTGGGACTTTCAGCATCAATTAATCTTGTCAAGTTGACTGGATTTAGAATCAGTAGCAGGCAGTCTTCTAACTGTTGTCAGTTGGGGAGTTTTCAGAAAGGTTTAACTGAGGAAGGAAGCTCCACCCTAAATGTGTTTGGCACCCTCTCATGGGCTGAAAACTCTGATTGAATAAAAGGGTGCAAAGGAGAACTCCAGGTGAGCACCAGCATTCATCACTCTGCTTCCTGACTGCCAATGCAGTGCTACCAGCTCCCTGAGCACCAGGCCTCCTCATCCTGATGGACCGTACCCCCCTCATACCATGAGTCACAGGAAACAAGTTAATTATCCAACAAACAGATCATCTCCATTTTTCGAAGATGCAAAGCAAATTTCAAATCACAATACCATGCTGCTAAAGAGAACTAAAGGCGTCTGGTAAGTGTGTTCCTCAGAGCTTACATTGTTTCTCTTAGAGGTGATGCATTTTTAATACACAATTTAGTGCCACGATAAAATATACATAAACATATAATACTAGAACTTCCCTACTGCTGAGTGGATGCTAAGTTCATTTTCAATAGCTGTTGCATGAACTATAAATTGTAATGCTAAAGAAAGGTTCTATTGAAAAGTACTAAATAACATGTTCTTTGTGATATAGGAGCCACCAGAAGTACACATTTATATTTTAATTATTTATATAACTAACATTAAAAACTAATGCCAAATGGAAATAATAACTAAGCTAAATTCCAGCTTTGTCTGCCTAAAACAAATTGAAAAAGTGAAACTGATGTTTCTGCATTTGCATGTGGGTTTGGGCAGTTCTTCATCTGATTCAGTTTTTACCTTGAGAGTATGTGATTGACATGCAGAGCTCAGCTGTTAAATACTTCCTAAAAACTTACCCAAGAACCAGAGAGCTAGACACATCTCATCCCTGATCAAATTAGGGTTCTCCAAGGATTTGTACTCATAATTCCTTGCAAACAGCCCCATTTCCATCATCATCTAGCATTTGGTCTCAACACCAACCTGATTGGCCCCGGTCCTATTTAGAAGAATGGCACAGGGTCATACTGTGAACTCAGTGACAAGTGAGATGCTCTTCCATGGAGAGGGAACATCAGCAGTATATCTCTCTTCTTCAAATCCAGAGTCTTCTCAGAATCAAATGCAGGTTTTTAAAAATGGAGAAGAGAGGAGGTGTGATAAAATCCCAGTACTCAGGAGCTTGAAGCAGGAGGCTCACCCTGAGTTTGATGTCAACTGGTCGAGATCAGCCTGGGATACATAGGAAAGTTCCACCTCAACAAGAAACAGCCCTCTCAAAAAAAGGTAGAGAAGATACTGAGTAGATGAAAAACACTCATTATAAAGTAATAACTTAAGGGTATTAGTGAGAACAAAATATGTTTGATTTTAAACTTGTCCTTGTTACAACATGCCATTTACACAAAACACACTTCCAAGACTTAGCTAAGGACTAGCAGAAAATTAAAGTCAATATAATTTGACTTAAAGCAGTACTAACAGAGAGGGACTTGTCTGAAATGAGGGAGTTTCTATTTAAAAGATGAGCAGAACACACAGAAAAATAAGCAACTGTGCCTCTGCCATTTAAGTGCGAATTCCTCCTGCCAAGTGAATATTGTTAATTCTCATTCCAAACAGACATCCCCTGCCCTTCTTTGCAAAGGCTCTTTGTTTAGTCTCCCTGGACATTCTGTTTCACTTCTCGTCTCTGATCTCAGCCTCTAATGCACAAGCTTTCCACTTTGTAATTGGCTACATGATTTTTGAAAGAGAAACAGTCGTGGTTGTCTTTACCACTACTGGGAATGGTTTGGGTTGATCACCTGAAGTCGGCTTCAGGTCAAGTCTGAGAGGTAACAAGGGGAACAGTACAGCAAGGATGAGAATGCAATAAGAATAATGTGAAATCACCTCGTAACTTATTAGTGACTTCCATGCAAACAAAAAGGAGTGATGAGCAATCAGCCATTCACACATTTGGTATTGCCATTCAAGTACATGTGATATGTTAATATATCAGAGCCTCTAGCCACTGCAGACTCCAGATGCATATGCCACTTTGTGCATCTGGCTTCATTTGGGTACTGGGGTATTGAACCTGGGCTCTTAGGCTTTGCAAGCAATTACCTTCAACCACTAAGCCATCTCTCCAGGCCTTGGAAAGGTATTTTTAATCCCAGCACTCAGGATCCTGAGTTAGGAGGATTGTTCCAGACAGCCTGGGCTACATAGTAAAACTGTCACAAAAAAATAAGTACATTTTCAAGAAACCACCTTATTTAAAATAACTTTCTCACAAATACTTTATTATATGTAATATTTCTTTTTAACACCTTTCATACTGTATAGCAATTTGAAATACACAAGCCAGCCAATAGTTACCAAAAAGGATTTAATGCTCCCTGGGTAAGGTGACAATATTTTTGTTGGCTCTCAGCTTTACAATAATGCTATGTCATACACTTTAAAACAAAGATTATTGTAGAGCCATATTAAGTTCATAACAAAACTGATAAAGGTATGAAGATCTCACCACACCACTATTTTTTTTTCTTGTTGGGCATCATTTCGTTTACATACTTATCCACTCCCTCTTCACTTCACCATACACGATAGACATCACTTTTGTAGTTTGTGGACCAACTTTTGCATAGACTGGAAAAATATGTATTTCCTTTCTGGATTTACTGCAATGTTGATTCATTAACAATGAATTGACATCCAATAGTAATATTTCCATGTAGTTGTGTGGTCTCCAAGTAATGTACATTCATTCTTGATAGTTACTAGACTGAATATTGTTACAACTACTGTCCTCTGTCCTAGCCATCCCAAGTCTCTTGTTTTATATCCATGAAGCCATTTGTATATCAGATAGATACTGCTGCAGTCAGGCTTGCATTGCTGGCAGAAATCACCTGACCAAGAGCAGCTTTGGGGGGGAGGGGAAGGTTTATTTTGGCTTACAGACTGGAGGGGAAGCACCATCATAGCAGGGGGAAATGATGGCATGAGCAGAATGTAGACATCACCCCCTGCCCAACATAAGGTAGACAATAGCAACAGGAGAGTGTGCCAAACACTGGCAAGGGCACATTATCTATAATACCCATAAGCCTGCCCATAACAGTACACGGGCTCCAGGAGGTATTAATGTCCAAACCTCCATCAGCTGGGAACCTAGATTTAGAACACCTAAGTTTATGGAGGACACTTGAATCAAACCACTACATTCCACCCCTGGCCCCCATAAACTGATAGCCATCCATAATGTAAAATGCAATGTATTCATCCTAACTTTAAAAGTCTCAGTATTTTTTAGCAATCCTGATGATATTCAAACATCCCCACAATCAAAAGACTTTTAACTAAGCCATAATACCAAAAGATCCTCCCAAAAAACCATAATGACAGAATAAACACTTACGCTGCAATGATAGCATTGGGCATAGCAAAGAAATATTCAAACAATACAAGGTTTAAACAGGGCAAGCATCAAACTCTGTAGCTCCAAGTCCAACCACTAGCCTGTGACAAGTCTCTAAGTCCAATAATGCTAACTAGCAACAAGTCTCTGGAGTTCCAGTTCCACCCCTCAAGTCGGCTACTCACAGTCCTGGAAAATTTCATCCAGGGCCGGCAGCTCTGCTTAGCAGCCATCTCATGATCCCAGCATCTCCACTGGGTCTCCACTGCAACACACATTCCATGCTCACAGCGCCATAGGGTGTCCACACAGGCATCCAGCAAACTTGATCCACACTGCCCACAGCCATTTCCAAAACACGAGAATGTGCGGCAAATCCAATGGCCCACTCTTTTCTGCATTTCTTGCACTCCATAATACCAGGTGGGAGCCAATTTTTAATCCAGTGGGGAGGGGGGGCAGAGAATAAAGCAGACTTTGAAGAACAGGACACTCCTTGAGCACTCAAGCCCCTTAAAAAAAGACTGTATTCTAGCCGGGCGTGGTGGCACACATCTTTAATCCCAGAACTCGGGAGGCGGAGGTAGGAGGATTGCTGTGAGTTCAAGGCCACCCTGAGACTACATAGTTAATTTCAGGTCAGCCTGGACCAGAGTGAGACCCTACCTCGAAAAACCAAAAAAAAAAAAAAAAAAAAAAAAAAAAAAAAAAAAAAAAAAAAAAAAAAAGACTGTATTCTTTCTGTTATCCCAGTGCAGGTCAGTTGGCCCAATCTCAAAGGTTGTAGTCTCTCTAACAATTGCAGCTGAAAGGGCAGCAGTTTGGGCCCAAAGATGTAATTTCTGTGCCATATCCCTCTGTTCACACCAGTCCATTTCTATGGAAAACAACCCTGCACAAGTTCTCAGGGCACTGGCATAACAGCAAGCCTCTCACACAAACTGCTTCTAGCCCAGTCCAGGCAAAGCTCATTCTCACCCTCATAAGCCAAACCTCACAGTCCATAGTTCTTACTGCATTCAGGTCTTTCAACTCTGACCATAATAATACAGCAAGCTGTACTTACAGCACTGCAAAGACATCACTTAGGCCAAAGTTTCAAATCCTTCCACATTCCTCTTGAAAATCAGCTACAAAAGGTCAAAGCTACAGAGTCAGGTGTATAGCAGTAAACCACACCACTTCTTGGTACCAGATTTACAGGCAGGTGAAAATGATGACATGAGCAGAGGTTGGACATCACCTCCTGGCCAACATCAGATGGACATTAACTGTAGTGTGCCAAACCCTGGCAAGGGGACACTGACTATGAAACCCATAAGCCGTGCCCCCCAAAACACACTTCTCCAGGAGGTGTTAATTCCCAAATCTCCATCAGCTGCGAACCTAGCATTCAGAACACCTAAGATTATAGGGAACACCTTAATCAAACCATAACTGATACCATCTCACTTTGCAGAAGTAACTGAAAGAAAATTACAGAGCTCTTTGTTGTGAATTTGTTAATTTCTGGATGCATGTTATTCACATACTGCTTTTTACAAATTTACAACTGTTATGGAAACCTAGTAAATGGAAATAATCTTCTTTCCTGAAATATTATTACACACACACACACACACACACACACACACACATATGAAAGGTTCATTACCAGAGATATACAGTTGCACTAGTATTTGCCTCTCAGAGCTTGGTATTTATTTTTTTCTCACTGATGGGAATCAAATCCAGGACCTTGCACATGATCAACTAGTTCTGTACCACTGAGTTACACACACAGTCCCTGTATCTTCATTTTTCTGATGGTGTTTTAAAAAGTGTTTTGCCAGGTGTGGTGGTGCACGCCTTTAATCCCAGCACTTGGGAGGCAGAGGTAGGAGAATCACCGTGAGTTCGAGGCCACCCTGAGACTCCATATTGAATTCTAGGTCAGTCTGAGCAAGAGTGAGACCCTACCTCAGAAAACCAAAAAAAAAAAAAAAATGTTTTATTTATTTATTTGAGAGAGAGAAGAGAGAGAGAAGCAGAGACAGAGAGAACAAGAATGTGCACTCCAAGGCTTCCAGCCACTGGAAACAAACTCATGATAAATGTGCCACCTTGTATATCTGGCTTATGTGAGTCCTGGGGAATGGAACATGGATCCTTTGTCTTTGCATGCAAGCACCTGAAGCCCTGAGCCATCTCTCCAACTACCTAATGGTATTTTTATGTGTAAACATTTTAAATTTTGCTAAAGTACAATTTTTAATATTTTCTATGTAGAGCTAATGCATTCCCTAACAAATATTATATATTTCAAGATCAAGATGGTAAGCTCATACTTTTTAAAAGCATTATAGCTACTGCTTTTATATTTAAATTTTTTAATTGAATTATTTGTCTATGTTATGTGAGTTCTTTCTATCCTACAATCATACAATCTACAGGCTTTTGTTTACTATAGTGATATTCAAGTAGTTGCTTGTTTGTTTTCAGATTTTATTGGTATGATTAATTTTATTGATATGATTAATCCATTTCAATTCTCCATCACTAGAGCCTTCTCCCAACACAATCAACCTCTTCGCATCAGAGAACACTGGTGATAGCCCCTCACTAGTTAGCTCCTTCCTGCATACTGCCTATTGTGTTATGTGATGCTGTGAGAGGTGTTGCTCCAAAGAGGGCCTCAGCTGGCTGAGTTCACTGGAAAACATGACACATTTCAGGTCAGGTAATGCATATAGTGTATGTTGTTTAAGTGAGAGGGTAAGGCACCCTTACCTTACAGAGTAGAGAGAATAGCCAATAGCTCTCAGGCAATTTTGTTATTTATTACATAGGGTATATCTATAGCAATTTATTTTTATTGCTTGGTAATAAGCTTTTAGTTTGTAATACATCATTTTTATAGCAATGAGATAAAAAGCACAGGTTTAATGAAAAATTAAACAGTGAGGAAGGTTGATGAAAAGTATGTAATTTCTCTGTATCATCCAGTACGGGAGCAGTCCTCATAACAGAAATGGCATAAACCAGAACACACAAATTTACTGAAGAACTACCAGCATCTACTTCAAAAGTCGCTAGTTCTGTTGGCCAATTACCTCATTTATCTAAAGACAAAGTCAACATCCCCTGCAAGGAGACCTGCTTATCACTTTATGAAGCAGAACATTCACTCAGATCAAACTATCCTAAATTAACTTTACTTCCAAGTATATTCTGTGCATATATAAGTGAAATTAGCTTTATAGATTTGGTTAAAACTTTATAATATTCATTTCATCAGCTTACACGAAATATGAAAAAAATATAATTGAAGACAATGTTATATAAATTCTCATCAGGGGCCTCCAATAGATAAGCAGTTCATGTTTTAAATGGCTTCTCCTGTCCTCTCATCCAATTTTAAAGTTTCCCCCCTGTGGTGGTTTGAACAGAATAGATGGCCCCCAATATATTCAGTTGTTTATTTGTTTGTAGTTTGCATCTCTAGCCACCTGGCTGGAGGCAGTGTCACTGGGTGGATCTTAAGGTGTGGTGGTGGGTTTCAGATTTCAATCTAAAGATATGCAAAGTGTGCCTAGCTGGAGTTCCTGAAGTGTTGTGTGGCTTTTGGCTTTAGACTTGTGCTTCTCTCTCTCTCTCTGCTTGGCCCTGTGAAGGCAGACCAGCTTCTTCTGCCATTGTAGAACTTCCCCTGGATCTGTAAGCTTCAATAAATATCCCTTCCTCCATAACTGTGCTTGGTCTGGAAGCTCATCTCAGCGAACCTGAAGCTGTCTGCTACACCGACCCCCCCGCCCAGGGCCAATAGAAAAGAATTTACTTTGTAGCATGGACTGGCCTCAAAGTTGTGTCCAGTGTCCATTCTCCTGCCTTAACCTCCCTAGTTGGGTCTGTAGGTATAAGCCACCATGTCCAGCTTAGTAAGATTCTTTTTAAGCTCATGATTTCAGCTGAATATGGTCTGAAAGTTGCTATACCATTCAGTAGAAAATAGTGCACTTTTTATGATCATTCAAATAAGTCATAATGAGGGTAATATTAGTGACCTCTCATTGTTGAGACAAAATGCCTGACAAAGACCTATTTGAGGAAGGAAAGAGTCAGTTCAGCTTACAGTTCCAGGTTACATTCAACTTGGTGGCCTGTAACCTCAAGCAGACAGAACTGACCACAGTCAGCACAGTGAGGAAACAGAGAGCCATGAATGCTGGTGCTCAGCCCGCGATCTCCTTTTTAGACAGTCCAGGACCCCAGCCCATGAAACGGTCTTGTGCACAGTTAAAGTGGGTCCTTCCACCTCAGTTACCCTAAGCAAGGGAATCCCTCACAGGCCTGCCCAGAGACTTGTTCCTTGGGTGACTCTGCCTCCTGCCAAGTTGACATCAATATAAACCATCACAGAGGAGAAGATAATAAAACTGTTTTATTAAGTGAGATATTTACGGAAAGAAACATATCTGAAAGTAGTGATAGGTCAAAAATAGCCTCCAATGATCTTTTGACATTCTGACAAATGAAACACAAGTTGTAGTTATCCATGTGTATTTTTACATATATAGAGAATGTTTTAACTACACAGTTTTGTGTTTAGGGTCACCATAAATCTAAAATAAATACCTATCATAGAATTATAGGCTTGCTTTATTTCCTGATGAATGTAATCAGATTTCAGACTGCTTGAGGATCTGATAACTGCCCTGTGTTTTAAGTATGTTAAAATGCTGTCGAACATTTTGCAAATAAATATTCTAAATTTCAGCAACATTTTGTCCAAAATAATTTTAAAATGTTCAATATATTCAATGCATGAAGTGCCAAAACACTACAGCTCCAGAATTTCTCACTGAACTGCTATTATGGAAGCAAACCTTGCAAACAGAAAGGCACTAAAATATATTGTTTAATGACAAGGGAGCACTTTATCAAGTTAAGTAACAATAGCTGAAATAGAATAATATATTAAAAGTTGCAATTATATAATTGTGCTTTATAATAGTATTATCACAAACTATCTTTGTGACTTTGGTTGTTTAAAATTTTTCAATCCTTCACTAAAATGATAGTTTTGAAAAGTACAATAATAATAAGTTAATTGAAAATTGAAATAGACAAAAAGTATAAGCAAACATCAAGCCCTTATTTCAATTATTATCATAAGTGGCCATCAAATTAAAATATTAATATGCATAGTGAGAGCAAACATAACTTAAAAAAGAAACAATTACACAAATTATACAAGCTGTTCATTGAAGCCTGTATGTGGCCAACAGATACGTAGAAATAACTGTGGGCTAACTCCAGAATGCATGACCCATATAACTCAACAAGGAGGGGGCAGGGGGAGGGGGTATGATATGGATGAGCCTAACAATGGTACCAAATTGACTGTATTCACTGAGTACAAAGCTAATTAATAAAAAAAATAAGTAAAATAAATTAAAAAAACAGAAAAAAAGAAGTAATATTAGCTTCACCAATGTTTGTCATTCTGCAATTAGAAATGAATAAAATTGTGAAAGGGATATAGTTTTCCACATAAAACACTGTGTGCAAATTTGTAGTGACCAGCATACATACTAACATTGAACTTTTAAAATGTGACTCCCAAGAATAATAATAATAATAATACAATAATGATAATAAAATGTGACTCCTGAATGCTTAATTATCAAATCCAGGTTAGACTAACAACAATTTCTGCCAGCAATAATATATACCTATACACCTAAACTCTCTGTCTTGTTTTTTAATTTTTTCAAATTTATTTATTTTTGAGAGCGACAGAGAGAGAGAGAGAGAGAGAGAGAATGGGTGTGCCAGGGCCTCAAGCCACTGCAAACAAACTCCAGATGCATGCGCCCCCTTATGCATTTGGCTAATGTGGGTCCTGGGGAATCGAGCCTCGAACCGGGGTCCTTAGGCTCCACAGGCAAGCGCTTAACCGCTAAACCATCTCTCCAGCCCAACTCTTTGTCTTTATTAGTATAAAAACTGAGTTAAAAATATAATGTAATAGGGATTAAGGAGATTGTTCAATGGTTAAAGGTGCTTGCTTGCAAAGCCTGCTGGCCCAAGTTCAATTCCCTAGCCAGTCACTTAAAGTCTGATGCAAAAATCTAAAAGTGGCACAGACATCTGCCAATCCATTTGCAGTGGCCAAAGACCCTGGCTTTCACACACACACACACACACACAAACACACACATGCAAATCTGTAAATAAACAATAAATAAATATTTTTTAAAATAAGTCTATAAATATGTAACATAATAGGAGATTTTATCAATTTTTCAGCAAAGTGAGGTTATTTTTAAAGTTTAATTTAGATAAAATGAGTGATACCTTGTTTTCAAAATCAATATATATTTGTACTTGTGAAAAACAAAATTGAAACCATTCCATCAAATTTGTCATTGATTTGGTAGTAAACTTTTGTGGGTCACAGTACCAAGATTACCTACTTCACATATTGTTCTTATCTAATTGTGGCCTGTGTTATAATAATCTACAGACACTCTTTGTCTGAATCTAATTTTAATCGTTGACCTCCATTCTTATCTGCATTATAAAACCTGTTACAGGGCTGAAGAGGTTTCTTAGTGGTTAAGGTGCTTGCCTGCAAAGGCAAAGGACCCAGGTTCAATTCCTCAGGACCCATGTAACCCAGATGCACAAGGTGGCACACGAGTGTGGAGTTTGTTTGCAGTGGCTGGAGGCCGTAGCATGCCTATTCCCCTTCTCTCTTTTTCTCTGTCTCTCTCCTTCTCTCTTTCTCTCTCCTTCTCAAATGAATAAATATCTTTTTATTAAAAAACTGTCACATTCCTTCAATTTAAGCATGCAAAAAGATGCTAAGCATTCCAAAACCATTGGACCAATATGCAAATATAACATCCAATTTTCACATTTCAAAAATGGAACCAAAATGTTTTCTTATTTTGAAGAAACACATTTTTGGTAGGATTTTGCTCTTGATTGCAACCATCCCTCAGCATACAGTAACATTGTGTATGATCATGACAGAATATTAACAACTTTAATACGGAAATAAAGCAAGAATGAAATTCACTGGTCTTTTCTCTGAAATCACTCCCAATATCACCATCACCATTCAGTTTACTGCTACTACCATATTCATAACAGCTTATACTTCCTACTACAAGACTAATTTTATTCTTATTTTCTCATGAAATACAAGCAAAACTAAATAATGCATACATGTAAACAAAACAATGCCTAGGAGCTATGAAAGTATTGTTGATTTTGAAGCCCATTAAAGTGCAAGGACTGAAAGAAAAACCTACACGAACCAAACTCCAGAAAATAACAAGAGAGGGAAGGCACTTCTGCTCTCAAACAGCAAGGGAGCAAGCAGAGTTGTACCTCTGAGGCCTGTGTGGGAGGCAACCTAGTGAATGGATGGGTTTTCAGTAACCTGAATGTAAGGAACAACGCACTGCCCTTCAACACTGTCCCTCGCATCCTTATGAGTTAGTGATGGAGGTAGCTAAAACTGGGCAAAGAAGGAGTGTCGCAAGAAACAGCACCCTTGACACAAGTGGAAGAGAGGTTCTGGAGAGAGTAGGGTCTTGGGCAATCTCTTCATCAAAGAGCATCAAGCAGCTACAACCTCCCTTCAGAGGCTACAAAGAGCATAGCAAGGATTAGAAAGTGCAAGACACAGAAATCAGAGGACAAGACCTCAAAGGGAGCTCCAGGAATCCCCAGATGGTGACAACAGACCCTCAGACACAGAAAGTACTCAGAACAGCTCAGAAGACACGTGGTTCTGCTTTGAAATGTAGCAGACATCATGGGCTCCAGGCATGCCAAAGGGAATGTCGTATCTGTGTTAGATCCCCCAATTTTGTGATTTATTCTTTTATTGACCCAAATCTACTCTGATCTGTTGATGTACATTTCTGCCTAAAACCTAAGTTCTCTTCTGGGATTATTTCTCTTTACTTGAAAACCTCTCTTTAGTATGCTCCCTTAGTGAGTTTGATATTGGCAAAATGTCTTTACTATGTCTCCGTATTGGAAGAAATTTTTTTGAGCATAGATTTTTTTTTTTTTTGTAAATGGAACTTAAGAGTTTCAATGCACCTTGGAAACTCTATTACTTGGAACTCTAGAAGATTGTGTTCCCATTTTCAAGGTTGGCTAATCTAAACACTGTATTACAGGGGTTCCCAGGGTGAAGCCTAGATAACTTGAAGGCCTTTTCAAGGTGCCAAGCACCTCACAGTCCAAAAAATCATACAACTATAGGCTAAGTTTGAGAACAGAGCCTACCAAAGTTCAGATAGACCCAATAATTTACCCAAGGCTATAGAACACCCTTTGAATCAGTAACCAAATAAAGGAATCTGATTCGACAAACACCAATAGAAATAGGATTCATTTTTGCCATGTAGTACTCAAAACCTGACTTAAGCAAGACTCCTCACACCCACCCACTACTACAATGACTATACCTTCCCTTCTATAATTTTCTGAACTTCCTGGTAAAATTTTAACAGTCATTACCTGAAGTTGGCCAGTTATTTTCCTTGTGTAGTTCTTTTGGTTTCTAAATATTCTTATAGTGTTAACTCTGTATTCTATTCATGAAAAATTCACTGGTCTTTTCTCTGAAATCACTCCCAATATCACCATCACCATTCAGTTTACTGCTACTACCATATTCAAAAATTGAGTAAAGTGTTTCTGCAAAAAAATCATGACAGAACATTCATAGAAACCAGGAATGCAATGTAATTTAGAATAAATATAAGGACTATTTCCTGTGTAATATTACCTAGGTTTTCTGAGGTAGGGTCTCGCTCTAGCTCAGGCTGACCTGGAATTCACTATGTAGTCTCAGGGTGACCTTGAACTCATGGCGATCCTTCTACCTCTGCCTCCTGAGTGCTGGGATTAAAGTCATGTACCACCCCACCCAGCTCTCAAATACCTTTTTGCAATATCTCTTAAGAATGACCCCAACTACAAACAGATTACTGGTAAATCCATTATGTTAAATCATTCCTGTGCTACCCAGAGAGTGGCTAGTTTCCTGTAGCAACAGCCTAAGGAACAATATAGTAACCCTTGAAATTTGTCTAAGCCACAGTTGAACCCGCTGGACCTGCTGTCGCTGCTGGTCAGATTTTACTGCAGTGGTAGTTTCTTGCCACATAGGTACTCATTGACCTTTTTATTGAGCACATAAAAAACAGTAATATGCAAACAAGTAGAACCTTGCACAGGCAAAGTGTAAAGAGCATTTATTAAAGGAATGGACTTAGAGGTATGACTTGTTGGACTTTGTAATCCAGAATGCACATATACTCCCCTCACTAATGTATTCATATTAAGCCCATGAAGCAGTCCTGTGGGCACGTTATGACTGACTTAGATGTCTTCATGGTTAGCACTTCTTTTGCATATATTGTTCTGGGTCAGGAGTCTAACCAGGCCATTGAGAAAACTGGGCAAAGAGCATAGCTTAAGATCAGTCAGCATCTCTACACATCATCAATATTGGACATCTGTGCTATTTAGGCCAAAAGGTTCACCAAGGCAGAGGAAAGCTAATCACATTGCTTTGAGTGAGTCGAAAACATGGTTGTAAGATTAACTTGAACATGTTACCAATAAGGAACTTAGCATTTCATAGCAATAATCTCAGAAATGTATTTGTATGGTCCATATAAAAATCGTCTCACATTTCTTTCCTATACTTCATTCCCAGTTTGTTCTTATAGTTCCTCCTTACATACTGCTACATACTGTATGCTTTTTCTGGACACTATTTTAACTATAGGACCAGTCATTTACTTCCTTTCACAAGCAAGCTACTTTTCTTTACTGAGTAGTTATTACAGCCTCTTGGACCCACCACATGTGAAATAAGACTTCATATAGCATTTTTCAAGGATTACAAAAACGCAACCACAACCTACTCTACAGAATTATCTTGGACGATCCATTAGTTTATTTTTATATTGGTCAAAGTGGAATTTTTCTGTCATGTTCAACACTTTATTTTTACTAGGATAAACTCTAGTGTCCAAAGGGAATAAAGTCTTTTTTATACATAAACTCTGGGCTCCAGTGAGAGAGCCTATCTGGGTAAATAAAGTGAAGGATGATAATGGAAGATGCCAAATATTAAATGGTTGGCCTCCACACACGTTTGCATAATGCTTCTTTACCCATAGTATCATCTAATTCACAATGACCCTCTCCGTAACAAATCAGTCAGTCCAAAGACTTACACTGCTGATATCTTACCCTAATAACTTCTCAGACCACTCTGTAAACAACAACAACAAAATCCCTCATTCTTTCTCTGTTAACAAAGATGTGAAGAGTTTTTCAGAACTGCCCTCCTTGATGTAACACATTAAAAAAAAAAAAAAAAAACTGGTTGTATCACAGCCGCTTCTATATTTGAGTAAAAAGCTTTCTACAAAGAAACTAGAAATACAGAAACATCAAATAGATACAAAACATGTCTAATTGGATGATAGCTTAGTACAAATATGCATACTTACAAAAGAAGCAAATAATCAAGCTGACCCCGTGATGCTCGTAGCAGCAAATTGGTGCTCTATCACAAAGCGTCAAAATGTTCTATTGTGGGAGAACTCTAAAGAACTTCCTCTAAAGCACACTTTCGGGTAATTATTCCTAGTACAGAAGCACTGTTGTTGTGAAAATAGAAAGGAACATTCCAGAATAAGGCAATAAAACACAGAAGAAAGAACCTTAGATAGAGGAAGGCCCAAAAATCCATCACAGTGCCAGGCAAATCACTTTATATTTCAGGCCTCAATTTTCATATGTATAGGTTTTTTTCTTCTTGCTTAATTGAAAGTGGTAAAGAATAAAATTAAGTAATGAATGTGAGATTACTTGTGAAAATGCGAAATGCCATGCAAAGTCAAGCGGATTGACTTTTAAAAATGAATTTATCCTGTCACCAACCACTCTGATTTCACTCTGCCTTCCCCATCCATACCTATCTTAATTTCCCATGCCAAGACACCCAAATACTACAGCTTCTAGAAACAGAAAATGTACATGCTATGAATGGAAGATCACATTCATCTTACCTTACTTGAATTTCAAACAGTGTTAGGAAGTAGGGTTGAGGGATTGAGGGGGCAGCATAGCAAATCAACTTTGATAAATGTCAACACCAAAAAATCAAATTCTTCTGAAGCATAGGGTATCTGTATGAATCAAAAGCAATTCATTTAAAATGTAATTTTGCATGTGATTAATCTATCATCTGGTCTGATTGCCTGTGGTACATTTTTATAATCATAAATTGAACAGAGACTAAAGATAATTCAAATAATCTTATTGGCTAAAGCACAGGACACTTAATTCAGTTTATAATAGCAATAATGACCTCAGCCCAGGACATTTCCAGGCAATTAATGACTGGCTAGAGTTAATGACCCGAGTTTCAGCCAAGGACCATCAACTCCTCCTAGCTGGTCATCAATCCTCAGAAAATGCCCAGTGTTCAGAGCATGCTCAGACCCATTCAGAGTTTGACACCAAACCAACTTTATGTTCCTAAAAGTTTATTGTTTTACTTTTTCCATTCCACTTCAGTATGGGTTAAAATGATATTGCTAAACATCAAATTAATTCATTCTTGGAACATAAGAACAACTGAATGTTGCATTAACCTTGTACATTCCACAGCGTTGTAACACTAAGAACAGTAGAGGCCCAAGTCTGATACATCTATTTCCTATCTCGAGTTGCCTCACAATCGGCTCTGTGAAGTACAGCCTGCGATATGAACATCATCGCGTTCTCAGTTCATCTCTCACAGAAAGAACATCAGATTTTACCTGCAAGATAACATGCAGATCTTCCTTCTACCTAACAAGCTGTCTTGCTTGACTTTAAATTTATTTCCTAGGACGTAAGGGAGACACAACAGAGAGTGACATGGTGGTTAATATTCAAACCCAACTGACATCCATGAAAATATCATCAGTCATTTCAAGTTCCTCCAGTGTGTTTCACATTTGCTTTTTCCATCTCTTAGGAGGCATATGAAGAAATGACTTGGATCATCAGCATGGCAACACAGGGTCTCCATGAGTCATTTAACCAGAGAGAGAGAGAGAGAGAGAGAGAGTCAGCCACAAGGATGCTGCCCTCACTGGGAGTCAATGGCTTCAGGTTGAAAGAAAAGCAATATGTCACTGAGTTTGCTTCCTACAAGCTAGCTCTCCTTCCTGATTTCTTTTTCTTATTCCTTGTTTGAATCCACCATGTGAGA
The DNA here is from genome assembly GCA_036346955.1 of Dipus sagitta. Taxonomy (NCBI): domain Eukaryota; kingdom Metazoa; phylum Chordata; class Mammalia; order Rodentia; family Dipodidae; genus Dipus; species Dipus sagitta. Next base: position 35,393,576 of record CM070772.1, on the reverse strand, counting down.
GTAAGGAGTCATGAAATGGCACTGAGTCAAAGTGCCCTGTGCCACCAGGGTTTCTGACCAAGACGGTACCAACGTGGAGCACGTAGGGCTGTTAACCAAGAAAACGCCTCCTTCAGACATCACACTCCTCCAAAGTCCTAGAACAGCACTTGTTGTCTCCTATTTATCATCTATTTGGAAAGGCAAATCTTTTAGAAATACTCATGTGACATTCAAGTGGGCAATTCACTATCATTATTACTTACATTAACATCTAATGCCCACAATAGGCCTCATGCTGGCTAGGCAGAGACATCGCCAATGAAAGGAAACAGAATAGCCCTCAGAAGCCCGAGCTAAGGCCTCCCAGAGGGGATTGCTCACCAGGGAATTGGAGATGCTGCGCCAGTGAATAAAGTCTGTTCATCAAAGATGATTGATGGTAAGAATGGTCAAAATAGTGTAAATAATGACAAATAATAATTCACTCTTCTTGAGGAAAATGCTGCATTCTCAACGTTTTCTTACTGGGAAGATGAGTATCATTAAAACCATTATTCCTGCTGTCAAAATTCAGAACCATGAATAACTCAGAAACCATCACAAAGAACACTTCCATATTTATGGCTGGATGTTGATGGAGCCTGAAAGAAGTAAAATAAGTCAGTGCAGAATATAAGATGCCCACACACCTAAGAGACCACACACAGATGTAGGGGCACTGCAGATACTAAGGACTGTAAAGATGAAATGGGGAAAGATTGAAGGATGATCTTCTGAGTTTTGCTGACTTAATATTTGAAGCACTGAGATAACATACATTTCATCCTAATCAAGATTATGGAGCTGGAGAGATGGCTTAGCGGTTAAGACACTTGCCTGCAAAGCCAAAGGACCCAGGTTCAATTGCCCAGAACCCACGTAAGCCAGATGCACAAGGGGGCACATACATCTAGATTTTGTTTGCAGTGGCTGGAGGCCCTGGCATGCCCATTCTCTCTCATTCTCTCTCCCTCTTTTTCTCTCTCAAATAAATAAATAAATGTAAATTTTAAAAGATTATGCAAATCAAATACCAAATTTTGAAATAAATTAATATAACACATAATACAGTTTACTTTGCACTTATTTTACATGTGTTTGGTGAATGTGAACATGTGTATGCATGTTCATAGGTTTGCAGGTGTACATGTGCATACATGCACATGTGCTAGAGTCCAGAAGCTGACACTGTGCTCCTCTATCACTCTCCATTTTGTTTACTGAAGCACGGGTCTCTCACTTGCACCTACAGCTCATGCATTGGGGTAGACGGACTAGCCAGCTTGCCCCAAGGATCCCAGATTTATTTCTTGAGCTTTGAGATTGCAGGGCAACATTTATGCAGATGTTGGGGATCTGGACTCTGGTGGTCATGTTTGCACAGCAGGTGTTTTTATTCATTTAAACATCTCTCCAGTACTAATAATTATATACATATAATTATTAGTATTATTAGTACTAATAAAAATCAAATTGGATGGGCTGGAGAGATGGTGTAGTAATTAAGGTGCTTGCCTGCAAAGACAAAGGACCCAGGTTCCGTTCTTCAGGGCCCACATAAGCCAGATGTACAAAGGGGCACACACATCTGGAGTTTGAAGGTCCAGGCACACCCATTCTCTCTCTCTCTCTCTCTCTCTCTCTCCTCCCTCCCTCGCTCCCTCCCTCCCTCCCTCTCTCCCTCCCTCTAATTAAAAAAAAACAACTAAAAATTGGGCTGGAGAGATGGCATAGCAGTTAAGGCACTTGCCTGTGAAGCCAAAGAATGCATGTTCGAATCACCAGGTCCCATGTAGTCAGACGCAAAGTGATGCATGACTACAATGTCACATATGTGCACAAGGGGGAGCATGTGTCTGGAGTTCATTCAAGCAGCTGAGGGGCCCTGTTGTGCCCATTCTCTCTCTCTCTCTCTCTGTCTGTCTCTGCCTTTCTCTCACTCTCAAAAATATAAAAACTAAAAATGTAAAACAAAATAAACAAAATAAAATAAAATTGGTACTGAGTAGATAGTCAGCACTTATAGGTACTTGCTTGCAAATCCTGTCAGTCTGGGTTCCCTTCCCCAGAACTCACATAAAGCCAGATGCATAAAGTGGCTCATGCATCTGGAGTTCATCTGAGGCAGCAAGAAGCCCTTTTGTACCTATTGTGCCCATGCTCATTCTCTCTCTCTCTCTCTCTCTCTCTCTCTCTCTCTCTCTCTTCTACTATAAATAAATAACAACATTTTAAAAAATTTTAAAAATTGTCTTGGAGTTTGAGGAAGAAAAGTGGTAAGTTTAGGTACATTTGCAAAAATCAGATGATTGTAATGACAAAAGGCCTAGTATTTCTGGAAGAAAGGTAATTTAGGTAGTTATCTATTCTGCAGATAAAGATGGAAGCAGAGGGCTGGGGATGTAACTCCAGCCGCAGAGTGCTTGCCTAGCATGCATGAGGCTTTGTCCATTCCCCAGTATCACAAAACGAAGAAACAAATAGACAAAAGATGTAAGTAGATAATTGGCTCAGGAGCAGATCTTGCAGCTTGAGCCCCACTTAGCAGAGTTAAGGAAAGGAACTTGTGCGTTTCTTAACACTGAGCCTGTATGCTTTGTCTGTCAGTGTGGTTCACACACTTTAACTCTTCCTCTGAGTCCTTACTGTATTATGTCTACTTCATCTAGTGGGATTTCATGAACCATTTATATGTGCAAACAAAAGGAAATTAGTTCTCTATTACTATTTATGTGACATGTTTGTATTCCCCCAAACTCACGTATTAAAACTCCAATCATTAATAGGATGATATTATGATGTAAAGTCCTTGGGAGGTAATTTGGTCATGAGAGCTCAGAAGAAGATAGCTAACCTCACTGGACTTCTACCCTGAGAGGTCACAACCAGAAGCCGGCAGGATAAAAGGCGAAGGAAGCTCCTCACAATAGCCCAATGTGAATGACAAAATTACCTGTCAAAGGAATTGTTCTTTTATTCTTTCTCTGAAAAATAAGTGTTGTTGCTGTTTTGATGAAAACTGTCTGATTCTATTCCTAGTTTAACAGGGCAACTAAAAAATACAAGATGTTCTTCCTGGAAGTGAGTCACCTACAAGATGTGGTCCACTCTTTAGAGTTCTGACAATAAGGATCCAATCATGAAATATAGATAGAGTTCTCAGCTTCAAAATGGGCTTTAGTCCAAAATCTAAAAAGCACTTGTTCCAATTGACTGATTATACAAAGTAATTATGTTGCTGAAATATTGGCCAAAATTGACCCAACTATTAATATAGTTGAAATGTAGCCCATGAGCTATGTCCTGTGACCAAGAGCCAGCCATGCAGAGAGGAAAAGAGAAAGATGACAAAGCCAGGGACTACTTCAAAAGAGCTTTCAAAAATTAAGTTTAATGATATGAAATAGGCAGAATATACCTTGGGATCCCTCTCACTTCACTCTTTATATAGCTCTGTGGTAAAAATGGTACCTTTCTTCACTATTGACCACAAGCTCAGGTCCTTGTGATTCCTCATCCCTACTCAAGGCTCTAGCCTTACTCCTTGCCAGTCTTCATCCCTATTTTAGGCTCTAGCTTTGCTCCTGGAAATCATTACTTTGTTTTTCTGAAATATTTCATAGTCTCTTTTTGCTCTGACAGTTGAGTTGTAGTTAAGAAAAACTCTACAACTTATTTTTCTATGATAAGAAATCATCAAAGCTCTTTGCCCACATCACTAATATTTGTGAGGAATGGGAATTTTTTAATGTAGACTACATAAGTACATGATATCAACTTGATTGTAGCCAAATTTCTAAGTAACAGTGTATTGTACCAATTTATACAAGTATGTGAAGAACTGAAAAAACACCAACATCGTAAAATTTATAGACATTTTACCCTGAGCAGAAAAGTTTATAGTGGACCAAGAATGAAAATCTTGGGCAGCTGGAAGGAAGATCCACATATCTCTCTGATATTCCTTATTATCACCTAACACTATTGCAAGCTGAGCATCATAGACAGTGATCAGTTATTTTTGTCCTCATTCTGCATTTTGAGCAGGCTGGGCAAGACTGGCATGGCTCACTGTGGTGTGGTCTGCTAAGGACACTCAGGAGGCTCCATTCACTCGAAGCCCTTCTGACTAAGGTAGAAGAATCACCATGGTATCATATTTCTAGCATGTTAGCTGAACCACTTTGTATGAACTCTCGGAGGGCAAAAGCAAGACTTCCAGGCCGCTGAAGAATTAAACCTGGAACTGGTCAATTTTATTCCCCCAGCATTCATTCCACTGGTCATAACTAAGAAAGCTTGTCCCAATCCCCCGAGAGGAGCAAAAGACTTCACATCTCATTGGAGAATTAACTAATAATAATTTTATTACAAGGTATGAAGACACTGAGTAATATCTCCACTTCTTAAAATCTCTATAGTCTGTGTGTTATAGGAGCTAAGGCCCAAAAGGACAACACTACTTGAGTGTCCCCAGGTATTTAAGTACTTAAGTATTGTAAGTGATTTTTCTTTATTAATGTTACAGACCCTTTTCTTATGTGTTTCTTCTGCTGCTCTTTTAGTCAACTTGACTTCCTATATTTACAATGCATAAATATACTCAAAACAGGGCTGGAGAGATGGCTTAGCGGTTAAGCACTTGCCTGTGAAGCCTAAGGACCCCGGTTCAAGGCTCGATTCCCCAGTACCCACATTAGCCAGATGCACATGGGGGCGCACGCATGTGGAGTTCATTTGCAGTGGCTGGAAGCCCTGGCATGCCCGTTCTCTGTCTCTCTCTATCTGCCTCTTCCTCTCTCTGTCGTTCTCAAATAAATAAATAAAAATAAACAAAAAAATTAAAAAAAAATACTCAAAATAGAAGCAACACATTTTACCCATATGAGGCTTTAATCCCCAACGACATTCCTTTAGGTAAAGTTTGGCTGTCACTGCAAACCAGGTATAAACGAGGTCAGAAAAACTGAGAATGACTTGAAAATAATTATTGCCATTATTGTTGCTACTGGTTGTATTTTCAATCTTATAGATGTCTAATCTTTCTAATCAAGTTCATATATCTATGTGTAGCCCTGGCACTCTGCTTAAATCATGCCATTCACAATAGAGTGAGGAGAGAGAGAGAATGGTCACATGTGTGCAGGCAAAAGTGCACATGTGTATGAAGGCCAAAGGTCAATATTGGGATCATTTTGCAATTGTTCAACACCTTATTGATTGAGAGAGGCTCTTACTTAACACAGGGATTAACTATTCTGACTAGTCTATCTAGCCAACCTGCCCTAGGAATTCATCTTTCTCTACCTCCTGAACTTTGGGATAATCTATGTGTCTCACCAGACATTTCACATGGGTCTTTGGATCCAAACTCAGGTTCTCATGCATGTATGTCAAGAGCTACTGACAGAGCCATTGATCTAGCCCTCTGCACCCATTTTGTAAATCACAGAGTGGCAGTGGCATACTACAGCTTCACAGCTAGCTTTACAAATAAAGTTTTATTGGCATGCCTATATACTATTCATTTGAACATTGTTTATGGTTGCTTTTGAGCTATAGCTACAGTGTTAAGTCATTTTACAAAGATCATATGGTCTGACAAGCCAAATATATTTACTTTCTGGCCTCATTAGTTAGCTAATTCTACTGTAGCAAAGCATCTCTGTCTTGAAGTTCTGAAGTCTATACATCTGAGATGAAGGTGCTCGTAGTTAAGTGCTGTGAGGGATGGATGTTTCCAGCCTCTTAGCTTACATATGGCCCCCTTTTCCTATACATTCCTATCATCTTTCTTCTGGGCCTGATTGCTTCCAAATTTACTCTTCTTATAAGAACTCCAGTAATACTGGATTAAGGAACACCATAATGACCACATTTTTTAACTTTATTATTTCTCTAAAACCCCTTTCTGCAAATAAGGTCAGATACTGTGGAAGTGGGGTTAAGAATGCAACAACTAAATTTATAGGAACTCAGGCCCCTATTCAATCCATAACAATGGCCCTTTGTAGAAATTATGAACTGACCCTGGAATGGAGAAAAGAAAGCATATGTGGCTATCACAGCCTCAGATTCTAGATTCAATTCTACCATTTGGAGCAAGTTACCAAAACTCTAGGATTCTCTTTTGTCATCAATAAGTTGGACCAAATGGTAGTTGGACTATACACCACACAGAGTGACTGAGTGGTTGGCTGGGTATGCTGTGCAAGCAAGTTAATGAAGTAATAACCAGTATTGTATATGAATTATAGGCATATTATATATACATGGAATATTTCTAATATATTCAACTGTGAAACTATCTCTATTTGAACTTGAGCTTGGCTGCCATTTAGTGAGGAAGACAGTAGTCATTTCTTCCTGGTTGGGGAAGAAACTATCCTTTATTTTCACTTTTGTTTATTGTTTCTGAATCATGTGCTCAATATATACTGACCTCTATACCTCTGTGCCTCTATACTTTTTATTTATTTTCTTTTTTAGAGCAAGACAGAGAGAGAAAGAATTGATGCACCAGGGTCTCAGTCACTGCAATCAAACTCCAGACACTTGTGCCACCATCTAGCGGGCATGTGCAACCTTATGCAATCCTCACCTTTGTGCTTCTGGCTTACATGGGATCTGGAGAGTTGAACATGGGTCCTTAGTCTTTGCAGGCAAATGCCTTAACCACTAATCCATCTCTCCTGCCCCTTGACCTCTATTTTTCTTCATTTCTGATATCTTCCTTCAATTGCTTTTGACTCACAAGTGTTTCTTATACATCCTATCTACTTGGCTTGAATTTTGCCTTGCTTCATTTTTGAGTAATTTGTGAAAATTACTTGAAAATTGAAATTGTGTGGGGCCTTTATTTCCTGCCAGTAGATAGCACAGCCTCAGACTTCAGCTTTGTACCTGAAAGATTCTGTAAAATCAAACTCTTTCCAATGCTTGACCTACCCTGGGTGTCTACTTCATCTTTGTATTCCACCTCCCATGCCTCAAATACAAAACTAAAAAATCCTACTCTTCCCATTGACTCTAAGTTGTATATGTCAGATTATTTCAGCTGTCAATGCAAATCACACAGCTCTCACCTCGAGGGGAATAAGAGATAGTTTATTCTGGATCCAAATATGAATGACTATGGCCCAGGTGACACAGATTTTGGTTGCCCTAATTCTGTGTTCCAACGTATCAACAAGTTCTTGAAGTTTTTATGGTTGTAGAACAAAAGATGGTCATAAGCCAAGGCACTTACATTTACATTGGAAGAAACATAGGTATACAGGATACATAAAAGCTGGGAAATATTTTCCACTGGCTTCAGATGTGCTGACAACATTCTTAGCCTTTGGGTTTGTGGAGAAGCTGGTGGTCTGTTAGTACATTAGAAAAAAGGTTTCATCTGATCACTATAGTCACAAAAATATTGTATCAGGCACAAAGATGAGCAGTAACTGACAATTAAGGCTCTAAAGATACTCCAAATAATTTGGCTCTGAATTTGCAACATTCCAGTGGGGAAAAAATATTTTAAAGAGTTTAGAAGCCAGGCATAGTGGCACACACCCTTAATCTCAGTAGTTGGGAGGTAGAGATAGGAGGATCTCTGTGAGATTCAGATAAGCTTGGGCTAGACTAAGACCCTACCTCAAAACCATTCCCCAACCAAGAAAAAAGAGTTTAGAGAAAATGTGCTTTTGGTTTTTTGGTTTTGTTTTGTTTTGTTTTTTGAGGTAGGGTCTTGCTGTAGCTCAGGCTGACCTGGAATTCACTCTGTAGTCTCAGGCTGGCCTTGAACTCATGGCGATCCTCCTACCTCTGCCTCCTGAGTGCTGGGATTAAAGGCGTGCACCACCACGCCCAGCAAAATATGCAATTTTTATGGAAAGTACAGACAATTCTATATTAAATGCACATTAGCAAAAGTTATCTCAAAGAATAATAATCTGAATTTAACAAAATATATTATTAGGTTTTGGTGACTATGAGTATGAGTAGAAAGCTCCACTTAGTAGAACCAAGATAGAATATATATTAGAGAAGAATAAGGTACTGTTATTCAGGTGTTCTCTCTAAAGGCCTAATGAAGGTTTAACCATTTAGTCTATATTTTAGGATGCAGAATTTTATGGTACCATTGCCATTTGGGTCCAGTTTTGTGTCACCCCACTCTTACCCTGGAAAGAGTATGATAAAGATTGACCTTAATTTTCTCCTGTTTCTCTCTCTCTCTCTCTCTCTCTCTCTCTCTCTCTCTTTCTCTCTCATTCTCTTTCTCCCTCTTCTCTCTATCTCTTTTATATTACCTATCTTTTTCTTCCTTCTCTTTTAGGGTGCTGACCTTTAACCCCCAATACCAGCATGTGGCTAACATTCACAATGAGCTGTTTATCAGAGATACTTACAAGGTTTCCCAAAAGAAGACAGATTTCTGTCAGAGTACTTGATGACCCACTATAGGTTAGTGGTAAGACCCTACTGCTGAAGACACCATATGCTATTGACACATAACATGGAGTGACCTGGCTGGAATCTGGAAGAGAGTGAGTCCCTAGACAGCTTGTCTAGTGCCAGAAGGTTCTATCTACATGAGCGACTCTGAGAAAATGATCAACATCTGTCAAAGCCACTCATGGTCTAAGCTACTCAGCAGAAAACAACCTGACGTGATGCTCACACACGTACAATAGTGGCACACAGCCATGGTGGGAAACCAACTGCTCTTGATTTGGCTAACTGATCTGCTCAGTGGAATGGATCCCATACCTGGAGGTGGGAATCAAGTCAGAACCATATCCAAAAATGAACCCACTCTCCATTTTCAAACTCCCACCAATCGTGGGCTATAAGAGGGCCTACACCTATTAAATTCTCTCTAAAAAGAACAAAGGCTATCCCAATTATCTGGCAGTAACTTCACTCTCCATTGGAGAATTTGCTTCTCTTTTTCAGATGGACACAGATTCTAAGGAGAGAACCAGCCCATCACACCTCAAAAGGGCCCCAGGAGAAACTAAGAGTATTTGGGGAAATGAGCAAGAGTGCTACTTCCTTGGTAAACCGGTACCAGTACAAGGTTGAAGGAGATAGACATAGAGAACACTCAACTCCTATCAAACCAGATAGCCAGAGACACAGAGGCTCCCAAGATCTCATCACTGAAACAGACCTAAAATGAATTCAACATGGCTCCAGGAAATTTGTGGAAGAGGGGGAGGAAAGAATGATAGAGCCATACCTTGGGTCATTATGTACAGAGATATTGCCTCTTACCCATAACTGATGGCTAACCCCACAATGCACAACCGACATTCCCCAATGAGGAGAGTCTATGAGGAGCAGGGAGGACAAGGAAGAGGTTAATGATGGTACCAACATGACTGTATACACTGTGTACATAACTAATAAAAAGAAAAAGGTACTGTTATTCGTATCTTGTTAAATTATGAAATATGCTGTCACTCTTTCCCATACTGTTATCTCTCTCTCTCTCTTCTCTCTCTTTGCCTTAAGTTTTGGACTTTCCAAATGAATAAGTTATCCAACATGGTGAAAACATTTTATTGAAATGATGTGTCATTGCCATTCTGGAGAGAGAGAGATAACAGTGTGACATGCCATAACCAAGTTACTCACCCACTGTAGTTGCTGGAGATGGCATTTCAAAAGATCCTGAAATCCTCTGCAGGTAATACTGCCCATCACCCTGTTTATCTGTAGTTAGTTTGATCCCTTAGCAAAAAATGCCACATGGAAATGGTATGAAGGATGTAAGTCACTCAGATATGATCTTTTTCAACTGCATTTGACGTCAATTGAGAAGTAATGTTTAAGTAAAAAAAAAAAAATGGTTTCTTTGACTTCTGGATTAATTCTAACCAATTCATTAAGCTTTAACTTGATGCCACATCTGTGTTTTGTTGAATTGAAATTTATGGAAGAGATTTAACCGAAGACAAGCATGAAATTAAAAAGTGTAAAATGAGCTGAGGTCTCTACTCTGTCATTTGAAAAAAAAAACATAGAAGGTCTCCAATTATCCAATAGAATAAAATTAATATAAGTTATATTTAATGTCACATTAGATTTTATTCCAATAGAACAACATTATTACATCTGAATGTAAATCACATGAATACTTTGTGGCAACCAAAAGGAAAAAAATTCACACTGTTGTTAATTGTGTAGTTTCCCATATACCAGAATGTATGAGCACTATATGCTACTTGTATCATTAAATTCTTATTATATTATAATGTAGTAATCTAATTTTTCTAAGTGTCTCATTATTTTTCATTTCAAGTGCCAAGTGCACATATATTTTATGTTGTTAGTGAATTAACCAGAGGCCTGCAAAGCAGATTGATATTCTGGATCCACTCTGTGATTTAAATGCACTGATTATGGTGCAAAATAAGACAAGGAAAAATGTGCCATTTCCTGTAGGTCACACCCTGTGGTTTATAATAAAGGCAATATGTATTGTGCCGAAAAACATATTGTGTACAAACAACTGGCATAATAAATAACATCATTCCAAATGAATGTAGCTTCTTATTTGAATCAGAATCTCTCAGATGCCAATGAAATTCGAGCCTTTAAAAATGTCTGTGGCTAAAAATAACAATAATAAAAATGTCTATGATTAAATGGTTTTGTAAAGTGCACAGCACAGCATAAATAAAAGTGCAGTTGTTGTGAGTGGGTTATGTCAGAAACACAGATGAACAGGCTTGTGTCTTTCCACAATGTCAGAATTTATTGAATAACAATAAATTCACAATGCCTGGAGGTTTTCAACAGCAACAATTTGCCTGTTTTACTTGAAAGCCCTGGACAAGGCAAACACAGGTTCTTTCATTCTCTTATTTCAATTTAATTAGTATTATTAACTCTCAAATGACACATTATATATCATAGTATGTGTGCACGCATATATATACCATATAGTATGTGTGTGTGTGTGTGTGTCTGTGTGTGTGTGTTTATGTGTATGTATATATATACATACATATATGTGTGAATATATCCATATGCCTACATGTAAGTTACAGCATAGCTATGAAGATTAAAGAGGCAAAGAATTTCAGAGGGTTTTATCTAAGAGGGAAACATAGAAATGTAAATCTCTGTATCGATAAGATAACAGACAAACACCAACAACACCACATAAGAAACCTAGGAAGCTGCTCTGGCCTTAGAGTCTGACGGCAGTGCCAGGGCTGAGCTGCAGGAATGAGGCAAAGTGAGGGGCAGAGCCAGGTCCTGACAATAGACAGATGGACAGCAGGTCTAGGAACAAGGAACCAGCCCATGGGACCTTAAGCAGATCAACAACAGAGACCTCTGGGCTGAAGGCCCTGGGACAGTCAGCTCTGTGCCTCTTGTTCATTGATGCACACACCAGGTGGTCAGATGACAGCTCTGGGAAGGCTGTCGCCATGACACTGCTAAGCATCCATTTCTTTGATGGAGCCCAGGCTAGGTATTTAGACACTTTCATCAATGTGATGTGCCCAATAAGTCCTTGGACCTTGTTTTTTCTGATATGATTTTTAGTATGCTCATGTGCCTGATTGTCCCAATTCACTCCAATAAATTGATGGAGTAGTATCCATTCTACTCCAAGAAATAAATCACTTATGAATCTGTGTCACACGTAGCTGCTATTCACACTTCCACCCAGGTTGTAGAGTTAACCTTTACCCTCAAGATGGAGTCCAAGGGTACTTGTAAAATGGTATTTTAGAGCAAAGCACAGTCTAGAAAAAACAGTGTTTTTTTTAAATATTAATTTAAAATAGAGAGGAGAGTATGGCCACATCAGGGTCTCCCAGCACTTCAAACAAACTCCACACACATTCACCACTTTGTTCTTCAGACTTTACATGGATCCTGGGGAATTGAACCTGGACTAACAGGCTTTTCATGCAAGAACCTGTAACTACTGAGACATCTCAACCCAAACAAACACTGTTTTTCATAATATGGAGTAACTTAGGGCAAGGGACACCTTGGTCTCAGCAGTAGCCTCTCAATAATTATCCACATTTCCTGGCAATGGAATGTCTTTGGCGTTAATAGATGATAAGCACAGGGAATAGAACAGGACGGTATAACAGCTAGCATGCCCGGGTAACAAATTACACTAATGTTTGGTCACCTGTAAAATCAAGATGACCCCTTATTTAGCTCATAATTCTGACTATGGGGTGATATCTGTGCTTAGGTGAGCTACTCATCTGCTCATGGCAGGGAACGTTTATGTGTGGTAAATAGCTGTAAGTCATAGGTGAGTTTACATGACTGGGGATGGATGGATGTCTCAACCCAGCTGACTGGCTTGTCCACTGGATGAGTCCTTAAAAAAAAAAAAATCAAGCAAATGCAGTATGGTCTGGTGTGGCCTGGGCATATAATACTAACACCTCCAGTGAATTCTTTTGACCAAGCAAGCCTTGGCTTAAGGGTCTACTAGTAGGCTACACTCCTCAAAGGAAGAGCTAAAAAGCAATAATGAGGCAACTTAGGGTCAACAGGGCCGTGGAAGTAAAATCTAGGAATGTCCTTGAGCCTGTAGGAGGGGAAGCTGGGTTATCTTTATCCCCCTCTCCTTTAGGGGATCTTAAGAGTCTACCCTTTGCTAAAGGCTGAGAATGTAAGAAGAGAATCTGGATTTCCCCTATCTCTTTCTTTCCTAGAAGAGAAAATTAAGAGATAAGATCATTCCCCTTTCCTAAATATCTGGTGGCATCTAGACAATTAGAATCAAGGCTGGATTAGCCAGTTCAGCCCCAATCCAGTAAATGCCATAAAAGACCCCAGTCTGGGTCCTTAGATAGGTTTTCCCATTTTCTGAGAGCCTGTCCCACTCTACAAAAGCCTGTATTCTTTCCTTCTCTTAAGCTCTGTCTCCATAATAAAATCATTCTAAACTTAACCCTCTATGGTTCGTAAATGTCACACCTTGAATCCATGAGACAAGAACCTGGAAGTGAGTAATTCATCTTTGTGTGCCCACGAGTGTCTAACAAGCTAGCTTCTCAGTCATTGCCCACCCAGGAGCCAAGAAAGGCTCAGTTGCTCTCAAAGATACCCACAAATTACTGGATGAATCGGTATGGGTACGTAATATGTAAATCATTCTACAAATGAGGAATAACAAATGGCAATTTCCCAAGAAAGATAAAAAATATCAAGAGAATCCTCTAACTCTGTTATTATGAGGATTGGATTAGAGGTCACACATATTTTTGTTAGGGACTGAAGAAAACTGAAATCCTACTCTATAAATTGCTCTTTCCACCCCTCAGGGTTTTCTAAAGAATGGTGATGGAAGGTCCTAGCACTCAAATGGAATCCGTGCACTATTTTATTGACACCTACGGCCAGGTCTGATCACCTGTGGTCTGTTGGATTCAGGAAGGGCACGGGCAGATGGTGCTGAGTAAGGCTTCCTGACCTGACTGTCATCAAGACAATATGCACATCACCAGCCCTGGCCATAACCCAAATACACTTGGGGTTTTACACCCACACACCCTTTATAATACCTCTAACAACTGCAGCATGGTTTCTCCCTCTTCCATAATTCAGTATATGTAGAAAGACTATCTTGTGCTATAGGATAATGTTTTCCTCATTCAAATCCAAATTTCTAATTTAATCCTAGGACAGTAAGGTAAAAATATCAGAATCCCCAGATCAGCAGTCAATCCCAGCTCTAAGTAAATAGCTATGCCACTTTAAAAAGACCAGAATACTTCACTCTCTTCTTATTTCTCATTATCAGCCCTTATATATGTTTAAGCTTCTTGCAATTTGAAAAAAAAAGCAAATTTTAAAGGTGCCTCTAATCCCCCATTCCTACTTACTCATCACCTCCCAACACCTCTTCCTCAGAGTCAGGTTTCCACCTGTTCCTTGTCGTGTCCTCATGCTTTGCTCAAGTGTAAGCCCACCTACAATGCCACCAAGTGTATACCAGGTTGGTAAACCCAGCAGAGACTTCAGTTCTCATCTTTCATAGCTGATTGGAAATACCTGACACAGGGACCATGTGGCTTCTCCTAGGAGTTCTTTCCACTTTTAGTGCACTTTCCCCTTCTTAGCTTCTTAGCTCATCTCACTTCCCCTAATCACCTGACCCTCCACTCTTTTCTTATCCCCAACCTCCACTTACTGCTCATTATCACCATGCCTTCACCATGCTTTCATCCTTATCTCTGTCTTGTTACATCCCACATTCAGCACTCTCTCTCTCTCTCCATACATACATACATACACACATACATATATATTTCTAATAGTCTTCTTACCCATCATGGTTGTTTTTTTTTTTTTTTTTTTGCCCCTAAACTCACATCTCTACCAGTATCCTTCAATGAAACATTAGGGAGGCATCCTCATCTCACACATCACAAGATTCCCCAAAACATCCACATCCCCTAAACTCAACCACTTATGTCAATCTCCCCTTCCGTATTCTAGTTCACGTTAATTCTCTGTCTTGTCTGGTGTATGGCAAAGGTTTTCAAGCGGACTTCTCCATTCCATTTTTAAATTTTTTTTGTTTATTTTTATTTATTTATTTGAGAGCTACAGACAGACAGAGAGAGAGAGAGAGAGAGATAATGGGCACGCCAGGGCTTCCAGCCACTGCAAATGAACTCCAGATGCATATGGCCCCTTGTGCATCTGGCTAACGTGGGTACTGGGGAATCGAGCCTTGAACCGGGGTCCTTAGGCTTCACAGGCAAGTGCTTAACTGCTAAGCCATCTCTCCAGCCCTCCATTCCATTTTTACCCTTCACAATCCACTTTCCACTTTCCACTTTCCAGCCCAAGAGATATAAGTGTGATACCATCATTCCCCACATTCAAACCATTTTTCTAGGGCCTTTCTTAGGATAGGCTACAGATCCCTTAACAGGCCTTAGGAGGGGTCAGAAAGTCAGCCCCAGCCACTACTCCAGTACCACTACTCAGGATTTGACTCCTTTTCATTTATATTTGGGCTTCTCCATATTATTCCATGTCTTTTTTTTTCCTCTCACCACTGCACATTTTATCATTCCTCATTTGGAAAGAATGTCTTTCTCATCATCATAGTAGATGGTTCTAACTACCCCCAAAAATGGCTGGAATTGCTCAGTGGCTACATTCCCTGAAGTTATGTGCTTTCTTTCTTTCTTTCTTTTTTTTAAAGATTTTTATTTATTTATTTGAGAGTGACAGAGAGAGAGAAAGAGGCAGATAGAGAGCGAGAGAGAGAATGGGCGCGCCAGGGCTTCCAGCCACTGCAAACAAATTCCAGACTCGTGTGCACCCTTGTGCATCTGGCTAACGTGGGTCCTGGGAAATCGAGCCTTGAACCGGGGTCCTTAGGCTTCACAGGCAAGCGCTTAATCGCTACGCCATCTCTCCAGCCCCGCTATGTGCTTTCTGAAGCTCGGCTTTCAAAAGGTTTCTGCCTGGGAACATCTGACACATAGCAGTTGTTTGTCAATAATCTTTCTTGAGCAAATAAATCCAGTCATACACCTACCACTCTCACCCAAATTCTAAAGTACAAATATAAATTTTTCTGCCTATCCATTCTATTGAGTATATTTTTGGGTTTTCCTTATGATTAAATAAGTAATATTTTAGTAAGAGGACCCAAATACAATGGCACACATCTGTCGTCCTAGCTACTCTGAAGATTGAAGTGGGAGGACTGAGAATTCAATGTCAATCTAAGCAGTTTAGCAAGACCTCCTCACAAAAATAATCACAGTAAGTAAAATAAAATGAAGCTGACAAGTCATTGAAATGCATACAACCCTTTGGAAATGAAAATGATACTGTAATAATGTCTCAGTACTATTAACATTAATGGCCTAAGAACATTCTCTGGGAGGACTTGGAGATCTTGGCTTCATTCCATTTCATCCCTTTCTCGCTTACAGATTTCAAGAATAACTAGACATGCTGGACGGCACTGTCCTGAGATAAGGAGGAGCTGTCCAAAACATCCTGGGCTCTGTTTCAGCTCCCTCCTAGAAATAGAATGTCCTTCAACGCACCACTTGGGGCTTCTGGAGTTGAAAGCCCAGCACATGCTGCTTTCTGAGGTCCCTCAGCTGTGGCGCAATTAGGAAAACTACATACCAGAGTCCATCTGCCTTGGGCATTTTTCCTGAGCCTTAGTGAACAGCTTAGCCTAAACCCTAGGCTCCTGTCCCTTGCTAAACTCACTTCATGCAACTTGCATGTGTTCTGTCTCAGCAGACTTATGCAAATAGAAACTGGAGATCAAGATGAAGTGGGGGGAAATAAAAAGGAAAGACTTTGAGCAGTTACCTTTCTCTGAAATTGTTATAAAGTGACCAACATAATAAGATAAAAATGAACGAATTTATAGCAGCACAGAAAATCAAAGTTAGACACCATGTGCTCAGTGAAACTTAAGGGTTTACAAAGAATAGTGGAAAACAAACAGGTCTACAAATGATAGATCAAGACTTAGCTGAGCCATGACTACATCGAAATGGAGGATGAAAAAGCATTAAGTAATTTATGCCCTAAAGACTACAAGAATTAATTTCACACATGTGCATAAACTATAAGCAAAGATAAAATAGTAAGCATACAATGTTAATCTCAACATAAAGTCATGTGCTATTTTATACACCAAAAATGTAAAAGAAAAAACAAAAGAATGCTATTATAAGATTTTATGCAAAATGATACACTACGGTGAACACATTAACAGTCTGTTGGTGATGCTATCAATGTTGTGCATTTTGTTTCTAGAAACCAAAAACATACTCATGTATTTTGATCCCATAATTTTTTTCCAGAATTTTAATAAAGCCTTTCATTGTAGCCCTATAAAAGAACAGATCAAAACAATCTAAAGGCACAACAATAAATAAGAAATTAACCTCATTTATTGCCAATATTATTATGCAACTATTAAAAAAATTGTGTCTTAAAATTATAAGCACATGGTAAGATGCTTGTTATGTAATATTAATGAAACATGCAGTTTAAAATATATATTTGCCATTAAATCCCAATGTAGTAACATGTGATAGTGGAATAAAATATGACAAATTTTAACAATGATTATATTAGGCCTAATTCTTTGTTCAAAGACTATGCTTAACTTTGGAGTAACAATGCAAGGTTTTTTAAGTTACCTGAACTCCTACTTATAGCTTGAAACCATACCAGCTCTTGCAGTGCACATCGGGAGTCATTTAACTATATTCTACACAACCATTCCGTCTGTTTTTATTAGATTTAGGATCTTTAATCAAATTTCTCCCTTCTGATGTCATATTATATTAGTTGAATCACAACTGAGGTCTTGGCTGTGCCTATCATAACATTCAACATTCATGGATAAAAATTTAAGTTTACCTTGGTAATCGGTTAAACTGGGTGCTTTAAATACACAGGACACCTGAAACCAGAAACATTATTACCTATTATGTGTCTATCTAAAATTATGGAATTTATTTTACCTACTCTGATCCTTCTCCATCTGGCTCTCATTTATTGTCCTCTCTCTGCAGCATTTTATGACAGTTTTATTAGTTTTACTTTTCACCTATCAATTCATATTAAAAGCAGAAAGGAATTCTTGTAATTCTTCTTCCAAATACCCTTGATATGGTTCTCACCAAATATATGCTAAGCCCTTACCAGAGGTTAATTTTATCTCATTCATTCACCTCCGCATATCCTGCTGTTTACTCATGGTTCATTCTCTAGCTGAATGTTCCAATGGTACCTCCCCACTCTCAAAACCTGAACCAGTCCTTCAAATTTCTTTGAGATAATATCTAGAGCTGAATGTATCAAGCATTCTCACTTGCTTTAGCAGAAATGAGGAGTCCTCAGTTAATTTACCAAAGTCCATTCATACAATTTGTTTTAATGTAAGAAATCCAGGCATTTCAGTAGAGAAAGGAAAGTTGCCACCAAATAGCTTTGTGACCTCTTAGTATGACGTCATCAACCTCCATGACGTGGACATTAAGAATTAGGTCACCTGAAATTCCCTAGCCTTCCTGCCTACATCTTCCTGTGATTAAACAGTGGTGCATCCTTTCCAAGATCTAAGCTTGGGCTGACAAATAACTCAGCGTTGAAGAGTGCAGCCATAAAACATGGCCTGAAGGCTTGAGACCATCTGAGTTCTTTTCCTTGGCACTCACTTAAGCAACTGGGTTTGGTTATGTACCTCGGTAATCCAACTCCTGTGGGGTATTGAGACCACAGAATAAATGGTTCTAACTGAACCCCCTCCAACAAAAGAGGGTGTGGGAGAGATGGTTCATCAGTTAAAGCATTACAAAGTCTGACAGCCTTGGCACGATTCCCCAGTACCCATGTAAAGCCAGATGCACTTTGGTGCATGTGCCTGGAGTTCATTTGCAGCTGCAAGAGGCCCTGGCATTCCTATTCTCTCTCCCTCTCTCTCCCTTGCCAATGAAAACTATACATAAAGAACCTTGAGGTGGTGAAGCACACCTTTAATCCCAGCACTACTTGGGAGGTTGGGGTAGAATGATCGCTATGAGTTCGAGGCCAGCCTAGGACTACAGAGTGAGTTCCAGGTTAGCCTGGGCTAGAGTGAAACCCTACCTTGAAAAAAACCAAACATAGATAGATGATAGATAGATAGATAGATAGATAGATAGATAGATAGATAGATAGATAGATTGATAGATATTCTACAGACACATATGGCATATTGTACATACATACCTACATACATAATCTACAGACACATATGGCATACTCTACATATATTCATACATACATACATACTCAACAGACACCTGCCACAAATAAATAATATCCTAAGTTGCAACTAGTGAAGAAAATTCCCTATTTTAAAAGCCCAAAGAAAGAAGGTCTTATTTAATCATTTATATTTATTAATCTTGCGTGTGTGTGTGTGTGTGTGTGTGTGTGTGATGCGATGTTTGCACATGCATGTGCCATGGCAGTGCCCTGTGTGCTCACCTGTGGGAAGATGCACAAGGCTGCAGTGGCCAGAGGAGATCTTTGGGTGACCTGTGCCATTGCTCTTCTACCCACTTGTACTTGAGCCAGAGTCTCTTACTGCTCCTGGTGCTTGCCTTTTCTGTTTTTTCTTCTTTTTTTTCTGGAGCTCTCCACAGGATGGGGGTTATAGACCCGTGTGGCCACACGCAGTTGGTAATGTGGGTCCTACAGATTCCACTCGAGTGTTCTTTCAGGCTTCATCCGGCCCTCACACTTATACAAGTACTCCTAATCACTAAGGCACCTCTCCAGCCTGTTTTTTGTTTTTTAAACAAACCTTTGTTCTATGAATTTTCTCTCTTTCTTGCAACATATTTACTGCCACAATTTGGTTTTGTAAGGTTTCTTTCCAACTAAAAATTCTTTAATAGGCTGATATTTAATGTGTATAAGAATCAGCTAATATTAAATATTTTATTTATTTATTTTAAGAGTGAGAGAGAAAGAGAGAGGGGGAGAAAGGCAGATAGAGAGAGAGAGAGAAAGGATAGATGTTCCAGGGCCTTTAGCCGCTGCAGATGAACTCTAGATGCAAGTGCCACTTTGTGCATCTGGCCCTACATGGGCACTAGGGAATCAAACCTGGGTCCTTAGGTTTCACAGGCAAGCACCTTAACCGCTGAGCCATCTCTCCAGCCCCAGAATTTTTGTTCCTTTGGTTTCTTGTATGTGGTATGTGCACGTGTATGCGTGTTCGTATGGGTGTGGGTGTGCATGTAGAGACCAGAGGTTGATGTAGAATGCCTTCCGCAATTGCTGTCATTCTTGTTGTTTTGAGATAGCATCTCACACTGAGCCAAGCGTCTACCCATCCAGCTAGGCTTATGCAGCCAGCAAGCCCCAGAAATCCTCCTCCCTTCCTGGCACTGGAATCACAGGCTCAGGTCACCACAGCCAGCTGCAATGTGGGTGTTGGGGATCTGAACTCAGGTCCTCATGCTCAGGCAGTAAGCACTTTACTCCATGAACCATCTTCCTAGCCTCATCACTTGGATTTTTTTTTTCTTTGTTTGTTTCCTTTGGTTTTGGTTTTTCGAGGTAGGATCTCACTCTACCTCAGGCTGACCTGGAATTCACTATGTAGTCTCAGGGTGGCTGCAAACTCACAGTAATCCTCCTACCTCTGCCTCCCAAGCGCTGGGATTAAAGGCATGCGCCACCACACCCGGCCCTGGAATTTTTTTTTTTTTTCAATGAAGATAGGTTCCTGAACCTATCTTCAAGAACAGGAATTAATCACTATGTGCAAATATTGCAGTTGATTTCAATACAATGCTTTCCAACCACAATGCAAACAACCACTTCACACTTTTGACACACTGTAATCTAGAACTATCCTCAAGTCCCTGTGCCTGCTGCAGTAACAGGTTCCACGTGTGAAACACCTTGAATCCTAGCCTGCTTCTCAGGGCTCCTGGTGTTTCCTTTTTGAAACCAATGTAGGGCTAATTCTGTCATACCAGTGGATGGGTATTAAGTATTAATAAAAGACGATTCCAATACGCATTCCTAGACAATTTATGCTCACTGCTTAAGAACCTATTTCCTACAGACCGTGGGTTGTACTTCCTCCATTCACTGACGCTGACTCACCATTTCCCACTTGTTTCTGTTCTTCCACACCCACACACCTGAGTCAGAAACACCAAAACACCACCAGTGACATGCTCAGTAAGTAAGCAGCCTATCATACTAACATGTAGACAAGAAATTATGTCATATAACTAGCAGCTCTTTCTCATTTCCTGAAGAAATTTAAACCAGGGCTCTTCCACATTATTTACCTTTAACGTCTGCTCATGCCTTGCACCATATTGAGCTTCTCTTTCTCCTGCTCTTCTTTTTTTGCCTTTTCTATATCTTTTTCAAATTGTCTCCCTTAGTCATCAATCCTGCGTAGATTTTTTTTTACCTTTTGCAAATTAGCCAGATAGCTACACAGTATTTAATATTAATATCCAGAGAATAAAATGATGCCCTTAATATTTAGGGCTTTTTGAATCATGACTTGGACCTCCCATAATCAAAGTAGAGTACTAAAACAGAATGTGATTTCTTTCTTTCATCAGATACATCTCTCTCTTGCAATCAAAGGTCTGTACCCAATAACAGTAAATTTCATTTATAGAAGAGTATTTGCATAGTTAAAGTTTTAATTTTTTTCTTTTTTATGTCAAGTGACTGACAGTTTGTAAAGAAGGAAAAGTCTACTGGTTATGAAACAAATGATAAGCAACCTTAACTCCTCATAAACACCACAAAAATACAGTTATTCCTCAGAAACATGCATTAAGTATAGCTGAACATTCCATATGAAATTATGCATAAGTTCAGCTTGCCAATATCATCTTCTGAGCTAATGTACTCAGACATATCTTGGAAGAAAAATGACTTCTGTGATGCATTTTGAACCAAGTAACAAAAATATATGGCGCTTTCAAAAGTACATGACACTTCATTTAAGAAATGTATCCCCATTTACAAATATTATGAATACTTCATGACTATAAATATGGTGAATGTAAAACAAGTGAGGAGTGCTTCCCCTTGCAATGCAACTCAAGGCAGAGATCATCTCAATATTTCTAATTCATGGGAAACATATACGAGGCTGCTTTGGGAATGCAAGTGAGCTGTGGTCCTAAGGAGGAGGCTGAGCAGAACGTGCCTGCAGCTCAGTGGTCTGCAGTGGTGTTTTGTAAGGATTTTATGTGGACCTCGGTGGAGGAAGTGATTCAATCTAACACCTCTGCTCCCCTAAGCGTACAATGAGCCTTAACAGTTTCTATCTCTATCTCATAGGGTTGTTCAGAGGAGTTGATGAAAAAATAATGGAATATATATATATATTATCATATTATTATTATATGGGTGTTTCATGCATGCATGCATATGTGCTTTTGTACATGTGTATGGGAAAGTAAGTATAAAGGAAAAATACGCCAGGCATGATTGTATATATTGGTAATCTCAGCTACTAGGGAGCTCAAGGCAGGAGGGTTGTTTAAAGGTAGGATTTTTTATATTAATTTTATTTTATATTGATTATAACAGGTTATTCTCTTTTATCCCCTCACCCTAGCTCCTGTTATACTGGAGACCCTCCTCAGTGGGTTTATGGTATTCACTGTAGGGTCATGAAGTTCTCAGTTAGACCCTGTGGGATACCAAGGATTATGCCTCACGATATTCCTACCCACTGTGTGGCTCTTTCAATCTTTCCACCCTTTCTTCTGCAATATATGAGGGTGCTTTTTTCCCCCTGATTCATAGCAGGCCTATTGGCAGTCTGATTTAATGTTGAGTTGTCTGTAGCCTCTGGATTTCTGTTTTCATAGGTTTTGATTGATCACTGAGTTTGCCGCCGTCAACCTGGGACTGGCTGTTAGGCTAGCAGTATGAGAAGTATTCATGTCATCATTTCCCTGCAGCCTCTCCTGGGCTATGGCAGATGTGACAGAGGTGGCTCATCTCATGATAGGTAGTTGGCTAATATCTTATTGATGGATCTTAGTTCTCCTCCGTCTTCTCGGCCATCTATAAAATAAAGTAGATCCTTCAAACAGGAATGAGAACAGTTTGAGTTAAAGGGGGTATGCAAATTCGAGCGATTTTTTTTTCTTTTGGTGTACAGGCCCACTCTTCTTTTCCAAAGAGCAGTGAGGGCTTCTTTCTAGTGTCTATGAGTTTCCTGATAATGGAATTTTGACTTGGTTACCACTAGAGATATGAGCTCTGCTCCACTGAGCAGGGTTCATGTCCAATCAGAGAGCAGTTGGTTACCCTCAGAGGCATGCCACTGTTGCACAAGTGTCTACTTGACCTGTGGATTTATTTCATAGTCTGTAGGGTCTTTTGATTACTCATGCTGTTGATGACCATTTTCGTTCAGTGGTCCCATAGGGCTTTCCAGCACTATGAGCGATAGCCAAATGGGAGATAGTTTTCCTTTTAGTTCCAGAATGATACTCTGATGTCCTGTGACCATAGTCAGTAGTGTTTTCAACAATAGGGTCTTACATTCTAGCTCTGGCATGTAATTAAGTGTTTTGGCAATGGCTTTTGAGGCAGCCTAAGCAACACAGGAAGATTCCATCAAGTAGAAGGAAGAGAACTAAGGAATGAAGGAAGGAAAGAAGGAAGAGGGAGGGAAGAAGGAAGGAAGGAAGGAAGAAAGAAAGAAAGAAGAAAGAAGTAGAGAGAGAAGGAAGGAAGAAAGAATGAAGGAAGGAGAGGGGAGGATAAGGAAGGAAAGAGAGAAGGAAATAAAGGAAAAAACTTTCAAGTAATTGTGTTTTAACTATATCATCAATATCATCAGGTCTTTGGCCATAGAAATCTTCTTAACTGACCAACTTTACACTAGTTTCTTATGAAACAGATATTTTCAACTATGATCTATAATCAAAATTTAAAATTAAAAAGTAAATAAATGCTGATAAGATGGCTCATTCAGTAGAGTGATTACCACAAAATCATAAGGACCCAAGTTCAAATCTCATGCATCCATACACACACATACACACAAAAGAAAGGCATGGTGCTAGGTGTCTATAATCTCCATACTGGGAAGGTAAAGTCAGGAAGATCCATGGTGCTGGGTGGCCACTAGTACAGCCAAATCAGTAAGCTCAAGGTTCAGTGTGAAACCCTGTCTCAAAAGACAAGATACAGAATGATTGAGGAAGGCATACTACATGGACCTCTGGCCTCTACAGGTACACCCACACATGTGCACATACACAAACATATCCACCACACACACACTACATAAATAATGAATGAATCAAGTCTATAGGATGATACTAGTACGAAGAACTTCTCAAACATACTCTATTGTACACATTTGTAGGATTATTATCACTACTGATGTTAACTATGACAATGATGATGGTCACATGTTCTTAAAATCTTTATTATCAGCTAGATGCTTCTGTTTTCTCTGCTTAGCAGTAGTTTAAGTCCCTGTCTTGTATCTCATCTTCCCCACCAATAAGGAGTGCATGCATATGACACCATTACTCTCTGGGTTGTTTGATCTTAGGTACACATGTAGTCTGCCTTTTAGTACCTAAAATGTAGCGAATCCCAACTGAAATGCACTTGAAATGGAAGAGAGTTGTAATACAAGAATAGAAAACATAACTTAGTTCTTCCACTGGGGCCATTACTTTCCCCTATCTCTCAACTCGTTAGCTCACATCAGTCTTAACCAACCATCACAGTACAGATGTTCACCTACATGTCCCCAACAGAATCCCCCCTAGATTGGGTCTTCCCTTTCCCTCTCAATCTAATACTTAAGTGCAAGAGAGGCATGCCTCCCAACTACCCAAATGATACTCGAGAAGGAGTCACAACTACTTCCTGTATAAATTTGTATCTTTTTACAATGTTTTTAAAATAATTTTATTTACTTATTTGCATGCAGAGAGACAGAGAGAAAGATATAGGCAGAAATAGAAAGAGAGAAAACGGATGAGCCAGGATCGCTAGCTATTGCAAACAAACTCCAGATACATGCACCACTTTGTGCGTCTGGATTTATGTGGGCAGTTGGTAATCAAACCCCACTCATTAGGCTTTTCAGACAAGTGCCTTAAGTGCTGAGCCATCTCTCCAGCTTAAATTTGTTTCTTTATTTTAAGGAGAAGAGCAAATTTGTATATCCTTCCATTCATCTGACCATCAGGGGAAAACTGTAGAGGAAAGAAGGCAGGCAGACCACCTCATCTGTCAACAGAAGACATTAATTTACACAGGATGTTAGCCACAAGTCATATTGAGGGGAAGTATACTGGATTCTCCCAGGGCATCCTATTAATGAATGTACAGCCAACTTAACATTGCAGCCTGTAGCATCTGCGTACAATCTATTTTTATAGCCTGGGAGTCCCAAGTACCATGAATTAATAATTGCTTTGTATATTCTTAGTTAAATAGGTTTCAAAATATGACTTTCCAATAACAAAAGAGGTTTAGAAACTATTTACCTTCTCCCAAATGACATCTTCCACCTTGAATTATGTTAAGACCTGGACAGCCAGCTTTGTAAATATGAACAAGGTTTCATATTTAAGTAAATGTATTGCATAAAAGCAACTGTGAAAACTTTGGCTTGAAAGGGGAGGCAAGAAGCAGATACATACAGCTCAAGGGAGGATTTTCTAACAGGCTTGGAATTCCAATTATATATCAGATTATTGATCAGGGACTTGAAGCTCAAGAAATACAAATAGTCTCTCTTTTTCTCTTTCACTCTCTTCGAAACATAACACACACCTTCAATGAATTAGTAAATGAAATAGAAGTTGATTTTATGATAGACTCCTATAAAATACATTTGTTCTCATTCTTGGTGAAAAAAATACACATTGACTTATTAGGCAGCTAAGTCTTATTAATTAAGCAGTGAGTATAGCTAATAATAACCTATGTAATAATTTTAAAATATGAAATAAAAATATGAGAAAACAGAGAACATAAGCTTGAAAACATATCATTATATCCAGGTATACCTACAATTTAAATGACAATAAAGGTCTTAAAAATCAGAGTACAAATCATACCCAGATACAGAAGCCTTATGGCCCCTAGACAGTCTTTACTATTTCACTAGACCATATATATAGTTTGTTTTACAAGTATCATGAAGAATGATAAAATTTCAAAAAGCAGAGACTAAGGTAGACTCTATAGGCCTAGCATGACCCTCCAGGAACCAGTAGGAAGTCAAAGAAAAATACTACCTTAAACATTCTGAATGAACACTGGGAAGTCATTCTTCTCTCACCACTTCTTGATAACATTTCATAATCAAAAGAAACAACTCTACTGCAAAAAGGCTAGTACGCCGGGCGTGGTGGCGCAGGCCTTTAATCCCAGCATTTGGGAGGCAGAGGTAGGAGGATTGCCGTGAGTTCGAGGTCACCCTGAGACTCCAGAGTGAATTCCAGGTCAGCCTGGGCTAGAGTGAGACCCTATCTCGAAAAACCAAAAAAAAAAAAGGCTAGTACATCCCTATGACTTAAACATTTCCAGAGTGCTTGAACTTGTGTCTTAATAAATTACAATTGTCTAAGCAAATGCTTTATAACATTATAGTTTTCCTGACTTAAAGTGTGATTTACTTTCTCTCTTATGCTGGAAAATGACTAACTGGATTACTGTATTGTCTCTAGAGCATTTCCTTTTCTCCGAAAGCATATTTACCATGCATTCATCAGAGGCTGATAAACAGATAACATGAGGTTAGAACACATTAACAATTACACGTTGTACCAAATCAATTGATATGATTGTTTTAATCTTTTTCCAATGAACTGTCAGATTATCAAGCTGCAGACATGAAACAGATCTCTGTGGTGATATCAAACGCTGTTTTATTTAAACCAAAACGACCTTGCATACCTTCCTGAAAATTCTAGTGCTTTGCAAAGTCGTTCTCTTAAGGAAAATTTAAATCTTAAGTTACATTGAACTTTGAGTTACACAGAACTTTGAGCTGGAGAGAGGGCTGAGCTGTTAAGGCCACTTGCCTGGGAAGCCTCACGACCCATGTTCAACTCTCTAGATCCCACATAAACCAGATGCACAAAGGTAAGGCAAGTGCAAGGTCACACATGCCCACTAGCTGGTGCAAGTGTCTGGAGTTTGATTGTAGTAGCTGAGACCCTGGAGTGTCAATTCTCTCTCTCTCTCCCTCTCTCTTTCTCCTCTCTAAAATAAAAAAGAAAAGAAAAAAAAAAAAAAACAGAACTTCACTTTGTGGTCGTACAAAGTATTAAACATCTTTTC
Source organism: Dipus sagitta (assembly GCA_036346955.1). Classification (NCBI taxonomy): domain Eukaryota; kingdom Metazoa; phylum Chordata; class Mammalia; order Rodentia; family Dipodidae; genus Dipus; species Dipus sagitta. The sequence goes on along the minus strand of CM070772.1, from coordinate 35,366,699 downwards.
TAATTATGAAAAGGATTCTTTATATTCATTTTTAAAGGTTTGACTCATGTGACCATTTTTTTAATTCTCAAATAAAAAAAAATTATACTAAGACCAAAGCTATTACACTAAGAGGCCCCATAATTTTAAAAAGGCCTGCTATGTTGGTCACTATGAGCACAGCCTTAGGGGAATAGTTTCCCCATTGAAAACCTCTAAACACTGTCTAAGGATTGCATTTCAATGCTCTCAGCTACAGCCCACTTTCCTCTAGGTCAGTTAGCAACTGCTCACTATCTCTCCCAGGAGAAGGTCCTGGCTTGTGTTGATTGATTGCATTTTTAACAATGTTAGAAGTAATGCTTTTTTATAGATGACAGGCAATGAATCCCTTCAATTATTCCTTTATTAATGTCATTCTTTCCTCATGTAGCTGTCGCTACCAATCTTCTCACCAACATTCCCGTTTATAATTCCAAGAAGTGTTAGGCTTCTTCTGTCATTTGCTTTCAATACACTGAGGGCATTTTTTTTCCTCTTAACTACTACGAAGTAGCCACTGTTATATATATAATTTGAGATTGCTTACATGAGGTTTTCTAACACATAGAGCATATTTTTGGCTTTGTTTTGTAAAAGTTCTGATCACCATATGGTCTTGGTCAGGGCCTATTTATATGAAAATATTTCTATAAAGAAAATATCTTCAAGTATTTTCATCTGCTGGCATTGCAATTGAGATCAAGAGAAATACAGACGATAGAGGTCAAAGCATTCATGTTTGCATCATAGGACATGGGGAATGATTAAATATAGAAACTGGATAAGAAATGGTAGTCAACAGTGACTCCTATTTTTTTTTTTATTAGTCAGTTCTGTATTCAGCAAATACAGTCAGTTTGGTACCATTATTAGGCTCATCCGTGACCTACCCCCTCCCCTTGGCCCCTCCTTGTTGAGGTATACGGGTCATGCATTGTGGAGTTAGCCCACAGTTATGGGTAAGCTAAATGTCTCTGCATATCATGACCCAACATGTGGCTCTGACATTCTTTCCGCCCCCTCTTCCGCAAAATTTCCTATTTTAAGCTGCTATGAATGATGGGCTTTTCATGTCATTCCTTTAGAGAGTGAATGCAGTTAAGAAACAAATTCTAGTTGGAAATCATTAGTATGTTTTCTTAGAACATACAGAATTTGAAATTCCTGTAGATATATAAGTGGGATTTCCAGGAAACTGTTGGACTATGGTTCTTGAGTTCAGGGCAAAATTTAAGGCTAACGAAAAAACATGAAAGTAGGAACTAAAAGCACGAATGTGGTCAAAATACACTCATGGGTGTGAATAGCAAAAAGAGTGGAGAGCTGACTAGGTTGACACGAAGAATGTAAATGTTTAGAGAATGGGAAGGGAAATGAGTTCACAAAAGAAATGGAGAAGAAATAGTTAGAAGATAGAATGAACCCAGGAGAAAGTAAAGCCAAACAAAAACTTGCAGAAGTGTTTCTTGCTTGAAGGACAGAATGGTCCAAAACAAGTAGAGAACTATTGAAAAGGCCATTTTATAGGTCATTGTTAATCTATAAAGAAGCAGGGAATGAATTTGTACTGAAGGTGCAGCTATACAGTTTTATTCCTTGGTAAGAAAGCTTGCTTTTCACAATGACTTCAGAACCAGGATATGCCAAATGGATATGTGATATCGAGAGAGGATATTTTCAAGTTGATGGGACATTTTGTGTTGCATGATTTTTTAAGAGTTTTCAATTGTGAAAGAATACATTTACAGAAATGTTGAATCTATACAAATTTATGACTTTATGAGGAAGACTGACAGAGAGGAAGGAAGGATATAGGCAGAATAATTAGTACTAGTAGCAAGATGATCAAATGAAAGACTTTGGAATCTAGATTAAAAAGAGGAGAAAGCAGCATGTTGATGCATGCCTGCAATCCTGGTACTCGCTAGGCTGAGGCTGCAGGATCATGACTTAGATCCTGGGCTACATAGCAAGACTTTGTCTCAAAAAGCAAAAGAAGGATGAAGAGGAGCTAGAGAAAATGAAGCAGGAAAAAAGAAGTAGGGGGTGTTAAGATAAGGAAGGAAGAAAGAAGGAATGAAGGGAGGGTGGGAGGGAAGAGGAAGACAGGATGGAAAGAAGGAAGGAAGGAAGGAAGGAAGGAAGGAAGGAAGGAAGGAAGGAAGGAAGGAAGGAAGGGAAACAGAAGAAAGGATCCAGAAAGAAGCAACCAGATTAAATGAAAATGTTATAATACAAAGCCTGAGGTTTCCAGAATTCAAAGAATAAGGATATTAATGTTATAGAACTGGAAAGATAGGTTGGTATAAAGAAATGTGATGAATTAAAGTTTAATATCTTATATATAGTATAATATTATATATTAATATATTTTAAGATGCGGATATATGTTTCAGATAAATAAGATAAAGATAAAAAATCATGCTAATTAAACTGGGCATGGTGGCACATGCCTTTAATTCCAGCACTTGGGAGGCAGAGGTAGGAAGATCACTGTGAGTTCAAGGCCAACCTGGGACAACAGAGTGAGTGCCAGGTCTGTCTGGGTTAGAGTGAAACCCTACTTCGAAAAAAAAATCATCATAATTAGCTGGTGTGGTAGAGCACACCTAATCCTAGCACTGGGGTAGCAGAGGTGACTGTGAGTTCAAGGCAAGCCTGGGACTACAAAGCAAGTTCTAGGCCAGCCTGGGCTGGAGTGAGACCATTGAGTCATCCACAAAGGTACTCAAGTTGTCTTGGAAACTAAGGTTAAAGTAGGAAGAAAAGCACATTAATTTCAGACACAAAAGTAAACTTAAAACCATGTTCAGGAGGTAGGAAGATGGTAGCCTCAAGAAGGAGTATAGAATAAATATATACACTTATAATTATATATACCTATAAATGATTTGGAGTTTACATAATCAGGTTTCCTAGCTTGTTTTCAATGAGGACTCCATGCCCAGCCTGGTTAGATCCCTGCCTCTTGGATCTGACAATAGAAGGAGACATGTTTGCCATCTCATGACTTCTTATGAAGACAGTCCATAGGCAGCCTTGATACTCACCATTGTGTTCCTCAGAATTCTTTCTCTGGAGTACTACAAAGGAAGCCCAGAGAGGTAATAACTACATGCTATGAGGAATCAGGCCATGTAGAAAGAAATCCCCAGCCAGTCAGCTATCCAGCTGACTCACTAGGGATACATTCATACATACATACATATATCACCATTTTGCCATCTATGCCACTCAAACCAGTATGTGACCTTACTATCAATCAGCAGCTAACTGCAACTACATGAGACATCCATTAAATTGAACAACTGACAGGCAATTGGCAACACCTTGAGGAACATAATAACTTTTTAATCTATTCATTTTTAATCTATTCATTTCCAAGGTGGTATGTTACAAAACAATATATAAAATAGAAGCAGTAAAACTAAAGCAGATGTATGGACTCTCAGGGACTGTATATATATATATGTATGTATATGAAGTATGAAGAAACAAATGCGGGAAGTCACTAACTTCTTTGCATAGGAAGGCAAATGATGGAAATAAGGAATATGTGTATGAGATGGAGAGTTTCAGAAGCATATGACGCAGGTTTGGATTTGGTCAGAATTACGGATGAAATGCAAAGAAATCTCTGGATGATGGCGTAGGTTGACTTGGGTTGAAGTTTGTAACTTTGCATTTGTATAATTTATTCAGCTAAGTTAGCTGCTTTAATAGTTTTTGTTAAACACATTCATAGAAAGGAAATAAAAATGTATGGATATAAAATACTGAAGTTCTGCAGACAATGAAATGTCTCAAAAGGCAGGCAGCAGTTGGAATGGAAAAATGTGAATCAGGAAGTAAACTTCAATAAAAAATAAGTAAAGTCCATGGATGAGAAAATAGAGAGGGTGACGGCTGGTGGAGTCCGACAGGAGCATGGTATAGACTTCAACCACATCTACTTTTTAATGAAAAAGTCTCAGGGGTGAGTTTATTCCATTGAAAGACAGCCTGTTTCAATGCTCTTAGTACATAATATTTAATGAATTCATGATAACTTTGCTTGTTAGCTGTTTTCTTTGTTCTGAATTTTAAAATAATTTTGTGACATGCCATCTCATAGGGGGACAATAAAGGCCATGGTTCCGAACATACAATTCTGGAATTGCACAAAAAGGATTTGTGTGATTATTCAAATATTTGTTCTTTATTTTGCTTATTTATTTATTTATTTGGAGGGGATGGTTGAGGTGGGATCTTGCTCTAGCCCAGGCTGACCTGGATTTAGTCTCAAGCTGGCCTAGAACACACAGTGATCCTCCTATCTCAGCCTCCAAGAGCTAGGGTTAAAAGCATGTACCTCCACGCCTAGCTACTCTTAATCGTCACTCACATAGGCTTCATTTTTCTTTCTAATCACTTTACTCCTGGTATGTTACTTGCACTGTACTAATGCAAGAAAGTCTCACATAAAAATATATCCCTCTTAGAGTGAGCTTGATGGGGAACATATCTCTAACTTCAAATTCAAAATAAATCAATACTTTAATGCTAATAAAGACCAGTTATTAAAAGAAATGAGCCAATTGCATATCTTAAAGCACATTAATATTGAAACACATTCACCCTAATAATTTGTGAGCAACATTCACTAAGTATATACATGAGGGCTAGGGATGTAGCTCAGGCAGACAGCTTGCATAGCATCCTCAAGGTTATGAGTTAGATGCCAAGCACTCAAAAATAATATACAAATGAATTTAGAAAATAAAAAGAATACTACTGGACTGGGGAAATAGCTCTTTGGTTAAAGGTACTTGCTTTCAAAGCCTGCCAGCCCAGGTTTGAATCTCAAGTACATAAAGGCAGATGCACAAAGTGCATGTGTGTTGTGTTTGTTCTCAGTGGTGGGAGAATACTGTTAATAGATATCATTGTAGTCACACTGCTTAGAAACTAGTTCTTTCCTTTCCCTTATTAAGCCACTTATGTAGTATTCTTTTTTATTCTCTCTTTATAAAATTAAAAAATGGCTGGAAAATACTTAAATTCCACAACTTGAACATGCAAAATGGTCAATTATATAGCAGAAAAGGAGCTGAGAAAATTAAATTATTTGATGATATAGCAGATGATTTGGGACCCATGGAAATACGTGATTTTCCTATAGATCCAGGGATGCATTTTTTCTATATAAGGAAGAGAATCAACTTTTTAACTCCTAATCTAGTACTTTTTTCAATATTCTGGATAATCAGTACTGCAAACAAAATGGTTTTATCAGCCTGAGTAAGTGATTATAACTGAGAACTTAATTATCTCAAAGCAAATTTTAAGGGACCATTGTTTCAGACAATTTCATCCTTGACAAAGATGCTAATTTCACATTCAAAATGACCATTTCCAAAATTCAAACATCCAGTGCCTTTTACTCTTGGGGCAACACTGAAGACAGAATTTTGCTTTCTAATCACTACCTTTGCTTTTCAAAGTAGATGTTTCTAAGTGAGAAATGTGAAATATACGCTTCAAGTTAGATTACCTTTCTTTCACATCAAAAGTGATACAGGTTTTTTTTTTCTTTTTTCTTTTTCTTTTTTTTTTAATAACATTTTCCTTCTCAGTTATGCTCTGTGACAACTCTTGCCCAAATTTCTCTGCAGTTAAATTACCAGGAATTGCCAGAATTTGAGTCAAATTTATATCTCAGTGTTTTTCCTGTTTTTGTTTTCATATATCTATCTCTTTTTTCTCTCCCTCACACTATAATGTATGCTGGGTTGTTAAAGTCTTAGCAGCACTTTTCAAAAGTTGGCCTGGAAGTTCTAGCAGAGAGCAGAGCTGGTCTATGCCTGTGACCAAAGAATGATCCTCCTCTTCCATAGAGACGGCAGCTTCTGGAAGGATGTACGCGGAGTAGCGAGGGAGGTGAGTTTCCTTCATGCAGCATGGTTACATTAAGACTCACCTGCATCGTAGTATGTTTCAATAGCTCATCTGACTTACTTCAGAGTAGCATTCAATTGAAAGGTTATACCAGATTTATCATTTACTTTTTGATAGGTATTGGGGGAGGGGCAGAGGGCTGTCAGTTTGAGGTTATTATAAATAAAGCTGTAGAGTATTCATATACAAATCTTTGGATGTACATAGATCATTTTTCAAAGTCAAAAGCTTAGGAGTATCATGGGCAGGCCACATGATAATTGCCTGCTCAGCTCTTCACGAAGCCTCTGCACTGTTTTATCACATGACTGCACCATTCTACATTCCCATCTGTACTTCCTGGAGGTTATTCTATCCATATCCTTTGCAACACATGGTAGGACCTAACTTTTTCTTCACTTTAGCCATTCTTAGAGGTGTGTGGTGGCATCTCATTATGTTTTAAGTTGCCTTTGTCTAATGCCTAATGGCAGGGACCAGTCCAGTGGCTTTGACATCCATGCAAATATGCTGGGGTGTCTCTGGCTTTGGTTTCCTCACACAAGCGTGTAATAGACTGATAGACATAGAGTTCATATAGTGTGAAACCCCCGATGTATGTACCTGTCTCCTCCACCGAGATGGTAATAGTGAATGAAAACAACATGGTACTATACATGGAAGGAAGATGAATGAGGCCTCAGAATTTCAAAGTGAAAGAGTTTTATATATATATATATATATATATATATATATATATATATATATATATATTACAACAACCTGAACATTTTCAAGAACTCTGTTTGGTGATTACTATGTGTAAAAATAAAATGATCAGGGGCTGCAGAGATGGCTTAGCAGTTAAGGCACTTGCCTGCAAAGCCAAAGGACCCAGGTTCGACTCACCAAGACCCACGTAAGCCAGATGCACAAGGGGGCACACACGTCTGGAGTTTTTTTTTTTTTTTGCAGTGGCTGGAGGCCCTGGCATGCCCATTCTCTCTCTCTCTCTCTCTCACTCTCTCTCTCTCTCTTTCTGCCAATAAATAAAATAATGAGAGTGGAATGGGCACAGAAGACTATAGGAAGAGAACACATTGAGATGAGGAGCAGCTGATAAAATGACAGTGGATGTGACATATCTAGGTTTTTGAAGGAAAAATGTTTATAATGTGAGATTTTCCTGCTACCTAATTAGCTTTCCCTTGTGAAAGCAACGTGTGGGATCTATTAAGGTTGACAAATCACATACTGTTTCTGAAAATCCAAAGTGTACCTCACTAAAATGAAGAAAGATTATTTAGACATCTACTTATTTATTCAATAAATACTTAATGAGTAATTGTGATATGACAAGCAATGTGATCAAGAAAAGAGGTTATTTTCTTTCATTAACATGGAATTACAAAAAAAATTACTCATAAAAAATAATGAATGTTGGTCCCTAAAATTATCAATTCTTTAAATATTAACAATTGTCATTTAAAATAGAGGAGTTTATTCACTGTTAAAATGTTCATGTTTGGCCAGTTTATTTGTTAAAGTCACTGAAGGCCCCGACTAAAACAATTCTACAGCTGATAGATAATTAGTGGTAACTTACTACTTATATTATTAGGAGTGGCCAACTACTAAATTAAGGAGTAAATCTGTAAGCCGTTGGACTGTAAAGTTACTGGTCATCTTCATGTTAAGGTTCAAAGACAAATTCAAAACCATAAAGTAACTGAGTTCTTATTAAAAACATTATTTCCATTGTCCAGTAGATAGTGGCAATGAACATCTCCAGGTCTTGAAATAATTGGTAATTTACTCCAGGTAGGTGTTAAAATATAACGTCTCATGATCTGTTCTCCAATTGACTAGGTGAGATGTAGGAGGAAGGATTATTTGATCTCCATGCTTCCCACGTCCCACTGATAATATATTCTTGAAAATATACTGAAGGACTGATGTTTTTGTAAGAAACTAGAAAAATGTTAGAGTTGTGATCTTTTCTAGGCAATAGCAACTCAAAAGGGTCTCTAGCAGTAACCCTAAGAGTTAATGGACCCTAGAGCAAGTGTGAGGAATGCTAAAAGCCCCTTTCACAAAGCCCCCAAGAAATTGAGTGGATAGTACCCTTACAAATCTAATTTATCCCATGTTATTTTGGGCATTTATTTCATGTGATGGAAGGTTTTGTTAGAAGCACAAGGCGGGGGGAGACCATTACATGGAAAAAAAAGACTTCAAAAAAACAACATAAATTTCTCCACTATTATTTCCACATTCCTTGTTGACTTACATGCCTCTCATGCAATAAATAATTTACTATAATAAAAAATTTACTACACCAAAACTATCATTAAGGTCACTGAAATAATAAATCATCATGTTTTACAGAGTATGCCTACTAACAAACTTTACTGCTTGGATTTTTATTTGCTGGAGGATGGGATAAGCAAGACGGTTAGAGGAAGAGGGATTTCTAAATGAAAATTAAAACATTCCTACAGCAAGCCACCAGGATTGAACTTGACCTTTGGAAAATAAATCAAAATGTCTCATAAAGTTGTTCTGCAAGCCACATCAGAGTTACTTTTATGGACAAAATTTCTAGTGATACCCCTGGCTGTGTGTATCCTCATAACTCTCAAAGGAAAGACCAGAATACTATGGCAGCTTACTAGCATCCTTCCACAACAATGTGGACCAGTTCATGTCAGTCTACATCCTTGAATACTCACAGAAACTCCAAGATAACATGGCTCCCTTTAGCTTTGTGCATGTTTCTATAGAAATATATGTATATACATAAAGTGTATATTAGTCCTATTGAAACATCCTTAGATTACCCTATAATAACTGTGGTAGTTTGAATATATGGCCTCTAATATATTCAGTGTTTTATTAGCTTGCAGTTTGGATCTTCAGCCACCTGGCTGGAGGAGGTGTCACTGGGTGGATCTTAAGGTGTGGTGGTGGGTTTGAGATTCCAATCTAAAGATATGCAAAGTGTGCCTAGCTGGAGTTCCTGAAGTGTGCTGTGCTGTGTGTCTTTTGGCTTTTTCTCTCTTTGTCTGGCCTTTAAGAGGTGGCTAACTTCTTTTACCATTATGAAATATCCCCTGGATCTGTAAGCTTCAATAAATCCCTTCCTCCATAACTGTGTCTGGTCTGGAAGTTCATCTCAGGGAACCTGAAGCTGTCTGCTACAATAACTAATTCAGTTAATAATATAAACATACTACTATCTAATCCCATAACCTAACTGTCAACTTGAAATCTTAGGCATAATCTGAATTGCTTTGGGAAACATCATTTTCTCAAGGGATAACAATAAAGTATTGCTCACATGTCAAAATTATATTCTTCAGTTTTAAAAATACCCTCAGAATAATATCAATGAAAACAGACACGTGATGCAGTTGAAGAGAAAAATTTTAATTCTTAGCCTTCATCTTGCTTATATCTATCACACTTCCAGAGAGAGAATACTATATGAATTTGAATTATAATTTGATAAAATGTCTTCCTGATCATAACTTCCAATCATTATTCCCAAGACACAATCTCACTCCAGCTTCATTCATCATTCTTGATTTTATAGCTACACTGCTCAAGAATTTATTGATCCATTTAATCAACAAACATTTATTGTACTCCTAATATGTATTTAAAGCACTGTGCTATTTGTGCTTGGAGTTATAAGATATCCACAGCATCCTTCATTCCTGGAGTAGACAAAGTGCCTATACACGGGTCCCTAAAGCAAACTGGAAAGAATGCATCACTGAGGTTGATATTATAACTAGGGAAGCTGGAGTCTTGTGAGAGATATGAATGTTGATGTTGAAGTCGCCGGGAACTTTCCCAGGAATTAGATGAAAAACATATAGAGCCAGATTCTAAAGTCACAGGAAACACCAGAAAGTTACAAAGCCTTTTACCTTCATTTCATTTTGTCATTCTTCCTTCTTCTCTTGAAATTTTGTCTACATCTGCAATATGTAGAAAAAATTTATGAAGTGTTTTGGTATGGATATCTTTTGTTTCAAGGGAGATGGCAAAAACAAGCTTGACGGACCTGATGTTAATCTGGGCTGGAAATGAACAACTTACACTGCACACAGTATGATGCTGAAGCTGGGCAAGTGGGTTGGGCATAGTGCTCAAGAGAGTAATGACCGGAGCTGCCACCCTGGGAACTGAAGAACAGTAAGAGAAACACCCTAGCTTGGTGACCAGCAGAAAAGCATCATCTACCTTTGAGCATCTTGGCTGAAAAAACCAGGTAGGCTGAGAAATCAGGGAAACACTACCTGGACTAGGAGATCTGAAGAAATAGAGAGGAGCTGCATATCCCTAATATACAAAGGAAGAGGAAAGGCATGCTGGAGTGACAGAAGAGATGGTACATAAGATCAAGGACCACCGGCGTGGTGGCACGCTCCTCTAATCACAGCACTCAGGATGCAGTTGTAGGAGGATCGCTGTGAGTCTGAGGCCAGCCTGAGAATATGTAATGAATTCCAGGTCTGCTTGGGCTGGAACAAGACCCTACCTAAAAAAAACAAACAAACAAAAAAAAAAAACCAGGATCAAGGACTAAGGCAGAATCCTACCTCCCCAAATGAAACCAACATAGGGATAAGTTCAAAACCCTGCCAGTTATTCAAGGAAGAAGAGGAGACGTACTTCTAAATGTTATTGACTCTCAAAGCAAAACAAAAAATTATGCAACTAGGAATTGCATCTTTGCCGACAAAAACTTAGGAGTCCTTCCAGAAACATGGAAGGCATCTATGTAAATAGGGTCCTGTATTTTAAACTCCATTTATCCGTGAAGTGAAATCCTCTCTGAGGGAGAAAAGTGGACGAGGAAAGGGACTTGAAGGGCATAATTGGAACACTCTTCAGTTGCCCTGGAAGCACCCACCACCTGTTTCTAGAGCATTGATGGTGAAATACTTCTTTTCTGCCCCATCTGAGTAACACAGAATAAGAATAGCAGAGCAGGCCTACCTGCAGGCAGTGATCACAGGGGATTCTGGAAGGAATATGGAAAAGATGGAACTGAGGAGAGAGCAGCAAGCAACATTCACAAAATCATTCTATTTTTACACGATTGATGATCATACTTATTTTCCTTACCAGGTTTCCAAAGATGACTTTATATGTCAGATAATATAGTTATACGCCCCCCAAAACAAAATGTAGTTTTATAGACATATATATGAGTTTAAGCATTGCTTTCATACAAGTAAACCAAATAGAGAAATGGAGAGTATAAAATATTGCATATAGGGGCTAGAGAGAGAGAGAGATGGCTCAGAGGTTAATGTGCTTGTTTGCCAAGCTAATGACCCGGGTTCAATTCTCCAGTACCTACATAAAGCCAGATGCACAAAGTGGTACATGCATGTGGAGTTTGTGTGCAGCAGCTAGAGTCCCTGGCACTTCCATTCCCCCCCTCTTTCTTTCTCTTTCTCTATCTCTCTCTATATCTTTCCTTGCAAATAAATAAAAATATTAAAAATGAAGACTTTAAGAACTAGTTTTAAAAATATTATATATCAAAGTAGAGCAATACTATTCATGGGTAGAGTATTTTTTTAAATTATGACTCGTGTGATAACCACATTATATGAGTAAAAAGAAAGAGCAATCATTTTCAACCTAAATACATCAATTAGTTTTTGTGCATTCTATGCAGACTTAAAGTTATGCACCTTTGCTTATGTAATATACTGTATCCTTTGGAAAAAGTGGGAAAATCTTCTTCATTGTTAAAATGCACCTCTATTATTTTCCTAACTTTAAACCTGCTTCTTTCTTTCTTTAAAAGTAGTTAAGCTGCATTTCATGCTTTAGCCATCATTTTCATCCCTGTTACTAACTGCTTAAAAAACAGCTAATGCAGCCCTCAATTTCATTAATGGAATCATAATGTCCAGTACATGGGTGTTAATAGCTCCTCTCTACCCTGGGCTGGGCAGACCACATGTAGATCACTGTGTTCCTGTTCAGAAACACATTTTGTAAGGGTCATTGACAAATGGTATTACATTCATTCAAAAGAGGATTATCGGGATGGTGAATGCCAAATGAGAGACATTAAAGAAATTGAGGGTGTTTAACCTTGAGAAGAAAAGCTTTGGAATGAAATGGGGAGATATGATGGATCCCATTAATTTTCTGAAGTTTGTTGTATGGAAGAGGCATTAGGCTGGTTCCATGTAGTTCAGCCATTGGGTGGAAGTTACTGGGAACCAAGTAGCTGCTCAGACTCAGAGAACTTTCTAACAAAGAAGGTTGCTTGAAATTCTACTGAGTTCTCAGTTCCTAGTTCCTGAGAATGTTTAAACAGATACTGGAGCATCACCTAGCAGGTGCACTTAGTGGGAGCTCAGGTGAACTCCGGTGTCTTCTAAGATCCAGGAAGTTACGTGAGATGACATTGATGAGAACCAAGATGGACGAAGTATGTGACAAGCTATAGAATGATGCCCATTACTGCGAATACCACCACCCAGATGATAGCATTGGCATTCACATTTGAAGCATTCAGAATTCAGAGACAGTGTTCTCAGTCCACAATCAGGCTAAGATGCCAATTCATGACCTTTATGCCATTCCTGAGGCCTCTTCCAAAGTTAATATTCCTCATTCCAAAACACTAGCTCAAACTAGGCCCTAGGGATTATAATTTTCCATTTATTTTAACTGGAACAAAAGCTGTAGAATTCCATTGATATTCTAAAATTTTAAAGAAAAGCATGGACTTTTAGAAAGTAATGCATTTCAATTACTCACTATCCCCTAAAAATGTAAGGTTGATGAAAAATTAATAGCAGTAATCCTCATTAATGTTTCCATCTATCATTATAGATGTAAGTAAATAGGATCCATAAAGAACTAAGCATTTGGATGAGATTTTCACATTGAATTATCTGGGTGTGACATTGTTTTTGTCAGTGTTTCACAAGTGCCATGCCCCTAATCAATACGGGTATCCAGTATTTGAATAACTGTCCTATGTCTACGTAAAGGAATCCAACATGTAGCTTTGTTTTGAAAATAGTCATGCATCACATAACAATGGGAACCTATTCTGAGAAATGTGTCATGAGCAATTTCATCTTTGTGAGAATAGCGTAGTGTCTACTTACAAAGGTCTAGATGGTATAGCCTACTAACCACCTGGGCTACAGGACAAACATTATAGAGCCACATCATGCAGTAGCCTATGGCTATTATAACATTGAAGTCTTTTGCTCCCAGGGCATGATGAACAAAACACAGCACAAGAGAATATGAGTCAGGCCAGAGACTTGGAAAACATCAGATGTATGAGTGAGGCCGCTACCAAGAACATACAGCGTTCTCTTTTATAATGAATACTTTATAAGCACAAGCTCACTCTGCACTAATGATAAATGAAAAGCTGAAACAGTTGTTTGCTATCAGATATTATATGCTGGACATTATTGTTTGTGCTATACTTACATACATCCAGAAGTGAAATAGGTTTTTCTGCACTGACATCACTGCAAATACATGCACAATACATCACACTATGATGCTATGATGGCCATAATGTCACCAAGTGATAGTTTCCCACTCATTGTAGCCCTAGGGACCACTCACTCTGAATGCAATCTGTGGTGACTAAAGTATCATTATGTGGCACATACCTATAATTAAATATAATATCAATTTTGGCATAAATTTTATAAAATATAATGGATGTCTTTGTAGTATGTACCTAGTTATGTCGATGATAAGAAAGTGTACCTTTTAGAGCCACAAAACAATTTTCTATTGGAAGCAAACATAAACATATGTTATATCTTACTTAAAAATATACACCACTGTTTTTGTTAATATTTTATTTTCACTTATTTATTTGATAGAGAAAGAGGAGGGAGAGAGAGAGAGAGAGAGACAGAGAATGGACACACCAGAGCCTTCAGCCACTCCATCGAACTCCAGACACGTGTGCCCCCTTGTGCATCTGGCTAACATGGGTCCTGGGAAATCGGACCTGGGTTCTTTGGCTTTCAGGCAAATGCCTTAACTGCCAAGCCATCCCTTGAGCCCTACACCACTATTTTGAAACCCTACTAATTCAGCTCTTTCATACTTGAAATGCCTGATTGATGCACTTTTATGCAGAGTTTGGTGAAGTTTTGTGGGACATAATTCAGCCCACTTCAGGCTCTTTATCCTGCATTATTCTCACCAGGCATCCTGAATACTTTCGAACTGTCCATGAATACCTGTAAGGAGCTGGAAAGAATCTACAACAGTGCTAACTAGCCTCTCTTTGAAATCATGACTAGTAGCTCTGCCAATTTTTCTGTTTTCCAAATCAGTTCACATTTTTACTTGTCTAAATGGGCTTGGCATCATCTACCCTCTTTACACAACTCTCAGATCACTTCCTCTCTTCTCTCTTAGTTTCCACTACATTATTTCTCATTGAAATAAGGAAAGAGATAGGAAAAGATGGCTTATCTGTTACAGCACTTGCCTGTGAAGCCTAAGTAGACTCATGTTGCACTCTCCAGGTCCCACATAAGCCAGATGCACAAGGTCACATGTGCGCACAAGGAGGCGCACATGTCTGGAGTTCAGTTGCTATGGCTGGAGGCCCTGGCATGCCAATTTCCCACCCTCTCTCTCATAAAAAGGCCAGTCTGTTGGGCTTGCCTCACAAAAAATAATAAATAAATAATTAAAGGAAATAAGGAAAGAGCTGCAAGCAAAAAAAAAGACAAGCTATCCAGCACCATCTATATACAACTTGCATCTGGACCCACACACTTGGCTTCTGTCCTCAGTCTAGTGGAAGTGTCTGTGCTCCTCTCTTACAGCAAACTCTCCACTTGTGCATTGTGTCACAAATGTTTGGGGGGAATAACAATTACACCTTTAAAGTTATTCCCTCGTTGCCATATTTATTGGCTGAAGCTCCACATGTTCCACTATATCCAAGGAAAGGGAACTGTGTAGGTGTGAATCATGGAAGTACCCAAGGGACTGGCCCCCACAGAAAAGGAAACACAGTGCCTGATAAGGCTCTCTGTCCTAAAGTGAAAACGATTGCCAATCATTTGAAAAGGCAAACCGCAACATATACTACACATGTATATATATATATATTTGCATGGTCAGTTTCATCTAGAGCAGTGTCTAACAGCATCTATCAAAGTTCAATATGCACAGACTGTTTAGGTTACTAATTCCAGTTCTTGATATCCACTGTTCATAAATGCACAGACTAGAACAGATGTACCAAAATGTTCAAAATAACACTATGGTAACAATGGGATGTGGATAAATCTCAAAACACCACAAATGGAATGAGAATTAAATACCATATGTTGCATTAGCATTACGGAGTATGCAGCTATTAAAAATGAATGAGTACAGGATGTGTGTACCAATATAGAAAGAACTTCATAATATGTTGTTGATAAAAATTTAAAAGCAAATTGGAGAACAATGACACCATGGAACCCTATTTTTAAAAATGTGTACATATACATCTACTTGCCTATGCATCCATTCCTCTGTGTTTTCTCAAGCTTTAATGAGTAAGCAGATACCCTGCAGATTGATAACAATTTCTCATTAGTCGAATATTTATAGAACACAAGTGCCATTTGCATATTTCATATAATTTCTAGTTTTTACAACACAGTGATGTTTGCATAGTTTACATAAGGACAGTGCTTATTTTTCCATTAATACACTGTCAAATGAGGATATTTTCCTTCCATTCCGAGTTTCATCAGGAAGGTATAACTTTTATTCACATGCCTTCTTAGACATTAATTCCACATTTCAAAACCATTCCTACAGAAACACATGCACTAGAATATATGTATACAAATGACTAATAATATTCTATTTTAATCATCAAAGTTGAAAGAGTACTCAAGTAGGCAGTGAGAGAGATTTAAATACATTGTGGTACATAGACATTTTGAATGTGTGGCTTTTAAAAAGAGCATTCTTTTCTGCCTTTCTGGTTATGATGTTTTCCTTTTAATAAACTGATGTCTCAAGTTGCTAATGTTTTATTTTGCATCTTTGCATCTTAAATGTAAGGAAAATTCATCCAAGTAGAAATTTTGGCTAATGGCATTATGACTGGGTCTTGGTATTAAGATAATCAGATTTTGTTGAAAACATAACCTGCCTTTCTTTGCTTTCTAAAGATTCTGTGTTGCAATATATTATGAGGAATAAATTTTCCTTTAAAGTTTTGAAAGCTCTGGCATAAAACATCACATAAGAGTGGTGTGGTGGTTTGATTCAGGTGTCCCCCATAAACTTAGGTGTTCTGAATGCTAGGTTCCAAGCTGATGGAAATTTGGGAATTAATACCTCCTGGAAGCAATGTATTGTTTGGGGTGGGGGGTGGTCATGGGTGTCATAGCCAGTTTCCCCTTGCTAGGGTTTGGCACACTCTCCTGTTCCTGTTGTCAACCTTATATTGGCCAGGGGTGATATCACCCTCTGCTCATGCCATAGTTTTCCCATGCAACCATGGAGCTTCTCGAGTCTGTAAGCCAGAATAAATTCTTTTTTCCCAAAAGCTGCTCTTGGTTGGGTGATTTCTGCCAGCAATGCGAACCTGACTACAATAAATGAGAACGACAGGTCAGTCAACAAAATATTTACCATGCAATCATAAGACGTGGGTATGACTCTCAGCATGTGGCAGAGTACAGTTGCCTACACACCAGCACTGTGGAAACAGAGACAAGAGTAATGCCTGGGGCTTGCTGGGTAGCTAGACTAGTCCAATCTGCCAGCTTTGGGGTCATAAAATATGTTTTCTCAAAAAGTAAGATAGGGCTAGAGAGCGGGCTTAGTGGTTAACTCACTTGCCTATGAAGCCTAAGGATCCATGTTCGACTCTCTAGATCCCGCATAAGCCAGATGCACAAAGGTGTGGCAAATGCAAGGTTGCACATGCTCACCAGGTGGTGCAAGCATCTGGAGTTCGATTGCAGTGGCTGAGGCCCTGGTACACCAATTCTCTCTCTCTCTCTCTCTCTCTTCCTCTCAGTCTATCTAAAAAAAGTAAGATGAAGAGTGATAGAGGGAGATATCAGACTTTCACATACACACATGCATAACACATCTATGTACACCCACACACATACATAAATCTACACCCAGAAGTGCATGCATGCATGAGTGTGTATGCATGTACATGTATCCATGCATATGCACACACACACACACAAGCTTGGGTGGTTTTGATCCCTCTCATTTGGCTTCTCAATTCTATAGCTATGGTGAACAAAAATAAAGACACTATGCCAGGAGTGGTGGCACACACCTTTAATGCCAGCCCTCAGCAGGCAGAAGTTGGAGGATAAGTGGGAGTTTGAGGTCATCCTGAGACCACATAATGAATTCCAGGTCAGCCTGGGTTACAGCGAGACCCTACCAACCCCCCCCCCAACCAAAAACAAAGACACTTAAAAGGGATGAATGAAAAGTTCTGGATCTGGAGAAAACTCATTTTGTAAAAGCTTCACAATGAGAGAAATATTCATAGGTCAAACTTAGAATGAAGACAATTTGCTTGCATTGACTGCAGTGAAATAAATAGACAGAGCAATGATGACATGTGGAACCCTGAGGAGGGCAGGAGAAGATATGTCCTACAAGTTTGACAGTCATCAGGTGGCAGGGATGGAGTAATCTCAGTGCTCCTGAATTTAACTCAAAACTACTTTACTTTGGTAGTAGAAGCAGTATGGACAAAGCTTATGGGAATTCTGTCTCATTCAATAAAACAGAAAAGAAATACAAACAATACTTCATGGTTCTTAACATATCAGCTGGACATCAAGTCAGCCCATCTTTGAATACTATTATATATGCCTCCCATAAACCATCTCTACTTCACTTTGCTGATCTTTCTTTCTCCAAGAGTAGGAGTTCTCAGTAGCACATGTTTGAGCAATAATACCTTTTAGATGTGTATGTGTGTGAGTGTATTGTGTGGCATACATCTGTGTACACAGAGTGGATGCATGTAAGAGGCCAGAGTTCTATGTTGGGTGCTTGCCTCAGTCATTTCATACCTTATTTTCTCAGACAGGGACTTTCACCGAATGGTTAGGTAGCTAGCTAGCAAACCCCAAGGATCCTCTATCTATAACCACTCGAGTTCTGCGATCAATAAGCATGTGCTGGCACACCCAGCTTTTATGTGGGTTCTGGGTATCTGAACTCACATCTTCACACTTGCCAAGCATGGTAAAGACCCACCCATGGAGGCATCTCCCCAGCTCCAGTTATACATTTTTAATAAATGTTCTACTTTTGAGTGATTTTAGAATTGGGGAAATTTGTACAGATAACCCAGAAAGTACGTACATACTTTCTCCCAGTTCCCCTACTGTTCACAAGCTAGTGAGGTGCTTCTTCCAGAATCCTTGTAACCTACTATGAGGCTTCTTCCCAGCTGATGACAATTTGGGAAGTGGAGACTTGCTAGAGAAGGCACTGTAGCCAACTCCCTCTGGCCAGAATTTGGCTCACACTCCTGCTGCTGTTTTCTATCTGCTGTGGCAGAGATGATGTTTAGCCTTTCTCATGCCATGCTTTCCCTGCCATCATGCATCTTCCCCTCAGGACTATAAGCCAACATGAAAACCTTTCCTCTCATCAGATGCTTTTGGCCAGGTGTTTCATCCCAGCAACACAAAGGAAACTACAACAGAATATTGTTTCAGCCCAGTAAAGTTGTTGCTTCTAGAAACCTGACAGTGTGGCTTTTGGCATTTTGGAACTGATTTGTAGGAAAAATGTGGATGTATTTGAAACCTTGGTCTAAGAGATGCCTTGCAATGCTGAAGGCAGAGTTTGATAGACCCTTCTAGTCAGAGTTTGAGAGACCTAACCTCAGAAAGAACTGTGGACTATGTAGGATTGGCTTACGAGGGGAAGAAAGAGCTTTGTCCAGACAGGGCTAGAAGGAACTTGTGTTAGAGGCTTATTGTGTTCTGCACATGTGCTGAGGACTTGAGCACAGTTGAATTTAGCAGAAATGGACTGGTATGAGCAAATGAACTGGAAACAGAAAGTAAATTTTGGGCAAAAGATATAAGCCCTGTTCAGCTTCAATTAAGAGATTACTGCCACTGATACTGGGCCAGCTGTTTTGGATTGGGACAGCAGGAAGAATGCTGACACTTTTGAAAGTAGGAGGTGATAATGCTGAAGAAGTTCCCCTGCACTTCAAAGTCTTCTTTATTCTTCACTGAATTGACAATTTGGTAGCCTATCTATCTATCTATCTATCTATCTATCTATCTATCTATCTATCTGTGTGTGTGTGTGTGTGTGTGTGTATGTGTATGTATATGTATATGTATATGTATATGTATATGTATATGTATATGTATATGTATATGTATATGTATATTATAGGAGTGTGACAAATGCAGACAAGGAAGGGTTATTAGATATGCAAAGTGATTTTGTTGGAGATGGACACTGGGAAAAATGAGGTAGAGTTGTTGGAATCCCTCCTTGGAGTAGAGCTATGATGAACCAAGGGGTTGCAGTGGAGACCCCAGGATTATTTATATACCACAATTCAGAGTGGATGCCAAAGAGAGCTACCATCTCAGGATGGATTGTGCCCTGGGCTGTGAGCAGCCCAGTTAGAGGGGCAGAATTTGAACACCAGAGACTTTGTTGTAGGCCTTAGGTAGACAGGAAAACTGCAGGATTTGATGTATGCCCTGTTTGTTTTAGTCCTTGCATTGATTTCATCTTTGCCTTTGATTTTTGCTTTTACAGGCTCACAGTTGAAAGGCTTTGTTCAGCATTTGGAATGATAAAAATTATGGGAACTTTTAAAGTTGGACCGAATGCATTCATTTTATATCATATGTAGTTGTGAGTTTACGGTGACCAGGGATAGAATGTGGTGGTTTGAATCAGGTGTCAGCTATAAACTCATGAGTTTTGAGTGTTTGATCCCCATCTGATGACAATTTGGGAAGTGGAAACTTGCTGGAGAAGGTGTGGTACTGGAGTTGTATAGCCAGTTCCCTCCTTGCCAAATATCAGCTCACTCTCCTGTTGCTGTTTTCTACCTGTCATGGCAGAAGTATTATCAAGCCTCCACTCATACCACACTTTCCCTTGCCATCATGATGCTTCCCTTTGAGTCTATAAGTCACAATAAAAACCTTTTCCCTCATCAGATACTTTTGATCAGGTGTTTCATCCTAGTAACACAAAGGTAACTGCAACAGGAATGTAGCCCCGTCTTTCCCACTGATTTATTTATCCGATCCTATATTTATACAAGTATAGTCTCATGGATACTCTTTTATTCTTTGGATTATAATTAAAGTCTATGTTTGTTCCTCAGGGTTCACATTGTTTTTAAAAGGTATATGTCTTACTAATCTACGTTAACCCTCATGTGTTATCCACTATAAGATTGTAATCTTCTAGCCTAAACACAAAGTGATTACATTTCCCTTTTTCTTTGCTCTAAAGTATCCAGTTCAAATAACTGAATATAATTAATGCTATTTAGATACTTGTAGATAGGTGATAACCACAAGGGGAAAAATAAAGATGGTAGACTACATATGTTTCTGTTTACTACCAGGTAGATATATGTGAAAGCCATCTCAGCCAGGTAATTTTCTTGCACTAATAACAATTGAGAAATGAAAGGTACAGGCTATGTGTGGTCATAAACAGCTGTAATCCCAGCACTCAGAAGGCAGAGACAGGGGGATTTCTCATCTACAAAAAAAAAAAAAAATACCCTGCATAATGGCACAACCTATAATGACACACGCAAGAGATAGAGGCTGGAAGATCAGGAGACCATCAGTTAAAGGCCATCTTCATAAGGAGAGAAAAAGAAGAGAAAGGGAGAGGGCTGGAGAGATTGCTCAGTGGCTAAGGTACTTTCCTGTGAAGCCTAAAGACCCATGTTCGATTCTCCAGGTTCCACATAAGCCAGATGCACAAGGTGGCACATGTGTCTGGAGTTCGTTTGCAGTCAACAGAGACCCTAGTGCACCCATTCTTCTCTCTCTCTCTCTCCTTCTCTCTCTGTCTCAAATAAAAATAAATTTAAGAAAAGAAGAGAAAGGGAGAGAGAAAGGAAAGTAGAGGGAGGAGAGAGGGAGGGATGGAGGGAAGAATCAGAGAAGGGAAACATGAGGGCAATATAGTCTCATATGAGTAAAAATACATTTTCAAGAGAACACCTGAGGTGCAGAGCTGTTTATGTCAAAGCTTAATGTAAGCCTTGACTTTCTTCATTCTACAATGTCACATCTATGACACTCTGGCCTTTCCTATAAAACTTCCTATTTATTAAAAGAACCACATATTGTAGAAAGCACAGCCCCAAAGATTAATTAAAAATCAACATAAATTTTAAAAATAACATTTATCCAACATAAAAAGGAAACCCTACAAATTGTAATTACCCTAATTTTATTTTTAAAAGGTTACTATTGCAATAATCCGTTCCAAAGCTGCATATACTAATGAGATAAACACACTATTCTGATACTTGAGAGCTCTTGACCCTAATGTACTAGAGATGTGAGATTGTCTAATTAGGATTCACACCGTTGTATGCTATTATATTTATCAGGCAAGGGATGTGTTTGTAAATTCCTTCCTGTAGCAAAATGCCAAGTGCTTGGAGGCTAAGTCTAACAGTCAAAATGTAGCAGAATATTAAGTAATTACATAACAAATTCAGATGGTATATAACATAACTACTGAGACCAAAGCATTTATCTTTGGCTCTCAGACATCCAGGCTATCTATTTAAGCACTGACCAGCTGCATAGAGAAATTATATTGGGTTACATATATTTATTAAGGTAAATTTTAATAAGCTTGCTTACTTTTTATTACAATTAAGAAAACACAAGCTAACTCGTGAGAAAATCATTACATCATAATTGGAATCAGAAAATAAGGGGGGCATTCCTGAACCTTAAACTAGATTGGCAATGTAGTTGGAAGAGCATTTGCATGTGTTGGGGGAGAGATGTCACACACAGAGAAAGTCTACTTTTTGTCTTTTGTATTTGAGGTCATCAGATTTGAAAAGTTCCTAGTCCAAGAAAAGATTAATTTTCTAATATATCTTGAAACAGGTTCTGCTATTTCCACACAAGGTCAAAATTCAGTTGTACATTTGTACATTGACAGCTTCAGTGGACACTATTTCCTCTTTGCTTAATTCGGGAAACGCACCACCTGCTCCCCAGTGAGCACAATGATTTACGTAAAATGAAAGCCCGCCGTCTTTCTTTTTCTGTCATCCATCTGTGAGGTTCCCAGGAAGGGCAACATGAAAACGACATCTGTTAAGTATGTCTCCTGGAAAGGAAGATTCCTCACTGCTAACCACCCGAGTGAGCAAGACGCTATTACTCTCTCTTGCACAAGTGTGCAGGGATTCCTTGTGGACGGTGGGGGTGTGGGGGTGAGACTCCCACAGATTCCTACATAGACAGCGCTCACACTTCTTGCTCCTTTCTTTGCATTTACTTCAAAGTAGTCTCATCTGGCCATTGGGAGACTTCAGAGCAGAGACTGAGTCATGGCAAGAACACTGGCTTTTGCCTCAGCAAAGCCTCAGGGATGAAAGAGGCCCTGTTCATCACTGATTGAAATTCTAGTTTGTTCCAGTGAGCAGTAGAAAGAAAATTGTTTGTTTGGGGAAGCCAGGAGTGAAGGTGACGATGTCAGAAACCAGAAGAATGTGGCTCTGAGCCAATTACCCAGCTCTCTTGCACTTCTGCAACAGAGAGCCAAGAAACAGCTATGTCTTTGGGGAGCATGCCTCTCTGTCTGACTTCCATCCCTTCTGAAGTGCTCTGTTTCAAAGGGTTCTTTAGAAAGGTGAAGAAAATATCTGATTATGGTTGCTTAAGAATACTTATGTGAGGAATTTTCTTCTGAAAATGACTTGATCAAATACATTTGGCAAGTTATTTCACTATAAATTAACATAGATAAGGCAAGGCTGGTTAGGATGCATTCAGCGTGTGTTTTTCCAGTGTTAAATCAAAGTAAACAGGGGCAACTGGAGGTACAGACATATTCCTTTTCATAGTTTCAGAGAGCAGAGTGCTAACCATTATACCATGAGACCCTTTCTTTTCATATTTTAATAACCATTTACCATAGACAATGCTTTTCTCTATCCTGGAACCTAACTGCTGTTTATCATTACTACATATCTATTACAGGTAAACAGTGCATCTTGCAATATTTGAAATTATAATTTAAGTGGAAATAAAATTATCTTTTGGCACAAAGGCACATAAAATGGGTTAAGGTTGTAATTATAGCTCTTCAAATTGGGCTGCAGAAATGGCTTAGTGGTTAAGGCACTTGCTTGCAAAGCCTAATGACCCAGGATCAATTTCCCAATACCCACATAAAGCCAGATGCACTAAAAGGCTCATCTGGAGTTCATTTGCAGGTGCTGGAGGCTGTGGCACTTCCATTCTCTCTGTCTGTTTCTCTTCCCTCTATCTCACTCTGTTTGTAAATAAATAAAAATTCTTCAAATGCCCAGCATTTTTTAGTTCTAAATCTAAAATTTGGAAAATATTTGAAGAATTATATTACAATAGAACTTAGGCTTTGCTATTTGTCTATGAAAAAGTAAAAATAAATGTAATACATTTTAAAATTATTTATTTATTTTGAGATAAGCCCAACAGACTGGCCTTTTCTTAATACAAGAGAGCAAGAGCAAGAGAGAGAGAGCAAGAGAGAATTGGTATGCCAGGGCCTCTAGCTACTGTAATCAAACTCTAGACACGTGCATCACTTTCTGAGTATGTGTGATCTTGCACGATTGTGCCACCTGTGCATCTGGCTTAGGTGGGACCAGCAGAGTAGAACATGGGTCCTTAGGCTTTGCATGCAAGCACCTTATCTGCTAAGCCATCTCTCTAGCCCTAGTTTATTTATTTTTGACAGTCTCATAATCCTCACACTCTTGCTGAATATGTTCCTACTTCACACTAACCCTCTCTATTTTTTAATCTAATGAGGTTATTATGGTTGTTTGCATAAGCTTTGGTGGGGGATTATTTACTGGAGAATGAGTAATTCATACCATTAAAGGAAAATATTAGGATAAGAGGGCCTGAAAAGGCCTGATTTGCTCTGAGTTTTATCCATCCACATAAACAGTTGGATTGGACCATACACTGTAAACCCATGTCATATAGGAGACAAAGACCAGAAAATCACTAAGGCTCACTGGTCACCCAGTCTGACCAGAAAACTGGAGCTCCAGGTTCAGTGAAAGACTGTGTCTCAAGGAAACACATGGATGAACAACAGGGGAAGACACTCAATGTCCTCCTCTGTCCTCCACAAAGCATGTTCATCTTCACACACATGTGCATATACCACACACATGCAAAAGAAAAGGAAAATAAAACATCTCTCCCTTCTCCAGCAAGCATTTTTTTGTTCCTTAAGAAGTGTGGGGTCTCATGAGCCACGCTCCATTCACGATGGAATGTTGACACGCTCAGTCTTGGGCAGGCCTTTGCAGGTAATCATAGTTGCTGTGAGTGAAATGGCTATGCCATATATGGAAAACAGCATTCCACAGCACTCTTCCCCATCCTGTGGCTCTTATATTTCCTCTGCTCCTTGGGGGGCATGCAATAGAATCAGTTACTTATTCTCAGCACATTGATCACTTATGAGTCTAGATCTGCAATAACCATCGGCCACTGTAAAAAGAAGCTTCTCTTCAATAAGAGTCATGGGGACTGGAGAGATGGCTTAGTGGTTAAGTGCTTGCCTGTGAAGCCTAAGGACTCTGGTTTGAGGATTGGTTCCTCAGGACCCAAGTTAGCCAGATACACAAGGGGGCTCATGCATCTGGAGTACATTTGCAGTGGCTGGAAGCCCTAGCATGCCCACTCTCTCTCTCTCTCTCTCTCTCTCCCTCTCTCTCCTTCTTTCTCTCTCTCCTTTCTCTCTCTCTCTCTCTCTGTTATTCTCAAATAAAATGAACAAAAAAAAAAGAGTCATGGACTTTTTTCTTTTCATTTATAATATTGTCAATGGTATCACTATTGGAATTTTACAATTAAATAAACATATTAAGAAATTTAATAGGAGATCTGAGACAGAATATTCAAGGTAAACGTAATGGTAACTAAAGCGTACACAAGAAGGTATAAAATATACTTACTTGGTAGCTTTGGTATAAGGTATAAAGATATCAAGATATAAAAATATAAAGATAGATAAAGCATAAAGATATAAACAATTGCACCTACTTCCAGCCTGTAAGTTTTCTGACATAAGCCATATCACGTCAGCAGTATCCAGGAAGAGTACATGCCTGAAAGCAGTGTCCTTGTACAAAGCTACAGAGAGCAATCTCATAGATTTAGACCGTCCTGTGTTGTAGACAACAGCAGTGTTACTGTTGCTATGAATTTTTCTAGAGAAGCTCAATGCTTAGATTTCCATGAAATATCTTGTTTTACCAATACTCCAAACTCTTTTTCTCCCTAAAATTTTCCAACCAGATGAAACTAGGTGGGACTAAGCACCCAGGAAACTATTTATTCTTCAGATTGGAAGGATTTCAGAGGAGCAAAGTGGACACAATGCTGGCAGGCAATCAATCAGATATCACTCATTAAGCAAATTGGCAGGGACGATTCATTGAAGTATGAATGCAATCTTTAAGTACACATGGCAAACGATTACTGAGTAGTTATCATTAATGCCCAATATATTTACTATAAAAATGAATTTTAAATTTCATATTAGTTTCTATGATGGTAATGAGATATATTTCCTGGAGCCCTTTAGTTTACTAGAGAAGACCAGAAAAGTTTTCTACCAATTGGTTCAGGTGATTTCTAACTTTGTGCCATGTGAAGCCTGGTAGGAAGACACTTGGATTCTGCATGCAGTAGATAATATCTGAGTTCCACTGCTGGACCAAACAGGATTTGTTTTGTTTTGTTTTGTTTTGTTTGGTTTGGTTTGGTTTGTTTTGTTTTGTTTTGTTTCTTTATCAATCTCTAATTCCAAAAGATTCTGTACCAGAGAGGAAAGGGTAAGATTAGGCTTCAGTGAAAGGAACCAGAAGGAAGAAATCAGACACATATCTTGTCAGTGTTTCAAACAAGAGAAAAACAGATCACACAGATACCAAATGAACAATGAATGAGAAAATTAGGATGGAACAAAAGAGCAACATGTCCTGACCAAAATAACTTCTTCTGCCTTCCCTAGTGGAAGCACTGAGGTTCTTAATACCACGTGTACATGCAGCATTCTTCTTAGAGATCATGCTTCTCAACCTAATAGAGGCAATGGGATTTTTAAAAATATTTTATGTTATTTATTTATTAGAGAGAGAGGGAGAGTAGATAGGGAGAGAATGGGCACTCCAGGGCCTCTAGTCACTGCAAATGAACCGTGTACATCTGGCTTACAGGGGTACTGGAGAATCAAACCTGGGTCCTTAGGCTTCACAGGAAAGCACTGTAACCACTAAGCTGTCTCTCCAGCCATGAGGCAATGATATTTTGAATAGGTACAAAGATTCAAGTAAGATAGGAGAAAAAAATCCCAAAACCCCGTGGAAGGATAATTGTGTTTTAGCAGATATTAAATATAATAGGAGACATGAGGAATGTGTATGTTGTTCTCTATTTGTTACTATGAAAATGATTTTATATTGGCCTGCATAGTTACAGGTAGATTTAAGCTGTAGCTCTGGGGTACACAAGGTGCTACTTAAGCCTTTGCCATTGAATGGCAATTCATTTAAAGACATAAAGAAGTCTTTTCTTGGCAAAGGGATTAGGGAAGAATCCACAGTAAAATGTTCTTTTAAAAAATTCCTATTTATTTATTTGACAGAGAGAAAGAGGGAGAGAGAGAGAATGGGTGCACCAGGGCCTCCAGCCACTGCGAACGAACTCCAGATGCATGTGCCCCCTTGTGCATCTGGCTAGCATGGATCCTGGGGCATTGAACCTGGATCCTTTGGCTTTGCAGCCAAATGCCTTAACTGCTAAGCCATCCCTCCAGACCCAGAGTAGAATATTCTTAATTAGGGTTAGTAATATAGATCGATCAGTGGGAAAACACTTGTCAACAATGTGTGCGAGCCTGGGTTTGACCCCCAGCACTATCTGAAAAAATAAAAAACAAGATAAAAAGAATGAATGAATGAGAAGAAAAGAAAGAAAGGAAAGAAGAGGACAAAAGCAAGAAAAGGTGAAGAAAGGGTGGAGGGAGGAGAAAAGAAAGGAAAAAAAGAAAAAAAGAAAGAGAAAAAAGTCTATCAATCAATAACCATTAGGCAACAGGATCAACAGTCTGTTTTAATTTATTTTTTAGAGCGTGTGAGAGAGAGAGAGAGAGACAGAGAGAAACAGGGAGGGAGAGAGAGAGAGAGAGAGAGAGAGAGAACCAACATGCCAGGGCCTCCAGCCACTGCAATCCAACACCAGATGCTTGTGCTACCTAGTGGGCATGTGGAAATGGCTTAGTGGTTAAGGCGCTTGGCTACGAAGCCTAAAGATCCACCTTCGACTCTCCAGATCCCACATAAGCCAGGTGCACAAAAGATCAACAGTCTTTAAGAACAAAATTTAACATTCAGTGTATTCCTGAAAAGTCCAGTAGCACGTTGTAAATCAAAGTAAGTAGTGTGTATGACATTTCCTGGGCGTGAGCATAATTTTAGCATTATAAGCCAGCAAAGCAATGCACTGTAAGACCATCATACCAAAAAGTGGTGCATTTAATAAGACCATCACCTCTTCAAATCTAAGCTGGCCTTCAAGGGATTTCTATGGGTCATGTAATCCAATTTTTCACCAAACACTGATAAGTCCTTTCCTAACATATACCCTGTCTTCTTTGGGATCTTCTGCTTTATGTTAAGCAGTTATGTTATGTCTTGGCAGGAGGTTTTTATTTGTTTGCTTGCTTGCTTATTTTTGTCTTCACTTTCTTTGTGTGTGGGGGGGGGGGCAAATTCCAGTCAATTCCCTGTCATGAGACATCAGGAAAACTTGCATATGAGTGACTTATGCTGAGGTATAAAGGCTCTTTCAAGTCTACAAAAATTCACAGAATGCAGTTCCATGAAAAAGGGTTTGATGATTACTGTTAATTCCAGTATGTCCAAGAGAAGTAGAAATAGAATTGGGATGATTCTTTTTAGCACGACTCAAAGTATGGCCATGTTTGTACCATCCCTTGGAGGTTACCATAGCTTTCTCTAAACCAGTGACTTCAGTGTGCTTCTGTTCACTGCTTAACAGTAGCCACCCGATACACTTGCTTTATACCCATTTTCTTCGTTCGTGGTTTAGACCACTTACTTACTCAAATGTACTCTTTGGCGCTTCCGTGTCAATGAAGTATCCATTTATTTAGTCTTTGAGAGAACACGGGGATGGTAAGTAATAGATCAAGGAATATTTTTAAAGTAGATAAACTTTATCATCACTGTTACAGGTTCAACTGTGTCCCTTCCAAATTCATATTTTGAAGTTCTAGTGCCTGATGCCAGTGTCAATGAAGTGCCCATTTATTTAGGCAGGCGAGAGGATAGGGTCTTTACAGAAGCAATCAAGTCTAAAAGAGGGTGAACCCAATCCAACTGTTAATATATCCTCATAGAGGGGCTGTTTGGACACAAAGATCTTCAGAGGGAAGAAGCTGGGAGCAGACATGAATAGCAAAGCACCATCCACAAACTCAAGAGAAATATCCTACTCAGCATCAGAAGAACTGGCCCTGCGACATCTTTATTTTGGACCTTCTACACTCAAAAAATTATGGACTTTGAGTAGCACAGAGGACACTTCAAAATGTGAATGGACCACATTAGCTTAAGACCTTAATAAAACAAAAACTAAGCTCCCTGGAGAAGGAGGGGATTCTGCATGCAGACTGATTTTGCACTGAACTGCTACTCTTCCCAAATGTTACAACTTTCTGGTCTGTCCTGAAGATTGTGGAATCACCAAGCTTCACAATTGTTTAAAAGATCTCTGTCTCTCTCACTTTTTTTTTTCTTTTCCCCAACATATCCTATGGATTGCATCTGCTTCTCTATTGAAAAATCTACTATATATAATAGTAAATTAAACATTTTTTGTGGCTTTTTCAGGAAGGATCTCACTCTAGCCCAGACTGACCTTGAATTCACTATGTAGTCTCAGGCTGGCTTCAAACTCAGGGCAATACTCCTAGACACTTTTATTTTATTTATTTATTTATTTTTATTTATTTGAGAGAGGAAAAGGGAGAGAGAGAGAGAGAGAGAATGGATGCACCAGGGCTTCCAGCCACTGTAAAGGAACTCTAGACACAGGTGACACCTTGTGTATCTGGCTTAAGTGGGTCCTGGGGAATCAAACCAAGGTCCTTTGGCTTTGCAGGCATGCACCTTAACCACTAAGCCATCTCTCCAGACAGACATTTTTGGTTTTTTATACTGATCAAAAGCTAGAACATACACTGGACCATCAATATGGGTTATTTCAGTTCATATGCATGTAATCTTGGAGTAGTTACTAATATTTGTTTTTTAATTTACAAATAAGGAAACTGAGGCACCTGATGGCTAATCCACTTATCCATGCTATGGTGCTAGATACTGTCATTTTGGGGACTAGACATGTACACTTAGCTATTGTGGCTTGTAGGCAACTCCAGCCACAGAGCTGTGATCAGAAGATAAAGTAGCCATGTAGACATGATGCCTCACTTCAGGGGGATCAGTTCTTATAGGGAGTAAGCCCATCACTGTGACAAGTGTCCCAGAAACATTTGCTTAACTGTGATAAAGAAGCCTAAATCGGGCTGGAGAGATGGCTTAGTGGTTAAGTGCTTGGCTGTGAAGCCTAAGGACCCCGGTTCAAGGCTCGATTCCAAAGGACCCAAGTTAGCCAGAAGCACAAGGGGGCACATGCATCTGGAGTTCATTTGCAGTGGCTAGAGGCCCTGGCATGCCCATTCTCTCTCTCTCTGCCTCTTTCTCTCTGTCTGTCACTCTCAAATAAATACATAAAAACGAAACAAAAAATTTTTAAAGAAGGATAAATCACTAGAGCTTCTTTTAAAATAGAAGCTGAATTTTGATGAAATAAATACCCTAAGCTGCTATATTATGTTAATCAAGTGTCAGAAAGTGCATGGCAACGAAGACTCTACAAGGTAACCAAAGCCGTGTCCACACACTATATTCAGAAATTGTATGGGCCCTGTGTACATTTTTTAAAGGGCACTACATTGTGTATAAAGGCTGTCCTATCTTGTACCTGGAAATTACTGAACCGTACGAAAGAATGATGCTCCAGCAAAAATAATGCTTGCCTCTAGGGAGAAAAATATGCCAGATTTGGTTTTCAAAATTTTTTCCCTTTGTATATTTTCAGGTTTATGACTCCCAGAGAGGTGTGTGCACATCTCCGCCTGAACTCAGGCTCATTATGTTCAGAACAAACACCAGAGCAATGTGTCCTGCAGGTGCGATGTGTTTTCCAGCAAAACCATTAGTCCACCAGGAGTTGCCTATTAAACGTGTGTCTTTTTACAACCAGCTGGATCACTTCCTATTACTCATAACAGGGTTATTTACAAATGAGATGCTGAAAGGGTAACACTGTCTGTCTCAGCCAAGGTACCTTCTGTTCTATTAAGAATATGAAAAAGTAAGAAATAGAAGGGAAATATTTCCTTCCAGTTAACAAGATGCCGGTGAAGGCCCCAGGCAAAGCCCAAGGCCCTTGAACTAGCCGGTCATTAACTGCCAGGAAATGCCTACAGAGAGGTCACCTCTGGAGCTGGAGGGAAAGCAGAGGAACGCTGGGAAAATATTGCCTTCAACATACTGGGGAGACTGGAGGGCTGCAGAGGACAAATACAGAACAATCCGAAAAATACGTTTTCTTCATTTTCACCTGGAATCTGCTCACCTTACATGACAGTCTGTGCAAGGGCACTCATGGCATTTCCTATCTCTCCTTGATTTTTTTTTTAAACTTTTAAATTTTTCTTCCTTCCCACAATAGCCAGTTTTATGTATGGGTTGTGATTATAGACCAGGACTGAATGCTATAAATTTTATTTTTAAGGGAATTCATGATGAAAGCCTGCTGTGCTATGCTTCATTTTGGTTGTAAATTGCATGAAAAAGTGTCGCTTTGCTTTTTTTTACCAAACACCAACATGAAATTATGCATCAACAAAATTCCTAGGTTGGGCGAATTCTGAAAGCACTAGTAAAAATCACTGCCTAGAAATATTCCCAACATGTTGATCCTGCTGGACTAAAGGTTAAAGCATCAACTTTGCTTTGAAACAGAATGGAGCTGCTGATGTGACATATATTGCTTTGGGGCTTTGGTTCCCAGAATATCAACCAATGAGGAAAGCAAAAGAAAGTGGGATTATCTGTGCAGGACAAAGTAACCGGAAGCGGCTCCTACTTCTGTGTGTTCTGGGCTTCCTTCACTCCATCCCAACTCACTGATTTTATCTCTGTGACACAATTGTGTGTCTCTACATGGGCTGGGGAATTTTCTGTCAGGTGAGCATGCTAGAGTGTGCTTGCCCGTCTACCGTGATTTTGGTCAATCACTGTCCATGGCCTCCTGACACAGTCAAGGAACACGGTAAACTCAAGACCTATGAGGCTGCAACCAGCGATACATGGCTTACTGCTTCACAGTGAACTTGTATTTTAAAGTAGAGGCGTATGCTCTAAAATAACAAAAGGTCTAGTAAATCCATAAACAGTAACAGCTATTTATTTTCATTGGCAACCATTGTGTGCTGGACATAATTATACGTTCTGTTCTTTTATGTGACTAGGACAGTGGGTTTATACCATGATTCTCAAAATCATGTGAATAATATGTTGGAATACAACCTTATGTATGCTATGACATTAGCAAGTGATAGGAATTTCATAGCTCCACTACTGTTGGGCATTGCTAAACACGGGCTGCGACTTTGATAAAGCTGGCCTGGGCTGCTAGACACGGCTGTGGGCCTTGGGCTGTGGGGGTTGCAGCCAGTCTTATTGTGGGGAACCCACTCTGGCACCGGAGCTGGCCCTTCCTTCTCCGGAGGTCATAGTGTGCCTCATCTTCGCCCAAAGGAAACAGACCAGTGGGACCTCACTCCTATTCCAGAGCACCTAAGCATTCCATAGTCTAAGGTTCTGCACCCACACCCACCCCCAGTTCCTGACCTTGTGGCCAGCTGCCCAGGAGACACTTATATGGTAGTAAACAGTCTCCCTGCTGCTGTAGCCATCCAAGACCGTGGCTGAAGTCAAGTAGCTATTCTCGTCACTTCTGTTACCTGCCTTACAATGTCTCCCTCCCAACTTCTGCCTCCCAACACCAGCCAGTTAGGTAGCAACCCATAAACCTATGTATCCAATCACCTTATAGTCTGTATGTGCCTTCTCAACCTTTCCTAAGTGTGTATAAACCCACTCCCCTCTTGAATAAACGAGACAAAGACCCATCAGACTGTCTCCCGGGTGGTTCATTGCCCGTGGCACTCACCCTGCTCCCCACAGCTCCTCCTGCACCAGGGATGTCTGTGGCCAACAACCATCACACTACAATGCTCTATGAAACTAACACTAATTATGTCATCTGTCATACATCAGAAAATCACAAGCATACGCATGAATATAACTTTTGCATGCTCTTCCTATGTTTCCTTTTCCTCCACACATTGTTTCTCCTTGCTCACCAGCACAGAGGGCTTTGAAGTTCTTCACAACTCCCCAAAACAGACTATTGATACCAAAAGTAGAAGAGACAACAGAAACAGCATTCCAAGGAATGGTTTATATCCCTTGCCCACAAAACCCAACTTCTTAATAGCTCCTTGCATCTTTGTCCAGGTATCCCAGCTTTTGCTATGAAACAAGAAGCATACTTATATCATCATTCCAGATCTACGGTTCACTCTTCCAAAGATTATCTCAAGGTGCAAGCTGTGAGGCTTTATGCCAATTTGACAACACTTACAATAACCTGTGAGGATCTCTTCCTCTCTCTCTCTCTCTCCTCTCTCTGTCCATATCCCTTTCAATTACTTTAATTGAGGTGGGAAGAACCACCTTAACTGTCAGCAGTACTATTCCATGGAATGGGATCCTGGATTTAAAGGGGGGGAGGGGGCTGGAGAGATTGCTTAGCAGTTAAGATCCTTGTCTGCAAAGCCTAATGACCTGGATTTGATTCCCCAGCATCCATGTAAAGCCAGATGTCGTGGTGCATGCATCTGAATTTCATTTGCAGCTGCTGGAGGCTTTGGCATACCCATTCTCTCACTTTTTCTCTCTACCTCTCTCTCTCTCCCTGTACTTGCAAATAAACAAAAAAAAAATGTTTTCAGGGCTGGAGAGATGGCTTAACAGTTAAGGAATTTGCCTGCAAAGCCAAAGGACTCAGGTTCAATTCTTCAGGACCCACATTAGCCAGATGCACAAGGGGGCGCACACGTCTGAAGTTCGTGTGAAGTGGCTGGAGACCCTGGAGCACCCATTCTCTCTCTCTCTCTCTCTCTCTCTCTCTCTCTCTCCCTCTCTCCCTCTTTCTCTGTCAAATAAATAACTGAAATAAAATAAAAATATGTTTTCAAAAAGGAGAGAGCTGGCTGAGCACCAGCATTCATCACTCTGCTTCCTTGCTGTGGATTGAGTGTGACCAGCTCCTGCCACCAAGTCCTTTCCTGCTTTCATGGACTGTAACCTGGAACTACAAGCTGAAATCAGTGCTTCCTCCCCTTAACTGACTTTCATCAGCTATTTTGTTTCAGCAACAAGGAGGTAACTGACACACAAGCAATGAGGCATTGCCCATACTTGCATAAAACCCCAGTGTGACACTGACAACCCCACACAAGTGTCAGCTGTCAATCATCCATGCCCCTCGAGGTGCTCATCACACCTGTTGCAGCCATGCGCTGTGAGGCATCTGATAAGTGGAACTTCTCCATCTTCATCACAGATGTATTTCAATCGTGTGGACTTCACCCATGTGGGCGATTATCTGACTTACTTTAGTGAGTCGTGTGAAGTAAGTTGAGTCAAAAGGATGTGGAGGGGACTCCCAAAATTTCCCTTCTTAACTCAGTAGAGGATCTGTCTTACTGCTGTGCAAGTCTTACTGTTATGAAAAAGATAGATTTTCGAGGAACATGCATTGGGCATGTTGCTCTCCATAGCTCTTCTAGCTGGAGATATTTCCCCAGGGAGCCTGCATTAGTAGCTTTCTTGTAGCAAAATTCCTGAAAGAACAACTTAAAGGAGTAAAGATTTATCTGGGGGTACATCTTCTGAGCATTCGGTCTGTGGGTTCTTGGTCGTATGGGATTGGGCACAACAATATGGCAATGAAAGTACGTAGTAGAGGAGCTTTTTCCCCTAGAGGTAGGCAGGAAGCAGAAGAAAGGACAAACTATTCTCGAAGACTCAGACCCTGGAACCCCACCTCTGAAAGGTTGCAAACTCCACCAGCAGTCATGGACCACGCATTCAACACCTGAGCCTGTGGGGACAGTTCATACTCAAATCAAAACAGACACACATTCTGTTTCAGAACTCTTGATAGGGAAGGAAACGTGGATGTCACTCCTAACTGACAAAATGGATGAAAGAAAGAGGCAAAATTGCTATCACTCACTTGCCTTGGAGGAAGAGTTTTATGGGGAGATCTTCCTTCCTCCATCATCCCATCAAACTTCCATTCCTGCTAGGATTTGGATGCCGGTTATCCTCCCAGAGTTCCACATGCTGCTCAGTCCCCAGTCCGGTTCTACTGCACAGGAGGAACCTTTAAGAGGTGAGGCACTTGGGAAGGATATGAAGTCCCTTTTGGGGTCAATAACTTTTGAAGGTATTAATATTGTGTTTTTTCTTTAAAAAAACACAATATTAATTTTATTTACATTTGCGAGGAGAAGAGAGAGAGAAAGAGAGAGTGAGAGAATATGAATGTATGGGCAAAACAGGTCCTTTTGCCACTGCAAACAACCACCAGATGAATGTACCATTTTGTGCACCTGGCTTTACATGGGTACTAGGGAATTGAGCCCATATAGATAGGTTTTACAGCAAGCACCTTTAGCCACCAAAACATCTCCTTAGTCCCTAATGCTGATTTTGAATCAATAGTACACTGATTCCCATGAACATGATCCTTTATAAAAAAGAGCTAGCCTTGCTTCCTTTCTAACCAGATGACCGCTTCCACATGCTCCCTCCCCAGTGTGATGCCTTCCATTATCAGGCCAGCACCAGAGCTCGGAAGATGCTAGTTCACATTCTTGGACCTCTACAATGGTGAGCCAAAGATAAGTCTTCCCTTAATACTTAGCTTCATGTGTTTTGTTATAGCAAAAGTAAACAGAGGGTCAAGGGAGTGGTGGTGCACACCTTTAATACCAACACTCAGGAGGCAGAGGTAGGAGGATTGTCTCAAGTTCAAGGCCACCCTGTAACTACATTGTGAATTCCAGGTCAGCCTGGGCTAGAGTGAAACCCTACTTCGAAAAACAAAAACAAAACAACAACAACAAAAATAAAACAGGCTAAGATACTTTTTTATCAGTCTCATATTTCTTCATTTTTCTAGTTCTCATCAAAACAAATTTTTTTCTAGAATCATTTTCCATTTTCTAGAAACCGCCCTTGCCACTTTAGGGCAAGCTCTCTGGATTCCTTTCTTCTTTTAAGTTCCATTTATAGTCTCTATAGTAAAATCTTTCTAAACTTCAAAACTATTTTTCTGGCAAAGTTTGACTGAAACAAAGGTAGTTAACACTTTAAGTGTTCTTTGACTGGATATATTACATTTATGACATAGGGAAGTTGTTCTCACATGCAAATGCTTAAAGGAATAGTTTTATGGCACTTGACCATCTATGCCTCAATGTCAGTTAAGCTTTCAAGGATGGTGTTTGTGGGGGCGGGCAGGGTGTTACTGTTTCTATGTTTGTTGTATGCATGCATGTCTTTGCATGATCCTCTGTGTTAACACATGGGTTGTATAGGTACCCCAATGCATGTGTGTGTACATGTATATGGAAGCCAGAGGTTGATGTCTGGTATCTTCCTAAATCTCTCAACACCTTAGGTTTTGAAACAGAGACTCTCACTAAACCTAGAGTTTGCTGATTTGGCAAGATTGGCTAGCCAGCAAACCCCAAGGATCTACCTGTCTCTCCCCAGGACTGGCCTTTCACATATATTATATTCTGCTATGCCCAGCCTTGATGTGGGTGCTAGGGATTCAAACTTGGTACCTCCTGCTTGTGCAACAACCAACTGAGCCCACCCAGGCATGGAGGGGATTTTTTATTCTTTTATTATTAACAACATATTTTGTATGGATACATCATATGTTGGCACCCTCTTTTCCCTCATTCCTGCCCACGTTCCACTGGG
Organism: Dipus sagitta; assembly: GCA_036346955.1. Lineage (NCBI taxonomy): Eukaryota > Metazoa > Chordata > Mammalia > Rodentia > Dipodidae > Dipus > Dipus sagitta. The sequence continues at coordinate 35,330,236 of CM070772.1, read as the reverse complement.
GACCCTCCCCAGTGGGGTTGCAGGTATGCATGACAGAAACATGGGGAGGGGGGTAAGTGTCTAGTTTGTGATAGCAGGAAGAATAAATCAGTGGGAAGGATTCAATTGTTATAATTTGGTGGCAAGGTAATATAACACTGGCATAGTTCAAATTTTGAAAGCAAATCTTTTGGTCAGGCCTGCTGTCAGATTATCGTGCTGGAGGAGAACATGATTGCTTCCTGCCATTACATCAAAATTAGATAGTTGAAACTTAAGACATACCATTAGCTTTTAAGGGTATACCGTATGTATCAGATATTTAAAAATCACTAATTAAATGTTTAGTACCTATTTACATTTCAATTGGAAGATATTAGGACTTCCATTTTATTTTATTAAACTTTATTTTTATTTATTTATGAGAGAGAATGGTCATGTCAGGGCCTCCAGCCACTGCAAATGAACTCCAGACACATGCACCCCCTTGTGCATCTGGCTCATGTGGGTCCTGAGGAATCAAACCCTGGTCCTTTAGCATTGCAGGAAAATGCCTTAACCACTAAGCTATCTCTCCAGCCCAGGACTTCCATTTTATAAGAATAGACGGTTTTATAGGGTGATTATTCAAAAAAGTTAACTTAGTCATAGAGAACGTTCTACTCTTCAACTGGTGATTCCTATTTCTACAATTGTTTGACTCAAATCCTATAGTCACATGTTTCCTCATGCAACCATATGCCTCTGGCCTTTTATAATCAAGTTCAGTTTAGAAATAGAGTTATATTTTGCATGAGTGATGGAGGCAAGGTTTTCAATCTAAAAATCAATTCTTTTGAAGAGCCTGACATCAATTTATCAATCACTGTAGCGTTGTCAGCACTGTGACAATTAGTTGACCTCTTGTCATTACACATGTCAGTAAATACTTTTCCTCAAATTGTAACTTGTTCTTGTCACTGACTAAGGGACATAGATCTTTGTCTTATGTCACTCCAACATGTTTTTGTGTAATAACTACATAAAATAACTATGATAATGTTCTGAGAAAAGTAAATTAAAAAGGAATTATAGGCTATTTACCTCAAAATATAAGCAACAAATTATCCAACTTAAGATATATATTTTATATATAATTTCAAGACTTTTACTCTTATTCATATACAATGGTAACCTCATGTTGTGAAAATATACAAAATCACTTAAACCTTTCCGTGTTTCGTATACAAGAAACTATAAATTGTCACGATTTGTCTTCTGTATGACTTTCCATAAGCTGTGGATATGTGTGTGTGTGTGTATGTACATATGTGAACATACATTGCATTTACAATATGTGTAGGTTTTAGCTTTAGTTAACAGTTTCATTCAAAGGTCATCACAAAGATTCTCTGCATGTGTTCAGATTAAAAGCTTTTCAAATTCCTTTCCTTATTCTTTTGTTTAGTCTCCAAAATGTTCTAGAATGGGCAGGCATTAACTGAATAACCAAGAAAAGTATATATCAAAATGTAAAAAATAGATGTCAGATGGGTGTGGTGGTGCATGCCTTTAATTCTATCACTCAGGAGGCAGAGGAAGGAGGATTGCTGTGAGTTCAAGGCCATCCTGGGACTACATAGTGAATGCCAGGTCAGCCTGAGCTAGAGTGAGACCCTACCTCGAAAAAAAACAAAAAAAAAAAAAAAAAAAAAGATATCAAATTGGCCATTGAAATAGTCGTCCAGAGTTAGAAATACCATGACTTTAAGTTCTTTATAAAGGTCTACTTAGTTAAAGATATAGTCAGGCGTGGTGGCACACACCTTTAATCCCAGCACTTGGGAGGCATAGGTAGAAGAATTGCCATGAGTTTGAGGCCACCCCGAGATTACATAGTAACTTCCAGGTCAGCCTGAGCTAGAGTGAAACTCTACCTCAAACAACAAACAAACAAAAAAAGATGTACTGAGGTTAGGATTCCCTCACAGGCTCCCCCACAGATTCTGAAAATAAGGTACAGACACTACAAATGGGAAAGTCCTATATTCTACTGGTTTCCACTGGAGAGGTATGGTCATGCAGGATGACAGAAAGATAAAGTCGAAGTTTCATTTTATTTTTTTTTCATTTCAGTATATGTTGAACATATTACTCCTGACCCTCCCATCTCACAATAGTGCCCTAGACTACTTCACTTCTGCTTTAATGATTTTATGTCACCACATAGAACCACAAATGAGAGAAAACACAATACTTTTGTTTAGTTTTTGTTGTTACTGTTTGAAACAACTTCATACTCTGCAGCCCAGGCTCACCTTAAACTTAAGATCCCCCTACCTGTTCCTCCAGGTTTTCTGAGATTCCAGATGTGGCCTACCATGCCTGGCTAGAAAAGAGAAATTTTAGCTACAGAAAACCAACCAGTCTGACAAGATGGACACACCTGTATAATAGTGGCACAAAGGCTGGATGGGCAACCAATGGCTCTCTGATTGGCTAAGAGATCCACTCAGTGGGAAGGAATCCAAAGCTAGAACTGGGAACCAAGTCAGAATCCTATGGAGACCAACATTATGAACTCCAAGGAGAATTTCCCACTAGTCTTTGGACAAAGATGCTACACCCATGAAAATCTCTCTAAATTAGCAATGTTTATCCCTTTAACCTATGCTGATCTCACTTGCCGTTACTGAATGTGTTTTCCTTTTTCAGATGACAGTGAGAATGGAGAAGACCAAGATCTATCAACAAGACAAGAAAAGATAGCTGACTCCCTGTCAGAAGATGAACGACCTCTCACACATCAGCTATGGCCCATGTGAAACCACAGAGGAACTGGAGAAATGAACAAAAGTGCTGCTTCCATGGGGAGCCTGACAACCTGCACCAGGGCAATGGAGACAGACACTGAGGATGCTCAACACCTACCAAGGCAGAAATCCAGAAGCTTCTAAGAGCACAACACTAAAGTAGACTTAAAACACACCCACCATGTCTCAACATTTTGCAGACAAGGGGATGGAAAATATGTAAGAGCCACAGGTTGGGAAGGAATAACCAGCGACATTGCCCCCCCTCCACACACACACAATGACTGACTGCTGCTCTCACAGCTCATAACCCACAACCCCATGGTGAATACCAGCAATCCTACAGAGGAGGACCCTCAGTGGTGTGCAGGCAGGGAGGAGGAAAATGATGGTACCAACGCATGATGTGTCCATTCTAATTCATAAAAAAAAAAGATATTTTAGAACTCATAGACCTAAAGTCTTAACAGTGGTATTTCCACCAACTAAATGTGGTTTGCTCCAACTCGGAGACATGGATTCCTAATGATATCACTTAATTTTAATGAAAATTTAGAAAGCTAACCCTCCCAGAATGGATAGGTACCTGTAAAAGGCTCTTTACTGCAGATAGCTGCTAATACTGGTCATTCAAGCTGAACCCAATATTAGAATGCCTGAGCTGCCATCACCCACTCCATTACATGATCTGCATCACCCATATTACATCAAACCTGAGAAGCAATATCCATCTCACAATTCAAAACAGCCTAACAGATTATTTTAATCCTGTATATACATATTATATACAAACCTATTTGCTTACACTCTCACACTAAGTTCATTATTTGACTGATGATAATATTATTAAAGCCATCATTTTAGCAAGGCATAAAAACAAGCATGTAAGACGTAAAGACAGGATGTGATGAGTTTAAGGAATGGTTCAGACCTGTCCTACTCAATGAGGTATTTTATCAAATTTCTCTATTAAGCCTCATAGAAACTGTTTGGAAGTTTCTGTTAAGGTTCCTTTCTGTTCATTTTGAAATTCAAGTGCCCTGTTCCAATGAGCAAAGTCTCCTGCCAATAGTAAAATGGACTGAAATAATGTGCTGGAAACAACAGAGAATCTAAAACCTTGCTTTTTCCACAAATACTGCTAGAAGAGAGAAAATATTTCCAAGGACTGAAGAAAACAAGTCACAAATCACACTGTGGAAGATTTATTCTTTTGGAAGAATCTGGCTTATGCTGTGTCTCGGCTCATAGTATTTGCTATTTCTGTAATGGAATCAACTAGTTTTTTTTTTTTTCTTTTTAGGGGGCTGTGTGGCTGCTAAAGATAGCTGCTCTGTTTAAATGTAATCATTGATAGGATATATGCCTGTGATTGGAAAACAGAAGGGAATCTGCCTCACAGCTCAGAAACAGACCCACTGTGAAATTCATTCCAGGTGTAGCTCATGTGCAAGCTATTGTGGTAAAGATTTGATGCCAGAAGCAAATAAAGTTAGTAAACTGCTACACCATCCTGACCAGGGCTTCTCTTGCATTGCTCCGATTGGCTATAATATGATATCAATGACACCTTGGCAATGACAGGATTCAACTTCATATGACCAAAGAGGATTTGAAAAAAAAAAACTACCATAACTAATTCTTACAGTATTTAATGACATGAGGAGGGAATGTCAAGATCATCTGAAGCATAAGAAAGTGCAATGACACTTGTGCAGCCAACCACTTGGCTATTACAAAAGACAAATGGCATTTTTTGTTTCCACCTGTAATGTGTTGAAAAACTAGTTAACTGCAATATGTTCCCCAGATAATATTTCTTGAAGCAAGCACACCTAATCTGATTTTTGTTTTTGTTGTTTTGAACTAGGGTCTTTCTCTAGCCCAGGACAACCTAGAATTCTCTATGTAGTCTCAGGCTGACCTTGAATTCACAGGAGTCCTCCTACCTCTGCCTCCCCAGTGCCTCTGTTCTGATCTCTTCCATTAATGGGGGAGAACAAAATGTGAAGGCAATACTTCCTTCTTGAACACCTGATGCCATCTAGACACCCTGGTGTCAGGAGCCAACTAACCAGTTGAATCCAGTAGATCCCTAAAATCCCCAACTTGGCAGAGAGAAAGAGATGGAATAGATGCACAAGGACCCCTAAGCATTGAAAATGAACTCCAATCACAGGAAAATACCTTAGCAACCTAGGATACTACTTGGCTTAGGCAATAAACACTCAGCTTTCCTAATAACTCACCTAGCAACTTGTGGGTAACCCGGGAACCCTGCATTGAGCATCATGTATACCTGCTTTAAATAATGGAAATACACTACTCTTCTTACATGCCTTGGTAACACCTCTTCTCTAGTCAAATATGTTGCAGTATACAGCTGGGATTAGAGAGCAGAGATCCTGACCTGGTTTTGAGACCATGAACAATAAGGCACACCGCATCCTCTGTGTGAACACTCAAGGGAGGTCCCCTATTTACCCTCTTATACCTATGCATGATTGGATACATATATTCTTTTTTTTCAATTTTTAAAAATGTTTATTCATTTAGTTGAGAGAGAGAGAAACAGAGAGAATCGGCATGCCAGGGTCTCTAGCTGCTGCAAATGAACTCCAGAAGCATGTGCCACCCTGTGTATCTAGCTTACGTGGGTTGTGGGGAATCAAACCGGAGTCCTTTGGCTTTGCAGGCAAGCACCTTAATTTCTAAGCCATCCCCTCAGCCCTGGAGACATATATTCTTAAAACCAGATGCATCATGAGAGGGGTGTGTGCAGTAGAGGAAAGCTTAGAAAATCCAGGTAGATCAATCATAATAGTGACCCAACCTCACTGTACCCCTTAGCAACCACCTCTTCCTCCTCCTAGACCACACAGAGGGATGCCCTTAAGTTACTCTCACTCAGGGGGCCTTTTGTCTCTCTTGGCCATGCATCCAAACCTGGTACTTGGGCTTTGTAATAAAATTTCTTGCTGTTTTATTGCACATGTGTCCTTTTCCATCCATTGAATAAGATGCCAAGAACCTGCAAACACCCAGACAGAAACCACTGCTAACAAATAGAACATGAGTTGCTTCTCTTTATTTAACGTACTCTGCTGATCTACAATAGTAGATTGTGTGTAATAAGCTTTAAAAATCTTTCAATACTGTAAAAGGACATTTACTGTTCCGTTTTGTGCCATAAATAAGCGCACTCACACCCATGTGTTTGTTACGTAGACTGGTTCCCCGTGTGAGGGGTATTTCCCCAAGCAAAATACTGTTCTTCCTAATTGTGCTGTGCTTGTTTAAAATAAATTGTTTCTGCTGCTGTGGGGGCTCCAAGGACCTCACCAGTGCTCGCAGTACTCCAGAACATGGGGAAGCACCACACATTTCAGGAACAAATAATTTTCCAGAGGAGCCAGGGATCTCCAGAGAGAAAAAGACTTTTATTTTCTCAAGCCTTGCAGTCGTTCATGCTTCTGCTTAAATACCAAAGCTCCATAAAAATCACAGCCATTTATCTTCCAACTCAAGAATTCTCCACAGTCGCCATATAGTTTTATTACAGACAAAAAATGGGAAGTAAATTTCTTTACTATCCCCAAATCAGATAATGGAATCATATCTTTCTACTTATCTTAGTTATTTATTTGGGACTTTCTGCCAAGTGTTTTGTGCTTCATATAACATCATATCAGATACATAAAGTGATTGTTTAAAGTGGGGGGGGATATTTGTTTGGAGCTTTGGTTTTCTGACAGGCATAGATATAGCTGAAAAAGTCACAATCAACAAAATCAGTCATATCTCAAGAATTAGAAACTTATCTAATGTATATTAAGGGGCGGTCTAATCATGTAAGGATAGATATTTCTGGAAACCTTTCCTGAGAGTATGCTGCACACTTATTATAAAAATAGAAATGTGGAAGAGCTGGGGAAGAATTAATGTAAAACAATGAAAATTGTCATATATTATGGGAGGAAGCTAAAACAATGGCCACTTGGTAAGATGATTGGGCATTTTCTACTAAGATGAGAACTACATATTCCTGTTATCCAGCAATTCTACTTCTAAGTATATGCCCCAAACACTGAAACACACACACACACACACACACACAGAGAGTCATTTTAGAAGCTTCAATCACAATAGGGCCAAACTGGCCACAGAGTGACTATTGAATGAGAAGATTTGTTGAATGTGAGCACATAGAACATTGCACAGCAGTGGAAAAACATGGTCAGCTACATGCCCCATGAAATACTTGCCCAGCAAAAAAATGAATGCACAGCACCAAGAACTACCTTGCAGACTGAAGACATGAAAATCACATATAACTCTGTCACAGTGCAAAACACCACAGCAATATCTGATATCTACATGAAATCTGGGAATTTTTTTTTACATAGACCATTCCCACAATGCTAATGTTGAGAAACAAATGGAACTCTGCAAAATAAATATTCTAATTCATGAGGTTCCAAGAAGGATATATAAATTATATATATACTTTGAAAATACACACTTGAATTTTAAAGCCATAAAGCAAGAAGTGGTTATCCAGTGTCAAGATAATGGTTAGCTATAGATAGAATGAAAAGAAATTGGAATAGTGAAAGGCACACTATGCTGGTTTTTATTTTGGTGCGTGCACACACGTGTGTGTGTGTGTGTCTGTGTGTGTATGTACGTTCATGTTTGTGAGTGGGGCACACCAATGCCACAGTGCACATGTGGCGTTAGTTGGTCTGCATCAGTCCTCACCTTCCACTGTCTTCAAGGCAAGGGCTCTCACTGTTCTCCACTGCATCTGCCAGGCTAGCTGGGCTGCGAGCTCCTGGCAGGTTCAGCTGTCTCCCCCTGCCTTCCTGCCACAGGTCTGCTAAGGTCACAGCTGCGAGCACTACAACACCCAGCGTCATATGGATTCTGGAAATCCGAACGCATCCTGATGTGGCACGTGCTTTTTGTCCACTGAGCCACCTCCCCAGCCCCAAGGCAATTTTTAGCTTAAAGATTCATTGCTAGTAGACTTGCCTACCATATACAACAAGAAGTTTTAAGTTATCGGTCAAGGTTGGCAAGATGGTTTCCTGACACATCAAGGGTCACACCCTTGTTCATTCCTGCTCATTTTTCTCTGTATGCAGCTTTTGTTACTGTAGTAACGAGAGGCTCCTGCCCTGCCATACAGGATGTCCACAAATCAAAGCAACAAAAGCATGGAGAGATCTATCGCAGTTGAGGCAGTACGGTAGCCATTTTGGTACAAGGTAGGCAAAAGACACACACTACAGGCAACAGAGGAGAAAGAAACAGTGACATTGGCATCAAGCTCCTTTGGAAAAGTGTTTGGAAAGATCTGTTGAAGGTGATCTATAAGTAGAAATAGTGTGTCTCATTTCTAATAACTCTACAACAAACAATACATAAAAATAATTTTTAGGATATCAAGAAATTAGGGTCAATAATTATTTTATAAATGAAGTAAATTACGTACAATTACTTTTAAAAAATAGTTATTTGCAAGCAAAGAGAGAGAGATGGAGAAAAGAGGTGGTTTTTAAGTTCCTAAGAGCATTTTGCTTTCATCCAAGGACACTCACAGTGCAGCCTCCTGAACACAAATTTTATTCTAAGGTTGGAAAGGGAACTTACTTAAAGGAAAATTTTCTCACAAATAATGTAAAATCTTGAACAATTAGTGAAATAAATATGACAAAGATAATGTGTACCCTGGTACACCCATTCTCATTTTCTCTTTTTTTCTCAAATAAAATAAAAAAGATCTCAAGGTAAATAAATAAAAAAGGATAGTTCAAGTAAATTTAATTCTGTCTGCATGTTGCCACAAATTTCATACAGCTCTTGCATTGTTTGGGGGAGGAAAAAATTAGAAGCAATGCATGCATCCCTGTGTATTGACCTCCCCTAGGTAAAATTCCTCGTCAGTAGATGTTCCTCATGAGTGCATAGCACTGCTTATCACACCAACTACACCCCCTCCTGAGGGATAAATAAGTAAAAGAGAAAGGCACAGAAACCGCACACAACATATATGTGACTGAATCAATAACCCTTGAACCTAATACACCAAGAGAGAAAGGTCATTTTGAGGGTTAAAAACTTTTGGGAGCATTGATAGCCTTTGGCAAAGCCAAAGGCTATTTGCCCATGCGACCATTTGCTTTCTGAAGCAGGTACCCAGGTCATCCTTAGCAGAAACCACCTGTACACAAGTTGGAAACAGCAGTGAGACAGAGTTCTTATTACTACATTCTTAACTGGACCACTCAGTGCTTAAGGAGAAGGAAAAATGTATACCTTTGTCTTTTCATTAATCTTCATAGACATAAAAAATAGTCTCCATTACTGCTGCAGTTCTGTAAGAAGCTATAGAAACCTCACTGCTTTCAAACAGGGGGTGGCAACCCATTAGGAGGTAATGGAGAAGTTTAGCTGGGTCTACTTATCTTTGTTAAATAGGACAAACATATCTTAACAGAATAGGACGACAAGGAAAATTCAGAGAGCTTACCATTTTGTTTTGTTTGATTTTGTTTCTTGAAATTTGTGGTTTGAAATCCGTGAACAGATTCCATATGTGACAGGCTGGCACTCATGGAAAGTGGATTTTTCACTATGAATTTCAGTCAAAACAGCTTGAGAGCTTCTGATGGAAAGTACTCTCTGATTGGACAGACAATGAAAGTGAGGCATAGAGAGCTACGGGCTTTGCACTGGCAGATCATGAAATGTTATTCATGTTATGCTTCCAGGCGGAATTCAGATCTCTTCACTCATTCCAAATGTAATGTGCTCTCTCTCCTAGTTTTTCTGTATTGGAAAGTTGCAAATATATTAATTTTCAGTAACAAATATTATAATGGTATTGTTAAAATACCAAAAAAAAAATGGGCTGGAGAGATTGCTTAGTGATTAAGTCTCTTTCCTACAAAGCCAAAGGACCCAGGTTCAATTCCCCAGGACCCATGTAAGCCAGATGTACAAGGTGGTACATGCGTCTGCAGTTCCTTTGCAGCAGCTGGGGACCCATTCTCTCACTCTTTCCCTCCCTCTCTCTTTCTCTCTCAAATAAATAAAAACCAAGTTTAAAAAAATACCAAAAAAAAATTACACCAAAGTACTTACATGTATAAAAGAATAACTTTGCTTAGCCCCAATTTGTTCCTTTTCTGAAATATATTGTTGGAGGCAGCCTTGGAGATGGAGTCCAGTGATCCTTTCCTCCTGGTGTTGATGTCATGTTATAATCCCATCTCATTGCATGTCACTCAAACCAAGTCCTTTACATGAACAGCATATGGCAAGATATTAACTCCAAGGTCGTGTTACACACAGGTGGTCACTTCTATCTTGCTTATGCTTTCGTGTTGCTTGCTCTGATGAAGTTGCGGCTATACTGTCAAGTGTCCTACCAAGAAACTTCCATGGCAAAGAGATAAGGGGCCACTAGCAACAACCCCAAAGAAAAGGAGGCCTCTGTGCCTCAAGTGTGTGAAACGGAGCCTGTTAGCAATTAGCAACATTTGGCTGATGAAGCCGGAGTGGAGTGTAGACTAGGCTTCCGCCCAGACCTTAATGAACCACAAGAGAAGCATGACAGAGGAATGCAGTTTCAACCCTCAGAAACTAGAACCGTTGTGTCTTCAGCCACTAACTTTGGGCATCGTGTCTGTCACTCAGCAAGAGGTAAATAATGCAGCAACTATTTCCCATAAGAATATGAAAACTACTTGAAAAAGATTGTGAATTTTTTTTCTCACTAATATAAAAGGTTAAGGTAGTTTTTGAAACAGATAACTTCTTGGGCCGAGAAGAGGGAAAATAGAAAAAAAAATTGTGGTGGCAGAGTATAAGACTGGAATATTAAGATGTGCTTTAAAATAAGCCATACAGGCAATCATATGTCGGGAGTTTTTTTTTTTTTTTTTTTTTTTGAACAAGATATAGAGAAATCGTAAAACCTCACATGTTGCTCGGGAATATAGAATTGTATAACCATTTAGGAGATTCTTCAAAACGAGCAGAATTTCCATCTGATTCTAATAATTGCACCTTTACGTGTGTACCCAAGAAAGTTAAAAACACAAGTCCACGCAGACATTGATACAGGAGTGCTCAGATAGCATTATTCATAATAATCGAAAGGTAGAAATTGGGCTGGGAAGATGTCTGTCTCAGTGCATAAAGCACTTGCTTTACAAGCCTGATGGCCTGCATTTGGATCCCCAGAACCCACATAAAGTTGAACTTGGTAGCATGTACCTGTAATCCCTGTGCTCTAATCATAAGATGGGCGATGGAGACAGGGGAACCCCTGGAAAGTCACTGGTCAGCTAGCCTGGTGTACATAGTAGCAAACAAACAATATGAAAAGCAAAAGCTGACTCCTGGATTGTCTTCTGATCTCCACATGTGTGCTGTGACTCACACATACCTACACCACATAAAACAATTCATGTGTCTGACATCAGATGAATGGCTGGGCATAATGACGCATGCCTTTAATCCCAGTACTCAGGAGGCAGAGGTAGGACAATTGCTGTGACTACAGAGTGGATTCCAGGTCAGCCTGGGGTAGAATGAGAGATTAATGGATAAAGGAATGTGGTCAAGCTCTCACAGTTGTTCAACCAGTCACTAAAAGAAAGGACACATGCTATACCAAGGACACACTGTAAAATCTCTACGCTAAGAGACAGAAACCAACACAAGACATGCCTGCGTGATTCACAGTATCCAACATGTACAACAGGCAAAACTATGAAGAGTAGGTGATTAGTTGACTGGGAGTGGGGAGGGAGAGATTGGAACATGACTGGGGTTTCTTTGGGGGGTGATGAAGATACTTTGGAATTTTCGTGGTTGTATAACACTATAAATATACCAAAGCTACTGAATTTTTTTACTTTAATATGGCTAAAATTGTGAATTTTATTTATGGGACTGTTATTTACTTCTGATTGTTAAAATTTCTGATTATTATTTATTTACAAGGAGAGACAATGGGTGCACCAGGATCTCTTACTGCTGCAAACGAACTCCAGATGCATGTGTTACTTTGTACATCTGGCTTTACATGGGTATTGGGCAATTGAACCTGGGCTGTCAGGCTTTGCAAGCAAGTGCCTTTAACTGCTGAGCCATCTCTCCAGCCCCCTTACTTTCTTTTATAAAGACACATAAGAATAAAGAATATGAAACAAAAGTGAAATTAAAAAAAAAAAACTTTGCATTTGTCTGTGCCTGTGGTGTGTGTGGTGTGTATATATATCTAATTATGTATGTTCATATGTGAGCAGGCACATGTGTGTGCACACACCTGCACACACATGTGGATTCCAGAGATCAACATCAGATCTCTTCCTTAGTTTCTCTCCTCGTATTTTTTGAAACAAGGTCTCTCAGTGGGGTGGGAACTCTGAGACTTGGTTTGACTAGCTATGTGGCAAGTCCCATGGAGTTTCTTGTCTTTCCTCCACAACGCTGGAATTACGGGCACACTCGCTGCCACAGCTCGGTTTTCATGTGACTCTTGGCCTCCAAGTTCAGGTCCGCTGTTGCTTCCATAGTAAGCACTTTACTCGCTGAGCCATTTCCACAGCCCAAGAACCTTTCATTTATATTTCCTTTTTGAATATTTTATTTCTACCTGTTTATTTTTTTAATTTTTTGTTTATTTATTTATTTGAGAGCGACAGAGAGAAGGAGGGAGGGAGAGAGGAAAGAGAGAGAGAGAGAGGGAGAGAATGGGCACGCCAGAGCTTCCAGCCTCTGTAAACGAACTCCAGATGCGTGCGCCCCCTTGTGCATCTGGCTAACGTGGGTCCTGGGGAATTGAGCCTCGAACCGGGGTCCTTAGGCTTCACAGGCAAGCGCTTAACCACTAAGCCATCTCTCCAGCCCCTCTACCTGTTTATTGATGAGATAAAGAGAGAGAATGAGCACACCTGGACTTCCAGCCACTGCAAACGGACTCCAGATGCATGCACCAGCATGTGTACCTGGCTTATGTGGGTTCTGGGCAATTGAACCTGGGTCCTTAGGCTTCTCAGGAAAGCAACTTAACCACTAAGCCATCTCCCCAGCCCCTTCATTTATGTTTCTTATTCCTCTCCTAAGGTACTGGTCCCCCTTCCAGTCTCCACCGCCTTAGAGCAATCACCAACCCAGCAAGGAGCAGTGGCATACAGGAGCCATTTTTGTGGATCAGTGCATCACTCTACCGCAAAACAGCCAAGGGATAAGCCATCCTCATAAAAATCCAAACCACTTCTTCCTTAAACTCTCTGAACATTTTTTTTCAACCTTAAAGTATATGAAAGCTGAAGTCTTTTCTTTAAAAAAAAAAATTATTTCCACATAAAACTTTATAGGGGTCAAAGATTTTATTCTTTTAAAATAATTCCCTAATAGGATTTTATACATAGTTTGATAGACAGAAATTCTTTTTAAGTGCTTAAAGAAAAATTAAAAGTCCCTCATTAGTACATAAAAGACAAAAGGAACATTCCTATGAACAGAATTGTGTAATCGGAGACCTAAGAAGAAGGAAATTTGACTTGTAAAGGGTGGGTCATTGTGATGCTTTTCAGAGGACCCTGAAGCTCAAAAAGAATTTTCAAAGGATTTAATGCTTAAGTATATAGATAATAAGAATTTCCACATCTATCTCTGGATGTTTTCTTCTCCCCAACCTTACATATATCTAACTCTTCTTCAGTCTGAGGTTAGTTCTTTGGTCAAAAATCACAATGACTCTTCTTCTCCTTAATCCATTTTCAATCAAAGCCCTCACCACTTCCTTCCTATGCTTTCTGAGTCATTCCAGACTGGCCTGTACCTCATGTCTATCTAAGAGGATCATGTTGCTTTAATTCCTATGTTATAGTGTGATGCTTTCTCTACATGCAAACATGAAAAGTCTTTTCAGTCTGCTTTGCTATAGGAAGTTAATGTTGCCGGAGTCATTACAAAAAAACAACTTTCTGGATTTTGAACAAGATGTTTGTATTTTGGTAAAACACACACACAAAAAAACTAGAAGATTTAAAAAAAGAAAAGAAAGGAAGAGGAAAAAATGAGAGACAACAGTTTGCTCATGAGAAAATCTTGCTTGAAGAACTTTGGATCTAATTACAATTAAATAATTGTTTAATTATAATGGCTGCAGAATTGCTTACCGTTAGAGTCAGAAAAGTTATAAAGTTATGAATGGACAGGGTAAAATGACATCTTAGCCTGATTTACAAACTCATTTCATTTAGCTTTTGTCACCCATGCTCCCTCATACCCATGTCTTTGGTATTCTGAGAAAGGCTCCCTATGACTTGCATGAGAAATGTTTGCTTATCTTTCAAGAGGTAAATAGCATGTTTGCTCCACAGAGAGCTGTTCACCTTCCAGGCTGGTAACAACACTTTCTGCTCCAAATTGCTATCAACCTTATTATAAGATCCTTCAGTGCACTGCAATCAGTTGTTGCTATGTGGGCTTTTCCCAGGATTCTAAAAGACCGAATTCTGAGCAAGCCTGTTATCTGATTTGAAGTAAGTATTCAATAAATTACTATAAAATATGTAGGTAAACAGAGGGCAAATGTTCTTTATATGTTTATATATCATTTTGTTGCCTCATGATTGAATGATTTCTTCAGAATCTTTGCCACTTATACCAGAAGCACTAGCAGTTGCCTGGGCACATTATTATTCATCACTATTATACAAATTGCCTCTGCTCCACATTCTGTGGGGTACTCCCCAGAATTTGCCATCATTCTTGGAAACAAAACTCTCCAGTCAAGAGTCCAAGTTCAAAGCCCAGCCCTAGAACATCCTAGCTGTGACTTCAGGCAAACAACACAGCAGCATTCTGCTTGGGGTGTTTCATCTAATAAGAATAGTAAGGCTTAAATTATTTACTGCCTATAAAGCTCATAGAACTGTCTCAGCACATAGTAAGTGGCCAATAAATATTAGCTATAGTTATTACCCAAGTAAGAAACAGAAAATCAATGTCCATAAGTCAGAGTGTTGCCCTAATGACAGTCAATTTATTTAAAAAGCACTATTTAATTCATCTGAAAACACCATTTGCTCTCGGTGTTGTCTGCTCCTTAAAAAACATGGTGTCCTTTCCTGCCAATTGTCACAAGGCTTTTTCGTGTCTCAGCTACTCTAGACATGAACTGCCTATCTATCTATTTATGTTACTGCCCAACAATATGGCAGAAAGTCAACACCTTAAATCAATCCAGGTCAAATGTAGTTAGCATAGGTTTGGGGGATTCTAGTTTATTTATTAATCAAATGATGAGGTTTCTTTTCTCCTTTTTCTGTTTTTAATAAGGTTTTATTCTTTTAAAAAATTACTAAGAACATACTTTCTATGGATACGTCATGTGTAGGTACCATCTTTTCCCTTCTCTCTGCCCCCATCCTGCTGGGGACCCTCCTCAGTGGGGTTGCTGGTATTCCCCATGGGGTTGTGGATTTTGCATTGTGGGAGCAGCGGTCAGTAATTGGGGAGAGGCAATGCCTCTGGGTATCCCAACCTATAGCTCTTCCAGTCTTTCTGCCCCCTCTTCCACAAAATTCCCTAAGCCTTTGTGGGTGTTTTAAGTTTTCTTGAGTGATGAGCTCTTAGCAGCCTCTGGATTTCTGCTTTGGGTTTTATTCTTTTTGAGGACTGATCCATGTGCCCATTTCCAGACTGCCAGACACACTAATTTACAGATGCTGCATAGGTTCTACTCCTGGCTCTGGTGGTGACTTACACAGGAGGGTCACTTTATATGTGATCATTATAACAAGCCCTTCTGACTGGTGAATTCTATGCTGCAATCAGAGTTCAATTTAGAAATCTTTACTGTAATTTATGCAATATAGAAGTTTGTCTTCTAGGATATTTTGGGTGTGTTATGTAGTTTTTAATGTGAGAGACATTATCTCACTCTTCACAAGAGCACCTCCTCTTGACTATCCATGCCAGTACTATACCCTCAATTCAAAACTACAAACTTCAGAGTAAAAAAAAAATAATTCCAAGTCTTCTTCATTAGCATGAAAAGCCCATCAATTATCAAGTCTCATTAATTCTATTACTAAAATATCTCTCAACATCCAGAAAGTGCCTTTTCATTCCCAAGGTCAGGGTCCCAGTCTCTCAGCTTGCTTCCTGAATTGCTGATTCCTGAAAATGCTTGTTAACATTAACTCCAGGCTCAGGGCAGTGTCCAGCCAACCCTTCATATCGCTGCCTTGGTGTCCTTCATGCAAAATCATATCTAATCATGCACTTAATTCATTTACATATAGTTGATGTTTTCCCATTTCCTGAAAGATACTGTATAAACTCCTTAGAAGAATATATTCAATTCTTCCCAAAATGACCCCATCCTACATCATCGAGGTCACCTCTACCCACTCATTACTTGAGTCAAGTTCCTGTTATATGCACATATCTCGCCATTTAACGAAATATTAATGGACGTTCAGACCTTTTTCTTAGTCTCTTCCTTGGCTTAGCAAAATCCCGCTCACCCTTCAAGGTTCAGTGCAAATATTATTTCCTCTGAGAGTTTCCCATACCTGCCCTGTATCTCCCCAAGGAGCATAATTAACCTTTCATATATGCTCACTACCCGAAAGCTTTCTTTAGACTTTCAGTATCCCATTACCATGCGATATTGTAGTTAGTGGTTTTCATATTCATTTATGCAAAAAAAAGCTTTTGTGCATCAGTTATGTGCCAGGTTCTTTGCTCATTCCTTGGAATCCAATTATAAGCAAACA
Organism: Dipus sagitta; assembly: GCA_036346955.1. Classification (NCBI taxonomy): domain Eukaryota; kingdom Metazoa; phylum Chordata; class Mammalia; order Rodentia; family Dipodidae; genus Dipus; species Dipus sagitta. The sequence continues at coordinate 35,313,651 of CM070772.1, read as the reverse complement.
TTAGTGCAGAGTCTGTCCTGTTTTGTCTTCTAGACTAGGCGACTTGAGGTTAGAAAACGTATCTTATTCATCTTTGCATCCTCAGGTTAGATTAAAGTCTAGCATCCAATTAGTGAAATTCTGATCAAACAGATGCCCCCTCTGGGATAGCACCTCCACCACTGGAACCTAGAATACAGTCTGCCACATTGTATTTTTTGATTATGCAAACATTAATAAATATGTATTTAATAACTCAGCCAGTTAATCAATTTTATTTTTTATCCTACCATCAGCACATTAATCCAGATCCTGAATGATTTTCTAAGTAATATCTTAGATTTTGCTAAATGAATCCAGTTTTCAATCACTTCATGCTATTTAATTATATTATTGCCTTAAGAAAATTCAAATAAACACTGAAAATGTTTGTGAGCTAAATCTATTTTCCAGAATTGAAATGTATAATGTTGAGTTACTTAATTTTAGGAAAGCAAGTAGTCCTTGGTAACTTCTTTTCTTTTTTTTCTCTTGAGGTAGGGCCTCACTCTAGCCCAAGCTGACCTGGAATTCACTATGTAGTCTCAGGGTAGCCTCAGACTTACAGTAATCCTCCTACTGCTGCCTCCCAAGTGCTGGTATTAAAGGCGTGCACCACCATGCTCAGATCAGATTTTTTTAATGGGAGTTCATTCTTTTCCCTTTCCACAGCAATATTGATGTGCAGTTTTCTAACCCATCCTTATTACCCTGAAGAAATCTACCAGGAGCTGCTCTGACTACCTACAGGTAATATATGACTCAGATGACATCTGACTTCTTGTTTTCACAGTTTCATGGTTTCTGCTTTCTCATGTTACCCCTTTACTCTGGCAAGCTCATTAACAATTGTGACTGAAACTTTGATTTGAAACATTAACCATCAGACCCAAACCCCAGTCATTTTCTTAAAATCAGAAATTTTAAGTACAGAGATAATTCTGTACCTGAATTAGCTCAGCCTCCTATTCTACCTGCTCCTCATTTCTATTTGATATCAGTTTCTACATCTGATTACACTTTTTCATCAAAATGAGAGACTAGCACAATACATTAGTCTGGAATAGCTTTACCATATCCCCCGCTGCTACCACCTATTTCTCCCAAATAAAACTGTGACATCGTCTAGAAATTAGATAGTCACTTGCTTGATAGCATACTTTCCAAACCACAGAATAAATGGATGGTAATGACTCAAAAACATTTATGACTAACTCCGTTCCCACAGAGATCAAGATTTCATTCAATACATGCCTATCCAATGGGACATTGAGGGCAATTTACTAGAAGGTTTCAAGGAAAATATTCCTGCAAAGAGAGAAATCAAGGACTTGCATCTGTCTAACTTTAGAAATTGCCAGACATAATGTAATTATCAATGCCGCATAATACCTCTTATAGTTCTTATACCTATTCCAATATTATAATTCTATCATAATCTAATACTTAATATATTAATTATTATGATTGTCAACAGATACAAATATAAATGTTAACTATTAAATAAATATATGAATGTATAAAATGTGAATATTAAAATAAATATTAAATGTTACATTTTACTAATCATATAATTATAAATAAATTACAATATTATTATAATGCTCATCTTGTCATGACAAACAAAAACTGATTCTTTCTGAGGCATTCAGATGAAATCTCTGAATTGGACAAATCTCTAATGTTCTATTCCTCTAGCCTTCATATATTTTCCTCATTCTGAGTCAAATTTTATTAGGTATTCTGTATTTATAGGCAGAAATATAATGACTCAACTATTTAAGTTCCATTACAGGGCTATGACTGAACCAAGACAGATTCAAATGTCCTTCAAAAGTCATAAATACAAGGTAAATGGATAATAACAAGCAAGAAGAATGAATTTTGTGAAGAACAGACATGGTTGGATGAATCAATAGCAAAATGTAAGTTATTGATGCAGGATTTGGGGGTTCAGAGGGCCCCAGGCCTTTGAAACCCGACTTTTAGATTAACAAAGAATAGAGAAAATGGACTGCTAGAAGGGTAAATTATGAAATATGATGCTTATGTTAAGGAGAACTAGGATCCAGGGGAAGGTTCAAGCCAGAGGGGAATTCTCCTCCTTGTCCAGAATGGAGAGAGGAGAGTGGAGAGAGGGAAATCGCAATCAGAGTGAACTAGTCCTATGGAAAGGCACATAAGCACACACGTGGAAGGCAAAGCATGAGAGCCCAGGCCAAAAGATTCCAAAGAAGCATGGAAGCACACACCTAGGAAGCAAAGCACGAAAGTGCAATCACTTCACCTTTGCACAAAAGAAAGCTAAGAGACTGGGAGGCAAAGGGCTCAGAGCTTAGAGGAGAATCACACACGTAGCAAAGTGAGAAAGCACCTGGAAACAAACTCCATGTAGGAAGCCAACAGAATACCAAGGCAAATAAAAATCTCTCCCTTTCCTTGCCAGGCTGGCACTTCCCTGTACCAAATCAGGGACCAGGAGAGCCTGGTGCCAGGAGAATACAGCTAATAGAACCGTGGCACACATGAAAGGCCCATTTATTTATTCATTCATTCATTCATTCATTCATTTTTTATTTTTTTAATTTATTTTATTTTTTTATTAATTAGTTTTGTACTCAGCGAATACAGTCAAATTGGTACCATTGTTAGGCTCATCCATGTCCTACCCCCTCCCCCTGTCCCCTTCTTGTTGAGGTATATGGGTCATGCATTGTGGAGTTAGCCCACAGTTATATGAGTCACACATCTAAGCAGGATGGCCTTGCCACCAGACTCAGGTGTATGAGAGACAGACTTGATTGGTTTGTGAACTCAAGGGGATGCCTCAGGAGGGGCCAGACCACCCAGTCACGCTAGACTGAGGAAGAAACAGGAAGTGCTGTTGCTGAGGAATTGCTTCTCGGCATCTTGAATCAAGTGTGGGTTCTAGTCCTGCCAGGAAGGCAAAGGTAGCATCACATTGAGCCTTTGTCCCTGGCTATTTATAGAAACGCTTATCTTTCTCCTGTTTCTCCTTCATTACCGAAGGTACGTCTCTGGACAACATGAATGGCATGCTTACTGTGTTTCCCTGACTCAGTACAAAATTAGAGACTCTAGAAACAGTGCAACAGAAAGCCAAAAGAAATATCCAAAAGTGGGTTTGGGAGTTAAAGACGAGAGGAAAATTACAACCACCAAGCCAGGTGTGTTACTTCTTCCCTGCCAACAGTAGAAGGCCACCCTCCCAGGCCTATCATTTCTATTCCACAACACAGACACTCAAGGCAGGCCAGGTGGACTCACTGTTTTCCGAGTAACATCAGGAATCCCAGGGTAAGCACCAAGACATGTGATACCACCCAACTAGGATTCACTAGCCTGTCCATCACTTAATAGCCAAGGAAAACAACTTACACCAATCTTCAGTGAACCATAGTAGGTGGGGACATTTTCCAAAAAGTTAGACATCATATGATTCCATTTATAACGTCTTTGAAACAATACAATTTTAGAATAGAATCAATTGAAAAAGATTAGTATTTGCTCCGTGTTGTGGGGACAGAGTATAGGGGAAGGTTAACGTATGTATGCACAGAGACCTTATGGTGATGAACTGCTCTGTATCTTGATGATGGTGATGTTTCATGTGATGAAGTTATGTAGGACTGCTTGTGCACTCACACACACACACACACACACACACACACACAAAAGCACAAGAGATTAAAAGAAATAGGGAAAAATCTGAATGACACCAATGCATCCAGTCACATCCAGTATCTTAGTTATGATGCTAGCCTATAGTTTCGTAAAATGTAACCTGAAAAAAGGATACAGAGGCTCTCTTTGTTTTTTTTTTATTTTTATTTTTATTTTTCTTTATTAGTCAGTTCTGTATTCAGCAAATACAGTCAGTTTGGTACCATTATTAGGCTCATCCGTGACCTACCTCCTCCCCTTGGCCCCTCCTTGTTGAGGTATATGGGTCATGCATTGTGGAGTTAGCCCACAGTTATGGGTAAGCTAAATGTCTCTGCATATCATGACCCAACATGTGACTCTGACATTCTTTCTGCCCCCTCTTCCGCAAAATTTCCCTGAGCCATGTTGGGTTCATTTTTGGTCTGCTTCAGTGATGAGGTGTTGGGGGCCTCTGAGGCTCTGGCTCTCTGATTTGGTAGGAGATGATTTTTCTCTGTGCTGATCTCCTTCCCCCTTGTGCTAGTATCCGGTTCATCAGGAAAACAGCCCCCTTGCTTGTTTCTCCAATTTTTCTTAGTTTCAGCCGGGGCCCTTTTGAGGTATGATGGGGTGGCTCTCTCCTTAGGATCTACATCTATCTGAAAAAGAGAAGCAGATTCTCCAACGGAGAGTAAGTTAGCACCAGGACAAATGAGATAACCCTTACTTTTTTTTTTAATAGAGAATTTAATACGTGTAGGCCCTCTTGTAGCCCACAATTAATGGTAGCTTGATATTGGAGAGTGGGTTTACGTTTGGATCTGGTTCTGACTTGTTTCCCAGCTCCAGCTATGGGTCCCATACCAGTGAGGCTCTCTTTGTATTATCCCTCACAACTGCATATGAATCTGCAATAATCTCAATATCGTTTTTATCTTAGAAGAATGCAAGAACACAAAATACAATCTATTTTTTTTTCTATCTGACACCCTACTTTACAAGTCTCTGGATAGATGAGTCCTAGAATTGCCTCTAGGTTCAGGCCTTCAAGAACTCTGTAAGTCTGTTAAGCCAGTTCTCAAAAAAATGTTTAGAAACTTCCAGCTAAGCTGATTAAACCTCCTGCCACCAGTCCTCACTTCCATCCCTCTCTCCTGATGCCCCCTTAGCTTCCCCTCCCCTCATATTCTATCCCTCCACTTACGTATCTGCTATCTTCTTCCCTCAGATCAACCTCCCTCATCATGGCCCCTGTCTAGCGCCCTGACCTCCACTGTTTTCTCTTAGCAGTCTTTATCTTATCAGGAACCCTGAGGGTTAAGTGTGACAACAGTAACCACAAGAGGATTCTGGCCATGGAAACAGCACACATGCTCACTGATTCTGAAGAAAAAATATTTAAAGCTAATAATCATGTGTTATGTAATTTCCAAAATAAAACTTGAAAGTAATCATATTTAGATGGAAAACCATGCCTTTCTCTACCTTCTTAATATAAAGGGATTCAATTTGTGTTTTCTGAAAATATGCCTTTTAAATTCTTTGTGAAAAGATAAAATTGACTTTAAAAAATAAAACATGACAGGCTTTCATAAAAGAAAGAAAAGGGAGCTCCAGTGAACTCTAAGGAACAGATAATTTTCTTTCTTCCTCCTCCTTCTCTTCCAACCTCCTGTTCCCCTTCCTCCTCTTCATCTTCTTTTCCACCTGTGTTGAGTCTTTTGCTTTAGTCAGATCAGCTTTGTTTCCTGACATTAACAGGGCTATATTTGATTGTATATCATCTTATAACAACTGGGTATTTCAGTGAATTATTTACTGTTTATAGAGGAGAGAAAAAAAGCAGCCAGGGGGATATACAGAGATAATGAAGCATGTATACAGTGAACATTAGAGCTGTGAATAAAACTGTGAAATGCTGTGTTAATTAGGTGAAAAGGTTGCCAAGAAGTCCTTACAAGGTTCATACCACGGATTTGGATCAGTCCAGATGCAACTTATAGGCAACTTGTTCACTGTTGACTAACATCATAAGACATCCATCATCTTTCATTTGCAGGCCCATTAGTCACACTTCCTGTAAATCAAAATTCACTCTGTAAATCATCAACGCAAGGAGTTACAGAGTGAGATACAAGGCCCTTTACCTGCCTAGCTAGCTTCCATCTGGGGACTCCTCCGTCTCCCTTTGACATGCTTTTCTGTTTATCTTAAACACAGCTTGACCTTTAAGCTTCTATTCTTGCTAGAGCAGAACAGAGCGGAACACATTCTAAAGAGCTCAGAGTAAGCTATCTCTAGTATAAATTAATTTTCCCATCATTCCTGGGAGGTTTTCGAGAAAAGTCCCCCTCTCCCACTCCATACCCTCCTGAGGACAGAGATTGTGCAAACAGGGTTTGGTCCTTGTGGAGTTCACTAAATTGCAGGAGAAGAAAGCTTTTCTAAGCCCTGACATTCCTGGTCACTGACAATTGACTTCATACCAAAATAACCAAAGCCAAGCAGAATTTGTAATTCTTTATCTAAAAATTTTCTTGTCTCTTTTTTTTTTATCCTTATTTGATTCCTGCTTCCATAAAGACTCTTGGCTTACAGAAGTAGAAAATGTAAATAGATAAAACCACCCCTTGCAACTCAGTCAAGGGCCAGGCAGAATCACAGAGGAAGTGGGGAGACCAGCAAGAGTGCTGTTTCCATGGTAAGCCTGACAAGCAGCATTGGGGTGAAGGAGACAGATGCTAAGGATACCTAACACTCATCAAAGCAGAAATCCAGAGGCTCCTAAGAGCTCATCACTCAAGAAAACTTAAAACACACTCATCAAGGATCAGGGAATTTTGCAGAAGACGGGGCAGAGAGATTGTAAGAGTCACAGGTTGGGACATCATGCCCAGAGGCATTGCCTCCACCCAATAACTGACCCCTGCTCCCACAACACATAACCCACAACCCCATGGTGAATACCAGCAACCCCACTGAGGAAGGCCTCCTGAAGAATGGGGGTGGGGATGAGGGAAAACATGGTACCAGCATACAAGATATCTATACAAAGTATGTTCTTAACAATAAAAAGAGAAAAAAAACAATAAATCAAAATAGTAAATATTCATCATCATTCTCTCTCTCTCTCTCTCTCTCTCTCTATATATATATATATATATATATATGTGTGTGTGTGTGTGTGTGTGTGTGTGTGTATGTGTGTGTGTGTGTATACATATGTATGTGTGACATATATATATATATATATATATATATATATATATATGTAGCCAACATAGTATAGTCCTAATGTTTTAAAAATAAGAGAAAAATCTCACTGCAACTAAAGACAGCCATTTCACCCTGAGCTGCAGTGTGAATTGCAGTCATGTTTTGAACCATCTGAATAACACAAAGGAAGGGGCTGTTTAATTCTTCTAAAGGTTATAATTCAATAAGTCACACTGCCACCTGAGACTCCTGAACCTAAGTCCCCATGGTTATTTAATTTATAACTTTTTGTCAATCTTTCTCTCAATTTAGTTCTAAACCACTATTGACATCAGATTTAAAAATTGGATTCATGGAAAAGCCCAAAGGGCATGTTGATAACCTGTTTTAAGGCTGTCAATGAAAGCCGCTTTCATGAATATACTAAACCCATGGCAGAGATTCATTTAGAAAGGTTAATCTGGAGCCAGAACATCCTAAAATGATATCATCTATTTATGGATTCGACTAAAAGGTACACAAAATAAACTCTACCTAGTAATTTCCTGTCATTGGATTGTTTATGATACCTAATGCACTAATATTGCAACATGCCATAATTATTTATGCTATATTTTACATAGGTATTAATAAAATATGAGTTACATAATTATTCCAGCAATTTTGTTATACAATAAGTGAATAATTAACATAGGTTGCATTATGAGACTTCATATAAAATTTAGTATGTGCATATAAGTCACTTAATTCAATGGATGAAATCACCTCAAAACAAAAATAGAAAAAAAAATTCTGGATCAGAATTTCCTTACTTCTAAAAATAATTTCCAAGGAGAAGGAAACTATTTAAGTGTTCAGAAGCAAAAGTGAATGTGCACATCTGTGATTTTCATTTTCACATTGTGCCAAGGTATCGTCTGCTCATCCTCCTCCACTGTAAGAATCTTAAACTTTTATTTACTTATTTTTTGTTCATGGTGTTGGGGGGGAGGGGACATCCAGAGATTCTTGCTGCTGCAAATGAACACCAGATATTTATGCCAATCTTTGCATTCAGCTAACTTGGATGGCTTGGGAATTGAACTTGGGCTGGAAGACTTTGCAACTAAATGCCTTTATCCACTGAGCCATCTTCCCAGCTCCCGAATTCTGTATTTTCAAAGATTTGTGGTGTGTTGGCATTGGTGGTAGTTCAAATGGTTGGGGCTGTGACTATGACATATGGCTGTGTATACATATGTCAGTGAACATGTTTTATTGTCAGGTGTATAAATAAAACATGAAAAAAAGAAACCATAATGGGTTTACCTCCTTCTCTATGCAATCAAAAAGATAGAATAACAATTATGTGGTAACCTGTTCTCTAAAGATTTAAAAATATTGACCCATAAAATTATTTGAAGACAGGTTTTATCAGTTTTTTCCTTAATTGTTCATTAATTTGTTTCTCTTTATATTTTCATCTGTATGAGGTATATTTTCAGTTATTTTATAGATTCACCCAAATGTTTTTATATACAATTTTTCAATGTATATTTTTAAGTTTTCAGATAAAATAATCTGGATATGTCCTAATATTCCACTTTAACATTCACTTATATTTTTTCTTGATTAGATTATTTGGTAATTTGCCTATTTTGTTATGTAAAGGTATTTATTTTTCCAAAGAGCCAGCTGTTAGAATGGAAAATGAAAGTTAGAAGAAAACAAAATAAAACAAATCAAAAACACTTCCCCCAAAAAATGTTGCCTCAAAGCTGACATGAATTAAGATCAAATATCTTTGAATTTAAAAGATTGTGATGGAGAGATTGCTCAGTGGTTAAAGGTACTTGCTTGCAAATCCAGAGAGCCTGGGTAAATTACCCCAGTGACCACATAAAGCCAACTCAAAAGTGGCACATGCACGTAGAGTTTGTAGTGGCAAGAGCCCACAATGCACTCATTCTCTCTCTCTCTCTCTCTCTCTCTCTTTTTCTTTCACTCTTTCTCTCCATTCCTCCCTTTCACTCTAAAATAAATAAATATAAATATTTTTTTTAAAATGAAACATTTCAAAAGTATTTGCCTCTATGAAACCATAAATGTACAATAGCAAACAATCATAAGATACTTACCACAGAGCAGACATTATGTTAAGTGCTATATATTAAATTTACTTATTTGTAATCTTCACTACATTATCCCCATATAGAACATCCCAAGTCCAGATGGATTTACTGTAGAATTCTATGACATACGAAATAGAAAGGCAAGTATCACTACCAAACTATTCTATGAAGCCAGAATTATGCTGATAGCAAAACCAGATAAACACACATACACACAAACAAAACTGCACACAACTTTCTCTCATGAACATAGATGCAAAAATTTTAAACACAATACTTGCAAATAGAATAGAATTGAAGAACACATTAAGATCATACATCATAAACAAGTTGGTTTCATCCCAAGCATCAAAGGTTGGTTCAACATATACAAATCAATACATATAATTCACTAGATAAATAAACTTAATGACAGACATCAAATGACCATTATTATAGACATTTAAAATAAATATCTTAAAGTTCAACCTGCCTTCTTTTTGACAGTTCTGTAAAAATTAGGAATAGGTGGAACATATCTCAAAACAACAAAACTTACATATGACAAACCTACTCCCAATATCATGCTAAATGCAGGAAATTATTTCCTCTAAAATCTGGAATGAATCAAGGGTGCTCATTGTCTCTCTCTTATTCAGTATAGTTCTCAAAGTCTTAGCTATAGAAATAAGACAAGCAAAAGGTATAACTTTTTTTAATGGGAAAGGAAGAACTAAATTATCTCTATTTGCAGATAATATGATTCTATAGTTAAGTGAGCCTACAGAGTACCAGAAAACTGTTAGATTTAATAAATACTTTCAGCAAAGCTTCATGATACAAAATAAACACATAAAAATCAGTAGCTTTCATAAATTACAACAATGAACTTGCTAAGAAAGAAATTATGCAAAATACCTGATTCACAATAGTGCCCTTAAAAATAAAGTGCTAAGAAGAATGTGAAAGATCTCAACAAAAATTCTTTTCTTAAAAAATTCTTCATTACACTGAAAATAAAATAAAAGAAGATACCAAGATATGAGAGACATCTTCAATGCTGCTTGACATTGACAGAATCAGTATTGTGAAAATGGCTTTATTACCAAAATGCATCTATAGATTCAATGACCCAGGCCCAGAAAGACAAAAATAGCATTTGTCTCTCATATTTGGATCCTAACTTTTAATGTTTGTAGGTAAGTAAGGGTATGTGAAACTGAGTGTAGGTTATGATTCAAGGTAGAGCACTGCACCGCAGAGCCCACAAGACAGGGAAAGGAGGTGACAAGAAGGGAGGGAGCGGACAAACACACAGTGTGCAATGAGGCTCCGTGGTGGTGGGGGGGAAGGTACTCAATGGGGAGGGCGAAGAAGAGGGAAGGGAAACAAAAAACAAAAACTTGGTGGAAAACTCTATAATGAAACCCATTTCTTTGTATACTACCAAAAAAAAAAAAAAATTAAGCAGAAAGGCACAGAAACATATTGCAACCCTCCACACACACACACCCACACACCCACACACACAAACACACACACACACACACACACACACACACGCACACCTGACCATTGATATTGATTCTTCTTAATGACTAGCTTGAGCCCATTTTTTTGTCCATCTACCTGGACCTGGTATTCATCCATCCACCTACGCTCACTACTGTCTGTCACTTCTACAAACCCTGCACTTCCTTTCTGTAGCTCTGCACCAAGCCGTATGCAAGCAGTAGGAGACTCCACATCTGTACTGGCCACAGCGTACTTACCCTGGCCTCCTTATCTTATCCCTGCAGAGAACTTTTGCATCCTTAGCAGTTTTTCAGCTGCTGTGGGCTTCTTAGCCCTTTGTAGCCATTCTCTAACATACATACATACGTATGTACATGTAAATTTACCTTGAGCTAACATCAGTAATTAAGATCAAGATAAAAGAGTTTGCACTTGCCTTGGCCTGGCTCTCTAGGACTACTTGGCAAACAGGTGACAATGAAACTACTGTATTTTGTGAACTTATTATCATTCAAAAACTTCTGACACTGTGGGAATATCCAAATGTGTTTTCTGACACAGCACTCGCATGACAATGCTTGTCAGGCACTCACCATGCATTTGTTTAAAAATAAAAGCAGGTGCTAATTTGGATCCATAAGAACACCAGTCACAATCTCTTTAAGATTGTGCTTTGGTTCAAGCAAGCTAAATTTATGAGCCATACAGGTATTTAAATGAAATCATGGCTGTAATTGATTAGATGCATAAAAGCAAAATGATGCTATGTAAATACACTTATAGCATAATGATATAAGATTTAACTGGAAACAGGGAAGGCTCAAAATGATCCATTTCCAAGCTCTGAGGCAGGCTGGAAGGTCTCTATAGGACCCCAAAGTACAGGCACAAGCTGGCTTGATGCTTGCATTGTTATTCAAAACCTGTTATCAGGAACAGTCAAACCTCCAACTGAAGCTCTCAGCAAGTACAAGCTATAAAAAGCATTCGCTTGTCACTAAGAGAATATGAACAAGTTTAGCACATCTACTTTTCCACACTTCAAGTTTTCAAATGAGACAGTAAGGCGATTATCAAGGGATTTTTCAGAAAGATAACTCTCTTTCTCCAAATCTTTTTATCCAGGCGTGATACACAAATGTGCAATACATCCTTCCTATAATTAAGTAAACTGTTCCCTTGCCTCATAGTTACTTGGCAACAAATGACACCTACATGATCTTTCTGGAGAAGCAAAAAAAAAAAAAAAAAAAAAAAAAAAAAATCAGGATTTATCTATTGCCAAGTAAACTCTTTGGAAATGGGCATTTTAATTGATTATTCTAGTAGTAAAAGAATTATGAAAATACTTTTTTGTATTTATTTTTTACAAACTTTTTTTATGACCACTTCATCCTAGAGACCTAGGACAGTTTTTTCTTTTTCCTTTTTTCTTTTTTCTTTTTTCTTTTTTCAACTTATTTGAGAGAGATTGGAAGAGGTAGGTAGAGAGAAAGAGAGAGAATGGGCATGCCAGGGCCTTCAGCTGCTGCAAACAAACTCAAGATGCATGAGCCACCTTGTGCATCTGGGTTATGTGGGTCCTGGAGACTCGAACCTGGATCCTTTGGCTTTGCAGACAAGTGCCTTAACCACTAAGCCATCTCTACAGCCCTTTATAAACATCTTATCATTGTTTAGAATTCTAGTTAAACTGCCCCAAAGACCTGCATTTATTTCCTTAGTTTGTCATTATGACACAAGACAAAAAAATGACTAGGGAAAGCTGTTTACTCAAGAGTGAATATGAAGGGCTTGAGGGGAAAATACACATAAAATTATGTAGGTATTTCTTTAGCAATGCTAGGATGAGATACTAGTCCTTGATAATGTTTTCAATTCCAAAATATCTAGAGTAAGATGGAAGGCCACTCTATATTATATAACCCATTTGATTGGGTTTCATTTGCTGAGAACATAGATGCTTGGGCTGAGCTTGAAACTTGGACATGAACATAAATTCAGTGAAATCCTAATCAAGGGGTGAAATAGATAAAAAAAAAATTGTAAGATTGAGAATTACAAAAAAATTTAATCTATGCATGTGCAAAGGAATAAATGATTTGCTCTAATCCTTAGGTGTTCGGATGACACCAGAATCCTCCTTTGAAAAGAAAAATGGTGTCCATAGGACATAAAGGGAAAAGATGGAGATGACCCTGGGTTGTAGGAACAGTAGGTATAAGTGTGCGACCCTGTAATATCTTGTACTTTCACAACACTACATATAACTGAGGGTTGTCAGGTCAGTGGTGAGCGAAGATTGGAGCTAGAGAAGTCGTTGTAAATCATATTAAGACAAACCATAAATCTAATATTTAGGAACTTGAAGTTTTTCTTAAGAGCAATGTAGAGATTTGTAAGGTATTCAAGGAAGAATAAAAATAATAATAATAAAATCCCTGTAACATCAGTTTTGATACTGAGAACAGGTAAGTGGTGCCTGTGACTAAGTCAAGTCCTGACTAGAGGCCAGAACGAGGCTCAGCAAGCAATCTCAAGATGACTTCTGCACGAGTCAACTCAACATGAATCTAATCCTGCCCAGGAATTAATTGCATCTTCAAAATTCATTACATTGCTCATATTTTTTTTAAAAAAATATCAAGGATAAAACGGCTTATAGTAAAACTTTGTAGCCACTTTTACTTGTTTATCCATGATGGGCCCCTTGATAAAACCAATGCAGCTCTCTTCTGTTTGTCCTTTTTGAGATGTTTGTGCACATCCAGACATTTGTCTCTCCCCAGACTCCAGTTCTGACAGATAGTTGCATACTCAATGAATTATACTGCACTTTGCTTTCTTAAATAAAATATCTTGGAAATACTTCTATATTAAGGCAAAACAAGCATCGTCAAGCTTTGTTGCTAACTGCTATACGTATTTTCCACTGTGGATATATACCATTCTTTATTCAACCAATCTCATATTGCAGGGCATTGAGATTGCTTTTACACTACAAGAAATATTGCTATCTATGTTTTCTTGCACAGCTCAACAATTCAATCTATAGAATTCTACTCCCATCATCTATTGCAAAATTTAGTAGCTCAAACTGACAGTTTTTTTTAAATAACTCATAATATTGTGGGTCAGAAATTAGAGATATTTCTTGACTAAGAAATTCACCTGTTTCATGAGGTATCAAGAGACATAATTTTTATTTTCCTACTCAATTTGTAGTTTGGCTGCATGATCCAACATGGATGCGATTCTTTGTGCCTTTGCACAGAGAGTTGGAAGGCTGCATTTAACTGTAATGCCTGCTCAGAGAAAGTTCACATGACTACTGCATCATGGCCCTCTCAGGGATGTTCAGATGCCTACGTGGAAGTTCATCCACCCTAACACTAGCCCTGCCTCAGCATCATCCTGAAACCTGTCGTGAGGATCAGGTCCAAGAATTGCTTATGCTTCTCAGTGAACTTACCAGAAGATTTGTGAAGTACAAACAAAATCCTACATCTCCTCCAATGTGATCAATAATTGCAATGACTATGTCTTTCAAAAAGGGGAAGAGAAATACAGTTGTTGTCTCCCAATTTCTCCTCATATATGGGCATAATTTCCTGTGACTCTGTTTCATCTCTTGGTCTAGTGGAACTTTATTGATCCTTTATTTTCTATGACCATCGCTTCATTTTATTTATTGTTTAATATTTTCAGCCCTCTACTGCTCTGGGAAGTTTGTTCTTTGATTTTGTGAAATGCTTCTGCCCCTTAGACTTTGGGTTCCTCATACTAGTGCCATTCTCTTACAAGCTGCATGGCATTTTTCTGCATCTTAATAAGGCTCACTATATTGACCAAAATCACACCAGGAGTTTCTCAAGACAGGCTTTCTTGGAGTTAAGAGAGGCACATGATGTTTTGGGGAAAATTCTCTTAAAATTCTACCAATCTTTTTCATCTAGTTGAGAGCTTTTATGAGACATGCCTTTAAATCTTGCTGGCATTTTAATATAAAGGGTTTTACAAGGCATATCCTTGAGGCAAAATTTATCCTACAGTAATTTTCTAATTTGAGAGTCTTTGGGAGATGAAAGCTAGTACATATGTGTACAAACACACACACACACACACACACACACACACACACACACACACACACACAGAGAGACACACAGAGTTTTATATTCAACTAGCAAGACAGAGTTTATATTTAGTGCAAATCTTGCTTCAAACTTTTCTTTTATAGCTCATTTCCTTTTATCTGTGTCTTTCATAAGGCAAAAAAGAAGCTCAGATGTACTTCACGTAGTTTTAGTAGTTCTAAGAAAATATTTTCAGCCAAATTCACCAATTTATCAATTGTACTTTGATTTCTGTTGTTCTTACCTGGTTCTGGTTCCAGGGTGTTATTAGCTCAGTAGAATGAGTTTGACAGTGTACCATGGTTGCATAGGTAACATTATTGCCAAACTTCTAGCCACCACTTAATCCTTTCTTGCAGTCTCAAAGTCAGAACAACATGTTTTAAATTTTATGGTGATATTACTCTTGCTTATACCAAATTCTGTACTGGATTCTATGACAAAAAATAATCTTTTAAGGCAAAATATAACAATGTGGTTGCCACACATGATTTCTTTGGCTGGTACTGAGCCAGGTTTCTTCTCCACATAGAATCAACAAAATCTTTTTGTGGCATTTAGCTGCCAAGTGAGTTGGCTTTTCAGTGTCCAAGATAGGTATACCTATGTCTAACTGATCTCTATATTCAAAGTAATTTCAGTGGAAATAATAAGAAATGAAGCAGACAAGCTAAACCATATATAAAACACCAAAGGCTTAAGAACAGCCAAAACAATGGAAAAATATATAAGGAAAATGATCCTACCCAACCTCAAAACTTTCTTTTAAAACATAGAAACTAGTTACTGAGTCATTAGCATTCAAGTTGACCCATGGGGAATAGGAATCCCAGAAACATGACATGAAAACAAACCCATGCACACATGGAAATATATAAAATGTATATTTGTATAAATTTATATATATATATATATATATATATATATATATATATATATATATATATATATACACACACACACACACACACATGAATATTGTAAAGTTGTTCAGTGGTTAAAGGCACTTGCTTGTATATATACACACATACGTATACACATACATACATACATACCTAACATTATAGAAAACACTTTGATAAAATATCTTAGGGAAATTGGCTAATTTAATGAAGTTACGAAAAAAAAACTAAGATATACAAATTCAAGCACTTTTTTTCCTTATACAAACCAAAGTAAGCCTAGAAAATTCACAATAGAGAAATAGGGATGAAATCCACAAAGCAGGAGACGGTATTTATAAAACACAAGTAACAAGCTTCATTGCCTGTGATGAATAAATAGGTGAGTAGGAAGATGGTTGGAAACATAGTTAAATGATCAATAAAGGAAAACTCCATACTTCAAAATTACCAAAAATATTGAACAGTTTATCCATGAAGGGTGCATGTAAATGACAACCACAAAGTAGGGGACTCAACGTCACTAAATAGTGAGGAAAGTTACATTAAACTCACAATAAGTAATCATTTTCTTTTAAGCAAAAATTTAAAAATTAATATAAATACTAAATGTTGTCTTGCAGAAACAAGAACTTTAGAAATTAGTTTCGTATTATCATATATTCATATATATTCACTCATCATATAATCTAGGATTCCAAGTGTCAGGTTCAGAAGGGTATGACTGCAAGTATATTCTAAGGATTGGTCTTCAGGCTATCCATTAGTAGATGGAATGAGATAAGAAATGTGTACTCGAGATAAATGGACACTAACTATTCCTTTTTAAGAAGATCATAAAAGAAAAATAATAATACATTGGATGAATAAAATGTATGCTCTTTAATGAGATAATTGACTTACATTTGACTGCAAGGTTGATACCTTACTATATTCTAACTAATACCGATTTAAATACCTTTGCCTGCTTGTAGTATGCAGCAAAATAAATTTAGTGGGTCCTAAGTAACTTTGAAAATAAACAAAATAGACTAGAACAGAATAAAATAGACAGTAAACTGAATAGAAAGCAACAAAGCTCATCACATTTATTTCAGATACATGAATATACACAAAATCATTTGTGTACAAACATGTATAAGATACCCACCATTGTAAAGAGCATGCACAGTACAGCATTAAAATGGTAACTTAAAAATGGACAAAGCACTTAAACCTAATATCTCTCCAAAGAAGATACACAAATGAACAATAAATGCATGAACAGATGTTTGGCATCATGAGGGAAATAAAAGTCACAGTGAGGTACCACTTCACATTTTCTAACTTGGTTATAATTTTTAACATGAAAAACAAGTATTGGCAAGGATGTTGAGAAACTGGAGACTTCATCCATTGCTGGTGAGACAGAAAATGTGTGCACTCAATAAAATGACTTGCCAGTTCCTCAAAATTTCAAAGATATAGTTACAATATGGCCCAGTATTTTTACTCTTAGGACAAGATAATCAAAAATTTCATAATAGCTCCCAGATGAAAACAAGTCAGAAATCAATCAACTGATAAAACAAATAAGGTGTACTCATACAATGAAATGTTATTCAGCAATAAGAATAAACGAAATACTGATTCAAGCACTGGCATCAGAGAACCTTGAAAATATCATAAGTAAAGCAAGACAGACAATATGAAATGTTCAAAAAAGAAAATGCACACAGCCAGAAAGTATTTGTCAATTGCTGAGTAAAAGAGGAAATCAGGGGTGATTGCTGGGAATATAAGTTTCTCTCTGCAATAAAATTTAATCTATTTTGGGATTAGATAGTAGTGATCATTATATACCCTGTGAGTTTATCCGAAACTATTGAATTTTGGAATTAAATATATAAATTTGATGGTATGTGGATTGCACCTCCATAAGTAGTTAAGATAAATTGAAAAAAAAAAAACTAAATTGAGTTATAGTGATCCAACATGGATGAAACATATAAATGTTGAATTAGAAAATGTTGAAGTTCAACCATCTCCAGACAGACAGGGATAGACACCAAGGAGACTCAAAGCTCATCAAAGTGGAAAATAAGAGGCTGCCAAGAGTTCAACACTAAAGGAGACTTCTAACACACCCTCCAAGACTCAAAGAACATTGGGATAGATGGGGCATAAAGAATGTAAAGCCACAGGTTGGAAAAACATCTGTAAAGCATTGTTCTCCCCACAGGAACTTACTGGTGCATCCATGATCCCACAGTGACTAGCTACGCCCCCAACAGAGGCGGCCTCAGTGGAATGGGGTCAAAGAAGAGGGAACAACAGAAGATAATCTGATTGAATTATCAATTTATAGCATGTTCATATATTAAAGTTACCATAAAAAATTCTATAGAAAATATTTGAGTTTAAAAGACTATGTTTCTTCTTTTTTTTTTTGTAAAGTTTAAAAATTAGAAAATGTAAAAGGCAAAATAAAATAACACAGAATTCACATACTTGTATGGTCATCCCAAAGGTATATGTAAAGTTAATAGTCATACTTCCATTACTGGATGTGGTTGGTGCATGCTCGTTAATCTTAGAAGTATGTTTTTAATTGATCATGTTTATTTTTCTAGATTTCAAATATTGAGTTATTAGCTTTAATGTTTTTTGGGGTGCAACGAAATGATTGTCTTGCTAATAAAAAAACAGTAGCCTTAAGAGTACATGACCTATAATTTCAAGAGCTGGGTCAACTTTACTGTTAGTCAGCAGGCACCACCATTCCCCATTGTTCCTCTAAGTACTCTTGCTGAGTCACTAGTCAGCTGGTGACCAGCCGATTGAGTCATCAGTTGGTCTTTTTATAGACCCAGGAGCATCACCAATGAGTCATCCACTGACTTTTGCCACAGTTCATTTCAATATTATCTTCCACCTCCTCTCAGCTATAATTAATCTGCCTATTATTTTATTTAAGCCAACGTCATTGTTAATAGACTGTATTAATATTTAACTTCTTATGTCCCCTTCAATCACACCATTCTGTGATTCTTATTTGTTCAGTAAATTGCTTTGAGGCTTTATGAGAAAAGTTATATGCTAGAATAGGACTGCAATGTCCTTATTCAGCCTCAACAGTCCCATGAAAATTTCTGTAAGTACAGGGGGTGGCAATTATCTTGAAAAATAAGATTATTGAAGAAGGCATTTACCAGTTTTCCTAGGCTTCAGAGTACGGTTTGTTTTGGGGTCTAAAAACTTCTCCTTATGTGCTATTGTCGTGAGAGGACACCAGTAACAGAGACGGAAGTACCCCTTCTATAGCCTTATGGAAGGAGCTAAGGAAAGAGATGCTAGTTAAAGAAGGAAGTCAGAAGTAGAGTTCTGATGTCCAGCCTGAGAGACACAAAGAGTAGAATTATAGCTTTACAAATCATGACTTTGTGGTAGCTTACAGATCTACTCTACCACAAAAGAATCACTAGATTCCTGGTGGGAAACCAAGGGCCTTGGCAATGGCCTATAATGTTTTGTGGGCATCAGAGACCTCCCTGGCCAACAACTCACTGGAAGGTATACCATCCCTGGCACTGAAATTTTTCTAGCAACAATCTATGGCTCCTGAGTGTTCCATTGTCCAAAAATGGATGATTCCATATGATTTATTTATGTCCTCTTAGATTTTGATTAGCTCTCCCTCCACCTTTCCTTTATTCAATCTCTTCCCCTGACCTCACTTTGGGCCTTTTCACCCCCTTAATCTATTCTTCTATTGCTGAAGACTCCACATACTTGGGCTGCAAGGCCACTGAGAAATCCTGCTGGAACTGAGCTGATAACCTCCTCCATGTAGACCAGCTGACAGAAAGCTGGAAGAAGCCATTCTACATACAGTTCAATGGGAGAAAGAGAAATCACCAGTGAAGATACTCAACAGAGGACAATGCAAGCCTTATAATTGGCCAGCCAGGTCAAATGAGCCAACGGGTACAATAGTGGCACGTCTATCATGGTGGAAACCAACTGTCCTCTAATTGGACTGGAGGCCCGCTCCATGGGAGGGAATACATCCCTGATACTGAAAACTTAAAACAGGGGTAGTCATGAGCCCTTGGGGTGTAACATCCACTGATTTCTGGATAAATGTATATACTATGCTTATCAAACTGCCCAATAAGCACTTCTCTTAATATTCATACCCTTGTATTAATGCTATTCTCATTTTCGGTAGAGAATCTTATGTTTTCAGATGACAGTGACCTTGGGATGACTCAGAAGGTATCATAGTGCTGGAAAGAAGTGACTGTAGCACTGAGTAATATCTTGATCACACCTTCCAAGGCTCAGGATCTAATGCGGAAGAGGTGGGGGAAAGAACATAAGAGCCAAAGGAAGGATAGGACTCCTTACAATGTGCTCCCTCCAGACATAAAATGGCCTGGATATCCATGACCTCACAGTGCCTGAAACTACCTACACAAGACCATCAAAAGAGGAGTAAAAGATCATGACATCAAAATAAAAGAGAGATTGATTGAGATGGGGAGGGGATATGATGGAGAATGCAATCTCAAAGGGGAAAGTGGGGGGAGGGAGGGTATTACCATGGGATATTTTTTATAATCATGGAAGATGTTAATAAAAACTGAAAAAGAACAAAAATAATAAAAAAATTAAAAAAGAATCACTAGATTGGTGAAAATTACCAAAACAAAAGCTGTTTAAATTCTTTCAAAACTACACCAAAGCTTATAAGCTGAGAAGGCAAAATCTGGCAGAAAAAAATGATTCAGTAAAATTATAGAAGTACATTAGAAACAGTGGGAGTAGATTTCATTCGAGCCAGAAACTGTGGATATATCCACTTCCAACTCCCATTCCATTCTGTAGGTTTATTCTGGATAGGCAAGACCAAAAGAGAGTGGCCTCTTCCTCCCTCCACCATTTCTTATTTGTTGTGCAATCACTTCACTATAGGAATGTCAAAATGCCAACTTCTTTCTGTCTACCCCAAGATCTATGCTCCAGAAGAACTATTCCAGGCGAATAAAACCAAGAAGTCTGTCTCCAGTGCCCATGCAAAGGAATAAGACTCTTCCTGGTCAAGCACCATAAGCTATAGGTCAAAGAGTTTTAAGTTTAGGTTGTCTGCTAGTGCTCAAAGACCAGACATTTCTTACCAGCTGAAATCAGTCAAGAAGAAAGCAGACTATGATCTTCCCAGCTCCCTCATAGGCAAAGTTTTAGTGACTCAAGGGAGAAGCAGACCCTATTGTGCTCCCCACTAAGAATGTACTGCTTAGATGGGAAGCAAGGCTAGAGAACCCAAAGGCCCACAGCACTGCATGGTACAGCTGAGTTCATCTAAAACTGAGAATGTAGGAACTAGGTGAAGAAACTTCTTCCCTTGAAAACAGAGAGTTGTCGGGAGCAAAAAGAAAAGCCATTGAATAAGGCAATAGCCACTAAAACAACAACAACAACAAAAAAATCCCTGAGAGAAATTTAGATTTAATTTTTTTTTTTTGAGGCAAGCCCAAAAGACTGGATTTTTTTTTTTAAATGCAAGACAATGAGAGAGAGGGAATGAGAATTGGCATGCCAGGGCCACCAGCTACTGCAGTCGAACTCTATATGCGTGTGCCACTTTGTGCGCATGTGTTACCTTGCGTGTCTGACTTACATGGGATCTGATGAATGGAACATGAGTCCTTAGGCTTTGAAGGTGAGTGCTGTAACCATTAAGCCATCTCTCCATCCCCAAAAATGTAGCTTTTTTTAATTTTTTTTTTTTTTTTTGGTTTTACGAGGTAGGGTCTCACTTTAGTTCAGGCTGACCTGGAATTCACTATGTAGTCTCAGGGTGGCCTCGAACTCATGGTGATCCTCCTACCTCTGCCTCCCGAGTGCTGGGATTAAAGGCGTGCGCCACCACGCCCGGCAAAAATGTAGTTTTAACATGAAGTTAAAAACAGCCCCAAAAGGCCCTGCACAAACAATCTTTATCCCCTGGGGTCTGGAAGTCTGTGTATATCCTTGAGCAATTGGACAGCTAACTGTTAAGGCCATGTCTTAATGCAGTGTATGCTAGAAAAGGCCCTAAAATAGGCAGAAATCTTACTGGCTCAGGAGTATTAATCCCAATCTGTGGCCATTCAGTAGCTGAGCACTAATCTATGCTCACTCATGAGCAACTTCTAGAACACCAAGCATAAAATAAAAGCTTTAAGAGAGAAAAGAAATTCTGAGTATTGAAAAATTGCACATTAGGAGAAACAGACTTCGTAGAATTAGTCCTAGCAATCCACTCAATAAATAAAGACAAATAGCAGTACAAACTCTGGAGTAAGAGCAAGAAACCACAACCTTTATTATTATTTTTTTTTTTTAGAGAAGAAGTCACTCAAAGAGACAGGAGAATCACTCGAAAATAAAGACAGTCATGCAAGAGATGAAACTACAAGATGTTCCATGTGTTGGACTTTTCAAAGTTTAAAGAAACTACTAAAAATGCAGGCAGATTGGATGGGAAGGATTTCTGAGCCACTGAACACACTTACTTGAAAAGCCTGCAGTCCAGAGTTCAGTTCCCAAGCCAACCACATAAGCCAGACCCCACATGGTGAAAGGATCTGGTGCTCATTTATAGCCACAAAAGACCCGAGAACATACTCTTACTGCCCCACACAAAGAAGAAAACACATTCACACCTGAAAATATTTTTAAATGCATGCACAGTTAATGGAAGACATGCCTAATATATTTAAAGGAAAGTAAAATTCATAGATTTGTCAATTATAGAGCAAGAGTATTTAGAAGTTATAAAAAAGAGCCAATGGTGTTTTCCTTTGTCAGAAGGCAGAGAAAACTGAAGACAACCAAAATCTATCAACAAGATAAGAAAACATAGCTGACTCCATGTCAGGAGATGAACCGCCCCTCACATATCAGCCAGGGCCCAGGTGCAACCACAGAAGAATTGACAAGAGGACCAATAATGCTGCTTCCATGGCCACCCTGACAACCTGCATTAGGGTGATAGGGATACACACTAAGAATACTGAAAAGGTACCAAAGCAGAAATCGAGAAGCTGCTGAGAGCACAACACTAAAGTAGGCTTAAAACATACCCACTACCACTTAAGCAGTTTTGCAGCAGAGGGGGTAGAAAGAATGTAAGAGCCACAGTGTGGGAGGACTGTCCAGAGGCGTTGTTCACCCCCCACACAATGACTGACTGCTGCTCTCATAACCCACAACCTCATGGGGAATACCAGCAAACCCACTGAAGAGAGCCCTCATTGGAATGGGGGCAGAGAGGAAGAAAATGATGGCCCCAACGCATGATGTGTCCATACAAAGTTTCTGCTTAATAAAATACAAAAACAAGAAAGAAAGAACCACTGAAAGTTTTGGTTGAAACAGAGAACTTCAGTGAAAAATTGAACAGAGGACTCAACAGTAGGTTTGACCTGGAAAACAAAAAGTGTCAAAAGTCAGAGACCTTGACAAAATCATTAGAGGACTAGAGATGTAGCTCAGTGAAAGTTTGTTATCCTAGATTTTCCCAGAGCTTTAATTAAAACACTGCTTACTTCACATGCTGATAGCTCTGGGTTTCAGTGTGGAAAAAATAAGCTATTGATATGAAAAGCAGAAAGAAAAGAGAATTAAAAATTAATAGTCTCTGGGCTGGAGGATGGCTTAGCAGTTAAGCGCTTGCCTGTGAACCCTAAGGACCCCATTTCAAGGCTCGATTCTCCAGGACCCACGTTAGCCAGATGCACAAGGGGGCTCATGCGTCTGGAATTCATTTGCAGTGGCTGGAGGCTCTGGCTTGCCCATTCTCTCTGTGTCTCTCTGTCTCTCTCTCTCTCTCTCTGTCTCTCTCTATCTGCCTCTTTCTCTGTCTGTCACTTTCAAATAAATAAATCAAAATAAAGGCTGGAGAGATGGCTTAGCAGTTAAGCGCTTGCCTGTGAAGCCTAAGGACCCTGGTTGGAGGCTCAATTCCCCAGGACCCACTTTAGCCAGATGCACAAGGGGGTGCACGCATCTGGGGTTCATTTACAGAGGCTGGAAGCTCTGGCGCACCCATTCTCTCTCTCTCTCTCTGCCTCCTTCTCTCTGCCGCTCTCAAATAAATAAATAAACCAAAAAAATTTTTAAATAAATAAATCAATCAAAATAAGCCAAAAAATTAATAGTCTCAAATATATTATGCAGCATCATTAAGAGCAGCAATATCTGTGTGTGTGTGTGTGTGTGTGTGTGTGTGTGTGTGTGTGTGTAACAGGAAATGAAAAAGAGAAATAATGAATGAAACTTCCCAAAGATGACGAACAGCATTAATGCATACATCCTACACAAGTGAGCTCCAAGAAGGATTCACACTAAGAAACCCACACATAAACAACAAATTGTAGTGAAAATGTTGAAAGCTAAAACCAACAAGAAAATTTGGAAAGGCAGCAAAAGAAAAATGACTCACCACATAAAATAGAACCAAAATAACAAGTGATGTCTCCTGGGAGACAATGACATATTCAAACTTTTGAAAGAAAAGAGAGAGAATGGCACAGCTAACAAAATGACTTATTTTTCAAAATCAAAGGTGAAATAAAAATGTTCTCAGATAAACACTGAATTTTTTCCTCGCAGAGCTAACTTGTAAGAAATACTAAGATAATAATAAAAGACAGTATCTTTGAAAGTGGATGTTTGCTTTAAAACAGAGTATATATTTTACAATAACGGTACAAAAATTGGGAGAAGAAAAGAAGCTAAAGCAATTGAATCAAGGACATGACACCAGACGATAACCCAAAACTTTCAGAAATAAGAAAAAGTCCTAGACAGCCAACATTCTATTTTTTGTATTTACCCAAAATCAATAAAAATATACATCCAACAAAGACATGAATAATAATAATTAATATATTTTATTGATAATAGCTCCAAATTGAAAATAACCCATTGTCCATTAGGGGATGAATACATACAGTGTGATGTTTGTATATAATAGAATGCTATTCAGCAATAATAAATGAGCTGCTGTATACATTACAATAGGGATGTATGTCCTAATTATAGGAAGCTTCTTATTCATGGTTCTATAAAAAGATAAAAGTGAGGCTGGGGAGATGGCTCAGTGGTCAAATGTGCTTGCTTCCAAAGTCTGCCAGCCCAGGTTCAATTCCCTAGCCACCTCTGTAAAGTCAGATGGGCATTTCTTTGTAGTGATAAGAAAACCAGGAATGTGCATGCACACATGCACACACACGTGTGCACATACACACACACACACACACACACACACAAATTAACAAGTTTTTTTTTTAAAGGTAAGAGTAATGGACAGTAATAACAAATCAGACTTGGGCTGGAAAGGTGGGAAGAGCTTACTAAAATGAGAGAAAGGGAAATTTTAGAGAAACAGAAAAGCTTAATATACTGATTCTGATGTTAGGTACATTGCCCTGGATAGAATGGGAAGATTAATTCTTAATGCTGTAAGTTCAAATAGCAATGTTATAGTTTGCAAAATGAAGACTAAGATTTATCACTAAGTGGTCAACATAAAGGATAATTAATATTATTTAAATAATTTGTTTATTTTAGACAGAAAAAAATAGGCAGAGAGAGTGAGGGAGAGAGTGTGAGCACACGGCTTTGGGTGCTCCAGGTCCTCCTGCACTGCAACCAAACTCCAGGTGCATGTGCCACTTTGTGCATTTGTCTTTACATGGGAACTGGGGAATTGATCCTGGGTCATCAGGCTTTGCAAGCAAGTACTCTTAGCTGCTTAGCCATCTCTTGAGCCCCAATATCCTTGAAGTCTATAATTCATTCTCTATAACATTGAATCAGATGGTGGAAAATTCTCTTCAAATATTCAACAAGTCTTGAAGATTTTATAAAATAATTCCAGCTGAACCCAAATAATACTATGATCTATTCTCATAGACTACTCTTCCAAAGACATGAAAACGAGAGAACATCCCTGTATTCTTTCCATGAAACTGGCATGACCTTAGTATTATTTCCCTTCAGTACACCCCCTTACTTCTCATGAATTTGAACAGGCATTGGGGAATATGTTTACATTTATCCAGGAAAAAGAGACACTCAACATTGTTCATTGCTATTTTACCAACAGAAACAGGTCTTGTGAAATAACGTTCCATAGGTTGCACAGCTAATAATAGTGAAGTCAAGATTTGAGGCTAAATGTCCTGGTTACAGAAATTAATGTTTATCATCACTGATGGACATTTAGCAAAAAAAGTGGTTAGGCACAGATTTCATTCTCAGTAAATAATGGGTTAAATTTCTGATGCCCCGTTCATGTTAGGGTAAGTCACTC
The DNA here is from genome assembly GCA_036346955.1 of Dipus sagitta. Classification (NCBI taxonomy): domain Eukaryota; kingdom Metazoa; phylum Chordata; class Mammalia; order Rodentia; family Dipodidae; genus Dipus; species Dipus sagitta. The sequence continues at coordinate 35,287,763 of CM070772.1, read as the reverse complement.
TATCTTAACCGTCAATGGGGAGGTAAACTGAACATGCAGGTCTATATAAAAATGAGAGCTTACTTGCTTTCCTAATCCTTTATACCACATTTATATTGCATATAAACTTTCTGGCTTTGTACTTCACACACAGTAAATAAAATAAGATTGCTTATTTTGGCAATGAAATGAGTCTGTTATATACAATAGCATAAATTCTTTAAAAGTATAAGTGAATATCTTTACAATATAAATGTATTTACAGTATTTACTCTTCCCCATTATTGTGGTTTGAATGTGAAATGTCCTCAATAGGCACATGTATTTAAGCACTTTGTCCTCAGCTGGTAGGCACTGTGTGAGAAGTACGGAAGAGGTAGAGACTTACTGGAGGAAATAAATGACTGACGGTGTTTCTTGATGTTTTACAGCTCAGCCCAAATTCTTGTTCTTTCTCTCTGCTTACAATGTGACCAGCCCACCTTCGCCTGTTGCCATGATTTCCCCACCATAATGGAAAGTATCCCCGAAAACTATAAGCTGAAATATACCCTGTTCTTCCTTAAATGACTTCTTGTCAGATATCTGATCACAGATCACAGCACCAACTAAAGTAAATAATAAACCTATGTCAATTGTACTGACAGAAAAAAATTAAGGAATGTGAAATACTGTGATGTTTTTAAGACTAGCTTCAATTGGCCATATTTGCCAAGAGCCATTATATATACCATCTTCAAAAGTAAATTTAGACCATGTTGGTAACCTACTGACCAAGCAATTTGTCACCTTAAATATTTTCCTAATTTTTAGTATAGTAGTGCTAGCTATCCTGAATGCCATTTCAAGTTCTCTCTAAAGTCACCAATTCTAGGAACATTTGAAAACCTTTCATTTTTCTTTCTCTTTGCAGTTCCACAAATTCATCAGGACCACACAGAGTAGAAAACACTGGAACTTGTCTTTATTATCATAGAGATGACCACAGCAACCTAGCAACCAAGTTTGATATTTCACTAGCTATCACATATTAACCCTAAGATCAGTGAATTTCTGGAAGTTGTAGATTCCTGTTTTGAAGGCATATAGTTCAGAAAAAGGCACATTTAGGTTCTCTAGGTAAAAAAAAAAAAAAGAAAGAAACAGTAGTACTGGGAAATCTCAAAACGTTTCAATTCTTTGAACAATCAAACTGATTTGTGGACATTTAAGGATAGTAGTGCTTATGAGCATGTTAGAATGTTGCCTCTGGAGCCTGGTTACTTTTCCTGAATTCAAGACTCAGCACGTAGTAACTGCCATTTGGAATCTTGCTTATAAGCTTGTACCTTAGTTTCATCATCTTCCAAATGTGTCTGATAATGATGCTTTTGCTTGCACTGGAGCTTTTAGCTAGATCAATAATCAAAAATAAAAGAAGCCATTCAAATGTTGGTGATAAGAAATAAGTAATTTTTTTTCTCTTTGTAGAAGCCATTATATCATATTTGGAAAACTGTAACCAAAGTTCAATTGCTCCTAATAAATTCAATAAAATTGTAGAATATACAACCAACATTCAAAAATCAATATTAATATTAATTAATATGCGTGGTTATGTAGGCATGTCTGTTGTATGCTATCTTTGATTCCTTTGGGTATATGCCCAGGCGTGCTATAACTGAATCATATGGCAGTCCTATTTTTAGTTTTGGAGTAACCTCCACACTGATTTCCAGAGTGGCTTCACCCACTTACACTCTCATCATTGGTGCAAAAGTGTTCCTTTTATCCTGCATCCTTACCAGTATTTGTTGGTGTTTTCTTAGTTTGGCTGCGTGTGGTCTTGATGAGAACCAGATCATATCTACCAACCTCATTACCCATGCTAATTCCCCTTCCTCTTCTCATTTATTCTCTTCCTAGTCACTGATCATCCCTACCCTATGCTCATATTTTTCTTATTTAAAAATTTTTTTGTTTATTTTTTTTGTTTATTTATTTATTTGAGAGTGACAGAGAGAAGGAGGCAGAGAGAGAGAGAGAGAGAGAGAGAGAGAGAGAGGGAATGGCACGCCAGGTCCTCCAGCCACTGCAAAGGAACTCCAGATGCTTGTCCCACCTTATGCATCTGGTTTACATGGGTCCTTAGGAATTGAGCCTCGAATTAGGGTCCTTAGGCTTCACAGGCAAGTGATTAACCACTAAGCCATCTCTCCAGCCCCGATGCTCATATATTTCTTTCACATTCAATATTTCATATATAAAAGGTAACAAAATACTTGTATTTCCCAGTCTGACTTATTTTGCTTAACATAATCACCAGTTCAACCCATTTTTCTACCAATGGTATGATTTCATGCATCTTGGTGTCTGAATAATATTCCATTTTGTGCATATACCACATTTTATTTATCAGTTCATCCACTAGTGGCACCTATGCTGATATTATAACTTGACATTTGTGCAATAAATGCTAATAATAAAAGAGACATAACTAAGATTCCCAAAATAAGTTCAAAAATAGCATTTCTAAATAACAATTAACAAAAAAAAATCAAGAAAACAGGACCAACTTTGAAGCAATTTCTAATTTGAGAGGCACTGAAGGTCTGGTTTAATTTTTCTGAGTATAGATATGCAATTTTCTCAGTGCTACTTGAAAAAAATTTCTAATTCTTGATCAGAGTACCATTTACAATGACATCAAAAAGGGTAAGATATTTAGGGAAAAAATTAGTTAAGGTATACACCTATAACTGCACAAATATAAAATGAGATGAGGGAATTAAAGAATATACAAGTGAATAAAAACATATCGCATGTTATGGGCAGAAGAACCATTATCATCTTCTTTTTTTTTTTTTTTTTTTTGGTTTTTCTCACTCTAGCCCAGACTGACCTGGAATTCACTGTGGAGTCTCAGGGTGTCCTCGAACTCACGGCGATTCTCCTACCTCTGCCTCCCAAGTGCTGGGATTAAAAGGGTGCTCCACCACGCCTGGCTACCATTATCATCTTAATACTTATACTCCCCAACACAATTTACAGACATAACATAAAATTCCAGTGACATTTTTCTTTTCTTTTTTTTAAATTTTTTGTTCATTTTTATTTATTTATTTGAGAGTGATACAAAGAGAGAAAGAGGCAGATAGAGAGAAAGAGACAGAATGGGTACGCCAGGGCTTCCAGCCACTGCAAACGAACTCCAGACGTGTGCACTCCCTTGTGCATCTGGCTAACGTGAGTCCTGGGGAAACCCAGCCTTGAACCGGGGTCCTTAGGCTTCACAGGCAAGCGCTTAACCGCTAAGCCATCTCTCAGCCCATCCAGTGACATTTTTCATCAACATAGAAAAATAACTATTCTGAATTTTGTTAGGAAGCTTTTCCCAAACCGTATGCAAATTCATATGTTGAAGTCTTAACCCCTAGTACCTCAAAATGTACCTTATGTTTTGGAGATAAAGTTTTGTAGAGATGGAAAATAAAACCTGTCCTTTGAGGTGAATCATAATCCAATGGGTCTAGTGTTTTTGAAAGAAGAAATCAGGACACAGATTCACACAGCTCTAAGGCCATCTAAAAGTACAAGGAAAGGTAGCTATGAAGAACCAATCTGGTTGACACACCTGATCTTGGATTGCAGGGCTCAGTAATATGGAAGTGAACTGCTGCCATTTAAACCATCCAGTGGTCGCACTTTGTTTACACACTTCCAGTAATCAAAGAATATGTTTGATATCATTAAGGAAAACTGACATTTAAAAATACTAGAATGTCCAAATTTTAAAGACTTTCATGTTGATATGGGCATGGAACAAGTTGAAGTTTCATACACTGCTGATATAACCACTTTGGAAAGTGGCTTGGCAACTTATTACTAAGCTACAAATATACTCATTACACAATTAGCAAGTTCATCCCCAAACACTATACATGAGCAAAGAAATACATAGAATAAGAGCTGGGGAGATGGCTTAGCGGTGAAGGCACTTGCCTGCAAAGCCAAAGGACCCAGTTTCAATTCCCTACGACCCACATAAGCCAGAGGCACAAGGAGACATATGCATCTGGAGTTCGTTTGTAGTGTCTAAAGGCCCTTGCACTCCCAATCTGTCCCTCCCTCTCTTTCTCTCTCTTTATCTGTCAATCTGTCTCTCTATTTGACTCTCTCTCTGTCTCTGTCAAACAAATAAATTAAAAAATTTTTTAAAAGAAATGCATTCAATGAAAGAGTTACAGGAAACTATTCAAAGAATTTTATTAGTAGTTCTCAAACAAAAGTAACTAAAAAACATTCATCAACTGGTGAATGGATGAGCAAATTTCAGTATACCAGAAAAAATGCATAACTAACCAGCAATAAGAGAGAAAACATATGACATGTGCACCATTAAAAATAACCCCCTCTGGGCTGGAGAGATGGCTTAGCAGTTAAGCGCTTGCCTGTGAAGCCTAACAACCCCGGTTCGAGGCTCAATTCCCCAGGACCCACGTTAGCCAGATGCACAAGGGGGCGCACACATCTGGAGTTCGTTTACAGAGGCTGGAAGCTCTGGCGCGCCCATTCTCTCTCTCTCTCTCTCTCTCTCTCTCTCTCTCTCTCTCTGCCTCCTTCTCTCTGTCGCTCTCAAATAAATAAATAAACAAACAAAAAAATTAAAAAAATATAACCCCCTCCAAAAAAAAAAAAAAAACAGTAACTTCAGTGAGAAAAGCCAAACCAAAGGCTAATGCTGTAAGTTTCCATTTACATAAAATCTACAAAAAGCAAAACTTTATTGACAGGAAGCACATAAGCAGTTGCTAGGAGCCAGTGGTGGGCACAAGAGATTGACACAATTGAGCCTTTCAGGTTGACGAAAATGTTCTAAGTAATGATTTTTAGTGGTGATTGCACAGTGGTCTATATTTGTGAAAATTCAAATTATGCAAGCCAATGGTGGGTCATTATATGCAAATTCTACTCAGTAAAATGGATCTTAAAATAATTAGGGGTTATTAAAAGTTTGTATGGGGTGCTGGAGAGATGGCTTAGTGGTTAAGCGCTTGCCTGTGAGGCCTAAGGACCCGGGTTCAAGGCTCAATTCCCCAGGACCCATGTTAGCCATGTGCACAAGGGGGCACAGGCATCTGGAGTTTATTTGCAGCAGCTGGAGGCCCTGGAGTACCCATTCTCTCTCTATCTGCCTTTCTCTCTGTGTCTGTTGCTCTCAAATAAATAAATAAAAATAAACAAAAAACTTTTTAAGTTTGTATCGGGGCTGGAGAGATGGCTTAGCACTTAAGGTGCTTGCTTCTAAAGCCTAAGAACTCATGTTCAAATGTCCAGGTCCCATGTAGCCAAATATACAGTGACACAGGCATGCAATATTGCACATGTGCCACAATGGGGCACATGCATCTGGAGTTCATTTGCAGCAGACTGAAGGTCCCCGCACACCCATTCTCTCTTGCTCTCTCTCCCTCTCTCTCTTTTTATTTATTCATTTATTTATTTTATTTATTTGAGAGCAACAAACAGAGAGAGAAAGAGGCAGACAGAGAGAGAGAGAGAGAATGGGTGTGCCAGGGCCTCCAGCCACTGCAAAAAAACTCCAGATGCGTGTGCCCCCTTGTGCATCTGGCTAACGTGGGTCCTGGGGAATCAAGCCTTGAACCGGGGTCCTTAGGCTTCACAGGCAATTGGCTTAACCACTAAGCCGTTTCTCCAGCCCTCTCCCTCTCTCTCTCTCTCTCTCTCTCTCTGCCTTTTTTTCTCTCTTTCTGAAAAGTAAAAATAATAATTTAAATATATATATGTAAATATATATATATGTATGCATATATATATATATATAATTAAATTAAATTAAAAGTTTGGGCTAAGTAAATCTTACACAATGATAAAGAAAGCAAGCTATACATATGTAAAGGACACTGAAATGAACAAGTATGTTATAAAATATCAAGTACATTTTTAATCTTAGGGCAAAGATCATTTTCATTTTGGTACCTTTCAATAATTTCCACAGTTTTATAGTTTAAAATAAATATCAACCTTATTTCATCAAAAAAAAAAAAAGTAACCACCAAAAATGGAACAAGGAGTGTTTTTCATTACCTGTATAAAGCAACAGAGAGTGGTAACTGTATAGAAACACACATAGAAATCAGAACACAGAATCCCTCCCTGGGCCCAGAACAACAAGCACAAGGCTAAATTTCACATGTTTTATCCAGAATCCAAGATCAATAACTAAAAGCTATTAATCTCATGTTATTAAGATGTCCCGTGCGTTCTGTGTCTTTGATTCCTGTATCAGGTACTTTCTTGTTGCTATGAACGAATACCTGTCCAGAAGCAGCTAAGGCAAGGAAAGAGTTGATATTGGTTTACAGTTCCAAAAGGTAGAGTCCACCTGGCAGGGGGAGCATGGCCAGGGTGGAGAGCCAGCCAGTCACGCTGGACTAGAGTCAGGAAGCAAAGAATATGCAGGAAGGTGGGCCAGGCTATCACATCTGAAGACCCACCCACAGAAACCCACTTTCGCCAGCAAAGCTGTAACCCCTAAAGGAGGTTTCAGGACCTTTTGAACAGCACTGGCAGCTGGGAATCAAGTGCTCAAACACATGAACCAGTGAGGGGCATTTTACGTTCAAACCGCAGCACTTCCACAGTGTGTGTGTGTGTCTGTGTGTGTGTGTGTTCTTACCAGACCACACCTTCACTATCTTTGCTGACCAGAAGCTCCAAATTCTCCCACTGTTCCTCCCACAAATTGATTCCAAAGGCCAAAGGACCACTAGCCAGGTTTACAACAGCAACAGCCCCACTTGGTCGGAACAATTTTTCTGTGTGAGTTACTTTTCTCATTGCTGTGACAAAATACTTGGCAAGAAAAATGTAAACAAGGAATGGTTGACTTTGGCTCATAGTTTGAGGGTACAGTCCACAGCAGTGGGCAAGGCATGATGGAAGGAGTGGCTGTCCTCATGCCAGCTGGTCAGTGTGGTGTCCAGAAGAAGCACGGAGAGACAAATGTCGCTGAACCGCTTGCCTCCTCCTTTTTATTCACTGGGACCCCCAACCCCTGGAGAGTCACCACTCCTATTCCCAGTAGGGATTCTCACCTGAATGAATGTTCTAGCAGACAAGCCCAGAGGTTGTGCTATCATAACTCTAAATCCCATCAAGTTGACAAGATGACCATCATGCTATTTCCCTTGCAAATGTTAACTACTTCTTTATACGTGGAATATTGCCTTTCTTAAGTGATGTTACCTTCTGTTCCCAAGGAAACCAAGAATACAAATTCTAACACACACCATAAACAGTTGTCCCTACCTAGCGCAGATGACTTATGTGACCTGCCATAACATATAAAACTTTTATATAATTTATAATTCTTGGTGCTAAATATTAGCTGTTCTTTAAAAGAATCCCTCATGATCGGTTCACAACCTGTTTTACAACATTTATCCCTCTGTTTTCTTTGTATTAGAGGATGAAAGGGCTCATTGATCAGAGATTCAGTATGAATTTTATAAACAATAGAAAACCCTACTGTCTTATTTATAGAGTAACATGGAGTACAGATGCAAACAATCTATCTTACTGTATTGAACTGATGACATTGCCCTTCCCAAGATTCCCAGTATATCTAAAACAGGAACAAAGATACTTTTTCTAGGATTGCCTTTACAAATAAAATTCTTCATAATATAGTGTATATGTATATTGTATATATATATATATATATATGTGTGTGTGTGTGTATATGTATGTATGGTATATACATTTATAATAAATAAATTTATTAGGCTCTAATTCAGTATGATATTTTTTCCACAAAAAAATGAAATAGATATTAAAACACTTGATTTTGAACGAGGCAGCAAGAATTAGTGAAGTGGGCTCCCTACTCCCTATGGATCCAAGAAGGGAGAGTCTTAAAACACGCAAACCTTGTTTACAAAAAGAAGCAAAAAACATGATTCACAATTTATTAACTATTTTTCCTAGCTTTCAATGGAGCTTTGTAGCTCTCCTAAGAAATTACCCTTTGACATACAGAATCAGGTTGGGATTTTAAATACCAATAGACCACAACAACTAGGAGAAATAAACCCCTCCATAAAATTCCTATTTTTTTAAAAGATGGATTCTTCTCTTTTTTGTTGTTGTTGTTCATTTTTATTTATTTATTTGAGAGCAACAGACAGAGATAAAGAGGGAGAGAGAAAGAGAGAATGGGCATGCCAGGGCCTCTAGCCACTGCAAACAAACTCCAGACGCATGTGCCCCCTTGTGCATCTGGCTAACGTGGGTCCTGGGGAATCGAGCCTCGAACCTGGTGTCCTTAGGCATCACAGGCAAGCACTTAACTGCTAAGCCATCTCTCCAGCCCAAAATTCCTATTTTTTTAAAGATATATAAGTAAAGATTAATTTCCAAAAAAAAAAAGAAAAGATAGCATTTCATTAGCAGAAGATCATCAACAAAAAGAGAAATTGCTGCATAGGCCATTGACAGAGGCACAATAGGCAAGTGTTAAATAACTGAACACCCCTCTTGACCTTCTCTGTTCTCCTGGTGAAGAAAGAAAGAAAGAAAAATAAATCTAGAACACAACTCAAGCGAGAGAACATTAGCAAATACAGCAGAAAGGATCCACTTATGGTAGCGAACAGTTACGTTCTTTTCTCCTAAAAGACTTTTGCACAATTTTAGTTATTTCTTATTAAGGAGAAATATTGCTTTTCTTGCAACAGATGTGTAATTATCCTTATTAGATACTTTTTTTCACATTGGTGTTTTAACACTGTGATTAAACCAGATGGAAGACAACATTTTTTTTTTATTTCATTGAGGAAGGGAGGAGGGGGAAATAAACTTACCCTCATGAGCAGGTGACTCTAGATTCTAGTTGCCATAACAACTGATTCAGCTTCCTTCATTAAATCACACTTTGATCATGCTTACAGATGTGGATGTGTGTGTGTGACAGAAAGGGATTCATTTATGTCAGCTAGTTATTTTCTGTTGATGAAAGTCTCTTATTTTGTAAATACTTCATTGTCTATTTTATTAAACAGAAGGAGAAAAATGCTATAAACTCCCCCTCGAAACTATAAAGTGTAAGGGCTCCCCAAAGAAAGCCTGAAAGTATTATATAGTACTTCCATAGGCTCCTAATGATATTTCTTAAGGGTCTTTAGTTTCCATAAAAAATAAATAACTTCTGGTAATCTTATGATGTGAGAATTGGGCATATATTTTCCTCTGTTTCAATAGGCCAATTCAAAGATTGTTTATGATAGCACTTGCAAAACATATAGGGATAAATTGTCTTCCTTCTGCCTCTCCTGTCTAGTGTTTGTTCTCTGGTTGTGAACAGACCTGTGCAAAGCAGAGAACTCAGTGGGGAGGGAGGAGCTGGGATCAACATCTCCCACTGCCTAGCAATAGAAGTTGGGGTGAAAAATAGACTTATTGGTCAAGTAGCCCCAAAGCAGAAAAAAAAATGAAGTCAGAAGACCCCAGGGAATAATAATGGCACACTGGAGGAACAAAACAGAAGTCAACATTTACCTTCCCAGAGTGTAATGTTTAACCTTCTCTCTAAACAGAATGCCTCAAACTGAAAAGGAATCCAAGACGCCATGATGACCCAGGGTAAAAGATTTGTTTCTCTCACCTTGTCATAAAGTTCCATTGTGTGTGTGTGTGTGTGTGTGTGTGTGTGTGTGTGTGTGTGTACACAATGTGTCACAGATTACTTTGTAAACAACCACATTAAAAAGAATTTGTGTTTGGTTTTCCAAGGTAGGGTCTCACTCTAGCCCAGGCTGACCTGGAATTCAACATGTAGTCTCAGGGTAGCCTCAAACTCACATCAATCCTCCTACCTCTTCCTCCCGAGTGCTGGGTTAAAAGGCTAGTGCTACCACACCTGGTTCCAAATAAAATATTATTTTCATAAAACATTAGAAATAGATAATTTTATTTAGAATTAAAAGAGATCATTTATAAAAGCAAATTTTAATTATGAGTCAACTACAAAAAAAAAAAATTCTTTTGGATCACTTGCTTACTTACCTCCATGTTTGCAGTTTGCTCCTCACAAACCAGAAACAACTCGGCAGTAGGACCAGAGGAAGACTACACCATATCGAGGAACACTCTCTCCAACTTGGCCTGTGGAATGTGTCGCAAACACAAACACGAACACTTGAGCCGCCCATGTGAACTCCTGATTGAGTCCACCTGGGCTGAGAGCCTAGCGCTGACGTTGGACACAGCTCACAGGCATGGCCAGTGTCAGTATGGCTGTGCTGGGGGAAGCTCGCTGTCCCAATGGCTTCGTTGTCTCAGTGGGCTCGAGCCCATACCGCTATAGCATAACGTGCCTCAGAGATGAGTGAGGCCGCAATTTTATTGAGGGAGTCACTAGCACTTTCTGGTCATGTTTAATACTTGGAATGTTTTCTCCTCTCGTCAACCCAATTCATCTTCCATTCATTGGTTTAACTTTTTTTTTTTTTTTTTTTTTTTAGAGCTAGATAAATGGCAGCTTTTACACAGGGAGGTTTAAACGAAGTAATGCATTTAAGGCGCTTGGTAGGAAAAGAAGTGGGCAGAACTTGGTAATGATGTTAACACATGTGGACAAGGATAATAAGGTCACACGACAAGGATCATATAGAACACTTTGCTTTCTAACTATTATTTCTACTCCTCAATTAGACTGTAGTGATGCATTGTGGGAATTCAGATTGTTTTTTTTACATTGATATTTCTATTTACTGGGTCAGAATAAGGCCTTAAATGTCTTTGAGATAGTGATAAGAATAGGAAGAGGTTATTAATCCTATCAATTTCCTAGTGTCATTCTTCTTAAATATCCCCTTTTCCAGACTCCTAAGAGTTTTTAGAGAAGGGAAATTTCTGTCATTTTGAATGACCCTTGGTCAGAGCCACTAATTATTTTGTTGAATTATTTCAAGCCTTACAGGACTGGCTATGAATGGATCATTAGTGTAAATGAAAGGGAATCAGGGCAGACTAAACGAACATCAATTAGAATTTCCCCTCAAGGCAGAACCTGCCCTGCAGCCCAGTGAGTACAGTTTCAGGATCCATCTCAGACTTCACCTCAAGGCCATGGTCTTAGGAAGCCCTCATCAACTGCTAAACAAGAAGCATACTACGCTTGTCTACTTCAACCTTGTCAGGCTTCCTCTAATGGGATTCTGTACTTCAGAACTTCCCTTAAGTTGCCTGAGACTTTTAATTTTTTTTTTAATTTTACTTATTTATTTGAGATAGGGAAAGAGGGAGGGAGGGAGGGAGAGAGAGAGAGAGAAAGACAGAGAGAGAAAATGGGCACACACCAGGGCCTCTACCCATTGCAAAAGAACTCCGGATGCATGTGCCGCCTTGTGCATCTGGCTTATGTGGATCCTGGGGAATCGAATTGAGGTCCTTTGGCTTTGCAGGCAAGCACCTCAACTGCTAAGCCATCCCTCGAGCCCCTGGCTGAGACTTTTTTAACCCTCATGATAACAGGCTCTTCCTCTGAATCCTGCTTTCCTCTGTTCTCATCTCTGAAGCCCTTCTCTGGTAACGTCCAACTTTATGTTAGTGTCTCCTTTCTGGAGGACCAAATTGGCATAAAAATATGAAAATGCAAAATGATGGTTTTTTTTTTTTTCCTCCCTCTGTGGGAAACTAAGCATTAAGTCAAACTGAGGTCAAGCTATAAAAATAAACAAAACCCAAAAGTTTGATGATGATAGAAACCAAGATGCACAGGGCACTTTGATGTTTATCTGAGGTTAGGTCCCGGAGCAGGAGAATTGTGTCTCCCACCTTGCAGAGACACCTCCTGCTTTTGCCCTCTAATGTGCTGCGGTCTTTCCATGGGCTGTTTGTTCTGCGATGCTTTCTTCCGACTGTCTTGGTTGCAGATGTGCCTGATGCTTGCAGCCGCGAGCACTGGTGTTCAGACATCAGCCTTCATCTCGTTTGTCTTCAGAAGCATCAAGCCTCTGCAGCTCAGCAAAAGCAATTCTAAGTGTCTTCTCCACAATTTAATAGCCGAGGGCAGGAATGTATGGCCAGCTTTCTTGTTTTCTGTCTCCTCTTTTTTAATCCAACACGCAAAAATTAAAAAAAAAATTGTTATACCCGTATCAACATAGGAAAAGAATGTATTCAAAATCTCACAACAAATGATGATGAAGGTTTGTGGGAAATAAATGGTTCTCAGTCGACTTCGCACCACAAATACCTTTGACACTGACACACTAGCCATGGACTCCAGCCTTTGAAAAAAGAGCTACTACTGCTTTAGAAGGAGTAAACTTAAGGCATTTATTCCATCATCCACTGATCTAAATCAGTGTTTCACTATTACTCATTGCTAGGATATACTAGGATCATATTTTGCTCTATTGAGCCTTTTTTCCTCTTTGTAGCTTGCATTGTCTGTTACTCTTCTTCAAAAAAACTGAGTTTGCAACATTGCCTTAGAGAGGGAAAGGGTTAACAAAATAAAGTAATAAATATGCTTAATAAAATATTTTAATGTTTGCCTTTTCAAATCTGAGTTACTAAACTTAAGCAGTGAAGCATGTGGGGGAATGGCTGGCTATCTGATTTTTACACATGGTGCAGCATATAAAATCCTAGTGCTGAGAAGAGGAAAACAAAATTAGAGAGGCAGCATATTTTACAGTGACATTTATTCAAAATTAAAGGAAAAACAAAGGTGATTTGTGCATAGTAGAAAAGCAAGCAGAAGTTCATGCAAAAATATCAGAATCGAGGCCCCTACAATCTTCCAATTATAAAAGTGTGATTTTATTTTGAAAAGTATTCTTAGTACTCTTAGCATTGGAGTCAGCTATTGCTGTATAACAAGCCACCACCACCCCATGCATGCACTGTCAAAATTGTTTAAAAACAATTGTTTGAAACAATAGCTTTAGCCTGCTTAAAATAATTATAGGTGAATTTAGACAATCCATAGCTACTTATGTAGGCTGTGTTGTTCAGCTCTCACACGTACTCGGCAGGGTGGAGAGGGGCTGTGCAGGTATTGATAGCTTCCTTCTCACATGAGGGACCTTCAATAAGACAAGAGTTGACACAGCTCCAGAACTCATCTTCCAGCATTGTAGTGCTATGTAAACAGAATGGAGGCAGATGTTACAGCACAGGACACAAGTGTGGTGTGCAAGGCCTCTTCAGACACAAAAATTGGAGATACAAACCTGATATTCCCACAATATCTACAGGCCAAATAAAGTCACAAATCCAGCCCAGTGTGGTGGTGCATGCCTTTAACCCCAGCACAGAGAAGGCAGAGGTAGGAGTACTGCCATGAGTTCAAGTCCACCCTGGGACTACAGAGTGACTTCCAGATCAGCCTGGGCACTCTAGCCCTACCTCAGAAAAGGAAGAGAAAAGAAGGGAAGAAAGAAAGAAAGAAAGAAAGAAAGAAAGAAAGAAAGAAAGAAAGAAAGAAAGAAGAAAGGAAGGAAGGAAAGAAGGAAGGAAGGAAGGAAGGAAGGAAGGAAGGAAGGAAGGAAGGAAGGAAGGAAGAAAGAAAGAAAGGTAAGCCACAAAGCCCGGCCAGGTGCCAGGGGTGGGATTTGGATGTAAAAATTCCCTATGGCCACAAATGTTTGTGATAAAGACTTCTGCTTAGTCCTCAGCTAGCAGAGCTGTTGGGATGTGGAACTTTGCTGCAGGAGGTGTATTCCTGGGGATGGACATTGAGTTATTTTAGCACAGTCTACTGACTGATCAGAGCTAACTCACTCTGAAACTACTTCCTTCATGTTGCTGTGACAAGATGTGACATACTGGCTGCCTACTTTGCAATGCATTCCCTGCCATGTTGAAGCTTCCCTTCAAAACCAAAAGCTGAAGTAAATCCTTTCCTCCCACAAGCTGCTTCTCAGTTAGGGGTTTGGTCTCAGCAATAAGAAGGTAGCTGGTATACTACAGGAAAGTGAGGCATTCTCTGTCTTTGACAAGAGGGGCTGCAAAGTCATACTGTAAGGCTATGAACCAGAGACAGAGATGTTGTGTTCATTTTCACAATCTAATAAAATCTAATAAAATATTTGGACTAAATCACTTTGAATATCTCAGAATAAAAATGTAAGAAACACACCCACTGTTTGGTGCCTGATGTGGCTGTGTACAGCTCCTAAAAAACAAGTAGAAAAATAGCCATGTGAGAGCCCAGTCATCCCCACACTATCGGAAGTACTAACTAATTCACCATGGCAGCAGGTTCTCTATTAGAGATCAGTGACCTGTAAGGTTGAAGGTCAATGGGGTAGCTAGTCTAATAGATCCTCAAATATGACCTGCCATTGCATTCATCCCTGATAGCCACACAGTGTCTTATAGATGTAAACCAAACGCTTATCCTTTCTTCTCTCACGTTTTCAGGACTTTGGCTTCTGACTCCTCTGCTTGGATGATGCCCATCTGCTGACTCACTGGGATGTACCTCTATGCACGGACGCAAGATGGGTGTGCCAATTCAATACTTTGAGGGAATCCCAAGCCCCTTTGACATACTGACAGAATCTAGGGACTCTAAAAGCATATGTCACACATTCACCAAAATATACATAATTTTAAGGAGGGCCACAGACTTCCGAAAGCCATTCTGTGAACCTTAGTCAATAGGCTACATTTAGAGGATCATGCTTCTAGATTATGGAAATAAGTGATGGTATACTATAGTATTTGACCAGTTCAATCAGAGGCAGAAAGGGAACACATAGAAGCAGCAAAAAGTACCCTGAAGGCACAGCTACAAGTCCTGGCTTCCTGAATGATTAATGTTCAGACATAAGTTATTCTCTAAGAGACAGGCTATGAAGACACAAAAGAAGAGGAGCAAACTCAAAGGGGAAGCTCTCCTAGTCACGTACAGGATCCCTGCCTATGATTCTGACCGAAGAGCAGTCCCTTACTTGAGAAGGTAGAATTTGATACCCAGTGAGCTTTGACTGTCTTAAAGTCAGACACTCTTCTGTTCAAAGGCTTTGCTAGTGAGGCATGACAGAACCTGCCTTTCATCCCAGTACTCTGGAGACTGAGACAGGAGGATCATGAATTCTAGGCACTTTCCAATCCAGATAGCCAGTCCAACAGCCAGTCCACAAAGCCAGTCCAGACCAGCCTGAACTACATGGCAAAACCTTGCCTCTCAATCAGTGAAATTCAATCAAGTATATGTAAATAAATATCTTCACTAATACATTTACAGAAGAAATGGGTACTGTAAGAGATTTGATTCAAAATAATAGAAGGTGGGAGAAAGAGGATTGGTCACAGGCATTCGTTACTGAAACTGAACTATGAATGCATAGGGACATTTTACATTATTCTCTCCACTTTTGTGCATGTCTGAACTTTTAGTAATACAAGTTGTACAATAATGGAAAGGCTGTTCAGGTAAAATAAAGGAGTAGAAATGATTTTCTTTCCAACCACTAAGCAATGAAGATATTTTTTTTAAGTCCTGGTTTACATACCTCGGTGTAGCCACAAGATCTCTTGTCTCATTTTAAAAGATTCCTGGGCTGGGCGTGGTGGCGCACGTCTTGAATCCCAGCACTGGGGAGGCAGAGGTAGGAGGATCACCAAGAATTCGAGGCCACCCTGAGACTACATAGTGAATTCCAGGTCAGCCTGGACTAGAGTGAGACTACCTTGAAAACCCAAAATAAATAAATAAAAGACTCCTGGATTTTCATTCTTTCATAGTTATCATACTAGTTTTAGGATGGTGTTGTAATCAGCTCCACATTACTGGGATGAACATCCAAACCAGACACAGTTAATGGAAGGAAGGGGTTTACTTCAAGCTTACAAATCCAGGGAAGTTCCATCAGATGGCAGAAGAAGCTGGCTCCCATTTATAAATCTAAGCAGAGAGACACCACCACACAGCCAGCACCACAAGCAAGCATAGGCAGAGCTCAAAACTTCTCTGCATATTTATAGGCTGGAATTCAAATCTGCCTCCAGCGACAAGTCCCCCTGTAGTGGGAGTCTACCTGCTAGGGCTGAACCTGTAAACTCAATTTTACATTACTATAACACAACTGAGTCTATGGGGTACACACATTAGAACTACCACAGATGGTTATAATAAACATTGACTCTTGGTTATATCATAGCATGTTGGGTACTCTTACCCTCTGCTTTAGGGCTGCTTGGGATATGAGATAGAACTCCCTTGATACACTGCACAGATGACTCTATTCCTTGGTTCTGCTTCTCACTGCTATTCCCTGTATTCAGGACCCAGTCAATTGGGAAAATAAAAAATCAGCAGTATCAGTTGTCCAGTAGTGGCCAACATCCCTAACCTAGGAAGGACATGTCCACACAGACCTGCCTTATGGGGGAATGACTTCAAACCATGAATTAAACCATTAAGCCAGGCAGTGGAAATAACACCTGATGTAAATATGGAAAGAGTTTGTTTGAAGTTGTGTTTGATATGGTTGCCTCATGAGTCTACAAGGACACACACAGTTCATTCTCTCTCTTTCTGTTCTCTCTCTAGCCAGGTCTCCTCCAGATCAGGACTAAGAAAAGGCTGGAAGTGATTTCCTTCAATTTGTATGTTAAAGACAAGGTTAAGAGTTAGGAGTTGCTACCAACTAAGTAGCAATTATGAGATAAAAGTCCTCTGGAATCATCAATTTAGTCCATGGAAAAAATACAATAAAACTTGATGTGTATGTCATACATACATATGTTGTATGCATTTAATCTCTATGTATTTATGAAGACTATTTTAAGATATCTATTGTTGGGCTGGAGGGATGTCTTAGCAGTTAATGCACTTGCCTAAAAAGCCAAAGGACCCAGGTTCAATTCCCCAGTACCTACATAGGATAGATGCACAAAGGGGCACATGTGTCTGGAATTTGTTAGCAGTGGCTAAACACCCTGGCATACCCATTCTGTGTCTGTGACCTCTCTCTCAAATAAATAAAATAAACTGTTTTTCAAAAAGGTATCTATTGTTGCAATAACCTTCTTGTTGCTGGGATAAAGCACCTGACCAAAATCAGTTGATAACAGGAAATTTTGGGTGTTTTTTTTTTTTTTCTTATTTTTTTAAAACAGGCTCAAGGGGAAGTTTCATGATAGCAGGGGAAAGATGGTAGAGTAGAGGCTGGACATCACCTATGTCACAGAAAGTAGACAACAGCATCAAGACAGTGACCCCCCTTCTGGCAAGGGGAAGCTAGCTATAACATCCCCATCCTGCACCCCACAACACACCACCTCTAGCAAGGCTCCACCTTCCAAATTACCATCATTCAAGACACATGAGTTTATGGGGAATGCCTGATTCAAACCACTACTATGTCTATTAATGAAAGAGAAGCCAGAGATTCTCAGAACAGGAAAAACAAAGGAAGCAGAAGGAATGGTCTGTGTGGTACTCTGGATGTGACAGTTTGAGTGTATGGACCTATGGATTCAGGTGCTACAGGGGGAGTTTCCCCAGGAGACAGGGCAGATCTTAAGAGTCCAACCTTGAGGTATGTTTGGAGTCCAGCCCTCAGGTGCGTGGAAAACAGTTTGGACCTCTGACGGTTCATGCTTTTTGATGTTTGTTGGATGTTGACAGTGTCTCTCTGCTATTGATCTTCAGAAGAGGCCAGCTTCTTCCTTTCTTTTTTTAAATATTTTCATTTATTTAATTTATGTATTCATTATTTATAAGAGAGAAAGAAGGAAAGAGAGACAGAGAAGATGGGCACCTCAGGGCCTCCAGCCATTGCAAATGAACTCCAGATGCATGTGCCACCTTGTGCATCTGGCTTATGTGGGTTCTAGAGAACTGAACCTGGGTCCTTAGGCTTCATAAGGTAGTACTTTAACCACTAACCATCCCTACCTTTCTTGATTGTGTTTCTCCTGAATTTTGAAGCCTGAAATAAACCCGTTGCTACCATAAGTTGAGTCTACTTGGGTGCTTGTCCCAGAAATGAGAAACTGACCGCAACGTTGCCAAGAAAGTAAGACTCCGCTGGGTTTGAATCCTGTTGCCACTATTGAGGAACGATATGACTTCCAACAAGTTTTATGGGTTTGTCCCAAGTTTTATCAAGTGTGCAAAACTTAATTCTATTTTTTTCTTTTCCTTTACATGCATATATGCATATTTCAATGAGTTCATGTGTGTGTAGGCACATGTGGAGCAGCCAGAAGTTGATATTGTATATCCTCCTCTCTACCCCGTTTTACTGAGACAAGGTCTCTCACTTGAATCCAGAGCTCACTGACTTCGGTAGTATAACTAGCTACTTAAATATTTAAAATTGAAACTGGGCGTGGTGGTGCATGCCTTTAATCCTAGCGCTTGGGAGGCAGAGGTAGGAGGATCACTGTGAGTTTAAGGCCAGCCTGACACACTACATAGTGATTCCCAGGTCAGCCTGAGCCAGAGTGAGATCCTACCTCAAAAAAATGTTTAAAATTGTATTTAATGTGAATGTTGTGTGTGTGTGTGCATGTGTGTGTGTGTATCTTCTGTTATTGCAAAAAAATAATGTCAGACACATGCAACCACTCTGGGTCCAACTATATTAGGATGCTTGGGAATCAAACCTAGGCAAGCAGGCATTGCAAACAAGTGCCGTATACTGCTACACAATCACCCCAACATGTGTAAACTGTTTAATATGATACCTTGTAATGACCAAATGAAAACTTTCAGTGCCTGCTGTTCCCTTAAGAATAGACCCCTTTAATAAAATGTCACTAGTAGGTAACTTTGATTCACCTGAGAACATGCTATGCTTCCTCTTTTAAAAATGAGTTCTATATTGGGCTGGAGAAATAGCTTAGCAGTTAGGGCACGTGCATGCCAAGCCAAAGGACCCAGGTTCAGTTCCCCAGTGCCCAAGTAAAAGCCAGATGCATTGGGTGGCTCATGCACGTAGAGTTTGTTTGCAGGGGCTAGAGGCACTGGTGCACCCATATTCATTCATTCTCTCTCTCTCTCTCTCTCTGTCTATCTATCTCTGCCTCTTTTGCATTTTCTCTCAAATAAATAAATAAAACATTTAGATAGTTTCATTAAAAAAAAGAATGAGTGTTATATAGCCATCCATATCCTGCATTTTATCTCAATGACCAGAAAATTCAGAGCCCATTTTAAAGCAGAACTCTTAACAATTAGGCAAACCTTCTTAGTCTGGGAACTTTTACTCCTCTTTGCCCCAAATTTCTACCTTTACTTAAATTTCTCCTGATTCCATTTTTCAATTCCATTACCCATTTCATATGTGCACTCTCATTTAAGCTGTTCCCAATCCTTTGGGGGACAAAGCAGTCAAGGAAGAAAGGATGAAGCTGGAGAGGGAGGAAATGGAAGAACAGATGGGAGAATGGGTAAGAGAACGGAAATAACTTTTATTCCACAAATGCCCAACAAGCAGTTATGAAAAGAAAAATACGTAACATGATAAATCTAGTCATGCATGATACCCTGGAACTGCCACACTGGTATGTTCAATTAATACCAACGTGCCATGACTTCCCAAGGTATGTGGCAGGAAACACCATCCCAACATGGACAGTCTTTCCTCATACTTTCTAGAATATACTGGTTAGAAGTGAGAATAACACGGGCTTTCTCCTTTTCTCCGCCTCTCTCAGTCTGTCCGTTTCTCTTTCTCCTTTATCACAGTTTGGGTTATTAAATATAATACACTGGAGCCTTGCTATAACAACCAATCTTTGCCACCAGCCACATAATTTATTTATGTACGTAGAAATATTCCTGTAAAACATCTACATCTATAGATGGATAGATCAATAATAAGTGATAGCCAAAAGAAAAATAGTGTAGACCTCAGAGGAATCTAATAATTCAAACTTACTACACAGACAGCCTGAAGATAGTTAACATATATAGTATTGATTATGTCAAGATTTAGTACCCTGGAAAAAACTCATAAAAAACAATGCTTTTGCTATCACAAGGGTTTGAGGAGGAATTATAATGCAAGAAACACTAGTCTTATTCACATTGTATTTTATAAACATTTCTAGAAATTATGCCATTGTCTCCAAAGAACAGGAATTTGAAGACAAGTGTAGCTTTTAAAACACCAGAGAATATTTTGTGTTCATTTTTTAAAAGGCTAAATGCCTCATGACAGCAATATGCTCTGGGCTTATCCCCTTGTGTCTGTATTATGACCCCATACACTTCTGCACTGAAAGTGGCTCCTGTCATGCCCTGTGACAGTTCTGACCAGTAAGGGGCGGGATGATTTAAGCTTTATGCAGATGAGCTGTTCCTTCATCAAAGGTCTAGATATTACTCTAGGAACATGATGATTACAAGTTGATTCAACATTTTTTTTTTTTTTTTTGGTCTGTTTCCTTCTGCCCTTTCTCTATAGTTTACACAGGTGATCTGCATTTTTTTTCTAAGTTTTGTATATTATTTTTAGGCTATAGTTTCCAAATTGACAGCCTTATCCATGACTATTTCTGTCAAGGTCCCAGACCCAGAACTGCAAACTATCCAAAGGTATTCTAACAACGTGCAAAAATAAATTTGCTAGAAACCAAATTCCTCCCTCCTCTTCCTCCTCCTCTCTGTCCCTCATCCCACCTCCACCATTAGGCAAATCCTAGACTCAAGTGATTCCTCCTTGCCGCCGTACTTTTGTTAAGAGAATCCTCCTGGCATCCTTACAGACTGGAGCACTAGGAAGAGGTTGATGAAATGTGCAGTGATGGGGGTCCAGCACCCTGCTTTTCCCAAGTGGCTGTTCTTACTCTCCTCTGTTTGCAAAGCCCTTGCCTATACCTGTGCCATGGACCTTGGTTAATCACCAAGTAAGTAGTTGGTTAGTATTATTTATTTACTTAGTTATTTATTTAATTTTGTTTTTGAGGTAGGGCTCAATCTAGCCCAGGCTGACTGGGAATTCACTATGTAGTCACCAGCTGGCCTCGAAATCACAGCTATCATCCTACCCCCTACCTGAGTGCTGGGATTAAAAGCCATAAGCCACCACAACCAGCTTGATTACTATCTTTACTCTATGCAATCAAATATGTTCAAGGATGGAGACAATACACTCCCCAGCTCCTTCAATTATGCTTCTGCCAGACCTCCTTGTAATCCACTTGGGAAAAGCATTGGTCACCCACTATGTGCCAAATGCTGGAGATAGGACTGTGAAACTGACAGTCTCTCCCCACAGTCAGTCAAGTAGGGAACCCAGAAGCAGCAAGATGCTGCTACAGTGCAAAGGTAGATGCCATGAAAGCACATAGAGAGCCCTTAACCTCCAGGCAGGCAGCTTAGAAAATAAGGCCAGGACTAAAGAGAAACAAGTCAGTACTGAGAACACAAAATTTAAGGAGGCACTAAGGCTTAGTGAGAAAAATGTAGAGTGAGCACCTGAGATGATGAGCATCTCTAAATTTCATGTATTTCACCCTAGTGAAATTTTATGTATATCACCCTAGTCTTGCCCTGATGGAAAACTTATGACCTATCTCTGTATACTAAGAATCACTTGTGGACAGATTGTTAGAGCCTTAGAGATGCACATTCTCTAGTGCAGGATTAAATAGACACATATCTAAAGTACTTCAGAGATAAGTTTCATGGGTGTGTGTGCACGCGCACACGCACACACAAACACACACACATATGTACGCTCAGGTACAACTACAATAAAGAGCAGGATAACAAATATCACAGTAAAAGAATATGTTTACTTGGTGCTAGCAGTGGTGCACATGCTAAGAGGAGACAAAACAGGGCTGGGGAGATGGGCCAGCTGTTAAGGTGCTTGCCTGCAAGCCTAACAACCCTAGTTCAATTCCTCAGCACCCACACAAAGCCAGATGCACAAAGTGCTGGCTGCATCTGGAGTTTGTTTGCAGCAGCTGAAGGCCCTGGTGTGACCATTCTCTCTGTCTCTCTCTCTCTCCTTGCAAATAAATAAATAAAATATCTTAAAACAACTGTAAAGATGAAGAGACAATACAGAGTTGTGATTAGGGAAATGATGTATACTATTCCATTTGTTTCTAATATGTGGCCTTGAAATATAATTTATTCTTGCTATATATTAGCTGTTTCCTTATCTGGAAAACAGTAATCATAACAACCTCTTTCTTATACTGCTATGAATTTTAAATAAGGTAATATGTGAAAGGCTTGAAGAGGTTCCGGATACCCTATGAATGAACGTCATGTCATGTTATTATTCTTGTATTCATTCTATTTTCTTTAACGTGCATGCCTATGAAAAATGATAACTATACCTTAAAAACTCCTTTTTGATGTCTGAGATCTTAAGAAATTACCTAGTTATATAACTTCTCAAGACATCATGTGTAGACATTTAAAGATAACCTGTCCCTACTAAGTCATCCCTCCTTCTTCCTCAATTTTTGATGTTGGAGATCCCTATGACAATTGATGGCAGTAATATCTATTATTTTATTTACAGCAGTCTTAATTCTCTGCTTTACAATTCCTACTGTGATCTGTCTATACAGTCTTTACCCTGTGTCAAGATATCATCATCTGCCTGGATTCTGGAAATGCTATTTGATCTGCTTTTCTTTCTCAAGTCCCCATATTCACAAAACAGTACAATCAAGCTACTCTTAGTAATACAGAAGTCAATCACATGGCCCCATGGCTGAAAACATGTCAAAGAACCTCCCCAATGCAAAATGCTACAAGCTGTGTGATTCTACTTCTGTAACATTCTGCAAGTTATAAGCAGAAGAGGATTAGAACAGATTTAATGGATATTAGAGAACAAAGATGATGTGGTGGAGTACAACCATATAGAGGTGAGTGGAAGGGGTTTCCATCACAGTGATTAAAAGCTCTGCTTTTTAAAATTTTTATTTATTTATTTATTTATTAGAGAGAGAAAGGGAGAGAGAGAGAGAATGAACATGCCAGGGCCTCCAGCCACTGCAAACAAACTCCAGATGCATTCGTCCCTTTGTGCATCTGGCTTACATTGGTCTTGGGGAATTGAACCAGGGTCCTTTGGCTTTGCAGGCAAAAGCCTTAACCACTAAGGCATCCCTCCAGCCCATTCTCTGCTTCTTGATTGGCCACATGGATCTATCCATTGGTACCATAGTTCATAGAGTTACATACAAACATACCATTAGTGAATGTAAAAACTGGGTCTAAGATGACTAAGGCCTATAGTCTGTTTAATGGCATTGGTTAAATGTCACTCTTCTACATATTGTGGTACATTTACAAGAGATTTGGAGGAAGCTGGGTAAGGTTTTGTGGACCTTTATCATTTTTGCAGTATTTTTTTTTATTTCAAAGATCATTGTTGCCCTAGAGGGAACAAAATAAACCATATCATCAGGATTCATAAGTCTGTAAAGGAGCAGGATTCAGGATTATATCTCTAGCTCTATCTCCTGCCCAAGTACTTGGGTGGTTTTGGTGTAAGTAAATTTAATTCAACTTAGCCTGTTGTTTCATTGGCTTAAAGTACTGTCACTTTAAATGAGCACATGAAACAAAAATAAATCATATAATGTATATGCTTGGTTTCTGCATTAGTGAGCTAACAAAGTCTAAGAAATCGCACAAAACTGAGAATCTTAATAACATTTTTGATTCTCTTTTAGACAGAGGTTCAGTCACTTAAAAAAATAGTTTAATTTACTTATTTATTTGGGATAAAAGAGAGAAAGAAACAGAGATAGAATGAGATAGATAGAGAGAGAATGGGTGCTCTAGGACCTCCAGCCACTGAGAACAAACTACAGACAGATGTGCCGCCTTGTTCATCTGACTTATGTGGGCCCTGAGAATTGAATCTAGGTTCTTTGGCTTTGTAGGCAGGCACCTTAACCACTAAACCATTTCTCCAGGCCCCTTAATAACATTTAAAATTTTTTATTTATTTATTTGAGAGAAAGAGAGAAGCAGATCAAGAGAGAGAGAATGGGTGTGCCAGGGCCTCTAGCCACTGCATGCAAACTCCAGATACATGTGCTGCCTTGTGCATCTGGCTTAAGTGGGTACTGAGGGACCAAGCCCGGGTCCTTAGGCTTTGAGGGCAAGCACCTTAACCACTTAGCTATTGCTCCAGTGCAAAACTGAGAATCCTATAATAATCACTTTCAATAATCCTGTATGTTTCTACTAGATCACTTATGAATCTCTGGTTTGCTGCTAGTCAGTGTTTGATGTTCAGCTAGCTACAGGCTTATCTAAAATGTGAGGTCGGGGGTGGTGGCACACGCCTTTAATCCCAGCACTCGGGAGGCAGAGGTAGGAGGATCGCTGTGAGTTTGAGGCCATCCTGAGACTACCTAGTGAATTCCAGGTTAGCCTGAGCTAGAGTGAGACCCTACCTCGAAAAAAAAAAAGAAAAGAAAGAAGAAAGATAAAATGGCCTCTGTGGACACAACTAACCTATTCCACATGGTGTTTCATCCTCCGGTGAATTGATTTACTAATTGTGGCAGGGTTCCAAAAGAGGGAGACAGTATTTAAGGTATAAGCTAAGAGGGACACACCAAATTATATTGGCTAGAGCATGTCACAAGGTCAATCCATATTTAAAAGATGGAGAAAATGATGCCATCTTTTAATGGGAACAGCCACAGAATCGCATTAATGCTTAAGTTTTGGAGTCTGTGAATGGATTAGATATCCATAAAGATGCAGGAGAGTCCAGGACCGTGGGCCCCCTACTTAGAGTTCTTGTCCAACTTATCAAAGAATTAAAAACACGGATTCAGACAAAGGTAAATTATGAATAATGAGTTTTCTTTTGAGGAGAGTTAGGATCCAGAGGAAAAGCAAGCCCAGTGCTAAGGAAATTTGCCCGCCTTCCCACCTAGGCTGGGAAGACAGAGGGAGACCAAGGAAATTCTCCTCACGTAGGGAAATAGTAAAGAGTTTACCAAAGAGAGGGTCAAGAGAGACCAAGAGCCAAAAGAGCAGAGGGCCGAGAGTGTTAGAGACCAAGAGCCAAGAGCCTAAAGGCTCAAAAGCCCATGTATATGTGGCATACATCCTATTAGTATAAGCCTCATCATCAGACACAGGTATGTAAGGGACAGACCCTGATTGGCTGGTGGACTGAAGAGGCTGACTCAGGAAGGACCAGCCCCCAGGTGAGCTAAGCTGAGGAGGAAGCAGGAGACTGCTGCTGAGGACTTGTTGCTGGTAGCCATCTTGGATGAAACTGGATCTGATGTGGGTTCTAGTCCTGCCAGAGCAGGCAAGGTGGGTCAGTCCCTAGCTAGCCACCTACCAGAAAAAAAAAAAAAAAAAAAAAAAGGTTACCTTGCTCCTAAATTGCATCAACATTACAAAATATGTAGATATACTGGCAGAAACAGTGCAACAAAAATAATCTTCTATCCGGGCGTGGTAGTCCACGCCTTTAATCCCAGCACTTGGGAGGCAGAGGCAGGAGGATCTCAGTGAGTTCAAGGCCACCCTGAGACTGCATAGTTAGTTCCAGGTCAGCCTGGACCACAGTGAGACCCTACCTTGAAAAACCAAAAAAAAAAAAAAAAAAAAAAATCTAAAATCCTCAAATATAAATCCTCAACAAATGAATAATGCATTTCCCACTGTATTATAAAAAATACTTAGATCTTGAGTGAGATCACAAGCATGTTTCTAATGTAAACCCAATGTTTTTGAAATACTTCATTATAGGGATCCACAAAGTATCACCATCTTTTTTACAGATGAACATATTGCCTCCTTCATACTTATAAATGCATGCATTTTCCAGTCTTTAGAAATCTGCTTTCTTCCTTCAGCCTCTCTTGGAGGGTTTAACTTCCTTTTAATTTCTTCCTCAATTTCAGTCTTATTGTTGGAGTAGCCGCCCCACCCCCACCCCAAGAGAGCCATTGCTTAACATGTATATTCACCTGAAAGGAAGCAGCACCCTGCTGCCTTCACAGTCATTCAGTGAGAAATCCTAACCCTCAAGCCTCAAGAAGAGGCAGGAGTGAGTGACTCTGCTGTCCTCATTTTGTCTCTAGGGTGCAAGAGACTGGAGCAGGGAACTGCCAGACAGAGGCGGAAGATTTTTTTTCCCCCACTGCCCAATCAATGTGAGCTACAAAACTCTAATCATCGGAGCGAGCAGGAAGCCAGCTAGGCCATCGAGCTGGTGGGCGCCCATGTGAAAGGGAGAGATAATCATTAATGTCACTCCTGAGATAGGAAGGTCTTTACGGACAGAAATAGATTCCACTAGCACATGGCATGAAGTCTATGGAAGCGCACAGGGTGATTTGTAAACTGGGATGAGGCCAGGAGAGCAGGCTTAAATCAAATCCAGCAGCATGTGATTAGTTGATAAAATAACTATTTTGTTGTGCTTTGGTCTCTGTGAAGTATCATGACTTTAAATTCTGGATGACAAGCCATTTATGCATATTAAAATGAAAAGCTTTCCCCCAAGCAGCATTTAATCTGTGAAATTCTTTCTATAAATGTTACAGGTAAGGAGCCTGAAAGAATAAAGTCTGCTAGCAGCTTATCTCCCAGACACAATTGCCCTGGAAAATGAAGCAATGTTCTTTCCCTACAAGTCTCTTTTCAGGATTAACTTCAGCTGCAAAGGAAGTTTAACCACATGTAGATGGATCATCTTAAAATGTGTTTCCATGTCCATCCATATTCTTCCACAGTTGTCCCCCTTATCAGTAGGGGATACATTTCAATAGCCCCAGTGGATGCCTGAAGCCGCTGATAGCCCCAAGCCTATAATTTAATGTCCTTTCCATCTTAACTAAGCATTTATCATGTACTACAGGCCATAACTATTGCTGTTCAAGGTGTGACAGTGAAAACAGCATGGGATTCTTTTTGCCTTTGTTACAATTTAACAGGCAGATTGCTTCTTGTCATAGGTCACAGCAACCTCAACATAAAAGTCTGTTTTTTCTTTTCCTCTTAAATTGTGACCTTTCACATTTTACTTACAGGAAACAATTTGTAGATTTCATTTTGTGCCTCCAAATTGAGAGCATCAGGACTGGTGCATTTGCGTGTCCAAATAAGGATTACTTGAATACAAACACTGCACGATCATGACCGTGGGTGTGGTAAGCGAGA
The DNA here is from genome assembly GCA_036346955.1 of Dipus sagitta. Taxonomy (NCBI): domain Eukaryota; kingdom Metazoa; phylum Chordata; class Mammalia; order Rodentia; family Dipodidae; genus Dipus; species Dipus sagitta. Next base: position 35,260,633 of record CM070772.1, on the reverse strand, counting down.
AGGCTGCTGAGTGACTCTTGGCCAATAGCATATAAAATGCGAATACGCGGCATAGTAGGATGATTCATGACCTAGACTGGGTAGAGTAGACGGGGAAAACTCCCCTTATGCTATTTAGAATGGCATAAAACTTAAAATTTACAGATAGATTGTCTCTGGATCTTTCCATCTAATACCTTTGGAATATGGTTAACTGCTATATGTCCTTTTTATTTTTTGCCTTGGCTAAAGATAAAATTGCAGCTACATAAGACAGTATTAATCATCTATAAAACCCCTCAGCAGTGCTGTATTTAAATGTAGAAAATGTATGTGCGTGGAAAGCAGAGCTGCATTTTTCTCTTGGTATGTAGATCTCTTTTGGCAGAAGGAGAATGCACCTTTTTTCATATCTTAAGATTTCAATTCTTAAACATTGCTAAAACTTAAGTGTTGCCCTTACATATTCAACTGTTACTGCATGTGTATTATATAAAATGGCAAGAACCCAATAAATGGGAATACTGTACAAAAAACTAGATAGAGGATTCTATACTGCCTATCAATGTCTTGGTAGGCTAAACACATGGCCAGCAAGCTGGACTTTACAAAGAAAGACAGTCTGATTGGTGGGTCAGCCAAAGGACTGCCTTATGGATGTCTTGTTGCTGGTAAATGAATCAGATGAACCGACAAAAGTGTCCGACACATCTGCATGGTGGTATCAGCTTGTAATCTTATATAAGCCCCTTTAAGTCTCATACTAAATATTCACAAAGCACTTCCTTCTGAATAAAAATATGATATTTGGGCTCAAGAGATGGCTTAGCAGTTAAGGTGCTTGCCTGTGAAGTCAAGGGACCCATGTTTGATTCCCCAGGACTCACATGAAGCCAGATGCACAAGGTTTGTTTGTTTGCAGTGGCTAGAGGCCCTGGCATTCCCATTCTCTCTCGGTCTCTCTTTAATAAATAAATTAATAAATAAAAATTTCTTTTTAAAAATTGTGATGTCCAAGCTGGGGACACAGTTTAGCAGTTAAGGTGCTTGCCTGAAAAACCTAAAGATCCATGTTTGACTCTCCAGATCCCCTGTAAGCCAGATGTGCAAAGGTGAGGCAAGTCCAAGATCACACATGCCCACTAGGTGGCACAAGCATCTGGAATTGAATTGCAGTCGCTGAGAACCTGATGCACCAATTCTCTCTCTCTCTGTTGCTCTCTCTCTCAAATAAAAAAAAAAAATTAAATGTGATATCCTTATACTATCCCTGTGAAGTAGATGGTGAGTAGATTGAAGCTGAGATTTACATTATCAATAGTCACCCTCAGCCCCACAGTTTGTAAATGGCTAGGGTCTCAAATGTGGGTGTTTGGGCTTCAGATTTACTTTTCTTTCTTCTGTTCACATCTTGATTAGAGTTCATCGCCTTCCTGTCCACTCTAACCCTCTGACAAGCAATTGTAAATTTAAAATTATGCTAAAATTAAGTGGGATTACCCAGGATAAAAGGCAAAGCCTCATTATAACAGAAATTGTTGTCTAATCATTCTTCATTGTCGCTGACATCCTTTGAAACAGGTGAATTTAGAGGTATGCCCCACCTGACAAGTGAAGAAACAGCATGAGCGTACTGTGCTCACCTGAGGCCCCGGCTGTTCCTCTTGCCATTTCCAGAGGAGGCAGGCAAGCCACTCCTGCTGCCTCACCTCAGAGATAATCCCAGACAAGGCAGGAAGGAGCTGCTCTGGAAATCAGACAGCCGTGCTGTGTTTTGTGGGTTGTGATTCTGAAAGCAGTATGCGCAATCCAAAGTCACCTTTCAACTCTCTGCTCCTAAAAGTGACTCCTCTCGGGCAGCAATACTTTGAAACTGCAGCTCAAACCTTCCGTCGTACAATTAGAGATGATCACTCAGAACAAATACTTCTTTGGAGTTAACTTACCCATTGAGGGTGAGTTTCTGCGCTGTCTAGAGTCAGACATTGGGAATCAGCAGGCCTCTACTAGTGCACATGTTAGGTGGAGATTAAGTGAAATAACAAATCAATTGCCTGAGCATCAATACAAGTCCTGTGCTCCTACATCTTTACTCCTTTCTATTTTGATTCCATTCCCATCTTCCTTGCCCTTTCTATCCAGAAAACACCCTCCAGCGTGTGGTACACACACTGTTACCAAAGCTCTCTCACTGACACACCTGTAACCTTTGATTGTGCTGGTTGCCTTACCCTGAAATGACCATCTTCCTCCTCCAAAAGAGGTGAAATCCAAGTCTCAACTCTGCTGCTCTTGTTGAAGTTTGTGAACAGTTTCTCCCAACAGAAGCACAAACTGCCCATCACAGCATTGCATCAATACATGCTGTTAAATGGCTGGAGAGATGGCTTAGCGGTTAAGCGCTTGCCTGTGAAGCCTAAGGACCCTGGTTCGAGGCTCGATTCCCCAGGACCCATGTTAGCCAGATGCACAAGGGGGCACACGCGTCTGGAGTTCATTTGCAGTGGCTGGAAGCCCTGGCGCGCCCATTCTCTCTCTCTGTCTCTATCTGCCTCTTCCTCTCTCTGTCTGTCACCCTCAAATTAATAAATAAAAACAAAAAAAATTTTTAAAAAGAAATTAATTATGAGCTCAATAACTATTTTTTTGTATTAAAGTTAGACTTTCTCAAGTAGGAGAAGAGTTACCAGGAAAGGAGGAGAGGCAACAGGGAATGGTGGAAATAACAGAAAATACATTTGACCTACTTGCACTATTGCTGGGAGCCATATACAAAGGCTTATTTTTTTTTTATTCTTGACATTTCATACATGCATAGAATGTATTTAATCACACTTACCCCAGTTACTCTCTTTTGCCTCTCCCCTCCTTCATCTTTTCATTAACTCCCAATCCTATTTTTAATGCATTGCTATTTTTTTGTTTGTTTCTTTGTTTGGTCGGGTGGGGTTATTTTTGTTTTAGATGAATTAGAGTCTCTTGTACGATCATAGGTGTGAGGTTACTTAGTGGCACATAGGCAGCCCGCCAGTTGCCATGTCACTGAAGGACAGTTTACCTTCCCTCAGCAATCGTCTATTGTCACTGTGTATCCTGGGATGTGTGGGATCGCATGAACCTTTCCTCATCCATGATGAAGTATTGACAGGCTCAGGTTTGTGGTGGTAACCGCCTGTGCTATGAGTTCATGAGTGCAAGGGAGTACTAGTCAGGGCTCTCTAGAGGAACAGAACTGATAGAATGAATTGGTATTAACAAAAGAATTGATCGGGTTAGTTTACAGTTCAAAAAGAGCGAGTTCCAATGCCAGCAAAAGAGAACGAAACATAACAGACGCACGTGCAAGTGAAGACACTCACCAGCAAGCGGCCCTGGCGGCCAGGCAGGAAAAGGGGACTATTTCTTCCTGGGCGTTCGTACATGTAGCGCCCCACTAGGAAGGCCGTCCACCCTCAAGGAAGTACTTCCTCCACTTCTTGCTTCAGTTTGTTTCCTGGAAACCACCTCAGTGACCCACACAGAGGAATGTTTGCGGATTCCGAATCTGATCAGGTTGACAACAGAAATGAACCATCGAAAATTCACCCTTTGTCGACTTGGCACCAAAACATTTCTATCTATAGTCTACTTCATTTCCAAATGAAGATAGCAACAAGGTCATATTTACGCCTAACACGATATGACTACCCCAAGTGCAACTGGAAATGCATAATCTCTTCCCCAAGACACATGGCAAGGTACCTTCAGGAATGCTTAATCTCTAATATCCATTAATTTAAATATAAGCTCAGTTTTCTATTGCAGTTACCTTCATGTTTCTGGCTTAAAGCACCTAACCAAAAGCAGCCGAGGAGAGGATTTATTTTGGCTTAGAATATCAAAGGAAGCTTCCCTGATGGCAGGGGAAAGTATGGCATGGCAGAGGCTGGACGTCACCTCTGTCACAGAAGGCGGAACAGCAGCAGAGTGAGCCCAACTCTAGCAAAGGGGAGCTGCTATAACACCCCTAAGCTTAGCCCCCAACCAAATACCTCCAGCAAGGCTCCGTCTCCCGAAATGCCAACATCTGAGAACCAAGCAATCAGAGCACAGGGGTTGGTGCAGGGCACCTAATCCAGGCCACCACAAATAGCCATGTCCTGTCAGGAAGATAAGCTTATGTAGCCCTGTTTTCTAACCTCCTGTTCTTCTAGTCTCTCTGGCCCCTCTTCCACCAAGTTCCCTAAGAATCGGAGGCTCTAATTTAGATGTCATGTTCAGGGCTGAGCACACACTAATCCCTTAATCTTGGTGACTCCCAGTTTTGTATCTGTGTATTCACTTCTGCCCTTTGAATAAAGAAATTTCAGTGTCCGAGGTTACGGGAAACACCAATCCACAGCAGAGCGGTGTGGCGGGGCTACAAACACATATTTAAACTTACTTTCATTACAGTGAAACAGTGGTCAAGTCCAGAGTTAGAATATCTGTTTCTATTGAACATTCGCCCCAAAGTGATTTCATGAGGGTGCCTAAAGCTCTCTGGGTTGTTCAGTGCGCTAGTCGGATTTCTGTTGCTCTGACAAATACTTGAGCTGGGTTAACTCGAAAGACCAAAGACTTCCTGTGGCCCACAGTATCACAAGATTCAAGGCATGGACATTTGTTGCCACTGCTGTGGAGCCAGTGGCTGAGCAACACTTCCTCATTGGAAGTGTGTATCAAAGCAAAGCCGGCCACTTCATGAGGACTAGGAATCAAAGAAGAGAGGAAGGGCTGGAATCCCAATATCCTATTAAAGACACACCTCCAGTGGCCTAACTTCCTTCCAGTAAGTTCCACTTTCTAAATCTTGTAGTAGACTTTTAGTAGACCCCTCCCGTAGCATGTCAGGCTGGCTGACCATACTTCAGTACATAGGCCTTTTGGGGACATGTAAAATCTAAGCCATACTATTCAGGAAATAAATTATCATTTTATTTTGAAGAAAAAAATTATATATACTTGAGGGAGAGGCCTAATTAGTTTTGTTTTATTTTATTTATCTGCCGGATTTTTTTCTATTTCCTTTTTATAGAATGGCAAATGCTTCTTATATCAACTGTTCTGGATGATGCTATCTCAGTAATGCTGGAACTGTTAGGGATACTTAGGGAAACGGAATTGAGGAAAAAAGCCTAAGAAGCAGTCCAAACAGATTTAAAGTACTTTGGGATGGTGTTTAAGTGGGTGTGATTTGGAGCCTATACCATCTGGTTCAAAATTGGCAATTTATAGTGTGCAGACTCTTCATGCCTGAATTTCCTTATTTGTTAAATGGGATAACCAAAATAAATAATTCAGGAGGGCATTGTGAAATTTAAAAAAATTCATACACATACACACAGCATAGTACAAGTGATATATAAATAATTGCTATCCTTATCTAAAAAGTAAAATTTATAATTTTAATCAGATAATGTCACGGGTCACTAAAATTCCTTATTAATGGGCCAATATATACCAAACTTCCCCAAACTTAGTAGCTTAAAATAAAAACAATTACTTGTGTTCTGTTATTCTTGGTTCTCGGGTATTGGGGCTTAACGAATTGATTCTTGCTCAAAGTCTTTATGGTGGTTAATATTGATTATAAACTTGATAGGAACTGAAGTCACCTAGGAAAGGAATCTTTGAGAATATCTTCTGGGGGGGGGGGAGGTTTTTACATTAGGTTAGCCATATTTGTGAGGAAGTATTTCAATTAAGTTAACTGAGGTGGGAAGACCCTACTTAACTATGGATGGCCCATTCCCTGGACTGGGGTCCCATCCTAGATAAAAATAGAGAGCTAGGGGAGCACTAGGATTCGTGACTCTCTGCTTCCTGATCATGGATGTAATGTGACAAGCTGCTTCCAGCTCCTGCAGCCATGCCTTTCTCAAAATGATGGACTGTGACTTGAACTATAAACTGAAATAAACCCTTCCTTTCTTAAGTTTCTAGGTGTCATGTATTTGGTAACAGCAATGTGACAAGGAATGTATGCACTCTCTCATGGGCTTGTCCGTGGCTAGAGTCATCTCAAGTCCTGGATCTCTGAGTTCTTATACATGGATCAAAGGGAAAACACCAACTGTCAGCCAACTTTATGCTGGAGCTGAGTATCTACATGTGACCTTTCTATATTTTCTGAATTTTCTCAGATCAAAACTTCAAGGAAGACCAGAAATCAAACATAGAAGCTCTTATAACCTACTCTTCAAAAGTCAATTCTATCACTCTATTGGTCCAAGAAGGTAGCTATTGCAAGGGAAGTAACATGACCTCAGATAGAAGATAAAGAGATTGTATTGTAATATCAGGTTAGAAGGGAAATAGTGTTGAACCATCTTCTGGAAGTAGGTCATGCCACAATCAACTATAAACAGTTATAGCTTTCTCAGTACTAGCTAAATTCCAAAGACTATAGGATTCACATCTTAGTTAAGAATATTTTTCTTGTATAACACAAAAAAAACACATAACCATTTAAGCATACTGGAGAGATTTCTCAGTGGTTAAGGAACTTGCCTGCAAAACCTAATGACCTGGGTTTGATTCCCAAATATTCATGTAAAGCCAGATACACAATGCACATGCATTGGAGTTTGTTTGCAGAGGCTGAAGGACCTTGGTGCACCTATTCTCATTCTCATTGTCTCTATCTCTCCTCTCTTTATCTCTCTCTGCTTGTAAATAAATAAATAAAAAACATTTTTAAAGAAAACTAGTTAGGCAAAACAAAAAGCAATTTTTCACAACATAGCATGTTTTTTTATGGTAACTAAAGGAAGTAACACCTTTTGAGGGACTGTTGCTAGAATTTGTTTAGTTTGTTTGTTTTCATTAATGATCTGGACTTTATAGAATCTCAACAACTTCACAACTCTCCTTCCCACACTAAACATTTTCATCTCTTACCTGCATTATTGCAGTACCTTCTCAACTATTCTCATCATTTTTAAACTTTGCTTCCCACTATCCTCTGCAGAGCTATTTGGTATCCTTTTAATTTGTTAGATTTGTTTCTTCACTTAAAATCTTGAAGTATCTTTGAATAGAATTTGGGTGAATGTCCAAAGACCTTACCATGACCCACAAGGTTATCCACAAGCTTGACCCTGGGTAATTTTGCCAACACCCCTTGCCAAAGCTCCCTTTGTTTCTCTATTGTCACTTTTATAGACCATTTGCTGTTCCTTAAAGATTCCAACTAATCCACCTTGAGGTCTTTGCTATTGCTGCTGTGGTGGTTTGATTCAGGTGTCTCCCACAAGCTTAGGTGTTCTGAATGCTAGGTTCCCAGCTGATGATGATTTGACAATTAACACCTTCTGAAGGCAGTGTGTTGTTGGGGTCAGGCTTATGTGTGTCATAGCCAGTTTTTGGTACACTCTCCTGTTTCTATTGTCCACCTTATGTGGGCCAGGGGGTGATGCCCAACCTCTGCTCATGCCATCGTTTTCCCATGCCATCATGGAACTTCCCCTCAAGACTGTAAGCCAAAATTAACCTCTTTCCTCACAAGTTGCTCTTAGTTGTGTGATTTCTACCAGCAATGCAACAGTAAAGTGGTACCAGAAGTGGGGTTGCTGCTAGACACCTGACTGTGTGGCTTTGGCCTTTTGGACCTTATTTTCCAGAAGAATGTGGAAGGATTTGAAACCTTGGCCAAAGAGATGCCTTGCAGTGCTGTAAGTACAGCTTGGTGGACTATTCTAGTCAGAGTTGAAAGACGTGAATGCAGTAAGAACTATGGACTGCGAGGTTTGGCTTAAAAGGGTGAGAAATAGCTTTGTTTTGCTTGGACTGGGATAGCAATTTGTGTGAGAAGCTTGCTGTTATGCCTGTGTCCTGAGAAGTTGTGCAGGGTTGCTTTGCATAGAAATGAACTGGTATGAGCAGAAGTTTATAGCACAGAAAGAAAAATCTTTGGGTGAACTGCTGCCCATTCAGCTGCAATTGAGAGATTACAACTTTTGAGATTGGGCTAGCTGACCTGCACTAGGGCAACAGGAAGAATGTAGACTCTTTGGAGGGGCCTGAGTGCTCAAGAAGGGTCTTGTTCTTCAAAGTCTGCTTTCTTTCCCCCTGGATTAACAAATTGACTCCCTACCTGGTATTGTGGAGTATAAGAAATGCAGGAAAGAGAGGGTCACTGAATTTGTAACATGGTCTTGTGTTTTGGAAATGGCCATGGGCAGTGTGAAGCAGGTTTGCTGGTTGCCTGCATGGAGACCCCATGGGACCATGAGGATGAACCATGGGTTATAATGGAAACCTGGTAGAGATGCTGGGACCATGAGATGGCTGCCAAGGAGAGCTGCTGGCCCCAGTGAATTTTTCCAAGACTGTGAGTAGCCTAGATGGAGGGGCAGAATTGGAACTCCAGAGACCTGTTGCTGGTTAGAATTATCATACTTGGAGATTTGTCACTGACTAGAGTTGTTGGACTTGAAGCTACAGAGTTTCATGTTTTTCCTGATTGTTTGAAATATTATATTGGCTGAATATTTCTTTGGTATGCCCAATGCCATCTTTTGCAGTGTGAATATTTATTCTGTGCCATTATGGGTTTGGGGGGGATTTTTTGGTATTATGGCTCAGTTAAAAGATTGTGGACTATGGGGATGTATGAGCATCATTAGAATTGATAAAAACTATGGGGACTTTTAAAGTTGGGTGAATGCACTGCATTTTACATCATGTATAGTGATCAGTTTATGGGGGCCAGGTATAGAATATGATGGTTTGATTCAGGTGTCCCCCATAAACTTACATGTTCTGAATGCTAGGTTCCCAGCTGATGGAGATTTGAGATAATGCCTTCTGAAGGCAATGTGTTGTTGGGGAGGGGTCTTATGGGTATTTTAACCAGTTTCTCTTTGCCAGTGTTTGGCATACTCTCCTGTTGCTATTGCCCACCTATGTGGGCCAGGAGGTGATATCCACCCTCTGCTCATGCCATCATTTCCCGCTGCCATCATGGAGCTTCTCCCTTGACCCTATAAGCCAAAATAAACCTCTTTTTCCCCACAAGCTGCTCTTGGTTGGGTGATTTCTATCAGCAATTCTAACCTGACTGTAACACTGTTCACGCTAGGTGAGATACTACTCTTTCAGATGTAAGCATGTTTAGTCTTTGTGTTTTTGTCAGAACTCTATTCAAATATTTCCTATCAAGGAGGGCATTGCTGACCCATCATCTCTAAAGTGGCACGTAACTCCCCCTGAGAAACAGGTATGTCTGTAACCCTCATACTTCATTCTAAGAAGAACGCCTCTCATTAACTCATTAGAGGTGGAGTATCACATAATTATACTAGTTCCATGTTGGTTGGCAGAGGACATGTTGTCATCCAGAGCTGCTAAAAATTCAGTTCTGACTGGGCTACGTTTTCCAAGAATTGAGATTGCAGGGACAGAAATATTAAGAGATCAAGTCCAGTAGCAAGAAACAGGTGGTCACAGCTTTGCTAGTATGTCCTTACATAATCTTAGACAAGTCCAAAGGCTGGATCTTGGCTTCTTCCCTGTCAAGTGACAATGACATGTGCTACTGGGCCTTGCAGTGGGATCCGTGAGATGTAAAGGCAAGTGACATTAAAACATTGGAAACTTTAAATTCCTCATAATGAGGTCTTAGAGGTGCTTTAAAATATTTGAGCTCAAAATAAAAGATAAATGAAGCAGCTGAGAAAATCTTGATTACCCAGGTGACAGTCATACAGGGGTTCATTACACATTATATTTCATATACTTGTTTATTAGAAATTTTGCATAATTTATAAGGTAGAGAACAACTGCCATTATCATAAGTACGATCAAGATCCCCACAGTCCCATGAACTGGTCTTTTATTTGTCATTATTTATTGGGATGACATCACTGCTGTCTTCTTTTAGCCTCCTCAAAAAATAATCTAAACATAAAAAATTACTTGCAGTACTGCATACGGCACCATATGCTGGCAAGAATGGCCCTTTGAAAATGAAAATTCTAATTCTGTGAACATTTTCAGTGTAATGGTTATTATAAACTTCAATGTAAAATTCTAAAGTTGGCTAAATGAAATTTAAATTATCTGAAATAGGGCCAGCACTCACAAGCATTTGAATGCTGAAGGTTAAGCTATTCCTCAGACCCCATTTCTTGCCTGTGTCATGTGATTGTTATTACATCACTCATTTGATCATTGGAAGTGGCTCAGAATAGAAAGGAAATAACTTCAGCCATCACTGTTCCTAGTTACTCAGACATTCAGACTTTTACATTTCAGTGGTGTTACTGCTGATCATCTCAGGAAATATATAAGATGACTAATACAACTGGGAGAAATGACAAATGTTGGGAACCTTAGGCATGAGTCACAGATCGATTACTGAGGTGATGAGTGAGAGCCCTGCTGGACTTCCTGCATGGCTTCCTTGCCTGAGAGGGAAATTCAAGTAGCTGTCTTTTCCTCTTTCTCTGGATGCTCCATATATCAAGGTTCTGCTGATCCTACATTCACAAGAGAACAAGAGCACAGTGCGCTTGGTCTGTGTTTTCCAACAGGATTTCCAAGTCTAGTTTGAGCAACTTCCATGGGTTTTTTGCCATCAAACCAACCCTTTTAGCAACTTTTTCCAAACAGTTAGTACAGTAATAAAATCCAACCAATTTAGTTGGATATTTGCTGTATAGCCAATACCTCGATTCTGTGCAACATCATTCATCAAATTAAACTTCTCTAAATTTATTTCTTAAACTATATATAAAATTTATGTTTATGTTCAAACCAGTACATAATATAAAATTTAAAAATTTAGGACATCATTAAATGCTAGCATATGAATGATGTGTGGGAAAGCACCATGTAGTGTTTTCAGAGCTGCCTGAAAAATCATCTCAAATAATAGGTTGTAAATAATCAGTGGGTTGCTGGTCATTGGAAAATACCTTCTGCACATCAGAAAGCTGAACATAAAAGGGTAATTGTCTGATAATTGCTTAAAGGACAATATCATTAAAAACAAGGTTGTGGTCCCAAATAAAGTTTACAATATTCCCATTAGAATTTTCATAAACCACACTAACCCCCTAAACTATAGAAGCCAAGAGGCTACTTGGAAGATATTTAATTATATAGTAACAGATTGTAAAAGGAAGTGTTCAACTCCCAGCATTTTCACATTTCTTCCACATGAATTCCTCAGGGAATGATTAAAATCTATAAGTGAAATAAAAGGAAGAAATTTTTTAAACCATTTTATTGCCTGAAAGAATATCAAGTCTAATAACTCCTCAGAACGCTCAGCTATTGTAGACACTTACTGCAAAGGGCAGAATTCTATGAAGAACAGATTCAAGATTTAGGTAGATTCACTTTCAATCTTAGCAATCTGTCCTCTTGGGATGCAAAGACTAATTAAATATAGTACCTCTCAGAAGAAGGTTTAGACTTCACCCCCATTCTCTTTCTAGTGTTTTGTCTCTACTTAAGTGGAATCCTCTGCCTATAAATTCAAGATACTGAATACAGCATTTTCAGATAGAAGACAATAAGATATATAGCTATCATAGAAATTCTGAATGGTGAAGTTTAAAGAAACATGAATCAGTAGTGAACTTCCACTTTATAATGAAAATAGAAAATTTGCAAATCCAGAAATGATATTTTCTATTTGTTCTTCATGTCTGTACTTATGTCTTTGCCTGGGGTCATTATTTCCCATTGAATGATGTGATGATGCCCATGAATGAATAGACTGCATTGGTATCCTGCTCATTTAGTACTAAGCATGTTACAGAAAACGGGTCACAATGATACTCTTTGTTTGTTTGTTTTTTAAGATTGTGTGTGTAGTGTGTGTGTGTGTGTGTGTGTGTGTGTGTGTGTGTAAGCTCACTTGTTGTGAGGGAGAAAGGGCTTGCTTACTGTGGCCAGAATGGAATGTCAAGAGACTTGCTCCATTGCCCTTCTGCCTGGAATTGTTTTGATCCAGCATCTCTTTACTGATTCTGGAGCTTGCAGGGCTGCAGTGATTCTCAGCTCTCTACTATCCTGTCGAGATGTGTTCACAGGAGCATGTGGCCAGCTGTTTATGTGAAATCTGGAGATTTGAACTCTGAATGTCTCAGGTCCCCCCAGTTGCTCATGCTTGTGCCCTTAACTGCTGAGTCATCCCCACAACCCTGTAATTAGACTCTTTTAACTACAAATAGATGTCAATAACACTTGAGTATTGCAAGTGTGTGTGTATATGTGTGTGTGTGTGTGTGTGTGTGTGTGTGCATGTATGTGTGCATGTGTGTGTGGCAAATGTATAGGTATATGCTTAGCTTGTAAAGTATTTACCAAAACCCAAGGAAAACTTCCACCACTAAGAAAAACATTTGGAAGGTACTTAACTAGTTCATATTGAACATGCACAATTTGTTTCTCTTCAAAATACATGTTCTCTGTTATTAGATATTCTCCTTACAATATATGTTATTATCCTATAAAACTAAATGTGTTTCACCTCCACACATACATATATGTTGAATTTATATATATATATATATATATATATATATATATATATATATTCAATATGTGTTCAATATATATATATTCATTCTAAGCCCCCTTCTTAGGAAATTAAGAGCACATGAGGGTATGCAAGAGTGACTGAGAAAGAAATAGTAGCAGATAAAGGAATCCTCAGGGAGACCCTGACATAACAATGACAATGATGACCTTGTCTCTGAGAATTTTTTTTGAAGACTGTGGCTACATGCAGATGCTCAAGATGAAAAATAAAATATGCTTTACTGTCCTCTGTCCTATAAAATTTATTAAGCATCCTGCATACCTCTGACTCTCTGTGTCTGTCATGCAGAATGGCTTGCTTTACTCTCACAAGACATTAGGAGTGTTGCTTTTATCTCACAAGATGATCAGACACTCTGCAAGATGAGGAGAACTGGTTCCAAATCACTCATCAATGTTTGAGGCATTCAACCCAAGACTACTATCATGGAAATTGGTGTTCTTTAATTTCTATAAAACTTGATTTACAATGGAAACTTTGGATCCAATCATAAAGCCCAAAGCAAAAAGGAGTAAGAGATTCCTTGAGAACAGAGAACCATGACTCATGCCATGCCAATTAAGGAGGAAAGTGCAACTGCAGTGGTGACCCAAGTACTCAGAGATGTGTATGTACCAAAGAAACCCTATAGAGTTCTGCAGAGAACAAAAATATTACAAGACCATTGGAGGATCAGACAGCAGTAGAATTATTCACAAAATGTCAGGTTGCTCTTTATTCATATTTGGCTCACATAACAAGAGGAGGCCAGGGCCTGGAGAGATGGCTCAGCAGTTAAGGAGCTTGCCTACAAAGCCTAATGACCTGAGTTTCATTCCCCAGTACCAGATGAACAAAGTGGTACATGCATGTCTCCCCCCCCCCCTTTCTCTCTCCCTCTCTCTGTGTATGTGTGTCTGTATCTCTCTGCTTGCAAATAGATAAATAAAATATTAAAATGAAGAGACCAAATAAGCTATTAGTGGTCATTGTGTATGACTACCATGTTCTGTACATGATTGAAGTGGAGACTCCATGGTACCAATGTCTGCCTGGCTAGAATACGTTCTACACTTCCCTGCAAAGAACATGAAGATTTCATTTCAAAAGCTATAAGTTGCTGTTGAAGAAATCTTGTTATGAAACATGGGTCATTTTAGAAGAAATGGGACCTTTCTTGGATCTGGTTCTGAGGAAGATACATATCACATAAGCTGACCTTTATAAATTGCCTATGAAAATGTTAAAAGCTCTTGAGACAAACAAAAGAAAACACCATCCCTCATGATACTTTTGGTATAACTTATAGAAGGAGCCATATGCAGAAGCAAGATCTACAAGGCAGGAAAATGAAGCTATTAGGAAACAACTCACCGAGAAGATAACCGAAGACCAGTAGGAAAAAAAAAAAAAACACAAAGAAAAAAATTTAAATTAATGGGACTTTATGGATTGAACATAGAGGTGCAAATGCATATAAACTCATGGAATGAAAAGAAGAAAAGTATTTTTTATTTTTATTTTATTATTATTATTATTATTTTATTTTTGGTTTTCCGAGGTACAGTTTCACTGTAGCCCAGGTTGACCTGGTATTAGTCTCAGGGTGGCCTTGACCTCACAGCAATCCTCCTACCTCTGCCTCCTGAGTGCTGGGATTAAAGGCATGTGCCACCATGTCTGACAGAAAAATATATTTTACTTTAAGCAACAAAATTTTATGAAAGATTTCATGCAAAAAATCAAGTCACCAAGCCATAGTTTAGTAATATAGATATTACAAGATGTCACAATACCTATATTTTTAAACCAAAGTGGCTATGGCTTAGTATTTTTTAAATAAAGAAATAATTACTCCAGATGAGAATTTTATTTGTTTTACTTATTTATTAGAAAAGAGAGAGAGAATAAACATGAATGGTTGTGTCAGAGCCTCTAGCTACTGCAAATGAACTCCAGAGGTCTGCGTCACTTTTTCATCTGACTTAACATGGCTATTGGGTAATTGAACCTGGGTCATTAGATATTACAGACAAGTGCCTTGATCACTTGAGCCATCTCTCCAGCCTCAGGTAGGGATTTTTATAGTTAATAAGTAGACTGAAGATTTTTTTTCTAAAAATTCTTTCTCTTATTTCAACTATGGTGAAGAAAAACATTTCCTAAAATTTCTTTTTGTGAAACAATGAACCATCTGCTTATTTTTCCTCTATAATCTCTTGAGAAGGTTTCCATAGCACAAGTATCCATTATTCAATGATAATGTAGTTCAGCCTCAAATTACTCCTATTTAATGATGAGCTATTTCCATAATTACCTATGTGGACTAGTTTACCTATATCCTCATTACCTCAGAGTTCATTTTAGCTTGATTGGAATGTCAGGGAAGGTGGTTCACATGTCTGAATTCTGAAGAAATACCAGAACACATTATCTTTCGCTTATCCCAATGAACATAAACACATAAAATTCTAGTACTTGCCTTAGTTATAACTTTTTTATTGCTGTGGCAAAATAATTGCAAACATTAAGTTGGAGGAAACGATTTATTTCAACTCACAGTTTCAGTAAGTTTCAGTCCATGGTTACAGCCTGTGACAAAGTTGTCCATCATGGTGGAAGCAAGACAGGGGAAAGCTGTTCACTTCATGGTATCCAAGAGGCAATGATGGAGTGAGAGGAAGTAGTGGGGTCCTAGTAGCCCCTTTAAGGATGCATTCTCAAGGACCTACCTCTCCTGTGCAAACCTGCCTCCCAAAGTCTTCACCACCCACCATCAGCACCACACACTGGTGACCACAGCTTCAAAAAACATGAGCTTATGGGGGACATTTAAAATCTAAACCATAACAATACAAATTTCAAATGGCCAAAAGTCTAAGGTTTGTGCATGAATGACAATTCATGACTGATCTATCCAACTGAGTCAATGGCATAGCAAAAATAGTACTTACATGGATAAGAAATCGGTGTCTAATATTGTCACCAAAGAAAACTCTCTCTCTCTTAGATTCCTTTCCAGAAAAAAAAAAAAAATATATATATATATATATTCCTTTCAAGAAGCATGGGGACTCTTGAATCACTATGATTCTGCTTTGCATTTCTAACCAATCCAGCAGTTATCAGACAAGAATCAAGCCCTGAGATGTCTCTATTCAACTAGTGGTTCTAGAAGTACAGAGACTTCTCCTTACCTAATTCAGTAAATTAGCTTTTGTATTGTCATGTATTGTCCAACCACTGATGACCATAGGTTCAAACTGACTGATTTCCTCTTATAGGCTACTTAATGCCTACTGATTTATTCATGAGATGAGTTTGCACTAAATGTGTGTTTTCAACCTATTTTACTCAAGTTCTATATATAAACTTTGCAGTTGAAGTAAACAGTATGTAATAAAATAATATGACCACTGAAAGAAAATATATTTCCTATGTCCAAGTTAAATGCCCTGGAGAAAAGTGGTAAATGTCAGTGCATAATTATAATTGTTTCTTTGAAATTGCAACATAATTATAAAATAATATTTAAAATCAAAACATATTGTGTACTTAGCCTTGCATTCTAGATATAGATTTTTTTTACACCATTTAAAAACCTAAAACTTGAACTTATAAATATATTTAATACATAAAAGGATAAAGGAAATTTGCTAAGAGGATGTTTACTCAAACAAAAGGCATATTCCAAATTGTAAAAGGCTGGAGAAACAATAGAAGTTCTGCTAAGTTAAAATAAAATGTTTAAGATGTGACTTGTAGGTTGTGTTCTCTAGAAGTAGACCCTAAGGGAGAGTTTCATGAAGTAAGTTATTGGGATTCCTTTAAGGATGGACATCTGTAAAGAAATAAGCAACTATAAGCCTATGTTGAGAAAAAAGCTGAAATGTAGTGCATTTGCAATGGAATCTCAGGGTGATCCCACTAGGACTATGGGGTAGACCATATGCATTCCTCTCTCTAATACCTACCAGTCACCACATGAGGGATGGTGCTGAGAAAAAGATGCACACTTGTCAAGGTGGCTCCTGCTCCCCTGGGTTGAGGATATCAGGCAAGAATAGACTCTGCGATGAGCCCCACCAGCAGCTTTCTTTCCTGGAGGTAGAATAAACAAGCATTTTAACCTAAATCGGGACCCTTGACACACAATCGAGAGGTTATTTAAAAAGGACTCCAGAGCTGGAGAGATGGCTTAATAGTTAAGACACCTGACTGCAAAGGCTAAGGACCCAGGTTTGATTCCCTACTCCCCATATAAGCCAGATGCACAAGGTGGCACATGCATTTGGAGTTCATTTGCAGTGGCTAGAGGCCCTGGCATGCCCATTCTCTCTCTCTCTCTCCTTCTCTCTCATAAATAAATAAAAAATTAAAATAAATAAATAAAATAGCTGGGCATGGTGGCGTATGCCTTTTATCCCTGCACTCGGGAAGCAGAGGTAGGAGAATTGCCATGAATTCAAATTCAAGGCCACTCTGAGACTACATAGTGAATTCCAGGTCAGCCTGAGCTACAGCAAAACCTTATCTAGAAAAACCGAAATAAATAAATAATAAAAAGGACTTCCATACAAGTAAAATGACCCAATCAAATGTGCAGCAGGAAATAGAGATTGCATGTCTCTAAATATCCCCAGGGACATAGGAAAACTCTAATTAATGTTTTAGTTTTTTAATAATCATAATAATTACTAGTATTTTGTTTTATCAAGGTAGGGTCTTGCTCTAGCTCAGGCTGACCTATTATTCACTAAGTAGCCTCAGGGTAGTTTTGAACTCATGGTGATCCTCCTACCTCTGCCTCCAAGTGCTAGAATTAAAGGTGTGCCCCACCAAGCCCAGCCTAATGATGCTTTTTAAAAATATTTTATTCTTTATTATTTTAATTTTATTTATTTATTTGAGAGAGTGAGAGAGAAAGAGGCAGACAGAGAGATAGAGAGGGAAAAAAAGACAGAGAGAGAGAGAGAATGGGTGTGTCAGGGCCTCCAGCCATTGCAAACAAACTCCAGACTCATGTGCCATCTTGTGCATCTGGTTTACGTGGGCCCTTGAGAATCAAACTGAGGTCCTTTGGTTTTGCTGATAAACACATTAACCATTAAGCCATCTCTCCAGCCCTAATATTTTAGTCTTTGTTTGAATTAATTAATTTATTTATTTGACAGACAGAAAGAGGTAGAGAGAGAGAAAGAGAGAGAGAGAATGGGTGCACCAGGGCTCCCAACTGTCGCAAACGAACTCTAGACACATATGCCACCTTGTGCATCTTACTTACATGGGACCTGGTGAAATTGATCCTGGGTCCTTTGGCTTTGCAGGAAAGTACTTTAACTACTAATCCATGCCTCCGTCCAATTTTTTTTATCTGAGTTAATATTTCTCAGATACACATTTTGGTGAATAATGTGTATTATAGCTTTATCCTGTGATTACAAACATAAGAATTTTCTCTGTCATAACATCTTAGTCCTCTCTCTTTGTAGTCTGTTAAGACACACTCCTCTTATTTGACATTCAGACTAATGGCTACATTTCCCAATTTTTATTATTTTCTAATCATTTCTTGCTATGTAAATCGATGTCTTTCAACCTGGAATAATTGAATAGCCTACCTACGAGGTCTCTAGCGATGTCTGGCGACATTTTAGGTTTCTACCACTGGAAGATGGTGATACTAGATTATAGGTAAAGCTCCGATAATGCACATGACAAGACTAACCACAGAAAATTATTTGGACCAGAATGGTGATAGTGACAAGGTTGAAAACCCTCACGTAAACCAGTTTCTTGGTTAGTAGTTGCAGATAGCACAGTCTTGGAACTTTTTAGAATGTCAAAGTGTCGCTAGCAAAGTGCTTCTTCTATCCGAGTTCACCATTTGACACATATTGCTCAAAAAGATTCACTGCCAAGAATTAGGTTGAAACAACAGACAATTCTTTATTCCAGAATCTTTCTCTCTCATATTTCCATGGCCATAAGCCTTGACCATATTTTCTAGTCTCTGCAATCGGGGTGGCTCAGTGACTGCAGTCTAATCCAGAGAAGAGAATGATTAAAATATGGAGAAGATCAAATTATGACTTAACTAATCCTGTGGCTTATAGCTATGTAAAGAGAATTCTTTTTTCTTTCGACTCACGCTTAAAGAGGGAGAGAATAATGAGGGGAAACCTCACAGGGAATGCATTCCATCGATGAGGTATATTAAGTACATCATGAGTGAGTTCTAAATTATTAATGTCTGGTTGCTCAACTAGGATCAAAGCGGGCCTCTCAGGAAAGTAAGGGCTAATTAATATTTGAGATGTACATTTATAAGAAAGGCTCTCAGGAGAGTGCTGTGACCAACAGCAGCGATACCTGAGGACCTGTATAGTCCCTTGACGGTAGAGGATTGCACCAGTGTTGGAAGACAAGGCTCTGGAATTAGCTTGAAAAGGAAACAGAGTGCGGTGCTGTCTCAGCTAGACCTTTCCATCTTCTGAGAAGTAGCCGACAAGCAGCACAGATTCGTCACTTCAGACATACTCGGGCTTCAGAGAGGCAGGTAACAGTGTCACCCTGCTATGGCCTGGACTCTCAATCCATCTTTCAAAATCATTTTTAGGCTTTAGGTTAACAGCCCAAACATGGGAACCAATAAAGTCTGACATCAAATTCTCGAAAGGAGGCAAGGGGAAGCTGCATGTTAACATAGCAAAGTATTACTCAGGTCGACAACTATACACGTGTTTGGAATTGTTTCAAAGCTATAGAACAAGGAGCAAATGTGATGCGAGCCACTGCAACACCCATGGGTGATTTCTTTTTCTATTCATCTTTCAGTTAGAGGGCAATGACATCAAGGCTTGAAAGCTGATGTTCTGCCTGCCATGGTGGCGCACGCCTTTAATCCCAGCAATTTGGAGGCAGAGGTAGGAGGATCACTGTGAGTTCAAGGCCACCCTGACAATACAGAGTAAATTCCAGGTCAGCCTGATCTAGAGACCCTATCTTGAAAGCCCAAAATAAATAGATAAATAAAAATTTAAAAGCCTAAACTGTTGGGCACCCCATGGAGCTGCAGCAAATTCACAGTATTACCCTGGAATATTAGAAATTTTCCAAGGAAACTGGAAAACACCTACCACATGCAGAAGCTCCTTGGCTTACAGTGGGGCTATGTCCCTATAGATGTATCATGACTTGAAAATGTTGAAGTCCAAAATGGATGTAATACAACTAGTTCCCCAAACATCTTAGCTTGAAAACACAGAGCACTGGAGAGTGTGGGCACTTAAACAGCATGATCACAGGGCTGACTGGGTGCTACAGTTCCCAGCCACTTTGCCCAGCACTATGGGAGAGATCAGTCACTAGGAGAAAGAGCAAAATTCAAATTTTGATCTTTCTCTGGATATATATCACCAGTGTACATTCATAAAGCCAAACATAGAAAAACCTTAGAGAACTATCAGAATTCAGGGACTTTCTGTATTGCATAAACTACTAGCTCAAGGTAGTCTGCAATTTTAACATTAGATGAAAGCACATTTCTTTCCAGAGCTTCTTATCCTTATGGTTGATGAAAAATGCTATATAAAAATCAATACAGAATGGAACATTAAGTTGGGCAGTACCCAATCTGATCTCAAGGTCTTAGAAGATATATGGCATTCAGTGGGTATATTTACACCAAATGGTATATAATTTCAGTGTCAAGAATAAAAACATTTTTCTTTGAACTTCTTAAATGTTTTCTTCCAAACAGATGTACCTATGTACATATTAAGTTTTGAAGTCCAGCTACTTAATGAACAGAACTGGTAGGTATTTCTTGGTGCTTAGAAGCCCTGTGAAAATTTTGGCTGGAGAGATGGCTTGGCAGTTAAGGCACTTGCCTGCAAAGCTAAAGGACCCAGGTTTAGTTCCCCAGGACCCATGTAAGCCCAATGCACAAGGTGGCACATGTGTCTGGAGTTCATTTGCAGGGGCTGAAGGCCCTGGTGCACCCATTCACTTCTCTCTCTCTTTCTCTCTCTCTCTCTCTCTCTCAAATAAAATGAATTTTTAAAAAAGAAAAATTATAGAGATAACAAGGATACCATGTGCTGAGAAAGTTTGGAAGCTCTCTTCTTTGTCTGACGGTAGAGGACATGATAGAAAGAACCCATCTAATATCCATATAAACCTGTTTTTTGAATTTTATCAGATGTAATAGCTAATATTGCCATCATTAGTTGGTTTCCCATTACTATAACAGAACACTGAGGAAATTAATATGTAAAAGAACAAAAGTTTATTTGGTTCCTTTTTCTGCAGGCTCCAGTCCAAACTTAGCCTCATGTCTTTAGGCCTCTGTAAAGGATGGCACACAAGGGTGGGAGTATATAAGGAAGCAAACTGACCCCTTCAGGAACCAGGAACCAAACAGAAAGAAAAAGAGATCAGCGTCCTGCATTCCTCTTTGGAGAATCTCTCAATGACTTAAGGACCGCCCATTAGACTTAACCTCCTAAAGTTTGTGCTGACTCATACTAGCGGCCACCTGGAAACTAATCATTTATCACGTTTATCTTTAGAGGGAAACTTACCCAAGGACTTCAATTACTATAACCAAGTCAAAGTCTCATTTAAAGTCACTTCTTGGGATGAATCTGAAATTAAAAAGCGGTGCACTGGAGCGATATAAATAACTCAAGTCATTAAAATGCTTGCCTTGAAAGCACGAGGTCCTGAGTTTGATCCCCAGTACCCACATAAAATGTCAAGTATGGTGGCTCAAGCTCATAATCCCAGCACTGGGGAGGCAGAGACAGGAGGACCCCTGGGAATCACTGGCCAGCCAGTGTAATGCACTTGTAAAGGTCTATGTCCGTGTGATACCCTGTCTCCACGAGGAAAAGACTATGTGTGGATGGTGTATGGGAATGACACCAGTGCTGTCCTTTGGCCTCCACATGCAAATGCACACACGTGAACATAAACACACACATACATGTGCACAAACAAGGTATCGTGCCACTCGAATCAGAATTAGAAAGTAAGACCTCCAAAGAGGTGACTAAGTCTGTAGCTTTTTTTTCTCACTAGCAATATAATCTAAATATAACAATTTGTACTTCTGGGCACTGATTTAAGCATCCATAAAGTCAAGTCATTAGCCCGTCACTAATTTCTTCCAGTCCTAATATTCCATGCATCTTAGCTACCCCTGTCCCTTCCTTCTCATGCCTCCCGTGCAACTTCTTCGCATGAGTGAATCATTGTTTCCCTGTCAGGATGCTCCCTTGGGAAGATGCAGAAGAAAGAGAGTAAGTTCAAAGGTGAGGTTTAGTTCAAAAAGAGATCATTGGTTTGTTTGAATTAATATCCGTTTGAATACGCTGGGTTTGATCCAATTCTTTCTGTCCACGACTCCTTTACCACCTCCAAAGGGAAGATTTGCGCTGCTATGAAAGGTAAAAGTGCTTTCTTTGCATTTGTGGATGTAGCATGCAAAATGCACTTCTTCTCCACAAACATTAATGATTATTTGTACTCTTCCAGGAATAGTGTAAGGACTATTGTCCGTGGCTTCATCGGTGGTAGTCCCAGCGACTTGAATCTTCTCCTTGCAGTATGGCCTCTTCTTTCCCAGCCATTAACTGTGGTGCATATCACACAGGGACCCCCTCCCTAAGGTTTACAGAGAAACTGTGCTGCAGGGGATCCTGAATGGGGCCAAGGTCTTTTTTAAGTACTCCAGGTGACCACTATTACTAGGGTTTTAGGAAAAACCTTGGTTTGGGTGTTTCCATAGCTTGAAATATATTATCTATCCATCCATTCTTTTTAGTAAGATGATGCCACCATCTGTCCGGGTGCAGAAATCAGACACTTAAGACTTCATTCTTGACTCTGTCTCGCTCCCATCGTACCCATACCATTGATGCTGTCATCAAATTGTATCTCAACTGGGCTAAAGAAATGGCTTAGTGGTTAAGACACCTGCCTGCAAAGCCAAAACACCCAGGTTTGATTCCCCAGGACCCACATAAACCAGATGTACAAGGTGGCACATGCATGTGGAGTTTGTTTGCAGTGGCTGGAGGCCCTGGTTAGCCCATTCTCTCTCTCTCTCTCTCTCTCTCTCTCTCTCTCTCTCTCTCGTAAATAAAAATTAATTTAAAACATATATTTCAGCTAAGCATTTCTCTCTGTCTTCTCAAACTCCACTCTCAACTCCTAGGCAAAATTCCTAGAAATTCTGACAACATTTCTGCTTTGACACCCCCACTGTTTCTTCATTCTGGGGCCAGCATCATTGTCTGCCAACATGAATCAGATTTTACCAAACTCGTGTCATACAATGCAAAGCCAGGGAGATTGTTCAGTGGGTAAAGTGCTTGTCGTAGAAGCGTGAGGGCAGAAGAGGCCCTGATTTTCCCTGAGTTCCATTCCCTAGCACTCATGCAGAGAGCAAGGCATGGTCCTGCACACCTGTGACCTCAGTTTTCTGGGGAAAGGAGATGAGAATTTCTGGGCTGGCTGACCTTCCTGTCCAAATAAAAATGACAGCTCTGGGTTCAGTGAGAGATTCCATCTCAAGGAAACACGTAGATGGGCAATATTGGAGGACACCTAATATTCTCCTCTGACCTCCACATTTGCACATAGTGTGCATGTATCTACACACATACATGTCTGCACCACACAACACACACACACACACACACACACACACACACACACACCTTTCAATAGATTATACTTGGGCTAAAATTCAAACAGCTCTTGTACATTCTTGTCAGCTTTATTCAATCCCTTTCTCTTACCAACTCCTCCAAGCCACCTTAATCTTCCTTGAGATTTACAGACACAGAAGGTTCTTGCCGGCATCACAGCTTATTGGCTAGACTCTTCTTTTATCCACTCTTTGGATGACTAGCTCTCCTATTAAATTTCACTTCCTTGAACATGCTCCTTAGGCAAGCTCACTGTTATGACCCATAAGAGAATAGGACTGTCCCCTCCTGTAAATTTTAGACAACTATTTTTCCCCTTTGTATTGTTCATCACAGCTTGTAAACATATTTGCTTGGTCTTGCATGCATTCATTTATTTATTTTAACTTTCCAAATAAAATGGAAGCTCCATGGATGTGTGGTTGATATGTCCTGTATATAACTAAGCAAGCAGTAGTCAGGAATTACCTACTAAGTTAATGAGTAAATAAACACATAGATAAATGATAGAGAATAGGTAGATAGATGGATAATAAAAGCTGGAAAGTTTAGATCTTTGAACTACCCTTAAGTTTTCAAAGGTGAAAATCCTTTCAAATTTGCCTATATAAAACTGTAGAATTTCCTTATATACACAATAAGGACAAATAGATATGCCAATTCTTCAAAGAAATTCTCTA
The DNA here is from genome assembly GCA_036346955.1 of Dipus sagitta. Classification (NCBI taxonomy): domain Eukaryota; kingdom Metazoa; phylum Chordata; class Mammalia; order Rodentia; family Dipodidae; genus Dipus; species Dipus sagitta. The sequence goes on along the minus strand of CM070772.1, from coordinate 35,236,700 downwards.
AAATCAGAGCAAAGAAGAGTTGGGTAGTGAGATAAGGAATTTAGGTAGCTTTCCGGAACACCAATACCAACTTGTAAATCACTCTATATTCTGCTCTTATATTCAAGTTACCATCATGGATGAATAATCTACTCCACAGAATCATATCTTTAGGTCTATTTGATAGCAGCCAACTTAAAACACAAATCAGTAGCTAGATGGCTGAAGTAGTAGCCAAAAATTGGTGAACTTTTATCAACATTGCTATTCTTTTCTGTTCCTTGGGAGTCACACCATGAAAGGAATGGTTTTATACCTACTTCTCATACCTACTTCTCAGTCCTATAGAAAGTTGTTTCCTTGGGCAATATCTCCACCCTTCCATTATCTCCACACTCCTCCTAATCACATTCTTATGAACATCTCATTATTCTAGTTTGTGACAGTGATTTCTGTACTGATTCTTGTTCTTGCTATTTTTGAGGACATATCCAATTGGCCTCTCTCTATATATATAGGCTTCTTCTGTATGTGTGTGTCACATTTTTAATTCACTATCATGAACTCTTTATTAATTTTTGCGGTTTTGTTCTTTTCCTTCTTTTAAAGACTAAATTGTCCTGCACCTCTTTATATCCAGCTCAAAAGCTTGACTGTATTGCTTTCAAGGAGTTCATGAACTTGAAATTCTCAGACCGCTCAAGGTGCATTCTTATTTCACACACTTAAGAGGGTCATATACAACAGGCTGCAGAACATCCTCTCCTGAAATCAAAAGGTACTTGGAAAATATCTCTATTTTTATCTCTTGGTTATGAAATTTTCTCTTTCTCTGCCCAGTAGAAAATTCTGAATGACAATATCACCACAGTTACGGACACCAATCAATGTGCTTCCTCATTCGCATCCAAAATCATCCTGTTTATTTGTACATTACTGAGCAGGTGATAAATCCTTTCTAGTCTCACACCTATAGGACATGCACTGTTGCTCTTTTTTCTTTATTATTTTATGAGATCTGGGGTCAGTTATTTACTGATTGTCCCATCTGGTAAGATGTCTTTAATAACTGAAATTTTATTCTCCTCAATAAAGAGGTTTCCCTTTCATTGCCTAAAACATGTCCTTATTTTTTAATGTATATTATCAGTGAATGAGTACGAAGCCCTCTCCCACATATTACCTAGAGATCATTTTACCCACCACTCAGTTATGCCAGCAGTCTCTTGTCTCCTCAGCAGTAACAAGATGGATTCCAGTTTCTCAGGGAAGAGCAAACTATGGTTTGTTGTTGTAGCAGACAGCTTCAGGTTTGCTGAGATGAACTTCCAGACCAGGCACAGTTATGGAGGAAGGGATATTTACGGAAGCTCATAGACCCGGGGGGAGGGGAAGTTTCATAATGGCAGAGGGAGCTGGCCTGCTTTCACAGGACCAAACACAGAGAGAGAAGCATAAACCAAAAAGTCAAAAGCCACACAGCACAGTTCAGGAACTCCAGCTAGGCACACTTTGCATATCTTTAGATTGAAAACTCAAACTCACCTCCACACCTTAAGAGCTGCCCAGTGACATTGTTTGCTTGGATTGTTGGTGGGTAGGTGAGTGGGTGGGTGGGTTGTTTGGTTGATTTCCTTTGGTTTGGGTTTTTCAAGACAAGGTCTTACTATGTAGTGCAGGCTGGCCTCAAACTTGTGATCCCTTTGCCTTATCCTCCTGAGTGGCCAGATTGTAGGTGTGTGCCACCATATCCAACTCCGATAATTGCTGCAACGTGCAAACTTAAAGTTATTATTCATTACATAAGCTGGACCCATTAGAAGAATAATGCTTCATTCAGGAATAGAGGCTGAAGAACCTCTCCCCCTCCCAGTACTTATTTTCAACAACCTGAAAAGCCACAAAAGTGTAGAAAATACTCACTCTCATATATTTAGATATTTCAATACAAAATAGTTAAACATGTTTGGTGACTTTTTGATAACAAATATGAAAATTTATTCCTGTTTCCTTATGTTAATTTTTAATATTTTAGGTATTTGCAAGGAGAGAGAGAGAGAAAGAATGGGCATGCCAGAGCCTTTTGCCACTGCAAATGAACTCCAGATGCATCTGGCCCATTGTGCTTCTAGCTTTACATGGATACTGGGAAACCGAACCTGGTCATCAGGCTCTCACCACTGAGCAATCTCTCCAGCTCCTGTAACTTTGCCTTTTGATGCACAAAAGTACAGGTGAACGCATTGCTTACTTTCTTTGATGACAGAATTGCAGAAACTTTAATTTTATTCTTTTTGTTACATTGCTAAATAGTGGTGCTTTGTTTTCATTAAAGGAAACCAAATTGAAATAAAATTTTCACCAAAATATTGCGAGTTGACCTATCATAGCTAGCGATACCATCTGGGGATGATGAAAATACAGATTTTAGATAAGTAGATGTCAAGACAGTCACAACAGCTTAGGTCTAACGTGATTCTAGGTAAGAAATGACCATTCCCCTTCAGCCAGTCACCTACCTTGATAGGATACTATAAGTGCAAAGTATCATGGAATGTAAAATAATCTACAGTACAGATTGGCTTCTTTTCCCTTTTCACAAGATGCTCTGCATGTGAAATAAAAATTGCGAAGTAGAAGCTGGGCGTGGTGGCGCATGCCTTTAATCCCAGCACTCGGGAGGCAGAGGCAGGAGGATCGCCATCAGTTCAAGGCCACCTTGAGACTACATAGTGAATTCCAGGTCAGCCTGGGCTACAATGAGACCCTACCTCGGAAAAAAAAATTGTGAGGTAGTATATGATCATAACTTAAGCTGAAGGGCATATTCAGTCAGTGATTTTAATTAGTATCCTCTAATGATGAATACACTTGCTCTCACCCCATAAAACATTTGGCTACCAACCGATGTGGCTTCAGGGTAAGTTGGACGTTCACTTTACTGCTGCATGGATTTTATTAAGACCCATTAAGGTGTCCTGTTAACTACTCCTTCTCATTTGTTGTGAGGAATTTTTTTTTTTTAAGGAAATCCAAGGTGAATTCAAGTGAATAAAATAATGTAAATTAAAGAGCTTGGATGTTGAGTAAAACCTAAGGGAGATTACGTTCACTGTATTATAACAGCACATATAATGAAGACAAGGCTGTCTCCCTGGTGCTTATTGTGTGTGCTAAACGCTTTAATCACCTTGAGCATAAGGGCCTTCCTGCAACACTCCATCACCGCTAGGAAGGTCTAAGGGTGTGTTTTGTGTACAGTCAATGAGAAGAGCAGCCTACATTTAGAAAGCGATTTGTATTCAGCTGTTTGCAATGCTCTTTGCATGCATGCAATTTTCTGTTGTTCTGGCCTGTTTGTTCATTATAAGCTTCTTCCACCTGATAATTTAAATGAGGTCAAAAGTTTTTCAACTGTACTGCTTTTCTGTATGAGATTTTAAAATGTCAGGAATAGCTGTGTTTGTGGAGTTGATGCTAGGGATTGGGTAAGCTGCATTTGAATGTTTTATATATTTTTTAAAGGGGGCTACTTTATTTATATTTATTTATTTATTTACTTGAGAGAGAGAAAGACAGAGACAGAGTCAGAGAGAGAGAGAGAGAGAGAGAGGGAGAGAGAGGGAGAGAGAGAGAACAAGACAGAGAGAATGTGTCCACCAGGGCTTCCAGCCACTGCAAACGAACTGCAGATGCATGCACCACCTTGTGCATCTGGCTTATGTCCTGGGGAATCTAACCTGGTTCCTTTGGCTTTGCAGGCAAGTGCCGTAATCACTAAGCCATCCTTCCAGCCTGAATGTTATATTTTTAATGTCTTTGTTCATCTATTTTCTAGAATATCTATTTCCCTTCAGTAGAGATTATTATTAGAATATTTTCAGTTCTTTAGTTTTCAAATGCACTCTGATCACACTCAACCACTCTGAGTTCAGTGTGAATCCTATGTAGTCTTGAGAAAATTACTTAATCTGGGACTATTTTTCTCATGGCTGAGGGGAAACTGAAACCTAGTTCATTCACAATTATGATCTGGAATAAATGAAATGATAGATGGGAAGTGATGATGCTTACTGGGTGGTAGCTGTTGCTGGCATGACTCATGCTAGAATGAATAAAGATCACAGCAGAAAGTATAGATCCATTCTCAAGCACTACGTTCTTTTTGCTTTATTTTAGTTTTGTCATCCTTGGGACTAAAGTCTGGGCCTTGGGCATATTAGTTAAACATTCTACCACTGGGACTAAGGAAGACGCCTAGACATCTTTTCACATTTTATTTTGAGGCAGGTTCTCGCCAATTTGCCCAGGCTTGTCTTGAACTCATTCTGTACTCTAGCAAGCCTTGAATTTGTAAACCTCCTGCCTCAGCTTCTGGAGTAGCTGGGATTACAAGCCTATGACACTGGACCTGGCTGGAACTACATTTTTGTGTATTTGAACCCGACTTTTGCCCTAAAATTTAAAAATAAATTATGGTCTCAAGGCAAAAATAAAAACAGCTTCAGTGATGATTAATAATACAGTAATATGATTCCTTGTGATATCCCTCATAAAGCTGAATGTCATCTAATAAGTAAATGCTAATTGTGATAACTTTCCATCACTCTGACAAAATTCTTAAGGAAAGCTACTTAAAAGAAGAAACACTAGCCGGGCGTGGTGGCGCACGCCTTTAATCCCAGCACTCAGGAGGCAGAGGTAGGAGGATTGCCGTGAGTTCGAGGCCACCCTGAGACTCCATAGTGAATTCCAGGTCAGCCTGGGCTAGAGTGAGACTCTACCTCGAAAAACCAAAAAAAAAAAAAAAAAAAAAGAAAGAAAGAAAGAAAGAAAAAACACTTGTTTCAACACATGGTTTCAGAAGGTTTGGGTTGAGGTGAGATGTCTCCTTTGCTTTGGGTCTTAGGTGAGGCAGAACATGTGTTAATGTGAACACGAGGCAGAGCCCTGCTGGCTTTATGGTGCCTGAGATGCAGGGAAAGGGAAAGCAGTGACAAGATACAACACATGCCATTCAGAGCATACCCTCCCATGACCTATTTCATTCTGCCAGACCCTAGGTCCCAAAGCAAGCCACCTCCTCATACTGCACAGGCTCCAATATGTCTTTAATGCATGATCTTGGGACCATTCAAGAGTAAGTCATAATGCTAGATAAATGGGTTATGGTAGCCATGCACACACTGTGACTCCCAGTAGCCACAGAGATGGATTATAAACAAAAGAATTTTTGTGGATTTCTGCCCATGAACATGGATTGCTATTTCAAAAAGATTTTAAAAAAATAGTATTGGAAATGAAAGCAAACTATCTTCGGAAGAAAAATAAAAAGAGAGTGGAGAGAGGCTCTGAGCTTTTGCTATACAAATTCTTTTCAAGCACAGACTTAATCAGAAACAACAGCAAGAAGACAGGTCTTCCAGCTTAGCAGAACATTAACTTCAGGTTTGCCATGTTTGTTGCATTCAATCATTTACATGGATCATCATAACCAACCTGTGCCATAAGTGTGTCAGGGGCTATTTTTTACCCATGTTACAAGTGGGAAAACACATCGCCTGTGTTGAGGTTTGAAACTAGGTGTTTCAGTCAGGTTTACATTGCTTGTAGAAATCACCCAACCAAGAGCAACTTTGGGGGAGAAAAAAGTTTATTTTGGTTTAGAGACTCGAGGAAAAGCCCCATCGTGGCAGGGGAAAACTATGGCATGAGCAGAGGATGGACATCACCCCCTGACCAATATAAGGTGGACCTAGCAACAGGACATTATGCCAAACACTGGCAAGGGCACACTGGCTATAATACCCATAAGCCCCCCCCCCCAACAATACACTGCCTCTAGGAGGCATTAATTCCCAAATCTCCCAAATCTCAGCTGGGAACCTAGCATTCAAATCACCTGTTTATGGGGGACAACTGAATCAAACAACCACATTCTGCCCCAGCCCCCATAAACTGATATCTATACATGATGTAAAATACAATGCATTCAGTCCAACTTTAAAAGTCCCCATAGTGCCAGGCGTGGTGGTGCACACCTTTAATTCCAGCACTCAGGAGGCAGAGGTAGTAGGATCACCATGAGTTCGAAGCCACCCTGAGACTACATAGTGAATTCCAGATCAGACTGAACCAAAGTGAGACCATACCTTGAAAAACAAAAAAAAAGTCCCCATAGTTTTTATCAATTCCACTGATGTTCATACAGCCCCCTAATCCAAGATCTTTTCAACTGAGCCATAATACCAAAAATTAACCTCAAAAACTATAACCTCACAGAATAAGCATTCACACTGTGAAAGATGGCATTGGACATAGCAAAGAAATATTCAACCAATACAAGACTTAAACAGGGCAAACATCAAACTCTGTAGCTCCAAGTGCAATAACTCTAGTCAATGACAAATCTCCAAGTCTAACAATTCTAACCAGCAACAAAAATCTCTGCAGTTCCAATTCTATCTCTCCAGCTAGGTTACTAACAGTCCTGGAAAACTTCATCCGGGACCACCAGCTTCCCTTGGCAGCCATCTCGGGTTCCCAGCATCTCCACTGGTTTTCACTGCAACCCACAGTTCACCTTCATGGCCCCATGGAGGTCTCCATGCAGGCATCCAGCAAACCTGCTTCACACTGCCCATGGCCATTTCCAAAACACAAGACCATGTTGCAAATTCAATGACCCTCTCTTTCCTGTATTTCTTATACTCCATAATAACAGGTAGAGTGCCAATTTGTTAATCAAGGGGGGAATGAAGCAGACTTTGAAGAACAGGACACTCCTTGAGCACTCAGCCCCTTCAAAAGAATCTGCATTCTTCCTGTTACCCCAGTGCAGGTCAGCTAGCCCAATCTCAAAGGTTGTAATCTCTCAATTGCAGCTGAATGGGCAGCAGTTCACCCAAAGATTTGTTTTGTTTGTTTGTTTGTTTTTTACCTGTGCCATATCCCTCTGCTCACACCAGTTCATTTCTACACAAGGCAACTATACAAAACTTCTCAGGACCCAGGAATAACAGCAAACTTCTCACACAAACTGCTAATCCAGTCCAAGCAAAGCTTTTTCTCACCTTTAAAGCCAAACCTCACAGTCCATAGTTCTTATTGCATTCAAGTCTTCCAATTCTGATCAGAATAGTCCATAAAGCCCTACCTAGAGCAATGCAAGGCATCTCTTAGGTCAAGGTTTCAAATTCTTCTACATTCCTCTTGAAATCAGGTCCAAAAGGCCAAAGCCACACAGTCAAGTGTCTAGCAGTAACCCCACCCTTGGTACCACTTTACTGTTGCAGTCAGGTTCACATTGCTGGTCGAAATCACCCAACCAAGAGCAGATTTGGGGGGAAGAAAAGTTTTATTTTGGTTTGCAGACTTTAGGGGAAGCTCCATCATAGCAGGGGAAAATGATGGCATGAGCAGAGGAGGGTGGACATCACCCCCTGGCCAACATAAGGTAGACCATAGCAACAGGATAGTATGACAAACAAGGACAAGAGGACACTGGCTATAATACCCATAAGCCTACCCCCAACAATACACTGGCTCCAGGAGTCATTAATTCCCAAATCTCCATCAGCTGAGAACCTAGCATTCAGAACACCTGCTTATGGGGGACACCTGAATCAAACCACTACACTAGGCAATATTATTCCAGAGCTCCTGACTTTTTCATGTGATTCCCTCAGCTGTCTGAACTGAGATAACATGTTTAGAAAGGATTATACCTGAGAAATTCCCCCAGATACCAGATCAAAATCAGCTCAGCAAACCCCATGCTCTTACTATTCAATCCAAACAATGAGGATCCTAATGTAAATTTGGGTCAAAAAAACACTTTAGTGGAGTGGGAAGATGGCTCAGTAGACAAAATAGCCCATGACACACACCTGACCATCTAGGTTTGGATCCCCAGAACACATGTAAAGCCAGATGAAGTAGTGCGCATTTGTAATCCCATCCCTCCTAGAGTGAAATGGGAAGAGGACACAGGAGAATCCTGGAAGTGTATGGACCAGGTAGTGTAGCATAGTGAGCAGTGAACAAGACTCCCTGCCTCAAAGAAGTTGGAAGGGAAAGGTTGGCATTAGAATTTTTCCTCTGACTTCCATAAGTGTGCCCTGGCACACAAAGCCCCATCCCCACACACAAAGATCTGGAAAAAAAGAAAAAAAAAAAAAAGAAGCACCTTAGCAGCTCACCATCAGCAACACCCACAGGCAAAGAAGCTCAGACTTATGTACTTATCTGAGCATTCCATGTCGCAATTCAGTTGCTTATGCCTTTTACTTCTCACAATAACTTATGATTTTATCATGATCCTCATTGGAGGAAACTAACATTTACAGTAAGTAACTTACCCAGAGACACACCATTAATGAGTGACAGGATGTAACTGGCTCTCAAATCCAGGCACCTAATCCACAGTTCATGTTTCAGAAAGAACATCCATCATATTATACAAGCAACTGAATAGTAGAGACATTTAAGAGCCAGGATTTTCCACATTTGTATCCGTACTTCCTAGGAAAGGGTATAATGTGGAATTTGAGTCAACAATACTTGTAGATACTTAAATATTTATAAATATTTATTTATTTATTTATTTATATCCTTGGAACTTGAGATATACATCAACTCATTTAATCCTTAAAGCAGTTTTGTAAGGAGATAGTGGTATCTCCACTTCCATATGAGAAAAATCAATAAATAAGTAAGAAGTGAAAAGACAGAATAAAGGGAAGGAATGAGAGGAAAAGAAAGACCATTTCACAATATGGAAGTTAGTTTCTCTGATAATATTCTTTCCATGACCCAGCTCATCGGTAAACCCAAACATGTACCTTACAAAATAGATCCCACTACTGCAGTACTCCCTGGCACATGGACAATTAATGATTTGAATGATTCACAGTTTACATCCTGTATGCATCATTAGTCACTGTCTGAATTTAAAATGTCACCAAAATGCAATGACTTCTCTGGGCACATTGGCACAGCTGTTTCTGGGGCTGTTAAGGTTGTTTATATGCCATATGAAATAATCACTCAGTAGGTAAAGTTGCAACAGACCAAACTGAATCTCATCTCTAAAAATGACTAAAGTCAGCAGCTATGGTAACACTATAAACATCATTCTAGAAACAGACAGAAAAGTATCAGAAGCAAATGAGCAGGGACAACCAGGGAGCAGAATCTAGTAATGGAATAGCTTGAAACCCAACCAAACCAGGGCTCATGAGAGCATGGGCCACGAGAGCAGCTTGGGACTGAGAAACCCACTGTGTTGACAGTGGTTGGCTACTCACTGACATGCTACTTAGTCAGGTTTGCCATCCCCACAAGTCTTATAGGCAAGTGAGAACATGTAAAAGCTCAGCTACTCATTTCACAGTACAAGATCAGTCAAAGCTCAACTCCTTTGGACCTCGCATCTTTAACTAATGAGTTGGGTGGGGTCCTTTAAGTTCTTCTGGTTATATGATTAGTCCCAGAAGCTAATGTAGGTCTAGAGTTTTGATCAATTCAGTTATCTCATGTTGACTGCTCCTGTGTCATTTGTTGTATCTGCAACCCAATCCTGACAAACTCCTACTCTTACCTTTGAACTAGGACAGTGCAGGCTCACATTGCCTCATCCAAACTGCTGGGATATTGTTGGAATTCAGAATGTTTCCTACTTAAAAAAAGATAATACACTCTCTCCCACAGTAATTTTTTTTTTTTTTTTTTTTTTGAGATAGGGTCTCACTCTAGCTCAGGCTGACCTGGAATTCACTATGCAGTTTCAGGGTGGCCTTGAACTCACGGTGATCCTCCTACCTCTGCCTCCCGAGTGCTGGGATTAAAGACGTGTGCCACCACGTCCAGCCTGCCCACAGTAAAATTTAAGGCAGCACTCATTAGCCGGTCACTTTGACACATCTTCAATAAAAACAAGGGATGAAGATAGAGGTTCAGCGCATTTGGGAGATAGAGGCAGGAGGAACAGGAGTTCAAGGTCAGCTTGGGCAATGAGTGAGCCTGTCTCAAATAAAGAAAAAAAGGAAAAAAAAGTGGGGGGGAATAGATGTAGTACTTTGAATATATGTCCCCCATAGACTCATGTTTTTTTTTTTTTTTAATTAAAGCTTGTAATTTGATTTCCAGCCAAATGGCTGGAAGAGGTGTCACTGGGGCAAGATTCTTGGGTCCAGCCTTAAGGTGTGTTTGGGGGCACATCTGTATTCCAGGAAAAATGTGTACAGAGTAGTCTGAGCTTTGCCTGGTGGCCCTGCTGCTTGCTGCCAGTTCCCTGCTGTTTGTTGCCCATTTGTTCTTGTTGCTTTTGGTGTTTGCTTGCTGCAGTTTGTTTCTCTTCTTGGATCTGTGAAAGGAAGCCAGATTCTTCCACCATTTATGGAAACTCTCCTGGATCCATAAGCTTGAAATAAATACCTTCCTCCACTAAACTGTGCCTGGTTCGGATGTTCATCCCAGCAGCATGAAGCTGACTACAGTAGACTATGCAGTATTTTGCATCATTATTTTCTGGCAAATAAGTTATTTATAAAAGAAGCTTCTGGTTTCCAGAGTTTGTGGTTCTATAATTGCAGACACGTTGACTATGGGCACAAAGAACATTGGCTATAATAGGCATCTTTCTAAAACAGTTTAAAAAATTGTATGAGGGCAGGAGAGATAGATTAGTGGTTAAGCACTTGCCTGTGAAGCCTAAGGATCCAGGTTCGAGGCTCGATTCCCTAAGACGCACAGTAGCCAGATGCACAAGGGGACGCATACATCTGGAGTTCATTTGCAGTGGCTGGAGGCCCTGGCATGCCCATTCTCTCTCTCTCTCTCTCTCTCTCTCTCTCTCTCTCTCTCTCTCCCCCTCTTTCTCTCTCTGTTGCTCTCAAATAAATAAATAAAAATAAACAAACAAAATTGCATGAAACTCCAGACCATTTTCGGGGTGGGTAGCAACACTAACTGAGAATGGGTCAAAGATTATATAGGTCTTTCGCAAGTAAAGACAGTCACTGAAAGATCATAAAAGCAAATGCCACTTCATGTCCAACAGACAGCTTTCCTTCTCTTCCACCTCCTTTGGCTCTCACATTCTCTCTGCCACTATCTTCTGCAATGTTTCCTGAACCTTGGGGATATGAATGAGATGTCTCATTTAGTGTCACTTAGCTGTCACTTCCTTTCAGCACTCTGATGAGTTTTGAGTCTCCCCAGTAGTCACTGCCACTGCTGTGATGGAGAAGGGCAAAACACAAGGAAACAAAAAAAAAAGATATTAAAACAGAGAAAGAACTAGTTTGGAAGAAGGGAATCAGTGGGAGGGAGATAAGGGAAGGGGAACAAAAGATGGTAATGGGAGGGTATTATTACATATATGAGAACTGCCAATAAAAAAAGTTTTGTGCCTTGTGCAATAGTGGTGCACAGGCTATGGGAGTAATCAGTGTATCTCTGATTGGACATGAGACCCTCTCGGTGGGAGGGAATTCATACTAGGTACTGAGAACCAAGTCAGAAGCATATGGCTTAGAAAGTCACAGACCCTAAAGGGAAGTGACCATTGTTATTTGGCTAAAAGAAGAGGGTATACTTTCCAGTCATGGTCAGGCACACCTTTAATCCAAGCACTTGGGAGGCAGAGGTACGATGATTGCTGTGAGTTAGAGGCAAGCCTGAGACTACTGAGTGAATTCCAGGTCAGTCTGGGCTAGAGCAAGACCCTTCCTCAACACTTCGTCCCATACCAAAAAAAAAAGAGGAATTGGCTATCAAAAGGTCTTTTAAATGTCTATGCTTATCCGCTATGTCCCATACTGCTCTCACTCTTGCTTTAAAAATCTGCTTTTTATAGATGGCAGCAATTATTGGAGAAACTCAAGACCCATAAGATAAGTAAAAAAAAAAGATAAGATAAGAAAGTAAGATAAGGAAAAAAAAAAAAAAAAAAGAAAGAAAGAAAGCTAACTGCCCAGCTGTAGATGAGTCATGTCTATCACATCTGCCAGGACCCAGGAGACATTACAGAGGAAGTATCAGATTAAATATGACTGCTGCTCTCACTGCTAGCCTGAGAACCCCCTCCAGGGAAATGGAGATAGATGCTGAGGAGACTCAAAACTCATCAAAGTAGAAAGTCAGAGGCTGCTAAGAGCTCAACAATAAAGGAAACTTGGGACATGCCCTCCAAGGTTAGGAGAACTTTTCAGAAGTAGGGATGGAAACATGGTAGGAGACACAAAGTAGAAATAAATAGCCTTAGGCACCCCACCACCAACAACTCAAACCAGAGAGATTAACTGGTGCATTCATGACCCCCTCAGATATCCCCAATCAGGAGGTGCCTCAGTAGAGTAGGGACAGGAGAGAGGAAATGTAATAATATAACCCAATGGGAATATGACCCATGTGCAATATGTTAAAAGTAATAAGCATTTTTAAAAGAATGTTTTGGTTTCTTTTTTTTTAAGACAATGGAACTGTATGGAAAAAGAGAGAGGGAGAAGGTGTGGTGGTTTGGTTCAGTTGTCCCCCATAAACTTAGGTGTTCTGAAGCTAGGTTCCCAGCTGATGGTAATTGGAAATTAAAGCCTACTGGATGGAGTGTATTGTTGGGGATGGGCTTATGGTGTTATAGCCAGTTTCCCCTTGCCACTGTTTGGCACACTCTCCTGTTGCTATTGTCCACCTTATGTTGGCCAGGCGGTGATGTCCACCCTCTGCTCATGCCATCCTTTTCCCCTGCCCCTCGAGCTTCCCCTCAAGCCTGTAAGCCAAAATAAACCTCTTTTTTCCCACAAGCTTCTCTTGGTTGGCTGATTTCTACCAGCAATGCGAACCTGACTGCAAGGTAAGAATAAGCCCATGCTTTCCAAAGAGACAGAAACACAAGGACCAGAGCCCATATATTCTGGACAAATGAAGAGTTCCATATTTAGATGTGCCCATCAACCTTTCGTTCCCAGGGTAAGTAATGGGTGTTAACTCCTTTGGTCTACTCCTCTGTAGCACCCACATTTATCTTATTTACAGACAGGGTATAAGCTCCACTAAGGCTAGCTCCTTATGTCTTCACAGTGCCTCCTCTGAAAACATGGAACATATAACTGGCAGCTCTTTCATACATTAGCTTTTGTGGAATTAGTTCTTCCGCGTAGGCAAAAGCTATAGAGAAGAAGAGGTTGAAAATAGCTTCTAGAAGGCAATAACATTGACATTTATGCAGCAGGTGTTAGCAATTTTCATGATGTCATTAGCTAAAGGAGTCAAAAGAATCCTGGCCTGTGAAAGACAGGGTATGCCTCAGTTTACTTGGCATGACTACTGAGAGGCAACAAAGGCCTAGTCACACTGATTTACAGGGTCACGGCAGGGGAAGTGGGAATTGTTTAGCAAGTGAAGTTCCTCAGAAATGTTCCAAGTCCTCTGAATTCCACCTTAAAACACCATTGAAAATCCCAACTGGGGAACCTGTTCTGCAGCCATCCCTTGACAGCCACTCAGCCCATTCTCTACTTGAGGATTCTCCCTCCAATTCAGTAATATCCTCCGGTCACTCCTTTCTCCTCCCTTCATTTCATCAGTGGATCAGTACTTCTCAGGGTCCACTCGCCAGCATCTCCACAGATAACTTCTCTCCTTCTGGACAAACACATCTTGCTGGTGTCTTATTAACACTCAAGATCAACATGTCCAAGCTAATTATGCCACCTTATCATAATCTCACTCCTCTTCTTGCTAACTTATTTAGAAACTTTTTTTTTTCTTTTACCAAGGACAAACATGAAAATTAGATTCTCAGCACCCACCGATTCATTTCCATTTATATCCTCCAAATTTCCCAGAAGATCATTACTATCATTTCTGCATTGATTTCCTTTTGTCCTGTTCATCCGTCACATTAACACCAATCCCAATCAGTTAGAAATTGTATTCATTGTTAAGAGATCTCTAAATAGTGGCTGAACAAGACTGGATTGATTTTTTTTCCTCTCTCCCTGGCCAACTCCCTTCTAGATGAGGAATCTTGTCCTAGAACTTTAAAGATGGCTGCTGGAGTTGACACCCTCATCTCCATTAATGAACAGGAAAGCTCAGAGGAAGAAAGGGCAAATAACCTTTTGATCTAAGGAGTCCCCCATACATCACAAACAACCTTTACTTATTATATGGTCTTAGGGTCCTCTCCACTTCAAGGGAGATAGGAAATATGGTGTTTTACTTGGTAGTTAAGGTTGTAGGAAAGGTGAGAAGAATGTTAAGTATGCGACATCGAATAGCCTATCTAGCAATTCTGAAAGAAATTTGGGGTCAAAATCAAACATCCAGTATATCTTCATTGCCTGCTAATTTTAATATAAATTCAGAGCAAAATGCTCATACCTTTTTTCTGACCTAAACCCAACCAGCATGACTAGCCTTTATAGGTCTTCAGAGTAGTGGCTCTCGGATTTCAATACATGCACGAGTCAGGGGATCTTATTAAGATACAGCATGTCTTAATAGGCTTCAGATGGAGTCTCAGGTTCTGCAGTTCTAACAAGCTTCCCGGTGAGGTTGATACTAGCAGGAAAGAGTAGCAAAGTCCTCCCAGTTGAGACTTCCTGTCCAATAGTCTATGTGCCAGAAAGACTGGGTTACACTTGATTATATATTCCTGTCATTACTCATTATGCTACAGCTAGTTCTTATCATTCTAGAGTCACCTCTATCAATTTACTTCTTAGTGATGGACCAAAGCCCCGAAAGCATGCCATTTGCCTTTTGATTAGATCCCAACACCCCTTACTGTGTTTTTTTTTCCTTCCTCTGAATAGCTTGTGACACATATGATCATCTGTGACACATATGATCAGCCTCAAATTATTTTCTAGGTTATATTGGATTTTTAAAAATATTTTATTTTTACTTATTTATCTGAGAGAAAGAGAGATGGGAGTGCTCGGGCCTCCAATCACTGCAAACAAACTCCAGACACATGCACCACCTTGTGCATCTGGTTTACATAGGTCCTGGGGATTTGAACCTAGGTCCTTTGGCTTTTCTGGCAAGCACCTTAGCTGCTAAGCCATCCCTCCAGCCCTGAATTGGATTTATTTTTTTGGTCTTTCAAGGTAGGGTTTCATTCTAGTCCAGGCCGACCTAGAATTCACTATGTAGTCTCAGGGTGGCCTTGAAGTCAGTGATCCACCTACCTCTCCCTCCCAAGTGCTGGGATTAAAGACATGTGCCATCATGCCCTGTAGGAGTTGGATTTTTTATCACATATACAGAGTGTAAAATAATTATTTAAAATAGTATACTAATTAAAATAATATATATCAAGAACATACTATTCCTTTAATAAGCTCTCCTCTTGCATTTAACTCATCATGGCTCCATTTTTTTTCCTATTCTCTTCCTGATATATCAAACACCAGCGCAGATTGTACCACATCCTAGTCTTCATAAAACCTAAATGTTGTTTCAACAGGCAGGTTTTAAATGCAGATAAAAGAAAGCTTAAAACCGTCACTTAGGGCCAGTGTCAATAATTAAGCTTTCCCTGATTTTTCTGGATTAAGGGTTCGTGTACCAGTGCTTACTTACCTGGCTGGCTGAGATTAAAATGAGTAATAGAACCTCTGTGCCTTCAGGATGGCTCCTAATGCATTTTTCATTAAGTTGAACTCCCACTCAGGGCTTCTCCTGAGGTTCAGACAGAGGTAAGACAGCTCTGTGCCTGCTTGTTGACTAGCACTTAGACAGGGCTGTTCTTTCCTCACAACCCATAACAATTTTGTGCTTAACATGATTTCTGGGAAGGTAGAAACATTGTGTTCGTGTGACCATCTGTTAAGAGAATATTGATTCATTAGGACAAACTTCCAGCTGATTCATATATTAGAACTTTAATAAAATATCTTAGGCAAAGGTCAGATGGAAGCCATACACATGCAAAGATCCATTCATGTCCCTCCGTCACACACATATAGACATAGTCATGCCTATAACCACACATATCATATATGCAGCGCTTTCATGGATAAACTCATCATGTCCATAGACATATACAAATTATATCCTCCACACATAGTAACATATTTCATGTACACATGCATAAGCCACACAAATAGGTGTACACACACATACATACACAACCCACACTTGCATATACCCATCATGAACTAAAAAGTTACCTCCAGTGATATCTGATTCTAATCACTGAAACCCACTTCCTTATTTGGAAAGAATTTTTGCTGCATTGTTAATGCTTTTGAGGTGGAGTGATGATCCTAGATTATCTAGATGGGCCCCGAAATACCACCACAAATTCCTTTACAGTATATGGGAGAACTAAGGGGAAATTTCACATGCAATGAAAAGAAAGGCCACAATAGGAGAGGCAGAGGTTGGGGAAATGCAGTCACAATTCAAGGAGCATGCCTTGTCACCAGAACTGCTGGGGCAATGATTGCTTCGGTCCTGCAGCAACAGGAAGTACAACCCTACCCACATGCTGATCTCAGCACAGTGATGTTCTTTAGAAGGTGTAGCCTCCAGAACTGGTAATGAATACAGTCCTGCAGTCTTAGGCCACCAAATTCACAGCTCATGTTCACAGCAGCCTCCAGAACTCATGCCACAGCCATCAATATGTACATACATGAATATAGTTACCTATCCACACTCAGCTTCTTGTAAACATGCATATATCATTTATGTACATGATCTGTGATCACGAACATGCATCCACTCTCCCCCAAGACATGATTATAGGTGTGTGTAAGGAAGTAACGTTGGTTATCACCAAAATGTCTTCAATGAAACCAAACACTTGAAACGTGACTTTCTCAAATAAACAAGTATATTAGAAAAGAGGAACAGGGAAACTGGACAAATAATTGTCAGCAGAAGAGATTCTGGGTAAATTTTCTCCAGATTTAGTCTCATACAACACTAATAGTAACCACAAGTAGTTGAAAGTTTATCACCTGCTAAGCCACTCAGGTAATTATTTTACAGGTACAATTGCAGCAATCATATGTACACAAGAAACTGAGGAACAGAGGGAATATGTAGTTTGCTCAATGTCTCTTATGGAACTGAGATGTCAACTGAAGCAATTACTGTTCCAATGGCTATATTTTAACTAACAAGAAATAATCCCTACAAATCTTTCATTTTCTTTAAGAAAACTCCATATATTTTGTTACCCAGTATTTGAATGTCATTTACTAATTTATTTCAAGTCATAGCATGTGTGAATCAGGGCAACTGAGACATCTTCATCTGAAATCAGAACTGCATCTGGTAGTAACCTTACCTTCACTCTGCTGACCCCTGCCTACCTTCCACACACTATGAGCCCTTCCTTCACTGGAGGAGTGGCATGGTAGGTGAGGGATAAAATAAGACCATACCAGAAGCATCTCCATTCAGCTTTTCAGGTACAACACAGAGTCTTTAAGCTCCTTGTTATGATAATAACCTTGAAAATGCTATTACCACATTTTTCTGTTCCACGTATATGGATCATCTATTGTGACACACAAATTTAAAAGCACCCTGTGGGAGCTGGGGATACAGCTCAGTTGGCAGAGTCCTTGCCAAGCATTCATAAAGACCTGGTTTGATACTCAGCACTGCATAAGAACTGGATGTGATGATGCATGCCTGCCATCGTAGCACTCAGGAAGTAGAAGCAGGAGGATGAGAAGTCAAATGTCATCCTTAGATACAAATATAGCTGTAGAACAGTCCGAGTTACATAAGGTCCCGTCTCCAGACAAACAGTCAAACAGAAAACATCCCATGAAGTCAGGCTTTGTGGTATGTAATTATAATCCCAGCTCTAAGAAAGCTGAGGCAGGAGAAGCAGGAATATAAGATCAGCTAGAGCTTTCTCAAAAAAAAAAAAAAAAAAGAGAGAAGAGAAAATAAATTAAACATGCTATGATAAATATATGTTGACATTGAGCTAAAGTATTTCTAATTAAATCTTCCTGAAATTAAGATCATTACACCTACATTTCATCACATGGTGCAGCCATGAATAGCAAATTATTTTCAAGCCATATATTGTGAGAAGAGCAGAAACTGCTAAAAACCAGAGTCATTGGGGAAATATAGCAAACTTTTATTGTATGAGAAATTGTTACAGTGCATTTTTGCTCATCAAAGACCTTCCTTGGGAATTCCTTCCATTAAGTTACTCTGGATAATCACTTGACCCCATATATGTCTAGCCTATAGCTGTAAATTACTAAACCAACACTTGGCAACCATCAGTAACCATCGCTTCTGGCTAAGCCTTCCCCCACCTCCAAAATCTTGACAGTTGCTTATCAGATTCCTTCGGCACCTTTTCTCAGACAGATCTCCTTGCTTAAGTCTCTGTCCAAGGAAACCTATGATCAGACGGAGCTGGAATTTCAGTGTGTGCTCTGTTGTATGTAGAAGGGCAGCTGGTTATTTAAAGACAACCTTTGACACTCACCCAAATACCCGATTCCTACCATTACTGATTATTTCTCTTTAAATCCTGTTCCTTCCTTGAGCCCCTGATCTTACCATCACTGTAAGACAATCGCTTTCAAGATACCACTCTTCACGTCACTTAGAGGAAGACAGGAAAATGAAAATGACCGCCTTCTTCAATCTCTCTAACAAGGGAAGAACTGCCTAGCGTGGGCCAGGAGGCTTGGTGCAGTGACCCCGAGAGGAAGCGGGAGTCCTGTGGGGAAGGAATGAATACACAAAGAAAGGGAAGTCCATCTTAGCTGGTATCTGATGGAAAGAGAGCAGTGGCCTTGAAAACAGTGGAACAGTATCTCAGACAAAGGCCAGGCTCAGAAGCTCTAAGTAGCTCTGGGACAGCAGCAGAGACAAGGAAAGGATAGCTTTAAGGTCTAAAACATACAACCAAATGGGGACTCTGCTCTCAGGCTACTCCTTGGTTATATCCACCCCCACCCTTAGCTTCTCTCATTGTTCAAGTTAGGACTGTCACGTGCAAGTGACAATCTTTATCAGGGACAGAAAGAAGATCATGCCAGCAAATGAAAATGTCACATTTAGCTAGACTCTGGAAGGGGGAAAATGTAATTGCTGCCTCTCACAGAAGGACATCAGCCAGGAAGGGGCAGTTCTCTGGGAGAGAAGCACCAGTCTGTCCATGTCCAAACCACCCGAATCCTCCTGAAGCATCCCAAGGGCAGCAGAATGTGTGTGAAATTAAGGGAGAAATACATTGAGAAAGGGGTTGGCTGTTCCCTGCATGGGGAGGAGGTGTGGTGATGTCTTCCTGAGGGTCACAATATTGTCACTTACTTACATGGACAGTCACGAACTCTTCGCATTCTACTGTGTCTCTTGTACTCTCATGTGCTTTAATACTCTTTGTCCTTTCTTCTAAAGTGGAATGACTTTATGCCACCTGGATGGAGCCCTCAGGTGCTGCCATCCCCACTGTCTGCTTACAGCTAAGGGTCCAAACAGCTCTCTGCTTCTCGGGCTTTTGCTTCTCTTGGTTTGTGGTGGTTATGGTGTTTGGCTGCAGGTATTTGCTGAAGGGTGTTTTTTTTTTTAATTTTTTGTTCATTTTTATTTAGTTATTTGAGAGTGACAGAGAGAGAGAGAGGCAGATAGAGAGATGGGCACGCCAGGGCTTCCAGCCACTGCAAATGAACTCCAGATGCGTGTGCCCCCTTTTGCATCTGGCTAACGTGGGTCCTGGGGAATCGAGCCTTGAACCGGGGTCCTTAGGCTTCACAGGGAAGCGCTTAACCGCTAAGCCATCTCTCCAGCCCTGCTGAAGGGTGTTTTAAAATCTATAAGTACCTTTTATTTGAAAGAAAACCTTGTCATACAATGTTTACCTAATCTGTAAAATAGGAATTTAAGTAGTAAAATAATTTCAAGTGGAAACCAAAGGAAGAGAGCTTCCCTTTGCCTTATTTGTATCCTTTGCCAATCTGTCCTTCCTTCTTCCCTACTTTCTTTCCTTCCTTCCTTGTTTATAGACTTGCTGAAGAACAACCTGTGGGTTTTGTGGATTGGAGCTCTTCCTTCTGCCTCGAGGATGTCATCAACATGAGCCCTCTTCGAATCCCAGGGAAAAATCAAATTCTCATTCCCGTGTTCAAAGATCTGTGTCCAAGCAGAGATGCTGCCAGTTGTGATGTCGTAATGAATTATTTTGTCCTGAGCTGTACTCTAGAAAAAGAAGAAATATTTTACCTGTGTATGTGTTGTACAAAGCTGGCGGGAGTTTTATAGTGCTGAAAATATGTGATATGAACCACTGGTTAATTGCATGATCTTCGCTGGGTCATGGTGATAAAGCTTAGCTGGGGCAACTGAAGGGAAGGGGAACTTAAAGTTCTGAGTTCACAGATCCAAGCTATGAAATACCATAGTAAAGATCTGAAGAGTCCCATGTTCATTTGAACCGAAAGCTAGATAGGCATATGAGTCAAGAACAGGCAGACAACTTGAACTTTTCTGATGCTTAATCTCA
The DNA here is from genome assembly GCA_036346955.1 of Dipus sagitta. NCBI lineage: Eukaryota > Metazoa > Chordata > Mammalia > Rodentia > Dipodidae > Dipus > Dipus sagitta. The sequence goes on along the minus strand of CM070772.1, from coordinate 35,216,215 downwards.
GGGTTACCTTATCTATTAACTATTTAACTTAACTTATCTTAGCTGTTCAAATCTTTTTTTTGCATTTATGTCATTTATGGAAGAGATGACAGAGACAGTTATATAGATAGATGGTAGTAGATGGAAGGATAGATGCTGAGAAAACCCATTTAACAATATTTTGCGTTTATCCAACATCATGTGCTTCTGGATATCTTCCTGGTATGTGATTTACTTTGGTACTCTCTCCTCATTATATGTTTGACTTCTGAAGTCTTTACTTTTTAAAGTTTTAGCTATTCAATTTAAATTTTTAATTTTTAAATTCACCACACACCTTGAATTCAGAGTTCTCCTGCCTCTGCCTCACAAGTCTACCAGCAGGCCCAGCTTCCAAAGTGTTTAATGACAATGAAGTCCAGCTGGTCAATATTTTTGTGACAGAGACTTTTTTATGTATGGCTTAGAAAATCATTCTCACCCTAAATTCATTATTGATTTCTAATATAATTCTACTCTATTTAGAGAGCATGCTTCATGTTCTTTCAAATCTTAGAAAACTGTGTATCTTAACTTATTGTCCCATATCAATTCTGTTGTGTGTATGTATGTGGAACAACATGTACATCGGTGTTGTAGGCACATACACAGATGTGTATGTATGTAGGGCAGAGGATGATACAGCCATCCTCCTGTATCATGCTTCCACCATGAGGCACAGTCTCACTGAACATGGAGTGAGTCCCACACATACTCCTTTCCTTGCCACCCTCAGGACTGAGCCATCTCCATGACCCCATAAATTCTGTTTGTAATGTACACAGTACTCTTAGTTATGACTGGAACTCACTATAAAACCTAATGGTCATTTCTTCAAAAAAAATGAAATAAGTAAACAAGTAAAATTCTGTCTTGCAAGTGATCGACTGCTATTTTAAAAATGCATTCTGGGGCTGGAGAGATGGCTTAGTGGTTAAGCGCTTGCCTATGAAGCCTAAGGACCCCAATTTGAGGCTTGATTCCCTTGGACCCACGTTAGCCATATGCACAAGGGGGCGCATGTGTCTGGAGTTCATTTACAGTGTCTGGAGGCCCTGGCGTGCCCATTTTCTCTCTCTCTCTCTCTCTCTCTCTCTCTCTCTCTCTCTCTCCCTCTCTCTATCTGCCTCTTTCTCTGTTGCTCTGAAATAAATAAATAAAAATAATTTAAATATATTTAAAAAATGCATTCTGTACTTGTTGAGTCTATAGTTCTACATTGATTAATTTGGTCAAGCATTGTAATTTTAAGAGACAAATCATATACTTAATAAGTTTTTATCCTTATTTATTAGTAACAGGGAAAACTGGGTTAAAGCTCCATCTTTGATTGTAATTTTGTTTATTTGTCTTACTAATGTTGTCAATATTCATTGCATATATTTTGAGTTGTGTTATTAGGTACAAATTTAGGACTTGCTTTCCTTCATTGTGATTGACATTAATGATTACTCTAGGTATATTCCATTTTATGTTCACATAAATATAATAGTATTTGTGGCTAATACTTAGCATAATTTTTCTAGCCTTTTCATCTGCTCAATTATTGATCATATTTTTTTTTACTTTTTATAGACAATTCTCTTAGGTGTCCATACTATATTTTGATCATAATCACCTCCAATTAACCTCTTTTGTCTCCTCTTCCCTTTCTCTCTTCTACTAATCCTTGACTTCTTTAAACCATTCTCTCTTCTGTTTTGAGGTCCTTTTTGCTCTTCACCATCATCAGTGTTGAAATGCTGGTGGGTCCTCAATTGTGCAGGTCATGTGCAGATAGCAACAGTTACGTAGGTCAAGAAGGCAACAGCCACTTCATGTCTAGGAGGCAGCATTCCAAAGCACTCTTCCCCCGACCCCTGACTCTTATTTTCTTTCAACCACATCTTCTGTGGTGATCTCTGAGCCTTGGAGTTATATAGATGTTCATTTAGCACTCAGCCCTCAACAGTCACTTATGCTTAACACATTGGCAGTCCCTGTCTCGTGCAATAAGAAAAAAAAAAAAGATTCTGTGACCAAAGGTGACACCCTGAAGAGGATAAATTTTGGAGGTTTTGCTTTTTATTTAATTTAATAATATTAATTTCTGACTTGCTGACTATATCCTAGGTATAAGGAAGACTTCCTGTGTCTCCTGGAAATTATCTGAGCTCCAAGAGTTGAGATAGGATTTAAGAATTAAATAAATTAAAATTGTAAAAGATTTCAAAAGAATGTTTGCTCAATTCTTATGGTTTACTATTTGCAACCAGTCATTGTTGGTCTAATTTAGCCATGCTTTGTATAAGATAAATATATACTAAGAGAGATGTCAGCATGTGAATGGTCATACTATGAAGGTTTAAGGAAAAGGGGACTGTGAAGAACTCTATCTTCTTCCTGTCCCTGCTCAACATGCATATTACATGCCATGGAAATGAACATTATCTGCCTGCTGCTAGAAGCTGCAGGTTACATCAAGATAGAATATAGGCAGTAAGAACCATTATTTTCCTTTATAATGTGCATGCTCAGCAAATATGAAATTTACTTTTCTAAAAGCTGAGCCTGACTTTTAATTTCTCCCTAAAATTCTCATGATTTCTATTGCATATATGAGACTTGAAACTATTTTAAATTGATTTCTAACCATAACTTTCCTATTTGAACCCTCTCCATATCAAGAGAAACAGTTTCCAATTAGATGTGAGGTGCATACCTGTAATACTAGAACTTGGGAGGCTATAGCAGAAAAAAAACTGCAAATTTGAGACCAGTCTGGGATGCTTAGTGAGATCTTGTCTTAAGATAAATTTCTTCTAAAACTCTGAGTGTCAAAAATTCCACTATATTCCACACAAGGAGAACATTCAGAGTTTACCAAAACATCATCGCCCATTTAAGTTTAATTAAAAGGAAACAACAAATAGGATCCAACACAATGTCCTTATGTGTAATTTAAGAATCAGCGTTAGAAAGACAGTCAGGTGGGAACGGAAGAGGGTCAATGGGCAAAAGTGTTCTTGATGGGCACCATGTGAAAGTGAGAAGACTGAGCAAGAAATATAAGAAGGTGAATTTCTGTTCAACAAAGGACAACTTAATAGTTCTGATACATGTCTAAAAATACAATAGGTTACCTCGAAAGAGATCTGATTTTTGAGAAAGGAACTGAAGAAGTTCCCCCAGCTTCTTTAGAGCTGTATTCTTTTCTCGGTATTCTGATGAATAAAAGAGCTGGAAGAATATGTAAAATAGGGGCAATAGTTTAAGACCAAATTCTGAGTCATATCCTTTATGTTTAATCATGAATATGCAGTCCATGGGCATAGACTCCCAAGTGCTTTCCAGACAGCTAAAAGAAAATTGAAGTACATAAAGAATTTTATACATCTTAATACACCTGACTTCTGCAGAGGAAAAAGAAATCTTTTAAGCTCTCCAAATAACACAAGTGAGTTGTTAGTTCTAAATTTAAAACCTGGGCAAACACAGGAATAGTCATCATCAAAAACTGAAGGTCAGCTTTAATCTCTCTCTCTCTCTCTCTTTAAAAAAGACCCAAGTTTAAAAAATTTTTAAACGTTGGAATACTGTGGCCTTCACAATTCCATTTTGGGTGAACTTCCTGATTGATTTTTAATCCATTGTATTTGAAGAGACTGATTACAGATGGCTAATTATCAGAGCAAAGCAGGAGAATAACAAGGAAAGATCATTGCTGTGACTCAACAGTCCACACTCCTCGTGCTCACAGCTAAGACTCAGCCATAAAGTCAAGACAAAGACCCAAAACAGTTCTCAAGGAAGTTTGCATGTGCTTACTGGAAATAGGAGGTTCCCTAAGACATAAAGATGGTGATTCAAATAGCTGATGCTCACTCTTTGGAATTCTGGATACGGCTGTGTACCAACTACACACTCATTGCTGAGTTGTACTTAAAAACCTTTGATGAGGGCTGGAGAGATGGCTTAGTGGTTAAGTGCTTGCCTGTGAAGCCTAAGGACCCTGGTTCAAGGCTTGATTACCAAGGATACACGTTATCCAGATGCACAAGGCGGCACACACATCTAGAGGTCTGGAGTTTGTTTGCAGTGGCTGGAAGCCCTGGCACTCTCTCTCTCTCTCTCTCTCTCTCTCTCTCTCTCTCTCTCTCTCTCTCTCATTCTCTCTGCCTCTTTCTCTGTATGTTGCTCTCAAATAAAGAAATAAAACTAAATAAAAAAAATTTCAAAAAAAAAACCTTTGATGACTGAGGATATATTGGTCTCAGCTACCACCAGGCCCCATATAAGATCTCTCAGCAATAAGCTGGTCCATTTGAGGGTCCACTGGAAACCCTTGCTGGGGGTTTGTTACTTTGTGTGTTTGTTTTCATAGCTGTGGAGAACATGTTCTGCCTATGTACTAGGTAGCTAGAGTTGCCAAAGGAGTCGGGAGACTGCTTTTACCAAATGTGATAATTGGCAGGCACACACCCCAGAGGGCTTGTTCATTGTGTGAGATATTTCTGGATGATTTCTGTATTATCTTTCACAGCTTTCTAATGGAGCGGAACCACCTTTGCTGAAAACAGCAGCTGGCTGATTAGCTCCCGCACTTGGTTTCCTTTCCTTTCTAGTCTCCTTCCACACCCTCCTGTTGCTATTTCCTGGGATCATCTCCCAAACACCCTATCTCTTCTCAGTACTAGTATCAGGTTTCAGTTTTGGGAATGAGTCAACCTGAGGATATGCTGTTCCCATACTTAAACACTGTGACTGTTAATTTCTGTTGTCAACTAGATCAAATTGGGACTCAAGCTGAGACATTTCTCTTGGGCAAGTCTGTGAGGGAGTTTCCAGGAAAGAATGATGGGGAAAGGAACCAATGCCCTGAGGTTGTTTTCTGGTCTCCGGACATGCACCTTACCAAGCACATGCCCATATGTAGCAGACAGCTTCAGGTTCACTGAGATGAACTTCCAGACCAGGCACAGCTATGGAGGAAGGGATATTTATTGAAGCCTACAGATCCAGGGGAAGTTCCATAATGGCAGAAGAAGCTGCCTGTTTTCATAGGACCAAACACACAGAGAAAAACCACAAGCCAAAAGCCACACAGCACACTTCAGGAACTCCAGCTAGGCACACTATGCATATCTTTAGATTGAAATCTGAAACCCACCACCACACCTTAAGATCCACCCAGTGACACTGTCTCCAGCCAGGTGGCTGCAGATGCAAACTACAAACTAATAAAAAACTGAATATATTGGGGGCCATCTATTCAAACCACCACACCATACATATACGTGCCACACAGATTCATGCACCATCCCCCCCCCAACCCAAAGTTAGGGTCAAAATTAGGTATTTCTGAGTACTTATCAACCCTCAAGGAATTCTATACTCCCTAAGTTTGATTTTTATCTTAGGGGGAACAAAAACTACATAAACATATTTTAGCTCGCTGCAATATACTGTGATTTACTTTCTTCTCTCAGTTTGTCAGACTGAATATGCCATCCATAATTATTCCTGAATGTATTGACATTATTGCTCACAAACTGGTGATCGTTTAACATTTTAGAAAAGGCAAACCCTGAGTGATGTTCAACTAAAGCTTCAGATTCAAATGTTTTCCAATGTCACATATGGCCTTTGTGGAGGATTAACACACCAGCTATTCCTGTCTTCTAATCTTAGAAAAGGCTTAGCCAATCACTCCATTAAGAACAGAAAATACCATTCTCTTACAATTTAAAGATGATATATCTAAACAAGGAAAAAAAGAAGACTTTTTTTTTTTTTTTTTTTTTTTTGCTCAACATTGCTGTGGAAATATTTTATAAATAAAGCATTGGAAAGGATGTTTTTATATTCTTCTGTTAACAGCATTTAAAAATTAACCTTTAATTACATTATAACCAACTGACTTAAACCCCAAGGTTGATATAATTTAATCTTTTATTCCTCGTGACTAAGGTTGAAAGAAAGCATTTTCTTTTTTTTTTTGTTTGTTTGTTTGTTTATTTATTTGAGAGCAACAGAGAGAAGGAGGGAGAGAGAGAGAGAGAGAATGGGCGCGCCAGAGCTTCAAGCCTCTGTAAACGAACTCCAGATGCATGCGCCCCCTTGTGCATCTGGCTAACGTGGGTCCTGGGGAATTGAGCCTTGAACCGGTGTCCTTAGGCTTCACAGGCAAGCGTTTAACCGCTAAACCATCTCTCCAGCCCAGGAAAGCATTTTCTTAACGAAATAATTTTCTAATATTATCTCATGTTGCTTCTCACAAACTTGCCTCTCGGTCATCGCTCATGAACGCATTCTCCTTGCAGAGCCAAAACCTGCCTGCCGCTAGAGACTCCCACAGTTTCTGACGTATTGAAACAGAAATGAACACATACTACATCCTCAGTAAGTCGTTTCCAAACGTGCACGCCCCTAAAATCCCTGGGGCCTTGTAACCACAGAGGCTGCCTCAGATTCAGGAGGTGTGGGGACAAACCATAGAGCTTGCATTTCTGACAATGTCTTGGACAGCGAGGAGGATGCGGGCTCAGGGACCACACTTTGAAATCTAAGGCACCGTGTTCAACTTCTTTGTAATTTACCAAGTGTTAGTGGAATCTCATCTCCAGTTGTACACACACCTCCAAGATTCTCACTTAATTGAGACTGTTGATAATCTTTCCAGAAAGGAGAGTCTAGTTCATATAGTACACCTGTAACATGTTCAGTCTTTCTCTGAATAACTCAGTATCAATCTATTAAATGATGACTCAAGTGCTGGCTATGGTGGCTGTAGCAGACAGCTTCAGATTCGCCGAGATGAACTTCCAGACCAGGCACAGTTATGGAGGAAGGGATTTATTGAAGCTTACAGATCCAGGGGAAGTTTCGTAATAGCAGTAGAAGCTGACCTGCCTTCACAGGCCCAAGCAGAGAGAGAGAGAGAAGTACAAGCCTAAAAGCCAAAAGCCACAGCACACTTCAGGAACTCCAGCTAGGCACACTTTGCATATCTTTAGATTGAAATCTGAAACCCACCACCACACCTTAAGATCCACACAATGACATTGTCTCCAGCCAGGTGGCTAAAGATGCAAACTACAAACAAATAAACAACTGAAATATATTGGCGCCATCTATTCTATTCAAACCACCACAGTGACTCAGGCCAGAATTCTCAGCATTTGGGAGGCTGAGGTAGGAGGGTTGCCATGAGTTCAAGGTTAGCATGTGCGATAGAGTGAGGATCTGTCTAAAACAAACAAAAATAATAAAATAAAATATCCAAATGTCTGATTTTTATCTCACTCTCTTCCCTAGTTGTTCCAATCTCCTCTTTCTACTTTGTAGGATGATGTCTTTAATTTCTAAAGAATACCTCTAGTTAGATTTTTATCCTTCCATTCTGTTGTCAATGTAAAGATTTCTGTTTGTTTTAGTCCTTTGCTATTGGTGCCATATCTAGGGTTCTAAGTGCATGCTAGTCTCATGCAATTTGTGCTGTCTCTTTTTATTTGGTAGAAAAAAAGCATTCCATGCAATGATTATTATGTTCAATTCCAACCTTGTGATGCTGGGTCAAAAACTCAATTTCTGCACTAATGAGAGACAATTATTTTAACAAAATTGTTCCATTTACTTGTGTCTAAAGTACAAATTATCTTGGCTTGCAAACCAATATAGTATACATTTTTAAGTCAATTTATATAAACTTAAGTGAAAATTCAGGATAGATATATAATCAAATCACAGTGTAGATACAAAAAATAAATGTACATATAGGTAGTTGTTAGAGAGAGAGAGACAGAGAAACAGATAGTGTCAGAGACAGGAAATGCAGTATTTTCTATGTACAATACAAATAGAACAGAATAAATCCTAGAAGTGTTATAGTGCATTTCTCCTACTCTTCTAGCTAAGGGCCTATTAGCTCATTTTACATAGGCAGAAGTGAAGAGTGACTGCCTTTATCACACAATGTTTGTTGATTGCATTTGCTCTCTTTGGCATGCATTTTGTGCCAGATGCTACAACTCATGAAACAGTCCTTCTTGCCCATAAGACACACACATTATAGCAGAGAAAAAAATATATCATAACATAATGTCCACACAGCATGTCAGAAAATCAAAACTTGGACTGCAGTGCAATAATGGGGGCTCATCCGCAGATGAGAGAGTGAATCTAGATTCCTGCCTTCAAGAGGCGTAGGGAAGAATGGTACGGAATATAATAGAAAAGAAGGGTTGCGGTACTTTTGCTACTGTTTTTAAATGGCATAAAGGAGATGGATGCTGCAAGGCGGATGCTAATGAAGGGAGTAATGAAGAAGTTGCAGAAGAGGGGGAAATTGGTGGAGAGTCACATGGTTGCTGGAGGAAGAGAGGTGTAAAGTAAGGATCAAGTCCAGGAGCAATTTCCTCTTCATGACATGTGTTGTTCACAGGGAAAAACTGAGTCCTGTTTTCCTGCCTAGCTTACCCCCTTTGATCTGAAGCATCAACATCAAATGGACTAACCCTAACCTGAAAACTTTCTATTTGCTTAAGTCAACACTGTGTCTATTAAAAATTATTGGCTAAATAAAATATTTGTTACACATTTGTTACATTTAATTGCATATGCTTATTTGCATATTAAACCCCATCAGTGATCCATAGAACCAATAAAAGAACAAAACCATTGAAACAGACAGGGTTCTTGCTCAGGAAATGAACAAGAACCGAGCAGAAGCCGATACACTGGTACATTAGCCTACCTGACGGGCTTGCTGCCTACACTTTACCTTACAATCCCTTTGTACAGAGCAAAGCACTGAAAGATTTGGGAAACTGTCAAGACACAGAGTATCGTTTCTTGCCTCATGCTTTTCCTAAACAGTTTTTCTCGTCTGGATGGTCTGCTTTCAGCTATTCATGCCATTTCAGCACATTGCTAGGTGTCAGGGAACCTTCAGGAGGTGGGAGCCTCGGTGTGTAATCCCACTTGCTCAGCTAACAGCATACGCTAAAGGTAAGGAAAGTTATCCAACCTCTAAACTATACTCATTTAACTATAATAGAAAAATATTTCAGAAAAATAAGTCAACACAACAGTGCATCCTGAAGCAAATTAAATACATTGAAAAAAAAAACTTGTAACACATTAAGGCTTTTTTACACTTCAGTGCTGTGGTGACATCAGATTCAAATGACGTCACTCCATTAATGTCATCTGGTGTACCCTCTCCAAAGGCAGCATACTCTCATTCTCAGCTGTTTGTTAGTTAACAACTTCTTTCTCTGCTGACTCTTAGTTTCTGCTCCTCTATTGCTCAGTCTTCAAAGCTCTAGACCAAAATTAATCTGGCTTTATTTTATTATTACTTTTTTTTAAATTAATGTATGTTAATTATATCGTTGTAGTTACCTGGGACAAATCACCCACCTAAAAGCAGCTGATGGGAGAGAAGTTTTTATTTTGGCTTACACTCTGGAGGACAAGCTTCATGAAGGTAGGGGGATGCATGGGACAAGCAGGGGCTGGACATCACCTCTGCCACAGCGGGTGGACAACAGCGACTAGAGAGTGAGCTGAACTCTAGCAAAGGGGAGCATCACCGAAATGTCCCTTCCAGATCAAGAAAAACTGCATCCCTGGAGCTTGCTGAACAACTTGTGGGCCAGAGAGTCTCCCCTCCCCGTCACTTGTTACTGCTAAGAGAAGCCTTGTGAATCTTCAACATTTTAGGAGTTTTCTGAGCCTTATAAATTTGGTTTCCTTTCTGAGCACCGTAAGATTTATTTACTTCCTAAATCTTATATGCATGTCTTCCCTCAAGGAGTGAATGGTTCAATTTGGAGGAATAACTACATAACACTCTACCTCACCCCCCAACTCTTACATTCTTCCTGACTCCTGTGATGTTCCCTGACCTTTGCAGGGGGCTGATATCAATGCCTTGTTTTATTTTTTTCCCCCCTCCATCTGTGACTGAGTATTGGGCCACTGGGACACAGCAACAGTCACTTCTTCTCACGGGTCCCATGGAGCAGAGTGTCTGACACTGTGTCACGTAAAGGAAGATGGCCACTGGCGATTCCCTTCCAGTGTATTCTACTCTCAGATAACTTGTACTTGGTCGCATATCTTACCTTCCATGGCAAGAAACAGGCCACCACAACCATAGCAAAGAGGCGCTCACTCCCATACTGCGTGAGGACTGCCAAAGAGGAGGCTCCTCTCTTAGCTGTAATCTGAGTCTCATCACCCACGCAGAAACCACGCAGTGGTTCCACACCAGCATGTCTGCGATTCCAACTGCGTTGTATGGCTTTTCTGCAGACCATGTAAAGAAATAGATCCCATACCAGTGAGGGGATCAGTTAGCCAAATTGAGAGCAGTTGGTTCCCCACCATGGCTGTGTGCCACCACTGCACTTCACTGGTATGGGACCCATAGCTGGAGCTGGGAAACAAGTCAGAACCATATCCAAACATAAGCCCACTCTCCAGTATCAACCTACTATCAATTGTGGGCTACAAGAGGGCCTACACATATTAAATTCTCTATAAAAAAAAAAAAGTAAGGGTTATCTCATTTGTCCTGGTGCTAACTTACTCTCCGTTGGAGAATCTGCTTCTCTTTTTCAGATAGATGTAGACCCTAAGGAGAGAGCCACCCCATCATACCTCAAAAGGGCTCCGGCTGAAACTAAGAAAACTTCGAGAAACAAGCAAGGGGGCTGTTTTTCCTGATGAACCGGACACCAGCACAAGGGGGAAGGAGATCAGCATAGAGAAAAATCAACTCCTACCAAATCAGAGAGCCAGAGCCTCAGAGGCCCTCAACACCTCATCACTGAAGCAGACCAAAAATGAACCCAACATGGCTCAGGGAAATTTTGCGGAAGAGGGGGCGGAAAGAATGTCAGAGTCACATGTTGGGTCATGATATGCAGAGACATTTAGCTTACCCATAACTGTGGGCTAACTCCACAATGCATGACCCGTATACCTCAACAAGGAGGGGCCAAGGGAAGGGGGTAGGTCACGGATGAGCCTAATAATGGTACCAAACTGACTGTATTTGCTGAATACAGAACTGACTAATAAAAAATAAATAAATAAATAAATAAATAAATAAATAAATAAAATAAAATAAATAAAAAAATAAAAAAATAAAAAAAAAGAAATAGATCCTCACCTCAAATACCGCACCACCACCACCAACAACAACAAAATAACAAAGGAAGTGTCACGCTCAAGCCTAGCTTAGTGAAACTGAGTTTACCAGCGTGTTACTCACAGAAGGAAAGGTGAGGAGTTACTTATGCGTACATGGATAAGTCAAAGGCTGCAGTATTATGGGAACGCCCACCCCAGTATGGGAGGTAACTCAGGAACTCCGCATCCTTAAAGGTCCCCGCACAATTTGCAGGCATGTTGGCCTATTGGTTCTCTGGTTCACAGGAATAGTTGTTGCTTATACAACCTTGGGATATGACATTGGGAATCTTCTAAGTTTCAGGAGCTTCCTGAGTCATAAGGATTAATTTATTTCCTGAGTCTTACAAGATTCCCTCTTCCCTCCAGAAAAGATTATTTCGATCCACAGAAAATACTTCCATGACAAAGTGTTTTCATTATGATACATCCATATTTGCACATAATGTAGGAGAAAGAAAGAGAGGGAAAGGAAGGAAGGAGTCAAGGAAAGAAGGGAAGGAGAGAGGGAGGGAGGGAAGGAAGGAAGGCTAAAAGGAAAGAGAAAAAAGGGAGATTTGCCTTGAAGTAATTTTAAAATCTTTGGAAATCTGTTATAATGACATGCTAGAGATATTGAAAGGAATAGAACAATATATCCGTGCACAATTAGACAAGACAGAAATATGTTTAAATATATGTGGAAATTGTAATATCATAAAAATGTATCACTTCAAATCGCTAGTATTGGGATGCTAGTAATAAATTTTGGAAGAAAATAAAATAATGATTAGCTACTTACTTTGCATCTATAAAGCGTTTTCAGATGCCATTAAACATCTGACAGAATTTAAAACAGATTAATAATCCTGAGATAAGAAAGGGAAATAAAACTACTTAAAAGAGAGATGAGGGGCTGGAGAGATGGCTTAGTTGTTAAGGTGTTTGCCTGTGAAGCCTAAGGACTGAAATTTAAATCCCCAGTACCCATGTAAGCCACATGCACATGAGGTGGTTCATGCATCTGGAATTTGTTTGCAGGGGCTAGAGGCCCTTGCATGTTCATTTTTCTCTCTCTCTCTCTCTCTCATAAATTAATTAATTAATTAATTAATTAAAATAAATAAGTAGAGATGAAACTAGAAATAATAAGCACAATTGCAAATATAAGGTGAGGAAAATTCCTAAGGTTAAAAAAAAAGCTAGCCTTAAAAATTGGCATGGCTTTCTTTACAATATGGACAAGTAATGACAGAAGTTACCATCCATAAATGACATTATCATGGCCAAAATTTCAAGGACAATGAGGGAACTCTAACTGGACTCCAACCTATGCAGAAAAATAGTTTCTCAAAGGCAAGATAGTATTACATTGAAAACTCCATTGAATAGTCACAAAATTGACTGTATAATTAAGCCATAAAAGTATCTTCCAATTTTGAAATTAGTAATAGTATAGGCCACTTTAACCGTGATGCAATATATGTAAAAGTAGTTTCCAAAGCATAAATTTAAAATCTTAATGAAATAGAAATGTTAGGAAACAAAACCACGATGTTCTAAATAGCCTCCAGGGTAAAGGGGGAAACAAAGCTGTAATTACAGAATATTTAGAAACAAGAATAATGAAGAATTTCTAGTTCCTGAGAGATGAAAAACTCTCAGGTTACCGTTTGGGCTACTGAATTCTCTATATTTATTTTAAATTATGAAGTAAATAGAGATGGACAAGGTAAGGTTGGTCAAAGAATGCCTTGCAGGACAGAAAAGTCCTGCCTTCTGTTACCTCCCACATGAACAGGAAAGAGGTGCCCACTTCTGTTTATTTTTTTTTTCCTTGAACTCAACACCAGGAGTATAAGCTAGTGCTGAGTTTATCACACCTCCTCTCTTGTTACAGAAAATATAGCTACAGCCACAGGGAAAGCTGAGCTCCCGGGCAAAAGTAGCCTGAAAATAAGACATATGTGACAAAGCATGTTTTGTAAAGCGGTTCACACTTATGTGTTCCTGCATTATCAAATGCTTATCTTACAATGTCATTGACATTCATCCCTCCAAGATATGTGACCTATAGCCTTTCTCTCAAATACAGGCAGACATCCACCTGTGTCGCACAATGTAATGTGACAGAAGAGGTGGTATGTGGCATCCAAGGCTAGGGTGAGGAAAAACACAGCTCTGCTACTATCTTCTCTCTCTCTCTCTCTCTCTCTCTCTCTCTCTCTCTCTCTCTCTCTCTCTTCCTTTTGTCCTCTCTGTCTTTTTTAAAGAGAGATTACTAGGATGTAGTTTAGGTGAGTATGATGGCACACACCTATAATTCATTCAGTATCCTCTCTTGCAAAATATAAAAATATATTATATAAAGTAGAATTAAATTAAGCCCAAGGTTAAAATTTTCCAAAAAATAAAAAACATGGCAAGTTCGGGGCAACATAAAATAAGAAGTAAAAATCAAAAATAAAACCAATTACATAGTGGTTTTGTTTTTAGATATTGAAATATAATGGTTGAAAATCTAAATATGATTAGTGATACAATCTATGAAAGGATAAGGGATTGAAAATAATGAGTTATGGAGAAAAAATAATCTATTCCAACATATAAGTAATAGAAATCCCAGAACATGACAAAAGAAAAAAACTGATAGAAATATATGAAAGTAATTATGGCATATCTCCTTGAATTATAAAATAATTAAACACTAAATTCAAAGATTTATAGAATTCAAAATGTAATACTTAAGAAAAGAAAACCCATTCTACACAAGTTACAGCAAAATTGAAGCATACCAGCATCACAGATGACGGGTGTTTTTGTGTTTGTTTTTGTTTTTGTTTTTGTTTTTGTTTTTGTAACTTGTGGTCTTCATTGGTTTCCTGCATTGCTTTTTGAGAGTAGAAACATAGCACAGGGAAAGATTGGGAACCAAAAACCATTCCCCAAGCACCTGAAGCTCACCTGTTTGAGATGAAATGAAATACCCCTGTTTGAGATTTCCTCGTGCCCTGCTCATGTCTCAAAAATTGCTTTATCATGCCATATGTTCCCACATAATACTAGCATGTTGGGCAGTGGCTACTAATAAAAGTCACACTATAAAATCTTGAGGAAGTTGTCTTTGCTATTTATTTTATGTTTGCTAGTCTACATGCCTAGGTCACCCTGCAGGAGAACAGAGCTTTTGAAAAAAAATCCGACTTAATTTGATTAAAATCACCAATGTAGAGGGAAAGAACTACCTCTGTTGTTAAAATGTACACATTGCAGGGTATACAAGATGTGTGTTAGATAAACATATGAAATACATATAAACATTCCCAATGTGTACAAGACAATGATGTGCCTGTGTTCCAAAATCACAGCAGTTTGTAATGCAGTCTGATCATACAAGGTCATTAATTAATGCTACCATTGTCTGATCTAACACTTTTACACATCTTTGTCAAGAATCAAGCTTAATTTCACTGTTAATATACAAGTGAGGAATGTGGTCAATATCAAACTTTTACCTTCTAATGCTAGATATCAACCAGCTTCAAACTGAAATCTCTCCTCTATCTTTGTTTTCCAGATTCAGCTCCAGTTAAAATTCTTTTAGTCCCTGCACTAGATTTATCCCCAGAGTGATATGATACCAATTTCTGGCTTTAAAATGCACTGGATTTAAGATTTTATAACTTGAAAGGGGATTGGAATTGCTTAAGGTAGCCAAAAATCAATCACGTTTCCTTCTTTAGAGTGTCAAATGAAAATAGCCATTATCTGTGAGAGATTCTCTAAAACAACTGCTTATGTTCAATGGCTTGCTTTTGGAGGATTCCAAACATGGGTCTTCAGCTATAGGGAATTTTTTTTTTTTCTTTTTCAACTGGTTAGGAAAATATGGAGAATGCCTTGGCAGTTTTAATGCCTTATACTTTCCAAATCCTTTCCAATTTTAAGAATATCTTTATCTGTCTTTTCATATGAGGACATTGTCCCTACTTCATGAAGTTTACACAGCAAGGACTATTGGCTCCTTCTTAACAGATGAAAAGCTTGAGACTCCAAGGTGGTAAGTGATGGAGTCCGAGATGCACAGTGGAGATGGGATGAGAACGGATCATCTGTATCCTTGAATGGGATGTTTTTTATACTCCAGGATATTTGCAGATGGTTCTGCCCAAAAGCAGCCACGGAATGTGAGCGAGTACAAATGTCATTGCCCTGTACTCTCAAATCCACTCACTCCCTGTTTCTTTCAACTGGATTTCCTGGGAATAAGCATGCTACCAATTATAACACCTAAGAGAACCTTCACCTTCTGTTGGGATGGGCTTCCTGTGTGTGAGTTCCCTCTGAGGAAGCTTGCTCCTTCCACATATTATGGACGTGACACTCCCTCCACCCAAATTCAACCATTGAAATTCTAATCTCCAATATGATGTTATGTGGAGGGTAAAGAGCTCATGAGAGGGGAGCTGTCATAATTGAGATTAATTAACCTTAAGAAAAAGAGGCGTGGGGGCTTGCCCTAGCTCCCTGCTCCCTGCCAATGTGGGAATGTGATACAAGGCAGCCACCCTTCAGCAGGGAAGTAGGTCCTCATCAGACCCCATTGTCTGCTAGTACCTTGGTTTGAGCCTCTCTGGCCTCCAGAACCGCACAAAACACATTTCTATTGTTTAAGCTGCCCAGTCTATGGCATTTTCTTATAGTAGGCTGAAGCAGTAATTTAAAAAGACTTATAGGGCTGGAGAGATGGCTGAGAAGTTAAAAGCGCTTGCTCTGCAAAGCCTGACAGCCTGGGTTCCATTCCCCGTTGCCCATGTAAAGCCAGACGCAAAAGCGGTGCATGCACCTGGAGTTCATTTGCAGTGGCAAGCACCCCTGGGGCCCCATTCTCTCATTCTCTCTCTCCATGAATAAATATTTTTAAATATAAAAATACTAAAAGTCCATTTTTGAGAGAGAGAAAGAGAAAGAGGAAATGTACACTCCCGGGCCCTGTGCTAATGCTAACAGTTTTTAAAGCCAGTCAATATTTTTAAAAAGCATATCCCTCTGTAGACATATTCTGATTAGCATTAATATGTAAATTAAGTGTATGATAGAACCTTGATGTCTTCTATGAATGCCGCTTAATCTTTGTGTCAGTCTGATACTGGTACGTTGACGCTATCCCAGCTTTCATGCAACGTAATACAAAGCGAAAGCTGCTAAGCAGTATGTTCTGTGCCAGAAATACTCATGAAAAATACAAGAGCAAGACCCGATGCCAAAACTACTTTGTTGTTGTTGTTGTTGTTTGAGGTAGGGTCTCACTCCAGCTCAGGCTGGTCTGGAGTTCACTATGTAGTCTCAGGGTGGCCTTGAACTCTCAGCGATCCTCCTACCTCTGTCTCCCGAGTGCTGGGATTAAAAACGTGCACCACCATGCCTGGCTAAACCTAGTTTTTATAAACACAGATCTGCTCATGATTCAAGTGGGAAAGGAAGCAGTGGCTGGATACACAACTGAGGGAAATTTCAACTTTTATTCCCACAGAGAACTCTAAAGCAGATGTGGAAGTTCTTAGGGTAATTCAATATGCGACTCTGTACTGTGAAAATGAGAGAAGAGCATTTTCCATTTACCTCATTCACAGGCTGTAATAGGACGAGCGAGTGACCCACTTTAATAAGGACAGTCAGATCAGCCAGGCATGGTGGCTTTCTTCTGCAATTGCGGACACTTGGAAGACTGAGACAACAGGAATGTCTTGAGATCAAGGCTAACCCTGGACTACATAGTGACTTCCAGAACAGCCTGAGATATAGAGTGAGGCTCTTGCTCAACAAATACCAAGTGAAATCAAACAAAAGATCAAAAACAAAAGAACAGTAGCACCCAAAAACAGAACAAAAGAAATGATAAAGATTCGCCAGAATTCTTTACAAAAATCTAACTGCTTGTGCAAGAATGACAAAGGAGGAGATCTCCTGTACCCTGACTCTGAGTTTCTGAATTAAATGAAATCAGGCTTAATTTGAAATTTAAAGATAAATTTCAGTACAGGAGAAATGAACAGCTGATTCCTTCTGGTTCAATGGGTTATTTTTCCATTAAATTTATTTTGCCATTTTTATGAAGCCAATTGCCTCATTCCAGGACTGTATGTCAGATCGCATGCACCAGGCAGCTCTTCAGCCTGGCCCTTCAGTGAATCAACACTGCCATCCCCTCTCTTGCACAGCTGAGCCTTCAGGGCAGCTCCTGTCACCCTTTGAAACCTCCCACCACCTTATCATTGCATTGTCCCAACATGAGCACAAGAAATACCCAGGGTTCCCAAGTGTGTACCCATTGCAGCTCAGCTCAGAAACCTGGGACTCCACAGATTTTGAGCTGACACACAGAAGAGAAAAATTCCTGTGTGAACTTTCCCCCCATCTACCCAAGATGAATCCAAAAGGAATAGTTAAAGTTTCTACCTTAGCCAGCTATTCCAACTTCACTGACTTCTTTGGCAAACACACAGTGGAGGTCCAGATTCAAAATGCTTCCCTCAACCGCGCTCTCCCAGGCAGTGGGACTCAGTGGAATTTACATGACACTTCAATATTGGAAATGGAAAGTAACAGGCAAGGGGACATTCGTCTACGATTCATTCCTTGAGTGCCTGCTATATGCCTTGACTTGGCGTATAGTCAGTGTTTTACAGATTCGCATCAATACTTTCAAGGGTAAACCAGTTCAGCCACCTGCTATGCGTTATATTGGTCACTTGCAGTTGAAGTTCATACAATAAAATGAGTCATCACAGTAAAAAAATCTCTTGTCATTCTGAAAGTGACCATCCAACTTTAAGTGGGAAAGCTCTTACATCACAAAACAGAGGGGAAGAGAGCTAAGAGAGGCCGGTTGGCAGCTCATGTACATTCATGCCAATTTTCTTTCAACAGAGGACAATTACAATCTGATATTCCAAATGAGCCAAAGCTTTATGAAAAATTAAATCATAATACTAGGCAGAATGCTCTAGAGGACTAGAACTGATAGAATGAAAATATGTTATAAATGGAGAGGGTCTTTCTCCCTCAGTTAATCCTTCATGAAAAAGGCCCTCACATCTCTCTTTCTCTCTGCCTCTTCCTCTCTCTCTCTCCCTCTCTCAAATAAAGAAATAAAATATTTTTTTTTAAAAAAGATAAGGAAAGGGCCTGGGGAAATGGCTTAATAGTTAAGGCATTTGCCTGTGAAGCCTAAGGACCCTAGTTCTATTCCCCAGAACCCATATAAGCCAGATGCACAGGCGGCACGTGTGTCTGGAGTTCGTTTGCAGTGGCTGGAAGCCCTGGCGCACCCATTCTGTCTTTCTCTCTGCCTCTTCCTCTCTCTCTCTCTCAAATAAATAAAGAAATAAAATATTTTTTTTTAAAAAATGCCTTCACAGATCTGCCCAAAAGGTATCTCTTACTTGATTCCTGACCTAATCAAGTTGACAATAGAGATTCACAGTCACTATCAACTCTAAATGCTAAGGCCACAAATTCCTCATTCCAAGATTTATAAAAATCCATGTTTCTTACAATGGGTTGCTAAACTGTAACTGACTATTGAAAAGCCAAGAAACTATATTTTTCTTTATTATATACAGGCTTAAAAGAAGATAGGTTCCAACAGTTAGAAGAGATAAACTTGAAAACGTGTGAATAAAGACGCGGATTAATAAGGACTATGTGATATTTATCTACTCCAGTATCTCCCTCCAGCAGGAATGATTTCATTTGCCTTTTAAATAAATATTAAGCCAGCATTTTCCTTTGGCAAGAATAAAATTGTTTTGTGTTATTTACCTAGACTGCATCTGTGTTTCCAAAAGGAATAGTAAATACATTTCTGAAGCAAGACATGTTTCCATGATAATGTGACTAATGCTTCTTAAATACAGCAGAGATTATTAGCATTCTTTCTAGAGGCTGCTATTTGAACTCATCAGTTTAGCAAGAACAAAAGATTAAGATCAACATGTTCTTGGGGTCTGGAAGATGGCCCCGTCAGCGAAGTGCTTGCTGTGCTGTGTAAGTGGGAAAACCTGTGTTCAATTCCTCAGCACCCAGGAAAATACTAAGCATAGTGTGGCACGCTTGTAATATCACCCGTTTGGATACAGATTCATTCCCTGTGCACCCTGCCTAGCTAGAACAGGCAAATTATGTATCTGTGGGTTCAATGAGAGACCCTGGGTCAATAAATTATGTGGAAATCAATTGAAGAAGATATTGGACATCATTTTCTGGCCTCACGCAGCTGCTCACATTCACACATACATGAATGCACACACACACATACACACACACACACGTGCAGAATAAAGGGATGCTCACAACATCTTCCCTCAGTTATCACTAAGTAAAGGGATTTAACCCAGTTCAACTAAGCTCCCCTCCAGACAGCAGCCACTAGAATGCAAGGACCAGGACTTGCCCAGGCATTTTAGAGTACAATCCGAAACCCAAACATTTTGCAAGACACACACCCATGAATACCCTGAAGTATGGTCCTCCAATACTCCACAGGGAATGACTGAGGCCTTCATGAGCCCACAGTAAATACCATAATCCCACTGAGGAGCACTCCTAGAGTAAGGGTAGTCGGAGCAAGGGGAGAAAAGTATAATATTACATAACCTGTTATTATATAATATATATATATATATGTATATATACAATAATATTTTATAGCATATAATATATAGATACTAATATACAACCTTTACATAGTATATAGTATATAGATAATAGTGTATAACCTGTTATTATATATATATATATATGCAATAAAATTTTTAAAAAGATAGAGTGAACAACCCAGCTTGAGTGCCATCTGCCTTCACAAGTACTGGGTTACTTTTCAGCTTTTCTGAAAATTTCATACTATTCTGCAGGACCTACTCATCAAGTTCTAACTGTAAGGGCAAGCACTTCACATGAGTGAGACAGTTTAGAGTTAATGGAGCAGGTCTTTAATACATTTGCTCCTGAGCCAAACCAGATCAGGGACTTGCTTTTAGCAAGTCCTCTCAGCTCTCTAGATCCTGTAGAACTGTGAGGTGGTGATAACATTCATCCTTCTAAATCATGACATACTCAATCCTTCAACAAATACATGCTGCTCTGTAATGCTGTGCCTTCCTGGCGGGGATGTTCTCAAGTGGAGAGGTGGCTTGGTTGGGCTCTGATTAAACCCACATTAATTAGATGCTGGTAAAATAGTGTCCTTGGATTACAGGCCTTTGTTTGGAAGAAAACTGTATGTAAGTTTCAAAAGGAGTACTTTTCACCTCCTTCGTATGAGAAGCATTTCTTTGATCTTGACCTTGTGATCCTAATGGAACTCTTACAGCTAAAACTTGTGGAAGTAAAGTGAATTTTTCTCTTCAGCCCCAATAACTTTTTTTAAATTTATAATTTTTTTAAATCACAATTTCTCTACTTACAGACAATAAACCATGATTTTCCCTCCTCTCCCCCATTTTCCCCTTCACAACTCCCCTTTCCATCATATCCCCTCCCTCTCTCCATTAGTCTGTCTTTTATTTTGATGTCATCGTCTTTTTCTCCTATTATGAGTGTCTTATGAAGGTATTGATAGGCCCTGCAAGGTCGTGGATATACAGGCCAATTTCTGTCTGGACAGCTGCATTTTAAGGAGTCCTACCCTTCCTTCCACTCTTACATTCTCTCCACCACCTCTTCTACAATAGACCCTGAGCCTTGGAGGGTGTGATAGGGATGTTTCAGTGCTCAACATTCCTCCATCACGTCTTCTCAGCACTATGGTGCCTTTTGGGTCATCCCAGTGGTCACTGCCATCTGAAAAGAGAAGCTTCTCTAACCAAAAGTGAAAATACCATTAATATATGGGTATGAATGTTAAGTAAAGTGCTTACAGGGCAGTTTGGTAAGCATAATATATGCACTTAGCCAGACAAGAGCAGGCATTACACTCTTAATGCTCATGACCTCCCCCACCCTAGGCTTTTGGTTAGGTTTTCAGTACCAGGCATGTATTCCCTCCCATAGAGTAGGCCTCCAGTCCAATTAGAGAACAATTGGTTTCCCCCAAGCAGACATGCCACTATTGCACCCGTTAGGTCATTTGGCCTGTCTGGCCAAACTTTAGGCTTCCAGTGTCCACTGTTTTCACCACTGATGACTTCCTTCTCCCATAGGGTTGCATGCAGTGCAGCTTTTCCATCTTTCAGTCAGCTGATCTACAGGGAGAAGGTTTTCAGCTCAGCCCCAGCTTGATTTCTCAGTGACCTTGCCACCCAGGCATGTGATGTCTTCTGCAATAGGGTCTTACCACCTGTTTCTTGTGGGAAACCAAGGGCCTTGGCAATACCCTATAACTTTTTGGAGGCAACAATGTCCTCTCTGGCCAACAACTCACTGGAAGGTATCCCATCCCTGGCACTGAAAATTTTCTAGTAGCAATCTATGGCTTCTGGATGTGCCATTATAAAAAAAATGGGCTTTCATATGTCTTACTCAGAATATTTTGATTGACCTTCCTCCCACCTTTCACTTAATCTCTTTCCTTGGCCTCAATTAGGCCATTCCACTCCCTGTAATCTGTTCTTCTACTTACATATATACAATGCCATCCCCTTAAGGCCTTCCCTCCCCTCCCTCCTTTATAGCCTTTTTCTAGCTTACTGGCCTTTGCTAACGATGTTTGGTTCTAGCTCACACAGAAGTCTAAACATTTGTAGCTAGGATCCACATATGAGAGAGAATATGTGATGTTTGGCTTTCTGGACCTGGGTTACCTCACTTAGTATAATCCTTTCCAGATCCATCCATTTCCCTGCAAAGTTCATAAGTCCCAATAGTTTTTATCTCTCAGTCTTCTACAAGCATTCACTTTTAACACATATATTTGAAATTATCAGTACAGTTTCAACTCCTGGTAAGCTCTGCCCTCTGATTTCCTATCTGACTGTCCAGGGGTCAGGGCATCGGCTTGATGACATGACCACAGTTCTGTGACGGACTTAGGAAAAATGGTTGATTTTCAGTTTACTTTTGTTCTTATGAGAACAAGATTGACAAATTCCAAGTTCTTTATATGTCAGCTAAGGAGAAGCCCTGCCTATTTCTTTAATCTTACATATCAAAAGTGACATTTAAGAGTTTCAACATCTATAGAACATTAAAATGCTAAAACGAATTAAGTAATCATTTAAGTGGATAAGCTGTTTCTTTCTTAGTAATAAATAAAAGTAGTAAGCCTAAAAGTCAGACCTGTCATTAGTTCATGGAAATTAACTAGAATAATTAATAGCTGGTATTAAAATATAGGAAAATAATACTGGAAACAGGCAAAATCAATAGGAACTTGCTTGATGTTTTAAGAAAGAGCAATGGATACTGGTAGGTTTAAGATTTAATTCACAATATGAGGGACTTGGATGAAGCTAATACTAATGTTACAACTGCATTCCTATAAGCAAGCAATGCCAGCCCCTCATAAGAGGTAAAACTGGCTTGCTTGTGAGCTAAAGTGTCAGCTTCTGCACACTTGTCACACTCTCAAGAACTGCGCAGCCTGAGATTCAAAAAGTCAATCAAGAGAAATACAATGTGTTACCGAACAGCAGTTTATCAAGATTGCTAAAGTAAGATAAGTTATAAGTACGACGTAAGTCTTATAGGGCTGGGGAGGAGGGTCAGTGGGTAAGAGTGCTTAATGGACAAGCATGAGTACCAGAGACTGATCCCCAGAAGCCACTTAGGAATGCCGAGTGTACCCACACACGCCTACAACTCCAGTACTGAGAGGAGTAGAGACAGGAGGGTAGTGGGGCTTGTGAGTCAGTCAAACTGAGAAGCAGCAGCTCCAGGTTCTGAGAGAGGTTCTTTCTCAAGGAAATACGGCAGAAGGGCAGCAGATGAGGACACCCTTTATCCTCTGACCTCCACATGTATGCGCATCTGTACACGCACACAGCATGCACACAACACACAAACTGCTCATAAAAATTAATTAACTAGGGGCTAGAGAGATGGCTTAGTGGTTAAGGTGCTTGACTGTGAAGACTAAGGACCCAGATTCAATTCTCCAGTACCCACATCAGCCAGATGCACAAGGGGGTTCACGCATCTGAAGTTCGTTTGTAGTGCCTGGAGGCCACGGTGCACCCATTCTCTCTTCTCTCTCTCTCTCTCAAATAAATATTTTTTTAAATAAATTAAAAATTAATGTTAGCAGAAACCACTATATGTTACACTTATAATGGAAGTATCAACATGAATTCATAGATCTATAAAAATATATTTCATAAATCTAAAAAAGGAGGTCTAGAAATATCAATAGCTTAAATATTAGTTTCTAAATACCAATACCCACACAAAGGAAGTGAAACCTTTGGGGAAGAAATTTTTATTTATTTTGTATAAATTGAAACTTATGTGCCTAAAGTGACATTACAGAGCACATACAAAAGAGAAGAGGGGCTGAAGAGATGGCTAAGCGGTTTAGGTGCTTGCCGGTGAAGCCTAAGGACCTGGGGTTCGATTCCCCAATACACATGTAAAGCCATATGCACAAAGTGGCACATACATCTGGAGTTCATTTGCAGAGGCTGGAGGCCCTAGTGCACCTATTCTGTCTGTCTCTTTTCTTTCTTTCTTTTTTTCTCTTTCCTTCTTTTCTTCTTCTTCTTCTTCTCTCTCTCTCTCTCTCTCTCTCTCTCTCTCTCTCTCTCTTTTCCCTGAATGCAAATAAATAAAAATATTCTTTTTTAAAAAAGAGAAGAAAATGAAGGACTACTCTTTCCAGAAGAATTGCAGGGGCTGCTCACGTACCTGGCTAACCTGTTGAGACATCAGAGAGACAATTACTGTACTCATAACTTCATTGCCCTCACACGAAGTAAACTGCAAATTGAAAGGGGCCTAGGGAAAAATAAAAAGAAAATATATCCATTTTCTGTCTCCTCAACAGGGAAGAAATATTGACTGGGTTTTTATTTTATTACTTTTTATGAGAGAAAGTGAGGAGGAGAGAGAAAATGAGAGAGCGAGAGAGAGAGAGAATTGGTACACCAGGGCTTCCAGCCACTGCAATCAAACCCCATATGGGTGCACCACATTGTGTGCATGTGTCACCTTGTATATCTTGCTTATATGGGTTCTGGGGAGTTGAACCTGGGTCAGTCAAGCTCCTTAGCCACTAAGCTATCTCTCCAGCCCTTGACTGGGTTTTTAAAATGTTGTTTTTTCTTTCTCTGTATTTAACTGTATTTCCCTCACTACTGTTTCCTCATCCCACCCTCATTTCCCTCTTTCCTTTCTTTCTATTCTCATTTTTATCTTCTTATTACACAATTATTAATAGTTTTTTAAAGTTATCATTTACTTATTTATAACTGGAGAGTGATGGAGAAAAGAGAGACATAGCGATAAAGAAAATTGGCACGCTAGAGCCTCCAGCCACTGTAAACAAGCTCCAGAGGCATGAGCCACTTTGTGCATCTGGCGTTAAGTGGGTACTAGAGAATCAGATTCTGGTTGATAAGCTTTGGAAGCAAGTACCTTAGCTGCTGAGCCACCTCTCCAGCCCCATAATTATTCATATTTTTATCTTCAACAATTTTTTATTACAAGATTGTACTCTTATATCCCCCTTGCAGCCTGCATTCTACTGAGGGCCCTCCTTAGTGGGGCTATTGGTATTCATTGTGGGGTCCTGCAGGCCTGTCAGTCTCTGTTGATGGGGGATTGTATATCAATTGCTATCTTATCCTCTAAAATCCTAGCTTCTTCCTTTTTTGTTATAATTATTACTTGGTGTGTAAGGATTTTTATTTTCTATTACATTAATTTTTTTAATTGCTGCTACTGAGCACTCCATGTTTTCCTCTGATCAGTAGTAGGGGTTAAGAGACAATGACTCACTAAGAAGATTCCTACATAATCAGAAAGTATCCATCCCAAAAATGTACAAATAGCAACATAGAAACATAAGACATGTAAAAATTCAGAACAATGTGTCTCTTGCAAAAGTTCACAACTCCTAACGAAATCAAAATGTGTTGAATTATTTGATTGTTCTGTTTCTTTTATATTTTATTTTATTTATGAGAGAGAGAGAGAGAGAGAGAGAGAGAATAGGTGCAGCAAGGCTTCCACCCACTGAAAATGAACTCTAGATGCATGTGCCACCTTGTGTATCTAGCTTGCATGGGTACTGGGGAATAGAACCTTGGTCCTTAGACTTTGCAGTCAAGCACCTTCACTGCTAAGCCAGCACTTCAGCCCAATATTGAATTATTTGAAATGCCATATAAACAATTTTAAAATCTCATTTTACATAAAATAATTCACATAAAAATGAATGAAAAAGAGAGAATGTCTATTCAAGACTTGAATGAGAAAGTTAGCATCTTCAATGAGAAATTTGGCAGAGGTAATCTGATTTGAAAGAGGAAAACATAGGGGCTGGAGAGATGGCTTAGCAGTTAAGTGCTTGCCTGTGAAGGCTAAGGACCCTGGTTTGAGGCTCGATTCCCCAGAACCCATGTTAGCCAGATGCACAAGAGGGTGCATGCATCTGGAGTTTGCAGTGGCTGGAGGCCCTGGCATGCCCATTCTCTTCTCTCTATCTGCCTCTTTCTCTCTGTCTGTCACTCTCAAATAAATAAATAAAAATAAACATAAAAAGGAAAACATGGAAGTGAAAAGTTCAATATATCAAAGAAGTAAACTAAGTGGAAATCATTGCCAAGCAGAAGGAAGATCAGAGATTAAAGGCAAGATGGAGGAATTACAGTCAGGTAGAAAGAAAGAAAGAAAGAAAGAAAGAAAGAAAGAAAGAAAGAAAGAAAGAAGCAAAGAAACAAAGAAAGAAAGAAAGAAGGAAGGAAGGAAGGAAGGAAGGAAGGAAGGAAGGAAGGAAAGAGAAAAAAAGAAAAAATGATGATCACAACATGAAATAATTGTGGGAAATGATCAAGACAAAACCTAAGAATCTTTAGGATAGGAAAATCAAACTGAAGCCATAGCAAACATATTCAGTAAATTATAGCAGAAAATTTCACCAATATAAACATAGAAATGCATTTTGAAGAGTTATTTAGAACCTCAAATACAACTAACCAGAAGGGCTGGAGAGATGGCTTAGCAGTTAAGACACTTGCCTGTAAAACCAAAGGACCCAGGTTGGATTCCCCAGGATCCACATAAGCCAAATGCACAAGGGAGCACATGCATCTGGAGTTTGCTTGCAATGGCTGGAAGCCCTGGTGTGCATATTCTCTCTCTCTCTGTCTCTCTCTCTTTACCTTTTTTCCTCTTTCTCTCTCCCTCAAATAAATAAATAAAAGTAAAATATTAAAAAACTAACCAGAAAGAAAAACTGTTGTGTCATATTACAGTTAAAACAGAATAAAGAACACCATAAAAGAACATGAAGTTGTTTAAAAAGTTAACTCATCAGAACTCATCAGAGCTTTCAGTAGAAACTCTAAAAGCCAACAAAGAATGGGGTCATATATTTCAATCATAGAAATAAAACATTTGTCAACTAAGATAACTATGACTAGCAAAATCATCCTCTAAAATTGATAGACAAGAGCTTAATAAGCAAATTAAGGCAATGTGAAGCTACTAAACCAGCACTGCAGAAATACTTATGGGAACTTTACACAATTGATTATCAAAGACAGGTACAATAATGAAGACTCAGAAAAAGGATACATTTCATGAGAAGAACAGGTAGAAAAAAATGAGAATTAGGAAAGAATAAAATATCTTCAATTTATTAAGTCAAAAAACCAATAAGATGACTAGGGGAGTGTTGCAGTCAGGTTCACATTGCTAGCAGAAATCACCTGAACAAGAGCAGCATTTATTTATTTGTGTGTGTGTGTGTGGAAAAAAAAAAAAGGATTTGTTTTGGCTTACAGACTCGAGGGGAAGCTCCATGATGGCAGGGGAAAAAGATGGCATGAGCAGTGGATGGACTTCATCCCTGGCCAACATAAGATAGACAAAAGCAACAGAAGAGTGTGGCAAACACTGGTAAGGGGAAACTGGCTATATTACCCATAAGCCCAAACCCAACAATACCTTGCCTCCAGGAGGCTTTAATATCCAATTGCCATCAGTTAGGGAGACTAGCATTCAGAATATCTAAGTTTATGAGGAACACCTAAGTCAAACCACCACAGGGAGAAAGAACAAATGCTACTTGAATCAACTAAAAAGAATTGCAATAATTACCCCATGCTAATAATAATGTTCAATACAAATGTTCATAATTTCCCTAATAAAAACACAACCTGAATTTTTTATTAGTTATGTACACAGTGTGTATACAGTCATGTTAGTACCATCATTAGCCTCCTCCCTGTCCTTCCCCCTCCGAAGGGACCCTCCTCGTTGGGGAATGTGGGTCGTGCATTGTGGGGTTAGCCATCAGTTATGAGGAGGAAGCAATGTCTCTGTGCATAATGTCCCAACATATGGCTCTAACAATCTTTCTGCCCCCTTTTCCACGAATTTCCCTGAGCCCTGTTGGGTTCGACAAACTGAATTTAGAAAAATGCATAAAATACAAGAAACATACCTCATTAGCAAACACACACATGGAGTGAAAGTAACATGATGAAAAATGATACTACAGAATCAAAAAGCAAGGTAGTGTAACTATGTTCATATCCAAAAAACAGTAGACTTCTAGATAAAGTTACTAATAAGTGGAACCAACCATTAAGAAAATAAGTTATGAGCTGCAGAGGTTTCTCAGTGGTTAAAGGTGTTTGCTTGCAAAATTTCCTGGCCCAGAGTTGATTCCCAATACCCAGATAAAGTGAAATGCACAAAGTGGTGCATGCATCTGGAGTCCATTTCCAGGGGCAAGAAGCCCTGGTACACTCAACTTCATAAAACAAACTGCTGGACAGGAAAGGGCAGATATGTCCACACACAATAATAGTAGGTTACTTCAATACCCAACTTTCATCATTAAGACAAAATTCAACAGAGATCTCAGAGATAAACTGCACCATAGAGCAAATAGAATTAACTGACATCTAATACAATCAACAACCACAGAATACATATTCTTCTCAGCAGCCCACAGAACTTTCTTTAAAGAAAACCGTATGTCAGCCCTCCAAACATGTCATAACCAATACTAAAGCAATGAAATAATTTATTACATTTTGCAAGGTCATAATGGAAAAATATAAATGAACATAAAACCTTACTAATGCATCCATATTGAATAATACACTTGTGAATATTTAGTGGGCCACTGGAGAAATCAAGGGGTATATTGAAAAACTCCTAGAATTAAATTAAAATGAAAACACTACACTCCAGAAATTTTAGGATGTATCACATGCAGTTCTAAGAGAGACATTTATAACTTTAAAACATACATGAAAAATCAGAGCAATTTCACATAAACAACCTAGTAGTACTCTTCCAGAACTTAAAAATGGAAGAACAATGCAAACCCAAACCTAACAAAAGGAAAGAAATAATAGTAATAAAAATTTTAAAAGATCATGAAAGTTAATAAAATGGAAACCAAAATAATAATACAAACTAATCAATGAACAAAACCTGTGTTAAAAGGTAAACAATATTAGAAAACAATTATTAAAAGTATCTTAAACAAAGATAAAACTAAAAATGTACATAAGGGGCTGTAGAGCTGTCTTAGTGATTAAGGCACTTGCCTGCAAAACCTAGAACCCATGTTCAACTCCCTGGGTCCTACATAAGCCAGATGTGCAAGGTGACACCAGTACAAGATCATGCATGCATATAAGGTGGTACATGCATCTGGAGTTTAATTGCAGTGGCTAGAGGCCCTGGTGGGTCAATTATCTCTTGCTGCCTCCCTCCCTCACCTCTGTCTTTCTCATAAAAAAGTAAACATATATAAGTATATATGTAAAAATATATAAAAATTATAGGTGAAATTTTACAGATACCACAGAAATTATAACAGATACCACGGAAGATCATTAGGCATATTTTGAAAAATTTACTTCAACTAATTGGAAAACTTATAAGAAATGAAGTTTGGAATACACATATAACTACCAAAATTGAACCAATACAATATAAACAATCCAAACATATTTACAAGCAGCAATGAGATGGAATCAGTAGTTATCTCCCAAGAAGGAAAGCCAAGGACTCAGTAGAAAGATTCATTCACTTCTCATATTATTCCATAACATAGAGAGGAAATGACTGCTTCCAAACCCACTCTATAAACCCAGTATTACCTTGATACCAAAGCCAGATAATGTCCACCAAAACAAGAAAACTACACAACAATTTCATTAATGATCATAGACTAAATATTTTTCAATCAATTACTAGAATAACAAATTCAACAATACACTTAGGTGATCATGAACTATGAATCAAGTTGGTTTCATAAGAGGAAACAAAGAATGATTCAACATATCCACATCAATATTAGTTATAATGCAGCACATAAATTCAAAATGAGGACAAAGTTCCACATGGTCATTTCAATAGATTAAAAAGAAAAAAGCTTTCGATACAATTCAATATCCCTTCCTGAAAAAGCTTGAGGCAACTAAGAATAACACAATAAATGCTATAAATGACAAAACTATGCCACACAGCATTAACTGTGGAAAAACCTTAAAACATTTCTTATAAAATTAGAAGAGTTGGCTGAAACACAGGATGTACTGAGAAGCAGTCAAAAGAACCACACGTCTAGATGATGCTCAATGTTACACAGGTAAGTTTCTACATTATTCTGGTAGCAACTAGGAATCATTTAAGATTTGGGGGGTTTGTGATTATGTGACCAAAGATGTCTCCAGAGCCAATTCTGGTAGTATAAGGATAACTCAACAAGTTGGAGAAAGGAGAAAACCTTTAGGAATCTAGAAACCTATCATCTCCTCACATTAGTGGGGGAACTGACGAACCGGATGATACATTCCATGTGTCAACTTGCCTTGAAGATAACAGGGAACATGATTCCTGAGTGTATTTCCAGGAGACAATAGAATTTAAATCAGCATATTAAGAAAATTCTCCTCACTAATTTGGTTAGTGCCACGAAATCCTCAGAAGGCCTAATTAATACAAAACAAAAAGTTTGAAGAATGTGGAATTCTCTCATTCTTGATTTGCATCTGCAGCCCATGGACATCCGAGCTCACATGGTTCTCAGGTCTTCAGACTGTGGGACTCATATAAGCAACCCCTTGGTCCTTCATCCCTCAGCCCTTCAGCTACAGACTAAAAACTACAGCACTGGCCTTCCTAATTGTCACCCTTTGTGGTAGTCTGTGGTAGGACCTTGTGGCCTCCACAGTCATGAGAGCCAGTGCACTTTCTAAATCTTCTCCTCTAAGTCTGTAAATATTCTACCAATTCAGTTTCCCTGGGGGAATCCCTCATATATAATGGGTGATATCTCCAGGGACATACATAAGAGATATTGAACACCTAGAAATTGCTCAGAATGGAAAGGGCAGAATATAGACTTGAACCTCTTCTCATTGAATGCTTAAAAAGAGGACCCTGAGTGGTCAAAAGGGAGAAATCCAAAGGAACTATGACCAGCAAAACAGTGATCAGCGGGCCTTAATGTAACAATCGTATCCAAATTTCCAAGCACTTCACTGAAAAGGTCTCAGAACAAAGCAAAATACCTCATGTGAGAGTGAGTCAAATCCTGCTATCAGCTATGTCCATGCAATGTTCTTTAAACTTTCATATTCATGATTGTGGCCAAGGCATGAGATGAAGTTAATAATTTTGTTATCATTATACTACACATCTCAAATGCATATGTGATAGAATTTTTTTTAACATAATGAGATATCAGATACCTATCTTCTGTGACAGGTGAAAAAAATTGAGGGTTTAATATCCTCAGCAAGCTAATTATAGGTCACCAGATTACAGGTAATTTAGAGGAAACCACAGGAACCAACATCTCTATTCCCACCATCACACACACTGAAACCCCATGTGACAATGCTGTCATTCTCCTTTGTGAGACCAAGGCAGGATGGCAGGCTCTAAATAATGCATAAGCTACCAACGTTCATGCTCATATCCCCTTTCAAAAAAAAATGGTGAAGTGTCTCTTTTATAGTCCACAAAGAATTGAAATCATATGGTGAATCCTGATAATTGCTTTCAGAATGAGCTCTTGGCACAAGCTCCAGGTTCCCCAGTTCGCTCATGTCGGGAACACAGACTGCCATTGAATATAGATGAGTACAGCACCCAGACAGAATCCCAGCTGCAGAGCCTTCCCAGCCCCGAAAAGAGCCAGGCCAGCTTGAAATCCAGCCTCCCCTTCTTTTTGCAGCAATTAGCATTTCCTCCCGGTGACATCATTTCTTTCCTATGAAGTCAGGTCAATATTTTACACAAGTCAACAGTGCTCACAGAGGAGTAGGAGGCTCTTTTCTTCACCTAGTGTGATGCTTATTTTCTGATTGTCAACTTGACAGGATTTAGAATTACCATGGAAACAAGTCTCTGTTCCTGTCTGTGAAGAATTTTCTAGATTATATTAGTTGAGGGGGGAGGACAGCCCCCACCCCCGCCAACTGTGGGCAACACCATCCCCATGGGCTGGGTTCCTGGAACGTATAAAAAAAGAAAAAGCTAGATACATTCAGCCTTCATCTGCCTCTGCTTCCCTGGTTTCGTGTTTCTACTGCGCTCTCTCCACAATGACTGACTTCCCCCTCAAAGCTGCAAACCGAATTAAACCCTCTTCCTTCCAGAAGCTGCTTCCCATTTGACATTTTGTCCCAGCAGTGAGAATGTAGCTGACACACCTCAGATTAATATAACTACACTGGAAGCAAAATAAAAGGCAGAAGCCACGCAAGCATTAGTACCATCAATTACTGGACTACACATGTGTACAGACATTTCAATGTATTCTATAGAAATGGGCTAAAGGAAAAGCAGAATGGAAAAATGGTACGGGTAAAAGAAAAAGATGCTTCCCAGTATGTTCTTTTCTTCTTCCCTCCTCTCCCTTCTATGTGGTCCTTCCCTAAGCTCTCAACTTGGACAGCGAATTCTTCTCCACTCGCTAATGAAAACATCTCCACTGGGATACCTGAATTTGTAGCAACTCTGATATCAAGATTCTTCTCCTTGAGATTTCTCATAGCTAATTGTTTTACCATTAATTGCATATGACTTCCTCTCCCTGCAAGAGAAAGGCTATAAAGTAGAGAAATTGTAATATCTTCTGATTATCACCTATATCTCTTCTTCCAGTGCACATAACAAGAAATATAATAGTTTCTTCCCAAAAATTTGTAAAGTGAATAAAAACTAAGACTCGGGAAGCTAATTTCCTGGGAGGACTGGAATTGGTGACATGCACAAGGTTTGTCTTGGAAAAACCAATCTGTCATAGTCTTGTAGGAAGACAGAAAGATACAACTCCTCCAAGAGGGGAGAGGAGCAGATTGGAAATTGGGAGCTGAAAATTCAGTCTGTCCATGGAGTATTTACTTCGTGAGCCAAGTGTCAGTGACCTGGAAGGCCACGGAAAGTTGTTAATGCTATTCAGTAGCTCTCTCTACCTGTTAGAAACTGCAAAGGGAAATGAAACCAATGTATCAAAGCTTCATAGTTTATTATGCACATGATTTCCTTTGGGACCACATCTTCATCTTTTCTAGTCACCCAATGCCATTCAGTGGGTTTTTTATAATAGACCTTCATGCTAGTGGATTGGTCTACTGATCACATTCATGTAAATATACCCCCCTTACAACACACACACACACACACACACACACACACACACACACACACAATGATAAATTATCCTCAGGCTTACTTATTTTATTAATTAAAAAGTCGTAAAGGGACAAAATATCCTCCTAACAACATCAGGAGTCAGTCATTGAGCCTAATTCTTCCATGACAACTTACATGTAAGTTCAGCATACACTACAGGATTGGTCTGGTTAGGTGATGTTAAGCCTAATTCTGAGATACTTGACCTACCCAAATTGGAACATATTATTTTCTCTTTTTAAACTTCACTTTTGACTTCAGGAAAAAGGGCACTTTATGGATACTGTGATTAGTTTAAAATAGTAGATCTTAGACTTTACACAGCACCAAAATACCCAGCAGGATTTGATGAAGACCAGAGCTAGGCTTGGTGCCTGACTGTTAGTAGCTTGGGAGTAGAGTCTGAACGATTTGCATTTCTACCAAGTTGTCAGGTGATGCTGAGGCTGACGGTTTAGGGGCACACATGCACAGCCTCTGGTCTAAGGCAAGCAATATAGGATGAGTATTTGAGAAGCAGTGGCTGGGGCTGGAAGGGAGCTCAGTCAGCCAGGTGCTTCTCTTGCGAGCATGAGAACCTGGTTCTAATCCACAGAACCCATGTGAAAATGCCAGGTGTGTTGGGGCATGCTTGCACATTCCACATACAGACAGATCCCTGGAGCTTACTGGCCATCCAGCCTAGCCTACTTAAGCTCCAGGCCCATAAAAGACTCATTTCAATATTAACTTACTCTCCATTGGAGAATCTGCTTCTCTTTTTCAGATAGATGTAGATCCTAAAGAGAGAGCCACCCCATCATACCTCCAAAGGGCCCCGGCTGAAACTAAGAAAAATTGGAGAAACAAGCAAGGGTGCTGTTTTCCTGATGAACCGGATACTAGCACAAGGGGGAAGGAGATCGGCACAGAGAAAAATCAACTCCTACCAAATCAGAGAGCCAGAGCCTCAGAGGTCCCCAACACCTCATCACTGAAGCAGACCAAAAATGAACCCAACATGGCTCAGGGAAATTTTGCGGAAGAGGGGGAGGAAAGAATGTCAGAGCCACATGTTGGGTCATGATATGCAGGGACATTTATCCTACCCATAACTGTGGGCTAACTCTACAATGCGTGACCCATATACCTCAACAAGGAGGGGCCAATGGGAGGAGATAGGTCACGGATGAGCCTAATAATGGTACCAAACTGACTGTATTTGCTGAATACAGAACTAATAAAGAAAAAAAGAAACAAAATATGTTGGACCATGCCTGAGAAATAACACCTGAGGCTGTCCTCTGGCCTCCACACACATGCGCGCGCAAGCACACACACACACACACACCGCACACGAGCACATAGACATGCAAATGCAGTGGCTAGTAGTGTTTCTGAAGTATAGAAATCACCCGATGATAGAAAAAACACTAGGCATCCACAGGAGATTTAAGCAAGAGCATAAGTTCTGACAGCTCAAAACACAGATGGAAAGTCACCTCAACCAAAGCAAATCAAATGTAAAGAAGAAAATGGCTGCTTTATTATTTATGCTGGGAAGAAAAATTTTCATTCTATCAATGCCATTTGTAAGAAACATATACATTAGCCACTATACCACACACTGTATGGAAATAATTTACTTGCCCCTTCCTCTCTGTCTGTGCACTCTTCCTCTGAACGTGGTGAAGCTTTAATGGCCAGAGAGTTGGATGATTAACATTAATGGGAGTTACCTGTGTTAATCCCTTGTGCAAAACTGGAATAATGGGTCTTTCTCTGCTAAACTTTTCCAGATTTAGCCCTTACACTTGTAATACAATGTAGTGTCACAAAAAGTCTTTAAGTGTGTTTTGCTTAAAAGAGAACATATGGAAACTGGAATGTTGGCTCACAAGTGTGGGACATGGAAAGACTACTGAATATTTGATGATTGTAATTTTTAAACAATGAATGCACATATCCAAAGGCAATTGGGGGTGGAAAGAACCGCCTGGAGATTTTTTTTTTAAATCTCTCTTGGAACATTATAGTAAGGAGGGGATAAAAGCAATTATTGAACCAAATTATGTTTGAGGTTTGGGGCTACACCTGTGCTCCCTATTTCTATTAATTCTCCCTGTTAGAAAAACTTAGAAGAAGCAAAGATAGCGCAAATGTTCCTATCTGTCATCCTTCATATCTGAGACAGACTGATCCACTTATTAACTTCCCATTCTCTAGTGTCCCCTCATTTCATTTCCCCAGGTGAGAGCTTCACTTTCTCACATATGGGTTATCAGAATAACAACTAAAGGGGATGGGGAGGTGGCTCAGTGGTTAAAGGCACTTGTTTGCAAAGCCTCCTGGCCCAGGTTCAATTCCCCAATATCCACATAAAGCCTGATGCAGAAAGTGGTGCATGAATCAGGAGTACATTTACATTTATATACTGAAGTTCTCTGTGTGCTACCCTAGGGCATCTTACACCTAATGGCGTATAATATTTTCCTGTCCTGCCAACCATCTCTTTAAAAGGTAATCACTTACATTATATGATGAGAAACAGTCCAAAGCTGGCCTAGAAATCAAGACCTCTGTGATCTGACCCAACCTCATCTCATAGTGTTTCAATGCTGTCTTTACATTGACCTCATCACCTCAGCCATACTGAACACCTGCCATGATGGCAAAGCTTGGCAATGCCTTCCTCTATGCTGTTGTCCATACAATAGCTAATGAAAAATAACCAAGACAGAATGTAGTGCTCTCTTGTGTATAAGACAAATGGATCCTCTAAGGATTAGAAATGTATATTAAGTATCTTCCTTTCCATTTAGCAGAAAAGTAAATAGAGATGTAGAGATAGTATCAGTTGATAGGAGTAGCCCAAAGAGATATAGCTGCAATCATTCCAAAGTCTCTCTCTCTCTGTGTCTCTCTCTCTCATGCACGCACGCACGCACACTCAGAGATGTAAAAAGAGAATTGGGCATCACTGCAGCCTTAAACAATCTCATCTTATAAATCATACTGAAGAAGTTGCAAGGTCTGTGTTTCCCAAAATAATTCATCTAAAATGCATTACTAGTAGGTGAATCAATTCAATGATAATTAAATTTAAGGCAGGCTAATATAGAATGAATCCCAACAGCCTAAATATAGATCCTCTACAGTGTATTCCCATTGAAAAGTTTGTGACTAATTGGTTATTTATTAATTTCAAACCCAGGGAGTTTTTACCCTCATTTAATGTAATTTTCTTTCATTTTTCTTTCCTGGTAAGTTTCTATTCCATGTATTTTTATATACCTTTTTTTTTTCATTCACAAAGGAATTCATGAGCTTCTGACAGTCCTACCAGCCTTCTAATAGTTTAACTTTGCTGTTAAAAAAGATAGGCAAACTTATTTTATTGAAAAAGGAGGATGAATGGAAGGTTTTGACATATAGAATCTAAAAGATATAAAATTTGACTGTAGGACTGTGCCAAAAATCATCTGGTACATTGTTAAACATGGACATATACATCAGAATTTTCAGATACTGAGCTCAGAAAACTAATTTTAAAGCCCCTCCCATGGTATCTATGACCTGTAGTCTTGAAGAAATAATAGATATCTTGAAGCTACAGCACTCCATTAAGTAGCTCCCATTAAACTAAATTTTCTCCCATTAACTATAAAGGAGGCATAAACATTTGTTCAAAGGCATCTGAGACCAACGGAGGAATCCTGGATTAGAAGGATTAGCCACCCCAAGGGCAGGCATGCACACTGAGCTAGAGCCACACTCACTGCCATTACTGGTTTGATACATTTGTCAATTCCTAGCATGGTGCATACAAAACAACTAAGTTGAACTCAGAAATTCAAACTGTTCAACTTAGTAATCATACAACTTTAAATTCAGAATTCTGAAGGCAGGAATTGATGGTCCAAAACTAAGGAGGGAAAATAAGCAATAGTAGAGACATAAATCAATGCGGAGCTGGGCTTTTGCCCATGAGGTATTAGTTGAATGGAGCAAGAAATAGAAACAGCCAATGCCAAACCGCCACAGGCAGTGTAAAGCTAAACAAACTTCACATTCTAACAGAGGCTAAATTAAGTGTGAATTTTAGGGGTTGAAGAAGATGGAAAGGTGTGCTACTCTCCCCCTCAAGATCATTAGGTGGGACCACAAAACAACAGTACAACAACAAGAACCAACCAAAGACCTGTCTGCAAATAAGCCTCGGTGTGTCTCATCACTGATTGAATCAAGGTTAGGTGAAAGATTCTAAAGAAAGGAGATATTACCAAGAGCTATTGACATGTTTAGACCTACATTGAAATTATACCAACAGGACAGTGAAAAAACTACTATTTGTATGTTCAAGACAATCATTCAAATTACAGAAAACTTCATTAGAAAATTACTCTTTTATTAAATAACTACATTAATACCCCAAACTGCAATTAAAATTTAAAAATAAGTTTAACAACCAATCATCTTTTCTAATATTATAGTTATTAACAAAAACTCCTACAGTAAAATATATTAGTGGTAAAATATGAGTTTTTTCCCTATACAACCAGGAATGATACATTCCTTTTTACACTCCACAGGAGTATTTGCAGAGAAATAATGCAATGAAAAGATTAGAAATAAAGAAATAAAAATGTCATTATTCATTGCTAAAACCATGGCACAGAAAATCCAAAATAATTTATTGCAAAAATATTTGGGTTAAGAAATGAATTTAATAGTGTGAGATGCAAAAACCAGTTATATTTCTACATAACAAGTCAAAATATCAAAATACTTAGGAATAAATTTAATGAAAAATTTCAAGTTATCTACACACAAAAAATTGTGAGAGAAATGAAAGATAAACAAACAGAAATAAATATCATATTTGTAGATTGAAGGATTCACTATATAAATATATCAACTTTTTGCAAATTAATCTAGTGACTCAAAACTATCTCAGTTAAAAATTCTAGCCAAGTTGAAGCATTAGCTTTCCAGAACAAATTCTGGTAGCAATCCTGATAGACAGGTGTTGCATTCCATCTGGTACCAACGATGGTAGACGGTGTACTCATCCATTCTGCTACAACATGCCACACACTGAGCACTTTAAAAACAAGAGAAAGTTATTTCTTATGGTTCTGGAGTTGGGGAAGTCTGAGACAAAGACACAGGATCAGCGTCTGCTGAAAGCTCCGATCTCTCACAAAGGGTGAGAGGCTTTTATACTCACATGGTAGAAGGGAAAGAATGCTTCCTCTAACCCCAAGCCATTGCATAAAAGAACTACCCTATTCATGACAGCAAAGTTATTGTGACTCTATCATCTCGCCTCTAAAACTCACAAAGCTCAGAACCTTAAACTCTAAGATTTGCATGCAGGAAAACTTATTGCAGAGCCACTCTGAAGAGCAAGGGCCAAAGTCTGTGCAAAAAGGGGAATGGCATCTACAAGGCAATTGCGCCAGCTCTTCAGCCAATCCTTTTAAAGGGTCTAGGAGTCTGTTGTCAGACACACACATACACTACATCCAGGCATTTGTTAAATGTCCACTGTCACCATAGCATTGTTATCCTAGGCACTGAAGGAACAGAGGCTGGACGTGAGAATTTAAAACACGAACTACACCAAATGTAGAATGTGATAAGTTTTCATACAATGAATCTATTCACTGTACACAAAAGGCCCTTCCTCTTAGCCCTTCACACCCATGCCAAGGTACAACTTTCCAAGGCGTCTGAGTGTTGGAGGGTGTATTCTTCATTTTATTTTAATATTTTATTTATTTATGTATTTGTTTATCTGACAGAGAAAGGGAGAGAGAAGAGAAAATGAATGGGCATGCCAAGGCCTCCAGCCACTGCAAACGAACTCCAGATGCATGTGCCAACTCGTGCATCTGGCTAACATGGGTCTGGGGAATCTAACCTGGGTCCTTTGGCTTTGCAGGCAAATGCCCTAACCATTGAGAAATCCCTCCAGCCCTATTCTTCAGTTTATTAATAAGCAATATTTCTAATACCACAACTGGTTTCTCTGTTTACCTGTTGGTAGATATCTGTATTGTTTTCTGTTGGAGACTTACAAGTTAAGCTTCAGTATCTTGTTGCATCTTTATTGGCAGGTATCTGGGTGTAGGAATTCAGGATCATAAAGATATACATTTATTTCTGTAAATGGCAACGGTTTTCTTCAAAGTCATTATTCCACGTTATTGTCTCACCTTTGGTTAGACTTTTGTGTTGGGTTTCTTTTCTCACAGACTCTAAAGTTCCACCCAGGAGCAGTTAGTGTCACGGCTTTCCACATGTAGTGAGACAGTACCACATGACTGGAGGACAGGACAAATCAAAGCCATTCATGCCATAACCAGCAGGAAGGACATACAATTCCCTCCCATTCTACTGAGATGAGCAAGCGTCACTTGCTTTTCTACCAAGACTAGTGCCCCATGACCAGACTGCCTAGAGGCAATATGGCTTCTCTGCAATGATCCAAATTAGTCCTTCCTCCTCTTCAGAGGAGCTACTTCATGTCCCCAACTCTCCCACCTACAAGTCTATACGTTTTGCCTATTTTTCAAAATATTTATTTATTTATTTATTTGAGAAAGGGATGCGGGAAGAGACAGGTAGACAG
The DNA here is from genome assembly GCA_036346955.1 of Dipus sagitta. Classification (NCBI taxonomy): domain Eukaryota; kingdom Metazoa; phylum Chordata; class Mammalia; order Rodentia; family Dipodidae; genus Dipus; species Dipus sagitta. The sequence goes on along the minus strand of CM070772.1, from coordinate 35,176,593 downwards.
AACGGGTGCACAGGGCCTTCAGCCACTGCAAATGAACCCCAGATGCATGCACTGCCTTGTGCATCTGGATTACGTGGGTACTGGGGAACCGAACTTGGGTCCTTAGGCTTCACAGACAAGCATCTTAACCGCTAAGCCATCTCTCCAGCCCCATTTTGCCTATTTTTGAAAGCAAGAAGAATGTCTGTCATCTTGCACTGTAGTGCTCCACCCCCAGGCCTTGAACTTCCAGGATCCTCTCTCTCCACTTCTTCCATATCTGCCTGACTATCTTACTTGTGACATGGCATGTTGTTTCTCATGACTTCTGAAAACAAAGTCATTTATCAATCTCCTCATATGTTTTTGGTTAGTTTGTTCAACTATTTTTAGTGTATAAAGAGTAATCCTGGGTTGATCTGTCTGCCGCACATGCAGTCGGCCTTGTATTCAGTCCCCAACAATTAGAGATCAGGCCCAATCCTTGAGAAGCTCACAGGCCCAGCTCTTAGTGAGAGTTATTCTGGGACGTGAGGGAATGTGTTCCTTGGAACTTCAGGGGAGTCTTTTGGAAGGCAGCTATGCTCACCACTATACCACCAACTCAAGTCTTTTGTGCTCTACTATCTACCCTGTTAATGTAGGTTGCCTCAAGAAATTGTCTCCTGTTATATTATCCCTTCCCTTCCTGAAGTATACCCCTTGCCAACGCATAGCTAACCTCTCCAGGTTATTGTCACTTCCCACAGATAGCTTCTTTTTTTTTTTTTAATTCCCAAAGACCTGCTGAGCTCATTATGATTTTAGCATAAGATTACAGAAGCCTGGGGACAACAGGCAGCAATTCAAAGAACTGACAACCCCCAGCAGAAGTAAAGGGATCATAGTGTCCTCAAGTCTAATTCCAACCTGACCAGGTACTTCCTACCTTCGCAGCCCTAGTCAGCATGACTCACTGAAGTGGGCATAGCCCACTGAAAATAGTTCCAATACAACTTCCCACATGAATAAAGAATTCTTCCATAGCTGGGAGTGGTGGCACATGCCTTTAATCCCAGGAGGCAGAGGTAGGAAGATTGTCATGAGTTTGAAGCCACCCTGAGACCTCATAGTGAATTACAGGTCAGCCTGGGCTAGAGTGAGACCCTACCTTGAAAAACTAAAAAAAAAAAAAAAAAAGAATTAATTCTTCCTTACTCCAGTCCATGCCTCTCCTTTTTTCATTATGATTTATAAAGGGACCATTTATTTCCTTCAGAGTATAAACTCAGTCCCATCTATGAAAATATAACTTGAGCCCATGTAACTAGAACAAAAACACCACAATACCTCCAGAGCTATGTGTTTTCTTATGATGCCCCATGAGGAGAACACACAGAGACAAGTGAGGTGGCATTTAATTAACCAAGCATGGTTAAGTTCAAGCCCCAGACTTGTCTTCCAGCCCTCCCTGGCATTCCTACTTGATTCAAGCCTCCCAGCCTCTGATAAAGTTTTACATAGATAAGAATGCATGTAATCCATCTCTCCAGGGGATAAAAAGTTTCTACACAAAGAATAGTCAGCCCAAAGTGTGGGTTGGGTTGGGAGGAACTATTTAATTGCAGACTCCTTTGAATATGCGCTAATACACATTACCGAATTATACCCTTAAAATCTCAGTGAAAAACACCTTCATTTGAATTAATTCATGAATTCTATGCTTCCCAAGTGAAAATTAGGTCACATATGATAAAAATTGTAATGAAAATGCTTCCCCTTGGAACAAAGGCATGGCAGTTCCCTTCTCCATTTTTTCCCTTTAAAAAGGCAGAAGGCTTTTGTAGATCTCCAAATGAGTTTTCAACAAATTAAAGAACTCAAATAACTTCTCTGCTAAGTGCACATTTACAAATTATGTAAAACATTTCTAGGAACAAGTACTTAGACTTTTAACATATTTCTCTAAACCCATGGGCATCAATCTTTGTTTTTTTATGTGGCAACATAATCAACAAGACATGATACCTGAATCTGAATGTAGTCTGGAGGTGAGCTCTGGTATACAAAGAAGCTGATAAAAATCACAACTCCCCTTATCGTGGACTCAGTCTCCTTACTGATGCATCCTAGACATCCTCCACATTCTCGTTAGCATCTTACATCACTGCTTAAGTACATGATTTGATCAATTGCACAGAGGGTTTTTTCCTCATGAATTATTGTCAGGTAACATCTCCAGTGGCTCCAAAGCTAAACTTGAGTGCATAGCTTCATAGTTCATCCTACCAAATTGTATCTTATTTTTATCTTATGCTTGCTCATTACTCATCCAACAGAGCCATTTTGATCTCTGATTGTCTGCTAAACATTTAACCATCATGAGCACTTATTATACACACACAGGATCCACTCACCTTATTGAACAATATACAGTCACAGATGGGAACCTGCAGCATTCCACTGGAGATCTCAATCCAGGTTGACTTCAATTGGCACTTAGTATGTTAAGCAAGTTCTTGATGCAGGCACAATTAAAATTGCCATCTGCTTTTGTAAATTTCTAATGGAACCTCAACCACGCTCACCATCTTTTTTTATATATGTATGGCCACTGTCATGCTGCAGTGTGCTAAGTCAAATAGTTGCCCAAGTCACCCTGCGTTGCAAATCACAAAATAATTGTTTTTGGGTGGTTAGCAGGGAAAGTTTTCTGTGTGTTATCCAAACTGGAAGTTGGTCATTTGGGTCTAGATATCACATAATTGTACTCTCATCCGCTTTTTAGTCATATGAACATTCTCCAAAGTCATCCTGCTAAAATGAAACTAACTATATCTTTAGCCTCTATTTGATCTGTAGACTCTTATAATACCATCCCAAGAAGAAATGAAGTTGGTTTGGTCTCCTAGTGATTGACTCCTTTTTCCTTTCTTCAGCCACAATTTTTTTTTCTGTTTAATAATTTATTCTGAAACATGGCTAGGAGAGCTGGGTATGGTAGCACACGCCTAGAGTCTTAGCTGAGGCAGGATGACAAAGAATCCAAGGCCAACATGGACTACATAGTAAGACTACATCTCAAAATCACAATAAAACTTAAAAAATAAAACACACCTGACAGTAATCAATCTGTGGTTTTTAAGTTTCTTTCAAAAATATTTCATATGTAAACATAACTAAAAGCACACAGATTGTCTCTGCCTCTAGATAGGTATATACACAGACATACATACATATACAACCAGAGAGAGAGAGAGAGAATTATCTGCTACTGGTTTTCATGCCTCCATCTCCTTAGCCCCCTGCCATTGGAGTCCTTGTGTGTTAATGCAGGTATGCATGGACTTCAGCCTGTGTAAGCTGAGCTGGTTTCCTGAACAGAGCTGTCAAGACTTCTGCCCCTCGTGGCAAGTCAGCAACCTGAAGTGCCCTGTTACTGTACTTATAGTTCACCTTCCCACCAACCTGCGAGGCTTGCTGAATCTACATTCCCAAACAAAACACCCACCCATTTTGGAAGTGTCTCTTCCCAGATCCATGCTTGCCCCTCACCCTATTTTTTTTGAAGACAGAGAAGGAGACAAGGAAGAGGCGAGGAGAAGATGTAATTGTGTGAGGCACTAGGGGAAGAAGAGCTTGAGGGAAGAACTAGAGAAGGATGCTTTTGACCAAGTATCTGAACTGTTAGGATGGCAATAGGCTATGTTCTTTCACTAGGTACTTATAATTAGTTTAAAAAAAATGTAGGACTCTCATTTAGCAAGTTTTATGGGAACTTCAAGAAACTGTTGAAAAGCTACAGTGCTGATGTTCCCACCCCATTCTGTTTCTTTATGTAAGGCTGTCCCCTCTCACCTCAATGAGAGCAGTGACCTCTAAATGTATCTGTATGTGCCACACTGCCCCAGAGTGATTCTTCTCCATGCTTTAACTCTTCCCATGGTTCCAGATTACCCATGGGAATAGCTCAGACATTTATTCATACAATCTCACTATTATTCCCTACCCCTTCTCCCTGGAAACCCCTCACCCTGACCACAACACCATCACACAGCACAGCACAGGACTCTCTGTGTCATTCTATCTATTCCTTCTTTTTTGTTCCTTTGGAAACTATGATCATTTTAAGCTGTAAATGCAATTATCTCCTAAATAGACCTTCAAAGCTGTATCAAAATGCTCTCATTCTGAACTCTACCAAGGCTCTGAACATGGCTCTTTCATAGGACTTTTCATACAATGTCACAGTTACTTATTTCCATATGTTTCACAACCAGACACTGACTCCTTGAGGAATAGGCCATTCTTTATTCAGCTTCCGATAGTTGACTGGTATTCTAGTGTCTCCCACGTGGCCAGGTCTGAGCAGTATTTAATGAAGAGTAAATAGATGAGTGAACTCATTGAAAGCAGCCTGGGCCCTCCTTACAACCACAGTATCCATCTTAAACTCCAATGGATTTAATCATATTTATTTAATCCTTTCTGTCATTGGATGTGGTCAGATCATCTGTAATTTCTTCACCTGCCATTTGCAGCTTCTCTAATTTCATAATTTGAAATCCATTTTGTATGGATCTTTTCTTCTAGTATACCTCAAGTCAAATAGAAGGCAAATTAAGGCAAAGCGTGGCTTGGCTTGCTTTCACATCCGTCAATGCCTTCAGTCCCACTGGGGCTATTTCTGCTTCACAGCCATTCCCCTGCACGCCTGGATGAATCCTCCCCAAGGGTCCCTGCTTGATTATCCATGTGCCCATCATTGTATTGGTGGCTGTCACTGCCAACTCTCCTGATGACTCCTGTATGCTGTTGCTCCTCCTCCTCTTCATCCTGTTTCTTTGTCTCAGTTGGCTCTTCTCTGGGCATCATGGGGCCACATGACCTGGACTGTAAATCCCAAAACCTAGAGCACAGGTCCAGCTCCAACAGCAGCGAGCTGAGTAACAGTGAGTGATGAAGAGACACATCCCTGCTGTCAGAGCATGCTTCCTTTTGCTCTGCATAAAACGTGCAGGCGTATGTAATAATATATCCACTCAAAAGGGTAAAGTGAGCCTAAATTGCATTTTCCACAGTCACATGACATGTGACGTGCAAACCCCAAGGGAAGCAGTTATGAGATCCACTAAGCAGAACGCACTACGAATCCTGACTCCATCCCTTATCAGCTGATGCATGTCTAGTAAATCAGTCATTCTTAGTAACTGTGTAGCAGTTATCGTCACGTCACTCCACAAAATACTCAACCAAGAGCAGTGTGTGGTAGGAAAGGGCTTATTTTACCTTTCGAACTTGAGCGGAAGCTCCACGATGGCAGGGGAAACCATGGCATGAGCAGAGGCGGGACATCACCTCCTGGCCAGCATCAGGTGTTTCACAGCAGTAGGAGAGTAGGCCAAATACCTGCAAGGGGAAAAGCTGGCTATGACACCCATAAGCCCACCCCCAACAACACACTTCCAGGAGGCTCCATTTCCCAAATTGCCACCAGCTGAGATCTAACGTTCAGAGACCATGAGTTTATGGGGGACACCTAATTCAAGCCACAACAAGCAGTTTTGTACTAATTGAAATGTACATAGGACCACCACTCCTACAAAAGGTACTCTATATGATAAATAAGTGGGCCTTTATATAGTTCACACTGCATGATGACTGACATATAGTAAGTGCTCAATAAATGGCAGTGACCCCCATGCTTCAAGACTGGTTATAAAGTCGGTTTTCCTAGGACCTGTGTAACCTGTCTCTTGGGCAAATTAATTTCTCCACTAAGTGAGGGATTGATTAAGATGGCTCTAAGAAGTACAATGACATGGTTTCTCCTTTGATCATAGCCAGTTCCGAAATTAGGCTTGTCACTTAATCTCAGAAGCACAGCTCCTAAATCTAGAAAATTAAGAGGAGAAATGTTACTTTTCTAACTCCTTTGTATTTAGGAGCTGAATAAGTAGAGTGAAACATTTTAAGAAGTGACATGCATAAGGTGATCCCTCCACAGGGTTAAGTGATTAAGACTTTCTTGCAAACATCACTTTGATTTTTTTTTTAACTTCCAGTACTTGAGATGGCAACAGATAAGTGAGAAAAATAGTTTACTGCTTGGCAAAGCACTTGTATAACACCATGTAGTATATATTTAGGTTCTAATTCATGAAGCCAGCCTAACAAAGCATCTGTTCTATGTCTTGAAAATTGGTCGCTTCTTTTTCTTGCCTAAAAAGATTACAGTTAAGTAAGAAAAAGTTGTTCCCCTACCAAAAAAAAAAAAAAAAATAGGCTACATAAGACAATAGGGTCCAAGAGATACTGTGTTAGCTATCACTGACTGTGGGCTGAATGTATTTGAATAGAAATCTGTGCTTCTGAGAAACCATACCCTGGGAATATTACAGGAAAGCTGGATGGTTATTATTTTTATATTATATATATATATATATAATAATATATATTTATATATAATATATATAATATATATTAAAAATATATAAAGAATTATTATAAATAATTATCAATTATAAAAATATAAATAACAATATATTATATATAATATAATAATATATAAATATATTTATATATATATAATTATATTATATATTTTATATATATTATGGTTTATATTTACTGGAAGCTCAGAGTGAGTGAGAAGCTGGAGCTAATTGCACACAAGGTTCCACATTTCTGTGTTTTGTATGTTCAAGCATGGCTTAGACACAAGTAAAGTTGGCCCAAAATACAAGGCCATATCTTTACATTATTTTGACCATGTCCTACGTATAGTCAGAGATGCTGCATTATTGTTTAAAACTTTGTGGACCATTGGATCTACCCAGAAACAAACTCGGGAGCCTAAAGAACTGTGTTGGAATGACCATGATCCAGATGTTGACTGGATTTTACAATACTCAACTTTCTGTGAATATAACAAATACCTAAGAAAATCAAGTGGTGAAGAGTGAGGCTTTTCTGTTTTTGGTTTCTTTGTTCTTTTGTTTTTTGTTTGTTTGTTTGTTTGTTTGTTTGTTTGTTTGTTTGTTTTTGCCTCATACATTCAGAAGTTTGAGTTCACTAGGGTGGCCCATTCCTTTTCGGTATGTGACAAGACAGAATATCAGGGCTAGGAACACATGGACTATCAAAGCCACACTTACCTCATAACCAGAAAGGAGATAAAGTCCCACTATCTCTTTTTAGGGCATTTCCCCAGACACTTGAAAATCTCCCACTACGTGGCAACTCTTAAAGCTTTACCAACTCCATCGTACCGCACTGAGAACCAGTACATTATCACATGGGATTTGGGTTGGGGACTCATAAACTATAGCCACTTCCTTCTTTACCTTAACAAAAATAAGGAGAAGGAGTATAACACTGTAAACATAAAAATTAAATTCAAAGTCCCACGTGCAGGCCTCTCTGAAGCCCTGACTTGGTGTCTTTCTTCCTGTCAAGCTCACCTCTTTTACCCTCTTGGGGACCATCTCCCCCTTCCTACCAACTTTTAGGCATCAGTTATCTTTTATTTCTCATAGATCAGGCCTGCCATCCTTATGTCCTTATCATTCCTCTCTCTTCATCTCTAACAACATCCGCAGCTCATGTTGACATTTTGAGTCAGTCTCCCATTTCCTCCCTTTAAGGATCATTAATCTCCAAGAACAGCTGGTTCTACCTGCTCATCATATATCCATCAAATGTGCTAACATCTCATTTCCAATATAGAAATGAAAATACTCTCTCACAATGCCAATAATGGCCTCTTGAGGATTAGCTCATTCTTTCGTCTTCTAAAAAAAAATGATTTTATTTATTTGCAGGCAGAGAGAGAGAGAGAGAGAGATAGAAGAGAGACAGAGATATTGGGTGCACCAGGGACTCCAGCCACTGCAAACAAACTCCACAAGCACGAGCCACTTTATGCATCAGGCTTTGAGAAGGTACTGGGGAAGTGAAGCCAGGTCATAAGGCTCTGCAGGCAAGGGTCTTAACAGCTGAGCCATCTCTCCAGCTCCTCATTCTTTCTTCTTAAACCTCAACTATTGAAATTTGACACTGTCCTCTTTCTTGGAATAGAAATCCATTTCGTGATACTGATCTTTGTTAATTCTCTAAAACTCCTGACCTTTTTGTATTTTGGTTTTCAGTTTCTCTGAGCAGCCTTTAAATGTCAATAACTGCCAGAATTCTTTCCTCAAACCTCTTATTATTCATTCTTAACTATGATGATGCATGCAGTTACGATTGGTTGCAACAATTAAGATAATTATACAATGCATGGCATTTGTTAATCTTTCAGTAAATAGTAATGGTTATAACAAATCTTTTTGACCACATTTACTATCACATATTGTGAAGAGAAAATCTTTTTAAGTACACAGATTTCAAACTATCATATGAATCTTGGTGCTGTTTTAGACATTACTTTCCTCACAGAATGTCTTGGCCTCTCTTCTCACGGACTTTATGCAGCCTTCAAATACTTGCTAAAATATTACCTTCCTCTTGAAACCTTTCCGGATGTCTCATCAGACATTTTCTCTGTCCCCCAGAGCACATCATTACCACCATTAAAACTAACTGTTTTATGTCTTGAATAATAATGTGGCCTCTCTAAAAGCTAGGGCTTCAAGTGACACAGTCTCCATTAGAAGTACATTCAAAGGAAAGTCCGGCAGCCAAAACATTTATGGTACCATTCTAATTTGTATTTTCATCTCTCCACTTGCAATTGTTATGCATTTTATAACCCATAAGAACTCTTCCCCAAAAGTCATTTCCCCTTTTCATTTCTCCCTCATTATCTTTAATGTCTCTACAAGAATTCACATGCTAAACCATCTGATATTCTCCCAGTACCAAGGGCATTTCTTTTCTATTTTTATTTTTATGATTTTGCTTTTTTACTAATCATGCAATTTGTTGTATAAACACAGCACATGTTGGTAATATTCTCATCAGGTTATACTATCATATCTTCTCTCCCTACTCCCCTTTCCACTGAGGGTCCTCCTCAGTGAGGTTATTGGTATTCACCATGAAGGGCTCAGGCAGTCAGGCTTCTAACACACCCAGGGCATTTCTTGCTTCACAGTTCTCAGGTTGAGTTAGCCTCCTTGTTTGAACTTGACTCCATCATCATCTCTTGATTCTGCATCTTTCAAAACTGAAAATTTCCCTGGAGAACAGAGCTTTTTGGGTGGCACAAGATGAGTAACACAAGGGTACGGAGCAGCTAATGACACTCAAAAATCAAGGAACTACACCCATGATGATGTTAACACATGTCATTTCTTCCCCTTTATCTAAAGTGGTACTTCGAGAGAGATTATTTTATCTATTATTTGTTCTATAGAAGCAAAATTCCATAACTCGTGCATTTATTTGTTGAGTACACTGTACTCATCAGACAGAAGCCAAAATACCAGAATAAAGAGAAAGAACCAATAACATGGATATTGCTTCTTGAATCTTCTGTCAATATGTCTAGGACATGAGAGATACTTAGGTGCTATTTGGTGAACGGGTGTCAACTCTATCATTCATTTACATATAGAAAGTATCATCTCATGTACAACAAACTGGCATATAAAATTTTACATATAACTCATAGCTCTCCTTGAGTGTTATAATCAATATTAACAATTATGCAAAGAGGGCTTGGAAGATGTCTCAGTGGATGGGATGCTTGCCTACAATGACCAGTGACCTGGGTTCAGTTCCTCAGTACCCATGTGAAGCCAGATGTACAAAGAGGCACATGCATCTGGAACCCCTGACATGCCCATTTCTCTTCTTCCCTCTCTCTTTCTAGATAGATAAATAGATAGATAGATAGATAGATAGATAGATAGATAGATAGATAGATAGATCTGTCTCTCTTCTCTCTGTCTCTCTCTGCTTGCAAATATATATATATATATGACATATTTTAAAGAGTTATGTAAAGAAATGTATTCTAATGTTTAAAGTGCCAATAGTTTCCCAACTTTTAAATAAATTTCAGTGGTCATTTTTATAATGAAATCACTTTTACCCATTTGTCTATAATAGTGCCATTCCTGGCTGCAAGGAATGTAATTTAAATTAGCCTGACAATATTGATCATCGTTATGGTTTGGTTGTTTAAATGTCACCTGTAGGCTCAGGTGTTTGAATGGCTGGTCCATAGAAGATGGTGCTGTTTGAGGATGTTGGGGAAGCTTTAGGAGATGGAGCCTTGCAGGAGGAAGCGGGTCTCTAGAGGCAGGCCTGTTGTTTTATAGCCCAGCCCTGTCCCCTCTTTACTCTCTATTCCTGACTCGATGTGATGTGACCAGCTGACTTCTTGCTCCTCCTGCTACACTAATACCATCCTCACCAGGATGGCCTACATCTCTTAGACGATAAGCTGAATAAACACTTCCCTCCTTGAGCTGATATTTGTCAGGTATCTGGTCGCAATAAAGAGGAAAGTAAATAATAGACACATAAACATGGGTACCTCTATGAGACTGTGCCATGAATGTGACTTCCATTCCCATATGATCATGATGAGGAAAAGTAAGAATTAACAGTCCAATAAAGGCCTTATATTTATTAATTCTTAAAGTACCAGCAAAAAGTCATTTTTTTGCATTCTTGTTCTCTTTATCCATAATTTGCCATCTTTGCTACATTTTTTTTATTGCTTTCACAAAATCCTTTCCGTTGTCCCATCCAACCCCATTTCTGTCCAAATTCTCTTCCATTCAGAGCTCTATTTTTAATTTTAAATTTCCATCTTCTGTCCTTTATGTATTTCTCTTGTGGCCATGTGTTCCCTGCTTCCTGTTCCCCCAGCATATCCTCCCCACCCTCAGTTCCTGCCTCAGGAACGGAGAAAGCTCAAAGCAGCAGCTGTTGCTAAGCAAGCAAGCGGAAGGGCAGACTCAAATGGAGCTGATGAGCTCCGAGAATACATCACTCCGCAAAGTGCTCTAGCTTTAGCTTGTGCCCATGCGGGTATTATTTGTGCAAGTGACAAGGGAGAGATCTAACCCAAGGGAGATTATGAACACACTAACTGGCCCAAAACTTGACTGGGTCCATTTTCCTAAAAAAGGCACTCCGATATACTTAAGAATGCAAATTAATGTTTCTTTTCATCTGATTCTCAATTTCTCCTGTATTGCCCTCTTTCCTTCTACTTCTTAAAAAAAAATTTTAATCTTGTTTATTGTCTGTAAGTATAGATGTTGCCAATAAAAAAAAATTTAAAAAGAATTAATAAAGATGGACTCAAGTAAAAAAAAAAAAAACCTCCTTTGAATCTTTTTTCAAAAACACTTTAAAATTGGAGACCATTTAAAATCTCCAGAAACCACATTTCCTTAAGAAATTCTCCTTTTCCACTGAAGCAAGAGAGACCACTTTTTCTAATATCCACCTGTCAATACATCATCATACGCACGCCTTGTCTTTACAAGAAACATGACCATGTAGGTGACAGTTGACTAAGCTTAAGAACAAATTTCAAGAAGCCAGGCAAGGAAAAGTTCTTTGGTTAACTGGAAACTTGGACCTCAACTTTGTTTTTTTCTCTGTAAGTTTGTAAAATCCATTTTACCTCACTAGAAGTTGCCCTTGATGAGATGGACACTATTGGCAATGAACACTCATTCCCCTGGCTTCTCTTCCTTCTCTCTTCAGACACAGCCATCGGGCTACTGTTTGTCCTCACACCTTTACCAGGCTCCTTTCATCCAGTCAACTCTAAATAACCTCCCAGGCCTGATCGTGAATGGAGATACTCTCACTAAGTTGTGCTCGCGTTTTCTGGTACTGGATTCAGAGGCAGTATGCAGAGTGGTTGGTTGGTGTGCATGACTGAGAACGACTGAATAGTGGTGTCAGTGTCATTTCACCGTTCAGCAGTCTGTTCATCTTGTGCATGTCAGCAGTAGTTTCCAGTCATCCGAACAGCTATTTCAAATTCTCATCTTTCTCCTCAAGTTCCAAAACTTCACCTCACAGTAAATGACCCTGCTCGATGCTTAGCTTTGATGCAAAATGTCCCCAGCTTCTCCCCTCTCCTTATAGATCATTATCTACATTCCTTCTCTGTATATCACTCCCTGGCAGTCTGAGAAAGAAGCAATTTTCAACTGTCTCCTCCCTATTTTTCCTTCAGTTCATACACATTCTAAAATATTTTTCAAATATACCTATTAAGCAAATGATGGAACAAATCATTAATCAAACATTTGCTTTTATTCTCTTTCTTTCCTTTTCCCTTCCTTGTCAGTCAACTTTCTTGAATATATAGCGAATGCTTCCTTTAATAAAAAGCCTCAAAGATGACTCAGCAACCTGCCACCGGAGTTCGATTCCCAGGGACCCACATAAAGTCACAAGTGGCACCTGTGTCTGGAGTTCACTTGCAGTGGCAAAAGACACTGGCATGTCCATTTATATTCTCTATCTATTTCTACTTATGTCTCTCACACACTTTGTCCCTTGATTGCTTTCTCTCTCATATTCTCTCTCTCTTTCATAAGTATGTAAAGATATTTTAAAAATAAAAATGAGCTATTCTACCTTTCTCATCTGTATTTTTCAGCCCCTTACCATAGAGTTTAAAAACAAAAGTATTTCGGGCTAGGGAGATGACTTAGCAGTTAAGGCACTTGCCTGTGAAGCCTAAAGACCCAGGGTCGACTCCCCAGAACCCACATAAGCCCGATGCACATGGTGCTGCATGTAAATAAGGTTGCACATGCCCACAACGTGGCACACGCAACTAGAGTTCAACGGCAGTGGCCACAGACCCTGGTGCACCATTTCTCTCCCTCTCTCTCAATCATGAAATAAATAATAAAATTTAAAAAATCAATATAAAAACATAGCAACATATCATGCTGAACAGTCTATGTAACTTTCATCTAGCAATACATTGGCAGAATAAAAAACTCAAGTAGTGTTGTAAGACTTTGGGTACATACCTGTTCTCTCCTTCGTTTTCCACAGGGACAGCCATCCTCAGACTTTATTTCTAGAGTTTTTCTTAAGGTTTCTAAATAATATGCATATATCTTTATCACTTCATCAATTTCAGGCAGGGTTTGCTCAGTTGCTATTGTGAAAATTTACACTCTTTTTTTTTTTTACATTCCATCTTGTTATAACTATATCACAATTTTGGTTATTTTCATTTCAATGTTTGTATTTCTGAAGGTATGCAATCTGTTATTTAATATTGAGCCAAGTAACACACTAAAACTAAATCTCCTTTTGTGAAAAAAACTGTTTCTCTTTTCCTGGATTTAAATTTTTCCTATTATTTTCATTTGTTTGGTTTCTCCATAGCTCAGCCCATGTCTTTACCCACATCTTTACCACTTCTGGAAAAAGCTACTTATACAAATTCCCATATGATAAAACATTTTTTTTCATAAGTTCTTATTCCTCCTGAGAACTCCTAGTCCTCTTTCTCTCATCTGGACTGCTCACTCCACGGTGGACTTGTTTTCTATGTACCGGGTGGATGGCAATTTCTCATCCATCTCTCATGAGATAGAATTATTTATTTTCCTTTTGACAAAAGCCTGACACATTTCTTTTCTTGGCTTACTTTTTACTTTGGCAAAAGTAGAGATTTCATTAGCTTCTTGAGAAAAGATATTTATAGGTAACTTTTAAAACTTCACATATTTCAATCTCTTTATTTTGCATATTTCAGTAATGTATTTGGCTTTGTGCAAAACTCTAGATATACATGGGGCTGGAGCTAGAGAGACATCATGAGCCACTACTTCTTAAAAGCAAAGCAATAAAAACACTGGGGAAATGCCCAAAATGTACTTGATAAGGAGCTTAGGAAGCTGGCCAAAGACTGCAGGGGCTAGGGAGAGTTTGTTTTGTTTTGTTAAGTGGGAATGTGGCCTGTTCCTATCCCACTCTCCTCAGAACCATGTCTCCTTGAAAATTACACCTTCCACAATGATGGAAAATCCAAGCACCCTGGATGGCACCAGAGGCCACAGAACAGCTTTGGAGCATCTTCTTGCACCACATTTTCTTGTTTTTATTTATTTATTTTTTTCTTTTTAGAGAGAGAGAGAGAGAGAATTTGTGCACCAGGGCCTCAGTCACTGCCATCAAACTCCAGACACTTGTGCCACATGGTGGGTATGTGCAACCTTATGCTTGCCTCACCTTTGTGCCTGACACCATATTTTGAGAATGCTATTTGATACATCTGGCACTTCCCTGGAAAAACCATTCTTAGAGATCTGCTTTTCCTCTAAAATCAGAAGAAAATAGATCTGCTTTTGCTGCTTCCATTCAACATTGCACTAGAGTTTCTGTCCAAGGTAATTAAACAATGAAAAGACAGACTGGAAAGGAAAATGTGAATACTATTGGTGTTTGACATGACTTTGTGAAGAAATTCCAAATTAAGGTGTGTGATCTATTAAAACTAATAAGCCAGTTCAGAAAGCTTTCAGAATAAGAAACCAATATACAGAAGGCAACTGTTTAATACACAAAAGTCATGCATAATTTAAATTTAAGAAATGAATTATATTTGCAGTATAATAAACAGAAATAAAATATATGGAAATAAATTTAACAGAGGAAATGCAAAACACAATATCTTAAAAGTAGAAAATATTACTAAAAGAAAGTAAAGTTCTAAATAAATGTACATATATTCTGTTTTATGGGACATAAAAATTTTATATTGTTAAAATGGTAATATTATTAAAAAAAATTGATCACAGAATCAAACGGAATCCATATCAAACTCCCAACTGAACTCTTTGCAACAATTTACAAGCAATTTCTAAAGTCCATATGCAAATTCAGCGAACAGAGAATGGCTAAAGCAATTTTGAAATAAAAGAGAACTGGAGACTTCATACTTTCTGTTGTCAAATTATACTGCAAATTCCAAAAATAAAAATGTTATAACAGATAAAGTTAGACCAATAGAGTACTTCATAATGTACAGAAATAAAACCTGAAATTTACATTCAACTGAATTTTCCAAGAGTGCTATGACGACTCAATTGAGAAATAAAAATTGTGTTTTCGACAAATGTCACAAGAACAACAGAATTTCTACATGATAAGAAAGAGAAGGAGGAGGAGAGGACAAAAAATATAAAGAGGCTACTTCTCAGTATATACAAAAAAAAAATCACTCAGAATTATCAAATATCCAAATTAAGAGCCCAAACTAGAAAACACTGGATTAACCAATACTTTCTTAGATGTGACATTAAAAACACAAAAAAAAGATAACAGAAAGTAAATATTATTAAAAAAATTGAAGAAACAGTTCTCCAAAGAAGACATATGCCACTAAAATTATGTTCAACATCTTAATTCATTAGGAAAATGCAAATCAGAACTACAGTGAGCGACAACTCATATCCACTGAGCTATTATGATGAAGACAAATAACCAGTGTTTGTGAGATGTGATAAAAATGAACATTCCCCCCACTTCTCAGGACCTAAAATGGTGCGGCTACTTGAGAATATTTTAGCAATGTCTAAAGTATTAAATGAGGAATTGTATATGACCTTTGCTTTCTATTCCTACTTGTATACAAAAGAGAATGGTGGGCTGGAGAGATGGCTTAGCAGCTAAAGCACTTACCTGAAAAGCCTAAGGACCCAGGTTCAATTCCCCATTACCCACTTAAGCCAGATGCACAAGGTGGCCCATGTGTCTGGAGTTTGTTTGCAGTGGCTAGAGAACCAGGGGCACCCATTCTCTATCTGTCCACCTCTCTCTCTTTCTCTCAAATAAATTAAGGAGTAAGATATTTTTAAAAGATAATTGTACACACAGGCCCACATCAAAGAGCAAACTGAATGTTCCCAGCAGCATTTTTCATAGCTATATGAGAATGTGAAGCCCGGTGTAGTTGCCCACACCTTTAATCCCAGCACTCAGGAGGCAGTGAGTTCAAGGCCAGCCTGAGACTACATAGTGAATTCCCGGTCAGCCTAGGCTACAGTGAGACCCTACCTTGAAAAGAAACAAAAACAAAGAAAATGAGAAGTTTTCCATCCCCCCAAAATAACTAACTGATGTTCCCCCAAGGCACCACAACCTAATGGGGAATACCTGCAACCCCACTAAGGAGTGTCCCCAGTGGAATGGGGGCACAGAAGAGGGAAATGAGGGTATCAACACATGATGTATCCATATGAAATATGTTGTTAAAAATAAGAAGAGGGCTGGGGGAATGGCTTAGTGGTTAAGTCATTTGCCTACAAAGCCTAAAGGCCCCGGTTCAATTCCCCAGGACCCACATAAGCCAGATGCACAAGGGGGCACAGGTGTCTGGAGTTTGTTTGCAATGACTAGAGGCCCTGGTGTGCCCATTTCTCTTTCTCTCTATCTGCCTCTTTCTCTCTCTCAAATAAATAAATAAAAATATTTTAAAAAATAAGAAGTAGAAGAAAGAAAATAGAAAGTGATGAATGCATAAATTAAAAAAATGTGATGCACCCATATATTGTTCAACTATATAGAGGAATACATTTCTAATTCATGCATTAATGAGCTTTGAGCACTCTAAGTGAGAACCCAGGCCTGGCAAGTGATGTATCATTGTATACGATTCTGGTTATATAAAATATCCATAAGCTGGTGCATGGTAGCAAGGAACTACAAGAGGCAAGACAGTAAATGGTGATTATGTACAAGCTTTCTTTTAGGGTTAATTAAAATGTTCTGAAGTTATATAATGATGAGCATCTTAAAGTCACTGAAGGACTCAGTATAAAAGGGTCCATTTTACTACATAGGAGTTCTATAAGTTTAAGTTGTTAAAAAATATTTATTTATTTATTTTATTTGCAAGCAAGGAGTGACAAAAAGACAGAGAGAGACAGGGGGAGAGTGAGAAAGAGAGAGAGTAAACTAGGGCCTCCAACTGCTGCAAACAAAGTCCAAATATATGTACCACTGTGCATCTGGCTTTACATGGGTCCTAGGAAACCGAACCAGGATCCGTAGGCTTTGCAGGCAAATGCCTTAACTACTGATCCATCTCTCCAGCGTTTATTTTTTCCTCATGGCATAAATTGTCTCAATTCCATGATGTAATAGGAGTCTTTAAAAATGCATATTTGTCTAAAGAAAATCTTTACCCACTACTCATGTTTCATTCCATGTGGAGAGAATTACATTTATGTAACTCTTGGGTTCTCTTGACTGCTTAATCTTTCTGGCCACAAGGAAAGTGAACAATCCCGGCTCATACTCCATGTTCTCTTGAGAGCTAGTGTTCTATACATCATGTGCCTCCTCTATTTCTTACATACTCTCTCTCATTCCTACTCTCCAAACCTTTTCCCATGTAGTAATGGCTTGTGAGCCTGCTTCAGAGTCCCATTTGCTTTGCAGTTTTCATGTTAACTCCAGTTAAATACAAGTTTCCCAGTAACCATCTGTGTGTGGTTTAGTTTAGGTGTTCCCCATAAACTTAGGTGTTCTGAATGCTAGGTTCCCAGTTGATGGAGATTTGGGGATTAATGCCTCCTGGACACAGTGTATTGTTGGAAGAGGGTTTATTGGTATTACAGCCAGTGTCCCCTTTCCAGTGTTTGGCACACTCTCCTATTCCTATTGCCCTGTTATGTTGCCCAGGAGGTGATATCTACCCTCTGCTCATGTCATCATTTTCCCCTGCCATCATGGAGCTTCCCCTCGAGTATGTAAACCAAAATAAACCATTTTTCCCAAAAGCTGCTCTTGGTCAGGTGATTTCTATGAGCAATGCAAACCTGACTGCAACAATACAGTTGGTACCAAAAATGAGGTTGTTGTTAGACACCTGACTGTGGGGCTTTGGCCTTTCGGAGCAGATTTTCAAGAGGAATGTGAAAGGATCTAAAACATTGGTCTAAGAGACAACTTACAGTATTGTAAGTATACCTGATCAACTCTTCTGGTCAGAGTTGAAAGACCTGAATGTAATAAGAACCATGGACTGTGAGATTTGACTCATGAGGGTAAGAAAGAGCTTTGTCTGGACTGGGCTAGAAGCAGATGTGTCAGAGGCTTGCTGTTAGGCCTATGTCCTGAGATTTTGTACAGGGTTGCTTTGCATAGAAATGGACTGGTATGAGCAGAGGGATATGGTACAGAAATAAAATCTTTGAGTTGAAACTTTTGCCCGTTCAGCTGCAATTATATGAGAGATTACAACCACTGAGATCGGGCCAGCTGACCTACACTGTGGCGATAGGAGGAATATAGACTCTTTTGAAGCGGCCTGAGTGATCAAGGAGTGTCCTGTTCTTCAAAGTCTGCTTTATTCCCTCCTTGATTAACAAATTGGCACTCTACCTGTTATGATGGAGTGAGTATAAGAAATGCAGGAAAGAGAGGGTCATTGAGTTTGCAATACTGTCTTGTGTTTTGGAAACAGCCTTGGGCAGTGTGAAACAGGTTTGCTGGATGTCTGCATGGAGACACAATGGAGCCCTGAGGATGAACCATGGATTGCAGTGGAGACCCAGTGGAGATGCTGGGACCACAAGATGGCTGCTAAGGAAAGCTGCCAGCCCCAGATGAAGCTTTCTAGGACTGTGAGTAGCCTAGCTGACAGGGAAGAATTGGAACTCCAGAGACTTGTTGCTAGTTAGAGTTATCGGACTGGGAGATTTGTCACTAACTAGAGTTCTTAGACTTGGAGCTATAGAGTTGATGTTTGTCCTGGTTGTTTTAAATCTTGTATTGGTTGAATATTTATTTGCCAACGCCATCTTTTGCAGTTTGAATGTTTATTCTGTGCCATTGTAGGTTTGGGGGATATTTTTTGGTATTATTGCTCAGTTCAGAGATCTTGGACTATGGGAATGTTTGAACATCATTGGGATTGCCAAAAATTATGGGGACTTTTAAAGTTGGATGAAAGCATTGTATTTTATATCATGTGTGGTTATCAGTTTATGGGGGCCAGGGGTGGAATGTGGTAGTTTGATTCAGGTGTCCCCCATAAACTTAGGTGCTATGAATGCTAGGTTCCCAGCTGATAGAGATTTAGGAATTAACTCCTCCTAGTTTCAGTGTATTCTTAGGGACAGGCTTATGGATATAATAGCCAGTGTCCCCTTGCCAGTGTTTGGCACACTCTGCTATTCTTGTTGTCCACCTTATGTTGGCCAGGGGCTAATGTCCACCCTCTACTCATCCCATCATTTTCTTTGTCATCATGAAAGTTCCTCTGGAGTCTGTAAGCCAAACTAAACCCTTTTTTTCCCCAAAAGCTGCTCTTGGTCAGGTGATTTCTGCCAGCCAGCAATACAAACCAGACCGCAACACCATCTAATGGACCCTGCTAATTTTGCCTTATCTTCCAAAACACCCCCATGGTAAACCAGGAATGGATAATGACACCCTGATCATTTCTTTCCCTTCTTAAAATCCCCAAGGGACTACAATGTAAATATGGTAAAGTATACACTATGCATTATTTTACAATATTCAGTTTTTAATAGATATTCTTGCATATCATGGGTATTTAGTATTGGCACACTATAAACTTCTTTGCGTTCAATTCTGTTCTCCTTACCCAAAAATGTTCTTCAGGAAAAAAAAAAAATCAGGATAATTTTTTCTAAAATTCAAGGCTATATAAAGCATTCTCTACAGTATTTAATGAATTCCCTTCCTTGTAGGAATAGTTATGTCTTCCCATTGAATTACAAGATTGTCAACAAAAGGATCTGCATCTTTTCCTTATAACTCTGGTAGTCAGCAAAAATCATGCTATTTGAAAAATAAATGTTGGCTGGAGTTAACTGTGGGTTGAAATAATTGAATGGATCCTAAGAACCGACTATATATTTTATTCAAAGACATTTTAATTTCCCTAGAATTGAAATTGAGAAGAGCAATTAGAATACAACATATTTTATATAGTTTATTCATGTAGACATGCCAAATACTCTGGGCATATCACTCTTGCTTATTCTGGTGGAAAGAAACCACGACTTATATACAAGGTACAGGATATAACTGATAATATGTTCAAATATTCAGCAACCATTTTCACTTGAGTTAACTGCCTGGTTTTTTTAAAGCAGTTCAGTTCAAAATAGTATGATTTGTAATGCTCTATGTTAAGCACTTTTTCAATAATACAATTCCTAGAACTCTATTAAATATTTCACAAATTAGAAAAGATACACTTAAAACTTGAATATAACTGTCATTCTTTATCAAAGAAGGGTAGGGTACTGAGGCAGAGAGAGTAATAGGACCAACATCACAAACACAACTATGAAGTATAAATGATGGAGATCAGACACCAAGGAGATCAGACAAGAATTCATAGAACACAGTAAGGAAGACCAGGAATTCTAAGCAGGGAATATTGGTATATTCAACAGATAATTCTATTAACATGTCTCATCCTAAATAATAAAACCCTGAACCTTCTCTCAGTAAAGAAGAGACCAGTGCAGGAATAAGGAAAGCAAGATCTGAAATTCCATGAATAGTAAGTGAGACTTTAAATTGAGTCCTAAAGACAAAACCTAAAAGATCCTGTTCCCAATTGGTTCCTATGTTCCTCAGAGCCATCAACACATTGGCAGAAAGTAGTCTGTATGGCAATTTTGACTGACTCACTTTGTTTCTGACTATTGAGTTATTTTTACTACTGGTGCTATGGCCCAGTAGTCAATCCTCCCATCTATTAATGGAAAATTGGAGACTGAAAGTATTTTTCAAGAAGGTCATGATCTCACACTTCTTGCATTTCTTTTCACTTGAATTTCTTTATTTCCCATTTCTATCACAGTAATGTTCCTTAGGGGTGCTTCTCTTTTAGCAGTGGATGTAGGTTCCCAACTATCCTTGACCTTATCCTATATTCCTTGAGCACTTGGTCAGCCACGCAATTCTGGGGATAGAAGTGACAGTCTTGACAGCCCTAGCCAAGGGAGAGGCTGATCATTCCCAGCCAACTCTCAAATCTCAAGGAAATCTTCACATTTAAAGGGCTTATGTTATGCTGAATTTATAAGAAAAGCAGAGCAATGCTAAGATCACTGAGATTTTACCTGGCAACTAAAAAATTATTCTTTGAATACACTTTGCCTATACTCATAGAAAAAGAATGGAAGGAAGCAAGTTCTATAGATGGAGTCTTCCCATACCCCAAAATGGTGAGGGTTGTTTCTGCTACAGCTCTACTAATTTTTTCAAAAGATGACCGGAGAGAGGGCTAAGCAGTTAAGGCACTTGCCTGCAAAGTCAAAGGACTCATATTCAACTCTCCAGGTCCCACATAAGCCATACACAAGCGTGCAAGGTTGCACATATGCACAAGGGTATACACACATCTAGAGTTGGATTGCAGTGGCTAAAGACCCTGGTACACCACTCCCTCTCCCCCCAATCTCTCACATTTAAAAAAAAGGTCAGTTTACTGGGCTTGCCTCAAAAAAATAAAAATAAAAAGATGATATCTGGGAAGAAATGGAGACATTCTTTTTCCTTCTAGGCTCTACCTATTAGTAATGTCAATGCAAGCCACTGAAAATATATGTAACTAGGAGTGGCACTTGAGTGTGGAGTAGCCAGGGCAAGAGACAATCCTATATTTTATATTGTAAGTATCAGCAAGACTCTGGTCACAACATCCACACTACTGCAATCAATCACATCAAGTAGAAACTCCATGCTTTAAACTAAATGAATCTTATTCCTAAGCCCTCTTACTTCTAGTCCTGCTTATTGTGAGGAAACAATCTCTTATCTATCTTCTTTTGAAAGAGCTTCTCCATGTATGAACAAGCCATCTCTTCTTATTTCCTTCTACATATTTCATCAGGTATCTTCCTACATACGTGGATCATTCCACATGCATAGAGCCACCCTAAATACATAGATCGTGCATGCAGCAATCATTTTGCATATATCTTCGGCCTCTTGCTACATGACTTAACCAGCACAGCACTTGATTATAACTCCTCAACCATCTGTGCATCTAACAAGATCTAAACTCCCCTGTGTGTCTCCAAGTTGGAATGAACGACTTCTGAAAGCTATTAGGCCAGCCAGTCTGAAGACGATCTCATTCTGGCTTTGAAGGTGGAAGTGTTTGGGTTTTCAAGAGGAATAGGGGTGAGGTGAAGGTCGTATGTGGGAGAGGAGAGTTCTCCATTTAACAGACTATGGTTAATACAGTTTAGTTTAAAGACGCCAAGAATGCCTCTCGTACCTTTTTTATGCCATCACACAGCTCAATAATATGAAAACTCGATTCACTTAGGCAACATTCGCTTTGAAGATGCCAGCACACCCAGGAGGTTCCTTTGATCACCTCATTACAAACTTAAACTGATCAACCTGCACAGACAGATCTGAAGTTCAATGAGACAGAGAATGAATTCCGTCATTTGCAAAAAAAAAAAAAAAATTAAAATAAAAAACGTATTCTTATCACAGAGTGCTAATAGAAATAAGTGCTTAAGAATCCAAGAATGGAGAAGAAGGCTGACCACATACACCAGAGTAGCCCATCAATCTTAAATCCACAGGATGAGTATATAAGCATGCACCCTTTGTCCAACTGAACAGAATGGGGCTTAGAGAGAATGTCACTTTTAAAAATCTCCTAGTCATCACTGTTCTGGAATTATGATTAAGGTGTGTCTGGCTACAGAATCTTTGCCTTTATGTATAAGTCAGCACCGGGTAATACTGGCCAGCTTCAATGGCAAGCACACATCTAGAGCCAAGAGAGGAGAAGGAGCTACAGAGGCTGGACTGCCCCTAGAATTTACCCCTATTTCCAGGAGCAGCTAAGATTAATCTCAGTTATAGTCTCTCCATTGCTTTGTTACTTTTAAGTCCTATTTTATTTTTAATTCACAGATAATCACTGCACATTTGTGTGGAGTAGTACAATGCTCTATTTTAATATATTTCTACAATGCGTAATGACCAAATCAGAGTTCAGTACCTTGTGACTCACTTCATTCACCTTCTGTGGAAGAAAATGGAGAGCATGGGTCATGGAATCAGACTGTCATGTTCCAGTCCCTACTTCATCAGTTACCAATTGTGTGACCTTGGGGAAGTAACCTCAGATTCCTCCTCTGGGTGATAGGAATGGAAAAGAAATGCCTTCTTGTGATGGAGATAATGATTTCTGAACCAAAGAATGTAGGGCAGATACATATAGCAAACACTTGTCTATTTACTTGAGAAATGATTTTAATTCTTGATGTATTTTTAGGCTCTTGTTTGCATACATGGATATATATTTTTGCTGGTTTCAAAAACTATTCTGAAAAGCTGGGAGTGGTGGCTCACACCTTTAATTCCAGCACTTGGGAGGATTGCCATGAGTTCGAGGCCACCCTGAGACTCCATAGTGAATTCCAGGTCAGCCTGGGCTAGAGTGAGACCCTACCTCAAAAAACAAACAAACAAACAAAAAAAAAAAAACTATTCTGCTAGTTGATCCAATGTGACAATACATAAGTCAGAAGGTAAAACATAAAAAGAAATAGCATCTTCTCAGAAACGTTTTATGGGGCTGGAAAGATGGCTTAGTGGTTAAGGCACTTGCCTTCAAAGCCTAAGGACCCAGGTTCATTTCCACAGTACCCACGTAAGCCAGATGCACATAGTGGCACATGCATCTGAAGTTTATTTGCAGTGGCTAGAGGCCCTGCTGTGCCCATCCTCTCTCTCTCCCTCCCTCCCTCCCTTTTTCTCTCTCCCTCAAATAAATAAAAATTCAAAAAGTTTTGCTTCATGACAGACTATGAATTGACTAAGGTAAAATAGAGTGTTTTAAAGTAAGTCTTTTTCTTCAAGCATAAAAATATTCTTAGAATGATGGGGCCTATGATCTAAAAGACAATTTTATTTTGACTTAAGTTGTCCAAGTGCAGTAATAGAGATTAAAGAATACTACATCAATTAATCTTGACAGACCTATGGAGGTTTTCCCATAACCTATGTGTTTTTATAAAATCATTTCCTTTCTTTAACATCATTCCATTATATTCAGTGTGTAGTTAAATGCATTTCTTCCAAGAGCGAAATGAATGCTGAGATATGGCATACTTAAAGTGGAATTTGTGAATTGCCAGTCTTTAATTTTGCACTCAAGAATGTATGCAGAGGGAGTTGTACACAATCTTGTTGCATACATTCTTGAGTGCAAAATTAAACACTGGCAATGCACAAATTCCACTTTAAGTTTTCAGACCATGCCCAGCGCATGCCATACACATCTGCTCTATATCTGGAAATGTGGCTCTACAGTTTCTGAAGAAAATTAAATACGTATTTCTCTGTGTGCTTTTTCTGTTATCATTCACTATGTAAAGAGAATATACAGGTGAAAAACCAGATTGATAGTTATCTCACTGGAAAGCACAAAGATTTCAAGGCTGGGTTTGACCCTATGAACCTGGATCAGTTACCTTTCTCATTGCTATGATCAAATACCTGGTAAGAAGCAGCTTAAGGAAGAAAGGTTTATTTCTGCATACAGTTGACAGTCATAGTCGATCATGGTGGGGAAGGCATTGCATGAGAAGTGTAAGGCAGCTGGTCATATTCAGTCCACAAGGAAGAAGTGGACAGTAATGAAAGCTGGTACTCAACCAACTCTCTCCTGTTTATACATCCCAGGACCCTGGCCCATGGAACTGTGCTAGCAACAGTTAAGGTAGGTCGTCCCATATCAATTAATCTAATCAATGTAACCCCTCACATGCAATTCTAGGTCCTTTCAAGATAGTAGACAATCAATATAAACAATCACAACACCCTTTGTCCCCATTAAAAGCATTTCATCAAGTATGGGTGAAACTATTGCCCATAATGGGCCAGAAGCATAATCTTACAGAGCAAATAGGTTCATTCAACTGTAGCTGGTAAGAGAAACTTATGTAACCTTCTGAAATTTCCTTTCAGGTAAAGGTAGTGTGGCAGCAGTCTGAAAGAGATGTCCCCCATAAACTCATGGTTTCGAATGCTTAGTGCCCAGCTGGTGGGAATTTGGGAGGTAGAGCCTTGTTAGAGCAAGTATGTTGCTGGAGGCAGGCCTAGTGGTGTTATAGCCAGCTCCCCCTTGCCAAAGCTCAGCTCATTCTCTTGTTGCTGTTTTCCACCTGCTATGGCAAGAGCTGATGCCCAGCCTCTGCTCCACCATATTTTCCTGCCATTATGAATCTTCCCCTGCAGACTACAAACCCAAATAAACCCTTTCTGCTCATCAGCTGCTTTTGGTTTCGTGGGGTTTTTTGTTTTGTTTTGTTTTGTTTTGTTTTGTTTTGTTGTTGTTGTTTATATTGATTTATTTGAGGGTGACAGACAGAGAGAGAAAAAGGCAGAGAGAGAGAGAGAGAGAGAGAGAGAATGGGCACGCCAGGGCATCCAGCCACTGCAAACGAACGCCAGATGCATGCACCACCTTGTGCATCTGGCTTACGTGGGTCCTGGGGAATCAAGCCTTGAACCAGGGTCCTTAGGCTTCACAGGCAAGTGTTTAACTGCTAATCCACCTCTCCAACCCTGGTTTGGTGTTATGTCCCACTAATGTGAAGGTAATACAACAGGCATCCAAAGAATTAAAGAACATTTGGTTATATTGAACCAGCTAAAAGACCCATGATAGGGTCTCTCCCTTTAAAACTCTTTAGCAATATATGCTATAGATATTCTTTTGTTATAACATGGGGCTATTAACATATAATTCCTAATTGAGTTAACTTTGTTTTTATCATAGTAGCCCAATTGTAATCCACTGGAATTAAAAGTAGTTTTGTCTAGCAGACTGCTTCTAGGGCACACACACATCATCATCATCATCATCATCATTATCAACAGCAACAGCTTACACACTGGTATCAATTACCACTGATAAAGGGACAGCAATGAGCACAGCTGATGTCTAGTACGGTGTAGCTATTTCCTGAGTATTGGACATAACCAGCACTGTCTTAGTGAGAGCAGCTGTGATCACCCACATGAATCTCTTGTAAAGTAAGGTCTACTAACATTGCCTCCTGGAGGGATGGAGAGACTTGGGAAACTTATGAGGCCTTCATGAGGACAGTCTCCATCCCCCAAGCTGAAAAGGTTGGAACTCTTCAGTGGTTCAGGTGCCGTAAACTGACCAAGGAGACTTTCCAGTGGAGCAACATTTTGTGGATTATGCATGCTGTGGGTAGAGTTCTGCACTGGCATAGTTGCCCACAGGTTCCCCAGGGGACTCCTTGGTACTATAGCTGTCTTTGAGTCATCTACACTCCTGTAAGTAATCCTAATAAACTCATAGTTTCCCCAAGTTGGATTTGGGAGGAATCTTTTCTTGGGTCTGCTAATCCCCTCTCTGTCTAGGTTAATAGTCTGTCCAGGGAAATTCATGCAATGCCCAGATCTTGGCTTCTAAATATAATTCTTCACTAAAAGGTACTAGAAATCTGTGGAGAAACATCTGATAAGGGGGCTGAGGAAGGGAAAGTAAGAGTGAGTCTGGAATATTCTGTCCAGTAAACAAAGATATGCTCATAGAATGATGAAGGCCTTTCAAAGTGACACAAAAGTCATTGAAAAACTGGAAATATTTCATCAAAACTAAGTAATAATAATAAGAAATAATAGTGTTGGATTGTGAACCATGAATCAGTATTCTATATTTAGGAACTTTATCTTTGGCTTATTTTAAAAAATGGCCTGATTCTCTGGTCAGACTTCACAGTAGACTGGCTTTGTGAATATTTAAAAGCAAATCCTCTTTAGGAAAATAAAGAGAAAAAAACTCATGCAATAAATAAATAGTGGTTTTTACTCACTCCCAGGCCCTACTCCAGGATCCTAGAAGCAACACCTTCTGTTATGGTAATTCCTAACCCTTACTTTCCCACCATGAGTACACAGCCCCTACCTTGGAGTTACTACATGGGAAACCTAAGCAGAGATCAAGACCCACCTTAGAGATACTGGGACAGCATGGATCCAACATAATCTACCATCGTCATGTTAAAGTGAAGGCGCATGCAGCACGGGCCAGACACCCCCCAATGCAGAGTACTAACCTCCCCCCACCACTTCCCTTTTTGCAAAAGACCTTAAAAACCATCCACTCCTCTTACTAGGCAACTCAGGGGCCCCTCCCTGTCTTCTCTGTGCTCTGAGGCCACGAGCACCCTGTTTGGTTTTAATAAATACCGTGGGGCCCAGCATGGTGGTGCATCCCAGCACTTGAGAGGCAGAGGTAGGAGGATGGCTGTGAGTTCGAGGACAACCTGGGACTACAGAGTAAGTTCCAGGTCAGTAGACTAAGACCCTACCTCAAAAAAAAAAATATATATATACACACATATATGTACATAACATACATACATTGCCTCCAAAACTAAATAGTCTCCATGGTCTTCTAAATTCCAAACCTCACAAAGTGCAGGTAAGTGAGAACAGCCAGAGTTCCTAGTCCCCCTGCGATCCTCAGGGACAGTCTCCAAAAATTAAAATAAAACAGAGTGGAATGGAATGGAATAAAATAAAATAAAACAGGAAACCACTGGTACAGAGAACTATAAATACATGGGTGGAAAAATTAATGGGCTGTTAACATGGTTTCAAAGCACTTCTTCACAAAAGTACCTATGAATGACAAAGCTGAGAGGCTAAGTCTGGAAAGGAGAGGGCTGGAAGAAAAGCCACTTCATACAAGGGGTAAGCAAAGTGAACAATATTGTAAACCACCCTACAGATATGTCAAATACAGAAACACCCATGCAAAAGGCACTGTGGTGGTTTGAACATAAAGTGTCCTCCACAGGCTCATGCGTTTTGAATACTTTGTCCCCAGCTGGTGGCAATTTGGGAAAGTTTGGAGCCTTTGGGAGGTGGGGACTTGCTGGAGAAGATATGTCACAGGTGTTGGGGGGAGAGAGTTCTTAGAACTTTATAATTCAACACCCCTCCCTTGCCAGTGCCTGCTAGCCCACTCTTGCTCCTTCCTCCAAGCTGATGTGACACCTCGCTGTCTGTCCTTGCTGTGCCATGCTTCCCCCACCATGGTGAAACTTCCCCCTTGAAACCTTAAATGGAAGTAAAAAAACCCTTTCATTGGCTGGAGAGATGGCTTAGTGGTTAAGGCGTTTGCCTGCAAAGCCAAAGGACCTCGGTTCGATTCCCCAGACCCACATAAGCCAGATGCACAAGGTGGCACAGGCATCTGGAGTTCGTTTGCAGTGGCTGGAGGCCCTGGCACACCTGTTCTCTCTCTTTCTCTCTCTCTCTCTCTCTCTCTCTCTCTCTCTCTCTCTCTCTGTGTGTGTGTGTGTGTGTGTGTGTGTCTTTCCCTCTATCACTCTCTCAAATAAATAAGTAAATAAATTAAAAAAAAAAAACCTTTCATTCCTAGGGCTGCTTCTGGTTAGGTGTTTTGTCTCAGCAACAGGAAGGCTAACTGCAGCAGCAGGTGAAGAGGCAGATTTTGAGCATAATGGGAAGTCCAAGAATCACAAAGAAGAAATGACATGGCACAGTTGGCCAACCAACGCAAATATACAGTAGGCCTTAAAGGCCTAACACAACCTAGTTCATAGGGTATTAGCACGTTTTCAGATATTGGAATGGAAACAGTCCTAAGTACCTGACCATACTTGTTTGCCTGAGCATTCAATATTACAAAATAAAATATTATCTTTGCTTCAAAAATAATAGTCTAAATCAATTGCCACTGCCTCTTTTTTGTTTTTCGTTTTTTTTTTTTTTTTTTTTTTTTCAGATTAGACTTCGGACTAGACATACCTGTGATTTCCATAAACAAGCCTGGTAGGTTCCTCTGTATAGGGGACCTAATTCAGTCTACAGACATCTTGTCTGAAAACTTTAGTAATCAGCTGGCTTGGTAACCAGGAAGCAGCAGCTGTTTTGCAAATCCTAAGTCGGGCTTTTAGCCAATGTTCGTCTATAACAGCAAATGGTTAGCACGCCCTCAACTCTGAACGCAATCGATGAACTGAGATACTGTAAGGCAAACACCCAGGAACAGCAGCAATGGGATCAAAGCCCCAGTTCTGGGTAGATTTCTAATACCCATACTCTGAGCCTATTGCAGCAGCAAGAACTCTGTCGTTAGGTCATTGCAAATCAGGTTCTGCTGAAAAGATGACAATTAATGTACCTACAGCAGTCAAACTAGGCAAGTCATTGACTCGGGTGTTGTTTCTGAAAGGTATGGCAGAAAACTCAAGAGAAACAAAGGAAAAACAATACAAGGAATCTGTAGCAACTTCAGATTTCTTTCTGCAGAAAGAAAAACAAATGATGTTGCTCACCACATTTTAAGCCCGAGAAACTTAGTAGATTTCCTCAGATTCCTTTAAGTAGGAAATAATGTTTAAAAGATAAAAGAAAGTCACTATGTGGCTACTTTGGTTCATATGCCAGCCACATCAAGTAAAAAATGTTACTATATGCTTGCTAAAACCTAAGTAGCTAAGTTAGACTGTGTCCTACTGAGCACCATGCAAGCCAAAAGTGGGTGTTTGCAATAATTAAAACTTTATGTGAGTGATCTATAAGATTGTGCCAATGTGGAATTTAAGCATTATCTAATGATGGTTGCGGGAGAGCAAAAACGACACTGACTTCTCTAGAGTAAATAACCAGTTTAGGAAACAATTGTACATAGATCAGCATAACATGATAATGGAAAGTTTAACCATGGTGTAAATATGCTGCTGGGTTTTTTGGTTTTTTTTTTTTTTTTGCTTGCTCTATTCTTGTATTTTGTTTTAAAAATACTTTCATTATTCTAGTTAATAAATCATTTCCAAGGTATGCTTTTAAAATGTTATCTCAAGCCGGGCGTGGTGGCGCACGCCTTTAATCCCAGCACTCGGGAGGCAGAGGTAGGAGGATCGCCGTGAGTTCGAGGCCACCCTGAGACTCCATAGTGAATTCCAGGTCAGCCTGGGCTAGAGTGAAACCCTACCTCGAAAAACCAAAAAAAAAAAAAAAAAAAAAAAAAAAAAAATGTTATCTCATTTTCTCCTCATAATAAACAATTCCATTTTACAGATGAAAATATGGGCAAGTGTGCGCAACCAGACCCATAAATATATTTCTAAAGTTAGTAAAATGTGACATAAAAATACTAGAGTTGACTCTAGATTTAAAAAAAATAGCATTTAAGAGCAGAAAGGAAAAGCAAACAGAACTTTAGTCAACATCAAACAGGCTCAAGAATTTAGACATAAGAGTACAAAATACTTATTCTCCACAAAACCTGCAAAAATATGTATTCAAAGCCAAATTCTACTTATATTAATGATATACAATTCAACTAACACATAAGACAGATTCCAATGCCAACTGGCTTGAATATTTGCTACCACGTTCTCCCTTTCTCCCTCTCTTTGTTCGCTTCCCTGTGTGTCTGACTTCTCACTCTCTCAAAGAACCAATTATCAGAAGGCTCCTTCGCCCTACAAACTACAGGAGCTAATAAAGGGACTGGTGAAGGACAGTGCCCAGTATGAAAAGAGGCACTTCAAAGGCACAAAACATCAAAGTGATGAGCCAGGAATCCCTGAGATCTCGCTGAGCCAGACTGGTTCGACCCCTTGCTCTCTGCTCACACCACTCCTGGGGAACTGCTCAGCAAATGGAAGGTTTATTTCACAGCTCAAACCAGCCTCCTTACACCAGCTGGGGAAAGTGATGGATACACACCAGGTGTTACAGCTTTTGTTTTGATCAGATAAATGTTCTAAGTAGATATCGCTGAATAATATTATCACCTAATTCTCTAGAGATTTTTTTTCCCCCTCAAAGTATTTGACAGCAGTTTTCAAATTGGGTAGCATTAAGCAATGAGGATTTGTTCCAATGTAGCCTATGTATTGAGTGTTGTAAGACTTAAGTAGGAAGCATGTGACGTCATCTGAAGTGTATTACTGGGGTTGCAGCAACACGTTACAGGACATGCCGCAAAACCCAGGGCGGGCTTTATCTCCAAGGCTGGACAGCACTGACAATACAAGTATCTAGACGGAAACAAAGATTTTGATTGTCACAGCGATTCCTTTGAACAGATGGGGTTGTGTTATCGTATAAATGAAGCACTTGGATGTTTTTCTCACTTTCCATCAATATCTCAGCTGTCCTGTAACTACAGCCTGCGTTGAGACTCCCTCTCTCTCCTTAATATCAGAGTCTGCTATATGTTTTCCCTGTGTACTTTCTCCACATGCTAGTCCAAAACCTTCCCAGAACAGAACCTAGAGACTGTGACCTGAATGCGTAGTGGTAAATGACAGAAAAAAAAATAGGTTCCAGTAAAATCTCTATGGCATACGTCGTCTTATTTCAGGAAAAACAGAGCCCCAAAAGCCTTATAATGTCAGTCTCCTGTAACTGTTTCTGATCATTTACTCTGAATCTTATCTTCCTAAATATTTGAACATAAAGACAATTAATGACAAAGAAGCCTACATGATTCTCTACTTAGCATACCAAGTCTGTGACTCCACAGTATAAGCAGGATAATCACAATGAACCTGAGGTCAAAAACCTTTTCCCTCTCTTTCAAAATTGAAACGTAAGATTGACCCATGACCAATGTCATGTTTAAGAAACTCAGAAATAATTCAACATTAGACTTAAAGTGCTGTCATCCTTGTTTCACCTGCTGCTAAAATCCATATTTTTTTCCCTGAACCTCCTGTAGTTTTGGACGTGCACAGCTATCTACAACAGAGATTTATTTTCTAACATGTTCAGAAACTGTAATAAACCACCGCTAGCATTACATGAAGAGCCTGGCAGCTGCCACTGTAATTTCTCTTCCCTTCATCTCCCCTCCTATGGGAGGCATGTATGTTTCAGGCGTGGTCCAGGTGACCAGGTGACCGATGGGGTTGTGGGACTTACATGCACCACAGTGTTCACTTCAACAATGACAG
This sequence comes from Dipus sagitta, assembly GCA_036346955.1. NCBI lineage: Eukaryota > Metazoa > Chordata > Mammalia > Rodentia > Dipodidae > Dipus > Dipus sagitta. The sequence goes on along the minus strand of CM070772.1, from coordinate 35,144,686 downwards.
GTCAGGGCTGGAGAGATGGCTTAGCGGTTAAGCGCTTGCCTGTGAAGCCTAAGGACCCCAGTTCGAGGCTCAATTCCCCAGGACCCATGTTAGCCAGATGCACAAGGGGGTGCACACATCTGGAGTTCCTTTACAGAGGCTGGAAGCTCTGGCGCGCCCATTCTCTCTCTCTCTCTCTCTCTCTCTCTCTCTCTCTCTCTCTCTCTGTCGCTGTCAAATAAATAAATAAACAAACAAACAAAAACAATGATAGGTCAAACACAGGGCTTCCCATCAAAGTGGGAGGAGGGCATTGTCTGTTGTGAAGCTACTCATCTCATCTATCCATTCCTAATCAACTAGCTCAGAGCACCACGCCCAAAGCCTAAAAGACTCTTGCCGAGTATTGAATGACAAAAACAATCTCCTGTGGTTTACGCACCACTGAAGTATAGCAAAATATGTGGATTCCCCAAATCTCATCCTTCACTTTTTCAATATTTGAGAGGCTATGTGTATGGCTCTGGTGGTGTTTCATAACCGTGTCTGTCCCTACTCCCCTTCTATGATTTTCTCATTGCTAGTAAACTACACTTTCCCAAATAATAAAAGTTTCAGAAACAACCTGTTTCCATAATATTCAGAGATGCTCTACACTAAGTGAATGCTGAAATTGTGAACTCGGGTCATATAAGTAGTCATTTGACTCTGAGGCAGGTCTGGGACCACAGAGTGAATTCTAGGTCAGTCTGGGCTAGAGAGCAAGACTGTACCTCAAAAACAAACAAACAAAAACTCTATTCATATGATTTCCACATAGAGAACCCAAAATATGCTCACAAAAATCAAAGCTAGTAATGGGCATTTGGCAAAGTGCTCAGATGTGAGCATAATGCATGCAAATTAATTACATATCAAGATGTCCATAATAAACAAAAACATAATATGCAATAAGATGCCCCTTATCCATGATATTTAAGAGAGCACATCAAATAAGACAAGCACAAAATATTGTTCAGAGACACTTTAACTTTATGAGATAATCACAAATATTAAATAAATGGAAATGCTATTTTTATGTAAGGTATCAGAACTAAGCATGAAAAGGACATGAGCTCTTCAAAAGTTTGTTCACAAATTCAAACTTTGACGAGTTTTTAAGAAACTTGATACCTCATTCTAAAATTTATATGGGGAAATTAACATATTGAATAGGCAAAAATATTAGAATGAACAGTGCAAAGCTTGTGATAGAGCTAAGATAATAAAAAGCCAATTACTATCTGCATAGCAGTAGACATCTCAGCTACTGAAACAGAAGAGAAGCAGGCCCAAAAACATGAGACCATGGCAATACGATACTATGTTCAGCTAAACTACTGGTACCGACAACAATGTTTATCTACAAAAGCAAATAAGGCGTCTTCTTACACCACACACAAAAGCAGCTCTGCATGGAACAGATACATATATGAAGGAAAGTTCTCAAAACATTTAGGAAAAGAATAGAATATTGTTATGGCCTAAGATTGGAAAGAGATTCCTTAAAATAAGTGAATCAAGGCTGGAGAGATGGCCTAGTGGTTAAGGCACTTGCCTGCGAAGCCTAAGGATCCAGGTTCTCCCACATAAGCCAGATGCACAAGGTGGCACATGCATCTGGAGTTTCTGGAGTTCATCTGCAGTGGCTGGATGCCATGGTGTGCCCAATCGCGCGCTCTCTCTCTCTCTCTTTCTCTCCCTCAAATAAATAGAAATAGTTTTTTTTTTTTTTAAAGTCTATTAGGGCTGGTGAAATGGTTTAGCGGTTAAGGCATTTGCCTGCAAAGCCTAAGGACCCCGTTGGATTCTCCAGGACCCACGTAAACCAGATGCACAAGTGGCGCATGTGTCTGGAGTTTGTTTGCAGTAGCTGGAGGCCCCAGCATGTCCATTCTCTCTATATATCTGCCTCTTTCTCTCAAATAAATAAATAAAATATTTTTTAAAACTTTAAAAAAATATAAGTCAATCAAACTGCAGTCATATTACATAACATGGAAAATGTTCAACAGATTCCAGCACCAATCATTTTAGAAACTTACAGCAAACTTTCAACTTCAAAAAAAAAAAAAAGAAAAGTTTTTCAAATATAACTTACAGTTAACATGATATGTACAGCAAAAGACTGAATGTTTTCTCCACATCACCAGGAAGAAGGTAAAAATGTCCCACATTGCTCTCACCACATTTAGTTAATAACATACCACTAGAAAGTCTAATGTATGTATAAAGAAACATAAATAAATAAATTACAATAAACTGGAGAAGAAAAAAAAATGAAACTATTTAAGATGGCATGATTATCTACAAAGAGTATCCAAAAAAAAAAAAAATCCACTAAAACAAACTTAGAACTAACAAATGAATTCAGCGAGTTCAGAGTACTATGTCAACACGTAAAAATCAATCACATTTCTACACACTAACAATTCGGCAACCAGAATTAAATGACAGCATTTTAAAATATTGAGTGTAAGGAAATGAAATATACTCAGAGGATTCATAGCATATTATGTAGAAAATGTGTATGCTAATGATTACAAAATCCTAATGAAATAAGGTAATGTTCTTAAAAAATGAGAGAAATGTGTTCACAGATAGAAAGATTAAGCATAGTAAAGATGTATGCAGAGTTAATGCAGTACTTATCAACTTTCTGTAGACGTAGACAAGCTTATTCTAAAATTTGTGTGTGGAAAGGCACAAGCCACTGAATAGCTGAAACAATCTTAAAGCAGGGCAAAGTGGAAGGGTTCACTGTAAGCAAAATTAATGTTTATTATACGCTAGAGCAATCAAGAGCATGGACACAGTGGAGGAAACGTCACATAAATCCGTGGAAGAGAACAAAGAAACCGGAAGGAAATTCACACCAATATGTTTGAACTGATTTTTTAACAAAGGAAAGAATTCCGGGAAGATTGAGGGCCATTTCAACCAATGCTACGACAGCCAAGTGTCCATCCATAGGCAAAATGTAAACCTCAACCTGAATTTCATAGCTGATGAAAAATTAACTCAAAGTAGATCACAGAGGGGCTGAGAGGATAGCTCAGCGGTTAACTTCCCAGCAAGCCTGCTTAGCCAGGTTTGAACCTCCCGGGCACCCATGTGAAGCTGGATGTAAAACAGCACAGGAGTTTGTGATTCCAGTGCATCTATGACAAAGGGAAGTGGCCCAGGTACATCAGCCTCCCCTGGCAAAACGAGACAGACCCTGACTCAGAGAAGATAGAAGAGGAGGACAGAATCTTGAGGTTGTACTTTGAGTTCCGCAAATGCTCCATGGCCTACTCACAGACACGCACATATGCACGCACGCACACATGCGTGAAGAAAAACGTTTGAATGAATCACGCACTTAAATGTAAAATTACAATCCTCTTAGGATCTTGAGCTAGGCAAACATGTCCCAGACAGCATCAAAAGCAAAATCCATAGAAAGAAAAATCGATAAGCTGGACCTCGTCAAAGTTACAAATTACATGAGTCTGGAAGATGGCTTAGGGGTTAAGGGCACTTGTTTTCAAAGCCTACCTATCCAGGTTCAAGTCCCAACCTGCCCACATGAGCCAGACACAAACGGTGATATAAGCCTCTGGTGTTCTTTTGCAGCAGCAAGAAGTGTGCATGCATGCATACACACACACACACACACACAAACAAATAAATTTTATAAAAATAAAATATTAATTATATCCATGTAATTAAAAGTTGATAAATTCTACAATATAAATTTAATGAACAGTAACACATTAAAAAGTATTATAGGCCTGAAAGGATGGCTTGGCAGTTAAGGCATTTGCCTCAAAGCCAAAGGACTCTGGTTCGATTCCCTAGGACCCACGTAAACCAGATACACAAGGTGGTCATGTGTCTGGAGTTCATTTGCAGTGGCTGGAGGCCCTGACCATGCCCATTCTCTCTCTCTCTCTCTCTCTCTCTCTCTCTCTCTCTCTTTCTCTCCCTCAAATAAATAAAACTTAAAAAAATGTTTTAAGTATTATAAACATAAAAGACAAAACTGTTTTTTAAATCAAGGGAACAAAAAATGAAAACACCAGATGTTTCAACAAGCTTAGAGCTGTCTTAGTTCTCAAACTCGGAAGTGTCTGTTTTATCTTGCTTTATAACCACATATGCAAATTGTGTTATTACATATAAATATAATATTACAAAGTCATTATTCTTTTAAAAAAAAGATCAGGGCCTGGAGAGATAGTTTAGCAGTTAAGGCACTTGCCTAAAAAGCCAAAGGACCCAGGTTCAACTCCACAGGACCCACATAAGCCAGATGCACAAGGTGGCACATGCATCTGGAGTTCGTTTACAGTGGCTAGAGGCCCTGGTGCACCTATTCTCTCTCTCTCTCTCTCTCATAAATAAAACATTTTTTTAAAAAAAGATCAAAGAGAAACATTTTTAGAGTAAAGTACAAAATATGATTGTAACCTGGGTTTTCCAGTAACACCTCAGTAAAATAACATTTAATGCAAGAACCTACTTAAATGAAAAACAAAAAGAAAAGAAAAACCCTAATTTTATAGTCCAATAATTCACCTGGGTGTAAATGTTGGCCCTGGGAAGCCCAAGTGTGGGCGCAATGATCTGGGCCTGGATATACACATTTAGTTTCCTTCTCTGTACCTAACAGATAATAGCACCTCCCTCATAAGCACATTGTAAGACTGAAGGATGAACAGCACAGAACTTCTTAAGAAGGGTGCACTGTAGTAAGCCCGTGGTAGCTAAGCTTTTATTGATGTGTTTAACAAAATGACTAATCCTTTGAAATGCCAAGCAGTTACCAATCTCCAAATTTCAGGAAGCACCATATTGAAACCAGGCAGGTATGTGAAGGAAAGTACCAAATTAAAGCATTTAAACCTCAGGATATATGATTATCAAGTTCACTTGGCAGATAAGGAAACCAAGTTTCCTTATTCAACATCATTCAGCGGGTCAGTAATTCAAAAAAAAACGAGGATCTAAGAGGGTTCTCAAGTTTTCTTTCCCTTCTCTCCTTCAAGTCCTTGTTAAGAACAACTGCAAAGATCCTATCTCCCAGGACTGGAGAGATGGCTTGGAAGTTAAGGTGCTTGCCTATGACATAAGGACCCAGGCTCGATTCCACAGTACCCACATAAGCCGGATGCACATGGTGTGGTAACACATGCATCTGGAGTTCGTTTGCAGTGGCTAAAGACCCTGGTGTGACTATTCTCTCTCTCTCTCTCTCTCTCTCTCATAAATAAATAAATAAAAATTTTAATTCACTAAAAAAAGATCCTTTCTCCAAATTACACATGAATTCACCCCTATGGTGCCCCTTCAAGTCCTGCTTTCTTATTAAGGGCCTGTGGAGTTTGCATGCCATTTTTGGAAAACTGAAAGTTGACACCACTGAGCTCCAGTGACTTTTTAATGACTTCCCAGAACAAGTTCTGCTCTCCGTGTACTTTGTGAAATTTGAATTCCCTTCCAGGAGCTTCCCAGCGAGTAACTGAAATATTCTACCAAACTCCGTCAATATATGAACCTTTATTAGTTGCCTACCCAGCATAAGACTAGTGCACATACAAGGTCCAGTACCATAGGGGTAAGCTTTCAATCTTACCACTAAGACTTAGTGAAGACCATTGAACTCTAGTGGACACTGAGGAAGAGAACACAGAGAAAGAAGCAGTGAGAGTAAATAGGAGCAGGCTGAAGGAAACCTTCCAGGATTCTAAACAGAAACCCAACTGATGGCCTGGTTAACACTACAGCCAGTGGTGACACACTCCTCCTGCTGCATCACTCCATCAGCTTCTTCTGTGTGCGTGCATGGATGTTCTTGTGTGAGAGTGTGGGCACCTGTGTACCACAGTGCATGTGTGAAGATAAGAAGACAGTCTTGGGTGTGAGTCCTCACCCTCAACATTATCTGAGGCAAGGTCAGTTATTCACAGCTGCATACTCCAGTCTGGCTGGCACATGGATTCTCCTATCTCTGCCTCCTATTTCACTAGAGGAGCATTGAAGATATAGAAAGTACCACCACATCTGGCTTTGTGTAGGTTCTGGGGCTCCAAACTCAAGTCCTTATGCTTATATGGAAAAATGCTTCTACCCACTGAGCCATCTCTCCAGTCCCATCATCATCTTATTTTTTTTAAATATTTATTTGAGAGAGAGTAAGAGACAGACAGTGGCAGAGAGGGACAGAGAGATTGAGCCATTGTAAACGAACTCCAGACACATGTGCCACCTTGCGCATCGGGCTTTACGTGGGTACTAGGGAGTCAAACTTGGGTACTTAAGCTTTATAGGCAAGTGCCTTAACTGCTGAGCCATCTCTCTAGTCCCCATCATCATCTTTATCCTACCACTCTACATTTTTACCTGCTTATATACTGGACATTGAATTTTAAAATACATATATGATTTAAATTTCCCATATTTATTTTCTTCTGTGATTTTCACATATTCCCCACTTGGAGGGTGTTGGGTAGGCAACAGTTCATATTGATAAGGGCAGTAGGATCTTGAGTCAGTAATTAGTCCTTATGTCAGTGCTGTCTCTCATTAAGTAACTGATCTGAGTCAAGTTATTGAACTTTTCTGATGCTCATCTCACCCATAGAAAGTATTCTAATAATGGTCTCTGCCTCATTGAACTGTTGTAAGAGGTCAATGAGATCACATAAGATTTGCAAAAGGAATAATTCAGGACCTTGGTACACTCTAACAGCCTAATATTTATTAGCAGCATATAATTATGAGCTCAAAAATGAAAAGATGCAAACATGTGTTACACAAAATGATACAAAAGCCAAAGAAATGACGAAAACATCTCAAGAACATTTTTAAATTTTATTTATTTATTTGCCAGGCCTCCAGCCACTGCAAATGAACTAGACATGCGTACACTACTTTGTGATTCTGCCCTTACATGGATACTAAGGACCCAGACCCAGGTTGTTAGGCTTTGCAGGCAAGCTCCTTAAATGCTGAGGCACCTCTCCAGCCCTCAAGAACATTTTTTTAAATATAGTTGGGAGATAGTTCATGTAATGGCCAATCTTGGTTGTTAACTTGACCGGATTGAGAGACATCTAGAAAACTAATAAAGCTACTTTGGAAGTATCTGTGAGGGCGTTTCTAGAGACATCTGGCGAGTGTATCAGCAAAGTGAGCAATGAAGACTAAGGGGATCTGTACCATCCAATATGTTGAGGGTCTAGGTGGAGCAAAAACCAACAACTTTTTTTGAGTGGGTCTGATTTTTCCTAATGCCCTCTCTGTGGATGTCATACGCTGGATTCCTCAGCCTTTGAATGTAGACTTGTGCGCATGACTTTCCAGAGAGCCTCTAGTCCTTCACTCTGAGTCTGAGCTGCATCATTGGTTTCTCTTGATCTAAGGCCTCTATTTTCTTCTATTGAGCAGCATTTGGTTTTCCCCAGCTCTCTAGCTTGGAGACAGTCGTCGTAAGCCAGTCTAATCATGTACCTGTCATAATTATCCATATATTTCAGCATTTCTGCTCCTCTGGGGAGCCTTGACTAATACAGCTCACAGTGGTCATCTATCTCACTTATGCTGACAGTGCAAAAACTGGCCTTGTTGGCATGTGGGTATCATACCTTTCCTTTTTTCCTCTTTGTTATTGCCTCAACATGGTGATTTGAACATAAAGTATTCCCCCATAGTCTCATGCATCTGTGATTAAGCCTCATACTTGATCCCCACTGGATGGAGCCTTTGGGAGGTAGAACCTTGCTGGAGGAAGAGTGTCATTAGGGACAGGCCTTTGAATTTAATAGCCCATCCACCCTTGCCAGTTTTAGTGACTTTACCCCTGCTGCTTCCTCCAAGCAGAGATGGTAAGATTTGACACCCGGCTGTTTGTTCTTGTCATGATTTTCCTGACTTGATGAAACTGCCTCTTGAAACTGTGAGCTGAAATACATTGTTTGCTTCCTTAAGCTGCTTCTGGTTGTGTTTTTTAATCCCAGCAACAAGAAGGTAACTGACAAGCTCTCAGTTTCTAAAATGATTCATCCTGCTATGACTTGGTTCCAAATGGACTGACAAAGTAAGATTGATGGGGGCCGGAGAGATGGCGTAGCAGTTAAGGCGCTTGCCTGCAAAGCCTCAGGACCCAGGTTTGGTTCTCTGGGTACCACATAAGCCATATGCACAAGGTGGTGCATGGAGTTTGTTTGGAGTGGCTAGAGGCCCTGGGGTGCCAATTTTCTCCCTCTCCTTCCCTCTCTCTCTGTCTTCCTCTCTGTCTGTCTTCCTCTCTCTCTCTCTCTCTCTAATAAATAAATAAATAAATATCTTTTAAAAAGTAAGAATAATGGGCTAGAGGTAAACAAAGACAACACAGTGTTATGGTCACTGATAAGCTGCAAAACCTCCAGTAAATAAATTCCCATTCATGAGCCTGTAAGCATTCTAATTGGATTCAGTGAAAGCAAGAAGACTCGGTGAGAAAGAAGTGTTTTTTAGTGGGAGATGGAGGTAGATAAGAGAGAGTAATTTAGAGGAATCAGATTAAAATACATTGTATACATGTATGAAAGTATCAAACATGAAAAAAAAATCTTACAAATAAAAGATGACATAACAGCACATTCTTTCACATTTTACTTTCCTTGATAACATTCTCTTCCCTAAATATGATGGATTGTATCTCTGGGAAAAGAAGTGTTTTGGAGAATTCATGCTCTTCAAAAACATGAGAAGAAAAAAAAACACTCTGTCAATTACTGGAAGTTTGTTTTACACCCACATGGGAAAGTTTGCTTGGCCTGAACATTTTACCAAGCCCTGATAAAGCCACTGTTAATTGAGTACTATTCTAGACCACAAACCCACAAAAGCCAAGTGGTTATTTGAAACAGATGTCCCCCATAAACTTGTGTGTTTTGAATGCTTGATCCCAGCTGATGACAATTTGGGAGGTGGAGCCTTGCTGGAGGAAGTGTGTTTGGGGGGGGGGCAGGCTTATGGATATTATGACCTGCTCCCTTTTTCTAGAATCGGGCTCACTCTTCGTTGCTGTTTTCCTCCTGCTGTAGCAGGGGCGATGCCCAGCCTCTGCTCATGCCATGCTTTCCCCTGCCATCACGAAGCTTCCCTCTGAGACTCTAGGCCAAAATAAAAACCCTTCCTAACAGCGACTGTTTCTGGTTTGGTGCTTTGTCCCAGCAATGAGAATGTAGATACCACAAGCCATAACATAGGACAACGCTAATTATGGGAATAAGAATCAAGTGTACATAATCGCATTAAAATAGTCACTACTCTTCCTATATCAGGACACTTTTTTAAACAACTCTTCTGCTCATAACAGGAAATTACCTTTTGGTGCTAAGTGGACTGTTTATGTTGAATGTGGAAAAAGCCTAAAGTTACATTTTGTATGAGAATGATTGTTGCTAACAACATCACCCTTCTGCACTACTTCAAATGAGTGTGTAAATGAAAGCAGAGCTGTCGCACACACTGCATCATCCTTTGAGCTTTTGTTAAAGAACAATAAACCTCTCACTGGGTTTGGGGTAGATACCTTAGTCCAGGCTCAAAAGTTCCTCTGGCGACCCCTGACTAATGCAGCTGAGAATAGTCCTCTTGCTTACTACAAGGAATACGTGTTTTCAAAGTATATTCAACTACTGGACACTTTTATTTCTCCAGAGAACAAGTAAAGAACCATATGGAAAAATGTTTTGCACAAAAATTCAAGAGTCTTATAGGGGTGCAGGAGTAAATTATACAAATGAAATCTTCTATTCTATCCACCAAAAGCTGAAGGAAACTCCGAAGATAAATACTTCTAGCGAGAAGTCCACAACCTCAAGAAACAATAGTAATAAAATAATTTAGTGAGTTGGAGAAATGGCTTAGCAGTTAAGGCACTTGCCTACAGAGCCAAAGGACCCATGTTTGATTCCCCAGTACCCACATAAGCCAGATGCACAAGGTGACACATGCATCTGGAGTTCGTTTACAGCAGCTGAAGACCTTGGAGCACCCAGTCTCTCTCTCTCTTTCTTTCTCTCTCTCTCTCTCTCAACCTCTTTCTATTTATCTCTTTCTCTCTAAATAAAGATTTAAAATATATATTAAAAATAATTTACTTGTGAATAATACTGTTAGAAAGTTTATTATTGATATAACCAATTCTGTCATTCTTTTTCTTTCTGGTACTGAAGATTGAAACCAGGGTCTAATACATGGTACACAAGCACTATACCTAATCCATAAACCTAATCTAACTTTGTCATTCTTAACTGCTGGAAATTTTTCTTCTAGCCAAACAAAGGACCAAGTAAAGATGGGTTCTTGTTTTAAGAGCCATAGAAAAGTAAAACAAATTGAATAAATGCCTAAAATGAGGTAATATACATTTATGTGCTATAAGAATATGATTCTTTCTATATTCCCATTGTCAAACAGGCACAGATTAGTAAGAGTAAATTATATTTTTATCAATAAAATGCATAAATATTATAGGCTTAATAAAGTTTAAGAATAGGGAATAAGAGCCGGGTGTGGTGGTGCACGCCTTTAATCCCAGCACTCGGGAGGCAGAGGTAGGAGGATCACCGTGAGTTCGAGGTCACCCTGAGACTCCATAGAGAATTCCAGGTCAGCCTGGGCTAGAGTGAGACCCTACCTCAAAAAAAAAAAAAAAAGAATAGGGAATAAAATTGATCATGCGCATGGGCTTTAAATTGTTTCAAGTTTTCTAATGTGCATTTTTGTAAAAAGTACCTAACATTTCAAAAACGGATATATCTTTTGAGCTCAAAATTCCATTTTTATAAATATTATATATTTTTAATTTTTCTTTTTTCATAACTTAGCCTTAAACCTTAAATTGGGTTAAGAAAAAAAAAGTATTGTGCTAGGGTGTGATTTCTTTCCAATCTGCAAAAAGTAGATTGCCATGGAATTGACTATGGATCCAAACATGTGAGAGTACAGACTTGCCTGGGACTAAAATTAGATAAACTTAGCTGACACTCCACAGGGCTGTTTGTTGTAAATGTACTTGGTAAACGCTAGTAAACATGGTATAAGGCATAAAATCTCTTGCAAGAAGTACTACTTACATTGAAAATACTATACCACTTAATTAAAATTGGAATCTCAATTGAGAAGAAAATACTTGCTGGGTATGAAGAACACAGTGTCCTTTTCTCAAGTCACCTGTATGAATTAAAATGTCCACAGATGACTTCAAAAGCCAGATAAGTAAAATGGAGCTAAAAATCAATGCAAACAAAACTGAAGGACTGAGGACATTTTGATTCTATAGTAGTGACTAGATTTGTAATAACCTGGAGGAGAAAAAAATAGACATTTCTTCTTCATAGGAGGCAGAGAAGAAATATGACATAAAAGCCAGAGGCTATGCTGAGCCAGTGAAATTGCCCATTATTTAAACTGCAGGTGGTGACACTCACATAAACTGGTATAGCAAGATGTAGCCCCAGCAAGGAATGTGGGTGGATTTAGTGTGAAATCCACCGTGGGATTCTGCACTCCAAGGGAGGGCAGAGCTGGACTGTGCAGCAGGAACAGATGGTATTTAAAATTCTGAGCTTTGAGGAACATATTAATAGCTAAGTAGATTGGATCTATAACTTCAACCTATTCACAGTTTGATAGCAAGTGTGGGTCATTAAGATTCTTAGCATAGAATGAGAAGAAACAAATGACAAAAGAAAGGAAAAGACAAGGTAAATGGGAAGATGGAAGGGAGAGCCAATGTCGAAAGAGGAGATGAGGAAGGAACAAGGCAGAGGCTGAGGAAAAAGTGAAGACTATGAGGGGAGAGGTCGAGGACATAGACAAGAGGTGAGAACCTATTTGAAAATTGCTGGAGATACCTTAATAGAAACATACAAAGAAGTCCTCCTGCTTCCAGACAATGCTGGCCTTCCTCTGGCACACCATCCCGACCTCTGTCTACTCCCACTCTCTCCCTCCTGTGTCTTCCACAACCATTTTCCCCATGAGTATTTCACACTTCAAATTCTGTCTTGGAGTCAGATTTCATATAAAATGAAATCAACAGAGATTGTACTGACAGTGGTCAAAAGATAATAATAAGAGTAGTGCATCCTCAGAGCACAATGCAGTCATGAGATTGGATCATTTACCACCTGCATGGCACAGGGCATCATATTAAGTGGCATGTGAGTCCCTGGCATAAGGTAATATTTCAGTTGCTGAAGAGCTCACCTGTGGTAACCTGGAAAAAAGTTCCCAGCACTGAATCACACCTATAGCAATATGATGATTTGGGGTCCAGCTCTAAAATATATGCATAAATATGCATTCCAAAAATGTATCTGTGATGGCAAAACAATTAGAAACAATTCAAATATCTGCAGCAATAAAATGTAAAAGTAAATTCTGATACACTCATAAAACAAACAACCAACATAAATAAATCCATAAATATATAATTGAGTTTTTTTTTAATTTTTAATCGCAACACCAAAAAAGAGGTAGAAACACAAAAACTGTACATTTTACAACACAAAGTTATATTTACATAAACATGAGAAAATGAGCAAAATATAGTTATACAATTCAAAATTATGGTAATGGTTGGCATTAGTAAGTAGGGACCTCTAAAAGGAAGGGGAGAGATGACTACTTCTGTAGTGATACAGTGTTCTAGCTTTTCATTTGTTTTTTTTTTGTTTGTTTGTTTGTTTGTTTGTTTGTTTGTTGAGGGAAGCAATGAAGTTTTATCCTTTTTATTATGGGAGGTTATTACATGTTTGCAATGTAAAACTCATCATGCTAAATATTTCCAAGTTGTACAATTTTTTGCATGGATGCAAATAGTCAAATAAAAGATAATTTTATAAACAAAAAATGTAGCATATAAATTCTAGCAAGCAAATAACTCTTCATGGCCCTTTTAAAAAATGTTAGCCAGTCATGCATGAGATTCTGATCTTAAAGCTTTGTCCCAAATTCACATTTACCAATGCCTCAAACTGTGGCATATTTGCAACAGCATACCCACACTTCCCAAGAGACTAAGAAATGGTATTTTAATCAAATACTTTGCTTTTCAGGGTAACCAGTGGTTTGTATAAATATAGAGAAGTGTTACCTTCCACATGAACTTTCAGAATGTCTTGCCAAACAAAATGACTGCAGTGTTATATTAGTGCAAAAGTTTTCTTTCCCCGAATGAAAATGCATAATTTGAGTTTAATAAGACTTTTCGGCATAAGCTGGCCATACAAATGTGTACTTTCTCTTCTCCTTCTGTTTACAGCACAAGATAAGCTGTAGACCAATTTTATGTAGCTATTTTATATGCAAATATAAGAGGTTATTTTTGCTTGTTCTCAAGTTTTATAGGGGCCAGGCAAGAAAATTTCAAATAATGCAGATTTCTGCTCTAGTTGGAGAATTGGCTTTTCAATTTACTTCACTGTGCTTTCCGGAGGAATTCTTATCTCTTGACAGCTGATGAAAATATTTTAAACGTTAAAAACTTTGCAAAGTCAGCAGAATTTTGTAAATAATTCTATTATTTCAAAATGAAATGGGTTCATCTTGGCTTTTTGGCGTAAGAGTCCCAGTGGTCATTTAAACCTCACCCTCCAGATGGATAACGTTTCAGGCTCTCACATGGACAGTTGTTGTGAAAATGCATCTGTGATCATAGAACTCAGGTCCATGATGAAACCCACATTTGTCCTGATAGGATGGGTTATGAGAAATTCCTATTGGTTTTAGTGGTACCATGGCCACGAAAGGAGTTAAGAGAATTTTGACCTGGACAGACTACAGACCCCACACCAAAGATGGACATATTTGGAACCACCCAAAAGCCTGACAGAACTAATATAGAGAGCATACTGTTGATCCAATGGTATCCCAACAGGGACAAAAAGCTGCCTTGGCCAGTGGCACACTGAAGGAGCCAAGAGCCATCAGGCAGAGGCTCAAGCAGGAGGGTTATGTCAAAGGATGCCTACAGTGGACTAAGCAAGGTGTGGACATGACAAGAAGGCAAGAGGGAGCTGGGCGTGGTGGCACACTCCTTTAATCCCAGCACTCAGGAAGCAGAGGTGGCAAGATCACCATGAGTTTAAGGCCACCCTGAGACTACATAGTGAATTCCAGGTCAGCCTGGGCTAAAATGAGACACTACCTCAAAAAAAAAAAATGAAGAAAAGAAGAAGAGGAGGAGGAGGAAGAGGAGGGCTGGAGGGATGGCTTAGTGGTTAAGGTGCTTGCCTGTGAAGCCTGAGGTCCCATATTCTACTCTCCAGGTCCCGTCCCACGTTAGCCAGACAAGAGGGCAAGAGTTACATCACAGGCTGACATTTGGGCAGGCAGTCTACACAGATGTGGAAACTAGGAAAGACGGGCTGGTTCATGAAGAACAGAAGGCAAAACCCAAAATCAAGAAGAAATGAGTCAATGAATATTTTCTTTTGTCCACATGGAACAAAAGCTATTTACCAGAATTCTAGCTAAATGCTGGAACAGAAAAACCAGCGAATCTTTTTATAATATTAATTTTTATTGATTGATTGATTGGTAAATTCATAGAAGAGACAGGCAGAGAGAGAATATGGGTGTAACTGGGTCTCCTGTTGTTGCTAACAAACTCCAGACACATGCGCAATTTTGTGTATCTGACTTCATGTGGGTATTGGGCGTTCAAACCTCAGCCACCAGGCTTTGCAAGCATGCATCTATAACTGGTGAGCCATTTCTTCTGCCCAGCAATTCTTGTGCTATTCACCCTTGGTTCTTCACTCACCCCCAAAGAGTAGCAGATGATGGAGGAGAAGTAGCCTAGAGGATTTTCAGAAAATCTGAACTAAAAATTCTGAGGTCTGATTAACAAGAAGCTATTAGATGGAGGGAAGTTGGGGAATTGGAAAGGCAAGATTTTGCTTAGCTTCAGTATCTACCTTTAGAAAACAGAAAATAATATTGACTGATCAGGTTGTCGACAAGATCAACTGGACACTTCTAACACTTACTGAGAACTCCACGGATGTGACTGGTTATCACTTTCTGCTACTCATGGAAATATTATGATATCCAATGGCATTCTCTAAAGTTGTAAGCTTTTGACAGATTATGAACACTGGAATTACAATACCTAACATTCATTGAGTATTTATTATAGACCAATCACCATCTTGGCTTCTTTACACATAATTCTTATTTAATCCTCTCAATTCTTCAGGACGTAAGTACCACCAATTCCACTTTACATATATGGAAATTGAAGAACAGAAAAGTTAATTGACTTGCACAAGGTTACACATTAACGAATGACAGCATTAGGAAGCCTGGAACTCAGTTCAAGCCCACACTTACAGTTCAGTTAAATACCAAAACATACTTCTTCTATGGGAGAAAAACAAACAAAAAAAAAAAAGAATGAAGGACATCATGGAAGAATAATTGGTCCAATTAATGCCTACCTAAATCACCACAATGACCCATGTAGAGAAAGTAGTCAAAAAAAGACTGGAAATTTGATTTTTTAAATATTTTTATTTTTTTTACAAGCAGAGAAAGACAGAGACAGAGAGAGAGGTAATAGAGAAGAGCATGCCAGGGCCTCTTGCTACAGCAAATGAAATCTTGATGCATATGCTACTTTCTACATATGGCTTTATGTGGGTACTGAGGAATTGAACCCAGGTCAGCAGGCTTTGCAAGCAAGCACCTTTAGCCACTGAGCCATCTACCAAGTCCCCAGATGACACTTTAGAAAATTGCTTCCAGTGATCATTTCTCAGATTGCCCCTGGCATACAACTCTTTCTGTCACCATGGGGCATGGACATGGGTAGAAGCAGGGAATTTAAGGCCAGAGATTTATGACCCAGCGTGGGCAATGGTGCCATGTGGTCAGCCTCATGTCTCACTGAGGACCTCCACCGTACTAAAATATAACCAGTTACCATATCACCATTACTTCCAATCTGTAAATATGAGAGTGGCCAAATATGTTTTAATAATCTTAAACCCACTGAAGCTTTCAGTATCCACTTAGGCCCCCCCCACACACACACAAGGATCTAGAAAATTGAGGGTGGCTTCCAAAGGCCATCTGTTTGAAAATGTTTTCCAAGGTAATCCATTAAAAATAAACAAAAGTCGGAAAATAAAGAAACAGCCTGATACCCATGATATATTCACAGTGAAGTACTTTGATGTAATTTCTTTCAGTTTTCCATAAGCATTCTTACTTGTTTTAGATAAATTAGAACATTTGAAAATATTGCCAAGCATAGATGAACACTATAAATATTTTACTGTGTGGCTTTCCAAAATGTTGTACTTAGCACTTATCTTAAAGGTAAATGGAAATTATTTTATTTTTGTATAGTGTACTGTGTAACTGCCAATCTCATATAGTAATATTATTAGCATTCCTTGTTCCATATAAAGCTATGTTTTTTCATGATTACTTATATTTACTTTATGGATGTTCATAGTTTATTTTATCAACCGCTACTGCTGGATAACTAGGTTATTTCTGATTTTACTTATTTACTTATAAGAGTATGTCTTATTAGTATATTAATCCATGTTATACTATATGGACATGTTGTTATTCAGTTTCTGGTTTGCTTTGCAATGTTATTATAGCTATACACTTAGAAATTTGTTTTAGCTTTATTTTTTAAAGAAGGGGCCTCTTTATGTAGCAAAGACTGACCTGGAATTCATGATCTTCTGTCCTTGGTCTCTTGAGTATTAGAATTATAGCTATGTACCACATCTGCCTCTATGTGATCATTAATCTTGTCAATTTGATGGGATTTAGAAACACCATGGAAACAAACCTCTACATGTCTGTGAGGGAATTTCTAGATCAGGTTAACTGAGGTGGGAAGACCCTCCCACCATCCCATGGATTGCAGGCCCCCCCACCTTTATAAAAAAGAAGAGGAAAAGAATGTGCACAAACATGCATATATTTACCTGGTGACTCTGAGTATCATGTGACCAGCAGTCTCAAACTCTTGTTGCTGTGCCTGTTCCCCTGTGATTCCCTTGAACCATAAGCCAAAGTAATCCCTTCCTCCCTCACGTTGTTTTTGTCAGCTGTGTTGTTACATCAAGGAGAATAATAACTGATACACCTTGCTTTTAATTTTTATGTCATCAAATTACATAAATATTTTTTATTTCAAGTTCTGCTTTTCATATCATAGTACGGAAAAAATGGCCAGGTATGGTGGCACACACTTTTAATCCCAGCACTTAGGAGACAAAGTTAGGGGGGTGGTCACAAATTCGAGGCCACCCTGAGACTACATAGGTGAATTCCAAGTTAGTATGGGCTAGAGTGAGACCCTACCTCAAAAGAAAAGAAAAGAGAAGAGAAGAGAAGAGAAGAGAAGAGAAGAGAAGAGAAGAGAAGAGAAGAGAAGAGAAGGAAAGGAAAGGAAAAAAAAGAAAAGAGAAGAGAAGAGAATGTTTCAAAACACTCCTCTCTTCAGGATTGCAGCATACTTGTGGACATTTTCCTGCAACAAGTTTATGGCTTTTCTCACTTAGTACTGTTGAAAATGTAGACTCATATAATCTTCAGAAAACACACATATCCAAACCTGTTTATTTTCTAAAACTACACTGAGATAAATCTTCTCTGTGGAGAGAGCAAAAGGCTCTATATTGTACAAATATTCAATGCAGAGCGTATCAAGTTTCTATAAAATGAAAGGTGATGGGATTACATTTCTTTAACATTTGACAAACTTTTACTATGCAAAAATGTGGAAATATCATCCCCACTACTGATATCTGCATCAGTCCCTCTTCTTGCCCAACTGGAAGTTAATTATGGAAAGAAAGGAGTGAATTCCGCTTGAGAGGGGAAGAGGCTCGGTAGGAGAAAAGCTTGTCACACTGCACCGGAGTCAGGAAGCAGAGAAGAGCAGATAGGGCCTCGCTCCAAAAACCTCTAGGCCCGTCCTGAAAGCGCACTTCCCCCAGCAGGGCTCTGTTTCCACTGTTAGGGGACCGTGTGTACAAATATTTGAACTTATACGGGAGGGGGGGGGCATTTCACATTTAAACCACTACTACATCTAAGCTGGACTACTCTGTTGCTGGCAAATATAAACACTGCCTTCTCCAGGTATGAGCCCTGGTTTCAGTCCCCTCTTGCCGCCCCTGTGCCCAGGCATCTAAAAGCATATTGCATTTTCTCAGCACCTTGTTCTGATTCTGAACGGACAGTTCCCACAGATTCAAGTATTTCTTCAGTGAATCTCTCAGCTAGTAAGAAAATAAATGCCACCTCTGGCGCTCGCACTAATTTCCCAAGCACGTGATCTAACTACAGAGATTTTTTTTTTTTTCTTTTAAGTAGCAGCTAAAAAAGTCTGGCATGTTCCGCGCAGATTACAAAGCCTTAACAAGACCGTACATGCCTTTTCTTACACTGATTTTACTCTAAAGCAATTTTTTTGAGGCCGACAATGCCTTCATGATTAAACATTAATAACTTTAAAATCTATTCATTATCCCATGGCCACCTTTAAGGTTTCAGTGAGCGATATCACTGAAGCTCCACTTTAATACGCTTCTTCCCTTGGAAGAAACTGTTCGTTACAGTAGTTAACAAGCACTCGGTTAGCAAAGAGCCCTGAGACAAGATAGGAGACAAGTTAATGGTGTAACAAATCAGTTGTTAAGCTAAATGGTCAGTTTTCACAGTATCGTATTATTGCTTTATTGAACCCAACACAGAGATTTACAGCAGTTGCATTTTATTCCAGGTACAAGATGCACAAATGAAATACAGAGGGGTGCAGTTTTGTTTTATGCGGCTTTCATTAAGAACCCAATTGCACGGCAAAATCAGTTAGTATATATCTCGTTCCATGTGACAGCCAATTTTCCACCGAGATTGGAAATTCTTGGAGCTTTTTAATCCTTGATCTCACACCGGGAGTCCAAGGGATGGGAGTTATAGCATGTTTTTAAATTGTTTAAAGTAAAGCCTCAGTGATAACAAGCACTTGTTCCCTGACTCCCGAACAATGGAACTTTCTGGATGAATGGACCCGACTGGCCGTCTTTTGAGAAGGAAATCTGTCTAGGATATACTTATTGCCCAAAATACCACAGTAGTTTTTTTTCTCTAGTGATTTTTTTTTCACAGAAAATGCATAGTGTAATAAATGCATTTGTGATCAGAATAACCTGTGACACGGTTTGAACATTTTAAGTGCATCTAGTTGGTCACATCATGCTTCATCTAACATTTTTTTTTTTTTTGCAGTTTTATTATAAGGCAAGCACTTTCAAACCTTTGGCTAGGTTATATCAGGTACCAGTACTACTGGGGTTCACATTTTTGTGGAGAACACAGCCTTCAAAAACTAACGATGAATATATGAAGAAAGATAATTTTGCCTGCAAGAGAAAGAACTACAACACAGTCAAGAAGAACAGTTGGGTGTATGTCAACTCCCGCTGTAATGAGTAGAAAGCTTTGTTATTTGGAGAACTGGGTAAAATCAATCAGGAGCTGCGTAAGTGAAAACAAAACTAAGTATTTCACTGGATCTTATGGAAACAGTCTTGTATAAACTTTCAAAATCCTACCTGTTGCTCTTTTTTTTTTTCCTCTTAGCAAACCTTTTCATTCAGAAGAGCTATACAAGTGATCAGAGCTTGGAATTTAGAGAGCATACTCGCTCAGTGCTTAACATGCTTGCTCAGGGTCTCACACAATCATCAAAGCATTTCAATACTAGTAACAACAATGATGAGAAAGGGCAGAGTAGCTGGGGTTTGGAAATAATTGCTCGGTTCAGATGTATAAAAAGCTATTCAACCAGCTGACAGAGGATACTGCATTTTGCTGTGCTCCCAGGGCATGAGGGTGCAAGTCCTCCGGTTTATGGACTAGCTCTGGAACTCAGCTTGCTTTTATTTAATATATCTGTGGTGTACAGTTGCAAAACCACAAGCTTTCAATTTCCATAGTGGGACTTAAATACCACAAGATGAACTGGTGGATGTTCTGTGTGAGTGAGTGCCTGTGTGTGTGTGTGTGTGTGTGTGTGTGTGTGTGTGTGTGTTAGAACCTAGCAGCAAGAATGATAATGTATAAACCAGTAACAACAAAAAAAAAACAAATACTTTCACAAGGCTCATATTCAAAAGTGCATATACTATTCGTTTTTTTTTAAGAATAATTTTTTTTTCCAAATCATGCTTGGCAAAGTAAACCCTTGCTTTGATAATATAAAGACTATTTCTATAAGACTTGTGAGCCCAATTGTAGCACAGAATATATGATATATTTATATAAATGCAAATGACAGATATTTAGGATCTTTTTGGTTTTCGTGTTTCAGTGGTACTTTTCCCAAACACAATGTTCCCATGCTAATTAGTGTATCTAAAAAATAGGTATAAGGCAAAATTCATTTTTCCTGAACATGTGACTCTTACTGGAAATTTAAGTGATACCTTTTAGCCATAATTTTTATGGCCATGGTAGAAACAAAAAAAGTCAAAAAAAAAAAAAAAGAAGTCTATCAGTGAATATGCTAGCAGAACACAATGACATACTCTAACAGTTGATCCAGAAAACCAGTGCATGGAACTTCTTACAAAGATGGGGCAGAATAAGGGATGCCAAGAGAGTGGAGGAGCCGCAAAATTCCTTGATGCTATTCATAGCAAACACTCTGTCCACTAGGCTTGAAAGGGCAAGGGGACTATAACAGTTTCCTATTGCTGCTAAGACAAAACGCTGCAAGCTCTGTAGCCAAAAACAGCAGAAGGGGCTGGAGAGATGGATCAGCCATTAAAGGCTCTTGCTTGCAAAACTGGATGGCCCCAATACCCACATAAAGCCAGATGTAAAATGTGGCACATTCATCTGTAATTTGTTTGCAGCTGCAGGAGGCCCTGATATGCCCATTATCTATCTATCTATCTATCTATCTATCTATCTATCTATCTCCCTCTTTCAAATAAATAAATAAAATGTTGTTTTAAAATAAAACATCAGAAACTTATTCTGAATAAGACATATGGAAGCCTACTTCTTTGGATAACGGTACATCCAGAAGCCATAGATTGCTTCTAGAAAACTTTCCGCGCCAGAAATGGGATACCTACCAGTGAGTTGTTGGCCAGTGAGGTCCCTGCTACCTCCAAAACATTACAGGCTTTTTTCAAGGCCCTTGGTTTCTCAGGAGTAACAGATGATAAGACCCTATTGCTGAGGACTTCACATGTGTGAGCAGCATGATCACTGAAAAATCAAGCTAGTGCTGAGCTGAAAACCATCTCCCTGTAGCCCAGCCAACTGTAAACCAGAAAAAGCTGCACTGCATGCAGCCCTGTGGGAGACAGAAGTCATCAGCAGTGAAAACAGTGGGCACTAGAAGCCTCAAGTGTGGCCAGACAGGCCAAATGACTGAATGAGTGCAATAGTGGCATATCTGTTCTGGGGGAAACCAATTGCTCTTTAATTGGACTGGAGGCCTGCTCTACGGGAGGGAATACGTGCCTGGTACTGAAAACCTAATCAAAAGCCTGTGGCAGGGGAGGTCATATGCCTCAGGGGTATAAAGCCTGCTCTTATCTGGTGAAATGCATATATTATTCTCACCAAGCTTCCTAAAAGCACTACACTTAATGTTCATATTCATATATCAATGCTACTCTCACTTTTGGTTAGAGAAGCTTCTCTTTTCAGATGGTAGTGACCACTGGGATGACCCAAAAGGCAACAAAGTGCTAAGAAGAAGTGATAGAGGAGTGCTAAGCACTGAAACATCTCTATCACACCCTCCAAGGATCAGGGTCCATTGTGGAAGAGGTGACGAAAAGAATGTAAGAGCCAAAGGAAAGGCACCACTCCTTACAATGCAACTGCCCAGACAGAAACTAGCCTCAATATCCATGACCTTGCAGTGCCTAGTAATACCTTCACAAGACCTTTATGATAGTAGAAAAAGATGATGACATCAAAATAAAAGAGAGACTAATGGAGAGCGGGAGAGGATTTGATGGAGAGTGGAGTTATGAAAGGGAAAATGGGGGAGGGAGGAAATATCATGGTTTATTGTCTATAAGTATAGAAGTTGTCCATAAAAAATTTTTAAAAAATATATATATCAGAAATTTGTGAACTCTAGAAGCCCAGAGTGAATCTTGCTGGGATGAAATCAAAATGGATGTAAGATTGCTCTCCCTCCAGAGGTATTAGTAGACAATTCTAGAAGGCAATTCATACTTTTGCCTTCTTTTGGTGTTGAGAGCTACATTCTTGCATCTCTAGGCTCTTAGATCCACCCCCCCCCCTCCACCACCACCTTCAAAGCCAGTTGTGTAGTATGAATGTAGTTTGAATATATGTCTCCTTATAGACTCAGGTGTTTTATTAAAGCTTGTAACTTGGATTTTCAGCTGCCTGGCTGAAAGAGGTATCACTGTGGGCAGATCGTAGGTCCAGTGTGTTTGGGGTTGGATCTGATTACCAGCCTAAAGGTATGCAAAACAGTTTATTCTCTGCCTAAGTTTGTGCTTATTTGCTTGCTGGCTTGATGTTTGATGGTGTCTCTCTGCTTGGATCTGTGAAAGGGGGCCAGCCTCTTCCTCCATCATGGAACTGCCCCTGGATCTGTAAACTTCAAATAAATGTCTTCCTCCAATAAGTTGTGTCTGGTTTGGATGTTCATCCCAGTAACATGAAGCTGACTACAACACATAGCATCTCCTAATTAGAACATTCTCACATGGTTTTACTTTTCTTTGTGCACTCCCATTCCCCACAATCTTCTAGATGTGCATATATATGGGGACCTCAGCTAGCAGTAAATAAGTGTTTCTCGTGCCTCATGTGATCCTTTCCATTAAGGGTTGATTTCTCTCACATGGCCTCCGGTTATTCCACCTTCGTCTCAAAGAGGGATGAGTAATAGTATTTAGCTTCTCTGCTTTCAGTGCATTCAGACTGGTCCCATTGTTCCATGTACCCTAATCTTATGAGCCAGTCTTTGAGGAGCTCTTTCATGCCCTGTTTAAAATTATTCCAAATTTAGGCAGTTCAGATGCAGAACCTTGTCTGATTATCATAGTTTCCTAGTGAGCCGTTATTAAGGTCTGTGCCTGCACACTGGATCATGGATGTTCCTTTCCTCTGTAGTAAAGATAGAACTGAGGGGAATCTTTTATCATTTCTATGTTTCTCTCTCCCTCTTTTTTATTCTTTTTATTAACAACTTCCATAATTATAGACAATAAACCATGATAATTCTGTTCCCCCCACACCCCCCTTTGCAACACCACTCTCCATCCTACCCCTTCCCCCTCTCAGTCTCTCTTATTTTGACATCCTCACCTTTTCCTCCCATTATGATGGTCTTGTGTTGGTAGTGTCAGGCACTATGACTCTCTCCCTCTTTGCCATCTGATTCTTCTCCTGGATTCTACATCTATGGATCTTAGGAAGGGTTCCTTGGCACACTTATAATTTTTATGTTCTCTTTTTATTTACACCCTGCTACTAGTAAGAAGTTGCAAACCAATCCCTCCATCTCACCCTCTCTTTTTCTTCCCTACTTTTCCTGCTATATCAGAGGTCAGTGTGGAGGATAGCATCTGCATGTACTTTTCCCATGGTAATTCTTTCTTTATGAACACACCCTCTTTCTGGAGGTACAGCCTCAATCACATGTGTTCTGGTCCACAGCTAAGGCTGCACAGTGACTGTCACACCTATATATGAGCCTGTCTCGTATGTGCTCATATATTGTTAGGGATTTCACTTTTTCCTTTAGTCCGTCAGTCATTGTGGGTCATCTACATATTTAAATAATAGACACTCATCAAAAAAGGTTTGCCACTCCCAAAGCACAAAGAGGAAGATGACCACCCTGGGATTCCTCCTAAGAATACTCCATTTTCAGAAGGCTCACTGTATTAGTCAGGGTTCTCTAGAGGAACAGAACTGCTGGAATGAATTATTTTAAAAAGGGGATTTATTGGATCAGCTTACAGTAGTCCAATAGCAGTTGCAGGCCCGAGAATCACCGAACCTGGTAGTTGCTCAGTCCTCGTGGCCAGATGCCTCAGCAGTCCCGACCCGGCACTGCAGATGGTGCTGGAAAGCCTGGAGGCTTCCTGAGGAGCCGCTGGGTTTCGATCCACAGGGGTCTTTGGTTGATGCTGGTCTTTAGTCTGCACTGGTCTTCAATCCACGCTGGAAGGTAACGAGCAGCTCCGGCAGCCAAGTGGAAGGAAGGAGGGAAGGAAGGAAGGGACTCTTTTTACCCAGAGCTTCCTTATATCAAGTCCCCCTCTGGGCGGGGCAGCCTATTCTGGGGGAAGGGCTCACCCTGAGGGAAAGACTTCCTCCTTTAGTTGATCCTTCCTAGAAGCAACCTGTGGATTACTAAATAGATCAAGTTGACAACAACTTAACTATCACACTCACCCACACTAGCACTTACCACCATGACAGGGAGTATGCAACTGCCACTACAACAAAAAAGCACACTATCCTACACCACAAAGGCAGCCATATCAGACTGTCCCCTTGGGCTCTCTTCCCCAGGACAGATTAGCATCAGATGCATGCCTTACCACGCTTATTGGCCACTGCAGAGGCCAGGCAATCACTCCTCTCCAGCTCACTTTTGGTTCTGTTTGTTCCCTGTTTGGGTACTAATTGGGATGCATAACTTCTCCTGAGGAGATGTGAATTAACATCTATTTACCTCACATAAGCACTAATGCCAGAGACAATTCTACTGAAGTCACCTCTAATGAGTTCATTGGGGTTGCATAGGTGAGCTGTTACTTAAAAGACCATAAGTGACTCAATTGCACCTACATCACCAAAAAGCCCACTCTTTAGTTGGCATGTGTGATATGTGATGACACAAAACTGTGCCCCCTACTTGCAAGAAACTCCATGGAAAAGTTCCTTCTCTTCCTAGCATTTGTAAACTACTTACAGAACAGTGCTGGCTTGAATTAGGTGTCCACCATACATTTGTGGGTTCTGAAGGTTTGATCCCCAACTGGAAGAAATTTTGTAGAGCCTTTTCAGGAAGAGGTATATGGTTGGGAGCAGGCTTAGGGGTGTCAGAGGCAGCTACCCCTTATTCTCCTGCCATCTGCTCTAGCAAAGGTGATGTCTAGCCTCTGTCCATGCCATCCTTCCCCCACCATCAAAGAGCTTCCCCTCAAGACCGTAAGTCAAAAGTCAATCTTGTTCTCCCACCAGTGCTTTTAGTCAGGTGCTTTGTCCCAGCAACGAGAAGGTAACTACAACAATAACCTTGGTAAGGGTCTTGTGAACCTTGTAACTTTCTGAGCTTCCACAGTCTTTTAACTTTCCTGAGCCCATCTGAACCTATATGTTCCATTAGGCTGTGTCTTTTAAGCTTTCCTATCAGAGGGACTTATTTAGTTCAGGGAAAATAGCTATCAATATCCATCTTCGAATTTTTGCCTGTGCCTCCCATACCAAACCCAACTGGAAACTAGACAACCGAAATGCAGTCTGTAACTGCAGCTTTACGTGGAGGAGCTGGAGAAGGCTAAAGGGCGGAGACCTCAAGAATCCAATGGAGAATGTTGGTGACAAATATCTACTAGGAAAAAGACGACACTCGTTCTGACACCATGTGTAGGAATGAGGACCCCAGCAGGTAGCAAGTGGCTAAGAGTGTGCCAACCTGTGTCCCTGTGACTGAAACAGCGCCACCAAGCAAGGTGAATTAAAACAGATAAGGCCCAGTTCAGATCTCACCATAAGAGCTCATGGAGAGACTGGGAAATGACTTAAGAGATAAGAAAAAAATCATTCACTGAACACATACAGAACTTCCCCAGACTTTAATCATTCAAGATCTGGGAACTTTAGCCAAGTTTTTTTAATTAGAGCTTTGCAGTTTACAAAGGAAAGAAAGTATCGAATTTAATTGTGGTGAAAGTGACGGCGGTAAGGAAGGTCCCCAGCTGTGATCAGAGTTGGCAGCAGGCTGGACTTGAAAACCACTGGATACCCACTGTTACCCACCCCCAACCCCCCCTCCCCGCAGCCCTTCTGCCAGCCCAATGCACACTTTCCTACAACCTCCATAGCAGGCTGGGAACATTTTTGTTAGACTTTCCTTCCTGCTTCCTGCTTTGACAAGCTCTCTCCTGATTGGTTATTATCTTTTACCTCATTTGCATGAAGCCAACCCAATGGAGCCCTCCTAAGCCTATAAGAACCCCTGGGCATGGCCTTTTTTTTTTTTTTTTTTTTTTTTTTTTTTCAGAAACCCATTCTCTGGTACTCTCGCAGCTGGAAGCTGGAATCCAGAAGCCATGGAGAGTTGTTTTTTTTTCTTTTCTTTCAAGGATGAGCAAGTCTCAAGAGGCAACCCGTTCTCAGGTGCTAGACCCACCCTAGCTCCTCCTCTTGCTCTTCAGAGGCAGACCACCTTGAGTGGGCATCCTATCACTTCCAATAGCTCATCGTTGTTGCTTTGCGCCCCCTAGGTTGGCATCCAAGTCTACAGAGTTAAGAACAATCTCTTTCACCTTTTCCTGACAATGTGCTTTCTGATGACAGCCCGAGGCTACTGAGAGCTTTCGTTCACTTTGAAGTTGTCACTCCTGAATGAATCAACCCCTCCTTGTTCTGCTCATCCTTCATGGTCCATCCTCTTCATTCTTCTGCCTGCTGATATTAAAACCAGAAAGGGAAAAAATATTCTGCTGTATTAAAAGGACCATTAAGTTCTTCTCTCCTTGGTTTGCATTAAAATTTTCATACAAAACAACCCATTGTTTATAGCCTACCCCCTTTTTCATGATTCTCAGGTGGCACTAAGAATAATGGACACTGAGAAAGAAAAACATGGTTCCTTCGTTAGTCTCCTCTCTCTTTGCTGGGACAAAATATCTGACAAAATCAGTTGAAGGGAAGAAGACTTTATTTCAGCTTATAGTTCAAGATTACAGTCCATCATGGCAAGGAAGGCATGACATCAGGAACATGAAGAAACTGGTCACATTGTGTCCCCAGATAGGAAGTAGGGAATGATAAATGTTACTGCTCAGTCATTTCTCCCCTTTTACATGGTCCAGAATCTCAGCCCGTGAAATAGTGACATGCACAGTTAATGTGAGTCTCTCCTGTCATGTTGACAGTATAACCACCACATATCCAACTTTGGTCAACTTAAAATTACACATGATATATTTGATCCATAACCTCCCACACCTTGCTCCTGGCTATCTTATAATGCAAAATGCGTTCAGTACAACTCCAGAAGTCCCCATATCTTTAACAATCCCAACATTGCTTAAAAATTTAAATGCAGAATCTCTCCTGAGACTCAAACCCTTTGCTATAAGGTCCCATAACATTAAAAACAAAGTTATGAGCTGGAGAGATGGCTTAGCGGTTAAGGTTTTTGCCTGCAAAGTCAAATGACCCAGGTTTGATTCCCCAGGACCCATGTGAGCCAAATGCACAAGGGGCATGCGTTTGGAGTTCGTTTGCAGTAGCTAGAGACCCTGGTGCACCCATGCTGTCTCTTACTGCCTCTCTTCTCTCTCTCTCTCTCACCCTCTCTCTCTCTCCTTACAAATAAATAAATAAATAATAAAAATAAACAAAGTTACAACCCACATCATACATAGCACAGAGTAAACATCCCCAGTGCAAAGAAAAATCAAATCAAGGAAAGACTGAAAGCAAGAAAAACAAACTCCAAATCTTGCAGTTTCATGTCTGCCATCTGGGGCTTATGATAGCACCACCTGAGCTCCAAAATGCTTCGATAGCTACGCCTATCCAACCCATACCCACTCTCTTCTGGCACCTCCACTCTGAACTTGCAGCTTTCCCTGGCACATGTCATCTCCAACATCCTGGGATGCCTATTGCAACTTGTGGTTCATGCAGTGGCCTTCCATGCCCTCCTTTAAGGGACTCTGACCCTGCCATGTATGGCCATCACTTTGAGTCCAGAATCACTCAACTTCTCAG
The DNA here is from genome assembly GCA_036346955.1 of Dipus sagitta. Lineage (NCBI taxonomy): Eukaryota > Metazoa > Chordata > Mammalia > Rodentia > Dipodidae > Dipus > Dipus sagitta. The sequence continues at coordinate 35,116,621 of CM070772.1, read as the reverse complement.
GGCACAGGCAGAATGTAGCAAGTTTCTTTGACAGCATACGTCATGCACTGCCTCTAGACTAGTTCCTGATAGAGTCTTGATTCCACCGTGCACCCTCATGAGCTGGGGCTCCATTGTCTAACTTTCTGTCCACATTCTTGTCTTCCAAGCTGCCATTGGAGCCACCCTTTCAGCTCGGCTTAGACATTCCTAGCACAGAATCCCAAGCTCGTCCACATTCTTTCCACAATCCTGTTCCAAACCCTGTGAGTCACACAGTTGAGATGGTCACGGCACTGAACTCACTTCTGGGAGTTCTTCTTCTCATTACTGGGACAAAGTATCTGACAGAAATCAGTTTGAGGGAAGAAGAGTTTATTTCAGCCTATACTGCAAGCAGAAGAATCAGGAAGCATCTGATCACACTGAGTCTGTGGTCAGGAACTGGAAAGCTATGAATGCTTGAATACTGGTACTCAGCCAGCTCTCTCCTTTCCGGGACCCAAGCCCTATGGCATGGTACCACCCACAATTAAGGTGGGTCTTCCCACCCCCAGAAAATCCTCACAGGAAAGTCTAGAATCTTGTCTGTTAGGTGATTCTAGTTCCTGTCAAGTTCCCAATCAATATAACCCATTACAGTTCCACTGGCCTTGAGTCCAGAAATCAGCTAACCTGTCTCAAGGATTGAATTAAAGTGATCTCCAGGCTGAGTTGTCTGCAGAGAATTCAATTTGTGTTCCCCAAAACTTGAGGCTCTGAAGGTGATTCACCAGGGTAGTATGTGGTTTACTTGACCAATATGCCTTTACATATATTAAACTTTATGAAACTAACAAAAACCTTCTGAGACTTAACAATCAGTTAACAAGTGTTTTCTTAACTGATGCTTCTCTGTGAAACTTTTTACAAATTATCCCCACCCAATTCAACGTTTTCTACTTAACAAAAACTTGTCTTTAGTATATTTTTGTTAGGAAATAAAGACCAGGCTTATATATGAAAACTATAAATGTCCTCCATACTTCATAGTTTTATTGAAAGAAAAGCCTCTCAATTTCTTGAACCCTTGGGAAAAAAAATAGCTCGATGTGCATTTTAGGGTAAAGAGCAAAGAAAGATAATAACAATTTCTCCTTGTAAAAGCAGCCACCTGCTATGTTCTTAGAGTTACTAGTTGAACTACCTACAACTCCTCCCTCACAAAAGCAGGCTGTTATGTCTTCCATGTGAATTTGAGGTTCCTTAAGGGAGACACAATTGCTGTTTCAGACAGTTGTAGGCACATTTGGCAAATATATATTGTGATTTGGAAGAAACGATTCTAGCAACTGTATTTAGTGTCCCATGGGCATATTTCAGGTAGTATAACAGTATGTACATTGAGAAGAGTACAAAGACCTTGAGAAAAACCCAAAACTAAGAAAGCTATAATGAAAATGCAATGCATAATAAACCAAAGAATAGAAAATATTTTGTTGCATGGGGTGGGGGGAGGTTGGATGCATGTGTGTAAGTTGGTGAGAGCATGAGTACCTACCAGTACACATGCACATGTGTGTCACATGCATGTGGAAGACAGACAACAAGATTGGGTGTCATTTTCTCAGGTACGTTATCAACCTTCTTTCTTCATTTTAATTTTATTCATTAGTTAGCACGCAGTGATTTTGGTATCATTTGTGCTGGCATTTTACTACTGCCAGAGTCCCAAGATATCCCAAGGCATTTGAATGAGCCATGGGAGCTTCCTCCCTCAGCTTACCCAGCACTTCCTTATAATAGCTCCCATCCTCTGGATCGGAAACGCAGCAACTCAGGGCCTTAGAGTAAATGGAGAACCCTTGGGAGATTTTTAAAAAACCTTGCTGTGAGGATAGTAAGACAGAAAAGCACGAAGCCATGGAATGGATATAGGAAACATGGCATATCTAGTAAGCCTGCAATCTCATGAAGTACAGGTAGAACTACCCTGCCTATGAAAAGGGGTGAAGCAAACAGTATGGTGAGCTTCCTGATGGGCTTCAGATTTCAGAATATTTTATTGCTAAATCCCTAGATGCTAACCTCCATCATCCTCAACACTCCAGTCATATAGCCATAATATTACATATTTCCTTCCCAACTCTGTCGTATCACCCACAGGAAGGTGACCCTGATTTCCCTTTAGCTCCGTGTTGAGGCCCCCATGTGTGAATGGCCTGTTGAGCCAAGCACGAATCTGATACAAATGTCTGAATGACGAATACACCACTATTGCACTTGTGTGAGCAACACGACAGGTTAATTTGCTGCTAAGTAGATTAGACCATGAGTTGCTTGGACAGTTATTCAATCAAACTTCTATAGCTGATGAAAGAAATCATGCATGAGATGAAGACACAATCTTTACATACATGTTTCTTGCTGGTCTTGGGGTGCTGGTTACTGGAGTTTATCTGCCACTAGAATCCAAAAGCAAAAGAGGCCTCACGAGAAAGAGAAGTGGATGAGTCAAACTGGAAGGATTCTGACTGAACGGACTCCTCATGAACTTCTGAACTGACTTGATAAAATTCACCTAGTTTTTCCCAGACACCAGACACAGCAGAGATAGGCGGCACCTGATAGACCAATGTTCCTCTGTGAATAAGCACAGAGATCAATGAGATCATCAGAAAAGGCAACTTGTGACAAGCACAGGAGGAACGGCCAGCAGCAACAGCAATGATGTCGCAGACAATGCGTCAGTTCACTTCTCTGCAGTCACAAGTTTGTGTTTTCAAAACCGCTAGACCCATGCGTGTGCGTGTCACGTGTGTAAGCAGCTGGCCTGCTCAGCATCTCTGTGGGACTACTTGAACCGTGGCTTTAGGATATTAATGTCGTGCCTTGTTTTGCTTCCTTATTGGCAATCCTTGATATTTTCACTCCAAAAACACAATACGTATTTGCCCAACATAATGGAAGATTTCATGCCTAGAATGGTATGAAAGAAAACAATTGCATTTTCCCCTGAGTAGCTTCAAATCCATACAGACAACACAGATTAGCCTGGTGTGATGGATGGTTCTGGGAGTGTTACAACAGGGTTCCAGGCGCACAGACAGGGGGGCTGCTCTTCTAGCAGTAAAAATTTCCATGGCCTTTTCCTGCTCTTCAATCTGCCCACTAAGTAGGGCCCAAGGAATTTTGGAGCTTTTCTACCAATACAACTATGAAGTACGAAAATTTCTTCTGAGTTTCCTATATACACCTAGTCATTATTTTGCCACAACAACAGAGATAATAATACAAGACGAAACCACTGGAGGCAAGCTTTGGGATGAAGAGGAAAACCCTGACTGAGGTGAGAATAATTTTTTGAAGGTTCATAATTAAACAGTAGCTAATGGGATTGTTCATTTCAGAAAATATTTTAACAAGTTAGTCTTCTAATTTTTCTGAAGTGTATTCTAACACTTCTGAAGTATATTATAACACTGTTTTTTTTTTAAAAGTCTGGTAATTTGTCTGGGAGAACAATGCCTCAGGGATGACACCCAAAGCTACCCTTTTCCTCTCACCACCCCTCCCTCCTCCCCAAATAGGTTACCACAAAGCTAGCTGAGAGGAACAAGAGTCTCCACAAGGGTTATGTTGTTGTCTTGTGACCCAAGGTGGCATTCTGAGCTCATGGACTCAGCCCCTCTCCGTCTGCAGATTCCCATTCACACAGCCGAAAAAAAAAAAAAGAGGCAGTCGTTGGCAATCAGCATTGGCACAGCAGAAGTTCTAAGGGATTGTCACCAAGTACAGAGCCCACTGCACCTGGCTGAAGCGAAGACCACCCAAGCTACAAATGCTAGTAGTGATGAGCAAAGCCTGGTCAAGAAGTAAATGAGGGAATCTGTCACCTTCACTGAATGAGCACTCATTCTTCGCCCTCAACTCAAATCAGAAAGGGAAGACGGTTATTGATTCTTTAAAGACCATAATAAATAGTCATGCTAAGCCTCAGGAAGTGGCCAGATTCCAGAATCTACAGAGCTCTAGCCAAAGCGTCCCTAGCTTCCACTATTCGTGAACTATGGGTAAACCTATCGATCAGGAGACATCACTACTGTTAAGTGCCTGGTAATTTTGCCTGGTGGGAAAGATAATTATTTTCGAGACAGGAAGGAAGGACCTTCAGTAAGAACTACAGAGAAACCGCGCCTTTGCAGATCTGCCTTCGTAGGCAATCTGATTGTTCTGCCTAAATACCAAGGGATTTCATATTTATCCTTAAAACCCAAAAATGTCAACAGGCTTTATCTAAATGTAGGTCAGCTTGCATCATTTTGCTTTATCCTTGAGTCTTCCACATAGAAGACTGTTTTAAAGCTTCTTTGACAATGTCTATGTCATTTACCCTTTTCTCTCACATGTCCTGTTTTTGCATAGTAGATATCCATCCTGGATGTGTCTTGTCTTAAATTTCCATGTATTATTTCTGTAAATTTTGTAGACATGGTCTTCTCTTTAATTTTATAGCATATAATCTTCAACTCACTGTCACTTTTTTAATTAAGAAAATACACTGAGGAAAATTTCCTGTTCTTACATCACTTCCTTGTCAGCACATGAGGTATTGTTAGGGGAACAATATACTCTTAAATGTTACTGAGAAAACAAAATATTGTACTTCAAAAAAATATTATTTTCTGGTTGTTTTGAGACAGGGCCTGATGAAGTTCTGGTTCCCCTGCCTCCACCTTCCAAGTGCTAGGATTGCAGGCACATACCACCATGCTCAGGACATTTTAAAATAAATGATAACTTATCCAAATTTTATCTGGTAGACTCCTGTGTTTTAAATGACAAAAATGAGCATTTTTGCCTATTGGTCTTCCTCTCTTTGATTTGATGTAAAGAGAAATAAGAAATAAGATTTACTCACTCTTACATCCCAAAATACAGACTGATTATTCTCCTCTTTTGTCATTAAATAATAAAAATAAGATAACGCTAAGAAAATAATAAATTTATCTCCATGTATTTAAGATACATAGTATGTTAAGAAGATATAAAATCCAGAATCTAAAAAAACAAGTAGCAAAACACAGTGGTACAAAATACATAGAAGTCGTTAACAATGTTTGTAAAGAAATGCTGTCTTCCCCCTTTCCCCACTTTTGTGCACGAAACCTGAATAATAGCTAATAATCTGATCATTCCTGTAATGTTTTGGTGAAGTTCTCTGGACATAGCAACTAACCTAAACCAAACTAAACTGAAATATATTTTAGCTACTTTTCCGTTTACTTTTCCTCCTTGAGCATACCTACGTTGTCTCCTGCCTTCTTCTTTCTGTCTTACCATTCTCTCTGGAACATGTTCTGCTCTCTTCTTTTTCCAGTCTCTCCTATCTAAATCAGGTCTTTCTGATTTTCTCAAAATATCTTTATTTTCTTCAGACCATCAATCTAATTACGTAGCTATTTTATTTACTTGTTAATCTAGCAACTTCTCCAGCCCCCTCAAATAAGGTTGCTCAATGGCTTTATTCTCCAGTACCCACATAAGCCAGATGTACATGGTGGCTCATGTGCCTAGAGTTCATTTGTAGTGGCTAGAAACCCTGGCATACCCATTCTCTCTCTCTCTCTCTCTCTCTCTCTCCCTTCCTCCCTCCCTCCATCTCTCCCTCTCTCTCACTCATTCTCTCCTGTTTCTCTATCTCTCTCAAATAAATACATAAATATATTAAAAAAGAGTAACATGAACAGTATGACAAGGGGTCAATAGCTGTCAAATATCCAGTGATATTTTCCACACTAAATCAGCACAAACTGCTATTGAGAAGTGCTACTACTTTACATGTTGGATGCATCAGGACTGCTAGACCAATGAGAGAATGAGGAGTCTACCTCAGCTTCGTGATGTAGGTTGTACCGCCCCCCCAAAGGGAGGCCAGTGGGGAGCAAAGGGAATCTCACTGTACCTACAAGGTGGCCATGACAGTGAACTCTCCTCCCATGGTCCCTCCCTCAAAGCAGCATGCTGGCATTCTACCCCCACAGTGACCCCTAGCAGCAGGTGTCTGAGAAACTCATCCTTCCCACTATGGTGGGAAGCAATGCTGCCACTGGGCATTGCAGCGCCACAGCTGGCCTTTAGATCCAGATCCACACAGCCCTCACTGCTAAGGCTGGTCTCTGTTAGGAAAGTTACCACTAATTAGTACTATTTTTCCCCATTGACCTATAATAGAGAAAGGAGAGTTCGGGGGGGGGGGGGGCTGAGGATTGCTGATAAGGAACATTAGTCTGTATTATAAAATGACATAAGTAGAGGTGAGGGTACTTGTACAAGCAACTCTGAGCATTGTAATACAACAAATTACAACATTCCAGCCAAAACAACATTTAGATAATGATCAATTCCTATTATACCGGGTCAAATACAAGCCCCAAAAGAATGTAAGATAAATTTATCTTTTAGTGGCCTGTGTAAATCCCCAGCTGAGAGAGGGGGAGGGGAAATGAAATATCACTGAAAAAATCAATATCATTATTGATTGATCAAGCTACTGTGATTTATTGGGCACTCATTCATTTGTTTGTTACAGTCATTTCATGCATTGGCCCTGGCTGTGATAAATGGCTTGGCCTCCTCTTTGGGAAATGAGGAAGGCTTTTTTAGCAGTCCTTCCACTAGCACGGGCCCACAAGATCCTGGTGTGTCTGCTTCTGTGTTAAGCTGAGGTCTGCAGACTGCTGTGAAGCATGGCCTTGTGAGCATCGGATTCACCCAGTGTGAGCTTCCCCAGGCAGCAGTGCACATAGACATCAACTATGGACTCTTCCAAACATGAGCTCAGACAACTAAAGCATGGCATCCAGGACATGATGACACTTACCGACATGGCTAAGAGTTAATAGACCCAGAATGTACCTGGTATTTTCTACATTGTTTATTACACATGCTCTCGTTATATACTATGCATAGTCACTTAATTCGTATAGCCACTTTGTTTAAAAAACTTGTAACTTTGTCACTGTCTTCCCAACTCTCTTTAAGCTACATTCTTTGGACACAATCCTCCTTTCTTCAAAGAGGAAAATTCTCAAGACCATGGCCATTGGCTCCTAAGTCTTCAGTAACCGATGGTAACTATTGACTCACACGATGAATACAGTAATGAGAATCAAAAGCTAAAAGACCAGACTTGACCTAGTAAAACAGTACAAAGTATTCCACTTCTCCTCTTTCTCCAGGACAAGGTAACATGGCTCTTCTCTGTGCTCTGTTCTCACCTGAGGAGCTTTACCCCTACTTGACTTCAAGTCACCCACCGCTTCATTCCTTGCAGGGGTGAGGCAGAAGAAAGCAAGGGCATGTCTGTTCTTCCCTGGCTACATGCTTTCCCATGCCCTAGGGCTGCTGTGTGGTAAAAATTGTATCTCTACATGGTACCTAGCAGATGAATGAAAGCATTTTTGTGTTCTCTCCAAGGATGGGATTTACTGTAGCTAACCCTGACTTTCGGTTCTTCTGACCCTAGTCTAAAAATAAATAATTGCTCCAAAGGAGTACTCCTGAATAGGTGTACTTCAAAATGTTTGCTCAGTCCCTGGGTATACTTTGAAATGATAGCCACTATTGTTCCTCAATCCTCGTGGCTTTCCTGATAGAACTCAAGATGCTCCATGCCTTCTCTCTTTACCATGTGGGAAGACCCTTGAGTATTCCAAATACAATATCTGGGGAGACCAACCACCTTTGTGCACAAGATTGACCTGTCCAACATCCTGGGTACCAATTCAGTCCCAAGACAATCTTTGGTCAATTCTTGTCTGTTCCTACAACTCACACTCCAATTGCCTCTTCCAGCCAGAAGTACCCAATGCTACAGTGCACTTAAGCTTTCTTGGACCTACAACTGGTGCTAGTCCTCCATATAATCCAACCACAGGTGTGGCTTTCAAAGCTTAATGAGAATCCAGTTGAAAATTCACTCTTGGATCAGAAATAGGAATGTTTTGCCCTGGCCATGCAAGGTGCACATTCTCAAACATGATCAAAGAGCAGCAGCCACCACGAGCCTAGGCTTCTTGATCTATAAGCTCACCCTAAGCAATGATGGAAACTATCTTCCTGGAAATTTATTTATTCACAGTTGGATTCAATTAAGTGGAGTTTTTTAATCTTATTTTATGACAGATAACCAATCTTTCACATTCTGGAAGACATACACAACGCAGTTTTATGAATCTCACTATCAATCCCTTCCTAAAAATGTCTCCTAATATGGTGGTGGGGACAGTGAGATAGCTCATTATTGGTTAAAGATGCTTGCTTGCAAAGCCTATTGGCCACATTCAATTCCCAGACCATACATGTGAAGCCAGATGTGCATGAATTTGCATCAGCAAAAGACCCTGAACACTCATACACACACATGTAAATAGATAAATAAATTTTAGTCTCTGGTATCTAAAATTCTTCCTACCTTTCAGCCATCTATGGATATATGTGGAAAAGCCTTGATAACTAACTGTGATCATTAGGCTCCCTCTCTCATGTCTCCTTATAAAACACAGAACCATCCTGGAGGAACGCTAACTAGAATAATAAGCCAATGGCTAGAGTTGGGGGGGGTGGACATTGCCCCAGAGCACAATGGGAAAGAGAATATGTCTATAGATAATAATTAGGTGCCTTCATCCAGATTGTCGGAGTTTCTCTTCCCTACACCAAGGATTCCCAGCCCTTCCATTTCTCATCATTCCCCAATTCAGTTTACACTTTTACAGAATGCCTCTGTCCGTCATTCTTCTCCTGCAGCTGGTAAAACAGCTCTGTTATGACTGAAGTGACATGTGGGTTTCTGAAACTAACTTACAAGTTCCCTTCAATTTCTGTCCTCATCAAAGGCAGAGTATTTCTTGGAGCCACGGTCATTCCAGAGGAATTTCGCTCTCCAGGCCCAGATTCACACTAGTTTGAATTTGAAACTTCCCCTGTAGCAACTCAAATCCCCAGACTGCAGCATTCCAGACATTGCCTGTGAAATTCTTCAACTTCTGTTCTGGGCTTGTAGCCAAAATTCTCATATCTCATGACCTTGTCCCTTCAACCTTAAACATCTGTTCGTGCTTTAGGATTTTTTTTTGTTTTCTAATGAGCAGATTGCTCAAACCTGGCCAATTAAGAACAGCTCTTCCAGGGTCTTCCCAAACTCTGTTTGCTTCTGCAAAGAGAAAGCTTTGAGTCGTTTTGCAACTACCTACTTCACCATCGTTATCCAAGGCTTCATTAGGCTTCTCAAAGGCTATCTTCCCCTCCCTCCAGAATCCATTCACACACACTGTATTGGGGCACATGGATCATCCTAGGTAGCACTAACAACAACAGAATTATGAGCAACTAACATATACTATAACCCTTCAGGTCACAGCAGATGCGGGTGGTCTCAATTTCACACTTGAGTTATAGAGAGAACAATGTGCAACAAGAATTCGTACCAGTGTTCATATGCCTAAGGACAGCATAATGACCTGTGCTCCTCCAACCAGCATTCACACAACGGATGCTATGGTGATTCCAACATCTGCAGAGAGCGGGGGCCTCAAGCAGTCTGCCTGTTGAGTACCACATACTTAAGATGTGCAGACAAGAAAGATGTCCCTTAGGGAACGATTTGTCAAACATGTAAGCTAATGTACAGTTAAAGAACAGAGGGGTACATAGTTGTGGTCCTTAAATGGCACCGCTCACTGATGACCTTTGAGTGGAAATGCCTCCAGTAAATGTGCCTGTTAATGAGAAAGATGTGATTATTTATTTTTACATAAACAATTAAACCTGAGCTGAAATGTTTGATAGTGCAGGATGCAGTGCACCCTCGATGTTTTTTCTGAGCTGATTGATGTTTTGATCTTTTTTAAAAACTTTTTTTCAATTTTTATTTATTTATTTATTTATTTGACTGAGAAAGATGGGGAGGGAGAGACAGAGAGACAGCGAGAGAGAGATTGGGTGTGCCAGGGCCTCTAGCCACCAGCAAATGAACTCCAGTTGCATGCACCTCCTTGTGCAGCTGGCTAACGTGGGTCCCTGGGGAATCGAACCTGGGTCCTTCGGCTTTGCAGGCAAATGCATTAACTGCTAGATGCTTTGATCTTAAAATCAACAACACAGAGAATGCCACTTCACATAAACACATAGTCCAAAGTGGCAGAAGTAGTTTAGGGACCATTTCAGGAAATTTTGGAAATTCTGTCCTACTACAAATCCAAGTTTGAGTGTAGAATTTATTTATTTATCTTTGAGAAAGAGAGAGAGAGAGATAGGGAGAGATAAGGAGATAGATGGGGCACACCAGGACCTGCAGCCACAGCAAATGAACTCCAGATGCATGTGCCACCATGTGCATCTGGCTTACATGGGTTCAAGGAAATTGAACCTGGGTCCTTAGCCTTCACAGACAAGTGCCTTAACTGCTAAGCCATCTCTTCAGTCCTACAATTTTTTAAAATATTTTATTTATTTATTTATTGGAGAGAGAGGTAGATAGACAGAGACAGAGAAGAGAAAGGGTGTGCCAGGGCCTCCAGCCACTGCAAACGAACTCCAAATGCATGTGCCACCTGGTGCATCTGGCTTGCATGGATCCTAGGGAATCAAACCTGGGTCCTTTAGCTTTGCGGACAAGTGCCTTAACCGCTAAGCCATCTCTCCAGCCCTACAATTTTTTTTAATGAAACTTAAGACATCAACTCAGCAGCAATTCTTAAAGCCAAACATTCAAACACAATATCAACCAGAGATATATTAACTTGATACTTAAGCATTGAGAAAAATATCAAAAGTATTTGTTTTCTATAAGTAAGCCATGATGTTTCTTTAAGAGCAGAAAACTTTGATTGCACGGTAAACACACTGCAATTCATAACATACGATAGTCTTGAATCGGAGCCAAGTTATTTCAGGCATTGTTCACTGGTATTGCACAGTGTGACAGCACGCACACCGTGTGTGATACGTGTTCATAACCAAGGCCGCGGAGAAGACACAGGATGCAACCAACTAAGGCTGCCAGAAACACCTCAGATTCATTAGTCATTTGATTTTTTTTTTTAATTAACTTGTGGTCATCGCACATCCAGAAATGTTTTAATGTTGCCATAATTTTCACACCTTCCCCCACATGTGAGATCAGGACCCACCTTTTAAGAAGCTTGGCTCTACAGCAACCTGAATCTCTAGCAATGAGGCATTCCATTAGTATTTTTAAAATAAGTGTTCAACTTCAGTAAGAACCCTAAGTGAGGACAAAGTTGCCACTCATCAGCATGTTCCTTTATTTGCATGTGCGTGTGTGTAGTAGGTGTGATGTAGTGTGGTGGTGGTGTGTGTGGTGTGTGTGTGTGTGTACACATACAAATGCAGATGCAGTGACATGTGTTCTAGTGAAGGCTAGAGGAGAACATTGAATGTCCCCCTCCATTACTCATCTGTTTGTTCCCTTGGGACGAGTCTCTTCACTAAGTGAAGCTTTTGGCAGAGCCCCTGAAATGTGATCCACAATGCTATGGTCTCTGCTCCCCACAAGACTAGGTTACAGGTATGTGTGGCCCCATCCAGCTACTTATTTGGCTTCTGGAGAATTAAACTCAGCAGCCTCGGGCTTTCTCTGGCCCTTGCTTTTTTACTGCTGAGCCATATCTCCGGTCCAGCATTTTTGTAACAGAAGTTGCCTCCTGAATATTTTATTACATGTCTGGAAATTTTCATCTAATAATACTTGGCTTTCATAAATGCAGAAAAGCAAAAATTAATACTGGAAGCCCCATAAATGAAAAGAGGGAAGCCTTCCACAAAACTGAAGAACCATCTTAGATTCCAATGCGGCAGAAAACCTGGCATACCAGAAAAATGGAAATATATCATATAACCACTGCAAACCACTTTACTTACAAACAAAACAAAACTGCTAAGAGACCAAACATCCAGTGAGAGAGGAAAATGTTCTTTATTACTGCTCTGAATGCCGCTCTCCACTGCCTTCACAGTCTTTCTTTCAGGGGAGTTGGGGACAACTGACCTCTGGAGTGTTCACGTTTGCTCATTGGAGAGCTAGTCACACTGGGAAGCGTCAGGCATAGCCAGCATTAATTAAAATGAGTCTCCTACAAACACACTTCTCCTGATTTGGGCTTCAGAAAGACATTCCTTTCCTTGAGTGGACAGATTATTTGCCAAATGACATAAACAGATGCCTTTATAACATCAGCTCTGCTTGAAGATTTCTAGACGACTGAAAACGTCATCCTAAACTTCCCCCTGCTTTCTTTAGATCTCTATTAACCATGTGCTGGCCGTTTTCTTGGGTCCCAAAGCCAGTGGCTACAGACATTCCTCAGCCAAGCAAAGAGCTGCCCTTGATTGAAGTCAGCACTGTTTACTGATCAAGCATAACGCCCTTCTCTAGGACATTGTTTCTGCATTAGACTCTCTCCTTCAGGTCAAAAACACCGTCACAAATGTTCCTCCCATGGCTTTTCTCACTGCTCGAGTATGAGGTAAAGAACTATACGACTGCCAGAAGAAGGTACTTCACTATGCACCAAGAAGTAAGTCATCTGAGTGACTTGAGGAACACGGAAGAAAGCCACCAAGCAGCTTAGTACACTGGAAATTACCTTTGCTGAATCTCCCATTTCCTAGATTGCCAGACCTTCCTTCAATTACAGTTTCCCACACAAACAGATTGCACTGATGAACATGAATATAGGTCAATGAATACCACCTTGAAAAACATAAAAGCAAATTTACTCCATTCCAGTACAAAACTTTTAGCACAAAAACACACAGCACATAATCTGGGGATCCAATGTACCAGCCTACGTGTTGGCACATACATTTCTTGCTGTCATATGGGGCCATCTTCAGAAAGGCGACCTTAATTTATTTGAACAGCTTTGTGTCAATGTTCCTCTTAGAAAAAGGAGCCAGAAAAAGAACACTACACTTGTCCAAAAAATGTCACCCTCCCTTAAGCCAGGCCAGTAATTGACAAAAATGCTAAGCTTTGGTCTGTAAGGATTAAAACATTGCTAGCCAACAAGGTAATTGCTTACCCAGCCAACAGAGTGACAATGATTATTTAAGGTAATTAATAAGTCTTTGCCACCAATTAATACATCATCAGAGAGTAAGATACAAGGAAAAGAACAACAGTTTGGAAGATGGGAAGAATCTAAAAGGGTAAGACCACAGGGTGGGGATGGGCAGGAGATCATCACACGGGGAGAGAGGCATTGACATCTCAGTGGCAGGCAGTAGGAAGGAACATGAGTTAAAAACGATGAAAGCCGTGATATAGGGGGGCCCAGGACTCCAGCATTCTTCAAACCATTGCCAAAAAATAATCTGACTTTTAAGATAGCGGACCATATGTTTTGGTTCTCAAACCTATTGTCCTCTTTTCATGTTCCAGGAACATTAAGTTCTGATAGAAACTGCATACCCCAGAGCCCGGGAAATGCCACTCTGAAGAAAATCAAGTGGCACTAAGGTCGCTTATATTCACTGGTTCAAACCAGCTTCCAATCATCCCTTTAAACATTTCTTGGGTGAGTTTTAAACACACCCCTCCCCTTGTCCTCTAGAATTTGAATGTAGCCTTCAGTTATTGTACCCAAATGCCATCCTTCCCTTTATCTTCTAATAAGAATGTCTACCTTCACTATATTTTCCTCTCTACATTAACTACAGCTTTCCATTAATCCATGGACAATTTTCTCTTTCCCACGTTACCTGTAAGAGTTAAGCAGGTAGGTTTTTATTGTTATTGTTGTTATTGTTGTTATTTTTATTTTTTATTTTAGAGACAGAGAGAAGGGGAGGGAGAGAGAGAGAATTGGCAGGCTAACACCTCAGCCACTGCAATCAACTCCAGATGATTGCACCACCTAGTGGTGATGTGCCACCTTGTGCTTGCCTCACCTTTGTGCATCTGGCTAAGGTGGGATCTGGAGAATCCAACATGGGTCCTTGAGCTTTGCAGGTAAGCACCTTAACCGCTAAGTCATCTCTCCAGCCTCAGGTAGTTTTTAGAACCAAAATAAAATTCTTTTGCAACTCTGGGGATCAAACATGGGGCTTTGTGAATGCTGAACTTCATTCCCAGCCCAAAATAATATATCTTCTTAATTGATGACATAATGACTATTCTTATCTCATCTGATAATGAGATGATTCCTAAAAAAAAAAAAAAAAAAATTATGGAAGTATTCCTGGGAGAAAGACAGAGATTATCTTCTCAGTACTTCAGATCCCACATCAGTAGGGAAATCAGGACTGGAATGCTAATCCTGAGGGGAAATTAGATGCCACTGTAAGAGTAAATGCATCCTGAAGATAAAAAGAAGGACTACTGGAGAGATGGAGAATTTTTCCAGAGTATTAAATTTAACTTCTTACAAAAGTTGCTATGGAGATGCACCTAGGGGACTCAGTGCTCACTGTTCAAGATGGAGGACCAGAGTTGGATCCTTGAACTCTGTGGAAAATTCCAGAAGCAGCATCAAGCTTCTGTAACTCTAGAACAGTGGACAAGATGGAAAACAGAGATGGGGGAAATTCCTGGGTGCTCACCATAGCACAACAAAGCAAGAGTGAGAATCCTGCCTCAAATGAGGGAGACAGGCAAGGACCGACCCAAAACTTGTCCTGTGACCTCTACATATGCACACACACACACACACACACACACACACACACACACACACTCACACACATCAAAATCATTATGTTAAAGTTGCTATTGTGGAATTTTCTTGGGCAAAGATTTCAGAAAATATTCTCAAGTACAGATTCATGTAAAGATAGTAAATAAATAAATAAGGTGCCTCCAAGAACTGAAGATAGCTCAGTCAGTAAAGTGCTTGACTGAAAAGGATTCCTATAAGGTTTGATCCCCAGAGGGCTTATAAAAACCAGGTATGGTGGCACATGTCTATAATCTCAGTGCTGGGGGGGGGCAGGGAAGACAACTGGATTCCTGATGTTCACCGGCTAGCCAGTTGAGCCTGCTTTGTGAATTCCAGGTCAGGAAGAAACAATGTCTCAAAAACAAGAAAGAAAAAGAAACAAGATGGATAGTATTCAAGAACAACCCCAATATTGTCCTCTGGCCACCTCACATGTGCACTGTGATGATTAACCTCGGGTTGTCAACTTGACAGGATTTAGAATAGCCATGGATATAAATCTGTGATCATGTCTGTGAGGTATTTTCTACATTAGATTCATTGTGGTGGAAGGACCCACCTAAATGTGGGTGTCGCCATCCCATGCATTGGGCACCTACAGTGTATAAAGTGAAGAAAGCTAGCTGAGCATTCGGCAGTCATCACTCCGTTTCCTTGGGGTGGAATGGATGTGACCAGCTCTGCTTCAAGCCTCTGCCTTCCCGCTCCAGAATGGACTATAATCTGGACCTGTAGACTGAAGTAAACCCTTCCTCCTTTAAACTGATTTTTCTCAAGTATTTTGTGCCAGCAATGAAATGATAATTGACACACGCACATATGCTTTCTCAACCGCACATGCACGCATGTGCACGCACGCACACACATACAGAGAGAGAGAGAGAGAGAGAGAGAGAGAGAGAGAAATGTTTCCAGGAAATACTGCTGTGTAGCAGTAATTTGTGCCTCCTTTCGCTATTTAGATATCAATTAATTCACATACCTGAAAGCAAGTTGAGAACTTTAAATTAAATGCCACCTAATCACCTCCATTTTTTTTTTCTGTTAAGCCTCTTTTAAGAACTGTCGGTATCATATATTCCAGAGGTTATTGTCTGTGCTGAAGCAAGGCTCCAATACACATACACCCTCTGCCACCAGCCTGGGGACAAGATAAATAAATGTGCCCTTAACTTTCTCTCCAGCATTAGTTCTGCCCTGGAGTCTGTTCATACGAAGTCTGGGACATTTTTGCAAACTTTGACTAAGAAGCTGAGATTATTGTTTCCATGCATAGCATTACAATGATAAGGACAAAATGTAATCTGCAACGTTTCATTTTTCTCATTCTCTAACACATTCTTGAATTAAACCATCGCAGTTCATCGATCAGCATTGCCTTAGCTACTTATGTGTGGTTAAAACTATCCATTACTACACCAATGGAAGCTGAAACCATGGCATAGACTCGTTGGAACAAAAGAAGCTTCCCTGCCTCCTTGTGTGAATTTCACCTCAATAATGACCCTCTGTGCACCAAATTGATTAGATTTCTTGTAAAGGAATAGCTGCCTTGGCAAATCTGAAATAATAGATGCTTGACATGTGACACTAATAGTAGCCAATGAAACAGCTCCAGGAAAATTTTCCCAAATGCTTTGTAAATTGATTATCTATAATACCCTATGATAAATTGACCTATAATGTCATCTGATGGCTATTTATTTAGGCAGAAATTCAGCCCAGGGAATTGGAGAAACAAAATCCCAGAGCTGCTGTGATGATGGTAACATGTGTCACGTCCTTCCAGAACGGCAGCCAGTAGTGTGGTTTAGAAAGCTTGGCCTGTGGGCCTTAAAACAAGACTTTTACTGATGATAGTTTACATACAAAATACCCCTATTCAGAGTAGCGGTCCAACAAGCTCTCTAGCAGCATTTCCAACTGTAAGTATCTGCCCCTACCAGAACAAGAAAGAACAAAAAAAAAAGTGAAAGCAAGGGTAAAATAAAGAAGGGAAGAAGGGGGCTGGAGAGATGGCTTAGCAGTTAAGCACTTGCCTGTGAAGCCTAAGGACCCCGGTTCGAGGCTCGATTCCCCAGAACCCATGTTAGCCAGATGCACAAGGGGGTGCATGCGTCTGGAGTTTGTTTGCAGTGGCTGGAGGCCCTGGCATGCCCATTCTCTCTCTCTCTCTCTCTCTCTCTCTCTCTCTCTGCCTTTCTCTCTGTGTCTGTCACTCTCAAATAAATAAATAAAAAATGAACAAAAAAATAAAAAATAAGGGACGAAGCAAGGGAGAGAGAGGAAGTAAAGTGAGATGAGAGGAAGGAGGGAAGGAAAAAGAGAGAAGAGAAAATTAAAAAGAAGAGAGAAGAACAAGAAATAAATTCCTAACGTCCCTACGTCATTAGTAGGATTAGGTGAATAGCAGGGTCAAAATAAATGGTTCTCAAGTTCTCTGTTTTGGATAACTTGTTATTTGATTATCAGCAAGACCAGAACATTCTTTCTTCTCATTGTCTCATCCATACATCCTCAACCCTCCTCACCAAGGGAGTGTACTTTTCAATGCTGCAGCTTACCCTCCTATGGCCTGTGAACTTCAGCCTTCTTCTCTACCCTCACATGAGTCTTCCCTAAGTTCTGATCCCAGGTCCCCATACCCACGCACAGTGCTTGAAAGAGCCTCCATTGTCAAGAGCTGCAATTTTCCTGCTGTTTCTCCTC
This sequence comes from Dipus sagitta, assembly GCA_036346955.1. Classification (NCBI taxonomy): domain Eukaryota; kingdom Metazoa; phylum Chordata; class Mammalia; order Rodentia; family Dipodidae; genus Dipus; species Dipus sagitta. The sequence goes on along the minus strand of CM070772.1, from coordinate 35,099,210 downwards.
TGTGTCATGTGTGTGCACCATGGGACTTGGAGTCTGGCTATGACACTCTAATGGTTGCACACTCTGTTGCCTATGTCCATCGGACAGAAATGGGTCTTCTCAGGGCTGGAAAGATGGCTTAGCAGTTAAGGCACTTGCCTGAAAAGCTAAAGGAACTCGGTTCAATTCCCTAAGACCCACGTAAGCCAGATGCACAAGGTGGTGCATGCGTCTGGAGTTCATTGGCACTGTCTGGAAGCCCTGGCATGCCCATTCTCTCTCTCGGGGGCTCTCTCTCTCTCTCTCTGGCTAGCTCACTCTCACTCTGCATCTTTTAAAAAAAAGAAATGGGTCTTCTCTTCAATGCAGTCTTATTTTGCTTTACTCCAATGGGACCAAGAACCTATTGTTGCCTTTCAACAATATTTATGTTTATGTTTTGAGACAAAAAAAATCTATTACACAATCCAATCTAGGCTTGAACTTTCCACAGGCTGGACTTGAACTTGTGGCAATTCTTCTGTGTTAGCCTTGCAACTACAGGGATGACAGGCATCTGCTGCTATGTCTGGCTAGTACTCATGTTTACATTCTCATAAGCTAACTTTCAAATGATTTCTGGTAAAGATAGTGGGTCAGAAGTCTGGTAGGGCTTGGAAAGATAAAAGTCTAGATAATGGGGCTGGAGAGATGGCTTAGCGGTTAAGTGCTTGCCTGTGAAGCCTAAGGACCCCAGTTTGAGGCTCCATTCCCCAGGACCCACGTTAGCCAGATGCACAGGGGGCGCACATGTCTGGAGTTCGTTTACAGAGGCTGGAAGCTCTGGCGTGCCCATTCTCTCTCTCTCTCTCTCTCTCCCTCCTTCTCTCTGTCACTCTCAAATAAACAAATAAAGAAACAAAGGAATTTTTTTAAGGTCTAGATAATGCACAAAATTGGAATCAAAAACTATACTTTCTACCAGTGTGTTTGCGACACAAGTGTCACGGCGAGGGAGGGAGCTCAAAATCCACCCCACAAGGAAAAAATACTGAGTAATGGGGTCATTTCACTCTGCTATGCTATTAGTTCCATTGTCTCTTTTTGTTATTGTTGTTTGTTTTTATTAGTATTTATCCTTCCTGTTTCAGAACTATCTCTTCATGCTCTTGCTTTAATTTTTATATTTCTCCGTTGAGGTAAATGACTGCTTTGTGTGGTCCTCCACTCCTATTGTGTGCTCAGTAGTATTCTCCCTACACACAACCCATACACCACCCCTCTTAGTCCTCCCTCCTTCCTCTCTTCCCCATGCCCTCCTCTTTTTACTTCCCATTTATTTACTGACTTATTTGAACATGTGTGTGTAGACACACTAAAAATTCACGAGACACTGTGGATAATCAAAATCCATCAAAGCAGAAAATAAGAGGCTCCCAAGAGCTCAACACTAAAGGAGACTTCTGACATGTCCTCCAAGGCTCAGGAAGCATTAGGGAAGAGGGGACACAAAGAATGTAAGAGCCACAGAGTGGGAAGATATGCCATGAGACACTGTTCTCCCCATTGGACTGACTGATTTATTCACAATTCCACAGTGATTACTGACACCCTGACTGAAGAAGCCCTTCAAGAGTATGTAGGCAGGAGAGGAGAGGAGAGAAGATAACCCGATGGGAACACAACCAATTTGCAGTATGCTCATATATGAAAGTTCTCAATAAAAATATTCTAAAACTTCAAGGGCAGAGGACATGATTCAGCAGCTAAGAGCTCTTGCCACTCAAGCACGAGAGCCTGAGAGAGCCTTGATTCACCCTGAGCTCAGTTCTCTCGCACCCATATAAGCACCTGGGCGTGGCCATGCACACCAGTAGCCCCTGTTCTGCAGGAGTGAAACTAGAAAATTGGAGCTGGAGCTGGAACTGGCTGATACAAACTGTTCCATGAGAGGTTCTGACTCAATAAAACAGGCAGATGAGGGATAAAGAGAGACACCCAACACACTCCTCTGGCCTCCGCACATGAACACATGGGGAACACGCATCTGCACCCACATACATAAGACACACACATGTACACACACAATAATGAGACAACTCGAATAAATGCATAATGATACGTCTAGGTCCTTGGAAAAACAAGAGCAAGCAAAACCCAAAATCAGTACATGAAAATAAATAAGACCAGGGCAGAATTTTTTTAATATGGTAGCAAAATAAAAATCAATGTAAGAAATCAATGAAATAAAGAGGTCGTTCTTTGAAAAGATAAAGAAGACTGACAAACTTCACCAAATGAGCCAAGACAAACAGAGAGTGGACCCACATTAATATAATTAAGGATTAAAAGATACAACAGATACTTACAAAATTCAGAACTATAAAGTTTTATGTTCCGACGAATTGGGAAATTTTAAAGGAAATAGATGAATTTCTAGATGTGTATGGTCTCCCGAAATTAAACCAAGATAAGGTAAACAATTTAAATGGATCCACAAGAAGAAATGAGATGGAAGCAGTCAAGAACATGGCTACAATAAAACATGTCCAGGCTCAAAGGGATTCACTGATGAATTCTCCCACACCATTAATGAAGATCTAATACTGATGTTTCTCAAAATATTTCAGAAAACATAAGGAGGGGGACTATAAAAGGAAGGAGCTACCAAACTCAATTTTCCAAAGCCAGTATTAACTTGGTCCAAAAACTAGGGAAAGGTACAACCAAAAAAATTATAGACCAATCTCCCTGATGAACACACATGCAAAAGTTCTGAATAAAATATTACAAACTGACTTCAAGAACACATCCAAAAAACCATGCACCATGATCGAGCTGGCTTTTACTAGAGATCCAAAGATGGTTCGACATAAGTCAATGAATGAATATAATATATCACATAAATGAACTTAAGAACAGAAATCAGATGATCATCTTAATACGTGCAGAAAACTTTTGACAAAATCCACATCCCTTCAAGTTAAAAGGCATGACAACAATAGGAATAGAAGGCGTACATAATAAAGGCTATATATAATAAACCCACCATGAATATTATACCAAAAGGGGACAATATATAAGCATTTCCACTAAAATCATAAGGTCCACTTTTTCCACTCTTGTTTATTATAGTGCTAGAGATCTTGGCTAATAAGACAAGAGAAGGAAATTAAAAGGATACACATAGAAAAGAAAGTACTCTTATTTTCAGAAGAGATATACCTACATATAAGAAATCCTACATGTAGGGGTTGGAAGCTTTGAGAGACATCCTTCACAAGCCCAGCTTATAGGTGAGACCAGGGCTTTTGTCTCATATCTAAACCACAACCTTTTGAGAGACTGAAGCACAGAACCCAGTGAAACCACTCCAGGACTTCTAACCCACAGAAAATGTGAGATAAATATTATTACACTACTAAGTTGTGGGATAATTTAATCACACAGAAATAAATAACCATGGGCTGGGGAGGTACTACAGGAATGCTTGCTTAGCATGCAAAGAGCCCTGGGTTCAATCCCTAGCACTGCATAAGCCAAGAATGGTGACATGCACCTGTAATCCCAGCACTTAGATGCAAGCAGGTCAGAAGGTCAAGGTCATCTTCAGCTACATAACAAGTTAAAGGCCAGCTCACACTACATAAGACCTGATCTCAATTTAAAGAGACAGTGAGAGAGAAATGAGGAAGGGAGAGAGGGAGGGGGGAGGAAGGAGGGAAGGAAGGAAGGAAGGGAAGGAAGCTAAGGAAGAGAAGAAGAAAAGAAAGGAGAGACAGGAGAGAGGGAAGGAAGGAAAGAAGGAAGGAAGGAAGATATCTTGTCCCACCTGATTATTTACTGGTACTCCCACCGTAGCAGAAACCCAGAAAGGTAAAACTAGGCCAATAAAAATGCCAACATTCTGTAAATGCTAATTAGCAGACTGATTTGACTTTACTAAGTCAATTTTCCCAGTGGTTACACAATAAATACCACTTTCTCTACATGAAGGCATCATACATATAGTTTTTTCTACCCTTTCATGTCAAAGCCAGTGTTTTGATTTTGCCTATTTCTACTGACATTTGCATGTCTTATTTCACAATTTTTTTTATTTTTTATGAGATAGAGAGAGAGATTGGTACACCAGGGCCTCCAGCCACTGCAAACAAACTCCAGGTGTATGCATAACCTGTGCAATTGGCTTACATGGATCCTGAGGGAATCAAACTTGGGTCCTTTAGCTTTGCAGGCAAGTGTCTTAACTGCTAAGCCATCCCTTCAGCCCTCTATTTCATTCTTAAAAAGAAAATCCTTCATGTTATCTTAACTTCTTTGCATGTAAAGGTATGCATAATTCACAAAGTGATAAGTCATAAGAAAACTATGATTTGTTTTTGAATGATATCAAACAAATACACATTTTCTCTATAATTAAAATGTACAGATATACAGATAGAGGTGTTTACCTGTGTCAGTAACAATGCTTTAAGCAAAAATTACATACAAATGAAACTCACCTTACTCATTGTAAGAATATACTTACATATTAATGTGCCTGTTGACATTCAGATTAAAATTTTAAGTAAATAATCGAGGACCAAAGGTTTTCACATCAACTACTCTCCCCTTCTGAAAGCAGTTCTCTAATGGTTGCAAGATGGCCACCAGTACGCTAGTGGTCATATCCGGACATGAGAACATTCAATGGAAGAAAAACATCTCTCCCTATGTGTATTTTTTCTGACAATAAGAAAAAAAAAGTTCAAGAAATACATAACAGACTTCCCTTTGCATATTAATAACTCAAATGGGGTGATGAAATATGTTATAAATTAAATTCTAGTAAGACAACTAGGATAGTGTGGCTGCTGGGGGAAAGGGTTGGGCATGTGAACAGAACTGAAGCAGAAAAAAATATCCACTGACACCAGTGAATATGGTATAAAGCAGTACGTGATTGATTATAAAAGTGTGCTTATGTGGGCTTAGCAGAAAGGACAACTACGGTCACATGAGTTGTGTGGGCTGCGATTAAAGGCTAAAATATTTAAATAGAAACCTTGTCTATCTATAAAAAATTGCCCAGCCGCCCAATAACCTTTTGAAATTTTATAACTGTAGTCACCCTAGCCCTTGGATATTTGATTCCACATGCTCTCCGTAGTCTGGGCTTGTAATGGTTAAAAGAAAAGAACAGAGTGGATGGGAGAAACCCACACTGCAACTGGGAGCAGAAGCAAAGGCTGGGGTCAGATAAGCCGCCAAGTTCATTAACCTGCCCAGTCACCACAGGCAGAAGACATAGATCATTGTTGTTAAGAGAGTAACGTTGGAGGTCAGACCTATAGATTTGAGTCTCAGCCTAATGTATCTTATTTGGGATGTATAGTTTAACCTCTGCAAGGCAGAAGGTCCCCCATCTTTAAAATGGGGTTCATCCAATCAACCTCGCAGTGTTGGAGCACATGTTAAATGAAGGCTAGGGAGACGACTCTGTGGGTTAAGGGCACTTGCCACACAAGCATGGGGACCTGAAAGAGCCTCATTTGTCCTGAGTTTGATTCCCAGCGCACTCACATAAGGAGGTTTGATTAAGGTGTCCCCCATAAACTTACGTGTTCTGAATGCTAGTTCCCAGCTGATGGAGATTTGGGAATTAACACTTCCTGAGGGAGTGTATTGTCAGGGGGCGGGCTTATGAGTGCTATAGCCAGCTCCCCCTTGCTAGCATTTAGCACATTCTCCTCTTGCTATTGTCCACCTGATGTTGGCCAGGGGGTGATGTCCACCTCTGCTCATGTTGTTGTTTTCCCTGCCATCGTGGAACTTCCCCCTTGAGTCTAAATAAACCTCTTTTTTTTCCCACAAGCTGCTCTTGGGTGGGTGATTTCTACCAGCAATGCGAACCTAACTGCAATACCAAGTCCTGTGAGAAGGAAAGGCTCACAGTTTCCTGTGAGAAGGAAAGATTGGACAGTTTCTTGGGCTCTCTGATCAGTCAGTCTGACTGCAAGTGGTAGCTCCTAATTTATTGAGAGAATCCATCTCCAGGATACAGACAGGCAAAGAAGGAAGACACCTGACCTTTTCCTCTGGTCTTTGCATGAGCATGCATGGGATATGCACAAGCACACACACACATGCACATGCACAGGGACACACCACCCAGGCACACATGTACAGAAGAAAGTTACACGGAGTGATACCTACGAACCACTTGACACAGCAGTCAGCATCTGTTAAGTGTTAGCTGTCATCACTACTTAAAATGTTCTAAGAAGCACTTCCCCAGCACATCCAAAAAAACAAAACTGGTTTCCTCTCTCTTCCAGGTCTGTACTGTGGAGGAAGAATGGGAGGTAGAGTCCTCCCATGCAGAGATGCACAGGGGTGGTACCCATGAAGAGGGGTCCAGGAGAGAGATTTCCCCACTTCGCACTGGGTTCCAGTAAACTGCATGCATCCATCTCCTGCAGGCCAGTAAGGAAAGACGAGAGGAACTCTTGATTCCCACTGAACATGTGCGTGCTCTTACTTAAGAGGCTGATCATACCTTTTTTTTTTTTTTTTTTTTTTTTTTTTTGGTTTTTTGAGGTAGGGTTTCACTCTAGTGCCTTTACCCCTGTATCCCTCTCCAGGGGGCCTCACCTACCCTGTAAGTTCACTGACTGACTATGTGTATGTTGGTACATTGGTTTGCCCTTCCAACTGGGTCCTGCATTTTCTAGCCCTGTCTTCCTGGTTCTGGCTGCACTGAAAAGAACTTTAAACTCTCAGAATATATTTTTTTCTTGAGCAGGTTAGGTGTAACCTCACAGAATACTGAATGTGGCAAAGATTGACTTAAGAGACAATTATTCCTTCAGTTTTTTTTTTTAATTTTTTTGTTGCTCATTTTTATTTATTTATTTGAGAGTGACAGGACAGAAAGAGGCAGAGAGAGAGAGAGAGAGAGTGGGCATGCCAGGGCTTCCAGCCACTGCAAACGAACTCCAGACGCGTGTGCCCCCTTGTGCATCTGGCTAACGTGGGTCCTGGAGAATCGAGCCTCGAACCGGGGTCCTTAGGCTTCACAGGCAAGCGTTTAACGGCTAAGCCATCTCTCCAGCCCCAGTTTTTAATTTGGATATACAGTGGCATTTTTTAACTTGATGGGCATGCTCTGCTGAATCGCCTTTATGACATTTTAAAGCAATCTGGGTGCATTTGCAGCCCTTCATGATTGCAAACTCCACCAGTGAAGTTGTTTCCTTCACATCCTTGGGGTTCTGCTCTTAGAAACCTTCTTAGTAAACTGCATTCAACTCGAGCTTCAGGTTATTTTTGTAACATAATCTCCAGACCAGATACAAGATGACGTTTTCTAGTACGTCTTTCCTATGTTTGTTCTATCATTCTATTTTTGTTGCTGTTGCAACAAAATTCCCCAATTATCTCTTAATAAAGCTTTATTGGCATATTGAAGTATGAAGGATTCATTGTGATCTATTTTCTAAAGCGAAAAATAATTCTGATTGTAAATACAGAAGATACAGCAGCCTCTGGGGACTCAATTACTTCAATAATTACCTGCCCTACCCTGTAGTATTTGATCAAAAGTGATTTTTAAGCTATACTGTACTGTTAGTAAAGCATCACATCTTAAAATCATAATAGAAATACTAATTAACATGAAAATTCTTTTGATGGTTAGCAAAATGAGAATTGAAAGAAGCAGAATGGATGAGAAATGAGGTTAAATTGGGTAAACTACATACTAATACCTCAAACAGTCTTAACTAGATAGGGTGAGTGAGATTGCACACCAAGATTATTTATGTTCTTCTTATTACTTATGTTGATGATTTGATGAGAGACACTTAAACAAACTGAACTACAAACAACACAGATGCTTCATTTTCTATAGACAATGACATCCAAGTACATACATGATTTTGCAACATGGAGGCCTGATACTCTTAATAGAAGCCAAACCAACCTTCTAAGGATGACAGCATGATTTTCTCTGGGGGAAAAAAGAAGTCTCCACTGCCATTTCTTGGGAGGAGTCTGCTATAGAATGGGGAATAAGAGCCCAAGGGAACTTGCTTAAAATTAGGTTCTATTTCCTTCTGTCATTCCAGAGAGCCAGCGTGATTGGGACTACCAAGGTGTGAAGACACTCAAAGAACTCCCAGTGGAAGAGGAAGGTAAGGGTAAAATGCTAGCTTCCAGGATATAAATCTGGGCAGGATGACGGTGAGACCGGGTGTCTAAATGTATGTGATTATTATAAATTATTGTCTATTAAAACTGTCCCTCCTCCTGCCTTCACAACTTAGACAAAGGGACTAATAGTCTGAATAAAGTTATAACTTGAGCTCCTCTGTCCACAGAGGGGGAGGAAGGCATCTTTGTTACTGTTTGCAGTGACAAAGGAAAGAAGGAAGGCAGGAAGGAAGGAAGGAGGGAAGGAAGAAGAAGAGAAAGGAAAGGAAGAAAGGAAAGGAAAGGAAAGGAAAGGAAAGGAAAGGAAAGGAAAGGAAAGGAAAGGAAAGGAAAGGAAAGGAAAGGAAAGGAAAAGAACAACAACAAAAAATTCCCTGGCTTTAGGGAAAGGTTAGTCAATCTGAGGTAATTAGGGGAGTCTTGGTGGTAGGAGGGTTTACGCATTAAGGCAGCTGGTCACAGTGAGTCCCCAGCCAGAAAAAAGAGATGGATAAATGCAGGTGGTCAGCTCACTTCCTCCTTTTTATTTGGTCCAGAACTCTAGCCCGTGGAATGGTGCCTCCCACAGTTACAGTGAGTCTTCCCACCTCAATGAACCTAATCTAGAAAGTCCCCCCACATATTAATGCACCCTCACTTTTGGTTAGAGAAGCTTCTTTATTCAGATGGCGGTGACCCCAGGGATGACTCAAATGGCACCACAGTGCTGAGAAGTAACAGGAATGCTAGGCACTGAAACAGATCTATCACACCTTCCAAGGCTCAGGATCCATTGACAAGAAAGTAAATAAAGGGTAGGACTGCTTACAATGCACTCTTCCAGACACACAATGACCTGGATATCCATGGCCACACAGTGCCTGGCACTACCTACACAGGACCATCATAATAGGAGGAAAAGATAATGACATCAAAATAAAAGACAGATTGATTGAGAGGAAGGGGTTAATGATGGAGAGTGGAGTTGTGAAGGGGAAAGTGGGGGGAGGAGAATTTTCATGGTTTATTGTCTGTAATTATGGAAGTTGTCAATAAAAAATTAAAAATAAGGGGCTGGAGAGATGACTTAGCGGTTAAGCAAAGCACTTTCCTGTGAAGCCTAAGGACCCCAGTTCAAGGCTTGATTGCCAAGGACCCACGTTAGCCAGATGCACAAGGGGGTGCACGCATCTGGAGTTCGTTTGCAGTGGCTGGAGGCCCTGGCGCACCCATTCTCTCTCTCTCTCTCTCTCTCTCTCTCTCTCTCTCTCTCTCCCTGCCTCTTTCTCTGTGTCTGTTGCTCTCAAATAAATAAATAAAAATAAGCAAAAAAATTAAAAATAAATAAAATTTGAAGTCTCACACAGACATGTCCAGAGATATGTCTCCCAGTTGATTCCAGATCCAATTAAGTTGACAGTGGAGATTAACCATCTCAGAAAGTTTCCCTCCCGGGGGATAAGAGAGAAAGCCAGTGTCCTTTCCTCAACACACAGGAAGAGGACTTGCAGCAGCTGTGGTCGCTTTCAGAGAAGAGACTTGGCAGAGAAGACACCAGGCAGGAGCCATGGAGGTTGGAGCTACGCAACTCCATGCATCCACTGAGTGAGTGCAAACAGTGTAATTGCTGTTTTGATTAACTTAGCCAGATGATTGACTTTAGTCACGCTTTGATCTAAACTTTCTTTCCTATTAAAACTGATCAATTGTTCCTTTGAATGTATTGCATTAACTGGTTGATTTATGTCTCTTGTAGATTCAGACTATGAAGATCAAGAATCGTAAAGGCAAAACTCCCTTAGGCTTCTTAAATGTTCTTTAGAACATATCCCACACACTACTGGGAGTGATTTTTTTTTCCCCCTTGAGCTTTTAACTCTTTCAACTGCCTTATTTCTATCACTATTTAAGACAAATTCAAGAAAAATTGGTGAAATTACTATTCTTCAATTCCCAAGAAGTCAATAACCAAGAGAGCTTCAAACCTTGTTTCCAAGGAAACTGTCTTAGTTTGAATCAACCAAAAGATTAATGTTTCACTCAAAATTTTCACTTATTACTTCATTTTCCCTCTTAACATAATATGCATTTGAATATAGCAAATAACGATATTTAACTTGTTATATTCCTATTTTATCGTTTCAAACACTATTATGAAAGAGCTAGGCTTCCTTATAATTTACAATTAAACATAGTTAACTTTCAAAATATATATATTTCATTTTGCTTATGAATCTAATTTAAATGAGTAAGAAGCTTTTAACTAACACAAGAGATACAGAAGGATGATATTTATTTCATGTCTTATGTGAGATAACTCTGCATAGTACCTACATACTTTATTCTGGTTCGAGAATCCCCTAGCCTAGAAAGTCTAAATTAGAATGCATGAGTATATCTGCATACAATGTAAAACAAAGACTTAGATGGCAGACTTTACTAATTCCATGCACACTTCATGAATTAGTCTTTAAAACTTATCTTTATATGTGTAATAAATTGCAAAATCAAGCGAAAGTCATCCATTTAAATACTGGTGAGATTAAGAGAAAAAATAATTCAGTTCTGAATACTCAAAAGTAAACAGTGTCAATGGTTCATATGTTTGGTACAAATCCAAGGAAGGCCCATGAATAAGTCATTCACTTTAATTTTTTTTTTTCCATCTTTCAGGTCTTATATTTTGCTGCCTTGGTTTTTGTGTATTTCCTAACTAGAATGAAGACTCATCTAATGAAGATAAGGCTTTGTATTCAGTACATAGGAAATGTTATTCTTTAGTAATAACTCACCACTGCATGTCACCTGCAAGCTAGAACTCCTCACTGTGATGTTAAGATTGATGCAGTTCTGAAATCATCAGAAATTTTAGCATGACAATGTCTTCTTCTGATAAAGTTTTATTTTCTTAAATATTAACCTTATCAGTTAACCCTTTTTTACTGTCCCTGACAAGAATCAGAGCAGGCTAGATCATATAGTACCCAAGCTAGACATACCTGCCTTGAGATTTCAGTAAATGAATATACCCGTTGGCGTAACTCAAGGTTGTCCTTCTTGCGTGTCACACAACTGTAGCTAGCTATGAGAATTCTGGCTTTGGTGTCAATGATCACCTCAGTATTGATCTACTACAAAAATGACCTCTTTGTATTTCATGTTTGAAGTAGAAATGTTTGTAATTGCTTTTATCATTTATCCCAAATAATTTTGAGAGCCTCGCATGCAGCAGGAAGTGCAGTAGGACATGAAGACACACCACACCAGGCCCAGGGTCTCATGCAGCTCATGGTCTACAGATGGGAAGACATTAAATAAGTAAACCAAAAAAGAAGAAGAAGAAGAAGAAGAAGAAGAAGCAGCAGCAGCAGCAGCAGCCGCCGCCGCCGCCGCCACCACCGCCGCCAATTTTAGGAGATAACAAGTGCTGTGCAGAAAACAAAAGCTCTGCAGAATCATCCAGACACAAAATGGCCTTGATATATTCATGACCTCACAGGGCCTGGCACTACCTACACATGGCCTTCATAATAAGAGGAAGAGATGATGACATCAATATAGAAGAGAGACTAATTGGAAAGAAGGGATTCCGTGGAGGATGGATTTGAGAGGGGAGAATGGGGGTGGGGGTAGGGAAGGGAACTGTCATTGTTTATTTTTTATACTTATGGAAGCTGTAGAGATAATGTTAAAAATAAAAAAATAAATAAATATTTCAAAAGCCCAAGAAAACATGCAGATTGGGAGGAATGCTTTGGGCTGGGTGGAAAAGCTAGAAACTGGATCAAGGAACTGGCCCATCAGAGACCAGGAAGCTCTCACAGGGCAAAGCTGGGGTAAAGGCCTGAATGTGGGAAGGTGAAGGAAGATAAGAGAAGGAAGAGCATTATAAAATGTCTGAACGGGCAGAGGGGGGACTGGAGAGATGTCTTAGCAGTTAAGGCACGTGCCTGCAAAGCCAAAGGATGCCAGCTCGATTTCCCAGGACCCACATAAGCCAGATGCACAAGATGGCACATGCGTCTGGAGTTTGTTTGCAGTAGCTGAAGACCCTGGCATACCCATTCTTTCTATCTGCCTCTCTCTATCTATCTCCTCTCTACCAAATAATAAGTAAATTAAAATTAAAATTAAATTTAAAAATACCTGAATAGGGATGGGGGAAGAGCAGGAGTAGAAATTGGTAAAGCTCACCTTGCCTTGCCTAGCATGTGTCTTTAGCATTTTCCTATGACACAAATTCTCAAAATTATATTTTAAATTATGAAAGTCATGATCAAAGTGCCTTATTGAGCTTCCAACTTGAGTCTCCAGCAGCCCACTGGAGAGTATGTCACTGGGGTGTATCTTGGAGTCCAGTCCTAAGGTGTGTTTAGGGCTAGTTGGAACTCTGGCTGTTCGTCTTTGCTGGCTGTTTGGTGTGTTGTCTCCCTGCTGTGGATCTATGAAAGCGAGCCAGATTCTAATGCCACTGATGGTGTTTCCCTTGGATTCTATAAGCCTAAATTAATAAACTCCTTTCTCCCATTTAAAAAAAAAATGTCTAAGGGCTAGACAGATGGCTTAGTGGTTAAAGTGCTTGACTGCAAAGCCTAAGGACACAGGTTCAATGCCCCAGTACCCACGTAAGCCAGATGCACATGGTAGCACATGCCTCTGGAATTTGTTTGCAGTGGCTGGAGGCCCTGGCACACCTATTGTTCTCTCTTTATCTCTCTCTCTCTCTCTCTCTCTCTCTCTCTCAAATAAATAAAATATTAAAATTAAAAATGTCCAATTGTTTCAGCCATAAACTAGAAAGAATTAACTTGGCAGTAAATTAATACTGAGGTGATCACTGAGGGCAAGGTAAGAATTCTCAGAGAGATTTAAGCTAGTTATAAATATGGGACCCTTGTGGATTTTGTGATGTAAATAATCCCCTTCACTCCAAAGCTCCATAGAAACCAGAATTTCAATAACACTGTTACCTGGCTGCAGATACAAACTACATCACTGAATGGTTTTGGTTCTGTTAGGATTATACTATGTCCCCTCAAAACACAATACATAATTGAGCCTAATTTCAAGTTATATTACAGACCATAGTAACAATAGAATGCACTAGATGGATGCACACATACAGATCAATGGAACAGAACAGCAATCCAGATATGCACCCATACATCTACAATCACCAGACAAAGATGCCAAAACTATACACTGGAGGTAAGACAGGTCTTTAGAATGGTACCTGAAAAAATTGAGTATGCATAGGTGAAAGAATAAAAGTACCCCAATTCCTCACCTGTACAGAAATCAACTGCAAATAGATCAAAGACCTTAATGTAGACATGAAACTCTGAAACCATTAAGAGGAAAAAGTGGTGGAAACACTTCAAGATGTAGGGACAGGAATGGATTTTCTGAATCTAATCCCTTCTGCACAGAAAAAAAAAATCATTCCAGTGAAGAAGTAGCCCTCAGAATGGGAGAAATTTTGCCAGTAATGCATTTAACAGAGGATTTATATCTAAAATTATGCAAAGAGCACAAAAACTCAACAACAAGAAAACAACCCAATCAATACATGGGCTAATAACATGAATTGACAGGTACACAAAAGATGAATTGCATATGACATACAACATATACTTGCAAGAATATTTTTATTATTATAATATATTATTTATTATTATTATTATATTATTTCCCCCATGTATAACTAATTACTAAGTCCCTTGGATCATTTCTACTGCTGGTTGCTAACTAGTCTTATTCTGACCTTTGAAATATGTGAAAAACAAAGCTGGGCAATCTCACTTACAACAAAACAGCCAACCTGGGTATTGGGTAACAAATTGGGTAACAGCAAACTAAAAAGAAAAGAAATTGTCTAAAATGTAACATATTAAACTTCTCTTTGATATATTTAGCAAACACATGAATGGGAGGGATCATCAATATTTCAATGATTACAAGAGAAAAAAAAAGATATTCCATATTTTTCAAATAGAAAAATAACATATGGGAAAACACTTTTTTCATGATGAATAAACAAAATAAAGATGTCAAGAAATAATTTTATGCTGATAAAAGCAGCAACAATTTTAGAACACCTGGTCTGATCTTGGTGAAAGTGACACTTGGAACCAAAACTGGTGACATGAACTAAATTAACATTTAAAAACAAAATTCCAATGTATAGCAGAAGCCCTGAAGATGTCTGTGTCACCTGAGCCAGATCTGTGAAAATGTCAAGAGAAGCAAAATAATAAAAGCATACTAAAATTGATATAAAATCCTCTGCTAAAAAAAATAGAAGCCTGCCTATAGCAGACAGATTCAGGTTTGCTGAGATAAACTTCCAGACCAGGCACAGTTATGGAGGAAGGGATTTATTGAAGCTTACAGATCCAGGGGAAGTTCCATAATGGCAGAAGAAGCTGGCCTGCCTTCACAGGACCAAGCAGAGAGAGAGAGAGAGAGAAAGGCAGAAGCACAAGCCAAAAAGCCAAAAGCCACAGCACACTTCAGGAACTCCAGCTAGGCACACTTTGCATATCTTTAGATTGAAATCTGAAACCCACCACCACACCTTAACATCCACCCAGTGACACTGCCTCCAGCCAGGTGGCTGCAGATGCAAACTACAAACAATAAAAAACAGAATATATTGGGGGCCATCTATTCAAACTACCACATTCCACCCCTGGCCCCCAATACATTTATAACCATCACATATTGTAAATTGTACTCAGTTCAATTTCAAAGGACCCCACAGTCTTGACCAATTTAAGATAGTAAGCCCTGTAAAATCAAACAAGTTAAATACTTCCAACAGAGTAAACATTTTCAACTGATATAATGCATAGCAAGGAGAAACTTAAACAATGCAAACTCAGCTACCATCAAACAAACATCAAACTTCTGCAGTTCAAGTCCAATACAACCAAAGACTGACAGTCTCCAGATTTTCCAATTCCACCCCTCCAGCTGGGCAGAGTAGCCAGGGAACACTTCCATCTCAGGCCAACAGTGCACTCTATGGTAGCACTTGCATAGTCCTGGTATATCCAAAACATCTTGAGGTCTTCATGCAAACCATGGTCCATCTTCCAAAGGCTCTTTCAGCCTATCAGGGCATCGTGCCCTGCCTCATGCAGCATCTCATCAGCAGCTCCTGGAACTGTGCGCAATTCATGACCATTCCACACATTTTTCATTCTTCTGAAAGCAATACCAGTTGTGCAGGACACAGCTATATTCTTAATTCAGGGACGAAACAAATCATAGCCTTGAAAAGCAGGTTCCTTCTCCAGTCAACTCTTTTCAAAAGTGTTTGCATTTCTATGACAGTTTTTCCTCAGGCATCCTTTCCATGATAAAGCAACTGGACCATCTTCCTTAAGATTGCTAATGTGTTGACAATAGCAGGTTTAGTAACCTAAAACCAGTCTCTGTGACAGTAAATTTAACTTGCATAAAGTTTTCCAGCTTAAAAATCTTAAATCTCTCAGTCCAATATTTCTAGCCAAGCACATCAGTCCATTACAAATTTAACCTTGATCAAACTCTCTGGGCCTCAGCAGCAGAATGCAGCCAGATGTTATGCTAGTAGCCCAGTTCCAACAAAGTCCTCTGTAGTCTCTTTCCCCTTAGAAAGTTCATAAGCCAAGCCTTGAAGTTCAATACTGTCTGCACTTAGCATTCTCAGACTCTCATCAGAATAGTCCATAAAATTTAGCTTACCACTCCAGAAGGCACCTTCAGTTGCAAGCACCAAGTCCATGCCTATTCCTCCAAAACAAAGGTTCCAAAAGATAAACATCCACATGGTCAGGTTCATCTCAGACCACTCATGGGTACCAAGTCCTGTAGCAGACAGATTCAGGTTCACTGAGATAAACTTCCAGACCAGGCATAGTTACGGAGGAAGGGATTTATTGTAGCTTACAGATCCAGGGGAAGTTCCATAATGGCAGAGGAAGCTGGCCTGCCTTAACAGGACCAAGCAGAGACAGAGAGAGAGAGAGAAGCACAAGCCAAAAAGCCAAAAGCCACAGCACACTTCAGGAACTCCAGCTAGGCACACTTTGCATATCTTTAGATTGAAATCTGAAACCCACCACCACACCTTAATATCCACCCAGTGATACTGCCTCTAGCCAGGTGGCTGCAGATGCAAACTACAAACAATATAGAACTGAATATATTGGGGGCCATCTATTCAAACTACCACACTGCCTATATTTTAATATTAAAGAAATAATATAAGGAAACCAAGAAATAATTGCACATCAAAATGATAAAATCTATGCTCACTAGTTTATAACTTTAAGGATTCTCAAAAGCTGGGTGTGGTGATTAACACCTACTACACAAGAGGTGGAGACAGTAGGATTGCAAGTTCAAAACCAGCCTAAGCTATAGGGAATCCTGTCTCAAAAAAAAAAATTATTGTTGTTGTTTGAGAGACTTGGGAACAATATAACATCATGGTTGAGATCACAAGTATTAAAACCAAATGAACCAGGTCAAGAATTGAATTCTGTTTCTGTCACATACAAATTAGGTGAACTAAATTCTCTCAACTGTAAAATGGAAATAATAGGGTAACAGGGAATATTAGTTACACAAAGCAAGTGCACACAGCTGTGTTTCTAAACCTACTACAGATGGTGCTCATTATTTGCAGATTCCATATTTGTCATCCACTTACTTGATAACATTTATTTGTAATCCCCAGGCTAATACTCTCAGTGTTTCCAAGGTCACTAGTGGACATGCATAGAGCTGTGAGAATGTGGGTTACAAGGCTCAGCTTCCTCATCCCCACCCTTACACAGGATAGGCAGGCCGAGATGCCAGAGGGAGCTAAGGTACTGCATGAGCCCCCTACTCTGGACCAGGGGAATAGGGTCTGCATTCCATTGCTGCCATCTGTTCATACAGCAGTTCAGGAAAATCAAGGCAAGTCACTAGCTTCTGAGCTTTGTTTTCTCTTTGAAAAAGCAAAAAAAAAAAAAAATTGATGTGATCTGAACGTGGAATGTCCCCTGTAGGTTGGAATTTTTGAAAACTTGGCCACCAGCTGGTGGCATGTTTTGGAAGGTTATGGAAACTTTAGAAGAGGAACCTTTCTCGAGGTAGTGGGTCGCTGGGGACAAACCTTGAGGTTTGATTGTCCAGCCCTACTTCCGGTTTCCTCTCTGCTTCCTGATTGCTTTTGCAATATGACCAGCCACTTCTTCTTGCCATCATGCCCTCTCTGCTCTGCTGGGCTGTATCCCCTTGAACTATGATCAAATAGATCCTTCCTGCCTTGTTTCTTGACAGATAGTCGTAGCAACAAGAAAAGTGATATGATATCAGAAGAAATTAAAGATTTTCGTCCATGTGAGGATGTGTGTGCCCTACGACCAGTGTTTCAATATTTGCTTGTTTAGCACTTGAGGCGACATTGTAAAACAAACCTGCCGTGCATAGTGAGAATCATCTATATGGTGGTGACTCATTTGACGCTCACCCAACTCCTCTGAACAATGCTGACATACAAACTGTAGGAAATATCTGCCTCCCCAAGGGCTGGGTGTATGTAAATAAGGCAGTGCAGCTACTGCATCTCAACTCCTGGGAGCCAGGAGAAGTAAGAGAACTTGGAGTTGATAGCTGAAGGGGCTGCTACCCACGTACTGCTGGTGTCTGGAGATACAAGATTGCTTTTGGCAAATGGCAAAAGAGGTAAGAGGATGGGGTCTTTAAAGGTGATGGAAGGGAACTGCTATGACTAGGGCCACAACGGTCAGAAGCAGGAGAAGAGCTTAAAAAATGAATCTTTCCTCCTGCTTTTTCCTCTTTCAACTTCCCATTTTCCTTCTAGTCTACCAATTGGGAGGAAAAAGACAAAATATCAAAGGAGTCTGGGAATTGTGATTTTCAGAGTCCCAGTCACAGGTTCACAGGAAGTATAAAAAGGAAAGGAATGATTTACAAGTACGTTTATGTGCCTTGGTTTCTCAGAAAGCAGAACCAAAAAAAAAAAAAAAAAGCCTTATATACATTATTTTGTTCAATCATTAAATCCTAAAAAGGCAAAGAGCAGAAGAAGCACACATGGAGCCTGACTGAAACCCCTTAAGGCCCACCCTCAGTGACACACTTCCTCCAGCAAGGGCCCACCTCTTAAGGGTTCCAAAACATTCCCTAACAGATCTACCAATTTGTGATTAAGTATTCAAACACCTGAGTCTATGGTGGACGTTTCATTCAAACAACCACATTCCACCCCTGCCCCCATAGACTCATGGCTAAGTCATGATACAGAATGCATCCTGTCCATTTCTGTCTCAGTTTGGGTTTTGTTGTTATTGTTTCTTTGTTGTTTTTTTTTTTTTTTTTTTAGGTAGTGTCTCCCTCTAGCCCAGGCTGACCTGGAATTCACTATGCAGTCTCAGGCTTGCCTGGGATTCACAGTGATCCTCCTACCTCTGCCTCTCAAATGCTGGGACTAAAAGCATGTGTCACCATGCCAAGCTCAGTCCAAATTTAAAACTCCTCATAGTCTTTATCAGTGTCAACACTATTCAAAGATCCAACATCTAAGGTCTCATATGGAACTCAAGGCATTCCTTTACCTCTGAGCCTTGTAAAATCAAAGTACACATTGCATACTTGCAACATATAATAAATAATAAAAGAGTAATGGTGCCATAGAAAGGAAATAGTGCACCAAAACCCAGAAGGGCAAATAGCAAATCCTACAGCTTCGTGTCCAGTGTCTGGGACAGGTAATGAAATAATCTGGACTACAAAAGGTTTGGGTAGCTCCATTCTCCAGATATGCTGCCTGGAGCCTCTCTCTTGGGCCTGATGTTCCCCGAGCCTGCAGCAACATCTTATGACTTTGACATCTCTAGCATTCCGGGGTCTCCATTGCAACATAGTATTCATCTTCACGGCTCCATAAAGTGTCATCATAGGGCCTCCTTACAGAAACCTTGCTCCTGACTCACATTGCTAAACCACAGCAGCCAGCTCTCCAACGCGCATCTTTCATTCTTCAAAACCAAATTAGCACAAGGCAGACAACGTCACTAAATTCTACTACCGGCTCAGGATAATGTCTGGGCTGAAGCCATGGCTGTAGTAGCTTCTTTATGTTGACACTGGCAAGCAGAGATCTTCTTCAGCCTTCTCCCATGACTTTGTTTTTTATTGACAACATATATATATATATATATATATATATATATATATATATACATACATATATATATATATATATATATATATATATATGAGCAATATAACAAAATCATGATCCCCTCTGACAAGTATTCAAACACATGAGTCTACTGAGGACATTTTACTCAAACCACCACAGGCAGGGAAAGAGGGGAGAATACTAGTGGCATATTATCAAGCTGCCATCACTTGATATCAAGTGTACCTGGTTGCTACATCTCCTGGCACTGTCTTCCAAGAGTCCTGCTGCATCTCTGGAGGAAAAAAAAAAAATGTGAAGTCATTTATCTGCTGGTCCCTATCCCCATCATCCAAGCATTGGCCAGATGGGCATAAACTCCTACATATTCCACATTGCCCATACATGGGGCAGAATGGGTCTTCTAGAGTATCACTCATCAAAGTTAGTAGAGAAGTCTCAGGGAAAGAGGGGAGAATGGATATATGCAGGCATGACAAGAGGCACCATTGGATTGACATCTATGCTATCATGAGGTCTAGCCTGGAGAACTACATAAATATTAAAACCTGAGTTTGCATAGATCATATGAAAATTTTGCTTTAGTGAGTATATTGTTCCTCTATAAACTTTTAAATTTATTTCAGCATTAAGCTCAATTTTTAAAAATAGTAATTGTACAGATAAATGCATGAAAATGATATGCTACATGTATTTTGGCCTTTGTGCTATAAATGATATGTCTCTCTATCTTTAGTATAATTCATAAATTAGCCTTTCTCTCACCTCCTAGTGATTCTGCCTCTATCTGTTATTCTATTGAAGTTCTACTTGTTTCTGAACCCATCAAAGATAAAACCTGCATGTCTTTTCAAGGCATTCTTTCTGAAAACACTCTTTTTTTATCTTTGCTAATTACAACAATGCACAAAGGATCCCGAGCAGAGAGCCTCACAATGACAAAGGCATGCATAGTGTGAAAGAAAAAAAAATTGTTAGCAATAAGGGCAAGAGATCAGATTCAAAAATCAATGCAGCAGGAAAAGAAGGAACTAGTAAATGAAGAGCAGAGAGGGAGTATCCCAGGGATGGAAAATAAATAAGAGACATCCAGGGTAGGTATATTTTTGCTTAGCCAACTTAATGGAATTCATACTGAGGGCAGATCAATCAGATCTGAACCATGGGAGAATTCTTTGTAAACTAAATCGGCCATATTCCTGAAAGGGGGGGGGAAAAACTAGCCTTGGCAAGGATTGATACCAAGGTCAAGTCCTAGACAAAAGAAATCTTGGAGGAGCCTAACTAAAGTCTGCTCAAGGGCAAAGTTCTTATCAAGAAGAAAATTGAAGGTAGAGAAGTGCTAGAGATTGGACATGAGATGTCCCCTCAAGCTCATGTTTTGAATGCTTGGTATCTAGCTAGTGGGACTCTTTGAGGAGATGGTGGAAACTTGTGGAGGTGGGAGAAATAGATCACTGGAAGTGAGTCCTTCGGGGAATATCATTGCTAGCCCTGTCTGCCTCTCCTGGTCCTCCATCATGTGAAATGAGCTGCTCCACCACGCCTTTCCCACCATGATAAATTTGAACCCTCCAAAACCATGAGCCAAAATAAACCTTTCCTTCCTTGAAGTTGTCTACGTCAGGTAATAGGTTCACAGCTATGGAAAAATAACCAATATGGAAACCTTTTTCCTCACATACTATGGGGCTAGTCCCTAATACCAGTTTTGAATAAATGAGAGACCTGTCTGTCTCTTCTGATTGTGCTCTTATATGAACTACACTTCGCTTCACACAATTCTGGGCAAATGTATCTGACATGATTTCAGGAATCAGAATCCCTATTTTGAAGAAGGGAAAAGAGGCCGGGGCAGGTGCTAATGGATTTCAGTGGGAAGCCTCTCGCCAAGCATTCTGCCTGAACAGTGCTCGGCTGGACAGCATAAGCACCCAGATGCCAGGCTGTGGGCCACTGTCTCCAGGCAGCACCATCTGCTTCCTTGGAAATCTCCCCAGGCATTCAGTTGGCAGCTTTACGGTGGCCTTGAGGTCAGGCATGTGAGGAAGACGTGTCAGGAGGCTGTCTGGCTGTTCTTCACACTTGGAAGCTCATTTTCTATCATTTACTAGAATTAGCATTTGATGAGATTTTTCTTTCTTTAAGGACAATAGTAGTTGAGGTCTCCTTAGCGGGGAACTGAGCAGAAAATAAAATTGAGCTCAATTATCTCTCACTGTTAGGACAATTGTTGTTTCTTCCTTAGGACAGCTAAACACAGGCTTTTGGCAGGATGTGTGGAAGACCTCAGGTGTGCACAAAAGGCTCCAAAGAGACAAACAGAAGAAGGGGAAAGGGGCCCAAAAGGCCAGTACGTATGAAAAGTGCTGCACACCACATCTTACAATTCACCGTGCGCATTAAGTGCAAGGCCACTGAGAAGGCATGCAATTAAAACTAACCATTTTAGCACGCTCTGACCCAGAGTTTTCTAAAGCTTATGGAAACACAGAATTGCACTCTATTTCAGCTGCCTTGCTACCTGAAAACTGTGTAAATTGCTCCCCAAAAGGGTTCATCAGAACACACCAAGACACAGTCAGTCGTCAACCTTGGAGCAGTCAGCATGGGCTACACGTGAGGGAAAAGATCCTCTCTTACATATTCTGTACTTGTCAGAAAAAAAAAAAAGAAAAGAAACATACATTTCACTAGCTGGGCAAGGTTCAGTTATTTTTCCTTTTCTTCATTTAGCAAATGTTAACCATGTGCTTGCAGAAACTAGCACAGTGTATAAGGGAGTTAGGATTGATCCAAGTAAGGACTCCACAGTTGATGCTCAAACTTGGAAGACTGCTAACAGTGAGATGCACTGAGTGACACACAGAGTCAGGGTTTCCTTCTGAGAATTTCCTTTGAAAGATTTGCGGCTTATGGCATGCTCGCCTACTCTGGGGAACGAGAGACCACTTCCAGCCCAAAAGGACAAGGGACAAACCCTTAAGAGGAGCACTAACCACAAACGTGGAAGGTACAGAACAGATCAGGGCATACTTTTGGGACTCAAACACAAGACTCACGACAGCCCATCACTGCATTTTTACCTCATAGTGAAATTCTGAATACCACTAGACTCGATTATGCTAAGGACAGGGACCATTTCAAATAACTCATATCTCCCTCAGCATTCGGTTGTGTCAGGCATAGTAGACATTATGAATCTTAGACAAAAAAAAATATACTATTTCACTTCTGTGCTAGTCATAACACCACATTCACACAATAGTCATTCAGTGACCACTTAGTGGATTGAATAAAAGAACATTTCATTTTCACACATCAAGGATCATTCATAGCTTAACAATTCTAAAAGGCTTACGATTTAATAAAAAAAAAAAATCCAGCAGATTGGAGAAATTGAGAAAGTGGAGAAATACACTATTTGGTGAGGCTCCCACACCAAAGCCACTTGGTAGGATCAAAGAAATCTCTGTAGACTTTGAGAGCAGGGGAAAAATTTTATTCAAGTGTTTCTCTCTCTCTCTCTCTCTCTCTCTCTCTCTCTCTGTGTGTGTGTGTGTGTGTGTGTGTGTGTGTGTGTGTGTGTGTGTGTGTGTGTAGAGGCCAAAGATTATGCTGGGTGTCTTCCTCAATCCGTTTCTTCTTTATTTATTAAAGCATGTCTCTCACTTGAGCCCAAAGCTCACCAACTCAGCTAGTCTAGGTAACCAGGTTGCCCCATGGAATCTCAGTCTCCACCTCTCTAGGTGGCTGCCATGCCCATTGGCATTTACACTGGACCTGAGGATTTAAACTCCATTTCTCACACATGGGCCACAAGCACTGTCTGCTGAGCCATCTCCTCAACACTCAAATGGTTTCTGCACTGTAGACACTAGCACATGTTGTACCAACAAGGGCAGGGTCAATACTTGCTACACGGGAGAAAAAGAGAAAAAATTACTTCATCTCATAATTTAAGTCTCAAAAAAAAAAAAAATACCCATGAGGAAGAAACTGTACCTCCTAATACTTTCAGATAAATGGTGTCTTGAACTCTCCTGAGATCTCTGTCTTGGAGTGTTTAATGCTCTGTGATCAATTGAATTCTTAACTTCTTCCAAACAGTCACTCAGATAATTAATTCTTTTATTTCTATTACACATGAAGTGGCATTTACCAAACATATCCACATCACTCTGATATTCGTAGTTTCAATTCTTTTTTTAAATTTTATTTATTTATTTGAGAGAGAGAGAGAGAGGTATACAGAGAAAATGGGTGTGCCAGGGCCTCTAGCCACTGCAAACAAACTCCAGATGCATATGCCACCTTGTGCATCTGGCTTACATGGGTACTGGAGAATTGAACCTGTGTCCTTAGGTTTTGCAGGCAAGTGCCTTAACCGCTAAGCCATCTCCCTGTACTCTTAAAGCTATCCATACAAATATATTCTTTCTTGAAGCAGACCTTGGCTCATATCTGTCATCTTTCTTATCTTGACTTTAACTTGTTCAAGGAGTTGCTTTGGGACTCAAATAGCTCAGTGCCCAAGTTAATGGATCATCCTGTATGGCTGGCCATGGTGGTCCTCCCCTCCCCCACCCCCTTGTGTAATTAAGTCTACATGCACATGTGCTAATTCCCAGTTACTTCATTTCAGACAAGTCACTTAGGTACTTCAATTCTAAATCTTCAAATTGACTAGCAAATTGACAGAGACAAATGACTAATAGGGATGGTAAAGCCCACAGCAAAGTAAAGTGATGGCTACATTTCTTATTTTCCTTTAATGGCCCATGCATGGACTTTACAGATGTATCGCCTTCATAGATTTTATAACAGGGTTATGCAATCTTTGTGTCCAGTAAGACTGCCTTCAGTGGTCTGTCCTATGTATGAAGAGATGCCTGAGACAGGTCACCAACTTCTTCAGCCATTAAGAGTGACACCTTAAGTCAAGAGAATGAGTTTCAATTCCTGGGAGCTGAAGTTTACATGTCAAGTCTCAAAGTTTTTTGAACACAATTAGAGTTGCATTATTTACAGGCACATTAGCAATCTTGCAAATAATGAAAACAAATTCTTTTGAGTTCTTACCAAAGAAATCTGGTTTACCTTTCTCAGAGATTCCTATGTAAATGATACTCATTTCTTATTTGTGCATCAACTTTCTCCAAAGAGTCAGATTTGTTGGAATGGAATTTCTTATATTCTCTGTTTCAGATGAAAGAGAAGTGTGTGGGACCACTGAAGTGTCTCATTCAGCATGAAATAGGCAAAAGCCATCAGAGGATCAGTATTTTCCCCTTTTTAATTAATTAATTTATTATTTTAGAGAAAGCCAGAGACAGAGAGACAGAGATAGGGAGAGAGAGAATTGGCCAGGGCCTCAGCCACTATAATTGAACTCCAGACACCTGAGCCACCTAGTGGGCATGTGCAACCTGGCGATTGCCTCACTTTTGTACATCTAGCTTGCATGGGATCTGGAGAGTCAAACATGAGTCCAAGTGCTTTAACCGCTAAGCCATCTCTCCAGCCCGGGATTGTTCTCTTTAAGACTAGTGTTCCCTGCAAACCTGAGAGTTAGAACCGGTCAGAAAGGATTTTAGAAGAGCAGGTCAACTTGAAGTTTTATTCTCTGCATTTCACGTGACTGCTGGGGCTGAGGAGTGTTTGTCATGCCGCCTGAGGTTGATCCCCAGAATCCATGTTAAAAATAAGAAGCCGGGTGTAGCAGTGCATACTTCTAATCCCAGTGTTGGGAGGGTGCTGACACAGCCGTGGGTACCTAGTATCACTGGGCCAGCAAGGCTAGCCTACTTGGTGAGCCTCAGTCCAATGAGAAATACTGTCTCATAAAAAGGTTGAGGTGGATAATGCCTGGGAAATGACACCCACAGTTGTTCTCTGGCCTCCACTCAACTGCACACAAACACACAACTACACACACGCACACACACGCACACACGCGCACACACAAACACACAAAAGATTATGAAGACAGTCCCTTCTCTTACTGTCTTTTATATGGAGCAACAAATGATCAGAAGTGTGTCTCCCTTGTGCTCCCTTAAGAACAGTCAAAATTCCCTTCTCCACGCTTCTGCAGAATCTATTATTTCCTTAGGGAGGCGGTGGGAACAAAGCAAAGACCCAGGTTTTGCCCTGAACACTTGGTGTTCTCTGACGTCAGTGAGAGAACCATGGATGGGTGGAGGCGACAGGCTTCTGTAACACCCCCCACCCCTATAGAGTGATGGATGTCACCACCACGCTTGTGTGCAGTGGGGGATAGGGAGCCAGGCAGCAGGCTAGAGGCCTGGAGCTCCCATTCCAGCGCCTCTGTGCCGCAGGATGGATGTGTGGGTTAAAAAAAAAAAAATTGACAACTGTAAAAAAAAAAAAAAAGAAAGAAAGAAATAGACTGCTGGTTGAGACAAATCAATAATGATTTTAAGAAAATTAAACCCTGGCTGCAAAGGGGTGAAAAGCTTTTAAAGCTCTGAGGCTCTAAGCAGCCATGAAAAGGCTTACCTGTTAAAGGACCTCTTGTGTTATCCTGGCCCCAGCCTGGGATTCTATGGGGCTGTTCTCTAACTCCTTATCAGCTCATTATCTCAGGTGACAGGTGCTGGGCCTTTGCTGCGTAAACAATTGCTCAGAGAAGAGAAGTCAAGGGAGGTGGTCTGGCTATCATTTATTTGTATCTATTGGCACTGAAAAGATAACTAAAAGAAAGCCCTAGGGTTGTCAGGGCCTCACTCAGAACCACACAAAGCAACCCACAGACACTTTCACAAAGGAAGGAATGACACAAACACTGCACTCATGGTTGAGGAGGAACACTTCCCCTTCACGTGACTGTGGCCATAGACACCTCCCAGACCTCTTTCAGCCCCTGGAGGCCTATTCTCCAGATTGATACAAGATAAGTGCACAAAAAATAAACTGGGAGAAGAGCTAACACTTAACTTCCTTCCCAGCTGACACAGAAAAACCACTTAATAACATCCTGACTTGATTAATTTGCTACTTCAATCTGACCTCACAGATGAAAGGCTTTGTTTTTATTACAACGTGGAAGATCATCGGGATATGAGTGATGTTTTCACTGCAAATTCCAGATTTCCATCAGACTCCACTGAATTCGGAAATGGTATTCAAAGAACAAGACAAAAAATGTTCCTTAGCAGGCCCATCCACTCACTGAGATTCTCACAATGCTATAATTTGTCCAGTCTTATGTCTTCAATTATGCTAGCTCATCTTGGGAAGCAGGATTCGGGGGTGTCCAATACCCATCAAAAGGAAGAAGGATGTCAGACTGGAGGGATGGCTTAATGGTTAAGGCGCTTGCCTGTAAAGCCAAAGGACCCAGGTTCGATTCCCCAGGACCCATGTTAGCCAGATGCACAAGGGGACGCACACGTCTGGAGTTCGTTTGCAGTGGCTAGAGGCCCTGTTGCATCCATTCTTCCTCTCTCTCTCTCTCTCTCTCTCTCTCTCCCTCCCTCTTTTTCTGTCAAATAAATAAATAAAAATAAATTTAATTAAAAAAAAGGAAGGACAATGTGGAGACAGGAAAACAGATTGCTAGAGCAGCTACTGTGGAAAGGGCTCTTTTAGAAAAATGGCCCTGACTCCCAGCATGTCTACTCTGTTCCCAGATACTGTATGTCAGGGTAATCAAATTAACATGCAGGATGAGCATGGGAGAGCTTAATGGGTGCTTGGCTTGCTACATGTTACATGGCACATCCTTTGAGGTTATTCATCAGCTGAACATAGCAATCAGGGAAGAAGGCAAGGCAGGTAGTTTTGGTCAACATATTACATGGACTTTTATTTGTGATGCTGATGCAGGATTTGGGGGTGCAGGAGTTTATTCATGTTTGTAATTTAGATCCGGGGCCGCCTGGCTGGAGGAGGTGTCACTGTGGGTGGGTCTCAGGGTCCAGCCCTAAGGGGTGGAGTGGATTTGGAATTCCAGTCTAAAGATATGCAGAGTGCTTGAGCTCTGCCTGGTGTTCCTGAAGAGGGCATGCTTGTCTTGTCATGGTGGTTCTTCTCTCTCACTCTCTGCTTGGTCCTGTAAGAGGGGGGCCAACTTCTGCCATGATAGAACTTCTCCTGGATCTGTAAACTTCAAATAAATGCAATTTCTCCCATAAACTGTGTCTGATCTGGAGGTTCACCCCAGCAACCTGAAGCTTTCTGCTATAGGTGGCATCTCATGGTTCTCTCTGAGCCTCCATCCCTAACTGAAACCGCCTTTACAAAGCTAGGCTTCAGGAGAGATGGCTTAGTGGCTAAGGCGTGTGCCTGCGAACTCTTAGGACCCGTGTTTGAATCCTTAGAAGCGCAAGTGTTGTATTCGGGTTGGCATTGCTGGTGGAAATCACCCGACCAAGAGCAGCTTGTGGGAAAAAGAGGTTGATTTTGGCTTACAGGCTCGAGGGAGAGCTCCACCACGGCAGGGGAAAACGATGGCATGAGAAGAGGGTGGACATCCCCCCCCCCCCCGGCCAACATCAAGTGGATAATAGCAACAGGAGAGTATGCACAACACTGGCATGAGGATACTAGCTATAACAGCCATAGGCCCGCCCCCCAAAATACACTGCCTCCAAGAGGTGTTAATTCCCAAATTTCCATCAGCTGGGAACCTAGCATCCAGGACACCTTAAGTCTATGGGGGACACCTGAATCAAACCACCACAGCAAGGCTGCACATGCACACAAGGTGGCTCACGCATCTGGAGTTTGATTTCTGTGGCTGCATGCCCTAGAGTGCCAATTCATTGTCCCCCATCCCTTTCTCACAAAAAAAAAAAAAAGGAAAACAAAAGGTTAAAAAAGCTGACTTTCTCCTATACTCCTTCAATACAAGGGGTTAAACCTAAGGAATAGTGCATACCAGGCAAGCACTCTACCACTTGGCTGGATCACAGCCATTTTTTAAGCCATTTTTCTTCTGTAATGGTCTCACTAAGTTGTACAGACTGACCTTGAGCATGTGGTCTGCCTCAACACCCCTAGCCAATAGCTGAAATCACAGACCTACACCACCCTACCCAGTTTGTGTAAATATATTTTAAAGTTTTTTTAATGTGTATTTTTATTTATTTATTTGACAGAGAAAGAGAAGAGAAGAGAGAGTGAAAGAATGGGCTGTGCCAGGGCCTCCAGCCACTGCAAACGAACTCCAGACGCAAGCACCCCCTTGTGCATCTGGCTAATGTGGATCTTGGGGAATCAAACCTGGGTCCTTTGGCTTTGCAGGCAAATGCCTTAACCACTAAGCTATCCCTCCAGCCCTGTGTAAATATTTTTTAATTTAATTAATTAATTTATTTGACAGAGAAGAGCAAGAGAGAGAGAGAGAGAGAGAGAATGGGTGCGCCAAGGCCTCCAGCCACTGCAAAGAGACTCCAGACACACGTGCGCTCCCTTGTGCATCTGGCTAACATGGGTCCTGGGAAATCAAACCTGGGTCCTTTGGCTTTGTAGGCAAATGCCTTAACTGCTAAGCCATCCCTCCAGCCCTAAATACTTTTTTTTTAATGTGTAATGATTCACTCAGAACAACACAGGTAGAAAGCAGCAGCCAGTGTACAAAAAATAGGCTCTGATAGCTCTGATACTTGGTCCGGGGAGGTTTCTGCTATAGGCTTGCCTTCCCAAATCTTTGCAAGAAGAAGCATGACCAGTCACAGGAAATGGAGAGAATAAACCTTAAGATCATCCCCAGGAGACGAAGGCAGATACACTCAATTTGCTCTCTATTGCCTGACAGAGTTCAGCAGCCACAGCAAAAGCTTTGATGCAAATAAAAACTATAAGCACTCATTATGTGGTAGGCTGAACAGGGGCTCCCCAGATATATCCATGTTCAAATCCCCAGAACTTGTGAGTGTCATATTACATAATAAGAGGGTCTTTGCCAGTGTGATTGGCTTTTGAAAAGGTGGGATTAGGCTGTGTTTTCCAAGTGGAGCCAACATGATTGTCAAGGTCTCTATGTGACTGAGGTGTAAAGGACAGAGAAAGCAGTGTGACAATGAAGCTGATCTGAAAGGAGATGTGATGAAAACAAGATCAGGGAAAGCGAGAGAGTGAGTTCTGATGAACTGGTTTTAATGGTTAGAGCAAGGTGGGCCATGCAATTCACACAATCTCAAAAAAGTAAAAACAACAAGAAAATGTGTCTTCTAGAATCGTTAAAATAAAGGTAGCCCTATTCACATCTTCATCTTTGTCCAGTGAAACCTGCAGCAAACTTCTCACCTACAAAACTGTGAAATAACAAATGTATATTGTACTAATCCACCAAGTTTTTGTTTTGTTGTATCCGCAAAAGGAAGTCAAGAATTGCATGTTGCTTTTTCTACTTGGTCACTCCGAAATGTGTGTCAGTAATACTGAACCACAACTTTCATTTATGGCCCAGTGAAATTAGGAGAAAAGAAATCTGACGAACGCAGCTATTTTGGTGTACAGAAAAAAATAACAGCTAATATTCATCAGGTGCTTGGTCTATGCCAGGTAATACACACATCTTCTGGGGTGTTTGCTTTTTGTCATGTGTGTGTAGTGTGCATGTGTGTATACTTGTGTTCTATATTTATGTGCATGTGAACTGTGTGTGCATGTACACGTACATGTGTGTACAACAGTATAGAAGCCAGAGGTTAACAATAGGCATCTTCCTCAATCATTCTCTATCGTACTTTTTGAGACAGGGTCTCTCACTGAACCTGGGATTCACCAATAGGACTAGACTGTGGTTCATGGCCACCCTGGGGCTGCTAGGCATCAGACTCCCAGGGGTGTACAGGAAACTGGGGATCAGGGTCTTGAGTGGCCCTAGTGCAAATGGGAAGAAATACCCAGGATACAGCTTCAGAGAACACCTCGTTTATTTACCAGGGGAATGGGCTAATGAGTGTTTGTGAAAGAGCTGGAAGAGGTACAGGCAGGTACAGATCATAATGGGATTCGTTAGTTAAAAGGTCCTGCTGGGGCTGGAGGGCTGGCTTAGCAGTTAAGGGACTTGCCTGCAAAGCCAAAGGACCCAGGTTCAATTTCCCAGGTCCCATGTAAGCCAGATGCACAAGGCAGCACATGCATCTGTAATTTGTTTGCAGTGGCTGGAGGCCCTGGCACACCCGTTCTGTCTGTTTCTCACTCTCTCTTTCTCTCTCTCTCTCTCTCCCTCAAATAAATAAAATAAATAAATATAAAATTAAGTGAATTTAAAAAAACAAAAAGGTCCTGCTGATGCCTAACTAGCATGTAGTGATGTCACTAGTGAGCAGGAAAGTGTCACAGAGTCTAAGTAATGGCAGGAAAAGGTATGGGGTACAGGTCATAGGGGGATTGGCTGTGTGAAAACTGTTGGATGATACCTTATTAACATATGGGGACTTGCCAGGCAGGCTGCAAGAGGTCACAAGGCTCTGGGGAAAGCAAACCTAAGTCTTATCAGGGCGTCCAGGTGTCCCAGGGCTGGTGGGAGGTAGCCACCTCACTCCTGCAGGCCCCAGGCCCGAAGTTATCAGGATCTAGGCTTGGTGTGACCTCCTGTAGCCGGGGGCCCTTAGCCTTGCCTGACAGCTCAGGCCTGATTTAACCTTCAGTAGCCCAGGGCCCTTACCTGTGCCTGACACTAGACTATCCAGCTAGCTACTCAACAAGCCCCAGGGAGCCTCCAGTCTCCACCCTCCCCCCAGTTCTGAGATTATAGGTGTGTATTTCAACCCTGAGCTCTTGCTTGGGTGCACATGATCTAAATCCAGGTCCTCATGCTTGCATAGCAACCATTTGGCTACTAAGCCATCTCCCCAACCCTCTCATGTTGTGTGCATGTGTATGTTATACGATTTTGTCACCAGTCCCCTAATTATTTCAGTTTTATATGCCTCATCTCAAACTGTGAAATGAGCATAATGAAGACATCTATGTCACACACCCTGTGTGCAGCCAGCTCTCAAGATGGCCACCAATGGTCATATATTCTGATATTCATGTCCTTGTGCTTGTAATATCCTTCCCCAACACACACACACACAGAGAGAGAGAGAGAGAGAGAGAGTAGACTGCGTTTAGAACCAAGAGGAGATCACAAAATGACAAAATATAGTTTCCAAGGCTAGATTATAAAAGCATATTTTATAGCAGAGAGAAAATATCCAAAGCAGAGTCCAAGAAATTTAGAGGAAGCCAGGCATGGTGGTGCATATCTTTAATCCCAGCACTTGGAGGGTACATATAGGAGGATCGCTGTGAGTTTGATGCCAGCCTGGGGCTACAGAGTAAGTTCCAGATCAGCCTGGGTTAGAGTGAGACCCTATGTCAGGAAAAATAAATTTAGAGGAGAAATAATTAGTAAAGGGCATTACACTCACGATTAGCCCCAAGTTTAGAGAAATCACACAGGCAGTAGGCCTAGAGTTAGAAAAATGCAGCCACACTGTAGTTCTAGAGTGTTAGGGAAATACACATGTGGTAGATTCAGAGGCCAGAGGAAAGTCATACATGGAATTAAAGTGAGAAGTTACCCCAAACTATAAAGCAGAGGCAAGCAGAAAAACCACCCAGACCAGACCAAGAAGCAGTATTCTGCTCTCCCTGCACCCAGCTAGTCATGTATCCCTGTGACCAATGCAAGGAAAGGCAGAGTGTGACAGGCAATGCAAAGAGAGAAAAAGCAGAGTAGAATAGCCTTTATAGTTGATTGAAATGTATTCTTTCAGGTATGTAAAGGGAAGACCCAACTGGCTCATAGACTTGAAGGGTGGACCCCAGAGGACAGCCCACCTAGGCACTATGCTAGGCTGTGGACAGCAGGGCGGGGTCACTGTAGCTATTGTACATGAGTCCCAATCAGACATGAGTTCCATTCCTACCAAGAGTTCCATTCATGCTAGGGCAAGGTGGCATCAGTTTTCTCTGGGCTTCAGTTCCTAACTGAAGCTGCCTAATGGAACCTAGCTTTCTCCTATTTCTCCTTCACTACCAACAACCAACACTAACTGGTCAGGCATGGAGTCAACCAGTATCTTTCCTGAACATAACCTCATAAAGGACCCTGGAACCAAAACCCCCTGGCCACACTGTACTCAACTTCATGACAACCCAGAGACTGTAAGAGATAATATCTGTTGCTACTTTAAGCCACTAGGTTGTGGTGTTGTTTATCTCACAGAAATAGATAAGTAATACAGTTTGTATGAGATTACTATTAGCTAATTTTAATTAGGAAAGAGAATTAAGAATATGGCAGAGCACAGATGCACAAGGTGGCGCATGCATCTGGAGTTCATTTGCAATGGCTGGAGGCCCTGGCCCACCCATTCTCCCTCTCTCTGTCTCTCTCCCTGTCTCTCTTTCTTTCTCCCTTTCCCTCTCTCTCTCAAATAAATAAATAAATAAAATAAAATTTTTTTAAAGAATATGGCAGAGCACATAGTGGATATTATATGTTTGCATATGAGTTTTCCATCACAATAATGAAATAACTGAGATGATGAATGTATAGAGTAGAAAGGTCCCTACGGCTCTCAGTTTTGGAGCATCTAGTCCGAAGGCAGGTGGATCAATAGCTCTTGAGCCTGGGGCAAGGCAGCACCTCATGACTGAGGATGTGCCAGGGAAACCTGCTCATATCATGGCCAGAAACAGAAAGCACAGGAGAAGGGTGCAGGAGCTCAGTGTCAGCTTCAGTAGCATGTCGCCAGGGGCCTAAGGACCTCTCATGAAGCCCCACTTTCTAAAGATTCCACTACCTCCCACAAGGGATGCGCTGGGTGCCAAAACTTTGTGAGGCACGTGGACCTTATGAGACACCCACAATCAAAACTATAGTAGCATTGAAAATTCAGATATTAGCTGGGTGTGGTGGCATATATCTTCAATCCTAGCACTTGGAAGGCAGAGGTAGGAGGATGGCTGAGAGTTTGAGACCACCCTGAGACTACAGTAAATTCCAGGTCAGCCTGGGCTACAGTGAGACCCTACCCAGACAAAAAAAGAAGAAGAAGAAGAAAGGAAAGGAAAGAAAATAAAGAAAAAATTCAGTTATTAATTATGAAATTAATTCCTTCATTAAATGTATGAATAGCTTAGAATAAGCTGGATTTTGATGAGAACTGGGGATAACATGATCTCTGTTATCTGTAATTGAAAGACAGGAAAAGGAAAAAACATGCACACAAGTGATATATTTTTCACACTTCAGATACGGAATTAATAATCTATTATAATTTATACATTTCAGTATATGTTCATCAACCTAATATGGCTCTTCAATTAGAGTAAATGTGCCAAGTGGCTTTATTCTACTGTAATTATTTATTTTTCTCTTTTCACTTAGCTATTCCCTTAAACCATGCACCAAATGAATTAAGAAAATGTGGTACTTCCATGTAACCATAGCTTGCAGTTCATATTTTCAAGAGCTTGAATATTAAAATTGCAATTATTAACTTATACTATTAATTTTTGCATTCTCTATCTTTAGCATATTTGTTAGAAACCATTAAGAAAACCTCCTAAGTCAATGAATAAGACATAAGATATCTTTTTAAAGGAAATTAAGGACTGGAGAGATGGTTTGGCAGTTAAAGCGCTTGTCTGCAAAGCCAAAGGATCTTGGTTCAATTCCCCAGGACCCATATAAGCCAGATGCACTAGACAGCACACGCATCTGAAGTTTATTTGCAGTAGCTGGAGGCCCTGGATGCCCATTCTCTCTCTCTCTCTCTCTCTCTCTCTCTCTCTCTCATTTCTCAAATAAATAAATAAATAGTTTTTTTTAAAAAGGAAATTAAATTTGTTCTATATTTTCTCCTTATCATCAGAGCTATTTGAAAATGACTGTACCATACCCGCCTTTATCAAAGTAATGTTGGAAAATAGGGACAGTCTGCTGTCCTGAGGAATGTAAATCAAAACTTACCTTCAAAGGTCTGAATAGGATGAAAATACCACATCCATTTACCTCTGCCCTTCTGTGCCAAGATGCTCAGCTATTTAGAACACTGATCAGGGCAGTTGTGGTTCGGTATTAGTTTACTGCCTCTACTACTGTGGTTCTCGTTTCTTCAGGAAAATTCTGTAGCTGAGAGACACAAAACCAAAAAATATCCTTTTATGCTATCTGAGGTTCAATTTCCCAGTACCTAGGTAAAGCCAGATGCACAAGGTGGCACATGTGTCTGGAGGTTGTTTGTAGCAACAGCAAGAGGCCCCGATGTGCCATTTTCATTTTCTCTCTCTCTCTCTTTACTCTCTCTCTCATTAATAAATATTTCTAAAACCTAAAAAGTTTCCCTTCATTTTTCAAAAAATCTTGTTATCTACTAAAGAGTATATAGTGAACATTCATTGTAAACTTCTCTTAGAGAAAGAAGGGAGAGAGAAAATCTCCTAGGACAATCTCCAGTTTCACGGAACACTGAGGATATAGGAGCTGTCGGCTTTTATAATACCTGCTGGCAGTTAATTTGACTTCTTCATTCAAGTTAAAATGAATTGCATAACTGAGCAGCCAAATGCTTTCCATCTTATTAAACCAGAGAGTGTGTTATTCACTATGCCCTTCCAGTCATCCTAACCGAGCTCCTCACTCACGGCCCAAAGGTTTTAATTGCATAACCAGATGTTATTGTTACTTAAGTCCCTACATGAAGTAATTATGGAAAAGACACTAAGTCAACCCATGAGTACTTTGGTAGAATTATGTTCAGCTCAAAATTGCAAAGATTCAGAGGTGTATATAGATAGAGTTATCCCCTAAAATACCACCACCACCACCTCACACACATACCTTCTTGGAAGTGCAGAGAATTCTGGGCAGGGAATATTGATTCACCCAAATGGGTGCTCCAAATGATATGATTTACATGTACAAGTAAATATAGGAATAATGTAGAATAATGAGGTCAGGTATTTTTGAGGGCTGAAAGAAAGTGAGTCTGGGGCTGGAGAAATGGCTTAGCAAGGAAGGTGCTTGCCTACAAAGCTGAAGGACCCAAGTTTCGATTCTCCAGGACCTGTGTAAACAGACACATATGGTGGCACATGTATCTGGAGTTTGTTTCTGGTGGCTGGAGGTCCTGGCATGCCCATTCATCCATTCTTTCTCTTTCTCTCTCTCTCTCTCTCTCCCTCTCTCTCTCTCTCTCTCTCAAACAAACAAACAAATAAATAATAATATTTTTTAAAAGATAGTCTTGTCAGAGGAATTCAGAGGTTACATCTATAGAAAGTAGAGCTCAAACCCCAATGGAGCTGTACTGAACATCTTTGTGAAGTCAGGGAGAATGGATCCCAATTTGGATGTAACAGCAAGGTATATGTGGGGAGCATATGTGTATGTGCATGTGCAGCCGTGTGTGTGTTTGTGTGTGACAGCTTTGTTTATGGTAAAGATATGTTGGCATACTGTTCTGAAGAGACAGTGCTGAGGAATAATACTGTAACACAAATAAATATCTGTGTTATTTAAGTAATTAGAATTCAGTTTTATTAAATCCACTTTTGAATAATACAAGTGAAATAGGTTTATTAAGTTAAATAAGCTCGAGTATTTAGGAAGAATGGAAGGAAAGGGGGAAGGAAGGAGTAGGAATAGAGGGAGAAAGAGAGGAACCTTTCTAAAATTCAAAGATAAACACATGTGGTGGTGAGTTTGATAAGAGAATGGGTGAGAACACAGAACACAAAATGAGTTTTTGATAATTAGTTTGAGATTCACTCTATGAGATGGTGTTTTAAAGAGATGTCATTATACATGCCCAGCCAGGGCTGAGGAGAGTCCTAGTTCAAAATAAAAGCATTCATAATAGTTAGATCATAGAAAATTAAATTTATTCATCACTCATTCCTTTCCAGAAATGCATCTAGCTGCATATGTGATGTTTGAATTTTAAAGGCTCATTAATAAAAAATATCTTTACAACTAGAAAACTCAGTCTCAAGGAGATAAATAACTTGCTGAAAATCATAAAGTTAGCAAATGATTGAGATAAGACCTAAAAAGTCAGCTTATATTTAGCTTAATTTCTGCTTTAACCCACTTAAGCATTTGAGAAAATCTCTTACTTTCACATTCAGGATAGAGATGTTGATTAAAGCTCAGACCATTTTAAATGGATGCATAAAGCCTTAAATATTTCATTTCAGCTTAGCACGTGCACACACACACACACACACACACACACACACACAAACTCATACACACACTAACCTTCATATACTGGACCCAGAACTCTTATTTTAGTATTTCTCACAAATGGACATAAGCATTTCATAAATTACACGCAGAGAGAGATAATTTCCATCCTTCAGGATGTATAACTTCTAGTTTTCATTTATTTTTTTAATATTTTATTTATTTATTTGAGAGAGAGAGGAAGAGGCAGATAGAGAGAGAATGGGCACACCAAGACCTCTAGCCACCGCAAACAAACTCCAGATGCATGTGCCCCCTTGTGCATCTGGGTCCTGGGGAATCAAACCAGGGTCCTTAGGCTTCACAGCCTTAACCACTAAGCCATTTCTTCAGCCCCCTAGTTTTCATTTCTTAAAAAGGAAACAGAGCCTAATGACATTGTGTGAATCAGTATGAGTACAGATAGATTTCTCAACACATTTGTTTCAATATCCACTTAATTTGACAATTTATGGTCATACCAAAGCATTAATTTTCAAAGTAAACACAACATTCTCTTATGGTGCTCATAGTCCAATGACTTATTCAGTAGTTTCTATAATTACATCACTATAGTAAGTATTATTGAATTAACTGGATCAAAAGTAAATGCTAATGTCTGGTAAGACAGAGGCAACTATTAGGCCCAGAAATATGCTGCTACTCATGAAAATGGTCACCTTCAGTGTCCAAGAAATGTTTAGTAACACTGTAGCATCAGTACACAAGTCTCAAAGGGGAAGGAGAACATGGGTTCACCTAGGAGACAACAAAGTAGATATATGTTGAGAAATCCTGCCCTCATGTCATGAGAATTGCTATTTGTTGTGATAATCTGAAATTACACACATTTTGTAGTATGAATCATTTTGTGGGTAAATGTGTGTGTGTATGGTGTGTGTGTGTGTGTGTGTGTGTGTGTGTGTGTGTGTGTAAGGGAGTGCACATGCATACCACAGCATGGTACAGACGTCAGAAAACAACCTCAGGGTGTCAGTCGTTGCCTTCCACTTTGGCTGAGATAGAGTCTGTCTTGTTGAACCATTGCAAATGCCAGGCTAGCGGCCCACAGGCTGTGGAATTCTCCTGGCTGTGCCTCCCCATTACTGCAGGCATACTGAGATTACAGATGTGTACACTACTTAACACCTGGCTTTACATAGAGCCTGGGGATCTGAGCTCCAGCCATCAGGCTTGTGCAGCAAGTGCTTTTAACCACCGAACCACCATTCCAGTCCTACCATGTGCATCACTTTATATAACAGAAGAGCAAGACGTAATTTCTGCCCCTGTGAGAGCTTAAAATCTAATCATTGAGCTGAAAGGTCTTAATCATAGGCCATGTGTGCAAAATCCTGTGCGTTGAGTTCTTATAAATATTCTGCTTGGGGCTGGAGAGATGGCTTAGCAGATAAAGCAGTTGCCTGTGAAGCCTAAGGACCCAGGTTTGATTCTCGAGGTCCCACGTAATCCAGATGCACAAGGTGGTACATGAGTCTGGAATTTGTTTGCAGTGGCTAGAGGCCCTGGCGCACCCATTCTCACACACTCTCTCTCTTTTTCTCTCTCTCCCTGTCTTAAATAAATAAAAATAAATCAGAAGAAAAATTAATATTCTGTTTTATTACTATGTGTTGTGTCTATGCACTTAATAACTAATGACAATAATCTTTGCAGGTCATACTATGAAGGCCATAACTAGGGCTGCAGTTCACCTTCTCATTGCTGGCATAGAGAACCTGACCAAAAGCAGTTTGTGGGAGGGAATGTCTTATTTGGGCTTACAAACTTGAGGGGTAAGCTCCATGAAGGTAGGGGAAAGGATGGCATAAGCAGAGGCTGGACATCACCTCCTGACCAATATCAGATGGACAACAGCAGCAGGAGAGTGTGCCAAACATTGGCAAGGGGAAGCTGGCTATAATACCCATAAGCCCGCCCCCAACAACATACCTGCAACAAGGTTCCAATTCCTAAACTGCCATCAACTGGCGATCAAGCATGCAGAACACATAAGTTTATGAAGGATACCTGAATCAAAGCACAACAACTAGTGATACAAGGTACCTATAACACTAAACTGCACCAAATGGTGGGTAAATTTAAAAATCCAGGCTATCTAAGTCTGTAGTCATATATTGCAATTACCTTCTTGCTGGTTGGACAAACACCCAACCAGAAGCAACTTATGGGAGGAAAGAGTTTATTTCAGGCTTACAGATTCCAGGAGAAGTATCATCATGGCAGAAGAAGCTGGCTTACTTCATCATAGATCCACAGGAGACAGAGAAAGAGAGAGAGAGAGAGAGAGAGAGAAGCCAGCATCAACCAGCACAAGCTGATTCAGGACATACCTAGTAGGACTGGATGTAAGATCTGTCCCCAGTGATGCACCTTCTCCAGCAGGGCTCCACCTGCTAAATACTAAGTAGGAAGCTTAATCTTAATCAAAAATACCTATAGAGGAGGCTGCAGAGATGGCTTCGTGGTCAAGGCACTTGCTTGTGAAGCCTAAGGACCCAGGTTTGAGTCCCTAGTACCTATGTAAACCAAATGCACAAAGTGGTGCAAGCATCTAGAGTTCATTTCCAGAGGCTAGAGGCCCTGGCACAGCCATTTCTCTCTGTCTCTCTGTCTTCTGCATATTTCTTTCTCTTTCTCTTAAATAACTAATATAGATGTATATAAATATAAATATATATGATACATATACATATAGATACGTATAAAATGTTAAAATATATAAATATATACATATATATGTATATATGTATGTATGTATGTATGTATGTATATATATATATATACATATATATATCATATAAGATACATATACAAAGCTATGGGGACATTGCATTCAAACCACCACACCATGTAAGCTACTAACCACTTTTGTGTTGATAATTTACCATGTGCCAGGAACTGGGTTTTGCCATTCATCTGTTTTATCTGATTTTGATTCTCAGATTATGTTTCAAGCTATGTAATCTCTTTGTAGTCCTATTTTATAGCAGATCCCATGTAACAGAGATGGGAAGCAGCAGAGATAGAATTCCAAGACAAATCATTTGACATTATCTTTCACATTGCTTGCTCCTGGCCATCACCTCTCACTATTTGCAAAGAATCATGCTCTCATCTGCATGGAAAACAGAAGATAGACAGAGAAGCAGACAAACTGGATGCATCTAGCTCAAAGAGCCAGCTATGATGCGTACATAATCACAGGCTTCCTTAACTCTCAGGTTAATCATACTTGTTCTAAATAATAAAATGTGATTCTCACCCTATTGTGGTCAGCTCCAAACTGCTGGGATGAACTTTCAAACCCAACACAGTTTATGGGAGGAATGGAATTTATTTCAGGCTTATAGATCCAGGGAATGTTCCATAGTGCTAGAAGAAGTTGGCCCCCTTTCACAGGTCCACGCAGAGAGAAAAACCACCACCAGCAGCACAAGCAAGCATAAAAATCACAGGGATGCCAGCAAAGCTCACTCTGCATACCTATAGGCTGGAAACATCTGCCCCCAGTAATATCTTGGGCTGGACCCTAGGATCTGTCCCTGGTGACACCTCTTCCATCCAGGCAGCTGGAAATCCAAGTTTTAATAAAAAAAAAAAATCCTTGCTGGAGAGATAGCTCACCAGTTAAGATGCTTGCCTGTAATGCCCAAAGACCTGAATTTGATTCCTCCGTGCCCACATAAAGCCAGATGTACAGTGGTACATGCATCTAGAGTTCATTTGTTCTGTCATCTCTCTCTCTTGCTCTCTCTCAATATATACATACATATATACGTATATATGTGCATATATATTTTTTTTTCTCTCTCCCTCTCTTCTTGAAAATAAATAAATAAAATATTCAAAAAAATACACCTGAGTCTATTAGTGGACACAACATTCAAACTATCACACAACCTAAGAAAATAAATTGAATAAATTCAGACAAGTTTTTCCAACATGGTTATTGCAGGGAAAAAAAATAAGTTTAATGAAGAAAGTGAAATAATCCATAATTCTATCATCACATATAATATGTGGATATTTTCTTATATTATCTTCCAGATTTTTAAAAATATTTTTTATTTATTTGTGAGGAAAGAGAGAGAACGGATATGCAAAGTCTCCTGTACTGCAAAGATGAATGTGCTATTTTCTGGTTTTAAATGGATACTGAGGAGTTGAACCTGGGCCAGTAGGCTTTGCAAACAAGTACCTTGTTTTTTAAAATATATTTTATTATTTATTATTTGATAGAGAGAAAGAGGAAGAGAGAGAGAGAGAGATGGGGAGAGAAAATGGGTGCACCAGGGCCTTCAGTCACTGCAAAGGAACTCCAGATGCATGTGTTCCCTTGTGCATCTGGCTTACGTGGGTCCTAGAGCCATTGACTCAGGATCCTTTGGCTTTGCAGGCAAATGCCTGTAACTGCTAAGCCATCTTTCCAGCCCATAAGCAAGTACCTTTAACTGCTGAGCCATCTCTCCATACCTCTTCCAGATTTTAAAGTAAATTTATATCCATATAGACATTTCACGACAGAAAAGCTATTTAATATAAATTGCCAAAAATAATTGACTAATTAGTGAGCCTCCCTGCCTTATGTGGAGGAGTGTTTTTGTAATTTGGCACTGTGTTTATCATCCTTGGGGTGATTAATGTGATGAAAATCTTAAATTCTTACACAGATGAGAATAACTTCTCAGCTCCCTTCCTATCTCTTCCCAGGACTGCTGTTGCTTCGTTTCCTGGTGCATTCCTGCTTCTTCACCATCCGCTTCCAACTACTGAGTAAGGTCTGTCTCAGGGCTCTGATCTGGGCACTGCTTCTTCTCACTCCATTTTCTCCTCAGGATTCTCATGCACTCCTGTAGTCTGTCTTCCAGATTATTTCTTGTCCTTAACTCTGGAACCAGAAGTATTCCAGAGTACAGAGATTTTTTTTTTTTTTGTACATTTTGGGATATTTTCATAGACTTTGACAGTTGAACGTCCCTCAAAAATCTGAAATCCACAGTCTCCGCTGGAGAATCTGTTCTTTTTCAGAATGTAGCAAGACCCATGGAGATAAACTACCCCTTGCACTTCAGCCAAGCCACACCTGAAACCACAGAGGGATTGAGATGAGCCAGAGCACTGCTTCCATGGTAAACCATGGAAAATCAGCACCGGGGTGAAGGAAACAGACCCTGAGTATACTCAACACCTACCAAAGCGGAGATCCAGAGGCTACTGAGAGCTCATCACTGAAGTAGTCCTAAAACTCAGCCAGTCGCCAGACAGTTAGCCTGTCTAATGCTGGAAAACACTACAGGAGCTGCTGGGGGAAAATGGCCAACAATGGTCTGAGTAACCAGAGGTCTAAGCTACTAAGAAGCAAACACCCTGACAAGACATACACACCAATACAATAGTGGCACACAGCCTCAGTGGGTAACCAATAGCTTTCTGATTGGATAAGAGATCCACTCAGTGTAAAGGAACCCATATCTGGAATTGGGAACCAGATCAGAATCTTATGGAGACAATGATTATGTTCTCCAGTGTCAAGTTCTCATTAGTCTTTAGTGAAAAGAGGGCTTACATACATCAAATTCTCCCTAAATTAATAATACTTATCCCATTTGAACTATGCTGACTTCACTCTCCATTAGTGAATCTGTTCTTTTCTTTTTTTCAGAAGGTAGCAAGAACCCAAGGAGATAAAGTACCCCTCATGCTTCAACCAAGCCACAGATAAATCCAGAGAGGAATTGGGAGATGAGCAAAAGTGCTGCTTCCATGCTGAACCTTCTACTATTGGGGTGAAGAAACCTCAGTGTCACTGGTCTGGTACCACAATGCTCAGCAAAACCAAGCACTGGGAAAAGTCCACTGAACTTCTGATTCAAACTCCCAGAGGCTGGTGCAAGAAACTGCTCAAGACTTCAAAGCAGAGCTGCTCTTCCAAAACTCAGTTGATTGTGGCTTCACAAGAAGCAAATAAGGTCTATCTAGTTGGTCTTTTTGAAGATGCCAGCCTGTGTACTATCCATGCCAAACATGTAAAAATTATACCTTAAAGATGCCCAATGAGCATACCACATACCTGGAGAATGTGCTTAATAGTATACTGTGATGAGAAATATATTGTTCTTAAAATATTTTTTCTTCTTCCTGTTACTCATAGTTCTGAATCTTAGGTATTTTTCTCCATGGGATCATTTATTTGTGAATGGCAAATAGGAGACATTTAATTAGATATTGGCAGTTTTCCACTTATATTTGTGCATGTATATTTAATATAATACAGGGTTGTAAAGCACTAAGTCATGTCAAAATATTTCAATGGTCAATTTTCAGTCCAGCTTTCTGAAACATTATAAATAATCCCATTAGACTTATAACAAACATTGAAACATGAAAAACACAAAGCATTTCCTCTAAAGTCTGGAAGAAGACAAGCATGATCATTCCCTCTGCTTTTATTCCATATACTGTTCAATATGTTAGCTAGAGCAGTAAGACAACAGAAAGATACAAAAGGGATTAAAAACTAGAGGAAAAAATTAAACTATCCTTGTCTGCAGCTGACATGATTCTGTACTTAAAAGTCTCCACGGACTCAGTCAGAAAACTTTTAAAAAATATTTTATTTATTTATTTGTGAGAAAGAGGCAGATAGAGATATAAGGGCCTCTAGCCACTGCAAATGAACTCCAGATGCATGTGCCACCATGTGCATACAGCTTTACATGAGTACTAGGGAATGGACCCTGGATTATTTGGCTTTGCCTGCAAGCACCTTAACCTCTAAGCCATCCCTCCAGCCCAGAAAATTTTCTGATCTGATGAACACTTTCAATAAAATTGCGATATGAAGAATCAATGAAAAAATCAGTATTTTGATATATACCAATGACAAACTTGCTGAGAAAGAAATTTGGAAATATAACCCCTTCACAGTAGCTTCATAAACAATGAAACATCTAGGAATCGACCTAACCAAGAAGATGATAGTTCTCTTTAAGATATTGAAAAAGGAAATTAAAGAAGACACTAAGTTCTGGGAAGACTTTCCAGGCCCCTGGATTGGCAGAGTTAACATTGTGGAGATAGCTATCCTAGCAAGATTCGTCACATTCCCCATCAAAATTCCAATGACATTATTCACTGAGCTATAAAAAGCAATCCTAAAATTCATATAGAAACATAAATGACCTTGGAGAGCCAGAGCAAACCTGAGCAAAAAGAGCAACCCTAGAGGTATCGCCAGCCCTAACTTCCAGTTATACATGAGCTCATATTACCTATTTGTTAGCGTTCCTACTCTCCACAATCTTGAACTTCTGATCAATCATATCTGTAGAGTCCTTAGCATAGATCTGGCTCTTCTCTGGGAACTTCAGTTCACATGTGGTAAGCAAACTTCCAGGATACAAT
Source organism: Dipus sagitta (assembly GCA_036346955.1). Lineage (NCBI taxonomy): Eukaryota > Metazoa > Chordata > Mammalia > Rodentia > Dipodidae > Dipus > Dipus sagitta. The sequence continues at coordinate 35,055,240 of CM070772.1, read as the reverse complement.
TGCATTCTTTGCTTCATGACTCTTTCATCTATCTTTAAAGCTCTCTATATAGCATTTTCAAGTCATTTCCTAACCCTCCCATGGTGCTTCCATTTCTTGTAAGAATGTTGATAGTCACATAAGCCACCTAGATAATCCAGGATGATGGCCCAACCTTAGGATTTTTTTATAATTTGTTATTTATTTATTTAAGAGAGAGAAAGACAGAGACAGAGTGTGTGTGAGAGAGAGAGAATGGGCATACCAGGGCCTCCAGCCAATGAAAATGAACTCTAGACTGCATGCACCACCCTGTGCATCTGGCTTACGTGGGTCCTGGGAAATCAAACCCAGGTGGCTTTGCAGGCAAATACCTTAACCATTAAGCCATCTCTCCAGCCCAAACCTTAGGATATTTAACCTAATGCATATTCGAAGTCCCTTTTGTCAAGCAAGTAATATGGTCGTGGTTTTTTTTTTATCTTAAATTCTTATAAAGCCCCAGGTAATTGAAGATTCTATGCAATTAACTATTTGATTCATTTGTAGGAAGAATAAAAGAATTTGTGTTTTGGGACATAGGTATGTTAGAGCGAGGAGCATTCTGCTTTCTGTACTAATGCAATGTGATAAATTGATGTCTCTATATTATAATACCTAAAGTAATCACTATGAAAAGTTGCATTCAGAAACTTACTATAAATCAATCAAGATTTTATACTGAAAAATTCAATTGATCCATAAGACACGAAAATAAGAGGAACAAAGAACAAAAGAAAATACAAACAATATTTAAGTAGAAGACTTATCTGCAACACTCACGATAAATATTCCCTTATTTCTAAATAGTCTAAATGCACCAATCAAAAGATACTATTGGCAGAGTAGAGTTTTTTAACTGGCTCATTATATACTGCTAAGAAATGTGTTGGCTCGAATATAAAATGCCTCTCTGCCTAGGCTCGTGTATGTTAATTCTTGACCTTCAGCTGTTGGTGCTATTTGAGAAGGCTGTGGAACCTTTAAGAGGTAGAGCCTTGCTGGAGGAGGTGTGTCGCTATGGGTGGGCCTTGAGGATTTTTAGCCCGGCACCAATTGTTCCCTCTGTTTCCTAACTCTGGTGAGATGCGAGGTGGATGCCCTGCTAGTACCTACCTGCTTTCCCCAACCATCGTGCAACTTTGCCTCTCAACTGTCAGATAGAATAATCAACTCTTTGCTCCCATGAGCTGCTTCTCTTCAGGCATTTTTTGTCCTAATCATGAAAAAGTAACTGATTCCACAGGAATCTTGCTTCAAATTCAATGAAATACATTTCCATTTGAAATGTGAAAGAGTAAAAATGTTACACCATGAAAACATTAAACGTTAAAAGCGAGAGTGGCTACGTTAATATTTGATAAAGAGGATTTCACAGCAGAGAAAAAGAATAATGACAGAGAAATATTACAAAATTCTACCAGCATTGAATAATCCTAAATGTATTCAGTGATAGTTTGAATGAAAATGCTGCCCAAGAGGTCATGTGTTGGAATACGCTTGATCCCCAGCTGGTGGTGCTATTTGGGAAGGTTGTGGAACCTCTGGAAAGGGGGAACCTTGCTGGAAGTGTATCGCTATGGGTGGGTCTTGAGGTGTTACAGCCCAGCTCCATGCCCTGTTTCCTCTCTCTGCTTCCTCACTCTAGGAAGATGTGATGTGGGCTTCCACTCTGACCTGCCATGCCTTCCTTGCCATGATAAACTTTCCCTCAAAACTGTAGGCCAAATCAAGTTTTCCTTCTGCAAGCTGCTTCTTGTCAAGTATTTTGTCCCAGCAAGAAAAATATAACTCAAATATGTACTTACCAATAAAAGTCCCAGAATACATGGAGTAAAAGCTAAAAGCAGAATGGAGAAAAGAAAATTCATGATGACAATTGTGGATTTCAATACTCTGCTTCTAGAAGCTATACACTTGCTAGTCAGAAAATCAGCAAGGAAATAGCTGATCCCAATGACACAATCAACTAATGATGCAACAGAGCCCTCTTTCAACCTCAACCAAAAAATTAAAAAGCTCTTTTCAAGTATCTATGGCATATAGTCAAATAGTCACAAAACTTAACCACACATACACAAAGAAACACAAATTAAATTATACAGAATATGTTTTCTGTCCAAGGTACAACTAAAATATCAATAATAGAAAGACATAAAATCACTAAGCATGAGAAAATTAATGTATTTTTATATGAGACATGGGTCAAAGAGAAATTTTCTAAAGTTTTTTTTGAATTTAAAGAATATATAGAATTAAATGAAAAAATACAATATTTTGTTGTATTATTGCTAAAGCACTGCTGATGAAATGTATTTATTTATTTTATAAAGCAAAATTATAGTATAGTAATAAATCATTTTAGTATAGATTTAGTCACAGGCATTAAGAAAGAGAGAGAGAGAGCAAGAAACAAGAGAAGATCAGACGATAATACAAGCCCTAGAGTAAACATGGGCTCCTCTAGAGAGATTCACTAAAAAGGGAGACATAAACTACTCACATATAAGATAAATGATGATCACAAATTAATAACCTAAGTCCCCAACTATGAGAAACAGGGATCAAAATAAACACAAAACAAGTAAAATGAAGAAAATTATAAAGAAACTAGTATAAATGAATAAAATGGAAAAACAATAAAGAAAATGAACTATACAAAGTTTTTTAAATATCAATACAATTGATTTTAAAATGAGACTAGTTAGATTCAAAAAAATAGAGACATGAGACAAGTCATCAACATCAGGAGTGAAACAGATGTTAACAAAAATCCTGAAATCATTAAAAAGATACTTAGAGGGCTGGAGAGATTGCTTAATGGTTAACATGCTTGCCTACAAAGCCAAAGGATGTCGGTTCAATTCCCAGGACGCACATAAGCCAGATGCGCATGCATCTGGACTTTGTTTCCCTAGCATGCCCATTCTCTCTCTCTCTCTTTCTCTCTCTTCCTCTACCTTGTTCTCTCTATCAAATAAATAAGGAAAAATAAAATATTTGGAAAAAAATAAAATAAAAAGATATTTAGGGGATATCACAATCAACTTTATGTTCATAAGTTGAACATCTTAAAAGAAATGGACCGATTCCTTGACAAGTGTAGAACCCATACCCAGTTGGTTGCAATAGGTACTAAAAGAGAGACAAGAAAGAAGCAAGCTTTTTTCAAGACAGCTTTCATATACATAGATACAAAATCCTCAACAAAGTTATAGCAGCCTGGATCCAACAATGTACAAACAAATTATCCAAAAATTATGTGAGTGGGCCCTAAATACAATGTATATGTATACATATGTTTGTTTGTATATGAACAGATGTGTGTGTGTGTGTGTGTGTGTGTGTATGAGAGAGAGAGAGGTCTTTGGGAACAGACACATTAAGGAGAGGACAAGTGAAATTTGTACTGAATCTCCAATATTGGCTCAACATTTGAAAATCGTTATCATAATGTAGCAAATATCATACGGTCATGTGAATTGATGCAGGCAAAGTGTGTGAGAAAAATTGAACACCAGCTCATAAAAACACTTTGAGCAGGTTAGCAATACAGAAGTATTGCTTCAACTTGACAAAAATCGCCTACAGAAATGTAATGGTAGTATCATGCTTAACTACAAACAATTATGTATTTCCTAAACACAATTGGGAGCAAGGCAAAATTATCCATTACTATCGTTCTTTTTAATTTTTTTAGTTTTTGTTTATTTTTATTTATTTGAGAGTGACAGACAGAGAGGAGGAGAGAGAGAGAGAGAGAGAAAGAGAGAGAGAGAGAGAATGGGCATGCCAGGGCTTCCAGCCACTACAAACGAACTCCAGATGCATGTGCCGCCCCCTTGTGCATCTGGCTAATGTGGGTCCTGGGGAATCGAGCCTCGAACCGGGGTCCTTAGGCTTCACAGGCAAGTGCTTAACCACTAAGCCATCTCTCCAGCCCTCTTTTTAATTTTTTAAATATATTTTTATTTATTTACTATTGCAGAAAGCAGTCGAGACAGAGAGAAAGAAAAGTAGGGAAAAACTCTTATGGATGATCAAGGAAAAATGTAATTGCCTGTATTAGCAGATAGCATGACTGCATATTTGGAGAAACCACAAAGTAGCTACAAAGAAAATCATCTCTTTTTCAATGCTGAAAAAAAAAACACTCCCAAACTGATGGTTATAGCAAAATCATAGAATACTATTTCAACACAGAAATAAATTTCATGTCTACACAGTCAATGAAATATAGAAATAAAAAATTTAAATATAATAGCATTTAGTATCTCTCCGAAAAGGGCTGGAGAAATGGCTCAGTGGTTAAGGAACTTGCCTGTAAACCCTAAGGACCCAGGTTTAATTCCCTAGCATCCACATAAAGGCAGATGCACAAACCCACATAAAGTCAGATGCACTTGGTGGCACATGTATCTGGAGTTAATTTGCAGTGGCTAGAGGACCTGGTATGTCCATTCTTTCACTCTCTCTATTTGCCTCTCTCTACCCCTTAGATAAGTAACTAAATAATTAAAATATTTAAATAAACATATAAAATGAGCCAAGTGCACTGGCACATGCCTTTACTCTCAGCACTGAGGATACAGAGGTAAGAGGATCACTATGAGTTTGAAGCCAGCCTGGGACTAGAGAGTGCATTCCAGGTCAGCCTGGACTAGAGAGAGACCCTGCCTCAAAAAATTTTTTAAATTTTTATAAAAAATAGAAAATGGGGGCTGAAAAGATGGCTTAGCCATTAAGGCACATGCCTGTGAAGCCTAAGGACCCAGGTTCAATTCTTCAGGTCCCATATAAGCCAGATAGATGCTCATGGCGGCACATGCATCTGGAGATCGTTTGCAGTGGCTAGAGGCCCTAGCACACCCATTCACATTCTCTCTCCCTCTCTGAGTCTCTAATAAATAAATAAATAAAAATAAATCTTAAAAAAATAGAAAATGAGGGCTGGAGGGATGGCTTAGCGGTTAATGTGCTTGCCTACAAAGCCAAAGGACCCAGGTTCAATTCCCCAGGACCCCCGTTAGCCAGATGCACAAGGAGGCTCACGTGTCTGGAGTTCATTTGCAGTGGCTGGAGTCCCTGGTACACTCATTCTCTCACTCTCTCTCTCCCTCTTTCTCTGTCAAATAAATAAATAAAATAGAAAATGGAAATAAACCAAAGACATAATTAAATGGAGAGACATGCCATGTCAATGGTTGGGAAGACTCAACATAGTATAATTACAAGTCTTTCAAAATTGGTCCACAGTTTTAATTCAATGATGATCAAAATCTCAGCATAGATTTCATAGTCATACACAAGCTGATCCTAAAAATATTTTCTGGGGGTGGACTTTCAAGGTAGGATCTCACTGTAGCCCAAGCTGACCTGGAACTTACTCAGTTGCCCCAGGCTGGCCTTTGAATTCACAATGATCTCCCTACCTGTACCTCCTGAGTGCTGGGAGTAAAGGCAGGCACCCCCATACCCAACTTAAAATTTTTGTTAAGAGACATGGCTCTAGGACTATTATAAAGAAGAATAACATCAGATCAGAGGAATTACTCTATCCAATCATAGAAAGCTTAATATTAGCCTGCCAAAGTATATGTCCATATCTATATTTGTGAATGGGCCCTAAATACTATGTGTGTGTGTGTCCATATATGTATATAGCTATGTGTATGAGTGTGTGTATGAGAGAGAGAGAGCTCCTACGGAACAGATACATTAAGGAGAGAGGACAAACACAGAGATGAATACAACTGGAAAAACAGAGAATGAAGTGATAAGGTGACATAGGCTCCAAGACAACAAAGTTGAGGATTACCAGCACACCCTGTGCTGGTTTGAATGGACGTCCCTCAATTGACTCAGGAGTTTATTAAAGCTTGTAATTTAGATCTCTAGCCACTTGGCTGGAGGAGGTGTCACTGTGGGAGGATCCCAGCATCCAGCCCTAAGAGGTGGGAGTGGATTTGGAATTCCAGTCTAAGGATATGCAGAGTGATCAAGCTTTGTCTGTGGTTCCTGAAGTGGCTTGCTTATGGTGGTGGTTGCTTTTGCCTCTCTGTGTGGACCTGTGAAAGCAGACCAGCTTCTTCCCACCATTATGGAACTTCCCCTCCAACTTTAAGGTTCAGCAAATCCCTTCCTACCATGACAGTGCCTGGTTTGGTAGTTCATCATGAGGCTGACTAATACATATCCAAAGCTGAAGAGATAAAGGAGGGTTCCATTTCTGTGGTTTGAAGCTACTGAATTTGTGGTGATTTGTCATAGAAATCCCAGTAGGTTAATATATAATATTCATACTTATCAAATAGGTGATACAGGAATTTGGGGTTCCTTGTATGCCAATGCACCAATAATCTGGGGTGTTCCCAGATGCTTGTCTTATGAATTCGAAGAATGAAATCTACAGACTAGAGAAGAAGGTTCAGAAAGGTTTTATTATTATACCTTAAGCCTTTAGCAGGATGAAGAGAAGGGGGCTTAAGCCTAGAGCATAAGAGAAGGAAGCAAGGTGGAGCTCTTGCCCAGGGAGGCAAGAGAGGGGTATGAGAAGTCCCCCCCTCCCCAATTGAGACTTGGATCTGGTATTTTTGATGGGTTTAGAGGCAAGTTCCTTAACCACTGAGCAATTTCTCCAGCCCCTATATATATTTTTAACATGAAATTCTTTCTGGTTTAGTTGAATACACCTAAGTAATCCATTTTTGGAGAGATACTAAATGCTATTATATTTAAATTTTTTATTTCTATATTTCATTGACTGTGTAGAAATGAAATTTATTTCTGTGTTGAAATAGTATTCTATGATTTTGCTGTAATTATCAGTTTGGGAGTGTCCTTTTTTCAGTATTGAAAAAGAGATGGTTTCCTTTGTAGCTACTTTGGTGATTCTCCAAATATGCAGCCATGCTATCTGCTAATAGAGACAATTACATTTTTCCTTGATCATCCATAAGATTTTTTTTTCTCTCTTTTCTTGTCTTATTGCAATGACTAGAACTTCTTATACAATGGTGAATAAAATGATAAGACCAGGTCAGCAGGTTACTATGAACCCAGACCAGGCTTTACAGCTTTGCCAGGAACCTTAGGTAAGGATCAGAGTTTCTGTCCTCTAGGAAGGATGCAGACTTGATCTAGAAATCTTTCCCTGAGGGTGTAACATCCAGGTTTCTGCATGCTTGGTGACATTTCCTGCTTTTAGTCAAGGAATAAAATACCATTCACTTTTGGGGTTCTGCTACCCTGACTGCCTAGCCAATTTCTGTCTCCCACCATAGGTACAGCAATAAAGACCAAGTGACATTAAATGAGGAATATAATGACATAGATCAATAGCATATAACTGAGGAGTGCTATAATTTGAGTATGTCCCCAAAGCTTCATGCACTGAAACATAATGTGAGATTTTGAGAGGAGGGAAACCTAACCCCCCTATAATGCTTAGACATGGAATCTTTGGGAGATGAACAGGGTTAGATAAGGTTCCTAGAGTAGGGCCCACATAATTGAACCCTACTGGCTTTATCACGAGAAGAATGACTAGAACACACAGGTAGCCTCTTTCTCTTCCCCTGCCATGCCATGCACCACCTCAGGACTCTGCCAACTAGGAGACCATTCCCTGAAGAACCTTCAAAATTGACCTCATGAACCATGAGCTAAGAAAACAAACTTCTTTCTTCATAACTCTTCTAGTCCATGATTTTTATTATTGGCAACAGAAAATGAGTAGATCCATACAAATATACTAGTCTGATCTTCAAAAAGATTCAAAATCACTTCAATGGAGAATTCAAAACTTTTATAGAAATGGTACTGAGCAAGTGGACATCCCTAAGCAAAAAAAAAAAAAAATTCTTTGACCTAATTTCATGCTTTAAACAAAAATGAATTCAAAAATAGTTCATGGGTATAAATGTGTAACATGAATTTTTACAAAAGCAAATAAAATATTTAGGATTTATGTTTAGACAAAAGAAAAATTCTCAAACTTGACACCAAAAATACAACCAAGAATTACAAATAAATCGAATGCCATGAGCTTGTAAATATTATATATAACTATATATATATATATATATGTATATATATATATATATATATATATATATATATATATATAATGGTCCAGGTGAAGATGAAAAGACAAGCTACAAATTCAGACTGTACTTACAAACCCCATAACCAATATCCAGTATTTAGAAAATGTAAAGAAACATCAAAGTCTAGCAATTTTTGAAAACCTAATCAGGAAAGAGGAAAGTACCTTGAAGAGTCACTAACTGTAGATGATATATCAGTGACAAGTCTGTGAGAAAAGCTTAATGTCATCAGCCATCAGTGAGATACAAATTAAGACAATGAGTTACGACTGCATAACCAGAATTGCTGAAGTAAAAGAATAGTGACACCAAGCTGGAGAGATGGCTTAGCGGTTATGGCGCATGCCTGTGAAGCGTAAGGACCCAGGTTCGATTCTCCAGGTCCCATGTAAACCAGACATACATGGTGGCACATACGACTGGAGTTCGTTTGCAGTGGCTGGAGGCCCTGGCATTCTCCCTCTGTTTCTGACTGTAATAAATAAATAAAAATAATTTTTTTAAAACAAAAAAAGAATAATGACACCATTAGATGCTATGAGGATGGAAGAACCTGGACCCACTCCTAACTGATGGTGAGAATGTAACAAGAGCCACACATTCAGGAAAACAGTTGAGCAGCTTCTTACCAAGGTAATCATAAAGATAAATCTATTCGAACTTCTATTATGCCCAAATAAAAACCCTTGTCATATAGTCACCTACATGAATAAGCTCAGAAGCTTTATGTGCAATGGCCCCCAACTGGAAAAGAACCCAGATGCCTTGCAATTTGCAAATGTTAAACTGTGATACATAGATTCCATGGCATTCTACTGAACAACAAAGAAACATATATTATTGATCCGTACACAAAAGCACTGGGTGGTTCCACAGGGAGGTTAGTGCTGAGGAAGAAAACACCAATCCCCAAAAGTTACATGCTGTGTGATTCCACTTATATACCATGAAAGGGTGAGATTTTATAAATAGATAGAGCACAGGAGCACCTGGGTGTGGTGGCACAATCCCCAGAACTCAGGAGGCAGAGGCAGGAGGATCTCCATGAGTTCAAGGTCACCCTGAGACTACATAGTGAATTTCAGGTCAGCCTGGGCTAGAGTGAGACCCTAAGTCAAAAAAGGGGGGGAAAGAAAGAAAAGAAGCAAGGAAGGGGGGAAGAATGAGGGAGGGAAGGAGGGAGGGAGGGAGGGAGGAGGGAGGGAGGGAGGGAGTGGGGGGGAGTAGAGCACAGGTTGGTGACTGGGCAAGTTTATGATGGAGGTGGGTAGTACAGAGTGCAGAGCAAGTAGGTAAGATGATTAGGAAAGGCAAGAGTTGAAAATGCTCAAATGAGAAACATGTTAAAATGAGTAGAAATTGCTATTGTTAGAAACAGTAGCAAGCTGCACTCTGCAGTGAATGCTCTGAAGTGATTTGTCAATATAAATAGATAAGTATTACTAGACTGATAGTTAACTGCCATTATTCTTTAGAGACAGAGTGAATTTGTCGTTGTGAAAAGGCTTCTAATATATGTGTTTGCTCACAAACACAGACAAGTCTAAAATAAACAACAGGAAGTATAGCATATATTCATCAGAAGCTCTCGCCCATTTGCCAAGTGGATATTAACGCTGCATATGCACTTTACTGCATATATTATTTTTTAATTTAAAATAAAATGCAATAAAATATCATTTATTTTTACTGCTCTAATATATGCAACTTTTCTCATAGAACTGAGAATACTTACAGCCGTTGGAAACCTTATTTCTCCTCACACTAGATATGAGGACTAACTATTCACATGTCACCTTATATATCTGTCATATTACCAAATCAGTATCAGTTATGTGTATGTCTTGAATCGTATTAATCTGAATAAAAATGCACTGCCTCTGTTGTAATCATCACTACAGATTTTTGAAAATTAATCTGCCTTTCCTGTCACAATTCTACAATGAAGTATGTGGATGTTAGTCACAGATTCCTTTAAAATTGTGGACTTGTAAGCCTTTTATCAAAATTTTATCTTTAGTACAAAAGAAATGAACATTTCTTTAAAATATGACTTCATAAGTTCAAATAATTTTTAAAATGCAAACAAATGTGTAAAATTTACCCATATAGAATCACTACACATTATTCACTAGTACTCTAGACTGCTCTCGTGCCTCCCTGTACATATATGGATAATTATTTTGAGCAAAAGTTGATAGTATCTTGTATACTATTTGATATTTCAGTTTCTGCTATGGTTTAGATAAACATCCCCTAGAAGCCCATGGCTCTATTAGTAGGTGGCAAAAACTTTTAGCGGAGGGGGCCATCTGAGAGAAGTTAGGTCAGTGCGGGCAAGCCTTTGAAACAGATTTTAGGAATCCAGTACCTCGCCCTTCTGTCTTTTTCCTTTCTTACCACCAAGCGTTGGACAGTCCTACTTCACCGTCCACCAACACCACGTTCCGCCACGGAGCCAGAGCAACAGAGCCAAGAGACCACGGGCTGAAACTCACGGAGCCAAATACACCTTGACTCTTTTTAAAGTCATTCATCTCAGGTATTTTATCAAGGTGATAGAAAGCTAAAAGTTTAGACATCTTTCCACTCACAGAGAAATATTTGTGCGCTAGCATGTTGAGATGTTATCTAGTAGAAATGTTCCCATTCCCAATGATAGGACGCGGAGGACTGTCCTGAGACTTAAATACGTCATACATCATTACTTATCTCCTCTGGCTATATGAACCCTAAAAGCAGAATTGCTTTATAACCTATTTACGAAATGCCTAACAGAATGTATATAGGGAGCTACATTATCACCACTTATTCTTCAAAACCTGGAACAGGAGTCAGCATAACTACATTGACTATATAGATAGATATAGATATATATAGATGATATAGATATAGATAGATTATACATGCATAGATTAGATATAGACATAGATATGGACATACAGATACAGATATAGATGTAGATATGGATATAGATATAGATATAAAACTGTGAGCATTCTCTTTGCTTCTGTACTGGATGTTTCAGCACTTTTGTATTTAAATCATCAAGCCATTTTATTTAATTGTGTCTTATAGCCAGGCATAATGGCTCATGTCTATAACCCCAGCATTCACATTGAGGCAGAAGGATCCCATGTCTTCACAAAACCAGCCTGGGCCACAGTGTAAACTTTGTCTCAAAACTAGTTTGTGTTCTGAGGTCTAGCAGACAGCTTTTTAACTTCTTGGCATGAGGAGCCTTCTTCCTCATTCCTAATTGACATATTGTCCTATATCAATGAAGAATCAGGGGCTGGAGTGATGGCTCAGGGGTTAAGGCTCTTGCCTGCAGAGCCTAATGACCCAAGTTTGATTTCCCTAGTACCCACACCAGATACACAAAGTGGCGCATGTATCTAGAGTTTGTTTGCAGTGCTTGGAGGCCCTGGTGTGCCTATTCATTCTCTGTCTCTTTTTCTCTCATCTCTCTCTCTCTGCTTGAATATAAATAAATAAATAATATTAAAGAATTTGGAGGGGCTGGAGAGATTGCTTAGCAGTTAAGCGCTTGCCTGTGAAGCCTAAGGACCCTGGTTCGAAGCTCGATTCCCCAGGGCCCACGTAAGCCAGATGCACAAGATGCACAGGTGCACGCATCTGGAGTTTGTTTACAGTGCCTGGAAGCCCTGGTGTGCCCATTCTCTCCCTCTCTCTCTCTCTCTCTCTCTCTCTCTCCCTCCCTGCCTCTTTCTCTGTCACTTTCAAATAAATAAATAAAAATAAGCAAAAAAATTTTTAAAAGAGAATTGGGAGAAACATTGGGATGGTATATAATCCATCATTTTACAGTCAAAAAAGGAGGGTTGTTGAGAAATTTCACTAATTTCCAATGGCTAAGCCATGATTTCCCCTGTTTCCAGATCTTTAGCTTTCTCCACCTACCAGAAAATTGAGCAGCTAAATGGCTTCTTGTCCTGAAAGAATATGAATGAGAGGCTGTGGCTGGAAGAACTTTGACTCTGTCCCACAGGGATCACCTTAATTCTGTTGGTGCCTTCCAGTACTCTGGATGGTGCCCAACTCAAATATGTCAAGCAACATCCCTTGGGTAAAGATGGGGTCTTTGATGGCCACTGCATTATTCCGGTAGTTTGGACACTTGGGTGTAAGGTTTTCAGGGTGGCAATCACGGCTCCATTTATGGACGGAAGCTTGGCTAGTAGAGATAACCATTCGTTTACTCTAAGGTCTGATGGATTAAGTCAGCAAGATATGGGTTCTTAGGATAAAGGGGGTTTCTGATAGAAAAAGAGCAGTATTTCTAGGGGAACTTGGGAAAACGTGGTGACATCCTGTTAGACCCCCGCATACTCACTTAGTTCTTGCATGCTACATCCCCTGGGTTTCAAACTACTGAAGTTCCTTGCGTTTTGTCCCGTGAGGAAATGTGTCCAAGTTTCTGCTTTCTATAAGGCTGGTAATATTAAAACTGCAGTTCTATTCTTGGGATTCAGAGATCAGCAGAGGCCAAGTTTTCTCTGTTGCCCTTGCCAGCCGAAGACCACATGATAGTCTGAAAGCAACACACATATTTAACACCCGGAACAGTCCTATTTTTCAGCCTTGTCATAGAGCAGTGGTGATTAAGGCTTATTTAATCTGCATTAGAGTAATTCCTCCAGTGAAGACTGGAGGAATGCGAAGATAAGAGTGTCCTCAGGAGCTCCTGCTGAATATTTCACCAACTGAAATCATCTAACCCAGACCTCACAGCCGTTTCAGTACTTGGCTGAGAAGACGAAAGCTCACAAGGTCAAGACAGTCACTTCCTGCTTATCAGGATTAGCTACCACTACCCAAGAACTTGACTTTGAAGTGCTTGATTATCCAGCCAGAGAGGAAAAATTCTCGAAAAGATTATATAAAGGGAAAGGGTTTTCGCTGTGACCTGGTTAAAAACTGAGGCAGAGTCAAAGGCAGACACACAAGGAGTGGAGAAAATGCTGACATTACAATGAATGATTGGAAGGAAACAAGAGGCCAGGTACCCCAAAATAGTTTAAATAACACAGAAAACACCAACCACTTTATTTGTTCACCCTATGTTCAGCGTATGTTTGGTTCAATTTGAAACAACTAAGTCTCTGGACCAAACTATATTCTTCCCCTCCTCCAAACATTTTGTAGAAAAGAAAATTCCTTCTTCGAACCATCATTGGACATCTAATTATAGCATACACTACTTAGTGCTGTGATCATAACCATTTTAAGGAGACGAAGACTTGTTTCTGCTCAGTAGGGGAGGGACAAAAAGGTCTGTTTTTTTTTTCAGGAAAATATAGATTTTGGAGATAAATGTGACTTGAAATAAAATCCACATTAACTCTGCTGGAAACGGACCCGGTGACCTCTGGCTTCCAGCCTCCACCACCACACCCGCCAGCCTCCATTTCATGTTTCACCCTGGCGGGGCCTCAAGATGCCAAGCTACAGAACTCCCTCCCATTAGCTGCAGGAATCCAGAATATCCATGGCAACCGGTCTCTAACCCCAGGGAGAAGGCAGCGGAATTGAAAGGCTCCATTCTGCTTCTACCTCCGCAGCTCAGTGAAGTGACAGCTTGGTGGTTCCCTTAGTTCCATTAGATTAGCATGCACTTTTTCCCTCTTTCTTTGTATCATCTTTGTATCCATGGAGGGAAGCCTCAGCCACAGGTGGGGAATGCTTAAAAAATGAATGTTTCCCTCCTTCCCTCTACCTTTGCACCCATCCATATGCATGGTTCTTAAACATCCCTTACTTTGCAGGTTTGTTCTAAAGAAAATAAAACAAAGCCCCCTGCTGCTATTGGTGTTTCTGTCTTCTGATATACATATATATATATATATATATATATATATATATATATATAATCTTTGGTGTGCATATTGTGCAAATTAGTGGATATCTGATTTTGAGCAATGCAAGTCACTTATGTGACATGATTTTATAAAACCTGACAGAGAGATAACAAAATGCAGACAATTTTATCATGAAATTAAGTTGTAGCTGCAAATAACTATAATGCTGCGTAAGTCACTGTACCACAGATATTTAGACAGGATAACAGATTGCGCAGTGCTCTTGCTGTTTGCCAATGGAGCCTGAATAACTAATTTGCACTCCATGCCCTGTGGAATGGCAGCTGAGTCCCCAGTGGATATGGGGGAAACTAGACAGAAGCCGACCATTTGGTCTGCGGAATCAAAAATGAGCCAGGGACGTTATGCATAGCACACAGTCTGCAGTCGTATGTTGCCTCCATTGTTGCCTGACTCATAGAACTACAAAAGGAGATCAAGCTGTCTGTCAGCACTTCTTAACCCTTTGGGACATAGCAGACACTTGGGGATGCTAATGATAGCTATAGGTCTTCCTCCCAGGGGAATGTAGATATAGGTGAAGTGGAGCTGGCTGTGGTGGCACATGCCTGTAAATCCCAGCACTCAGGAAGCTCAGACAGAAGGACCTTGAGTTTGAGACCAATCTGGGCTACATAGTGAGTTCCAGACTAGCCTGTGCTAAATAGAAAGATCCTGTCTCAAAAAGAGAAGGGAGGAGAGAGAGAGAAAAAAGGAGGAGGAGAAAGGGAAGAGGAGAAGAGGGAGAGAGGAAAGGAGGAAGGGAGGGAGGGGGAGAGGGAGAGAGGGAGGGAGGGAGGGAGGGAGGAAGGGAGGAAGGGAGAAGGGAGGAAGGGAGGAAAGGATTTCTACCACAAGAAGTAACTCCGTAAAACGGTAACCACAAGAGTCCCAGTATGTCTTGGAGTATGGAATATACCAGAACTTCCAAAAAGAAGAATGGACAGAGATGGTTTTAAGAAAGTAATTTCCAGGGCTGGAGAGATGGCTTAGTGGATAAGCACTTGCCTGTGAAGCCTAAGGACCCCAGTTCAAGGCTCAATTCCCCAGGACCCACGTTAGCCAGATGCACAAGGGGGCGCACGCATCTGGAGTTCATTTGTAGTGGCTGGAGGTCCTCTC
The DNA here is from genome assembly GCA_036346955.1 of Dipus sagitta. Taxonomy (NCBI): domain Eukaryota; kingdom Metazoa; phylum Chordata; class Mammalia; order Rodentia; family Dipodidae; genus Dipus; species Dipus sagitta. Next base: position 35,040,110 of record CM070772.1, on the reverse strand, counting down.
TCTCTCTCTCTCTCTCTCTCTCTCGCTCGCTCTCTTTCTCTCTCTCTCTCTCTCTCTCTCTCTCTCTGTCTCCCTCTCTATCTACCTCTTTCTCTGTCGTTCTCAAATAATTTTTTTAAAAAGAGAAAGAAATTTCCAGCTCCTCAGCTTCCTTAGATATTGTTCTTAAGATTCTTCTGTGAAGAGTTCTGTGCCGCCTATTTAGAACCTCTGCTCCTTTGATCCACAAGGAAGATAAATGTCTCCCCTGTCCCTACTTCAGCTTTATTTCACTTGGTTGTGAGAAACCCCAAGATCTGAAATGAACAAGATTTTTTCATGAAAGTCTAAGGTTTAATTATTAGCAATGTATTTTGTGTGATTTCAAGAAAAAAAAAGAAATTTCCAAGTGTCCTACTATAACACGACAACCTTGAGTAAAAGTAATGTGAATAAAAGATAAAGCACCATATCTTCTTGAACATTTATTTGACCTGTTGTTAAAAAATGTTAATGATACTTGTTAAAGCACAGTGAGGGAAGCTTTATGAAAGCCCACCACAGTAAGTATAGGAAGCATTGCAAAGGGGTCTTGAAGGAGACAGGGAGAGAGTGGCATTAACTCTGAGTATAGTGTGCACAGATGAGAATCTATAGACAAGGTCCAGGGAGGGAGACAACCAATAGAGAATTATTAAGAGATCACATCACAGGGAGATGCTAAGTAGACCCAGCAGAATTGCTGTAGATTTCACTGAAAATAATGCCAGTAAAGGTTCATAGTAAATCTTGGAGCCCCAATGCTTTCTGCTATGTTTGCTGTTGATTTCCACTAAACCCTAAGTAAACCTCAAAATTGAAAGAAGAGGAAGAGAAAGCAGAAGAGAAGGGGGAAGTGTGAAATAGAAGAGGAGGAAGGGAAGGGAGCTGCAGGAGAAGGGAGAAAGGAATTACAAGAGGAAGAGGAAAAAGGAGGAAGAGGTCTATGACCGGACCATCACCCTAAACACACCTGATCCTGTAGGATCTTGGAAGTTAAGTGGGTTTAGGCCGGGTTAGTATTTGGATGGGAGGAGGAAAAACCTAATTTCTTTCTTTTGGATTTAATTTAACAAAATATTGTCCTATCTGCGGGATACCTGCATATTCCTGAACTGTGCTCTTCTATCTGGTGCCACCGATAGCTCAAGGAGAAGTAACTTGCTGCTTGTCCGACTTTTGTCGTGACAAATGTTACTTTAACTCTTGTTACAGATGCTGCAGTATCAAGCACCCAATGGGATGTTTTTAAATGATGAGGAATCAGGTCAACCTATATTTAATAACTTAAACTAGAAATTTCTTTTACAATCACAAAGCGTTAGAATGATTTGAATTAAAGACGTTGCACATTCATATTTAATATGAATATTATTAATTTAAAATGTATATCAAGATGTTACCATAAAGAAGAGTTCATACATTCAGCATGCCACCCTGAGAACCGTTGAGAAATAACTCCCCGTAGACCTTCATCTTGCCATTGTGAAACAGTAGGGTTACGTCTACATTCTAGAAAGTGGACAAACAGAGAGAGAGCACAGTGTGGGTGTGATCTTTTCTGGCTTTGTGCTAAAAACCGTGTTAAGAAGTTTTGTTTTTTTTTTTTGGTTTTGTTTTTTTTTTTTTTTTTTTTTTGAGGTAGGGTCCCACACTAGTCCAGGCTGGCCTGGAATTCACTCTGTGGTCTCAGGGTGGCCTTAAACTCACGGCGATCCTCCTACCTCTGCCTCCCGAGTGCTGGGATTAAAGGCGTGCGCCACCACGCCCGGCATGTGTTAAGAAGTTTTAATGCTAAGTGGAATTTGCAATTTTTGCCATCCATAAATGAAATAAAATAAAGAACAAAACACATGTTTTTGCAAGAGAACCTTGAATACAGAGAGCCAGGAAGAAGTGTTGCCCACACCACAGGAAAGAGAACACTGACTGCCAGGGGGTGAGTGTTCCCATGTGGCTGCTAGAGCAAGCAAACCCAGAGTCAAAGGAAATGCCACTTTACAACCCAAGCCATGAGAGACTTCTCTACAAATACACCGAAGAACCCTCTCTCCTCTCTTGCATCTAAGGCAGCTAGGTTATCATGGAAAACAAAGAAACTGCTTCCTCTTTCCTGAAGACCCCAAACCAGGGTGAGGAAAGCAGATTTAAGAGGAGGAGTTGGTGATGGGTGATAAATAAACTGCACTGTATTCTCTACTATAGAACCAAGAAAAACTGAGTCTCCCCCTATCCCCACCGTCAAACTTTCTCCAGAGAGTATAGAATACCCAGAAAAGTGAACCGATTTGGCTGCAGTGGTTGTGAGGAATGAGGAAAGCTACTTGTAATTTCTACCCTACTGAATCAAATAGGTTCCATTATTGAGCTCTATGCCCTTGGGTCCATCAACAGGGAAATGCGTGCACACACTCTATCTTTATGCAGATTGTGTGATGAGAAACGTTGCTCCCATGAAAGGAAAGCAATCTCATGAAAAGACTGAATTGGCTTAATATTTACTTGAAAAGACATTAGAAGTACAACATAAAGAGTTAATTTAATTAATTAGTTCAATTTTCCCATCAACAGCAAAACCAGATGAAAAAAGGTTAAGCACAATTGTGTCCCTTAAAAAAAATACTGTTTTATTTATTTGCAAGCTGAGAGAGGTAAAGAGAAGAGAGACAGACACAGAGAATGGGCATGCCAAGGCCTCTAACCACTGCAAACAAACTCCAGATGCATGCGCCTCTTTGCACATCTGGCTTCACATGGGTACTCGGGAATCAAACCCCAGCCATTAGTCTTTGCAGGTAAGTTCCTTAACCATTGAACCATCTCTCCAGTCCTGTGTTCCTTTTTAAAACATAAAAGGCTGCCCTTTTGGACATCTGGGTTGTATTTCTGACTTTTTACAAATAAGAAGGGAATGATTAGAGAATTAGAAGTAGGTGACAAGCTTATGGGACAACATGAGAAGGGGATGGACATGAAATAAATATCATCAACATTTAAGGAGGCACTTTAGGAAAGAGTTCACAGGAATGGGGGGAATAAATGGCAGCAGAGATGAAAGGGGCTGGGAAAGTCATGGACACCAAGGAAAAATTGCTAAGATATAGTTTTCTATATTCATTTTTATTTACATTTTACTTATTTTATTTTGTTTTATTTATTTATTTGACAAAGAGGGGGAGAGAGAGAGAATGGGCACGCCAGGGCCTCCAGCCACTGCAAACGAACTCCAGACATGTGCGCCCCCTTGTGCATCTGGCTAACATGGGTTCTGGGGAATCGAACAGAGGTCCTTTGGCTTTGCAGGCAAATGCCTTAACCACCAGGCCATCCCTCCAGCCCCGACATTTTACTTATTTAAATGGATCAATATAAAATTTTACATCTTATGGGGTAACTTTGAAATTTGATACATGTATGCATTGCATAAAGTTTAAATCAAATTTAACATATATTTATCCACAAACATATATTGTTTGTTTTATGCTAAAACTTAAAATTTTTTTCCCAGGTTATTTAATACATACAGTATATTATCTGTAGTCACCCTATTGTTCAACCAGAATTACATACCAGAATGCCTTGTTTCTACCTAAGTATAACTTAGTACTCATTGGCACACCTTTCCCCCTCTGCCCTGCCTCCATTCTCTTTCCAGACTCTGCTAACCACTGTTCTAAGTCTCTGCTATAAGATCAACTTTTTTAGATTGACAAAAGCCAGGGACCATATGATTGAAAAGTGCCCTCTGGCTTTAGCAATGGGAAAATAGTTGGAGACTTTGACAAGAGTAATGTGATTAGAGTGATAAAGGCAAAAAAAAAAAAAAAGTCAAAAAGAATTGATTTTTAAAGAGAGAAGCCTGATGCATATTTCCCTGGGCTCATTCCACAGCACCATAAAAAATAGTCTGACAATAGAGATATGGAGTGTAGGCCACTCTTTCAAAAGTCTGGCAATCAGAGGAATGGTGGGCTGTGATGAAATCTTTCTCTGCCCTGACTCGGGGAGGATTCTGGCAGCACTCCCCTGGAGGAGTCAGGGACTTCTCCATCCCCTTAATACTGAGTCTTGTCACATGGCTTGCTCTGGACAATTGGATATGAGCGAAATAGAAGCTAGACACTGGAACAGGAAATGTAGTTGAGGATTTTGTTCCTGCCTGGGAAATGTAAGACAAGCTAAGAGACTATGAAGAGGCAGCTGAGAAGTATGGAAGAGATGGAGTAATAAATGAAGCCAGAATCCAGGAAAGGCAGACAGGGACTACTCGCCCTGCCAGAGAAGTGAAAAGAACCAGCCTATTAGGTGAAGGCCACCTCTCCAGTTTATAGGAATGAGAGCAGGAAGGAGAGGTGTGAGAAAAGTTAAGCTTGTAGGTTAAGCACAGGCAGAGAGTTGAGATAGGTGCAGCTAGTATCTCTGTGAAGTGGGAAGTGAAGTAGCTTGATAAGACGGAAGGGATAGAAAGAGCAGGAGCTGGGCTGGAAAGATGGCTTAGTGGTTAAGGTGCTCGCTTACAAAGCCCAAGGACCCAGGTTTGATTGCCCGATACCCACATAAGCCAGATGCACATGGTGGTGCATGCATCTGCAGTTTGTTTGCAGTGGCTGGAGGCCCTGGCACATCCATTCTCTCCACCCCTCTCTCTCTCTTTCCTCTCTCTCAAACAAAAACTAATAATAATAATTAAAAACAAAGAGGCTGGGCTGGAGAAATAGCTTAGCAGTTAAAGCATGTGCCTGTGAAGCCTAAGGACCCATGTTCAACTCTCCAGATCCCAAGTAAGCCAGATACACAAAGGTGAGGATACACATGCCCACTAGGTGGCACAAGCATCTAGTGTCTGATTACAGTGGCTGAGGCCCTGGAGTACCAATTCTTTCCCCCCCCCCATCTTCCTCTCCTTCTCCTGCCCCCTCTGCCTCTCTCTTTAAAAAAAAAAAAGAGCAGAAGGGAAAAGGAAGTGGTATGGTTGAACATACAAAACATTCTTTAAAGGATTCTCCAAAAAAATCAGAGAGAGAAAAACAAATGCATATCAGCTAGCTGTATTTAACACCAAGTTGAGGCTGGAGTTCATAAAACCTAGTGATAATTATATTCACGGATGGGTGAGTTTCCTGCAGATGGACTCAGCACACTCACAGGAGTGGGGAAGATGAGGCCAGGGAACCCTCCCCCGCCCCCCACATACATATACACACAGGCATGGTGGGGTCGAAGACTCACTCAGGGGAGACTAAACATGATATCAAGGAAGTGCTAAATGCCAGAATTTTACAGAGGTCCTTCAGGCTTTGTGGTGTATAGCTGCTTCCATGTCTGTATAAATTGCAGCAACCGTGAGGTTAGTCCTTCATAATTAAGTCACTGAAACTCAGACACATTACCTAACTTGACAGATGTCACACAATTAACCATGGACGTAGTTGGAATTAAAACCCGTGCTCAGCCAGGCAAGATGACACCTATCTGTCATCCCAGCACTCAGGAGGCCGAGGGAGGAAGACTGTGAGTTGAGGCCATCCAAGGCTACGTGTAAGACTCTGTCTCAAAAATAAATAAATAAATAAATAAATAAATAAATACATAAATATTGGAAAAATAAACCACCATTCAAAATACTGTTCCACCACTACATGTTCTTTTTAAGCCTCTGTAAGACTCCTCAGTTGAAAGTTAAAATCACCAGTAATAGAAAATCCAAGTAACAGGTCCAGTTGCTAATGAAAACTGCCAGTTTTCAGAAAGGGTTTCTGATTTCTTCCTTGAGCTAAGCAAATGAAGATTCCTAGTCATGTGTGGTGGTGGTGGTGGTGGTGTGTGTGTATGTGTGTGTGTGTGTGTGTGTGTGGTATGTGTCGTACATACATAATATATGTGCTCACATGGTGCCCCATGTGCCCAAAAGTGTGTGCTCACTCGCAGTGACCAGAGCTGAACATTGGGTGTCCCTCCCCATTGTTCTTCTACCCATTCTCACTTGAGCTGGAATCTCTTACTGATCCTGGAGCATGTCATTTTGTGGGAGGGGGTGGCTCTGCTCCCCTACAAGACTGAGGTTATAGATGGATGTGGCTACACCCAGCTAAATTTGTGCATCCTGGAGAGCAAACTGGACTGGTCCCTCAGGCCTCGAAGGACCTCAAGCTTGAATAGGAAGTTCTTTTAACCACTGGGACATTTATTTTATTTTATTATTATTTATTTATTTACTTGAGAGAGAGGAAAAAAAATGGACTGTCAGGGCCTCTAGGCACTGCAATCAAACTCCAGATTCATGGCTCATGTTATATATCTGGCTTACGTGGGTGCTGAGGAATTGAACCTGGGTCCCTAGGCTTTCTCAAGAAAGCACCTTAACTGCTAAACCACCTCTCCCGCCCTGCCATGTAGACTCTTAAATGAGAAGTCTAGTTACATCCATTTCCTTCCCTTCTTCTGCTTGCCAAAAAACAGAGAGGGCACAAGGAACTCAGCCCTGAGAAGATTACGGCACTGCCTGCCTTTCCTCGGACCTCCTAACCTTCGATACGCTCAAGCGTCAGTGCCAGAGGGCCCCTGATGGCAGCACCCAGTGCTGCTGCTGTGTTGCATGGCCTCCAGGCACCTCTGTAGGTTCCGAATGGATGGTGCTACCTGCAAGAGCATAGCAAGGCAGAAGCCCTACTTCCTGTGGCATAATGTCCCATTGCAAATGCTCCATTGTTGACAGAAGATAGATTTCTCAGATTGGGCAATTTAAAAATCATCTGCCTCCTGGGGGCTGGAGAGATGGCTTAGCAGTTAAGCTCTTGCCTGTGAAGCCAGAGGACCCCGGTTCGAGGCTCGATTCCCCAGGACCACATTAGCCAGATGCACAAGGGGGCGCATGCATCTGGAGTTCATTTGCAGTGGCTGGAGGCCCTGGTGTGCCCATTCTCTCTCTCTCTCTCTCTCTCTCTGTCTCTCCCCCTCTTTCTCTCTCTCTTTTTCTCTATCTGTCTGTCACTCTCAAATAAATGAATAAAAGTAAACAAAAAAATAAATAAAAATAAAAATAATCTGCCTCTCACCTACTGGAATCCCTATGTCTTTTTCTCCTTTTGCTCTACAAAATTCCCTATTATAACACTTTCCTAGTATGAATTACCCTACTCTATGTCTTTTCTCGCTATCCATATAGTTATAGACATATTTCCCTTAACTAAACAAACCCCAAATGGGACTAGGATGGCTGGTTGCCTTTCAATAGTCAATCCTTCCTTTTTGAATAAACAGGGTTAGAGTTTCACAATGATTCCCTTAGCTCAGCAAATTTCCTTCTGAGACAAACTATTAGATTCTCCAGTTTCCATGGAAGATAGATGTGTTCATCGGACTAAGTTGCACCAGTGAGATGAAAATGTTTTAGACAATTCTCCAGGATTTGCAGTAGTCCTAGTTCATTTATACCTAAATGACATTAAGACTATACGTGTGTGTTCCTACGTATTGCTGTGTCCTGGAATGTAAAGATGACATCAACATTTCCTATGGCCATTCTTAGACCCTGGGGTAAATTTTAGAATGGAAGTCAAGCTCTGGATGCGGCATTGCCAAAATGGATGCGGATCTACCCGCTCCCTCTCCATCTCCCATTGTCAGCATTCTTGCCCTCAACTGTCAATGTCTCCCCATTCCTCTTGTGCCATCTGACTCCCCCTAACACCATGTTCACTCATTTACACATACACTTCAACAGGCTCCCTATTGTCTGAATTCTTTAACCTGCTATTAAAAGCATTTTCTTTTTTTGGATTGATACTCACTGTTTCAATTTTCCCTCCCCTGATTCTAAGCCAGCTAGGCTTCTGACGTGTTCCCATTTCTACCTCTGTGACTAAAGTGCTTACCTTCCTCTTGGAAATCCTCTGATCTTTCTACTTAGTTACCTACAACTTGAAGAATATTTGCTGCACTGGGAAGCATTATACAAGCAAAATAAGGGTTTTACTGTGTGTGCGTGTGTGTGTGTGTGTGTGCGTATGTGTGTGTGTGTGTGTGTTGTATCATGATCTGATGGGGAAAGCACAGAGTTCCCCAGCCAATCACATGGGAGTACAGATGCCTTTCTACTGCTTGTTCGTGGGCCTGGCTACTCTACTAGGTTACAATCTCCAGTTGAGCTGAAGTATGGTTTGTGTCTGTTTATGATTGAATTCTTAGTAGCTGACAGGGAGCTTGACATGTTCAGTGAATGAATAAATGTTTAATGTCTGTAACTGCCTGGTACATTGCAGAAGTAGACTACAACCTAAATCTTTGACATAGTTTCCTTGAGTCTGTTTCTTTATCCATAAAATAGCAAACTGTTTTCATACATCAAAGATAACTTCTGCATTCAAACTGTACTTTTCTCCCCGAGATTTTCTCATAACACAGTAAAGCATCTGGGTCCTCCAGATAAATGATAGCAATGCGCACTAAAATACAGAGCTTATAAAACATTTATTACAGCCTCTGGAGTACACTAGGCAGTAAATAATGTTTGGGGAAGGAACGAAGGAGAGGAGGGAACAAAAGAAGCCAGGAAGACAAGATAAATTAGAGAAGAAAGATGTAACCAAAACTAATGGTTGCACCTATTACCTATTCTTCCCCTATTAGATTATTAGAGAATTTTTAGCTGAATGTGTGACTGACCATAATAAATACTGATTTTCCAGTTTCCTGGAAGCTAGTATGTTGTCATACAATTAGGTTGTGGCTTCTATGTAAAGTTTGAGGTGCAGCCTCTTGGAACCTTCCCCAAGGAAACATCTGGATTACATCCCTTGCTAATGCTTTTTCATTCCTGCCTTCATCTTGCCACATGCGATGGGCTGTTACCTTCTTGGACTATATCCTAGGGTTGACAGAGAGGTGAACTGGTAGGAAACTGGATCTTTTGAGGGAAAAAGATTCTGTGAAGCTCGGCCACTTCATCAGCACTAGATTTCTTACCATCTGCCTTTGTGCACAAAAGGAAAAGAAGTGTCCACCTTGCTTAAGAATCTCAGGCCAAACTAAATATAAAAGAACCAAGAATTCAAGAATAATAAGGAGAGAAACAAGTGAAGGAAAACCAGCGGCAAGGCAGGAATGGTCTTGGACTTCAGGATCACACCGTCGGCAGACATAAGCACTCCAAAATCCAGAGTTCCCTCTTCATGGGATACAAACTTCCTTTCTCAAAATCAGCTGTGGGGAAACTCTAGTGGAGAACAGGATAGAATTCTTAAACTATTATTATTTTTTAAAAAAACTGTGATAAGCACCATGGAAACTGTTGCAATGGGGAGGGAAGAGTGGGTGGCTGGAGGGAAGGGCAGAGGGAAGCTCTTGGCATCTGCTTTCATTACTGAGCCTTGCCCAGAGACAAACTGTATCTGGTATTTCCAAACTGAGAAGGGTCTCCATACTGGCCACCAGGCTACTCCAGCTGTTACAGATGATTTTCATATGCGCAGTGCTAATGAAAATATGTGTGGCTGACCTAGAGCTCTTAGCCCTCAATTACCTCCCCACCCAAGGCTCCTTGCCACCTCATACACAAACTGGTTCTCTCTGAATGCTTAAATGAAATGTCATTGAAAGAGGCTGTGTGAGGCTGGAGAGAGGGCTCAGCAGTTCAGTGCACTTCCTGCACAGGCATGAGGTCCAAACAGGCCAGAACCCCAGTGAATAGCTGGGTATGGCAACACATACATCTGTAACTGTAATGCTGTAGTGGAGACCAATTCTCCGGGGCTCACAAGCTGCAAAGTGCAAGCTGCACAATCAATAAGGAAAGCAGGCAGGTGAGTGATGCAGCAGGATACCTGATGTTGCTGCAAGCACGTGCATGGAGTGACAACGGCAAGCACATGACACCACCTCAGCTTACACTGCATATACCACACACACCACACCAAATATACAATACACACGAAAAGAAGAAAGAAAGGAAAAAGGAAGGAAGGAGGGAGAGAGGAAGGGAAAGAGAAATAAAGCAAGGAAGGAAGGAAGGGAGGGAGGGAGGGAGGGAAAAGAAAGAAAGAAAGAGAAAAAGGAAGGAAGGAGGGAGAGAGAGGAAGGGAAGGAGAAAGAAAGGAAGGAAGGAAGGAAGGAAGGAAGGAAGGAAGGAAGGAAGGAAGGAAGGAAGGAGAAAGAAAGAAAGGAGGAAGGAAGGAAAGAAAGGAAGAAGGAAGGAAGGAGGGAGAGAGGAAGGGAAAGAGAAATAAAGCAAGGAAGGAAGGAAGGGAGGGAGGGAAAAGAAAGAAAGAAAGAAAGAAAGGGAAAAAGGAAGGAAGGAGGGAGAGAGGAAGGGAAGGAGAAAGGAAGGAAGGAAGGAAGGAAGGAGAAAGAAAGGAGGAAGGAAGGAAAGAAAGGAAGAAGGAAGGAAGGAGGGAGAGAGGAAGTGAAAGAGAAATAAAGCAAGGAAGGAAGGGAGGGAGGGAGGGAAAAGAAAGAAAGAAAGAAACAAAGAAAGAAAGAAAGAAAGGGAAAAAGGAAGGAAGGAGGGAGAGAGGAAGGGAAGGAGAAAGGAAGGAAGGAAGGAAGGAAGGAAGGAAGGAAGGAAGGAAGGAAGGAGAAAGAAAGAAAGGAGGAAGGAAGGAAAGAAAGGAAGAAGGAAGGAAGGAGGGAGAGAGGAAGGGAAAGAGAAATAAAGCAAGGAAAGAAGGAAGGAAGAGAGGGAGGGAAAAGAAAGAGAGAAAGAAAGAAAGAAAGAAAGAAAGAAAGAAAGAAAGAAAGATGGATAGATAGATAGATAGATAGATGGATGGATAGATAGATGGATAGATCTGTGTGGAATATGTAAGGAGTAAAACGTCTCCTGTGTGTTATACATGTTTATCATAAGTTACGTGTTAGTAACTTGACACCCAGTGTGGCACAGAGAAGTAGGTCATGCTAATGTTACCGCTGGGAATGGATTGACTTCCTCGTTGCAGGAGTAAGTCAGTTATCTCAAGAGTAGGCTGTTCACAAGCCAGTCCAGCCCCACACTGCACTCTTCTCTTGCTCTCACCCTCTTACACAGCAAGATAGACCTTCCAGATGCCAGTGCTGTGCCCCTGGATGTCTCCGCCTCCAAAACCATGAGCCCAATGAATTCATTTTCTTTATACACTGCCCAGCCTATAATATTCTGATATTGCGACACAAAGCCCATGAAGACACCGTCTTTCTTCTCTGGAAACCTGCCAGAATGTGCACAGGTTTAGGCGTAGCCTTTAATCTTTTCCCAAAACATAGACATAGAAGCGGATATCTCTAGTGAGACACGAGCCCACAATGCAAAATATGGAGACACGAGTGTTATGAAAAGGATAATAGGAAAGCTACCTGAACTGAACATCTCAGATGTCACAATGAATCTTAAACAATTATAGAAGTAAACAGCTTTCGGAAGATTAAAAAAAAAAGTACTTGTCACAGGAAACATACATAGAAAGTTCTAAAAAAAGAGGTCTACTAAAAATATTAGATATCAAAATATGGTGAAAGTTTAAGATAGTATGACAGGATGGAACATGTTGAATTATAAATTTATGGGCTGGAAAATTAAGTTAAGAAGGAAGTAGGAAAAGATAAGGAGCTTTTTATTTTTAAAAATTAGAGGGCTAGAGAGATGGCTTAGCTGTTAAGGTTCTTGCCTGTAAAGCCAAAGGACCCAGGTTTGATTCCCCAGAACCCACATAAGCCAGATGCACAAGGTCGCACATGCAATGGTCAGAGGCTCTGACACATCCATTCTCTCCCTCCCTCCCTCTCTTTCTCCCAATCTCTCTCTCTCTCTCTCTCTCTCTCTCTCTCTCTCTCTCTCTCTCTCTGTCTCCCTCTTTCTCTTATAAATAAATAATTATTTAAAAGTTAGAGATACAAATAATAGAAATAGAAGTGTCCATATCTGGACAAAAAGAAATTTCAGATGTATAAGAGGGAAACAAGACTGGAAGAACATAGTTTAAGAAATAATGAATAATGTCCCAAGTTAAAGAAGGATGAGCCACCTCACATTAGCAGTGATTACAGAATGTCACATATAAACAAAACTAACTGGCATCCAGAAGAATTAGAGTGTTCCTGGGTGACATGAGCCTGTACCCCCAGCTGCTCAGGTACAGCTAAAGCTGGATGATTGCAAGTTCAAGGCCTACCTGGCCTACAGTGTGAGAATGAGACCAGCCTGCACAAAATTAATGGTACCCTATCTCAAATTTAAAAAATACATAAAGGGCTAAGGATATAACTTATGGGTAATGTTCTCACCTAGCATGTTCAAACCCACTACCAAAAAAAAGAAGAAAAAGACTCAGTATCCTACAAAATAACTTTTTTAAAGTCACATGAAATTAGATTTTCAACAGTGAAATTACAATGGAGTGATGTTTTAAAAACACTTTTTAAAAATTCCTTTCAGCCAACTATTTTGTATCTACACAAATTTTCACTGAACCTAGGGGTCGGGAAGATGGTTCAGCAGTGAAGGCACTTGCCTGCAAAGCCTAAAGACCCAGTAACCCAGGTTTGATTCCCCAGTACCCATGTAAAGCCAGATGCACAAAGTGGCACACTCATCTGGAGCTCATATTCAGTGGCTAGAGGCCCTGGCATGCCAATTCTCTCCTCTGCTCTCCTCCTCTCTCCTCTCCTCTTCTTCCTCTCTCTCTCTCTCCCTCCCTCCCTCCTTGCAAATAAAGAAACAAATAAAAAAACAAACAAACCTAATCCTACCAACAATAGGCTTAAGGCATACAAGTCCACAGAGGTCTGCAAACCAAAGGCCCACAAAAATGTGTTCTTGAAGGTGACCAAATACTTTGGTAAAGATAACTGCTGCCTTTAAAAAAAAAAAAAAAAGTAGAGCTGAGCTGGTGGGATTGCTTAGTGGTTAAGGTACTTGCCTGCAAAGCCAAAGAACGCAGGATTGAATCTCCAGGGCCCACATAAGCCAGAGGCACAAGGTGGCACATGCATCTGGAGTTCGTTTGTAGTGGCTAAAGGCCCTGGTTTGCCATTCTCTCTCTCTCTCTCTCTCTCTCTCTCTCTCTCTCTCTCTCTCTCTCTCATAAATAAATAAAAATATTTTTTAAAAAGAGAGTAGAGCTAGAGAAAATAGAAACATGGGTGGCATTACAAATAACTGAGAACAATTGCTAGACAACATCAATCTCACAGGTATAGAGAATGGGTGAATCCAAAAAGATATCAGATATAAACTTATTTTATTATCACAGGCAAAACATATAACCTGATGAATTTTTATATACCACTGGAGTAAATAAATTAATGAGTTTTATCGCATGGCAACCACCAAAGCCATGTTAAAATAAAACATCCAGGGCTAGAGAGATGGCTTAGGGGTTAAGACGCTTACTTGTAAAGCCAAAGAACTCATGTTCCAATCTTCAGGTCCCACACAAGCTAGACACACAGTGATGCCAGCACACAATGTTGCACATGCTCACAAGGGGGCACACGTGTCTGAAGTTCATTTGCAATAGCTGAAGACCCTGATGTGCCCATTCTCACTCCCTCTCTGTGTCTCTCTCCCTCTTTCTCTCTCTCTCAAATAATTTTTTTTAATTTTTTAAAATTAAAAAAATAAAACATTCAGCCTTACAACTAGAAAGATAAAACTTGTCTTTCTCAAGAAGGGAAAAGAAAGAAGAAAGGAAAGGAGGGATGGAGAAAGAAAAGAAGGAAAAAGAACGTAAGTGAAAAATGTAAAGTTATTGCCAGAAGTCAGTGCTAAATAAGTTAACATTTAAATATAGAGCAAAATAATAAAAATAAATAAAACTTGAAATATGTATTACAATTAAAATATTTAATAAATACTAGTGGGATGCAGTCAGCAACCAAAAGACAGAAAGTCACATACTGAATTGAAAAATAATCTGTCACTGGGCCAAGGATGTCATTCCCTTGGGAGAGTGTTTGCCTAGCATACACCAAGCTCTGGATTCCATCACCAGCACCACATGAACCTTGTAGGCAGTGGAAGGCACTGCTCAAGAGATGGCTCAGTTGGTGTATGAGTCAGGGTTCTCTAGAGGAAGAGAATCAATAGAATGAATTATATTAAAAAGAGAATTTACTGGATTAGCTTATGGCAGTCCAACAATAGCAGTCTGCAGGCTTGAGAGTCAAGAAGCACAGTTGTGGCTCAGCCCAAGTGGCTGAATGCCTCAGCAGTCCCAATCCAGCACTGAAGGCCTGGAGGCTTCCTGGAGAGCTGCTGTCCACTTTGGAAGGCTGAGGAAACTTGGTTCCAAGGCTGACAAAGGACAGCTGAACAGGATAGATGCATATGCAAGTGGAGGTACTCAGCAGCAAGCAGCACCCGCAGTCAGGTGGGAGGAAGGGGCTCTTTTCTCCCACAGCTTCCTTACATAAAGATCCCTTCTGGGAGGGCCTGCTACTCTGGAGGAAGGACTCAATCTAGGGAAATGACTTCCTCCTTCAATCCATCCTTCCGGGAAGCAACCTCAGAGACCCACCCAAGAGGAATGTCTGTGGATTCCTAACCAGATAACCCTGACAACAAAACCATCACAGTTGATAAAGCATTTGCCACACAAGCCTAAGGACCAGAGTTTAATTCCCAGTGCTGAAGTAAAAGAAACCAAGTGACGTGATGCACACCAGTAATCCCAGGGCTGGGAGATGGAGACAAGAATATGCCCGGGGCTTGCTGGCTAGCTAGTCTAGCTAAATGAGTGAACTCCAGGTTCAGTGACAGATTCCATCTCAGAAAATAAGTTGGAGAGTAGTTAGGGTATATCGTTGACATCAACCTCTGACTTCCACATGTACATATTTATATGTACATGCACATATACACCCATCCACCCATATGCATACACATAGCATGCATGCATACCAGACCCATATGCAAAAATATGTGTGGTGGTAATCCCAGCACTTGGAAGTAGAGGCAGAAGTATCTAAAGTTCAAGGTCATCCTTAACTACATGGTGAGGTCAAGGTCATCCTTAACTACATAGTGATGTCAATGTCTGCCTGAGCTACATAAGACACTCTCTTATTTTTTTTAATAAAATAACCCCTTCAAGCAGACATGATGGTCCACACTTGAATTCTTAGCATTCAAAAGACACAAGGATCAACCCAAGTTTCATGACAGCCTGGTCTGAAACACAATATAAAAACTGAAATACAAGTTCCAAATACCAATGGACACAGCAAGAAAATATGACCCATTAAAAAGCTGGGTTCTCCATCTTAGTATCTTACAAATTTTTTATCTAAAGTATATCCTAAAATCAGGACTAATATCTATTGGACCACCATGCCTATTTTCTGAATTTCTGTCCATATTATAGGATCCTTTGTATTTAAAAAAAGTTCCAAAGCTAGAAAAATGAGAGAATATTGCTCTCCTGTGTACACCACATTAATTTTAAACATTCTAGCAAAAATCTCAAGGTATTGTCTGATGTTAAGACATTTCTGTAAAAACAGCTGTGAACATAAACTTCTAATAATTTTGTTTCTGTAATGTTGCCTCAAAACCCATTTTCACAATTTCTCAGAAACAGTCTTGAGGCAACAGACTCTTAGCTGTCTGTCTGTCTGTCTGTCTGTCTGTCTGTCTAGAGTACGGAAGGATGAAGGAGTACTTTCCTACCCTCTGCAGCACATAGGCACCGAGATTAAACTCTTCCAGGGGCACGCCATTCACTTCACTATACAGAGAGCTATCCAAGAATGAGGATAATGTCTCCCCCATAAAACATGCTCAACACCACTAAATATTGACTACTTAGCTGTTCCATCACAGTGCACATAGAGAGGTTGTTATGTCACAAAGCACTGTTGGGTAAGAAATATACTTCTCAACAGGAAACAAAATTTCTAAGGCCAAACAAATATAAATCAAGTCACATGCTAAAAATAGACCACTGTTTCGGGAATGCAATAGAGAGGATATATGACATGACACTGTGAGCTCAGAAGGTGGAATTGAAATGTGGACTCCTACATGCGTTACATGCTTGTCATGACAACCCATCTGGAGCTTTTGTTCATGGAACCAAAATCAAATTTAATTTGAAAACCAGCCAGAGGAGCTGGGAACATGGTTTGGTGGGTGAGAGCACTGACTGTGCAAGTATGAGGACCTGAATTCGATCCCCCAGCACCCACATCAGAAGCCTGGCTTGCATGGTGGCACATGCCCGGAACCCCAGAGCTGAGCACCATAGAGGCCACAGAAACACTGGGACTCCCTGGCCAGCCAATCTAACCAAAAGACAGTGCAAGCTCCAGCAAGAGCCTCTGGCTCCAGAAAACACCAAGAAACGGCAATAGAGGAGGACACCCTCTACGCGTGTGCATGCACACACACACACACACACACACACTCACACACATACACACACATGCATGTGCATATACCACACACACACGCATATACCACACACATGTGCGCATATACCATACACACACATATACCATGCATACCTACATGTGCATATACCACACACATGCATATGTCACACACATATACATGTGCATATACCACACACACACATGTATATGCTACACACATGCGTGCATATACCAAACATGTGCATATACCACAATACATGCATGTACATATATCACACACATGTGCATATACCACACATGCACATATACCACACATACCTACATGTGCATATACCACACACATGTATATGCCACACACATGTGCATATACCACACGCACATGCATATACCACACACATACACACACACACACACTACTTATTATTTTTATTATGTATTTTCAAGATGGAAGAGAAAGACAGTGAGTATGGGCACCACCAGGGCCTCTGGCCACTGTAAACAAACTCCAGATGCATGCACCACTTTGTGTATCTGGCTTTATGTGGGTACTGGGGAATTGAACCCAGGCCATCAAGTTTTGCAAACTCCATTAACCAATGAGCAATATCCCCAGCCCCACGAATTTTTCATAAAAAAGAAGTCAGAAAAAAATGTTTCTGAAACTTTAACTTGTTATAATTTCCAGACCTTATACATAACAAAACCATTTTTCCTTATTTTTCAGACATTGGCAAAAGAGTAAGTAATGGGAAAAAAAAATCTATTTTAAAATCCACTTAAAATTTCCACTATCTCAGAGCTGGGAAGATAGCTGAGCAGTGAAGAGTGCTTGTCGCTTAAGCATGAGGGCCTCTCAGGCCAGCAATCAACAAGTTCCCCAGAACCATCACAAAAATCCAGGCATGCCCACACACATCTGTAACCCCCGTCTGCGGGGGCAGATTCCAGAGAACCACAGAGCCTTACTGACTGACAGACAGCAGCTCTGAGATGAAGGAGATCTGTCTCAAGGAAATAGCTGAGTGATAATAAGACCCCCCAACATTCTCCTCTGGCCTCTGCCCACACACATACACATATGACCACTCTGCACACTCACGTGCACACACCACACATCACACATATACTCTGGTGAAAAAGGAATTCCAGTATGTTTGCAAGTTTCAAATGCCAAAAAACGCTGATGCAAACCTTTCTAAGATACCTGCACTTTGAGCACGGTGGATGCAGACATTTGTATGACCAGTTGTGAGTTATCTTCCCTACATCAGAAAAAAGAAAAAATCAGTATTGTCTCTTGTCACCAAAGCTAATTGTGTCTGGTCAAACAAAAAATACATTTCTGGGCTGGAGGGATGGCTTAGCAGTTAAGGCGTTTGCCTGCAAAGCCAAAGGACACAGATTTGATTCCCCAGGACCCACGTTAGCCAGATGCACAAGGGGGAGCATGTGTCTGGAGTTCATTTGCAGTGTCTGGAGGCCCTGGCACACCCATTCTCTCTCTCTCTCTCTCTCTCTCTCTCTCTCTCTCTCTCTCTCTCTCTCTTTGTCCCTCTTTCTCTGTCAAATAAATAAATAAATAAAAATAATACATTTCTCCCTAGGACCCAGGTTCTCCTTCTGCCCCACCCTATAGTGACATCACAAGTTGTTAGGGGTGGTTTGTTTGCTTGTTTGCTTGTTTGTTTGTTTGTCGTGGAGGAGGAGGTTCGAGGTAGGGTCTCACTCTGGCCCAGTGTGACCTGGAATTCGTCATGTAGTCTCAGGCTGGCCTTTAACTCACAGTGATCCTCCTACATCTGTTTCCCAAGTACTAGGATAGAAGCACAATTTGGTGCATGTTTTTTTATAAGTTATAAACATTTTTAATAAAAATATGCAGAATTAACAGCAAAATTACGTTTCTATAGTATACACAAAAACATTTTGTTTCTGATCTACTGTCTGAAAACTTCACATTATATTCTCCAACTGACAGCTGCAGTGTTGTATCTTAATAAGAAGTTTCGTGGTTAATTCTATGTTTCACTAATAACAGGTTCATCATTTGGACCATGAAAGTCAATTGTACAACTTTAAGAAACATATTAAATGTTTTTTAAAACAGTATTTTCTTTTTATTTATTTATTTGAAAAAGACAGAGAGAGAATGGTTTCACCACGGCCTCTAGCCACTGCAAGGGAACTCCAGACACATGCACTACCTTGTGCATCCGGATCCTGAGGAACTAACCCTGGGTCCTTTGGCTTTGCAGGCAAGTGCTTTGACTGCTATGCCATCTCTCCAGCCCAGCATAGTAAACGTTGTCATTATCGAATGTGAATATATAAAGGGCTCTTCAGGATGTAAATGTGTTCTAGCCTTGTTTCTCTACTCAATTCCATAAAGAGGCATCAAGTAATCCTGTAAGCTTGCATTACACTTTAAAAATAAGCACTATTAACATACACTCTGATGCCACCATCTATTGCCATGAAGTGATTGAGAGGCCATACATTTCAACGTCACAGCAGGGCCAGGAAGGCAAGCAGAGTGAGAGCCCTTACTGTGCTTTGGGTGGTTAGCCAAGGGAACCGGAAATACTAAAACACATGAGGAAAAGCAAAAGGAATATGTAGGGCGAAGTCCTTTAAGCCACAAAACTGATTCCTACCCTATCCATAAAGTTCTCAACCTATGGCCACTTTTATCATTAGTTCCTGTAGGGCCACAGCAAGACCCCCATTCCCTTCATGAGCTGAAGCAACTGTATATTGAGTTCCATGCCCAAAGCTTAGGCCAGAGCTTGAGCTTGTGAAGTAGTCCATAAACTTTCAAGAAATGAAGTATTTAAAATGCTGTGCCCTAGACTGGAGAGGTGGCTCCACGGTTAAGACACTTGCCTGCAAAGCCTAAGGACCCAAGTATAATTCCCCAGTATCCACGTAAAAAGCCAGACGCACATGGTGGTGCACGCGTCTGGAGTTCATTTGCAGTGGCTAGAGGCCCTGGTGCATCCATTCTCTGTCTGCCCCCTTCCCCCCATAAATAAATAAATTATTTTAAAAATATTGTCTATTATTTAAAATAAGTAAATAAATAAAATACTGTGAATCTCAATAGTGTTTTCTTAGCATCTGTGTAGCAGAGAGAACATGCAGTTTGAGTCTAAGCTTGGATCACTTCACTTTATGTATTCTCACATGTATGTATGGGGGAATGTATGTGCATGTATGTACGTATGTATATCTATGTAAGATAGAACAGTAACCAAGAACAAGTATGAAGAGAGGAGAAGAAAAAGGAATGAAGGACAGGCAAAGGATACCTGTGATATGTAAATAGAATGAGGAGGATATTGGGGTGTAAGGGAAAATGGAGGGAGAAAAAGTTTGGGGAGAAGAGAGAAGGAACGAGAATCAACTAAGAGTAAATGTTTTTGCAAATGCCAGAATGAATGGTATCTAAATCTCCAGATGCCAACTAAAAATAACTAATGACAAAATTACAAAAATAAAAAGTGTTTTCCTACCTAATTGGAGCATTTTTTAAAATATTTTCTTTCTTTATTTATTTTAGGGAGAAAGAAACAGGGAGAGAAAGAGAGAGAGAGAGAGAATGGGCACACCAGGGCCTCTATAGCCACTGCAAACAAATTCCAGACTCATTCATCACCATGTGCATCTGCTTTTAAGTGGGTACTGGGGAATCAAACCTTGATCCTTAGGCTCTGCAAGCAAGCACCTTAACTGCTGAGCAAACTCTCCAGCCCCCTGATTGGAGTATTTTAAGCCTCATTTTGATACATCACTTTGAGGAGGTGACTGAACGGCAATTCATGATTCAATTTAACAATGAAGACTTAAAGTTCAGAAGGAAACTGTGACACACCTAGGTCCCTGACACACCTAGATCCCTGAATCCTCAAATGGACCCTTTCTGCATTTAATTCTTTCCAATGTGTGCCACCAAGTCATTATTTGATATTATCATTTTCATTCTTATCTCCTTATGTTTGTAGATAGCTTGACCCTAACCTTGCATTGAGCTCAAGGCCTTCAGCACAGATATATATTGCATGCTATGCCCACTCAGGTGAATCAAACCTACCCCAAATTCAACTTTTCATACCAAACTTGGCATCTTCCAAGAAACTTGGGCCTGTTCTAAGTGGTATCTTTGAACGAATGTTACTGTCACACAGCATGCCATCCCTTGCCCATCGCCAAGACGTGCCAAGTTTCATCTCTCAAAAGCTCTCGTATCCATTCATTTGACCCCACCCCCTTGCACATACCACATAACACTAGTCTGACCACACACGCAGAAGAGACAGCAGAAACATTTGCCCATCACGTCAGCTCTAGCGCCCCCTGTAGTCTCCTCTTTGCACTGCAGCCAGCGTAAACTAGTTTCAATCTAGTTTTATTATCTTCCTGTTTAAATCATTTCAGCTCCTTCTAGGATCTTAAAGGTCCCAACATGAATAGGGTCTGGTAGGACCTGCATGATCCAGTCGCTGCCCCTTTGTCCTTTCCCAGTCACTATGACATTTTTGGTCCTCAAATGCACCTGTTTGTTCCCCCAGCTCGCTGCCTTAAACATATGACATTCCTTCCTTCTCAAATGCCCTTCCTGTCATCTGTTCCCACCCAGCCTCCACTTAATTTATCTCAGCAGTCCTTAATTATTGCTTCTCCTGGGAATTCTTCCAGGAGACATAAGTTTACTGGATTATTTTCCAACACAGAATCACGTCCTTTTTCTGCAGAGCACATATGTCAATAGATAATGATACAATTATTCGGAGAGCTATTTAATGACCACCTCACTCCTACCTCCTATTATGCACTACATGAATACATGCAAAGTGACTATTTTTGTTTCCACGATACCCACTTCTTGGCACATTTGGCAGTACTATATGCTTAAGAGACTTTTTTTTTGAATTTTTAATTAGCCTCTAATTTACTGAGCTTGTGTCACAGGAGATAGTTTGAAGTTGTAAAGGTAGGCAAACACAAATACAATTCGTAAGGAAACATAACTACCAGCCCATTCTGTTTATAGGTGATTTTTCAAGATAATTCTGTCCACAATGGGAAAAAAAGAAAAGCCTAGTACAATTAAGTGCACAACAAATACAGCAAATGTGAACTACCCATGTGAAAATGTTATTCATATTTATCAGCTACATATACTCAAAAAATATATTTAATGCTCAAAAGATTTTTTTTTTAATTTACAAGCAGAGAGAGAAGGAGGGAGAGGGAGAATGGGCATGCCAGGACCTCTAGCCACTGCTCAGCTTCTTAAGAGAACAAAGTTTTCAGGCTGGAGAGATGGCTCAGCATTTAAGGCACTTGCCTGCAATGCCTAATGACCCAGGCTAGATTATCCAGTTCCCACGTAAAGCCTCTCCCCCCCCCGCCCTCAAATAAATCAATAAATAAAATGTTTCTTTACAAAAAGGTAAAAAGTCACTTCATTATTTGATCATTCCAAAGATACATCTTATTTCTAACAGGTATCAAGAAAATAAAAATAATTAAGAACTCCTAGAACCAGTCACAAAAAAGAAACTATAAAAATAATATTCCCTTTCAAAAACTTACAGGTAATTTAATGACACCAAACAAAACATTTTTATTCAGATTCTGACTTGCTGGGAATGTTGTGATTTAAAGCTCAGAATTTTAGAACATATGCTATGCACAGTGCTCCTGGAAGATAGCATTATCCAAATTAAAAATAAGTCTGGAAAAGCCTAATTGTTTTAAAGTCAGTATTTCTAATAATAACAGGAGTAAACAACTATTCTACTGCTTGGCTCCCCCCTCTTCATTGTTCACTTAAACTTGGCAATCTCTGGTTTAGTTAAAGCTCTGAGTATTTTTGCTACAGGCAAAATTTTATATTCTCTGAGTTCTGTGATATGGATGCATCAGCTATTTCAAAAATTTGCAGACTAAATAGAATATTAATGGCCCTAATGATTTTTAAATACTATTTGCAAGGTTGTTTAAAATGTCTTAGCAACAATCAATAAGATAATGAATGTGAAAATACTTTGTACATAGCAAAGCGCTACCCAAGCATAAGTGAAGGGATTAAAATATGTTTTAAATTACTTGAGATGAAAGTTATTTGGGAGAATAAAATGGATGGTAAATTATCATAACTTATTCAAGTAGAGGATGTTTTATAAACAAAGTCCAGACTTGCACAGATCACTTGAAAGAAGCCCATAGTTTATTGTTTAAAAACAGAAAGAGATGATTTTCCACAAATAATAAAATAATCTAATCTAATGATGGGCCACTTTTTAAATAATATTTTTATGGATTTATTTACAAGCGAACAGAGAGAATGAGAATGGCTATGCTAGGGCCTCCAGCCACTGCAAACTCCAGATACATGCATGACTTCGTGCATATAACTTTACATAGGTAGCAAGGAACTGAACCCAGGTCTTTAGACTTTGCAGGCAAGCACCTTAACCACTGAGCAATCTCTCTATCCATGTGCCACATTGTTTTTTATTTTACAGAGCAAAAGAGACAGACAGAGAGAGAGAGAGAATTGGCATGCCAGGGCCTCAGCCACTGAAATTGAACGCCAGACACTTGTGCCACCTAGTGGGCATGTGAGACCTTGTGCTTGCCTCACGTTTGTGCATGTGGCTTATGTGGGATCTGGCAAGTAGAACATGGATCCTTAGGCTTTGCAGGCAAGCACCTTAACACCTAAGCCATCTCTCCAGCCCCCATGTGACACTTTTTGAAACAGACCGAAATGTACTTTAACTCTCATCTGTTCTGAGACACTCAGAATATCATTGGCCAAAATACTTTCATAAAACTCTAATATTAAAATAATGTGAAAGAGAAGACAACATAATCAAAGGAATACATTAGGTTGATCCTTTAAAATTTCCTTTTCTGACAGAATTATTTTTGTCCCAGAGACTCTCGTGACTCTAACATATTCAATCATTTCCTAGAAAGATTAGACAATAATCAGTTTAGGTGTCTTAGGGATTCCAGAACCCAACTGAAAACCAGGGTAGATGAAAATAGAACAAAACACAACCAGTCTTAAATGTGGTAAACTGGTGTGGGTCAATGAAAAGACTATTTATCACCAAAGTATTGCATAAAACCAAAGCAAATCTAGCTTACATGGGTATTGGGAAATCAAACCTGTGTCATTAGGCTTCCCAGGCAAGCACCTTCACCTCTAAGCCATCTCTCTTGGTGGGCTAGAGAGATGGCTCAGCGCATGAAGCCCTTCTCTTGCAAGCATGAATACCTGAGTTCGCATCCTGAAAGCCCACATAAAGCCAGGTATGGTAGCACAATGCCTATAATCCTAGCTGAGACTGGAGGCAGACAGGAGAATCTTCCAGAAGCCTGTGGCTCCAGCTGCCCTGAGGGGCACAGCAGGAAAAGAGGAACCCTGCCTCAAACAAGGTGGAATTCTGAGCACCAGCACCTGAGATTGTCCCCTGCCCGTCACATACAGCCATGACACATGTACCCCTACAGTCCCACCCAGGGATACACATATACACATCACACACACTGAAGAAGGAGGAGAAAAAGAAGGAAGAGGAAGAAGGAAGGGGAGAAAAGGAAGAAAAACTAATAGTAATGATTATTATTAATTATTATTATTATTTGCTTACAGAGAAACCGGGGAGATGTCAACTTCTAAATAGAAGAGCAAATGATGGAGAAAGGGAAAAGAATACTTATTTATGTTGGTCCAAAATACTTGCACTTTGTGAAAGAAAACATCAGAGTTCCAAACTCAAACAAATCCCAAAACCTAAAGTATGACAGGATTCAAGATCCCAAGGATCTTGGTTCTGGCAAATGCTCCTCTGACATGCACTGATTGATCTCCTGCCAACTATGTACATTCTCTAAGGAATCCATAGTAAACCCCACCCCCATGGCTGGGCAGGGTGGGCCGATTTACCACCCCCCAGACAGTACCCTCAGCCTTTCTTCTCCCCCTGCTGACCTGAGGAGTCTCAGGAGACCTCAGAGCTCTCCACTGGAGGGCACGGGGCTCTAGGAAGCCATTCTCAGGCTTAAGGCTTCTGTGGATAATTGAGCCATATATGCACTGCACAAAGCCCTCTGGTAAGGGAGCAAAAGGTCCTGAAATCCATCTACATTATGTTCACCAAGTGTTCCCGGAAATTGGGTGTTCCAGCCTCAAGGAAGGGGGCCAGTGAACTTAGCAGACAGGCACCTGTCAGCTGGACAAGGTGCCATATCGCTAACACTTCCGCTCAGAGAGAGTCACTTTTCCTAATTCTCACAATAGCACGTGATGGGCCTGCAGTGCCCTACATGAGTCCGTCTGCCACCAGCCCTTGCTCTGCTGTATCTACTCTGTAGCCTGAGAAATGGCCCCTCCTGACTCCAGTAATCCGAATAAAGGGCTTCACAACCTGAATCTAAATTTGAACTCGTTACCCTGGAAAGGCTCAAAAATCCCTCCACCCCTGACTTTTTTCAGGATGAAAACAACAGGACTTCGGGGGAGGGGGGACAGAGCAGTGAATATAGATTTGGGCATATCTTGAAAATGAAATCCTTGAGCCGGGCGTGGTGGCGCACGCCTTTAATCCCAGCACTCGGGAGGCAGAGGTAGGAGGATCGCCGTGAGTTCGAGGCCACCCTGAGACTCCATAGTGAATTCCAGGTCAGCCTGGGCTAGAGTGAAACCCTACCTCGAAAAACCAAAAAAAAAAAAAAAAAAAAAAAAAAGAAAATGAAATCCTTGTGGTAGACCTTGAGGATCTAACCCAGCCTGGGTGGATCATTCCTGAGGCCAGTAATAGCCCCTTAAACTGCTCCACAGAGCCAGGGGAGGGGCAGTGCTGGCTGGCTGGCTGGGGACTGTGAGGAGTCCTTGCAGACAGAGTGGATAAAGCCTAGACGAGCACATCATAAGATATTAACTATTATTTTCCTATAGCCTTGAGGAGGGCAATTTTTAAAAGATATTTTATTTGCTTATTTGAAAGAGAGGAAAAGGGAGAGAGAGGGAGAGAGAATGGGTGTGCCAGGGCATCCAGCCACTGGAAACAAACTCCAGACATGTGTGCCCCTTTGTGCATCTGGCTTACAGAGGTACTGGGTAATTGAACCTGGGTCCTTTGGCTTTGTAGGCAGACACCTTAACTGCTAAGCCATCTCTCCATCCTGAGGAGGGGAATTTTTTATATAAATTAAACGCCCCTGCTTCTTTAGCTTCCCACGTTGTGTTTTATATCACAACTTCTTCAACTATAACTTTCGTAAGCACTTTCCACAAGTATAAAGTCTCTTTCTAGGTGTGAAATGGAGAATTTTATAAGCACTTTGCTACAGGTCTGGGTCCTGAGATCTATGGGGGAGAATGGCTTGGTGATTTTTCATGGTTTATGCCTGTTTTCAGTTACTGATAGCAGGTACATCTTTGAAAACATTTTCACACTGATATTCTCTTGAGCCTCCCATAGGAATGCATTTAGGGAAAAATAGGCAAGTGCTTTCATGGGGAGGATAGCTTTGGGAAGGAGTGCCCCCCGCCCCCCATTTCCTCCACACATCCTTCTGGCACTTCCTAACTTCTGTATAAACCCAAAAAGGATCTGGCATAGTTGTGACTCAGAATCATATTTAGAGAGGGAAACACAAACATGTAAGCAAAATACTCAATTGATATGACAAAGTAATCAGCTTTCTCTTGCCCAGGAAAACTAAAACACTGCTATCCCATATGTCCTGTTCTAAGACAGAGCCCAGCATGCCGGGAAAGACCGTTCCCAGAGCTCTGACTTCAAGTAGGTTATGGGGCTGGGAGGATGGCTCAGTGGTCGAAAGAGCTTGCTCTGCAGGCCTGCCTGGTAGATTAAGATCCCCAGCACCCATATGAAGATGGACACACAGGGACACACACGAATCTGTCATCTCAACACATGTTTGGCAATGGAAGGCGGAGTCAGGAGACTTCTGAAGCTCTTGATAAAAACAAGCGGGACCCTGGTCTCAAACAAGGTGGAAGAAGAGGAGCAGAACACACACACACACACATACACACACACACACATTCAAAACGGTGAGAAGGGCTGGAGAGATTGATCAGCAGTTAAGGCGCTTGCCTGCAAAGCCTGAGGATTCAGGTTTGATTCCCCAGAACCCACATAAAGCCAGATGCACAAAGTGGCACGTGCATCTGGAGTTCATTTGCAGTGGCTAGAAGCCCTGGCATGCTCATTCTGTCTCTGTATCTGCCTCTTTCTCCCTTTCTCAAATAAATAAATATTTTTTAAAGGTGAGAGATGAGAGGAGGGAGAGAGAGGGAGATAAGGACAAAAGGAAGGAAGGAAGGAAGGAAGGAAGGAAGGAAGGAAGGAAGGAAGGAAGGAAGGAAAGAAAAAAGGAAGAAAGGGAGGGAGGGAGGAAGGAGAAGGAAGGAAGAAGGAAGGAAGGAAGGAAGGAAGGAAGGAAGGAAGGAAGGAGGGAAAAAAGTTAGGAAGGAAGGAAGTTTGGAAGGAAGGAAGAAAAGAAGGAAGGAAGGAAGGAAGGAAGGAAGGAAGGAAGGAAGGAAGGAAGGAACGAAAGGATACAAGACTTCAGAGTGTGCTTGAGAGTGATGGAGCCTTATCTAGGCTCTTAGGTGGACTGTAACTCAGGAGCTAAGGCGCAGGGTCTCAAGGTCACCCAGAGCTTCCACTGAGTCAGTGGACTTCTCCGGTTCTTGTCTCATGGATTCCACAAATGAGATTCACACATCACAGGAGCATGAAATACAGATTTTAGAAGAAGTTTATTAGAGCTTGATAGAAAAGGAAGGACTCCTGTCTGTATGGACAGGAAGCAATCTCCAGAGCGGAGGAGAACTCATTACATGACTTTCTGGTTTGGCTTTTTAATGGAACGTGCCACGGGACCTGACTCACTGGTTATACGTTTTACACTTTCTAGGAGAAAAGAACTAGGTTTCTGTAATATGGGCAAATATGTCCAGAAAACTTAAGTTGGGATCAAGGTTTCTCTCATCTAGGAAGGGTGCAAGCTTAACATAGAAATTTTTCCAGGAGGGTGGAACTCTCCAGGGAAGAAAGGAGATAATGGAAAAAAAAAAAAAATCCAGGTTTTCCTTGTAGGCTTAGTGACCTTTCCCACCTGTAGTCAAGGAAAAAAAGAAAAACCAAAACAATCTCTTTGGTGTTCTGTTCCCCTATCTAGCAAATTGCTGTGTCCTATAGGAAGGAAGGGAGGGAGGGAGGGAGGGGAGAGAGGGAAGGGAACGGAGGGAGGGAGGGAGTCAGGAAGGAAGGAAGGAAGGAAGGAAGGAAGGAAGGAAGGAAGGAAGGAAGAAAGGAAGGAAGGAAGGAAGGAAAGAGGGTGGAGAATGGAGGAAGTCGGGCAGAAAGAAAGAAGAGAGGGAGGGAAGGAAGAAAAGATTTGTCTTGTCCCAGAGATGGCTGAGTCCAGCACAGAATTCCCTCAACCTAAAAGTACAGCTTAGAAACCATTAGTGACGTGAGCCATCTGAAGGAACGGTCACTGTGCTTCTGAACTAAGCACAGAAGACCGCAAAGAGGGCCAGGCAGGTTCCTCTGGAATGCCAAGTCCACTTCCTTCAGAAAGGAGAGTCCTGATAATGTCCTCCAAGCTAGAATTGGTTTAACATTCATGGTTAATATTCTCTCTGCATGCCGGGACACTGCTCATTCCTCTCCAGGACAGTCGGCGATGGGAGAAGGCTTCTTATAGGAAGACAAAGCGCAGCGCGGGACCACTCAGGACCGGCCAAGCTGACTGCATTCTCCTGGAATCCTTGGTGGACGTCTCTCCCCACGGGCACAGTGCAGAGAACTCGCAGCTGGGCATTTTCCTACTGGTGAAACAACTTTGCCTTCCCAGCAAAGCAGGACCTCCGTGATGAATGGCGGCGGAGGGCTAAGGTGGAAGCTGGTTTTGATTGCTTTGATTGCAAGAATCCAGGCATTTCAAATGACCTGCACAGCTTAACTCCTTCTTGTCCTGTCTGTGCTACAAGAAATGACAAAACCAAAAAAAAAAAAAAAAAAACACACATTTTTATGTACTCACCACTCAAAACAGAAGATGAAATCATGTTTTTTTCAAAGGGTCTGAAACAGCATAATGAGATTCCCAGCCCTTCTTCAAGAAACTATCTTATTACATGAATAATACATTGATATATCTCAGCAAAAAAAAAAATATATATTCACACAATACAGAACTATAGAGAGTAGAATGAGGTAACTCATTTTTTACACCTTACCTGCTCCCATTTTTCTCCCCAAAGGTAACCAAGGTTAGTAAAAGTGATTCTAGTCATTTTTTGTATATTAAATAAATAACTTTTTTTTTCCTAAACATGACTTCCTCCCTATTGATTTTTTTTTTCACTTAACAGTTCATCTCTGCAGTTCCCCCTCCATACCAGTGTGTGAGGTCTGCCTCTCTTCTATGACTGTCCTCGCGGTTCATGTGAAAGAAAATTACAATTGTGCTCTTGTGGCTTAAGAGAAGTTTGAGAAGGAAATGAACTACTTATTTGGTTTTGGAGTAGCCTTAAAAAAAATTTTTTTTAAGTGGTAGTTTGCAAACGCATGCATAAGTGGTTAGTCATTGAAAAACTACTTAGCAAAAATAAATCTCATTTTTTTCCCTGCTCTGGGAGGCAGCCTGGCATGGATTCTGCCTCGGAATCTGACAAATCTTTGAGAAAATTCTTTGGCTCCCTCTCTTTTGCAAAAACCTCCGAGAAACTGGTCAAGTTCAAATACTTTCCAAAATTGACACTGCTATATGTATAAACTATATTATCCTGTGATTCTGTATGTTTTAACAAAAAAAAATAGAAAATCACAACTGAGCTCTCAGCATGATTTTTTTCTTGCCTGTGCTGACTTATGTCTATCTATCCTGAGTGGCTAGACAATGTTTCAATAAGTTAAGTGTCATTGATTGAATCACTCACCTTATTACAACAAGATCTCTATTATCACCTGTAAATGATCATTCTCTTACTTTTAGCAAGTGATAGATTCTTTTCTAAAAAAAAATATTTTATTGGGGCTGGAGAGATGGCTTAGTGGTTAAGTGCTTGCCTGGGAGGCCTAAGGACCCTGGTTCAAGGCTCAATTCCCCAGAACCCACAGAAGTCAGATGAACAAGACGGCACATGCATCTGGACTTCGTTTGCAGTGGCTGGAGGCCCTGCTGTACCCATTCTCTCTCTCTCTTTCTCTCTGCCTCTTTCTCTCTCTGTCACTCTCAAATAAATAAATAAAAATAAACAAAAATTTAAATATATATATATATATTTGAGAGAGACAACAAGGCCGAGGAAGAGAGAAAAAGAATGGGCCTGCCAAGGCCTCCAGCCACTGCAAACAAACTCCAGATGCATGTGCCACTTTGTGCATCTGGCTTAGGTGGGTCCTGGGGAATCGAACCAAGGTCCTTTGGCTTTGCAGGTAAGCGCCTTAACCACTAAGCCATCTCTCCAGCGCAAGTGATAGATTATTTAACCTTTTTAGACAACCAGTTTTCAGTTATTATGCAGAGAACCAGGCATGGTGGGTGGGGAACAGGGGGAGTTTCCTAGAACCATTTCCTATTTAAGAAAATGAAATGAGCTTGAAGCTTGAAGGGCAGGGGAAGGGGAAGGGAGCTAACAGCATGCTTCTAACCTCAAGAGCCTACACTTTTAAAGAGAAGTGTGTTTTGCTTTCTTCCTGGGCGTGAAGAACATGATTATTTCATGTAAGCTTATAATGAATTAGCACAGCTCTTTGATCAATGACATCAAAGGCTATTGGCAGTACCAATAATACAGATGTTAGAACTTTTCACATTGAAGAAATGCCTGAAATCAATCAATCTTTCACCACTCTTTCCCTTCCCTTGCTCCTACAGAACTGCATATGGTCCAGACATATTCAAGTCGAATTCATCAGAGCCTCCCTCAAAGGAGAAAGGAGATCTACTCACTGGCAGCTATGGGGCCATTTCATCAGCAGAAACACACTGCTTCCTCAAGGAAATGCCAAAGCACAAGTGGTCCTGACACTTAGATATGGCCATTATTGGGGCTGGAGGGACGGCTTAATGGTTAAGCGCTTGCTTGTGAAGCCTAAGGACCCTGGTTCAAGGCTCAATTCCCCAGTAGCCACGTAAGCCAGATGCACAAGGGGACGCATGCATCTGGAGTTCATTTGCAGTGGCTGGAGGCCCTGGTGCGCCCATTCTCTCTGCCTCTTTCTCTCTCTGTCTGTTGCTCTTAAATAAATAAAAAAATAAAACAAAGAGAAAAAGAAAGAAATGCCCATTAATCATGGGACTTTCTCATCCCGTCTCCTGCAGTCCGTGGCGGCTCCTCTGAGTCTGTGGCAGCGCAAAGCCTTGCTCACTCTGGATGCGGCGCGCAGACTCTGAACGCGGCTCGTGCTCTTGTCCACATTCCATTTGTTCAAGTAACTTTCCCAGGGCTTATGCAGTCAGGCCAATTATCTTAGAAACAAGCAATTATAACCACATTCACAGCTCCCTAAAAGGGTGAGTGCATTCTAGTGACAATTTCTCATGAAAGAAAAACAGTAATTGAAGGATTGGCAAGGCTATTGCAACAGACCAAGACCTCTGGAAAGATGTTTAGTAGCATGCGCGTGCACAAACACACATACAGAGAGAGAGAGAGAATCCACTTGCTTGCCCACTAGAGAAATGTTCTATCCAAATCCATTAAATATATTCTATAGCGAACATTGTGTATAGCCATAGTGAAATGACGAGGTTGTTGTTGGTATTCTGGGCTCTGGTCATGCTCTATTCTTCAATATTTGTCTAATCACCTCTTGTTGCCATGGTGTCGAATGTAAGCCAATGTAAATGTTTGCAAAAACGTTATTCCTGGGGCTGGAGAGATGGCCCAGTGGTTAAGGCATTTGCCTGCAAAGCCTAACGACCTGGGTTTAATTCCCCAGTACCCATGGTAAAGCCAGGCAGATGCATAGTGGTGTATGCATCTGAAGTTCATTTGCAGCACCTGGAGGCTCTGGTGCATTCTCTCCCTCTCTCTCTCTTTTTCTCATCTCTCTGTCTGTCTGTCTCGCTTCTATCTCTCTCTCTGCTTGCAAATAAATAAATAGAAATATTTCTAAATGTTGTCACTGCAGAATACAGGTAGAAGGAAATTATTCTAACCAACCTATGGTAAATTGAATCCTTCTGGGAGCTGAATTCATATCTTTATTAATACAGTATAACACCAGCTCAAGTCAAGCACTGAGGCACGACTAGATATAGTGCTCTAAAAGTGGAAAACAGTCCTTTAGCTCTTACTCCTAAATCATTACAGTGCACACTGACACACACCTCCAGCCTGTATGCATCTACTTAAATGCACATATCACGTTAGTTCTAACTGTCCAAGGCTATTTGTGTAGGACTGGGTGGCGAATGCTTTGGGGGTAAGGATTTATCATTATATTCCACAGAAACACAGAATATAAAGCATTTCCCATCATCCACACTCAGTAACTAGTTGTTGAATTGATTAGCTATCAGACTTGATTGTTTTTCAAATACCGGACCTTCGAAATGCCAAATAAATAGACACTTTGAGTAGACTGGTGCAAAACTTGTCAACAGGCATTTACTTTTTATCCAAAGAAAAGACACTGTTACTTATGCTTAGCTATGCGTTTCCTTTGAAAAAATACAAATGTGGGATATATCTGTACAGATAACACACACGTAGGTGAGTGTGTATACACAAAACATGCCAGCACTTGATCAGGAAACTAAAAAAGCCCAACATTTTGTGGGAGAGGCAGCAAAAGTCTAACCTTGTCGCTTTGTTTTTCGTACATCCTCCCAGAGTCTTAGGAGAGGGGAGACAAAAGGTAATTGAGCTGGGATTCCGGGGGAGGCATTTTGTAAGTGAATAAAAGGCCACGGTGATGAGGCCAGTGGCAGAGGGAATTCCCAAACACATCTCCAGAGAATCTGGAGGGAACCTAAATAGAAATGCTTTCTCTCTCAAAAAAAAAAATGCATGAAATGCTTGGTTTAATATTTGCCTCTTCCTGGCTCTGGTGACACCGGGTTTTCTGTTTGGACCTCAGAATTCTGCCACCTGGGTAGCGACTCCTCGGATGGCTGAGCGGAGACGGAGCGCCATCTACTGGCGGCGGGAGCAAGGCGCGCCGTCGTGCATCACTGAGCGCGGGTCCAGCGAGAGAAAAGACGCAGTACACTTCCGCGGCTTATCCATGGGAAGAAAACGCGAAGGGAAAAGAACTAGAGACGTTTCCTTAGAAACTCGGGGAGTGGCAGAGGATTTCGTTTGTCTGGGAAAGGGGAGAGAATAGACTTGTTTACTTGGTTCTGCTTGGGTAAGGCCAGCTTTAGAAAAAAAAAAAAAGGCTTTGTGGGGCTGGAGAGATGGTTAAGGCCCCTTACCTGTGAAGCCTAAGGACCCAGGTTCAATTCCCCAGAAGCCACATAAGCCAGATGCACAAGGTGGTGCATTCGTCTGGTGTTCATTTGCAATGGCAAGAGGCCCTGGCGCTCTCTCTCTTAGTCTCTCTGCCTAATAAATGAATACTTTAAAAAAAAAAAAGCCTTTGCTAGGTATTGCAGTCACGTTCGCATTGCTGGCAGACCTAACCCGATCAAGAGCAGCTTTTTTTTGGGGGTGGGGGGGACAGGGTTTACAGATTCAAAGGGAAGTTCCATGACGGCAGGGGAAAACCATGACATGAGCAGAGGGTGGACATCACCTCCTGGCCAACATCAGGTGGACAACAGCAACAGGAGAGTGTGCCAAACACTGACAAGGGGGAGCTGGCTATAACACCCATAAACCCGCCCAAGGATACACTGCCTCCAAGAGGTGTTAACTCCCAAATCTCCATCAGCTGGGAACCTGGCATTCAGAACACCTAAGTTTATGGGGGACCCCTGGATCAAACCACCACGCTAGGCTTTCTCCTCCACTCCCCTCCCTTCCCCCCCCCCCCCCCCCGTCAGCCGGAATAATGAGGTTGCTGGATACCTGGGGGCTAAGGCGATGACCTGAATCAAAGGGACGCTGGCCCAGGACTCATTAGATTGGCTGTATTCTCCCACCAGGAAGAAAAAGCCCCACCTTCCTCTCTGTCC
This sequence comes from Dipus sagitta, assembly GCA_036346955.1. NCBI lineage: Eukaryota > Metazoa > Chordata > Mammalia > Rodentia > Dipodidae > Dipus > Dipus sagitta. Next base: position 35,006,558 of record CM070772.1, on the reverse strand, counting down.
CAGGCTTCCCCTGGTCTGAGGTACAGCCTTGGTCAGGTCGCCCCCTCTTCCAAAACTAATCAAGGACCGGCTGGTGAAGTGGCCCAGTGCTCCCCACCACGCACGCACGCGCACGCACGTACGCATGCATCAGTAAACCTCAGGTGGTCTCATAACAGCCTTTGCTGGTTTCTGAGGAGGGGGAGACTGTGCACCACAGGCCGTCACCCTTTGGGCCGTAGCCCGCGGAGTGACCACTGGGGAGTCTCCACTGCAAGCGCAGGAGAGCCGGAGCTCACTTGGGCATCCTAATTAAGAAGAGTTTCTTAGCTGCCCTGGTGGAAGCGTACAGCGCGACTTTCCATGACGTTTCTGGAATGGGACTGTTTAAATAAGAAGCTGCTTCCAGAAAGCACAAGGACTCCCATGAGGGGGTGTGACCTGAACACAGCACTTTCCCTCCGTGTTTGCAGTCGGCTCGTCACTCCTTACTTGGAGGCCTGAAGCCATCCAGGTCACCCACTTCTGTCTTGGAGACCCCGCAAGAATGCATCTCCAAGGCTGGCGCAGCTTGGGGCAGCTATCTCCAAAATATGAGACTCTTTTTTTTTTTTTTTCATTTTCTAACTGTTTAAATGTTATTTATTTATTTGAGAGAGGGAGTCATATAGAGAGAAAGAATCGGTGTGCAAGGGCCTTCAGCCACTGCACACACACACACACACACACACACACACACATTCCTGATGCATGCTCCTCTTTGTGCATCTGGCTTACATGGATACTGGGGAATTGAACCTGGGTTCTTAGCCTTCACAGGCAAATGCCTTATCTGCTAAGCTATCTCTCCAGCCGCCCCCCCCCCATGAGAATCTTTTTTAAAGAGAGAAGACACACTCTTTCTCTTTAATTATGCATGTGGGTTGGGGGTGTGCGTGTGCACGCGTATGAAGTTGCACCTGGGTGTCTGGATGGACGTGTATGTGTGTGCACACGCATTTGGCGGCGAGAGGACAACTTTGGATGTTGTCCTCAGGAACACAGTCCTTCGTTGTTGAGATAACGTCATGGACACGGAGCTCACAAAGCGGTTACACTGGCTAGCCTCGGAGCCCCAGGGAACCTCCTGTCTCCACCTCCCTTAGCACTGAGATTCTGTGCTTGGCGTGCGACCTGAGTGGTGGGAATCGGATTCCGATCCCCCATGGAAGCAAGATCTTCGCTGACTGAACTCTCTCCAGCGGAAATGTATATTTTCAAAGGACTTAATGACTGTTTTCTGAAAATGAGGCAAGGAATGGTGTATCTGATTAACCGTAGGTTATCCCTCGGGATCAGACTTCCAGCACAGGGCTTCGTAGAAGGGCAGTACTCACTCCGCAGTGCCTTGCTCTTGCTCAGCCTGCCACAATCTCTAAATGAATCCGTGCTTGAGAGACGATGCTTGGGAATGACTCGGGAGGCGCTATGGTCCCCGTAAGTGGCCATCTAAGATGCAGAATCAAGGAGCTTGAGGGAGCCCAGAACAACTCCATGCCATTGGTTCTTACTAGAAACCTGTAGTCCCAAAGATGACAGAGGTCTTTCCTGTGACCCCAGAGTCTTCTCTTCCACCACCCCCCCCCCCCCCCCCCCGCAATCCTCTATGCTGGCTTGGCGTGGGTTCTGGCTGCCAATTTCAGCCAATATCTCCATCTCTCCCAAGCAGTTTCGTCTTGCGCTTCTTGTGAATCCCCGAACTGTTCTTGCGTGGGTGGCTACTGTCACCTGCTGGCCTGGGTGACTATACACTGAATGCTGTTGTCGCACGGACTCCTCGCGCTTTTTACCTCCTCTTTAGCTTCACAAGTATAAATGATTTTGCTGATTTTGATACTGTTTTCATACTCTTGCTTTTTTGCCTATCTTTGAATGTTCAAGTGCCTGGAGTATAAAGGAGTAAAATGCATAGTAAATTTGGGGGAGGATGAAATTCATAAATGGAGAATACTAGTATTTACCTCATTGACATTAATTCTGGAGCAGGATCTAAACTACTCCAGAACTAATTTGTCCCTAATATATGCATTGTATGTACGTCTGGGATCAGTATCCCCTGTCTCTTACCTTCCCTTATAGACACAAATGTAGACATAAGTGAACGCTCCAGACTCCGCATTATGGTAGAACGTTCTTGAATTAAGCCTGGCTCTCTCAGAAGTACCATCCAGTCAGAAGACAACCACACCTCTAGTGACTTTTCAGTTGGTGATAGATATGTCACAGTTAAGTTCAGAGCCAGTCCAACACTTCATTTAACCATGGGTTACTTGCCTCACTCTAAGGCCTCATTTCATCTGTATAGTAACCCTGTGACTTACCATCTTTAATCAATAAGAAAAGTGAGACAGAACAATGCTCACCTACGTACCCAAGGTTACAAGGAAGCAGGACTAGAGGCATGGAGTTTGGGAAGCTATTCTAGCCAAGCACGAAAGAACTTACGCCAAATATGGAAGTACACAACCAATACCACCCAGTCCTATTTTGTGTCCTTCCCAACAATATACTGGCTAATTTGGAGCTATGAGGAAGTCAGGACAGTCCCTTGGATGAGAGGTTAAGACTGAGTCAGTAGAAACTTAAAAGAAAGACAGATGAGTGAGTACTTTAAAAAGAACCTCTCTCTCTCTCAATCGAAAAAAGAATTATTTTTTTAAATAAAGAAAAGAAAAAGGGCTTAGCAGTTAAGATGCTTGCCTGCAAAGCCTAAGGACCCATGTTCAACTCTCTAGATTCCACATAAGCCAAACACACCAAGGTGAGGCAAGCACAAGGTCACACGTGCCCACTAGGTAGCACCAGGTACCTGGTGTTTGACTGCTGTGGCTGAGGCCCTGGCATGCCAATTCTGTGTGTGTGTGTGTCTAAAAAAATAAAAAAGAAGAAACAAAAGTATATGGTTGCTAATGGGGAGAGTTTAGGGAGAAGGTAGCCTGGGATGGCTGCTGAACTCTTACTGCTGTCTGGATAAATGTTAGTGTCTTTAGCAGAGATTAGGATAATGTGCACACGAGCAGGTTTGGGCAGGAAAGGAGTGGAGATAATGATATCTCTTTGGCTGAAAACACACAAGGATTAGGCATGCTGGCCCATGTAAATGATAGAACCTTCACATAATGGTTCAACAATCTGAAAACATTTCAGACCTTCAGAAATGTCCACTTACCTGAAATGTGATGATATTGTCCTGGTAGGCTTGATGGAACCTATCATCAAGTCCCCAGCACTGCCCACACTCCCAGTAATTTCATGTTTCCAATGCACATGTGGGCATGATTATCCTTCCAATAGCTAGGGCCGTACTCGAGGCCAGGACAGTGCAGGAGGCAGAGGCCCATCTGCACACCAGATTCCCATTCATCTCCCCAGGAGGCCTGCAGGAGACCTGGTCGTGGCAAGGAATGCCTGCCATGCAAGCCCCAGGTGTGGGAGATGCGCAGATGGGGTCTGGACCTCACCCAGGAGGGGAAGGCCAGCTGGGCCCTGTTCAGAGGGATTCAGGATTCAGACCAGGAATTTGATTTAAAGCAGGCCATTTCTAAAGTAGAGGAATCACAAGAGCTAATATTGGAATCATGTGTGGTACGATTCCCTAATATCAGAAACATGTATGGGACATTTCCCCATAATCTCGGCAGGCCTCTAGTGGAAATACAGAAACACTGGGATCTGACTTGGGAGGAAGAGTTCAGATAATGTCTTTCTAGATATGATGAGGTGTTTAAGGCCGGTGACAACAAAATTCAGACCCACTTACATGGGTAGAGCATGTGCTCACAGGTAGCAGGTTTCCAGTGACTCACGCTCAGTTCCCAACAGTCGTTCGTCCCCTTGCCTTCCCTGTTCCAGCCTCAGAAAGCCTCATCTGTGGAGATACACTTTCTGTTACAAAGAACCTGCAGCCACTGGATACCTCGGGTTCAATGTCATTTGAGTGCATGCACCTAATGAAAAATATTACTTTAATGAGTATATGGGACTGAGCTTCCCAAAGAAAGTTACAGGACTAAGAATTCAAGTTGAATTTTAATTAAACAATGACTTTTTACTAATGTGTGTCTTATAACATATACAGATATGTAAATACTATATAGTTAGATGGCAGGATCATTAGGCAACTTGCTAGCGAACAGGCTCACAAGAGAGGAACCTTACGTCATACCCTCGCCCCACCTACCTCAGTTCCTGCTGCCTACCTCAGTTGCAGGACTCAGCATCTGCTCAATCGGGTCTCTCTCTCTGTCTCTCTTGAATGTGCACCTCAACCAGGTGTGACTGAACCCCTTCTCTGGGACCAGGCCAGTTGGCTTACACACCCGACACAGGTGTGCCAGTCTCTTCTGGAGCCCTGACCCCAAGTATCTTACCTAGGGAACTTCTTTCTGCCCCAGGCTCTTGGGCAACTCACAACTCAAAACCTGGGCTTCTGCACAGGTAAGACTATGTCCTTCCCACTCTAGCAGCAATGTTTGGAAAGGATAGTTCTCTGTCACTATTTTTATAGCCTTCTGGTTTCTTTGGAAGCACACACCTTTTGAGAAAAACCAACCCCATTTTGCTGGACATGGTGGCGCACGCCTTTAATTCCAGCACTCAGGAGGCAGAGGTAGGAGGATTCCCCATGAGTTTGAGGCCACCCTGAGATGACATAGTGAATTCCAGGTCAGCCTGGGCTAGACTGAGACCCTACCTTGAAAAACCAAAAGATAAAAGAAAAAGAAAAACAAAAGAAAGAAAGAAAAAAACCCTTTTCACATTTTTGTTTCCAAGGCTCATGTTTGTTTTCCCACATGGGCTCATGGACCACATGGGTGTACCTATTTTGCCTTCCTTGGTTGGAGGACCCTCCCTCTCCATTCTATATGTTTTACAAAATATCCTTGTCAATCTGGTATATCTAGTTCTTTGGTTAAAAACAGATATGATTGGAGCTGGGGAAATGGCTTAGCAGTTAAGGCATTTGCCTGCAAAGCCTAAGGACCCCAGTTCGATTCCCCAGGACCCACATAAGCCAGATGCACAAGGAGGCATATGTGTCTGGTGTTCATTTGCAGTGGCTGGAGGCCATGGTATGCCTCTTCTCTCTCTCTCTCAAATACATTAATTAATTAATTAATTAAATCTTTTTAAAAGATACGACTGAACAAAATATCAGGTGTGGATTTGGTGTTGACATGTTTTTATGTTTATTATTATTATTAATTAACAATATATTTCATATGGATACATCATGTGTTGGTACCCCCTTTTCCCTGTCCCTGCCCCCATTTCAATGATATTCTCTTAAAGAACTTATTTATCATTTGATGTTTCATAATAAAATTTCACTGAAATCTTTTTGCATCAAAAAAAAAAAAAAAAAGCTAGGGCTTAAGAAGATGGCTTAGCAGTTAAAGCATTTGCCTGCAAAGCCAAAGGATTCCAGTTTGATTCTCCAGAACCCACATAAGCCAGATGCACAAGGGGGCACACGCATCTGAGTTTGTTTGCAGTGGCCAAAGGCCCTGGCACATCCATTCTCTCTCTCTCTCTCTCAAATAAATAAATAAATAATAAAATATATTTTAAAAAAAAAACATATATGAGCTCAGGGTTTGGAGTTAAAGGATTATTTCAGAACCTCATTACATGACCTTTGCCAATTCCCCACCATAGCAAGTTTTATCTAACAGTATAATGCTAACACTCACAAAAGGGCAGGAGCTGGCTCTGGTAGTGCTGGCGGCATGACTGTAATTCCAGGGCAAGAGGAGCGAGAATGCTGGTGGGGAGGATGAAGCTCCCAGCACAAGAGTCTTCAGCTGCGCAGATTCCTGACAAGTCAGCAAATACTATTCAAGACCACTGCACGACCAGCCAACCCTGTCCCTGGTTCACATTACTCTACACAGGAGAGGACGCTACCGTGTTTGGAATTTCTGTGTTTCTACGAGTGAGGGAGATGTAGAAGAACAATCGTACTAGGGAGGGTGACCACAGGTCCATAAATTAATTCACTGGACAAATACATACTGAGCACGTCCAATGAACCACGCATGATACTATTGTGAATAGGATGGCCAGCATCCCTTCTCTCAATGCTCAGTAGTCACTGGCTGGAAAGAACGGAGGTGAGCCATGCTACTGTGCACCATCATGGCTCAGTGTTCAGGACAGGGATTTGTGATATTCACACACATTCAAGCCATATTCCTCTACAAAGCCACAGTCAAGAAGTAGTGGCTGGGCTGGAGAGATGGCTTAGCGGGTTAAGCGCTTGCCTGTGAAGCCTAAGGACCCCGGTTCGAGGCTCGATTCCCCAGGACCCACGTTAGCCAGATGCACAAGGGGGCGCATGCGTCTGGAGTTCATTTGCAGTGGCTGGATGCCCTAGCGCTCCCATTCTCTCTCTCTCTCTCTAACTGCCTCTTTCTCTCTCTGTCTGTCACTCTCAAATAAATAAACAAAAAAAATTTAAAAAAAAAAAGGAAGTAGTGGCTGATGCCTGGGAAGTTCTTCATTTCATTTAAGAAGAAGTCCCAGTGACTTTGTATGCAGACGTTAAGAAATAAGAAACACTGGGGTTGGAGAAATGGCTTAACAGTTAAGGCACTTGCTTGCAAAACCAAAGGACCCAGGTTCAATTCCTCAGGACCCATGTAAGCCAGACGCACAAGGTGGCACATGCATCTGGAGCTCGTTTGCAGCAGCTAGTGGCCCTGGCATGCCCATTCTCTCTATCTGCCCCCCCCTCTCTCTCAAACAAATAAATAAATAAAAATAGGGCTGAGCCAGATTGGTGGCACTCACCTTTAATCCCAGCACTCAAGAGGCAGAGGTAGGAGGATCGCTGTGAGTTCAAGGCCACCCTGAGAATATATAATAAATTCCAGGTCAGCCTGAGCTAGAGTGACACCCTGCCTTGAAAAAAAAATAGGGCTGGAGGGATGGCTTAGCAGTTAAGCTGCTTGCCTGCGAAGCCCAAGGACTCATGTTCGACTCTCCAGGTCCCACGTAAGCCAGACATACAAAGTGATGCAAGTGCACAAGGCGGCACATGTGTCTGGAGTTTGGTTGCAGTGGTTGAGGCCCTGATGTCCAAATTTTTTCTCTCTTTCCTCTCTTTCATTCTCTCTCTCATAAAGCCATGTGCCATCATGCCCAGCAAAATAAATGAATATTAAAAGAAGTATTAAAAAGAGATAAGAAACTCCTAGAGCCTTGCAAAGGGCCCAGACCCTATGCTTTGTGACACTTCCCTAACTACACAAGAAATTATTCGCCAGCAGCAAAGCCACTTGGTCGCTGCGTGTGGCTCTCCAAGGTATTTGACTTCTTTTCATGACTGTATTCCTTTCCTTTAATATTGAACTATCGTCGCTCCTGCTCCCAAGAGCTACCCGTGAACTTTATGTTTGCAAACCTCCTTGTGAAATTCACACTAAGTGAAAGGAAAAAAAAAGTTTCAGTTTTAAATTCCAGGGAGTAGAATTACTTTTCAAAAAAAAAAAATTTCCAGGGAGTAGAATTATTTTTCTTAAAAAAAATGTTTTAACAGGGCTGGAGAGATGGCTCAGTGCTTGCTTGCAAAGTTCATTGGCCTGTGTTCGATTCCCCAGTACCCATGTAAAGCCAGATGCAAAAAGTGGCTTTCCAGCAGCAGGAGGCCCTGACCTACCCTATTGATTTTCATGCTCTCTTGCCTCTCTTCCTCTCTTGCTCTCTCTTAAAGAAATATTTTTAAAATTCATCAACATACAAAGAATTAGGTTTCATTATATCTCCAAACATTTTTTACCTTCCCCCACCCCAATTTAGCCTTTCTTTTTTTAAAATATTTTTATTTTTATTTATTTATTTGAGAGAAAGAGAGAGAATGGGCACACCAGGACCTCCAGCCATTGCAAATGCCAGACCTATGCTCCACCTTGTATATCTCATTTTTGTGGGTCTTGGAGAGTCGAATCTTGGTCCTCTGGCTTTACAGGCAAGCACCCTTAACCGCTAGGCTAGCCTTAGCCTCCTTTCTTTATCTTCCTTTAGCCTGCTCTCCTTTACACTGACAGCCCTAGGAGAGTTCTAGTAGGACATACTGCCTTTCTGTTTTCTGTCTCATCCTCTAGTAAAGAAACTTAAGCCTCTTCTACAAGTTCCAACTGTCCTTTGTAGACCTCATTCTAGGCATTTCGGGAAGATAACATAAACTCTGATATCTCCCTTGCAAAGAACTCCCCATGGTCTACACCTAAAGAAGTCAGGCACGTTGAGTATAGTCTGGGTCATCCACAGCCTTCCCCAACCACCTTGCTGCTTTTTCTTTTAATTTATTGCAAATTTATTTTCATTTTTATTTTTTTCTTGGCATGCAAAAATTTAGGGAATTCGTTCTGGCATTTTCAAGTACAATTTGGTTTTTCTTTTCTTTTTTATTTTTTAAGAATTTTTTTAATTTCACATACATTGCCCCAAGGCCTCTCAGCTTGTGGGAGCTGGGCCAAAAACATTCCCACCAAGGTCTCAGAGCCATAGCACTAGAATTGGAAGTTAGTTTTCTCTGTGTCTGTCACTGTGTCTCAGACTCTTCATGCTTGCTGCCTTAGGTGAGTTCTTTTGACAAAGGCTGCCTTGGTCTGTCATAAGAAACCAGGGTTCACCTTACCTGAAAGTCCTACTCTACCTGAGCTGGCTGTATTTGTTACTTTCCGCGTTGCTATGACAAACTACCTGACAAAAGCAACTTAGGGAAGGAGTGTTTATTTCGGCTCCTGGCTTAGGATATGTCCATCATGTTGTGGAAGGTATATAGGTGGCAAAGGCAGTTCCAGCTGGAAGAGACAGCTGGTCACATTGTGTCCACAGTCAGGAAGCAAGGACAGGTGAATGCTGGCGTTCAGCTGCCTTCCTCCTTTTGTCCCTGATTATTCAGTCTCATCTAAACCTTTCTGAAAATACCTTCCACGACACACAAATTCATTTTATTTCTAACCAGGTAACTCAGCAAAAAAAAAAAAAAGAAAAGAAAAAGAAATGCCTTGATGAGAGGATGCAAACTGAAACCACAGAAGAGACATTGTTTAGAACTCATTTAACTTAAAAGGAGTATCCCTTCAAACTATCGAAGTATGATGACATCAAAATAAAAGAGACCTCTGAAATTCACTCTTTCAGAAAAAGAAAAAAACCAACACTAACAACATTGGTCAAAATCCATTATTTCAGAACTCTGAAAACTAGCCAAGGCTCTGTGACAATTCAAGGAACCTGTTTTAGTAGTAGTAGTCATAATAAGGCTTCTCATTAAGAACAGCAAATGTGGGCTAGAGAGATGGCTTAGAGGTTAAGGCACTTGCCTGCAAAGCCTGAGGACCCAGGTTTGATTCCCCAGTATCCACGTAAGCCAGATGCACATGTGTCTGGACTTTGATTTCAGTGGCTGGAGGCCCTGGCATGTCCATTCTCTCTCTCTCTCTCTCTCTCTCTCTCTCTCATAAATAAATAATTTTTTAAAAAAGAGCAAACTTTGTCTCATCTTATCTTGCTCACTCTTTCTCCCAGCAATGGCAGTACTGAGAGAACTAGTTGTTTCACAACCATGGTAGTTGTGAAGACCAACAGGTAAGCAGGCAGCCATTAGGAGGCATAAAGTGGTTCAGAACTCTCCAGAAGTCTGTTCTCAATAAACTGTGTGACTCTGACCCCCATCCGGAAGGCACTTGGAAAAATATACTCATAGAGCTTAATTTTCCTTGACTGAACTCAGAGGTCGCTTAATGGCAGAAGCTTGCTTCCAAGGATATTGCTTGAAATTATAGCTTGCTGAGATAGTGACACCAGTTACCACAGCCAAGAAACTGGGCAGATTATCTAAAAAGGACAATATGAGAAGTGGTATGTCCACAGTAGGGTTCATCGCATGCAGGTGTACTGCTGGAGACCCGGAAGCCCACATACTTATGGAAGCAAGTTAGCATATTCTCCAGAAAGACCTAAAAAAAAGCCCAAAGCTATCATTTCTGCCTGACCTTGAAATTCTGCACAAGCAAGAAGCAATGGCAAGTGTTCCCCACTTGACTATGGTTAGATTCCTATTACTGTCATAACAAAGGGATGTAGGTTTAGGAGGTATCCCCAAATTTATGAACCCCAACTTTGAGTCCTGTCTTATTTTTAACAAAGAATTGACGAAAACAAATTCAACCAACCACTCTCTAATGGGACTGGAGGCCCACTTCAAGGGAGGGAATGCATGCCTGGTACTGAAAACCTAATCAAAAGCCTATGGTGGGGTTGTCATGAGCCCTAGGGGTGTAACGCCTGCTCTTATCTGGCTAAATGCATATTTTATGCCCATCAAACTGCCCAGTCAGCACTTTTCTTAACGTTAAAACCCATATATTAATGCTAACCTCAATTTTGGTTAGAGAAGCTTCTCTTTTTCTGAGTTACCTGGTTAGAAATAAAACGAACTGAGATGACCCAAAAGGCACCATAGTGCTGAGAAGAAGTGACAGGGGAGTGTTCAGCACTGAAATATCTTCATCACACCATCCAAGGCTCAGGGTCCATTGCAGAAGAGGTGGCAGAAAGAACGTAAGAGCCAAAGTAAGGGGTAGGACTGCTTACAATGCACTCCTTCAGACAAAAATTGGCCTTGATATCCACATCCTCACAGTACCTAGCACTACCTTCACAAGACCCACATCATAGGAGGAAAAGATGATGACATCAAAATAAAAGAGAGCCTAATTGAGAGGGGGAGAGATGTGATGAAGAGTAAATTTGTGAAGGGGAAAGTGTGGGAGAGGAGGAAATTATCATGGTTTATTGTCCATAATTATGGAAGTTGTCAATAAAAAAAGTTTTTTAAAAACTCAAGAAAATTGGGCTGGAGAGGTGGCTTAGCGGTTAAGCGCTTGCCTGTGAAGCCTAAGGACCCCGGTTCGAGGCTCAATTCCCCAGGACCCACGTTAGCCAGATGCACAAGGGTGCACACGCATCTGGAGTTCGTTTGCAGTGGCTGGAAGCCCTGGCTTGCCCATTCTCTCTCTCTCTCTCTCTCTCTCTCTCTCTCTCTCTCCCCCTCCTTCTCTGTCAAAAAATAAATAAATAAAAGTAAAATATAAAAAGTCAAGAAGGATCAATTATGAATTATTGAGTTTATTTAAGGAGAAATCACAAATTGTGGGGTTTATTTAAGGGAAACTGGGATCTAGAGAAAAGGCTGGAGCAGAGTCACAAGCCCGTGGAAAGTAGACAACGTACACTCATGTGGAAGGCATAGCGTAGTCCATGGGGTTCATTTTAGAGAAACGGAGGTCTTTGGGGAAAGACTCTCTTATGTCGAGATATTTAGAAGATGTGATTGCGTGGAAGGTACAACATCCATCTTGAGCTCCCCCAAGGAAGAAAGTGAAACGTGGTGATGACCTCAGAGCAGGAGCAGAGCACCAGACAGTAAGAAGTGGGTATTAGAAAGAGTTATTCCCCCAGTTTCCCTGAGTTTAGAGAAATTACACTAGTAGCAGGCCCAGAGTTTGGAGGAGACACCCACGTGGTAGATCTAGAGAGTAAGGGAAATACACGTGTGATAGATTCAGAGATCAGAGGAAATTCATACATGCAATGGAAGTGAGAGTCACCCAAAGCACGAAACAGAGGCAAACGGAAAACCACCCAGGCCAAGAAACAATACTCTGCAAACCTGGGTCCCAGGGACCAGGAGAATCAGGGAGAGAAAGGACTGGAAACAGCATGGACAGGCCTTTATGGTCAATTAAAAATGGATTTTTTTTCCATCAGATTCAGGTATGTAAGGGAAAGACTCAATTGGTTTGTAGACTCAGAAGGCAGGCTTCAAGGCCAGCCCACCTGGGTAGTGAGGGCAGTGCATGTAGGGAGTGTGCTAGAATCTGGGCAGTAGGGGCCACTGAAGCTGTGGTGGTTGAGTCTATATCAGACACGAGTTCCATTCCTACCAAGCTGGGGTGGCCTTTCTTCTCTCTCTGAGCCTCTATTCCCAACTGAAACTGTCTAAAAGAAGCTAGCTTTCTCCTGAGTCTCCTACGAAAGTACCATAAACTCAGTGGTTGAAGAGAAGACAAATGTACAATGTTCTATTTCTGGAAGTTAGAAGTCAGAAATGGATTTCAATGAACTAAAATCAAGGTATTGAGGGCTGGAGAGATTGCTTAGTGGTTAAGGCACTTGCCTGAGGAGCCTAAGGACCCATGTTTGACTCTCACATCCCATGTAAGCCAGACGCACAAAGATGAGGCAAGTGCAAGGTCGCACATGCTCACTAGGTGGTGCAAGCATCTGAAGTTAATTTGCAATACTGAGGCTCGGGCGTACCAACTCTCTCTCTCTCTCTCTCTGTCTGTCTGTCTGTCTCTCTCTCGCTCGCTTGCTCTCTCTAAAATAATTTTTTAAATGTAAAGTCAAGGTATTGGGACAATTTTGCTACTTATGGAGACTCTAGGGGAGGATTTATTCACTGTCCGTTTTGCTTTTGTTTTGTTTCCTTTCTTCATCTCCAGGAGTCTTGTGATCCCACATCCTTCTAACTTCTGTTCCTATCTTCCTACGTCCACATCTCTGGCTCTTACCTGCCTGCCTCCTTACTTCCCTTATGAAGACACACACTGAAAAACTACAATGACTACTGTCGTTACCTTTGCATTGCTGGGACAAAGCACCCAACCAAAACCAACTGATGGGAGGAACGGGTTTATTTTGGCTTATAGTCTGGAGAGGAAAGCAAGGCATGAGCAGAGAGTGGACTTCACCTCTGCCACAGCAGATGGGAAACAGCATCGGGACAGTGAGCTGAACGAACACTGGCAAGCTAGCACTAATAAACGTAGAGGTCCACCCCTCAGCAATGCATGTGCCTATTGCCATCAGCTGGGGACCAAGTTTTCAAAACACATGAGCCTATGGGAGGGTCATCTAATTCAAATTAAATAACCTAAATTAAGTGTACAAGTTCCTAGGAAAACTGACTCAAGAAATCTGAATAATAGTCAGGCTTGGTAACTCACAACTTTAATCCCATCACTCAGGAGGCAGAAGCAGAAGGATCATTGCAAGTCTGAGGCCAGCCTGGTCTACATAGGGAGTTTCAAACCAGTCACAGCTAAATAACAAGATTCTATTTCAGAAAGAAAAAAAGAGACAGAAAGAAAGAGAGGGAGGAAAGGAAAGAGAAGAAAAGAAGGAAAGAAGGAAGGGGAATAAAAAGAGAAGAGAGGAAGGGAGAGGGAAGAAGAGAAGGAAGGAATGAAAGAAGGAAGGGGGAAGAGAAAGAGAGGAAGGGAGAGGGAAGGAGGAGAAGGAAGAGAAAGAAGGAAGGGAAGAAGGAAGGGGGGAGAAAGAAAGAGGGCACTGCAAAGCAAACAAAATTCCCAAACTAAACACTTGAAAACAAAATCCAGAAACACATGAAAGAATAATGCAATATAACCAATACTGAATATTCATTCCATGAAGGCAAGGGTGGCTTAACAGCTTCTAATCAATTACTGTCATATACCATACAGATCACATAAAGGACAAAAAGCATGGTCAGCTCAATAGATACGGAAAAGGCATGTCTCTTCTTTACATAAACATTCAATACACTGTGAACAGTAACTTTCCTTAAGGGGATAAAGGACTCTAAGAAACCCATCGCGGAGTTCTTCCGTGCTTGGTGTGAGCCTGAACACTTTTTCCCTGGGAGCCAGAAGGAGGCAAAAAATGTCACCATCATGTTTCCAGTGAGCATTGTACTGGAGATCCTAGTTAGTGCAATTAGACAAGGCTGGAGGGGAAGGAAGACAGCTAAACAGTGAAGGGAGACGTGAGCCTCTATCACAGACCAGGCTTGAGTCCTATTAACTGTACTGAAGCCCAGCTCCCCCCTCTGCTCAGCCTCTCTTCTCTTTCCTCCTCCTACTTGACTTCCCAGGTAAACTTGCCTTCCTGTGAATCTCAGAGAGCACCTCCCAGACACCTGCAAGAAAGGTCACCGTGGACATGAACTTCATTTTTCAAACTGTCAAATGCTACGCAGATGTGTTACACGGCCCTGCCAATTTGTGGGTGCACCGATGAGGGGCATCTCTGCTATCCAAACAGCTACCATTCACTCCAACTAGTTCAGTGGCCAAACCCCTCCGTCACCGCTTCTCCCACCAGTGCTTTCTCCACTCAAAAAGCAGTAATCTCCCAGATGCATGCTGCATTAACCTCAGAGCAGACTGCACTGCCAGGGGACCCTTCCCTGGTCCAGGGCTACTGCAGTCACTGTGGTCCTTTTATTTGCCAAAGCCTCTGTAATGCTTGGGCACCACCACTGTTCACAAGCTCTGCAGAAACAGACTCCTGACACGCAACTAGCTTATCCTCCCCCGATGCCCCGTGAACCTCCGCTCCCTCCCCTGGGGCAGAGGGCTCTCCCAAAATGAAGTTTTGGGTGTCACAGGCCTCACAGGATTCCAAACACAAGCCCTCTTTCATTCATTCTTTCTTTCTTCCTCTCTTTCTTTCCTTCCTTCTTTCTTCCTTGCTTCTTTTCTTTCTTTCCCTTCAGCCCAGGGAGTTCCCTCTCACAATAGGCTATGTTTCGAGGTAGAGGCAGAATGGGGTGGTCTAGGAGAAGAGTTGTATGCAAAGGAAGCAAGTACAGGAGTTGTTCCACAGACTGAAAGTTTGGATCACGTGAACAGTTATGGGGTGGGGCTAACTAGGCAAGTGCACGACTGTCAGATTAGAAGGACTTAAAGATCATTCCAAGGACTTTAGAATTTGCATCACCCCCACAGGCCACTAGTAGTTCACAAGCTAATAAACCACAAGAAGTAAACCCACAACACCCACTGTGAGAGAGAAATTGTAGGGATGGGCAAAGGAGTCTTTCATGGCCAATGAATATGGAAGCCATCACCCCTGATGTCTCCCAAGCCGTGGACTCTGAGAAGTCCATGGCAGAAGCTACCCTGGCCACAGCTCATTGTCTTTACTATTTCCTTCAGTGTTTTTAGCCTCTGAAACCTTATTGCTGTCACATATAATTACTATTCTGCAGAAACATATGTGAGGAAATGCTGCTCTATGTAAGTACTTGGGAACTAAAGATGTCTAAATGAAGAAATTTATGTAACTAAACTAAAACGATTTGAAAATTAACTTGAAGTTTAGAGTGCATTGAAGGGAATAAGACCAATCAAGAGGCTTTCATAAGTGTCAGGATAGAGGGGTGCAGATTCAGGCAGCGAGCAGAATAGTGTGAATGGAAAAGAAGAATGAAAATGAAGAATAATAGCTATGGTGTGTTAGAGTTGGCAGATATTATTTACTGATTGAAACTAAGAAAGAGGAATGGTGAAAACTAACACTCAATTTCTGGTTAAAATAAAATGCCATGGCTAGGAGACAGAGAGCTATCAGAAGAAGAATGGGGGTGGGTGTGACTATAGAAATGGACATGTTTTCATAATATCGGGGAACTTGTTGTTCTCTTGTATTCCCAATCATTCCACTCATAGTAATTTTTCAATGACTGTGATTTAAGAAATGAAAAGGACCCCAATAAGAAACTTCAGCAAAGAACATAAGAAAAAAAAAATGTGGTGATGTCTGTGACCAATAGTGGTGAGTGGGAGAAACATGCTGCAGATAAACTCAAATTGAATCATCAAGGATGTTGCACATCATCTCACTCTAAAGTTACATGTATAATAGGAAATTAAAGGTCTTGATAGCCAGAAAAAGAAATGCCAGAGAATGAAACTATCTCTTTTCAAACACTAAGTGAGTTACATTTGAGGCAAGACAAATAGAGAACTTGAACAACCAAAGGAGACAACAGTAGTCATCAGTTGAGCATGGGTTGGAATAAAACAGCTAAGATAGTGATCGAAATGATGTCAAAGAGAAAGAAAGAAGACCAACCAAAAGCCAAAATCCTGAATATAGATGGAAATTTTAAGCATATTTTATGTGTTCATATCCATAAAGCTTATTATTCTCTTCTACATGAAAATAATCTCAAGAAAGGGGAGGAGAAAAAGAGCGCTTCAAAAATTGCATGCTTTAGGCTTGTGGAAATCTATTGTCTGCCAGCATCAGACATGGTATTTACTTCAGGCCATATTCAGCCTCGTACAGTATGTCGGAATTGCCACCTAGTAATTTAAAATGACAAGAAAAATAATATAATGGATGCATGCCTGACTTCTCCTTCTCCCATCCCACAAGAAGGGTGAAGTGTCTGATTATTCCCTCAACAGAAGTAGAAACAGCCTTTGAAAAGAGCAAGGTTGGATTTTATTTTAACTTGGATGTTTCTTTTTAGGGCCCGAGAGATACGCAATGACTCCTTCCCCAGGAAGGGAAGGAGCACACATGCTCTGAGCATGTTGGTCCAGGGCAGGCTGAACTGGTGGTGGAAAAAGTCTGGGTATTTGGGTCCTCTTCAAATTCCCATGTCAAAGCCCAATCACCTCACCAAATGTGACATATTAGCAGGTGGGCTTTCACTAAAGTGATGAAGTCCTGAGTGAAAAAAAAATATTCATGAATGGAAAAAAAGTTTTCTTATAAAAAGAGGGCTAAGGAAGTTTGCTCCTCCAACCATCTTGTTGGGATACAAAGAGAACTCACCCTCTAGGAACCAGGGCAGGAGACCTCATCAAACATCGTATATCTACTGGCATCTTGATCTTGGCCCTCATGGCCTCAGGTACGGCGAGGAACAACCTCTCTCATTCCTACGTCCCCAACACCAGTTTGTGGCATGTTGTTACAGCAGCCAGAATAGACTAAGGCAGATTTGGCTCCTCTGATTTTTCTCTCTGTGGAGTCAGTTCCCTCATGGACAATGTGTGCTGGCAGAGGAACTTGCAGAGAACCAGAACCAAATCAAGTCACTGATGAAATCATTTTGAAGAGGCCTTATAGGGGACCCGTTCCCCTTAGGACCAAAGTTTATGCTACCACAAAGCCTGGGTGCCTTTAGTTCTTCCCTGGACCCTTCTACCAAAGCACTGGACATACGTCTTCCTCAGTAAGAAATCATGAGACCCTGGCTCATCCTGTTTTGTCTCCCTGTTCCCCTGCCTGGACTTCTCACTTTTGCCCAATTCTACCCCTTTCCTGACAGGCTTTGTCTCCTCAGCAAAGCCCTATTACTTCTGTCACAGCCATGAGACGTGCCAAAAGGGAGGAGAAAATGAAGCTGAGCGGCGATGTGAATCACAGAGTTGGCCCTTAACAGAAAATTTATATACATGCATATAGATATGCATATACACATACATATGTATCACTCTACTCAGTGATAGTGGCCGCTAATATGAAAAAAAACAGACACAATAAGTCTTTTGAGACTGCATTAATGGCAGTAAACAACACCACCTATGAAATATTCTTGCCAAAACACATCAAACCTGAATCTAATCAAGCCTCGACATCTAAAACCTATTTATAGGAAACACGGACCCTCAGCAGCACAAAGATGTCATCAACAAAATCTAGATTCTCAGAAACCTTACAAGATGAATGATCACATTTTTGTCAACAACATAATTACCACAAAAATCAAAAGAAGTGTTGAGGGAGTTTTTTTATATTAAAAGAGGCTTGGTACCTCAGTGAATTGAAATGTGTAGGACTTCTTTGGATCTTAAAATAAACTATTTGAAAAATAAATGAAACATTAGAAATTAACAGAAAAGAATGGTGTGTTTTTTTAATTATGAGAATGGATGGTATACTCATGTTTGAAAAAAAAAAAAAACAGCTCTTGGAACCTCATTTGATACCCACCTCCTGTAAATTCATCCTGGCTCTAACAGTGAGCTCTCACAGCTGAGGGATATCAGTATACAACTCAGGAATAAATTGGCACATTATTGACCTCTAAGAGTCAATGCCACTTTCTCAGTGAATGATAGCAAATATTTAAAAGGAAGCATGGACAGTTTACTAAAAGATAATTTTCAAAATATAACAATGTGACTCTTAACCCCCTGATAAAATTAACATGTGTCAAAGATTTTATTTAGTAAATTTATTAATGAGGAAAATAAATACATATGTGGGCATATATATGTTTGGCAAATAAATATGAGACTGACTATCATGTTATAGGGTAATAAAGCACATTAAAGTCATGCTTTTTATAGGAAGAAGTCAAGAGTATCTCTAATAGTCAAAATTCACTTGCATTGCTCTGTGAAACAGGGCTTTAGGGGTTCAGGAAATTCCCTGAGCCCCAAACTCTAAGTTCATGTCTACTTCTAACCAAAGAATTGGATAAAATAAGACTGAGAAAGATTATTATTAAATTATTATATTTGTTGAGGGAAGTACAGGACCAAGGGAAGGAAAATGAATACACCCACGTGGGCCTTGAAGAATATTAGAAAGAGTTAGAGAGGAAAGAAAAGAAAGTCTAAAGAGATCCCTCCATGTGCAAGGCAGGAGGAGGTGAAGAGCCTATGTTCAGGGGTTCTCCCTCTGTCTCAGCCCAGCCAGCTGGAGGGGAGACTCACAAGTGATGAATGGACCACTGAGAGTTGTCCTCCCCTGGTAAAGGTATTTAAAACCTTATGGTGGTGGGCCCTACCTTCTGGCTCAGGTGAGCCACAATGACAGCTGATGAGTCTGGGCTAGGGGCTCTCTCAGGAAGAGGTCAGCCATGACGCCAAGTTCTGGGGTCTGAACTTGTCCAACTACAATGTCAGGATTAGGAAAGGGGACCTCCCTCCCAGGAGGGGTCCAGGTTGTTGTGAAAAAACAGATCATCTCCTTTAGGCAAGAGATGAGGAGTCAGATCATCTTTGATCTCTAGCAAGCGCAGATTGCAGAGGGCAGACATTTCTGCCTTTTCAGGGGCCCAGTCACCCCCAACTGCCTAACAAAGCTACCAGAGTCCCTCTCCCTCTGGACAGGAATCCTTTCTCTACTAAACCTTGTGTTGTTGTGGGATTTTTTTTTTTTTTTTGACAAGCTTGCTTTTCCCCTATAAAGCCCAGGCAGAACTGACACATTCCTGTACACATTTCAGGAAGCATCCACATTGTCTGTGCTGAGGACCCCAAGGAACAGGTCAGCCCAGAGAGGAGAACAACACTTGTCCCTCCACCCACCACCACCTGCCCTGCCCTTCTTCTCACCACGCGTCCAGTGGGGAAAAGGAAACAAAAAGTCGAAATACGCCAGGCATGGGGGCCACAAGTCTTTAATCCCAGCACTCAGGAGGCAGAGGTACGTGAATCATTGTGAGTTTGAGGCCACCCTGAGAATATATAGTGAATTCCATATCAGCCTTGGCTAGAGAGAGAGAAACCCTACCTCGACAAACCAAAATAAATAATTAATTAATTAAAATTATCCTGTAAGTGACCTAGACATCACTTAATATGACTGAAATTTTCAGGGGGGGGGCTACTATCATTTTATACCATGCTCTGCCTCAAAGCTCTGGGCCTTAAAATAAAATCTTATAGACAATAAAGTTACATTTTTGCACACTCAAGCTTTGAGTAGAAAATGTATACCAGTACAAGACTAGGAAATCGAGTCCCCACACTAACTAAAAACATGAGCTTCCCCCCACCCACCCATGCTCCCCACATGGACAGACATGGGCTTGCCCTGGAAAAGGAAAGACTGGGCAGAAAAGAATGAAGAAATGCCAGTGGGGGGAATTTACCGTCTCTCAAAATACCCACCATGACACTCACCCATGCTCAGGGCATGATGTGAACTTCCACTAAATATAGCATATTAATAATTATTAATTATTTTAATTCATTATTAATAATTAATAACAATTCCTGGTTATTTTAAAGCACAATATTTTCATTTATTTTATCTGCCACAAATAGGTAGGTAAGTTACATTCGGAAGAAAATAAACGTACCCAGAAAACAGATCGCTTGAGATTTCACCCTACAAATGCAGCTTTGCTCTGCTAATGCGTACGTTCCAGAGAGGTGGACAATCTTCTGCCCAATACAATTAGATACATAGCGTGATGAGGGTTATGAGGGAAAGTAGAGCTAACACAGAGTGGCCCTCTGTTAGGATGAGGATTCTGAAGAGGCTTTCCCCTGGTAAAGTGACTTTTGAGCAGTCAGGGAAAAACAGAGAGAGAGAGAGAGAGAGAGAGAGAGAGAGCAAGAGAGAGAGAGCAGGGGGTTCCAGATAGATGGAATAATTAGCTAAAAAAAAAAAAAACAGAACTGCAAGTGGGCAGAAGCACAAAGAGGCTTCTGGGAAGGAGCTAGTGAGCAAAGTTAAAGCATGATGGGAGGTAAGACAGCCAGGGAGCTTGGAAAATATTAATGACATAGCAGCTCGTGGCCATGGAAAGGACTTTGGGACCAAATGCGGAAGAGATGGCAATGCCTTAGAGAGCTATGGAAGAGGAGCATGGGGTCACATGACTTACCACTTGTTTAAATTTGAGGGTAAAAGTATCCAAAGGAAATAAACTGTCTAGAGGTTTTATCAAAGCACACCTACAGATATCAGTGCACCAGAGCAAGAATAATGGAATTGGTGAGGAGTGGTCACCAACAACGGACAATGTCCATGGGGTTTGCTAATGGATGGATAAATCTACACAATGTGAAGAAGAGTCAAAGGCATCTCTAGGATTTTTTTTTAATTTTTTTTGTTTATTTATTTATTTGAGAGCGACAGAGAGAAGGAGGCAGAGAGAGAGAGAGAGAGAGAATGGGTGCGCCAGAGCTTCCAGCCTCTGTAAACGAACTCCAGATGCGTGCACCCCCTTGTGCATCTGGCTAACGTGGGTCCTGGGGAATTGAGCCTCGAACCGGGGTCCTTAGGCTTCACAGGCAAGCGCTTAACCGCTAAGCCATCTCTCCAGCCCATCTCTAGGATTTTTTGGCTTGGACTTATCATTTGTTAAAGACTAGGCTTATTAAAAGCTGCTGTGGGGCTGGAGGGATGGCTTAGTGGTTAAGGTACTTGCCTACAAAGCCAAAGGACCCAGGTTTTACTCCCCAGGACCCACGTAAGCCAGGTACACAAGGTGGCACATGTATCTGGAGTTCATTTGCAGTGCTGGAGGCCCTGGTGTGCCCATCCTCTCTCTCTCTCTCTCTCTCTCTTTCCTTTCTCTCTCAAATAAATAAATAAAACTAAAATATTTTTTTTAAAAAGAGCTCTGTAGGAGAATCAAGAGATCCAGAGCTTGGGAATGTTAAGTTTTGATGCATGATTATTTGAGTGCAGAATAAAAGAAAGAGGTTATTCCTAAGAATATTACATGAGTAGAAGCCCACCAGCAGGTAAAGTATTTAAAGCCTTCTCCTGTGAGTTCCCCAAGAGGACTTTTTTCTTGAAGTCCATCCAAATCTATGAAGAAATGTTCTCAATTCACAGCCCGAAAAAAAAAATGCATATCATAGATAGTTTTAATCTTTTACATCTGTCAAAAATATTTCAGTGAGATAAGCGAGAACTATTTCTATCATGACAGATTGTATTCCAGAGAGGTGAGGTCAAAAAAATCCAGGGTTTATTGAAATTTTCAACAAAAAAAACTTGACATTTCCTTCTTATTGCTTTCTTCCACTTAAGATACTTATTAAAAATGTCTGTGCTCCATCTTCTGAGGCAGACTATGTGACAATTGTCACAAATGCAGCCGTTAAAATCATTCAGTAACTACGTGCAAATTATTAGCCACTGTCAGTTAGTAAAATTGCTACAGCAGATAGAAGGCAACAGATTAAAAAAAAAAAAATCTCGCGTCCCTTGCCCTTGTGTTTGTGTCACAAAAGCATTTTGCAAAACCTGATTTTACTGCTAAGTCCTGTTAAGATACTTAGCTGGGAGGACATTAGACTAAGGACACTGTAGGCCCTGGGTTTCAGTATGCGCACACTAACACCTAAGGGTGAATAGGCCTCTGCTAGAGAAGGGAACCTGTGCTTCACTCATCACAAACTGCCAACTTCCTGGAAGTTCCCGCTTCTGAATTCACTCTGCCGTAGCTCACCCTTTAACCAGCCTCACCTTAAACACGGGTTTGGACCTACCCACGTCATGCATTGCTGTTCACTCAAATAGACTCTTCAGTATTCTAATTTGCCTCAATTCATCTTTCAGCACCCCTGTCAAGATTTTCTAGAAGCAAGCGGAACATTTGCCAAATATGCAACCACCAAACATAAAAGGGGCCATGTGATTTATGATTTCTCCCAGATAGCACACAACATATGGATGAGATCAATCTGAACCACTAAGAAAGAGGGGAACTTATTTGTGGCTAAACTAGCCAAGTACAAAAAATATATGCAATGGAATTAGAATGTTTTTATAATCCATGTAGTAATGCTTTGAGTCCTTTTTTCGAAAGTGAATCATGGATTATAACTGACAATGCTGTGTGAACTGTGAGAAAAATTTGAAAACTATTATTGATAGTGATAAATTTCAAGTTTTCTAAATTTATATGATACTCCTTTCAATTTGATGTTAGCAATACCACATTGGCACAAGAGTTAGTATATTTGCTTAACTTGGACATGGTTCTGAAATTCACATTTGGCTTGCAACTAAAATTAATACCCCTGAACAAAGACCCATTTTAATCAATGTGAATGTGAACACAAGAGAAAGAAGATTTTTAATACTCAGTTTTGTGATTGGAAAATACTAAGTTTGGCAAAACTTGGGCATGAGAAATTTCAACCAGAAATTTTATTAAACCAGAATACAGATCAAGTCTTGCCAATGAAAAGTATGCATTTGCATACAACATGATTTGCATACAAATCAATGACAGATTTCTAAGGCTTAGGAAAAAAATAGACTGATACATTTTACGTTGACTATGTTGTGAAGTGATAACATTTTGGCTATACTGGACTAAATAAAATAGGTCATTAATTAAAGTTGAATACGTCTTTTTAGTTTTTTAATGTGAGTATTGTTATGGGGTCCAGTGTTGCACAAGTAAGACCATTGACTACTCACGAATGTGAGGCAAAATTTTATAGGGTAAAAAGAAAGAAAAGTCTGGTATACTAGGGCTCCACTCCATACTCTGAATGAAGCCCTGAACTGTTCGGAGTGTCAGTTTTTATAAAAAAAAAAAAGAAAGAAAGAAACAGGATGGAAATTAAGCCATAAATCACAATTTACATGTGACAGGAACAGTCATAAAAGTAAAACAAAAAAAAAAAAGGAACTTCTGAATAGGTCGGTTGCTCAGTTACCGGAAGTGCTACCTCTACCTCGGGTGCGAGGCAGGCCTGTGACCAGGAGCACCCCCCCCCCAGCCCATCTCCCCCTCACCCCCCCTCACCCCCCCACCTACTCCCCCTCCCCCCCCTTACCATAAGGAGTTAGCTCAACAATGCAGGCCCCAGGAAATGGTGTTCATCCCAGCAGAGCCTCCTGTTTGTCTGCCATCAACAGAGCTTCCTGACTTCTATAGTTCTCTAGGCTAGGTATAAAGAAATGTAGAGAAATACAACATTTTGCTCTCTTTACATGTATTAGAAAAATTTTAATAATACACGTGGGAATAAGGGGTGGCTCAGCAATAGGTGGTTACTTAGAATGTAAAAAGCCCTGAGCTGAGTCTCCATCAAGGAAGGGGAAGGGAGGAGAGGGAGGGGAAGGGGGGAGGGGAGGGGAGGGAGGGGGAAAGAGGGGGTAGTGGGGAGAAGGAGGGAGGGGAAGAGAAGAGAAGAGAAGGGAGAGGAAGGGAAGGTGAGGAAAGGGGAAGGGAGGGGAAGGGAAGGGAAGGAAAGGGAAGGGAAGGGAAGGGAGGGGAGGGGAGGGGAGGGGAAGGGAAGGGAAGAAAGGAGAGGGAAGGGAAGGGAAGGGAAATGAGGGGAGGGGATGGGAAGGGGAGGACAGAAGAGAGGAGGTTGAATGGGATGCAAGGCAAGGCAGTGTGGTAGGGAGGCAGGGAGGGAGAAGCATCCTGAAACATGAGCAGCACTGAGTAGGCTTGTGCACTGGAGACTAAAGCACAGTAAGAAAGCAGCCACGTACCCCACGTGCATTAGATATGATGTGTTTAAATAGGAACTTCGGTGTGTCTAGCTGGCTTGTAATGGATTTGCTTTTATCCCGAAGGCATCCATTTTCTATTGACACCTTATGCCAGAAATGGGTTCCCCCACCTGAAAAGACCAAATTCTCAGCGTCGAACTGGACAATTCAGCAGGGAAAATACATAAGATCAGAGTCCTAGATGCCAGTGAAGAGAGCCAGAGAGCATCTCCCTACTACCTTGGGGTGGACCAGGCGCAGAGCCTTTTACAAAAACATCCATAAAGACATCATACCTTGAGTGAGCACATCAGTAAAGATCAACCTTCCCCAATTAGCAATGAGTCCTGAAGCGACATAGACCTTGATGAGTTTGTAGAAAGATCTCTACAAAGACAGAGGGTAAAGAAAGCTAGCCTGGTGCAGGAGCCAGGAACTCTGGAAGGCACACTAGCTAAACCTGAACAGCCCTGATAAAATAAAAAGGAATGGAAGTCAATACTAGGACTCACCATAAACTATTCATAGTTGGTGCATAATTTATACAGTTATTACTTATAAAGCAAAAACAATATGGAAGTATTATTCCTCGCTACGAATTCTTACAGTCATGACTTCAATTTTTAAACATTTTCATGAAAATCTAGTTTCAACTGCCTATCTACAGACAGTTATGGAAAGATAAAGGGACTGAGCGGTTTCTCCCTGCCGGGGATTCATGCAGGCACCATTCAAGAACAAAAGTAAGGGAAGGAACTAAGCAGTCCCTCTT